>OY757309.1:17453585-22453585 GCA_963583905.1 Stenurella melanura
GATGCGCAAAAGGCGGAGTTTATTCCGCATAAGTACATTTTGAAAACATTGACTCGGCTATCACAGACATTTAATAGAATGATTTACTTACATATTGTTGGGATTAGATGAATAACCTCGCACAAAATTCGGTAGTTTTTAAATTAATCTCAAAGGGCCGTTGGAATGGAAGTCTGTAAACAACGGCAGCTCGGGATAAAGTGCAAATCCTAAATCTGATGTTTTTAGGAAGTTGTGTAATTGAGACGATCGCCGAAATTATGTCTCTGCGCATACCAAGGTTAAAGCTCATGAGATTTTGAAACACCTCTAACTGCTTCATCGGCATGCTTTTCGATGGCGGCACTATATCTCTTACGACTACTATAACACTTGAACAGTACACAGTGGTACACATTATAATTGGGGATCTAGCTTCTTAATAGACGCTCCTAAAATGTCGAACGGACGATTTGTTTTGGAAAATATGTGTATTTGGATTGACCTTGCAGATGTAGTATAGAGGGCGCTACTGTATCCCCGAATGCAAAAAAGCATAAACAGATTTTTTCAGAAAATTTTTATATTACTAAAAATTTATTAATGGGAGTTCAGAGTGTGTCGAATTCGGTGACAGACGCGTGTTTCGTGGCTCCTACAAGATCTCGAGATAAATCCGGATAAAGCAGTAACAAATCGTCGAAATTCTATTGAATTAAAGCGTAAACAATTTTGCATTGATTGATATAAATTAGCACGAGACTGGCTATTTCATATAGTTGATATTTGATTAAATTATGTTGGTTGAATAAATCAACACCAAAGAGTGTATATAAACAACCCGAGAAAGTGTACTGCTTGACCGTAAAATCTATACCTGGATGGATGCGGTCCCTTTTTCAAGTAGGTGATATAAAATAAGCAACAGATGTGGATGTGAATCCAACAGATAAGTTTTTGTTTACTTTACTTTTAATTTAGTTTAGCTCATTAATGAAATCTATTTCTTTATTTAAATTGAAAGATTAGAAATTAAAATTGAAATGATATTTATTTATTGGTTTATTAATCCTTCTCACGGGACAGTTTATTAAACAACAGAAAAAAAAATAAGTAATGAAATATACCCGGAATTGGAAGGCGGCAGTTGAAAATAATTACTGTAACTTGAAACCGATTGTGTCAAAGAAACGACATACCTACAGGGTGAGTAAACTATCCCTTTGGACCTTTTTCCTCATAACGCGCAAAAAATATTGTTACCGCGAGATACGGCCCTTCCCAGCAACTCCTCCGTAAATGGATATTTACCAGTGGAACGGTTAATAAATAAAAAAATAATAATAAAATATAAATAAAAAAAAGCTGCCAGAAACAGAAAACTTAGAAGAAGAGAAAATGAGGAGATGACGATAGATGAAAACTGAAAAGAAGCATCTCGCAAACATCTGCACACTCCAGCCGATAATGGCAGATGGAGACTTAATAGAAGCATGGAAACTTAAAAGAAGCATCTCACAAACACCTACACTTCTCATCCTGTATTCCCACCCCATGCGTCATGCGGCTCTCGCTGCTGACAACAAGCATGTCCAATGTCCAACCCGGCGTCCAGCGGTATATAAAACATCCAAGATTTGGTTCTGGCACGCGGTTTGGCCGTCTGTTGGGCGTGTTCTACGGACGACCAAGCCGCGTGTTGGAACGAACCTACGTGGATGCCCGGAATCGGCAGCAATGCCCACCTTACGCTGGCAAATCAATTAATCAATCAATCAGTCAATCAATGTTACTAAAAATTTATTAATTCAATGTATACATCGCATTTACAGGTTTATTTTTTAACATTTCTTAATGATTTTTAACCAAAGCCTATTCTTTCTTGATTCAGATGCTGCTAAGTTACTTTCGAAATTCGTGTAATAACAAATGCTACAGATATTATTTAAATAAAGCGTATCCGAAAACTGTAGTGTAAATTCCAGCATGGAGATGTTTTAAAAATTATTACAGACAGATGCATACATACTTCTATTAGTGGAGAAACCTGGAAAAAAGTTACTTATACCCCGTTTTCGAGGATGTTAAACAAGAATACGACTGTTATTTTGTTTTCTGACCTTTGTCACACTCAAACGGCCAGAAACTATCCCTTTTCATGGTTTTCGTATTGCATGGCTCGGAATATTAGTTTAACCCGGAAAGTGGTTTTGTTTCTGTGATGTTTTTTTTGTGTTCACTGTAATTTGACTGAGAAATGAAATACTGCTTACTACAAAATAAAATGTATTACTCTTCTATATACAACTGGTAATCAATACTCGTACTCGACAATGAATGTCTCGGTAGTACACATTCATATACAAAAAAAATGTGCATCACAATAGGGATGTTTTCTATTTTTTAATTGTAATAAAAATGATAGTTCTAAGGCTACAGAAACACGTAATAACCATTAAAATGCCTAAAAACTTTTTTTCTTGAAAATAAACTAAAAATTAAAACTCCGAAATTAACGAGGCTAGTAAACGATCCCTGCAGTAAGAGTAGCGCGCATGATGTCATAATGCTCTAGCGGAACTCGTATACCAACATTATATGGATTGTTTGTTTCAGTATTGTTTTATCTCTGTTTTTGTAATGATGGGAGACTCAAAAAGTGTGAAAGTTAATAGAAACAAGTGTTGTTTTGTTCCTGGATGTACAGATCCAGCAGTAAATAACCCAGAAAAGGTTTTTATGTCTGTGACACAAAATGTAAAAAGAAAGAAGCTTTGGTCCTTTTTTAAACCAATTACATTTTTTAAAAACTTTTGTTACTTTAAACGCATTTATCAAAATCGGTCTCCGATTATTAGGGATGGCAACGATGTATCGATATAAAATAAATATCGATATATTAATCCTATACCATGAATATATTCATATAATTTTTTTGTTGCAATATATCGGGTTTAAAAATCGATATTTTTCTAAATATATCGAAAAGGGTCAATTTGCACATTCTTTCCCGCTCTTCGAAATTTCAATCGAGATAGAAATGTTATTACGAGAATATTACCACCCGCTCTTCGAAATTTATTTTAATCGAGATAAATATTGTACTGTAAAGAATGCCACTCCCCGCTTTCCGAAGTTATACCTTAAGCAATATTCATTAGTTTTTGACATTAAATGTTAATCTAAAAAATATATCGATAATGTTTGTTGATATATCGATTATATTGATCTGAGTCTTGTGATGTATCAAATGATTCATATATCAATATATTACATTTTTTTCCCATCCCCAATTCTCACAAGAAACGTGCATGAAAGCCTAGCCACTATATTCGCACGCGTTTAACTATGAGCAACATGACGTCATACCAGTCAAGGAGCGTTTCGCGCATTCAAATGAATATTCGTATTTCTTTAGGGATTTTCCCATAGAACGGATTTGTTGATTTTTGTAAAACTTTGTGGATATTATTATAAGACTATTTTTAACCATTTTATAATGTTTAAACGGGATTTAATTTTTTTGTGAACATCCCTATTGCGCGTAGAGTGCTTACATGAATATATTACAGTTTCCATCAGAAATGATTGAAGGGAGATGGACAATGACAGCGAGAGCATCGTAATATCCCGTGGGTGCTGATATACCCTATCAGGGGGTGAAAAATTGTTAGTACCTACATGCTTAGTCTAAACATAAAAAAATATTGTCAATGATGTCCCTTTCTACCTCTTTAAACAGACAACAATCATCTCCCATCTTGGTTTATTAATATTGTTATGAATTACACCCCCTTGGAACTGGAGATGATACGCCCATGCCTACCAATAGTGACTGGAAAGACTCTAGAAAGAGCCATGGACTTGTCTAGAATGTGGTGGAAGAAGATTCTGGTTCAATCTAGAGGTAATTTCAGAGTATATAAGGCGCGATTATCGGCACAGAAGAGGAAGTTCATAGAAGTGACGTTCGGTAAAAAGTGAGGTTAAATAAGAAGTAAATAAAGGTTATTTTGAAGTATTGTATAGTCAGTAAATTATCAAATAAAGTGTTAGTGGTGTTTAATCCCTTGTTGAAATTATTTAGAACCCACGGATTCACACAGGGTGTTTCCTAAAAGGTGGAAAAATTTGCAACAATATCAATGGTCGGCAAAACGTGCGGCAAAGGGTTTTTCCGAGTTTGCGTTTAGAGGTGGTCAAAAACCCCTGCGAATATTTTTCTTTTCCTCAGCATCCTCGAAAACGGGGGGTGTAAATGTTTAAACAAAGAATGTAGTTGATATCAATTTTCTACCCCCTTGGAGAGTAGAAAATATCCCAGGGGGTTGTCAGAATCCTTCCACGTTATTGCACTTTTCTGTATAATCGAATTGCATAGAATTCCGAGTCATTTTCCTCCAAGCACGCTTTGCCGAGCATTAATGTTAAGAAACCGCGATAAAGGGTGTAGAAAGGATTAAACAGCCCTGGCAATATTTTTTTCATAAATACGCAAAAACCTATTTATAATAAGTTTTGTCAAACATTTCTTATTTGTTTTACATTTTTGATAAATTATATAATTAAGTAATTTTACAGACTGACGGAAATAACAATAGCAAAATATGAATTGATAAGAAAGACAAAATATAAATTTTTTAATCCAATTAATTTTTGTTGTTGTTTACTTGTTGAAAAAGAATATTTTTTAAGTACCATTAAAAATCAATTATTTTCAAGTAAACAACCAATAATAAATTGACTAAAAATATAACATTTTTGTATTTCTTAAATAATTCATATTTCGTTATTATTATTTCGTCACTCCACGACGCTTTTGTTATTTTCTTGAAAGGTCTTGATATGATTTTTGTTTAGTGAAAACAAAAATAATATTTGTTTAGATTCGCTTAACTCGCATTTACACTTCGTTTTTTAAGACTGCTTTTTAAGGGTTCAAGAACATATTGAAATAATAACATTAATACTTACTAGGTAATAAAATGAAATGACTTTTGAAATTATACGTATTTTGACATGATGATTCAGTTTTATATTATATATACAACAATTCACAAAAGCTGAAAAATAATGTTTCTTGTGCGCCTCTCAAAAAAGTAATTCCACTAATTCCAGTATTTTGTTGACTCACTAACTTCTGGTACGAGTAAACTATAGCCCGTCCAACCGGAAGAATACTTGAGTACAACACATTGTTAAGAAGGAAGCAAGCAGAATGAAAGCAAATTGGTCCAGATAATTACCCCAGGGCAATGATTACTGTCGACACTCTCAAAAGTAAAGTATCGATAACGTCGTTATACGAGGGAAGCTGATGGATTTCTTCTCTACGAGCAATAATATTACCGGTTTTAGAAATGTGCCGATCGAATGCAATATACTCTTCGTTTTGTATTTGCGAAGAGTATAATAATAAGCAGACACACTGTTTATTAGCGTATGGTAAAATATAAAGAATATGTATTTACGATGTTGCGTTATTTTAAAAAAATGAACTGACATAAATGATCATTGTTAGTTCCTTGATAGCTTTCCCACTCCTCCTGAAAATTCACTATTTCATCAGAAAGCAAGTCATCATTAATATTGACTATCTCTAAACAAAATATGTTCGTCAATTACGACAATAAAACGATGCAGAATAATTATTTGCTTTTCGGCATTGAACCTAGTTTTCTACTGGTCGTAATGCGGCGTTGCTCGGACCATATATAATAGGCTTTAAACAAGGTGTTTGCAGTCTGTGTGTTATGCCAGTGCGCATACAAGACCGTGCCACCGGCGTACTTGGACAGTTTCTGTCTGGAAAGTCAGAGACATCTAAATTATGTAGTTTTGGTGATAGGTACTACTCTTGTGAGACTTGCACCTGCCCATCAGATTCAAGTGAATTGATTTACCGATGTAGTTACCCAATTGGTACAGTATGTCAGATGCCTAAGGATAGCACCCCAATTCTGAAAATTTAGAATGATTTGGTTTGCGACCATTTATGAAGGTAACCGACAGTAACTTTGTTACTGTCGTAGAAGGTATTTTTCAAGAACTATTGCATCGCGAACGACAAGGTTACTGCCGCTTATCCTTGCAAATTAATTGCTAGCTGGTTCTAAATTTTCAATATTGGCATGCTATCTTCACACAGATAAATACCAAATGCCTTCCCAATATCCAAGAGCATCACAGCGATATTCTTCTCGCTTCGACGTTATTAGGTTGTACTAACGACTTGCTGCACTATGCTTCGGCTCTTCTAGAAACCGAATTGAGAATAAACATTAACGCGAATTTCATCCTGCGCTGCGTCTAGTCTGCACAGGTTGGCTTTCTCCACAATTTGGAAACTGCCGATAGCAGCAAGATGGGTCGGGTGCTGCCAGCGTTCTTCGCGTTCTTGTTCATTTTCATGATTGACACAACTACAGCACATTTCTTCTGGCCAGACTAATACTGTAATTGAGGAATCGTGTTAACGATGTGCGATGTACGTGTGCTTGGAAGATATTTGAGCAGTCTGAACTTGATATAAACTTTCCCCGGTGCTTTATTGTCCGTAAAGTCCGACCAATTCTAGCTATCTCCCAGGGATTCAGGAATCACCTATGGTATTCAATTTAAGTGATTTTTAAATATCGATTTTAATAATTACCAAATCAAGAACCAGCCATTGCTAAAGTTCAAAAGAAAACAGCTCATATGTACAATTGAAATATTAACAGGACTTTATACTAAATAGACGCATAACCAACTTAAAAGAAGAAGATAATCCGGAATGTAGAGAACAAATTTTGTTACCTTTAGTAATCGAATTCTGCACAACTTTCGAAGTGTCTGTCTCTTTGCTCGTCTGTCCGTCCGTCACGTTTCTTGTAAGTGCAGTAACCACCTAATGAAGAAAAGTCCGATTGTATTGATATTTGGACAATAAAATAGGGTAGTCTAGAAGAAGAGCTTGCCATCGAACATAATCAATCTATTAATAAAAAAAATAATCGGTAAAGTTATTTACACAGAACTCTTTATTTGTGCATGGCGGTCTATAAAATTATTAATTATGAAATGACATTGAGAATAATAATCGGAATATAGTTATCATTATCATTACAAAGAAAACATGATAACTTTTGGACAAAAAAATATACAGAGTGTTCATCCGACAGCAAAAATTCAATACTAAATAACAGGTGCCAAATATGAAAGGCTTACGCAAATGCTTTTACAAATGTCCACCATGGTTGAATTATTTCTTGGGATGACCCTGTACATTTTTCAATAAAACTATAATAGGTGCATATGCCAAATATTAGGGCCATCTGTCACATTTTCAGTTCCACATTCACACATTCACGTAGTGGAGTGGAAGTAGCGTAGTTTTTTTAAAAATAGCTTTAGTATGTCATGAAACGTGGAAATTTTATATTTGAGCAAAAACAATTTTTTTTCCATCATCTGTTTTGTACCTTGTAGTTAGCAAAAATTTCCAAATTTTTTGTATATTTTTTTTATTTTCAAAAGTTTTTGGAATAGGCTTGTCATGAAACGTGAAAATTTTAAATTTGAGAGAAGAAAAATTTTTTTCCGTCAATTCTAGTAGTAAAAAAAATTTTCAAAATTTTTTTCTGAAATAGGCTTAGAATGTCACGAAACGTGGAAATTTTAAATTTGAGCAAAACAAAAATTTGCCCATCTATTCCAGTGGTAAAAATGTTTCCAAAATGTTGGTAAAAAAATGTTCTTATTTTTTTTTCTAAAATAGGTTTAGAATGTCGTGGGACGTGGAAATTTTAAATTGGATCGACAAAAATTTTTTTCGTGTAATGTTAAAAAAAGATTCTCAAAATTTTTGTTTTTGAAATAGGTTTACAATGCCATGAAACGTGGATTGTAAATTGTAAATTTGAGCAAAAGAATTTTTTCCCATCTATTCTAGTGGTAATTTTTTTTTCAAAAATGTTGGTAAAAAAATTTTGAAAAAAAATGTTTCAAATTTTTTTTTACTGAAATAGGTTTAGAATGTCATGAAACGTGGAAACTTTACGGAATTAAAAAACCTATATTTTCGTAATCTACATGATCTGAAACATGAAAATATTATGTGGTAAATAATTAATCATTTTTGAAAAATTTGGTCTGTCTGACAATTTTTGTTAATTAATTAGACAGACCTAATTTTTTATAAAGCATTTTTTTATGAAAGTGCACTTCATAACACCTTGATTTTTGTTTTAAAATGAAGTTTAGGATCTCTCCTATCTATTACAACTGGTCTGTCTGACAATTTTTGTTAATTACTTAGACTTAATTTTTTACAAAGTATTTTTTTTTTATGAAAGTACACTTCATAACACCTCCTTGATTTTTCTTTTAAAATATTTAGGATCTCTCCTATCCACTACAACTGGTCTGTTTGACAAATTTTGTTAATTAATTTGTCAAACTTATATTTTTTTTTTATGAAAGTATAGTGCATAATACATTCTTGTTTTAAAATGGAGTATAAGGTCTCTTCTATTTATTACAACTGGTCTGTCTGACAATTTTTGTTAATTAATTTGTCAGACTTAATTTTTTATATATATATTTTTTGATGAAAGTACACTTCATAACATCCTTGATTTTTGTTTTAAAATGAAGTTTAAGACCTCTCCTACCTGTTATAACTTGTCTATCTGGAATTTTTATTAAAAAAAAAACGTCGCGGCGCTTAAAAATTAAGTTTGAAATAGTAAAAAACATGTTTTTGATAAAAAAAAGTATTTGAATATAGAGACCTCGAACTTAATTACAGAAAATAATTAAGGTGGTGTTTTGACGTGGCCCTTGTCTTAGCTTATTTAAAAAAAAAACGTTGCCACGGCACTCAAAATTAAGTCTGACTGTGAAACATTTTTTCAATGACAGACAAATTTGTATGCATCGAGAAGATTTTAAACTTCAGTTGTTTTTTTAAGGCGGTGTTATGAGATGCCTGATTAATCCTGACGCATTGATGCTGGGCATTCAAAACTAAGTCTCTCTAATGAATTAACCAAAATTGTCAGACAGACCAGTTGTAATAGACAGTAGAGATTTTAAACTTTATTTTGAAACAAAAATCCAGGTGCTATGAAATGTACTTTCATAAAAAAATGCTTTATAAAAAATTAAGTCTGTCTAATTAATTAACAAAAATTGTCAGGCAGACCAATTTTTTCAAAAATGATTCATAATTTACCACAAATTGAGAAAATTTCAAGAAGGTGTATTCAAATGTAAAATCAATTTTTTTTAGCTAGATTCAAAAATTCATAAAAAATAATAATTAACAATTTTTTATGGCCTGGCGGGCGTAACATGATATTTACATGTTTTGCAACTATTTTCACCTTTTAAATTTAAGGTGTTTGATGGGGTACCTTTTTTGTCTATCATACATATTTAAAACATTCTAAAAATTGCAAAATGTAATAAACGCCATCTATCATCTATTATTGCGTGTTAAATGAAACCAATGTCAGAATAAGTCTTCAATTGAGAGAGGCAAGTAATTTGATAAGTGCGTCGCCAAAAAATTCTTACTTATATATTGTAATAGTGCCTCAATATGAACTTAGCAAAATAATTAGTTAACAAGGAATATTGTTCACGAGGCTTGTCCTTACCTCTGAAAAATCAAATAACCATTTTCAGTAAGGAACAAACATCATTATAACTGGCGTGTTTCAAATAAAATACACTTAAGCCATTAGAAAAATTAATTTGTCAGAAAAATATATCCGTAATATCTGCAGGAGAGTGTTAAGTTAGCTGTATGTCAATATTGGATTTTGAAGTTAATTAAAGTCTGAATAAACTTTAACAAAAAATTTCTTTGTTGCTGGAATTAATGAAACTTTGTTGTTCTCTGCCACATTGTTCTGGTAACGAGAACTTTTTATGTATAAAGCAGGAGGAATGGATTCGAGGGATTTTATAAATTTGTATAGCAGTCTTTGTTACGAATAAATATTACAACACGTTCTCATGTGGCAAATTGTAGCATAGATCGTATTTACCTAATATTAATAAACGTATAGAAAGTATGCTTTTCCAGTTTGTTGTTCCATTTTGTATTAAAATCCTAGCACGGGTTGAAATACACAATTCATCAAAGGTTTTCTATTACTCAGTAATTTTCTTGTGTGATTTGAACTCTGTTCCGCCTTTCTATCATCATGTTATTCAGTTTTTATTCATAGAGAAACTAATAAAGAACGTACAGAAACTAAAAAGTCAAAATAAAAGTGATGTCACCACTGTAGAAAATTATGTTGTTTATTATAATTAAAAATACTTAAAGTTTTGGCGCTGCAAAATAACTTTTGTTATTTTGAATTTGGGTCTAACAGTATATTTTTAATTATATTTTTATGTTCCGTTGTTAAAGAACATCAAGATAAATAAAGGTCAAAGTTGTGATCCCAATAACGTTTGTTTCTAAACCATATATGGCTGGCAGCAATTGCTTTTAAACACATTGGTCGTGCATGAAATTTATACAATCTAATTCAGGGGAACCGTACTTGTACCTTATAATTAAAGTTTAAATGGTGCCAGTATTTTACAACTAGTTCAGTACTCTTTTGGGAAAGCGGAAGTGACGGGTATTACAAAATACGAGAAGAAAAGTGTAAATGGTTTTGTCACAAATTTTATATATTTATATTATTCCTCTTATTTTATGGTATCCGTACATTTACAGTATGCTGACCGGTCGTGGCTATTAAATTAGAACGAGTGCCTGGTCGGATGTAATCCATGGTCCATTTTCATGTCGACTATCAGTATAGTCCTGATATCGCACAGTAGTGGGTCAGAATCTAAAATTTCTGGCCAAAATTCTGAAACTCTGCAAATGTACTTACAATGTATAGGTCATTAAGGAAAAAATAGTAATAAAAAAAAATTGACACCGTCTGGGGATGAGATATAAATAGGGGTTGAAAATATAAACAACCTTCAATATTTTTTAAACTGAGTTTACGTTGTTACCCCTATCAATTGCAGTAAATCACGTATGCAACAAGAATATAATTTTGACAATTCGCCACAGAGAGATATATTAAAGATTAATTAAATTATGGTTGTATCTTAGTATTCTCAATGCCATAGTGTGGCCAAGATGAAATGGCAAGAAACCCTAGATATTTGGTCTCTTAGATTGAGAATAACAAAAATTATGTGTTTAAAGTGCCGCTCCCGGATACAATATTATATAACTAGAGAGGACGAGCGACACTGACTAGCTCAGTGGGCGGTGGGGTGAGTAAGTTGGTGGGTGCTTGTGGGAAAATAATATCCAAATTCACCGAACATGTAACATTTTAATTATTATTGTAGCAATATAAACAATTGTGGATATTCCGTAAATTACGATAGGATTTTCTGATTACTTACCCAGAGAGCCGTTTGTTGAGTATGCACACCGAACTTACATTTCACGGATATTTATTTAAAAAAAAGATAGATAATAATAATACT
The DNA here is from genome assembly GCA_963583905.1 of Stenurella melanura. NCBI lineage: Eukaryota > Metazoa > Arthropoda > Insecta > Coleoptera > Cerambycidae > Stenurella > Stenurella melanura. The sequence continues at coordinate 17,465,067 of OY757309.1, forward strand.
GAGTAGTAATTAACAATTAAGCAACAAATACATATATACTGTAACAAAAATTAATTGGTTGATAACTTGACTGGATTCCTCCCTATGATATGCCGACTGAAGGGGGTTAGATCTCTGGATGTATAGGAACCAATATGGCGGTTTCCTGAGGTCCACGTGCCTAGTGACTTTCCAAATAATTTTCTGGGGCTATCTAGCAGAACTCCTAGAATAAGGTCCCAAAATTGTCGCCCAGAGGGCAACTTCTCAACTCCAAAAGTTCAACCAGATCTCCCACGATACAATATTGTGAGTTGACAAACAGGAAACGTGAAGGTAAGAGATGAAAGAAAAAGCCCTAAAAGGGGAAAATATATAGTAATGCCACCCTGTACATAATAGCCATGTGTAAGAGGAGATTTAACAATAGTCATTATCCAAAATACCTAGTGGTGTAAGGCGGGCTTCCCAATGTTTCCAAAGAAATCGTCCTTTGGCGTTGTGGTTTGAGGGGCGACAGAATCCCAAAATAATGTCCGACAACCACTTTCTAGTATTCTCACGATAAATCCCTATGTGGAAATGATCACCAAAAATCATAAATCGTGTACAACACCACGCCACGTCAAACTCACTCTCTCTATATCAATGAACTCCCCGCATCTTTCTAGACATTCTCCCTATCTCGGCCTTGCACTGGGCTACTCTCGAGCTACTTGACAACATTAGATCTACTAGGATTTAGAACTAACTGTCATTGAAGCTTTTCGACAGATATATTTCGAAATGAATGGTTCCCTGATTGGCACTATTTCATTAAAAAGAACTTTCTATTCTCAAGCGTAAAAGTGACCTGTAACAACGTACTTTTGATATCTAAGTTTCTATGAGAAAAAAGGGGAAAAAATTAACAATCCCTGGGGGTGACTTCTAAGGGTTGAAAATATAAATAACGCGCGACTTTTTTCAAACTTGGCATGCGTGTTGATTGCGCTTAGGTATTTATGAGACAAATATTTTTAAAATACCTTCTTGATTTTTGAACAGAAATAATAAATAAAGTAAGACCTATCAAAAATACACACTTGTCTACCTAATTACTACTGTCCTGTCTACTACTGGTTTCGGAGGTGCTTTCCTGTGCTGTTTATGTCATCGAAGTCGCTGAACGTTTAGGTACTTCTGGTATTGCTAGTAGTTTAAAATTTCGGAAGGTAATGTTGTTGACCTCTCTTGGGGCAATTCCTGTGATGAACGGGTCGGACGAAATTAACAGGAAATGAAGAGGATTCTCTTCCGTTAGTTGTCTAGATGATTTCCTAGTGTAGCTTTGCCTGTATTGTTTGAGGCTTTTATTCCTTGACTCCCGAGCTTCTGAGAGTTGACCGATTGGTAACATCGCAGACTCAACAATTTCAGCTTCATGTATGAAGATTTTGTGCGCAGATGCAGTCATGTAATACCATCTGTAATCGATGACAAATAGATTCGCCGTCTCTTTTGCTTAGAGAGGGTCAGATTTAAAAATTTTTGGCCACAATTCTGGAACTCATGGAAACGCCCCAATATCCAGCTGCCAATTGCAGGATAAATAATTTATAAAATCCATTGATAAATGAGGGTAGTGGGTTTCAGGGGATGGAAATTGAAATAATTGTATGAAATTGTGAAATTTAGGATTCGAATAGAATATTACCTCCAAATTGAAGGAAAAACTGTAAAAAACTTTCACTGATAAATAGGGCTTGATTTCAGGTTGTGCAAATCGAAACTCATTGATAAAATGTGGAAACTTAGGATACTAGTAGATTTCACCTCAAAAAAAAGCTTTTAATAATGTATTATTTTACAAAATCAAAGGATTACCATATAAAAAATAAATTTAATCGTTGGTTAATAGTTACTTTCGTAGTCGCTTTGTGGTTCACTTGAACTACTTTGGCTTTAATATATACAAGACTCTTCACAATCAGCTGAAATTTCCATATCTATATTTATAAAAGCTTCCGATGAAACCTAAAAAGTATACGCAACAAATCCTCATTGGTCACAATTTTTTATTGGCATTTCTCTTTGGAATTTTGAGATTTTCTCTCCAAATCTTGAATAAATTAAATCGCTTGGGTTTATAAAATGGGCGCTAGAATCTGAAAGAAACCCAAAAGAGGAGGTATTATAATGTTTGCCAATTTCATCTGCTTATTTATCTAAAATAGGGGTTGAAAAGTATAGGATGGTATACATTAGAGATGTTGTGTATTGAGAGTAAATTTCACTTTGAAGTAGTGATTAGTGAACAAATTGAATGAAATCAGTGACTGCAATATCAATAATAATTATTATTATATTTGAAATTTTCGCCTGTATCCAATGCATTCAAAATGTCTTTACTCAATACATGGCAGCTAAAGGCAGTTGCAATTCACAGGACATGTAGTGGACACTGCATTCAATATCATAAAGAAACTACAATGCGGCAGCTTAGGGAAGTAAAGCGTAACAGAAAAGTAAAATTTCATTTTCATCAAAATTTACGGGAAAAACCGCTTACTCGATAAAAGGCTATAACTTAGGTACCAAATGGCAAACAAAATCAACTAACTGCTTACAATAAAGCTCTTGCCTTGTTCTGTATTAGACATTGCCAATTCATTCAATTGAAGACAAAGGAACAAAAAATTCACTGTTCGAAAAACACTAAATATTCATTACACAAATTTAACACATAACGCATGTTTTGTTCTCGAGCCGTAAAACGCAAATGAAGCAGGTACTGGGTTCGGGGCCTTCTGTTCCCTAAGTATAACGAATCACCCTTCCAAAAAGCTTGTTTATAAATAGGTCTAAATGCCAAATCGTAAATGCCAAATTTATATTTTGTATGTAAATGCAAAATTTTATAAATCCCTTTTCACCGAAAGTCGAGCAAACCAAAATTAATAATAGAAATATACAGAAGAATATAGAAAAAACAAAAGTTGGTGATTAATGAATCATTAAACTAATGTAAAGATTTAAGTTATCGGTAGTTGCTCAATGCGTGTTAACTAATGAAATTCCCCGATCGACTTCTGGGTGTGAAGTATGTGTGCCCCTATCTTTATCATCGGCTTCTGTTTCTAAAATGTTTCCTTCTTATTGGAAAGGATAGAATTAGCTACGATAAAGAAACGTAAAGTAAAATGGAAATAGTCGAATACAGTCGTAATAAAAAATAAATAATCACGGTACTGTACCATAGCTTATCGCATTTTACACTTTACATTTCTCCTGACGTCACTCCAAATCTTAATCGGCATAGACTTCAATTTGCCTATTTAAAAACAAAAGATTAAAATCTAAAAATAAGTAATAATGTGGAGGAAACTGCTATTGTCAGAATTCCAGCAATTGTTTGGACAGACTTACACCTCATGTGAAATTAAAACCAGTGCGAATTATTGAACAAGAAACTTTTTAAAGAAAGTAATATTTTGCAATTTTTTTCACATAGCTCTTAAAAAACGAGGTAAGAAAAAATATGTAAATACATTTTATCTATTATTTAAAGTATCAGTACAACACCTAATTTCTCGATTCCAGTGCACCTCTTGAAATATGTTGAAATCTTAATGTACAATTCGCACTAAAGCTTCGAACGAATGCAAATAAATGAACCCTAATTTTGAAGGCACTTAGTATCTAAGCTTTGAATTCTATGGAAATGACTGTACGGAATTTTTTTGTCGAAAATTTTGGACCTATGAAATTGTTTTTATAACTTTTTGCTTTTAACTAAGAGCCAGTTGCTTTTTCGGAAATTTATTTTTACAGGTATTTTCTATCGGACATGGATTACATCAAAATAGACCTTTGGCATATGTCAACTCGTCAGTTTGAAGATAGTTCAAGATATCAAAGACAAAGAAATTATATCATTGTTACGAGGCTCACTTTTTTGAGCGTGTACAACTTTTGTGCTTTAAATAAAAAAAAGTTTCCAATCACAACCAGAAAGGCTAAGGTTGTATTAATTGAGATTATTTATCTCTAAACAGTTTGAATGTAGAAAACTATTCTTAACTTTGTAATAATGAACATGTTCTTTAGCTAATATACGATTCAAATGTATTGACCCTTCACTTTGACCGCGAATGTCTCAGAAACGAAAGAGCGGAAAAAATTGAAAATTATGTGTTCAGTCTATTCTAAACCATTCACTGAAATTTGAACAATGTACATTGGACAGTTTTGAAGTTCTGCTAAGTCATATTGAAAAATGCCCCACTTTTTAAGGAAATTTTGACCATACCAGTTTTAAATCCACTATAACTTGGAAAATACGCCTACTATGTAAATAATATTTTAGATGCCGATAAAGCACTGCATTTTTTGTACGAGGAAATCTTTTCATAATTTTTTATTCTAAAATTTTGCTGTTATTCGCAAAAACGTGAACTCATGTTTATTCGGTTATTTAAAATTTTTTTGATAAAATAGTTAATTATATAAAATGTAATCATTATCAGAAAAAATAATTGGAATATATCAAATATTAATTTAGTTATCAAGCGCAATAGATAATATTGTAAGCTTGCAGTAATGTTGTCTATTGCGCTTGATAACTAAATTAATATTTGATATATACTAATTATTTTTTCTGGAAATGCTTAATATTTTATATGATTAACTATTTTGTCAATTTAAAAAAAAATCTATTCATAAATAACCGAATAAACATGAGGACACGTTTTTGAGAATAACTGCAAAATTTTAGAATAAAAAATTATAGAAAAATTTTCTCGTACAAAAAATGCCGTGCTTTATCCGTGTCTAAATAAAATATTATTTACATAGTAGGCATATTTTCCAAGTTATAATGAACCTAAAACTGGTATGATAAAAATTTTCTTAAAAGTGGGACATTTTTCAATATGACCTAGCAAAGTTTCAAAACTGTCCATTGTACATTATTCAAATTTCAATGAATGATAAGAATAGACACATAATGAACACATAATTTTTTCAATTTTTTCCGCTCCTCTGTTACTGAGATATTCGCGGTTAAAGTGAGGGGTCAATACATTTGAATCGTATATTAGATTTATTCAGTTATTGTTGAGTGTTTGATGAACTTATTATATTAATAAACTGGAGTAACTCTTCTTTGATTTATTAAACTCTTGATATTGTTGTACATTCTATGAAATACTACTCTTCACATTTTTTTTTGTAAATAGTGTTAGTTTTATGATGCCATCTTAGTTGGTGAAAACTTTCTCAGCATAAATACGACAGTACGTCGGACCTGGGTTTAGAACCCGGATCAGACGGAGTAACAGAAACTGAGTGCCCCCCGCAAAAGTTTTCAGGGGCCCCCTCTCTATAACGAGTGGAAAATTGTTCTTATCTTCATTACTATTAGGTTCAGGTTTATGAATTTTTGAAGCTCTGAAATAGGCTTGTCGGCTTGTGTTTGTGCGCCATAAACCGACAATATGTTTTGTTCTTATTTGTTTTGTTAATTCTTATCAACACGCCAAAATTCTTTTACGATGTTGAGTCTACTACCCATAGGGGTGGCCATTCCCTAGAAAGAGACATCCGATAGGGAAATATTTATTATTTTTGGCCATAACTTTCTTTTTCTTGGTACGTATATTTAAAAAAAACCATAAGAATACCTAAGTAGAACCATAACAAGAATATTACATAAATTTTCACTCAATAATTTTAGTGGTTTGGAAAATAGCTAGATTTTAATTTAAAAATTATGTTAAACTTCCTATTTCGTAATTTTAAATCTAGCTATTTTGCAAACCACTGAAATTATTGAGTGAAAATTCATAGTAATAGTCTTGTTATGGTTCTACTTAAGTACTCTTATAGTTTTTCTAAATATACATAGTAAGAAAAAATAGTTATGGGCAAAAATAATAAATATTTCCCTATCGGATGTCTCTTTCTAGGGAATGGCCACCTTAAGTTTTTATTAATCAAAATGAGCTAATTTTAAAATATCATTATTTGTGAATTTAATTCATTGAATTATGAAATGAAATAGATATCTGTGAAAGCAAAGCTGGCCGCAGAATTTGAATGGGGGTCGGCCATCCGCCAATGTGGGCCGCCCCAGCTGGCCGGACCCCCGCGGTCCGGAGTCTGCGGGGGTCATTTTTACGCCACTGCCCGGATCCCTTGGATTTCTAGTCTAAGACTTAGCAGCTAGACCACTATTTTCTTCATAAAAACGCGTTTATGTTTGGAAATAATTGTTCAAGTCGAAATTTTCATATCGGCTGTTTTATATCATTGTGAAATATTAATTTGTAATGTTAGTAATGTATAATTAAATTGTAGAAAACGATATTTTACAAGATTTCAATTCAATTACAACACAAAAAATAATAATAAAAAAAAAAATTAATGTCTTTTCATTTACTCGAATTTGATATAATAACAACGGGTATCTAGTTAACACTAATACAACAATATGAACTATTTTTCTTTACGAACGATATTTGTGATTTAGAAATGGGCCGATTAATACAATATACTTTTCATTGTCGTATTTGTAAAAACGAAATGAGTTATGAAACACATGTTTAAAATACATATTATTATGAAAATCATCAGTGCATTTCTTCAAAGTATGTGACTTTAAAATTGAAAACGAAAGATTACGAAACTTTTATTTGTTTACCCTTACTTTTATCCAAGATCGTAAAACTTGTCATGACAAAACAGTTTTAAATAAAAGTTGCAATTTGTATGGTACTATAAACTGCAGCACTGCAATAATTCTTTGCGGACAATATTACACCACATTTAGGAACAATAGCTTTGAATGTATGTTGTTTAACCGACTAACACACTTTTTAAATTATACAGCATATCATAATTTATCATGCTAGCTGCATGTTACTTTGGTTTATGCAAATGTATTAAATGGAGAGAATGGATGCACTGATTGATGGATTATGTATGTAAAATTTGTTGTCTTGTCTACTCTCGGGGGCTTGCCGAATTTGTACCTACTCTTATATCGTTTGTGAGGCAAAATAGTCTAATACAAATCTGCTAGTTTGAACACTGTTTGCGTATTACTTCAGTCACCAGCTACTTCAGTATTGAAAATGGTGTAAAAATTCACGAAGACAAACACGGATTGCTCGTTTATATTTGAAATAAAAGTAGTCCTAAGAGATAATAAAATTCTCATAAAATAAAAAAATATTTAGGGCTCAGTAGCTTCCAAAAACAGGGTCTTCCAAAGAATCCTATTTCTTTTAATTTTTCTTAAAAAATTATATATTTGCTGTAAATTGAGAAACAACTCTATTCTTACTTAAGTAAAATAAAAAACTAAAATCATTATCATTAGTTAAATAATTTATCGGTGTTGAACGGTTTCATTTTTGCTTCTGAACTGTTGAATCAATGTTTACAAATTATGTGATATTGCCCATTCTTTCTCATTGGCGCTACTACTGCTCTTTGATTTACCCTTATACCATTCACTTTTATTTCAAGAGCACGTTCTGAAATGTTCGAAAATATTCATTTGCAAGTGTACATTAAATCATATGTATTATTTCATTACATGTATCATCATCCAAATGTTTACCTTTTGCGCTTGTACTACTAATTCAATCGTGATAAATTATATCATTTAATTGTCCTTATTTTAATTATTCAGTATAATTATCTGAAAAACTAAAATACTTTCAAAGCCTCAAGAATATTCATACAAAGTCCATTAAATCGCATATATTATTTTCATTATCTGTGTCCACATGTTTTTCTTTTGCCCCTAAACTATTAAATCAATCCTTACAAATTATATGTAATTATATTGCCCTTTTAAAAAGCTTTTATTCGATTTGCAAGGCTTGTAAGTATGTCTTTTCGGTTCAAAATTTGTACCTCGAATTTTAACTCACTTGCTATTATCCGATCGAACTGAAATTTGGTACAGTTGCATAACTCTAATGACAATATATGTTTCTGGTGTTAAATGGAAAATAAATGTGGCGGCTGCAATAAGGCGTATAGGCGTTGTAAAAAATCATCAGATTAGCATGAAAATGAGTACACACGAGCTTTAGGTGGCGTAAATGATGATTTTGATGTTGAAAATGACTTGCCAGTTAAATGTAAAATAAATCATTAAAGATGGCGGCTGCAATATGGCATATGGGTATTGTAAATAATGACAGTGATAATTAAGTAACAACACTGCGATTATAATGGTTGCAACCACAACTTCTCAACTGGCTGCTGAGGAAGCTATGAAAGAGTAGCAACCAGTTAACCCAGTCTTGGTCGAGGGTCACTCTGTGCGAGAAGAGTTATATATATTTTTTTGAACAATTATTTGATTGTCAAATTAACCAAACAAAACTTTAATAAACTACAAACAATTTGGACGCCAGCGTATTCAGTACATAACACTCTTGCAAACTTTATCATGGGGCGAATACAATCAAAATCAAATATAAAACAAATAATATATTAACATGAGTATAAGAGCAAAAATTTTACAACACTTTACAAATTATTAAAAATATTGATGGTGAAAAATTTGATTTAATTAGTAATATTATTTAAACAAAGTAAATTTGAAGATTAATTAAAACAAATTACAATTTAAGAAACGATCAAATGGTTTACAATAAGTATATATATTTTTTCTGACCAACGGAGAATTTTTACGGAGATTTAGGCTTATTCAACTTTGTGGATAGCGTAGAGTTCCAACGAGGTCGAACCCTGGAGATGGCCACAGGTACCTGGGAATGAGGACTAAATAATGGTTGTGTCCTGGTCTACGAGGATTTTCCAGGGAGACGCTGCGTTTGAAAAAAAATGTCCAGCCAATGAGTTCTCGCCTATCCATCTTCTCTTGCAGTGCTTCCGTTGGTCCAATGTTTTACATGAAAAAGGGGGTAATATAAAGGACCAGTTGACAATAGCAAACAATCTTAAATTGTGAGAAAAAGAAAACTTTAGATATTAATTCCTGTCCAATAAAAAAATTAATTGGCAAGATATTTTACTTGAGATAAAAGAAATACAAGAAAAACTACAAAAAAACTATGGTGACGTAGGTCACTGCCAAACCAAACTATAAGAAATTTAACAAAAAACCTGAGTATTGCTAAAATTTTACTTCTGAAAATATATGAATAACTGGTCAATAAAGTAATGAAGGAAATTGTTAAATGAGAAAACTCTACTCTCATGAAATTTAGCCGTTCACAAATTGGCTGACACTGGTTATGACCAACAATTTTAATAAAGGTAACAAAATATAGTACAACTGAATTAGAGAGAAAATATCTGAATTACTATCTGAAAAAAACTAATATTGTAACAAATATAGCAAAAAAATTATGGGCTTAATCTTCCGAAAAATAAACTAGTAAAAAATTATCTCTTAACCTCCTGTACTAACACGAGATTAATTAAATGCGACAAAATGACTTTAGGTTTCGACTCTTAATGATATGAGATTGTCTGCACACGATTGAGAAACAAAGATTCTAATTTATCCCTTGATTAATTTCCGAGTTTAATCCTCGTCCACAATAATCTAAAAAATTGATAAAACACCACAGTATCGTGTCTCAAACGACCACAAAATACAAAATTAACACGATAATTAATGAGTTAACAATGCATCCAGTGGACACCGAAATCGCACAAACACGTGCCTCAATAAAAATTAATTATCACAGGGAATATACTTTAATAATTCCCAAAAATAACTATACAGCAACGTTAACTCAATAATATGACCTCATTTAATATTCAAATATATTCAAAATACCAAAGATTAAAGAAATAAACGTGAAAATCCGTTAAAACAATCTCACCTCACCAGCGGCGGAAGCGAAAGTGAAGTAGCCTCGATATTAAAAATGGCCTCAGTGATGTTTCTACCCGCATATGCGCACTTGTTGACTTCGCGTTGGCGTTTACCGCGGGTAATTCAAATTTATGTAGCACAGGTGCTTAAAAATTTTCCGTTACAAGGTAAATAAAAAATTTGAAAGTTTCAGGTTAAAAAGTACAAAATAAATATAAGAAAAAAAATCGCTGCCTAAGGAATCACTACTTCTATATTCAGATTTTCCATCCAAGATTCTTTAAAGGATCTGGACTATTTGCGCTCTACTATTGGAAATAATAATTGGTCATAGAATTTTAATAATATTTGAAGCAAATGTCATAAAAAATATAATTTAGTTCCAGATGTCGTTATAATATACATACGTGTACCAAATTTCAAGTGAATATCTCAATGTTATTTTACCAACCACTTTAATAATGGGGCGGGGGTGGTTGGGGGATGAAATATATTATAAAAAAATTTGAGACCCTAACTTCCAACAAAAAAACCAAATCCTAAAATTTTGTACTCTTACCAGTTGCTTTACTTATTTTCTCCTATTTACCTCTCTATTTACCCCCAACCCTTCACTGGATAAGTTAAAAAAAAACAACCCAGTTCCAGATCTCGTTATAGTACATACGTGTATAAAGTTTCAAGTCAGTATCTTAAACCGTTACCGAGATATCGTGTGAACAAAAAAGTTACAGACCGACAGACAAAAATTTTTTTTTCCGCTCAAATTGAAATTCTCGATGTTTCGTGGTATTCTAAACCTATTTCAACAAAAAATGTTTGAAAATTTTCCACTACGTGGATGTGGAAGCAATAATATGCAAGATAAAAATGTTGAAGCTATCGCAATAAGCTTCTAAATATTTTGAATTTATTTTTATTATTCCTTTTTTAATTCTAATTTATTTAAATAAATATTTTAAAATCAAATATTTGTTTCTTACTTATATTTTTTCTGTTGAAGTACTCGTTCTCACTAAAATATTCTAGAAAGTAAACACCTTCAATGAAACATATTCTTTATATGATTTGGCAAACAGCAGGAAAAGTAATCTATGTGACAAGAGAAAAACTGTCTATAAAAATATTTATTTCCAATCTTTGCATTCTATCGATAATCTGGATTCTGATTATGCTAGCAAATAAAAAATTCTAAAATTAATTTATTTGTCTTATTTGATAATTATTCTCATTGTAACACTAGTATCCACATACAGTTGAACTCACGAATCTTGTCGTTCACGTCATCATCCTTTAATTTCTGAATCAAATCGACTCATGGTCACACAGAATGGTACGCATGGGTGTACCAATTGGAAGGGGTTTTCTGTAAAATAACAATTTTTACTTCATACAATTTTAATGTTATAATATAATATTCTCGCCAAACGACAACACTACATCAGTAGTCGGATAGACTAACTACAAACACTTATAAATTGTATCCCTCACATCCATCTTTCTTGCCTTCACCAAGTCCTTACAACTTTATTTTTCTTTCTCTGTCCATATTTTGCCACAGTAGTATTTGAGGCGTCTTGCTTTTCACGGGTTTCCTTACAAATCCGTTGCACCGTCCACGTACAAATACCCAATGCATTAAAAGTATGTACACTAAAATTGACTTATAAGCATTTCCCACATTCAATTTTGCGATTCACCTCTTGGACTGCTTGCACAGGTAAAAGGGGACCTCCGCTGCATTTTACCTAATTTCACCACCATGTCTCCAGCTACTGCATTGAGTCTTTTGCAGGGCATCTTGAGATTAATTTCTATAGAAACAGTAAAACTAAAGCACCCGCAAACTATTTACACAACAATTTACATACTTACAGGAAACTTAAAACACCACAGTAAGACACTACAAACTTATATAAATAATGAGAGGAAATAGAAAATCATTAAACCGCACACTACTGAACTGATAGAATGCTGAACTTTGGTTGCGGCTACAACAAACGGTTGTATTGTTCATCTCTAAAACGCATCGTTACGCTTGGAACTTCTGTCGTAGCCCCATCAGACGTGACTTTCTGTTATTCACATTGTAATGTGCTAGTATTTAAGAGTAGGTATGCCTCGACAAGCTGCTAAAATTTGCAACAGGGGAGGTGAAAGGGAAACTCCAGTGGGCGGTCCTTTAAAAACGATAAAATATTATTTTACGTATTTATAGTACTATGTAGTAGTAAATAGAAATGAATGACCGCGATTCCACTTACGTATAAGCTCGAAATTAGTTCATGATTGTATATAAATTCTACCTGTCAAAGCTCAAAGGTTATGCCGACACCCGACACATCTATCCTATCATTCTAACCTAAATGCGTTTTTAACATATTATTCCTTCAATAAATACAGTATTTATAATTTAAACGGCTAGGTATTATGCTTCCCTAGAATTTTAATTTGTAATATGGAGTATACGAGTATATCTATATTTTTGCATAATGGAAATATAATTAGTAATCTGCATTAATTAATAATAATCGTCAATAAGGAAATAATAATATTAAATAAAAAGAATAAGAGTTGATGAGGTCCGATAAAAATTATAAACAAAAATTAGTGGTATGCAATATTGCAGCTACGGACACATGTTTCAGAGTTATTGCTCCTCATCAGCGTAGCATGGCATAAATAATATTGTTATGTTGTTAAAAGCAAGACCAACAAAGATAAGAAAGCACAGTATATTGTAGGTACTCTATTTTGTACCTTCGTACCTCATGTGCCATATATGAAGAGCAATAACTCCGAAATACGTGTCCGTAGCTGCAGTCTTGTTTGTTATTATAGTACTAATTCTTGTTTATAACTAAATGGAAAACTTAACATTTTAATGTTGTTTAGTTTTCGTATGTGTAAAGCTTTAGCTGTCACATCATTCAACAAATCAAAATTTAAACTCTTGGATCCTCAGGGGATTCCTCAGGACTTCTTGAATTTTTATTTTGTAGTCTCCCTCAAATAATGGTAGTTTACCAATAAACAAAAATTAGCAACCATTGTTAAAATCAAAAATATACACCACGCAAGTTGTTTTATCGAACAAGTGTTATGCGTATAGTATTAGTTATTTATTGGTCTAATTTGTCTATACGCGATATTCTTAGAAACTGTTAAACAGAAAAAAAGTTTCAAATAAAAAAAGTGTCTCCATCTTTATTTCTTCTCAGCATAGACTTAAAGGGTTTTCCGTTCGTTATATGTAGTGATGACATAGTAAAATTGAGATCCATTAATGTTTTCGTTTTTTGAATTATGGCAAGTTAAACAAAAAAATAATTTTAATTATTATTGTTATACATCCAATAGACGCCGAGAATAAGAGAAATGATTCGCAGAAAGTCAGTGATAAGTAATTATTTATAAGCATTAAACTATTCAACGGATCATTATGAAATTCAGTAGTTGTCTATCGAGAGGTAAACCACCGTCGGCACTCGTTCTCCGAATTTTAGGCAGGCTGTCGGAAGCCATGGCAGTGGCGGTCATATAATTGAAAGCCCCGAAAGTGCGGCTGGTTGGAGTTACGCAGGCGCCGCAGGCAAGGCAGTCTCGGCAGTTCGTGTAATTCCTACAAGTGGTTGACCTCTCAGGTACTGTTTTGATAGTATATAGTATAAAATAAGAATTTCTTTACAACCCTAACCTGAAATTTGCAGACGTAAATGTAGCAAGCAAATGCCAATTTTTCGAAGTCAGTAACAAGTAAATATATCGAGAATAAATAAAGATTAAGGATAGAGGCAACCTTTTATTTGAAATTTTACTTTCTAGGAGTAGTAGTTCTCGATTTGACCAAGGAACTAGTGTTACATACTTAGCACATATCACATATTAGCACATATTATGTAAAATAACTTGCCTGGTGTACACTTAGTTTTACGAATTATTATTCATATTTTTAAAAAAAATAAATGATGGGGAGAACTTACAAATTTGCTTTTATAGTAGACAAAAGTTTAATGATGTTTTAAACTAAACCCCGCATCAAAATATCATTAATAACTTTAGACATAGTAGGTTATTTCTCAAAAATATGGATATCTCTGGTTTTACTGGTTAGATTTTAAAAATCCAAAGATTCAATTATTTGTATCAATGAAATTTAATAGTGCATTTTTTAAAAATACGAATGTCAGAGCGATTCTAAAAATTTGCAAAATTTTGAAAGTAAAAAAGATGGCTAAAATTTGTATTCAAAAATGTTTTCTCTACAAATTTTGAAAGCAGAGATAAAAACCTGCAACTTGAGTCTTAGAACGTCTACATTGGTGCGCGATCTCAACAAGAAAATATTTTCAACATCGGTCCACATCACCTTCTGGACAATACTTTTAGCTCTGATTTGTTAAATTTTCACGAAAGTTGCTTTTTTCTGGAAAATATTTTCGGGTTTAAAGGAGTAAGTTGGTTTCTCTGTTTCTTTTTACATTTTGAGCCTAGATTTCATTACTTTGACAGATCGATAGATAACTTTACTGCCGACAGTTTTTATCCCAAACATTTCTTTCTATTTTTCCCAGAAATTAAAGGTATTATGAAAAAAATCCTGTTGCTTGGTCTAATGCAACAAACTGATGCGTGTGACTTGATGAGAAAATGGGAAAATGTGCGCTTTACTTTTGTGTTTCTAACTCCTTTCATTGCAAATCGCATCGCCCCTTATAATTCTATATTCATGTGTTTACGACAAGAACACATCTTTAAAATTTAGTATCAATTGTATTGTCCAATAAATGTTTTCAAATATACCAGCATAACACCATTTTATAAAGAAGAATTGAAACACAATTACACATTATTGTTAGTGCATGAGTACATATAACTATGTAGTTACTATATTGTTATAATTCCGTACTTGTAGTATAATCAAAGAGTAGAGTACCTGTTAAGTATAATAGTAAATTAATGGAATTTGGTATTTTATTGGGCGTCCCGTGTTATTAGAAATGATTTGGTTTAATTTCTTATTTCGTTCCCTCGTTATATTTTCTCATTCATAAAATAATTCTGGGTGAAGGGCGGAGCTTAAACAATAATAAATCCAGAGGGAGCTCGTATCAGTGTAACATTTGTTGCAAAATGTGCCTTTGCACGGTTCCGTGCTATACATGTTTTTGCAAAAAGCATTATGTTTTTTGGAAAAATAAAAATAGTACGATACACAGAAAACATGAATGAAGGTTTGTATCGAGTCCTTTTTCTCATATTTTGATCCTAAATATTTTTTTAAAAATCATAAAATCTCGCAATTTACTGCTAATTAAAACAAATCTTATTAATTAATACCATTTTTTTTTCCAAATATTAAAAAGATACAAACCTAGATTGATATGTTTTCTTCTATTTTTCGCCTGTACAAATTTCGTAATTGCAATGGTCTAATTATAATTTGTCACGGACGGGGCGGCGTTTGAGAGTAATTTATTTCTGATTTTTAGACGGCATACCCACTCTTAAGCTGATAGAAAAATCTCATGTCTTTGATAAGTACATACCTTGATGACGTGATTTCAACATAGTCCCTTACGACCATGAAGATTCAGTTAAAAATGAGAACAAAAAGCCGATCTATTCAATAGGAACCTTAAAATTTCAACAATATCTTTCTAATTTGAACAAATTCCACAACCTTGAAGTAGGTACTCACAAATACCATCTCCATCGAGTTGAATCGAACGGCACCAACAAATATTTTTTTCGAATAACGGAAAATGTATGCAAATGCTTTTACCAATTACATTGCACTATGATTTTTGGTCACATCAGCTAGATAGAGGACAATTTAAAACAATTGATAGTTGAGGAAAACCAGATGGCAAAGGCGAAAAGGCTAATGTTACCAAGGGAATAACTTTGATGAAATCTTGTACCTAACACTCGACCACGATAGATGACTTGATGCTCTTAAATGATCCACACAGCAATGGGAAGCCAAGTAGAATAATACATGGATCGCAAAATGTGTAAGACGTTGTAATTAAAAAAATAATTATTTAATTTAAATAAAAAATTAAAGCGACATTGATGAGGTGCGAGTTATCGTACACCTGGTTTCCTTCTACTCTTGAAGGTTTTTGAATTTTTACTTTTTAAATCTTTTCGTTTGAAAAAGGGAACAATGAATGCATAAACTGTGTTAGACTTAATTCTCTTTTGTTTCAAGTAATATTAACTTCGTTGTGTATCGTTCGTTGCAATGTAATAAAAGACTCCATTTTTACCCGTCTGCACCACGCAAAAGAGGGTAATGTTTAACAGTCTATGTGTGCGTGTGTGAATATGTATATATTCTTTCGTTTCCTGCTAGAGCCTAATTCTCGGTCATTTCTTTGTGGGATGTACGTCTAGATTTTCAAAGACACTTACTCAAATTGCTTTGAAAGTTAGGGAATGCAAAAGGAAACCTTTGTGCAATTTACGTTTTTAAAAATAGAAACACCCCTCTGTTCGAAACTCAATTGTATTCTTTGTGATCAAAGGAAACCAGAAATTTGTATTTTTATTTATGAATAATGCCCTAAACTGCTTTTATGTTAACCCTACTTGAAATGTTTATAAAACTTTTTGAAAGAGGACAAAGTTCTCTTTCAGAAAGTTTGATAAACATTAATTTATTTTCTTGAAACATATTGCATTATTAATTCAATTTTAATGTAAAAGTAAGTTCTACAGGAAGCTAAACCTTAGGAGTAAAAATAAATATTTATTTACACGCAATGCAGTGGATATGTTAAAAAGTATTCCTAGGTTGTTTATCCGTTTTTATAACGTTCAACATTCATAGAAACTTGACTGTTGATGTGTTGATGTCTGATATTTTTAATTTTAATTAATATATCTTATGTCACATAGTAACTTATTGCTAGGTGCCCATAATAATACAGTTAAATAGACATTTTACTAAAATTTTCAGAAAGTTTCATAAATATTAATTTATTTTCTTGAAACATGTTGCATTATTAATTCAATTTTAATGTAAAAATAAGTCTACAGGAAACTAAACCTTGGGATTAAGAATAGATATTTATTTATATGTAATGCAGAGGCGATGTTAAAACGTATTCCTAGGTTATTTATCCATCTTTATGACATTCAGAATAAATAATGTTGATGTCTGATATTCTTTATTTTAAGTAAAATATCTTATGTTAACATAGTAACTTATTGATACTAATAGTGATACAGTTAAATAGACATGTTACTAGGTCCTATGAGAAAGAAATCCAATAACGCTGGATAGACCAGTATCGAACGTATAAAATACCTTATACCTAGTAGGTTCATAATGATTGAAAAGTAGAGCAAAAAATGGGCGGTATTTTTATCAAAGGAAAATAGCTATGTCACTGAAGCTATACAATGTTCTACCACAAACGTACATTAATAACACAGGCCCACACAAAAAAGTGATCTGTACCCGGGACCCGACATAGTAATCCCTATGTAATTTCGAAGTGCTGAATACGAATCTGATGTCCGTTTAGCTCCATCACCCACCAATTTTTGGTGGGTGATGCTAAATCGCGAAAATAGCCTGATTTCTCTAGGTTATTTTCGTGATTTACAAAAAAACTGGTGGGTGATGGAGCTAAGCAGACATCAGATTCGTGTTTAGCACATCGAAATACATAGGGATTACTATGTCGGGTCCAGGTTACACATCACATTTTTGTGGGCCTGCGTAATTAAATGGTTTTGCCTCCAAGTAAAAAAGAAAAACGTATATTTTGCTTGGTGCACAGGAAACCGACAAACGCAGTAACATTGAGTTGGCGTTCCGCCAGTACGAGTTGTCTTACAGTGACGTTGCTCTGAATAGTTTTGTATGTATACAGATATTACGGGTTAAACATTTATCGGTAGTACATCGAATATTGCAGAAAATAAATAAATACATGACATGACACCTAAAACAAATCATGAAATTTGGGAAACCCGTGCCACACCCTTGGATCTACTTTCGCTCTTTTTTAACCTATTATAGACCTTCTGTCCACGAGGCGTTTCGTCATAGGCGCGTACAAGATTCAACTTCTAGATACGACTCATGCACGTTTATACAGGGTTTTTAATAAGGCGGTGCCTACTGTGAACAGGGTATAGGAGGAAAATGCGAAGTAAAACTGGCTGGAGAAAGGTTTACTTCAATATTTTATAAAACGAAGTTCATTATGTTATTTTCAACGTTTTCTAATTGTTGAATTCGAATTATGGAACGTGCGAGATCCGTGCATCCGCACACCCTTGGATCTACTTTTCACTTTTTTTAACCGACTATGGGTCCTCTGTCTACGAGGCGTCTCGTCATAGACGTGTACAGGATTCAACTTTTAGGCGACACTCACGCAGGTTTATACAGGGTGTTTAGTAAAGCGATACAGACTGTGAACAGGATATAGTCATTTGGCATCTATATCACCTAAGTATATGAAAAATGCTATTGTTTTTTTTAATAATACCGATTTTGTTTACCGTTTGATGTTCTGGATTATTTTTCGTTTTCTGAAGTAAATAGGCTTTCAGTAAAAAACAATTTCTGTTAGCTAGAAACAAAAATATAATAATAATAAAAGTTTTTTATTGGTTAAAAAATAATTAAATAAATAACCAAAAGGCCACCAATCGAAGTCCTTCAGCCTCCCACAAAAAGAAAAAAAATTGTAATGGCAATTTATGCCGTTGAATTGCAAAATCTTCACGACTTCTCTTTTCCCCTTATATGGTTTTATCGTACATACTATAAAGGTTTACCAGTTATTAAAAAAAGAGAAGAATGTCAATCGACAATAAATTATCATTTAATCGAAATTTAAATATCTAGGTTATATCAACAAGAACAAGGCTATGATTTCAAGAATTTGTTGTTATAATTTGATGTAAAAAAATAAGAGTAGTATCTTAATGTAGCATCCGCCTGGATGCAGATAAAAGCTGTTAGAGAATTTATAGGTCATTCATAGCCAAATATCTAATTTTCGGCATCTTTTAATCACAATATTTCAAGAATTTAACACGATTCGATTTTATCAAAAATCTATTAAAAGCAAATTTATCTGCTGTAAAATAAGCACAAGTTGCATTTTTGTCGACCAGTATAATGATCGAGGAGCTGCTTTTTTAATATTCTACTTGTTGTAGTAGATTTCAGACAAATACAACTGCGATGAAAAATATAACGATAGAATCTGCGATTGTGTTCATTCTAAACTTCATTATCAAAAAACATCGTCATTTTTACTTGGCTTCAGGCAAGCAACATTCATTTTTAATGTTATTTTTTTATTATTGTTTTAAAAAAATCTTTTAAATCATTAACCATTAGACACTATACGTTGTGTCTTAAATTTGATGGATAAATGTGGTTATATAAAGAGGTAATCGCTGCTATAAAAATAGCTTTGACCCCTGCACAGAAACATACTGTGTAAATAAATACGCACAATGAATACAAATATATAATTGTGGCGAAGCATAAGAAGTTTTTACTATGTCGACTCAGTGACACAGTGTGTACGTATTGGGCTTACGACAACGGGTTTGAATCCTGGCTAGGATATGATTTTTTTCTAATTCTTTGGAACTTCCTGCCACGTGTATTTTTTCTTTTTAATCGGTGCTCGGGGAATCTATAAAATATCACAATTAACCAGTATGTTACTGGTAAATAACCTCTACGCCTGTGACTTTTACGACAAAGGATCAGTTAGAGGTTGCTTTTTTAAACAAATAACAGTATAAAAACTTAAAATTAAATATTTCGCCGACGTTTAGGAAATCTAATCTGTTTCCTGTTTCAAGGCTTTTTTTGAAAATTCTTTTTTTGCTGTGTATGATAAATACACAGCTCTAAGAATGTTTGTTATATTCAATATCCATAGATACTTACTATTTACATAGAATTGTTGATATAGTTAACAGTTTTTTAAATTTTTATACAATGTTAAGTTTGTGAAGTTCTTCTTTTTACATTGGCAACCAGGTTGTACAGACATCTACGGAATAATTCGACACGCATCTATCCTCATTCAATAATACTATCGCTGATACTTTAATTTTTCTTTTTTTGCTATCCACCTCTTTTGTTAAAATTTTTGCCGAGGTGCAGTTTATTCTATGTCCGTTCTCCCAAACGTGTTCGCAGATCTTGGTTTGGATGACACACCCACGTAATGTGTGTTGCACTCACACGGAATATTATAAATGCAGTTTTTTGAATTTTTTTTCTGGTTCTTCGGTTTCGTCTTTGTCAGAATAGATCTTAAAGTGTTGTTTGTTTGAAATACCGTCCTAATATCAAATCTATCACCGATACGACGCAACTTTTCGAATAATCCGCATACATAGGAATTAAGGCTGTGTAATGATTTTCAGGTTTTTGTCGTACCTGATTGTTATTTTCAATATTTATGAAGGTTTTTTCGACCAAACCCTCAGGATATTGGTTATTTATAAGAACTTCTATTATAAACCGCTTCTCATTGTTTAGTATTTCATCATTAGTAGAAATGATTTTGGCCCTATCATACAAACATTTTATAACACCCCTCTTAACGTGTATCGAC
Source organism: Stenurella melanura (assembly GCA_963583905.1). Classification (NCBI taxonomy): domain Eukaryota; kingdom Metazoa; phylum Arthropoda; class Insecta; order Coleoptera; family Cerambycidae; genus Stenurella; species Stenurella melanura. The sequence continues at coordinate 17,485,512 of OY757309.1, forward strand.
TGATTTGAGTTGAAATTTAAATATCTGTTGGTATGTGTGGTTTTTCTGTAAACACTTGTTAATTGTGATATTTTGTAGATTCCCCGAGCACCGTTTAAAAAGAAAAAAACACATGTGGCAGAAAGTCCCAAAGAATTAGAAAAAATTAATATAATGCCACAAATAACATTTAGACAATATTTAGGATATGAATGTTTAGTAACATTTTTAATATGTTATCGAGAGGGTGGTAGTGGCCTAGACCGCCGTTGCGTGACATAATAGGTCTGGTCGCTGTTGTCTCTCCTGAGTTCGAATCTCAGCTGCGGCACATGGTAATGTCGCATGGAATGGTTGTTGTATTGATGTTTATGTCTTCGTGTTCTGGTTGAGTGGTGGAATAGCTGTGGCTAAACTCCGCCAGGACATTAATATAAATAGTGTTAAAAACATGAATACATCTTTGTTCATAGAAGTAAATGATATGAACACGTAGCAAGTAGTCTTTAATAATAAAATTAGTAAATGGGACCAGTTTTATTTCAACACTTAGAAATCGTTGAAAATTTTATAATGGAGATATGCAGGTTTTATAAAATATTGAAGTAAGCATTTCTCCAACCAGTTTTAATTTCGCGTTTTCTGCTTAAGTAAAAAAGAATTCATTAAATTATAGTAAGTATTAAATCCTTGAGTGCTTTATTGGCATTCAGTCGCATTCCCGATTAAGACAATTACCTTCTACCATTTTTATAATCGAGTTATAGTATTAACTATTTGTCATTATCTAATCTATGCTAAAAATATATCGGAGTTCCACCGGCATGTGACAGGATTTATATAACATAATATTTTCAGTATAAGGGTAAATACTAGAGTGGCCCAAAAAATCAAGTTTATTTTTTTTTGCCTCACCATCCAGACTAGTTCCAAGTCCTAAAAAAATGATATTCTCCAAATTTGAGCAAAATCAGGTAAGGTTAAGTAAGACGTGCTTCCAAAAGCATAAAGTTTCCCATGTAATTTTTATGGGTAGACATTTGCTCGTAAAGTACATCTCACACCTCTAATGGGTTTTCAAACACCGACAGAAATTCTTGAAATTTTAGTACGTTGTTGGGGCTGTCAAAATATAGCATTCTGTTCAATTGGACCTACCTAGCTATACAGAGTGATATAGAAAATTCGGTTCAAAGTATGAATTATCAGTTGTGAGATCTCATATTCTAAATTCAATTAGCGTCGTACTTTTCGGGCAAAAAATGCCTATTATTATTTTGTGTTAAAAAAAGTGTATATATTATTTTAAACAGTGGCGTTTTCTTTGGGGAGGGAGGGTGTAGATCACTTTTCCATTGGTACACCCACAATGATAAAAATTAATGAAAAATTCCGAACTACTTGTATGATTATATTTTATTGTCTTAAAAGTAAGCATTTTAAAATATTAAATATGCAGACTAACCTCGTACTTATAACAAGAACATAAACTATCAATTAGTTAGATTTCGTGCCGGTTGTCCTGTAAAAAGTTTCATTTTGACAAAACTATGGTCCAAAACAACAGCTTTGGAACAAAATAATAATTATTAAGGTATTATTTGAGGCCCTTCAGCCCTATTTGCAGCATTTAATACATAAGTAAATAAAACATGTGATGGGTATTTCACTGCTTGCTGGTGTTTCGCATAACCTAAGTACCATATTACACTAGCAACATAAGCACAGGCACCAAGATTTCTTGCACCTACTTTACAGGTACAATAGGTACCAGTGATATGATCAAGCTGCACATCATCAATTGGAAGAAGCAAATATGATATAAAAATACCATGTTTTACAGCTAGTAAATCTAGAACATATTTTTGCTCTTAACAATCCAGGTTCAAACTGTTGAAGTTGGAAGTTAAATTCGTTATTTGCTTCTCTTTCCGCGGTATCTTGAATGTATGCTGAAGCTAGTTTTACTTGGTATGTGCCAAATATTTTGTAAACTACATACTCTGAAGGTAAAATAGGAAACGCGACATCAACATTGTTCATATATTAATGTACATTAGGGTGGTTCAAAAAATAATAATTTGGATTTTTCTTTCTCCACAAGGCTTCTTTTGTTCCATATCACCTCAAACACCCCTCTACAAAATTTTAGTGAAAACTAGTAATATTTAGGAGTCGCTATGATTTGACACTTTTTTGGGTATAAAGATAAACCAGGCATTTTTTGTAGGCACTATTAAAAATTCAAATTAACATTAACATTGAAGTAAAAATCAAATAAAAAACAATGTTGCATTTAAATTAAAGTTAAAGTAATATTTATCAATTAATATCCTACCCTTCCTTATCTCCCGAATTCATTTTCAGGACGTTAGACTTAGAGCCCACTGGGTATTTCCGTTTGTGAAGATCGATGACACGGATAGATATTGTTTTTGTTGTTCATTTTTTGTGTTGCTAGAATTAAATTTTTGTATTAAAGCAATTCCTCGCTCTGCGCAGTCATTGACACTTTTCATTTGGCGAACTTTTCCCTGCATTTCAACCTAAATTTCATCAGTATGCCATTGTGAAGGATCTTTTACTAAAAATGCCCTTCTTGACCATCATTGATTACCAAGGCAAAAACAGTTCTTGTTCGTTGCGTGAAAGAATTCTGTAACAGCAACGGTTCTTGTATGTCGAAAGTTTTTCCATCTGGTCTTTTTTTTATGGTTTCTGAAGGTTATGAGCCATTGTTCTTTTGGTCTCGGGACTGACTCTAGGATCGAATAAAGAAAAGGCCAATCAAATGCTCTGAAAAGTACCAAAGGTGACGGAGAAATGCTTTTAGGGCACTGGTGCTGATCTTTTGGACAGGATAGTCTTTGACCTGTGCTAGGAAATTTGCATCATTTAGAGGAGCCCATAAATAAGATCTACAAAGAAACATAATTCTGTAACAGAACGTTTTTGTGCTGCAGTCAGCGTGATTTGGTCCTGAAATAGATACATTTTCAGGCAGTAAAAACGTTTGAACAATTTACTGATGTCTGGTCCACTGCTTGGTCCGAACAACACTTTGAAAATATCAGAGAAGATAACTTCCTAAACATGGTGTCTGCAAGCAATCCAAACAAGTTCTTTATCTAGAGGTTTTCAATCAAAGAACATGCTCCCAAATTTAACCCAGTGTTAGAAGCAGTCACGTCAAAGCAGAGGCCACGCACCTGAGCTATTAACTGCCACTCATCAAGGATCTTTAAGGATACGGTAGCTTGTTCTTGTCCAATACCTGTTTTGATTGCCGGAACTGCCAAAAGCTTTTCTACTCCAGCTTCACTGACATTGATGGCCACTTGATCTATTTTTTTCTACGCCACCGACAATATCAGGCAACAATTTACCATCCCAGTGTAAAATAAGAGGATTTCAAGAAGCAAATGACGCCTTGTCGGATTCCACAACCAATTCTCGAACCTGATTTCTTTTACGACGGATTGTGCTTCGCGATAAAGAAATTTCTGCTACTGGTGTTCCCAATGCTTGTGCCGCAGATCCAACTAAGAACATCGCCTGCCGATCAGATACGTTAACTCGAACACAAAAGTTGGCACAACACCTTCTGCTGATAATTTAGGGATCTCTTCAGGGTTCTTATTTCTAGTAGTCAACATAGAAGAAGGTATTTCAAATTCATTGGTTGAAGATGAAGATTCAAAACTGCTGAAACTCGAACCAATAGCTCGTAGCAAAAATTCTTGACTAGCGTAAGAAATAGGACATGATTCAGTTTTACTGATTACCTGATTTCAGCCTCTGTTTCTCGCTTTAGTTTTCGAGATCCTTTCTGACAAAGATTCATATCTACGCCAGCCATACTGCAGCTCAGAGTATCTTCTCGCTGCATGGGAGAGACATTTTATCGTCTTCAATTTTCATTATTTTTAACGCATCTTTTGCAGCTATCTCAAAAAGTCCCAGATGGTCAAATTTGAAAAGGTCATCATTCATACGACATGGTTCTAGATTAGTTTTTCAATTTTTTTTTCAAAAGAGTGTATCTTTCTAAAAGTTTGTTTAGTTTTCGTTCCGCTGAATCAACTCTTTGCGTTGGAATTCTCGCCTTTTCCCAAATTGGCAAAACAGATTTTACGGTGTTCTTAATACTCTGTTTAACTGGTTGGTTTTCTTCTAAATGATGAAAGTGAAATCTTTTCAGTACATCGCCATTGGAAGGAAGTCTCGCGTGTGAAATAGAATCTGTTGGTTTTCCGATTAACCACACTCGTGCGGATGCCCTTGTAGACACAGAACTACTAGTAGTTGCCATATTTCACTGGAGAAAATTTGTAAAAGTAAGCGTAAATTGTCGCTCGCAAATGCCTAGGCGCTTTGTCTACTAGTTACTCGCAAACTAAAACAAAACATGCATGCGAGCGAGGATGACGAAAAGGTGGGCTGCGGGGAATCGTAGGCAATCCGAAACTCACTAGCTATATAGCAACAGGACAAACCGCACGCGCTAATATTGTGAAAATTAAATACCAATGTACGTCGTACTTGGTGAGTTCGAAAAATAATTTTACTTGCAAATCATAGCGACCTCTAAACATGGTCGAAAAGGGCGCATATTTGGTACATACACTTTTTTTGGATAAACGAACAAACTAAGCCCTGTGGAGCAAGGAAAAAAAGCAAAAACAATTTTTCATATAAACTTGGACCACCCTAATGTACATTATATTTTTTTACTTCTTAAAATGTAAGTAACATTTTAAATATTTAAACGTAGTAGGCTTTTCTCCAAAAACAATTATTGTCTTGTCAGTAAAGATAAATAATATTTTTATATCATATTGCTTCCTTCAATTGATGATGTCCGGCTTGATCCTATCACTGGTACCTATTGTACCTGTAAAGTGGGTGCAAGAACTCTTGGTGTATGTGCTCATGTTACTAATGTATTATGGTACTTAGTTTATGAAAGACACCAGCAAGCAGTAAAATACCCATCATATGGTTTATTAACTTAATATTACATGCTACAAATAGGGCTGAAGGGCCTCAAATAATACCGTAATAATTATTATTTTGTTCCAAAGTTGTTGTTTTAACCATAGTTTTGTCAAAATGAAACGTTTTAGAGGACAATCTGCACGAAACCTAATTGATAGTCAATGTTCTCGTTATAAATACTAAGTAAGTCTGCATATTTATTATTTTAAAAGGCTTACTTTTAAGACAATAAAATATAACCATATAAGTAGTTCGGAATTGCAAATATACACACATGTTTTGAACACAAAATAATAATAATGGGCATGTTTTGCCGGAAAAGTATGACGCTAATTAAATTTAGAATATAAGATCTCAAAACTGATAATTCATAATTTGAACAAAATACTATATAATTTAAATATACAGGAAAATTATGCTTTTTAATGTTTCAAAAAGTTTTATTAAAACTCTACACGTGTTTCGGCTTATTAGGCCTTTATCAAGAGTACAAGATAATACTAAATTTAAAATGTGTTCCTTACTTATTTATACCTAATGGAAGGTGGAAGTTTGACATTTACCGTAAACCAACTTGCACAGACACAGTCATTCACAAGAACTCTAAGCAATCATCACAAATAAAAATGGCATCTTTCCATTCATTTATCCACCGTCTGCTAACCTTCCCTTTAAATAAGAATAATTTTATGAAAGAAGTGAACACCATTAAAGAAATAGCTAGAAACAACGGTTATAGTGAAAACCTCATAGATAAATTAATAAAACATAAACAAAAGAAAAAGTTACTTAAAGAATTTTATGCTGATACTCCACAAAGAACTGACATATATAAATGTATTAATTATAGGCCTAAGATTAGTGATAAAATTAGTCATAAACTGGAAAAACTAGGATGTAAAACTATTTCTGTTAATAAAAATAATCTAGGGAAAATGTTAGTTAATAATAAAGACAAAAGAGATTTATTAGAAAAAACAGGTGTATATCAATTAAAATGTAATGACTGCGATGCTATATATATATATATATATATATATCGGTCAAACTGGTCGTAAATTAAAAAATCGTCTCGCTGAACATAAAAAATCAATAACGAATGGTATACATAGCACCGGTATGTCAACACACTGCATAGAAAATAATCATTTTGCTAATTTTAATGAAGTCGAATTACTCCATACAGAAAATAAAGGAAAGAAGTTAGATTTACTAGAACAATTTGAGATCATGAAAGCTGTCAAAAAGCATAAAAATGTAACTAATGATCAAACATTATTTATGGGTCATAATATTCTAGAAAAAATAATTTAACATTAAGAACTTATTTGTAGTATATTTACATAGGATAGGAATCACATAACTAGTTGCATGTAATAAATAGATTAAAAGCTTTGAATAATGTATACCTTCCATTAGGTATAAATAAGTAAGGAACACATTTTAAATTTAGTATTATCTTGTACTCTTGATAAAGGCCTAATAAGCCGAAACACGTGTAGAGTTTTAATAAAACTTTTTGAAACATTAAAAAGCATAATTTTCCTGTATATTTAAATTATTGAAGAATGTTTCACAAGGAACCAACCGTAGAATCAACCCAATGTATTAAAATGCTATATTTTGACAGCCCCAACAACATACTAAAATTTCAAGAAATTCTGTCGGTGTTTGAAAACCCCTTAGAGATGTAAGATGTCCTTTGCAATAGAATCGTTAAAATTTAATGAAATAATAATCGCAGATAAGTCCCCTGTTCAGAATTGTTCACAAAACACAAATCAATAATTTCCTTTCAAATTTAACGATCATAAGACCTTTTATAGAACCCCAGAATAACCCCATAGGGCCGTTTTTAGACCCCATAAAAGTATCTTATGGAGGATTAATATAAAAAGGAATTATGAATTTGTATTTTCTGGACATTGTGACATGTGACATTTTTATTTAGCGCAAAATATAATCTAGTTCCAGATCTCGTCATGGTACATATGTGTACCATATTTTAAGGCAATATCTTAAACCGCTCCTGAGAAAACGTGCACACAAAAAGGTTACGGATCAACAGACAGAAGTGTATTTATCTCAACGTTTTATGACATTCACAAAACAAATTTTTGAAATTTTTTAAAGATTACTATAGTTGTAGTTAATATATTAAAAACAAAAATGATTTTCTCTGTCTTACCTTTACTTTAACAATCTTAAGAAACTGCCTGTACAATATGTAAGTTGTAACAATTTAAAGTAAGGTACCAATTATTTAAAAAACTAAACAAGCTAGCTCAAACTTAAAAGCACCATTGAAATGTTCATAAAATTCTCCAAAACTATCCTCATTTAACCTATTTTCTATCTCTTGTAAAAACGGAGGTAACAATACATGCAGCCCCGATTTGAGACACACTGTATAGATTTAGTCCATTTTAAATAAAAAGAGTAAAACTTTACGAATAATTTTATTTCTTTATTATTCAAAAATGAAACACGCTCTAGTCATTTTTTCTCTTGAATCTGACTACGACGAAAGCGTAAAGTAGATATATTCTCCTTAGGGAATATGTTATTGCATGTTTTACGAGATTTTCAAGTGCTGAGTTCTAACAAGTAGGGTAAGTTTAACGTTCCTTTTACGACCGTTTTGACTAATAACATATTTTTCTTCTTACAAGATAGTATTTTTCAGATATCACTGCCGTGGGGAAACTTTTCTCTATTATTCTGCACCCTCAGAATTCTGCTGAACGCTTAATTAAAATCATTTCCCACACGCAATCTTTCTTCTGCTGTGTTTAAAGATGAATTGCATTGTTTGTTGGTGGTGAATTACGTTCTTAATGGTCTTAAATATTGTAGAAGTTACATTCTTGTTAAGAACGATGAAATATTAGATTGATTCTACAGTATAATGATTAATAAGTAAGCACGTATTAATTAAAGGAATTGCTAATTAGAAAGACCGCTTTGGCTTTCTTATAATTTGTTTAGCCAGGAGTTATCAAGTGATGGTATAAACGTTATACTGTTAAGTATAATTTGGTTATCACAGAAATGTTATTTTATTCCTTCAATTTCATAGAATTCTGGAAATGTATCCCCACTTGCTGCTAAGTGTTCTACAACCGAAGTTTCTTAGACAGTTTGGGCGCAATTTACACACTTATATTTAGAAGTTGTATATAGTCATGAGCAGAATACTATGATTACTATGTATTGATTTATCACCTTCAGATGTTATGATACCTCTTTGTTTTCGTAGAAGACATCACCTAACATTTACGATAACCATTAATAATAATAGTAATAATAATAACAGTCTTTATTCCACAAAAATCTATACACCTACAAACAGATAAACAATACTCATAATTAATAAATACTTTGTGGAAAAGGCGGAGTTCAATTATTTTGGATATATCATCCAAAATTATCGCTCTTCCACTCAACCTAAAAAGTTCAATAAAATTAAATAAGGAAAAGATAACTAACTTGCCTAAGAAAAAAAATCAATACTCAGTCTAGCCAGTCGTTTATGCCAAGAAAGTACTCTTATGTATCAATAGCTTTTTGAGTTTTTTTAAGAACATATCGTCAGAGCCGAGTTGTTTGAGATCTGGTGAGAGCCTATTATAAAGTCTTGCAGAGTAAAATGTGAAAGAGGACCGAAATAGAGTGGTTCTATGCTGAGGAGGGACAAGGTAGATAAATAAATTCATTTTAGGCCTTTGTTCTCATTTTTAAGTGAATCTTCATGATCGTAGGGGGTTATGTAGATACTAGTTTAATCTGCATGGCCGCAGGGGACTGCGTGGATGCTAGTGTTAGAATGAGAATTGGCAAATAAGAAATTAGACAAATTCTTTTTAGGATTTTAGTTTGCTAGCATAACCAGAATTCAGGTTATCGAAAGAATGCAAAGATTTCATTAATATTTTTACATATAGTTTTTCTTTTAGTTATAGATAGTTATTTTTTTCTGCTGTTTGCATAATCCTATAAAGAATATGTTTCAATACAATTGTAAGCAAACAAATAATAATTCATTTTTAAACATACTTATATATGTATCAACAACCAGGTAGCTTTGGCGTCTCTTGCATCAAAGAAGTGACCTTTAAGTTGGTCAGAGCTAGCTTAGAAGTTCAGAAACTATCGTGAACACTCGGTGAAACTCATACGGATACCCCAGCAGAGTGGTGTGGAAGCTAATGAAAAAGCAGACCGTTTGGTGAGAGATGGAACAAAAATTTCATTCTCTCACCCTTCGGTTTGTCTGATTCACAGGGCTACAAGATTGGTTCATGACACAGTTAAAAAACGGTTGAGCTCAAATCACCAAAATGAGGTACTCAAAGCTCCACGTAAAAGGACCTTCAACTGCCGAACTGTAAAGTGGCTGCTTGGGCACGATAGAGTATAAATGAGACAAATGGTAAGCTTGATAACAGATCACTGTTCTCTGAATAAACACCTTTATATAATAAGGTTAAGGAATGATTCTATTGGTAGGAAGGAAACCATTATATTCTATGGCTATTGCGCACCACTTGGTTCATCAAGGTGTATCTCCAAAGGTAATTTTTGCAGCCGGAGGATCTACGGGATGCTATCCTTCGTGTAGAGAGAGCTCTGGGTCTTTTCTAGGAGATGCTACAGGTCGCGAATGTGCAATGGGCCGAGCGGTCTAAGTACTGCTGATTAAATATGCTCGCGTTCCAAATAATATAATTTGTCACGTGTGTATAGTTTTGAAAGTTTTAAATTTGTTGCCAAATGAGAGGATGCATATTGAACTTTTTTTTTCAAAGTGTGCCTTTAGTTAATATTAAAGAACATTCGAGAATATCTTGATAAACATAAAAATAAACACACCGCACATAAAAGTTAACCCCAAAGTCCAAAGCCTACACTGTCCGGAAGGGGGTTACACATTTTAAAAAATGCAGACAACGTTTATTACCCACTAATATTGGTATTGTCGGAGTTGGGGATCGAACCCAGAACACGATAGACAGGGTGTCTAAGCGCGCTTGCTACTAACACGCTTTAGCCGACTAAGCTACCGTACCAGTGATTGTCCTGGCGTTAAAGAACTGTATCCTAGAAAGGACAGCAATCTTCAAAGGTTTATTTATACAAAGATAATTTTTCATTTTTAGTCCGCTTTAAACAGATTAAAAATGTAATGACCCTGTATAAAGGCTTTAACATTTAAATAAGGAACTACATGCTCTTTTTAGAATCAGCTTCTCTTTTCAGCAAATTATGTGATAATTTACTGAATGAAATATGGCAGTTTATTAAATCTTAAATCTGATATAGACTGAAAGAGGAAACTCACTCGTTGCAATTTTATTTCCTCGTGTAATTTCCGTTTTTAGCTCTGCTCCGCGTTCCAGTTAATCACATAAACATAGACTTGAATTTATAGCCAGGGATGCAAGGCATATTTATTTAGTTTGCAAAGCCCACAAAAATGGGAAAACAATGGATAAATACCTGGAGCGTGTTTTATTTAGTTCCTGATGCTTTTGTAATTGTATGACATTTTTTGTAGCACCAAAGCAGTAATTTTTCTTTCTTTCTTTATCATGTTTGGACGTTCTTAACATACAGTCCATTCATTTCATACCCGCACCCTAAATATTACAGATACAGATTAAAATAAATAGCAATATGAGTACGTATATTTTAATTTATTTATAGATCTAAAGGTAAATAGTCTTTTAATTGTGAATTGTTCAAATGCCAACTGCCGCTAAGGAACAAACCATTGAGCATGAAACAAAACAGCTAAGATTTAATAAAACAAATTTTCTTGAAACATTCAAAATGGCGTATTATCTTAATTGACAATTAAAAGGAAGTCAAATGCATCTACATTTTTTTATACAATACGTTTATTTAAAAAATAAGCAGTACAACCACAAAGTTTTCTAAAAGGAAGTGTGTCAATTTTGGTTTAACCAGAAATAACGTGCTGTAACTAAAAACAAATTCATTTTTTGAAAATAACAAGACAGTTACCTAATAGTTTTCGACATATAAATTATTTTTCAACATAAATTTACTATACTTAACACCCAAGTCTAATTGACATCTAGTAGGTGTCAAATAATATGAAATTAATGAAACATATTCTTTATAGGATTTTGCAAACAGCGGAAAAGAGCTGTCTATGAGAACTAAAAGAAAAACTATATGTAAAAAATATGAATGAAATCCTTGCATTCTTTCGATAACCTGACTTCTGGTTATGCTAGCAAATCAAAATCCTAAAATAATTTTATCAAATTTCTTATTTGACATTCTAATTATAACACTAGCATCCAACATAGTCCCCTACGGCTAAGCAGATTAAACTAGTATCTACACGACCCCCTACGGTACGAAGACTTAGTTAAAAATGAGAACAAAGGTCTAAAATGGATTTATTTACCTACCTTGCCTTAAATTTTTTTTTAATACTAATGGATTACATTTTTATAAAATCTCTCATTCAGTTTCTTGGAAATGCTTAGCCTTTGTTTTTCGCCCTTATTCTGAGCTCAGAAAGGCATAAAGCCACTCATAACGATGTTTCATGCAAACGCAAGGCAATATCCATGAATAAGTATGAAATATTTATATTTGACATTGACTGATCGGTTGTTTTCTATCAATCAATGTCAAATATAAATATTTCATACTTATTCATGGATATTGCCTTGATTTTGCATGAAACATCATTATGAGTGGCTTTGTGCCTTTTTTGATGAGCTCAGAATAAGGGCGAAAAACGTTTCAAAGGCTAAGTATTTCCAAGAAACTGAATGACAGATTTTGTGAAAATGTAATCCATTAGAATGAAAATTTTTTAAAGACAGGGTAGGTGAATAAATCCATTTTAGGCGTTTGTTCTCATTTTAACTGAATGTTCATACCGTAGGTGGTCATGTAGATACTAGTTTAATATGTTTAACCGTAGGGGACTATGTTGGATGCTAGTGTTATAATGAGAATCTCAAATAAGAAATTGGACAAATTTATTTTAGGATTTTGATTTGCTAGCATAACCATAAGTCAGGTTATCGAAAGAATGCAAAGATTTCATTAATATTTTTTACATATAGTTTATATAGTTTTTCTTTTAGTTCTCATAGATAGTTTTTTTCCGCTCTTTACAAAATCCTGTAAAGAATATGTCTCATTACTATAAGCAAACAAATAATAAATAGTTCACTTTTAAACATGAAATTAATGTTTTCTTTGATTCCTACTTACTAGTGTCATTTTTCCCAAACAAGTATTAGCGATTTTTTTTGTATTAATTTATTTGTTTAAATAATTACTTCCTCATCCACATAGTGAATTGGAGGTAAAGTATAGTAATCGTAAAAAAAATCAGTTAATTTTGTTGAAATAGGTTTAGAATGCCATGAAACGTCGAGATTTTAAATTTGAGCAAAAAACTTTTTCTGTCTCTCTGTAATTTTTTTTGTGCGCACGTTTTCTCTGGAACAATTTAAGACATCGACTTGAAATTTTGTACACTAGTGTATTATAACGAGATCTGGAACTGGATTGTTTTTTGAACACATCCGTTGAAGAGTTGGGGGGTAAATAGGGGAAAATAAGTAAGCAAACTAGTAAGAGTACTGAAATTTGGGATTTGTTGTATAGTATATTAGAAGCGAATGCATTAGATTTCTTGATAACGTCATTATTAACGGGCTGATAAAATTAAATTGAGACATTCGCCTGAAATTTGGTACACGTATTATGTATTATAACCACACATGGGACTAGATTATATTTTGGGATTATTCCGTTGAAGGGCTGGGAGTTAAATAAGGATAAATAGAGGAAAATTAGTAAAGCAAGCTGGTAAGAGTACAGAATCTTTGATTGAGATTTGGTGTACATACTAGAAGTCAAGGCCTCAGAGATTTTCTGTAATATTTTTCAACTCTCCCACCACCACCATTATTAGAAGGGTTGATAAAATAAAAAATAAAATTAAATTTTTTATTTGAAATATGATACATGTATGTATTAAAACGACACATCTGTAATTGGATTATATTTTGAGATGAATCCGTTGAAGGGCATTGTTTCCACATACCTATACTAGAGTGCAAATATAGTCAAGACGTTAAAAAGACTTAGGTGGAAAATCTGGATGTGGAAGTAGTGATTCTTTAGGCAGCGTTTTTTTTATTATTTATTTTTAGAAACGTTCCTGTACCAAATTTGAAGGAAATATCTTAAATGCGCATATCTGTATGCGCACACGAAAATCTCAATTTTTCACTTTAGTGTTATCACTAACTCGAAAACTATTGAAGGTAGATAGACGCTTTCTGTTATTTTTTGTGTGTTATTAGTATAGTATATCGTTCTCTAAAAAATCTCAATTAACATACAAAACAAATATTACTCATAATTTAACTTTAATCTTCAATAACAACGCTGGCTATGGAAACAAATGACATTGCTAGTTTCACTTTTGTTATCTACAATAGTTGATTAATGTTACCCAAACCAAAGGATTATAAAAACTCGTTTCAGCTATGATTAAATGACGCACAATATCAATAGTTTATATTTTAATAACAATACTTTTTTAATGTCAATTATTAAAAACTGTTTTCGCATCAGCAATTTCAGTTGTCTCCATAGCCCAGCTTGGCTATTGGATGTTGAGTGTAATACTTTCAATAAAATTAAGAATTTAATAAGATCATCTATAGATAATTTGTACATTACTTGAGAGGATGGGTTACTATTCTCTCAATACACAAAAAATAATGTATTGAATTATCAAGTCAAGTCAAGCCGATCGAGAATGTTAACTTTATATGTTTATATTTACCACAAGGAAAACAATTTTGAATTTTGGCGGTTTTGTTTTAAATTTATTACCAATGAGCAAACTACCAGTAGTTAAAGACTTTAATGAAGTGATACATAGATACACGAATGATGTTGATACTATATTTATTTATTTTACAACATTGAGATATGATCCTTGCATCGATTAGCCATAGAATCAATATTTGAAAGAAAAAAGGCTTACCGTTTCTATGAGTAACATCAACAATGTTTTATTAATATTGTTTCAGATTCAAGTGAAGAAGACACCTGCAGCGTAATACATTGTTCATTGTTGGTGGGTGAAAATAAACATATGTGCTAAAATAAACAAATTAACACTTTCATTGACCCTTGAACAGTCAATATAAAATTGCCTTTGGGAAAAAAAGCAAATCGATGCTTACAAGATTAGTCTTTCAATGTTACTAGTAGTGATTACCTTTAAACTCTAAGGCTTTGTCACTGGTAATCATAAGTATGCGACGAATAAAAATACTCTCTCCCTTTGCACAATCTGTAATTATATCAACCTCAATAACATTTGATTACATCGCAACTACTCCGTTACAAAGATTAGATGTATTTAATAAACAGGGTAATGGACAGCTTCCTCTCGACCTAAAACGAAATCAAGTGACGAGCATATTTTTGATCCCGGTTAGCTTGTCCAAAATATAATTATTAATTGCAGCAGTACTATCATTTTTGGGACATAAAATTGCCGTTTTACATAATCAAGATTTCATTTTCTAATGCTAATTTATCTTTTATAGTTGAAGGACTTCTATCACACGTTTTTGAACATGCGTATTCCAAACAATAAGTTTGCAGTCTTTTAAAACTTAAGGGCAGCTTGAAAGTAGAGTGAGCAGTTTTTAACATGATTTCTTAACCACTTCTCATGTCATCGAGGTGACTTATTGCAAATCCAAAATTTTGAGTTAGGTAAAGGGGAACGAGGCCCTACACTTCTTGGGGATAATTTGATAATTAAAATGATTTCGCAGTAAATATTGTTTGAGCCCTATTCGCCAGGTACGCAAGTTTGCAACCTAAACGTGCTAAATCACTGAGCTGCCATCCTCGTCTTCCTCCTTTATTAAAGTGGTGGCACTGCCAGCCCTTGACAGCTGTTGCTATATTTATTCCTAGTCTACTTTTGGCTAGTATTAAAATATCAAAATTCTATACAACTATTTACACAAACTCTTTTTATTTGGCTCGTTTTTTTTATTGCATGGAATTTTCTTTGGTAATATATAAGTATAATTTCGATTATTCTCTTAAGGCGTCCTCCCTACATATTTTTTATGTTGTGTAAACTCACTAAATATTGAAATATATTCTTTATAGGATTTTGCAAACATCAGAAAAAATAACTATCTATGAGAACTAAAAGAAAAGCTATGTGTAAAAATATTAATGAAATCTTTGCATTCTTTCGATAACCTGACTTCTGGTTATGCTGGCAAATTAAAATTCCTTAAATGAATTTGTAAAATTTCTTATTTGAAAATAACCCCTACGGTATATGAAGATTCAGTTAAATATGAGAACAAAGAAATAAAATGGATTTATTTACCTACTTTGTCTTAAAATTTTTTCTTCAATCTAATGAATTACATTTTCATGAAATCTATCATTCTGTTTTTGGAAATGCTTAGCCTTTGAAACGTTTTTCACCCTTATTCTGAGCTCATCAGAAAAGCACAAAGCCATTCATAAAGATGTCCCATGCAAAACCAAGACAATTTCTATGACTAAGTATGAAAAATTATATTTGACATTGACTGATAAAACAACAGATCTTCACCTATTATCTAACTAGTATTGGAGCCTATATACTCTATGCATGTTTAAATATCACCAAATATTGCTTTCCGTTATATTTTCATCATGAACTATTTCTTTTAGGAGGTCCATCATGTTATCTTTTTACTAAAATTATATCAGGTATATAGCAATAGATTTAACTGTATATGCTATATATTACTTTTCTTCGCGGCCGATATTCTTTTGAGTTGATCAAAATGCTTAATATTTTTATACATCATTATCTATGAATGAAACACTGTCTCTGAAATATTTCCACAAACGATAAAACATTTGGACACTACTAACTCTTGAATACTGCCATTTTAAGAAGAACATCGATGTATTGTTGCGGGTATAGTATTAAACCTTATTGGGTTCTCTCCCCATTTTTTATCCAATTGCTTTTACAGAATAGAAATATTAAACAAAGTGAGCTGAATCTCCCTTTTCTCAGAGTTTGTGTCGTCGACTTTTATCAAAGCAGAGTTTCCTTTATATAATCGACGAATAATATAGATCAATATCTGGGCGTATCTATCTCCAATAATATATTCAGTCCATAGTCAGTGTTTCCCATTTATCGGATCAGATTCCTCTCTTTCACACTGTTTGTCATATTCTGTGAATGAATTTCCCTGTAATTAATGTCAATAAAGTACCATTTCAAGAGTCGTCGAACGTTACAGAGGGACATGCCAATACTACAGCCGTAGCTTCCTTACTATGTAAAATTGTACTACTCTTGGCTATATACAAACAGTGCCAGAGCCTTCAAGGATGGGGCAAGGTTTTGTTCACATACCGGAAATAGATCTATGCTAGTGTGGAGAAGATTGAGTGAACGTTTTCTACAATCTAATTTTCAATAAACGTAAAGTTTTGGTAGTGGTCAGTCATGGCAGAGAGAACAATTTCTCTTCATAAACGCATGGAGTTTGCGAAAGTAAATGATGGAAGGATAATGACCGATCGATACATATTAAATATCCTAGAATCTCATGCGACCCTATTTGGTCTATTCATAGGCGCAGCTTGTATGCGAGTAAACGTTATAGTATTTACCAACTCAATTGGGACAGCACGGAACTAGAGGATCTTGGGGTGGTGTCAATATATCGCTTCACATTGAATGAGAGAGCACAGAATTTTACAGATTTATATTTACCACTCCTCGTATACAGTCCACGTGGACTTGATCCGCCTATCACATAGAAATATAGGTGGAATTAGATACTTAGCGAATTTGATTTGTCAACACCAACCTTGATCAGAGTTTTTGCATGCCATAATACATACAAAAAAATAGGTATGAACTATTTGTATCGTATGCTCTGTACGAATCAGTGTAGTACAGCTAGGCAGCGTTATAAATTAATTAATTCTAGTGATTATTTGAACAAATTATTAGTTTTATTACTGTGTGAGTGATTTTTTTGCAATTAATTGTTTAAAATGGCATTTTGGAGACCTTTCGATAGTAGTGACAACGAAACGGACGACTTTGATACAGAGGCTATACAAGCGGAATTTGAAAATAAAGACGCTCAAATTCAAAGGGTTATTTTGAATATTTACTCGTGTTTAAAAGGCGAAAGTATTGATTCTTCATATCAAATTGTGAAGAGGATTTGTGAATTAACCAAATTTAGCCGTACTACAATTTATAGGGTTATCAGAGCCGATGATGTAGTTGATCATTCTATTAAACCGATAAGAATTGGTCAAAACTTGATAACGCGTCCAAAGATGTCATTCGTCGATTTGTGTATGACTTACACCGAACAGAAGGTGCCCGCATTAGAAATGATTAGGAATAAGTTACGCGACTATCCAGATTATAACTATACATCGTTAGATACTTTGCGAAACGTTTTGCTCGTTGCGGTTTTAGGTACAAAAAATTGGAGAAACGAATGGTAGTTGTGGAATCAGCACACATCGTTGATCATCGACATGAGTACCTGCGTAAAATAAAAGAATACCGAGATGTAAATAGAGACATAATTTTTCTTGACGAAACATGATTTGGCACCCATGATGTAGATCAATACGCTTGGGTAGATAACACCAAAAAGTGTAATTTAAGTGCTCCATGTTCTAGGGGAAAAATAATTATAATTCTACATGCTGGAAGTAAAAACGGTTTTATTCCAAATGCGTTGTAGTTGTTTGCTAAAAATGTCAAGCAATCCTCTAGCGACTACCACGAGGATATGGCAGCCGAATTATTTGAGAAGTGGGCAAAGGAACATGTGTTTCCAAATATCCAACCAAATTCTGTAATTGTCATCGGCAATGCGTCATACCATTCGCAGCAACATAGAAAAATTCCAAACAACAACACAAGAAAAGGCGATATCATTGATTTTATGAAGGTAAAGGCTTGAAATACCAGAAAAAACATAAAAAAGACTATTAGAACCGATTGGAAAGTAAAATTTTGAAAAGGAATATGCTATTGAAAGCATTTTTGAAGCACACGATCATACTATTTTATGTCTGCCTCCATATTATTGCGTTTTCAACACCATTGAAATGATGTGGGCTATTGTAAAAACAAGAATACCTCAATATAATCAATCCCCACAATTAAGCGAGTCTGCCTTAAAGAATATAAAGATAATAATCGACGAAATAGGCAAAAGTGATATATTGAGGAAGTGTGTATCTCATGTGTTAAAAAAGGAAAATGAATATTCTATATTACCACCTATCAATCCAATTATTATTAATGTTAATACCGATTCAAGTTCTGACAACTCGGATAGTGACGAATGAAATATTGTTTATTTAAAGTTCATAGACAAAGCTTTTTTGAAATTTGTTCATTTAACGTCGACCTATTTTTGCTACTAAGACCAATTACCGATGCCAGGAAACGAGTTCCCCCTTTAATATTTTGCCAAGTCTTTCCTTTATGGAATAGTAGAAATTTTTTAGCTGTCTAACATCATGCTGCTACCAAGTTCATAGGTATCATGGCCTAACATTTAATAAACGAGACAGTCGCCGCTTTATATCCCTTCGGAAGGATTATATACCATCTATGCAACTCCCACCTAAGGATTACATAACTTTGCCGCTAGAAGATATAACGAGAGGTAGGTCACTAGACAATAGACGTAGCCTTAATGTATCATTTATGTGACTTATCATATGTGATAAACATATTTTTTTCATTAACCACTTCTATTGAATAAAGGTATTATAGAAATCCCTTTCTTTAACAATTAAATAATAATAATAATAATTTAGTATTTGTTAGTATTTAAAGCATTTTTACATTTCTACTGCCGCCGCCTATGTCTCATAAAGTAGATGCCTACTTTACTCCGAGTTTTCGTTTTAATGCTGTCCCAATTGAGATCATATATACTATACCAGTATAGTGAGAAGAGCTCAATGTTATCGCAATGATTGTCTAGATCGGAGCCCAGTAAAACATTTATGGGATGAAACATATACTTTATAAAATTTTGCAAACAGCAGAAAAAACTATCTATTTATAGATACTTTTCTATAGTTATAGATAGTTTCTTCTGCAGTTTGCAAAATTCTATAAAGAATATGTTTCATTGCAAGTATAAGCAAACAAAAAATAATTCACTTTTAAACATTTATGGGATATTTTAAGATGAGTAATTCGGCAACATCGGATGCTGTTTAGAGCCTTGAATGAACGTTTAGACGAATCCAGTGCGATATGAAATAATATGGAACAGAAATATACACTAAATATTTTTGAAGGATTACCATGGAAAAGGGGATCTTTTAAACATTTGAAACTATTGTGTCCATTTTTATTTCACAAGACTGAATATTTTTGCAGTAATGTAGAATGCTGCCATAATTCTTGGTGGTGCGTAGTTATTCGAAAACTCACTATTTTTTTTAAAACGAACTATTCAATGCATCACAGTAGATTGTATTTCCCATTTAATAAACGAAACAAGAGATTTATAGAATTGTTCCGCAACTTATGTTGCTTATAAACACAGGGAAATAGTGACACTTAAATCTCTTTCGTAAGACATAAAGAATATGAAGTTCTATGAGTTCTCTACATCCCTTGGGAAATTGCAAAATCCATAAAGTGCACTAGGCGGCTTATTTATGAAACGAGCATCATTTTAAGTTACACTATAATATCAAAGTGCTGGTGGTTTCAGTAAAACTAATGTGCTGTAGTTTGAGCTGTCCGAACTAATATCGATCTCTTGATGCCTCGTGTTTTTACTTACGTAAAACATATGTATGGTATGGCTAATAGTGTACACTAACTATGTATAATTTATTCTGTTCTGTCGAGTATAAGAAATTGTAACGTCCAAAAGTAGTGTCTGATATTGTACGGGGCCTTGGGAAAAATATATAGGCAATTAAGATATCCCATCCAATTCTCTTTAAATGAAAACATCTTGACTGTATTTTCACTCTAGTATGTGGAGCTAATTGGCCATAGAATGTTAATAATGTATTTGAGGAAGATGTCATAGAAAAATCTGAGGCCTTGGCTGCTAGTATATACCCCAAATTCCAAGTTTCTGTACTCTTACCAACTTGCTTTACTTATTTCTCTCTATTTTGTATTTAATCTCCAACCCTCCAACGGAATCATCTCAAAATATAATCTAATTTCAGATGTCGTTATAATACATATGTGTACCAAATATCAAGTGAATATCTTAATTTTTTGTCAACCCCCTTAATAATAGAGTGGATATGGGGAGGGGGGGATGGCTGGAAATCTAAGGCCTTCACTTCTAGCATACGCCAAATTTTTGTACTCTTACCGCAGCATGCTTTACTTATTTTTCCCTTATTTTCCCCTATTTAATCTCCCACCCTTCACCGGAATTAGCGTAAAATTTAATCTAGTTCCTCCAGATCTCGTCATGGTACTGTAGCGTGTTTTCCACCTTTTAGGAAACACCTTGTATGAATCCGTAGGTTCTAACTAATTTTAACAAGGCGTAAACCACTAACACATTATTTAATAATTTACTGACTATACAATACTTCAAAATAACCTTTACACTTTGTTTACTTGATATTTAACCTCACTTTCGTTACCGAACGTCACTTTCCTAAAACTCCTTAGTAAACTTCTCCTTCTGCGCCGGTAATCGCGCCTTATATACTCTGAAATTGCCTCTAGATCCATCCAGAAACAATCAAGAATCTTTTCCACAGTCTAGAAAACTATCTCTTTCTACAAGTTTCCAGTCACTATTAGTAGGCATAGGCGTATCAATCTCCAGTTTCAAGGGAGGTGTAATACATAACAATACATATTTGTACCAAATTTCCAGTCAATATCTTAAACCGTTCCTTTGAAAGCGTGCGCACAAAAAAAGTTACAGACCGGCCGACCGACAGAAAGAATTTTTTCTCTCAAATTTAAAATCTCGACGTATTATGACATTCTATTTCAACAAAAAAAAATCATTTTTTTTTCCACTATGTGTATGTGAAAATAATTACAAGATTATTATATTAATAAATAAATATTTTCAAAAGTTGAAGTTGTTAAATAAAAATTTTTAAATGCTTTCAAGCGAATTATTTTCAATTTGCTGATAGTTGCAACAATTTTTTTGGAGGGTTTTCTCAAAATGAGGAAAAATAATCTCTGATAACCCAAAAAAGAAATTTTTCAATGAAAATATTTTTTCAATTTCAGCATTCTTTTGATAATCTACATTGTCTGGAAATTAAAATTGATTTATTTACAAAATCATCGGATTAGTAAATCATTTAGGTCAACATACAAGTACTTTCTATTTTATGGTACTACAAATTAATTCTCTCGTTTTCAACAAAATTATGTTAAATATTTATTTCTCAATATCATTAAAAAAAAAAGTTATAATTAGTCGAAATCTAGGTAAAGTGCAAAAAATACAAATTATTTAACAATATTTGCAATTACAAATGTAATTAAATGAGATATTTGGGAGACTTCAACGTTGGAAGAGGAAACAAACAGTTTTTTTTAATGAAAAACAAGTTAGCAGTTTTAATGTAATGTACTACATTGTACATAGTACTTTATTTTATATCGGCCCTAAGTGGATAATTTGCTATGTTTTTGTACCAATTTTATAGCAATTAAAATATAAGTCCATAGTGTCTTACTATACGCTGTAATATAAAATTCATAATAGAAGTATTATGGTCGAACAACTTGAAAGCAGCTTTATGGGTGAACAACAATTTTACGTTTACATTTTGGATCCTAAGATCTAAAATGTAAAGACCTACTGTTTTGTTATATTATTATATTGCGATGTAAGAGTTGTTTTGGCTTGTTATTTATTATGAACCATTTTAAATTTTGTTATATTTGTAATTTTAGGAATTTTTTTCAACATAGAGCAATATGTTATCCATATTTTGTGTGACGGCAATAATTCGGTTTCATGTTGTTTCTCATTATTTTCATAATAATGAACAACCGTCATTTCAAAATTCTTATACCTATGTGCATTGTTGAAAAATTGAATAATTCAATATACAGGATGTACGTGACTACATTTTAATTTAAGGGATGAATTATATTCACCGAATTAATCCTAATATCTCATTAAAATGTCATAAAACACTGCATTAAAGAGGTACAGGATGTTAACCATACCTGGAGATATTGGTTTTTTATGCCTTTAGAACTGTATGGTACTGTTGGGACCACATTCACACTAAATGTAAGACTATACTAGTATCAGATATTGTTGAAGGTATTGGATTATGTACTACTACTTGTCCTTAAACAACGAATATGATTCCAGCACACTTTATTGCAGGCTCCCTTAATATTTAGATACAAATGTCTGACTAGGAGCATTGATAGAGAATGTCTCGTTATACGATCACCACGGTCGCCAGACCTTACATCACTTAACTTTTATTCATATGGTATATCAGTGTATACAGCAATGTGTAATGTAAGTATTGATTTTGGTGGACGTCATTTCTTACAGTTACTTTAGACTTACTTATTTATGTATAATATTGCCGAAAACAAATTAAATTTGAATTTACAAATGGTATATAGCTCTTAATTTGTTACTATGTATCTAAAACTAATTCATGTAAGAAAAAGTCGGTTAATATTTAGCGCAGCCCCATGACTTCAAAAATGAATAAAAATGCCAGTTTTTCGATTTTTAACAATTTTAAAATAAATGCATGAAACTTGTTTGACTTTGCTAATGCCGGAAAAAGTAAAGATTAGTATTAAAAAGATAGAACTTGAGGAAATTACTTTTTTTGTTACAAATATCTAACTTCCATGGAACTGAAAATTATTTAATTTGAAAAACTTTTACCGCATATGTTTTAACATGGCTGAAAAAGTTACTTTCAAGGTCATGGGGACCCGGCTAGATATTAACCCATGTAGCTAAATATATTTACAAGAATTGGTTTTAAACTTACAATGACAAATTATTATCTAGATTCTAGGCCATTCGTAAATTCACATTTTTTATTTTTCTGCCTGCCCTATTGCATAATAATTTAATTTACAGTATTTTGTGAATTTTATAAAAATTTGCAAAGCGAATTTCTGTCTTTTGCGTATCATTTAAGGACATTTTGTTCCATTTTGGGTTTAACCATACAGGTTGTCCCAGAATTGAGTTCCTGGTGCTCTCAGTACATTCTCTTAAAGTGAGACAGAAACCATTTTTTCGAATAATTTCCGTTATATTGAAGATAAAATTTTCAAATTTTCATGAGACTTGTATCTCTATAAGTACTCTATGTAAGCTTGATAACAACCAAATATCTTTTGTTTCTCAAACGTGACAGGTTTCCTGTTTCACAAGCACCTATGACTTATACAGAAAAAATGATAATTCTTGATTTTTCACTTATAATATCCCTAGTGCTTAACTTATGTCCAGACATAATATCGTAGGATATTCGGTAAGAAAACTTCACACCTAAATATGTATTTTGAGGTAAAACCAAATGGCAAATTTGACAGATTTATTAATTTCGCTCAGGGACGATAAAAATTTCCGGAAATTTTTTGGGTTGCTATGGTAGCTTAACAAAATACAAGCCTATGATTGATTAAAGAATGGTGGTGTGAAATTTTCGTTGATATTACATAAAATTTTAAAAGTACTAATTTGTGTACTGAAACAGGTGGACGTCATGTGGAGAATTTGTTATTAATGTATTTTTTAGAATAAACTGTACTTTTCTGTTATTACAACATTTTATTCTAAAATTGTAAATAAATGTTAAATACAAATGAAGGAAAAACGATAATTTTTTTGTATTTTGATTGAGCGATTTAAAAATTAAGCTAGTTAAATATTAATTATTGTGAAAAATAAATTGGAAACAAACGATGTTTTGTTGTTATCGAGTTCACATAGATATAGTACTTATAGTGATACACCTCCCATCAACTTTTGAAAATGTTATCTTTAATATAATGGAAATTATTGGAAAAAAAAGTATTTTCTGTGACACTTTAAGAGGATGTGCTTCCTCAGCGATGCATTTTTGGAATAAGATAAATTGAGTTATATGGGTCCAATGTAAACTCAGGAATCACAGGTTGCCGTCCGGGAACTCAATTCTGGGGCACCCTGTATAAAAGGGAATCCGATAGGAGGTTGAAACGGAAACAACCTGTAGATGTGCTGTATCCAATTGTATAAGTTGTACCATGTAATGCAAACCCATTGCCTCATGTGGTCTCATTGTTCAGCATTATATTTTAATTGTGAAAATAATTCAGTCTTTGCTGTGATAAAGAAACCGTGAATACTTTAACCTTTCTTAATTTCTATTAAAAATAGGGGGTTGTGGCAAAATTCAAATATTTTCTACTAGGACAAGAATAATCATTACGCGAAACTTGCAAAAAAATTGTTCAGGAGAAGACAGCTTTCAATACGCGTGGCATTTGCGACGACCATTAAAAACTCACGAAAATAAACTGTAAATAACGCAGATGATTAACGTACTTGCCACAACCATTATTAAGTCATAGTGTATCATTATATAGCAGCGACGCGACGTCACCGATTATATGCATGTAATTTGTGATATTACGTCTGAGTAGTTTTGAACATTTTAAAATAAAGCTTAATTAAACATTGTCCTAAAATAAGTGTCGACATTTTTTTTCAAATGCCTCCTAATTAAAATTTTATCTGATAGCAAAAAATTTGTAACTTGAACTGAACGCTTGGAAAATTAGTTGGATAGAAATTACTTATTTGTAAAGCTGAAGCTTGAAAATAATCTTATCGCTTGACGACGAAGGTTTAAAATGGTGGAACGTCTCTTGTTTACTCATTAATATATTTACAAGTCTTATGAGCGAAAATTCAGTTAAGTCTGTGTTGAGATGTTCACTTTCAAATGCACTGGATGTCCGCAGTAAGCAACACTCGATTTAAGTTGTTGTTTGACTAGTTATTTTTTAAAAAGACGTAAGAAGTAGTAGTAGTAATAGTAGTAGTAGGAGTACACTTAGATGAAAAAGGTGCGTTAATACGGAAATTCTTTTGCAATGTACTCTAAAACCACTGCCTAAGGAATCACCGCTTCCACAGCCAGATTTCCCACCTTCTATCTTCAAAGCGAACATCTTAATACTATATCTGCACTCCAGTATGTAGATGTAATTGCTCGTAGAAGTCTAATAATGCCCAAAAACCAATAAAACGATATGCCACTTCAATACTTTTCGGCGGGTCGATCGAACAACATTTAATTGGGAGTGGGTGGTTGATGCCAAACATCTTTTTTGACATCTTTTGTTCTCGTACACGCACTAAATCACAATTTTATTTTGTTAACCTCTTTAATAATGAAGTCGAGGTGGGGGAAGCAGAGATCATAAAACAGATTTTTTTACGACGAATTGAACTCCGTTTAAATGCTCCATCACGTGCTATTCTTAAGATATTGAGGCTCAAACATAACAAAAATACTGTTTCTGGCCAAATTTTGGCCAAAGCTTGTTATTACACATCAAATTAAGAAAATATTGTAAGAATTACAGCTATTTAACAGAAATAAACAACCAATTTCATATCATTCTCTCAGGCCTCTTTCTCATAACTCGGTGTAAAAATCTCTTTTTACTGCGAGACAGGGCTCCTCCTTGCACTTCCACCATAAATGGATATTTACCTCTGGGAACGGTTAATAACTAAAAGCTCCTTACAGCGAGCTAATGTATGTATGTCTTGGCAGACAAGCGAGGTGGACGCAGTAATGCAGGACGTTGAAACGGAAGCACAAATTCCTGGGAAACATGAAACCATATATGGACGCAAGCGGGCAAGAGGAGGTGCACACTGCTAGATTTAGAAACAGAAGGAACAGAAAACTCAGGAGAAGAATAAATAAGGAGATGATAGATGGAAACTTAAAAGAAGCATCTCGCATACGCCACACTTCCCATCCGATGGGACAGATGGAAACTTAAAAGGAGCATCTCGTAAACACCTACATTTCCCAACCTGTATTCCGGACCCATGTTTATATGCACTTTTTTTCATATTTCTTTATGTAGAAGCACCCCTAGAAATTAATGACCGATTACCTGAATCACCCGGTATATAAGGCACTTTTTTGTGTACACGATTCTGAAATTCTACCTTGAACTTATTTACTCTTAACACTTTATATCCTATATGTTATATTAAATGATACATTTCCTTTTGTTTTGAAAAGGCAGCAGAGTGCAAATATAACTATTTAGGACAACAATAATTAGAACTGCTACAGTTTCTTATAATTTAATTTGATAAAATTTGAAATATCAAGAAATAGGTTGGTAACTGTTGAGTAGGTAAAGTATTGTCGTATAGTTGAAGCAGACAGGCCGTGTAACTGTACATGAAGTACAGGTCATTAGCCTCTCTCCTACTACACAACTAGCCACAATCTAACGCTGTATAACGTCTCATTAGTGGAGATCAAGAATTTGCTCTTCGTGTTCTTAAATCGCATGAGGAACATTTTTATGTTTTGTAAGATGTCATATAACATTTAGGTAGGTATATGAATGTTTTGTTGAGACGTTTCGTAATAATCCTTCCTTTCGACTTTCCATCTGTGAGAATGTTTCCTCCGTCTTTGTATTTTGTAATTATATGAGTTTTTTCTTTGTGTTGTCATATTTAAATATATGGTTTTAATGTAAAGGGAACCTTATAATTTATCATTAGTGGAGCAAGCAGATCCTGCTATCTTGCCATTTAAGGTAGAATTTTTATTTGAATTTGGAAGATATGGGACAGCATTTTACGATATTTTTCTGTGGTACTGAAAAAGCTATGACCGTTTGAATCTGAGATTTGTATGTTTTTTTGCGTTATATCTTCTAAAATTTAAAATATTTTTTCTCCGCCATTAATACACACACAGTCCTCTTTTTTCAATTTTAATATAGTTGTTATTGAAGAATAAGATAATGTTAATGAACAATTCAGGACGCCGTAAATAACTTTTAAAATCACTTGATGGTAAACAAAATAGTACTAGAGTAGATCTCTATGACTTCAGTCGTACTTTTGACACTAAACTATGGCTTGTCAAAACTCAAACATTATGGTATACGTGGTCAACCATTAGAATGGATAAAATCGTATATGTCAGGAAAGCAACGACTTGTTACTACATTTTGAAAAAAAATGTAGTATACGTTTAGCATTTTTCCGGTGGACCGTCGAAACCCGAAAAAAACGTCGGATCGATGTGAAAGTCGTATCTATCGATTCGAGAGCGAATTTAGAAAATTCCGTCCGTCGGTCAGTCGGTCTGTCTGTCTGTCTGTCTGTCTGTCTGTCACGCCCAGCCCCCCTAATCCGTTTTCGGATTGCCATGAAACTTGGGTGGTTAATAGGAGATCTTTAGAAAACCTTAACGCCGGAAGCTCGGCTCCGTTCGGAAACCGGAAGTACCCGATATAGACGTTTCGAGTTTTTCGGGAGAAAATGAATAACTCGATAACGGGTAGTCGGATCGAGACATTTCAAAAAAGAAATGGTGCCGCTGGCAATGCTCTACAAATAAGTATACCAGAGGCTATGTTGAAAAACAAATGAAAATTGATTTTTTTTTGCAAAAAACTGGTTTTCTCGAAATCGGGCTAGGAAGCACGGTAACTGTCCAGCTTAAGATGAAAAACAGAAGTCATGCAGCGCATGACTACCTGATCTTCGGCTTTTTCCAATAATTGTATTATTTTTTTTTGCAGAAACTGTATATTATTTAATTTTTTTTTTTATACTTGTATTGGAAATAAAGACCTTTTATTATTATTATTATTAATATTGATCGATTTCTATGAGACTTGGTGGGATCAAAGGTACCCGGCCACAAATCAAGCCTATTGCTGGCGGCCCGAATCCGTTGACCGCAAGTATGTTTTCCAGGGCCGAGTATGAATTTTCAAAGAAGTAAGAAGTTAATAACTCCCGAACAGAAGGACCGATTTTGATTTTCAAAAATGGCAATTATAGGGCTCGATTAGGTGTATTAGTTGATGTTTGTGAGAAATTTGAGAAAACAAAAGCGAATCTGCAAATCCTGGAAAACTTGATTTTCCTAATAAATTCTACAAATTCCCACAGTTTCCTAATAAAAATCGAAAATTAACGATTCCGTCGATCGATCTCTATAACCAGTATAAGGCACGGACCTTTTTGGACAAAAAACCTAAAATAGAGTTTTTTCGAAAAACTTAAAATAAACGAGTTATTTACGAAAATGCATTCCATAGAATTATTTAAAAAAATACTACAAATTGATAAATTCTCCGTGCGATATAGGAGCAAAAAATAATGTAATGTTATATTTAAAATACCATCATTCATGTCTTTATTTTCATTTACTAAATAAAAATAGAATGCCCTTTCTGTGTTTCAAAATGTAGTTAGCTTTTACTTTAGTCAATGCAAAAAAAAAGAAAAACGAAACATGTCAAAGCACTGAGTCATCTTGCGACCCTCTGCTGAAAATGTGAATCATCCCAACAAATTGAATAAATGGCATATCAAAATGTAGTTTTTTTCACTTGTTACTACATTTTGAAAAAAAATGTAGTATACGTTTAGCATTTTTCCGGTGGACCGTCGAAACCCGAAAAAAACGTCGGATCGATGTGAAAGTCATATCTATCGATTCGAGAGCGAATTTAGAAAATTCCGTCCGTCGGTCAGTCGGTCTGTCTGTCTGTCTGTCTGTCGGTCTGTCGGTCTGTCCGTCACGCCCAGCCCCCCTAATCCGTTTTCGGATTGCGATGAAACTTGGGTGGTTAATAGGAGGTCTTTAGAAAACCTTAACGCCAGAAGCTCGGCTCCGTTCGGAAACCGGAAGTACCCGATATAGACGTTTCGAGTTTCTCGGGAGAAATTGAATAACTCGATAACGGGTAGTCGGATCGAGACGCTTCAAAAAAGAAATGGTGCCGCTGGCAAACCTCTATAAATAAGTATACCGGAGGCTATGTCGAAAAACAAATGAAAATTGATTTTTTTTGCAAAAAACTGGTTTTCTCGAAATCGGGCTAGGAAGCACGATAACTGTCCAGAATATTGATCGATTTCGATGAGACTTGGTGGGATCAAAGGTACCCGGCCACAAATCAAGCCTATTGCTGGCGGCCCGAATCCGTTGACCGCAAGTATGTTTTCCAAGGCCGAGTATGATTTTCCAAAGAAATTAATAACTCCCGAACCGAAGGTCCGATTTTGATTTTCAAAAATGGCAATTGTAGGGCTCGATTAGGTCTATTAGTTGACGTTTGTGAGAAATTTGAGAAAACAAAAGCGAATCTGCAAATCCTGGAAAACTTGATTTTTTTGATAAATTCTACAAATTCTGAACAGTTTCCTAATAAAAATCGAAAATTAACTATTCCGTCGATCGATCTCTATAACCAGTATAAGGCATGGACCTTTGTGGACAAAAAATCTGAAATTAATTTTTTTCGAAAAACTTTAAATAAACGAGTTATTTACGAAAATGCATTCCATAGAATTATTTTAAAAAATATTACAAATTGATAAATGATAATGTTATATTTAAAATATCATCATTCATTTAGTTATTTTCATTTACTAAATAAAAATAGAACCGATGCCCTTTCCGTGTTTCAAAATGTAGTTAGCTTTTACTTTAGTCAATGCAAAAAAAAAATAAAAATAAAACATGTCAAAGCACTGAGTCATCTTGCGACCCTCTGCTGAAAATTTGAATCATCCCCACAAATTGAATAAAAAGCATATCAAAATGTAGTTTTTTTCACTTGTTACTACATTTTGAAAAAAAATGTAGTATACGTTTAGCATTTTTCTGGTGCACCATCGAAATCCGAAAAAAACGTCGGATCGATTTGAAAGTCATATCTATCGATTCGAGAGCGAATTTAGAAAATTCCGTCCGTCGGTCAGTCGGTCTGTCTGTCTGACTGTCGGTCTGTCCGTCACGCCCAGCCCCCTTAATCCGTTTTCGAATTGCGATGAAACTTGGGTGGTTAATAGGAGGTCTTTAGAAAACCTTAACGCCGGAAGCTCGGCTCCGTCCGGAAACCGGAAGTACCCGATATAGACGTTTCGAGTTTTCCGGGAGAAATTGAATAACTCGATAACCGGTAGTCGGATCGAGACGTTTCAAAAAAGAAATGGTGCCGCTGGCGAAGCTCTACAAATAAGTATACCAGAGGCTATGTCGAAAAACAAATGAAAATTGATTTTTTTTGCAAAAAACTGGTTTTCTCGAAATCGGGCTAGGAAGCACGATAACTGTCCAGAATATTGATCGATTTCGATGAGACTTGGTGGGATCAAAGGTGCCCGGCCACAAATCAAGCCTATTGCTGGCGGCCCGAATCCGTTGACCGCAAGTATGTTTTCCAGGGCCGAGTATGATTTTTCAAAGAAATTAATAACTCCCGAACCGAAGGTCCGATTTTAATTTTCAAAAATGGCAATTGTAGGGCTCGATTAGGTCTATTAGTTGACGTTTGTGAGAAATTTGAGAAAACAAAAGCGAATCTACAAATCCTGGAAAACTTGATTTTTTTGATAAATTCTACAAATTCCGAACAATTTCCTAATAAAAATCGAAAATTTGCTATTCCGTCGATCGATCTCTATAACCAGTATAAGGCATGGACCTTTTTGGACAAAAAATATGAAATAGAGTTTTTTAGAAAAACTTAAAATAAACGAGTTATTTACGAAAATGCATTCCAAAGAATTATTTAAAAAAATATTACAAATTGATAAGTGATAATGTTATATTTAAAATATCATCATTCATTTAGTTATTTTCATTTACTAAATAAAAATAGAACCGATGCCATTTCCGTGTTTCAAAATGTAGTTAGCTTTTACTTTAGTCAATGCAAAAAGAAAAAAAAAAGAAAAATAAAACATGTCTAAACACTGAGTCATCTTGCGACCCTCTGCTGAAAATGTAATGAATCATCCCAACAAATTGAATAAAAAGCATATCAAAATGTAGTTTTTTTCACTTGTTACTACATTTTGAAAAAAAATGTAGTATACGTTTAACATTTTTCCGGTGGACCATCGAAACCCGAAAAAAACGTCGGATCGATTTGAAAGTCGTACCTATCGATTCGAGAGCGAATTTAGAAAATTCCGTCCGTCGGTCAGTCGGTCTGTCTGTCGGTCTGTCTGTCTGTCGGTCTGTCCGTCACGCCCAGCCCCCTTAATCCGTTTTCGGATTGCGATGAAACTTGGGTGGTTAATAGGAGATCTTTAGAAAACCTTAACGCCCGAAGCTCGGCTCCGTTCGGAAACCGGAAGTACCCGATATAGACGTTTCGAGTTTTTCGGGAGAAATTGAATAACTCGATAACGGGTAGTCGGATCGAGACATTTCAAAAAAGAAATGGTGCCGCTGGCAAAGCTCTACAAATAAGTATACCAGAGGCTATGTCGAAAAACAAATGAAAATTGATTTTTTTTGCAAAAAACTGGTTTTCTCGAAATCGGGCTAGGAAGCACGATAACTGTCCAGAATATTGATCGATTTCGATGAGACTTGGTGGGATCAAAGGTACCCGGCCACAATTCAAGCCTATTGCTGGCGGCCCGAATCCGTTGACCGCAAGTATGTTTTCCAGGGCCGAGTATGATTTTTCAAAGAAATTAATAACTCCCGAACCGAAGGTCCGATTTTGATTTTCAAAATGGCAATTGTAGGGCTCGATTAGGTCTATTAGTTGACGTTTGTGAGAAATTAGAGAAAACAAAAGCGAATCTGCAAATCTTGGAAAACTTGATTTTTTTGATAAATTCTACAAATTCCGAACAGTTTCCTAATAAAAATCAAAAATTAACTATTCCGTCGATCGATCTCTATAACCAGTATAAGGTATGGACCTTTTTGGACAAAAAATCTAAAATAGAGTTTTTTCGAAAAACTTAAAATAAACCAGTTATTTACGAAAATGCATTCCATAGAATTATTTAAAAAAATATTACAAATTGATAAGTGATAATGTTGTATTTAAAATATCATCATTCATTTCATTATTTTCATTTACTAAATAAAAATAGAGCCGATGCCCTTTCCGTGTTTCAAAATGTAGTTAGCTTTTACTTTAGTCAATGCAAAAAAAAAAAAAAAAATAAAACATGTCAAAGCACTGAGTCATCTTGCGACCCTCTGCTGAAAATGTAATGAATCATCCCAACAAATTGGACAAAAAGCATATCAAAATGTAGTTTTTTTCACTTGTTACTACATTTTGAAAAAAAATGTAGTATACGTTTAGCATTTTTTCGGTGGACCATCGAAACCCGAAAAAAACGTCGGATCGATGTGAAAGTCGTATCTATCGATTCGAGAGCGAATTTAGAAAATTCCGTCCGTCGGTCTGTCGGTCTGTCTGTCTGTCTGTCACGCCCAGCCCCCTAAATCCGTTTTCGGATTGCGATGAAACTTGGGTGGTTAATAGCAGGTCTTTAGAAAACCTTAACGCCGAAAGCTCGGCTCCGTTCGGAAAACGGAAGTACCCGATATAGACGTTTCGAGTTTTTCGGGAGAAATTGAATAACTCGATAACGGGTAGTCGGATCGAGACATTTCAAAAAAGGAATGGTGCCGCTCGCAAAGCTCTACAAATAAGTATACCAGTGGCTATGTCGAAAAACAAATGAAAATTGATTTTTTTTGCAAAAAACTGGTTTTCTCGAAATCGGGCTAGGAAGCACGATAACTGTCCAGAATATTGATCGATTTCGATGAGACTTGGTGGGATCAAAGGTACCCGGCCACAAATCAAGCCTATTGCTGGCGACCCGAATCCGTTGACCGCAAGTATGTTTTCCAGGGCCGAGTATGATTTTTCAAAGAAATTAATAACTCCCGAACCGAAGGTCCGATTTTGATTTTCAAAAATGGCAATTGTAGGGCTCGATTAGGTCTAATAGCTGACGTTTGGGAGAAATTTGAGAAAACAAAATCGAATCTACAAATCCTGGAAAACTTGATTTTTTTGATAAATTCTACAAATTCCGAAAAGTTTCCTAATAAAAATCGAAAATTAAGTATCCCATCGATCGATCTCTATAACCAGTATAAGGCATGGACCTTTTTGGACAAAAAATCTAAAATAGAGTTTTTTCGAAAAACTTAAAATAAACGAGTTATTTACGAAAATGCATTCCATAGAATTATTTAAAAAAATATTACAAATTGATAAGTGATAATGTTATATTTAAAATATTCATTAAGTTATTTTCATTTACTAAATAAAAATAGAACCGATGCCCTTTCCGTGTTTCAAAATGTAGTTAGCTTTTACTTTAGTCAATGCAAAAAGAAAAATAAAACATGTCAAAGCACTGAGTCATCTTGCGATTCTCTGCTGAAAATTTAATGAATCATCCCAGCAAATTGGACAAAAAGCAAATCAAAATGTAGTTTTTTCGCTTGTTACTACATTTTGAAAAAAAATGTAGTATACGTTTAGCATTTTTCCGGTGGACCGTCGAAACCCGAAAAAAACGTCGGATCGATGTGAAAGTCATATCTATCGATTCGAGAGCGAATTTAGAAAATTCCGTCCGTCGGTCAGTCGGTCTGTCGGTCTGTCTGTCTGTCTGTCTGTCTGTCGGTCTGTCCGTCACGCCCAGCCCCCCTAATCCGTTTTCGGATTGCGATGAAACTTGGGTGGTTAATAGGAGGTCTTTCGAAAACCTTAACGCCAGAAGCTCGGCTCCGTTCGGAAACCGGAAGTACCCGATATAGACGTTTCGAGTTTCTCGGGAGAAATTGAATAACTCGATAACGGGTAGTCGGATCGAGACGCTTCAAAAAAGAAATGGTGCCGCTGGCAAACCTCTATAAATAAGTATACCGGAGGCTATGTCGAAAAACAAATGAAAATTGATTTTTTTTGCAAAAAACTGGTTTTCTCGAAATCGGGCTAGGAAGCACGATAACTGTCCAGAATATTGATCGATTTCGATGAGACTTGGTGGGATCAAAGGTACCCGGCCACAAATCAAGCCTATTGCTGGCGGCCCGAATCCGTTGACCGCAAGTATGTTTTCCAAGGCCGAGTATGATTTTCCAAAGAAATTAATAACTCCCGAACCGAAGGTCCGATTTTGATTTTCAAAAATGGCAATTGTAGGGCTCGATTAGGTCTATTAGTTGACGTTTGTGAGAAATTTGAGAAAACAAAAGCGAATCTGCAAATCCTGGAAAACTTGATTTTTTTGATAAATTCTACAAATTCTGAACAGTTTCCTAATAAAAATCGAAAATTAACTATTCCGTCGATCGATCTCTATAACCAGTATAAGGCATGGACCTTTGTGGACAAAAAATCTGAAATTAATTTTTTTCGAAAAACTTTAAATAAACGAGTTATTTACGAAAATGCATTCCATAGAATTATTTTAAAAAATATTACAAATTGATAAATGATAATGTTATATTTAAAATATCATCATTCATTTAGTTATTTTCATTTACTAAATAAAAATAGAACCGATGCCCTTTCCGTGTTTCAAAATGTAGTTAGCTTTTACTTTAGTCAATGCAAAAAAAAAAGAAAAATAAAACATGTCAAAGCACTGAGTCATCTTGCGACCCTCTGCTGAAAATTTGAATCATCCCCACAAATTGAATAAAAAGCATATCAAAATGTAGTTTTTTTCACTTGTTACTACATTTTGAAAAAAAATGTAGTATACGTTTAGCATTTTTCCGGTGCACCGTCGAAACCCGAAAAAAACGTCGGATCGATGTGAAAGTCATATCTATCGATTCGAGAGCGAATTTAGAAAATTCCGTCCGTCGGTCAGTCGGTCTGTCTGTCTGTCGGTCTGTCACGCCCAGCCCCCCTAATCCGTTTTCGGATTGCGATGACACTTGGGTGGTTAATAGGAGGTCTTTAGAAAACCTTAACGTCCGAAGCTCGGCTCCGTTCGGAAACCGGAAGTACCCGATATAGACGTTTCGAGTTTTTCGGGAGAAATTGAATAACTCGATAACGGGTAGTCGGATCGAGACATTTCAAAAAAGAAATGGTGCCGCCGGCAAAGCTCTACAAATAAGTATACCAGAAGCTATGTCGAAAAACAAATGAAAATTGATTTTTTTTGCAAAAAACTGGTTTTCTCGAAATCGGGCTAGGAAGCACGATAACTGTCCAGAATATTGATCGATTTCGATGAGACTTGGTAGGATCAAAGGCACCCGGCCACAAATCAAGCCTATTGCTGGCGGCCCGAATCCGTTGACCGCAAGTATGTTTTCCAGGGCCGAGTATGATTTTTCAAAGAAATTAATAACTCCCGAACCGAAGGTCCGATTTTGATTTTCAAAAATGGCAATTGTAGGGCTCGATTAGGTCTATTAGTTGACGTTGGTGAGAAATTTGAGAAAACAAAAGCGAATCTACAAATTCTCCAAAACTTGATTTTTTTGATAAATTCTACAAATTCCGAACAGTTTCCTAATAAAAATCGAAAATTAACTATTTCGTCGATCGATCTCTATAACTAGTATAAGGCACGGACCTTTTTGGACAAAAAATCTGAAATAGAGTTTTTTCGAAAAACTTAAAATAAACGAGTTATTTACGAAAATATATTCCATAGAATTATTTAAAAAATATTACAAATTGATGAATTCTCCGTGCGATAGAGGTGCAAAAAAATAATGTAATGTTATATTTAAAATATCATCATTTATTTCCTTATTTCGATTTACTAAATAAACATAGAACCGATGCCCTTTCCGTGTTTCAAAATGTAGTTAGCTTTTACTTTAGTCAATGCAAAAAAAAATAAATAAAACATGTCAAAGCACCGAGTCATCTTGCGACCCTCTGCTGAAAATGTGAATCATCCCAACAAATTGAATAAAAAGCATATCAAAATGTAGTTTTTTTCACTTGTTACTACATTTTGAAAAAAAATGTAGTATACGTTTAGCATTTTTCCGGTGGACCGTCGAAACCCGAAAAAAACGTCGGATCGATGTGAAAGTCATATCTATCGATTCGTGAGCGAATTTAGAAAATTCCGTCCGTCGGTCAGTCGGTCGGTCTGTCGGTCTGTCACGCCCAGCCCCCCGAATCCGCTTTCGGATTACGATGAAACTTGGGTGGTTCATAGGAGGTCTTTAGAAAACCTTAACACCGGAAGCTCGGCTCCGTTCGGAAACCGGAAGTACCCGATATAGACGTTTCGAGTTTTTCGGGAAAAATTGAATAACTCGATAACGGCTAGTCGGATCGAGACGTTTCAAAAAAGAAATGGTGCCGCTGGCAAAGCTCTACAAACAAGTATACCAGAGACTATGTCGAAAAACAAACGAAAATTGATTTTTTTTTGCAAAAAACTGGTTTTCTCGAAATCGGGCTAGGAAGCACGATAACTGTCGAGAATATTAATCGATTTCGATGAGACTTGGTGGGATCAAAGGTACCCGGCCACAAATCAAGCCTATTGCTGGCGGCCCGAATCCGTTGACCGCGAGTATGTTTTCCAGGGCCGAGTATGATTTTTCAAAGAAATTAATAACTCCCGAACCGAAGGTCCGATTTTGATTTTTAAAAATGGCAATTGTAGGGCTCGATTAGGTCTATTAGTTGACGTTCGTGAGAAATTTGACAAAACAAAAGCGAATCTACAAATCCTGGAAAACTTGATTTTTTTGATAAATTCTACAAATTCCGAACAGTTTCCTAATAAAAGTCGAAAATTAACTATTCCGTCGATCGATCTCTATAACCAGCATAAGGCACGGACCTTTTTGGACAAAAAATCTGAAATAGAGTTTTTTCGAAAAACTTAAAATAAACGAATTATTTACGAAAATGCATTACATAGAATTATTTAAAAAAATATTACAAATTGATAAATTCTCCGTGCGACATAGGAGCAAAAAAATAATGTTATGTTACATTTAAATATCATCATTATATCATTCCTTATTTTCATTTACTAAATAAAAATAGAACCGATGCCCTTTCCGTGTTTCAAAATGTAGTTAGCTTTTACTTTAGTCAATGCAAAAAGAAAAAAAAAAAGAAAAATAAAACATGTCAAAGCACTGAGTCATCTTGCGACCCTCTGCTGAAAATGTTATGAATGATCCCAACAAATTGGACTAAAAGCATATCAAAATGTAGTTTTTTTCACTTGTTTCATTACGTAACCACAATGTGGTGTATTTTGAAAAATGTTACCGTTGGGGTTAAAATCTCACCAATTATGTTACACTAGCAGGCAAAAACTGAAGAATGACATCTATTAAGCAGTTAAGGAGCATTTTATTTAGTTTCATTCCATTTTTATGAAATAATATCATGTGCGAGTATTACTCCGCACCTCGTTCAATACGCTAATTTGTCGTATAACTTCTCTCTCTCCCGCACATGAAGTGATCAGGTTGTATTAATTGTAGGGTTGCATAAAAAGGACCCAACGATTTTTATGATAATATGAGATAATGTATTATTCAGATAATTAGTTGGCAAAGCTTCAATTCAGCTCGATGTACCACGAAAACTAAATTTGATATGAAATAAATAAATGTGTTTCTTTTAAAATTGAATTTCACTAAAAAGTAGAAAATAATTTTTAATCAGTGATTAAGTTACGACATGATGATGAAAAGAAAACCATTGGACGCTCATAAAATATAATATATTACCTTTATCAACAATCAGTATTCTGATAAAACGTTATGAATAGTATGTTGTAATATAACAGCAACAGCGCCCAGTGATTTTCTTTTCATCATCATTTTGTAATTTAATCTCTGAATAAAAATTATTTTCTACTTTTTAGTGCAATTCAATTTTAAAAGAAAACCATTGTTTAAAATTTATCTTAATTTATTTATTTTTACTTTTAGTTTCCCGTCTGACTCATTATTTTTATTCAAACGCAATAATTTCGTTTACTCTTGTCAAACTCTTTCATTTGGTACCCATATCAAGGAGGTTGTAAAGAAATAGGTAATCCGCCATTTTGTGTCGGCCGCCATATTGAATTTAGAATAATGTCATACAGCTTATTGTATTCTACTTGTCATACCCATTCATTTGATACTCATGCCGAAATAGTTGTAAGAAAATAAGTGATCCGCCATGTTGTACTGGCCACCATATTGGATTTATAATATAATGACACAGCTTATTGTGTTCTACTTTGTATGCCCTTTCATTTAATACCCATGTCGAGGGGGTTGTCAAGAAAAAGGTAATTCGCCATTTTATGGTGGCCGCCATTTTGAATCTACCATGATATTAAATATACTGTCTTCAGAACCAAAGTTGTGTGCAAAATTTCAGCATGATTGGATATCGGGAAGTGGTCAAAAATTCAATCAACAAATTTGAACATACATACATACATACATACACACCAGCATACAAAATTTCCAGGTAAAGAAAATTATTGCAAAAAGAGTTGTATGTTTGAGGACATAAATCTTCTAGCCACTTTGACAAAGAAGAAATTCGAGCAAAATTAACGGGTTTTTTTCAACATTTTCTTTTTTTCCAATAAGTATTCTACTAAAATTACAAAACGCCTCTATATGTGTATTATTGACGGAGAAAAAAATACTCTGGAAAGTTAACGCATGAAAAAAATTCACTGATCTCATATTCTAATAAGATCCTAGCTCATTTAAGGTTCTTTAATAAGATGGTTAAGACCCTATATTTGTTTCTACTCCAGAAAAATGTTCCTGAACATTTTAAGGTTCTGCTCGCTGCACTATGAATATTTGAATCTTCTATCGACCAGATAAGAAGTGTGGAAAAGTTATCTCAGAGAAATGAAAGCCGTTATTGTACTATTATTAGGGAATGAAATGTTAGTGGCTCGTTCAGCAACTCTGGAGAGATATTTATTTCCACGTTCGCATAAGATATCACGCTGATAACAAAAAATAACATTTTCTCCCTTATCGAAAAGTTATAAGAATGACTTTCCAAGGAATTTACGACGAAAATATAGTGGAAAACGTGAGTAAATCATACCGATTTTCAATGCTGCCTTGGGAAAAATAAAGTAATTATGAACAGTTGTTGAAAAATGTTGTTTTGGGTATTTAGTAGATAACTTTCATACACACAATATCTAATATTTAGTATTAAAACACAAGAAATTATCGACTCTTTATTTATTTTATTCATTTACTGCGATAAAATATCCAACGAGAAAATGTGCCCAATTACGGGATAAAGTACTTACTTTATCCCGTAATTGGACATTAGGGTACTTATCTTACATATACACTATATTACACTAAAAATATATAATACAAGTAAAATAACAATCATAATAAAATATACATAGAACATTAAACGAAAAATATACGATTAAAAAAGAAAGAAAGCTTATATAATTAAACGTCACATAAAACATTTCTTGATGTCAGATGTCACCAATATAAAAATACCCAAATGTTATCCAGTATTAAAGTAGTTACCGAGGTAGTTACTAAACATTTGATAGACAAACGGATAGGTGATGCGGCAGGTAGCAAAAATAAGCTGTTATACCCGCTATTAATTTTCAAGAATCGATACTTAATCTTTGCTAAGGTCTGTTCACTGATAGAATCCGGTCGTATAGTGTAGGGAATATCGTCCGGAGCTCTATCCTTACTTGTCTTTATTGAAATATCGTTTGTAACCTAATCTGTAACGTGTTTTAATCTTTGTGGTCAAGTCATGACTGACGTGCGGCATTTCCATTGTTCGATAGCAAACCTATTTGCGTAATGCGTGTCGTCGTCGAATGCGGCTGGCGATTTCAGAGGCGGGTCGATTTTCTCAGAAGTCGGACATAGCAGGTCTGGTAGCACTTATTTCAATTAGTACCTAAGAGGGCAATTTTAGTCTTGTTCTATTGTTAAATTAGTGAACATGCATCCTGGTGAATTTTTAAATTCGCAATCACGGCAATTTTTGAATTTTTTGAAATATTTTCAAAAGGAAAATGAAAATTTATTGTCAATCAAAGCTGTTCAAAGGCGAGTAGGTGAGGCTTTAAAATCGATGAAAAAACTATAAGAAAAATAGCTAAAATCGACAAACAAAACTGGAACCTCAAGTTCGGTTAAACGAAATCGTAAAAAGTCCAAAACAGGTTTACACGATACTATAACATATGAAATAAAAGATTTACGATATGGCGTCTGATCATAAACATAGCTCCTTGTTGGCTATCCTTTTAGAAGAGCTAAAATTTAGAGCAGTAGTTGAAATTGGCTGTACCAGTTTATATAAAGTGATTAAAAAATGAAGCTTTTCCTTAAAAAAATATGACAATAGAAAAGTAATGTGTCAAGGACCACAAATTTATCTAAGACGGCTAGAGTTTTTTCGCAAATACGTAAAAAAATTGATAAGTAATGACTCCAAAGACGTAGTGTTCTTAGACGAAACTTGAATTTTTAGCAGAGATCTAATTAAATACATCAAGTAAAATATAAAACAATGTGAATTCGAAAACACCAACGAAGCCTACGGCATCTTAGTTCTACTAACTAATTAATTTAAATAAAAAAGGAACCGAATGTAATGTGCGACGAACGAGAAGACTTTGCAGATCAAATCGCTCAAGGAACTGATTATGCTCTTTTGGGGTAGTCACCACCTCGTACGAAAACAGCGAATTTAAAGAATCTTCGATAAACTCTAATATTATATGAATTATTTACCTATATGAGACTCCATATTATTTATGCATATTCAAGCCTTGCTATTACTTTTTTATATCCTTGGAGTTTCGTATGACAGAACCAAGGCTTTTATATGCACCACTCAAACATTCATAAATATGATGAACAACTAAACTCTGAGTCGAAAAAGCTTTCTAGATCTTTGACGACATATCGAGAACTTCTCCGCCAAGCACATAATCAAACCAAAATGGTAACTTTTGCGAACACAGGACATAACATTACACTTGCTGGTATTAAGTGGAAGTTTGTTATTACTACACCAACTGTCGAACGTAGTAATGTTTCACTGAAGGCTCTCACAATCAGACGAAATAAATTTTATTATAACATGATTTAAGGTTATGGGCGTTCAGGACGTAGTGAATATCATGTTTTTGGCAATATCGTTGATAAATGTTACAATGAGGGGTTCTAAAATTGATCCTCGAAGAACACCTGAAGTTTGAAGAACGAATTGGATCTAAAACCTCGTGTTGTACAAATTGACAGCGACTTGTAAGGTTTGAAAGATAAAGATATATTCGTTCTAGACATAAATTCATTAAGACTATTTAAGTGTAGGATGTGGTCCAGTCTCTCAAATTCGCTGGAGAAGTCAGTGATAGTTAACATCTATCTGATTTCCCTCATCAACAACTTCAGACATAAACTGTGTTATATACTTCAGATTGGAAATTGTTGTTCGAACCTGTATCAAACTGTGTTATTCTGGTATAATTACATTGGAGATATGAGGCGATACGAAGTTATGCAGAACAATCTCCAAAAGTTTACAGAGGTGTAATTTGCAAAATCGTTTTTGGGCACCTTTTTCTTTGAAGAGGCGTAATTCTAGATAGTTTCGAGATTTTAGGGAAACCCCACAAAGTTAACAGATTGTATAAGATAAACAAGCTAACCGTTA
This sequence comes from Stenurella melanura, assembly GCA_963583905.1. NCBI lineage: Eukaryota > Metazoa > Arthropoda > Insecta > Coleoptera > Cerambycidae > Stenurella > Stenurella melanura. The sequence continues at coordinate 17,527,309 of OY757309.1, forward strand.
TACTCTTCGCCGATTTACTGCCCTTTTTACATAATTGTTGCACATTCTATAGGATACTATTCGCATTTTTTTGTAAATAATAGTAGTTATAGACATTTTTGGTTTAATTACAAAACAAACAAAATTTATATACATTTTTTTTAAATCTAAAATGCTTATAACTTTTTTATTTATTGATTGATTTTATTCAAAAACAATAGGGTTTTTCTTCTAGCTAACACTAACTTACTGTCCAAATTTTAATTCAATTGGACTTTTCGTTCTTAAGTCGTGCTTACAAGAAACGTGACGTACGGACGGACAGACAGACAGACGGACGGACGGACATTTTGAAAGTTGTTCAGAATCACTAACACAGTGGTATGAAATTTTTTTCTCTGTGAGCAATATTACCGGTTTTAGAAATGTGCCAATCGAATGCAATATATTCTTCGTTTTGTATTTGCGAAGAGTGTAATAGTGGTTTAAAAAATGTTGCGCATTCTCTTATTATGAATGCTGGAATTAAGTTCCCATGTACATACTGTTTTTATTCTTGTTGCCAGGGCCGTCGAGAGAAAATCGGGGCCCGGGGGGTAGTAGTAACATACGACTCACACCAATCTTCGATATAAATTTGGAAGAGCGGGGGATGGCATTCATAATAATAAACTATTTATTTCTATAAAAATTTCGAAGCTGGGGGAAGTATTCCTTAGGATTGAGTATTTATCTCGATCAAAATTTCAGATGTAGATATCATCATTAAATTTAGTAAAGCACAAATTATATGGTAAGTGCCTTAAGTTATCGTATCTGAAGTAACAAATGTCTCTGGAAAAGGATTGGTAAAGGCATTTCTATTATACTTATACTGATACTTAATTATGATTACTCTAGTATATTAATAATGTAATCAATAACTTTAGTGAAAATATAATAAATCATTTGCTGCAGAAGCCTATTAAGAAACTTCCCCTAGCAAAAGTTCGTTCGTTCTCAAAACAATATATAATAGTATTTATAGCCCTACCTAGAGAATACATTGTGACAAAACACATAATAAATAAAAGATGTTACATTTCAAAGTTAAGAATTATTACAAACTAAAAACTGAAAAAGAATATGTCTCGCTCATCTTAAATGTCCTAAAATATTCCCTTCTACTGTCGAAGAATCTACATTTTTTTTATTCTCGTATGAAATCTTTAGGATGGCACATAAATTATTCAACATAAAATAATTATTACAAAATAATGTGACTGTTATTTTTTTATGTAACACTGACACTAATATTGGAATATTTAGTCTATTATACATATACATAAAAAAACACTTTTTATTTTGATCGTAATGGCTACTTAAAATACCAGCCATAGAAAAGCAACTGTAACGTAATATTTGGATAAAGTGTTATTAATATTCTATATGACATGTTGGAGATGTGTTCTTTTACTTGCGTTTCTCATCATGACACCATTTCGTTCACGTGGCATTGAAAATTTAAAATCAATTACAAATCAATTAGTGGAAGAAATAAATATATATTATGTCATCCGCGATAAATATATGTTATCTGTCTTTAGATGAAAAATATTCTAGAAATGTAAATGTATCACATTTTCTGTTAGAGTTTAACCTAAAATAAATTATTACTTTACTACTTTAAATTCAATAGTTTGTCCCAACGAAAAAATAAAAGTGAATAACCGAAAACAATCCGTCATATTCAGTAGAGAAAAGTTCTGTAACATTATATCACGCGGAAAAGTATTCAAAATGTGACTCTCGACGCACCTTCAGCTAGATAAATTGAATTCTATTGTTATTCTCGCTGCAGGTAAAAGTTTTACTTGTAGCATCCTACTCATCTCTTTATGTTGCTTGTTAACTTGTACAAAGTTGTTTCCTGGGTCCAAAGTTTCATTTTAATAACTACCTCTAACAAATTGAGAGACTGTATTCGACGCTTTTCTAAGTGTTGACGAGAGGCTTGAAAATAATATTTACAACCAAATAACAAACTTATTGTTTGAAAGGCAACATTGTATTTTTAAAATTATGTTTTCAAGAAATAAATCGTCAATGTATCTTCCAACAAATAATTTTAATTAGATAAAAATAATGTGTTTTTAGTATGTCCGCCATACTTTTCTTTAATAAGTTACTGAAAGTATAAATGTATCGGAAGTGAAATCCAGATACACTGCTATTATAATCTTTGCATATACGAAAACGAATAGTATATTGCATTTGCCTCACATCATTGTGTTATTGTTCGAATTCTGAACAACTTTCAGAATGTCAGTCTGTGCGACCATCACGTTTTTTGTAAACAACATAACTTAAGAAAGACAAGTTCGATTGTGTTGAGAGGACAGTAAGTTAGTGTTAGCTAAAAGAAGAACCCTTTTGGTTTTGAACAAAGTTGATCATTAAAAAAAGTATTATCATTTTTTAAGTATCTTATTTTTTTAAATATTTTGTAATTGAATACATATCTTGTGAAATGTTATCCCCTGTCATTATTTATTTATAATTTTGCTAAAATACCTTTCATAATATAATATCCAACTGTCGAAATATGGTTTTCTGTCGGAGACATTATATTATAATCATTAACATATAGTTAAGAAACGGATGGTAGTATAATATACAAATGATATATTGAGATAGCACTAATGGATTGTTAAAAACCGCTGCCTAAGGAATCACTACTTCCACATCCAGATTCTTCATCCAAGTCACTTTAAAGGAAACGTCTTGACTATATTTGCACTCTAGTATATGGAAATTATTGGTCATAGAATTTTAATAATATTTGGGGCAGATGTCATAGAAAAGTTTGAGGAGTTGGTTTCTACCATATACGTTTAAAATGAAGTTTCTAGGTCACCCTACTTATATTCTACTATTCACAACTTACCACCACCCACCCCTTCAATGGAGTCATCTCAATCAGATGTCACTACAATACATACGTGTACTAATTTTCAAGTGAATATCTCGATTTGATGTTATCAATCCCATTAATAATGAAGCGAAGGTGGTGGAGTTTGAAAAATATTTAAAAAAAACCTGAGGCCTTGGTTTCTAGTATATACACCGAATCAAATTTCTGTACTCTTATCAGCTTGATTTACTTATTTTCCCCTAGTCACTTCTATTAACCCCAACCCTTCTACGGAATCATCCCAAAATATAATCTAGTTCCAGATGTCGTTATAATACATACGTCTACCAAATTACAGGTGAATATCTAAATTTTATTTTATCAACCCTTTTAATAATGTAGTAAGGGTAGTGGAAGGGTTGAAAAATATTACAAAAAAATTTGAGGCCTTGGCTTCTAGGACGTACACCGAATTTCAAGTTGCAATACTCTTACCAGCTTGCTTTACTTGTTTTTCCCTATTTACCTCTACTTACCCCCACTCCTTCAACGCAATCATGTCAAAATATAATCTAATTTCAGATGTAGTCATAATACATAAATGTACCAAATTTCAAGTAAAAATTTAAATTTAATTTTATCAACTCCTAATAAGGGAGTGGGGGTGGTGGGGAGATGGAAAATATTAATTAAAAAACCTGAGACCTTCGCTTCTAGTGTATACACCAAATGCCAAATTTCTGTACTTTTATCAGCTTGCTTTACTTATTTTCCCTTATATACCCCTATTTAACCCCCAACCCTTCCACGAAATCGTCTCAAAATATAATCTAGTTCCAGATGTCGTTATAATACATATGCATACTAAATTTTATGTGAATATCTCAATTTTATTTTATCAACCACTTGAATAATGGAGTAAGGGTGGTGGGGTGCTGAAATAAACTGTTAAAAAATCTGATGCCTTTGCCTCTAGTACATACACCGAATTTCAAGTTTTTGTACTCATACCAGCTTGCTTTACTTATTTCCCCCTATTTACCCCTAAATAACCCCCAACCCTTCAACCGAATCATCTCAAAGTATAATCTAGTTCCAGATGTCGTTATAATTCATACGTGTACCAAATTTCAAATGAATATCTCAATTTTATTTTATCAACCCTTTTAATAATGGAGTAGGGGTGGTGGGGGTTGAAAAATATAAATAATATGAGACCTTGGCTTCTAGTACATACACCGAATTTCAAGTTTCTGTAGTCTTACCAGCTTGCTTTACTTATTTTCCCCTATTTACCCCTATTTAACCCCCAACCCTTCAACGGAATCATCTCAAAATATAATCTAGTTCCAGTTGTCGTTATAATACATATGCGTACTAAATTCCATGTGAATATCTCAATTTTATTTTATCAACCCCTTGAATAATGGAGTAAGGGTGGTGGGGTGCTGAAATAAACTGTTAAAAAATCTGATGCCTTTGCCTCTAGTACATACACCGAATTTCAAGTTTTTGAACTCATACCAGCTTGCTTTACTTATTTCCCCCTATTTACCCCTAAATAACCCCCAAGCCTTCAAAGGAATCATCTCAAAGAATAATCTAGTTCCAGATGTCGTTATAATTCTTACATGTACCAAATTTCAAATGAATATCTCAATTTTATTTTATCAACCCTTTTCATGTTGGAGTAGGGGGTGGTGGGGGTTGAAAAATATTACAAAAAAATCTGACGCTTTGGCTTCTAGTACATACACCGAATTTCAAGTTTCTGTACTCTTACCAACTTGTTCTACTTATATTCCCCTATTTACCCCAAATTAACCCCCAACCCTTCAACGGAGTCATCTCAAAATATAATCTAATTTCAGACGTCGTTATAATATATACATGTACGAAATTTCAAATGAAAATCTCAACTTTATTTTATCAACCCCATTGATGGTGTAGGGGTGGTGGGGGGTTGAAAAATATTATAAAAAATCTTAGGCCTTAACTTCTAGTACATACACCGAATTTCAAGTTTCTGTACTCTTACAAGCTTGCTTTACTTATTTTCCCCTATTTACCCCTATTTAACCCCCAACCCTTCACCGGATATCCTCAAAAAACAATCCAGTTCCAGATCTCGTTATAATATATACGTGTACAAAATTTCAAGTCAATATCCTAAACAGTTCCGGAGAAAACGTGCGGACAAAAAAAAGTTACAGACAGACAGACCGACAGACAGAAATTTTTTTTTCGCTCAAATTTAAAATCTCGACGTTTCATGACATTCTAAACCTATTTCACAAATAAAAATTTTTGAAAATTTTTTTGCGATTACTATACTTCCAATCCACTACGTGGATGTGGAAGTAAAAATTAAAAAAGACCAATAAAATTCGGAATCAAGGCACGTAGGGTCGAGACTCAAGCAGATAGTTCATTTTTTTTAATTTTGGTTTAGTGTATAGTGACTATGTTGGCATCGTTAAAATAAAAATGTCTAAAAATTAATATTATTGACAAAATCTGCAAAGAATATCCTGCAGAATGTGCAACAATTAAATGAAAAGTTCAATAAATTGCCAAAGAGTATAATGTTTACTGTACTTTATTATTATTGTTACATACCGCCTACTTAACTCAAAAATTTGAAATGAAGTCACCCACTTTAACGTATTTAAAGAGTTAATCTAAAGTGCAATATTTTGATTCCAAAGAAATCGAATTGATTTATTGACATTTCCATTCCTTGTTAAATTTTACATACGCTAAAATCATATTTAGAATTTTCACCAACAGCAAAGAAAAATATGCTTTACGATAAACTTTCATTGCAGTTCCCAAAATAGTACAGTTAAATTTCGTTGCACTTTTTAAATTCCTCATCGGGGAACATTTACTGAGGTCTATGACAGTCTCGTACCGAAATTTGTTCTCATTATAGTATCATGACCATACTTCGGATGTAGCGGCCGGAGTCCAGGGCTGTCTTTTACAGATAGGTAGGTATAATATTGATATATTGTAAACACCTACTAAAACATTCCCAAACTACAGACACAGAAATGCATGCAACGTATTAATTGAATTTTATTAATTTTACCATGGTAATGCGTGACGCAATATACCTATAAAATACAAACGTAAGGCGTAATAGATTCTTTTAACTTGTAGTGCACATGCACTTTAGACTACCTGGTCCGGCCGGTGGGGGAGGGCAGAAAATTACGACGCTCACGATGAAAGAGTAGCAGACGTAGCGTCGCGTGTGTTGGTCTGTGACAAATATGCAGACAATAGGGACAAGTTCTTATTATTCCTTACCGATGGAGTGAATTATACGAAAGCTGCTGGAAGAATTTTGAAAGAAACATATCGGAATATACTGCATGTAACATGTTTAGCACATGCGCTGCATAGGATTGCTGAAACTATTAGGAGGTGCTACCATAATGTTGATAAATTAATATCTAGTATAAAGATAATTTTTCTTAAAGCACCAGGTCGTGTAAAGTTATTTCACGATATTCTACCAAATATTCCATTACCTCCAGCGCCTATTATCACACGATGGGGATCTTGGCTACAGGCCGCATCATACTATTACTGTTATTTCGAAAATGTGAAATACGTAATACAACAGTTAAATCCAAATTACACAGTTGCCATTTCACAGGCGCACCGGGCATTTCTGGATCCAACTGCAGCTGTTCAAAAAAATCTGGAGACCATACACGGATGTTTCTCACGAATTCATCTAGCCATACGGGACCTTCAACATCAGCCTTTACAACAGTTGATGCAATAAACGTTGTGTTTGATCTTCGACAATATATTTTTCAATTATAGGGAGACTGCTGCGACAGTACAAAAAAAATCATAACTGTGTTAACAAAAAATTCCGGGTTTGTTACGATGACAGGTGTAACAGACCTTTTACAAGGCAAGGAAGTAGACTTTGCTACACCTGGCATGAATGCGGGAAAGATTCGATATTTTAAGTATGGCCCAGTTACATCTGTCGGCGTCAAGCAGTCCTTCTCGCAATATAAATGGATTTTTACCGAAAGGCGCCGAACTATAACTCCAAAACATTTAGAGCAGATATTAATGAAGTACACCCTTACAAGATTCGAATTCTTGGGGTACTTTTTTTAATTTCCTTTGAAATATTCGGCAGATGTGTTTTATTCTAAAACTGCATTGCATTTATTTTACGCTGTTAACTTTTAAAAACTGTACAAAAGTAAAAGTATTTCATTAATCGCGATTAATTGTTGTTATTCTGACATCTTTTCAGGTAGGTGAGGTGAAAAATTTGCAACCGGAAGTTGTTAATTTATTTGCACTTTCTGCCATAGCATTTAAGAAAATGCTGGCACACGGTTCTTGTACTACTATGTTATTGATTTGATCAAGTTTCATTCTGACATCTTATGGGTGGTATTTTGAGCGGCAGCTTCTTGGAGTACTAGTACGCCCATGAAAATAAATGTTTGGACCTACTTTCATAAAAGGGAGCAGTGCATTGATCTCCTGGACAATATAATAAATACATATCATCCTGTTCAAAAAATCAACAAAGATGAAGACGAAGAATATGATGTTAAATGAATTTGAACATGAATTATTCACCAACAAGATGTAATTCTTGCTCATTAGCATTTTTTGTAATGATATCTACAAGTTTTCGAAACAGGACTTCGCTCGGGACTTCGTATGAGAAGTTCTCTAGAAACATAAGAAAGTGCATTTGTTTTGACTCTACTGGATCTCTTTAAATGAAGCTATTTAAATATATTATAATTATATTTATAGCTTTAGATTCATAGTCATCAAGATTAGTTTAGTATTTAAGATTTCAAATTACGGGTAACTGGAGTCAACAAGGTGAAATCCCGATATGCATCTTGATCGTAAATTTTGTACCCCAGTATACAATACAGAGTATGGTTGTTTAGTTCTTGAGCGATTTCTATTGCAACTTTTCAGTTCTATGTCCAGTTGAGGACAGTAAATATGAGGCAGCTCTGAATTCGATTTTTGTGAAATTTTAGTTTTGTATGAGGGGCTGTGTCATCAATGACAATGCTGACAGCGATATCATCTGATGAAGCCCCGTTGCATTTTATAAAAAGGAAGCATATTACCGGAAATCATTTTAAATATTAATTTTTAACCCTTTAAAGGCTTATAGTTTACTAATATTGAAATTAAAGTAAAGTTTTATCATAATCTAAATTAAATTATTTACGGCCTTCCATGGCTTTTTGGGGGTTAAGTAAACAAATGCCCCACTTTACGTTGTATAAATTTTGGTGCCTCGTATTCACTATCCTCAGCTGTACCATAAAGAAAATATTGTATTAGATCAAATTAAAACAACTATGTTTTATGTGAACCAATTATATGAAAGTTTATAAAAGTATTAATTCATAACATTTAGGGTATTTGCATTTTGTTTCCCTGCAGATATGAATGTCAAGCTGTTTTAAAGATATACCAGGAAGTGTGTAAATGTAGGTAGCAGGTGTAATGATAATATGCATTTATTATGTCGTGCATATATTACTCTTGGCATAACTGTTTCTAGATTGGTCTATTTTTATCCCAGGGCTGACTTAAAACTGTTATCATTCTCTTAAGATATTACTTGTTACTAAAGACAAAAAGACGGATACTTCACAACGTGTTAACTCAGAAAATTATTAAAACAAAAGCTACAGATAATAAAGACTTGTCAGTTATTTTAACAATTCAAAAAATCTGCATTTTGCAATTGATTATGTTTTAATTATTAACTTCGATTTATTGTGTAGGTTTTGAGAATGTTATTTCCTTAATAATTACACAAGATTAATTTAAGCTCCTTGATACTGATTTCAACGTGTTCTGTTTGTTTCTACTGTTGCGTATGGATTTTCGTCAGACCATCGCATCGCCCCGATGAGAGTTACGGGCATTGTTGATGCTATCACGAGTGAATATAGTAGCATCGGTAAAATGTGTACAAGGAATCAAGTCACGATTAGCACTTATCCACCTGCAAAATTGCATGGTATCCCGTTACAGATACTGTATTTGCTGTAAGTCATATGTGTTTAAGTCCTGCTTATGTACTGTACGGATTATCTTGTCTAACATGGCGGCAAATCCACAAATTCAAGAATGGTTTCCATTTCATCTACATCTTGTCTGCAGGCATGTTATTACACAATATGTTGAAGATCGTGACAAAAACGTTGCTACTTCAAGCTTTATGGTGTGGAAATCATTTTCGACATTCATCAACCACGGCACGATCAAAAACCCCATTGTAAGAATCATAAACCAACACCATATTTGCATTTTCACGATGCGATAGGAACAGTTAGCAAAAAGAATGGTTAATAAACGTTTAAAACGCAGCATTTCGGAACAAGTGGAAATTAAATGACACCTTTGCTTTTTCAGTCATACAATTGTGTAGTATACACTCCCGGAGTTTAGTACTTTCCTCCCGACTTACACTGTATGTATATAGCATTACGGGTTTTTATATTGGTCAGTTTAATATTTTTAGCCATTCAGCAACCATCAATCAGTTACTAATTGATTTGGTTAAAAATATTAAAATGACCAGTAGGAAAGATCTTGGTGATAAATACATGCACACAATGTTTAATTGCTTGCCATTCCGCCATTAAAAAAGACAACATTTATACAAATATAAAAACTACTATCTTATTTTTAACCGGCTTAAAAACAAGATTAAAAATACTTTCACTACCTGAATTTTGATGTTGAGATGAAGATTTTTAGGCATAGCTAGTAGTATCCATGTTAGGAGTTCTCAAGCTTTTGCCACAAAAAATGCTGAACATTGTAAACGCATTTTTAACCGTCTTCAAAATTAATTTTAGTTAATGAAGCTAATTGACCGGATGGCTGGGTGAAATTTTATTTTGTATGTTTTAGGGACTTTTTTGGAGATTTATTAAAAATATATTCGTGTAATTTCCTTAGTTTCCGGTTTGCTGTTACATCATCTCCATCAACGTGTATCTCGTATAATTGTAAACGAAACTTCGGCAACTGTTACTATTGAGAAAGCAGTTCTTCACATCAACGTGAATAATAATTGATCACGAATATCGTTAGGGTTAATGTAGTCGCACGTTATACCATTTTTATATACGATCAATGACCGCCAACGTTTGTGTTAGTTTGTCCTCACCTTCAAATGTTAAAAAGGAAATTGCACATATACAGGGTGTTCGGCAGAGGGTGTGTCAAACGAGAATGGTCAATAGGTGGGGTCTATTAGAAGTTAGTCAGCCCTATGACCTCTATCCAAGGTATCGCCGTTATTGAGATATTATTTTTTATTTTTTTAGAACATTTTCTTCAAATCAGCCTTTTAGCATGTATAACAATTTTTTTTATGGTTGTAACCATCCGAAATAATTTTTATTATTTTCTGCAATGTATCTGTGTTCTAACAAAATCATGTTCTAAATGTAATTCCCATTAGAAGACAAACACTAGATCATATTCAGTACATGTGAAATATCAATTTTCAAACCAGTGCATCCAAAACAAAGTTGCAGAAACAAAATGGCGGACGTATTACGTACGACAACATGTGGAAAAGTCGGTCTTTCTCGTTTGCCTGCGAATGTAACTGTTTCACGGAAAAAGGTTTCAAACAATAGTTCTAGGCATTTAAAATACTTGGAATACTTTGTTTTGGATGTACTGGTTTGATTGATATTTCACATGTACTGAATGTGATCCTAATTTTTTTTTCTAATGGGAATTACATTTAGAAATTTTTCTACATTGATTGGTCTAAATGTAACTCAGACAGATATTATTAAACAAATTACCACCAATTTTCTCATGTTATTTAAAAAGTTTTTATTGCATGTAGCATCCGGTTAAAAATGGCATTAAAGGGAGAACTTTTTGAAAACATTTCAACATCTTGATAGCTTTTCGTTTTTTTTTGCAAATGCAAGGGAAAGTTGAACTTTATGATCCTTTCTAGCAATTCTGGGGACTGTTAGGTCATAAGTAATAATTTTTCTCTTTAATTATCATCGTCCCCTATAATTTATTAGAACAAAGGCACAAAAAAAATTGTTATACATGCTAAAAGGGTGATTTGAGAAAAATTTTCACAAAAGAGAAAAAATAGTAATATCTCAAAAACGGTGATAATTTGGATAGAGTTCATTAGGGCTAACTAACTTCTAAATGGCTCCAGCTATTCAACATTCCCGTTTGACACACCCTCTGCCGGACACCCTGTAGACATATTATAGTTAAAAACTTCTCGACGTTGAATAATCAGTAGCATTATCCAGTACACGATTTAAAATTAAAATGATCTGACTCTAATTCCATTAGAAAATCAATCGATAAGATAAATTGTGCAACGAACCAGATTTAATCATCTCAGATCTCAGAAATTGAAACGGGGAGTTAATACGTTAAGACTCCATTTATAAGTTTAATACGTTATTACGCTGATGCGATCCTATTGGATAGTCTGTCTAACAGGAAGTTAATCTTGGTTATCACATAATGACAAATCTTTGTGTTTCAACATCTAAAGTGGGACATATTTTGTCTTAGTTTTCATCTTTATAATGAGCCAGAAACAAGAAAACATAATTGTGACACCTTAAACTTAACTAAACCGAGAAGATGATCTATTTTATAAATAATTCTGTTTATAAGAAGCGGTGATAATCGAGTTACTAATAAAAGAAAGATGCATTCCTAATAAATTTAAAATTTAATTTTTTCTGATGAACTTGACCAAAGAAAGAGATACTTTTTACCTCCCTCGCATACCGAAGGGAAGTATTGTATTCGAGAAAAAATCACCCTCCGAGACTTTTTCGGATTTTGACGTTTCAGAACACGTAGATTACGAAAATATAGGTTTTTCAATTCCGTCAGTCTGTCTGTTGGTGCATTAACTAAAAAACTACTTGACGGAGAGTAGTGGTAGGTAGATGACGCTCTACTGTCAGCGAAGAAATGGTTAAAATTTCACTTCAAAATATACAGGGTGGACCGACTAAAGGGAGTAAATAATAAAACAAAATTGGTTTTGCTGAAATTTAAAATTTCCACGTTTCATGACACACTAAACCTATTTCAGAAAATAATATTTTGAAAATTTTTTTCACCAACACTTGAAAACATTTTTACCACTAAAATGAAAAAAAAATTGTTTCAAATTTAAAATTTCCAACATTCTTTTAAATTTTTAAAAAAAATTTTTTACCAACATTTTTGAAAAATTTTTTACCACTGAAATAGAGGGAAATTTGTTTTTCCTTTTTTCGAAATTTAAAATTTTCACGTTTCATAGCGTTCTAAACCTATTTAAGAAAAAAAAATTTAGAAAATTCTTTTACAATTTTTGAAAAAATTTTACTACAAAAATAGATGGCAAATTTTTTTTCTTTGTTCAAATTTAAAATTTCCACGTTTCCATGGCATTCTAAACCTATTTCAACAAAAACAAATTTAAAAATATTTTTGAAAAATGTTTTAATCTACTCACTACTATAGAATAGATGAAAAATTTGTTTTTGCTCAAAATTAAAATTTCCACGTTTCATGACATTCCAAACCTATTTTGGAAAAAAATTGCAACATTTTTTTACCATCTTGGAAAAATATTTTACCACCAAAATAGATGGAAAAAAAATTCTTTTTGCACAAATTTAAAATTTCCACGTTTCATGACATTCTAAACATATTTCAGAAGCAAAAAAATTTGAAAATATTACCAACACTTGAAAAATTTTAAAAATTTTTTTAATCACCACTATACGTGCACTCCACGTCAATGAGGAATTGAAAATGTGACAGATGGCAATAATATTTGGAATGTGCACCTGTTAAACTTTTATTGAAAAATGTACAGGGTTGTCATCCCAAGAAATAATTCAGTCATGGTGGACATTTGTAAAGGTATTTACGCAATCTTTCAATATTTGGCACCTGTCATTTAGTATTGAACTTTTATTGTTGGATGAGCAATCTGTATATTTTTTTACCAAAATTTATCAGGTTTTCTTTGTAATAATAGTGATAACTCTATTCCGATTATTATTTTCAATGTCATTTCGGAATTATTAATTTTTTAGAGTGACCGAGATGCACAAATAAGGAGGGAAGTTTTGTGCAAACACCTTTACCGATTTCTTTGAAAATGCTTTAGTTTTATATAATTAATTATTTTATCAAAAAATACATTGGTAAATAAGTGAATAAATATGAGGTTACGTTTTTGAGAATAATTGCAAAATAAAAAAAAATTATACAAAAATTTCATGGTACAAAAAATGGCGTGCTTTATCGGTATCTAAAATATTACTTACATAGTAGGCATATTTTTCAAGATATGTATTTAAAACTGGCATGGTCAAAGTTTCCTTAAAAAGTAGGGCATTTTTCAATATACCTTAGCAGAACTTCAAAACTGTTCAAAGTACATTATTCAAATCGATGAATGAGTTAGAATAGACATAATACACACATAACTTTTTTCGCTCCTCCATTTCTGAGATATTCGCAGTAAAAGTGAGGGATCAATACATTTGAATCGTATTAGTCTTTTTCTGATTAAAATAAAAAAAACAAAGGTACAACTCTTCTCTCATTTTTACTTGACTTTTGGTAAGACATCAAATTAAATTACATTTGCCTTATTTATTGTTTAACAACTGATTTTAAAGCAAAATGCTTAAATACGAAATAAATGTATTTTATTTTTCAAATACATTACCACCATTTTCAAGTATATTACCAACAGGTACCAGCTCATGAGCTGATGTAGTACATACACTCAATGACATATTTGTGACAAATGGAACTACAATTTAGGAATCGTATTCTTTAAATAAATAAAATGATAACAGAAACACAGGGTCTGGTTACACATAATTCATTTATTGTCAATTACATTTTCTTCACTCTAGGCTCTTGACTATATAACTAAATAAGGAACTAATTCGTTGAAGATATTTTATTGCTTCATATGTTCAATTGTACACAAAAAATGATAAATCCATAAAGTGCTATTAAACTTAGGCTTAAATTTTTGAGAACGGAGTAATTTGTCTACTTTGTAGTTTTTTTAACTATCACTCAAAAGCTATACATTTTTAGTATATACACATAATTCGGTTCTTTGTAGACAATCAAATTTCCTAAGTCAACAATTTTTTTAAACAAAATAAGTCAAAAAAACTATTTAAAAATCGAAAATTTTCGATTCTTTATTTTTCTTTTAATGTTTGTGTATAACTTTTCTCTGCGTGGATTTAGGTATAGGCATTCGTTCACAAAAAGGAAAGCTGACGTAATTCCGTTAAAATGGTGATAAAGATTGATTGAGATACAGTCGTTCAGTTACCTACTTTTTTACGATTTTACCACTTTTTACCTTTATACCATGTTATTTTTAATTTTTACATACAGAAAACTTAAAAAAAGCATGGAAACTGAAAAGAAGCATTTCGCAAACACCTGCACACCCCAGTCGATGATGACAGATGGAAACTTAATAGATGCATGGAAACTTAAAAAAAGCATCTCACAAACACCTACAGCTCCCATCCTGTATTCCCACCCCATGCGGCACTCGCTGCTGACAACAAGCATATCCAATGTCCAACCAGGCGTATGCAGCCGGTTCGGCGGTATATAAAACATTCGAGATTTGGTTCTGACACGTGGTATGGCCGTCCATTGGGCGTGTTCGACGGACGACCAAGCTGCGTGTTGGAACGAACTTCCATGGATGCCCGGAATCGGCAGCAATGCCCATCTTACGCTGGCAAATCAATCAATCAATCAATACAAAAAATATTTTTGGCTTATCAATGATAATGATAAAGGTATTTGTCTAAAATTTTGATATTTATAGTATGATCTTAGACATAAAAAAACTTTAATGTTGTACCTACTAATTTATAGTAAAGTTTAACTCTAAATTCGACTGTCATCCACAAATACTGCTAAACAAGCCAAGAGAAAGATACATTCCATCTCCCTCAGTATTATTTGTAAAGACTTATCTCCACTATCAAAACGTATTTACGAAACAGATGGTTAAAACCTCTGATTTAAATAAATTTAAAAACTTATTTATACAACTTAATATTTTATAAATAAATATGTATACACATGTCAAAAATAAATTTTATCATTCTTTTTCATATTAAGGATAATCTAAACATCAAAATTTTCAAAAAATACTTTTACTTTAAGAACTTGTTAATTACATAATGTGAATTAATAAATGATATATTCGAATAAATAATAAACAACTAATAGATATGTAATTTTCAAAAAATATATTTTTAAAACAAATATAAATTAGTACATTTGCTCCGAAGGCAGCCGATCAAATTGTGTAGTTTTTCAAAAATCTACGTCTGCGTCGGGACTAGTACCTATTGAATAACAGTTGATGTTTATATTACTTTCAACCTTTACGGGTTGTAAAACTGTAAACGACTTGTCACCAACAGTTTACTTCATTCTTATCTTTTAATTGTTGCGGCTCTAGTACTGACAAATTGCCAAAATCACTATTGTTTAACCAATCCTAAAACATATCTTTTAGCTATTGCCTTCTCTTTATTTTTATTGTTTACCTTAATTCTGTCCACATTCTTTCCCTCTTGATAGTTTGAATTGGGTTTCGCTGTATTAGCAGGCTTTTTACTTGCGTTGTCAATAATTGTTCTTGCTGCAAAACTTTTTTTTAGGAATATTTACCTCAATATTTGTTTTCATACACATTATTACTGTTAGAAATATTAAAACGCAATGTGTATATAAAAAAAATGTAATCTCTTTAAATAAATATCTTGTACTCTGTTCAACACTAGAAATCTAAAATTACAGTAGTTAGTCCTCTTAAAGATTTTTTAAATTAACTTTAATTTTAATATTTTTCAAATCAATATATTTTATGTGACTAATTATACATATTCTTTTATTATACATATTAACTGTACAACAATTAAGCCAGGTCCTAATTGAAACTTGAACAATAATGATTGCAAATGAACCTGAGGAGGCGTGCATATTTATTTATCGTTTTTTAACGCAGTGAACGGTATATGAACTTTAAAATTGGCGTCAGGTACATAAATTGGCTCATTATTTAGGGATTCATAGGACAAAGCGGCTACCCTATTCTGGAAAACTTTCTTTTATTTCATTACATAACCTAGTTGAAAACAAAAAAAAGTTTTGATTAGCTAATTAATTAAGGTTTTGATTAATTTTACTCCACGAAAAATGTACCAACATTTACGAATAATAATATCTTCTGTTTATTTTTCTGCAGCCAATAAAATTTTGGCAAAAGACAGGTCTCTTCGCGATAATCTTTTTGCTTGAAAAGATACAATAAAATGTTTCGGATAACAATTGTAGACAATAAAGTTATCTATTGAACTACTTGAATTGTTTATTGCTATTTCTCCAATAAACGCGGAGAAGAGTGGCACGCGAAATAATTATTTATAATAATTAAACTACTCAACTTATCAACACGAAATTCAAAGTGGTTTTATTTAATTAGTAGACGAGGCGATTTAAAAAAAACAATAATATTTACAAAATAACTACTTTCTGAACAAAAACTGATTTTTGCAAGGAAAAAAAATTGAATTATTTTTTACGATTACTTTAATTTCACTTCACTACGTGGATAAGGAGGTAAAATTGTGCCCAATTGAGATTTAAACGGGTCAATAGATAACTTAATTATCTACAATTTTTATTTGAAACATTCATTTGTATCTTCCCACTATACTTTCACTCCACTACGTGGATATGGAACTGAAAATATGACAGATGGCAATAATATTTGACATATAGTTAACGCTCTTGACAAGGAAGACACCTGTTATAACAGGATGGTCATCCTAAAAAATAATTGAACCATGTTGTAAAGGTATTTACGCAAGCCTTCCATATTTGGCACCTTTTATTTAACATTGAATTTTTGCTATCGGATGACCACTCTGTATATTTTTTTGACCAAAAGTTACCAAGTTTTCTTTGTAATAATATCTTCCGATTATTATTCTCATATGTGGTTTCGCAGTTAATAATTTTTTAGAGTGGCCGCCGGGTATACATAAAGAGGGAAGTTCTGTGTAAATACCTTTACCGATTTTTTTACTACACTCTGGTCATTTTTCTATGCCCTTCTCTATTTCTAAAAGTATTGGGTCAATAATATGAAAAATTTGTGAAATTCCAAACAGTGAGGAACTTTAAGGAAAACTAGAGTGAACTTTATGATATTAACAGTTAAGTTATTAGTAAAAGTTTATAGTTACTTCTTTCGCTGCAAACAATGACCGGGTCTAAGATTTTTGCTTGCTGCTTGTCAGTAGGTGCAGGAAGGATGGGGGTGAACAAGGCCTACTATGTCCGGGCGGTGGAAGCGGTAAATTCAAATTTAAACTTCACATCGATGCTTTGTTGAGACTTTTTGCTTGCAATATGATAGTTTCCACACGTCGAGAATAACCCAAAAATACCCATTCGAGCATTTTCTGTCGTCAGGATTGGCCCTAGAATCGCAGTTGAACCTGGAATTCAAACGGTATACGTAGTGTGGAGCTTTTTATACACCTGCCTAAGTGATAAGAAAAGAGATCAAGAAGGTGGGAGGAGAACTGCCAGAAATTGACGGATAAAAGGTTGATATGTGGTTAGAAGAAAGAAGTAGAAGGAAGGAGATATAAATAGTTTAAAGAGAAGAAAAGAATATAAAGATTAGTCGAAGAAGTGAGGAAAGTGAAGGAAGGAATAGTATAGCAAGTTGGAAGATTGAAATTGTAAGGTAATGGGGGCGTTGCACTATATCGAAATTGAGACTGATTTTGTATGGAAAATGTGGGTTTGTTAATGCCCTGCGTTACATGAATTGATCAAACTATTGTCCAAAATTTAAACTACACCACTTTATAATAATGCGCGCTGCCACCGGAACTCCGTTGCCCCTGCTACGTCATAAATTGAAAACGCTAATGCACTTGCGCCGGATTATTGATCGACACGTAGGCCTAGATCATGGTCCACGTTCGGCCGCCAGGTTTTTGAATGGCAGGGACGGGCACGGATAGATTGGTAAGTTCCGCCTATTTTCGGAGGCATTTGGCGTTGCCCGCTCTACGTCATCATTTAAAGGGTTTAAAGATCCACAGACCGAACTTTGATGCGAATATACACCCTTAAAACGCATGCAAAAAAAGACAAAAAATACGGGTGCAACGACCCCATTGTTGATAAGGAAAGAAATACTAGGCAAGAAATAGAGCTATTACTGTATGTATTTGAACATAGCTTATTGTTGGTTAAACTGTAACGAGATATAGTAGTTAGTGTTTTTGAAGATTAAATATAAAACCATTAAAATTGAATACTTTGTTTCTTTCACACACAACGAAGCCACCAATAGTTTACTTGAGGTTAATTAAGAGCATAACAATAGTCTCCTTGGACAGAGTACTACAAAATGTCGTTTTTTATTAAAAGGTTTGCTTGTGTTTGGAAGTTGAAAACAATCGTTAAACTTATACATTTTACAAGGAATTCTAAAAATCAGATAATATTAAATAGATCTTAAGCAATGTATGTTTAAACATTAAAAGTTCTTGCAAAATGTAACAAGGTTAAATAAAACATTAAGTACGAAGGTTCGTTGCAAAATAAGAATATCTTGTCAATAGATAAATAAACATTTCAATTCCTAAAAAAAAAAAAACATTTTATTCAACTAAGATGGGAACTATTCAATGTGGAGATGTCCTACTAGTACACATTTTTCTAATCTGTTTCTAAATTCTTGTTCACATATGGTCACATCGCAAAGCCAGAGCCGCTGTAGTTTTATGAACATTTTGGAAAAAATTGAATCGCCTGCGCCTTATGAAATTATGAAATGAAATTCCACCGCCGCGGGCCGTTTGGTTAGATTAGATTACATTATTGAGGAAGAGCTGACTGATTGGCCTGTGGATCTATTCTGGAGCTCCTATTCTAGTTTTCTTTAGATTTCCTTATCCAGCCCTGTCCTCTGTACCAGACTCCACAGCCTTGATAAGAGCCCTTGGTTTTTCTTCGCCAAGTAGTTGGAACCTCAGCCTAGCTACAGTCTAATTCTTCACAATGGCACAGTACTTGGATTGAAGTTTCCTCTGGCTCTTGGTAGAATCTGCACGTTGCATCATCTGCCAGACCCGTTATACTCATATTAAGTCGGCAGTGTCCGGTTAGAATACCCTCTATTGTTCTAATGGTCTGTCTATTGTGGCGTAACAGGCCTTTAGTTTTGGCCTATCGTTGTATAATGAACTCTTTGGCTTGTCTCTGCCGTGGAAAACTTTTCCACCATTCCAAAAATTTAGTTTAGTTTGCATCCATTTATTAATGGATGTTCCTATGCATGGTTTGGCCACACTGCAAATGGGTTCGGGTCTTATTAGAGCCTTACACGCGCCTTCTCTGGACAGCTTATCAGCATTTTCATTTCCATTGTGGCCCTTGAGTCCTGTTACCCACGCCACGGTCACTTTATTCCGACTTCCTAGATCTATAAGGGCACTCTTGCAGTCAAATACAAGTCTTGATTCGACTTGCATGGACCGATTGCCTTGAGAGCAGCCTGACTATCGAAAAAAGAAAACAAAGCAATCGACTGGTCAAATCGATAGAGTTTGTCAATTTTTTTTCAAAATGTGAAATAGACGCTCCGAGAGACACTCGTGGTGGAAAAATGTGTGTGAAATTTATTAGGAAATCTGAACAATTTTGAAAGGTCGAAAATATTCCGAAATAGTATATTATTATTCACGAAGATGATGTTTGAACCCATGAGCCGTAGGCGAGTGGCGCAAATCATCTAAACGAATAATGGTCATAACCGCGAATGTAATACTATGCTTTTTCCACACCCATTAAACAAATAAATTATACTGAAATTTGATTGCATTAATCGGTACCTACTCGTGAGAAGTGAAAAACGTAAACAAACAATATGACGATACACTTGGTTGTCACTGTCAGCTAGTTGATTTTCAGCTGCAGCAAGAGTTGATCGCAGTCGATTTATTAAAATATCAGTGAATTATGAATCGATAATTCACTACAGTGAATTGTAGATACGACTTTTCACCAAAAAAGTACTAATAATTGTCATATAATTAAATAGGTTGTGGCGTTGTTTTGAAAGGTTTTATTCGGTGTTTAAATTTTGCCCAAGTGTTCAAGTGTGGGCCACCCTACGAGCGACGTGGTTAGCGTCACTGGTGTAACCTGGCTAGCACAGTAAAGATACGGAGAGCTAAAGGGGGTGGAGTTCAAAGCTTGGGCGCCATTGATTACTAAGGGTAATCAAAGAAAATCAAAGATAAAGATAAACAAAAGACAAAAGTTACATATATACATAGTACTATATTACAAAAATATTATATTACAACAAATAAACTATCACAGCATCAACGATACTGTATAGCAAAATATTGGACAGAAATATATACAAAAGAAACTATATTACAAAATTTACTATATTACACGATACTCTATATTACAATGTGCCCCAACGGCAAAGCAAATCTGAGGCGTGTACGAGAACCAAAAATATATTACAAAAGATACGTCTCGTAACTTTCACCTCAATACTAAAATCATATATTACACAACATAGATATACTTGAGATCCTTTACGAGAGGCCAAATAACTATATTACAGAAGATAAGTCTCGTAAATTTATCTCAATATTAAAAATCATACGTTACAACAAAATTAGGAACTTGAGATCCTTTACGAGAGACAAAATACTATATTACAACAAATATGTCTCGTAACATTATCTCAAAGTTCATAAACTTAAACACTTTCGTTACAACCAAAAATTTGAACCACGACTCACTATATCAACAACAAAATTGCATTACAGTACTACAATAAGATATTAATCATAAGGAATCACGATAAAAGCAACTACGAAACAATACTACGGCGAAATATTTGCGACAACGAATTCAGGATATAAGGAACTACGAATTAATATACAACAATGAATTTAAAATGCAAATAGCCAAAATATAATAGATTTCACTTGAATATAGTATGTTAAATTTAAACATTTTTGGCTCTAATAGCTCAACAATCATGTGAAAATAATCCCTTTTATTGGTAACAATTAAAAGTACTTATCTTTTATTTTGTTATCCTGATGGAGAGAACTCCTAGATACGGTCCTATTCTCCGATGATCATGGGTTTAATTTCACACGTGGCCGCCTTAATCCCATTGTGAGGTTATGAAATCGTAGAAGATTGTCGCCAAGACAAAATGAAGAAAATCTCTTCGCCTAGAATGTTTTCATATATTCCGATTCAAATGTAGTATAGCAAGGTGTGCATAATCTCAAATCTTGCTTAAAGCAAATAATATAACGCCAAAATACTTCTACGTTAAATCATTAGACGTGAATAAGTTTTGTTTCATAAGAAATTAATTCTTAATTTATAAGAATATAAGAAAAACCTAAAACAATATTTCAAATGTTAGATGGCATTTACCGGTATAATTATCAAAACCTTACCTCATGTGATCATCACGAGGTTTTTCAAATTCTAACATCCCCATTACAGGTCAAACAAAATTATAAATACGTCTAATTAGTGCAATGGTTCAACGAGAAAGAGAAGGAATTTAGTCTAACGCGACGTAGTGTAACATATGTCCCGGACCGACAGTAACGTGGCTCCGCCCCAAAAAGTAGTTCCTTTATTTTAATGAAGTATTTAATCAGCTAAAGGATCTATATTGTTACTGATAGTTCTACGTTTCATGTGGCTATCCGACTTTATTATAAATACTCGACTTAACTTCATTTTTCAGTTAGTATGATTTATTTATTTAATTTAATTTGAATATCATCGAGCGTGCGCTGTTCAACACACCGATGCATAAGCATAAGCTGTTACCAACTTCTCATCTGTTTAGGAATGTTCGTTATAGTACCAGAGCATAGGATAATAAAACGTTTGATCATTAAAACTTTTCCACTAAATATTAGAAAATGTAACGAAGGATGCTTTTGTGCATTCCGCACGTTACAAGGTGTAGAGAATAGTAGTTTGTGCAACAAGAGTGGATATGATATTCATATCGCACGAGAAAGAAGATTGAGCACGACGCCGCGCCGTAGGCGAGTGTGTTATGGATAATCTACTCGAGTTGTATAGTATACTTTTTCTACGACCAGCTTAAGAAAAAAACTACACAATTTTAAAAGTTTTATTAAACATTAACACACACACTGAAAATTACTTTTGTACAGCTTATGCATTAACTTGAATTTTTTTAAACGAATAGTTGGCTATGTACTTAATATACGAACTGTGACTTTGACAGCTTACGCAGTAACTTGAATTACTTCCCTCGCATACCGAAGGGAAGTATTGTATTCGAGAAAAAATCACCCTCCGAGTATTTTTCGGGTTTACACGTTTCAAACCACGTAGATTACGAAAATATAGGCTTTTCAATGTCTGTTGGTGCATTATCTAAAAAACTACTTCACAGATAATAGTCAAATTTGGTAGCTAGCTGACATTACTACTACCAGCGAAGAAATGGTTGAACTTTCACTGGAAAATATAAAGGGAATAAATAATGAAACAATTTTTTTTCCTTAAATTTAAAATTTCCACGTTTCATGACATTCTAAATCTATTTCAGAAAGAAAAATTTTCCAGAAGAAAAATTTGAAAATTTTCTCAAAGAAATTTTTTTTAAATGTATAAAGTATATTTTTACTAATAGAATATATGATGGAAACAATTGTTTACTCTAATTTAAAATTTCCACGTTTCATGACATTGTACTTATTTCAGAAAAAAAAAAAAATTTCAAAAGCAAAAGTTTTTTGAAAATTTTTTTTACTACAATACCAAGAATAAATGATGTAAATTTTTTTTTGGTCAAATCTAATTTTTTTTACCAGTAGAAAGAAGGGAATTTTTTTTGCTCAAATTTAAATTTTCCACGTTTCATGACATTGTATATTCAAGAAGAAAAATTAGAAAATTTTGTCAAAGAAATTTTTTTTAAATATTTTAAAATATATTTTTACTAATAGAATATATGATGGAAACAGTTTTTTACTCAAATTTAAAATTTCCACCTTTCATGACATTCTAAATTTATTTCAGAAAAAAACTTCAAAAGCAAACATTTTTGGAATTTTTTTTTACGACTACCTACCAAGAATAAATAGGGGAAAAAATTGTTTTCCCGTGTAGCAGGCAATATTAGTACAATATTGGGTATTTATGGTATAAATAGTGGCTAAATGTTAAAATGCAATATTTGCCCAATATTGAAATGTGAACATTTTTATTTATTGGCAAAATATTGTAATCAATCTTGACTGAATATTGTTCTACATTATTGCTCCAATATCTATTTCCAATTAATTATCAATATTTATTTTGACAACTAGGATAATATTTACCTAATATTGCATTTAAATTGGTACAATATTTCCTTTGGATTTATAGTCAATATTAGAAATCAATATAAAATACAGGGTCTTCGGCGCATGGACCGTCAAAATATTTTTATGGATTGATGGGGTCATTTGGAAGTTTTAACCCCCGAATGACTCAGGTCCTAACTGTTGTAGTACTAAGAAATATTTTATTTTTAGATTTCACTCAAAATTTCCCAAAATTCCCCACTGAAACTTTAGTATTCGTAGGTGTTTGTTTAAACTCTATTCTGTAATGTATTTTTGTTCAAAATAAATCATTTTTAATAAGAAAGTTAGTTACAAGGTTCCAAATTCCTAAAAGTAAATGAAAGAAATAGAAATTCTGAACTTCTAAAATCATTAAAAAAAAAAAAAACTAACAGCAACCGAGAGCTTTGTTTCTTCTAACGGTATGAAACAATGAAAAGTTGTAGGAGTTTTAGTGGGAATTTTGGGAAATTTTGAGTAAAATGTAAAAAAGAAAAAAATTGTCAATAACTACAACAGTTAGGACCTGGGACATTTATGTTAAAACTTCCAAATGACTCCCCCAATCCACAAAAAAATTTTGATTGTCGATGCGCCGAACACCGTGTATATTACAATAAATTATAAATATGTTGCAAAAATAAAATATTTATTTATAACATTAACAATACATTTAAAAATTGTAACAATTTTAAATTTACAAATGAGTCAGTCAAAAATAATATAAACCAAACAAGATAAAATAACAAGTATACTATATAAAAAATATTAATATAATTTTAAGCAAAAGCGTAACTTATAATATGTTTTCTAAATACCAAAGTTATCAAAAGGATGAGTCGAAAAATAAATAGACTTGAATTTAATTGCAAACCACGAACTTCATAAGTAAACTGGATGTCACATAATAATGATTCTCTAGCAAATTTCTTGACACCCCATTGACACATTTTGGCACTCATTTATTCCATCATTATCTTCGTGGGAAGACAAACTTAAATTGAAGTCGTGGTTACCGCCGTGAAAATAATTGCAGTTATCTTCATCGTTTGTATCAGGTAGTTGATTTAACAGGATAACATTGTCTGGGGTATCATTGCAAATTTCTGAAAGAATTTTCTGCTTTCTAAAAATGGCGATGGTTGATTTGAATCCTTGTTCAGCTGCCTTTTTATAAACATGGATTTTTTAGACAGTATTGATGAACTCATTCTGAAGTAGTCTGAAAGTTTTGTTTTCATTAATTAATGGTACTCGGTACTCTTTATCATCTGTATACGTTAAAACATATATCTCATTAAATGAAAAACTTTAATAAAACCAATTTCGGGATAAACAGGAAGTTAAATGTAGGTATACCAAATTTACATGCCATTAGACTCACAAAAAGGAGCTAGAAGTTTTTCTTTTAAACATTTTTTTTTAGAAATTTTAACACACTCTGTATCTCAAAAATAAAACAGTTGCGGGCTTGTGTTGATAGGTATAAACTTTTTTCTTAAAATTACCAAAGAATCACGGCCTGTAAGTATTAGCATGCGATTCTACAACATGTAAACTTGAATATTTTTCTAAATTGTTATTATTTTGGTCTATTTTCGCACATTTCAATACTTCTTGCTTGAGGCAATAAAAGAAGTATGTAGCAGTATAAAACAAAAGTTAAATAATGGTAATAATTAAATTATATCTGTAACTATAATATTGCAATATTGGTTCAGTATTGGTTGGTTATTGGTACCTATATTTTCAAATTACCAAATAAAGATAACGACGGGTACCTAGTCAAGGTGTTATCTGGGCACAGCTCACGTACTTACACAATGTGAATGAATAATTTTATTGTTTCCCTATACATTATTATCGTACTTTTACAGATAGAAAATGTGCACGGCAGCAAATTCACATTTACAGAACACTGTCAAACAATCAGCAGATAAAAAGCATAATATAGTATTATGTACTTACATTGTGCACAAGATTAACACACACACAGGTCACAATAATTGTTGCTAATAATCCAACACAACCCAATTTCTTTTCTTCTATGATCCAGGTATTTATAAATTTACCATAATGGTGTCTCCGTCTCCGTTATGCGGAGAGCAAGCGCACGCGTCATGCCAAACCATTGCTGGTAACTCGGAGCCAATAAAATGTCTGCGCGGGAGTGATATCACTATCTAAATTCCTAGTATGAAGAATAAGTTTTGTAAGAATGTAAGTAATTATTTTACTAAAGATGTTAAAGTAAAACTAAATAAAAATAAACTATATAGGTGAATCTATTCTTTAAATATAATGAAAACACCTTGAAATTAAATAAACGATAATAGAATAAAAAAGTGTTTGACAGTGTTTTAAAATCAGAAATCCAAAATTATTTCATAAATCAGATAAAAAGAATCACCTATTATATTATATAATAAATAATACAAATAAGATAGAAAGGGCTAAACAAATCAAATTAATTAATAAATTACAGAACAACTTTGCTCAATAGATTACAGAGGTCATATGCCTTTTTGTCTTCGAAAAATATCGCAAAGTAATATAAAAAATGTTTGTATGTTGTATGGTCATCAATATTTTTCCAATATTGGAGTAATATATTTATTATGCGTCAAAATAATTATTGTTGTTTCCAATATTGCATCCATATGTTCAGAAAATAGTAAATGATCATCAATATTTCTCTAATATTAGAGCAATACAATGAATTCGACATTTATTATATACCAAAAATAAATATTCCTTCAATATTGGCTAAAAAATGTTAAATTGGAACAATTAACAGACGAAATTATTTGGCCAAATTGCACCAAAGATTAAGTTATTATCATTATATATATGCCTATCATCTGCTTACATGGAATATTGTGCAGTAATATTAATTAATATTGTTTCCAATATTGCATCAATATATTCAAAAAATAGTAAATGATTATCAATATTTCTCTAATATTAGAGCAATATAATGAATTCAATATTTATTATACACCAAAAATAAATACTACTTCAATATTGGCTTAAAATTGCTAATATTGACCCAATAGACAAATATTACACCAATATTTTACCAATGAACTGCCAGTATATGTTGCTACATGGGTTTAGCTCAAATTTAAAATTTCCACGTTTCATGGCATTCCAAACATATTTAAGAAAAAAGAAATTTTCCAAGCTTTTTGAAAATTTTGCCAGTAGAAAGATGGGAATTTTTTTTGCTCAAATTTAAATTTTCCACATTTCATGACATTCTAAACCTATTTCATAAAAAAAAGTTTTTTAGTGAAAATACCATGACGATTGTATCATGTGGGTAGGACCTATGAATTTTTTTCGTTTTCTGGTGTTGCTATTTTAATTATCACCTATAAGGTGATGGAGGGTTGTATGACAATTTCCTAAATTCTTCCAAATACGCTATAGAATAATATATAACAGGTGTAGAAAAACATAATATTACATTCGCAATTATGACCATTATTCACGAACCCACGAGCCGTAGGCGAGTGACGCAAATCATCTAAGTGAATAATGGCTATCTAATCTCTCATATAATAATGTACTATTATCATAAAAAAATATGATCTCGGTACCTAATATAAACGAACTTTGCTTAAAAACACCGGTTATAAATAAGTATGCGTGGCTCATTGTGTGTATTTTTGTTAATATCACATTTATAACAAGATATTTTAATTTGGTTTTTTTTTTCAGGTATGTTTGCAAGCAGTACCACCGTGAGAGAATGTGACAGTTTAAAACAATGGTGAGAAAGTTCCGTAGATGTAAATTTTCCCGTCTAAATGTAAGACGATTTCTTTATTATTCATATTTCAATATCCCGTTATAATGATTTTAATTACTTTTATGCACCTATTGCACTTACTAGTGTCTAGTTATTTTTATATGAAATGAAAAACGTATTTTATTGTCTGAAAAGAATCTAAGCTTTCTCTTACATAAATTATGTTATCAAAAGAAGTAGAAACATGCCGCCATGAGGTTAATTTGCCACTACGAGTAGTGGCAAATCATTATATAACCCCATCAAATTAGATTTAAAAATGCTCAATCTGAATAAAAATTTCTACCTAGCCGAATTTTTGTTTGAAACATTTCTTTTTTTAATATTTTTAATTAAAATTACTGGCAAATTACCCCGATAGGAAGCTCTATTAATAACTATATCAACGTGTAGGTAATGTTAGGAATAAACGATATATCTAATTATTATCATTGGCAGTTTTGGAGTTTTGATCGATAAAACTTCAAAAATGTGAACTTTTTGCTATATTATAGCGCTGTTCCCAGGGAAACATAGTAGCCCAGTTGTCAGAGACAGAAATTGATAAGAACCGGTCACTAAATGCTATGTGGCTGAATTTTTCAGAATAAGTATTTTTGTTTGTGTAGAATACGATAAAATTTACAGCTGTAAGGTGCCGGCGACCCCTAAAAAAAATCGAAAATATTGGACGAAATTCGGTTTTTGGTCAATAATTCGAAAAATAAAAAAAAACATGTAAAAAAAATCGGTAAAGGTATTTACACAGAACTTCCGTCTTTATTTGTGTATGGTGGTTAATCTAAAAAATTATTAATTACGAAATGACATTGAGAATAATAATCGGAATATACTTATCACTATTATTACAAAGAAAACCTGATGACTTTTGGTAAAAAAAATAGAGTGCTCATCCAACAGCAAAAATTCAATACTAAATAACGGGTGCGTATATGGAAGGCTTGCGCAAATACCTTTACAAATGGTTGAATTATTTCTTGGGATGACCACGCTGTACATTTCTCAATAAAAGTATAATAGTTGCATATGCCAAATATTATTGCCATTTGCCACATTTTCAGTTCCACATTCACGTAGTGGAGTGGAAGTATTAGTAGTGATTAAAAAATTTAATTATTTTTGAAATTTTTCAAAAATGTTGTTAAAAAATATTTTCATTTTTTTTTTTTTGAAATAGGTTTAGAATGACATGACACGTAATTTTAAATTTGAGCAAAGAAAACATTTTCCATCTATTCTAGTGGTAAGTAAATGTTTTTTCTAAAATGGTAAAAAATGTTCCAATTTTTTTTCTCCGAAATAGGTTAAGAATGCCAGGAAATGTGTAAATTTTAAATATGAGCAAAACATTTTTTTCATCTATTCCATAGTAGTGATAGAAAAAGATTAAACATTTTTTCAAAGAAATTTTCAATTTTTTTTTGAAATAGGTTTAGGATGCCATGAAACGTGGAAATTCTAAATTTGAACATAGAAAAAAAATTCCACCTACTTTAGATGGAAAGAAATTTTTCAAAAATGTTGGTAAAAGAATTTTTTTTATTTTGAAATTGGTTTGGAATGCCATGAAACGTGGAAATTTTAAATTTGAACAAAGAAAAAAATTTTCTCATCTATTTTAGTGGTAAAAATTTTTTCAAAAATGTTGGTAAAAGAGAAATGTTTTTTCTGAAATAGGTGTAGAATGTCATGAAACGTGTAAATTTTAAATTTGAGCAAAAATAAATTGTTTTCATTATTTATTCCCTGTGTATTTTCCAGTGAACGTTTAACCATTTCTTCGCTGACAGTAGCGTGACCTACCTAATTTGACTGTTCTCTGTCAAGTAGTTTTTTAGTTAATGCACCAACAGACAGACAGACGGAATTGGAAACCTATATTTTCGTAATATACATGATCTGAAACGTGAAAATTCGTAAAAATCTCGGAGGGTAATTTTTTCACGAATACAATACTTCCCTTCGGTATGCGAGGGAAGTAAAACTAATAACACTATAGAGATAGAGGGGGAAATTTCACATCAAAAATCCATATGAAGTTTTTTTTGTACCATCAAAAATGTAGGCTCTAGATTTTTTGTTTAACACACGAGAATGGAACGTGGCGACACAATACGGCTCGCGAAGCTCAACAAAGCTTAAACGAAACAAGAAACACGTGGCTATTAGATTATCATATTTTCCAATGTGAAAACCGCTGCGATGCCTAAGGAATCACTACTTCCACATCCAGATTTTTCATCCGTCACTTTATAGGAAACATCTTGACTATATTTTGCACTCTATTATGTGGAAATTATTGGTCATAGAATTTTATTATTTGGGGCAGATGTCATAGAAAAATTTGAGGCGTATCGCTTAAAAAGAAAAAAAATACATGTGGCAGGAAGTCCCAAAGAATTGGAAAAATAATTAAGATATTACCAAAAATAACATTTAGACAATATAAAAAAGTCTTATATTTCGATGATACAGTCATCTGAATTTTTTCAGATTTTTTTTTCAACTTTTACATTTCCCTTCCCCCACTTTTAGGAATTTTAGAATGGCCATATTTCGAAAAATAAGCATATCTCTAAAAAAATCACGCGAGTAAAACATCTTATTTTGCGCCAAAAAAGATTAACATATTGTTTTTTTTTTCATTCTTGACCTAATTCTACAAGTAACGGAACCCGTGATAAAAGCGTTGTTTTCTACCCCTTCCGATCATTTCCTACTCTAATATTTTTTTCAACTTTTTTATTAATTTCATTATTATATACATATATATTGTACTAGCACTCAAGTTAGAGGTGTTGACCCCTCCCCCGTTGACTCGACTATATGGAACAAAAATTATTTGTAAGAGATCAGAAAATAACTGAATGTTTTGATAAATTTTTGGAAATTTCCAGCAATAACGGAAGAATGGAAGAAAAAATCAAAAAATAAAATCTCCATATCCATGGACTTTTCATTGTTATATTTTGGTGTCGTTAAAAGCACATTTTGTAATTCAACAATTTTGATCCATTATATCGGGCGTATAGACGATTTGAAAGACTGCAAATGCACTACTACCAGCTTTATCTCATTATTGTTATCAAGAGCATTATTTAAAAACAGGTACTCGCTGTAATGGTGAACAAAATTAATGAGGAAATACCTAAATAACTTCTGATATAAATTAGTAGCCCGAAGACATATGCCAAGTATCTCGTTAAAATCACATAAAATAAGGTAAAATGAAAAATCCAAATTGAATAATGGTACATTAATAAGAGATTATTAAGTATTTACAATATCGTTAAAATTAGATAACAAAAGATGCATTATTTATAACATTGCCCTTGTAATGCAAACCTCCATGCTCCTTGACATAATATGTACTTTCTATCGTGTTTCAGACGCTGTCTTGCTTATAACACCTATTTATTTGATTTAAGCATAATAAGTATCAATATACTTATTTACTTACGATACAATTATCGGGCAATATACAGGGTGTCCCGAATTGTATAGGCCAAACTTCACTAAGGAATACAATTTTTCAAAATAAGAAAAAAAGTTCCTATATACATGGGTCGGGAAGTGATTAGTTTCCGAGATACGGGCTGTTCAAGTAATTCTCCTGAAACTGTTTTTTTATGAATATTTTTGAAACGTCTAAAGGTAAACAAAGGATAATTTACACAGGAATTTAACTTTTTATGCTTTTTAAGAAAAAATAACAACTATGTACGAAAATCATTCAGGAGCTGGTGAAACTGGGGGGGGGGCTAGGCATAATTTAGCCCCAACTTTATTGTATGACACCTTTAAATTAATTTATGAGCAGAACTTAAAAATTTGAAGTTTTCTACACAAAAGAAGTCTCTTGTGTTTTTTCTCTAAAATTATCAGTTTTTGAGTAAATCTTATCTGAACTTTATTAATTAATAACCATTATTACCAGCATTCCTGGTATGCAGGAGTGTGCCGTGATTGTAATGTTTTTAACAAATGGAAAATAATCTAGCATGCAATGCCAGAATGACAATAATGACATTGTTGTTTTTTGGTTTTCTGTAGTTCATTGTTCTGTGGTTTTATTATTTCCTTTTGGAAAAAGTGTTCTACTGAAAAGTAAAAAATGGTCATGTTTAGTAATGTGGAGTACGCGGATATTCATTTTATTTATGGATATTGTAATGGAAACGCGAATGCCGCGGTACGCGAATATCGCAGAAGATTTCCTAATAGAAGGAGACCATCTAAAGATGTTTTTATTCGAACCCACCTAGAATTTAGAAATGTTGGACTTAAAAGAGGTCCAAGAACGGCGAAATGGGCGATTTAAAAACATAATTTTCACAAAATTTAACAATAATAATAAATCAAGTATCAGAAGAACGGTCCAACAGCTGCGTGCGCAAGCTGTGCATGTTTCGAAAAACAAAGTTTTTCGGATTCTGAAAAAAGACCACAGAAAAGCTTTTCGAATGCAGCCAGTCCAAAGCCTTCAACCAGGTGATCCTGAAAGGCGTATCGATTTTTGTAATTGGTTTATAAATGCCGTGGAACAAGATCCCGATTTCGGAAGTAAAATTATTTGGACTGATAAAGCTACCTTTAACCATAATGGATCGGTTAATTTTAATAATTTTAGAATCTGAGCTAATCAGAATCCTCATATAATTCGCCGTAGGGCATTTCAACAGGAATTTAGCGTTAATGTATGGTGTGGTGTTATAAATGGGACTTTTTGTGGGCCCCACGTCCTTGCTCCTCGTTTAAATGAACCGTTATTTAATGATTTTTTAAATAACCATTTTTTTCAATATCTCGAGGATATTCCTCTTAATTCAAGAAATGAATGCTGGTTTCAAATGGACGGAGCTTCTGCACATTTTGCTGTTGAGAACCGTTTGTGGATAAAAAATAATTATCCTGAACGGTGGATCGGTCGATTAGGTGTAAGAGCCTGGCCACCCCGTTCACCGGATTTAACTCCAGTTGATTTTTTGTCTGGGGCTATTTAAAGGATAAAGCCTACGCAATCCCTGTTAACACGAGAGCAGAGTTAATAGAAAGAATTCTCGAAGAATGTGAAAATTTGCCGGGTAATCCTGATTTCATTCGTAAATCTACACACTCTGTACGGCGCAGATGTTAGAAATGTGTTGAAGCTGGCGGAATGCACTTTGAACAACTCTTGTAATTTGTAATTTACCTTACTTTAATCTAATTCATTGTGGCCTAATAAAAAATAACGTAATCAAATTATGTTTTACTGTCATTGTTTTTTCTGTTCTGCTAAAATTATTCATAAAAAACTATTCCCGAATAAAGTTCAGATAAGATTCACTCAAAAACTGATAATTTTAGAAAAAAAACACAACAGACTTTTTTTGTGTAGAAAACTTCAAATTTTTAAGTTCTGCTCATAAATTAATTTAAAAGTGCCACACAATAAAGTTGGGGCTAAATTATACCTAGGCCCCCCCAGTTTCACCCGCTCCTGAATGATTTTCGTACATAGTTGTCATTTTTTTCTTAAAAAGCATAACATGTCAAATTCTTGTGTAAATTATCATTTGTTTATCTTTAGACGTTTCGAGAATGTTAATAAAAAAACATTTTCAGGAGAATTACTTCAACACCCTGTATCTCGAAAACTAATCACTTCCCGACCCATGTTTATAGGAACGTTTTTTCTTATTTTGAAAAGTTGTAATACTGTAATAAGTTTGGCCTATGCAATTCGGGACACCCTGTATGTTTTAAATCATCGTTGAAAAAATATTTTGTATACATAACTCTAATTCATAAAACTAAGATATCGAATAAAAAAGTCGGCGTGTTGATATATGTGTAAACCATTTCTTGCAAACACGTTAGACTTAAAATGTGCACTTAAACTTTGATACACATATACAATAGTGTAGTATGAGACTCCCTATTGTAATTTTGCCATATCCGTCTTACATGGTGGTCGCCAGAGATGTGTAAACTGTCATATTGTTCATAAACTATCTTATAGTGTAATTTTACAACTTTTTATATTCATTGTCAACAGACATGCTGGTGATTAAGGCCTAATTTTAAGTAATTTAGACTCGCAAGAGGGGAGGCGTGATAAAATCTCAAGGTGATGTGTGAAGGCAATGATTTATATTAATTAGCAAATCTTTAACATAAAACCGCACTTTCTCTTTTTTTATATTTTGTAATTTGGGCACAAATCGAGCAACGTTGGTAGTAATGATGACAAAAAGAGTACAGAAAGGAGGCCGATGTCTGGCAATACAATGCACTTGAGTTTTAATTGTCTCCTGATGATACCATCGTGGTTACCGAAAATCTGTTTTAACAATTAGAAAAAAAATGTTGAAATTTTGAGGATGGTATTTTTTAACCTTTCACCGCTGACATAGCAAGAACGGTAATATATACAAAGACTGGTCTACAGTATAGACCAGTCCAGGCAAGCATATTATGTTAGTCTATTATGGTCGCCAAGCTACAGGCGCCCTTTCGAAATCAAAATAATGATCGTTTTTCACAATAGCCACCATATATTGAAACATACAAGGAACTCCTAAATCGCATGAACGATTATTTGGTGAAGTTTGAATCGTTTTGCAACATTTTTTAAACTTTTGCAATGCTAATCGGTACATTTTTATCACCAGCAAGCTGGTTAGAGTACAAAAATGTAGAATTTGGTGTATATACTAGAAGCCAAGTCTTCAGATTTTTTTATAATATTTTACATCCCTTCCACCGTCCCCACTCCATTATTAATGGGGTTGAAAAACTAAAATTGAGATATTCACTTCAAATTTGGTACACGTTTATATTATAACGTCACCTGATTATTTTTTGAGATGATTCTGTTGAAGGGCTAGGGGTTAAATAGAGGTACACAGGGAAAAGTAAATAAAGCAAGCTGGTAAAAGTATAGAAACTTGGAATTTCGTGTATATATTAGAAGCCAAAGCCCCAGATTTTTTTATAATATTTTGATAAAATGCAATCGAGATTTTCGCTTGAAATTTGTTACATTTATGTACTATGACGACATTCGTAATTAGACTATATTTTGACATGATTACGTTGAAGCGTTGGGGGTTAATAGGGGTAAATAGGGGAAAATAAGTAAAGCGAGTTGGTAAGACTACAGAAACTTGGGATTTGATGTATATACTAGAAGCCCAGACCTCGAATTTTTTGTATCATTTTTCAACACCTCCACCACCCCCACTCCATTATTAAAGGAGGCTGATAAAATTAAGTTGAGATATTCACTTGTAATCTGGTACATGTATGTACTGTGATAGCATCTGATTGAAATGATTCTGTTGAAGGGATAGGGGATGGTGGAGTAAATTGGGGAAATAAATAGAGCAAGCTAATAGGAGTGTATGCTAGGAACCAACGCCTGAAATTTGTTTATGATATCTGCCGCAAGTATGGTCAAGATATTTTCCTTCATAGAGACTAGGATGGAAAATGTGGATGGTGATTCCTTAGGCATCAGTTTTCTTAATAAATATGCATTTAAGAATGTAAAAACAATAATTAAATTTGTAGTTTTCCACCCCTTTTTGAAGGTGAGAAATATATAAATCAATTTTTGAAAATACTGCGCTCAATATCTCACGAGGAAATTGATTTTTTTAAATATGTATTTTTAAAATTTGTTTTAAACAATTTATAAAAATATATTTAAATGACAAAAGTTGCATCTTTACTGTTTCAGGTGCTCGCCGACATTTTAATTGCCATGCCGGATACTACTAATATTTCACTTTATTTTCCCCAACAATTTTTCCCCAATCCACTCGTATAGAGAGTCGCAAAAGACTAATTGTCAAGACATCTTATGGTTAAAGTTACAATTCCTTTGCCAATTCAAGTTAAAAGTGTTGTTCCATTCTATTTGAGCACTTTAAAATTATGCTAGAGGTCATCACACCAATTCGATAGCAATAAACTCCTCGAGCAGAATACAAAGTTGCTGTGCAATTTGTATGCTTTGAATAATTCAGAACCTCCGGCCGCAACTTCACTAGACTTGATCAACAGTAAAATGTGCCTTACTAAATAATTTACATACCTACTATTTAAATATTCATATTTTTTTAATATGCAGAGTAACAAGGAAATATTTAGGAAGTTCGGTTTGCTGGAAAAATTTGCATTCCTCAGCTTCATGAAAACCCTCTTAAGCAGTTGTTATTTATTAATTTACATTTTTTTTCATTTCATTATTAATTATTGTCATTGCTTAACACTTTTGTAGTGACTGTTTCTGAAGAGCTGGGAACTTCTGGTGTGGCACGGACAATTTATGATTAAAACTGTTAGACCAAGAAGCGATAGTAAAATCACTAAGCTCATTTCTGAGCCTGACACGACGAAACTTTTAGCAAAAGTAGTATTTATCGTGACAATGCCTGAGCGCTAGGGATGCCTTGAGAGACCCTGAAGAAGAAACGGCAGGGGTGCAAATTTCACATAGGTATTTACTTTAGCTCACACATGACAGCATCCAATTAACACCAAATTTTAGAGTTACAAGAGTTATATTCAAATAAATAGGGTTGCCAAATGAAATTAAATACATTAATTATTATAGTTTTAGACACTTACTTAGCTCATTCC
The DNA here is from genome assembly GCA_963583905.1 of Stenurella melanura. Taxonomy (NCBI): domain Eukaryota; kingdom Metazoa; phylum Arthropoda; class Insecta; order Coleoptera; family Cerambycidae; genus Stenurella; species Stenurella melanura. The sequence continues at coordinate 17,563,190 of OY757309.1, forward strand.
TGAAAATATTAAACCGATTCCAAATTACAACTTATTTCTTCCTCTAACCGCAACAAATAGGTTGCCACCTTTTAATTTGGTGGCAATTCTGGCAGCCCACTTTTAACTTTACTTCACCGCAGGGTGTATTCTATTATTACATCGGGCACCGTATAATTTATTCGTCTTAAATTAATTTTTTTCAAATACAAAATAAATTGACGTGTTTCACTAAGAGGCAAAGAGCAAAAGGCTGTTTGAATTCACCAGTACCACTCAGTCAGTTTTATACAAAGTTCCCCGTCAAGTTAACAAAACCTGACTGCAATATTATTTTACTTACCGATTGCCGACATATGCAGGATCTGCGGAAACATGGAAAGTGAAGAATATTCTTTATAGCATTTTGCAAACAGCGGAAAAAAACTATCTATGAGAACCAAAAGAAAAACTGTGTGTAAAAAATATTAATGAAATCTGTGCATTCATTCGATAACCTGACTTCTGGTTACGCTAGCAAATCAAAATCCTAAAATAAATTTGTCCAATTTCTTATTTGACATTCTCATTATAACACTAGCATCCAACATAGTCCCCTATGGCTAAGCAGATTAAACGAGTATCTACATGACCCCCTACGGTATGAAGATTCAGTTAAAAATGAGAACAAAGGCCTAAAAGGGATTTATTTACCTACCTTGTCTTAATTTTTTTTTCATTCTAATGGATTACATTTTCATAAAATCTGTCATTTAATTTGTTGGAAATGCTTAGCCTTTGATCGTTTTTCGCCCTTATTCTGAGCTCATCAGAAAGGCACAAAGCCACTCACAACGATGTTTCATGGATATTGCCTTGGTTTTGCATGAAACATCGTTATGAGTGGATTTGTGTCTTTCTGATGAGCTCAGAATAAGGGCGAAAAACGTTTCAAAGGCTAAGCATTTCCAAGAAACTGAATGAGAGATTTTATGAAAATGTGATCCATAAAAATGACATTTTTTTTAAGACAAGGTAGGTAAATAAATCCATTTTTAACTGAATCTTCTTATCGTAGGGGGATACTATTTTAATCTGCTTAGCCGGAACTATGTTGGATGCTAGTGTTATAATGAGAATGTCAAATAAGAAATTGGACAAATTTATTTTAGGATTTTGATTTGCTAGCATAACCAGAAGTCTGGTTATCGAAAGAATGCAAAGATTTCGTTACTATTTTTTACATATAGTTTTTACTTCCCTCGCATACCGAAGGGAAGTATTGTATTCGAGAAAAAATCACCCTCCGAGATTTCGTACACGTAGATTCCGAAAATATAGGTTTTTCAATTCCGTCAGTCTGTCTGTCTGTCTGTCTGTCTGTCTGTCTGTCTGTTCATTTACTAAAAAACTAGTTGACGGAGAGTAGTCAAATTTGGTAGGTAGTTAACCCTATTGTCAGCGAAGAACTGGTAGAATTTTCACTGGAAAATATACAGGGTGGACCGTCTAAACGGAATAAATAGTCAAAAAAAAAATTTTTATTCCTCAAATTTAAAATTTCCACGTTTCATGACGCGCTAAACTTATTTCAGAAAAAAAAAATTTGAAAATTTTTTTTCAAACGTTTTTGAAAAAATTTTTACCACTAAAATATAGGAAAACATTTTTTTTCTTTCTTCAAATTTAAAATTTTCACGTTTCATGGCATTCTAAACGTATTTAAAAAAAAACAAATTTTGAAATTTTTTTTACCATTTTTGAAAAAAATTTTACCACTAAAATAGGTGGAATTTTTTTTTGTTCAAATTTAAAATTTTCACGTTTCCATGGCATTGTAAACGTATAAAACAAATTTAGAAATTTTTTTGAAAAAATGTATGCATTCATCACCAAGTACTTACTATAGAATAGAAGAAAATATTTTTTTTGCTCAAATTTATTATTTCCACGCTTCATGACATTCCAAACCTATTTCGGAAGAAAAAAAATTGTAACATTTTTTGACCATTTTGGAAAAAAAATTATCACTAGAATAGATGGAAACATTTTTTTGCTCAAATTTCAAATATACACGTTTCATGACATTCTAAACCTATTTCAGAAGAAAAAATTTTGAAAATTTTTTAACCAACATTTTGGAAAAATTTCAAAAAAAAATGATTTTTTTTCTTTGTTCAAATTTAAAATTTCAACGTTTCCATGGCATTCTAAACCTATTCAAACAAATTTTAAAAAAAATTGATAAAATCTATTTCACTACTTACTATAGAATAGTTGAAAAAATTTTTTTTGTTTAAATTTAAAATTTCCACGTTTCATGACATTCCAAACCTATTTCGGAAAAAAAAAATTGCATCATTTTTTACCATTTTGGAAAAAAAATACCATTAGAATAGACAGAAAAGTTTGTTTTTGCTGAAATTTAAAATGTTCACGTTTCATGACATTCTAAACCTATTTCAGAAAAAAAAAAAAATTGAAAATTATTTTCACACATTTTTAAAAAAAATTTTACCACTGAAACAGATGGAAAATTATTTTTCTTTGCTCAAATTTAAAATTTCAGTGTTTCATGACATTCTGAACCTATTGCGGAAGAAAATAGACTGAAAATTTTTAACCAACAGTTTTGAAAAATTTCAAAAAAAATTAACCACTACTATACTTCCACTTCACTGTGTGAAAGTGGAACTGAAAATGTGTCTAATGGCAATAATATTTGGCATATGCTATTATACTTTTATTGGAAAATATACAGGGTGGTCATCCCAAGAAATAATTCATGGTAGACCTGTTATTTAGTATTGAACTTTTGCTGTTAGATGAGCACTATTTTTTTGACCAAAGGTTATCAGGACTTCTTTGTAATAATTACAATAACTATATTTCCATTATTGTTCTCAATGTCATTTCATATTTAATAATTCTTTAGTGGCCGCCATGCACAAATAACGAGGGAAGTTCTGTGTAAATACCTTTACCGATTTTTTTTAGTTCTCATAGATAGTTTTTTTTCCGATGTTTGCAAAATCATATGAAGAATATGTTTCATTACTATAAGCAAACAAATAATAAATAATTCATTTTTAAACATGGAAAGTGAAATGCACCAAGTTTTTTTGTATTAAATTTTTATTTCCTAAATTCTTTTTTTTTTATAAATAAGTGGATACCGGAATTGGCGATTAAAATTGATTTCAAATATTTTTGTACAGAGGAAAGATGTTTCTTTGGACAGAGTTTACCTACTTGGCTTGTGGGCTTACATAGTACATAAAAGTATTTTATCATTTTATCATTTCTATGCTGTTTAGGATTGTTTCATGTATGTTTGCATTATATTTATTATTTGTACGTAAGAATTGTCTGTAATTTATCGCTGCCTCCCAGTTATAATCCAAAAATGACAACAAATTAAACAACGCTTTTCAGTCTTACCGCCTTATGTTTTCCTTTTGTATGAGAAATATTTCTCTTCTGTTACATCCATTATTGGTATAATATTGGCATGTAAAAGTTCAAATCTTACTCTTTTTGTGAGTCATCATCTACTTCATATTAATGTACAACCTTTCTCTCCCATTATTATCCTGTCGTTCACGGTTTCGTTTGACTTATTTCGCATGACCAAACCCATACAGCACTCCTTTCTTAGAATCAGAATCGAACTTTATTAGTGCCTTAATAATAATATATAATATGTTTCACACACGTCAGAGTACCACAGAATAAATAGGATAATTTAGAACACAATTTAAATGTAAATAATAATTTAAAAATGTCACAGTCTATTGATATTAGACCTAAAATCGGCTAATAGAGGAAATAAATTGCCCTTTGGGAATTATATGCAGAAAAGAAAACGGCCTCACGCGCAAAACCCCCAAAACCAGCCCAAATGTGGAAAGTCACTTGTTTTTTACATTTTCCCTTGAGATAGCCGGTTCCACAGAAAATTTCATACCCACTGGAAGTAATCTGTTTAATATTTGTTATAAATCATGTCCTATGCATATTGCCGATAGACGCAATGGTTTTCGAGCAATGAACGATCAAACTAGATCGATGCGTACTTTGCATAATTTTATCAAAGTGTGGCCTACGAGCATAGTGTACGGGATTGAAATTGTGCGGTAAAGTTTGCTCTTCATTTGATTTTGCAAATTGAACACGGCATGACAACTTCCACGACATGAGTTCCTTTCCACCCCATCTTGGAGGTAAAGGTCTTGGCTCGTTTTTAATAAATAGATCCCCAATAGACCTTAACCGCTGAAGATGTTTGACATGATTATCCAATACTAACGTCCACTGCGTCCATGTCATAATTTAGTACAACTCTTCCACCGCAATTTCTGCATATAGTCGTGCAACGCTATCCCGCTCTTGTACAGCCACGTTGCTTACCGCAGACTTCCTTGCAGTTGTAGATTATCAATGATGGAATAGAAGCTGGGGCTGGTACCTCTGCAGTGTCGACAGGTAACATAGTTTTGTTGATTTCCTTGTAGTCCCATAACTGTAATTGCAAAAATTGTTCACGTCAGCTTGAGGAGTAGGTACGACGGGAGTGTTGGAGTACTGCTTGCAGCTAATGTGAGAAATAGTTTCGACAAATCTATAACGCTGTTATCTTGGCGGGCAAAATTGTTGCTATACCTATTTAAATAATCCTTGATATAATTAATTCACGATCACGACTAGGAAAATGAAATCGGTGCCACTAATTGAGCAATATAAATTTTCACAATAATTAGGATATTAAGCGTGAAGCTATTTGCAGTTTTACGTGCTATATTTGAAAATGTATCTAAAACTTTAACTTTATAACAAATTATTGAAATTTATAACAATTACATTGTTTATGTTAAATAAATCATTACTGAAATGTCCTAAACATGTTCGTTCGTCACATTTAGGTAAAATATCTAAAATTTTCTTTTGATATGCATTTCTTAATGTATTAATTCAAATAAAGTATGTGTTTATGTATAACCACCATCAAGTGAAGTCTTAGTTTGAATCATATTTTTGACTGAAGGCTAATGCGATAGCAACAATAAATCATTTTTTCATTTATTCAATTTAATGTTGTGATTAGACACTATTTTCGAATGAGTTAAGCTCAATACGTTAACAATTTCTTGGAACTAAGGGTCGTATCAGGCCTGTAGCTAGAGGTGAACCAGGACGGCTTACGCCCGCCCTGGAACGCCCGCCCTGGAATAATTTTTGCCCGTCCTGCGGCGACTGCAGAAAATAATTAAAATCACAGTTGGTGAATGGAAATAATTGTTGAGAGGACGTAGATCAACCTTCCACTGCAAAAATGAAAATGTGAAAATAGTTGCAAAACATGTGAAAATCATGTTACACCCGGCAAACAAGTAAAAATTTGTTGTTATTTTTTATAAATTTTTCAATTTAGATAAGAAAAAGAGATTTTACTTTTTAAAACACATGCTTGAAATTTACAGAATTTGTGGTAAATAATTAACCATTTTCGAAAAAATTTGTCTGACAGTTTTTGTTAATAAATTCGTCAGAATTAATTTATTATACATAATTTTTTTTATGAAAGTGCACTTACTTCATAACACCTTGATTTTCGTTTTAAAATAAAGTTAAGATCTCTTCTAAAAAAAGAAAAAAAAAGATAAAATTTTTTTAAATGAAATAAAAAAAATACACGAAAAAAAATTTTTGAAAAAAAATACATATATTAAAAAAAAAGGAATACATATTAAAAAAAAACTGAAAAAAATATCACAAAAAAAAAGATATATGTTTGTATGTTACGATCTTTGCATTCTTTCGATAACCTGAATTCTGGTTATGTTAGCAATTAAAATCCTAAAATGAATTTGTCTTCCTTATTGGACAATTTTCATTCTAACACTACTTTCCACACAGTCAATGTCAAACATTAATATCAAAAAACTTGGTAATTGTCTTGGTTTTTGCATGGAACATCGTGTGAGTGGCTTTGTGGCTTTCTGATGAGCTCCAGAATAAGGGCGAGAAACGTTTCAAAGGCTAAGCATTCCCAAGAAACAGAATGATAGATTTCATGAAAATGTGATCCATTTGAATGAAAAAAATGTCCAAAAGACGAAGTATGTAAATAAATTCATTTTAGGCCTTTGTTCTCGTTTTAACTGAATCTTCATGGCCGTAGGGGGTTATGTAGATATTGGTTTACTCTGCATAGCCGTAGGGGACTGTGTGGAAATTAGTGTTAGAATGAGAATTTTCCAATAAGGAAGACAAATTCATTTTAGGATTTTAATTGCTAGCATAAGTAGAAAGATTTACTAAAAATTGGTGGGTGATGGAGCTAACGGACATCGGATTAGTATTCAACACGTCGAAATACGTAGGGATTACTAAGTTGGGTCCCGGGTTCCGGCATTTTTATTTTTGTGTGCCTGTGTAATTTGTGCCGAAAATGTCAAGTTTTAATATCATTATTAATGTTCAGGTAATTAACAGTTTGTTATTAAGTTACTGATATAACTGCATGTTGGAAATAGTTCCAAGTAAAAAGGCAACATAGTCGTTATACATCATAGGAAATATTTCTGAAACTAAATTTAATAACGTCATAATTACATAGTGTAAATAACACCGTACCAATGACAAACCCTTGTGTTATTCTATCATGGATATCACAAAGTTGTGATACTTTTAACGCATACATCTTACTGACAGTCACCACGCTAGGATGTAAATAATTTCAGGATTATCGTCCTATTCCATATTAATTAGTATCGCAAAGATTTATTCTATATGTCATAATGGACAGCCTATGAGAGGCTTTGGATTTGGAGGTCGTCTACTATGTTTATGTTTATATTATGTTATGTTCTATCATCATCTCCTTATTTATTCTCCTTCTGAGTCTTCTGTTTCTGAATCTAGCAATGTGCACCTTCCTGTCCGCTTTTATTTATTAACCGTTTCAGAGGTAAACAGCCATTTACAGTGGGAGTGCAAAGAAGAGCCCCGAGAGAACGTTTGTGACAACCTGTATACCGATTGGCCAAGGTAAAGCAGAAAAAGTAAAAATCTGCCAAAAGAGATCCAGGAGAACATTTAAGACTCTCTGTATATCAAGTAGACCCCAACTCCCTTGGCCCGAGAGACATTTTCGTATTCGTAAATATGGACCATGTATTGAAACATATTCTTTATAGGATTTTGCAAACAGCAGAAAAATAACTATCTATAACTAAAAGAAAAACTCTGTGTAAAAATATTAATGAAATCTTTGCATTCTTTCGATAACCTGAATAGTTATTTTTCTGCTGTTTGCAAAATCCTATAAAGAATATGTTTCAATACTATTATAGGCAAACAAATAATAATTCATCTTTTTTAAACATGCATGGACCATGTGACAAGGATTAATAAACCAATAAATATATTTATCTTTTCGTCCCTGTGGATATGTTTGCAACTTCCCTCTTTATTCTGTAGGATTCATACACTACTTGCACTCGTTGCACTCGCTGCTAGAAACCAGTCAGTTGTCCTTCTCTGAAAGGATAACTTTATGGTGCACATCTTTTATTTTCAGATATTTGTATCCCCTTTTCAAGTTGTTTATATACGCTCTCAGGTGATGCCACATTCAACCGATATATCAACTACACGAAATTGCCAGACTCATGCTACTTTATATCAATCAATGTATAATTGTCCATGCTCACTCCACCACAATTACACATGATTTCTTACAGTTTTAACCGAGTTTATTCGAAATTTCGTAGGAGCTACATCGGCGTCTGATCGTTGTGCATTTCTGTCTCTCCAAATTTTGCTCAACTGGCAAGTTGTTCGGCTTTCCGTCTGTATTCTTTCCAAATCGCATATTTGCAGTTGCGAGAATTGTGCACGAGGGCTCCAAAGTATACCATTTAGTTTACTACATCACAGCCACTTTTCCTTAGGCTCAATCCACACTATAGGGCCGCTCACGCTTTGCTCGCGGTCCGTTCTCGGTTCCGTAAAATCTTTTTGTATCTATACTGCCGGGCAGGTTTCGAGCGTGCTTTAGTTCAAAATCATTGGTGTTCCAAGTCGGACACGCTTAGTTAAGAAATGTCATTTTTTAATTGAAGAACTAGCTGTTATAGCTCTTCTTTTAAATGAAGATGGAAGAAAGATAGAAAAACGCAAAAGAACGAAAATAAGATTGTTTAGTGACAAGGAAAGGAGAAGATGGATATTATACGTTGTATCGTCATTTAATTAAAGATGAAAAAAATCATTAATTAATTAAGCTGCACGAATGTAGGCAATGGAAATTAATATTGTACAATTGTATTTTGTTTGTACCAGAGAAAAACGAGCAATTTGCTATAAGATAATAAAGAGCTAGTCGTATTATTCTTTTTGTCTCGTATACTGATTCTTCCTAGTAATGTTTACACTAGATGTAATTAACCAAATTGTTATAAAATATCATTTTAATGTGGTGTAGTCGCCTGCTATAACATGGTCTAAAATAATAATTTATAAATACATTTACAATATAAATTTCCTGATTTTTTGTTAAAACAAGATATTCAATTTCTGTCATTTTATTGATCCGAGCACATTTTAATATACATTTGTTTACTTAAATAATTTAACTTGTTATAATTTTTAGATATCGGTAAGATTTGATTCAAACTTTATTTTTATTTAATTTTTTGTTTAAGAAACCAATTATTACTAATTACGCTTGTTAGAAAGTTATAATTTTTACAAAGCAGAATATTTACAATTAATGTAAGGTACTAAACAAGGAAGTGTAATAACTGATTTCACAAGAAAAAAATAATAATAGAGATATTTCAAAGCCTAAGCGTGACTTGGCAGTTATAAATAATCAACATTAATGTTTGTACAAAATATAGAAAATAAATAATAAACAAAATATTGATTTCATGCGTATATTATTAGTGTTTTTATTTTTACTTTTGTTTGTCTAGTTTTATGTGATTTTTAAAAGTATTGGAGAGCAATTGAACGCTAGTTTTATTGATTATAAATTTAGAAAGTTTGTAAAAATATTGGTTGGGTATATAACAGGTAACTTTCATATACTTAATATCTAATATTTAAATTTTTTAGATTTTTGTCTGAAAGAGCTGCGTCCTATAAGATCTATTGTAAATACTTACGTAAATACATTGCACCTTAAGGGTCCTTATCCGCACATGGTCCTTCCTAGACTTCGAGTTTGTTGATCAGTGGCCCTTGGTACAGTTACTATCAGCCCTTATCCAATATTTAACATGAAAAAAAAGTCATAGTTTATGTATGTCTCTACCTCTACGCGTGGTTACCTCGTTACATTGTGAGAACATATATTAAACAAAACAAGCATTACATTTCAAATGTATAAGTTTTTAAAAAAGTTTTCTGGTAAATTGTACCGCCAAAATACGTTCCATTTTGTTATTTGTTCATTTTTACACCGACCTCCATAAGAATCAATAAACCGAGTGAGAATGAAATTTTATTTCTTAATTTTTAATAACCAGGTAGTACCAGAGGTATGCATACAGTACATATGAGGAATATGTGATTTTTCTGTGCATACTAAATATTAGGCATATTTGGTATTATAAGCACAGAAATAAAAAAGATATAATTTGATATTGTGAGAGTAATGTATCTATTAGAAATGTATTTTTTTTAACTAATGGTTTGTTTTATTTTATATATTGAAAATGTTTATTGTTACTGCAAAATATCCAGTTCACACAAAGATGCTAAGTTGAATTCTGCAAATATTAGATTTGACGTTTATACGAGGTCTTTTCAAAAGCATTTTAATTGCTTTGTATTTATTATATTTCAATTTGTAATATAATTTATACCAGCTTCACCGCAATCCATAATTCCATAACTATATATAGATTGAAATAAAGTGAGATAAGGTTTTTAATCATATTACTTTAGAATATTTTTAACTATATTACGGCATTTATTGATCTTTTATGTCTATTAATTTTGTTGGTAATATGCTCATTGCTGCGCATATGTTGATCTGTAAATGTACCTAGATATTTACATAACTCTCTATTTGTAACAGTGCAAGTACAGGTGAGTTTTAATCGTATTAGGGTCATGTTGCTGAAATCAGGTTGCACGTGTTAATAAGAGGAACCGCTCTCGAAATACATATAAGCGATGTGATAGTAACAAGGGAAGTCAGTTGTTTCGCTTGAAGAGCAACTGGAGTTGTCGTGTTTGTTAAGGGTATTATTCGACTTTTCACTATCGTGACGTATCCTAACTATTAATCTTTAGAAGTTGTCATCTCGGTTTTAAGCAATTTCAGGAATCTGCATCCCCCAAAGACAAAATCGAACTGATGAATGAATGAAACCAATGCGTGACCTGCAACTCAGAACCTATGTTTTCCCCCATTATGGAGTATACACAGGGCGAGTCAGAACTACACAACCGTTTGAAATTTGAAAAAATGTCTCGGATTAAAATTCTGGGAAATCGAATTATTTTAAAATGTATGGTTCGTTAATATAGTGGTGGCATGTGAAATATAGGATTTTTAAATGAATCCCCTAACATTTTTTTATTCAGACATATATTATTTTTGAAGTTTTTCCGAAAAAAAAAAAAAATGTGTTTGCAGCTATCAAGGATAAAATCTGCAAAAACCACATTTTCGTAAATTTAACCATTATTTAACTTATTAGCCATGACTTTGTACTAATGTACAAGTTGTTCTTCACGGTGATTCAAATTTTTACATATTTAATTTGTCATCACCCATTTTTTTCAAATTAAACATCCTAAATATTTTCATTTATAATATATCGGCAATTAATTACCTACACGCTAATACCTAATAGTGATTAATCGATCGACAGTTCTTAAATTATTCATGTTTATTCAAGAACTATGAAGGATGTCTTCAGACACGGTGGCCGTTTTTCTGGAAAACCGGGAAAACCGAGAAAATTCAGGAAATTTCATGTTGGTCAGGGAAATCAGGTAATTTGTACTAATTTGATACGTTCAAATTAGGAAATTTTAAGGATCTTAAGAAATAGTGAGATAAAAACGTCTTTATTTTAATACATATGTATTCCTGCTTGCAGTTAAAAATTTTCTGTTCATTGCGAATTTTACACATCAATCGAAGCTATTTCTCGAAAAAGAAAAAAAAATCTCAAACTGGTCAACATCGGCTAGTTCTTATGTTCGGTCACAATTTTTATTAATAAAATGTAAAAATTAGTTGCAATTGGCTTTTGAGTTATAAAAATTAGTCAGGAAAAACTGAAGTTTATCAGTCAGGGAAGTCAGTGAAAAGTCAGGGGATTTGAAAAACAGTTTTAGGTGGCCAGTCTATATATGATTCTATTCTAATGAGATAAATGATAAATAATGACCTAAGTAACAATTTAAATGCTATGTGGACTTGAATATGTCTTGTAATAGCTTTATTGAGGATGCAAGTTTGCTAAATGGCTTTATAATGGTGATATAGCAGGCCAACAACTCTTTCAGCCTAAGTAGTTTTATTAAGAGTTGTAACAACCTCCTGGAGGCTGAGTTTCAATACCATTTAGCATTTGTTTTAATTTAAGTCTATTGGCATTTGTAAAGGATTTATATGGTGGGTCAGCACCTACCATGATAAAATCATTTGGTCTAGGAAACCAATTTACCTCAGAGATAACGTTCATAAAACCAGTATGTCTAAGAGTTTTCAAGGGGCACCTGAATATACTAATCATAAAACTGCTATAAAGCTGTATTGGCTTGTATAGTGCCAAATGTAACATAACAACCATTTAGTCTGGATAAATCCCTTCATAAAACCGCAAGAGTTGCAATTTGTCAGGTGGGCAAATAGATTTTACTTATTTTAGGTTAAATTACTTATGTGTGCATATCCGAAGTATCTCAATAAATGGAGACACACTTTTTACAAACATGGATGAAAATAAAAAAGAGTGGATACTTTAAAAGGAAAGCCGGAAGCAACTACTTGAAAATAGTAAATAACCATCAGTTTCGATTACTAAAACAGAATATGATGATTCGTCACCAGCAATTGATTATTGAGACCACCTGCCATTCATCAATTATAAGACGAAACATAGGACTTATTATAAACAATCATTGACACATTTGACTATTCATAATATTAAAATAAATGTGAAAGGTTATCTTCTTCTTATTTATATATTTTTGGGCAATAGGTTTTATGGTGGTTGGGAATAAATCCAACAAATCTTAATATAGGTCAAATGGTGTTAGACAAGATCAACTGGTATTAGACAATACCAAATGGACTCACATAAATGTAAGAGGACTTAATTTGGTTGTAATTAGTAGCAAATGTTCTTGTATGAGAGGATTGTGATAATCTTAGGATTAAATACTCTTATTGTGGTATTGCCGGCAACCAACAGGTTTTAATAAAAAAATCGCCATTTTTCTACAGAGATATTTTTCTGAACAAAAACTGCCATGTTGGAATTATTCAAGTGAACTATTATTTAGTTGCAATTTTTGCAACAATTTATGAGTAATAAGGACTAAAATAACAACAAAAAATAAACCTTTTTTAAAAATGAATTCTAAATATTTTTTAAAATTTCCAAAATTTTTCAATATTTTTGAAGGACTTCCGTATTTTTCAACCTACTACTTGTGATATCATCAGTACAATTCAATGCGCAGCTAAATTTTCACTCATGGTGAGCACCTATACTGAACTTGATATTTTTAACTAGTATAGAGAGACCACCTGCAAACTGAACAACAACAAATGCTTATTATAATATCCATTACTAACATGCGACTAATTTGCCAACACTGCCAACTTAGTTTTAATATGATGACAAGCGTAAAACCTTTTTATAAAAAATAACCATTTTAACAGAGCAAAAAGCATTTTTAAGTGCAGTTCTAAAGCATTTTAGTTTTATGATGACTTTACGAAGTGGTTTTATAATAGTTTTAACAACGGTTTGTAGATAGTCGCTTAAGACCAAAACTATGCTTTTAGGATATATTGTTGGTTTTATGGATGATAGTCTTATCAAGGTCTTCAAAACGTTATAAAGGCTGTTTAGAATAAAACCAATTGGTTTTAAAATGACTTTTAAAAAAAGGCCCTCAGAACTCTTTTAAGAATGGTCTCTCTTAGCTTTATACAAGCTTTATAAAGACTTCAAGAGGTTTTGAAGATCACGATAAAATTTAACTTGTTACTTGGGGACACAAGCACACAATTTTTTTTCCATAGACCAGAATGCCATTCTGATTTCGTCATATTTAATGCCTAAATATGATCTTTCTCCCGATTTAAAAAAATGGTGTAAAATTTCGTAATTTGGACCCCAAATTCATGTTCAGCGATTCAAAATACATGGGAATATGGTATTCTGATCTCTGTTTTTTTTTTATGTACATACCTGTGTTATTATTCAGATTAATTTTCGAGTGTTTCATTAACAGGATTAAATATGAACAAAAATAAAAATGAAATGAATAAATAGAAGCACAATAATTATAATATCAAAACGATAATAACGACATCATAATAAATGTTATGACTTGCATTCATGTCAGAGCATTTATTCATTCTATTTTTAAAACCTGTACTAACATTCCTAGGTATAAATATGATCTGTTGAGATTCATACGTTCCTTATTCATGATATTATCTCTAGTAGACAATTTCTTTCAATTATCCTCACAAGAAAAAAGTCTAATGACATTAGATCTGGAGTTCTAGGTGGCCACGCATCTTCCTCTGTCTATTCAATTCAGGAAATTATCTAAATGCGTTCTGATGGCAAAAATTATGATGTACAGGAGCAATATGGTTTCTAATTCATAGAAAGAATGCTTTTAAATATAATATTTTGTCACGTTTTTGTAAATAAATTCAGTTTAGAGTACTCTATTTTCTAGCATAACCATGTTGGTTGTTAGATAAATATAAGGATTAATATTGAAATTTTAATTAAATTTTCATTTTTATGGAATAGATAGATATTTTGTAGATACATTCATTTTAGATTTTTTAAATTTCTGGCTTAACTATAATGTAGGTTATCAGAAGAATGCAAAGACTGGAAATAAATATTTTCATAGATAAATTTTCCTATTACTTTTCATAGATTTCTTGTTCTGCTGTTTACGAAAACGTATAAAAACTGTTTTACTACGTACATACATAGATATTTTTCAAAAATCACTTTTTCATGTCCTTGGAACCTTAAAACGTAAAAATCTGATCCGCATCTCTATTTTTGAATTTAGACCAATTGCATGTTTATGGGCGGGGAGGATAAAATTATGGAAAAAAATAATACAAAATCACACCCTGGTCGCTGTAAAGGTGAACAAACGCCCAAAATAATATTTTTTGGTTCAGTTAACTGAACGATTAGGTGAATTTATTTAATACGTTTTAGTATTTTCTCTTTTAGTTAGGGAAATGGCGTGCAAATTCGACAAAAAGTTAGGTAATCGAAGAAAGCATAGAACTACGAAACTCTGTGAAATATTTGGTATGGTAGGAGAATACGGAGGGGAGTGGGGACATTTTTCTTAAACGAATGGCTACCGATATCTGTCCGCATAGACAAGATTTTTTTTTTATTCAAAATTCCCTCTACCGCGCACCGCCCGGAATTTTGGTCTGCCAGTGTAATTGGGGTGTGTGAAGTACATAACTACCTTTGCGGATAGATAGATAGATAATCATTCATTTAAAATAAATGCCCCTCCCTCTCTATATTCCTCCACCATACTATACCATACCATGCGACTGGACTCCAGTCGTCAGGGATATTAAGGAGTCACTAAATGTTATATGGCTGAATTTTTTAGGATAAGTATTTTTTTGTTGTAGAATTCGATAAAAAAGTTAACAGCTATAAGGTGCCGGCGACCCCTAAAAAAATCGAAAATATTGGCCGAAATTCGGTCTTTGGCCAATAACTCGAAAAATAACAAAAATATACCAAGAACTAATTGCACTAGGAGGTAGAGGGGGAAATTTCACGTCAAAAACGTAAGTATATTAAGTTTTTTTGTACGATCAAAATTCATTTTTTTTAACGCACGGGAATGGAACGTGAGGACACATAAGTACGTCGCGCGAAGCGCGCGCAGTCTCGGACGCGCTACACTTTTGTTGTAACTTTAGAACTAATTAATGAAATTGAGCTCAATAAAGCTTAAATGATAGAAGCAACATGTGACTATTGGATTATTATATTTTCAAGTGTAAAAATAAATGTACGTAGAAATAGTATATATATGAAGTCGGAACATAAAGAGATTTCCTTCCGTTGAAATCGGTAAAAGGTCTACCACTTTTACAATTTTTAAGATTAAAAACCTGGAACTTTCATATATTACACTTGAAGTAATGTATAAAAAGATCTAATGAGTGGAAGAAATCTCAAAAATTTATTTTTAAGATGTACACTTCCAAAATTTCAAGTTCTTGAGAAAGTGATAAAATTTGGTATGTATAACTAAATTTAACCACCTATTACTCTGGTTTAAATCGCGTTATTAGATTTTTGTTGGTGCGATTATTAAAGCTGCAAATATGTACTTTAAGATGCTTCAAGCGGATTTACCTTAAAGATTGAATTAACCCTCTTTATTTTACGAAAATAAAAAACTAGGGGTAAAATAAACGATAATAACTTTTATTAAAAAAATTTTTTTTGCATACCTATCCATTGAATCTTTTTATATGTTACTTCAAGTCTAATATATGAAAGTTTCAGGTTTTTGTCTTAAAAATTGTAGAAGTGGTAGAGCTTTTACCGATTTTATCGGAAATCTCTTTATGTTCTGACTTCATATATGTACTATTCCTACATACATTCATTTTCATATTTGAAAATATAATAATCCAATAGCCACGCGTTTCTTCTTTTATATATGCTTTGTTGAGATCAATTTCACTAATTAGTTCAACAGTTACAACAAATTTAGTGTAGTGCGTCGCATGCCGCACAGTGGGGCCAAACTGAACTTTTTCAGACAAGCTAACTTTCTGAAGGCACTTTATGGCCAAACGAGCTGATTTTTTTAATAAAAATACTCAGAACTAATTTCCTAATCGACTCGTCCAGGCTAGATATTAATTTTCATTTAATTTTCAGAATAATAATTATAATAATAATAAGTCTATTATTCCGTAACGGAACATAGGGAGTCCACAAACCGTCTCCATCTAACCCGGTTATTGGCAATTAGCTTGATTTCACCCCATGATTTGCCCAGCGTTTTTGCCTCTTCAAGAATTGTTCTACTCTAGGTGGTCTTCGGTCGACCTCTACCCCGTGAACCTTGTGGGTTCCATTTTATGGCTTGTCTCGCGATGTCGTGTACCGGTTTTTTCAGGGTATGGCACAACCATCCCCAGTTTCTTTTCTGAATCTCTTTTTCGACCGGCTTCTGACTGGTTCTTCTCCAGAGTTCTGTATTGGTGATCTGGCCCGGCCAGTAGATGTGCAATATTCTGCGTAAACACCTGTTTATGAAGATTTGGATTTTCCTTGTATTTGTTTTTGTTACTTTCCAGGTTTCGCAGCCATATAGCAGAACCGATTTAACATTGGAGTTGAAGATATGAATTTTAGTTTTATTGGAATACTCTCTAGATTTCCATATATTTTTTAGCATTCCAGACATCTTTCTAGCTTTTTATATCCTCTGTTCAACATCACGGTCTGTGCCACCATCTTTATCTATTATGCTACCTAGATAAACGAATTCTGTGACGATCTCAATGGGTTGTTCGTTTATATGTATAGGGTCGTTGTTTTGGGTATTGGTGGAGTCGTTTCGTTTTATTTATATTTATTATTAGCCCCACCTTTGAAGTTTCAAGTTACAATCGTTCGACATTTTGTTTCATGTCTTCCAATGTGTGGGACAGCATACATATATTATCTAGCCGTCCATCGAGACCCCCTCTAACTCCTCTAGGAACATCAGTTTCCTTGCGCAGTGTGTGGTGCAGCACGATATTAAAAAGTAAGGGAGACAACAGGACACATCCTTGTTTATTTACTGGTATATCCACACTTTCTCTTCTCCCGTGCAGGACTCTACAAGTAGAATTCGCGTAGAAGGCTTTGATGATTCGGACTATTTTGTCCGGCACTCCTCTTTTTCTTAGTATGCTCCAGATTGCTGAATGCTTGAGAGTGTCGAAAGCGCGTTCGAAGTCTATAAATACCAGATAGAGTGGTGATCGGAATTCATTGGAGTTCTTCTCAGTTATTATACGTAATGTGTTAATATGATCTATACAAGATCGATTTTTTCTAAATCCTACCTGCTCGTTCCTAAGGGTGGGTTCAATTACGTCTATGAAAAAGAATTTTCAGAATAGAAAGTGTTTTTCAAAAAATAGATTTTTTCAGGTAATGTTTAACATGTTGACTTGAAATTTTGAGCAATATTGATGCTTCATCTTCCTGTAAATTTCAAGGCAAAGGGACCATTACTTTTTGACATATGATGTTTTAAAATTTTTATAATTAAATGTTAATTGCAAAAAACCTTAAACAAAGGTTGTTCTTCTAAAACGACCACTTCTGGGGAGAAATTCAGAGATCTTTTACTTTGAGAGTATACTTGACAGCAGATTTGACAGCTGCCAATTATCTTAATATCTTATACTAAACCCCAATACACCAAGTTTCAAAAAATAAAAATTATTCTTCCCACATTTGACCAGCTTTTTAACGTTTTGAACCACTGTGCAATGGTTTGGACAGACGACGGAATCAAAAATGAAGAATATGGGAGTCAAACAAGGATGTCCCCTATCCCCCCCGATTATTCACCACAGTCCTGGACCAAGTGATAGAAAGCACAATAAAGGAGAATCAGAATTTCAATGGAAACGATGGAACGATAAAGCCCCCATCATACTTGCATACGCCGACGATATACTCATCATCGCCGAGGAAGAACAAGACATCGTTAAATTTCTAAGAAACATGACACCACATCTGGATTCCTCTGGAATGAAAATAAACTTCAATAAGAGCCTAATAATGGTCCGAGACCCATTGACAAAAACAAGTCCAACAAGTGGGGAAGAATACAAAATACGAGACTACAGAACCACAAATATAATGAAATACCTAGAAACATACCTAACGAATCAACTAAAAAGGAGGGAAACAGTAAGGGAAAGAATCAAAACAGCCTACAGAGTTGCAAGAGGTCTACTACCCTTCATTGAGGACAATAAACCACCATGGTGCCTAACCAAAAAGATATTCACGACCATCATAATGCCTACGATAATATATGGAGTCAAAAACGCAGCAGCGACAAAGGCCAACAGAGGAACCCTGAGAAGAGCTGAAAAGGACACTATCCAACCGCTAGCAAAAACAGGAAAACCACAAAAACGACAGAAAACGTCAACATTACTAGATGGAAGAAATCATACGCAATGAAATACTGGGGACAGGTACAAAGACGAGACACGACAGACCTACTAAAGAAAGCGCTGCGACTGAACAGCAACAAACTGAAAATAGGGAGGCCATGCTACACATGGATAACAACAATCGAGAGGATTATAAATAAGCTAGGAAAGGATTATACACACAACAAAAAACGGAATACAATAAAGAAATATCAAGGATATACACACTGCCAGACTCAGAAACAGAAGAAACAGAAAACTCAGAAGTAGAATAGGAGAGAAAATGATCACATATAGAAATTAAAAAGAAGCATCTCACAAAAAACCTGAAAGTAAAAAGAAGCACGAAAACCTAAAAGAAGCAACTCACAAACGCCTACACTTTCCATCTGATGCAGACAGAAGGAAAACAAGAAGAAACATCTCACAAATACCTACACGCTCCATCCTATACTCCTACCCCATGCGTCATGCGGCTCTCGCTGCTGACGACAAGCATGTCCAATGTCCAATCCAGCGTATGCAGCCGGTCCGGCGGTATATAAAAGCACCGGGGGTTTGTTCCGGCACACGATCCGTTGGTCGGTCGTGTGGAGCCGCATGATTATATAATAGACGACTGGGCGACTGCAGATGGACGTTCGGCGGGCGATCGGGCTGCGTGGTGGAACAAATCTCCATGCACCGGAATTGGCAGCAATGCCCACCTTGCGCTGGCAAATCAATCAATCAATCAACATTGAATTCTAGATCAGAATTCTCGAGAACCCTTAAATAGGGTTTTTGTTCCTCAGATACCATTGTTCGAGAAATATACAGAATTTTGTATTTTGGCAGCAGGTAGTTAGCTGTCAAAATTAATGAAAATTGAAATTCCGTCTGGAGGGATCGATTAGAAATTTGGTTCTGAGTATTTAAAAAAAAAAAAGCTAGTTTGGCGGTAAAGTGCGTTCAGAAAGTTAATTTGGTTTGGCCCCACTGCGTGTGCCGTACTCATGCGTCGCCACGTTCCATTCTCGTGCGATATACAAAAAAAAAATCTGGAACCTACACTTTTGATCCTACAAAAGAATTTCATATACGTTTTTGATGTGAAATTTCCTCCTGTACCGCCTAGTACTATTAGTGTTTTGATATATATTTTTTTATTTTTGGAGTTATTGACCAAAAACCGAATTTCGGCCAAGGTTTTTGATTTTTTTAGGGGTCGCCGGCACCTTACAGCTGTAAATTTTTTTATCGCTTACCAACAAAAATACTTATTCTGAAAAATTCAGTCATATAACATTTAGTTACCGGATTTTGTCAATTTCTGTCTGACAACTGGGCTACTGGTAGACGGTAACTTTCCGTCCTCGAATTTTCGCGCCATTTCCTAGACTATTTTGAAGGCGATTCAATTTTTTATCAAACCTTTTTAACTTTGGTCATAAAATGAAATATTGCTACCGTGATACCATGACTACCATGACCTTACACTATTTAAGTACATCATACCAGTTATCGTATAAATACGTAAAATGGCAACTGTCAAAGCACTTGTACTTATTACTATATAAATGTCATGGTTTACTTGTTTGCGTATTACTTCGGTTTATTAAAGAAAAAAGTTAAATGGCATACGTTATTTTTAGATGTGACATGTCACTTTTTATTTCAATGGCATTTCTAACAAACACAAAAAAAATTAATTTGCATAAATTAATTATATGATACTTGATTGTGTCTAATTTTACACTCACTCGAGAACGCTATACAATACATTTGAGTAATTGGGAATGAGAGAACTTAAATGGAAATCATTATAATTAAGAGTATTATACTCGTACACGTATATAAAACAACAATATAGGTAGAATAATGAATATTGATGGCTCGTAACCAGTTTTTAAAGTCTGATTTTTTTGGTCCATCGTACACGAGTTCATCCTTTATGCTAATACTGAATTAGATTACTTAATTCGTTTTGGGACGATGAACACTGAATAAAATTGATTCCTTTAAAAACAAACATACCTACTACTTTGTATAGACAACCATAAATACCATAAGATATTAAGAAACACATAGTTACATTTAGGTATATATGCCAGAGCTAGAATAAATGTGTTTGGGAAAATTAACAAAAAAGGATAATTTAATTTCATAGAGTTCAGAAATTAGAACTAAAATAAAACTTTTAATGGAGTAAGCACTACAAGCGGCTTTAACTTTCTTACCAAATGTTTGCGAAAATTAGTTGTTATGTAATAGCCGGATTCGTTTCCGCTGAACTATGCGATGTAGGCCTCCGCTTTGCGGGTACCTAACGACCTTCTGCGGAACTCGCACAGTTCCTCTTGATGAAATATGAACGGAAAAGTTTGAAGTGTGATATACCGTCAATATTAGAATAACGTACATTTTCGAATGGTACAATAAAAAATGGATATTATGTTGAAAAATAAGAAATTTTATGGACCACTAAGCGTCATCCAATATGTATCAACCCATGTACGTTTTTAATGTACTAAATTTCATCAAAATCGGTCCTCTAGTTTCAGCGGCGTCTACATATAGGCAGACATTTTTTAAAGAACACTTTGTTGTGTCCCTGGGATCTCAAATTGTAACCTCCCAATGTTTAGGAGTAGGGCGTTAAAATTATTAATAATTCGCGACCAAAGATCCACTTGAAACACTCCCAAAGGACATATAATTCGGTTAGCAAGCTTACTTTATAACCTGTAGGTATATTGAAGTAGGTAGATTAGATTAGATTAGATTAGGAAGGAGGAGCTGGCTGATTGGCCTTGACCACCGCGACCCCATGGATCTATTGTGGTGCTCCTGATTGTTTTCCTTAGAGCTGCTTATCCAGTTTTGTCCTTTGTATCAGACTCCACAGCCTTGATAAGGGCCCCTTAATGTAGCTGTCAGCTCTTGGTTTTTCCTCACCAAGTAGTTGGTATCTCAGTATAGCAAGGCCTTCGCAATGGCACAATACGTGGACTGAGGTTTCCTCTGCCTCTTGGCAGAATCTGCATGTTGCGTCCTCTGCCAGGCCCATTAGACTCAAATGTCTATTGAGTCGGCAGTGGCCGGTTAGAAGACCCACTATTATTCTAATGGCCTTTCTATTTTGGCATAACAGGTCCTCCGTAAATTTGGCCGATCGTTCTTTAATGAACTCTTTAGCCTGTCTCTGTCGTGGGAAATTGTTCCACCATTCCAGAGATTTGGTTTGCACCCATTTGTTAATGGATGCTCGTATGCATGGCTTGGCCACACCACAAAAGGGTTCGGGTCCTATGAGGGCGCTATCCGCGCCTTCTCTGGCCAGTTCATCAGCCTTTTCATTTCCCTTGTGTCCCTTGTGTCCTTGTACCCACACTACGGTCACTTTATTCTGACTTCCTAGGTCTATACGGGTATTTATGCAGTCCCATACAAGTCTCGATTTGACTTGCATGGAACCGATTGCTTTTAGCGCAGCCTGGCTATCGGAAAAAATGGCAATCAACTGATTTACAGTTCCTTGCCTTATAATTTCCTTTGCGCACCACTGTGTTGCGGCCACTTCAGCCTGAAATACTTTGGCGTATTTTCCTAGACTTATTGGGCGTTTTTGACCTTATCCCATAAATCCCAGCTCCAACTCCCTGTTCTGTCTTAGAGCCGTCTGTATACCAGACTGTTTGTGCCGGTATTGGAGGACCGTTTGTCCAGTCTTACCTGTCTGGTATTATGATTTTGGAATTTTTATTGAACTTATACTTTGGGATTGTAATGTCCGTGGGCATTCCTAGAATGGGATCCGCCTTCAGCTCTAAGTATAACTTTTGGTGCTTTGTTCCATGCTGCTGCCTTATTGGTGTAGGGCCTTGCATTAGCCTATGCAGCACTCAACGAGCTTTCCTTGAATAAATATGTGTAGTGGTGGCAAGTCCAGAAGGACTTCCAGTGCAGCCGTTGGAGCAGTTTTTATGGCTCCCGTGGCGCACAGGCAAGCAAGCCTTTGTACGCCACTTAACAGCCTTACAGCTCCCAACTGCACTGTCTTAGTCTACCATGCTACCGATCCGTAGGTTATCATGGGTCTTACTACCCTAGTATATAACCATAGAGTCGTTTTGGGATTTAATCCCCAATTTTTTCCACACATCTGCCTGCACCTTCCGAGGGCTATTGTTGCTTTCTGTGTGACTTTTTCGATGTGGGAATTCCATGTCAGTTTTTGGTCAAAAATGACTCCTAGGTATTTTACCTCACTGAGAAATGGAATTTCCACACCATTGAGCACTAGGGGCTTAAGGCCTTCCAAGACTCTTTTTCTTGTGAAAGTGACGACTGTGGTTTTGTGGGCGTTAATGGAGAGTCCTTCCTCATTACACCACCTGTCGACAATATTTAGGACTCTTTGTGAACGCTCTGATATCGTGTTCGCAAATCGCCCCCTGACAAGGGGGTAACTACGTATATAATTCATGCAGCTATATCTTATTACTTACAACGTCTTTACAGACGTTTGGTGATTGATGTATTATTCTAGTTGGTTTCCGTCTGACAGCATAACGGCACATGTCTCGATTACATGTTAAGCGTACGCCCTCACCAAAACTCTTTTCTACCAGCTCCTTGGTGACATCCGCTCATCTACTATATAATATGGAACATCAATTTTTAGGTGGGTCTGCTCGTCTCCCTCTCTGTTCAATCTATTATTTTGTCAATTACATTCACCATAAAAAATTAAAAATGAACATTGAATCATTAAGGTAGTTATATCGAGAGAGGTGGGACATCTGCTAGCGAATCGATAAATCTCAAGTTTATCAATTCGCTAACAGAGGTCGCACCTCGCGAGAGAGATAGCAGGGAAAGATTTGGCAACGCCGCATATAGTTGCTGACTCCAGCTGATTGTCAGGTGCATGGTTGGCATATTGGTAATGTTCCTGCTTAGGGTGCGAGAGGTCTCGGGTTCAATTTTTGCACACACCGAACTTTTTTAAAATATTTTGTAATGATTAATGTTTTTTTTTCACAAATTCAGGTTTGATTTGACGTCAGAAATAATATTTTCCTTCTTTTTCCTATTAGTACAGGCAATGAAGGCAAAATGTTGTAAAACCTGGCAAAAATTAATTAAAAAAAATTATATCTGGGATTTAAGTAGTTAATAACCTGTAGAATGGAATGATGCATTCTTTGCACTTCCAAGTTCCGGGAGAATAAAAAAAATTTGGAAAAACTTTTTGATTTTCGATTTTTTTGCTTTAACGGCTAAAATAATGAAAATACAGAAAGCAGCTTTCAACAAAATTTGTAGCTCGTCTCTTTCTCTACAAAACAGGTCTTTACAAATTTGTGTCTTACTTAAGCCGTTTAGGAGATAAATCCAGTTTTCCACTTATAGTTTTGAGCCTCTCCGAAATGCGCGGAAAATGAGAATTCTCTGGGAGTTTCGTACGACCGGACATATCGATCGATAATTATTACTATTCAGAGCCGCTAAAAAAATTAAAACAACGTAAAATGTAGAGAAAAGTCTCAGCTTTAATGTGCAACTAATCACAAAATTCATACAAATTTTTATCACAGAGAAAAAAGTGTTAGAAGATGGCTTAGTAAACTTTATACAGTTGATTTATTCACATTTTTGAGTTTTTTGCATCCTGTCTATTTCTCCCTAACAGTGGGTGGCTTTTTCACTGCATGGATTCGATTCCACGCACTTTAATCTATATTTCGTGAAAATTTCATTGAAGAATGTTAAGAAACAAATAAGTTGTATATGTTTTACTGTATAATTGTGCATTTTCTGAACGTATATGAATAATGTAGACAAATTCAAAAAGCACTGCGCGTATTTAAAAAACTCTAAAGTCATTCGATAGAATATGTTTTATTGTACTTATAATCCAAAAATTTTGGACTGTGCTATTATTATTACTTAAGACATAATAGCGAATTGAACTCCAAAATTTGGAGGTGATTGATCGATGAGAAATATACACTCTACTTTGATCGCAAGGCATATTTTTCGAACAAAAGTAATTGCAATAAAACGTTAATTGGATTAATATATCATTATATAAGAATATATGAATAAAATGGATTATCATTCTAACGACTCCCGGCAAAGATATGAATAAATCTGTGGATCAACTGTACAAAGTTCACTAAGCCATCTTCTGACACTTTCTCTCTTTGATAAAATTTTTTATGAATTTTGTGATTAGTTCCACATTAAAGATGAGACTTTTCTCTACATTTTATGTTATTTTCATTTTTTTAGGGGCTCTGAATAGTAAGAATTATCGATCGATGAGCCCGGTCGTACGAAACTCCTGGAGAATTCTCATGTTTCGCGCATTTCGAAGCGGCTTAAAACTATGAGTGGAATACTCGATTTATCTTCTAAACGGCTTAAGTAAGACAAAAATTTGTAAAGACCTTTTTTGTAGAGAAAAAGACGAGCTACAACTTTTGTTGTTCTTTCTCTATTTTCATTATTTTGGCCGCTAGAGCAAAAAAACCGAAAGTCAAAAAGTTTTTCCAAATTTTTTTGAATTTTCCCGGAACTTGGAAGTGCAAAGAATGCATCATTTCATTCTCCAGGTTATTACCTACTTACTTAAATCCCAGAGATGATCCTTTTATTAATTTTTGTTACCCTAAATTGTTAATTTGCATGTACTATATAATGATTTCATTCTTTCATGTGATATTTTTTTAGGTAAGGTTAGTTAGATTAGTTTTTATTTTGTTATCTAAATGTTAATAATTATCAGCGCCGTAGGCAGTATTAGCGTCGCAGACAAAGAAAGGGGTGTGCTGATCGGCTCGTCTTTGTATATTGTACTTTTACTAATGTTTATTATGTAAATTAATAAAACTTAAAACTGCGACGGCGTGTATAGACCAGGGTAAAAAACAATAATTCCTTCAATTGCCAGATTTGATCTGGAAATTGCCACATTTAGAAAGTTCATTCTCCAAAAATAAAAGTACATCTTCATAATTTGAAAATTGTTTGCATCTATACAAATTGATCTTCTGAGATACCTTTTTGAGGTACTGCCACTAATTAATACAGATTAAATCTGACAAATGACAAATTAAATGTGGCAATTGACAGATTAAATGTGGCAATTGACATCAAAAGTGACAATTGTCAGATTAAATTCGGCAATTATCAGATTAAATCTTGCAATTGACAGATTAAATCTGGCAATTGACAGATTTAATCTGGCAATAGACGGACTAAATGTGGCACTTGACAAATTCAGTCTGGCAAATGACAAATAAAATGTCGCAATTGACAAATTTAACCTGGCAATTGAAGGAATTGTTGTTTTTTACCCTTATCTATATACGCCGTCGTATAAAACGCTAACAAATAGCATACTTTTATGATTTACGAGCAATCTACTGTTTATTTCCCAATCGTAATTGCTATTGAAACTCCTCAAATATTTTCCTGTGTAGAAAGAAGCCTTCAAATATTAAATTTTCACTTAATTTAACACAACATTTTAATCCTGAGAGAATAAAATATATCTCATTTTTTTACGAACCCTCGAACAAAGGCCTTTTTGTCTGCAAATTTTTATTGATTATAGAACTAATTTCAGCAGAGCAGAAACTTTGAAATTTTTTTCCTTAAAAAATATTCATTGTATACATTAGTAAAAGATGAAAAGTTTTATTACAGGGAAAGTTGGAGCGCAATTTGAATTAATATTCTAAAGAAGTTGCAAATGTTCGATGAGCCGCAAGGAAGTAAAGTTGACTTAGAAACAATGAAAAGAAATTTATTGCTTCGACACACAGATTATTCTTTCTGTCACATTTAATTGAGTTAGGAAGTCCTCGATTTCTTTTTAGACTTAAATTGATCTATCTTTTCATTCTTGTCCTTATTCAATTGACTTCCCTGAAGAGTCAATAATGTTATCTATCTCTTGTGAAGTAACTTTAATAGCCTTGGTAAGAATAGTTTTTAGTTTGCTCTTTTTAATTTCAATATAATTAAAGACAGAAACTGTTCGTTAAAAAAATGTGTACTAAATGTGTACAGGGTGTTTTGAAGTTCATTCATAAATTTTAATCTAGGGATCCTTATATAATTTGAAGATCAATGCCACAAAGCAATAGATAAACAAGACAACTAGCTCTGTTAAAGTTTTTTTTTATTGTATAATCTCTTTTTAAATTGTTCAATCATTTTAATTATAGTGAGACTAAAGGATTCTTATGCATTTGCTATAGTATTTCTATTATCGAGGAGTTCAAAGTGGATCGCGTTAGCAGGTGGACGTGTTATTTGGTAGCTCTACAAAATCTCGAATATAACAGGGTAACACAGTGAGAAATCGCGCGAAATGTTGTTAAATTTAACCGTGGATAATTCTACGTCGATTGATATAAATTAGCATGAGTATGGATATTTCATATAGTTGATACTTGATAAAATTATATTAGTTGAACATAACGTCACAAGAGTATACAAACTGCTTGAGAATGGGACATCTGGCATCATAAAATGTGTATATCATAAAATCTCCAGTGATTGACAACAAGCTGAGTTTTAGGAAGGATGAAGACGAGTGCAAGTAGGGTGGGAATACTACAGAAGGAAGAGGGAAGCTGCCAACATAAACACAACGGGGACAGACAGATAAGTCTAGTCTAGTCTATTAATTGTATTTGTTTTATTAGTTTTTAGTTTATTACACAACAGAGAAAAAAATTTTAAAGTAAAATTGAAAAGGTGTTAATGTAGGTAATGAAATAGAAAATACCCGGAATTGGAAATCGGTAGTTGAAAGTAATTACTACAGAAACATACTAATATACCAAGTGTGCAAAATATTCTCTCGGACTTCTTTCTCATAACCCGCCATAAAAAGTTTTTTTTTAGCGCGAGATAGGGCACTTCCACTGTAAATGGGTATTTACCTGTGGAACGGTTAGTAAAAAAAAGAGGCTCCCTGCTGCGAGCGAATGTATGTATGCCTTGGCAGACAAACGAGGTGAATGCAAGCGGACAGAAGGAGCGCACACTGCTAGATTCAGAAGCAGAATAAACAGAAGACTTGGAGGAAGAATAAATAAGGAGATGATGATAGATGGAAACCTAAAATAAGCATGGAAACTAAAACGAGGCATCTCACAAACATCTACATTTCCCATCCTATATTCCTACGCCATGCGTAATGTGGCTCACGCTGCTGACAACAAGCATGTCCTATGTCCAACCCAACGTATGCAGTCGGTCCGGCGGTATAAAAAACATCCGAGGTTTGGTTGCGGCACGTGGTTTGGCCATCCGTTGGACGTGTTCGGCGGACTACCAGGAAACAATCAGTCAATCAATTAATGTGTTATAGTATTTCTATTATCAATTTAAAATTTCAATGTAAAGCATTTCTACCAGGATAAATCTTTACAAAGCCTGATGTGATAGAATAATAGCCGAGACCGTGCTTGAATATTGCAAACGATATCCGTATACAAATATAGTTAACTAATGCGCTTATCTTAAACCAAAGTAGTCGAGCGTTTACCTGGCTCACCATTACAAGCTCCTCATAAGCTCTTGGTTCATTCTTAATATTGCCGGTAGCATAGCCGTAGGTTAAATGAAATTTATTTACTTTCATTGAATCATTTATGGAGATGTTCATTAACTAACATTATTTACTATAAATAAATAATGTATTATAAATAAGTAATTTACAGCATGCCTATCAATTAATATAAAGTAGTAAAACAATATTTACAATAATTAAAAAGTGATTCTGAAAATTGTCGGTCGACGTTCATGGCATCGCTCGTATTATCAACTATTCCTTTGTCAGTCATGTTCAAACTGACTTTAGATAAACTATACTAATTACGTTGGTGGTGGAAACTATACTAATTACGTTTCGGGTCGTGCGACTCAAAAAAGTGCTGATAGACCAACAGATCGTACAGGAGTCTTTTTTAGACATCACTAGTTCTCTCGAAATCTGCTCTCAAATTTCTGAGAAATGGTTATTAAGATTTTGATTTTTTTAACCATGTTAATGCGTGACCCAGAGAATATTTCTTCAAGTATATCAACATCTGCTATAGACCGTTTTTTTCAAAATCTAATTAGATCAGATTATATGCTGATAAATACAAAAAAAGAGAACATTTCATGACAATATTATTACATCCTTACGATATCAAAGGAGAAGAATTTTATCACGTACACGCGCACAGCTGCACAGACCTCAGTCAGGAAATGCGCTCAAACGATTTCTTGGTTCCAAAGACGTGAGGATTTGTTAAAATTCCGAAAGAAAATCGTGTTTATTCCAATACTTAAATAACTAAATGTGTTGTGAGTCCCTGTTAAATTAAGATGACTTCAAAAAATAATTACATGTCTAAAGGAAAATGTGTCCTAACTTTAGGATCAACTAATTATGTTTTCCAAAGATAATATTTCCCCTATCATTAATTATTAGTATTAAAAATTGGGTCAAATTAATCTTTATTAGAACCAATAATATAGTAATTACAGCTTCCGAATAGAAAGTAATATATTTCTTTCCATTCCAATTTCCACTGAACCAGAACTTATCAATTAAAATTTTGAAAAGAATGTCCTCAGAAGAGAGATGGAATAAGGGTTTTCACGTTGCCTGAATGAACTTCAATAAGGTGGTTTAGTGGCCGTTAACTTTATTAAATTTCCTTTAAAAGCCATTTTTGCTACATTCTCAGCTAATGTTTACATATTAAACTAAATTTATTGGGAATAAAATCTTATACTTCATACATTCGTTTTATCAACTCAATTTTCTCTAAACGTATAAAATAATACTATGCACTCTTGAATTTAAAAAGCGCTCTAGATAGGAAAGGATTTATATCTGCCTTTTATGATCTAATCTACTCCGTGATTAGCTGCAACATAATAGGGAGTAGTATACTTCTCTCCATTTGTTTAGTGTCCATAAAAACCGACCATTAAAATGTCAAAGTCGGTACAATGACTGCGGACAAGAGTATTTACTACAGAGCCGTATTTTAAATTTTTGCGCATTGGAATTAACAAAATAGTACTAGAGATTGAAAAATCGTGTTTTCGGTAGACGTTTCTAGTAAATTAAGAAGTCTGTTTTGCGTCAAGATAGGAATATCTCATGGATTGGTGAACGCATTACCTTTGCGACATTGACAGATACATTTAAAGTTCCCTCTGTTTTTCTGTTCCCTAAGTATGACGTTCTAGTTGGGGGTGATTTGTGTAACTCCATCACAGGAGGAGGAGGAAGAGACGTATTTCCGTTTATTACTTATCTTAATCATGTCAGAAAATACTTTACAGAGTAATGATGTGTTATCTATCAAGTAATACATTATATTTATTACTTCATAAAGTGTAGACAAATACAGCATGTCCTAGTCTCCCCTTATATTAGCTCGGCCGGC
This sequence comes from Stenurella melanura, assembly GCA_963583905.1. Lineage (NCBI taxonomy): Eukaryota > Metazoa > Arthropoda > Insecta > Coleoptera > Cerambycidae > Stenurella > Stenurella melanura. The sequence goes on from OY757309.1 coordinate 17,593,070, forward strand.
ACTTTGAGTTTTTTATGTACCGTATAAATATGAAAACTTGTAAATACTGTTACGATTTAATATGAAAGATCGAACACGTAATACAAAAGAGAGGTCCTATGTATTACAAATCCTATTCAGCGAGTGTAAGAGGAAAAACAATAATAGAAACGCTAGAATAAAATATCGTTTATTATACAAATGCAGAAATAATACAACATTCAACAGTACAATAACACAGGTTTACAAAAAAAAAAGAGTTGTCTGGGGTCAGACCATACGTTTCTTATGTATATCGAATTTTTAAAATTGTCTGTTCATCTCATATCTTTCCCAATACATTTCATTAATACGGAAACCTTATGGTCATTATTTAAATTGCAATATCTCGGCGAAAAAAAAAAGATATTTGAGCAAACTCAACGGTATTTTAAAGGTGAAGACTTGTACTTTAAGATCCCAAACATGGTTTCTTGAGAAAAAAAATTCTCAAAGCTACATAACCTCAAATATGTCCAACTTTTAGGTTAGAATATATCAAAATCCAGAAAATGGTTTTTCTTTTTGTAAACCTGGGTAATTAATGTAGCAAAAAATATATAAACAAATATGAGAAAATATAAGAATATATTACAGAGCCACACAAAAAGAAATATTTCTGTCCTGGGGATCTGTTTACTCTATTCGTTTTTTCTCGCCTTCCTACATACCTCTGAATTTTCTAGAAATTTTGCAAAAAAATGATAGTACCTGCAAAAATCTGAACAAATTCAGAGGTATGTAGGAATTCTAGAGAAATCGAATGGCGTAAATCGTAGCTCTGTATCTCGTTTCGTTATCGAGATGTAGCCTCGGGAAGCGGTAAAAAAATTCAATTTTCACCTTCCGGTGACTTCAGTTTACGCCAAACGATTTCTTACGTCTATTCTACGTATCCCTGATTTTTTTCAGATTTTTGTTAATTTTCGTTTGGCAGAAATGGCCCTCGAAGCTGGGCCGTGTCGCTCGAGAAAAGAAATCCTCGGACCTCTCACTTTGGAGGCCGATATCTCACTTAAGAAGCTCCGGGAAAATATCGTGTCCCACACCATCAGATTGGAAATTATTTTGCAATTGATATAGTACAAAAAGGAGAGGAGTCATTTTTGTCTAGAAACAATTACAGCGATTTATGTGAAGAGATGTCGAAATCGCTTAAATTATGGGTCTTTTGAGGTTATGCCAAAATCCTGATGTGATGGAGTTAAATAGATCTCGAATTCGAATTCAGCAACCCCAAAAACAAATGGTAAACATGGTCAGATCCCAGAAAGAATTTGTTTTGTGTGGCTGTGTTATTTTTACGATAATTGCGTTAACTGTATATCAAATATTATTCACATTTGCCACAATTCTTCATTATTTATCCTCTTTAGTCTGTCCACTTTGTACATTTTCCAGGGAAAGTCTACCAATTTAATCGCTAATAGTAGCGTCAACTTTTTACCAAATTTCACTATATAGTTTTTTAATAACTAACTAACACTAATAGTTTGTTAGATAGAACACTGATAGACAGACAGACTAACGGCATTGAAATGACCATTTTCGTAATGTATGTATTCTGAAATGTAAAAATTCAAAGAAATCTCGGATGGTGATTTTTTCTGCCCTGCCAATTGTGTTAACTATATGCCAAATACACTGTCGGACATAAAAAGTGGTGCACTCGAAATTTTATTCAAGTTTAATCTGTCATAATTTCTAAACTACTTGATTGATTGCCACGAACCTTTTTTTATTTTGAAAAATGATTCTTTAAGATCTTCATGCAGGCCCAAACATATTTATAGATTGAATTTTTATAAGTGATACAGGGAAAAATAAAAGTGAGTGTTTTATTCAGGAACTTTAAAACACCCTGTAGATTGATTCGGCACTTGAAATAAGCTCAAAATACTTTCGGCGTTTTAAGCGTAATTCAAATTAAATTTTTGTTTTTGAATCACCTCTTTATCTGGCTTTGTTTAGAAAATACACATGTTGAAGCAAAGTAATGTCAAATGCGTATTAACAAAATTGGTATGCAGTAGACGCAAAAGTTCTTCGATCATCTACCAGGCGAATTTACAACTTCCAACGAATGGTATATTATAAATGCATACGCATGCGTAACTAGTAATCGACTCGCCGCAATCTCACATCACATCAAACTCGTACTCAAGCTAGTACTATTTGGGAACTGGAAGAGTGACCTTGTCGTTAAATTAATTCTTAAAAATGTTTGAAACGGCTGAAAAAGTTCAGATGGTTAAGTGGCACTATCAAGGAAAGTCAAGGCGTCAAATTAAAAACGCATTTAATGGTGCATTTCCCGGCCGACCTTCACCTGCATTATCCACAATTCATAATAGTATTCACAATTTTGAAATACATGGTTGTGTTGGTTATAAACAACATAAAAAATCGATTCCTCCCAATGAAGCCCGAGATGAAAGAGATATGATTTGTGCACTGGCAACCAACAACCCGGTACTTACTACTTCCCAAGTTGCTGCTGAAGTAGGTTCTACACCATCAACGGTTAGGTCGGTTTAAAAAAAAATGGGTACAAATCATACGAGGTTCGGAAAACTCATGAAATTTTTGAGACGGACAATATCAGAAGAATGGAATTTTGTAAGCAATTAATGGAAAAGGCGAATGCGGATGAACATTTTCTTAGAAACTTTGTTTTTACCGATGAATCAACTTTTCCATTAATTGGTAAACATAATTCTACTCGGACACGATATTGGTCGCTAGAAAATTTACATAAGTTTTACGAACTTCGCACTCAGTATCCTCAAAAACTAAATGTTTGGGTCGGTATACTGGGTGAACATATTATTGGACCATTTTATATCGATGGTTGCCCTCCCCATAATAGAGTTATCGTTCGGCAGTATTTGGAGGAAACATTTCCGAATAGACTTATTTCTGGACATGGTAATATCTTATGGCCAGCTAGGTCACCACATCGTGCGCCTTGTGACTTTTTCTTATGGGGCTACTTAAAATAAAAAAATTATGGTTTTCAGGAAAATAGGCCCAACAATTTGCAGGAACTTCAATTAAATATTGAAAACGCCTGCTTAACTGTTACCCCTGTTATGTTGGGTAATGTTCGCCAAGGATTTTATAATCGTTTGGGATATTGCTCAGCTCAGCAGGGAAGTCTATTTGAGCATTTATTACATTAAACTTGTTAGGTGTAAGTAATAAATAGTTTCCTTAACTCCATACGTTTTTAAAAACTTTTAGAATATTATTATTTTGTTTTGCCCATTTTTAAGAATTATTGTGTTGAGAATTACTTTTTTAGTTTCCAATTGATACAATTTTTCCATAATACTACCAACATTTATAATGTTATTAAAACCAATTGTTTTAGCAATTTGTTAGATTTCGCGAACGGACGTGCATCCCACTTTACCTTTCCTGCATTACTAAAATCCTACGCCGCCTGTCTTCTAGATGGGCAGCGGCAGTGACAACTCTCTCGGTCGATGTTTCGATGGCCTTGTCGTGCTCAACAGAGAACAAGTCTTCAAGGTATAACTTGCCAGATTATTTCATTTATCATGCAAACAATTTATATTTTTTAAAACCCAACTCTTAGTTATGTTTTGGTAAGATAAAAAAGCAAATGAGCTAAACATAGTGATTTCATTGTTTAATGTAAATTATAAAAATATGAATTTTATTTTATTTTAATCAATTAGATTCTATCATTCTACAAAGTAGATCAGCCAACACTGGATACGTCATTGGATATTTAGTATAGTGAGATTAGGTAAGTGTCAATTGCGCTCAACTTTCCTATGATCGAAGAACTTCTGCGTCTACTGTATTGTTTTGTTTAAGAGAGCCGTGAACAGATTACACATTGTTCTAAAACATGAGAGGTGTCAAAATGTTTTCAACATCACAGGCATTCACTCGCTAACGATGTTTAATTCATTTTTGTAGAAAACATTGAAAACGTTTTTCTCCGCGTCGCGATTAGGATCGAAAGTCCTGTTTCTGATTTTTAAGTAATGCAGCAAAAATACATCGGAGCAAGTAGTCCGAATTAGGGCTTTAGTAGGACACGGAAGAAGTAAAATATATACTGCCCGGGTTGTTCGTGTTCCCGAATCGACTGCGCGTCGGGCAAATTACAAGATACGAAAAGACTGGTCATTGTCGTAGAAGAGCTGGATCAGGTCGTTCTAGATGTATAACCATTATTGATGATCGGTTTATTCGGCTTCAAACTCTACGAAATCGCTTTCATACAGTAGTTCAAACAATTATTTATTTAAGACAAGTAAGAGAAAGAGTTGTAAGTGATCCTATAATAATTCGGAGATTGAAGGAAGTCAATTTAAGGTGTAGAAGACCAGCAACTGCACCTAGATTACTTGCAAGACATCGAAGAGTACGCCTCAACCTCGCTAGAAAACACTCAGATTGGAATGAACAAAACTGGTTCCGGATCCTGTTCGCTGATGAATCTCGATTCTGTTTGTATTCATCCGATGGCCGTCAAAGGGTATGGAGAAGAGTTGGAGAAAGATATGAGCAGAGCCTTTTCAGCACAAAATAAAGCTTTGGCGGAGGTTCAATTATGGTCTGGGGAGGAATTTCATTACATGCTCGCACAGAGCTTTACGTGCTCCCAGGAAATTACCTCACGGCCAACAGGTATATCGAGATTATTATACAAAACTATGTAATTCTATTTGCGCCCTTTATAGAAACCGATTTTATACTGGTTCATGACAATGCGCGCCCTCGCACTGCTCACATCGTAAATGAATATCCCTATGAAGTTGGCATAGACCGTATGATATGGCCAGCAAAAAGTCCCGATAAGAACCCCATAGAACACGTTCGGGATGAAATGGGGCGAAGAATTACGTCTCACAATAGGGTTCCTGACACTCTGGATATTTTCGGAGAAGCGCTTATAGAGGATGGAATAATATTCCACAGATCAATATTTCAAATTTAATCAGAACCATGCCAAGAAGAATAGAGACTTTAATCGGGGCACGAGGAGGTAACACACGCTACTGATCTTTTTTCTCCGTTAAGATAGTTCCACCTTTATTCGATTTCATGTTGGTAATTGTAAAAGGTAATCTTATACAATAATGTAATAACGTAATCTTATCCAATAAATCGTTTTTAACTGTATCTGTTTCACCTACAACTGTGTATTTTCTAAACAAAGCAAAATACAGAGGAGATTCAAAAACAAAAATTTAATTTGAAATGCGCTTAAAACGCCGAAGGTATTTTGAGCTTATTCCATATGCTGAATAAACCTACAGGGTGTTTTAAAGTTCCTGAATAAAGCAGTCACTTTTATTTTTCCCCTGTATCACTTATTAAAATATAATCAATAAAAATGTTTGGGCCTGTACGATGATCTTAAAAAATCATTCTTCAAAATGAAAAAAGGTTCGTGGCAATCAATCAAGTAGTTTAAAAATTATGACAGATTAAACTTGAGTAAAATTTCGAGTGCGCCACTTTTTATGTCCGTCAGTGTATTTCCATTTGTCACATTTTTCCATTATTTATTCTCTTTATGCGATCCACCCTGTATATCTGCCAGGTAAAGTCTACCCATTTCTTCACTGGCAGAAGCGTCGACTTCCTACCAAATTTCACTGTTCTCCGTCAAATAGTTTTTTGGGATAGAGCGCTAACAGACAGACAGACAGAAACAGACTGATGAAGATCTTCATTTTAATAATCTATGTAGTCATTCTGATGTTTATGTCTGTGCCTTGTATTTATATATGTAGACTTTTGTAATTCAACTACGTGACTTGTCTACCTAATGCAAATTAGCTAAAGATTCATAAATTTCAATCAACTAATCAGTATATACCTGTTTACTCAAAACTTAACAATAACGCTAATTTGATTATCAATGGTTAAAAAATTATTTTTCTATCGACTGACTGGATGTAGTTATGTAAGTTATAATTATTGAGGTGGCATCTAATAATAACAACAATAGATCGTTAAAAATTATTACCATAAACTTTGTTTTATTGATGTTTTTTGCAGCCGTAGATAATATAATTATTTTTCATTAATAAATTCTATTGTTATTAAATGACTTGTGGTATTATGAAACTTCAATGTTATAGAGCATGTATTTTAGTTTAGGTAACGTGAGTGTTGAATTTTATATTTAAATATGTAATGATTGAATATGATATCTGTTCAGTGATTTCTACGAAGTCTTTTGCGACAGTACAGTTTGACTCAGCAGTGGTCCCATATTATTTTCATCAAACTATGTCGAGTATAAGGTGAGCAAAAATCGGAAAGAAATATGAGTAGGAAGTATTCGAATATTCGAAGTTACGGCGAAGGTGCATGTTAGAATAAGTTCTTTCCCTTATAGACAAGTTATGACGGAGGAACGGTAAATAGTAAGGTATTTTCAGAATTAAAGATACAAAATGGTGAATCTAATAGGACAGTCATCACTGAGTAACTTTTGTAGATTTAGATGAACTTGAAGCACCAAGAAGTGATAAGAAAATTGAAGCGTCTTTAAAAAAAAGGTCAAAAAATTTTGTTCAATCGTGATACATCGCAAATCTGATCAATATCGAATTCAGTTACCGTCAGTCCTCCTGTCACAGAATCTTGTGTTACCTTCATGAAATGAAAAATCATAATTTGTTCATTTTACTCCCAAGTATATCGAAAATTTAACAGCACCACAATATAAAAATTCATGGAAAATATAGATTCCTATACAAAATTTTAACGTTCTAAGTGGGTCAAAAGTGATGTGGATAACGAAATAAGTGAAATAAAAGCACGTAAAAATTATTTTGTATTTTCATTTTTGAATGTTGATATTGAAAAATATAGAAAATTTGAAAATCGATTAAATAAATCAAAACTGGATATATCTACAGGCCGTAGTTCCATAGAAAGTATTTATAAGTTATATCTTTTACATTTGTTCTCATAATTGTTGAGAGACATTATTTTTTGGGTATTTAGCAGATTTACTCATCGACATGGTAGCTAATGAAATGCTATTTTTGAAATAATTGCACAAATCAGTCATTAGCAATAAAACAGCTAGACCTGTGTGAAACGCGTTGCAGGCGTATATCGTGTTTTGTGAAATATTTTCCGAAATACAGGGTCTGGCAATAGCGCGTCGCACTTCGATAGCTCGAGTTCTATGATGGCTAGAAATTAAAAAAAATACAAATAAACTAGATAAGAAAAGTTTATAACCGGAAATTATTTTCTAGGGCGAGCGAGAATAATATTACAGGATCAAGTTCCGTTTTTTTAATGGAATGTTATGTATATCAGTACATTTTTTGAAGTCTCTTTCTAGACTCTTTCACTCCTAAGCAGGGCCGGATTTTGGAATTTTCCGCCCGTAGGCAGATTTGAATCTGACGCCCTTTTTCAGACAAAAACCTAAGTGGGTATTTAAACGTGTATGTGTGTATTTTTCATTATAAACCATAAAATGGATAATAATAATTATTTTGTCATTATTCTTTAAAAGTCATAAATTTTTTAGGGGGCATGCCGCCCTAAATAATTTGCCGCTTTAGGCAGCTGCCTACATTGCCTATTGGGAAACCCGGCACAGCTCCTAAGTTATTATTGGCCATTTCCCAAACACTTGGATGCAATTAATATTTTTGTTGAAATAATGCCGCCTGCAGATGCATATTGAAAAAATTGTTAGTCACAATGATGAGATTATAAGAAAAAAAACATGTGAAAACTAGTTCCTAGATATATAACGGGCTTGTTCGGCATTTTTTTATTTCATAAATCGAAGGCGCAAGTATAAAATAATGAATTTGCAAAAAATCAGAATTTTATTCGCACGTTTAGTGTTTTCAAAACAATTACAAACCTCCACCTCGCGAAAATGGGACGTAGCCAGACGCTACGTCACTATACGCATAGACTCGACGATCTTAGTCGACTCGATGCTGTTTAGTTGTTATTATCTATACAGTGTGTCCCACTTTTCACGGTAACACCTACGTAGCTCAGTTATTAATAAATCAATTTATTTTAAACTTGGTTAAGTTATACACCTCTTGAAGGTAACTAAAAGCGCATATACCTATTTAATTTATTTCATAGAGGTGCCGACGAGGGGGGTGAAAATGGGGTAAACTTTCAGGTAAATTGTATTAGGTTTTTTTAAGATTACCACCATCTCATTGGGCATCCTTTAAAACCCCTTTGTGCCAAATTTTGTTAAAATATCTCTAGTAGTTTTTGAGATATAAACAGGTACATATGACGTTTTGTCAAGAATTAATGGCCTTTAACTCGGAACAAGGTGAATTTAGAAACAAAGTTATTTCACATTTCTTGCTACAAATTTGAAGTAATAATCAAAAATATCTTCGTACTCGCCAAAAACGTGACTAGATTTAAAACACGTAAACTGTATAGGGCCCGTATAAAAGGGCAGAATTTTCTTAGCGTTTTTGGCGAGTAGGAAGATATTTTTGATTATTACTTCAAATTTGTAGTAAAAAAGGTGAAATAACTTTGTTCCTAAATTCACCTCGTTCCGAGTTACAGGCCATTAATTCTTGACAAAACGCCATATGTACCTGTTTATACCTCTAGAAATATTTTAACAAAATTTGGCACAAAGGGGTTTTAAAGAATGCCTTATGAGATGGTGCTAATCTTAAAAATAAAATTCCTAATACAATTTACCCGAAAATTTACCCTATTTTCACCCCCTTAGTCCGCACGTCTATGGAATAAATTAAATAGGTATATGCGCTTTTAGTTATCCTCAACGTAATCAAGTTTAAAATAAATCGATTTATTAATAACTGAGCTGCGTAGGTGTTACCGTGAAAAGTGGGACACACTGTATACTTATTGTGTTGATCTGCGCCCCTCTAAAATTGCGGATCAAATCTATCGAAAGCTTTTCGTGGGGACTCGTAAGAATCGGCTGTCTCTCGCCTCTTAAATTTAGGAACCGGCAGTCGAGAGTTTGTAGGGGAATGTATGATTTGGCGAAATGTTACCAAATGTCAAAAAATGACTATTTGCCTTCACTTCTGTCGGGCCGAATTTTCGATTTTTTGGAAAATGGTCACTTTTATTTCGCACAGACCTAGCCGAAATTTCGATTTCCACTGTGACACTTACGATGTCGATAAAATGCCAATCTTTTTTTTAAGTAGAGACCAAAATCGATCCTCCACCACACTTATATATGAGCGTTTAAAGATTTGATGTTTTTAAATTTTTTAGGTTACTGTTTAATACTTCTAAATAAGGCATTATTTTCTCGCTCATTCAGAGCCGAATTTCCGAATTTACTTAGTTATGAATTTTTGAAAATTAGATGTTTCTCAATTTTTAACAGAAAAGTCATCTTTCGTTCGCCTGTGCCAAGCCGGATTTCCGGTTTTGCCCATTCATTTTGGTATTAGAATGTGACGTTAAATTAGATTCCGCCCATATATTTGTATGTGGGAATGTAAACTTAGAAATGAGTGTGGCTACAATTGTTTTTTAATGTTGCTGTTGGTACCTGAGGAAAAAAAGGATATGAATTTTCTTCTTTACTTTTGTTGATAGCAAGGAGACCAGATAAAATAATGTGTATTCATATTTATCGATGGCTAAGTAAGAATACTCCAAGAACCTTAATGTTTACTATGTGATTTTTAGTCATTATAACTTAGGTCCATTGTTTTGTTATGTCTCGGGTGTTATTATAACTTCATTTAAGGTAATTTTCCGTGTTATTGTTAGAAGGAAATTTCGTTGGTTAACCTAAAAATGATAAACGCACATACGAAATTTAGTAATCACTACGAGCGGGCATATATTTTATGACTTTTTGTAATTGTTCAAGCTAATGTTATTTGCTCTCACCTGTAACGGAGAATCCTCATTTAGTTAAACAAATAAGGTTGTAAACATTCGAATTTACCTCTCCTTGACCAGCTGTCATATTTAAGAGATAGGGAATAACGTGTTACCAACATTTGGTTATAAATGGAATATTTACTAAAGTCATTAAATCGTGGTTTTATTTATTTTATTGTTTATATGGTCCAATAATGGGTTTTGTGTATCTTAGTTTCTATTCTAAGGAGAGTTTTAATCATTCTATGGCTGGAACTAATTTTCTGTTACTTATCAATTCCTAGGGTATTTTCCTATGAGATGTTGAATTGTGATTGGTCGTTAAAACAGAAAAAAACAGGTGATTAGGAAAAAAACGGTTGGTTTCGAAAACCGGCGTGCTCTTCCTTTCTTTATTGAGTCGTCAAGCCGATTAGTCAAGATTTTTATAATTGCTTGTAAAAGCAACCCCAACTTAATTACGGGGGATTATACTATAAAATTCTTACATTTGGAAGGCCTAATTGTGTGTAGCTGTTTGAAGCCAAATTTTGTTATAGAGGACTTCTAAATAGGCAATAAATACGACATTGTTGAATACCTGTTTGTGCCCTGACGATTTTGTGGGTAAGCACCATCTTGAATTTTCTGGAAATACTGACTCCTAATTTTTGTCATTCTTTTATGTAGGCAATTTGGATAATTTGGGTAATTTGGATAATTTGGATAATTTGAAATAATTTGGAAAATCTGGAAAAATAGACATTGTACTCAAGTGGTTGGTACTAAGTTACATAAAATTGTGAAGCTGATAAGCTGTGTATGTCTATGTAGTTTTTATCGACTTGGAAATTGGTGAATCGATTGTTGGGAGGTCCCGCGAAGCCATTTTCTGAAGTCGTCGTTTTGGTATGGTCACATGTCACAGTTGAGACACATGGTTTCTGGTTATGAGGTCCCATGGATTTAAATGTTGATGAGATACTGAAGCTGAGGTGTACACGAGGTTTTTTGCAGTAACAACAGCATAGTAACCTGTACTAACAGATTTTTGCTCAACGCTGGATACCGGATGAGTACCTTTTTTTCTAATGTTACCAGGATAACTAAAAGTTATATGTGTATTAATAATCTGCTGTTATATTTTAATCTTTACTTATTTCTCTATATATATATGATATTTATGGTCAAATATTTTCATTAGTTACTCAATTAAGCATATGTGAAAATAAGACATGTGAGTAACTGCGCAGTTAACATCTTATTTACAGGTATTTTTTTTGTTGTATCATTAGTTTATAAGGTATATCAATCTTTTTTATTTACGTTGTTTATTGGCAGCGTCAATATAGAGCAACATATTTTAATTTAACCTAACTATAAATCATTGACAGTACATCGTTAGAGATCGTTAGTAAATCGTCAGTATATTTTTAACAATTCATTTGCAAAATATCAGTGATCAACCAATAGTGGTTTTTGTAAAAAAGTAGAATATTTTTATTTGTAAGTTATTGGTGCAATCGTAATTACTAATCGTAGATCTAGCGAATAAGATTCTTTTTTAATAATTTCCTATTAATAATATTCAGAAAACTGAGCCGATTTGTACATTATTAATTGTATTTTGTATGTAAATTAAATAATTATTTTAAATAGATTTCTTTGTGTTTTGACTTAAATTAAATTTAACACGGTTTTTGGTAGTTTTTTTGATAATCGGTGTGTCATACTCAATCTAAGGGGGCTGGAATTTATAGGAAATTACCTGGCGCTCATTTCAACTAATGGCAAAATTGAAATCGTTAAAAATAAACGATCTTCACCTCTGAGAGTCTCGTGAGAGAGCTAGCCGACCTTAAGATTTAAGAACTAATTGTAATTTAGAGTCAAATTTCCCTTTGTATTTCTTAAATTCAATTTGACCCGTAACAAGAACAAAACGCCACTGTTCCTCTTTCCATAGACAATCAAAACGGCCTCCAACTTCATGTAATTTACTTACTGCTGAACGGCTGTTAGTGGTCGCGGTAGATCTCAGAGTTCAAAGTTATGTCACAAACAGGCGCACAGTTTTTGCAACTATTACTAATTTCAACTCCTTATATCTCGAGAATGGAAAAAAATAATATGAAATTTTAAATGCATAATAAGAATGTCGAGTACTATGTAAAAACGTATAAAAACCGTATAAAAATAATATCAAGGAGCAAGCCTATTAACGATTTTGAATTATTTTCGCTTCCTAAGTGGCCAAGCCAAACATTGTTTTTCAATTTAGAACTTTTAGTTGAAATTTTAATTGAATTTTCTCAATTTTGTTCAAATGGAACACCCTGTATATTTTTCAACGATGTGATGTAGAAATTTTTCTGTATGGTTATTTGTAAGCATTTTCGATTTATTGAACAATAAGTACAGAATTCAAGAACAAACTTTAATAAACAGAGGTTCTTTCAAATAATTCAACAGAAAGAATTATAACAAGTGCTTTACAAATTTTGATTGACATATCTCTATGTGCTTTTCGTTAAAGTGGCCATTCCCTAGAAAGAGACATCCGATAGGGAATTATTTATAATTCTTGGTCATAACATTTTTTTCTTAGTACGTATATTTAAAACTATAGTACCTAAGTAGAACCATAGCGAGACTATTACTATGAATTTTCACTCAATAATTTCAGTGGTTTGCCTAAAAAGCTAGATTTAAATTTAAATATTATGTCAATCTTCCTATTTCGTAGTTTTATATCTAGCTATTTTGCAAACCACTTAAATTATTGAGTGAAAATTCATAGTAATAGTCTTGTTATGATTCTGCTTAGGTACTATTATAGTTTTTTTTAAATATATGTAATAATAAAAAAAAGTTATGGGCAAAAATAATAAATATTTCCCTATCGGATGTCTCTTTCTAGGGAATGGCCACCTTAAATCAATTAATTTTATGTCCAGAACGTTTGCACATTTTTTATTACCATGATATCGAAATGTGATATAAAGATTCCAGTATTAATTGGAGTGTATTCCCAAATGTATATAATTAAATAGAATAGGCTTACCGCTTTTAACCTTCTTAATATGTGTTTTACGACTTACCAAAATCATTCTAGTATTCTATAGACTCGGAATGAAATAAAAACTGCCTCCTTATATTCAACACAAAAATAATTAATGACCTTTTCACTCTTACACTTATTTAGATTAATGATTCATCTTTTGCGTTGCTCCAGTACTGTAAAAGCTTTTATGATCTCAAGCCTTAGAGCGAATAATGGCAGTACAATACAGGTTGTAAAGTTTTTGGTTTTTGTCGAAATAATTAATGATGACTATTATTACCTCGAACTGCGACAACACATTTGTTAAAAAATTACTTACTATACACCGAAGCGCGTAAAAATGTAAGAGGGCATAAACGTAATAAAATTAATGTCTGCTAACAGCGTGTCATAAAGAGCATTAAAACCGTGAAATTTACTAAAAGATACTATAGCGAATTGATTTTTTCTCTGCCGAGTTGCCGATAATCCACTTGTCGGGTTTAACTGCCATCAGTTGGCACATTGGGGTTCACATTATCATTTCAGTGATCCGTTATATCGGGGGCACGTTCGTTCGCTCAATATCAGATTAAATCAACTTGGGTCCTGGAAGCTTTCCTTGTTACGACACTTTTCAGGAGTGGACCAGGAAATGTTTTTTATTTCCTGCTGATATTTTCTTCTTGTTGTATTATGTTTCGTCGAAAATGTATTGAGTTTAATTTCTAAAAATGCAACACTCTTTTGTAATTGACTTGCAGAGTGAAGTAAATCCCTAATAAAATTATTAATATAGCTAATTTACTGCAGCGAAAGTGTAAAAAATTAAATTTTAAATATCCAATTGTGGTATTTGTATGTACAATTAGTCGAGGAAACGATGCAGGAAAAAGAACTAAAGTCCAACATGACCCTCCGCCCTACCAGACTTCTATATGAGACGGTGCAAAATGTTCCTAGAGATGTGTAGAATAAAGCCAGGGTCATGAAAACTGGTGCTTTTTCGATTTCCGGCCGTAAACTGGAACAAGTGCGCTATTTCCGCTCACTAAAAATTTTTTCCAAGTTGAAAAAACCATTGGATATTGAAATGTCGAAATTTTAAATTTGAGCGAAAAAGGAATTTCTGTTTATCAGTCTGTCGATCTGTCTGTCGGTCTGTCTGTCTATAACTTTTTTTTATCCGCGCGTTTTCTCCGGAACCGATTCAGATATTGACTTGAAATTTTGTACACTTATATATTTTAACGAGATCTGTGGAACTGGATTGTTTTTTTAACATATCCGGTAAAGGATTGGGGGGTATATAAGGGTAAATGGGGGGAAGTAAGTAAAGCGAGCGGGTAAGAGAACAGAAACTTGAAATTTGGTGTATGTACTAGAAGTCAAGGCCTCAAAATTTTTTATAATATTTTCCATCCCCCCACCACCCTGGGGTTGATACAATAAAATACAGATATTCACTTGAAATTTGGTACACGTATATATTATAATGACATCGGGAACTAGATTATATTTTGGTATTATTCCGTTGAAGGGTTGGGGGGGTAAATAGAGGAAAATAAGTAAAGCAAGCGGTTAAGGGTACAGAAACATGAAATTTGGTGTATGTACTAGAAGCCAAGGCCTCAAATTTTTTTATAATATTTTCCATCCTCCCTCCACTCCAATATTAAAGGGGTTGATAAAATAAAATTGAGATATTCACTTGAAATTTGCTATACGTATATATTATGATAACATCAGGAACTATATTATATTTTGGGTTTATTCCGTTGAAGAGTTGGGGGTTAAATAAGGGAAAATAAGTAAAGGAAGCTGGTAACAGTACAGAAACATAAAATTCGGTATATGTACTAGAAGAAGAGGCCTCAGACGTTTTATAATATCCACCCCTACTCCATTATTAAACGGGTTGATAAAATAAAATTGAGATATTCACTTTAAATTTGGTATACGTTTGTATTATAACTACGTCTGGAACTAGATTATATTTTGAGATGATTCCGTTGACGGGTTGGAGGTTAAATAGAGGTAAATAAGGGAAAATAAGTAAAGCAAATTGGTATGAGTACAGAAATTTGGGAATCGGTGTATATACTAGAAGCGAAGGCCTCAGGCTTTTATTATAAAATTTTTCATGCCCCCACCACTCCCTTATTAAAAGAGTTGATCAAATTAAATTGAGATTTTCACTTGAAATTTGGTACACGTATGTATTATAACGACATCAGAAACTAAATTATATTTTAACACGATTCTGTTGAAGGAGTGGGGGGTAAGTAGAGGTAAATGGGGAAAAATAATTAAAGCATGCTGTAAGAGTACAGAAACTTGGAATTTGGTGTATATACTAGAAACCAAGTTTTTCTATGACATCTGCCCCAAATATTATTAAAATTCTATGACCAATAATTTCCACATACGAGAGTGCAAATATAGTTTTTAAAGTAACTGGGATGAAATATCTGGATGTGGAAATAGTGATTCCTTAGGCAGCGGTTTTCAATATGCACTAAGATTCCCCACTACCGTAGTCAACTACTATAGTCACCACAGTGATATATTTTGCAAAGCCGATTAAAGAAAATTTAAATAAATATTTAAATCTGCAGATTTCTTTCGCGCTGTATCGTACCTCATTGATTGGTCATAGTTATCTGCGGTTTTTCTGTAGCAACCGCTCGCATCAAAATAAGTCGTCATGGTGTTTCACTTCACCGAATTTTATCTCTATAATAATTTGTAATGGAACAATACGCTTTTGTAACGTCCAATCAATCATTTAATATCAACAAGAGATTTCGATTTTATGAAAAAACCACCCGACCTCAATTCGTTGCGAGTTGTTCACCACTTTATTAGAGCCATTTTAAATTCTGGTGAGGGTTAACAGGATAGTGAATAATAATAAAACATCAAAGGACATAATAAACGTATTACTCGAACAATATGTAAATAATTTATTTGGATAGTATTTAAAAACTTTTAAAACCTGAAGTAAGTAAACGATTTATTTGCGTAAATATATTGTTGTATTAAGTTTTTAACTTATACAGCACACAGTGGGGAAAAATTTCCCTTTTTTGGATAAAAATTTACCGACAGTAGAATATAAATTTAAATTTAAAAAATGGAAAGTACCCTTAAGAGATTATACTTTAGAGTTTTAATGCAGCAGAAAAGTGGCTTTGAGCTAACCTAACCCTTTTAAGGGGTTAAAATAGGAGTTGAAGGTTTAAGGTGGTGAAAATTCGGTATTGAAGTGAAATAAAGTTCCCGTGATCAAAAGTTGTTCTTCAGGGTCCTTTAATGCTGATCTCATTTTTAATCTTACTCGAATGCTATCAATCTTTCAAAGGAATGAAAACAAGGGTTGATCTAAAAATTATGATATTCCAAATACTCGTCACTAGTTGCGTTTGGACTCGTAAATATTATTTTACTGACAGGTAAAAAACAAGGATAGTTTTTTGTCCACATGGTTTTATTCCTATACATTCAGCCTAACCTAATTAACAGCTTTAAACCTAATATAACCTATAAGTGATAAATCGAGTCGTAGACTCATAAACCTAAAAGTTCTAACCCTCTCATCTCTCATCTGTTTTTAGGTTAGCGTTACTCTAAAGTACAATGTCTTAGAGGTATTTTCCATTTTTTTTAAATTTAAATTGATTGGTATTACTGTTAACCTATTTTTGTCCAAAATAGGGCACATTTTTTCCCACTGTGCGACTGTTTAAGAAATTAAATCTGCTCTGCCCTTCGTCAGAACTGTTTTAAATACTAGTCCAGTGGAATTAGCAAAGGGGCATTATGGTTTTTTAGAAAACCGACATGTCAGCAGGATTTTTGGTAGAAAGCACCCAAGACCCACCTTTCTACCCAAAATCGTGCTGACGTAATTCCCCTGGACTATTAGTCCGATAATTATAAAGATTTCCATATCAAAAAATGTTATCTGAGATTTTCCTTCAGTAACTACCTTCAAAAACTACCCCTTCGGTGAAAAAAGCCTTATTTTACTGATAACTCGTTAACCGTTGAAGATATAAAAAAATGCTCATCATAAAAAAGAAAGCTTGAGTAATCCCCTAAAAAAAGCGTCCTCTTGTAATTTTCTTGTATATGCCATGGTTTTCGAGAAAATCGATATTGAAAAAAATGGCAAAATTTGTATTTTTAATGCGTAGGAATTTTCGTTTATTTGACATTTTTTGCCCGCGGCCTATAGAAAAAAATTGAACTGCTCGAAAACCAAATATTCTAGGAAGAAAAATCAAAATGGGTTTTAAAGGGGATATAAAATACTCTTTTGTGTTTCCATTTTTGATAGCTATTGGTATCTATTAGTGTATAAAAATAACAATGTAATATAGTTACCTCATGATTTTTCGCACTTTTAACTATTCACAGACCCATAAAAAATAACCGACCTTAATATAAGTTACAAATGCATTATCTTTTAGTTCAAGGCAGTACTTCAATGCAGAAAAAGTTAGGAATAAAAATACTCACATTTACAAATTTACCAGCATGTTGACGTTAGGCAAATTTTGGCCAATTTTTTGTTGTTTCCTAAAAATAAAAAACTCAGACTCAGACATATTGAAAATTTAGCTAAACATTTTTTTTTTCAGTTTATATATCATATACTCATTATTAATAGTTAAAAAATTGTATTAAAAAATATCATTAAAAAATGGAATATGCAGCCTTTTTTGGATTTTGTTTTTGGCTAACTTTAACATACTTTTAAATTTGTAAATGTGAATATTTTTATTCCTAACTTTTTCTGAATTGAAGTACTACCTTGAACTAAAAGATAATGCATTTATAATTTATATTATAGTCAGTTATTTTTTATGGGCCCGTGAATAATTAGGTGCACAAAAAATCAAGAGATTTGTTATTTTTATATACTAATAATTATCAATAGCCCTCAAAAATGACAACACAAGAGAGTATTTTGTATCCCCTTTAAAACCCATTTTGATTTTTCTTCCTAGCTTGTTTGGTTTTCGAGCAATTCAGTTTTTTCTATTGGCCGCACGCAAAAAATTTCAAATAAACGAAAATTCGCGCGCATTAAAAATACAAGTTTTGCAATTTTTGTCAATATCGATTTTCTTGAAAACCATGGCATATACAAGAAATACAAGAGGACTTTTTTTTAGGCAATTAGCCAAGCTTTCTTTTTTATGATGAGCAACTTTTTTATATCTTCAACGGTTAACGAGTTATCAGTAAAATAAGGGATGGTTTTTTTGGTGGGTTGCGAGGCACCCCCAGAACTGATTTTTGAGGTTTTGTGATGTTTCATCCTCGCACTAACAGTTCCCGAAGGAAAATCTCAGATAACATTTTTTGCGAGCTTCTGGTGTATTTTTTACTTTACCGACTGAACTATATGCAATAAACAAAACTTTAAAGTCATGTACTATAAATTCTGTAATAGACGTGGTTGTCAATGTCAACTTGTTAAAGAAAAAATATATTTGTTTTAGATATTAGATAAAATATCCAACTGTCTTAACCATTCACTAAAAAAAAAAAATAGTTACTAATGTTTTATTTTGGGATTACGCCAAATCAAAATAATACAGCGAATGCGGATCAATGGTACACTTTTACAGTTTGTTCCAGAAAATCAATATGTAAATAACTAATAAAACAGTACAGTTGTGATATAAAATCAATGGATTTCTACAAATAATTCACAATATCTTACAGCAGTAACAACAACGTGCTTCTGTAAGATTAAAATTTTCATACGTTCAAATATGCGTCTGTTCAAGATATTAATAAAAATTTGTTTATTTGTTTTTTTTTATTAGTTTGGATATGTAACTTCAAAGTTTTTTATGGTGAATTAAAAGTAAGTATTTTTTTACAAACATGTTTGTTCAATACAAAAACATTTTTTCATTTTCATAAACAATATGCGAATCCGACCGAAGATAACATTACCTTCGATAATAATTTACACAAAGTCGAATTTACAGTTCTAGCCACAAGTATTAATTTACAAACATTTAGAAATATTTATAATAATTATAATAATTAACCAATATTTATAAATTTAATAAAAAAAACTTCATACCATTACAAGGCCCACAGGGTTCATAAATATTATTTTGAGATAGCTTGATTTCAGAACATTCAATGATCTTCCTGTAACTTTTAATCTTCATCATCATCAGGTTTGGATTAGAATTCGTAGAATTTACATACGTTTCTGAGACATGGACCGCGAGGGAAGTAGACAGACGGCGCACAGTGTGAAATTAAAGAGTTGTCATTTTCAAAATTCTAGCCTCCGCTCATTTTTTTATCAAATTGGATAATATCAGGCGCAAAATGTTCGAGAAAGCTGGTACCTTATGAGGTAACTGCTAGTCTCACAATTAAGATATTATATGCCAATTCACAGCTGCCAAAACCCCGCGAAAATATAAATAATTTTAAAATGTTTAAAGTTTGTTTAGTCTAAGTTTTTGTTTAACGGATTTTACGACTTAAATTAATGTTTTAACATTGGACATGTTTATGTTCGTATATGGGGGTCGAGTTACCAGTTTTCGTTCAAGGTCAAAAGACAGCGGTGTCGCGGACGAGTGAGACTGTCGTATATGCAACGGCTGATATATGCAAATGTAATATGGGTTGCATATATCATAGGGGGTCAAGTTACCAGTTTTCATTTAAGGTCGAAATACAGCGGTGTCGCAATCGAGAGTGGATCGTAGCTGTTTCGGAAAAAGTTTATGTTCTATGTATGAATGTATGGTGTTATCATTTCCAATGTCCCGATGGTTGCAAGAATTGCGAAATCTGTGAATTTTTTGGTTGCTGATTACGAATTCAATATTTATTTTAGCCAAAAGTGGTCCAAGAGTGATCATTTTGGTCTAAAGTGGTCCAAGTTCAAGATATTGGCCATTTACTTTTAGCGCTTCTAATGGATTTATTTCTAATAAAAAAAAAATATCAATGAAACTTACAAAGTTCAGTGGTTGTTTGGTCGCAGATTACTAATGCAACGGTCATTTTGGCCTAAAGAGCTCCAAGTTCAAGATATTGGCCATTTAAAAATTTTAAAATATTTTAAATTTTCGCGGAGTTTTGGCAGCTGTGAATTGGCACGTAATAACTTCACTGTAACACCTCATAAAGTACCAACTTTCTCGAACATTTTGAGCCTAATTTCATCCGATTTAATCAAAAACTGAGCGAGGGCTAGAATTTTGAAAATGACAACTCATTAGTTTCACACTGTGAGGTGAATTGATGCTTTCGAGATGTGGGCCTAGAAACGTTTGCTGTCTATTCTATCGCTGGGGAATGAGCTTTAGTGAGACTCCGCGTCTGACTTATAATGTGATGTCGTCAGCCAACTAAAATAATGCATGAAAGGCCAACTAAAATAATGCATGGATCGTGGATCAAACGTCTGAAAAATATTGTAAATAAGAACTAATCAGTAATATAAGGTTGCGAAGCTCAGGAAAACATTTTATAAACTGTACGGATTTACTGTTTTGTCCCATCCACACATTCCTGAATGACATGAAACATTATGTATATGCTGAAAAGTAGTAATCGAACTTGAAATTTCAATTGGAATAGAATGGAATACAATCACCAATGTATTCACCATAAATCTTGTTACATGAGCAATATCGATTTTATAAGCGAAATGTATAAAACAGGAAAGCTGCGATAGAAATAAAATGAAATAAAATATGAATTTCCTATCTATTATGGAAATAACAATAATAATTGTATGAATTTAATGACTGAGAAAGAGAAAATACAATTTATTACATACATAATAGGATTTTCCAAATTGCTGCATGATGGGAACTGAAAATGTAATAAGGCTCGTAATGAAGTAGCACTCTCTTAATTTACATATATTCACTTTTAATATAGAAAGTAATTATCCCCATTGAAGGGTTTCGTTTATTGTTTTCCACATATATACAAAATTGGATGTAACCATTTAGGTTCCAATATTCCTTAAATCACAACTAAAGAAAGAATATTAGCACTCGCGATGCATGCAAAAGGATTACAGTAAAATCTCTTTCACACTATCAGATTTAACTGAATCCGGTTGAAATCTAAAGGAAAAAAAGTGGCAGGTTTCCATTGGGTTTGTAAGTGCGCTTTTAGAATGCATATACATAACCTACCAGACATCCAATTTGTTTTTTATCATGGATTCTACTGCTATTATTACCTGACGAGCCAAACCGATTGTGCGAAATCACTCGTTGTCGCCTACGTCATACTACCTTCCTATATATACGGCGCCGGTGTCAGGAAACCCAATAAATTTTTCTGACTGCAATACGGTGACTGACTTGAAGCCACAAACCTAAAATAATTATACCGATTACGTTTTGCGCATACGTTTTGTCCTAATATGCGAATAAATCATACCAATAACGCTTGCCCGTTAGATGCATTATTGCGATGCGGGGGTTTTAGTCGAGAGGGAGATGTTTAGATATCCTTATATAATATTATTTGTGATCGCCCGTCGGAAAACGCCATATCTCCAATCAGCTCCTGCCAGACGAAAGTCAATCGGACTTATTATTTCAGTATTCGTATTTGGTTGGACCGATTTGACCGAGATAGCATGCATGATATTATATTATTCAACCTTCACAACACAAATTTTATAGCACTTTACATCCATTTTTAGACAAAAAATAGGTAAAAATGGCTGACACCCTATGTTTTTTGCATGATAATCGTACATATGCGTAGAATGTTATATCAATCTAATTATTTTAGATATGTCTGAACTGGATAGTGGATTCATGTTAAATCATAGTTATTTATCAAGTTTTTATCCGGTGCGGCACCAGTCCGGCGATACCTTAATAGTGTAAAAGGGCTCCATTGATGAGACGATGTCCGATATTTGGCTTCACCTATTATTAAATTCTCTACGAGGTACAACAACAGAAAACCTGTACCAGACTCTTTGGTCTTCCGTCGAAACTGAATTTATAAGCTCATGTCGGAGGCAGCCATCTCTTTAATGGTATTGTTGTCGACTTATAATGTCTTTGTGGTAATCGCGTCTCGCAAGTTTACAGTTTAATTAATATATTATTTTGTTGCAGTGGGTAAAGAATGAGAACTGTGTGTGTTGTTACCGAGTTTCCAAGCAGACTAACTAATAAAGATATTCTGTTTCTTCATTATAAAATACGATATCATATATTGTCATTCTCTGCTTACTTATAAACAGTGATCGGAATTTGGGTTTAATTTTCAGATGCGTCGTTACAAGGATTTATTCTAATAAGCACAGATATTTAGTTCACTGAAAAGTAAATAAATTTTGATTTATTTTTCATGTAATATAAATGATATAATCTGTTTATACAAAAAACGCTATTTAAGTTAAAGAAACAGAGCGCGTAAACAATGCACACCTGCAACACGTGGCCGACACGCCAAACATTATTTACTACCACTCGCCTTTAAATTAAATGGACGTGGCACAGAACCTAGTTTATAATTGTGTTTACTGACACAACGACTTATTATTAATATGCCTTAAAGAACTACATTTTGATGGCGAAAAATAATTTGTAATATTTGTGATGTCACAAGGTGTACACAGAAAAATGTTGTTTTAAAACACACGAGTGTAATAAAATAAAAGGAAAAGAGAATTTCAAAGGACGAGTTTTATTTCGATTTGGTTCATTTGTTAATATATTTAAATCCTCCATGGAGTATATTAAATAACGCTCATTTTGCACATGCTCTAAACAAATATTGTGTGGTGCAACATGTTTCCAAGTGAAAGCCTGCTTCGTAAAAAAATTCTCAGCGAACTACATGAACAAAAACTCGAAGGTATTCGGAGTGATCTTCAAAATGACTGGTTTTGGGTTACAATGGATGAAATGGCAGACTTTTTAGGAAATAATGTTGCCAATGTATTAGTAACAAAATTATATGTTGATGGTCCTGGAAAGTGCCATTTAGTAGCTTCCAAGGTTTAAGAAACGGCGAGTGTTTAATTTTTTTGAAAACACTTTAAAATGGCTTTGGCAAGACTTGGCTGAACAAAATTTAAAGAAAGTTGTCGTTTTTACTAGTGATTCAGTGTCGTATACGTTAAGTGCTGAAAAAAATACCCGCAAGTGTTACATGTTACTAGTTTAGCGCGTGTATTACGCTGCGTATTCGAAAAAGTACGAGATTGTTTCACAAATGTTGACAAACTTATTGCTAATATAAAGAAAATGTTTCTAAAATCTCCTAGTAGGATAAAACATTTCCAAAAAAACGTCCCGATTTGCCACTTGCTCCAAAACCAGTGAGCACACGTTGGGGAACATGGATAAACGCGACTACCATGTTAACTTCATATCACTAAAGGAAGTTGTAGACACCTTAAATGAAGATGCTACTGCGATTAAGTATGCAAAGAATTTAATGAATATTCCAAATATTAAAAATGATTTCAAATTTATATTCGAACGTTTTAAAATAATGACAAGAATTATTGAAAACCTTTAATGTCCAAATTTGCCCTTGAAAGAAACATTTAACAAAGTAGATACTATTCAAAAAACAATTAATGAATTCCGGGTGCAACTGGTGAGGTTATATAAAAAAAGTGGGTTGCTGTTTTACAAAGAAATCCAGACTTGGAGGTTGTATTTGACATTAACAAAAAAAATGTAACAGAACCAGATGCCTTCCTTGATCAGGTGCCTATGAATATCTTTAAATATGCTTCCCTCACTTGTGTGGAATGCGAAATATCATTTTCGACCTTACAGTGCATATTTACTGTCAAGAGAAATTTAGAAAAAATACTTACTGTATACTTTGAAACTATGAACACTCAGTAGAAGTAAAAATTTGAAACTAGAAAGTGCTGTGCGGATTTATAACAATTTATGTGTGAAATGTGTGTACATACATTTATTTAGATAGATAGTCCTTTATTAGCAGCTTCTGCTATACAAAAAGACAATACAATATTACTATATAAAATTTAGCATAGAATATAATTAGTAATAGTATACAGTAAATTAGAAACACAAATATACTGTATATACGTTACATAATATAAATGATTTTACAATTTAATAACTATTTTGTATCCACAATGATAACATTCGTTAAGTATATTTACTAATTTCAATCATTTTTTGACAACATTTTTTTTTTACTTAGCTTTGGACATAAGTTTTAAGTACGTGGTTCTTTAGCATTTTTTAAAATTTAAAATATGCCAAAATACATCATAAACTCATACGGCAGGTTCGTATTAAATTTAATTTTGTAAGAGAGAATAAACTTACATTTCATGTTTTGATCTAAAATTTCGTATATGTGCGCCACTGGAATTAAACCCAAATTTAGATCATTGCTTATAGCTGATTAGTGTCGAAATCATCTGTAATAAAATAACTTGTCTGTTTGTACTCCAGGTTGACAAATTATTTTAAAAACAAAATTTTTCATTCAAAGTTTTGGAACGGCAACGCAGTGGTTAGCGTGATTAGCTTGTAAACTGAAATGCCTAGCGAAGCAGGTGCTTCGTTAGGTATTAAAGTGTAATTAATGTAACTGTGATGTATTTAATGTTCCCTCTTAAAGTACTACCAAAAAAATGCCAACCATTACTTCAATTTACCAATGAAACATTAAACGTTCCCTGGTATTGATCTTCTATTGAACGATATTCGGGGTAAGAAGTATATATGATAACAAACATTGATGAAACCATTAATATAGTAATAATAATAATTACATTATGACAAAATTGTACATATATTTATATATCCAGCATATGTTTATATACTGTACATAAAGTACAAGACAGTAGTCAATACAGTAATTAAATATTAATTTGAAACGCTGCTTGAAGACATTTACATACTGAGTTTACGTTTAGGGAAGGAACTACTCTATTATGTATCTGAAACTTAAATGCTAATAAGCTGATGCTCTTATCTATGAGTTAGTTAGCATATCCGCGTATATCTATTTTTTATTTTTTGCAATTTTAAAAATAAAGTGATAATTATATTGACAAACTACATATTTGATCAAATTGCGCATTAATACAACGGTTTGTCTCTGGGAAATACCGATTATGAGAAATAATGAAACAATTTATATGCGAGTCTTTTCCAGAGTAAAATAATTCAATTTTGATAAATCATTCAGAATTATAATATTTTTATGTCACATTATTATAGTAATTACAATAATTAAATATGGGTTTTGCTAAATTCGTAAATATTTTTGTTCTGAATTTCGCGCATGAACCGGTTTGAATAAAAACACAACAAATTCGTTGGGAAATGTAGAAATTTTCAAAGCAATTTTGTTTCTTTGTAGGAACAAACATTTTTATTGTACTTGTTTTAAATTTTAAGTACTGATTCTTTTAGTATCGTATTATTGGCAATTAATTAATTTGGATGAGTTTAATGTTATCACTTGCGTTTTAAACACCTTATAATTCGCAAAGGAGCTAATTTTCGTCAGCTTGGTGACTGAATGCAGCCGAATAATCGCTATGATGGAGAACTTGATGGATTACAAAGGGGAATTTTCCACAAGATGGTTCTACTTCTCACACCGCTTATGAGACTTATATTTATAAAATAAAAACAATTGTTGGACAACAGAATTGTCAATAGATGCAGATGGTTCTCTCGATTATTCTCTGTTTGATCAATTTAAAAATTAAGTATTCAAAATCAGAATTCATACTCTCGCTATTTATGCAAATTTATTTAGATGGACAAATTTCATTTTTGGTATAATGATTGTATCTGTCACTTTGAGAAAAAGAATATAAAACTAGCTTTTGTTACACTTCTTTGAAAGTCTGTAGCTCGATTTAAAAACAATTTATGTGAAACCTCACTCTAAATTTTCGCCAAAAAATCCACCGTCTAAATACTGACGCATATTTCCTAAGATCCTCTATGGAAAACCGCTGCCTAGGGAATCACTACTTCCACATCAAGATTTTCCATCCGTAATATAAAGAAATCTGAGGCCTTGGCTTCTAGTATATACAGCAAATCCCAGGTTTCTGTACTCTCACCAGCTTGCTTTACTCATTTTCCCCTATTTACCTCTACTTACCCCTCACCCCTTCAACGGAATCATCACAAAATATAATCTGCTTCCAAATGTCGTTATAATTCATACGTGAATGAGTTTTCAACCCACTCCATTAATACTAAAGGGGCTGATGAAATAAAATTGATATATTCACTTCAAATTTGATACACGTACTTTTATAACGACATTTGGAACTGTATTATATTTTGAGATTATTCCGTTGAAGAAGTGGGGGGTAAGTAGGTGTAAATAGGGGAAAATAAGTAAAGCAAGCTGGTAAGAGTACAGAAACTTGCGGTTGTGTATCCCTATACTAGAAGCCAAGGCCTCAGATTTCTTTTCAATATGTTTCAACCCCCCCACCACCACCACTCCATTATTAAAGGGGTTGATAAATAAAATTGAGATATATATATTGTAATGACATGTGATTGAGGTGATTATATTGAAGGGGTGGGGAGAGGGAGTAAATGAGGGAAAAATGAGTAAAGGAAGCTAATAAAAGTCCAGAAACTTCATTTTTGATCTACGTGCTAGAAGCCAATGCCCCATTTTTTTTATTACATCTGCCTCAAATATATTATATTATTAAAATTCTATGACCAATTATTCTCATATATTATAATAATAATAATAAAGCATTTATTCTTTACCCAATTTGACAAATTTAACAATAGTAAATTATACATTATACAACAGGTAAATAAAAGGCGAGTAGTTCAGTTTACTGACAAGCCAGTAAACTGTTCTCCCACTATTGCCTATAAATAATATCAGAGGTAGATAAATTAAATAAATATCATATCGAAACAATCATAAAAAAAAAATTAAAAAAATACATCAAAGTAGAATGAAAAAGAGGCAAACTAGAGCTGAAGGAGGGAAGAGAGTAGGAAATGAGAGGAAAAGACAGAAAAGAAATTAGAAAAAAAATGAAACAAAGAAAATTAAAGAAGGAACAAAGTTTAAAAACAAAAAAATTACGGGAAAAGGTAAGATTTTATTATTACTGATTTCGCATTAAATATTTTTTAAATGTTTTTTTAAACCTTACACACGAAAGGGTGAGTCCATTAAAGGGTAGCGTATTTATAGAAGTAGCAATGTTATAAGAGAATGACCTTTTGAATATTTCCTTACGGTGTTGTGGTATGGTGAGAATATTTCTTCGTCGAATATTAATGTTATGAATATCATTTCTAAAAGAGAGCTTGTTGAGGAGATAAGGTGGCGATCTAAACTTTAAAATTTTATGAAAAAAACAAGCCATGTGAAGTTTGCGGCGATTGTACATATTCAGCCATCCTGCAGTTTTCAATTTACGAGATATTCTTTGACGGCGTTGAATTCCAAAAATTAAGCGAAGACAAGCATTTTGTACTTTTTGTATGCGCCGGGTCTCGATACTGTCAATGCAGGGGCCATAAACCACATCGCAATGATTAAAATGGGACAAAACTAGAGAATCACATAACATTTTTTTACTTCCATGCTTAAAAATCGTCTCTGGGAATATATCATTTTTAGTGCAGCGTATGCTGATCTTAATTTACTCGGAATATGCTGTTTAAATCTCAATTTATAATCAATAATAAGACCAAGACTTTTAGAGCTGTTATTGAAGGCAATTGTATCATTTCCAATCTGTATATTAATTTCTCTCGACACAAATTCACGAGCACTGTCATTGCAAAATATTATAGCAGATGATTTACTAGGGTTAATTTTAAGTAGATGATCAGTAGAAACTGACACCAAATTCTTTATATCGCTGTTAATTAAATTCCTATTTTCCTGTAGATCTTCAACATGAAATGAACAATAAAGCTGTGTATCATCAACATATAAATGGTCATTGCAGTGTTGCAAGGATGTGTGAAAATTCGATGTAAAAATTGTAAACAATAACGGTCCAAGTATACTTCCTTGCGGTACACCTGAAACTACCGTTAGTGGTTGTGAAATATTATTATTAAGTACTGTTTGTTGAATTCTATCCGACAAGAATGACAAAATTAGACTGGAGGAATTTCGTTCAAAGCCACAAAAGTGTAGAATTGAAAAAAGTAATTGGTGATTTATCATATCAAAAGCTTTTGTATAATCTAATAATATTAGTGTGCAATTATAGTCAAGATGTTTTCGCTTAAAGGGATTTGGATGTGGAAGTAGTGATTCCTAAGGCATCGGTTTTGTTTTAAGATGCAAGATTCAGAATTAGTCATTTGTAAAGGTGCTCATCTATATGTTGACAATGTATGAAAAAAAAAATAACTTTAGCTACTTAGCAATAGACATTTTTCAGTGTGTCATTATTTTTCTACCTTTTGTATCGATTTTTGTTATAGCTTTCCTCTTCATCCTTTTTTGGCACTACAGCCCATTATGAAGCCTTAGCCTCTTCTAGGGCGTCGTTCCAGCTGTCCCTATTCAACGCACTCCTTCTCCATGTTTTATACCTATATTGTTCAAGTCGGTATTTACATTGTCCAGAAACCTGATCCGGGGTGTTAGTCTATTCCCTTGATCTACTGGTTTGCCAAGTATTATCTTCCTGATCGATTTGTTCTCTTGCATTCTCATGACATGTTCAAATTATCGCAGCCAGATATTCAGGCAGCCCTGCTGCTAAAATTTTATTAAGAAAACAACAGAAGTGAACAAATCTAGCTTCACCTTGTTTAAGTAACCCCAACTCACGTATATACAGAGTAATGTGGGCATAACGTGGCACTTCAGTTATAAAGCGTATATTGTTATTTTGCATTTTTTGAATGCGAGCTTTATTTTCCAGTGACAGGCAAGGACCGTATACTATGTCAGCATAGTTCATATGTGATAATACTAGATTATTAACTAACAGCTTTTTTATTCCACATCTAAATAATCTTTAAAGGGATACAGTTGTTTCAGGCTTAAGTAAGCCCTACGACATATCAAATCCACATGTTTTGCAAATTTGAGCTGCTGATCAAACATCACTTCTTAGTTTTTTACATGATCAACCATTGGTATATGCTCGTCATGAATTTTAATCAAAAAGTTTCCAAGTTTACTAATATTTTAACATACCAATAATGATATGTTGACTTTTTACCGAGTTAAGCTGTAGTGTATTGTCATAAGTCCACTTTTTAATACTATTTAAATCCGCGTTAATTTCAGAAACAACCTGTTGTCATTATCAAGTGTAAAACACTTTTTAAGTGAAATGTCATCAGCAAACAGATATATATCACAAGATTCAATAACATGTTGTAAATCCAAGATAAAAATGGAAAATAGCAAAGGTCCCAAAATGGAACCCAGTGGTACACCAGCTTTCATAGCTCAAAAAATATCTCCCGAAATATGAACTTATTTTGCATTGATTTCTATCAAATAAGTACCTAACTGTGGAACCATTGCAGGTTATTATTTCTGATGCCGTAGTAATGTAGCTTAGCAATCAACAAGTCAAATCAGTTGAGGTAAATGCCTTAGTCATATCAAAAAGTGTCAATGAATTAAGTTCACGATTTTCTATGGCTGAAATAAAGTCATCAGTCATTGAACATAAGGCAGTCACAGTGCTAAATCCTCTTCTATATCCCGACTGAAAAGGGGGTAGGATTTTTAGTGATTCAACATAATCAGTTAATTGAAAATGAAGAGCTGCTTCAGCTATTTATCATTTGTTGAAATTGTATTAAGTACTCCAGTTATCCTTAGGGAAAAATGTATAGAAACAAATGAATGCAAATATAAATTGGAACTAAAGATAAAAAGTTACATGGAAAATATATTCAACAAAAATAATTTTTCGACTTACTCAAAACATTAACAGCACATAAAAAGTATTTACGCATTGACTTGTCTTGATTAAACACAGGAGTAAAAAAGGGGTTCTGAATTGCTAAAGCAATTAAGAGGAACTTGAAGTAAGTTGAGCGAACTAAACTTTGAATAATAGGGGCCTGTAAGTTTTTATTTGCGTTTGTTAAAATATCCCATTTATTATCTCAAATTCACTTACGCTCTTTGGCATTAAGCAATTTTTTTTCTAGGCGTTAGAGTTCCCTTATGATATACTTCACGAATTAAATTAAGCAGTTAATTAGGGCACATATACAGGGTGCTAGGGACATAAATCCCATTCGCTTAGTTACTGAATCTACAGATGAAATAGTAAGAAAAGTTTATATAAACATATGATCACAAATTCTCGTTAAAATTTTGTTCTTTTGGTAGGATCATTTCGGGATGATTTTCTTTTTGTATCACGAGCACCTCTGCTTATTAAACAATGTCAGTGAATAGAAAAAGCTTTATACTATGGAAATAAAGAAGAATAATAAAAGCTCATTATAAATGCAAATGGCCAGTCAGCTTATTAGTAATTTCTTCCTATTAATCCCATTATTATAGTGTGTCCGCGGATTAACTTTGCGATAGGTATAATATACCAAAAAAAATTAGTACGGCTTTCATTTTCTGGAGTCTTGCTCTGCTTGACCTTAAATGAATTTTTACAAAATTACAGGTCAAATGGTGTCTAACTCGCGGAGGTAAGAAAATAAATCATGTAAACGGGTTTTTATGTTAAAATATTTTGCATTGAAAATGAGAGCCATGTGCCAGCTTTCATTGCATTTGAACAAAAAATAATACTACAAATTAAAGTAAATAGCTTTTTATTTTTCAGCACAAGTGTGTGTTGCATTAAAAACTATAAAGTGTTAAAGATCTGGCATTATTAGTTGCTGTAAATCGGCCATACTATCTCAATGTTTACCCTCGAGCAAAAGATATTTGTTGTACAATGTTATAGGTTGGGGCAAATTGGCTACGTTACCGTTAAAAGTATTGCGACACAGTTTTCAAGAATTGGGACTGTTGAAAATGAAAAAAAAGAGTAGAAAAGATTGGACGAAGACGATGCGGGACAGTTTTAGCTTTGGGCGACGTCAAAGCAAATGACAAAATTTCATTAAGACGTAGGGCAGCAGAACTTTGTGTGAGCAAATCTCATTTGCAAAGAATATTTACGATAAATATGATAATGCTGAACAAACCTAAATTTTGTCACACTTTGGAATCAAACGACGAAGCACAACGATTGGACTTTTGTTTATGGATTGGAGAGAAGCGTTTTACAGAAAGAAATTTTGAGAACATTATTTTATCGGACGAAGCGTCATTTACCACTAAGTTGTGTTTTCACAAATGTGTAGGTACTGATCAGATGTAAATCCAAACTTTAGAATAAATTGCAGAAGGCAGTACCCAAAAAAGTTAACGTTTGGTGTGCCTTTCATACGATGGGATAATTGGACCCTACTTTTTGGATGGAAATTGAAATCCATTTGCGTATTTGGAGATGTTGCAAAATTACTTTGATGAAATGAATTTGGCTAAGAGACGAAAAATGTAGCAAGACGGTTGCAGCCCACATTCAACTCTTGATAAGGAATTATTTAATCAATACATTTTGGGAAAAATGGATTGGTAGATTTGGGCCATAGCCAAACCAACCAAGAAGTCCGGATTTAACAATTATGGATTTTTACTTTTGGGTCAAACTAAAACAAGTTTATCCCGACAACTGTGACAATGATTTGGAATGATTAAAAAATAAAATTATTCGTGTGATCAGAACCATACCTCTTGAAGAAATTTAATCCCAACCCTTCAACGGAATCATCTCAAAATATAATCTACTTACGTATGTCGTTATAATACATACATGTACCAAATACCAAGTGAAAATCTCAATTTTATTTTATCGACCATTTTAATAATGGAGTGGGAGTGGTGGGAGGAATTGAAGAATATTATAAAAAAAATCTGAAGGTTTCACTTTTAGTATATACACTAAATCTCAAGTTTTTGTACTCCTACTAGTTGGCTTTACTTATTTTCCCCTATTCACCCCTATTTTACCCTCAATCTTTCGACGTAATCATCTCAAAATATAATATAGTTCCATGTGTCGTTATTATATATACGTGTACCAAATTTCAAGTGAATATCTCAACTTTATTTTATCAACCCCTTTAATAATGGTGTGGGGGTGATTCGGAGGGGATGGAAATATTATAAAAAGTCTTTGGCTTCAAGTATATACACCAAATCCCAAAATGTTGTGCTCTTACCAACTTGCTTTACTTATTTTCACCTACTCATCCCTATTTACCCCCCCAACCCTTCACCGGATAAGTTCAAAGAACAATCCAGTTCCAGATCTCGTTATGGTACAGACTTGTATAAAATTTCAAGTCAATAAAAACGTATGCACAAAGAAAAGTTACAGACCGACAGGCAGACCGATTGATTGACATTCTAAACCTATTTCAACAAAAAAAAATTGAAAATTCTTTTATGATTACCATGCTTCCACTCCACTACGTGGATTGGAGGTAAAATCAGGATTATTTAATCCTAGCTCAAATCCCCTGATGACTATTCTAATATTACAACCTTTACATGTCATTTTTGCCTGGAGATTCTCCTGTCTGATTAAATTTTAAGAGTCTAGCTAACACTTTATGAATTCGAAAAATAGAAGTAAAAACATTGAAATAGGGTACAATTTACATAAGTTATAACACTTTAGACAGCAAGTTTGAGAGACTTAAAAACGAAATCGGTATTTACGAAAAATATTTCACCATAAACCGTAACATATGAAAATGGCTACAAAGCATTTTACAGCGATAAAACTGTATACATCGTTTTACATCAATAACACTCCCCCGTTCGAGCCGTCAGATCTAGCTGTTTACTACTAATAATGACAATTGAATGGCCTTTTATTGGCTGCCATGTTAATAAAGAAATATTCTTTGATAATAAACTGTCAGTTGCACGAATTGTATTACCCTAGAAAAAAGTATAGATGTAGTTCAAAGGTTTAACAAAATAAAACTTGACTAGATGTCAATAGGTACAACTGATTTTATAGTGATAAAACAGTATGTATTGTTTTACAGTGATAAAATATTCCGTCAAGAGCCGATCTATCTATTTTGCCACTAATAATGAGATTTGATTGGTGTAATGGTCTCAAAAATGATGTTTTATTGGTTATCATGTTAATGAATGATGTAACCCAATGTTAACAAAGGATAGATAGTAGTGTGTTACTTCAACCTTCTTCTAATGTCACATAGTATTTTGTCGGACAAATTACATGTACTTCGCTGTTTTTTTTAGTTAAGAAAACAATGTTCATACAAATAGGTAAGTAGAGATTAAAAAAAAATAAAAAATATAGGAAACATTTTTATGTTGTATTGTACATTATGCGTTTTTCCTCTAATTAAATAGGAGACAATAGTACATATAAATTGAAATATTTAACATGCTTTAATAAATACCTGAGAGTTAATTGCTATTAAATGTATTGTTAATTTCACCTAAGCCATGTAATTATTGCCTTACAGTCTACATTATCCTCGCGTGTGCTTCCAGGAAAAATATACGAATTTGCATGCATTTATTGTGGATTATGCAAATACATTCCGGCTCTTCTCTGGGCTAAAAGATCTTGATCGTGAATATGAACGTATAATACTTTCAACTTGCAAATACTCCGTTTTTATTTGAAGTAAAGATTAGTTTTCAATGCCTTACCGGAACTGCGCCCTGAGGTAAAATATAAAGATCAAAAAGCATTCATGAATATGAAATTAATTTATTTCGCTTTCAGATATTCTACCTAGTTTTTTTTTAACCATTGGAAACCAATTTAAAGAAGAAACACATTTTTAATAAGGCTCCCCATATAAGTAAATACCTACCATTAAGGCTAGAATGGCAATTCTTAATAATTGCGTCTAAGAAACGAGAAATTATGAAATTAAATTCTAATATAATTACACGAATTGTTGGCAATTTTTTACTGAATGTGAAATGAAATTTTACATGGACAAATTAAACGAAATAAATTATAAATAAGATAATAAATCACTATATTTCTCCTTTATTTCTGTTATTGGAGATACAAAAATTGATTTTATATAAGAGTTGTAGGACTATATCTAAATTTTTTCAAAACGATTAAAAAACTAGAGTGCCAGTGAGCGAAATGTGTTTATAAAGCAATATAGATATAGAGTCGGGTCTAGTTTAAAAAGACCGATGTATGAATTAATATTGCACATACGTTTTCACTATATCTTGCACACAAACCTAAAGCCATAGCCTAAAGACATTGTCCATGTATGTCTACCAAGATTCTTTCCCACTTCTTCTGAGACGGAAATATGAAATGTACACTGAGGAGTGAGAAACATAGTCATAAGCTCAGCGATTCTCAAACTGCGTGGGATTTGACGACGAATATTATTTATTTCCGTGAACTAACACCACTCTAAAGATGAAAAACGTCTTTATATTGTTGCGTGTTTTCCACCTTTTAGGAAACACCCTGTATAAATCCGTGGGTTCTAAATTAACTTCAACAAGACATAAACACTAACACTTTATTTAATAATTTACTGACTATACAATACTTCAAAATAACCTTCACACTTTGTTTACTTGATATTTAACCCCACTTTTTCGCTACTAATTTCACTTTTATAAACTGCCTTCTTAATAAACTTCCCCCTCTGCGCCGGTAATCGCGCCTTATATACTCTGAAATTACCTCTAGATTGAACAAGAATCTTCTTCCACCACACTCTAGAAAAGTCCATGGCTCTTTCTAGAGTCTTTCCAGTCACTATTAGTAGGCATAGGCGTATCATCTCCAGTTCCAAGGGGGTATAATTCATAACAATATGAAATATTTAACTTATTTTTAGTGGTAAATAGTGGATATTCATCCGTCAAATGAAGAATGTCAAACCACTAAGTCTTACAATTTTCTAGTACGTAGATATTACACGTTTTAGAGTAGAGTAAACAGGATCGCGTAGCTCAATCGGTTAGATGCTCGAATATAAATGGGATTGTAGCGAGATCGATCTTCAAGCACTTCTACTTTTTTTATTTGATTAATTATTAAAAGTTAATAATTTTCCTTCTAAAATTTTTATTTTATTGAACCGCGCCTCGAGTTTTGTTAAAACTGTATTTTCCCCAAAAATGTGTCTTTTATTACTACTAGCGCGTGTTTATCACTAATAAAATCTACTTTCTTACGTTATATATTAATACACGAATGGTGAAACGTGCGTCGAGTAGATAAATTGTTCAAGTGTAGTGTTTTAGTGTTTATGAAAACGTATCAATGCGTTGTTCTTTCAGAATTGTTTTAATTTATTTGTGTTAAAATTATTGTTAATTTTTTTAATATGTATTTTGTCAACCAGAATTTTTATTTATTACAGCTAAGAGAAAAATCATTTATTTTCGTTATTCTCATAGAGATTTCAGATTTTTTTTTTTGTAATATGAAATATTTAATTTTTACTGACATCGTTTCCCCTACTAATATTACGATCCTATCCTTTCCTGGCAAGAAATACCCAAACCTCCCCGTGTGTCTTGCCGGACTGTAGCCATAATAGTCTTTGATTTTTTTTTCTAATCACTTATTGTTATTGACAATTGGGCAATTCATTTTTTGTTATCAGTTTCATTTGTGCCCGAACCTATATACCTACAGTGTCCGTCGTAAAGTTGGCTACATATGGGAAACATTTGTATTATTGAGATTTCTAAAAAATATTGTATTGGGGGTTCATTTCTTTTTTTACATGCAAATACCTTTATTCAACTAAAATGCATAAAGTTTTTGTCGAAACAAATAAAATATTTGTGAAATAGACACAAGAGTTTATGATTTTTCATATAGTAATTAATGGTAGGGGTAAAATTTGCACTTTTTTATTTTCCTCATATCTGCTTTAAAATTGATATAAGGGGTACTTTTTGTATTCTATATGCACTTTTTCTTCATAAAATTTTTCGATATCTTAACAATTTGACCCATTTTTTGGTACCACCGTCAACTATTTTTTCAGTCCTGCCAAACCGGTGATCACATGACATGTGTCAAAATGTAATTTTTTGTTGTTGGACATGCATAAATGAACCCCCAATAGAGTTTTATATATAACCAACTTCATGGACACTATAATCAGAATTCCACTAAAATTATGAAGTTATTAAATTAATAATCTTAACAATTTATGATAATATCGTTCGTATTTTTTTTAATTATTTAGCGACATCATTGCTGAGAACTGCTTGAGAACTACTGGCAGTTCTTATGCATCAAATAAAATCTTAGTTCAGACGTCGGCCATGACACAAGTCAGTTTAAATTGTACCCGACTTTATTAGCTGTCCTGTGACTTAAGAATAATAAGACTCCAACTAGAACTGTTTTTGGAAAGTGGAGAATGGGAATCCTCCACAACAGAGAGGAAAGCTACCAATTAATGTATTAAATTTCATGTACATCTGCTACAATTTTGCAGTTATGGCAGCCATATTGGATTCGCCTTTTTGAATTTTTATCACTTGCCATAAGATTATGTAGTAGCTACTAAGCTACCAATTAATGTATCAAATTTCATGTACATTGCTACAATTTTACAGTTATGGCAGCCATATTGGATTCGCCTTTTTGAATTTTTATCATTTGCCATCAGATTCAGTACTAGCTACTCTAAACATACGTAACTACCAATTTAAATGCAGTTCCGACTTAATATGATTTTGAAAGTCCAGTCCGCTGCGCGCTAACCGTAGCTTCGACCACCGCCGAGCAATATATACCCTATAGTTTATTAAAAATATGTAATTGTTATAAATCACCACCGAAGAACGCACACCCAATCTTCAAGTATACTGGAATTAATTTCTTCTTCTGAAGAAATCCTAGTGCCATAGCCGGGAATCTAACCCTAGACTTCTGACTAAAAATCAAGTGTGCTTGCCTATCAAGCAGCTGTGCAACATAATAATATATCGGAAGTGTCCTCCAGCTAATGCTCAACAGGCCAATCCGCATCCGTATGCGGTATAAAATTAAAGCGTAGACACACAACTTGCATTTTATGATTTTTTAAAAAGTGAATTTAATTTTTAGGCACCTTGTATATATGTTTATATATCTGGAGCTTTTAAATATTGCGAGAATACAGTTTTTGTCTTATTTATATTTACAACTGAATAACCCGTTGTTATTTTTTTAAGTCTGTTTTACAGTTGAGCACATCCATTTTGGTCAAATCACGCACAAGCCTTTTCGACTTTTGAAACAAATTGAAGGAGGTAAAAAAATAATGAATCTGGTTTTGCATCCTTTTCCGCCCCCGGAACATTGTTAAATTAGCAAAAAACGTATATTAGCAATAATTTTTTGAAAAAAGTTAGAAATTTATGTAAATCTTGGAGAACGTTTTAATAATAATTACCAAACATCTTCTATCAAGTTTGCACCCTGCTACAAGGACCGGAACATTCCAGAAGTGTCCAGAAATTTTCCGTACTGAAACCTGGAGTGAATATAGAAGTGAATGGGACAAAACTACTGGATAGAAAATTCTTTTAAGGATAATGCTATTAGTTAAGAGTCATACAAACATTTTTAGAATACCTTTTTTGACTTTTGATTCCGATTTTACACCCTTAGGAGAAGCACCTCACTTTTGATCAAGTTGCAAAATCCTTTTTGCATATATTAACTCTTTCAGTGAAACAAAAAGATGCGGAAACATATATCACACTGCAAGCAAAAAGTCTCAACAAAACGTCGATGTGAAATTTCAATTTGAATTTACAAGGTCACATGGCCGCTTCCACTGCCCGGACCTAGTAAGCCTTCCCTAATAGCACCAATATTTCACCAATATATTGTGCTACTAGGGTTGTTCAGCCCCCTCCCTTCACCTACTGGCAAAGAGCAAGCAAAAAGAACAGACCGGTCATTGTTTGCGGTGTCTAAAATGATTCTTTATTAATTTTATTACGATATATTTTCAATTTTTTTTGTTGAAATAGGTTTAGAATGTCATGAAACGACGAGAATTTAAATTTGAGCGGACTGTGTCGGTCTGTAACTTTTTCGTACGCACGTTTCAAGATGTTGACTTGAAAATTGATGCACGTATGTATTATAACGGGGTTTGCATTTCGGAATTTTTTTCAGAAAGTTATAGCACATTTACTTTTTTCCTCCAATATTGTCTCAAAAATTAAAAACTTTCTGATTTTTTTTAAAAACTTTTTTGCTCTAATAACTGACCTATACCCACCGACTGCTGAATATCCAATAATACTTCGTTTCCTTTTTGTTGTCTTTCGTTGATAATATTGCAGTCTCTTTAAGTTTTTTGTTGTTCAATTGGTCTTACCATTGACGGTTTTCTCTTGAAGCGGCATGGACACCCTTAATATATCAGACTTGTGAATGCTAATTTCGCATGTCCAATCACCAGTAAATCTCCACTGCAATTAAATAGCTCAGACAGCCTGAAACTATATATAATGTGATCCCCAAATCGATAAGTCCTTTCGATATCTTCTTTTAGTTGCACTCTTAACTTTTCAATACTTTTTTAATCATAGGGCTGTTCAGAGCCGAGCGACCCCTTAAACAATCTATAACCATAGCTATATGATAAGTAGCGCACTTTCATCATAACCTTGATGTGTATTTCAATTCAAGAATGAATAATAAATAATATAACTGAGATTTCATGAAAATAGTTAAATGGTAAACAGCATTCTGTAGAAATACTTAGAGATGTGAGGGTGTACTACTAACCAAATTGATGCCAATAAAAATTAGTTGTTTTTTTTAACACAGGTCAAGATACTTTAAAAATTGCTGTTATATTGAGTTGTGTGAAAGTTAAAATTGCGTGGGTAATGGTAAAGATACATTTTGAAATAGTATATTACAAATTCACATAGTAGTGGAGTCAGGCCGCTGCTGCTGCCGCTGCTACTGCTGCTCCTCGTTGCTCGAACTGAACTGAGTTCAGTTCGAGCAACGAGAAGCAGCAGCAGCAACAGGCAGCTTTCAGCGAGAACCTGATGATGGCAGATGAGATTCCGCCGAAACGTCATTCAGACAATCATGGCTCCAAGAGGAGCCTACCAACTACACGGGAAAACACCCGGAAGCACACCACCACTTCACATAAACTTGATGTCGACCCGTGGTAAGCAGTTATTCCGATTCACGCCACAGAAACGCACGCAGATCGTCAATATTAGATATAGTGCATCAATAAAGAGTCGAATTCAAAATATATTTTCATTTATTGAAGTAAAATTCAACAAACACAGAAAATAGAAGAATTCAAGTCTAAGCTAATTGTATACAAAACAACTTGTCAGAGAGCACCACCCACCCGTGGCAAGACATTACGTCCCGAGGAACCATAAATCGTTCAGCGGCGAAAGTATTGTGACAATCGACTGTACAAAAAGATTTAGACTCCCAGAAAGATATGATACTGAAATATATGTCGAACTTTTGAAAAATTATTCACTTTTAATTTTGCATTGAAATTTTCAGTTTTCTTGATATCTTTGCCAGGATGCTTCGACTAATTTTATTGGACGTTCTTGTGATTCGAACTCGGAATATTCTCCACCATTTTCAGAACAAAATGCTTTGTTTAACGATTTTTGTTTAAAATACCGCCCCATTGATTTTAGGTTAACATTTTGTATTATTACCTTTTAATTAACATCATAATCTATTTCAGCGACCTAAAATTACCGATACTGTCAATTCGAGCGAAATTTGTTTAAAATTTATCGAGTTACGCCATTTTTATGAAATTTTTAGTGAAAAGTCGACCATATTGAATCAGTCAGCCATTTTGGGTAGTCTTTTTTGACATTATAAACTATTTCAGGAACCTCGAAAACTCCTAATGTGTCAATTTGATTTAAATTGCCTTAAAATTTCTTTCTTCTCTTCTTCTTTTGCAAACCGTGGCACCTGTCAGATTTTTTATAATATGTCAAATATCTCCGAAACTGCTGGGTTTAGATATAGGGTGTGCTGCATGGATGGAATTTTTGGTCATTCCGAAAAGTCGATAATATATAGGGTGTTTCATTTAAAATAAGCAAGTTAGCATCGACTTCCGGTATAACCGGAAGTACCACGTGCTTGTAATTATTTTGGTTCGACTGGCCACACTGACTTTAGTAACTCCCAAAATTTTCAAAAAGATATGTTTACTCGTTCTCCATACTTCTAATACTCCATCTGCTATGAATCATCCTGTATACATACTAGTTAAAGCAAGAAAATAATTTTGATAGCTAACAATTCAAGTTTCGATTAATTCTATTCCTACCCATTTTATTTGATGCCTGCAACTGTCTAATGTAAATAAATATGTAATCGATACTTCATAATTTAGTCTGATGGAAGTAGTAAAAAGCTTTCGTTCCACAACTTTAACTGTTTGTATATTTACCTTAGAAATTTGAACAGGTATATTTTTGCTTCAGAAATTGATCTACATATTTATGTGCGTTATCCTTCT
Organism: Stenurella melanura; assembly: GCA_963583905.1. Classification (NCBI taxonomy): domain Eukaryota; kingdom Metazoa; phylum Arthropoda; class Insecta; order Coleoptera; family Cerambycidae; genus Stenurella; species Stenurella melanura. Next base: position 17,633,597 of record OY757309.1, read on the forward strand.
TTTTATTTTGCCCCAACTCTTTTAACTTATTGAGAACATAGAAGTTTGCATAATGGATGTCGCAATGTTAAAGGATGTATGATCCTTTGAAACTCGAGGCCCTGTCAAGAAGATTGAACGCCTACAACATTAAATCAAAAGGGTGTACAAATAATGTGTTATATATTTTTCAAGTTATGATATATTGCGTATAGCTAATATCTTGTTTGGAGTTTTCCCAACATCGAATATGTCATTAGTAGTGCAGTCATTGAAGCATTTGATCTAGAACTCCGTTTAGGAGTCGATTTGTAATTGATAGTATTGCAAATAGTTCAGGAACTGCGTCATCGAAAGGGGGTGATAGTTAAGTAAAATTGATGTCTAGGGGTTTTAAATTGCGCTCTTTACGTTGATGAAATCGAAATTTAAATAGCAAATTCTACAAAACACTTTTTTTTTGAAAAATCGGCTTTTGAAACCCCCTTAAAATCGCACGCTACTGATATATATCACATATTACCAAGTTTAAAAAATCACCTTATCGATCTTACCACCAAAATTTGATGTTAATCAACCATCAATTAACGGGTATACAGGGGTGTTGCGATCTTAAGCGGGTCAAACTGTATAATGTTTTTTTAACATGCTTCTATTAGCTTGACCTGTAACACTGAAGCAAATCTTACAACTCATTTTCAACCCACTTCCCAATGCTGTATTGACTTAACATTTGGCATATGTATATGGTATTTTCATTTAATATCAGATTCCACTAAAAATTGGTATATCGAGATTTTTGAGACCGCAGATTTGGGATCAAAACTCAAAAATTCAAAATACCAGCTTCAATATGGCGGGTAAGTTTTACCATTCATCGTCTGATTTGACTGAGAAATCGCTATCTGAGAGTTATTGAGGTTGCAGATTACAATTATCTGCTCCAAATTTAACAAAATGGCGGCGTCAAAATGGCCCATAAGTTTTGTATTTTATGGTCTGATTCGTATGAAAATCGGTATCTGAGGATTCTCGAGCTCGCAGGTTATAAATATTTTGTCGAAATTCAAGAATTCCAAATGGTGGCTTCAGGATCACGAATAGGTTTTGTTATTTACAGTTAAAAAATTTTATCGAACAAATGAGAATAAAGCTAAAAAGAAGAAAATAAATAAATAATTTAAAAAAATCAAAAAGTACGCTTTTAAAAATAAACTGAAATTGTTCAAAATGCACTAAAAAGGAGAAAATAAAGTTAATAATAACAATAATTATGTTAAGAAACGTAAAAGCGTGGGGCGCCTGATGAGTAAAATTTTCTCCAGGCACTTTGAACGCCCCACGCTTTTACGTTTCTTAACATAATTATTGTTATTATTAACTTTCTTTTTAGTGCACTTTGAACAATTACAGTTTGTTTTTAAAAGCGTGTTTTTAATTGTTTTAAATTATTTATTTATTGTTATCGTATGTAGTGCTTAAAATTTTATCGGTAACATTTTTTCGAAAGCGTGTTTGCCTAGTAATATAAGGAGTGTATATTGACAGTTTATTATATCTATACGATTTCCTTCACATTGATTAAAGAAAATAGATCGAGTATTCTTTAAAGTAAAAAAAATCGCATGAAAATCAGATCACTCATTGACGAAATCTGAAACATGTGAAACCACAGATGGGTACCCCTTATTTAATGTGGGGGATTAATAATATGACTTTTTGATAGAATTAAAAAATTTAGTAGACTGTTATGTCAATTAAGTACTAAGGTAAACGTAGTTATATTTCTTGTTATTTAATGGGTAATGTATACTAATTTATTAATTAAGCTTACAATTTATCAATAACATATTAAATCGATAGCACGATTTTGAGTCGTGGTATTTAGTAAAACTGAATTAACTGGAATTTCATTTGGGTATTTATATTTGCTGGAAAATCCGCTTTGTTTATGTGGTGTAGCAAATTCAATACAAATAGGAATGTTTTAGAGTCCAATCGTTTCTCATTATTTATATGTTTATAATACTTAACGTGAATGGTACGAACAGGTACTAAACATACCTTCAGATAGCGTTTATTTATAAATATTTTTTTTGCAAAGTATGCGCACAAACGATATGTATTTATTAATTAATGACTACCTATTTAACAATGCAATAGATGTATAAAGAAATATGTGTTTTTATTAGTGTATGTAACATCAACACTTATTTGTGAGGGTGAGGTTCTCAATTATACCTGTATATATTGTAACATATTCTTTATAGGATTTTGCAAACAGCAGAGAAAATTACTATCTATAACTAAAAGAAAAACCTTGTGCAAAATTATTAATTAAATCTTTGCATTCTTTCGATGACCTGAATTCTAGTTATTAGCAAATTAAAATCCTAAAATGAATTTGTTTAGTTTCTTATTTGACAATTCTCATTCTAACACTAGCATCCACATAGTCCCCTACGGCCATGCAGATTAAACTAGTATCTACATAACCCCTACGATCATGCAGATTAAGTTAAAAAGAAGAACTAAGGCCTAAAATGAATTTATTTCTTGCCTTGAATTTTTTTTTTCATTCTAATGGATTACATTTTCATGAAATCTATCATTCTGTTTCTTGAAAATGCTTAGCTTTTGAAACGTTTTTCGCCCTTATTCTGGAGCTCATCAGAAAGACTTAAAGCCATCCATAAATATGTTTCTTGCAAAACCAAGACAATTTTTATGAATAAGTATGAAATAATTATATTTGACATTGACTGATAAAAACAACCCCACCTATCTATTAACTAACTAGTATTGGAGCCTATTATACTCTATGCATGTTTAAAAATGAATTGTTATTTATTGCTTATAATTGTATTGAAACTTCTTTATAGGATTTGCAAACAGCAGAAAAAATAACTATCTATAACTAAAAGAAAGACTTTGTGTAAAATTATTAACGAAATCTTTGCATTCTTTCGATAACCTGAATTCTAGTTATGCTAGCAAATTAAAATCCTAAAATGAATTTGTTTAGTTTCTTATTTGACAATTCTCATTCTAACACTAGCATCCACACAGTCCCCTACGGCCATGCAGATTAAACTAGTATCTACATAACCCCCTACGATCATGAAGATTCAGCTAAAATGGTTATAACACTAGCGTGTTAGAATGAGAATTGTCAAATAAGAAATTAAACAAAATCATTTTAGGATTTTAATTTGCTAGAATAACCAGAATTCAGGTTATCGAAAGAATGCAAAGATTTCATTAATAATTTTACACACAAGTTTTTCCTTTAGTTATAGATAGTTTTCTGTTTCTTGCAAAATCTTATAAAGAATACGTTTCAATACAATTATAAGCAAACAAATAATAATTTATTTTTAAACATGCATATAGTATATAGGCTCCAATACTAGTTAGCTAAGTGAGGTTGTTTTTATCAATCAATGTCAAATATAATTATTTCACACTTATTCATAAAAATTGTCTGTTTTGCATGAAACATCTTTATGAGTGGCTTTATGTCTTTCTGATGAGCTTCAGAATAAGGGCGAAAATCCTTTCAAAGGCTAAGCATGTCCAAGAAACGGAATGATAGATTTCATGAAAATGTAATCCATTAGAATGAAATTTTTTTTAAGACAAGGTAGATAAATAATTTCATTTTAGGCCTTTGTTCTCATTTTTAACTAAATCTGCAAGATCGTAGGGGGTTATGTAGATACTAGTTTAATATGCATGGCCGTAGGGGACTGTGGATGCTAGTGTTAGAATGAGAATTATCAAATAAGAAATTAGACAAATTCATTTTAGGATTTTAATTTGCTAGCGTAACCAGAATTCAGGTTATCGAAAGAATGCAAAAATTTCATTAATAATTTTACACAAAGTTTTTCTTTTAGTTATAGATAGTTATTTTCTTTGCTGTTTGCAAAATCCTATAAAGAATATGTTTCAATACAATTATAAGCAAACAAATAATTCATTTTTAAATATACCTGTATATGTTTTTTATATTTGCTTAATCGGTACTCTAAAATGATAAGCAAACTATTTTGAAAACTGTTGGATATGACTATTGGTGGTGGTCTCTTCTTAGTTTCATTGAGTTACTAGACCGAGCTCCCATGAAAGAGAGAAAACGATTTAGAAACACTTTATGCATTAAAAGTGTTTCTAAATCGTTTTCTGTCTCTATCTCTGATATCGCTCAATTTTCGGAAATTGAAGGTCATATTGTATATTCTCTTAGATTTAGACAAAGTAGGTCCAGAAGCTATTCGAGGTTACTGTCAATGTAAAAACGGTAGGATTTTGTGCGCACGTCATGACAGTGATCTGTCGTACTTAGGAATAAGACTACCTGCCGAAGATTTATCGCTGGTACCAGTTTTACAAGAGTATTTTGATGAAGACGTATAGTGGAAAAAGATGGGGTACCCACTAGAGCATTATTAACTGATATTTAACGTCTTGACACATACAGTGTAACCATCTAAGAGAAAAGTATTTTTTAGGAGTCAGTATAGAGAAATAAGTAAAGCAAGCTGATAAAAGTACAGTAACAAGTGAAAAAAACTACATTTTGATATGCTTTTTGTCCAATTTGTTGGGATAATTCATTACATTTTCAGCAGAGGGTCGCTGACTCAGTGCTTTGAGATGTTTTATTTTTCTTTTTTTTTGCATTGACTAAAGTAAAAGCTAACTACATTTTGAAACACGGAAAGGGCATCGGTTCTATTTTTATTTAGTAAATGCAAATAAGGAAATGAATGATGATATTTTAAATATAACATTATCACTTATCAATTTGTAATATTTTTTAAATAATTCTATGGCATGCATTTTCGTAAATAACTCGATTATTTTAAGTTTTTCGAAAAAACTCTATTTCAGATTTTTTGTCCAAAAAGGTCCATGCCTTATACTGGTTATAGAGATAGATCGACGGAATAGTTAATTTTCGATTTTTATTAGGAAACTGTTCGGAATTTGTAGAATGTATCAAAAAAATCAAGTTTTCCAGGATTTGTAGATTTGCTTTTGTTTTCTCAAATTTCTCACAAACGTCAACTAATAGACCTAATCGAGCCCTACAATTGAGATTTTTGAAAATCAAAATCGGACCTTCGGTTCGGGAGTTATTAATTTCTTTGAAAAATCATACTCGGACCTGGAAAACATACTTGCGGTCAACGGATTCGGGCCGCCAGCAATAGGCTTGATTTGTGGCCGGGTATCTTTGATCCCACCAAGTCTCATCGAAATCGATCAATATTCTGGACAGTTATCGTGCTTCCTAGCCCGATTTCAAGAAAACCAGTTTTTTGCAAAAAAATCAATTCTCATTTGTTTTTCGACATAGCCTCTGGTATACTTATTTGTAGGGCTTTGCCAGCGGCACCATTTCTTTTTTGAAATGTCTCGATCCGACTACCCGTTATCGAGTTATTCAATTTTTCCCGAAAAACTCGAAACGTCTATATCGGGTACTTCCGGTTTCCGAACGGAGCCGAGCTTCCGGCGTTAAGGTTTTCTAAAGACCTCCTATTAACCACCCAAGTTTCATCGCAATCCGAAAACGGATTGAGGGGGCTGGGCGTGACAGACAGACAGACCGACCGACCGACAGACAGACAGACAGACAGACGGACCGACAGACAGACCGACTGACCGACGGACGGAATTTTCTAAATTCGCTCTCGAATCGATAGATATGACTTTCACATCGATCCGACGTTTTTTTCGGGTTTCGATGGTCCACCGGAAAAATGCTAAACGTATACTACATTTTTTTTTCAAAATGTAGTAACAAGACCTCAGACTTATAATAGTTACCCCTCCCCCCCCACCACTTCTGCATTATTAAGGGAGTTGATAAAATAAAATTGAAATTTGATACACGTATGTATTGTAATGACAGCTGATTGAGATGATTCCGTTGAAAGGGTGGTGGAGGTAAATAGGGAAAAATAAGTAAAACAAGCTAATAAGAGTCCACAAACTTCATTTTTGGCATATGTGCTAAAATCCAACGCCTCAAATTTTATTATTATATTATTAAAATTCTATGACCAATTATTTCCACATATTAGAGTGCAAATATGGTGAAGATGTTTTCCTTTAAAGAAACTTGGATAGGAAATGTGGATGTGGAAGTGGTGATTTGTTAGACAGCGGTTTTTTAATTTCATGATCATCCTTGACCAACATAATTTTTGATATTACAGTACACGATTTTCCACAAATAATATCACACCGTAATATTCTCTCTCAAAAACAACGAACGATATTAAATACGGCTCTGCTGAAAAGTCACTACCAACATCATTAATAAATGCAATAAAGTTACCTTACTCCATTAAAGAAAATACCGATGACATTACAGCTCAAAAACTGACAATATCAAAACAAATACATAGTAAGCACTGTCGTGAGCACAAGTCTTATAACATATTTTTTTTTCTAAATTGTAGTTGTGTAGGTACTTCTAACTTTAATTTTTGTGACATTGGCAGTTAGTTGTCAAAATTCATATTAGATATTCCATCGAGTTAAGGCGAGTTCATATGCCAGCTTTTAGCGTTTTTGCTTTTGGCGTATCGTTTTCTGATTGGATCTTGAGCGAAAGAGCGCTGTTCAAGGTCAGTGAGCAAGAAGTCGAAATCATTTCAACTTTTTTCGTAAAAACGCGCAGTTTTCTGTTTCTTAACCTTACTTCTGTCACATTTTGCTTACATTGTCAAATCTAAATAACTTCTCGTTGTGGCGATTAGGTATTTAAGTCGTTGATTAGGCCAAAAAGGATTAGATTTGGCACACTCTGAACAAATTTTTATATTTTTCTTTATCTGCTAAATTCATTTCAACTATTAGATTGTCAGTGATGCTTTTAGATTTCCTTCCAAAAAAATTGGCCATACCCAAAATTTTCTTGTATTACGTTTAAGGTGCTTTTTATAATAATAAAGTACAGTCACCTTTATTATACATTTTTTTAATTCAAATAAACGGAATCTCCATAATAATAAACACAATATGAGGTTAGATTAATGATTTCGTTGCTCAAATTTTACAACCAGCATGTGAACAGTGCGCGCTTTCTATTCGTACTTTCCGCGATGCGCGAAAGCTCACATCTGAACCCACCTTTAAAAGGTAGGGGGAAGCAGTCACGTGATCAAAAACGGCATCATTTCGCCATCTTGTTACTACTTTTCCGTCAAATAGTGACAGTTTGTTTTCCATGCGATTTATTGTGATTTTTACTGATACTTTGTTAAATTTTACACAATAAACATTGAAATGACTATGGTGTCGTGTGCTTGCTCTTCTAGAGATGGTGCTGACAAGAAGAAATTAACGGGAATAACATTTCATAGGTAGTGTAAACAACAAACAGACCCGCATAAAAAAAAGACAGCTAATTAAATGTTTTTTAATATACTCAGGTCCTATATTTCGTAGAATAGAAAAAAAATGGTTTATTTTAGGATAAAATCGCACATTTTATATATAAAGGTAAATAAAAACTGTTACATATTTTGCCTATAATTTTTTAAATAGTAGGAAGTAGTATCAAACAGTGTTAATACAAATCATTTTTTTGTCGTTCTCTTTTTATCTATAAGGTTTGTGTTTATAATATTAAATAAGTCATAAAACCATATTCTAGGGCGTGATTTTTTTAAAAAAGTTACAAACTCAAGTGTCAAAATATGAATTTCTATAAAAATTCAAACCACAAACCTGTTCGTTTTTTATTTCACTTTTGTATGAAATATTATTCAATAGAACTAGTAATTAAAAAGTTATAGAAGCTGTGCAATACTTTTTACTCATATTGTTGACATATTATAATGCCACATTTTAAAAAAACATATTGAACATGTCTATTTGGGTAAACGTACAATAAATAAGTCTCAAAGTATTAGGCATCAAAGCAATAAAATTGTATTATTTAGAGGCCAAAATATATTTTAAAATGTTTATTTTGTGTTTTATTTGTATATGTATCCTTTATTCTAATTCTTTTTGCTAAAACTATTGCATTTATTGAATTGAACATTTACTTACGTTATCCAGATAGACTGTCTCGTCGGGGTACAAAGTTCTTATTATTTTAATTAGTCTGGGTCTGGTAAAACCACCATAATGATTGTTACTACATTTAGCCACGCCTACTGATGCCGTTTCTCAATAGGAAATTTGTACAGGATGTCGGTTCCCTACTCAATGAGATATTCAAATAGAGACAGATTTACATTAGAAAAAAATAGTTGTCCTATGTTTTTTTGCTCACGACAGTACCATAAATAGAACAGCAGATCAAGTGACCAGTTTATATTCCCGAGTGTTTTAGCGAAATGCTGATTTGCTAATGTGTTCCATAAATAGTGTGCACATGTATATAATAAATATCTATATTATTTTCTGTGCAATTTTCAGAACAGAAAATATTTTTAGTAGCTAAGTCAATGATCTTTTAACAAATAAAATATTACCATTCTCTTTGAATTCTAGACAGGGAATTATAGTCTTCTACCCACAAATATCCTACGCACCCTAAACTGGTTAAATGATACCCATCTGTTCTTTGTAAATTTACCATAATCTTCCTGCCTCTTTCATAATGAAAATAAGAAGAAACTGTCACATTACAAAAAATGAAACAAAACTGAACCAAACAATAAAGTATTAATTAAGTATTTATTAATTTTTATTTAAAGTGCTTTAAGCGGTTGTTTTTATCTACAGAATAGATTAACTGAGGTTCACTACATTATAGAGAACATTTTGATTTGATTTGACTTTGAACTTTATTTGTAAAAATAGTTAAATTCAGCCGTAATAGTTTTCTATTTGACATGTTGGTGAATGTTGCTTCTATGCACTTAATGTAGTGACGAGACGATTTAAGAAAGGGTTACATATTGTTTGAAAATTATTAGGAATAGAATAATTAATTAAGATGGATTGAATTAACGCAACACAAGTAGCGTCAATACCAAGTGCAAAAGTGGCCGGATGAGTGCAAAAAAACTTGTTAGTAATCTGTTTTTTTCTGTCGAATAAAAATTTACTTCACTTCCAAAATTTGTACCATATTGCTGATATGCCCATATCAAAGAGTAGAGAATTAATAAAAGAAGACAGACCGTGAGGACGAAAGATAGTTGTTAACGCTAAATTAAAGGGACATGACACCCAACGGAAACGGTTTCGGGATTTGTCAGGTGCCCATTAAATTCCATTGATCAAGAAAGATTACTAAAAGACAGGTTGACTCGTTAGTGGAGTAAAAAAAGGACATTGATGTGTATAGTTTTGTAACAGCAATATTATGCTTTCATACTCTCTGGGGTATCACCAGGAGTATATATCTGAGTTTTGAAATTCCAAAGCCTATTGCGTTTTTTTATGAACAATTTTGTTTCTTGAAAAGCGTTTTTTTAGGTAAAAAGGTGAATATCTCCGGTTCCAGAGGTCAGATCGGAACAAACTAAAAACCAACAACCTTCGCAATTAAAATTCCAACAAATCTGCGTTGGTTTTGGGTCATTTGTACCTACATAACGTACAAAATGGAATAAACTGCCTAAAAGGCGTTTTTTTCCATTTTAACACCTAGGGTCGTCAAGAGTTCCAATCGGTTTCAGAAAATATACCTTTTGTTGAAAACAAAACATCCTGAAATTTTGGTGCCCAAATATTGAACCTTGTAGACACAAATGAATTTGTTATCTAAAACTTGAATTGCCCGCCATTTAGTGCCATTGAGTCCAAAATGGATAATTTTTTTCAAAATGTAGTTCTGGGCGCCAGCTCTTCGATAGCATTAAGAAAATTATTTTATAGTCATTTTGGCCAAATGCCTTTTTCGGCATTTATTTATGAACCTAATGACAACAAATAGATTTTCTCGACCATGTTGAAAACATTTTTGAAACGTTATATAAAGAATATCAAATTCCCCTAAATAAATACGTTAACTACCAACTTAAGTAAGCCGGAAACAATTGAGTACGGTGCAACAAAACAAGCCACTTTTTCGGCATCTATTTATAAACCTAATGACAACAAATAGATTTTCTCGACCATTTTGAAAACATTTTTGAAACGTTATATAAAGAATATCAAATTCCCCTAAATAAATACGTTAACTACCAACTTAAGTAAGCCGGAAACAATTGAGTACTGTGCAACAAAACAAGAGGTAATCTTGATATATAAATTTAAAAAAGAGTTGTCCAGGCTAATTAACAACAATGAAATGTAAATGCTTGAAAATTAGTTTTTATAAGTTAAACATGTTTTTTTTGGGCGTGTCATATGAAATAAATATGTTTCAAAATAATACAGTTCAAATATTAGCCAAGAATAGGCATTTGTTACTTAACAATTGGCCAAAATGCTAAAAGTTAAATATTTTGAGTTCAGATGGACGAAAATTAACTTTCTCTCGTAATTCTCTTTCTTTTATGATAAAAATATTTCAAAATGGCCGAAAAAATCTATTTGTGTCATTTGGTCTACATATAAATGCCAAGAAAGTGGCGAAAATGACTGTAAACGATTTTTTTTATGTCATCTGAAAGCTGGCGTCCAGAACTACATTTTGAAGAAAAAATGATCTATTTTGAACTTAATGGCACAAAATGGCGGGCAGTTCAAATTTCACATAACAAATTCATTTGTGCCCACCAGTTTCCATATTTGGGCACTAAAATTTCAGGCTGCCTTGTTTGTAACAAAAGATATTTTCTGAAAGCGTGAAACCGATCGGAACTGATGACGTCCCTGGGCAATAAAATGAAAAAAAAAATCGCTGTTTATCCAGTTTATTCCATTTTGTACGTTATGTACGTACTCAAATGACCCAAAACCAACGCGGATTTGTTAGAATTTTAATTGCGAAGGTGTTTGGTTTTTTGTTTGTTCCGATCGAACCTCTAGAATCGGAGATATTCACCTTTTTACCTAAAAAACACTGTTCAAAAAACAAATTTGTTTATAAAAAAACGCAATAGGCCTTGAAAGTTCAAAACTCAGATATACAGGGTGTTTCGTGAGTGACTGGCCATACGCTAGTGAGGGGTACAGAATCTTAAGACGATTTAAGAATGACCTTTATTAGATCTCTAATGCCTCTCGTTTCTGATATACAGCGTGTTTTCTATTTTTTGCCAAAATTTAGATCGGTCGTATTTTCTTAATGGCTGTAGCAAATTGTACCAAATTTAATAGATATGTTTTACTAATAGAGGTCTACATAATTCAGCATCGAAAACAAAAAAAAAAGTCAGGGCCTGATCCAATTTTTTTAATTTTGGATCTTATCTAAAAACATCATCCTGTATATGGATTTTGGCAATGTCCAATACAGATTTTCAAAATAGTCTAATAGTGTGTCTGAACCATGTAGTTAATTCAAAAAACTTCAATATAATATTATAATAATGTAATTGAAATATTTAGTAAGTTTTTACACAGTTTTAATGATTAGAGAATTAACAACCATATAAATCTATTTCAAAAATCTCTTGATAAGCATTTTCCATAGACAATACTCAAAGTACCTGTCAAAAACTTTGTTCTTGCTTGTTTGAGGCAGCACTTAATCTGTTAAACTACTTAGTTAAAAATACTAAAGTTAAAATGTCTTATTCTGAAGAGTACGTTGACATTAGTTACATTTATGGTTTTTGTAATGGGAACTCCAGGACCGCCGTTAGAGAATATCGTCGACGGTTTCCCAATCGACGAATTCCCTATAAATCAACTTTTTTTTTTGTTCACAATTATGCACAACAACACGGGAAATTTCCTTCAGCTCCTTTGCGAGGTGAACGTCCTACTCGACAAGATGTAAATGAAGAAAATGAAATTCTGGGGATAGTGCACCAAAATCCTTCAATTAGTATACGAAGAGTAGGTGCAGCTTTAGGAGTCCCTCATGTAAGAGTTTGGAAAACTTTAAAAAACAACAATTTGCATCCTTTCAGTTTTTATACAGTTATTTTAATTTCATGTAATTGTACTGGATCAAATTCTTTTTAACTAATTGTACTAACTATTTAGGAGCTCCATTGTTTCAGTTATTTCACTTCAGTATAATTTTTATTTTGTTTGTTCACATTTTTACATATTTAATTTTTTTTTTACTTTTGTTGACATTTACACATTTTTACATTTTTTTATTGTTGTAGCAAATTCTAACAAACAGACAGTAAAATTAAATCTTTCCACACAAAATTAATGTCATCCATGTAGTTACTGTTTTTGTGACCGAAAATCACCCAAATATTTTTTAAATGGATTTATTGTGAAACTCAGCTGTTAATTCTCGAGGCGTTAAAAGTGTGCCAAAAAAACTAACTACATGGTTCAGACACACTATTAGACTATTTTGAAAATCTGTATTGGACATTGCCAAAATCCATATACAGGATGATGTTTTTAGGTAAGATCCAAAATTTAAAAAAATGGCTCAGGCCCTGACTTTTTTGTTGTTTTCGATACTGCATTATGTAGACCTTTATTAGTAAAACATATTTCTTAAATTTGGTACAATTTGCTACAGCCATTAAAAAAATACGACCGATCTAAATTTTGGCAAAAAATAAAAAACACGCTGTATATCAGAAACGTGAGGCATTAGAGATCTAATAAAGGTCATTCTTAAATCGTCTTAAGATTCCCTGCCCCTCACTAGAGTATGGCCAGTCACTCACGAAACACCCTGTATATTGTGATACTCCAAAAGGTATGAAATCATAATATTGCCGTTACAAGACCAAAGATTAGGGAACTAACAAGATAGGACAGTCAGAAGGAGAAGACGAAATAGACGAAGACAGTTGTGAACTCCAATTTAAAGGGACACGACATCCAGCGGAAACGATTTCGGGATTTGTCGGATACGCATTAAATTAATTTGACCAAGTTAACTAAAGGATAGGTTGGCTCATTAGAATCGACAAGTGCTACGTCACGTATAGACCTCGATGACAGCTGCATGGGGCTGTTTCAAAATTATTCTTTCAATGTACAATTCTTTCCTAACCAAATAGATACCTTTATGACTACATGTTTGTTAATATGAAGTCTTTTAATAACTGAGTGAAAATACGATTTTTTTCCGAGAGTTAGGTCGATCAAACGAAAATTTGTTTTTATTTGAAACTTTTTTCATAAAGTTAGCAGTTTTCGAGTAAATCACTCGTGAAAAAAATTGACCAATGAACTGATGCTTCAGAACTTATTTTATAAAAGAACTTACAAGGTGTGCACTTTTGTTTTATTAAAGATGATAACCTTTAACCTCCATTTAAAAACTGATTAAATATCAAATGTACCCCCTTAATCTTTGACTTCTGTCACTAATATAGTTTTATTATATAATTATTTATACACAATATAACCCACGGTAATTTTGTTTAGCTGAGACAATAGTGTTATAAAAAGAAAACCTCCATTCAACTAAAGTAGGTTAAAAGGGAAACACTTCTACATCAAAATGTTTTTAAATTTAGTTGTAGCACTACTCACATATTACACAATATAAAGTGCATAATTACTGTGTAATTCGGAAATATTTATTAAAGCATCTCCCTTGAATTTCTCACCAAAAAGTCCAAATAGTCTAAGGCACTAGTGTCCAAGAAAATCCAATTTTTCGTGTTCTCATTTTGCCCGTCATAATCCAAGTTTCTCTTCAAATGCCAGCATCTACCTATTTACACAGGTACAGCGTTAATCGTTTTTCGTAAATTATGAAATACAAGTACTATCGTGAGCGTTGCAAAGATTGTTCTTTTGAACCGTACATTCTCTTGCATTTTTTAAAAGAGATAATAGAAAATAATAAAATTTCCGTCCTGTGAATTGTTATGTTAATTGTGGTTTTCTTTTCTGTTTCAGGTAATTAACCCATAAATATATATCAAACTATCTAGAACTTCATGTTATTTGTAAGTAAAATATAAATGTTTATTACAATTATTTAGCTTATATGTATTTTGCTCGGTGTTCCTGGTTTACTTACGTCTCAGAAATGTGAATTTTTAAAAAGAAAATTGCTGTTGTCCCCTAAAGTTATGGTGAATGTGTGTGTGTGTGTTTTCTCCAAATGTATACTTTATCTCAAAATTGCCGGTATAAAAAATGTCGGGATATTTATTTTGTTCTTTACGGCACTATCAAAGGCGCCGACATTTTTTATACCCAGAATAAGTTTGAGGTAAACTATACAATGTATTACAAATTGAGGCTGCATGTATTGCTATCCCTTATTATAAAACAGAAAGTGGATTAAATGGAGAAACTATTCGAGAATTTTTGGGCATTTCACTTTTGCCTTTAGATTTGATCAACTAATTTATTTTTTGAGATAATTAATAAAAATCAAAATTATGCGTTTCTGAAAATTCCTCATATTTCCTTAATTTAAATTATTACGTCATTTTAATTTATACATTGTACTAGGGCCGTTCCTGACGGGGGTTCAACAGGTGCAGTCGAGGCAGCACAATTTAGGGGGCTGCATTAATGTGAAAATAGAATATTTATTTACTTATTAACAGATAACGGTTAATATTTATATACTATAATGTATTCATAATAAAAAATTCTTTGTTTCATTTCTGTAAAAATAATTAATTTCAGAAATATAATAGCATGATTTCTCTTGAAATAAATATAAATATTGTCAACCACATTTGTAAATCTTGGAAAAAATTCTAGTGTCAAAATTCTATAAAAATATCTTGTTAAAGCAAAACTTAAAAATATTTATCAATTTGAATAGTAGAATATACAAGAATAATATATTAATAAATACTATTTCTTTATTATTTGTTAATTATTCATAAATCAGTGAGAAGTATCATCAATAATTTCAAATTTTATTAACTTCTGACGTCACGGTTTACAACTAAATCAAGGAATATTTGTTTTTCTTAAGATTCCTCACTGGTAATATAAAAGAGGTAGAATATATGCGCACATTTCTGCATATACTTATAAACAGATGCACGAAACTAAATTATCATTCCCAAGATTTGAATGAAATATATCAAAATAATATTCATTGCACATGTAAGTTTCGTACATAAAATACATGAGTACTTAAGAAGGGCAACTCCTGAATTACGCACATAAAATGGTTTTTGATTTCGTATTATTTAAGGTATTTTAGCAGTCGAGTCGTCTAAATTGTGTATTATTTTGTACATTAAGGTGGCCATTCCCTAGAAAGAGACATCCGATAGGGAAATATTTATTATTTTTAGCTATAACTTCTTTTTCTTAGTACGTATATTTAAAAAAACTATAAGAGTACCTAAGTAGAAGCATAACAAGATTATTACTATGAATTTTCACTCAATAATTTTAGTGGTTTGCAAAATAGCTCGATTTAAATTTAAAAATTGTGTTAATCTTCCTATTTCGTAGTTTTAAATCGAGCTATTTTGCAAACCACTGAAATTATTGAGTGAAAATTCATAGTAATAGTCTTGTTATAGTTCTACTTAGGTACTCTTATATATTTTTTTAAATATACGTACTAAGAAAAAAAAGTTATGGGCAAAAATAATAAATATTTCCCTATCGGATGTCTCTTTCTGGGGAATGGCCACCTTAAGTGTAGAGCGCAGAGCTTCCTGCATTATAGGCTGAGAAAAGAAAATCTATTTAGCAGCTGTCCATAGTGGAAATCCATAACAGTGTTATAAATTTTACATGAAGCGAATTTTAGATGCCGTGCCGATACGACGTTGAATATTTCGATGCTGGGATTCTAAATGAGTGAGGCGTATTCAAGCTTTATAATGCATTTAGCAAGAGGCATCATCAACGAAGTGCAACAACTGAATATTATCAAAGCCATTTGAATTTATAATTGAATTTATAAATAAACATAACAATATGTTTGTTAAAATTCGGTTTAGCATCAAAATGAACATCCATGTCAGTAATTTCATCTGTCTACTTAAGACCTAAGGCAGTTCAATTGATAATAATTGTGTATCACAGGATGTTTCTTCTTAGTGATAGAAAAGGCCATTACACTAAACGATATTTAAAGATGATTTTTTTTTAAAGCACCATTCACTTCCATTAATTGCTTTGAAGTAGCTCCTTATGGATGCAGAAGTTGTAGTTTTGAATTAAATAATAATTAAACTACGAAGAATGTTTTATATTTTTCCCAATACAAAATGATTTTATTTTGTTGGAATAGTTGTCTCAATTGCATATTCTGTGTTCATTATGTGATTTCGTATGTTCTTAATAATGGGCCTTTTCAGCATATTTTTTTTATTGCGGAATCATACATTTTATGAAAAATTAAAATACCCGTATTTTTTCAATTTCTATTTTGATGCAGATTAGATCCAGAAAAAAATAATTAAAATCACCTATTTACAAGTCCAATTTAAACGATTATCCGTAACGCGCCATTAATACGTCAGCAATCCCAAGCCAATAGTTAAAAGGCGACTCGGCAACGTTGTACAAAATCAGCATTCAATTGACGTTTGTAGTGATGGGCGATATCGCGATTTTCCAATCACTCCTTAACGGCAACTTATATTTTTCACTTCCGGTGGTTTTAAACTAACGCCATCACAATCTGCAAGCTGATATGTTTACCGTTCGTCGTAATTTGTTTGAGTGAATGTATGGCTGCATTAAGCAGCACTGGACAAGTATGAATTGAAAGTAAAACGATGTAAATTACACTTTATATTAATATTTTATATAATCACGGTGATTTAATCACCGTGATTTAATCACCGGCAGTGACATATCGCTCATGACTAGACGTTTGACAGCTTGCTGATGTTAACATTTTGGTTTTGAGGTTAGCGTAAATTGAAAGCTTCCGATTCCGATTAAAATGTCTAGCAAGCAGTGTTTTGTTCCATTCTGTGAAAATACGACCGAAAATGCCCCAGAAAAGACGACAGCTCAAATGAAAGTTTAAGGTTATCCGCTATCCGCATGCTCGGTGATCGCAGTGTTGCCGATTTGCAAGTTCTTCTGTTGTGTCCTCGATGATGATTGGTGGGATTACGTGTGCAACCAAGGCGCGTGAAACTCGAGCGTTTGAAATACCCCGTGAAAGTTGTTGTATTTCGCTAATTTATTTCTCAGAGATTGCTGTTCTAAGACGCCTCATTTTTAGATACAAAATTATTTTATTTTCCCCAAATGACACCCACCATATTTAAATGTCAAAATTCGAATGTACTGTAAAGGCCCATTGTTACACAATAGATAGTGTCAAAATATTAACAAAGCAACAAGATCGTTGATAATATTGTTTGATTTAATTTTCATAATTTATAATGAATAGGTATGTATATCCGATTCTTTGTGTTCATTTGAGATTCATTATAAAAATATCGTAGCATTTAATAGAGGTTTTTGAGAACAAACACTTTGCCGGAAGTATTTTCTGTGACTTGTCAAAAGCATTCGATTGTGTACATGATATTCTCGCTTCTAAATTTTGTAAATGTGTGCTTCGACGTACAGCACTTAATTTTTTAAAATCATACCTGAATGACAGGGATGAAATAACTACACAACGGAATGGCGTCATCATCGGTAAAAGTAAAATTTGTAGTTCCACAAGGTTCCGTACTAGGACCACTATTATTCTTAATTTACGTAAATGATTTACCTAATTACGTTAAGAACACTTCGGTTGTACTATTTGCCGATGATACGACCTTGATAAACATTAACAAAAATTTTAATGATTTACAACATGATATGCAGCGTTCACAGTCGCAGACTTTTGATTGGTTCAGAGCAAAAAAATTAAATTTAAATGAATTGAAAACACAAAGTATGATTTTCTCAACTCGGAGATTAGATCTTCTTGACAGTCCCGATAATATCAAGTTTTTGGAGTAATTGTAGATGGTAAACTGTGGTGGGATCAACATGACTATCTCTCTAATAAATTTTCGAAGGTAATTTATCTGGTTATAGGTCTAAGACCTGAGTTGCCTCTGGGTGTGATAAAAACGATTTATTTCTCGCCGTTTTCCTATGCCATAATAACTCGGGTACACTCAGCTCATCTGAGCAGAATATTTTCACTTCAGAGACGAGTTGTGAGAGTAATGTTGGGTTTACCACTTAGTAAGGACGTCAAACAAAAATTTAGCGAGTTGAATATCTTGACTGCTCCTAGTTGTTTCATTCCCGCATCTCTTATGCATGTTAAAAAAAAATTAATGACTGTGCTTCACATGGTGAAATTCATACTCATGATACTAGGCAGAGAAATGAGGTTCATTTAGATTTTACTAGGTTAGAAAAAAGTCGTAATGCAACAAATTACTGTGGCCCAAATTTCTTTAACAAATTGCCACTCAATATCAGTGGGTTGCCGGAAAATAAGTTCCATTATAATATTAAGCAAATTCTGCTGATGGGAGCATACTATTCATTTGATGAGTATTTATGTGATATTATCATGTGTTAAATTATTTTCAATGTTTGTTTACCACTGTATGTTTAATATACAATACTTGTATTTCGGTTCTTATGTTATTTACAATATCTGTAATTTTGACTTAAATTATTGTTACGTTTTTTCCACCTTTTAGGAAACACCCTGTGTGAATCCGTGGGTTCTAAATAATTTCAACAAGAGATAAACACCACTAACACGTTATTTAACAATTTACTGACTGTACAATACTTCAAATTCGAAATAACACTTTGTTTACTTGATTTTAACCTCACTTTTCACTTTTCAACTTGTTCACTTTTATAAACTGCTTTCTTAATAAAACTTCTCCTTCCGCGCTGGTAATCGCGCCTTATATACTCCGAATTTGACGCTCTAGATCAATCTAGAAGCAATCAAGAATCTTCTCCAACCACATTCCAGAAAAGTCCATTTCTTTCTGCTGGCTTCCAGTCACAATTAGTAGGCATAGGCGTATCATCTCCAGTTCCAAGGGGGTATAATTCATAACATTATTATTATTATCATTATGTAGATGCATAGATGCATACTTGATTTATTGATTCATAATAGTAGGTATATCGGCATATAATTTCATTAAAATTGTTCGTCCCCTTTAAACGTCAAAGACAAATTAATGTCAGCCCTGTTTAATGGGTAAATGGTCAGAAATTTTCAAATTTTGGACACAAGATGAGTTGCTTCGACTTTTCTCTCTGCGTAAAAATATACGAAAGTTTTAAGAAATGAAACATTATACTGTTTAAAAGCTCTTATTTAGTCCATATGTGGTCAATTGACTATGTTATTGTTGCTTAAAGTTTGAAAAAAAATTGATTTTCCAGAAATCTGATGAAGTTTGGAAAATAGTAGTATTTTTAACTCCATGTATCTTATAACTTTAGATTCAGCAGCACTATACTATAACAGGACTCCAAATATGATAAAATGATGATTTTAAAGCTAAGAACTATCCATTTTTTTATATAATCAGTTTAGGTCCACTCCAAACATTCCCATAATCAAGGATGTTAAATTAAGTCTTAAATAGATTAGATCATAAATATATTAAGGCATAAATACTTTTAGGTATAAATTAGAATAAGCACGTCGGAAACTTTAGTATTCACGTTGTAATACTCTTGATAAAGGCCTAATAAGCCGAAACATATGGAGAGTATTTATAATATATTGATTGATTCATCTAAAAGCAGTGTTTAATTTATAATTAACAATTATTTTCAAGATGTTTTACAAGGTACCTACCACAAGTTCAGTTCAGTGTATTAAAAATAATTCCAGTTATGTTTTATTAATATATTCTAAAACGATCATATCGCATGATCTTCCGTATTATTATTAAATAAAAGTTGATTTTTGGAAAGAACTGGACTAGATAACTGTGTTATGTAGTTTGAAAGGTATTTTATCTTTTTAAAATTAATGTTAGTTTAAATATTATATTGTTTTCGTACATTTTTATTGCTATAAACGTAAGATTTTAAAGAAGAGTCTCTCATTTAAGTAAAAACTATATTTGAGAAGCGATGAAAATAATACAAGTTCAACCAAAATAATGATACATGCGTTCTACTTGATACTATGTAACCGAGTCCTCGCTACATATCCGAATCTTCCATTTCCACAAGCATAATTATCCAATTGTACTAGGCAATACTTAAGTTCTGCCGATTCTTTAACAGAAATATGACATTGTAGTCAGTCGAATTCTGTTCACCTATTACACTGCTTTCATTATGTATCTTTATATATCGTATGTTAAGATTTTATATTATATTTGTACTCCATGGTAAGTAAGTACAATATATTTATTTCAATAAAAATTGTATACTTGTTTCATTGGTAAAAAACGGTTTAATGTTCATTACATTTTTCAAAATAGTTTACTTATTCTAATGAAAATCTCATACAACTCATTAAAACGTAAATAATTCAATAAGTATACTAGCATATCACGAAGTATGAATTTGTTTTTATTTAATGAAATCTGGCAAATCAAGGATAAACATCCAACTAATAAATATAAATGTTGGAAACCACAGTCGTCGGTTGTTGATAACAGAGACTTATCTATATGTGTATTGAGCGAGAGTATGTAGGTTTAAAGAGGGTGGATGCTACCAGTACCTGTATCCAAAAAAATCATATGGAACTGGAAGAGAATCAAATTCGAAGAAAAAAAATTCAATACAATTTTTCATATAAAGAAGTAGTTTTAAGTTATAATGATTTGAAAAATGCGGTTTTATATTGCGAATATAGGTATCTCAAAACGGTTTTCATCGCTTAACTGGAGAACTATCACATTTAGTGGAGACATGCTAAAGATGAATAGGGAAGCTTATAAACTGATGATGAATCTGGTTTAATACAGGTTTAATCGAGAAAACAGTATGATTTTTGCTTAAATTGTCATGTCAGTAATCTATTTTTTTGTACTTTAGTAAGGAAATAGTCTTGATCATTTTTGGCTAAAAAAATTTAACTGGTATCCGTTCGTCCATTTATAAGCTATGTGCCGCCAGGTACATCAGGTATTATATTATATCTATAACGAGATATGAACTATAAGTTTTAATTTAGTAACAATATGATGTCATCATTTAATATAGATACCACCATGAGCTGATACACTTGCGATGAAGAGCAGAACCTTACTTGTAAATGTAAAACGGCAACCGGTTTAAAACTATCCATATTTTACCATCAAGGTTTTTTTTTGTTATTAAGTATAATTCTTGAAAACCACAATTTTAACGTAACTAAAGTATTATATGATGTAAATATTTACTTATAAAACGATTAAACTAAATAAAAACTAAGAACAGCCTATTATTCATTTTGTTAGAAATAATAAATGGAGTTTTGTTTTTGTTTCGTAGGTTAGTCACGACTTCCCGGTATGTTCAACTGTTATAAATCATCTCGATAAATTAACAACCTTAACCTAGAATAAGTTTGGTAGTTTTTATATAAAACCCTGAATCTTAGTTCGTGACAACTTAAACAATGTTACATTTCCTTTCTAACCACTATCATGATAAATATCATTTACTTTTTGTTCTGTGGTATTTGGTCCATAAAAATGGTCTTGTTCTCAATTTACTCTCATTATATAACTTGAACATGAGTAAAGAAAGTGTACATAATACACTCCAAAATTTTATTCGTAATTAATAAAACTGAATACTACTAAAGTACCGAAGAAACTACAGATTAAGGGACTTGGGATCTACACTTAATATTATATTGGGAGTAGTTTCTGCTTTAAATATTCCCCAGTTTCATATTCGGGAATTGACCGGGAAAACTTAGCCGAAAGCTTTGGTCTCATGTAAAATTATGTGTTTTTCACTACTTTCGACATTTCTCATTATTTTTAAGTGCATAGAAATTGATGTACAGTGATATATATATGGAGAAGAAGTGGAAAAACTGTAACAACATTTTTTTAAAGAGTGTGGTCTAAAAATTTGTTACGCCAGCATATTTTGAGATGTATTTAAAAGCTTGGTTGGTTCATGCTAGACGCAAAAAAGAAGAGTAGAAATAAAAGAGCTAAACAAACTTCGCATTACATTTACACAAACAGTAAATAGGGGAAAATAAGTAAAGCAAACTTCTAAGAGTATAGAAACTTGGGATTTGTTATATATACTAGAAGCGAAGGCCTCATATTTTTATATTTTTTAACCCTGCGCCACCCCCACTCCATTATTAAAAAGGTTGATAAAATAACATTGAGATATTCACTTAAAATTTGGTACATGCCATGCATTATAACGACAGATTGTAAGATTCCGTTGAAGGAATGGAGGGGGTAGATGTAAATAGGGCAAAATAAGTAAGGCAAGCTGGTAAGAATTAGAATTTCATGTATATATTAGAAGCCAAAGCCTCATCTCTAATATTCATTTGAAAGTTAGTACGCGTATGTGTTGTAAAGACATCTGATTGAGATGATTCCGTTGAAGGGGTGGCAGGTGGGACGTTGTAAATCGGGGAAAATAAGTAGAGTAAGCTAATAAGAGTCCAGAAACTTCATTTTTGACATATATGATAGAAACCAACGCCTCAAATTTTTCTGACATCTGCCCCAAATATTATTTAAATTCTATGATCAATAATTTCCACATACTAGAGTGCAAATGTAGTCTAGATGTATCCTCTAAAGTAACTTTGATGGAGAATCTGCATGTGGAAGTAGTGATTCCTGAGGCAGCGGTTTTTTCATTTTTTTGACCAAAAAACATGTGATGGTGTAATCGTGGGGGTTTTTAACCAATGTCAACGCATTCCTCATCGTCAAATACATAGGATCTAATGGTGAAGGTGCTATATGAGGTTGGTTTGCGATTCGACACGGGATAGAGTCCCATGCCAGCTTAAAAAAGCCATTTTTCACGTAAAAAATCGATACTAGCGACCTGTCATACCAAAAATTTTTGCACCAAAACTTGGGGATCTTCTAAATAAACCAAATAGAAACTTTCGCAATGGGCCTCCAAAATATATGACCTTTTTTATTTTGTGGGCAGTCTACTATACATGGTAATATACCTATACTCCAGAGAAATAAAACTTCCTCTGCGGAATGAGGCTGAACAAGCTGAATTTTTGCAGAGACCTTCGTTTTGATGTTCTAATGAAGCACAAAAAAATCTCATATGCCTACCCGTGTGCGTCTTGAGATATCGAAGGTCAAAGGTCATGAACATCGGTTTTTCGCGAAAATATCGCTTCCAGTGCATCTGACGTCGTAAGAACCTATAACAAAACGGAAACGGAAAATAGTATTCTCTACAAGATTGTTCATATAAATTTTTTTCGTACGACCAACCGTTTTCGAGATATAGCATGATAAAGCGGAAGCAGAAAACTGCCCGCCAGATACAGTATTTCAGAACGGAAAGCGTTTTCTGTTAGCTATGTATGGTGCTCCAAAAAATGAAGTGAACCTTGACAAATTTAGATACACCCAATTCATTAAGGCTACACGACTTAATAGACCTGTTAAATTGTCATCCTTTCCACCTACCAGTGAAGCAGCTCGACAGCATATTTATCGGGTCCACTACCAAGTACAGATTTAGCTAGGGAAAAATCTACAACCCGAAGAATGGGGTTGGGATTTAAAAAACGACATATTACAGCCGAAAACAACACTACTGCCACCTGCTCCAGACGAACTATTAAATACAATATTCTGTAATTGTAAAAAGGGGTGTGGTGCGCAGTGCGGGTGTAGAAAAGTCAGGCTGCCATGCTCCAAAGTTTGTGGTCAGTGTCACGGACAGGCATGCCAGAACCCGTCAACAGAGTTGCAAAACATCGAAGACTTCAGTGACCTTGAGCCTGAAGAGGTTTTGCCAACAGACATAGAGCCAACAGATATAGAGAAAGCGTCTGATGAAGATAATGTGTTGATTGAGGTGCTAGTGGAACCCGACGAAGACGAGGAGGAAGGCAAGGAAACATAAGGCGTGGTGTGGAAAAGAATGTATTTTTTGTTATTAATTATTTATTATATATTTTTTTATAAATAAACAAATTTTTAACGATTTTAATAATGGGAATTTAATTTTCTAGTCTAACAGATGGTTGACGGCCAAAAAAGTTTTGAGAACGGAAGTAGATTCTCTTCCGAAACGTTAACTACCTATAGCTTTGATTTTCAGTTTTTAGTTTATAACATTGTTCTAGTTTATATATTTTTAGGTGTGAGACTTTTTGAAACAGTCAAGTACTCAAGAACCAACCTCTGTCTGATCCGTTTGGCGCAGAGGTTTTTTCATTAAAATTTTTAAATATTTTTCAGTGGCAAAATACCCAATAAAAAGTAAGAAAATCTGAATATGCCACAAATAAACAATTACAGACAATATCTAGTCTAACAGATTAAGAAAAGTGGTTTTATAGTTATAGCTCTGCAGTATAATACAGTATTACCTATTACGAATGCACGCTCCCGCTTTATCATGCTATATCTCGAAAACGGTTGGTCGTACGAAAAAAATTGATATGAACAATTTTGTAGAGAATACTATTTTACGTGTGTTTTGTTATGAGTTCTTACGACGTCAGATGCACTGGAAGCGAGATTTTCGTGAAAAACCGATTTTCATGACCTTTGACCTTCGATATCTCAAGACGCATACGGGTAGGCATATGAGATTTTTTTGTGCTTCATTGAACCATCAAAACGAAGGTCTCTGCAAAAATTTAGCTTGTTCGTCCTCATTCCGCAGATGGCCTTTTTTTTGTCTTATTTCTCTGGAGTACTAGTATATTTCAGGAATCGACGGAGCAGGTTAAAATAATTTAATTTTCTTATATAAATTTTGTGATGAAGTGAACCATTACCAAGTTAATATCGAGCAAAGATACTCGATGGAATCATAGTTTTCTGGACTCAAAACCAAATACTTTCAAGTATTACTTTCAAAATAAAAAAATAAAATAGCACTGAAGTTATTAGAATTTCTGGGATTTTATGCATACATTCGAAAAGGGTTTTTTCTTCTTGTACCATAAACAAATGAATTCGATGATGAACAGTAAAATATTTACTTAATAAGAATAGACATTCTAGTATGACTATAATTTTAACATAATTGAATAAATACAAAAAAACAGGCGTATTCCAATAAATATTTAAATAAAAAAATTCTTTTACGAGCTTTATTAAGAAGGCGAGCAGATCTAGAGATCAGTACTCAGGCCTGTGGGCACATTGTACATTGGCGACATTTAGGATCTACTAGAAAAGACCAGTGCACTCCGCGGAGGATAGCAGTCTTCTACAGTGTTAATCTCGTAGTTCCTCCTGCTGCAAGAAATGTCTTTCAAGATACCTATATCTTGACGCTCCTAATGGTGCGCAATTGCATATAATGAGTGACGGTTTCATCCTTTATTCCACATATCAGACCCATAAAATCATCCTTCAATCCCATCCATCTCATTCGCCCTCTAGCCAGACCGAGCAGCCACTGTATAGTGAGGTCAGTCGAGGGCCGCTTCTCATGGAGACTGACTGCCTCATCCCGGAAGTTTAAACTCAATAATTATTGAAATGTGCCATAGCCCAGTTTTGTAATTTTAACTAAATCAGACTTGGCAAATTTTTTTTTTCCCCAAGGGAATGGCTTTGGGAACGTAGCCCGTATAGCCACGACAAACATGGCAAATTTAAGAATGGCTCAAAGTCCGGGAAAGGTGTCCTTGTTCTGCCACCTGATCTGCTCAAAGGCCTCTTAGTTGTCGGTACATATATAAATCGATGAAGCCTCTTATGAGATTTAGTTCCCTCTGATTATTTCACATCGTAGAATAAAAGATGTACCACTCGCAAAACGAGTGTTTTCTGTTCTCATCCCGTTACATCTACTGTTTAAAAAGTAGTCAGACTCATAAGAAACAATGTATTGCATTAGCTCTTCGCGTGTTTAAAGCTTACACATTATTCGAGGTCGGGTTAGAGTTATAGTTCACGCTCTCTGAACTTTAGGCTTGTGAATGAACTGTCTACGTCTACATTGATTCGTTAGAATTGCGCTATACAACAACTCATCTGAGATCTTATTCTTGACTTGAGAGAGTAAAACTAGTAAGAGATAGGAAAGAGAAGGAAACAGGAAACGTGGTGTGATGAAAAGAGAAAATACATCGACTATCCACTCCCTGATTCAAGAATAAGGTCCAAGTTCTAAGTACCAAAGAAATACAAGACTAGTAAAAGTGTTCGCAAAAAAAGACTACACACATACACTTAAACATACAGGGTGTTTCAAAGTTAAAGGTACATACGTTACTTTTAGATAGAGGGCACTTTGGCGGTTCCAAATTACCCGGCATTAATGCATCCACCGTCCTTCCTTACTAAGATACGGGATGTTTTTATTGATTTTGGCCAAATCTTTCTTTGATCATAACTATTGAACCACCCTGTATAATCGGTTTTTACTTAGAATGTATGTTTCACTTATTTTTCTTAATAGGACTTCATAATGAGCTAAAACGAAATCCAGGTCCGGCTTAATAAAAAATTGACAATATGTTGTATGTCAAAATCAAGGTATGATGAAATTTTGTAGATGTTTCGATGTTCGAAAAGAGCGGAAAAAACTGAATAGAGTAGCTCACTTAATTTGTTTGCGCATTTCATTCATCAACCTTGATTACTTGTCGTAAATCCAATTTCATTTAAATGGTCCAGATAGTTGGAACTTGAATGTTTATTTCAGGGTTCATTAACAAAAAAAAAAATTAACTTGCAGCAGAGACAATTCTTTCACTTCTAGACCTAGGTAAGTGAACTATTGTAAATAATTTTGAAAACAATGTAGATTTTCGCACATAAATCAAAATACTACTTAATTTTGTGAGTCTACATCTAAAGATAATATTATTTTTAATGCATGTATGTACAATAATAATAAATACGTGAAAGTAATAAATAAATAACTACAATAACTATGCAAAGTGGCCTCCATTTCGTTGAATACATTTCCTTGTTCTAGTAGTAATATTTCTAATTACACGTCTAATCATATCTGGATTATTTGCAACTTCTACGCAAGCGTTATTAACGCGTTCCAAAAGTTCCTCTCTACTATTAATGGCTACGTCATATACCTTTGCTTTTAAATGTCCCCAAATAGGATTGAAATCCGGTGACCTTGAAGGTTAATGATGACGTCCATTTCGACCTATCCACATATTTGAAAAATTGTCATTTAGGAAATTTCTCACAATATTCCTAAAATGGGGTGGAGCGCATTCATGCTGGTAATACATTCCCGCAATATTTTTATTTTCCAATAATACGGGTAAAAAATTTTTGCAAAAGCCTGAATAAAGTTCACCTGATAATCTATCAGGGAGGATATGTGGCCCAATCGAATGATTGTTGAAAACACCGCTCCAAATATTAACATCAAATCGATGTTGTGGTTTATTATGTCTTACAGCATGTGGATTCTCATCGGTGCAAACATGTGAATTTCTTAAATTATAAACACCATCTCTTGTAAACTGAACCTCACCTGTAAACAAACATCTATTAAGGATTCTTCGATTTCGAATAATTATTAGTAACTGAATTCAGTTACTAAAATTTAACCGATTAGACAAACAGAATACTATTTTCGCTTTAAAAAGTAATATATAGACACCGCTTCCCACTATCTTGAATCTCATTCGTTAAATTATATATTAGTATACTTATATTAATGGGGTGTTTGCATCGAAAAAAATGTATGTTTTTTATCAGCTCGATATATTCTAGATACAAAAATAATACGGTTTGCCAAGTTTTGCGTTTTTTTTCTTTTCCGATTAGTTTTTATTTGAAATTAAAATTCAAATAAATTGAACCGCTAAATCTGCTGACGTAGCTAAATCTAAGAACATGTTTCTTGAAATTTACCCAGATTACAGAAATCTTTTCGAGTTGCAACGAATTAATCTTCTTCCTCTAGCCTTTGACAGGAAATTCATCTTGTCATTTCAATTTTAAATTTTAAGGTTAAGTGATAGATATATAATACTGCTTTCCTTTTGTCCAGTGGAGGGTAATATTTATATTATTTTCAATAGCTGTAAACCAATCACTTCTGCGTTTAAAATCTTTAGGCACTGTTAAAAATATTTTATTTGGTAAATTCAGACTTGCATTGCGACAAAAAGGAGCGGGTACAACGCATTCCTTAATACTCATATTTAAACTAAAAATGACACATATTTTACATTAGAAACAGCATTGTAATAAATTTAATGCACAACTTACATTTATTTGATGATTAAATCACAGATTTGATATGTGATAATGAATAAACACTAAAATTAAACAAATACTTAAAAATAAACAAACGAATTATAACCTAAACAAACATATCTGTTATGTTTCTTATGGCAGTACTTAGAAGAAGAGGACGAAGCATTCAACTTGGCAAATACGAGGTTTACTCAATAGTCGGTAGTTTTTAATATATGTATCTCACTCCAACTTCCACCATTTGTATTGGTGATATCTCTCTCGTGCGAAAATTAAATAAATCAGAAATTAGTATTCGATCCTCATTATTCTCGCGTTTTAATTTCTACAATTATTGTTGTATTTACAACTAATGGATGGCGCAAAGATCGAATTATCGTACGTCACGGTTCTTCCCACTACATCCCTTCCACTTTTTTCCTTAATTAATTTTGAAATAAATTTTGATTGCTTGAAAAAAACAAAAAATACCGGTTCATTAATTTTTTACACTCTAACGATTTTTGCATTTAGCTAGATACCATGCAAACACCCCATTCTTCAAGTCCTCATACGCTGTCTAGATTAAGAATGGTTGAGTGATTTCCCAAAAGTTCAAATTCTCTAAAGCCTGAATCGATACCGGTGCTATTATCTCGAAGCAAAATTCTGCAAAATGAACCTCCATAAGAAAATACATGGGATTTTGGTTTAGAACTCCCATAGCTTATCTACTCACATGATATAAGACAGAATAAATCCCAACGTCGATTTGCTGTTAATATGTATGTGTTTGGTGCGGTGTTTTCAACAATCATTTTATTGGGCCACATATCCTCCCTGATAGATTATCAGGTGAACTGCATGTTTTTTTTTTTTTTTATGGCATTGGACCTAATCCATTAGCCAGTTGCATATATTGAAAACTAACCTAAACAACGTAGTGGATTAATTGATGACTAACAACAAGGACGTAAACAGGGACACCCTCTTCTCGCCCAGGGGTCCATCAGGGCATTTATAAAGGAACTGCATGGTTCTTGAAATTATTTTACAATAATTCACTTACCTAATCTAGAAGTGTAAGAATTGTCACTGCTGCAAGTTAAATTTTTTTGTTAATTAAACCCTGAATTAAATATTCAAGTTCCAACTCTAGTAGCACATAATATTGGACCAATATGTAATCCATGTAGGACCAATATATGAATATTGGTCCTATATAGGACGAATATTCATATATTGGTCCTATATGGATTATATATTGGTGCAATATTGGTGCTACTAGGGAACTGTGTCGACCATTTTAATAAAATTGGATTTACGGCAAGTAATCAAGGTTGATGAATGAAATGCGCAAACAAATTAAGTGAGCTGCTCTATTCAATTTTTTCCGCTCTTTTCGAATATCAAAACAGATCTACAAAATTTTGACGTTCAACATATTGTCAATTTTTTATTAAGTCGCATCTGGATTTCTTTTTGGTTTGTTACGAAGTTCTATCAAGAAAAATAAGTGAAACATATATTCTAAGTATGAACCGATTATACAGGGTGGTTCAATAGTTATGACCAAGAAAAGATTTGGCCAAAATCAATAAAACATCCTGTATCTCAGTAAGGAAGGCCGGTGGATGCATTATTGCCGGTTAATTTGGAACCGCCAAAGTGCCCTCTATCCCCACAAGTAACATATGCACCTTTGACTTTGAAACACCCTGTATATACATTATTTCTATTGTCTATTAAAAAAAATTTGTCCGGTTATATTTTAATCAATAATGTATGTTCCATGCGGCATAAAAAAATTCATTTACGATTGAAAACAATCAAGTGACTAGCTGGCACAATACATTGCTTGATACGAGAATTGTCTTGATGCTTTTGATCTTAGTAACAATCAATTAAAAATTTCGAATACCCGGAATTAGATTTTTTGTAATTACGGAATCAAAATGAAGTATCCAGACGATTTACCACCTTTAATTAAATAAAAATTAATTAAACGGGGTTCTGTTAATAGAACAAAATTTATCAAACAAAGAAGTTGAATGAATTTTACACAACTGAAATCAAATGCGGTCAACTGTTCGTTATGTTTCCTCATTCTGTTAAAGAGTCAAACAGAAGAATATCTTTAGATGTAGTATTAACTGTTGTGTATCTGACTTTCACCTATTATCGTATGACAAATGGTTTGTTCTAAACCCAACACGATAAATCGAGAATTAAGAAAAATAATAACTGTACATAATTTACAACATTTGAAAATACATTTCTAATGTTGCATATGCGTATAAATTCGAATTAAATAATTTGATTAATTGGTCGACATTATTATTAATTAATTACTCAACTATAATAACTTATTCATGTGCACTTTAAACAATTTTTTTAACATTCGGCTTCCATCAAAATATAAATTAAATTGAGATAAATTCAGTACATAAATAAAATTATGTTTTATAATTAATTGAACATTACACAGGTCTACAAAAAATAAAAATTGTTTGATCTGGAGATCTGACCTATGTTATCCCATGTATTTTGATGCGCTGAATTCGATAAGTGCAAAAAAAATCTGACGAGACGTTTTAGTTCTACAACCTCTCACTGTTCCCTGTGGGGGGTGGGAGGTGAGAGAAATATTGGAATACAAACACTGATACCAGAGAACGTGTCTGGTGGTTTTCGAGGTCGCTGAACACGAATTCTGGGTTAGAATTTACTTATGACAACATGACAGCTGTCAGTCAGCTGTCAAAAGTCTTGTAATTGTTGGAAATTCGATAAAGGGTCAGGTTCCTTAAGTTTTCGGGTACACCAAGCACGAATACCAGGATGACATTAGATTATCGCGTCATATGACAGCTGTCAATCAGCTGTCAAGGCTCATGACAGCCTTCGGAACCCAGAGTATGTATCGGTTCATTTTTAAAGATCGCCCTGTACGAAAAAAAATTAAAATAAATTAAATAGAGCCAAATCTCATGCATTTATAAATCGAGTTTTCTACGCGCTAGAATTAATTATAAATGAAAGACCATCTGACCTTTGGCAAGGTCGGATAGAAGAGGTGAAGGGGGTCTTGTTTGTTTCGTACAGGTAAAATTCGTTAGTTTTAAGCAGTGGAGAGTTAGGGTTGGCTTCGAGCCGATGTAGGTACCACGGGAGAGGTGAATTTGACCTCTCCAAGATAATTAAGTGGTAATGAGCCTAGCAATGGCTGTGATGAGACGGTTAAGTTGTTGATTAAGCAAGAAAATTTAAAGTCTTTTTATGGTGACGATTACGTGTTTGAGTATTGCAGCTACGTTTTATGTTAAATTGTGTATCAGAGTAATGTGTAAATCACAAAGTGCAAATATTTAATAGTCAATTAAATGACAGAATGAATCTGAATTAAATAGCAGCAAATTGCGTGGTTAATCTGAATTAGTTGCTTTGATGCCATCCATGATAATTGGTGATTTTAAGTACCTTATTGTAGTTTGTACGTTTATTCTTTTTGAGTGCCATACGTCCGTTGACCTTCATGTGTCCAAGAATGAAACCGTAAGTTTTTTATTTTATGTACTAGTTATGGTAGCTCAAGGTTACGCACGTGGAGAAACAATATTTTAGTACCGTTAAGGAACTGGTTTCGTGATTGATTTTTCCTTCCCGAGTGAGATCGGTAGACAATTTGACTGCTTTCATGTTAGTCGTAGACATTGGCCACATTGACTTGAGTTGTTGACAATTTCGATCCCCCAAGAGGCATACATAGTGGCTTAATTAGTGTGTGCTCGCTAGCAACATTTAAGGTTGTCCACAAACAATAGAAAAACCGTTACGCGCCGAAAGCTTTTTGTATGTCTCCCCAATTTGGGTATTCGCTTGTGAAACCTTTTGATGGTTAAAATTTAGAGTGCCATGGCGATTTATGTAATTAGTTTAACTTGTTTAATCCTTGTTAAAATGCTATTTGTTGTACAGTTCCTAGTAATTTTTAGTAAGTTTTCTTAGAACGGTCATTGAGCTCAGGCCGGGTGATACAAAACATTGTATCGATTTATCTCTGTAATACTATTTTTGACTAGAGTATTTTGTTTGTTTTTTGTAACTTCGAATGTTAATAGATTATTTGTTTTAGTAGTTGTTTAATTTCATTAAGCTAGCACTCATTTAAACAGGGATAGCTCGGTGTTTCCTTATTTTGGGCCAATTTATAGTTTAAAGTGGGCAGAAATTGTGTATTATTTGATTTCCAGTAATTAAAAATAAGGTGGCGTCCAACTATCGTTTTTTTGTTGAGCCTTGTAGAGCTGTGTATTTATTTTTTGGTCTTTTCCTGTTATTAAGTATTTGCCAAGGTAAGTGATAAACAATATTAAGCCAAGCTATCAAGGGTAATCTGCCCCCTGAGGTCTTATGTTCTATTTTTAATTATAATTATGATTTCGGATTTAATATAACTAAAAGGCAAGGTTATATGCACGGGACGGATCCTCCAGTATTCGAGAAAGCTGAGCACGAATTTCGGGTCCAAAGTGAATTCAGGATCGCTGAACACGAACCAAGCTTTAGAAATACGTAGTGACGCGATGTCAGCTGTCAAAAGCTGTGGAAGCATCGAGTCAGCAAGATAAGGTGGTCCCAAATCTTATATTTTGCCTTCGTGGAATACGATTTCGTAATTGATCCCGACGTTATGGTACCTATCAATTAAAAGAGAGGAGCTCTGAACCCTTTCAGGCACTGTGGTGATGAACTGGATCTCCCCGGGCTGGTAGATGCTTTGTCAAGACTGTACTCAGAAAGGCTAATCTAATGCACTCTCTTACCCGAAAATTGGTAACTACTATTGGCATATCATGTCGCTCGCTTCTATTCTGGTAAAAGCTGGAGACATAGAATTTTTTGTCCGAAATATACCGAAGGGTAGGAACACTAACACTCCGAGCATTTTTGACCCGAAGAATATAAATTTGGAAGAAAAGTCGCGAGATGTAAAAGTTTGTTAACAGGTAACATTTTTATCAGGATGACATTCCAAACACTTACCGCTGATCGTCATTTGTTTTGCCGATTACATCGATAATTCTGTCGTCTTCGGAATACTTATTACAAAATTGATCTATGCAATAAAAGATCATAGTAGCAACAAATGACGATCCGGAGGCGACAATATTCGATGTAATCGACAAAACAAATGACGATCAGTGGTAAGTGTTTGGAATGTCATCCTGATAAAAATGTTACCTGTTAACAAACTTTTGCATTTCGCGATTTTTCTTCCAAGTTTATATTTCTCGAGTCAAAAATACTCGGAGTGTTACTGTCCCTACCCTCCGGTATATTTTGGACAAAAAATACTATGCCTCCATCTTTTACCATAATAGGGATGTTCACAAAAAAATTAAATCATGTTTAAACATCATAAAATGGTTAAAAATAGTCTTATAATAATATCCACAAAGTTTTACAAAAATCAACAAATCCGTTCTATGGGAAAACCCCTAAAGAAATACGAATATTCATTTTAATGCGCGAGACGCTCCTTGATTGGTGTGACGTCATGTTGCTCACAGTTAAACGCGCGCGAATATAGTGGCTAGGCTTTCATGCACGTTTCATATTAGGGATGGCAAAAAAAGTAATATATCTCGATATATGAATCATTTGATACATCACAAGACTCAGATCAATATATTCGATATATCAACAAAAAATTACCGATATTTTGTAGATTAACATTTAATGTCAAAAATTAATTAATATTGCTTAAGGTATAACTTCGGAAAGCGGGTGGTGGCATTCCTTACAGTACAATATTTATCTCGATTATAATTTCGAAGAGCGAGGGGTGATATTCTCATATTCTCGCAATAAAATTTTAATATGCAAGTTGACCAATGATATGAATATATTCATGGTTTAGGATTAATACCGCTGCCATTCCTAATGAGAGTTAGTCTGCATTTACTGACTTCTGCGAACTGTTGTGTACGTGTAGTTCTTCGTTTTGCGACTTTTAATTTTTATTAAGGCATACTTCTAAAATGGAGGAAGCTTTTCAAAAGGCAGACTCGCCATAATCTGCTAACTGTGTACGTTACCATGGTTTCAGAATTTTTGGCCATGGTGATAGACTTCAATCAGCCTCAATCTAGTGGTGCAAAAGCGAAACAGTAAGTACTGTTTTATATAAATAAGCAATAAATACTATATAGTACCAAACCTTTAGTAGTACATTATACAGAGTATTCCATATTAAATGTGCTTTGCTACGTGGGAAACAGGGATACGAAAACATTGTATAATCGGAAACCGATTTTGATAAACGCGTTTAAGGTACCAAAAGTTTTTAAAAATATCATTTGTTTAAAACAAGACCAAAGCTTCTTTCTTTTTACATTTTGTGGGTTATTTTCTGATGTATTTGTACATCCAGGAACAAAACAACACTTGTCTTGTTTCTATTAACTTTCACACTTTTTGAGTCTACCATCATTACAAAAACAGACATAAAACAATACTGAAACAAACAATCACATTAGTATACGAGTTCAGCTATGAGCATTATGACATCACGCGCGCTACTCTCACTGTAGGGATCGTTTACTAGCCTCGTTAATTTCGGAGTTTTTATTTTTAGTTTATTTTCAAGAAAAAAAATTTTAGGCGTTTTAATGGTTATTACGTGTTTCTGTAGCCTTAAAACTGTCATGTTTTATTATAATTAAAAAATAGAAAACATCCCTATTGAAGCGAGCGACATGGCATGCCGCACGTAGTTATTAATTTTCGGGTAAGAGAGTACATTAGATTGTTATCCTGAGTACAGTCTTGAAGATTGAGATCCGGGACCAGGACAATGCATATACCAGCCTAGGGAGATCAAGTTCACCACCACAGTGCCTGAAGGGTTTCAGAGCGCCTCTCTTTTAATTAGCAGGTATCATAATGTCGGAATAAATTACGAAATCGTATTCTACGAAGGTAAAATACCAGAATTAGGACCGTATCTTGCTGCCTCGATGCTTCCTTCTACAGCTTCTGACAGCTGTCATCGCGTCACTACGTAATCCTAAACCTGGTTCGTGTTCAACGATCTTGAATTCACTTTAGAGCTGGAATTCGTGCCCAGCTTTCTCCAATATTGGAGAATCCGTGCCTTGCCCTGGGTTCCGAACGCTTGGCAGCTGTCATATGATGTGATAAGCCATCATGGAATTCGTGCTAGGCATACTCGAAAACTTAAGGACCCTGACCATTTATCGAGGTCGGAATTTTGAAAAAGCGGGGTGGAGATATTCATATTCCTTAAAGTTGAATATTTATGTAGGTGAAAATTTTGGAGAGCGGGTAATATTCCTTCACATTCAATATTTACCTCAGAAATTGGAAAAAAAATTGTTGCTGGGCTAAACCTAGCGCAAAATGCTTATTTTAGCGTGTACAATGCAGTGCTGTACTGTAATGCCAAACATTCCTGTCGAGCGATGTTGTAGAGTAAAGACTTTACCTTTGACTACTTTTCTTTTGTATTATTGCATTTTTAAATATCACTGGTATCAATTTTTAAATTACTAAGTATTTATCACAAAGGGCCCAAATTTCTGTATCCATGTCATGTTCACTGGGTATCCAACTGGAAAGGCCTGCGTATCCAAATGGATACACAGTACCTTAAAAAATGCCTTGCTGGTATCAGTGATTGTATTCGAATATTTCTCTCACCTCCCACACTCGCAGGGACCACTGAGAGGCTGTAGAAGTAAAACGTCTCGTCACTTTTTTTCTTTTTGCTCTTATCCGATTCAGCGCATCAAAATATGGGATAATATGTCGGATCCCCAGATCAAACAATTTTTTTTGTAGACCTGTGTTATTAAACATTCATTATTCTGCTCAGTGATTACAGTAGAAGAGATAGGAGTCTTTTTCGACAAGTTATTATGCTGTATCGGATATTTTTATCGTTTTATGAATACACAAAATAGACTTCTGACAGGGCACCTCCTGTCAGGGTTTAAGTCTAATAACAGTCTTAATTACGGATAAGTAATGGATATCTTTTCGAAACTTAATTGTATCGTCACATTAAAATCCTGCTTCGTGCAAAAATTCTATAAATAGGCTTAATTTTGTCATAAAAGGTACTATAAGGTACTATACTATAATACAGTAAGTACTGTTATATTATTAGTTAGTGGGACAACATTGTTAATATTAACAATATAACCAAATAAAGTAGAAATACATGTTTAATTTACGTGTTTGCATATATTTAGTATTTGTATCCTGTTTGAATTTGTAAATATTTATTTATTTTTGTTTTATTTCTTCGAAGTCCGTAAATTTCCGCCAACTGGCAATGCGTTTGGGCAGCATTTTATGAGATATTTTTTTAATATTTCAATTGCTTGTAATATATTTTATATAAATTATAATTTTGGATACATATTGTAGTTAGAAATTTAGATTTTTAGTTATATACTTAAAGCTACATAAAAGAAAATTTTGGTCATGTACTAATGAACAATATTCCAATGTATTTTGACGCGTTAAATCGCAATTCATGGTCCAATTTGCTCCATGTCATTGAAATTTTCCAAAAATTAAGGAAAGGCAAGAAATTGATTAATATAGGGTAGGAGTAAGTATGTTTTTGACACATAATTCGCTGTATTCGAATCACAGGCCAGAATTCCAAATGACCACGCCAAAACAAGTTTTAGTTGCAAAAAGTCGCGAAAAATTCGTAAACGTAGCACTTCAGCAGCGGTGATTAGGGTACCAATGCAAATTCGTTACTTTCAACATGATTATACGTAT
The DNA here is from genome assembly GCA_963583905.1 of Stenurella melanura. NCBI lineage: Eukaryota > Metazoa > Arthropoda > Insecta > Coleoptera > Cerambycidae > Stenurella > Stenurella melanura. The sequence goes on from OY757309.1 coordinate 17,670,673, forward strand.
TTTTTTCATAAAAAATTGATTGAAGGAGCCGTTACTCTGTGATAGTTATTCGTTTTGCACGAATAACTAAATAAAACACACGACTATGTTTTCTACCACTATATACTTATTATTATTATTACATGTTATATTTATCCCCGGAATTAAAATGGGTTATCAGGAAAGAACTGGAATATCGCAGTTGATTTCTAAACTCAAAAATACATAGATCTCCAAAATGCGAGGAAAACATATATCTTGAACTTGTGAATTTTTTAAAACAGACCATGTATTCATATAATTGAGTCATTCACATAAAAAATCACTGAATGTGCTACGCAAGGCTGGACTTGTGTGTCATTTATGAATAACCGAAAAACTGGAGTGTAAAATGTAAATCAATAGATATTCTCCATGTAAGAGATAAGACAACCTGGACCGGGGGCGCTTTAAAGCACCCAGCAAAAATCAGCCATTATGTTTCTATCACACCAATGTTAATGTCGGCGGTCTCTATCTCCTTGTTGTCTTGATGAAATCTTCCCCCTGTTCTTTACTGTAGTGTGTAAGATTTTCTAGGAAATAATCCAGATGAAAATCTCAGAAGTGCAACTTTAAAATAAAGAACCCTAACTTTTTGAAGTTTTGAAGCAATTTTGCTACTTTATGCTTATGATCTAGATGAGCACGGGAACTTATCCACCGCCTTTTCAATATCACTCAGTCTGATAATGATGTTTCTACTCCTCAGCAGCGTACGAATTTGTAGTTGATCAAAGACTTCTCCTTTTCTTTTAACACCAGATATTTTGGGAAACTTACCTCGCAAATATTTGAAGGATGTTTAATGAATTTGAAGTTGCACTTTTTAGATTCTCATCTGGATGAATTTCCAGAAAATCTAAGAGACTCCAGTATGGACAAGGGAGAAAAATTTCTTCAAGACATCAAAGAGATGGAGCATGGATGTCCCTGAATACTGGAAAGCTTAAGAATCAACTTCGATGTGCTGGTTCTTTCCTGATGACCCATTTGAATTCAGGTTACAAATATAACATATAATAATGACAAAAAGACGTAAAACCATGTTGATGGTAACGATTTTGCATTGGTACACTAACAACCTCTGCTGAGTTTCCGAAGGCGCGTAGAGTTTGGGGTTAAAACATTTTTTGACATGAACAGTTGACATTCTGGCCTCGGGTTTGAATACAGCGGGTCAAAATACGTGTGACTCTTTCGGCAGCATTGTCACGAAAGCCGAATTTTAATCGATTCTTGGCCTTTTTTAACTGTTGTTTTAATCGATTGTAATGATTATGGGCTCAAGGTAGAACTGTTTTTTAACTAACTCATAATTGTTATGAATTCAATATCTATTTATAAAATATAATATGTTTATTCATATTAAATATTACATTTTTAACTGGATATTTTTTAGATATTTTATTGTTTAAACAATGTCAGATGGAACCATAAAATCTAACAGTTTTTGTTTTGTAAAATCATTTCTTTTAATATCACATTCTATGATATTTATGTCTTTAATAAATAAAAGGTAACGGTTACTCCACATTCCATAGGAGTAAACGACAAAATCGCCAACTGCAAAAATTGTTTAAAATTAGTATTAGGTCGTAAACAATTTTTCGCACATACTGTATAGCGTATAATCTGCGTCAGATAGAAAATATTTGACCAAATCAAATAATTCAATCCAGTTATATTATTTATTAACTAGTAATATCCTACATGAGCGGTTACATGATTAAATATGTAATGATAAACATATGACGTGGTGCTCATTGTATAAATTAATTCAGGAGATAACATTATGATTGAATTATTTTCCTAACTCAATTTCCTAGATAAAGTGTATGAAAGCACAAGCCGCCTCGCAAAGCGTGAATGGTCGAGTGTTCGAATGTCCGGTATTAGGTTGATTGAGAATATCCTGCACTTTGTTCGCTCCCCTCCTCGGCGTGGCCACCGTACCCATCGGTACCAACTACTGCCTAGAGCAGGCTGTCTCACGGAATCTTAACGTGTTTCTGTACTCACATTTTACGATTTGCGTGTTAAATTTCTTGGTATTGCATCAAGACGTTTAACTTTGCAAAGTGATTGCGCTATTCGTAGCTTATGTTTATTGTTTTGAAAGCGTTTGGCATTCGTTTTATAAATGTTGTATTAGGAATGTTCTATTATAATTAATTTTACGCGTTTATTGCTGTTGCTAATGAATGATCGATTACAGAGCCTTTGATAGAGGGTAAATCCAGTTTGGCTGTGGCATTTGGCTTTGCCAGATGCGCCGTGAAAATCGATTGAGTGGAAAATATGATAATCTACTCGAAAAGGGCCGTTGTAACAGCAAATTGATAATTATTTGATATTGATGATGGCAATAACTATGACGTTATATAGTCAAATTAAAGAATAGTAAAATCAGTGACGGCCCGTGGAATTATTTGTAGTGCAACGATGTAAATTAAAACGTTTTTTTTTTGAGGTCAAGATTTTTTATTTCCCCAAAATTTCTATAACTAAGTTGGCTCTAAAAAAAATTATTCCATGGGATGCGTTTTAATATTTGGGTAGAACGCTGCTATTGGACATATAATACTACTTATAAACGTGAATAATTTGGAAGGACTCTATGAAGCCGATTTAAAACCTTTATATGAGTACAGGGGCCCATCTAGAGAAGGGCCTGCATGCCTGTTTTTAAAACTGCTATTTAAACTTTCAAGTTTTAATGAATCATCTAAAGCTTGACTCGGAGAGTATCTGAAGAGTATTATAAAACCATATTTGGTTTAGGATAGGCAATATATCAAAACTTAAAACACACACAAATGCTTTGAGCGGACTTTCTGTATTTAATGAAGTAAAAATAAATGCAAATAAATCTATTCTACATGCACTGTGGGCCGCTATAGTTATATATAAGTTATAAAATGGACAATTGGCGACTACTAAGAGCAGTTTAGAAAAAATAGTTAAAGATGGACTTATAATGAACTGATCGGACTACTTATAGTGGGCTAAAATTTTCAATGAGGCTAAGTTTACTGTAAAACTACATGTTTTACAGTAAACTTAGATAGGTCTTAAAAATTAATTTTTATGTGACTTAAAAAGTAAAGAGAGCTTTAGCATCTACCCATGATATGGTTCAGTACATGTAAATTGTTTTTATGAAACATTTCTATTAGGTACAAATTGCATTTGTTTGTTCAATCTGAGACATTCCTTAAGGAAGGTATGGTTTTATCATAAAACACTGTGAATGTATAAGTTCTATTTATTACGTCTTTACAGTTCAAGAGCTTTTTTATATCTCATATAGGGTCGTGGTGTTGTCGGTATGGTTACAGAAATATTCAGAGCATTAATATGTTTGCTAAGCATAATAAGAACGTCATCAAAAATAAAGCTGGAGCCTGTTATTGATACATAATTATTTGTTTAGTCTAAGGCAGCTAGAAGTGAATACAGTTTTTGTAATTTAATTTACACCAAAACCAACACACCCCCTCAAAAAATGTATGAACTTATATTTGCTAGTTTACGGGGAGCTTAACAACTGATGGTCCAACATTCGTTGCAAGGGTTAAGGGAAAACCCCCTCAAAAACCTAACCAGACCATGAACTATTTAAATGAGTAACAATACTTTTAATAAGCAACTTATAACTAAAGTTTCCATAGAATTTCCTTTTCTATTTTTCTTGCACTCCCATCTTCTCCCTGAGATCCCTGAACTGAGGTGATGGCAGAGCTTTGGTCAGTAGGTCGGCCTCCTGATGACCTGTAGGCAAATATTTCAAACAGACAGTGTTGTTCTCTACTTGCTCTCGTATAAAATGGTATTTAATGTCAATATGTTTAGAACGTTTATGACTAACTGGATTATTTGCCAGTGCTATACAACTTTGGTTGTCCTCATACAATATTATTGGTTTTGACATATTGACATTAATACTAACTAACAATGATTTAATCCATAACGCCTCTTTTACTGCCTCAAATACAGCCATATATTCTGCCTCTGTTGAGGACACAGCAATTGAATTTTGTCGTCGTGTAATCCATGTTACTGTACAATTTTCAAACATTTTAAATAAACAACCTGTTGTACTTCGACGATCTAATTCATTATTTGCCCAGTCGGCATCAACATACCCTGTTAATGTTTCTTTGTAATTCTCGTTAATCTTATATATTAATTTCATGTTAATCGTTCCTTTTATATATCTTAATACTCGCTTTAAACATAGCCAAAGTTCTTTATTACATTTGTTTTGATATCTACTTAGTAAATTTACTGCAGTACATAAATCTGGCCGCGTACAAAGCATTGCGTACAGCCGATTAGATTTCTACAAGGTGCATCATAGTTATCCTCTGATTTTAATGCTGAATAGTCCAGTTTCATAGGTAACGGTGTACTGACTGGGTTGCATTCATTCATTTTAAATTTTACTAGTACTGATTTTAAGTATGTGCTTTGATCGAGTGAAATTTCAGAACCAGATCTATTTATTTTAATTCCAAGAAAATAATTTATTTCCTTTAAATCTACCATTTCAAATTGTTTCGTTAAAAACTTCTTAAAATTATTCATTGTATTTATATCTTTTGTGGCGATGACTAAATCATCCACATATAATATTACATAGATGTTTTTATGAACATGACCCTTGTCTAAGAAATATAAACAATGATCTGCTGACGAATTTATAAAACCTCTTTCAATCATTACGTTATTAAAACACTCATACAGCATCGAGCTGACTGCTTCAAACCGTATAAAGATTTATTTACTTTACATACAATATTATTTGTTTGAACTACAACACCGTCAGGCACTCTCATATAAATAGTTTCTTTTAAAGTCCCATTAAGATATGCCGTCTTTACATCCATTTGGTGAATAAAAAGCTGAAATTGATTTGCTAACGCAAGCACGCACCTAAATGTGCCAATACGCGCAACCGGCGCGAATGTTTCGTTATAATCTAATGTTTTTCTTTGGCTAAAACCGCGCGCTACTAAGCGGGCTTTATATCTTTCCAAATTTCCATTACTGTCAGCTTTTATTGTAAATACCCATTTACAGTCGACAATGTTTACATTACTTTGCCTCTGTATCAATGTCCACGTTTTATTTTGTTCTAACGATTTTAACTCGTCTTTTATAGCTTTTTCCCATTTTGTTCTATGCACATTTTTGAAAACGTCTTGATAACATGTGGGAATATTATTTTCAAACATTTGATCACCTATCAAGTAATTATTAATATCGAAATCATCATCTTTATATGAAATTATTGGTTTATTTTTCAGCCTTTCGCTCCTTCTCACATCCTGCACACTATTTAATTTCCTCTTTTTTTGTAGAGGTACACGGACTTTCACTATCACTGTCTGAGCTCATACTGATTGGTTCAGAGACATCCTTTACTGAGGATGTTTGACCTTGAGTGCCATTTTCAGTGACACCAGGGTTTGTTTGCACTTTTTATCGTCCGTTTGGCCAGGTGTGATTTTACCTACAGATTCACAATCAGCAGCACCCCCTGCTGAAGTATTTTCTGTACCTGTTTGTACATTTTTATCTGTATTTATTTCACTACCAATTTTAACAACGTCGTCAAATTCTTGCCTTGATGTTTTATATGTAATTTCATCAAAAACTACATCACGTGCAACTATGAATTTTTCTGATTCCGGATTAAAAATTTTGTATCCATTTGGCACGTAACCCACGAAAATCCCTTTAGACGATTTACTATCGAATTTACCTTTTCTCGTTTTATTATGCACATACACCGTGCATCCGAATATTTTTAAATGACCTAATTTTGGCTTTTTATGATGCCACATTTCATACGGTGTCTTTTTGAACTTAATCGCTTTTGTTGGTGACCTATTCACCAAATAGGTTGCAGTTAAAATTGCCTCACCCCAGAAACGTTTATTTAAATCCGCACTATGCAACATTGCACGTGCCTTCTCCAGTAAAGTTCGATTCATCCTTTCTGCCACTCCGTTTTGTTGTGGAGTATATGGCACCGTAAGATGATACGTTATCCCTTTTTGTTTACAGTATTCCTTCATTTCGCCAGATAAATATTCGCTACCGTTATCACTATACAAAGTGACCAATTTTGTATTAAAATGATCTTCACTTTTTGCAACATAATCTTTAAAACAAGTGAATACTTCTGATTTATGTGTCATTAAATAAGTTACAGTATAATGAGTATAATCATCGATAAAATTCACAAAATAATTCTTGTTATCTATGGTAGATGGTGTAATCGGCCCACACAAATCTGAATGCACCACAAATAAAGGCCTTTGTATATACTCTTTATCTTTTATCCTGGCGAAAGGAAGACACACTTGTTTTCCGCTAATACAAGCTTCACATAGCGAATCAATAGGTTTAATATTCTTTAAACAAACATTATCAGATGCTAATTCATTTACTTTAATTTTTGTAAATTTTTCTTTACTTATGTGACCCAAACGCTCATGCCACATTTTATTTTTATCAATAATATTCGCCTCAGCCACGTGGCCTACAGCCCGTGCTGTTTTGTGCGCATTTTGTACTATTAATTCTATAATATACAAATTATTCATGCGCTTACCTTTAATTACTGTTGTATCTCCTTTAATGACCTCCACATGTCCAGTTTCCGTAAATAATACCGACATTCCAGCCTCCTGGATGCGCCTTACGGAGATGAGATTGGTTGGTACACTTTTGCTGTAGAGGACATTCTTCAGCTCGCCATTGTAGCCGAGTGAAGTGGTGACATTTATCCTGCCGATATGTGTCGCCTCGATGACAGCCCCTATTTTCGCCACAGTTATACGAATTGGCTCTTCCAGCTGTTCGCATTCGGTGAAAAGACTGAAATCCTTTATGATGTGTTCTGTTGCTCCGGAGTCCAGTACAAAACGCCTTGAAGCATTTTCTTCTTCATTGCAAATCATAAAAGCAAATGATTTATCAATTACTGCTGTTGACGCACTGGCTTCATGATTGTTTCTTTTCTTATGTTTGTCTTGTGCCTTTAAACTTTGCTTATAAAAATAGCAATCTCGTTTAAGATGATTTTTTTTTTCGCTCACAATAAAAACATTTTTTTACTTGCCGATTTTTAAACACAGGCTGATTACTTTTCGTAAACTTTCTGTTTCTATTTTCATGTGCAGTTGTGGTGCGAAAATGAAGGGCTTTCATACTTGTATCAGCATTTTCTCGTACTAGATACTCTTCATATTACAACAGCATTCCTTTCACAAATGCTAGCGTAAGTCTATCGTCACTCATAGTTTTAATTGCAGCTTTTATTTGGTGGCAAAGAGTTTAGTGTATACCATACTTTAGTCTCTCACTAACTTCCCCGCCACTGGCAATCATATCCCGTACCATTTCGTCAATGTTTATCATGTGCTTTTTCAGCGACGTACCTGGCTTAAGTTTGCAATTAAACAATCTATCCTGGAGACATAGCTGTGTTGATACCTTTTTACATGCGTAAATACCGTCAAATTTCTCCAAAATTTGCCGGGCAGTCGCACGACCTGGCGGTACTTGCGATACTATTGTGTCGTCTAGGTACTCTATTAATGTCCCTCTGGCAAATCGTTCCCACTTTATCCACTCCTCAGTAATCGGTGTTGGTGGATCTTCAGTTAGCACGTTACTTGCACCTTCTTGCTCAATAATTTCTAATAGTCTAAATTTCCACATTAAATATTTCTCACCATTAAATGGTTTTAGATTGCGCTTTACTGCATTTAATACGCCACTGACCATCGTTACTTTGCACTGTATTTTTACACTGTCTCAAGTTACAAATAAACACTCACTTGTGATAACACGCGGTAACTGGGCCCATAACCTTAAGGAAGGTATGGTTTTATCATAAAACACTGTGAATGTATAAGTTCTATTTATTACGTCTTTACAGTTCAAGAGCTTTTTTATATCTCATATAGGGTCGTGGTGTTGTCGGTATGGTTACAGAAATATTCAGAGCATTAATATGTTTGCTAAGGATAATAAGAACGTCATCAAAAATAAAGCTGGAGCCTGTTATTGATACATAATTATTTGTTTAGTCTAAGGCAGCTAGAAGTGAATACAGTTTTTGTAATTTAATTTACACCAAAACCAACAATTCCCAGTATGACTGACCGTTATATTCCTCGACGGCTGGAAATAAAGTGGCGGCTGTATGTATAAACCCTATAAGCTGTGAATAATTCTACTTCAAATATGTTTTGTCTTAAGATTCCTATTGCATTACCAATTGCTCTTTAAGTATGTCGATTTATTCTTGTAAAAGTATATTTTAAGCATCATTGGTCTTAATATATTTTTTAAAACTTGTAGGCTTATCTTAAAACTAATTTGAAACGTTTAAAAGTGAATTATTTATTATTTGTTTGCTTATAGTAATGAAACATATTCTTTATAGGATTTTGCAACAGCGGAAAGAAAAACTATATGTAAAAATATTAATCGATACATGATAATTGTTTTAGTTCTCATAGAAAGTTTTTCTTTCCGCTGTTTGCAAAATCCTATAAAGAATATGTTTCATTAATTTAAGACCATTTGAGCACATAACATAACCGCTTTATAGCCTATAGAATTTATGGTGTTCGGATAATATAACCCAAAAAGTCAGTTTGCCGAAACGCTATTTGATATGTATTTCACTACAACTTGTCATTATTATAAATTCATCCACAGGCACGTCATATACAAACAAAATGCCGACGAATATGTATAAAACTACCTGTTTTAAAACATTATACTCTGGGCAACGGTAAACCAAATCTTTTTATGTTTAAAACTGATTTATTACAGATGTTTGCTTGCTCAGGGTTCAGACTCATATGGAAAACCTGGAGAACCTGGAAAATTAAGGGAATTTAAAAATCTTAAAAAAAAAACTGGAAATATCAGGGAATTTTATAAATTGTATAAAAAAATCATGGAATTCTGCGTCTCGATATGGAGAATCATAGAGTTCTTAAGAATTTTTACTGATTCAGTTCAATTCAAGAAATTATTTTGTCAAATAAAAAATTATTTCGCTAAAAAGTGTATGGAAATTAATAATTTTGGTTATTGAAAACCTGGAAAACTCAGGGAATTTTTTCAGCTTTGCAAAGTCTGAACCCTGTTGCTTCATTAAAGCTCTAGCAAGCAGTTGGTTTTATGAAGATTTGACCTGAAACTTAGTGAAACATTTTAGATTTATAGCCCAGCATTAACAACCACCTCAAATTAATTTCACAAAGCAATGATAAAACCACAACATTTGCTTAATCTCTATAAAACTTGATCTACCTAACTTGAACTTAACAGCTATAAAGTTTTATTGAAGGCTTGACAAATACCTTGATATGTCAGTCATAAGTCAATAACGACTAAAATATAATTTAGTTTTAATGTAAGTTCTTGAAGGTCTTTCTAAAACTTTCTTTAAGACAAAACTATCTTCAAGTGCATTTGGTATTTAATAAATCTGGCATAAATAAGTGGTTTATGAGGTGGCCATTATAAAACACTGATAAAACCTAAGTGAATCTAAAAAACATTTAAATTGTTAGTTGGGATTGGGAATAGAATATATTTTGCATTTTTGTAGAAATGTTTGCAGTTTCGTCACCTGGGTTACGATATGAGATGCCCACTTTATCTCCCCATTTGTTACATTTAGCACGGCGCTAAAATTGATTCCAGTAGATAATCTTGTATGGTTTTTAAGAACCCTTGTTCTCTCAATATTGTCTTCCTAAACTTAATCAATATCCGCGAGAAGATTAATTATTCTCCCAAAAATATTTAGGAGTTTTTAAACGGGTTGTTCCGGCCATGTCCTCTTAAAGGTAATTTAAAAGCCACACAAAATTAAACACAATCTATTAATATTCTAAAATTGTATACCCTGCAAGTTGTCATTATTTCGTTGATAACATTTTTTTCACGTGCGATTTTCTCAGAAACTGACGGTCCTTGAAAAAAGTTTTAAATAAAAAGTTGCTTCCATCCATTATTTTTATTTTTTCCCGAAATACTTGGTATTTAAAAGTTAATTATTTTTTGTTTGCTTATAATTGTAATGAAACTTTTTTTTTATAGGATTTGGCGAACAACTGTAACGCTCACGTTTTGAAACTCACTATAAGTTAATTTGTAAATTTCAATTATGTGGGCCAATGCGACAAAGCCCGCGTATATACGAAAGATGAAAAACTTTCCCGATTGCTATATTTACCCCTGCAAATTCTCACATTTTGTCGACATAGTCTCAGAAAGAACTTCATATTTTCGACAGTGAAATTTGACTTCATATTAACGCATTTTGTTAACAAATATACCGGGTGAGTCACGAATTGCGCTCGCCCCGATATTTGGAATAGATAATTGAAATTTGGAGGCCTTATTACACGACTAAAATGCCATCTTTTCAATAAAAAATCAAGTTTGGTGCACATCCGGTTTGACCGGAAATGGAACACCCTATATATTTTTACATTTTTGGAATCTAGAGGAAATTTTGAATACAATACATCCATTTTGGTCACTTTTTGATAAACATTAAAAATTTTATTAAAAAATCTATTTCTGAATCCAGAGTGCTGTGGTGCCCAAAATATATTTTAGTTTGTGTGCTACGTTACTATAAAAATAAAAAGAGCAATATGATTGCATTACTTAATTCTCTAGAGGCGTTTAAAATTTTTAAACGTGATTTTTACCCACTAATTCGGTTTTTTTAAATGGGAATTTAATCGTTCACCAACATTTTTAAATACCTCATTTTCATACGAATCTAATGATACCAAAATTTTGAAAATCCGCTCAGAAATATTTGAAATTTCAGCCAAAATACAATGCAACCAAGCTTTTAGAAACATGCGGCAAATAGATAATAGATTAGTGGGCTTTGGAATCTAAAATGGCACATTTCTGTGTAAATCTGGTAACCTAATAACATTGGAAAAATCATAGTAGCCATTGAATGTAATAAAACAATATGAGCTGTCAGACAGACTCGTGTAGTTATAGGCAATCTTGAGCTATCAAACATTTAATAATTGTGAGCGCAAAGAACGTTACAATTAAGTTTAGCATAGGTATGTGGAGGTAAACAATTACATCCACAAGGACACTTGCAATAGAATGCGACATCAGTTCGGTTTTCAGAGTTTTATTTAAATGAATATAAATATCGGGCCTATAAATAAATAAAAATCAATTCCGTTTGAACAATTAAACTTAAACTAGGTAACAGTAGGTATCTTTAAAATAATTAATATAATTAAACCATAAATTGACATTTATAGATATTGTTCAAAATGTCCACCATTTTTTTCTATACACAATTCGGCTCTGCGTACAGTTGCTTGAATGGCTCTACGCAATTCAGCCGGCGTTATTTCATTAAGAGCCCGTACCACTTTATTTTGCAGCTCTTCACGGGTATTTGAAGAAGTTTTATAAACTTTATTTTTGAGAGTGCCCCATACATAATAGTCGAGGGGTGTTAAGTCAGGTGACCTAGGAGGCCACCTGATATGACCTTGATTTGCGATAAGGCGTTCACCATGCAAGTTGTTTAAATATTCAATCACTCTTCTGGAATTATGTGGGGGAGCACCATCTTGTTGGAAAAACAGATTTTGTAAATAGGCAAGAGGAAGTAAGTCAAGAAATTCTGCTGTCTGGTTTTGTAAAAAGAATAAATATCGTTCGCCAGTAAGTGTTCCATAAAAAAACATGGGTCCAATTATTCGTCTCCAAGTACTCCAAGCCAACAGTTAAACCCAAATCTTTCCTGAATATTCCCCCGCCCTACCAACCTCGGATTTTCTTGAGCCCAGTACCTAGTATTATTTCTGTTAAACATACCTTGGTTCGTAAATCTACTTTCATCTGAATATAAAATATGAAAAGGAAAACCTGGGTTTTGTTGTACTGCATTTAAAAACCAGTTGCAATATACTAGCCTCCTGTCGTTATCATCTCCATAAAGATGTTGGTGTATTTGGTATTTATAAGAACGAAACTTATGTTTATTTAAAATTCTGCAAACCGAAGACTGACTAATGTCGCATTCCATTGACAATTCCCTTGTTGATGTTGTTGGGTGTACCATCACAAATCCTAATACATCAATTTCTTTGTCCTCACTTACAATAAATATTTGATGGTCATCTTGTTGATTGGGTTCGTTTCTTAATTCTTGTTCCACTCTGGCAAACAAGTGTCTGCTTGGATGACGTCTGTTGGGATATCGTTGCTGATACAGTTCTGCAGCTGCAGTTGAATTTTTGAGACGCTCTCCATATATCAGTAACATATCGACCTTTTCATTTCTACTAAAATTATTCATTTTCTTTAATTTTTACTCAAAGAGATTTCCGCAGCGCTTTATTTTGTATCTGTCTGACAGCTGATATTGTTTTATTACATTCAATGGCTACTATGATTTTTCCAATGTTATTAGGTTACCAGATTTACACAGAAATGTGCCATTTTAGTTTCCAAAGCCCACTAATCTATTATCTATTAGCCGCATGTTTCTAAAAGCTTGGTTGCCATTGTATTTTGGCTGAAATCTCAAATATTTCAGAGCGGATTTTCAAAATTTTGGTATCATTAGATCCGTATGAAAATGAGGTATTTAAAAATGTTGGTGAACGATTAAATTCCCATTTAAAAAAACCGAGTTAGTGGGTAAAAATCACATTTAAAAATTTTAAACGCCTCTAGAGAATCAAGTAATGCAATCATATTGCTCTTTTTATTTTTATAGTAACGTAGCACACAAACTAAAATATATTTTGGGCACCACAGCACTCTGGATTCAGAAATAGATTTTTCAATAAAATTTTTAATGTTTATCAAAAAGTGACTAAAATGGATGTATTGTATTAAAAATTTCCTCTAGATTCCAAAAACGTAAAAATATATAGGGTGTTCCATTTAAAAATCGAAAGTTGTGGGCATTTCCGGTCAAACCGGATGTGCACCAAACTTGATTTTTTGTTGAAAAGATGGCATTTTAGTCGTGTAATAAGGCCTCCAAATTTCAATTTTCTATTTCAAATATTTTAGGAAATATCGGGGCGAGCGCAATTCGTGACTCACCCGGTATAGTGATAATAGGGTGAAAATTTGCGGCAAATTTTTATGTTTATTTATCCAACGGACGTTAAGAACGAGAGAAATAGTTCGTGAAAACAGTATGAAACAATCTAACCGTTATACTCTTCGCTGATTTACTGCATTTTTTATATAATCGTTGCACATTCTATAGGACACTCTTCGCAGTTTCTTTGTAAATAATATTAGTTCAATATCAATAGGGTTCTTCCTCTAGCTAACACTAACTTACTGTCCAAATTTCAATACAATTGGACTTTTCATTCTTAAGTTGTCGTGCTTACAAGAAACGCGACGGACAGACAGACAGACGAACAGACAGCTGGACAGACGGACATTTTGAAGGTTGTACAGAATTCGATCACCAATACAGTGATATGAAAATTTTTCTCTACGAGCAATATTACCGGTTTTAGAAATGTGCCGGTCGAATGCAATATACTCTTCGTCTTGCATTTTCGAAGAGTATAATAATTATGAGACCAATTCATTGTGTATGAGTTAGCATAAGATTTTTTTATGGCTTTCGATCAAGGACCATACAGCCAGCCGCAATTTCTTTGAAAATACATTAAATTGTTTTTATGTATTGCTCAAACGTGATATATAAGTCGGAAGACGGAAAATTGAAGTCAGCTGACAGCGGAATTGGATAAATTTTACATGAAATGTTAGGTTTTTAGTCCATTTACAATACTTTTTTGTTACAAGCTGACCTTTATTCAACTTCACTGGTTTGTCAGTCAGTTTAGATCAAATATTGCAAGTCAATTTTGAACCGCTTTCACTTAAAATTTGCATATATTTTACATATGTAGTACCGATGACAATACAATTGTCTGGTGATCAGGATCTGATGCTTAAGCCGGGATAGTCAGCTCACTATGCAACTCCACAACAGTCAATCGTAGCCCGTTTAGTCCGTGACTGAAACGAAAATAATAAAATAAAAGTAAACAATAATGTACGATACAAAACCGGAAAGAGGTGTTTTGCAGGCCAGCCCAGGCAAATTCCAGGGCGAACCGCAGGCGAGTCCTAGAATTTTGGGGAGACCTGCAAAATCTGAATCCATATTTTCCATAACTTGCGAATGACTTTTGAAAACTCGTAAAAGTTAAGTGTATTTATCTATTTGACACTTATCCCAACAATTAACACAAGTTTGTTTCCGTAGCAACAAGAAAGCGAAGCCACCTATACCAAAAATTGGCAGAATTTTTTACCTGCAGGGTCTGCAGGATCCACTTTTAACGTAGCAATGCATAACATTTCTTGCTAACAAGATGATGACATCAAAGTACTTACTATTACCGGTTGTTACTTTTATGAAGTTTTTTCTCCACAGTTGTACGTAAATTAGGTAACAAATGAAATAAAACTCTAATGTGTAATTGTACATTTGCAGGACAACCACTAGGTCCAATTTGCTACCAATCGTTTCGCGAGTGAAGTAAAGTTTTAGTAATTACAAAATCAATGAAGAAAAATACGAGTCTGATTAGAACAGCGCCCTTTGGTCAAGAACGCTCTGAGCAAACTCCATTAACTGCAATGTAAAACAGATAAAATACAATGTACACAAGTTGAGAGGTAATCCGTAGACTAGAGGCGTATTTGGAAGAATAGTAAGGCGCAGGGAGCGAAAAATTGATAATACTATTTGTAATCTATGTTTGTTTAATAATACAATAAGAGTTTTTTAACAGAACGTAAAAGTTTATGGGATATAGTTTTCGTTAGAACGAATTAAAGCTTTATTTATCACAAAATATGTATGTCAATTACAGAATTGGGTACAATCACGTTAATAATATATCACATTAACTATAAGTTTGATGAAATAACTAATAATATATAATAATCGGTTCGACTTTTCTCGTGAATTACAATGCAGTAAATTATTCACAAAATAAAACAAAAAACCAAGACTTATAATAAGTATAGGCAAAAATTTAGATATAACTAAATTATTAAAAAACACAAGGAAATTACGAGTTTTTCAAATAACTTCTGATCATTTGGTCACCGGAGAAATTATGTTTTTTCTGTTTTGATCAACTTTCGAAGACATTTCACAGACGAAAAAAACTTTCAAATGTCCTAACTGAAATGTTTGTTCATTATTATACTATTCGCAAGTGCACATTTCTAAAACCGGTAATATCGCTCGTGGAGAAAAAATCACTGTGTTGGTGATCGAATTCGGAACAACTTTCAAAATGTCCGTCCGTCTATCTGTCTGTCTGTCCGTCCGTCAGTTTCTTGTCGGTGCGATAACTTAAGAACCGAAAGTCCGATTGTATTGAAAATTCACCCTAGTAGCACCAATATTGCACCAATATATAACCCATATAGGACCAATATATGAATATTGAATATAGGTCCAATCTTCATATATTGGTCCTATATGGGTTATATATTGGTCCAAAATGTTGTGCTACTAGAGAGTGAGTTAGTGTTAACTAATATACGATTCAAATGTATTGACCCCTCACTTTAACCGCGAATATCTCAGAAACTGAGGAGCAGCAAAAATTCAATAAATTATGTGTTTATTATGAGTCTATTCTAAATCAGTTACTGAAATTTGAATAATGTACATCGGACACTTGAAGTTGTGCTAAGTTATATTGAAAAATGTCCTACTTTTTAAGAAAATTTTGACCATACCAATTTGAAATCCATTATATCTTGGAAAATATGCCTATTATGTAAATAATATTTTAGATACCGATAAAGCATGATACTTTTTGTACAACGAAATTTTTTCATATTTTTTTGTTTTAAAATTTTGCAGTTATTCTCAAAAACGTGCCGTCCTGTTTAATTGGTTATTTATCAATATATTTAAAACATTTTTCTAAAAATAGTTAATTATCTAAAATGTAAGCATTTTCAGAAAATAGAATTGGTATGTATCAAATATTAATTTAGTTATCAAGCATAAAGGATTAATATTATTGCAAGTTTGCAAGAATCTCATCTATTATGCTTGACAACTAAATTAACATTTGATATATACCAATTATTTTTTCTGAAAATGCTTATGTTTTATATAATTAACTATTTTAACAAAAAAATTTAAAATACATTGATAAATAACCGAATAAACATGACGTCACGTTTTTGGGAATAACTGCACAATTTTAAAATAAAAAATTATGAAAAAATTTCCTCGTACAAAAAATGCCGTGCTTTATCGATGTCTAAAATATTATTTACATAGTAGGCATATTTTCCAAAATATAATGGATTTAAAACTGGCATGGTCAAAATTTCCTTAAAAAGTAGGATATTTTTTAATATAACTTCAAACTTCAAAAGTGTTCAATGTACATTATTCATATTTCAGTGATTGATTTAGAATAAACTCATAATTAACATTTTTTTTTAAATTTTGTCTGCTTCCTTTTATCTGAGATATTCGCGGTTAAAGTGAGGGGTTAATACATTTGAATCGTATATTAGAGGAAGAACCCTATTGTGTTGGAACAGAATCGATCGATAAATAAAAAAGTTACTAAAAAATACATTTTTATATGTTTTGGAATGAAACCAAGAATAGCTAAAACCAATATTATTTGCAAAAAAAATGCGAAGAGTAACCTACAGAATGTGCAACAATTATATAAGAAGTTTAGTAAATCGGCGAAGAGTATAATGGTTAGCTTGTTTACATTTACATCATCAGGTTAGGGACACAGACAGACGGGGTATTGAAACTTTCGAGATGTGGGCGTGAAGACTTGTATAGCGAATTCCCTGTGTAGTCCATCGCAACTTTTTTTTTACAATACTGGACTTGGATCACTCCTTTAGCCAAGAGACTTTAACAAATTATTGTAAGTACGTATATTTGTAAATTCAATCTTAAAAAAGAACCGAAACGTTTCGTAACCATTTAATTTTCCCCTAAAGAACGAATAGGGATCTACACAGTGGACACTCACTTCACATCAAGGGGTCCATCTTGATGACTTTATGCAATGTACGAACATGAAATGGACCACGGATAGAAAGGTTTAAAGAACAGAGGTTTATAAAAATGATTACACAGGAAACGACTTCCCTAACCGACTAACCACGCAAGTTTTATTTATTGTTCAATAATCTTTGTATTAACCTGTTAATATCTTGTTTATCGCCCTAACTTAATTCTCCAGGAGATACGTTTCCCAAAATGATTCTCCAGCGGCCCTATTTGGCTGGATCTTCTCATATATTGCGTACATTAACCGAATACAGGATAGTATAGAACGGTTCATCATTCGGGAAAAAACCAGATGGCAGGAGACGAGGTAACACCCTCCAAAACGTTAAGTTTTGTTATCAAGCAAAGAATTTTGGCGAAGTCGTAACAGGCAACCGCGACATTGGCTTGATTCTGTCAGACGTGCTATACAGTAAAGGGAAATCAACTAGAATAATCAACAAAATAGCTGGCAAGACATCGTGAATAAGCGATATCTGTTTAAAATTAAAAATTTAACAAGTAAATAAATATAATAACATATTCTTATAATTGAATAATTAATTTTCTGTTAATATTTATACTGTATAGATACAGCGCTCACGGTTCTAAATAAAAGTATAAATTCTGTCAAGTAAACTATGTTCTTAATGGTAAGAGTTAACAAGGCGAATCTATGACTAAATCACTGTTAGCAAAGTTTCAAATTTAAGTCCAGAACTTACACAAAGTAATTTAATGGAAAAAACTTATATCTCGTGTATCTAGTGAATAAATGAAACCAGAAGATAGTTTTTAAAGTCATAATTGAGAGTTTAATAACCAGTGGCGTAAAAATTACTTTTTTACAAATGGTAGTAATTAGTTGAATCCAGTACAGTAAAAATAATTTAACTATTTTCAGGGTCTGACTATGCCGATAGGCTACTAGGGAATTTTCTGCGAGGTCTTCTAACACTAGGGACGTCAAACAATTGTACTAAATACAACAAGTTAACCTCAAGTGGCTATTCATATTTAAATGAAAGGTATCTGTCTATTTCTCAGCGAATTCTTTATAATGATCATCAAATTATAAACCCTATCGACCTATCTCGTCAATTATTTTTCCTTCGCATCATCAGGTCACTCAGAATAGCTTGCCATTCTATTGATCCTCGTCTACCAATTCATCTGTGTGGGAAAATTTCTTTTAAATAATTACGCCTTATTACCGAATAATGTGGTGGTACGCCATCCTGTTGAAATCGTATGGGGTTTTCCGCTACATTAACGGTTTTCCCCATTTGAATACCACGCGACAAGTCCTGGAATTATGTTTTGTTGGAGCAGCTAAAGTATTTTTCACCATTTAATCAATGAACCTTCAATAAATGGACCAGATTGTGGTCCCAACAATTCTAGCTCACAACTTAACTTTCTGTTGATACTGGGTACTTATGTGCCTCCATCATCCACTGTGGATTTTCATGTGACCATTATCGACAATTTTGCCTATTTACAGAGGAAAGTCCCCGACTTAAGAAATGTGGATTGGTATTACATCGTTCCACCATGGTTTCGCAAAAATCTACTCTGCGGTCGAAATCTTCTTCGTTAAGCTCTTGAACTAAATTCACTTGGATACATGGATGCCATTTACTACTTTTCAAATATTTTAAAACAGTCTACTGACTAATTGACTGCTCTGCTGTGACTTGGCGACTTGGTTTGTGAGGGTTGTCCTTCATCGTCAGTAAAACATCGCTGTTTATGTTCTGAAATTGCAGGACGACCTTTCGTGAAATTATCTCTTATGACCACAATCTCGGAACTTTTTTTCTATTTTGCTAACAGTTGATTGTGTAATAGGTTGATCAGGGTGGATGTACCATTAAATAACTAGAGTTTGTATTCGGAACTTGTCTCCCTAGCCAATCATCTTCAAAATTTCAATTCATTCGTTCACTTCAAAATTCCGTTATGAGAACTTTAAATAACAGTGTGACAAGCAAAGATTAATGTGTTACAGCCAGGTCTGCGTTGCTAAGTAAATGAAAAAAAGCGCAAACACAAAAAAACTGTAATAGTCCAGTGTTTGATGGTTTTTCGCTTAGAATTCTTTCGGGAAAACCCGAGTGACGTGAAATTTGGACAGTAAGTAGGGAATGGCTCAAGAAACAAAAGCGACATAGTGCCGATGTGTGCTTTTACCGTGGGGGTGGATCCACCCCTTCTTGGAGGTGGAAATTAATAGTAAACAGAAATCGATAAAGGGATAAATTCTAAGTAAAAAATGTTCTATAAAGTTTTTTGGATAAATCAATATTTTTGGAGTTATTCGCGATTGAAAATGTAGATTTTTCATGTAAAAAATGAATGTTTTGGAGCAATTTTTCACGAAAAACTTGAAAACCTTACGTTTTATCGAAAAAGTCAGCAGCAAAAATGAAGGTTATAACATAACAAATAGATTGTTTTTTTTTTTTGTGCAGATGCAATACGAACCGAGTTAAAACTCGTTGAAGGTGTCTGTATGTTCGCTTAAAATTGAATTCGATCTTTTCAACTTTAAATAATGGAAAAACGACGAATTTTTTAAAGAAAACTTTTCAAACTTTTTTTAAATTACTTGAAAAAGCCCTTGAAATGAGCTATAGTAAAAATCATTAACATAAAACTTACGGAGTTATGGTGAAAATAAAATGTTTGTCACGTTTTTTCGGGGAAAAAAATCAGCAATGAAACCAATGGCTTAACGGAAAAAATTGACATTAAACGTAATCAATTTACAGCTTACTGTATTTAAGTATTAACAACATGTTCTAGAAGTTTGAACGGTTTAAGATGCCTAGAATTGAAAAAAAAGTTTGATTTGATTTTGAAACGATTTTTAAAATTTTAGGATTTTAATTTGCTAGCATAACCAGAATTCAGATTATCGAAAGAATGAAAAGTTTTCATTAACATTTTTACACATAGTTTCTCTTTTAGTTCTCTTAGATAGTTATTTTTTCTGCTGTTTACAAAATCCTATAAAGAATAGTATGTTTCAATTTTTAAAATGTTTGAAAAAATTTGTTTTTTCTCACAATAACTCAAAACTAAAGGAGATACGTAAAAGTTGCAAAAGTACAAAAATGTAGATTTTTTGTTTCTCTAGGATGAAAATTAATTGATATATCACCATTTTAAGTTCGCAATTGAGTACGTGAACCACCTTTCCTGAACCCTTTAAACTCAAAAATCTCAAAAATGAAGAGTTCAAAGAAGTTCAACTTTACAGGCCTTGTAGCCCTTGAAATTCCCTGCAAAATGGTTTTTAGAGCCACAGATATCTTAAAAATTAAGGTTATCGTTAAAAAACCAATCGCGTTTTTTCGGTGAAATTTTCGGAGCATGTAAACTGCTTCATTCTTGACAATTTTGGAGCATTTATAAATACATCTAATTACTTGTTTCTGCATAGTGCTATTATTGTAATCGTTGTTTTTTTTGTACAATTAGTGCAAACAGTTTTGAACTGTTTTTTAAATAATTTGTTGATTGATTCTTGAGTATGATTTTTGTTGCTAATCCGCAGTTAAATTGTTGCTGATTTGTTGCTAAATTACTTATAACAATGTTTTGTGAATTTTTAACTTCATATATGAAATCTCTGTCTTCGAAAACCCACTAAAAACCATTTCTAAGTCGAATTCAAAATTTTATCTCGTGTATTCACTTTTGTTGCTGATTTGTTGCTAGTTTGTTGCTTAAAGTAAAGAGCACACCTTCGGACATGTAGACTTTGCAATGCTATTAATTACGAATCAAATGCCGTTTATTTCATGAAAATCGATCTGTCCTAACCGGAATCCGATGTTTTGCACTTTTTTGTCTTTACTTACTCTCTATCTGGCCATAAGTCCAGTGTGTGCTCTTTCAAATAACAGTGTTAACAATGGAGGTTTCCATTTAAAAAATTGATGATGACGTTATATAAATTTTTTGAAATGTTCGTAGAAAATATTGTTTTACATAAACAAATTGCGAAATGCCTTTAAAAATCGACGTGTCTGAGCGAATTTGTATCACTTGCCTTGTAACGATTTTAGGAAATGTATTTCAACCTTTACGTCCTTATTGGATAAAAAATTAATTTAGGAGAATGTTTTTATAATTACTTCTTGCTTAGTTCTAATAAATAATGTTATGAATTACACCCCCTTGGAACTGGAGATGATACGCCTATGCCTACTAATTGTGACTGGAAGCTAACAGAATAAAATTGACTTTTCTGGAATATTGTTGGAGAAGATTCTTGAATGTTTCTAGATGGATCTAGAGAGTCAAATTCGGAGTATATAAGGCGCGATTACCAGCGCGGAAAGGGAAGTTTTAAGCAAGAAGTTTATTTTTAGAAGTAACACGTTCGGGAGAAAGTGAGGTTAAAGTAAACAAAGTGTATTTTGAAGTATTGTATAGTCAGTAAATTGTTAAATAAAGTGTTAGTAGTGTTTATCTCTTGTTGAAATTATTTAGAACCCACGGATTCACACAGGGTGTTCCTAAACGGTGGAATAATTCGCAACAATAAATAGGGCAAGTGACGTATCGTTGAAAAGGAGGGAAAATGCTCTATTATCAGTATTTTCTGTCTGTATAGTATATATTTTTAACAGCTTAAACAGTAAGTCTCGAAATTCATCGATTCTAACAAAAATCAGAAAATACGTACCGTGTTATAAGACTGTTTAAAAGAATTTCGTATTCAAATATTTTTCGTAGCATTTCAAACAACGGAGATCTGACTTAGACACGTTTCGCATTTTCGCGATTTTCTGTCATAAGACCTAAAGTAGACCATGGATTTCAAATGTTTTTAAATCATTCTGTGGCTCGTAAAAATCAACATAAGTCTTGTATAAACATTTTTTTTGCATCATTGTTATTCAGCGAGATATTTTCAAGAGTTCTGAGAACATGGACAACCTGTATACAAAAATGGTCCTGACTCTTTTTCGCTAAAGAAAAAGAAAACAAAGTAAATATATTAGTATATTAGAAATTCAATCTTCTACTTTTTTTAGCCTTTAATTTAGGTAACGGTGTAAACATAATATGTGTATAATAATCATTATATTTCATAAATTACACTTTCCCGAATATTTCTTAATAATGATCATCAAATTATAAACCCATTATTTTATTTCACGTTATAATTTTCCTTTGCAACATTAAAACAATGTAACATTGTCATTAATTAAAAAAAATCTAGCGTGATTAGTCGTATTTTATATTTATTTTATAATTTAAGACAAACATGATTTGGATGATGGGTAGTATTTCATTTGTAATTAAAATCTCAATGATAAACTGATAAACTGCAAAATATATGTTTTTGTTGGAGTAGTTCTATATTTAATAGCTCGTACCTATATCTTTACAGAATTAAAGTTGAGTTTATACCTCAAATTTGTGTGAGCAATGCTGAAATGAGTTTAGATCAAATTTTCATTAGCACAGATGCAATTAATGAGCTATGTGATCATTGCCTAAAATTAAACGTAGATACCACTTTCAATTTACTATCTCTCTTCTGCCTCAATAATATCGAGTTCCTAACTTATCTATCACCCATATAAAAAAGTAGTATGAATATTTGGGTTTAGGTCCTTTGTTTAATCTACCGAAGCTATATTGCACAGATTTATCTTATTGTTCTAATTAGTCTTATATTATTCTTACAGAGAGGTGTTTAGATTTACGTCGTTTATCCTATGTTAACATGTTTTCTACTCTCTTATGTGTATATTTGCTGTTTTCTGTACACTCTATAGAATGGATAAGCAGACAACGGATCTGTTTCATATCCTGAACGGATATGTTTCATATCCTATCTAGGATGGATATGAAACCGACCAATCACAGTTCATGTATTAAATACATAGCCAACTACTCGTTAAAAAAAATTCAAGTTACTGCGTAAGTTGTCAAAGTCGCAGTTCATATATTACGTACATAGCTAACAATTCGTTTAAAAAAAATCAAGTTAGTGCATAAGCTGTCAAAGTAATTTTCAGTATTTGTGTGTTAATGTTTAATAAATCTTTTAAAATTGTATAGTTCTTTCTTAAGCTGGTCGTAGAAAAAGTATACTGTACAACTCGAGTGGATTATCCATATCCACTCTTGTTGCACAAACCTAATGTTTTAAGGATATAAGGTGTGCTTATGCGCAGCCTTCCAGATTAGACAATAGCGTTGTTTT
This sequence comes from Stenurella melanura, assembly GCA_963583905.1. Classification (NCBI taxonomy): domain Eukaryota; kingdom Metazoa; phylum Arthropoda; class Insecta; order Coleoptera; family Cerambycidae; genus Stenurella; species Stenurella melanura. The sequence continues at coordinate 17,694,069 of OY757309.1, forward strand.
TTCCAACAGCGTCCATATTGACTTTTTAACGAATGGGATAGACGCGTTAAATGGCGGTGAATTTGAAATGTCATAAAATTCGTTCGTTTCTGCATGAAGGACAGAGAGTAGTGTAAGGCATAGTGTACTTTAACTGTGTTCATAACAGTGGAAGACAGAAGGCGATTGGAACGCTTGGACAGTTTATAAATAGCCTATTTTTTCGAACGTATTTGTTGAATGACTCCAAATTAAATTACTTTTTTGTATAAGCACTAGGCACTAAAAGTAGATTTTTCAAACTATTTTTTAACGTCTTGTTTATTTTAACATCCTGGCGAAGTTTAACTAATGTTGAAACTACGTTAAACATGTCATTTTATAACACCAGTGTTAAAGGTGAGTTACTTTTAACACTAGCGTTAAAAGTATATTTAACATTTAAAATCCATTTAATTATTTGATAAGCTTTATTTTCAAAAACGATTACGTTAAATTTAGATTTAATTAGTATTAATGTGGATGGTGCAATTAGTTGAAAATTGAAATACCATGATCAAGCTAGTGTAGTTGTGGCACCTATATGGCAGCAACTTCTTTTTTATCGAAACGGTTTTCTTAATTTTCAATGATTTTTTAATATATCCCTCCGCCACCATACTGGGCTGCCATCCTCAGGCTTTTTAATAGTTACAAGATTTGCACCAGCATCAGCAAGCAAGGCTAGCCGAAGACTGGCGAGAACAGTGTCCTGCATATGCGAGGATCTGGAAGTTTAAGGAATTCAGCAATATCGACAGGCATTTTTCCGAACGTGTTTATTCCAACTGGTTTCCTCGTACACCTATCATTTCCGTATTTAAGGAACAGTCGTTGATGATTAATCATTTGGATGAAGAGCTACATACTTTCTATAATAAGGCAGATATATTAAACCAATAATAACGAAATTTCGTGTTACCTTGGTTTTATGTCGGATATATTTACAACTATTATAGTCTCCTTATCCTCGATGTCTTCTAAAGTTAAGTGCCACAGTCACGTCGACAAACTCCAAGTATGCCGAAGATCGTCATGATGCAAATGTCATTTTTAACAGACATATACAAAAAAAAATAAAATTTTGCAATAATACGCAGATGTTATGTCTTTAAAATCAGATTTTCAATGATGCCTTTAGTAGTAGTCATACAAAAAATAGTGTATGAATATACGTGTTAAAAGCGGTTTTATTTTGTTCGTGGGGTTGCTTCATTCACTTCGTTCATTTCGCAAACTTCCCTATTCACAAAATAAAATATCACTTTTAACACTTGCATCATAAATAACTATTTATTTAGAAGTATTGTATGTATTTTGCCAATTAATACAATTATTACCAATGAAGTGTGAGCAGACGCAGTACAAAAATCGATTTTCGAATGAATTGAATTAATTAAACACAATTTCACAATATTGAGTGCAGTTTATGGGATTCCGCGGCACAAAATACAGGGAGGTAACATGTTGTGCTCAAAATACATAACCTTTGTTTTGCGTGCCTGTATCATTAAATCACTCACAATAAAATAACCGCCTCTTTCGGCACATTTTGTTTACATTAGCCATTTTTTGTGGACCCAATTACCTTTAGTTATACTGTACCTACACGGAAAAAGATTATTAATCGAACACAATCACATGCATAAATTTGTTATATTTCTGCTCTAATAACAAATGTTAAATCTGGTCCAATAAAACACCCACTGCTTGGAAAATATAAATCTATTTGCGAATTCTTCCGTATGACTGGGTGACTGAAATTTTATAAGGTCTTCAGCGTCATCTGAACCTATTATATCTTCAAATATATCGCTAATATCCATCATTCTCCTTGATTTATTATACCGTAAAAGCAAGTAATATTAGCTTATTAACGAACAAATCACATTTTAAATGGATCAGCCTTCTGCATGGCGCCCAAACTCACTGTGACATATTTAATCTGAAAACTGTGGGTAAGTGAAATTATTAAACAGTCTGGCAGTAATCAATCAACAATCTGCAGTTTAATCGCACTTTACAAACTAACTCTAAGTCTCGCAACTTAATAATTTCTAATTTTGTTGAGTTTGAATTGGCATTTAAATCATAGTAGTTGGATACTCTATTCTCGTATACGGAGAGACGAAAAAATTACTATCAATCACCACGGCTGGTCAGCATATTCTGTAAGACATCGAATGTCGAGAAAGATTCGGTGTTCCAGCGGTCTAGCCCACTGCTGCCATCTTAGTAACACCCTAAAATTCCACAAAACATCCGTACCCTGGCCAGGAGTCGATCCAGGGACTCTGAGTATGCCAAGAAATGTGGAAAATAGGTGTCAGTATTTGTACCACTATATAAAAACATAGTGGCAGTGTGTGTGACAATGCTGATGTTAACAATACACTACTGTATATCCTTCTTATATTTTAATGAAATTTGTCTTTATATAAAATGTTGGGATTTTACTCAGGTAGGTATAATGAATTGTACATCTCGTCAAAATATTTTGTAGTGTACAATCGTTAAATGTCTTGTATAAGTTCGTATCTCAAAAATATGTTGAACTATCTCTGTATAGCCTTAATCTCGATCTAAACTACACGAGTCATAGTGTTTAATTTGACCAGAGTTTCCACTGCAGCATATATAGCATATATTTTTGACTCGCCGTATCCTGTGATATTCAGACGTCATTGATTACTTTTAACAATAAAAACCATCCAAACATATTAAAGCTATGTAAGTGAGAGGAAGTAAACAGGATAATACATCTTAGCAACTACGAATATGAAGTTTGCTGCAGAATACTGATATTGAGATGGACAACTTACCACTTGATGAAAATTTGCACTGATAGAAACATGACGAAACGCAGAAAGAACAAATTTGTTAAGGCCGCTCGATTCTACAAGAAATAAGCTTTCCAACGCCTCTCCAGATTTTGTGCATTGGAATAACGATTTGACTAGCGCATTATGGACAACAAGTGAGACAGCACTTGGTGAGTTTATCCACGAAGATGGGTCGGGCGTTTCGGTCCAATCCTGTAGCCACCCCGGTCACCGGATTTCAATCCAATGGATTTCTATTACAGTAAATAAATACTTTAAAGAAAGTTTTTCAAAAAATAATCAACACCGAAAGAGAATTACGACAAAGAATTTATGATGCACATCACGAAATAAAAAAAAATGAGGAGCACACGACTACTAAAATGATCAATTTTGGATGATAGGAGGGAAGTAATTTGAGCATTTGCTTTAGTTTGAAGTTTTAATATTAATTACATGTTACGGTAAATATCTGCCACTTTCATTTTACATTCACATTTAAATCTCAACTCTAGTACTTAATAGCTCACTTTGCACGAAGTTGCAGTACTTGTAATTACCTTAGAATATCCCCCTATTGTACTCTAATGGCAATAACTGTTCTTCGAAGAAGAATTTATAACAACTTTCATATTATTTTGAAATTTGCAGGTCTTTAAGATTGATTTCTAGATTTGTGTAGTACATTTTTTTACGGCGGAAGATCAAAATATGACGACAAAATGTTGACCCAACCCAAATTAATGTTAATTTTATTATTCTAAATCGAAAATCTATTTTCTACGTTTGGTGGTACTTTTAGCACAAAAGAAATCGAAAAGAAAAAAAAACTCCGTTTGTAGGTATGGTGCATAAAAAATGTACCTAAGATTGATTTGATTTTGTAAAATTTTAAAGTATTCAAATCCCAAAAATGGGAAGGTTTTTTACTTAAGATCAAACTTTTGTATTTTGATAGGCCATGGCATGATCTATCACCAGGTTCAGGATTATCCAGGGTTTATCGGACACCTGGTATAATATTGAAACATATTCTTTATAGGATTCTGCAAACAGCAGAAAAAATAACTATCTATAATAAAGGAAAAACTTTGATGTTTGCAATATCCTATAAAGAATATGTTTCAATACAATTATAAGCAAACCTTGTATAATGTATAATCATATAAGGAAACATACTTTTACTTCTTATGAATTATGTGGTAAAATTGGTAAAACTAAAAGTTAAACCATCGTTAATTTTAATAAAACTTTTCAGTAGTCGACACATTCAAAAAAATAATCAAGAGAAAAATCAATTCAGGGACGTTGCATCTAGCATCCATAGTGGTATTCAGGTCATTGAAATAGGTAAAGCAGAACTAAAATAAACATTTATTTATGAATATGCTTAATAACGTACTGATTGGGTACCGGAAATCAGTTTATGCTTTTCACATATGCCAAATTAATTTATAAAAGTTAATGAGGTTAATTAACATACCAAATATGATTATTAATTAGCGCCGTGAGTTTATGCCGCTAGCAACTATCACCGCAGTGACGTGCCGACACATTTTTTTTTTCGAAGTAACTCTTTATTTTACATCAGAAGCATTAAACATTACAAACACTGCAACTTCACGTAATTTAAAATTATTTATTGTGGGAGGAGAGGATTCACATTTAGTCACAACGAACACACAGTCAATATATTGCAATACTTTTTTTAAGTAACTTTTCTATATTTTGAACAATACTGTAAGATGGCCAAGAAATAAAAGATCATTTACAAATAACGATGATGAATCATAAAATTGAAGCGTGTTCTGATAAGAAACTAAAGAAAATATTTTTTCTCATATTAGAAGAACATGTTATTAGCATTTATCGTAGTTTAATGTATTGGTTCTTATATATGGTTATCGGAAATCAAGACAATGCAGATTACTTGATTTTAAGGTTCTGCATAATGTAGTTTGGGGCATATCGTGGCAGTTTTCCAGCTAACTCTTCCCATTATTTGGTGTATTTTAAAATATTCATCATCTCTGAATTCTTGTTGCTCCATGCATAGAAAAAGAGTTACCTGGATAAAACTAAAAGAATATAGTTTTAACCATTTTTGTATCATATTCGGAACGTTGAATCTCCTGGTCTCTTTATCGCATGTGATTTATTTTCCACGCATTTTGCATAGAATTTTACACCTAACAAAAAAGAATATAAACGTGGCTTTCAGTGGCGGCTCGTGATATTGTCTGCAGAGGAGGCTTGATATTCTGAAAGACAACTGACGTGCAATATGACTACAATTTGTACATTTCCCCACCACCCCTGAGGTAGTACAACGGCGCGTTACATTTTTTGCCGTGGGTTGTTCGCCAGGATACCGAATCACGACTTGAGAGAATAGAACTAATAAAAGAATAGAAAGAAAAGGAAATAGAAAATATGATGAGATGAAAAAATCATTCTCATGAAATTCTCGTTCCTACGACTCGAGTATCGGTATCCAAAGGAGCCCTACTATCCCACTTGTAATTAAATTATATAACTTTTAATAAAAATAAAAACAGGTTTGGTAAAAAAATTAAAGTGTTTTTCTACAAACAAAAAATTGTATTCATTATCACTGCCAGGAGTGTAAAATTATAACTTTAAATAAAAATTAAAATTGTTTTGAGACAGAAGTTATATAAAAAAATATAACCGCGGAACTCTATATTATGGAGAATTAAAAATTATTTCCTAAAAAATAAATAACATAAATAAATATTTTTTCTAAAATAACAACTACCTATATTAATCTCTGCTTTAAAGCCTAAATATTTTTATAAATGAGTGGTAACCTGCGATTTTCGGAACTGGCAAAATGGTTGATTACTTCATCATAAAATGAATCGTGTTTCTTCAATTCTGACAAAAAACGTTTTTCTATTGAAATAAGCGATACATTTGAGAGGCGGTCTTGACTCATTTTGTTTCTAGTAAATGTTTTTATGCGTTTAAGTGCTGAAAATGATCGTTCTACAGAAGCTGAGGTTACCGGAATTGTTGACACTAATGACAAAAGTTTGTACAGTTCGGGAAGACAGCTTTTTAAATTGTTATTATATATAAAAGTAAGCATTTCTTGAGATGATTTTGAATTTGCTAAAAGTTGCTGGTCAGAATACAACACGCATAGTTCATTTCTTAACGAAATACGGTCAAAAAAAGGATAATGGTTCATTAATTTCTCCATTAGACTAGTAGGAAATGATTTAGACTCGTTGTAAAATTATTGGGATTTACTAAATCGAAACATTGCAAAGAATTTAAATCAGAAAATCTCATTTCAATTTGGACTATAATGGTGTCCAAAATTTCTATAAAAATTTGTTTGTAATGTGTATCTGCCCTGTCAAAGTTATATGTTGTCTTTCTCTTTTTACATTGTGGCTCAGGCTCATCGTCATCGTCTACTTTTTCAACATTTTCTAAAAAAATGTTGTATAAAGTATTGAAATGTATTTCGGTATTGCGAAATTCTTTTAATTTAGATATAAGTGAATTAAGTCTAATTTTAGAATATGTTATATCAGTTAGTTTATTCCGTAAAATTTGGAAAACAACATCAGTTTGCTCAAAAATCATTTTAAAAGCCTTTAGAAAAAATATGAAATTTTTATCCAACAATAACGATTTTAATCCGTAAGCTGCTCGTAAATTCTGATCGTCATTTAAAAAATCTTCACTTTCCGAAATAAAATTAAAAACGTCAATAAGTTCTTTCCTGTATTTGTCAACAGTGAAAACAACTCTAGATGAAAAATTCCAACGAGTGGGAGCGTTTGTCGGAATTCTATGTTTCATATTAATTCTATTTAAAACATCAGTTCTTTTGGTAGATTTTGAAAAAAATGACGAAAAACCAGTAATATTTGAAAAAAATATTCTAACTTCTTTAATTCCGTTACATGCTTTACTCAGAACTAAATTTAATTGGTGTGCGTAACAGTGAATAAAGTAAGCTTGAGGAGCAATATCTTTTATTTTTGTTTGGAGTCCATTAAGATGTCCTGACATAACTGCAGCGCCGTCATAAGTTTGTGCTATTAATTTATTTTTCAAATCAAATTTACCAAATTCATCGATTAATAATTTAAATAAACTCTCCGCGTTTCTTCCACTACTCACATCAAAAAAACCAACAAACCTTTCAATAACTTCTCCGTGCATTACATATCTAAAAATTACAGAAAGTTGAGATTTACAAGTAACGTCCGTCGTTTCGTCAATTTGCCACGAGAAAAATTCGCAATTATATAGTTCTTCATAAATTTTGCCTTTAATAATCGAGCTAACACTCCCAATAATTAGATCATTTTGAATTGATTTAGACGTTCCGGAAAAAACAGTGGCGTTATTCAAAAAGTTCTCTAATTTTGGATCATACGTTTTTAAAAAATCTATCAGCTCTTTGAAATTTCCTTTATTACACGATTCTCGTTTTTCGTCATGTCCTCGGAAAGAATTTTCTTGTGAAGATAAAAATATAACGGTATCTATTAACCTCCTTAATATTTCCCTATTTTCACGGACCTTTTCGTTAAAATTTTCTATTTCTCTCTTATGTGCAGAATCCAAGAAATTTACAATATTTTGTTTACCAAACATTTCGAATTTAATGCAAGATGAAATGTGCTCCTGGGATTTTTCGTGCCTTTCTAAACCTCGCGATAAATTTTGCAAATTATTAAACCCGGCCCTGCCCCAAATTGAGGATTGATCATTAGTAAATAATAAACATCTCCAACAATATAATTTGTTTCTAACTGTTGATGCCGTTAACCACTCGACTTTTTTATAATTGTTATCACAAAACCCTCTATTTTGTTTACCACTTTTAAAAACTAACGAAGTCATTGCTGGTGTAGGCCTGGCATTTCTTTTAATTCTTACCTTTTCGTCGTAAGTAAGAGTAGTAAATCCATTTAATAACAAATAATCCACCACGTCTGGACAACAAGACATATTTTCACCTAGAGCACTCATTTTTAGCCCGCCTATCAAATGTTTTATGTATTTTTACGTCAACTGTCAACTTAACCGGCTAACCGGAACTAACAGTTCGTTTTCTTTGTGAATCACCTGAACGACCTGTGCCACAATGTGCACATGCGCTATAAAGAACTAAGATCGGAGGCTGGCTTCCTTTGGCTATTCGAAGTGCTCTGCTATTTTACACAGCGCAAAGAAATTCAAGGTTATTCATGTTATAAGTAAATGCCTTAAAGTTGGAAGCTATTTCGTATTAGCCTCCAGCGAACCGCAGTGTTCGTTCAGTAAAAGACCGGCCGACCGGGAAATATGCATACAAAGACTATCCGGACTGTAACGTTATAGGTATGTTTGTGGAAAGGAAATGCAAAACTTTTATATATATACACTGAACATTAATTAATGAATGGGCTTGTTCAGCTTTTTTTTTTATTTCATAAATCGAAAGTGCAAGTATAAATTAATGGATCTGCAAAAAATTAGAATCTTATTCACACGTTTAGTATCTTAAAAACTATTACAAATCTCCATCTCGCGAAAATGGGGCGTGGCCAGGCGCTACGTCACTATACGCATAGACTCGGCGATCTCAATAGACTTGATGCTCCTTACTTGTTATAATTATAAGTATTTTCAAAGTATTGTTTGTTTTGTTTACTACTTGACAGTAGGGTAGTACAATTTGGTGAAATGTCAAATAATTACAATTTTCTATCGCTCCTGCCGGGACGAATTTTCGATTTTGACCATGCAATTTACGATTAGAATTGATCGCCGACCTGCTCCTTTCCTTAGAGACATAGAACGAACTTTCACTCGACGTATTTATTTAGTTACCAGCGTTTAAAAATTCCATGTTTTTCGACTTTTCAGGTTAAATTTGAAAGGTCCCAGAAAGCCATTTTTCTTACGTCGCTTACGTATAGTGACGTCACATATGAGCGCTCGGTTTTTGCAACTATTACCAATTTCAACTCCTTATATCTCGAGAACGGAAAAAGTTAATAATACGAAATTTTAAGTGTATAATGAGAATATCGAGTACTATATGAAAAAGTATAAAAACCATATAAAAAGAATATCATGGAACAAGCCCATTATAAACAATAAAAAATATTGAAAATTGAGATATACCTAATTGAAATTTCTTAAGATATTACTTTTGAAGATATGGTATGGTTCTTCCTAGGGGAGGCTCAGCCTCCCCTGCCTCCCCTGACGAGCCGCCACTGGTGGCTTTTATTATTTTTCTCTTATAAGGAATAACATCTAAAATGCCTACTGTATTGATTAGTCTATAAGAGACTGTATTCTATAAATTACCTTACACATTCATTGTATTAGATACTTTTTTAGTTAACGTTTTAATGTATTAGAACACATATATGTATGCATTAAATGATTGTTATAACATATTTCAGGAAAATGCCTTCATTTCAAAATTTTTATGACAAAATGGAAAATTATTATAAGTTCAAATAGGTTAAACTATATTTATAATTAATTAAGTTTTTGTTTAATACTTTAAAATCAATTTTTAATCATTAAGGAAACAAATTCTATTGCTAGTCGCTCGTATCGGTTTGCTAAGTTTTCTAGGTGCAAAAAAATAATTAGTAAGTTGTTAAAAATAGAAGTGGATGATACAGACTAGTACATTTTACAGATTTGTGGAGGCCAAGGACAAATACGAGAGTACCGTTACCGGTACCATTATGTTTGTTGCATAGCTATGTGGGTTCGGTTTGAAGCGATTCATGCCACATAACTCAACACAATACGTGTTATATAAACATGAACAATAATAGCCTAATTATTTCCAATTTGAAAATGCATGGCGATAATTTTAACAGGTCTATACAATTAATTACTCTAAACCCTTGTCACTTCCAGGTACAATATTTTAAAATATACGCTATGAATCCGAAATAATTCCGTAGGTATATTTTAGTCGATTAAATATAACACGTGTGTTGTGTAGTAAGCACGATTGGTCACACGGTTTATCGTATACTGGGTTCGATCCTCAGCTCTGGTACTGGCTATGTCGGTTAGTAATGGATGTTGTCTAAGTATTACTTTCACATCCACGTAGTGGATTGGAAGTATAGTAATCGTAAAAAAAAAATTCCACTTTTTATTTTCTTGAAATGGATTTAGAATGTCATGAATCAGCGAGATTTTAAACTTGAGCGAAAAAAAAAAACTTTTTGTCTGTCTGTCGGTCTGTAGGTCGGTCTGTCTGTCGGTCTGTCTGTCTGTAACTTTTTTTGTCCGCACGCTTTCTCCGGAACGGTTTAAGATATTGGCTTGAAATTTTTTATGCGTATACCGGGTGAGTCACGAATTGCGCTCGCCCCGATATTTCCTAAAATATTTGGAATAGAAAATTGAAATTTGGAGGCCTTATTACACGACTAAAATTCCATCTTTTCAATAAAATCAAGTTTGGTGCACATCCGGTTTGACCGGAAATGCCCACAACTTTCGATTTTTAAATGGAACACCCTATATATTTTTACATTTTTGGAATCTAGAGGAAATCTACATCTTTTTTGGTCACTTTTTGATAAGCATTAAACATTTTATTAAAAAATCTATTTCTGAATCCAGAGTGCTGTGATGCCCAAAATATATTTTAGTTTGTGTGCTACGTTACTATAAAAATAAAAAGAGCAATATGATTGCATTACTTAATTCTCTAGAGGCGTTTAAAATTTTTAAATGTGATTTTTACCCACTAACTCGGTTTTTTTAAATGGGAATTTAATCGTTCACCAACATTTTTAAATACCTCATTTTCATACGAATCTAATGATACCAAAATTTTGAAAATCCGCTCAGAAATATTTGAGATTTCAGCCAAAATACAATGCAACCAAGCTTTTAGAAACATGCGGCTAATAGATAATAGATTAGTGGGCTTTGGAAACTAAAATGGCACATTTCTGTGTCAATCTGGTAACCTAATAACATTGGAAAAATCATAGTAGCCATTGAATGTAATAAAACAATATCAGCTGTCAGACAGACTCGTGTAGTTATAGGCAATCTTGAACTATCAAACATTTAATAATTGTGAGCGCAAAGAACGTTACAATTAAGTTTAGCATAGGTATGTGGAAGTAAACACAATTACATCCACAAGGACATTTGCAATAGAATGCGACATCAGTTCGGTTTTCAGAGTTTTATTTAAATGAACCTAAATATCGGGCCTATAAATAAATAAAAATCAATTCCGTTTGAACAATTAAACTTAAACTAGGTAACAGTAGGTATCTTTAAAATAATTAATATAATTAAACCATAAATTGACATTTATAGATATTGTTCAAAATGTCCACCATTTTTTTCTATACACAATTCGGCTCTGCGTACAGTTGCTTGAATGGCTCTACGCAATTCAGCCGGCGTTATTTCATTAAGAGCCCGTACAACTTTATTTTGCAGCTCTTCACGGGTATTTGAAGAAGTTTTATAAACTTTATTTTTGAGAGTGCCCTATACATAATAGTCGAGGGGTGTTAAGTCAGGTGACCTAGGAGGCCACCTGATATGACCTTGATTTGCGATAAGGCGTTCACCATGCAAGTTGTTTAAATATTCCATCACTCTTCTGGAATTATGTGGGGGAGCACCATCTTGTTGGAAAAACAGATTTTGTAAATAGGCAAGAGGAAGTAAGTCAAGAAATTCTGCTGTCTGGTTTTGTAAAAAGAATAAATATCGTTCGCCAGTAAGTGTTCCATCAAAAAATATGGGTCCAATTATTCGATCTCCAAGTACTCCAAGCCAACAGTTAAACCCAAATCTTTCCTGAATATTCTCCCGCCCTACCAACCTCGGATTTTCTTGAGCCCAGTACCTAGTATTATTTCTGTTAAACATACCTTGGTTCGTAAATCTACTTTCATCTGAATATAAAATATGAAAAGGAAAACCTGGGTTTTGTTGTACTGCATTTAAGAACCAGTTGCAATATACTAGCCTCCTGTCGTTATCATCTCCATAAAGATGTTGGTGTATTTGGTATTTATAAGACCGAAACTTATGTTTCTTTAAAATTCTGCAAACCGAAGACTGACTAATGTCGCATTCCATTGACAATTCCCTTGTTGATGTTGTTGGGTGTACCATCACAAATCCTAACACATCAATTTCTTTGTCCTCACTTACAATAAATGTTTGATGGTCATCTTGTTGATTGGGTTCGTTTCTTAATTCTTGTTCCACTCTGGCAAACAAGTGTCTGCTTGGATGACGTCTGTTGGGATATCGTTGCTGATACAGTTCTGCAGCTGCAGTTGAATTATTGAGACGCTCTCCATATATCAGTAACATATCGATCTTTTCATTTCTACTAAAATTATTCATTTTTTTAAATTTTTACTCAAAGAGATTTCCGCAACGCTTTATTTTGTTTCTGTCTGACAGCTGATATTGTTTTATTACATTCAATGGCTACTATGATTTTTCCAATGTTATTAGGTTACCAGATTTACACAAAAATGTGCCATTTTAGTTTCCAAAGCCCACTAATCTATTATCTATTAGCCGCATGTTTCTAAAAGCTTGGTTGCATTGTATTTTGGCTGAAGTCTCAAATATTTCTGAGCGGATTTTCAAAATTTTGGTATCATTAGATTCGTATGAAAATGAGGTATTTAAAAATGTTGGTGAACGATTAAATTCCCATTTAAAAAAACCGAGTTAGTGGGTAAAAATCACATTTAAAAATTTTAAACGCCTCTAGAGAATTAAGTAATGCAATCATATTGCTCTTTTTATTTTTATAGTAACGTAGCACACAAACTAAAATATATTTTGGGCACCACAGCACTCTGGATTCAGAAATAGATTTTTTAATAAAATGTTTAATGTTTATCAAAAAGTGACCAAAATGGATGTATTGTATTCAAAATTTCCTCTAGATTCCAAAAATGTAAAAATATATAGGGTGTTCCATTTAAAAATCGAAAGTTATGGGCATTTCCGGTCAAACCGGATGTGCACCAAACTTGATTTTTTATTGAAAAGATGGCATTTTAGTCGTGTAATAAGGCCTCCAAATTTCAATTTTCTATTCCAAATATTTTAGGAAATATCGGGGCGAGCGCAATTCGTGACTCACCCGGTATATTATAACGAAATCTGGAACTGGATTGTTTTTTGAACATATCCGGTGAAGGGGGTAGATAGGGGTAAATATGAAAAAATATGTAAAGCAAGCTGGTAAGAGTACAGAAACTTGAAATTCGATGTATGTACTACAAGCCAAGGCTTCAGATTTTTTTATAATATTTTTCAACCCCCCACCACCCCTAATCCATTATTAAAGGGGTTAATAAAATAAAATTAAAATACTCATTTGAAAAATACACGTATGTATTATACCGGCATCTGGAATTGGATTATATTTTGAGATGATTCCGTTGAAGGATTAAATAGTGGTAAATAAGGGAAAATAAGTAAAGCAAGCTGGTACAAATACAGAAACTTGAAATTCGGTATTTATACTAGAAGCCAAAACCTCAGATTTTTTAATAATATTTTTCAACCCCCCACCGCCCCTACTCAATTATTAAAGGGGTCGATAAAATAAAATTGAGATATTCATTTGAAATTTGGTACACGTATGTACTATAACGACATCTGAAACTAGATTATATCTTAAGATGATTCCGTTGAAGAGTTGGGGTTAACTAGGGGTAAATAGAGGAAGTAAAGCAAGTTGGTAAGAGTACAGAAACATTGAAATTTGGTGTTTGTACTAGAAGCCAAGGCCTCAGATTTCTTTATAATATTTTTCAACCCCCCACCACCCCTACTACATTATTAAAGGGGTTGATAAAATAAATTTGAAATATTCACTTGAAGTTTGGTACACGTATGTATTATAACGGCATCTGGAACTAGATTATATTTTGATATGATTCCGTTGAAGGGTTGGGGGAAATAGGTAAAGCAAGCTGATAGGAGTATAGAAATTTGGGATTTGGTGTATATACTAGAAACGATGGCCTCGGGTTTTTTTTATAATATTTTCCCTTATTAAAATAGTTGATAAAATTAAATTTAGGTTTTCACTTGAAGTTTGTTACACGTATAACGATATCTTAAACTAGAATATATTTTGACATGATTGCGTTGAAGAAGTGGGGGTAATTGGTGGTACATAGGGAAAACTAAGTAAAGTAAGCTGGTAAGAGTACAGAAACGTAAAATTCGGTGTAAGTCCTAGAAGCCAAAGCCTCAGATTTTTTTAAAATGTTTTTCAACCACCCCACCCACCCTTAATCCATTATTAAAGGGGTTGATAAAATGAAATTGAGATATTCACTTGAAATTTGGGACACGTATGTAGTATAACGACATCTGGAACTAGATTATTTTTTGAGATGATTTCGTTGAAATGGGTAAGGGTTAAATAGGAGTAAATATGGGAAAATAAGTAAATCAAGCTGGTTAGAGTACAGAAATGTGGGATTCGGTGTATATAATAGAAACCAAGACCTCAGATTTCTTTCTAATATTTTTCAAACACCACCATCTCCGCTCCATTATTAATGGATTTGATAACATAAAATTGAGATATTTACCTGAAAGTTAGTACACGTATGTATTGTAATGACATCTGATTGAGATGATTCCATTGAAGGGGCGAGACGTGGTAGATTGTGAAGAGGGAAAAATTAGTAGGGTAAACTAAAAACTTCATTTTTAACGTATATAGTAGAAACCAACGCCTCAAACTTTTCTATGACGTCTGCTCCAAATATTATCAAAATTCTATGACCAATAATTGCCACATACTAGAGTGCAAATCTAATCAAGATGTTTCCTTTAAAGTGACGGATGAAAACTCTGGATGTGGAAGTAGTGATTCCTTAGGCAGCGGTTTTTTTAAATGTGTATCCTCCTTCCGACAACCTTGACTTTGAATTAGGATGTTGTCCACTATATGTGGTGTGTTTATAGCCATACTAAAACGGTTGTTGTGTATTTGGGAATCGATGACGATGACTTCCTCAATTTTTAACTTGATAAATTTTACACCCTCCATGTATCATATGTACATTCAATTTAATTTTTTACTCTGAATAGTTGAGTAGCTTCTTTTGAAGAATTCAGTTTCCTATTTTTTTTTAAATGAAAGCAAATTAAAAAATAATAAAACAAAGCTAAACTGCAATTTTTCATAATTTTTTCGTTAATCTGTGACATTTCGGGCACGTAAGATTACACATTATGAAAAATAAATAAAATATTTTCACCACCAAATCCTAAGTTCTGTATTTTTATCAGCTTGCTTTACTCATTTCCCCTATTTGACCCCCAACCCCTCAAAGCTATCATCTCAAAATATGTTCTAGTTCTTGAGGTCGTCATAATACATAAGAACTTTTCAAATTTCAAGTGAATATCTCAATTTTATTTTATCAACCCCTTTAATAATGGAGCGGGGGTGCTGGGCAGGGGGCGGAAAATATTCTAAAAAATTGTCTTTGGCTTCTAGTATATACACTAAATTCCAAATTTCTATACTCTTACCAGCGTACATTACTTATTTTTCATTATTGACCCAAACCCGTCACGAGATCTCGTCATGATACATATGTTTACCAAATTTCAAGTCAAATTTTGAACAGTTCCTGAGAAAACGTGTGCGGTATTAACTTAAAAAATGGCAGCCGGATTTGGACTGTAGCTGATTGCGTTTGAATGGTAAGAACAGAGGAATTTCGCAAACTTCTTACTTTAATAGAGGCCCGCCTTGGTCTCCTTGATGTCTTGATGTTGGGATGGTTTTTGGGGGGAGAGTTCTCACACCACCTGGGCTGGATCACGTTGCTGGCAGGCACGTTGAACACACTTAAGATCGGCAAATTTGCTAAACGTATAACAAATTTGAAGCAAAATAGACAATATAAAATACAATTAATGATAGCGACGAGTGATATTATATACAGTATGTCCGGTGATGTGGTAGACAAGAGGACAAACGGACCGAAAATTTCATTTTTCGAGGAAAAGTCATTCTTTATGAAAAAATTTGCTTGCTGAAAAAATACGATTGTCGATGAAAAAAAAATAAAAATTGTATACAATGTGTCCAAAGTGTTAAAAATTCAAAATTTTTGTAACAGTAAAGTACCCAAATTTTAAAATTTTTAGCAAAATGATATTTAAGAAAATTGTTTCAAATCATCGCATCTTCTAAGACATAACAGAAATAAATGATTACAGTGTCAATCAAAACGTCATTGTCAGTAACTTTTAAAGATTTTGTTAGTTTACAATGTTAACAAAGGAGCAAAGAACACATTTAATGCAATGTTATGGTGACGGAGATTTTTCATACAGATACGTTATTGAAAAATTTCACGAAATGTTCCCCAATGTACCAGTAACCAAATGGAAGGTCTGCAAGTTGCTCAAGAAATTTCGTGAAACAGGATCCGTATTAGACAAAAAAAAAAGTAAAAAAATCCTACAATGAAGATGATGGAGCGACTCTACTCGTACTGCAGTCTGTTAGAGAAAACCCCACAATGTCCTTGAGGAAACGAGCTACCCAACTACAGGTGGTCCAAAAAAGTACTATTCAAGAAATTTTAAAACGAAATAAGATACGTCCCTACAAACCCCATCATAACCACACATTAGAAGAGGGTGATGATGGCAAAAGGTTGGATTTTTGTTTGTGGGTAGGGAGTAAGATTTTAGGTTTTAATAGGGGATTCCATAAATTTATAATGTTCTCTAATGAGTCCACGTTTTCGACAAATAGAACTGTGGCATGTCCGCTATTGGAGTGATGTCAATCCTATGTTCAGAATCCCAACCCGACGTCAATATTTAAAAAAAGTGAATGTTTGATGCGCTGTTTCCTCTTATGGTATATTAGGATCATATTTCTTTCATAATGCTTGTAATAGAAATTCTTATTTAAATATGTCAAATACTTTTTTTTCTGATCATTTGCGACAACTGCCAGAAATTACAGAGATAACATGTACTTCCAGCAAGATGGATGCCCAGCTCATTATGATGTAGAAGTAAGGGGGTGGCTTGATTTGGAATTTGGACACAAATGGATCGATCGAAGTGGTCCAGTTTTATGGCCCCCAAGAAGTCCCGACTTTACGTTGGCAGATATGTTTTTATGGGGGCGCTTGAAACAGTTAACTTATGCCAATGCACTGCCAAACAATGTGGACATTTTAAAGCAAAGAATTACACAAGCTGTAGAAGCAATATCCCTAGAAGAAGCGCGGAGGAGTTATGACTATCTTAGAGCCCAACTGGAAAAATGCGTCCTTCGTGGTGGAGCGGTGTTTGAATAATAATTGTTATGGTCTATTTTTATTAATGATACCTTAAATTATAATCATGTATTGGTTGCTGTTTATAGTATTTTGTTAAATGTTTTATTTAGTAATTTGAAATAAATAATTATGTATTCTTTGTCCCGTTTTTAACTAACAAAATCATTAAAAGTTACAGCAAGAAAATTATTGGAAAAAATTCCTATAAAATTATTTAAAAAAATAATTTAAAACGAAAAAAAAATGATATCCAAATTTAATGAAAAACAATATCTTAAAAGATGCGATGATTTGAAACAATTTACTTAAATAGCATTTTGCTAAAAACTTTAAAATTTGGGTACTTTACTGTTGCAAAAAATTTGAATTTTTAACATTTTGGACACACTGTGTACAATTTTTATTTTTTTTTATCGACAACCGTATTTTTTCGGCAAGCAAATTTTTTCATAAAGAATGACTTTTCCTCGAAAAATGAAATTTTCGCTCCGTTTGTCCTCTTGTCTACCACATCACCGGACATACTGTATATATGCGTCCACGAACGTGTGGTAGCAATCTGACTTTAGCCTTTTGCGTGAGGCGCATGGCCGTAAGAAGTCACAAAAAACCCTGACAATACCATTCAACGGAAGAGAATTTAAAATGTAACGCGCGAAAGTAAACTAAACAACTGAATAAATAGGTGTATATTTATTATTGCTAATGCGGACGAAACAAAACGTGAGTACAAAAAAAGACCAACCGAAAGACAGAATTTTTTTTCACTCAGATTTAAAATCTCGACGTTTCCTGACATTTTAAGCCCATTTCAACAAAAGAAAAATTGATATTTTTTCGCCATTACTAACTATACTTCGTAATAAATTAAATAACAGAAATTAAACAAAAACATTGAAATAGTTCAAGCAAAGGACCTAGCAGGATAAGCATAATTTAATCCTCGCGTTTTTTTCAATGAAATTTTGGGGACTTTTGGTACATATAAAATACAAATTTGACTGAACTCAGTGGTTTGTCAAAAAAGTATAATTTATCTAGTTAAAAGTGATATAAAATAATGTTTCAGTTATTTAAAAGTGAATTATTATTTGTTTGCTTATAATTGTATTGACATATTCTTTATAGGATTTTGCAAACAGCAGAAAAAAATAAGTATCTATAAGAACTAAAAGAAAAACTGTATGTTAAAATATTAATGAAATATTTGCATTCTTTCGATAACATGAATTCCGGTTATGCTAGCAAATTAAAGTCCTAAAATGAATTTATCTGATTTCTTATTTGAAAATTCTCATTCTAACACTAGCATCTACACCGTCCCCTACGTCCATACGGATTAAACTAGTATCTACATAACCCCCTACGGTCATGAAGATGCAGTTAAAACTGAGAAGAAAGGACTAAAATGAATTTATTTACCCACCTTGTCTTAAAGATTTTCCATTCTAATGGATTACATTTTCATAAAATCTATAATTCTGTTTCTTGGAAATGCTTAGGCTTTGAAACGTTTTTCGCCCTTATTCTGGAGCTCATCAGAAAGACACAAAGCCATTCATAAAGATGTTTCATGCAAAACCAAGACAATTTCTATGAATAAGTATGAAATAATTATATTTGACATTGAGTGATAAAAACAACAGATCTTCACCAATCTATTAGCTAACTAGTATTGGAAATTAATTAATGAAATAAATTTTAAAAAAAAATAATTATTGAAAATTTAACTAACTCTTCATGACCGTAGGGGGTTATGTAGATACTAGATTAATCTGTATGGACGTAGGAGACGGTTTAGATGCTAGTGTTAGAATGAGAATTTTCAAATAAGAAATTAGATAAATTCATTTTAGGATTTTAATTTGCTAGCATAACCTGAATTCATGTTATCGAAAGAATGCAAATATTTCATTAATATTTTTACACACAGTTTTTCTTTTAGTTCTCATAGTTATTTTTTTTTGCTGTTTGCATAATCCTATAATGAATATGTTTCAATGATTCAGTTATTTACAGCAACGGGATTCCCTGAAAACAAATATTTTTTTAAATAAAAGTATTCTGCGAGCAGAACTACTAAACTTTTTCTGTATGATCCTTTAAGGGTCTTCCTATGACACACTTTTGTTTCAAAGTGATTCAGGAAGTAGCTGCACCATGGAATTTTTTTTTTTCCAATTTAAGAACTCTCGATTGAGGGTATTCATACCAGAATTTACTCAGAAATATATTTGCATAATTACATCATGGATATAAAAAAAATTTTATTTATTAATTATTAAATAATAAATACACTGGGCACAGAAAATTAAGAGTATTGTAAAAAAAATACATTTGAATGCATCCCTACAATTTTTTGTCCACATGGTATGCTTTTGCGTAGTTTGTAGATGTCCAGTGTAAAGTCGTTATGCCCTTTTTATCCAATTCTTGGTTTTCTAATGTTCGATTAAATGCAATGAATTTTCATTTTGCAGTTATGGCGAAGGCGCGGGTATTAAAAGTTAAAGATAATTATTTGATGGTGAAACAAGAGAACGAAAAAGAGGGGGCATAACTTCTTTACTTTAGACATCTAAAAATTGTAATATGTTCACTATTCGGTCTCACATTTGGTGAATTTATTTATATTAGGTGAAAACTTTGCGTAGAACATGTATTAAATGAAGTCCGCCAAAATGGCCTAAGTGTGTGTTTCTAAATAAACCCTATTATACCAAATTAAAGTTCATGACGAGTACATGAAAAGTTGTATTGGGCACAACTTTACAGGATGGGTCCTTCTGGGACTTTTACGGGCCCGAAATTCATAAACTGAACTTTAAGAGGTTATTACATTATATATATTTTTTGACAAACCTTTGACGTTGAGGATGCCCTTTTCGGTTTAGGATTAGTTAATGTCTCTTAAGTAGTTAAATATCCGGTTTTGCATTTTATGTAGGGATCCCTTTAGACAAACAGTAAAAGGTTAAGCTTCAACAGACGGAGATTCTTCATATTCTTTGTCAGATGTCTCAATAAAAACATACTCTTGATCTAAAAATTCCCCTGGTTTCGTGTTCCACTAAAATACCAAATAGCAATCATCAGTGTTGTAAACGGTTTGTCATCTCTCCTTATTTGTCAAAATTCGACCAAATATATTGAGCGAAATATGTTGAAAGATATGTAAAGCTTAATACTCTTTATATTAAGTTTTCGAAATTTAGAACCCTGAAAATCCTACAAAGACCTATCATATGAAGTTGTGTCCAGCACAACTTTTAATGTACTCGTCGTAATATAACACCTATACCAAATTAAATTTTGTGTATGTTTTATTTGGAAACTTGCTTTGGCCAAAGAAATTATATAAATAGAAACCGAGATAAAGTGCAAAAGTTATACGATACTGTTGCCAATATGTCCAACATACCTTTTTCTCATTATTTCGTTCTAAGACACAATATTGCCTATAACTCTATCTCTGTTGCAGCCTGTCCAAGGCCGTGGTATGAGTGTAGCATAGACATATGTCTAAATATAGTTATTTAATAACAGCTGTCAATTAACCTTTAAATTATTTTCATGTTTAGTGTGTATACGTTTATTCTTTTTGAACCGTAAAAATGAGAAAGAACTGTGTTGTATCAATGACCCCTTAAAATTAAATGTATTACTGTAGTTTGGCGGTAAATAAAAATATTAACTTTAGGAAAATAAATACCTATGTACAACTCAGAATCGTTATCCTGAAAGAAGGATTCCTGATGTTAGCAGCTTTCAAAACCTCGATAGATTTCTGGAAACTGGAAATGTCGAATATAAAAAAAGTGAAAGAAGAAAACGTGTTGTGAACGAAGAAAATGAGTTTTCTGTGGTACTGGCAACGGTTGAGAATCCCCATATTAGTCAAAGAGAAGTGAGCTCATTAGTAGGACTAAGTAGACGGTATGTGGATCCAATCTTAAAAACATATGCATATTATATTCAAATACACCAGGAATTATCTGATGACGATTTTCAAAAGCGCCTACAATTTTGTAATTGGGCCAGAGGTAAAATGCAAGATGATGTCAACTTCTTCAATAATGTTTTATTCACTGATGAGGCACAATTTCTATTATTATGCTTCGAAAAATCCTCACTTTTTAATGCAAGTTGATAATCATCACAGATGGTCTATACACGTTTGGGGAGGAATTATTGGAGAACATGTAATAGGGCCACATTTCTTTGATGGTACATTGACAGGAGCTATTTATCTTCATTTTTGGAAAACTATCTGCCACAATTATTGGTAAATCTCCCTGAAAGAATTCGAAATAGGATGTGGTTTCAGCAAGATGGTGCTCCACCACATTATTTAAATGCAGTTAGAGACCAAGTAAATAATATCTACCCTCATCAATGGATTGGAAGAAATGGAACCACTAAATGACCTGCTAGATCCCCAGATCTTACAAAAATGGATTTCTTCTTATGGGGATACGTGAAGGAAATTATTTATAGAGACACATCAACGACAGTACAAAATATGAAGGAAATAATAATAGCTTCCTTTAGATCTATCACACCGGCAGTTTTAGGAACAGTGGGAACCTCATTTCAAAAGCGCATAGAGATGTATGTCGATCAAAATGGGCAACATATGGAACATTTGTTATAATTTTTTCTACTGAGTTATTTGAAGAAACCTCTGTTTTTAAGTTTGTTTTTGAATTTTGTAATTATTGCTCAATAAAACGAAATTGGTTGCAATTAGCCATAGGGATACTTCTCTTTTTGTAAGTACTCTTACAAAAAATGTTTGTTTTTCATTTCTACATCATATCGTTGAGAAATATACAGGTTGTTCCATTTGAATAAATTCAATTTAAAAAGTTCTTAATTGAAAAATAATTTTTGGCCACCCTGTACAGTTTAAGGAAATTAAGATGATTCAAAAACATTAATTAGATGTCTCGTAACTGGTATTCACATAAGTTTTTCTTAAAACCCATAATTGTGACTGTGGTGATTTTTTTTAATATCCATCTGCAGATTGAATTATTTCAACAAAAAAATTCATTACATCCATGTGGTTGTGAGATATTCAATGCTAATATAGGAATGAATAGAGCCTAGAAAGAGGCTTCAAAAAATGTACTGATGTACATATCATTCCATTTAAAAGAAAGGCACTTGGTCCTCTAATTTCGTCTTGGCTCGCCCTGTATGTTCGAAAATAATTTCCAGTTATAGACTTTTTTATCTAGTTAACTTGCATTTTAAAAAAAATCTAGCTATCGTAGAACTCGAGATATCGAGGTCCGACGCATTATTGCCCCACTCTCTATATTATCTTTTTAGGTGGGCTAGACGTGGGAGAAACATTGATGAGTCAGTGACTGAGTGATTTTAATATTTCCTCATTTTTTTCATTTGTTCTTTGTGCTTGGTAAATTGGACTATGAAACGTTTATGACGCGATGAATAAGAGCGAATTACGTTTTTCTTACAGATTTATTCGCATAAATAAGTAATGTAGACAAGTTATAAACATCAGCGCGATTTATAATACCCTTCCAAAGCCAAGTTTGTAAGTTAGGAAAGGATTTTCCACAACGATGAACACATGTTTCGCAAAATTAACGACGAGCAATAATATTTAACGAGTCTCGCTTGGAAGACGGATATTGCCTTTTATGTCTGATGTCTAAATTTCAGTATTCATGAAATGATTACTCTCAAATGATTTTAACGGATTGCGGCTGTAATTTTATTTTAGATTAAATTTGAATTTCAACAAATCACAAGTCCTCCCTGAAATTAAGTTGTTAAAGCTCTTGTCTATAACAACAACGAACAGTAAAGTCTACAAGATCTTCCTTGAGCTGATCGCAAATCTAACTTTTAATACGATTTTACAAAGTTTCCTAATTACTTTTTTAAAGGAATTGAAATATCTCATCAACGTCGTTATATTAGGTAAGGTCGCTGAAATGCATCTTTAAGTTTCACTACGGGTAAGTAACCAACTATAGTCGATATATTATACAGTGTTCATAGTTTTAAAATAATTTCATATAGTTTTACTGAATTTTTCGGCTTAAATGCCGTAAATATATCCATATTAATTTAAATTATAACTTAATAATGAGTGACTGAATTCAATTCACAAAATGACAAAGATAGAAATCCATTGCTGAAATATTTAAAAGAGAACATCATACGAGCAGGAATGGAAATATACAAGCAATATAAGTAGAAATATGAATAAATAAATGATTTTGAAAAATATTAAAATACACTATTAAACACAAACGGAAACTGTTAAAATATGCACTAAAAAGAAGAAAACAATGTTAATAATACCTTTTAAAAGAAGTAGACTTTTCTATACCAGGCGTCAATACGGCAACTTTAAGAAATTACACATATTTTAAATACGCCGATGACATCTGTTGACGTTGAGCGGTCTATTTCTCAATATAAATGGATTTTTAATGACAGGCGGCGAAGGTTAACTTCAGAGCATTTAGAACAAATATTAATAATATACTTTTATATTTGTTATAGATCGTGAAAAATTACATTGTGTGGGTTACTATAAGATAGTGAAAAATACACGTGTGTGTTTTAGTCCAATGTTACATCCCCCATTACCTCCTCTCCGAGTGAGTGTTTATAATAAATTGACCATCTTAACTTTAGATATTATGGAATTCCCTAAAAAAGTACAAGGTAAGATAAATTGTATCATACTTGCATAAAAATCTTTCCGTGCCGGCAGAACCAACTCTGACTTTTACGTCACCGATCTCTGGTTATTATTAACATTATTTTCTTCTTTTTAGTGCATATCTTAACAGTTTCAGTTTGTGTTTTAAAGCGTGTTTCTTAATTTTTTAAATTATTTATTTATTTTCTTTTTAGTTTTGTCCCAATTAGAATAGTGTGTTTGTTCAATAAAACTCGTTCCCTATAATTGACAACACCTATTCTAAGTCATGACGCCGCCATTTCGAATTCTTGAATTTCGACTAAATATTTATAACCAGACAATGAATTACAAAACTTACCCGCCAGGTTTACCATAATTTATTACTTATTCATGCTCTACTTCAATCCAAACAATATAAGCTCAAACCAGACAAATTCAAGACAACTTTTAGCTTTATTTGTCAATCTTTAAGATTTCACAGATTTCTCCCCTCCATATCTTGATAACTATTAGGTTGATAAAAATATGAATAGGACCAATTTTATCAGAATTTTTATGTTCAACAACTTTGTTTATGTTCATGATCTTGATAAACCTAATAGTTTTGGAGATATCAGAGCAAAACTGCGGAAAAAGGATAGTCAGTGATACCCCCGCCCCCACCCCTCCCAAACCCGACGCGATGATCTTCGGAATTTTTCACGGCATGTAGTACTGAGGATAGTGAACAACCTGGGACAAGAATTGCCTATACCTTTTGGATGTTTGGGTCTGTTACTAAATTTACTGTACTATAGATGCTCTACGTATAAAGTCCACCAATTAAAAAATACTGCTGGTTTCGTATTGTTGTAAGCATGTTTATAATTTTTGATAAAAAAAATCTTAACAATGACCATTTCAGGAAGCCAATCCAAAATTTTTATTTAATATATTATTTTTAAATTTTCAGAAGATTTACTGAAATACGTGATTACTTACTAATTATTAGTTAATAGTTAATAATAATTGTTTACATATGTTTTTGATCATTTAAACACATGGATCGAGTAAATTATTTTCTTCAATAAGCACTTATTTTTTTGGCTTTTGCTCCTACCAATCAAAAGTTATAGCCATTTTTGTACGGAGCACGCCTCAGTTTTGGTCCGTACGCACGTACTATGCAGCCATATATTAGACCTTAATTAACAAATTCACATCTCCAAGGGATTTGACCGTACAACAAATTTTCTTACATATTTTTTACGTAAAATTTCCTTCTAATTCGATTGGCGCAAGCAGTTTTTTCGGTAAAATTAAATTTTAAAAGTTATTCGCCAATAACTGTAATTTTACACCCCTAATATAACTGCACTTTTTAGGAAGCGGACTTTTATCATCTGTTATTTATACAATTTAGATGAGTATAGAAAAAAGTCCGCCCTGTTGCAAAGGATTCCGAAGCTGATTCCTTATGCACTATAAGCTTTTTCTTTAAATTAATATTGACAATTTTCCTCTCTTTCAGCTTATCGTTTATACTTGAACTTCCAATTCTTATCCGCCTGTAATAGGTCTAGTCGATCGTTGATTTCAATAAGTAAAATAAATACATTACTGCGGCATTGCTCATTATTATTGATATGACAAATATTTAAACACATGCAATATTTTAATTCCCAGAACAATGAAGAAGAATGTCAGCACTTTCTTATTATCCATTGTAGATATTCGCTAATCAATCGCTAAAACAGAAGAAATTGTTTTGTTAAATGTTGAGTCTGTGAAACAATCGCTTATTTTTATCTGCTATACGTGTCAATATTTTATTATGAATGATGTTTATCACGTATTAACATTTTCGTTTTAGAAGACCTAGACATATATGTGTGTAAATTAATCTTAATATTAATTTTATCATCAGAAAAAAGTTGAAATCCAACTAAAACACACCATCATGCTCTTCGCCAATTTAGTGCACTTTTTATATAATTGTTGCACATTCTATAAACTACTCTTCGTTTATTTGTCAATAATATTATTAACAATTCTGTTAAAAACAATAGGGTTCTATAGCTAACACTAACTGCCCACAATACAATCGGACTTTTCATTCTTAAGTTAACGTGCTTACAAGACACGTGACGGACGGACGTAAGTACATTTTGAAAGTAAAGGCAATGCCACGGTAATCTTAGATACAGCTATATATGATACAAAAATTACGAACTTGATAAATGATGGAAATTATTCCAAATTAAATAAAGATCCTACAAATTCTTTAGAAAACAAAATATATAGAGTCTTATTTAAACACAAAAACGAATTTACAGATATTGAACGAAAGATGTTAACTCCACATCACAGCAAGCCTCCTCATTTCTATGGTTTGCCAAAAATTCATAAACCTGACATCCCTTTAAGACCAATTGTGAGTTCAATTAATTCTCCATGTAGTAAACTCTCAAAATATTTATTAAAAATCCTAAATCCTTTATCAGGTTCCTCCGAGTCTTATATTAAAAACAGCAAACATTTTTTGGAAAAGCTGTCAGAAAATCATTTTAACAATAATCATCTAATGGTCAGTTTTGATGTAGTAAGCCTATTTACAAATGTTCCTGTAGATAAAACATTAATAATAATTAAAAACAAATTGCAACAAGATGGGAATTTGGCGAATAGAACTAAGTTAAGCATTGAAACTATAATGGAATTACTTACACTTTGCATTAAAACAACATACTTTCAATTAAATAATGACTTCTATCAACAAGACTTTGGGATGGCCATGGGTTCTTCATTATCTCCAATATTAAGTAACATTTTCATGGAAAATTTCGAGGAAAGTAATATTAATAATCTAGCTTATAAACCCATTGTATGGTGGAGATATGTAGATGACATTTTTGCTATATGGCCTTATAGTAAAGAATGTTTAAGTAATTTTTTGAATCAGATTAACGAAAAAGAACCTTCAATTAAATTAAAATAATAATGAATTACCTTTCTTAGATATTTTAATTAAAAAATTAGATAGCACATACCAAACCAGTGTGTATAGAAAACAAACACACACAAACAGATACTTAAATTTCAATTCAAATCAACATAGTGTTAAGAAAGGTGTTGTTAAGTGTTTGTATGACAGGGCCAAAATTATTTCTTCAAATTATGTAATATTAAAGAACGAAAAACAATTTATAAAAACTGTCTTATTAAATAATCAATATCCTGAGAGTTTTGTTGATAGTCAGTTATTGAACATTGGTAGTAGAGAGAATATACTATCACAACCTGAGGTATTTAGGTCAATGGCAGTAATTCCATATATACATGGTTTATCGGATAAATTACGAAAAATTGGGAATCGGTTTTCCGTACGAACGGTTTTTCAAACGGGCTCCACGCTAAGATCGGTTTTATCAAGAACCAAACCTCCAAATATTGTTCAAAACTCAAAAAATTGTATTTATAGTGTTCCGTGTGAGTGCGGAAAACATTACGTAGGTGAATCATCTAGACCTTTCAACGTAAGGCTTGGTGAACATAGAAATTACGCTAGAAGGGGAGAATTTGAAAAATCCAAAATTTGTGAACATGCATGGGATAATAATCATAGAATTAAATGGGACTCGGCGAAGTAAGTAAAAATAAGATAAATATAATTTAATGTCTCACGTGACTATGGAAATACATAAACAAAGAACTCATGGTTGACGGCCAAAAAAGATTTGAGAACGGAAGTAGATTCTCTTCCGAAACGTTAACTTCCTATAGCTTTGATTTTGAGTTTTTAGTTTATAACATTGTTCTAGTTTATATATTTTTAGGTGTGAGACTTTTTGAAACAGTTAAGTACTCAAGAACCAACGTCTGTCTGATCCGTTTGGCGCAGAGGTTTTTTCATTAAAATTTTTAAATATTTTTCAGTGGCAAAATACCCAATAAAAAGTAAGAAAAATTATCATTTCATTCTTACTCCTTTGGTCTATAAGAGCATTTGCGCAGTCCCATGCTCAGTCTTGATTCGACCTGCGTGGAACCGATTGCCTTTAACGCAGTTCTATTATCGGGGAAAATGCAATCGATTGATTGACAGTTCCATGTCTTATAATTTCCTTTGAATACCACTGTATTGTGGCGACTTCGGCCTGAAATACTGTGGCGTATCTTCCTAGGCATATCGAGCTTTTTCTTTTTTGTCTTATCTCGTAAATCCCATCTCCTGTTCTATCTCTGGGCCGTCTATATACCAGACGATTTGTGCCAACCGTTTTTGTAGGCTTCACTGTCTGGTATTTTAATTTGTAATTTTTTATTGAAGCTATACTTTGGGACTATAGTTTCTGTGGGCATTCCTGCAATGGGATTCGCCTTCAGCTCTGAGTGTAACTTCTGATGTCCGTTCCGTGCTGCTGCCATATTGGTGTTGAGCCTTGCATTAATCTGTGCAACTCTGATTGATCTGCTCGTTGGATAAATATGCGGATCTGCTTGCACTTTCCCGGCGCTATTGTTGCTGTCTCTGTGACTTTTTAAATGTGGAAGTTTCATATCAGTTTTTGGTAAAAAAATTACTCCAGGGTAATAATGATTTGAATTGGTTTAACATAAATATATAAACATTTTCTTCCCTTTAACTGCCAAATGTTAACATACTCGTACTTTCAAATTTCTAAACTCTAAAATTGTTGCAAAAGAAGCATTTCTTGTTTTTCCTAGAATGAGTTTTTAAAAATATTATTATATCCTATTTATTTGAACAATTTTGACATACCTATCTTTGGAATTATAAAGTACTTATTGACCTTTCTTCTTATTCTAAAAAGTTCTGATTCCCATAGCGCAGTGCTAGCAAACGAGAAAGTATATTTATTATTGAATGGAGGAGCGTTTTACAGATAATGACGCCATTAATTTTTTGTAGAATTTCTGTTTATACCGCTTTCAGACTACGAGTATACGGAAGAGCGAATATTAATAAGATTGGAAATATTTGTTTACCATCGTGCAACGAGTCTAGCCAGTGAATTGAATGCCTGGATCCCGGTTTTGAAGCCATTCATCATTTCCGATAACTAAGTTTGTTTCTAAATATTTTGTATTTAATTCATAATGATGTTTTCATCATCAGAAATATAATGATCATCTTATATAGATATGGCACTAATGAAGGGCATGCTGCATTTTAAAAGGGGACTTTCAGTATCGTAGTTTTGAGGCAAACACGGCTTCCAAAGCTTTCAAAACATGTTATTTTCACTGTTTCTCTATTACTCGAAAATAACTGCACATAAAGGGATAAAAATTCTTGGAAATGGTATCTGTGTTGCCCCGATGTACAAAATATTTCAGCAAGATGGGTTCATTACTATTTGAGTAATGAACGATGAATTGTTTTTTTAATCCATATTAATAATTGTGCCATTTTTGTAAAATCCATTTATAATTGGGAAACTTATTTAGAAAATTAAAAAGACTATTCAAAAATGATGTCCCATTGGAATTTTTGAAAAATCGCAATTTTGGCCGATTTTATGAGGTTTTCTACACGTGAACCTTTTTATGCGCGACATAAATAAACTTTAATAATAAACTTTGACGATTGTTTTTCAGTACTGTCAAACACAAATAAACAAATATCTTGTTATATTTTAACTTTAGAGAATCCGCTCTTACATATCTAAAAAGCTGCTGTTTTTTTACAAATTAAGAAAAAAGTTTATCCTAGCATGCGCAGAAGCCTAGATATATTTTTTTTAAATTCGTGAGGGTGTATTATACGCCGGACAGTGACAATTTATGAAGGTTGAACTTTAATACTAGTACTTTCAATAAAAAATATTTCAGTCCTTGATTGTGTTTAACAGTATTGAAAAGCAATCGTTGAAGTTTATTATTAAAGTTGTTTATTTATGTCGAGCATAAAAAGGTTCACACGTAGAAAACCTCATAAAATCGGCCAAGATAGCGATTTTTCAAAGATTCCAATGGAATCATTTTTGAATAGTCTCTAAGACAGAGGATTAAGCATGTCTCTAGCTGCTAGAAATGTGTCAGGTAGCACGCTAGTAGGCCAGTGATTTTAAACAACAAACTGGAATTAATTACAAAACATTTCAAACTTTGATGAAAGTTGTATGTTCACGCAAGAAAAAACATTTGCCCCCTCCAACGAGGCCGGCAATATTATTTAAATTGCAAAAAATAAATAATTGGACAGCTCACCGCTCTAACTTTTCTAAATAAAATTGATCCTCCTTTTTTTGGGCTAGATTGATTGCAAATTAAATTTCCAATCCGATGATTTTAAGCGCGAATATCCCACGTCGTTAGATGTGGGCCGCCAAAGTGAAAAATCCGAGAATTCTGCTTCGAGGGCCATATCGCCCAAACTAAGGCCCACAAAAGCTCGATAATATTTTTTGTTGTGGAAAATTGAACGAGAAATCGAATGACTTCCGACATATGACCCCTCGAATTCACCGCAAGGTAAGAATCGGATTTTTCTCGCGCTTCCGGAGGCCCTATCTCGAGAACGGAAGCATTCGCTATTCGATTTCCCTCGCCTTTCTGCGTACCCCTGAATTTTCATATTTTTGCCGGCACTTTGACTTTTTCAGAAATTTTTGCATTTAAACATTTAACGCGGTTTCGACACTTCCCCGCTTAAAGCGCCGTAACTTTTTCCTGATAAAAATAACCCACCTGAGGTGATTGCAAATTAAATTTTCCATCCATTGATGTGGGGCACGATTTTTTTAAGGAGCCGGGTACGGGAGGTGGGCCGTCAAAGTGAGAGGTCCGAGGATTTTGCTTCTCGAGCGACATGGGCCCACTTCGGGACCCGTTACTTGGAAACGAGCTACTATGAAGGATCGAGAAATCCTCTTATTGTAGAAAATCGAACGAGAAATTGAACAGCGCTTTGCACAAGTTCGTGCGAGCTCCCGTTTTTGAGATATGGGCTGTCAAAGTGGCCAGATGGTAAAAATCGGATTTATTTTTTGCAATTTAAACAATCTTGCCGGCTTCGTAGGAGGGAACAAAATTTTATATTTTGTACTTGCGTGAACATACAACTTTCATCAAAGTTTGAAATGCTTTGTAATTAATTCCAGTTTTTTTATAAATCACAGGCTAAATTGGTTGGCCTATGGCTCCTATATACCAGAACTAATATTTATTTCTGAGAAAGAAGTGTACAATGTCTTTAAATTAGTTTACAAAAATATTGATCGATGTTTTATGACAATAAGTTTTCTTACCAGTAGCTGTTAGCGTGTTCAAAATGATTTAGAAAATACAAAATTTTAAGATAACATTGTAATAAAAAAAGGCGTCTAAAAGCAAACTATGTATTGACTCATATTTTAAAGAAATGCCGATAAGAGATAAAAAATTACATTATGTCTACGAAAGGACAACTTAAGTATACGTCTATTTAAAGTCAAGAATGGATACAAATCTAGCGGGCATTTAGCTGTCCCATTTTTTGATTTTCATCATCTTTAGATGGTTTTCTGACATCTTTATAGATTTTTACGTCATATAGGTGGTTTTTGGGGTTGTTCAGTATTTATGGATTTCATGCCCACTTCACTTTATGTTTTAATATTTTATACTCACTAAAATGGAAAGAATAAAGACATTTTGATCTTTTATTGTTTTTCCCTATGAAGATTTTCCAATATGTTGAGACTCTTCTAGTGAAAAAGATTAATAACATTTACTATATCAACCAACAACATGAGATGCTTAATATATGGAACTAATTTTCTGTGATGTAGTGATGTATTAAGAATCTCTTCCTTTTTCTCTAAGTATTAACCAACTGCACAAATCATTAACATTATTAATAACAACAGATATTTGTAATGTTTCGCATTAAAAATAAAATATTTTATCTCTATTATACAAGGAAGTAACACATGCTCAGAATATTTGAGATATACCGCGTTTTCGACGACAACGAATAGGCAAAGAAAGATAAATTTTATGCACCGCACACACGGAAGTATCTCACATTTAACTGGACAAAAATACAATTTTAAATTGTTACCAATTGACGGAAGATGCATTTATAAATGTTCATAAATAGAAAAGCATTACTTGCGTATAAATAAAATGAACTCGAGCGCTGCCGATGTAAGCCTATTATTCGTCACAAAACGCGTGTAGTCTGTCTTGCGAAATTGTGTATTAAATAACAATGTGATTTTTTGTGTTTCCAATCTGATTTGCGGAGACGTTTACATAGATGGAGTGTGTAGCCACAAGTAAGGGCGTTTATATCAACATAGTTTTACAAACCTTTATTTAAATATGTTAATGATTACGCAGCATTTTGATTGTAATCTCAAGAAAATCTTACATTGAGTCATATAATAAAAGTGCCACTTAGTACCGTGTTCTTTCTTTGTTAATATACAAGCCTTATTTATTACTCAGTAATGTTTCAGCAAAAAATGGCGGAAAGAAATAAACATTTACTATTAAAAAAATCGGTAAAGGTATTTACACAGAACTTCCCTCGTTATTTGTGCATGGCGATCACTAAAAAAATATTAAATACGAAATGACATTGAGAATAATAATGGAAATATAGTTATTGTAATTATTACAAAGAAATCCTGATAACTTTTGGTCAAAAAAATAGTGCTCATCCAACAGCAAAAGTTCAATACTAAATAACAGGTCTCCCATAAATTATTTCTTGGGATGACCACCCTGTATATTTTCCAATAAAAGTATAATAGCATATGTCAAATAGTATTGCCATTAGACAGTTCCACATTCACGCAGTGAAGTGGAAGTATAGTGGTGGTTAAAAAATTAATTTTTTTTTTGAAATTTTTCAAAACTGTTGGTTAAAAATGTTCACTCCCTTTTTCTTCTGCAGTAGGTTCAGAATGTCATGAAACATGGAAATTTTAAATTTGAACAAAGAAAAAAAAATTCCATCTGTTTTAGTGGTTAAAAATTTTTCAAAAATATGTGAAAAAAATTTTCAAATTTTTTTTTCTGAAATAGGTTTAGAATGTCATGAAACGTGAAAATTATAAATTTCAGCAAAAACAAATTTTTCCGTCTATTCTAATGGTAATTTTTTTCCAAAGTGGTAAAAAAAGAAATTCATCTATTCTATAGTAAGTAGTGAAATAGATTTTATCAATTTTTTTTATTTGTTTGAATAGGTTTAGAATGCTATGGAAACGTTGAAATTTTAAATTTGAACAAAGAAAAAAAATAATTTTTTTGAAATTTTTCCAAAATCTTGGTTAAAAAATTTTCAAAATTTTTTCTGAAATAGGTTTAGAATGTCATGAAACGTGTATATTTTAAATTTGAGCAAAAAAAAATTTCCATCTATTCTAGTGGTAATTTTTTTTCCAAAATGGTAAAAAAATGTTACAATTTTTTTTCTTCCGAAATAGGTTTGGAATGTCATGAAGCGTGGAAATTTTAAATTTGAGCAAACAAAATATTTTCTTCTATTCTATAGTAAGTACCTACTTAGTGATGAATACATAAATTTTTTCAAGAAAATTTTTCGGAAAAATTTTTAAATTTGTTTTAATACGTTTAGAATGCCATGGAAACGTGGAAATTTTAAATTTGAACAAAAAAAAAATTCCACCTATTTTGGTGGTAAAAATTTTTTCAAAAATGGTAAAAAAAATTTCAATTTTCAATTTTCAATTTTTTTTTTTTTTGAAATACGTTTAGAATGCCATGAAACGTGAAAATTTTAAATTTGAAGAAAGAAAAAAATTCTCATATTTTAGTGGTAAAAATTTTTTCAAAAATGGTGAAAAAAATTTTCAAATTTTTTTTTTCTGAAATAGGTTTAGCGCGTAATGAAACGTGGAAATTTTAAATTTGAGCAAAAAAAAATTTTTTTCGTCTTGGTAAAATTTTTTTCAAAAATGTTGCAAAAAAATTTTCAAAAATTTTTTTTTTCTGAAATAGGTTTAGCGCGTCATGAAACGTAGAAATTTTAAATTTGAGCAAAAAAAAATTTTTTTCACTATTTATTCCGTTTAGACGGTCCACCCTGTATATTTTCCAGTGAAATTTCTACCATGTCTTCGCTGACAGTAGCGTCAACTATCTACCAAATTTGACTGCTATCCTTCAAGTAGTTTTTTAGTAAATGCACCAACAGACAGACAGACAGACAGACTGACGGAATTGAAAAACCTATATTTTCGTAATCTACGTGTTCTGAAACGTCAGAATCCGAAAAAATCTCGGAGGGTGATTTTTTCTCGAATACAATACTTCCCTTCGGTATGCGAGGGAAGTAAAAACAACCAACAGATATGTTATCAATACAAAGTCGGAGGTATTAAAAATGTGTGTTATATAATTTATA
This sequence comes from Stenurella melanura, assembly GCA_963583905.1. NCBI lineage: Eukaryota > Metazoa > Arthropoda > Insecta > Coleoptera > Cerambycidae > Stenurella > Stenurella melanura. The sequence goes on from OY757309.1 coordinate 17,728,320, forward strand.
TTTAGCTAGTACTTGCAGAATAAATAAATAAATTAAATTAACGAGAAGAATTCATCTATGGTGCAATATGTTGTTCAGTCAAAAAATGTCTTTTTAAAGTAGATTTGAAGGCTGGTAACGTTTTACTTTTTATATACGAAGGTATAGATTTGTAAATTTTGGTAATTTGGTAGGTAAAGAAACGCTTAAATAATTCTGTACGATGAAGGGGAGGAGTAAGTGTACCCTTGAAACGAATATTCAAGTTGTGGACGTCTGTTCTATACGAATTTTTTTTATTCAAGTATTTAGGAGTTCTGTTATTAAGAATTTTATGAAATAAACAAGCAGCGTGCAGGAAGTGTTGCCTAGATATATTGAGCCAACTTATTTGGACTAGTTTATGTGATATACCTTATCGGCGCTTAACTCCAAATATTAGTCTCAAACAAGAGTTTTCAGTACTTGTATTCGACGTATATCCTCTGCATCCGAACAAAGACCATATACAGTATCAGCATAATTAAACCTTGATACTACCAATGATTCGCATAGAATTGTTTCAGTTTTTTTATTCAGAAAATGCCTGATGTTATATATTAATTTTAAATGTGTCTTTGCGGTACGTATACGGTTGTTAATATGCGGTTTAAATCTTAGATTTGTATCAAATGTTGTCCCTAAATTTTTTGCTTTTTTTGTGAATGGTATGCGTTATGTCCATCTACATTTATCTGAAGATTTTCCATTGCAACTGCCCTGATGTTATGATGACCAAAAACAAGAGCCGATGTTTTACTGGCGTTAACATTTAAAGCGTGGTTTCTAGACTTTTGTATTAACGAGCTGAAGTGTCTATTAATAGCAACCATCGCTTCTGCGCATTCCTCTGGATTAAATGAAAGGTAGAGCTGAGTGTCGTCACAATGATCAGCTGCTTTTTCGAAGCCTGATGTATATAACGTATATAAGAGCGGCCCTAGAATTGATTCCTGTGGCACCCCAGATGACACGTTGAGAGGATCAGACAAACTATTGTCAATTTTAACGCGTTGTGTTCTGTCATTTAAATAACTGCGAAAAAAGTTTACTGCGCTAACACTTAAACTCATTGAGTCAAGCATAGCAAAAAGAATTTCATGATTTATCGTGTCAAACGCTTTTGAGAAGTCGGCAAGTATCAGTACAGTAACCTTTTTTTATCTGATCCTCTCAAAATGGCATCCGTGATGTTCAAGAGAACAGTTTCACAACTATGCATAGGCCGGAAGCCAGATTGTATTTCAGATATCAGTTGAAGTTGAGTTACATAACTGCGCAGCTGAGACTCTACCTCTCTCTCTAACACTTTTGACATAGTAGGCAAAATGCTCAATCCCAACAATCATTACTTACGTCCCAGAAGACACTAGTACACTTATTATTGTAAATATGTACTCCATATGATTACCTCTTGGACGATTTTCAAATGTGAGATACTTAAATATATTATTTATTTATTTATTGCATACACAACAGGTAAGATACCCAATTACAGAACAGGAATAAAGGCATACAAAGCATTAATTACATAATATACAACATAGAAAGAAAGTAAAATTAAGAAAAAATTTACTTAAATGTACGAACTATGAATAACTAATGATACGAAGAAAGAGAAAAAAATAACATGGGAAATGTTTACATATAAAAACTATATATATGTCGGAGATGTCCCCTTCATGTTCCCCGTGCGGACGCCTTCCGATACTTTCGTAGACGCCTTTCGATAGTCTTGTGAACGCCTGCTAACTCATAATTCATTGAGGTCAAGAGAACGTTGTCAACAAGTACCAATTGCATCAATGTAAACATCTTGATATGTGGTCGTGTGAACCATCAGTCTGGAGTCCCTGGAACCCTCTTCCCGGCGAGCGGAACAACATGCCTGAAAGTCCCGTAGATAAGTACCTAGTCTTAAGATAAACTCGGTAGAGAATAGTTGAAATCGCGGGACTGGCAGTGGTGGACTGCTAGCTCCAGTATTTTGGTGGTATTGTTTGTATTTTCAATCTTGAGACATTTACCTGTTTCGATAAATCATAAATCATGTTATTTTGTTATTTATGCGACTATTATTTAAGTGATTTTATTGTGTTTACCAATGTGCGGCCTAAATCTAATAGATCCGCCCTGAAACGCCCCTCCCCTTGCCGTCTTCGACATATACATATATACACATATGTGATTCAAAGCAAATTAAGAAAAACAAAGACACTCACTGGTTATTTAATTTAGAACAATTTGTTTTATGTCACTAAGGCTGCAATTAAAAATATCGAAGTCGCTACATAATTTGTTAGAAGTACTGCAAATCGTATATAAAGGTGAATTATTTAGTACGTTGGTACGCGGCGTAGGTGAATAGAAAACTTGGTGATTACAAGAGGTTAATCTGGGAACGTGAAAATTAAGCTTGCTAATTATTTCGGGTGCGTCAAAATCATTGTGTAGTAATTTAAACAAAAATACTTGAGAAAAGTACGTACGCCTATCCTCAAGAGTAGTCATAGAATATCTTTCAAGCAAGTTACTTTGCGGAAAACCAATCACTGGATAGGTACCGTCGGATTTGAACCACAGTAATTTAAGAAATCTACGTTGAACTACCTCCAAGTTATTCTTGTGAACATCATAACTGGAACTCCAAATTAGCGATGCGTACTCAAGTTTCGATCTGACGAAGGATTGATAAAAAATTTTCAGAGGATCAGTATTAGTGAACTCTCGACTAGTACGAACAATAAATCCAAGGGCTTTGGAGGCATCAGACACAATGGTATCGATATGATCAGTGAAGGATAAATTTACTATCAAAAGTTACGCCGAGGTCGCGAAATGTTATAGGTCTTTGAAGTATGACATTATCCAACCTGTAATCAAAAATATTAGGTTATGTTTTTAAAGAAAAGGACATTACGTTACATTTACTAGGATTCATTAATAATTTATTTACTATGCACCAGGTGTTTATTTTGTCAAGAGAAGTCTGAAGTTGAAAACAGTCATCGATTTTATCAATTACTGTGAAAATTTTTAGATCGTCGGCATATAAAAGGTGAGGCAAATTAATTTCGTATTTATATAAGAAAGTGGACATTTTTTTGTAAAAACTTTAAATATGTTCTACTTATTCAGAAATTCAACGTTTCTGACTAATTATATACATAACCGCTGCACAAGATCAAACAACATGCAATGTAATGATTATTGAAACTTGAGTATTTTTGTCCAACTAAATGGGAGATTTTTCCGTGTGTCAGACGAGCTCGCATATTTCAATGGTATCATAGGAGAGAAGTATTGTTAAGTACAACAGAACTGATAATACAAAGAAAGGTGGAACGAAAAAAGGGACCAGGTCACAGACCGATATAATGGATACGCAATCTGAGGCAATGAACGGGGCCTGACCTCAATGCCTCTGTTTAGGGTAGCGGTTAACAAGGTCATAATGGGCTATATTGATCAACGACTAATTGGCACTTGAAAAACGACATATTTTTATGAAACGTCAACTTATTAATCCAAAATATTCTATCATTTCAGGTTTATATTTTTAGTGGTAAGATATTGTTTAATAAGGTAAGAACTTATTAAAAACCAACTTCTTTGTGTTTTTGACAAAAATGTTAATAGTTTACAAAACCCAAGGAAATAAACAATGCCACACTTACTTTTGTAGTAGAACATAATTAGCTTATAGGCTTGGATGATAAATCGATTTAACCAAATCAAAGATTGATTATGGTAGAATATGCTCAAATTTTACCTTCCTGAATGTCAAGACTTTAAATGTTTATATGATATGGTGGATATTTATTTACCAATATAGAATAGAATAATTTATTTTTTGACTATTTACATGTAGAAGAGAATGTGAACGGTTATGTTACATGTTATCTGTAAAACTAGGGCATCAAGTTACAAAATGTTACTTTTATCTAATAAAAATTTAGACATCATAAATTGCTTGTACATATACAATATACAACGCAACACCATATTTGTGAGAACATTTAATATGTGTATGAATTATCATATATAGTACTACTATATTACTAAATTACTATATATCATCATATATAGTAATTTTATCATTTAAGAACACCGCAACTAGATAGTATACCATGCCTCTGAAGACGTACTTTCTAGTCACCAAAACTCTTGAACAAAACACTCGAAAACCAACACTCAACGTGCATTTCGTTCACCACGTTAGCATCATCGGAAGATGCTTGAAACTGGTGTATGCCTTACTTAGTAAGAACGATTTAATTATTCGCTTCAATTTATTTGGTTAATAAATAATTCTTTACCTCAGCTGTCAATTTGTTATAACATTGCTCCTACATAAAAAATGCATTTTTTTATATAGGACGGCATTATATATACCGTGACAGAATTATGAAAAGACCATGATTACGAGTAACGAAGTTAGTTCATTTATTTAATTGTTTGTATGTGTGCATTATAAGGCCTGAACGTAAAACGATCTTGAAAATTGCCTGGATTAACGCACTTTTAATATACAATAGATAGTTAATATCTGGATGTATTGTATTAGGGAAATATTCGTTATTACTCTATTGACTACGAGCAAAGTGACAACGCTCATAAGGTACGTGCCGCTGATTCTCTATTATTGTATTCTTCGCAAATACAAAACGAAGAGTATATTGCATTCGATGCTCACATTTCTAAAACCGATAATATTGCTCGTAGAGAAAAAGCATATCATTGTGTTGGTGATCGAATTCTGAACAACTTTCAAAATGTCCGTCCGTCCGTCTGTCACGTTTCTTGTAAGTACGGTAACTTAAGAATTAGAAGTCCGATAGTAATGAAATTTGGACAGCAAGTTAGTGTTAGCTATAGGAAGAACCCTATTGAACAAAATCGATCAGTAAAGAAAAAAGTTATTAATTTTTTAAATAAAAAAATAGTTTTGTTTTGTAAACTGTTTGAAACTAATATCATTTACAAAAACTGCGAAGAGTATCCCATAGAATGTACAACAATTGTATAGCAAGTGTCGGCGAAGAGTATAATGGTTAGCTTGTTATTTTTGCAACCTCTGCCCCCTTTCCATACAGAACAGGTATGTCGTCAGAAGACGGCACTAAGCTAAAAAGTGAAAAAGGCGTTGGAACACAAGGAGGTGGTACCGGGCGCCTTCTTCAACATAGAGGTGGCATTCGACATTACCTCCTTCAATAGGGTCCTATTCTTGAATTCCGGGGAGTAGAACGATCAAGAGAAAGTGGACGTAGTTCTCTTGGGGAATAGAAAATCGTATTCTTGAACACAGCTTCCCCCGGTAGGTAGAAGAACGTGCTCCCCGTTCTCATCCAACACCACCTATAAACAATTTCTTACAAATTTTCAAAGAAACAGTCACTCCCTGATGGAATTCGACCGCGCACGTATCTTATATCTGTCACATGTGTCATGACATATGAGCTGTGTTTGATTTTGTGCAGACGATTTGTGTTCAATTCTCTTCCTATTAAAGGTCTTTAAAAAAATGGACGTTCATGAAATTTTATTAGCAAACCAAATATTGCAAGCTTTTAGAGGATGCAAAGCGATATTATGCTGAGTGAACATTTCTAAATCCATTTTTGGTTCATTTATGACGAACTGAATTTTCGATTTCGCTCGTGCAACTTACGATGTCGATAAAATGCCAATTTTCCTTTTTACATGGGGACGTAGTACTACATTCCAGCCGAGGTATCTATTTAGGTTTGAACGTTTGAAAATTTTGTTTTATCATCTCCGACGAAATTTAAATTGATTTTGCGCGGTGGTCCACCACGTTCAGCGTCGACTACCTAAGCGGACTTCCGACATCGAATCCCGTAACGGACTAAGAAAAAATATACGTTTTAGTAGGTTTTTTAATTCCTAAATTGCCTATTTCTACACGACACACGTGTAAACAGTACAATTTTTTGTCATTTTGGGCGATAATAATTAAGGGAATAAATTTTTTAATCTATTCTTTATTCCAAAATTAGTTGGCGGTTATTACTCGATTAACGTTTCAGATTTTGGAGTTCGTTTAGTATGTTGTACTTTCATCCATAGATTTCTTCGCCTGTCCTGTTTTGGAATACGAGATAAAGATTTACAGCTAATTCGCACTTGAATCCAATCCAGGCATACAGGTGCCATTTTGTTTACATTTTGATAGATACTGTAATGAATACTATCGGTTCACTTTTGGGCTATTTTTGTCAGTGTAAGATTGGTCTGCGCACAGTAGGTTGTTGTAAACTTATCACGGTAATAGTCTGATATCTCGGTTATGGGAGACATTTCCTAAGCATACCTACCCCTTCAGTACCTTAGTAATGTCCTATCAGCCTTACAAAGTAGTGAGAGTGAACACGATATTGAAGCCGAGGCTATAGTACAGGCAATGAAAGCAAAACCTCGCAAAAATTAATGAAAGAATCATCTCTGGGATTTAAGTAGTTAATAACCTGTAGAATGGAATGATGCATTCTTTGCACTTTCAAGTTCTGGGAAAATTCAAAAAAATTTGGAAAAACTTTTTGATTTTCGGTTTTTTTGCTCTAACGGCTAAAATAATGAAAATACCGAAAAAAGTTTTCAACAAAATTTGTAGCTCGTCTCTTTCTCTACAAAATAGGTCTTTACCAATTTTTGTCTTACCTAAGCCGTTTAGGAGATAAATCCAGTTTTCCACTTATAGTTTTGAGCCGCTTCGAAATGCGCGGAAAATGAGGATTCTCTGGGAGTTTCGTAAGACCGGACATATCGATCGATAATTATTACTATTCAGAGTCGCTAAAAAAAATGAAACAACGTAAAATGTAGAGAAAAGTCTCAGCTTTAATGTGGAACTAATCACAAAATTCATACAAATTTTTATCATAGAGAAAAAAGTGTTAGAAGATGGCTTAGTAAACTTTATACAGTTCATTTCACATCTTTGAGATTTATGCATCCTGCCTATTTCTTCCGTAACAATGGGTGCTTTTTCACTGCATGGATTCGATTCAACGCACTTTAATCTATATTTCGTGAAAATGGAAGAATGTTAAGAAACAAAAAAGTTGTATATGTTTTACTGTATAATTGTGCATTTTCTAAACGTGTATAAATAATGTAGACAAATTCAAAAAATACTGCGCGCATTTAAAAAACTCTGAAGTCATTCTAAAGAATATGTTTTATTGTACTTATTATCCACTATTATTACTTAAGATATAGCGAATTGAACTCCAAAATTTGGAGGTGATTGATCGATGAGAAATATACCCTCTACTTATTGTCTAAATGTTATTTGTGGCATTATCTTAATTTTTTTTCCTTCTTCAATTCTTTGGGACTTCCTGCCACATGTATGTTTTCTTTCTAAGCGGTTCTAGCGGAATCTACAAAATATACCACAATTAACCAGTATATTACTGGTAAAAAACCTCTACGCCTGTGACGTTTACGTCAAAGGATCAGTTAAAGGTTGGTTTTTTATAAATAAACAACACAAATAAGTATAAAAACTTGAAATTAAATATTTCGCCGACGTTTCGGAAATCTAATCTGTTTCCTTTTTCAAGGCTTTTTTGAAAATCTTTTTTGCTGTGTATGACAAATACACAGCTCTAAGAATGTTTGTTATATTCAATATCCATAGATACTTACTATTTACATAGAACTGTTGATATAGTTAACAGTTTTTAGTTTCTATACAATGTTAAGTTTGTGAAGTTCTTCTTTCAACATTGGCAGCCAAGTTGTACAGACATCTACGGAACAATTCGACACGGAATTATCCTCATTCAATAATATTATCGCGGATTCTTTTATTTTTCTTTTTTTGCTATCTGCCTCTTTTGTTAAAATTTTTGCCGAGTCCCAGTTTATTCTATGTCCGTTTTCCCACGCGTGTTCGCAGATCTTGGACCTCTGAATTTCATTTTTTCTGATATAATTTTGATGTTCGCCCAATCTTACACTAAAAGGTCTGGATGACTCACCCACGTATTGTTTGTTGCACTCACACGGAATACTATAAATGCAATTTTTTGAATTTTGCTCGTGGTTTGTTGGTTTCGTCTTTGTCAGAATAGATCTTAAAGTGTTGCTTGTTTGAAATACCGTCCTAATAAAAATAACAATCAGGTACGACAAAAACCTGAAAAACGTTACACAGCGTTAATTCCTTATGTATGCGGATTATCCGAAAAGTTGCGCCGCATCGGTGATAGATTTGATATTAGGACGGTATTTCAAACAAGCAACACTTTAAGATCTATTCTGACAAAGACGAAACCAACAAACCACGAGCAAAATTCAAAAAACTGCATTTATAGTATTCCGTGTGAGTGCAACAAACAATACGTGGGTGAGTCATCCAGACCTTTTAGTGTAAGATTGGGCGAACATCAAAATTATATCAGAAAAAATGAAATTCAGAGGTCCAAGATCTGCGAACACGCGTGGGAAAACGGACATAGAATAAACTGGGACTCGGCAAAAATTTTAACAAAAGAGGCAGATAGCAAAAAAAGAAAAATAAAAGAATCCGCGATAATATTATTGAATGAGGATAATTCCGTGTCGAATTGTTCCGTAGATGTCTGTACAACTTGGCTGCCAATGTTGAAAGAAGAACTTCACAAACTTAACATTGTATAGAAACTAAAAACTGTTAACTATATCAACAGTTCTATGTAAATAGTAAGTATCTATGGATATTGAATATAACAAACATTCTTAGAGCTGTGTATTTGTCATACACAGCAAAAAAGATTTTCAAAAAAGCCTTGAAAAAGGAAACAGATTAGATTTCTGAAACGTCGGCGAAATATTTAATTTCAAGTTTTTATACTTATTTGTGTTGTTTATTTATAAAAAACCAACCTTTAACTGATCCTTTGACGTAAACGTCACAGGCGTAGAGGTTTTTTACCAGTAATATACTGGTTAATTGTGATATATTTTGTAGATTCCGCTAGCAGCGCTTAGAAAGAAAACATACATGTGGCAGGAAGTCCCAAAGAATTGAAGAAGGAAAAAAAAATACCCTCTACTTTGATCGCAAGGCATATTTTTCCAACAAAACTAATTGCAATAAAATGTTAATTGGATTAATATATCATTATATAAGAATATATAAGCAAAAAATATTATCATTCTAATGACTCCCGGCAAAGATATGAATAAAACTGTGGATCAACTGTACAAAGTTCACTAAGCCATCTTCTGACACTTTCTCTCCTTGATAAATTTTATTAATTTTGTGATTAGTTCCACATTAAAGCTGAGACTTTTCTCTACATTTTATATTATTTTCATTTTTTTTAGGAGCTCTGAATAGTTAAGAATTATCGATCGATGAGCCCGATCGTACGAAACTCCTAGTGAATTCTCATTTTTCGCGCATTTCGAAGCGGCTTAAAACTATAAGTGGAAAACTCGATTTATCTTCTAAACGGCTTAAGTAAGACAAAAATTTGTAAAGAGATAGACGAGCTACAACTTTTGTTGGGAAGTTCTTTCACTGTTTTCATTATTTTGGTCACTAGAGCAAAAAAACCGAAAATAAAAAAGTTTTTCCAAATTTTTTTGAATTTTCCTGGAACTTGGAAGTGCACAGAATGCATCATATTATTCTCCAGGTTATTACCTACTTGAATCCCAGAGATGATCCTTTGTTACCCTAAATTGTTAATTCGCCTGTACTACTAATGAAGAATATACAATTATTTTTCAAAACACAGTGTTGACCATAGCATACTAAGCTCTGTACGTCTTTTCATGGTTGAAAATCCAGAGAAAATTAAATTAAATATTTCTGATAATATTTTAAACACCATGATCAGTTTCCAACATTAGATTTTTATTCATTTATGCATAGGTGCAACAGCATTTTTTTTTGCAGTCGGCTGCGGGCACAAGACCGACATCTTCCTTTAATAAATAAGCCCCTGTATGACTTTAATGATAGCAGATAACAACCCTATCATGCACATTATAAAAATGAATCTAGAGTATTTAATAATGCACTTCACTGAATATTTCTGCCTTTCGTTAATACTCATCCGTATTGAATGAAACAATAAAATTGTAAAAATCAGAGTCTAAATAAGAATGAAAAGACTACAGATTTCTTCTATGTAATTTATTTTAAAATCTCCACTTTAGTGTAATTCTACATACATTTATAAATTATAAGTATTATTGCACAGCTGAGGAACTTTTGAAAAATCATTAATAACAACAGTTTGCGGTTTCTTTCTTTGATTCTTTCTATATCGCCTGGCGCTTTGGTAGGTTTTAGTTTTTGCGAGTTTTGTAATATGCTTTCGCAATATGTTACACTTCTTAAGTTCTTAATGACTTCTTATGTTCAGATAAGGCGAAAATTCGGAACAAACGGCGACATTCGTTGTAACGGCGGACACATAAGTTGTACTTCCTGCCTTTACTATTGACGGTTGGTCAACGACCCGACCGTGGCAGTCACGGTGCTCATTAGCAGCACCGTGAAAAATACATCGACAGTTACCAATTGATTTTTGCAGCAGAGTATAAATTAAATATTTATACTCCGTAAATTGCATATTAAAATCATTTTATAATCAGACGATTTCTCGGTGAACATATTCTTCAGTAACACTCTTCTGACTAACATAATTTATATAAATTTTATTACTTTCTTTACTAAAAGCTGCTTTATAAAACCATGATTATACCATAAGATTATTCAGAATAGATTTTGCTTGAATTTGAAGCATGTTAGAACATGGTCATGCTATCTAAATACTCTACAGTGTCTTTTTAACTTAGTCAAAAGCCAGCATACACCCCTAATATAATATGGACGAGAATTAATAAAGTATAAGGGACGAAATGTTACGGATTTGTAGGAGCGTTTTTACTTTATACGTATTTCATGGGCCAATAGGGTGATATTAGAATGTGGTTTAAAAGTGAATTATTATTTGTTTCCTTATAATTGTATTAAAAAATATTATTTATAGGATTTTGCAAACAGCAAAAAAATAACTATCTATGAGAACTAAAAGAAAAACTGTGTGTAAAAATATTAATGAAATCTTTGCATTTTTTCGATAACCAGGATTCTGGTTATGCTATCAAATTAAAATCCTAAAATGAATTTGTATAATTTCTTATTTGAAAATTCTCATTCAACAAATAGCATCCACACAGTCCCCTACGGCATGCAGATTAAACTAGTATCTACATAACCCCCTACAGCCATGAAGATTTAGTTAAAAATAAGTACAAAGGCCTAACATGAATCGGTCAATGTCAAATGTAATTATTTCATGCTTATACATCGAAATTGTCTTGGTTTTGCATGAAACATCTTTATGATTGGCTTTGTGCCTTTTTGATGAGCTCCAGAATAAGGGCGGAAAACGTTTCAAAGGCCAAGTATTTCGAAAAACGGAATGATAGATTTCATGAAAACGTAATCCATCAGAATGAAACATTTTTAAGACAAGGTAGAAAAATAAAGTCATTTTTTATTAAAAATATTCAAAAAACTTCGAAACAACTACTTTTGTCTGAAAATTGTTGTTTTTTTTTGGTCTTTAATTGAAAATAATCAAAATTCGGGATCCGGAGAATTTGTTGGAGTTTTGGTAAGCTTTATTGAAAAAAAATATTCATTTCTGACAAGATCTCTCTAGCCATTTTGGGACCACTGTGCTGCGTTCCCGTGTAAAACTCTTTGTATTTCACTAGTTTAGTATAGATTAGCACTATTTTTTTACTTTCTTAATATTTATATGTTAGTAGTAGCCTCTATTCAAGTGCCTCACCTTGTCAAAATAGGCTCTGGATGTAGGGTTGTCGCAGGTAGAGTATTATAAAACGTTTTTCTGCATTATGTCGCTATTAATAGCACTTGCTTTATATTTGACGTGACTGTTGACATCAGGATACATTCTCTAACGATCTCAGCAGCTTTATGAAGTCCATGTCTCAAGCACATGTACCACATTAAAATAACTTTGTTTCAACCCCCCCCCCCCCCCCCCCCAGCTGATTTCATCTACCAAAGTGCATTAGATGTAAACAGCAACACTCTTATTTTTTTGCTCCATAGTTCATTTAAAGCGGTGGTCACGAGGGCAGCAGTCTGAGAATTACATATATCTACCACATTCAATGCTATCAAAAGTGCTTGCGTCTCAATATTTTCCTTCGTGTCATCAAGGAATAATTAGTCTTTTCTTCTGCCCTATCCGATACGTATTTTTGTCTTGAAATTCTGGGGAAATGTTTCTTTTAATACTCTCATACAACGGTGCAATAGTTTATCCATATCGTCCATGCTAACGTTTTCATATTTCCATGCTCGCAATTTTGCACGAATTCCCTAAACAGCGGATTATTCAGTTTATTCCATGGACTATCACACCTGGCAATCATTTTCATTAAGTCTAAGTTAAATGTTTTTTATCTTTTAGATTTACTTAATTACCACCTTATACAATTTCAATGGGGTTCTGACGCTATATGTCTTAATACAATTGCATTTTCTCAAGACAAGAACCTGCTAATAACGTTCACAATAAAGCAGTGCACCATCGAACTTGAACCGGAGATGTCCTTTATCCATCAGTTGATAAGCAATCCAATGAAACATATTTGGAGTCATGTTTGGCTCCTATAAAAGAAGGTGAAGGTTTAATTTAGAAAGGAATTATTAACTCGGGTTCCCTAGGCAATTCTCGAGACTTCTTTGAGACTTTTATATCTCTGCATGTTCACGAATTTATTGCAAAATTACAAGAAATTTACAAGGACTTCGACTTCGGTCGGCAACGAAGGCAGATGCGTTTAAGTGGCTCCTAGGAAATCTCAAATAAACTCGGTTAGAACTGGGAAATCGTGTGAAATTTTGTTGAATTAAAGCGTGGACAATTCTGCATTAGTTAATATAAATTAGCATAAGTCTGGCTATTTCATATAGCTGATATTTAATTATAGCGTCACTAAAAGCATATATAAACAACTGAAAAATGAGACAACTAAAAAAAGTAAACACGTGCAATCGAAGGACCCAGTGCTCGATTTCAAGTAGTTCATGTCATAAACTCATAAATTACCCTGCAACAATAAAACATACGGGACGCACCAGTGACAGGTGTATGAAGTGAAGTGTAAGAAATCAACCAAGAAAGGATAAGCCGAAAATCATTCATCGAAAATCATTTATTACAGAGAGCCAAGTTGTATTAATTTAATTTATTAACTGAATGCATTAACTTAATTTGTTAACTCTATTAACTTTATTAACTTAGCTTAATTTATCAACTCAAAATCTAATTAAAACAAATTAACTACAGGGTATACATAACATTAAAAGCTGGAATAAACTCTTTCTACCGCGAGACAGGGCTCTTCCTTGCACTTCCACCGTAAATGGATATTTACCTGCATAACGGTTAATATATAAAGGCTCCTTGCGACGATTTAATGTATGTATGTCACAGACAAACGAAGTTGACGCAGGACGTTGAAACGAAAACACAGATTTCGGGGAAACATGAAATTATATATGGACGCAATCGGGTGTCTGTTGGGTGGTCGGGTGGAGCCGCCCACTGAGCGACTGCATGTGACCCTTCGGCGGGCGATCGAGCTGCCCGGAATCGGTAGCCATGCCCACCTTACGCTGGCAAATCAATCAGTCAATCAATATACAAGAAAATGCGTGAGAAAACTGTATGGTCGTGAAGGCATGTGTTAATATCAATCGATTTTATTCACAAAAAGAAATAATTTTTTCGGATTTCGAACAAATTGTTTCATAGTATTATATTTGAATAACGAGTACATCGATTGAGAACATTGGCAACGTCAAGTTTATAAATTAAGTTATTGTACTTATTTACATCTCTAACTTTTCCTTTGCTCTACAAATCACGGGCATAGAGATTTTTTCCATTAATATATCTACTGTGTAATTCTATTATTTTATAAATTCTTTGGATCTTATTTTTGGAAGAGGGGTACATGAGAAAAACAATTAAAATTGGTTTTATGTGAGTGTGTGAAATTTATTGAACATACAGTTCATCAAAAATATCACGAAATATCACAGTTACTGAAAATTAAAAATAACGATGCAATAATCCATTATGCAGATACGATAACTTAAATATAAGATAGTTGACTGGATCAAAATAATGTTACATCTGAATACATATCATTTATTAAATTGTAATTTGTAGCGTAAAGATCTCGCACATCGGTGGACTCGTACCAGGACTTTCCAACCATACACGATTATTCCCTGGGGTGCGTTTATTCAAAGTAAGTAGTCAATGTACCGTGTCCGACTGGTGAGTCCTAGGGTGTTGAATATTGAATAACGTTATACAATATTACTGCGTACGTGATTTATAATGTTAAATCGAGAAAAACAGATTTTTTTCTACACCTATTTAATTATATGACAATTATTAGCATTTTTTGGTGAAAAATCGTACCTGTAATTCACTGTAGGGAATTATTGATTCATAATTCACTACATCCGGCCAATCATAAATACAAATTCATAATTCACCGTTTCACTGATCCAATGATATTTTAAATCGCCTGCGATCAACTCTTGCTGCAGCTGACAAGCAACTCGCTGGTAGCGACAACCAAGTGTGTTGCCATATTATTTCTTTAAGTTTTCCACTTCTTACGAGTAGGTACCGATTAATGCTAGCAAATTTCAGTCTAATTTATTTGTTTAATAGGTGTAGAAAAAGCATAGTATTACATTCGCGACTATGACCATTATTCGCTCAGAAGATTTGCTCCACTCGCCTTCGGCTCGTGAGCTCAAACACCATCTTCTTGAATAATGGCTATCATAATCGCTCATATAATAATATACTATTTAACTTCGTTAAATATAATCCTTGAGGACTTCTAACACTTTGTCAAATCTCTTTTCTTAAAGATTCGTATAGAAAGAAACAATACTTAGACCCCTTTTATGCAGGCGTTTTGTGCCGTCGGTAAGCCGACAGCAATTGCGGCCGCGTTTTGTAAATCACAGGGAACAAATGGATCATTTTATGCACTGCCATCCGTTTTGCTTGCCGTTCGCGTGCATGAAAACAACTGGCCCCATTTTGCGGTCGCAACACGGGCGGCACAAAACGCCTGCAAGGGGCTCTTAACAAGCGGCACGGCGCCAAAGGAGAAGGCGAATTGTCAGAAAATGTCATGACGATAATCGTGATACTGGGCTTACGTTTTAAGAGTCAAGTATCTCCAAGCTTAGTTTTATAAATTAGAATTCCTAAAATTTATCAATAACTCAAAGTTTCAAGAGAGACTAGTTTACCTGAAAATACAGTATGGAGGATATTTCAAGAATAACAGAAATTCTTGTTATGAGGGTGAGAATTATGGTTTTGGTGTAATACCTAATCTATGTCAAAATGATTAGTATACCGGGTGTAACAGGATCAAGGTATACCCCCCTTTTCTCCTTTAGCTTTGAAGATAATTGATTGAAATTCAGGATATACTACATACATAATAAGTGGCACTTTTTGACATTCAATTGATTTTTCTTTCCACTTCCGGTTTCGCCGGAAGTGACACTAACTTTCGATTTTTAAATGGAACACCCTATATGTTATTACATTTTTAATTCTGCATAATTTTCTGAATCCAACGATGCCAAATAAGTGACATTTCAAACATCAATTTTTTTATGATATAATTTTTAGTTTTCCATTTAAGTGTTTCATGACGGTTCCGATTTATTCTAAATAACCCGTGTAATGCTACAAAAATCGAAATCCCGTTAAAAACACTAAATTACGTGATCTATGAACAAATAAAATTCACCAAAATTGTTTTTGGGGCAAAACTCAATTTTTTCAAATGGATCCATATCGGTACCGTGGTACCATTTATTAGTACTATGAATAAGGAATTTATTCATATGTCGTATTAAAATGTGCGATAAATAAAAATAAAATTACAGCTAAAAGAAAATAAGAAAATACAATTTTGTTCTAATCAAATGTTAAGAAGTAACTAAGGTGGCTTTGAAAACAATGAAATATTTAGCTTGTCAAACATCAGTGTTTTTATGGTGTCTTTAAATTTTTTTTAAAATTCTTGTTAATTGTGTTCAAAATGCCGCAAATTTATACAAGAGATGAAAAAGTGGACATGTTTATTATTAAGGACATTTTAGATGAGTTACCTTTAGATTTAGGACAGGGAATGTATTTTCAACAAGATGGCGTTCCTCCCCATAATTCAAGGATAGTAACTGATTACCTTCAACGGAGATTCGGAGAAAACGTAATTTCGACGAATGGTCCTGTGAGGTGGCCTCCAAGGGCACATGATTTAACGCCCCTTGATTTCTTTGTTCTGTTCTGTTTAAAAAATATTGTCTATGCAACCGCCGTTACAACTCGTGAAGACCTGGAGCTACGAGTAAGACGAGCAATTAATAGCATAACATCCCAGAAATTGGCGAACGTTCTTCGAGAAACAGCTATGCGAGTTCAGAAGTGCATTGACGTTAATGGGCAGCATTTTGAACAACTGTTGTAATGTTTTGTGTTATTTTTTTGCATTCCAAAACCACCTTATGTGTAACAAGGTAATTAGAATAATAATAATTGTATTTTCTTATTTTCTTTTAGCTGTAATTTTGTTTGTATTTATCGCACATTTTAATACGACATATGAATAAATTCCTTATTAATAGTACTAATAAATGGTACCACGGTAGCGATATGGTTCCATTTGAAAAAATTGAGTTTTGCCCCAAAAACAATTTTGTTGAATTTTATTTGCTCATAAATCACGTAATTTAGTGTTTTTAATGGAATTTCGATTTTTGTAGCATTACACGAGTCATTTAGTCAATAAGTCGGAACCGTTATGGCACACTTAAATGGAAAACTAAAAATGATATTATAGAAAAAATTGATGTTTGAAATGTCACTTATTTGGATCGTTGGATTCAGAAAATTATGCAGAATTAAAAAATGCAATAATATATAGGGTGTTCCATTTAAAAATCGAAAGTTAGTGTCACCTCCGGCGAAACCGGAAGTGAAAAAAAAATCAATTGTATGTCAAAAAGTGCCGCTTATTATGTATGTAGTATACCGGGTGGCCACGAGTCAATGTACACCCCCAATATTTTGGTTGTTTTTGTATTCAAAAATTTGATTTTTGGTACACATAAATTAGACAATAATAAGCTACTTTTACAGTAACAGGAATGAAAATATCACTTCCGGTGGAACCGGAAGTGACATCAACTTTTTTTTCTTAAATGGAATGACTATATTTTTATGGTTTCTTATTAAGCATAAATTAATTTCTAAGTGTAACAGTATTTTCAGATGTAAAAAATTCCAAAAAATAAGTGAGATACGAACAATTTTTTAATTTTTTCAAAATGGCCGCGTCAGATGAATGCAATATAAGAAAATTACTAAGTAGGCTATGGAAATTATTAGTAAGGTTATAGATTTGTCTGTAAAGAAGAAAATAGTTGTTTGAATTACTGATATGTACCAGTATTTTTAGTTTTTTTTTCAAAAAAAACGGAATTTTATTTTCATTTTCATTTCCGTAGGGGTCCTATGGAATTTTTTTTAATGGAACTGTGCTATTTCTTTTATAAATCAGAAATAATGATTCATAGACTATAATTATTTCGCCATTAATCATTTCTTAACGATATCCTTTGTAATAATAGAAGTATTTTTAAAAAGTAAGCGCCAACAAATCATTTTAATAAGGTACCTATCTACATTTAAATCCAAAATTGCAGATAGCCATGAAAATGACAGACATTCGCAACAATTGAATTAGTCTTGACTTACTCACTAATTTTCTGAATCAAGTGTATTAAATTTGTTATAAACAAGAAAATTAATATAAAATGGCTGAAAATTATTCAAGAGATGAAAAAGTTGACTTGATCATTATTTATGGAGAGACTCGACGTAATGCAACTAGAGCACAAAGTCTGTATAGACGGAGATATCCAGAAAGAAGACAACCTCCGAGAAACTATGGATAATATAATAATTGATAATATAAAATTGAGATATTCACTTGAAGTTAGTATACGTATGTATAGTAATGACATCTGATTGAGATGATTCCGTGGGAGTGTGAGGTGGTAGGTTGTGAATAGCGCAAAATAAGTAGACCAAGCTAGAAGCTTCATTTTTGATGTATATGGTAGAAATCAACGCCTCAAATTTTTCTATGATATCTGCCCCAAATATTATTAAAATTCTATAACCAATAATTTCCACATACATATAGTCAAGATGTTTTCCTTGGACGAGTAATCTGGATGTGGAAGTAGTGATTCCTTAGACAGCGGTTTTTGTTTTTTGATATGTTATCTCTTTTGTTAACTTTATTACCAAATGCAGTATAATCTACTTCCGTTTTCTCAAGCATTTTCGCAAATTCCAATCATATGCTTAAATTATTAACGTAATCGCTCTTATCCCAGTATGTACTTTGATTTCTAATATCTAAAATTCGTCAGAAAAAAATAATTGCAATTTTGTTCGAGATAGCAGTCTGTTTATTGCAAGAATTGAATAATGTTCTTATTTCACAACCTCAAGCCATTACTGGATAACTTCGGGGAAAATCAGTTATTGTATTCAAGTTTAATCTGCATAATAACTTGTCACGGTATTATAGATTACATTTACGGCTTATCCTGCGATTTATTACATTTTGTAACTTATGTCCTTATTGTGTTATAATATGTGAATCAATACAATCCTTTCTCTTCATAACCTTTACAATATGTCTTCAAGAAAAGTAACTTGAAAGCTTTTAGTTATGTCTAAAAGAAAACTAAAAATGTGTTCCATAATAATAGACGTCGAACATCTTTACCCTAAGCGATAGATAAACTAATATCATATATCGGTCACCCTCCCATTAAGCTTCTTCAGTTACATGCTTCCACAATGCATACAAGAAAATTGACATAGTGACGCAGAAAGTTATTGTTACGATCTGGATTACGGCAGCCATGAGCAATCTTGATCAATTTCTATTCGAATAGCGAGAGATAAGCTTATGCATGAGACCTTAAAATGTGTTCGGTCAAATGTAAATATGTATGATCATAACCTGCGAAGTTTCCAAATATGCATGATTCTGACAGAGTATTTTATAATGATGGTATATTATATAAAAGCCCTGATTGTAGATTTCTGCGGATAGACAGATAATGCTTTAGATGGGTCAACGAATATATTTAATGTGATGGTTATTAAATAATGCATATTAATCTTCAGTTTATTTTTCCCCTAACCAAACTGATATTTTGAAATGGCTTGATGTTAATTCGTGAGTTTACAGGTAGCTATCTCTGTCTGATGGCTTACACTATTTATCAAACCTCATTGATATTAAATATTATATCAACATAATCGATATAATAAGATTGTTGAAATGACATATCTCGTTTTGACCTCACTAAAACTGCAAGGAAGGTATTAATTTAAATTTATAACAAACGAACTATTTTATTCGCAAAAGAATAAACGTATTCTAATTATATTACAACAGTACTGATACTAAACTACGGAAATAATGATATTAGCAAAATGACTCGTAATTATTTCAACTCTTATCAAAAAACTTATCACAGATAATTATAGAAAACACATACTTTTCTCAACAACTACATTGCCAGCTACATGCTACGATCAATATAGAATTATAAGAAAGAAAATATGTACATCACTTAAAGCATGAGTGTCACAATAATGTTATAAAGACTGTTATTTTTGTTTGTTTTAATTATTTTTGGTTTGTTGAACAGAATAGTCTAACTTAAATTAATATTGTTGGGACATTCATGCTGTACATAATGTGCATATTTTCTTTCTTGTAATGCAATTTTGATCATGGCATGTAGCCGGTAAAGTAGTTGTTGAAAAAATGTTTTCTATCAAAAACAAATTAAGAAAACCCCTTGTAAGCAAATGCTTTTAATTTATTACTTGATTTAATACCTTTGTATTTTAAATTTTCACATTTTAAACATATGTGTGTGTCATTTATTTTTATTATTTGTCCTCTTTTAAATATAGATACGGTTATTGTTTGTGTAATATGTTCCCCGTATATTTTATATGAACAAATTGTATTCTACAAAGTGTAATTTTATATTTTATTAATTGTATTATTGTTAGTAATAGTATTCATAATCTGCGTTTCCACATATGACTTTTCAAATTTTTGTGAGCACAATAATTCACAAAATAATGTATCTCAGCGCTTGGTGTGGTAGAGAACAGTCTCGCAATAAACGTGCAAAAATGTAATGTAATAACATTTTCCATGAAGGATATTAATTATACATTTAACTACTCTCTAGAAAACGAACTTTTAACTCGACCATCCTCGTTTAAAGACCTTGGAGTAATTTTTGACAAAAAACTCAGCTTTATCAATCATATAGATACGTTAATTTGCGACGTAAATAGAACTCTTGATTTTATTATATGCAATGGGCGTGATTTTTCA
Source organism: Stenurella melanura (assembly GCA_963583905.1). NCBI lineage: Eukaryota > Metazoa > Arthropoda > Insecta > Coleoptera > Cerambycidae > Stenurella > Stenurella melanura. The sequence goes on from OY757309.1 coordinate 17,748,915, forward strand.
ATTATCTCCACGTTAAAAGTATTATATTTTTATTTCTTGCGATCTAAACCAGAATATACGTCTCTTGTTTGGCAGCCCTGCTATACCATTATATAGTCTTAAATTAGAAAACGTGCAGCGCCATTTTCTTAAATTTCTATGTCTAAAATCTCATGATATATGTCCACCAATTGGTTTTCCACAAAGAGATTTATTCAAATGTTTTCTATGCGTAACCTATCTGAAAGAAGCAACGACTTGGCCATAATTTTTTTTAAAAAGGTGATTCATTATGATATTGACTATACTCCAGAGACTTAATTTTCAAATTCCGCGAATATATTTAAGACAAAACCAAACTTTCTATCTTGCTATAGCCCGGACTAATACTTAGTTTTCACCAATCTACAACTCTCCGTTATCTAATATTTATATTGTTTTATTGTTGTATATTTTTATTGAAATGTATGTTAGTAAATTTAAGTCATTTTTGTATGATCTATATATTTCCTAGATGATGTATGAATACAAAATCATTTAAGAAGGAAACCTTCGAATGTATTGAAAGGGCAGTAAATTTGTGTGAGCTAGAGGAAAAATCATATTTATTGATTTTGAAAAAATTCTAATCAGTTTAAATCGTTAAATGGTATAAAAAGTGCAATAAATCGACGAACAGTATAATGTTTACTCTAGTTTCCTTTGTTTCTAGTTCAGATTGCACATATTAGGGAATTTAACTATATTTTAGAACTAATACTGGATAAGACAACACAGTCATTCATTAAATATACTTATGTGTACGTAAAACAGAAAATGTATCACATGTAATTCTACTTATTGTTAAGATACCTTTATCGCATACCTTTTTAATAATTAAAGCAGTGCGAAAACTTGTTTTCATTTTTATGGATAACGAACCATAAAAGACAAAAGAATTAATTTCACACTTTACGACGATTCATAAAATCTCATTTTCATAAAAAGATGTTTTCATTAGAGCATTGTTTTAACACATTTTTTTGTAAAGTTGTATTGAATCAAACGTAATATAATAGGTATGATGTAACTACAGCTAATGAAAGACTATATTTTAATGTTGTCGTTTATTAATATTTTAAAGTAGTATTATCATTTTAATAAAAATTTTAAGTCATGTATGTGTAAGTCAAGCCGAGGTAATTTTTAAAACCCTTACAAATTTATAAATGCGCCCGAAATATTTTTAGATACCTATTGATGGATTTTGGAAAGTATACTGGTTCTTGTATTCCAACTATCATATATATCCCTTTCCAATTATTAATGCGTAATAGAAAACAGATTTGGTAAAATCATATTTTTTTTTGTTACAGGTAAGATGTCATTTACAATTCATCCTCCTAACAACTGTGAGCAGGTAAATTTCGATGTGAATCTAATATTTACTTTATATGATGTTTCAATATAACTCACTGCGTACAGCCAATCACCTTTAACTTCATGCCTAGCCTGTCCAATCGATGTAACGCGTAAAATAAAGTAGAATGATCTATTGTTATTGAGGGGAGAAAGGTGATTTGACATGTTTGAATAGTTTGGACGTTGTCAAATCAAGTTAACTAATAATCGTGCCAAAAATGATGAATTAGGTTGGTGAAGATGAACTATTATGTTAATATGTATTGTTATAATCGCAGATCGAGTATAATATTCAACTTGCAATGAAAATAATAACACATTTGATGATTTACAGCACTCGCCTACTGCAGACTTTGTCTGCGTGAGTCATTATCTACATTATCGCTTGTTAAATAATATGCTGTTATTGTAATATACTCGTTACTACAGTTTCGGTACATTAACGTGCCGTATATCATAGAAATCAACTTTTATTTCTTTAAAAACAGATTTAATATATTTCTTAAAAATACATATCAATATTTAGTGCAGTTCTGATATTTCTGAACTGATTAGAATTTAGAATTTAATTAGGATTAATCATTTTCACAGTGGACCTCCCAAGTTAGACATTCATCTTCGTGTAGTTCCAAAAAAATGTACATATATAGGGTGTTCCTTAATGACGTGCTAATATTTCTGGGTGTGATTCCTTAGGTCATTTTTTGAAGAAAAGTTCATATGAACATATGTCTGCAACGGCTTAAATTTTCTGCTACAGGGTGTTGAATTTTTTTTTTCTAATCGTTATTTTTTAATATCTCAGGAAGTATTTTAGATATTATTTTCAATTTTGGTATGTGTTAATAGGATATTGACCACATGTTTTAATTAGAAAAATTATTTTATCGCTCCACCAGTGGCGTCCCTGCGAGCATATCCTCTGATATTTTTTACAAAAAAAGTGGTACGCCACTGACATTTTTCCATGTCGATATTCTTCCTAATTAACCTGATCAATTCTACATGAAAACGGTCTCTTGCGTTTTTCTCGTCAGATACACAGTTCTTGATTAAAACAATTAAATTCATATTGAAACTAATTACACAGGCACACACAAAAAAAATTGTCGATTACACGGACCAGACCAATCATCTCTAGTGTATTTTGGCTTGCTGAATCCGAATCCGGTGTCAGTTTTGCGTCACAATTTTTCTCTATCCTCAGAGAATCGTTAGAAAAATGCAATTTTATCGTTTTTGCATTTTACTAACAGTTTTTTGAGTACAGAAAAAAATTGTGACGGGGTAGGGTAAAAATAACACCGGATTCGGATTCAGCAAGCCAAAATACACCGGAGATGATTGGTCTGGTCCTTGTAATCGACTTTTTTTTGTGTATGTGTGCCTGTGTAATTAATTTCAATATGAATTTAATTGTTTTAATAAAAAACTATGCGTCATTGCGAATTGATCAGGCTAATTAGGAAAAATATCAGCATAGGAAAATGTCAGTGGCGTACCACTTTTTTTTGTAAAAAATATCAGACGACATGCTCGCACGGACGCCACTGGTGGAGCGATAAAATAATTTTTCTAATTAAAATATATCGTTGTATATGCCATTGACACATACCAAAATTGAAAATAATATCTAAAATACTTTTTGAGATATTAAAATATAACGATTAGAAAAAAAAAATTGTAGCAAAAAATTGAAGCCGTTGCGGACATATGTTCATATGAACTTTTCTTCATAAAATGACCTAAGGAATCACCTTGAAGTATCAGCACGTCATTAAGGAACACCCTGTATGTTCATATTTACTTGAATACCTGGGTACCTATTTGGAATTCCATATGCTTTTCGTGTATTATGAAATTGTACTTATTAGTATTAAAATGAAGATTATTTTGGGTAAATCATTCATTTAATTTATGTAAAATGGTCTTACATTTGATTTTTAACGACTGTACATTTTTATCTGATATGATAATTGATGTGTCATCGGCGTAAATGGTAAGATTTGCTGAAGCTGTCAAGTTAAGAAGATCATTCAAGTATAGTAGGAATAGAGGTGTTTTAAAACCTCATGAGCTGTGACGTTCATATGCGCAGAGACATAATCCCTCCTGTTGACTCAGTTACACTTCTTAAAAATATTATATTTATTGTTTACAATTTATCCTGAGCTCTTGTTTATGTATACAGCAAGACAGCCTCCAGTGTCTTCAAAAACATACTTATAACTCAGAATAAACTTCGCCTTTTGCGCATTTCGCGGCTCATGAGATTCTGAAACACCTCTAACATTGGATTTAAAATAAAGCCCTGTGGTACTCCTCTGCTAAATCCAATATACTCTGAATTAGCATATTTAATAGTGGTGGAGTCATTATTAATAAGTGAAACGTATTATTTACGAAGACGAAGATAACTCTCAACCCATTCTAATGATACGCCTCTTATACCATACATCGACATGTTGGTAAGCGGCTCTTCGTAATCAATACAGTCGAATGCATTACTGAGATTATAAAATATTCCAGTGGGACCTCAATATATATTTCATCCTTCTTCTTCTTCATAGCGTCCTCTCTAATATCTTGTGATTCGTGTAATATTCTAGTTGATCTCCCTTTGCTGTATAGCATGCCCGACATGACGCCATTTATTGAGGCTACCTGTTAGGATGGCATCACCGAAGCTCTTTCCCATTAGCTCTTTGGTGGCATCATCCCAACGTTTTGGTCATCCTTCTCTTTGCTTGCCATCTGATTTTCTGTTGACAATCAACTGACTATACTATTCTTTCGGTTGATGTGGCTAAAGAATGAGAGGAGCCGAGAAAATACCATGCTGAAGAGTCATTTTGGAGAATATATTTCTTCGAGCATCGAATTGTTGTTGGTGCGATGGGCTGTCCAGGAAACGTCTCTAGAACCATATTTCGGAAGTATCAATTCGCTGCCTGTCTGCCTCCATCAGTTTAACTCAGAAGCGCAAACTGAAAGAGAAAACTTGCGGTAACAAGTCTGATCTTTGTGCACCTCGTGACATTCCTGTCATGCCAAATGTTGTTGAACTGGGAAGTTGCCGATCTTGCCATCTGTATTTTTCGTCGAGTCTCATATTCACAGTTTCCGGTGTTGTCCACAAGGGCCCCAAGGTAAATTATCTCGTTTACCACTTCAAAATCACCCATCCTTATCATGCCTGAATGGTTGTCATTTGCTCGGTCCACAATCATATTTTCTGTTTTATTGTAATTTACACTAAGTCGCGCTTAGGGATGGCAACGCTGTATCGATACAAAATAAATATCGATGTAGTAATGCTACAACATATTCATATATTCATATCGTTTTTTTCCAGTATATCGGGTTGAAATATCGCTCTTTGTATCGAAAAGGGTCAACTTGCATATTACCCCTTCGCTCTTCGAAATTTTAATCGAGATAAATATTGTACTGTAAGGAATGCCACCCCGCGCTTTTTGAAGTTGTACCTTAAGCAATTAATCTTTGACATTAAATGTTAATCTACAAAATATATGGATACATAGAAATATCGATAATTTTTTGTTGATATATCGAATATATCGATCTGAGTCTTGTGATGTATCAAATGATCCATATATCGATATAATGCATTTTTTGCCATCCCTAGGCCCGTACTCAGAGCTTATTGTTTAGTGGTATCATCTGCAAACCTCAAGTCACTAGCCTTAGTTCCTCCCATAATTATTTACCCTACCAGTCCTGAAACACACATTTTTCAGCAATAGTGATAAACCAGCAAGTTTTACTCTCATCTGAGTGTCACTATCGTAGTTCCTATTTATTTTAATCAAGTAGGTATATTATAATATAACTAGTCAGAACTTTGTAATAGTTATCACCGAAAACAGAAATCATACATAAGTCCGTTTCACGCGCTGGACTCAAATATCGAATTATGTATGTATTCTTATGTGTGTTAATTGTTTCTTGTAAACACAATCACTTCTTTCTTAAGATTTTTAAAATTAACTATTTTATTTTATTTCAAAGAAACATGTAAAATGGCTTGGTGGACTACTTCCTATTGAAATTTGGACATATCTGTCATACCTCTGATAGCCAGAGGCGTGTAATATATAATATTTTACATAAACTACGCAATATTACACTATAGAGCAACATGTTATGAAAATTATTGATTAGCGACACAAAAACGAGTAAAAGTTGAAGTCTTCTATCAGTTGTTATTTTATTTATATGTAGTATTATGCCACAGCTACGTATAATATGTATTTATTAAAAAAGTCTATTCATCTTATATATAACACAGCCCCACAAAAAAAGTTCTGTGCAGCGAGCACGAGGGTATGGAATCGACAGATTTTTTAACGCTGATTACGAATCCGAAAACGAAAAATTGATCTATCGTGTCAAGGGGTGAGAACGTGTGAACCGAATGTGGAACCATAAATTAATGGGGAAGGGAACCGAAATGGACAAGGGAGCCAATTCCAGAATGGAGGTCCAGTTTTTTTCGGTTAGTGAATACATTGTGTGACCTAATCTTCCAGAACCGTTGAACCGTTTGGTATTCGTTTGTTTACCCTCCAGAATATTTTCGATTCGCTTCCTCTCTGATTTATGGGACACATGATGTTGGAACTCTTCCGAGCCTTAACTAGTCCAGGTATTACCTTTTTTGTGGTATCTTTGTCTTTTATCTTCAAAAGATCGTCGCAAGGGGGCCCGTTTTCTCTTCGCTCTTGTTGGAATGTCTCGCTTCAGATTCCAGTAATAGTCCGCTGTGCTCATCCCACCGGCCTTGATATCTATCTTCCATTTCCTTAAAATCCTGGTGAAGACGTGTTCCTCGCTGTAATCACGAAGATTTTTCGGGAACTGGTTGATATGTGATTCAAGGAAATGGAGTTTTAGATTCATGAGGTATTTCTGATTTTGAAAGTTTTTCACCATATCCTTAACTTTTTCCTGTAGTCGGGGTGTTTGTTGTTTCCAAGGAAATTTTGACAAACATCCTTGAAACTCGTCCAAGCTTTTTTTTCGGGATTCTTCATGGTCTGAATGAATTTTTGTCTCTTAAGAGACTCCTTATTTGTGGTCCATCGAATATACCTTCATTCAGTTTCAAGGTATATTCGATGGACCACAAATAAGGATTCTTTTGAGAGACGAAAAATTCATTCAGACCATGAAGTGTCCCGAAAATAAAGCTTGAACGAGTTTCAAGGATGTTTGCGAAATTTTCCTTGGGAACAATAAACATCCCAACTACAGGAAAAAAGTTTGGGATATGGTGAAAAACTTTCAGAATCAGAAATGCCTCATGAATCTAAAACTCCATTTCCTTATATTAAGACATATTCTTTATAGGATTTTGCAAACAGCAGAAAAAAATAACTATCTATAACTAACAGAAAAAGTATGTGTAAATTATTAATGAAATCTTTGCATTTTTTCGATAACCTGAATCCTGGTTATGCTAGCAAATTAAAATCCTAAAATGAATTTGTCTAATTTCTTATTCGGCAATTCTCATTCTAACACTAGCATCCACACAGTCCCCTACGGCCGTGCAGATTATCGAAAAATCTTGGTGATTACAGCACGGTGAACATTTTCACCAGGATTTTAGGGAAATTGAAGATAGATATCAAGGCCGGTGGGATGAGCACATGATGGCGGACTATTGCTGGAATCTGAAGCGAGACATTCCCCCAAGAGCGAAGAGAAAACGGGCCCCCTTGCGACGATCTTTTGAAGATAAAAGACAAAGATACCACAAAGAAGAAAATACCTGGACTAGTTAATGCTCGAAAGAGTTCCAACATCAGTTGTCCCATAAAGCGGTGAGGAATTGAATCGAAAATATTCTGGAGGGTAAGCAAACGAATACCAAACGGTTCTGGAAATTTGGGTCACCCAGTGTATTCACTAACCGAAAAAAACTGAACCTCCATTCAGGAATTGGCTCCCTTGTCCATTTCGGCTCCCCTCCCCGTTGGTTTATGGTTCCGACATTCGGTTCACACGTTCTCGCCCCTTCTGGGTGACATACCACGATGTATTCACCCTTCCCATAAAAATATGTTCCATGGTATAAAATTGAGATGTTCAATCGCTTTGGGGTTTCGAGAATGATTGCTGAGTGCATGAAGATCGGTGAATGACCTTGCCCGTGGTCTCTACCAACTTCTCAGTGCTACAGGAGTGTACCAACTCTGCTTCTCCGGTGAGCAGCAAAAAAACGGGCCAGACTTAGGAACATTCCCCCGCGGGACCTCATCATGGGCAGGCTCTGGGATGCCCAGGGTTTGCCAGGGTTCTCTGGTCAGCAGCAACAAAAGGGCCAGCTTCTCAGTGCTACAGGAGTCTACCAACTCTGTTTCTCTGGTCACCAGTATCAAAAGGCCTGGACTTAGGAAAATCCCCCGCGGGACCCCTTAACGAGCCGGCCCTGAAAAATTGACACGATAGATTAATTTTTCGTCTTCGGATTCATAATCAGCGTTAAAAAATCTGTCGATTCCACACCCTCATGCTCGCTGCACAGATTTAAGTACCTAATTATCGAAAATTTATTATTTTATAATTCTTTGTGTTTAAAAGTAAGTAAAGAATTACTTACATTTGGACGATTACATATTAAGAATTAAAAAAGTCAATTAAAAGTAATCAGTGAAGTACAGTCAGCTTTAAAAGAGATTAAAAAGATTAACAGGTAACTTCCAAAATGTACAAAACTTTAACATTATCAAAGCACTTAAAATCGTATTCATCTAATAGTGTACTTAAACTACTTAAAGAGAAAATTAGCGAATTTGGTTCACTGCCCTGCTGAACTATGTAGATGTAGACAGTGAAACCTTTCATTTAAATTCAAGTAGTGTGTTCATCTACTAGAGAGTTACACATTAAACAGATTACCCACAGAAAATATCTGCTATAAATAGTAACTGTTTATAATAACTGCTTTCGGCTGAAGCCAACTGAAAGTACCAGTAATAATAAGAAAAGGTTTTTTTTATATCCCTTTTGTTCCTCTTTACGATTTAAGCAGTCCACTTAATTTAAACGCTATAAAAATGAATAAAAGTAAAAAAGAATATGAGGAAATCATTACCAAGATTTAATATTTAATGCTATCGGAGTGCAATCTGCCCCATTTGCCAAGAGAATGTCTATTATGAAAAAGAATGTTAATAAAAGCGTAGGTTAAATTTGTTAATAAATAATTGAATTTAATTTATTACATGTACTATCCTTTATAGCTCTAGTGATACCTAATTAATCTTAGATAAAGCTAATGATAGCTTCTGATATACTATTAAAGTATGACTGCGTGGTTGAGAGGCAGACATACTTGGTTGCCACGCCGAGAAGTCGGAGGCGATAGTCTTCACGCGCCGTTTAACTGAGATTAGAATTCTTATGCTAGTTTCGATCCACGAAAACCAAATTCCAACGGAAAGGTGTGTGAAGTACTTCGGTGTCAGACTAAATCAATATCTGATGTTTAATATGCACATAAACGAGAAAATACGGACGGTTCACTTTATGCTCAGGAGTCTGTATCCGCTCCTGGCCAGGAGTAGCGGACCGACAAAATAAAAAATGAATATACAACAGATTCGGAAAATATAGAGTCGGGTCCAGTTTAAAATGACCGATGTACGAATTAATATTGCACATACGTTTTCACTATCTCTCGCACACAAACTTAAAGCAATAGCATAAAGACATCGTCAATGTATGTCTACCAAGATTCTTTCCCACTTCTTTTGAGACGGAAATATGAAATGTACACTGAGGAGTGAGAAACATAGTCATAAGCTCAGCGATTCTCAAACTGCGTGTATTGACGACGAATATTATTTATTTCCGTGAACTAACACCACTCTAAATATGAAAAAGGTCTTAATATGAAATGTTTAAGTTGTTTTTACTGGTAAATAGTGGATATTCATGCGTCAAACGAACAATGTCAAACCACTAAGTCTTACAATTTTCTATTACGTACATATTACATGTTTTAGAATAGAATTAACATATGATTGCGTAGCTCAATCGGTAAGATACTCGAGCAGCAATAAATGTATGGGGTGGTTGCGTATTCGATCCTCATTTGTACTTTTTTTTATTTGATTAAACTCTATTAAAAGTTAATAATTTTCCTTCTAAAATTTTTATTTTATTAAACCGCACCGTAAGTTTTGTTAAAACTTTATTTTCCCCAAAAATGTGTCTTTTATTATTAGTAGAGCTCTAATAAAATCGACTTTCTTACTATTTATTATTAATACACGAGTGGTGAAACGTGCGTAGAGTAGATAATTTGTTCAAGTGTAGTGTTGTATTGTTTATGAAAACGTGTCGTAAATTGTTCAAGTGTAGTGTTCAAATGTGTTGGTGTTTATGAAAACGTGTCAATGCGTTGTTCTTTCAGAATTATTTAAAATTATTGTTATTTTTTTGTATATTTATTTTGTCAACCGGAATTTTTATTTATTGCCGCTGAAAGAAAAATGATTTATTTTCGTTATTCTCATAAAGATTTCAGATTTTTTTTTTGTTGTTATATGAAATATTTTATTTTTACTAACATCGTTTCCCCTACTAATACTACGATCGTATCCTTTCCTGGCAAGAAAAAATACCCATACCTAACCGTGTTTCTTGCTGGACTGTAGCAATATTAGTCGTTGATTTCTTTTTCTGATCACTTATTGTTATTGACTGAATTGGGCAATTCATGTTTTGTTATCAGTTTCATTTGTGCCCGAACCTATATACCTACAGTGTCCGTCATAAAGTTGGCTACATATGGGAAAAATTTGTATTATTAAGATTTCTAAAAAATACTATATTGGATAAGGGGGTTCGTTTTTTTTTACATCCAAATACCTTTATTCAACTAAAATACATAAAGTTTTTGTCGAAACTAATCAAATATTTGTGAAATAGACACAAAAGTTTATGATTTTTCATATAGTAATTAATGGTAGGGGTAAAATTTGCACTTTTTTATTTTCCTCATATCTGCTTCAAAATTGATATATGGGGTCCTTGTTATATTCTATGGACTTTTTCTTCATAAAATGTTTCGATATCTTAACAATTTGACCCATGTTTCGTTACCACCGTCAACTATTTTTTACAGTGCTGCCAAACCGGTGATCACATGACATGTTTCAAAATGTAATTTTTTGTTGTTGGACATGCATAAACGAAACCCCAATACAGTTTTTTAGAAATGTCAATAATACAATTTTTTCCCATATGTAGTCAACTTTATGGCGGACACTGTATAATTAGAATTTCACTAAAATGACGAAGTTGCTAAATTAATAATCTTAACATTTTATGATAATATCTTCCCTATTTTACTTCCACATCCACGTAGTGGATTGGAAGTATAGTAATCGTAAAAAAATTTCAAATTTTTTTTTGCCTGAAATAGGCTTAGAATGTCAGGAAACGTCGAGATTTTAAATTTGAGCGAAAATGAATTGTCTGTCTGCCTGTCTGTCTGTCGGTCTGTAACTTTTTCTATCCGCACGGAACGGTTTAAGATATTGACTTGAAATTTTATACACGTATATTGTACCGAGATCTGGAACTGGATTGTTTTTTGAACATATCCGGTGAAGGGTTGGGTGGTAAATAGGGGGAAATAGTAAAACAAGCTGCTAAGAGCACAGAAACTTGAAATTTTATGTATATGTACTAGAAGTTAAGGCCTCAAATTTTTTTATGATATTCTCATCCCCCCACCACCCCCACTCCATTATTAAAGGTGTTGATAAAATAAAATTGAGATATTCACTTGAAATTTGGTACAGGTATGTATTAAAACGACATCTGGAACTAGATTATATTTGGAGATGATTCCGTTGAAGGGTTGGGGGTTAAGTAGGTCTAAATAGGGAAAAATACTTATTTTCCCCTATTTAGTCCTACTTAACCCCCAACCCTTCAACGGAAGCAAGCGGGTAAGGGTAAGAGTACAGAAACTTGAAATTCGGTATATGTACTAGAAGCCAAGGCCTCAGATTTTTCTACAATATTTTTCAACCTCCCACCACCCCTACTCCATTATTAAGGGGGTTGATAAAATAAAATTGAGATATTTGGTATACGTGTGTATTCTAACTACATCTGGATTTAGATTATATTTTAAGTTGATTCCGTTGAAGGTTTGGGGTTAAATAGGGGTAAATAGGGGGAAATAAGTTAAGCAAGCTGGTACGAGTACAGAAATTTGGGATTTGGTGTATATACTAGAAACGAAGGCCTCAGTTTTTTTAATAATATTTTTCAACCCCTCCCACCACCCCTACTCTATTATTAAAGGGGTTGATATAATACAATTGAGATATTCACTTGAAATTTGGTACACGTATGTATTTTAACGATATCTGGAACTAGATTATATTTTGAGATAATTCCGTAAAAGGGTTGGGGGTTAAATAGGGGAAAATAAGTAAAACAAACTGGTAAGAGTACAGAACCTTAAAATTCCGTGTATGTACTGGAAGCCAAGGCCTCAGATTTTTTTTAAATTGTTCAATCTTCCACCACCCCTACTCCATTATTAAAGGGTTGATAAAATAAAATTGAGATATTCATTTGAGATGTTGTACACGTATGTATTATAACGACATCTGGACTAGATTATATTTTGATGATTTGAAGAGTTGGGGGTTAAATAGGAGTAAGTAGGGGGAAATAAGTAAAGCAAGCTGGTAAGAGTACAGAAATTTGGGATTTGGTGTATATGAGATATTTACTTGAAATTTGGTACACGTGTATATTATGACATCTGATACTAGATTATATTGTGACATGATTCCGTTGAAGAAGTGGGGGGTAAGTAGAGGTAAATAGGGAAAAATAAGTAAAGCAAGCTGTAAGAGTACAGAAACTTGGGATTTGGTGTATATACTAGAAACCATGGCCTCAGATTTCTTTCTAATATTTTTCAACCGCCCACCACCGCTACCTCCGCTCCATTATTAATGGGATTGATAACATAACATAGAGATATTTACTTAAAAGTTAGTACAAGTATGTGTTGTAATTAGATCTGATTGAGATGATTTCGTTGAAGGGGTGGGAGGTGGTAGGTTGTGAATACGGGAAAATAAGTAGAGTAAGCTAGAAACTGTACATGGTGGAAACCAACGTACATGGTGGAAACCAACGCCTCAAACTTTTCTATGACATCTGCTTCAATTATTATTAAAATTCTATGAAAAATAATTTCCACATAGTGCAAATATAATCAAGATGTTTCCTTTAAAGTGACTTGGACGAAAAATCTAGATGTAGAAGTAGTGATTCTTTAGGCAGCGGCTTTTTACATGAATTTTGATTCTATAGGAATTTTTCGCTCCGGCATTGAAATTGGCTATTCTCAACAATATACGCTATAAGTAGGTCGGTCTCGGAGTATTCTCTACCACGAACAGGAGTGCGGAATCTTTGTGCGTTTCTATTATAAAAGGCGTCCTCTGAACTTTTTCTATTGGTGGGTATATGATTTGTATTCGGCACTGCATTCTGACTGGGTTTTACACCTTTCGCAACAAGGGTTTAGTGTGCTCTCGTATAATAAGTTTCAGAGGAAGGATATTTTCTATTTTTGTACTTTCAAAAAAGTTTTGTGTACATTCGAAAATTATTTTTTTGTGTCGAACGACGTTCTCATGTCTCAATTTTTTGCTCAGGTCAATTCCTTGTGCAGTTTTGAATCATTAATTTTATTTCTCATATGTTTTAATTTTAATTTTTGGATGCTTTTCTGCGTTCATTAACAATAACCCCCGCTAATACGAAACATCACACAGATTAGACAGTATAACATCTCCTTCCAAATCTAACACATCTTACCATACCAGACGCTGCCCATCTTCTAGCAACTTACATAGCCAAAAGCTCTTCTATGTATAATAACTTCTTGTACTACTCTCCATCTTCCAAAAGCTTTGTATCTTTGAACTTCTTGTACTTCTCTCCATATCTGAATTTGTATCTTTGAACTCTTTTCTGTCTCCTTCTTCGTCTCTGTTACTTTTTATTTTCTTTAGTGACTGTTTTGCTTTTTGTTGTATTTCTAATTTTGTCAGACACCGTTATTAAAATCAAAACTTTTTTGGACCATTCAATTAGAAAACAGTAGATTGGATGGCTGTGCGCTGTTGACGCAGTAGTTACCTCGATCAGGTTCTTCATTCGGCCGTTTCCCGTATCAGTAAGAAAAATGAATTCACTGTGCCCACACTTTTATTAGATATAAGTTTTATTATTTTAATTCCTTCTAGAAATTTTAAATCTTATTACTGTTTTCAATTCGGCCTCAGCGAAAGATGTATGTATGTATCTATCAGTTTTTATATTAATTTGAGGCTTTTTTTGTATGTGAATAAAATGAATCTGTGCTTACTTGACCTTGGAGTCCCGAGTTCAGTTCCCAGTCGGGGCACTAATATTTTTTGTCAGAAGGCACAACTGTTATATTATATAAAAATTTTCGGGAAAGTTAAATTAATATTAAACACCACATCGCATCGCCGTGCTTTCCCAATCCAGACTATTAACCTTTAAAAAGAAAAAGTTTCTGCAAAATGTTGCTATATAAACTCGAAGATATAGTTTTTAAAAAAATTGTGTATTGCCCCGAATAATTTTGCAGAATTGCAGAAAAGGTACAAAATATCATTTAAAAAGAATTTGCTCATCTGTCAAAATTTAAAATTATTTTATTATTTCAGTAAAATTTATACCAATCCAAATCTTGCACTTTTATTGTTCCAATAGGAATTTGCAGTTGCAAGACCCAACTGTTTAATTCGTTTTGTAATAGTCTTATTAACAATACCTTGATAATACTTAATATTTTGGTATGTTATATATTTTTATATTTGTGTGCCTTATTAAAACCTTCGCAACATCTTGCTGTAAACTTATAAGAAAACAGTTTATATAAAACATTATACTTTACATATCTCTCTCGATGACCCTATATGACGGATATAACTTAATTTCAGTAGTGTGTATTCTACTGTGCTGTTTTATATACGTTCAAATTTAAAATAAAAATGTTGATACAGACACAGACTATTTTTATTATTCCGCATTTGAATAGCGTGTTATGATAAAACGAATTTTTGTGTAATTTTCTCTTCCAGTCATGAATATTAAAAAAAAATACCAGTTACAGTATGCATATTTGATAAAAGCAATAGATATAGTAAAGAATATAAATGACTGAAAGATATCTATCTGAATATTTAAAAAACCACAAGACGCACATCATTATAATTGATGGAAAAGTGTCTATCTGAAAATGTAAACATATACAGGGTCATCCATTTAAAAACCTACCAATGATGTCATATTTCGAAAAATAGAGTAGATGTTGGAAATTAAAGTACGTCAATGAATAGACTAAAAATACTACAAAAGCCTTTGTTAAGGGTATTTTTTAGTCGAACTTATAGTCTAGCCAGTAATCAGGTATTTCCTCACATTTGCCCAACTCTGTATGCTATAATCGACATATCCGGTGTCCTTTTAAGACAAAAAAATTCACAGATTTCTCAATTCTTGCAACCATCGGGACATTGGAAATGATAACACCATACATAAAACATAAAGTTTTCCGGACTCGGCTACGCCGCGTCCGGAAACAGCTATGCTCCACTCTCGATTGCGACACCGCTATATTTTGACCTTAAATGAAAACTGGTAACTTGACCCCCTGTGATATATGCAACCCATATTACATTTGCATATATCGGCCGTTGCACATACGACAGTCTCACTCGACCGCGACACCGCTGTCTTTTGACTTTGAACGAAAACTGGTAACTCGACCCCCATATACGAACCTAAACATTTTCAATGTTAAAAGTTCGTCTACATTGGCGCTAAAAAGGAAGCTCCTTCCTTATGCCTCATATTACCCAAAAATGTTTTTAGTGAAATCGAAGCTGATCATTTTCTCGAGAAATTATCCGGAGAAGTTTAAAATCTAAAACTCTCTGCGACTAAATTTTTAAGCATATATGCTTATTGTTTTGTATTCTTCCTAGCGTTTCTTGATCGGATAAACGAATGCAAAACACGTCGCAACTTGTTATTGATACTATATATCTATGTCAATACATTTTTCTACTGCTTTACTTTTCGATTTTTAGATTCTCTCTGACCAACAGAGCGAACGTTTTCTTCTGCTGCTATTTTTATTATTTAAAAATATTTGTGGAAAGTGTGCATCGCATTATTTAAAATTATTTCATTCTTGATTGCCGTTGTCTGATAATAGTGTCAATAATTGATAGATTTTTATGAAGTATCGTTTTGTGTATTTTTTTGTTTACTCTACTCACAAGGTCTATTATGCTAACACATCCAAATCATGTATCTACACATGCTGAAAATAGAAGAAAAGTTTGTAGGTCATGTGGGAAGAAATCGTCGTTGAGATGAAAGAAATTGATAATTTGAGATTAACAGACCGCCATAAACAGTAAGAAAATTTATTTGTAAAAATTATAATGCGAAGGACCAAAGATTTCCTCCTAGTATATGTATGACTTGTCGTCAGACTTTAGCGGAACATGAAAAGGGAAATATAAGATGGCCCCTGCAAAAATTCCAAATTACAAAAGTATTTTATTTCCAAAAGCTACAAGAGCGTGCGAATCGTCAACTAGTGATTTTCTTGTTTGTAATTGTTATATATGCTTGACCGGTACTAGTCAAGCATACGTAATTAATTTATACATGCTTCACTTTTATATTAATTGTATGTTAATCTCAAATTATTGATTTTTTTTCTTCCCAACGATGATTTCTTTTCGCATGTCCCAAAAACTTTTCTTCAATTTTCAGCATGTAGATACATGATTTGGATGTGTTGCCATAATAGAACTTGTGAACAGAGTAAACAAAAAAAATACACAAAACGATACTTCATAAAAATCTATCAATTGTTGGTACTTTATTATCACACAACGAAACGTACATACAAAACAATTAAAAAAAAATTTATTCTGATAGTTATGTTTAAACTTCTTCGGATGATTTTTCGAGAAATGGGTCAGCTTCGATTTTACCAAAAACATTTTTGGGTAATACGAGGCATAAGGAAGAAGTACCCGTAAGCATTTAACACCAATGTAGACGAACTTTTTTATCTCAAAAAGACACCGCGCACAACTGTAAATATTTCCATACCAATGTATCCATATTTTGAAATAAGGTATATTCCAATGCTTACTATTATATATTATAATGTGACATGCATTTAGATAATTTAATCTTATTATACCTGTTGAATATAAAGAAAAACTCCCCATGTTTAAAATCTCATAATTTGCAAGCGAAGTCCAAAGCCCATGTTGTATTAAATATATCACTGCGGTGAGTTAAGTATCACGTACGACTGTGAATCTCAGCAGGAAAACCGTCTAAATCCAGATAAATCCACGGTACGGTGCCCGAGGTATTAGAGAATAAAAACACCTTATACTGCGGGATTACACATCCAACAAAGTAGATGGAATTTTCTCACAAAACAAAGCGCGGCTGACAAGACGAGAATAGGCATTAATAATGAAATAATTTAAGGTACGTCTCATATTTTAAACGTTGAAAAGCGAGACTATATAATCGGTTAAATTTAATACTATCTAACTATAATACGCGAAGCACTCTACAGTGCTAAAACCATGCATAAATTAAGAGTTTTTAGTCAAAAAATACATAAATGTTAATACCTACATTAAACTATATGCATATCCACATGAGTTCAAGAACTTATAGTCTATCTAAAGGTAATTAAACTGCACTTCGAGTGTAAATCCTCCTTAATGTGGTCTGATAACGAAGAGAAGCGGACAAAATTCGTTTTTTTTTCTTCTCAAAAGCTCCATTACAATTGAAAAAAAATAGTGTGTCATTTTTATTTTTTAGGTGGTACCTACTATAAACATTTCAACTTGGGATTTGGCATGATGATAGTTGCATTAGAGGCGCATTCTCCTAAAGTTTCATTTAAATTGAAACATTATAATTTCTTAAGGGAAAATAAAACGAATCATTGAATTTAACTTACTTTAATGATTTACAAAAAATATACAAACAAAGCAGAGCAATTGATATTAGGGTTGTGAGTAAACTTTGCAAAAACTTTCGTCAGAATAAGCATGTAAACAAATCATTAAAAGTCCAGCTGACATATACCAAGTTAATAACAAAAAATGGCCCGACAATTAATATTTTCGATATAGACTGGTTCGGTAGTCGTACACTAGGTTTTTATGCCCAAAACACACGGAAGAGGTCTAAAAACGGGGCTATATAGTTACGCAAACATAACGTTCATATGAAATTATTCACGCACTATTATAGTCGTCTCATTTGGTAAGAGAAGTCTTTTCCGGACGGTAACACTGGATACAACAAAGAATATTACCGGTCAAACGTGGAATGAGGTATTGAAGCCATCAATAATTCTGCATTGTCGCAAGTGGCTTCAAACAGCATTATTTGCATCACGAGAGGCATACATAATATAAAAGACTGTACTTACAGCTAGATCGTCTTGCTGTAGCTATGGGCAATGGAACACAATAACACAACACATAAACTATAATAACTACTTTACTGATTCTATTCGCAGTTATTAATCCTATTTACAGATATTTACAAATATATGGAGGCTTTTAATTCTTACGGCCCTACACGGCCACCCGCTTCTACGCCATCTTTCCAGCGTCTTCCCCTTGCCAACTTGGCGTGGGAATCCATATCCCCGTTTACTGTTGGCTAAACTTAGTCTACAAGCTACTACGCTATTGGTCAAGCATTTGTCATGACTAGCCGATAAAATTTAAACGCGTATAATGCTCAGACCAGTATCTTACAATTTAAATTTAAAATAATTAATAGAATAGTCACGCGCTTTATCTAATTTAAGGTACTGAGTGTTCTTACAAAACGTGACCGTTACAAAATATATGCATCATTATTTAAGTTAGGCTCAGTCGGGGTAAACATGAGACACCACAAAAGTGGGGTTATTATAAGACATTTGTTTTTGGCACTGTGTATTATATTTAAAAAAACATGCAATCACAAGAAACAAAAATATAATTCTTGTTCTTCAAGATACATTTGCCTTTATCAACTTATATACAAATTTTTAGCTATAAAAGAAGCGTTGAGAATAATAAAGTTTTGTTTGGATTGACTTTTTATTTTTACGAAATATCATTAACTTATGATCAAATAAGAACTAAAATTTATTTGTAGTAGAGGCATGTTGACTAGGCTTTCTATAGTAATTTTCTTTGTTTTAAATTACTTAAACGATTACACTTATTTTCAGTTAAATAACATCACCCAATTTGCTAAAGACAACTTATTGTTATTCATAATTTTAATGATTAACAATAAGCTGTTTTTTTGCACAATGGGTGATGTTATTTAACTGGAAATAAGTGTAAGTGGCACATAAATAAATACTACAGGATTGTTAAAGACTATTTTTGACTAAAACTTGATTATTAGGGAGATATCTCTTCTTTTGGTGCTTTATCCCCCTCCGCACTGCCCTTAGATAGTGTTCCAGTGAACACTACCTTGAGGCATCATAGGTTGTTGACCTGTGTTATCTTTAAAAGTGAATTATTTATTATTTGTTTGCTTATAGTAATGAAACATTTTCTTTATAGGATTTTGCAAACAGTGGAAAGAAAAGCTATCTATGAGAACTAAAGGAACAACTATATATATAAAAATATTAATGAAATCTTTGCATTCTTTCGATAACCTGACTTCTGGTTATGCTAGCAAGTAAAATTCTGATTTGCCATTCTCATTTTAACACTAGCATCCAACCTAGTCCCCTACGGCTAAGCAGGCTAAACTAGTATCTACATGATCCCCTTTGTTCTCATTTTTAACTGAATTTACATATCGTAGGGGATCATGTAGATACTAGTTTAGCCTGCTTAGCCGTAGGGGACTAGGTTGGATGCTAGTGTTAAAATGAGAATGGCAAATCAGAATTTTACTTGCTAGCATAACCAGAAGTCAGGTTATCGAAAGAATGCAAAGATTTCATTAATATTTTTATATATATAGTTGTTCCTTTAGTTCTCATAGATAGCTTTTCTTTCCACTGTTTGCAAAATCCTATAAAGAAAATGTTTCATTACTGTGTTATCTTTCTCTTCCATCTCATCAAAAATATTTTTCTTAAACTTACTCATGAGTTCATTAATTGGTAAGCCGTCACTGTTTTGGTAGTAACTTGCGATATCCATAACGTCTGAATTCTAGAGCAGTTATCAAATACAGTATCTAAATAACAATTCTTCGAACAGACGATGAAGTACATCCACATCCACAAATACCAAAAGACTTGAACACTGAAATCGAATACTATTTGTTACTCGATATATGCTTCGTGAACTATGCAGACGTCAGCTAGGGAAGAACTCAAATTAAAATAAGTCGAACAAGTCAATTTTCACTATTATCAATTACCAATGCATTAGAAAATGGTCGTTGCTTCTTGTTTTTGATTTTATTTCTGAACAAGATAAAGATATAAAATGAAAGCACTGGAAAACTAGTGTTACTTTAGCTTTAGGTTTAATTACATCCAGAAGATGCCAACATGGCTGGCGAAACGCGTGTCGAGTATAGTATTCGAGTGTGGTGTTCATGTATTTTGAAACTTGCTACATATTTTATCGTTATTCTCACACCAACGTTTTTGTCCCCCTCCAATTCTTCGAACGCATTTGCGTTTAGTACTCTGTTCAGTTCTCGTGAAAATATAATCATATTTCGATTCGAGCATCAGCTTGTCGCCAGTAGGGAAACGATCGTGTAGTAATGCCAAGGGTTAGGCGGATCGTCGACAAAACAACCAAAACCGATGAGGGCTACCGCACGAGACTGCAGCGAAACTAGCAGCGAAAAAAAATATTTTTTTGTTTGCATTTTTGAATACATATATTCGTAGGTAATTATAATATCAACATTTTTACCTACAAATTATGACCCAAGTGCTAATAAGAAGGCTATTAAGCCTCAAATTTTCAAAATAATTTTTACTGCCAACGCGCATTTTTCAGGTAAAACTCCTATTATAAGAAAAATACTAACCTGGCCTTTTTCGGACCGATTTTATTCGAAAGATGGCCTCTTTCCCTTTAATCTAAAAAAAAAATTAAATCCGTAGTACATCTAACATAGAAGTTAGGCCAGAAACGAGTGGACAGCATTTTCGCTGCTAGAGCGTAATTTCTCAAGTAATATGTTAATAAAAAAAATTTGAATAGCCTGGCCCATTTCAGACCACTTTTAGTCGTAGGGTTGGTTCTTTAGCTTTAATTAAAAAAAAAAAATTAAGTCCCCAGTGCATCTAACATAGAAGTTAGCCGCGAAACAGAATACAGCGTTTTCCCTACTAAAGCGGAATTTCTCAAGTAATATTTTAATTAAAAAAAAGTGAATAGCCTGGCCCATTTCAGACCATTTTTAATTGAAGGGTGGGTTCTTTAGCTTTAATTGAAAAAAAAAATTAAGTCCCCAGTGTATCTAACATAGAAGTTAATCGCAAAATAGACGTTCACGTCGTTCTTGCTGCTAGCATATTTTTTAAGATATACTAAAATACAATGAGAACTATTAACCTGGCCCTTTTCGGACTTATTTTTATCGAAACGTGGGCTCCTTACCTTTAATTAAAAAGAAAGATTAAGTCCCCGGTGCATCTAACATAGAAGTTAGCCGCGAAAGAGAATACAGCGTTTTCGCTGCTAAAGCGGAATTTCTCAAGTAATATTTTAATTAAAAAAAAGTGAATAGTCTGGCCCATTTCAGACCACTTTTAATCGAAAGGTGGGTTCTTTAGCTTTAATTTAAAAAAATTAAGTCCCCGGTGCATCTAACATAGAAGTTAGCCGCGAAAGGGAATACAGCGTTTTCGCTGCTAAAGCGGAATTTCTCAAGTAATATTTTAATTAAAAAAAGTGAATAGTCTGGCCCATTTCAGACCACTTTTAATCGAAGGGTGGGTTCTTTAGCTTTAATTAAAAAAAAAATTAAGTCCCCGGTGCATCTAACATAGAGGTTAGCCGCGAAATATAATACAGCGTTTTCGCTGCTAAAGCGGAATTTCTCAAGTAATATGTTAATAGAAAAACTTCTGTTAGATGCACTGGGGATTTAATTTTTTTTTTTAATTAAAGCTAAAGAACCCACCCTTCGATTAAAAGTGGTCTGAAATGGGCCAGGCTATTCACTTTTATTTTATTAACATATTACTTGAGATATTCCACTTTAGCAACGAAAACGCTCTATTCTGTTTCGCGCCTAACTTCTATGTTAGATGCACTGGGGACTTAATTTTTTTTTTTAAATTAAAGCTAAAGAACCCACTCTTCGATTAAAAGTTGTCTGAAATGGGCCAGGCTATTCACTGTTTTTTAATTAACAAATTACTTACTTGAGAAATTCCGCTTTAACAGCGAAAACGCTGTATTCTCTTTCGCGGCTAACTTCTATGTTAGATGTACTAGGTACTTAATCTTTCTTTTTAATTAAAGGTAAGGAGCCCACGTTTCGATAAAAATAAGTCCGAAAAGGGCCAGGTTAATAGTTCTCATTTTATTTTAGTATATCTTAAAAAATATGCTAGCAGCGAGAACGGCGTGAACGTCTATTTTGCGACTAACTTCTATGTTAGATGCACTAGGGACTTAATTTTTTTTAAATTAAAGCTAAAGAACCAACCCTACGACTCAAAAGTGGTCTGAAATGGGCCAGGCTATTCAAATTTTTTTTATTAACATATTACTTGAGAAATGACGTCTAGCAGCGAAAACGCTGTCCACTCGTTCCTGGCCTAACTTCTATGTTAGATGTACTACGGATTTAATTTTTTTTTCGATTAAAGGGACAGAGGCCATCTTTCGAATAAAATCGGTCCGAAAAAGGCCAGGTTAGTATTTTTCTTGTAATACGGGTTTTACCTGAAAAATACGCGTTGGCAGTCAAAATTATCTTGAAAAATTGAGGCTAATAGCCTTCTTATTAGCACTTAGGTCATAATTTGTAGGTAAAAATGTTGATATTAACATTACCTACGAATATATGTATTCAAAAATGCAAACAAAAAAATAATTTTTTTCGCTGCTAGTTTCGCTGCTAGAATCAGTCTCGTGGCTACCGCTACTCTTCTCGTTCCTTTGTCTACTATGTGTGTTTCCTCAACTATACCTGCTGTATGAATAATAAAGTAACGTATCCTACCTGTTAATAGATATTCAGCCTTTTGGTCAAATATCAAATAAGTACTTCATGTTTTAGGATATAACATTTTCAGCATGTTCCTCATTTAATTAGGTCATTCTTTAACATTTTATCTTGTTGATAAAAATTGATTTTGTTAATTTTACCAAATCAAACGCATTTGTCTTTTTTTTGAAAAAGTATTTTTATGCCTTTCCATGGCAAATCTGGATCTGCTCGATCTTCTACAAACAATTTATTTGAACTTTTCTATTTACTGTAGAACAAGTGGATTTTACTGCGAATTGTCCTCTTTGAATTTCCATTATGTTCTTATCTATCCTTTTAACAGCTTGTTTATTTACGACTTTCTGATACTGACATTTCAACAAGTCCATGAACAATATAATTGGATTTTGTTGCTTCAGTGATCCGAAAGATTAAGTATTACCTAAAGTTTTTTTCATTCTCTGACAAAGGAGACTTCATCTGGCATTTTGATGATCTTGCAAATTCTCCATTTTCCAATATTTACTTTGCTTTATAACAGCGGCTAATACACGTACTAAACATAAACACTATACAAGCATAATTGATTTTTTATGTAATCTTTTAGTTAGGTAATAATATAACATTTCCGAATGACATAATGTCTAAAAATCATGTACGTTGTATAAGTGTCGGTCAAGTATTTCGAGAAATCAGATCTCATGATGTATCTACCCACTTATTAACTCTTAAGTTAATGGTGGCAATAGTAATTAGTACATTACTGAAGAATGCTTCAAATTCTTCGAACCTATCTGATGAGAACGATGCCACTCCCCATAATATGAGACGTGGATAAATTACGCAATATTATCATTAGGGAAAAGTTGTTTTAAAATTTTCATAGTATTATTTATGCGAATAACATTAACAGATGAATTTTTATCACACACTATGCTCTACATTTGCTAGAAATACAGATGTCATTGATAAAGTTTAATCAAAGTGAATTACTCAACAGAGATTGAAGAGATACATTTTAAATGATGTTAATATAACGGTACAACTTCTTGCAATTACTACTCATTTACGTAATATATAACAATGAAAGGACATAATATAACTCTTCTTAATATTATCCGCAATAACATACAGTGTGAACCTAAAGAAATGCACAAAATTCATATCTTTGGTATGTGTCATTTTTCGAAAAAATCCTCGAACAGGTCGATTTTAGTTTTGCAAATGCTACATTTTGTCACTGTACCAAAATTTATGACGTCATTGGTTTTTGAGTTATGACGCCATCATAATTTTTTTTTAATGGAAACAGACATTTTTGTTTACTGTTTTTGGTGGTATATTCCTTTAGCTTTCTGGTGATATAAAAACAAATTATATTACCTGAGCCATTCTTTTGGAAATTTACATTTTATATAGAAATAGCTTGCATTTCGCAAATTCACGAATAATGTTCCACTTTCTTATGGTGTAACCTATTTTGATACCTAAATATTAAAACGTGTTACATCGGTGCGAACGGCAGCCGATTTTTGGTGGAGAGCATAGGGCCATGGGTTAGGATTGTGTGAACACTCAAAAAGGGCACCACCGGCTGTGTGTTACGTAATATGATTTAAATAATCTTGCCAGCACGGAACAAAATTAAGTTACTAGCAACCGTGCGATGGAATTCTCAAAATATATCTGTAATATCAAAACTCTACTTTATTCTATTAAATCTCAAAATTTAAGCAAATATCAGGAGTACCAGTGCAAATAATAAGAACATGTAGACATTAGACATTTATTACAACACACATGAGATGTACAACAGTAAAGAGTAAAAACAAAAAAACTTCAAACCTTACATAATCGTGGTTCATACGTATGAAAGAAATTCTATACAGTTGATCAAAAAACTTGATTTGAATTCAAACTTAGATCTCTGACTGAGATTCTCTTGCAACTACGAGTTTGCCAATATGCAACTATGAGTTATAACTTATAACGACGAATTAAAGATTTACCATGAATTGAATATTATATGTGTGACATAATAGTAGGTGAATTAACATCTCACGGTACCATGGGTGTTTTACAGTAAAACTCTTAAATGTATCATCATTCTACACATAAACTTAGAGCTTGATTTATAGTTGCAAGATTGTGGTATAATTTACTTCAACATACGAACAAAAACCACTGAATTAAACTATAATATTTTCTTTAAAATATTTGACTAAAATGAACAAAAAAACCTGGTTAAGGCCTTATCATTTTCTGTGACGACTGCAACGGGACTCGTCACCACTTTTCTAGATGTTCTCGACGTTGGCTGCAACTGCGACTCCGTGTCACTCCCAAAACTCTGCCCAAATCTCTTGGAGACTGCTGCGAACAACTCTCCAACCAAAACTTCTCTAGATGTCAGCAGGACTCACATAAAACCAAATGTCTGAGTAATAGACTTCCTCCTATTACTCCTCTAACAATACTGGGCCCCTTACATAACCAAAATTACAGCACCAAACATGTGCTCATCCCAATTGTAAGCCTCTCCAAAAATACATGCCTCCCCAAACACATATACCCCTCCAAAACGCTCTCATATAGAGAGTATGGCATAACCTCACGAGACACGTGGCGATCAGATTTATGGCAACCAACAGAACTCCTTCTTGGAAATTCACAAAATCTTCACAGCAAGGCGGTGAGGATCATTGGGTACATCAATCAAATCTCTTTTCAGTGTAAACGATGTAAAACCCCAAAATTCCACACAAAATCGGAACCGCCGCTGTTCACTCGTGGCTGTCTAAGAGACCAATCCTCGACGGAAATCTGCTTGACAGTTCTCCGTGTTGCCAACTTGAACATCTAGAGAACTCTTTCTCTAGCCAATAAAAATGCGCCATCAAAGGACTTAAATACTGAATTACACAATTATGTAATATTTCCACTACAAGAATATGTGAGTAACACCTCTATCAAAATTATGCTTAAAGAAAACATGTTTACTACCCATAATTTCTCATAAAGATAGGCAACCATCTACTATCGAATTCTAGATCGTGGGTTGCATACTCAAACAAGTGAATTAATCAAGGTTAATTTACAGCATTCAAACTGAGATTATTAATGTAGCTTTTTCAAATGCTACAATGGACTGATAAATCTTGTTGCCTACATTTTTGTTTTAACTAGCATGAAAATATTTGACATAAAAACAAAACAAAGAAAATAATAAAAAACAATCACCTTAACAACAGAGAGATACAGGCCTTTTTGTGTATCGATAACTTTTTTATTCCTGGCACGTGTGGAACCTCAGTTTTGTGACACTTTTGAAACAGTGTAAAACTAGTGAATGCAATGCCACATTTAAGTGAAAGAGAACGCGTCGAACTTTTGATGATGGTTGGATATGGTGATAGGCTGAGAACTCATCAGGAAGCAAGTGATGTTTTCAATGCCAAGTATCCCGAAAAGCAAATTTCTAGATCCACTGTAAGTATATTGGTGGCCAGATATGATGAATCTGGCAGTGTAGCTGACCTCCCTCGATCTGGTCGCCCTAGCACAAGCAACGAAACCAAATTAAATGTTTTTCTAGAAAGTGAGGAAAACCACCATCTTTCGACAAGGCAGCTGGCTTTTAATCATAACGTGAGTCAAACTTCTGTTGTACGTCTACTGAAAAAAGAGAAATACCATCCATACATAGTGCAAATAATCCACGAATTGAATGAGGACAATCCAGATCGGTGCTTACAGTTTTGTGAACATTTGATGACCTTGTGCGATGAAAACCCAAATTTTTTGAACAACATTGTTTTTTCTGATGAAGCTACATTTTCTTTAAACGGAACTGTACCTCGGCATAACTGTAGGTATTGGTCACGCGAAAATCCTCATTGGACTTCAGAAGTCCATACACAGCGACGAGGCAAAGTAAACGTGTGGGCAGGTATGATTGATTGGTGATCGTTTAGTGGGACTTTTTTTTTAAGAAAATCTTCCAGCCGCAAGATGTTTACAGTTTTTGCGAGTTGAGTTAGTGCCATCCTTATCAGTTATGTTTCCGAACAATGAAGATGAAGATATTCCTGCTGAAAACGTCTGGTTTCAGCAAGACGGGGCCCCACCTCATTTTGGGATAGCAATGCGTATTCTTAGATGACACTTTTACTGGAAGGTGGATAGGTCGTCTAGGTCCGATTGAGTGGCCCCAGCGTTCACAGGATTTCTTTGGGATTACTTAAAGTCAGGGGTGTATTTTAACAGACCGCGGATACCATAGAAGACTTGAAAGACAGAATTGGCTTGGAGATGAGACGAATTGCCCCATGAGATGATTCAGAACAGCGTGCAAAGTGTCTACACCCGTCTTGGTCAATGCCAAGTGGTTGGAGGTCGCAATTTGAGCAATGGAGATGATTTTTTTCTTACAATTACTTATGCAAGGTATCAATCAATATAAGTATTTTTTTCCAAAAGAATGGTTTAGGTAATATCAATTTTTTTCATATCACCAGAAATCTAAAGGAATATACCACCAAAAACAGTAAACAAAAATATCTGTTTCCATTAAAAAAAATAAAAAATGTGATGACGTCATAAGTCTAAAACCAATGACGTCATAAATTTTGGTATTGATACAAAATGTAGCACTTACAAAACTAAAATCGACCTGTTCGAGGATTTTTTTTGACAAATGACGCATACCAAAGATTTTGAGCGCTTCTTTAGGTTAACACTGTATAACTTGGGCTACTTTAAAAAAACCAAAGAACAAATTTATGGAGGTTTCGTTCCAGTAGTTACATCTTACGTCTTTATATATTAACAGTCGTTTTTATAGTTTGCAATGCCGATTTATGGATGCTTTATTGGCCACCTCTTTTGGTCGATTGGCCGTTAGTCCAGTCGACGGTGCACTAAAATGACAAAAATCTCTAACTTGAGTGCTACTGAATGGATTTTGATGAAACCTTGTCCAATGTGTTTGTAATGAAGTTAATAAAAAAATGTAAAAAAAGATTAGAGTAGAAAATGATCGGAAGGGGTAGAAAGCAACCCTTTTATCACGGATTCCCTAACTTGTAGAATTAGGTCAAAAATGAAAGAAAAAACAATGTTTACCTTTTTTGACCCAAAATAAGATGTTTTTATTCTGGTGATTTTTTTCGACAAATATTTATTTTTCGAGACATGGCCATTCGAAAATTCCTTAAAGTGGGGGAAGGGAAATACAAAATTTGATAAAAAAGTCTGAAAAAATTCAGGT
The DNA here is from genome assembly GCA_963583905.1 of Stenurella melanura. Classification (NCBI taxonomy): domain Eukaryota; kingdom Metazoa; phylum Arthropoda; class Insecta; order Coleoptera; family Cerambycidae; genus Stenurella; species Stenurella melanura. The sequence continues at coordinate 17,776,891 of OY757309.1, forward strand.
GAATGTATCATCGAAATACAAGACTTTTTACTTGCAACTTTTCTGTAAAGTTAGTTTTTTCGGAAAAACATGAAATTGTAGCGCTACAAGAATATGTAATTTAAAAACTTGAAAAAATTCAAATGTGTGCATTGTGGCCTTCTAAACATTTTTTGTCTCTTGGAATTTTTTCGTAACTTGCTAATTTTCCGAGTTCAGGCATTATTTCAGGGTAAATAATGTACTACACTTTTTGCAAATTTTTAATTAAAAATGCATGAATTTTCAAAAAATGGGCCTGATTTATTTATATTGTTATAAAAAAAATATGAAACCTATATAGTTATACCATTTTTAAAGATTTAATATAATTTTTAAATGGAAAATGTGCAAGAAATGTAGGTAGCACATTATTTATCGTGACAAACTGCCTGGAAAATTAGCAAGTTACAAAAAAACTCCAAGAGACAAAAAATGTTTAGAAGGCCTCAATGCATACGTATGAATTTTTTCAAATTTTTAAATTGCGTATTTTTAAAGAGTTACAATTTCAAAGAAAGGGGTAGTTTTTCATGTTTATCCGGAAAAACTTGGTGAAAGCGCACTTTACAGAAAAGTTGCAAAAAAAGTAATTTGATTTAATTTCCCTGGTCTATAAGTATTTTCCAAGTTCATATTTTTGACAACTTGTTTGAGCGGATCGTATTTGTCCAGATATTTTTATTTTCTTGATGGTTGACATCAAATTAATTTGATGAGTATCCCAAAATTTTTCGTCGGTTTAAATTTAAATTAACTTATTTTTTTATCTTTCGATTTACTAACCATCGTCAACGAATATTTACAAAAACAATTTGTGTTTGTTTTATAACATTGAATAAATGTATTACTTAACAATTATTATTTAATTTGTTTACATTAGTGCGATTTTTATCGTGCCCACATCGCAAACACATCAAATTGAGTTTCATATATCTTTTTAAATATGATGACTTATACAGGTCCGTTAATGCAATATCGGCTTTTTCTAGGCAAAAATTCAATTTGAAAATGGTATCATTTTTTCGAATCTTCTATTTTCAAAGAGTTATATTTATTTGTTTGTTTATTCATTCATTTCCAACAGGTAAAACACCCAATTACAGAATGGTTTAAAGACATTTGAAAATTTATAACGGAAAACTTCGAATATGCGGAATATATCTATAGAACTAAGATATGTTCGTTATTTGAAGGGCTACGAAAAAACTTCAAGTTACCAAAAAATTTCCTTTACATTTAATTGCTTTTAATAAGGTATTATGTAAATTTTTCAGAGCCGCAAGATTTCTTATTAGGTGTTTTAAAATATATATGAAACAGGCAGGAAATAGTCTCAATAAATAAAATGTTTTTCTCCATTTTCAATGGTGTCACATGCCATATTTATTCATTAGTACCAGCAACTGTATTTTTTTTTTTAAATTGGTGTACAGGGTGTAATCAGTTTCATGTCATTAAATAAAACTGGTAATGGGGACCGACTAGACAAACAAAAAACCTTAATGACTTTTCCCTCTAGGGGCACTTAGAAAAACACTGATCTAGGTTAACATATTTAATATTATGGTAGACAACTATTGAGAGCCACTGCTTTTCTTGGTCGATGGACTTGTAAAGTTGTGTCCAAAATATAACATTCAAAGCGGCATCCCTTAAGAATTACATCGCAGAGAGCCGCACGCTTGCAAACGAACACCTGCTTAATGCGTTCAGGACCGGATTCAAGATTTTTATGACTACATTCGTATTTTACTTGTCGTATGACAACTCTCCATTTAAATATTTATTATCACAAAAAACGCTACTGGCAAATTTTCCAACTTAATCTCATTAAAATACTAGCACTACACTACAGTTTTTTTTTCTTATTATCTGCAGTTTCAACAGAAAGAGCACGCGACACAAAAATAACAGAACATTAGGTTCATATTTATTCAGCGAATAAAAAATTGCCGTCAAAGGAGTCATCGTATGTGCTTTATAAATATGAACTCAGCTTTTTAGCATTTCTTTTATTACTGTCAAATATGTTTGTTTTTAAATGTTTTACTTCCCTCGCATACCAAAGGGAAGTATTGTATTCGAGAAAAAATCACCCTCCGAGGTTTTTTCGGATTTTCACGTTTCAGATCACGTAGATTACGAAAACAGGTTTTTCAATTCCGTCAGTCTGTCTGCCTGTCTGTTGGTGTATTATCTAAAAAAACTACTTGACATAGAGCAGCCAAATTTGGTAGGTAGCTGACGCTGCTGTCAGCGATGAAATGGTTACACTTTCACTTGAAAATATACAGGGTGGACCGTCTAAATGGAGTAAATAATGGGAAATTTTTTTCTTACTCAAATTTAAAATTTCCACGTTTCATGGCATTTTAAACCTATTTCAGAAAAAAAAAATTCAAAACTTTTTTTGGTCGGATGACACTTTAAAATGTTCTCCAAATGTACCTTCCTCGAGAGGTAAACGTATAATAATAGTACACACGGGTAATGAAGATGGATTTGTAAAAGGGTGTTTAATGCTTTCCGCAAAAAACATAGCAAAGTCATCGGCCGATTACCACCAAGATATGAACGCCACTTTGAAAAACGGTTTGCAGAAAAACTGTTGCGTAACATAAAGCCAAATTCGGTCATAGTGTTCGATAATGCCTCTTACCATTCGCGACAAGTTGAGAAAATACCAACTACTTCGACGCGAAAGTTTGAATTAATTGAATTTAAAAAAAAAAGCGAAAAATGCAAACATTAAAAAAACATTTGTAATAGACGAGTTTGCAGAACAATATGGTCATACAGTTTTAAGACTGCGAGTTAAATCCTATTGAAAAAATTTGGAGTGCATTAAAAAATTACGTTAGAAACACAAGCCCCCGACTTAGTCATAATGTGATACAACTTATTAGACAGTGGGAAGCTCATAGAAAAGCATTGGACGGGATGCGTGAACCATATTAAACAAAATTGAAAATCAATATTTTGCCACAGTTCCTCAACAACAACCAATTATAATAAATCCCAATGATTCCTCATCATCGTCATCTTCCGGGGAAGAAGAATAATTTAATTATTGGCGCATGCATTGCAGTAAGTAGGTTTAATGTAGATACCAATAATAATGTTGTCTTATACAATATACAAAGAGAAAGATTTTTTTGTCACATATACCAAAAAAAGAAACAACAATGTATTTTAGCTACACGTGCTTTGGCAATACACATGTATATATTAGAATTATACAACCATTGTTAGGTAGGTTCAATATAATGCTAGAATTAAATCCTAAATAAAACGAATGTAGGGTTGTTGTATTTTTATTTAATAATAGGTAGAACTGTGAAATCCAACATTTATGAAAGCAGGGAATATTTTACTTTCATTGTTTCATTACTTGCCAAACTCTGAAATTCTAACTCCGGCTCTGCAAGTCAACGTGGACTCTACATACTAGACTAATACGCATAATAAAATTCGACCAATCAGTAGATCTGTAGCAGAATTTGCCATCAATCAGATTTAGTGGGCGTAACTTATTTACTTCCCTCAGCGGCAGTTTATACAAAAAACTACTTAATTTAATTTGTGGTCATTTTTTGTCACACCTCCAGACAATAGTAAAAAAAGAATAAAGGAAGCCGCAAATGCTGCTTATATTTTGGATTTGAGTTTACTTCCCAATTATACAACTTTTAAATTGTCATAAAAAAGTGCTGGCGGCACACGCGGTGTCAAAGGATCATCGACCGTCTTTGATGTACCGCCTCAACTGAACTGAGGCAAGTATAAAGAGGTAAATAATTCGTTCTCTCTTTGTCCACAATTGCAAGCAAATAATGGTCATAGAGGTTTAAACAGAGCATTTCTTTACATGTGTTTTTTAATTTGGAACAAAATATTGGATTGTTTATAATTTAGAAAATTTTAATGTGGTTTATTAACATTTGTAACATAAATGAGTGTCCTGAGTTAAAAACTTACTACCTACCTAAATAATTCAAAATCTCTGCATCTGTATCAATACACAGTTCGGTACGTCGAATTAAGTACATACGCACTTCGTTCAACACTAAACTATCAACTAACGTTGTCAATAAAGAAAAATAAAATAAAAACTTGGTACAAAAGCCAAAAAGGAATACAAAAAGAACGAACAAGTAAGTTGTGTCTGTACGTAATCAAGAATTTGACAACTTGAACGGTAAGTCAATAAAATAAATCTTAACTGTAAATACACAATGACGCGAAATTCAAAAATAACAAAATCAACGAACGGCGGGTTGGACGTGTGTACATAACGAAGCACCGACAGTAACTAAAATATTGCACAAGGGAGAGTTAGAGTATAGTTTTCTTCAGATCAGATCTAGATCTAAACCTAAACTAAACCGTCTCAATATTCCAGCAGTTCTCAAAAATTTTTATTGAAAATTTGCGAAATGTTTGTTTATTTTTTTCCTCCAAAACTATGAGCTTTAGACCCCTTGTTATATAAGGTTTTTTTATTTGTCTTGTCGTTCCCTACCACCAGTTTTTTTTAATGACATGAAACTAATTACACCCTGTATAATTGTATATTTGTTTAAGTAATATTGTTCTTGGAAGAATTTCAAATATCTTTAAAGCTCTAGGTAGCTTGTAACAATCGACACAATTTTTGTATAAACACTTTATGTCCAGATATTTTTATTTTCTTGACCGTTGACATCAAATTAATTTGATGAGTATCCAAAAATTTTTCATCGGTTTAAATTTAAATTATTTTATTATTTTACCTTTCGATTTACTAACCCTTGTCAGCCAACTACAATATTTACAAAAACAATTTTTGTTTGTTTTATAACATTGGATAAGTGTATTACTTACAATTATTATTTAATTTGTCTACATTAGTGCTGTTCTCTAACTTAATGTTTTTTAATTTGTAGCATTTCATGTAGTGTTCTTCGGTGACAGTTTGAACTTTTCTAAAATTAGTGCTGCCAAAGTTAAAGCTGTGCTTTTATTCTGAAGCATGTTTTGTGAGAGCTGGCAAGTTTTTATACATTTATGTGTGTACAGTCTTGTATGTAGGTATTAATTTTGATTGGCCGATAAAAGTGCTGTTACACTTATTGCAGTCTATTTTGTTTACGGTGTTAGTTTGCATGGTCCTTTGATTGCAGTTTTGTGAAAGAATAGTTTTATCTGCTGTATGATTTAGGTGTTATAGTTATATTATTGTTTTTTAATACATTCGAAATATTTTCAGATACTTTTAAGTACAGGTATTTTTAAGGCAGCTGCATTTGTAAAAAAAAAAAAATAGATCACATTCTTTACTTCATTTTTTTTAACATATTTTTGTTACATCGAAAACGAAAATACAATAGCAATGATATGCAAGGATTTACTATTTGTTTTGTTAAAATAAACAAATGTAAAATGCTGTTATTTATATTGTACTATCACAACAGATTTATTACATTACAGCTATTTCACCGTTAAGCTTATTATAAACTGTCGCAGTGAGAACGGGAACGAAATTCAAAAGTATTTATTATATCGTGTTTTTAATTTCCGATATAATACTTTTTTATGGTCGAGAATCACATGTAACAAGAATTTTCCTCGTTTGAATTCAATGAGATATTGAATTATTCATAATAAAAATTTACATACTTTTCATACAATCTCTAAATGCATTCAAGTGAAGTAACACTCAGAGTAAAACTTCTATATACGTATATTAAAAGTCAGTTTATATAAACCATTTACATGAAATTGTAGCAACTCGACATATATCGTAAAATGCTTTATATAAGAGAAATGTTTCACTTCATTTAGGTTTATAATTGAGCTTTTGAATAAAATAATTGTTTGGACTTTACGACAGAAAAAGTAACGTCAGTCTATCCGCTACCAGGGCCAGTCACAAACGCCAAAAGGTAATCACTTATCAGCATTTTCGTAAGCATTGGTACCTCGAAGTTGGAAACTTCTCCGAACACTCGCTTTGTCGTCAAGTCGGAATTTTTATCGTGCCCACATCGCAAACACATGAAATTTAGTTTCATTTATCTTTTTAAATATGGTGACTTATACAGGTCCGTTAATGCAATATAGGCTTTTTCTGGGCAAATATTCAATCTGAAAATGGTACCATTTTTTCGAATCTTCTATTTTGAAAAAGCTGTATTTATTTACTTATTAATTTATTTGTTTATTTATTCATTCATTTCCAACAGATAAAACACCCAATTACAGAATGGTTTAAAGATATTTGAAAAAATTTCGAAAATGCGGAGTATATCTTCAGATATGTTCACTATTTGAAGGGTTACGAAAAAACTTCACGTTATCAAATTTCCTTTACATTTAGTTGTTTTTAATGAGATATTATGTATTTTTTTCAGAACCGCAGGATTTCTTATTAGGTGTTTTGAAATATATATGAAAGAGGCAGGAAATAGTCTCAATAAATAGAGTGTTTTTCTCCCTTTTCAACGGTGTCACATGCCATATTTATTCATTAGAACGAAACAACTGTAAAAATATTTTTTTAAATTAGTACATAATTGTATTGTCACGCAGTACTTGAAATTTATTTGGGACACCTGGTACATCATTTGTGGATAACGGATATGATTTGTGACATTAGATCGGCTTAACGTATTTCTTTGCATTTTACTTTGTATCGAAAAAGCAGAGTTAGCTGGAAGCAGGTTCACCGCACTACATTGTCGCCGGGGCAAAAGTGCTGCGAACCTGCTTGTTGTGTGACATTTGTTTTGGAGATATTTTAATACTGTGTTTGCCATTTTGTTAGATTTCTAAAGATTTTTAAACCTGTACTATGTTCTATTGTTTTTTTCTGGAACTGTATACCCAAATGTTTAAAGCTGGGGACCAGCTGATCAGGCAGGCATTTTCGTAATCTACATGGTTTGAAAGATGAAAATCCGAAGAAATCTCTGAGATTAATTTTATTCACGAATATATAATACTTCCCTTTGGTAAGCGTCATTCTATTGAAGTATGATTTTTATGAAACATACTGAATAAACTTACCTAGTGAAGATGTTGCTCTTCGTAACTACTTTCACGAAAAAGAAATAGAATATTACAAGACCATGTAAGTCATAAATGTATTGCCTTCATATATCAATTATATCATACATTAAACTAAAATTAAGATAATTCTTTCACACCCTATTCTGTCGTGTTTGATATTAAACTATAATTTATTTGGCGAAAATTTCTAACTATTTTAAGTAGGTTTAAGTTGATACATGAAAAGTTTGATGTATAGAGTGAAAGTCAAATAACGAACGCAGAATGCAAGGCAAGCTAAAAGTTCTAATTAAAGTTTTACTAATTAGTTGACACATCGTAACTGTTTTTAATCCTTCCTTTTTAACCGATTGCAATTATGTTGCTCAATATATTTATCGTTTGGGACAACTGTTTGATATGAGAAAGTTAGAATCAATAAAATCGTTCAAATAGTGTTACACAGTTTGAAGAAGAGAGCATGTGACGAAATTACAAGAAAACTAGTAAATCCAAAATAGTCAAGAAAACACTTCTTAATGCTCGCAATTATTTTCTTAACAAAAAACTGCTAAATCAGTTTAAATCGAAAGGTCCTAAATCCAAAATTATTTTGACTTTCGATTCTTGTCCAAAGCTGAGGAAATTAATTAACAAAAAACTACTTTTACAATTAATTTTAATGATAACACTGTTTCTGATTATGCGTAGTGCGGTAAACAGACGCACCACGTAACAATTTAAATGCCTTTGAGATTTATTTAGGTTTTATTAGTGTTTTATAATGGCCACCTCATATACCACTGATTTATGCTAGATTCATTAAATGCCAAATACATTTAAAGATAGTTTTGTCTTAAAGAAAGTTTTAAAAAGGGCTTTAAGAACTTTTAATTAAATTGTCTTTTAGTCTTTGATTGACTTATTAAGCTATTTGTCAAGCCTTCAATAAAACTTTATAGCTCTTGAGTTCAAGTTAGGAGCATCAAGTTTTATAGAGATTAAGCAAATGTTGTGGTTTTATCATTGCTTTATAAAATTAATTTCAGGTGGTTGGCGCTGGGCTATGCTCTAATATGCTTTGAAATCACTAAGTTTCAGGTCGAACCTTCATAAAACCAACTGCTTGCTAGAGTTTCTATGAAGTAGACAAACATCTGTAATAAATCAGTCTTAAACATAAAGGAGACATGATAAAAAAAACGGAAGAGGCGAGCATTATATACCAAATAGCGTCTCTGCTATCTGACTTTTTGGGTTATATTATCCGAGCATCATAAATTCTATAGAATTTAAAGTGGTTGTGTTATGTGCTCATATGGTTTAAATTTGGTTTTAAGATAAGCCTACAAGTTTAAAAAAAAATATTTTAAAACCAGGGAGGCTTAAAATATAACTTTTACAAGAAAAATCGACATACTTAAGGAGCAATTGGTAATGTAATAGGTATTTTAAGACAAAACATGTTTGAAGTAGAATTATTCACAGCTTATAGGGTTTATACATACAACCGCCATTTTATTTCCAACTGTCGAGGAATATAACGATCCGCCATATTGGGAATGTCCCAGATTGAACAAAAAAATTTAATTTGTATCTAATAGAAATGTTTTATAAAAACAATTTACATATACTAAACCATATTACGGGCAGATGCTAAAGCTCCCTTTACTTTTTAAGTCACAATTTTTTTTATTATTTACCTATATATTTTTCAAAAATTGTGTTTTTAGGGGGCGCACGAATTTTAAAGAACATGTTTTACAGTGAACTTAGCCTCGTTGAAAATTTTAACTCACTATAAGCACTCATATCAATTCATTACAATTAGTCCATCTTTAACTGTTTTTCTAAACTGTTCTTAGTAGTCGCCAATTGTCCATTTTATAACTTATATATAACTATAGCGGCCCATATTACATGTAAAGATTAGATTAGATTTATTTGCATCTATTTTTACTTCGTTTTAAATACAAAAGGAGTAAAGCTTTAGATAATTCATTAAAACGTGAAAATTTTAATAGTAGTTTTAAAAAGAGGCATGTATGCCCTTCTCTAGATGGACCCCTGTAATCTTATACAGGTTTTAAATCGGCTTCGTAGAGTCCTTCCAAACTATTTACGTTAATAAGTATTGGAAATAAGTTTTTAGGATAACTTAAACTACAATTGTTACTTGTTGCGGTAAGTTACTTATCAGCAATAACTTCTCTTTTTATCTTTATTGCACTCTTAACTTACACTGCTGTCACTAATTGATACGGTGCACCAAAGAAATCCTGTGATTTTTCTGGTACCACATTGATGATATGCGCGGCGATCTATCTAGAAGGTTTTGGCAAGAATTAGTGGTTTTCACAATAAATACGAAACATAACATAATTATTCATTACATTAGACAATGCCAAAGCCACAACCGCCCGGAAAGATGGTATTGGAATTTAGATAATTTTCCTTCCGACATTGCTACCTGTTTAATTCGAACCCAGGAGACATAGGCAATGAGTCACGACGTTTTGTCAGACAACTTGGCGATTTGAACCGTAAATTAAAGACACACGATACTTGACACATGTTTTGCCCATATTTCTTAAATTAAAGACAGCAATACCTACTTTAAAACGATGGTTGTTTCATGTTGTTGCTTTTTAACATTTTCGAAAGCCATTCAATTTCTAGTAACGTGGATATATTTTTGAGGTGTTGCTGGATAGCCAGTGGTAGTCCCGCGTGGTTGGAGACTAGAACCATAGACTATCACACTAACTAAAACAGGACAATACAAGTGAGACACACAACAGAACTTTAAGTTAGAATATGAAATGAATATGAAATTCGAATACACTTGTTTTAGAGAACAATGTAAAAAATGTTTTGTTGATTTGATCTGCTACTTTTAGGCAGGAGTAGGTACAAATTCCTGTACATGAAATACCGCCAACGTGACGCTCAAGGAAACTGCGAAGTTGCGCAAATACATATTACATCCAAATAGAAGTGAATATAATGTGGGTGCAATGACCACAGTCGTGGGTGCCCTCGAAACTGTTAAGGGCCATGACCGGAGTCTGCAACTGCCTGATCAACCAAACAAGAAAGAAATGCAGAGGATCCGTACTATTGGGAACGGTGCATATTCGAAAAGAGGAGGAAACTCTCTAGACCCTTGTTGAGATCTGGATTCTGAGCTGTTGAAGGGAACATTATCAATGTCTCCAAACTGGTTCTAAAATCTGTAACGAGCTCCAATAGAGCTGATTTCCCTGATGTAACGCCAGGGGACCAGAAGAAATTCCTCCATAAGGAGGTAAGCGCTAAACTCGTAATAATATTTATTTTCCACTGACACAGTTACATTGTGTGGGATTGAACAATAATAATAATATAATAATAATAATTTAGTTGTCCATGGAATCATACAAAAATAATATAGGACAAATCAAACAACCAATATTAGCACAAAAAACATTTAAGGTATAAATGGTCAACACTATAAAATATAAAATACAAAATATACATACATAATACAAATTAATTACATGAAAAGAATAAATACAGACATACTAGCGAACATTTAAAATTCATGATTTAAATACCTCATCAGAAACGGAATAAAAACAATTGTCCACTAGAACATTTTTTACAGCATTTTTAAAAGTTGAAATAATTTCTTTAATGTGTTGTGGCAGCTTGTTGAATAGTTTTATTCCTATGCATTTGGGACTTTTTTGTATATCGATAAAATGTGAATAGGAATTTGTAAATCATTTTGATTAAGAGTGGTAATCATGGATTTTTTTTTTTTTTTGAAGATTCAAGATGGAGTTTTACAAACAATAATATTTCTAATATGTACGTGCGCGCAACTGGAAAAACTTTTAGTTCTTTAAAACATTTCTACATGAAGAATATTTGGGTGTACTAGCTATACAGGGTGCGCCAAAGTTCTGATTTTGGTCGATTACGGCTGTATTTGAAATGGTGGAAATATATTGTCTATAGATTATTTTCTTGATTTTCAATTCTGAATAACCAGAAAATATGTACAATTATACAGGGTACTCCGTTTTCGTTGTCCGAGCAACAACTTCGTTATTTTAAATGGAACACCCTATATTTTTTTCCTTTATCGAGTTACCCATCTAATTATATTCATAATTCTATTAAGGTGGTAGGTACTTAAAATGAACCGTTTACGATATAAAAAAGATTTTTTGACAAAAAGTGAGGTTTGCGGATAAGTTTTTGAGTACCTCTGATTTCATAGACAAGAGAGTTTTCAAAATTCTGCTTATACTGTTATGTTGAGCATATTAAGGGCTAGTAGGGCAGAAACATTATTAATATTAATCTTATACAGAGTGCTGAAAAAATTGAGTTTAATGTTTCGCTAATAAAAAAGGCCGTAATTCAATTTTTTCAAATGGGACGTACTATTTTCAGTTCTGTCATCTAATGAAGTGTTAAATTATCTTTCCATTGATATATCATAGTAGGTATTTATCTTTAGGAGTTGCATAGATATTAAGGTTAATTGTCTGGATCAGTCATTTTTCTTGCTGGAACTTCATGAGGTTTGTACTGCACTTCACCAGTTTCGATAAATCTGTCTCTAAGATTACTAAATGCAGGTTCTAAAGGGTGTCTCCTTTCAGGATATCTGGTTTTATAGACTCGGGATGCTAAGAGGCTGTTCCTTGAGCACTCCCCCAGAATAAAAATCATGTCAACCATTTCTTCCCGCGAATAATTCATATTTAATATAATTATATGCAAATGCAACTTGGAAATGGAACTGTAAAAGCTACTAGTATTTTATTAAAGACAATCAAAACAAAAGCACTTACCGATATAGCAGTAACACAAAACTTTAGAACATCCACAGACACGTGTTTTGACATCTATGTCTCTTCGGTGCGGCTTTTTCTAAAGTTCACAATCAACTGAAATATGTAAGCAAATACTCGTGTTATAACTATCAAAGGATTACCAGAACAGGATATTAAAAATTAAAATTAGATTATAGGAAATTCCCCGTAAAGGGATAATTATCAATATAATTATATGCAAATGCAACTTCCTGGAACTGTAAAAGCTACTAGTATTTTATTAATTATTTTTATATTTTATTATCAATATAATTATATGCAAATGCAACTTCCTGGAACTGTAAAAGCTACTAGTATTTTATTAGCTAATAAAATACTAGTAGCTTTTACAGTTCCAGGAAGTTGCATTTGCATATAATTATATTGATAATTATCCCTTTACGGGGAATTTCCTATAATCTAATTTTAATTTTTAATATCCTGTTCTGGTAATCCTTTGATAGTTATAACACGAGTATTTGCTTACATATTTCAGTTGATTGTGAACTTTAGAAAAAGCCGCACCGAAGAGACATAGATGTCAAAACACGTGTCTGTGGATGTTCTAAAGTTTTGTGTTACTGCTATATCGGTAAGTGCTTTTGTTTTGATTGTCTTTAATAAAATACTAGTAGCTTTTACAGTTCCAGGAAGTTGCATTTGCATATAATTATATTAAATATGAATTATTCGCGGGAAGAAATGGTTGACATGATTTTTATTCTGGGGGAGTGCTCAAGGAACAGCCTCTTAGCATCCCGAGTCTATAAAACCAGATATCCTGAAAGGAGACACCCTTTAGAACCTGCATTTAGTAATCTTAGAGACAGATTTATCGAAACTGGTGAAGTGCAGTACAAACCTCATGAAGTTCCAGCAAGAAAAATGACTGATCCAGACAATTAACCTTAATATCTATGCAACTCCTAAAGATAAATACCTACTATGATATATCAATGGAAAGATAATTTAACACTTCATTAGATGACAGAACTGAAAATAGTACGTCCCATTTGAAAAAATTGAATTACGGCCTTTTTTATTAGCGAAACATTAAACTCAATTTTTTCAGCACTCTGTATAAGATTAATATTAATAATGTTTCTGCCCTACTAGCCCTTAATATGCTCAACATAACAGTATAAGCAGAATTTTGAAAACTCTCTTGTCTATGAAATCAGAGGTACTCAAAAACTTATCCGCAAACCTCACTTTTTGTCAAAAAATCTTTTTTATATCGTAAACGGTTCATTTTAAGTACCTACCACCTTAATAGAATTATGAATATAATTAGATGGGTAACTCGATAAAGGAAAAAAATATAGGGTGTTCCATTTAAAATAACGAAGTTGTTGCTCGGACAACGAAAACGGAGTACCCTGTATAATTGTACATATTTTCTGGTTATTCAGAATTGAAAATCAAGAAAATAATCTATAGACAATATATTTCCACCATTTCAAATACAGCCGTAATCGACCAAAATCAGAACTTTGGCGCACCCTGTATATCGAATTGCCCGTTTTTGCATTTTAAATGCTTTATCAACATGATGTGAGGATCCTCAAAATATTGTCTGTAATTGTTTATTTGTGGCATATTCAGATTTTCTTACTTTTTATTGGGTATTTTGCCATTGAAAAATATTTAAAAATTTTAATGAAAAAACCTCTGCGCCAAACGGATCAGACGGAGGTTGGTTCTTGAGTACTTGACTGTTTTAAAAAGTCTTACACCTAAAAATATATAAACTAGAACAACGTTATAAACTAAAAACTGAAAATTAAAGCTATAGATAGTTAACGTTTCGGAAGAGAATCTACTTCCGTTCTCAAAACTTTTTTGGCCGTAAACCATGACAGTTCTTTATGTATTTCCATAGTCATGTGAGACATTAAATTATATTTATCTTATTTTTACTTACTTCGTCTCTAAGGATGGGCAACCAACTAGTACAAAAATCTATTGAATAATTACTAGTTGGTTGCCCATCCTTAGAGACGAAGTAAGCAAAAATAATATAAATATAATTTAATGTCTCACGTGACTATGGAAATACATAAACAAAGAACTGTCATGGTTGACGGCCAAAAAAGTTTTGAGAACGGAAGTAGATTCTCTTCCGAAACGTTAACTATCTATAGCTTTGATTTTCAGTTTTTAGTTTATAACATTGTTCTAGTTTATATATTTTTAGGTGTGAGACTTTTTGAAACAGTCAAGTACTCAAGAACCAACCTATGTCTGATCCGTTTGGCGCAGAGGTTTTTTCATTAAAATTTTTAAATATTTTTCAGTGGCAAAATACCCAATAAAAAGTAAGAAGATCCTCAAAACATTATACCGTAAGTTAGCCTAGAATAGAATTGTGCCTAGTAAAACGAGAATATAATGGATTTATTGACAATATCCCTCAGCTGATACACTGCAAAGGAAACTGATGCCAGATTTTTTAAAAGTACGTCTACGTGGTACTCCTAGCTTAAGGCATTATTTATATCTACATATTTTATTGACTACTGGTTCTAAGGACATCCCATTTATAATAGACTGCTTTCATTGTATTGCATTATCCTAGGAGTGAATTGTATAAGCACTGTTTTGTCTTTAATTACTAATAATTTATTGTTGTAAAACGCCCTTAGATTTGCAACATTAGTACTCACGCTTAAATAAGAAGTATTATCGGCGAATAAAATTAGATTATTACAAGGGATAATTCCTGATAAGTCATTCACAAACAATATAAAAAATGGAGGCCCTAGGACTGATCCTTGGGATACTCCAAGAGACATATTCACTACATCAGAGAGGTGACCATTTATTGCAACTTGTTGTCTTCAACCAATCACCACATTAGTCTCTAAAACAATATTTATTTAACTTATTAATTAATATAACATATATGTAATTATGTCATATGTTTTTGTGTTTTCTGTGAGATGGTCATAAACTTCACCTAGTTGTGTTACAATATTCTTCTCTGAAATGGCGGGTCTCTCTCGAGCGAATAGTACACTGATATTTCATACGTTACTATATTTTATGATACTTAACAAAAATAGATTCCAACGGAATTGTCGTTAATTGCAAATGTTTAATCAAACATATGTTTTACAGATTCGAAATTTTGTCTCTTTATTTTTGTGTGCTAATAGAAAACATAGTTATTTTAAGATATGAAAATTTGTACTGAACTAGCATCATCACGTATGACACCCAATTTTAAAGAATTGGGTAATTCCCATGTATTTTTTTATATTTAGGTTGATGTCGTTATGAAACGTATTTCTAAGAATGTTCGCTTATATTGATTGAAAACTTTGCTTTGGTTATAATATACTAATTCGATTATATCAAATGGATATAAAAGAAGTCGTTTTCATACGAAGTTCACTTACTTCCTAGATTAGTTTCTATTCAAAATGCCACTCAGTTGTATATTTATTGCTCAATTTTCTATTTTCTTTTACTTCTTCGCTACTCAGTGAGAGGTAAGTAGCGGGAGTTCAAAGAGGTTTTTTAAAAAAAAACATAATGTTACGCGTAATTGGAACTGAAGAAGAAATAATATGTGGTTACAGTAGAGTAGATTTATTTATTAGTAGCAAATTGTTACTTTCAGACGCTCGATATATTGAGCACTTATAGTTACCACTTTAAGTTTGAAAGTACAGAGCTTGATTTGCAACAGTCGTTCACCATGATGGAGACATTGGAATGGGAATTTCAAACGAGTTGAATTAAGTTGGTAACGCTCCCCAGAAAATTTATCATAACAATTTGCAGAATAAGGTTCGGTCACGCTTGCTTTCCAAAGCACCTTAATAGAATTTGAAGTGCCTGCTTGATTCAGATATCTGTAGTACATGTGGTACTACGAGCGATCTGGACCATACTTTCTTTGGTTGTCACAATCACCAAATGACTAGCAATCCTTAGTTGACATCATAGTTCCTCTTCCAACTGATTCAACTCATCTATTCTTCCTTAAAAATATTCAAGTTACAATGAACACTATTAAACTGTTGCTTTAACAGCGGTCCGTTTTTAATTAGGTTAGCTCCTTAATTGTCTTTCCTATTGTGATATATACCCCCTGGTCTGTCTGTATAATGTTATAAAAATAATTGTCCTGACAGGCCCCTGAACGAGAAGAGAGTGTCCTTGTGAACTATCCTGTATAGATTATATGGTTGGGTTGTTGTGTTAGTTCGGTTTGTTTAGGGAATCAATATGCAATTGGCACCAATGCAAAAAAACTCTTTAAAGTTATCATATTCAGTTCAACTACACCTGTTCTTGTTTAAAAATGAATTATTATTTGTTTGCTTATAATTGTATTGAAACATATTCTTTATAGGATTTTGCAAACAGCAGAAAAAATAACTATCTATAACTAAGAGAAAAACTTTCTGTAAAAATATTAATGAAATTTTTGCATTCTTTCGATAACCTAAATTCTGGTTATGCTAGCAAATTAAAATCCTAAAATGAATTTGTCTAATTTCTTATTTGACAATTGTCATTCTAACACTAGCATCCACACAGTCCCCTATAACAATTTTAATTTGCTAGCATAACCAGGATTTAGGTTATCGAAAGAATGCAAAAATTTCATTAATATTTTTACAGAAAGTTTTTCTTTTAGTTGTAGATAGTTATTTTTTCTGCTGTTTGCAAAATCCTATAAAGAATATGTTTCAATACTGTTCTTGTTTGTTAAAATAGTACGTTAACAACCATTAGCAAGCCTCAACCATGGGTAAATGCAGTAAATGCAGACCTGTAGCCAGGGGTACTTTGGAGTACCCTGAAGAAATCCCAACGTTACATATTTGGAACTGTTTTGCATATTTTCCTAAATTATAAAGGAACTATCATCCCCTGAAAGCCGATGAGTACTCTCTAAAATTTATTTCTGGCTATATTAACTCTATAAATATGTAGTAATGACATGATTCAAATTTGTGACTAGTTTTAGTTTTAGAGATCCCGACTAAAAGAGTGGGAATAATCTAACAGCTAATTGACAGATAAAAATGTGCAATTATTTGAAACCTTGCTTACTGTATCCTCAATTTCAGTAGCAAAGGTTAACAGAAACACCGACAAAAGAAAACTAATGGGCGCCACTATGTTTTGAATCTCCCGTAAAAAATATAGAAACACCGGTTGAATAAATTTAAAAAATCAAAAACCACAACTTAATTGACAATAACAATATATTACATTTTGCTCTAAAACGTACACAAATAAACAGTAACATACGTATTTATAAACGAACAAAGAAAGTTGACAGTTATACATAAAGTTAAAGAAAATGGTTTCATATTCTTGAACATAGGTAAATAAAATACTCTGATAGGTATGCTTAAAAATAAGAATTCGTAAATATAAACAAAGAAATAAGCTTGATAGATATCCTTAAAATAAAGATACGAAGCAATTAGTTACTTTAAATAAATAAACTCAATAATTAACGAGCTTAATAGTTATTAACTTAATTGACAATAACAATATATTACATTTTGCTCTAAAACGTACACAAATAAACAGTAACATACGTATTTATAAACGAACAAAGAAAGTTGACAGTTATACATAAAGTTAAAGAAAATGGTTTCATATTCTTGAACATAGGTAAATAAAATACTCTGATAGGTATGCTTAAAAATAAGAATTCGTAAATATAAACAAAGAAATAAGCTTGATAGATATCCTTAAAATAAAGATACGAAGCAATTAGTTACTTTAAATAAACTCAATAATTAACGAGCTTAATAGTTATGCTCAAAAGTGCAGAGACGGCACGTCATATGCTTTAACTTGAATAATAGATAATTACAATGTCCATCATACCGTTAAAGTCAAAGTTATATTAAGATATGTGGCAAATCTGGTTATAAACAAAGTAATTCCAGATAAACATAATTTATCCATATTATGATCAACACAACAATACAAAATTACTTTTGCTGTTTGGAAGTTAATAAATATATAAGTAGAATCGTAACAGTTCCAAATGTTTAGGGTCAGGAACGACAACGTACGACAAAGTTACTAGACACACTAAGCTTGAAGGAAAGGATTATCACAAAAAAATCACGAACAAAATTGCGAGCGGGGGGTGATATTGGAGGCTTTTGTGATCATTTTCCCGTGGCTCAGAAAATCCCAGCTGATCCCCTCTTCGAGAAAGCGCAATTTACGGTTATGAAAAGTTAAAAATGAGAACAAAGGCCTAAAATGAATTTATTTACATACCTCGTCTTTTGGAAAATTTTTCTTTCAAATGGATTACATTTTCATGAAATCTGTCATTCTGTTTCTTGGAAATGCTTAGGCCTTGAAACGTTTTTCGCTCGTGGGGAGTTGTGGGAATTGTCCAATAAGAAAGACAAATTCGTTTTAGGATTTTAATTGCTAGCATAACCAGAATTCAGGTTATCGAAAGCATGAAAAGATTGTAAATCAATAATTTCACAAATAGTTTTTCTTTTAGTTCTCATAGATAGTTTTTTCTGCTGTTTGCAAATCCCTATAAAGAGTATGTTTCATTACAATTATAAGCAAACAAAAAAAAAAATCACTTTTAAACATGCTTATTAATGACGTCTTCCTTTTGCTTTTTATTTTTCTCTCCTGCTGCTGGCAACTTTTCCACAGTTGAACAGTCATACAAGCCATTTTCCGGTGTTATACTGTTAGAAACTTGCCGTCTTTTCATAATTTATTGGTTTAACGTGACCTTTGTATCTAGCAGTGAGACAAATGTAACACTAGGCTCTCTGGGTAACATGATGGCTTCATAATTTGGCATTGTCGGCAGAGTAAGATTAGAATTGACAGACAATTGCGCATTCTCGAAGAAGGGATCAGCTGGGATTTTATAAACCACGTGAAAATGATCACGAAAGCCTCCAAAATCATCCCCCGTTTGCAAATTTTTTCTGGATTTCTTTGTGATAATCCTTTCGTTCAAGCTCTGCGTGTAGAATTTAAACACTGAATGGTTGGTACCTGCTTTTTCGTTGAACATACTGAGGCGCCGGAGGATCCTCGAGGCGATGCTACTGGTACGCCATCTTGGGTGGAAAAACAGGAGCCGGGACAACGAAATTGTATCTTCCACATTGACGCTTACCTTTAACAAATTCGAAGCACTGCACTGTTTTCACTACTACATTTAGTTTAACATGACAGTACATCCAATTTTTAATTAAAGCAGAAATTCTTTAGAGACAATTCGTTATTTTGATACTATCAAATTAAGCTTCCTTCAACTTCTGTATCACTCGTTTCTAATGTGCAACGTTTACTCTAAGGCACTTAGACGGTATTTTCATGTAGAACTTAATAACTTAGCTACTTTAGTCGAACATGTTCTAACCATAAATCAAGATTTTTGTTTCGACTTGTTGCACAATTTTTTATTTTGACCTCGACTGTTTATTCTATTTATACGTGGAATATATATATTTGCATTCGACAACATCGTAGCGTAGTACCTCTGATTTATTTAGTTTCAAACTCTCTCTATTCCAAACAAAATTTTATCGAAAACTCCATTAACGTAATTTAGTGGCAATGTGTATATAAATTGTCAGTATGTTTAAATCGGTATATATATTGGATATTTGGACCAATTCGCAGCTATCATTCTAATGTGGTTTTTAGATTTATAGCTGCACTAAACAAATTAACACAATCGTCGATATTACTTTTGTTTCATATAAATAATTCACTTTAAAACGATGTACCTAGTGCTTTGTTTGAAGTAAATGCCAAATTAGCGATCTGTTATAAGAAACCTTTACATTGATTTATTCGTGTAGGGAAGTCGAATGAGAACCAAATCACAGAACGAGTGAAACGAAAACGAAACCGCTACTATTTTAGTTAGGTGACAATTGGTGAGATATAAAAATTTCTAACGAAATTATAAATAAGAGAAATTGTTACCAATTAATTCATGTGAATAATAAACGAATAGAAGTTGCAGTTGGGCCTTGTGCCAGCGAAATTAAGACACATCCAATCCTTTTTAATACACTTTAATTATTAACTTAAAAAATCCAAGATGGCGCTCCGAAGATGGCAGACAGTTTATTCTTAGTTCTATTAAAAATTGGTATCTTGGTTTTTGAGGTCGCATAAATGTGTAAGTAATTGAAATTTAAATCGCCAATATGGTGGATAAGTTTTGTCATTGGTCATCTGATTCGACTAAGAATCAGTATCTGAAGGTTGTCAAAGTTGCAGATTAGAAATATTTTGTTGAAATTTAACTATTCAAAATGACGGCATCAATATGGTGGATATGCTTTGAATAATTTAACGTCTAATTCGTCTGAGAATCGGTATCTAGGGGAATCTAGAGGTCGCAGATTATAAATGTTTTACCGAAATTCAAAAATTCAGCTTCAAGATGACGAAATCTTTATCATCTCACATATCAAATCAAAAACAAAGAGTGGTTGTAGATAAGGGCATAATGAATTTAAGATTAAGAAGCAATAAACTAAATAAATAATTTTATAAAATTTAAAAAAACACACTTTCAAATATCAACTGAATCTGTTGAGAAATGCACTAAAAAGAAGAAAATAATGCTATATGTACTCCTATCTCATTTCGATTGTGACAAATATGAAGAGATCTTGATCATATTTACGTTTTAACTGTATGAAAGATATTAAGTATGTGTGATTATAGTTTTCAGTCCCGTGATTTGATACCGGAAATTGATGATAACACCACTTCTATTTTCTATTGTATTGTAATATGATATACAGGGTGTAATTAGTTTCATGTCATTAAAAAAACTGGTGGTAGGGAACGACAAGACAAACAAAAAAACCTTATATAACATGGGGTCTCAAGCTCATAGTTTTGGAGAAAAAAAATAAACAAAAATTTCGCAAATTTTCAATAAAATCTTTTGAGAACTGCTGGAATATTGAGGTAGGTTTAGATCTAGATCTGATCTGAAGAAAACTGTACTCTAACTCTCCCTTGTGCAATATTTTAGTTACTGTCGGTGCTTCGTTATGTACAGACGTCCAACTCGCCGTTCGTTGTTTTTGTTATTTTTGAATTTCGCGTAATTGTGTATTTATAGTTAAGATTTATTTTATTGACTTACCGTTCAAGTTGTCAAATTCTTGATTACGTACAGACACAACTTACTTGTTCGTTCTTGTTGTATTCCTTTTTGGCTTTTGTACCAAGTTTTTATTTTATTTTTCTTTATTGACAACGTTAGTTGATAGTTTAGTGTTTAGTGTTGAACGAAGTGCGTATGTACTTAATTCGACGTACCGAACTGTGTATTGATACAGATGCAGAGATTTTGAATCATTTATGTAGGTAGTAAGCTTTTAACCCAGGACACTCATTTATGTTACAAATGTTAATAAACCACATTTAAATTTTCTAATTTATAACAATCCAATATTTTGTTCCAAATTAAAAAACACACATGTAAAGAAATACTCTGTTTAAACCTCTATGGCCATTATTTGCTTGCAATTGTGCACGAAGAGAGAACGAATTATTTACCTCTTTATACCCTCAGTTCAATTGAGGCGGTCCATCAAAGGCGGTCGATGATCCTTTGATACCGCGTGTGCCGGCGAACACACAAAAGTTGTATAATTAGGAAGTACAAGTCCATCGACCAATAAAATCAGTGGTTCTCAACAGTTGTCTACCATAATATTAAATATGTTAACCCAGATCAGTTTTTTTCAAAGTGCCCCTAGAGGGAAAAGTCATAAAGGTTTTTTGTTTGTCTAGTCGGTCCCCATTACTAGTTTTTTTTAATGACATGAAACTGATTACACCCTGTATAACATTTACCACTCATTTTAGTGATGGCCAATGTGATACCCTTGTCTATCCAATGCATTCAACGTGTGGACTAGGGAAAAGCGTCTGTATTCATCCTAGAAACATTTCGGTGCATTTGAACAACAAGCTCTTTTTAAAATAATTTCACTATGCTAAAATCAAAAATAAATATTGTAATGCCATAACTATTTATAATCACCAGCGTGGAATTAGAGAGGACGTCTTCAATGAAAGGTTTTCTTTCGAAACTCCGCTCGAAATTAAAGGATGTATTAAATGCGCTTGTGGTTCCAGGGTTCCATTTTAGTCTAAGAGCTGGCTACGAAAATTAAAAATGATAAGGTGGAAGGCAAATTTCTATGAAAAACCCTCCATTTTTCTTTCGAAAC
The DNA here is from genome assembly GCA_963583905.1 of Stenurella melanura. Lineage (NCBI taxonomy): Eukaryota > Metazoa > Arthropoda > Insecta > Coleoptera > Cerambycidae > Stenurella > Stenurella melanura. The sequence continues at coordinate 17,799,053 of OY757309.1, forward strand.
TCCGCTCGAAATTAAAGGATGTATTAAATGCCCTTGTGGTTCCAGGGTTCCATTTTAGTCTAAGAGCTGGCTACGAAAATTAAAAATGATAAGGTGCAAGGCAAATTTCTATGAAAAACCCTCCTTTTTTTCTTTCGAAACTCCGCTCGCAATTGAAGGATGTATTAAATGCCCTTGTGGTTCCAGGGTTCCATTTTAGTCTAAGAGCTGGCTACGAAAATTAAAAATGATAAGGTGCAAGGCAAATTTCTATGAAAAACCCTCCTTTTTTTCTTTCGAAACTCCGCTCGCAATTGAAGGATGTATTAAATGCCCTTGTGGTTCCAGGGTTCCATTTTAGTCTAAGAGCTGGCTACGAAAATTAAAAATGATAAGGTGCAAGGCAAATTTCTATGAAAAACCCTCCTTTTTTCTTTCGAAACTCCGCTCGAAATTAAAGGATGTATTAAATGCGCTTGTGGTTCCAGGGTTCCATTTGAGTCTAAGAGCTGGCTACGAAAATTAAAAATGATAAGGTGCAAGGCAAATTTCTATGAAAAACCCTCCTTTTTTTCTTTCGAAACTCCGTTCGAAATTAAAGGATGTATTAAATGCGCTTGTGGTTCCAGGGTTCCATTTTAGTCTAAGAGCTGGCTACGAAAATTAAAAATGATAAGGAACAAGGCAAGTTTCTATGAAAAACCCTCCTTTTTTCTTTCGAAACTCCGCTCGAAATTAAAGGGCGTATTAAATGCGCTTGTGGTTCCAGGGTTCCATTTTAGTCTAAGAGCTGGCTACGAAAATTAAAAATGATAAGGTGCAAGGCAAATTTCTATGAAAAACCCTCCTTTTTTCTTTCGAAACTCCGCTCGAAATTAAAGGATGTATTAAATGCGCTTGTGGTTCCAGGGTTCCATTTTAGTCTAAGAGCTGGCTACGAAAATTAAAAATGATAAGGTGCAAGGCAAATTTCTATGAAAAACCCTCCTTTTTTCTTTCGAAACTCCGCTCGAAATTAAAGGATGTATTAAATGCCCTTGTGGTTCCAGGGTTCCATTTTAGTCTAAGAGCTGGCTACGAAAATTAAAAATGATAAGGTGCAAGGCAAATTTCTATGAAAAACCCTCCTTTTTTTCTTTCGAAACTCCGCTCGCAATTGAAGGATGTATTAAATGCCCTTGTGGTTCCAGGGTTCCATTTTAGTCTAAGAGCTGGCTACGAAAATTAAAAATGATAAGGTGCAAGGCAAATTTCTATGAAAAACCCTCCTTTTTTCTTTCGAAACTCCGCTCGAAATTAAAGGATGTATTAAATGCGCTTGTGGTTCCAGGGTTCCATTTGAGTCTAAGAGCTGGCTACGAAAATTAAAAATGATAAGGTGCAAGGCAAATTTCTATGAAAAACCCTCCTTTTTTCTTTCGAAACTCCGTTCGAAATTAAAGGATGTATTAAATGCGCTTGTGGTTCCAGGGTTCCATTTTAGTCTAAGAGCTGGCTACGAAAATTAAAAATAATAAGGAACAAGGCAAGTTTCTATGAAAAACCCTCCTTTTTTCTTTCGAAACTCCGCTCGAAATTAAAGGGCGTATTAAATGCGCTTGTGGTTCCAGGGTTCCATTTTAGTCTAAGAGCTGGCTACGAAAATTAAAAATGATAAGGTGCAAGGCAAATTTCTATGAAAAACCCTCCTTTTTTCTTTCGAAACTCCGCTCGAAATTAAAGGATGTATTAAATGCGCTTGTGGTTCCAGGGTTCCATTTTAGTCTAAGAGCTGGCTACGAAAATTAAAAATGATAAGGTGCAAGGCAAATTTCTATGAAAAACCCTCCTTTTTTCTTTCGAAACTCCGCTCGGAATTAAAGGATGTATTAAATGCCCTTGTGGTTCCAGGGTTCCATTTTAGTCTAAGAGCTGGCTACGAAAATTAAAAAAGATAAGGTGCAAGGCAAATTTCTATGAAAAACCCTCCTTTTTTCTTTCGAAACTCCGCTCGAAATTAAAGGATGTATTAAATGCCCTTGTGGTTCCAGGGTTCCATTTTAGTCTAAGAGCTGGCTACGAAAATTAAAAATGATAAGGTGCAAGGCAAATTTCTATGAAAAACCCTCCTTTTTTTCTTTCGAAACTCCGCTCGCAATTGAAGGATGTATTAAATGCCCTTGTGGTTCCAGGGTTCCATTTTAGTCTAAGAGCTGGCTACGAAAATTAAAAATGATAAGGTGCAAGGCAAATTTCTATGAAAAACCCTCCTTTTTTCTTTCGAAACTCCGCTCGAAATTAAAGGATGTATTAAATGCGCTTGTGGTTCCAGGGTTCCATTTGAGTCTAAGAGCTGGCTACGAAAATTAAAAATGATAAGGTGCAAGGCAAATTTCTATGAAAAACCCTCCTTTTTTTCTTTCGAAACTCCGTTCGAAATTAAAGGATGTATTAAATGCGCTTGTGGTTCCAGGGTTCCATTTTAGTCTAAGAGCTGGCTACGAAAATTAAAAATGATAAGGAACAAGGCAAGTTTCTATGAAAAACCCTCCTTTTTTCTTTCGAAACTCCGCTCGAAATTAAAGGGCGTATTAAATGCGCTTGTGGTTCCAGGGTTCCATTTTAGTCTAAGAGCTGGCTACGAAAATTAAAAATGATAAGGTGCAAGGCAAATTTCTATGAAAAACCCTCCATTTTTCTTTCGAAACTCCGCTCGAAATTAAAGGATGTATTAAATGCGCTTGTGGTTCCAGGGTTCCATTTGAGTCTAAGAGCTGGCTACGAAAATTAAAAATGATAAGGTGCAAGGCAAATTTCTATGAAAAACCCTCCTTTTTTCTTTCGAAACTCCGCTCGAAATTAAAGGATGTATTAAATGCGCTTGTGGTTCCAGGGTTCCATTTTAGTCTAAGAGCTGGCTACGAAAATTAAAAATGATAAGGTGCAAGGCAAATTTCTATGAAAAACCCTCCTTTTTTTCTTTCGAAACTCCGTTCGAAATTAAAGGATGTATTAAATGCGCTTGTGGTTCCAGGGTTCCATTTTAGTCTAAGAGCTGGCTATGAAAATTAAAAATGATAAGGAACAAGGCAAGTTTCTATGAAAAACCCTCCTTTTTTCTTTCGAAACTCCGCTCGAAATTAAGGGATGTATTAAATGCGCTTGTGGTTCCAGGGTTCCATTTTAGTCTAAGAGCTGGCTACGAAAATTAAAAATGATAAGGTGCAAGGCAAATTTCTATGAAAAACCCTCCTTTTTTTCTTTCGAAACTCCCCTCGAAATTAAAGGGCGTATTAAATGCGCTTGTGGTTCCAGGGTTCCATTTTAGTCTAAGAGCTGGCTACGAAAATTAAAAATAATAAGGTGCAAGGCAAATTTCTATGAAAAACCCTCCTTTTTTCTTTCGAAACTCCGCTCGAAATTAAAGGATGTATTAAATGCGCTTGTGGTTCCAGGGTTCCATTTTAGTCTAAGAGCTGGCTACGAAAATTAAAAATGATAAGGTGCAAGGCAAATTTCTATGAAAAACCCTCCTTTTTTTCTTTCGAAACTCCGTTCGAAATTAAAGGATGTGTTAAATGCGCTTGTGGTTCCAGGGTTCCATTTTAGTCTAAGAGCTGGCTATGAAAATTAAAAATGATAAGGAACAAGGCAAGTTTCTATGAAAAACCCTCCTTTTTTCTTTCGAAACTCCGCTCGAAATTAAGGGATGTATTAAATGCGCTTGTGGTTCCAGGGTTCCATTTTAGTCTAAGAGCTGGCTACGAAAATTAAAAATGATAAGGTGCAAGGCAAATTTCTATGAAAAACCCTCCTTTTTTTCTTTCGAAACTCCGCTTGAAATTAAAGGGCGTATTAAATGCGCTTGTGGTTCCAGGGTTCCATTTTAGTCTAAGAGCTGGCTACGAAAATTAAAAATGATAAGGTGCAAGGCAAATTTCTATGAAAAACCCTCCTTTTTTCTTTCGAAACTCCGCTCGAAATTAAAGGATGTATTAAATGCGCTTGTGGTTCCAGGGTTCCATTTTAGTCTAAGAGCTGGCTACGAAAATTAAAAATGATAAGGTGCAAGGCAAATTTCTATGAAAAACCCTCCTTTTTTCTTTCGAAACTCCGCTCGAAATTAAAGGATGTATTAAATGCCCTTGTGGTTCCAGGGTTCCATTTTAGTCTAAGAGCTGGCTACGAAAATTAAAAATGATAAGGTGCAAGGCAAATTTCTATGAAAAACCCTCCTTTTTTCTTTCGAAACTCCGCTCGAAATTAAAGGATGTATTAAATGCCCTTGTGGTTCCAGGGTTCCATTTTAGTCCAAGAGCTGGCTACGAAAATTAAAAATGATAAGGTGCAAGGCAAATTTCTATGAAAAACCCTCCTTTTTTTCTTTCGAAACTCCGCTCGCAATTGAAGGATGTATTAAATGCCCTTGTGGTTCCAGGGTTCCATTTTAGTCTAAGAGCTGGCTACGAAAATTAAAAATGATAAGGTGCAAGGCAAATTTCTATGAAAAACCCTCCTTTTTTCTTTCGAAACTCCGCTCGAAATTAAAGGATGTATTAAATGCGCTTGTGGTTCCAGGGTTCCATTTGAGTCTAAGAGCTGGCTACGAAAATTAAAAATGATTAGCTGCAAGGCAAATTTCTATGAAAAACCCTCCTTTTTTTCTTTCGAAACTCCGTTCGAAATTAAAGGATGTATTAAATGCGCTTGTGGTTCCAGGGTTCCATTTTAGTCTAAGAGCTGGCTACGAAAATTAAAAATGATAAGGAACAAGGCAAGTTTCTATGAAAAACCCTCCTTTTTTTCTTTCGAAACTCCCCTCGAAATTAAAGGGCGTATTAAATGCGCTTGTGGTTCCAGGGTTCCATTTTAGTCTAAGAGCTGGCTACGAAAATTAAAAATAATAAGGTGCAAGGCAAATTTCTATGAAAAACCCTCCTTTTTTCTTTCGAAACTCCGCTCGAAATTAAAGGATGTATTAAATGCGCTTGTGGTTCCAGGGTTCCATTTTAGTCTAAGAGCTGGCTACGAAAATTAAAAATGATAAGGTGCAAGGCAAATTTCTATGAAAAACCCTCCTTTTTTTCTTTCGAAACTCCGTTCGAAATTAAAGGATGTGTTAAATGCGCTTGTGGTTCCAGGGTTCCATTTTAGTCTAAGAGCTGGCTATGAAAATTAAAAATGATAAGGAACAAGGCAAGTTTCTATGAAAAACCCTCCTTTTTTCTTTCGAAACTCCGCTCGAAATTAAGGGATGTATTAAATGCGCTTGTGGTTCCAGGGTTCCATTTTAGTCTAAGAGCTGGCTACGAAAATTAAAAATGATAAGGTGCAAGGCAAATTTCTATGAAAAACCCTCCTTTTTTTCTTTCGAAACTCCGCTTGAAATTAAAGGGCGTATTAAATGCGCTTGTGGTTCCAGGGTTCCATTTTAGTCTAAGAGCTGGCTACGAAAATTAAAAATGATAAGGTGCAAGGCAAATTTCTATGAAAAACCCTCCTTTTTTCTTTCGAAACTCCGCTCGAAATTAAAGGATGTATTAAATGCGCTTGTGGTTCCAGGGTTCCATTTTAGTCTAAGAGCTGGCTACGAAAATTAAAAATGATAAGGTGCAAGGCAAATTTCTATGAAAAACCCTCCTTTTTTCTTTCGAAACTCCGCTCGAAATTAAAGGATGTATTAAATGCCCTTGTGGTTCCAGGGTTCCATTTTAGTCTAAGAGCTGGCTACGAAAATTAAAAATGATAAGGTGCAAGGCAAATTTCTATGAAAAACCCTCCTTTTTTCTTTCGAAACTCCGCTCGAAATTAAAGGATGTATTAAATGCCCTTGTGGTTCCAGGGTTCCATTTTAGTCCAAGAGCTGGCTACGAAAATTAAAAATGATAAGGTGCAAGGCAAATTTCTATGAAAAACCCTCCTTTTTTTCTTTCGAAACTCCGCTCGCAATTGAAGGATGTATTAAATGCCCTTGTGGTTCCAGGGTTCCATTTTAGTCTAAGAGCTGGCTACGAAAATTAAAAATGATAAGGTGCAAGGCAAATTTCTATGAAAAACCCTCCTTTTTTCTTTCGAAACTCCGCTCGAAATTAAAGGATGTATTAAATGCGCTTGTGGTTCCAGGGTTCCATTTGAGTCTAAGAGCTGGCTACGAAAATTAAAAATGATTAGCTGCAAGGCAAATTTCTATGAAAAACCCTCCTTTTTTTCTTTCGAAACTCCGTTCGAAATTAAAGGATGTATTAAATGCGCTTGTGGTTCCAGGGTTCCATTTTAGTCTAAGAGCTGGCTACGAAAATTAAAAATGATAAGGAACAAGGCAAGTTTCTATGAAAAACCCTCCTTTTTTCTTTCGAAACTCCGCTCGAAATTAAAGGGCGTATTAAATGCGCTTGTGGTTCCAGGGTTCCATTTTAGTCTAAGAGCTGGCTACGAAAATTAAAAATGATAAGGTGCAAGGCAAATTTCTATGAAAAACCCTCCTTTTTTCTTTCGAAACTCCGCTCGAAATTAAAGGATGTATTAAATGCGCTTGTGGTTCCAGGGTTCCATTTTAGTCTAAGAGCTGGCTACGAAAATTAAAAATGATAAGGTGCAAGGCAAATTTCTATGAAAAACCCTCCTTTTTTTCTTTCGAAACTCCGTTCGACATTAAAGGATGTATTAAATGCGCTTGTGGTTCCAGGGTTCCATTTTAGTCTAAGAGCTGGCTATGAAAATTAAAAATGATAAGGAACAAGGCAAGTTTCTATGAAAAACCCTCCTTTTTTCTTTCGAAACTCCGCTCGAAATTAAGGGATGTATTAAATGCGCTTGTGGTTCCAGGGTTCCATTTTAGTCTAAGAGCTGGCTACGAAAATTAAAAATGATAAGGTGCAAGGCAAATTTCTATGAAAAACCCTCCTTTTTTTCTTTCGAAACTCCGTTCGAAATTAAAGGATGTATTAAATGCGCTTGTGGTTCCAGGGTTCCATTTTAGTCTAAGAGCTGGCTACGAAAATTAAAAATGATAAGGAACAAGGCAAGTTTCTATGAAAAACCCTCCTTTTTTCTTTCGAAACTCCGCTCGAAATTAAAGGATGTATTAAATGCGCTTGTGGTTCCAGGGTTCCATTTTAATCTAAGAGCTGGCTACGAAAATTAAAAATGATAAGGTGCAAGGACAATTTTTATTTAAAAACCCTCTTTACTAACTCAAATGTACATAGCTCTCTCTCTCTGCAGCCAAAAGTCGCTCCCGGGGAGGGAAGCGTGATTGGGTGGCGTTAATTTTTAATCAAAATAAAATCTTTGAGTGCAGCTCCGAATGTTTGTGTAGTTATAGTTTTTAACTGTATAAATTGCGTAAAATTATTGCCAGAAGTCTAGGTCGGGGATTAAATGTTACCAGAAGTCGGCAAAGTTGTAAGAAAATTGTTCAAATTTTAATGTCAAGGTGCAGATCTGGCGATTTCGTTTTAATATTACTTATGGCTTAAAAAAGCTGTACATAAATTGCCTGAAGGCAAAATGATGGCTAAGTGTATAAAAAATGGTAAAAGTTACTGAAGCGGTAAAACAAATGTTGTTTTATCTAAAATAATTTTATGCAGTTTTGGCAATTTGTGTTTGTATTATTTAAACTTTTAATAAATTTCAAATGAATTACGAGTAGACAAAACGAAGGATAAGTGTAAATAACAAAGAAGTATAAATAATATCTTGTGTTAACTCGTTTTTTTTATATTACTAAAAAAATAGTTTATTCTCACCACAGGGTAAAAATAGGTTTTTCATTTACATTCACAATCTGACTGATCATCTACATCCTCGTCGCTGATATAATCAACATGTGTTTCATCATCCAAAACATAAATTAATAATTTTAAAAACTGTTGTATAAAAAAAAGTTTTTTAACGTGCAATAATTGAATACTTTACTTTCAGATTCTTCGTTATTTACTATAACATCTTTGACTGTTACTACGGTCGGGGTGGACTTGAAATTTCAATTAGTCTTGTCGGAAGAAGCAAAACATGAAACTTTTAAATGTTCATAACTAAATAAATATATCAGCAGGAAGACTTCCTAATGTCGATATCAGGAGATCGAAATTGGCATTTTCACGGCATCATTAATTGCATGGGCGAAATCGAAAATTCGAGCCGACAGAAGTGAACGAAAAATAGCATTTTTTTAAGTTTCGCTGAATTCGATTTATATTTTGTTTCATTAACGTCACTAATACGTTAATAACTGGAAAATCCGGAAGTATAGGGAGATTTTAAATAAAAAAACAAAATCGCCAGAACTGCACCTTGATATAAAAATTTGAAAAATTTTCTAACAAGTTTACCGACTTGTGGCAACATTTAATCCCCGACCTAGACTTCTGGCAATAATTTTACGCAATTTCTATTGTTAAAAACAATGACTACACAAAATTTCAGAGCTGCACTCGAAGATTTTGATTCAAAATTAACGCCGCCCGATTACGCTTCCCTCCTCCGGAGCGACTTCTGGCTGCAGATCTATGTACTTTTCCGCTAGTAAGGGGGGTTTTTACATAAAAATATTCCTTGCGTCCTATCATTTTCAATTTTCGTAGCCAGTTCTCCGTCTATTTTATTTTAATTTGGTCTGCCTGTTTGTACTTTGTTTATAATACAAATATATTTTTTTTAAATTTGATGTTTTGTATATGTTTTATTAACAATATTTAAATAAATATACTTATATTCTCCCTTATATTTATTCTAAAATTTAGTATTTCCTTTTGGAATTACATTTTGTAAAAGATGAAGTAGAGCAACACTATTCGATTTCGGGACCTTCGGAACCAGTCTCGGGACTTGAAGTTTTGGTCCCGGGACTTGGAAACCAGAGAGCCGGCTGTATAGATTTCCTATAAATAAGACACATGAAAAATTTTGTATGAATGAGTAAGTACTACCACAGACCTACAGGGAGCCACTTTTCATATAAGCAAATTTTGCCCGCGCCATGGAATTTTACCCGAAGTGACGTCAAAATGGGAGGCTGCGGGCAAATAAGAAGAGGCAGCCTATTTTTTTAATAAGTAGAAGGCTTGTACTTTAACTTAAAAAAATAATTCATTTATTCGATGACTTAAGAAAACACAAAAAAAAATACTTTAATCGAGGGTCACTCAGGTTTGAGGGCATATTAAGCCCGGCACCCCACTACAGTGTCATTGTATACCTCAAAACCTACATTTTGACGTAAGTTTTATTCATGTATTCGATGACACAAAAAATCGTGACCGGAAGTGACGTCAGAATTCCATGACGCGGACAAAATTTGCACAAATGGAAAGTGGCTCCCTGTATGTCTTTTTTTTTCTACGGAGGAGGGGAAATCTTGCATAAGACCCCTGCTGGTTGTTGGTGCCGGGAGTGTCGGATTCCTACCGACTAAAATCCCTCCCCCTCAACTCGCTCATCTCGCTGGAACCGCTTTCCGCATTACTTCGGTGAGACAGCCGTCCTAATCTCCAACACTACCTCATCTCGTCTTTGCTCTTATTCTCTATTATGCTCCTTATAGCTCTATATGAATAGTTCCATTGCTCTTCTTCTGATGTGAGGTCTGCCTTCATATTTTCCTCATTGAATAGTTTTCCTGTATGTCGCGTATAGCTTTGTCGGGCCTCGTACCATTGGGGCCAGACAAAGAGTGTGTGTTCCACATCGTCCTGTCTCCCGCAGTAGTTGCATAAGTCAGTTTCGGCCCTCTGGCGTTCATAAAGGTACTTTCTGAAGCAGCCGTGTCCCGAAAGGGCTTGCGTCAGAAAGTAGTCCACCTCTCCCTATGGTCTCTCAATCCATGTTTGGATGTCCGGAATTAGTCGATAGGTCCACCGTTCTTCTGTTGTGTTTGTACATGCCTTTTGCCACCTGTCCTTGAGATTATCTCTTGCTGTTTGTGCGTCTATACCTGAATATTTTTCCCAGCGTTCTTTCATCATAAGGTCTATAGGTGGGATTCCCGCTATAACCGCCGCTCCCTCTGTGGAGATAGTTCTATATGCTAAGCAAATCCTAATGTTAACCTTGCGTTGTATGCTGAGCAGTTTTTTAACAAGTTTTTTGTTTCTCGTCGCAGTATACCAGATAGGGGCAGCGTACAGCATTTGGGAGTGTATGACACTCGACAGCAGGTGTCTCTTCGACGCTCTAGGTCCTCCCACGTTTGGCATGAGATTCGCCAGGGCTGTGGTTGTCCTTTCCACTTTCTGAACGGTCTGGCTCACGTGCTCAGCGAAGGTGAGCTTTGTATCTAGCCAGACTCCTAGATATTTGAGGGATCTCTGCGGAATTACTGCCACGTCTTGCACGTTGAACTGTATCGGTGTTATTTTACTCTTTGTTGTTAGGAGGGCGGCCTCTGTTTTCTCTGGTGCTAGCTGGAGCCCCCTATCCTTCAGCCAGTTGGAGACTCGGTGAAGGGCGATGTTTGCCGTGCTCATAAGCAGTTCTTCTCCTTTGGCGACCACCAACATGGCCACGTCGTCCGCAAATCCTATCGTAGTAATTCCTTCTGGTTGTTCCAGCCTAAGTAGGCCGTCATACATTATATTCCACAGGGTTGGACCAAGTACCGACCCCTGTGGAACGCCGCTGTTTACCTGTCTCACCTTCGAGTTGCCTTCCGCCTCTAGGATGATCTCCCTGTTTGATAGGTACGATGCTATGAGACTTATGAGGCTCTCCTCGATCCCCCTGTTTCTGAGCTCGTCTAGTATCATCTGCCAAGGTGCACTATTAAATGCGTTCCTTATGTCTAAAGTTATGATTGCACATAGTCTCCGATGCGGGCAGGAGTGGCTTTTCTGTGTCTCGCGAGCTATCCTCATGACTTCTCTGATGACGTCCACTGTTTGTCGTCCTTTCCTGAACCCGTATTGATGTTCCGATAAGCCGCCGGTATGTCTATGGTAGTACTTACTCACTCACATAAAGATTTTCATCTTGTTCATAGAAAATCTATACAGCCGGCTCTCCACCTATTAATGGGCTTGTTCGGCATTTTTTTTATTTCATAAATCGAAAGTGCAAGTACAAATTAATGGATCTGCAAAAAATCAGAATCTTATTCGCACGTTTAGTATCTTAAAAACTATTACAAATTTCCATCTCGCGAAAATGGGGCGTGACCAGGCGCTACGTCACTATACGCATAGACTCGGCGATCTCAATAGACTTGATGCTCCTTATTGGTTATAATTATAAGTGTTTTCGAAGTATTGTTTGTTTTGCTTATTACTTGACAGTAGGGGAGTACAATTTGGTGAAATGTCCTCCTGCCAGAACGAATTTTCGATTTCGACCCTGCAATTTACGATTATAATTCATCGCCGACCTTCTCCTTTCCGTAGACACATAGAACGAACTTCCACTCGACGTATTTATTTAGTTACCAGCGTTTAAAAATTCCATGTTTTTCGACTTTTCAGGTTAAATTTGAAAGGTCCCAGAAAGCCATTTTTCTTACGTCACTTGCGTATAGTGACGTCACAAATGAGCGCTCGGTTTTTGCAACTATTACTAATTTCAACTCCTTATATCTCGAGAACGGAAAAAGTTAATAATACGAAATTTTAAGTGTATAATGAGAATATCGAGTACTATATGAAAAAGTATAAAAACCATATAAAAAGAATATCATGGAACAAGCCCATTGTAGTCGTTCAATGCTCGTGCATCAAATGAGCTCATTACGTTTTTGGTTCTAATTAATGAACCTAAAAGCACTTTTTATTCGGTATTTAAGTTCAGCCTATTAGTAAATGGATCCCTATACAATTTTTTTTCTAAAATGTCGTCCAGTTTTAGTTGGGCGTTTTCGACTGCGAATATCTGTGTAAACAATAACAATTAAAACTATGATATTTGAGTAAAATATTTAGCTGTTAATTATTTGTGGTTGGACACGATCGATTTCAACTTTCTACTTCTTTAAATTAATTCCATTTTAAATTGCGATAATTTATATAAAAAAGTTTTTGTGATCGACAGATTCCTTACATGAATATAAACATTAAATATACACAAAAAGTTATGTTTTATTTTGTATATTTGTAGAGTTAAATATCTAATCAACATTATCATTACTGTGAGATTTAAAAAAAATAAACTGCCATGCATACATGAGATAAGAGGTCGATAATGGTTTAAAAACATGTCGGTTTCATATTAAAGGAATACAGAAAATGAAACACTTAAAAATAACTTCTTTAACACATTCTCAAAAAAAGAATAATTAATTAACTAGTAAAATTTAATTTTAAAAACTTTTCTTAAGGTGGCTATTCTAAATATTGACTACCTTTCTAATTCTACTAAATATTGACTATCTTTCTAATTCTACTAACAAAAATGAGTTGTGCGATTTACTCCAAACATACAATTTAGACATGGTAATAAATGAACCGACAAGAATATCTGTGAGAAACAAAAGCTGTATTGATTACATTTGTACAAATGTCAGAATTACTCCTAAAGTTACTTGTAAAGTTTTAAATGATGGTTTGTCGGATCACACCTCTCAAATATTAGAGTGCAAATATATAACAAAAGAATCTGTTGAGAAAAATGAGCGTTATGCAAGAACCTATAGTGAGGCAAATTATAAAACTTATTATCATCAGTTGCAGAATGAACACTGGGATGATGTTTTTAATGCAGTGACGGTCGATGAGGGTTTTAATAATTTTATAAATATTTTGACATATCACTATAATTCAAGTTTTCCCTATAAAAAAATAAATATTAAACATGCAAAAAATGCTTGGGTAACACCAGGCATTAAGAAATCATCAGAAAGGTTGAAGTTCTTGTATCAAATTAAATCATCAACAAATAGCCCAAATGACATAAGTTATTACAATAAGTATAAAAAAATTTATAAAAAGGTTATTATTGATGCAAAGAAAATGTATAACGATTCCTTTTATAGTAAAGCCAGTAATAAGACAAAAGCAATATGGTCAATAATAAATAAAAATACATGTGACAGAAAAATAAATGATATAAGTGAAATAAAAATTGATAATAAAACAATAACTGAATCATCTATAATTGCAGAACAATTTAACAAATATTTTACAGATCTACCCTCCAAGTTAAATGACGAACTTGTGACACCAAGTCATGAATTAAACCTAAATTCTATATCAGTATACCCCTCAATTTTTTTAGAACCTGTGACAGAAAATGAAATTTTTAATATCATCTTGGCATTAAAAAATAGTAACGCATCAGGAGTAGACAATTTAAGTGCTAATTTAATTAAAAAATCAGTCAAATTTTTAGTGGCTCCACTTACATATTTAATAAATCTATCTCTAACTGAAGGAACATTTCCATCTATCTTAAAAATAGCTAAAGTTCTTCCTCTACACAAAAAAGGAGATAATACTTTGCCTGAGAATTATAGACCGGTGGCACTTTTGTCGACTATTTCCAAAATAGTAGAACGTGTAGTTTTTAACAGAATTGTAATTTTTTCAGAAAAAAATAAAATATTGTCAAATGCTCAACATGGTTTTCGTAAAAAATATTCTACTCAGACTGCAATACTAGCATTTTTAGAGAAACTTTATGAAAATTTAAATCAAAATAATAAATCTGGACTCTTTATGGATCTGAGCAAAGCTTTCGACCTAATAAATCATTCGATCCTTATCCTTATCATGAAACTGGCCTTAGAGGCAAAGCAAAAGACTGGTTGACATCATACCTTACAAATAGATTTCAATTAGTAGAAGTTAATGGTACTCAATCGAGTAAACTAAAAATAGAATTTGGCGTACCACAAGGGTCCGTTTTAGGGCCTTTATTGTTTTTATTTTATATTAATGACTTACCGAGTTTCTTTGATGAGTATTTAATCATGTTTGCTGACGATAATTCCTATTTGTGTTGCGGAAAAACTATGCAGAATGCTTTAGCTTCTTTACAAGACAACATAGTAAGATATGCTGAATATTTTAAAATAAACAGATTGTTCTTGAACATTTCTAAAACAGTATTTATTATATTTTCTCCTAGAAATTCCACATATAATAATAGTCATCTAATCAAATTAGAGGGTAAATCTATACAACAAACACATTCTACAAAATTTTTAGGAATACATATTGATAATGCCCTAAATTGGGATACGCACATAATGTCTGTTGCTAAGAAAATCTCTTCCACCTGTTATGCATTGTACAGATTATCAAAATTAGCCAGTAGACAAACACTGTTAACCTACTATTATGCACACTTTCTATGAAGAATATCATATGGTATTATTTTCTGGGGTTCAACTCACAAATCTGAAAGATTATTCAGATTACAAAAAAGAGCAATTCGTTATATTTTAGGAACATCAAAATTTGAATCGTGTAAAAAGATATTTAAAGATCTACAATTATTAACCTTGCCCTGTATCTATATTTTAGAAGTACTCGTTTACGTACAAAATAATTTTAACTCATTTTTGCCAAGTAATTATAATCATAATTATAGTACAAGAGAAGGTCACAATTTGTTAATCCCTATACATAGCTTATCAAAATATGAGGAAAATCCGAGGTATATGGGAATAATCTTATATAACAAGCTACCTCAACAATTTAAAAATATTAGCAATGCCAGAACTTTCAAGAAAGATGTTAAAACATTTTTAATTAATAACTGTTTCTACTCAGTTGAAGAATTTTTAGACATGTGAATTTTGTACTTGTTGATCTACGTATTTATTTTATTTTATTTTAATTGAAAATTCGACGCATATTCATATTAAATGTAAAAGTTATTTGTGACAATGTAATTTTATATATGTAAGTTGTCTTTGTTTTTAGAATATTTGTTAGTGTTATAGTTTCTATTATTTTAAGCTCTTAATTATGTCATAATCAGGGGGCACTAGCGTGGTGGTGTCTAATCGTGTGACTAATCCTATACCGTTGTAATTGGTCTTTTGGATAATAAAGTATTATTATTATTATTATTATTATTATTATTATTCCCTAGAAAGAGACATTTAAATTTAAAAATTATGTTAATCTTCTTATTTCCTAGTTTTAGATCTAGCTATTTTGCAAACCACTGAAATTATTGAGTGAAAATTCATAGCAATAGTCTTGTTATGGTTCTACTTAAGTGCTCTTATAGTTTTTTTAAATATACGTACTAAGAAAAAAAAGTTATGGGCAAAAGTAATAAATATTTCCCTATCGGATGTCTCTTTCTAGGGAATGGCCCCCTTAAAATAATAAAAAATATCGAAATATTTGTGGCAAATCTATATTCCAAGCGCAGGTTAGGAATTGTCTGATGATAAAAGAATATGTCCGAAATATCTATTCTGTATTTTCTTCTGTTTTTAATATGCAGCATTCCCTATTGCACCAGGGCGGGGATTGGGAGATATGCCTATTTACTTAACTTTCTGAATTTAAAAGCCTGAGGAAAACAGAAATATCACATTTAATATTAAATCGATTACACTTGTTATTATACTCTTCGCAAATACAAAACGATGAGTATATTGCATTCGATCGGTACATTTCTAAAACCGGTAATACGCTCGTAGAGAAAAAAATTCATATTACTGTGTTGGTGATCGAATTCTAAACAACTTTTAAAATGTCCGCCCGTCCGTCTGTCACGTTTCTTGTAAGCACGATAACTTTAGAACGAAATGTCCGATTGTATTGAAATTTGGACAGTAAGTTAGTGGCAGCTAGAAGAACCCTAGTTTTAACAACATCGATCACTAGATAAAACAGTTATTAATTATTTAAATTTGTATATTTCTATTATATAATATTGTTACATTGCAAATGTAATTGGCTAATTATCTAATAGTCCTTAATGTTTATTAACTTCCAGCAATTTTGTTACAAATGCGATAAGATTATGGACCAAGCTTTTGCGGCGTTCATTCCTCTTGCAGTTAAACAAAGCCATCACTCGCTAATACAGACTAGCATTATTTTTTTATTTACGATAAAAACGCGGAAAGTTTTCTATACAATATGCAACAATTATATAAAAAATGCAGTAAATCGGCGAAGGATATAATGGTTAGCTTGTTTATCTATTTGGTTCGTTTACATACTTATAATAAAACCAATGAAGTATTTACAGAGAAATAAAATGACCAAACCTGTATAAGGAAAATTATAGTAACTTTTGATTACCGCTTCAACGGAAATACAATTTGTATGTATGACTGGTGTTTTGCTATTACTGTATTGTGTATTGTTGAATACTTGTCTTCCGTTATAATAGGAAACGATTAATTTTTCTGTTTTGCAGAGATTTGTTAGACGTACAATTTATTGAAAATTGAAATCGCCGAAGGACCCAACGGCGTTCTCTCTTCAGTTTTCAATCATATTCCAATAAGCGTAATGCACAACTCGTATGTTGTTTTTATCGATCCATTTTATACACGTTATGAAAGATTACAAGATACATATTCGGTACGGTAGCAGTAATTTAAAACCGATGCTCTGGAATTCAGGAATCGCTACTGTGGCATATGTGACTTTTGACCTATACATAATTTATCTGGTCAGTAACGATTTTCTGAGCAGTGTATTCTCATATAAAAGGTAAACCAACTTTATATTAAAAAAAATATTATTTTAGAATTGAATAACTGATGTCTCGTTTCTAAACTAAGACAATTTTAATATTTTTTTTTTGTAAATTGACCGGCCGGTAAAGGAACGGCCCCTAAAAATTATGAAGTAAAATATCAATGTTTGTTCGGTTAATTGAACCCTATTTATTACTTAATATAGATTTTGACGTCCGGTGAAAATTTGCTCGATTTTTTTATTTGTTCATTTTACATCGATCTCAATTTTTAATTAGAACAATTATTTTGGAACAATTTTACAGCAAATTTGTATCTAAATTTTATTTGGAAAATTGTGGCTTCGGGCTCATAGTGTATGCTAGTTGCACTCTTCATTGAGCTATCGCTTTTATACAGATCGGTTTATAATGTTGTGATTTGTGAGCATTTAATACGGCCTTATTGCCATGCATGGATTATACGTCGTTGGCTTCAACGTAATACACTTAATCTATATTAGTAGGCTGCATGATGAACACGAGCTAGTTGATCGCCACGTATCGGAAATCATCGCATCTCGAATCGACTCTTGCCAGTGGTTAAAAGGCAACTAGTAGGGTTTAGGTTAAAGAAAGACTATTTATAAAATTAACTAGATCTTTTTTAATCCATGATGATTAGTATGCATTTTTAATTTACAATTAAAATAGGTATACTTTTATATACTTGCACGAAATATATATTTTTAAAAGTTTTATAACAAAATGTCAATGCTGTTTTTCCAATTTTTCGACGAATTTGTTGTCAGTAGGTAAATATATTATTTTACGTTTATTATACAAATATATAGAGAATGTAAACTTTATTTCATCCTTAGTGAAAAACGTAAATATCTGGTGGCCAATATTTGTCGACTATAAATTACCAATTTAATAAAGAATGGGAAAGTTGTATAAACGAGGTAAACGATTCCAATTAAATTTAAGGTAAAGAAGGAAGAGTAATAACGAGCTCTCGCAGTTCCTTCTAGTTATCCACGTGAAAATCGCAAACGAATCAAATTGTAACAAATTTAATTTAAATTTGATAAGCTTTTTATTGAAAAGTATTTCAATTGGGACTTTAGATTAAATATCCAGAAAATACATACGATGTTTATTATTTTCATTCTAATTAAATATTTAAATATACATTTCAGCAGGGCCGTCGAGAGGAAATCAGAGCCCGGGGATAGTGACATGCGGGCCCCCGGCCCCCAACTCTTCGGTGTAATTTTGAAGGTGGCATTCCTCACAGTAAAATATTTGATTGCAATTTTCGAAGAGCGGGGGGGGGTTAATTCCTTGCGACACCAAGCTGTAGTGCTTCTTTGCTTCCCCCTACATTTTTCCTCATCAAAAATGTATTTATTACCTCTTAAAATCGATATTTACATATGCATCTCCATCTCCCCTAAAACGGCCCGGGGCCCCTCAAAAACTCCGGACCCGGGGGAAAATATGTAAATATTTTATATAAATGTATAAATATATATAATATATAAATATTTATTAATACAATTTTATTACAAAAATATCACAGGAGTATTTGCCTACGAAAATGTCGATTTAGTTTGAAACATTAGTAGATTAAAAACTTCGAAATATAATTGCTCGGTTCTGAAAAATTGTAAATAATCTTAAGTCTTAAAAAGAGATCAAACAGGAAATAGATATTGTGCACAAAATTATCTTAGAAATGTTGAAATGCAGATCAAATCAAACCCAAGCAGATTCCGGTCACATAATAGTAACCTAAGAGGTGTTACTAGTATTCCTAGCGTTATGCCCCAAGATGTGTATCGTTGAATGATCCCAACAAATTTTAAATGGATTTGCATCATTTTTACTTTCACATCCACATAGTGGATTTCAATTTTTTTTTGTTGAAATAGGTTTAGAATGTCACGAAACGTCGAGATTTTAAATTTGAGCGAAAAAATATTTCTGTCTGTTGGTCTGTCTGTCGGTCTGTGACTTTTTCTTGTGTGCACGATATCTCTGGAAGAGTTTAAATATAGACTTGAAATTTTATACACGTATGTACTATAACGAGATCTGGAACTGGATTGTTTTTTTTTAACTTATCCGATGAAGGGTTGAGGGTAAATAGAGGTAAATAGGAGAAAATAAGTAAAGCAAGCTGGTAAGAGTACACAAATTTGCGATTTGGTGTATATACTAGAAGCAAAGGCCTCAGATTTTTTATAATATTACCATCCCCCCCGCACCATCCCCACTCCATTATAAAAGGGCTTGATAAAATAAATTTATTGGGGAAAATAGGTGGAGGAAGCTAATGAGAGTCCAGAAACTTTATTTTTGGCGTCTATGCTAGATACCAACATTTCAATTTTTTATGACATCTGCCCCAAATATTAAAATTCTGTGACCAACTATTTCCACGTACTAGAGTACAAATATGGTCAAAATATTTTTCTTTAAAGAGACGGATAGAAAATCTGGATGTGGAAGTAGTGATTCCTTAGGCAGCGGTTTTTCAATTTGCTTTTAGAATATCTGCAAAACTTAATGTGGAAACTATTGTCACAAACATAAATGCACCACATCTTGCTATTTCAAAGACTGATGAAGAAAATGTACAAATCCGTTATTGAGAACTATAAACTAATTGTTGTTAAACAAATTATTGAAGAATGCCCTTTATAATATTTCACACGGTCAATTCCAAATTTGTTTTAACCAGCATGTATTTCTTACTTCTATGTAGGTTAACGGCTAAAAATTAAGCTTGATAAAGAGGTTCATGTTGATATCAACTAACGCTTTCGACACACTTGTTACAATAATTGTTTCAGATTTACGGAAAAATGTATTAATTTTTACTGCCCTCGCATACCGAAGGAAGTATTGTATTCGAGAAAAATCACCCTCATGTAGGTTACGAAAATATTGGTTTTGTAATTCCGTCGGTCTATCTGTCGGTCTGTGTCTGTTGGCGCATTAATTAAAAATCCTCTTGACGGAGAACAGTCAAATTGGTTAGACTCTGGAAAATATACATGATGGACCATCTAAAGGGAGCAAATAATGAAAAAAAAGTCCGCTCATATTTAAAATTTCCCCATTTTGACAAAAAAAAAAATTGAAAATTTTCTTACCAAATCCCCCACGCGCATGAATTAACTGCAGGAAATTTTTCTCGTACATGAACTTTTTAAGAAAATTACCCACGTCGCTCCACCACTCGGGATAAATGCAGATAACCACTGCTGGTGGAGCCGAAGAACATATTTTGCGAATTTAAGGTGCTAATCTACATTGGGCTGCATTATATAGAAAAGGCAGAATTAAGGACTGAAGCTGTATAAAAAATTTGAGAATCCTGGACAATGAATAAATAAGGCAACTTACAAAAGATCTTTCGGGTCGAGGTGAACAAAAACTGAGGATCTAAGCCACCTCTGAAACAATTTCCAATCTGCAGCCGATTTTCTTTATAAATTTTACCTTAAGGTGGCCATTCCCTAGAAAGAAACATCCGATAGGGAAATATTTATTATTTTGGCCATAACTTTTTTCCTTGGTACGTATATTTAATAAAAAAAATCGGCAGCCACTGGAAGCAGCTGGAACGTCCCCACCTGGTTGAAATTAGTGATGGGCTGCTAAACAGCAGTCTGCTACTTTTTAGCTGCAATTTGATTCGTAGCAGTAGCAAATGCTACGAGCTCTGATAGTCAATTCAAATCAGCCGTCATGACATCCCTTTAAATCAAATATATTATTGTAATGTGACCCACCTATATCTATCTAATTTACGACGTCGTATGTGTTCACCGCCAAAACAGCAATAGAATTATTTATATTTCATTTAAAACTAGTGACCAATCCTCAAACTCTGAATAATTATAAACACCTGATATATGATGATATTTAATCATGTAACATTTTCCGCAAATATTAATAAAGTTTATAATGAAAAAAGAAAAAAAAAACGCACTGTGTTGGGATCGAACCGTCGATCTCTTGATTTGTAAGTCGACGCATACATACATGCATAACAAATTTATTCAATATTAAAATCGTATAAAACATTGCCTCCCCGGATCGTGATCCGGAGTCAACCGTACAACCACGTCGCACAGCGCCGTGGTGTTAGTGCGGTTGGGCGGATCGCGACCGGTTCGGCTCAATAAAATTACGTAACATAGACAAAACTCCTGCCGCCTGTGGCAGCTTAAAATCGTCATTAAAATTTTACATATTTAAAACTTAAATTTAAGAACACTGAAACTAAGAAAACACTGAAAAATTTGGATAAAAACACTGATATAATTTTGGTTGCTGAGCCGGGAATAAACTCAATGGAAAAGGCCCGTTCGAGGCAATTGTGCCCCAACAGTCTATTCGCCGTTGGGAAGTTGTGATTAGTAGAAAGAAAAATTAAGTTTTAAAAGTAGTTTGAATTTTTTACAAAGTTTCTTGGCCAAAAGGGAATTTTACAATAAAAGGACAAAATAAAAATTTACAAAAATACAAACAGGTGACAAACAATAAGAAAGAGAAAGAGGATGAAAACTTACGACGTGGTTTTACATGTATTGATTATATGATAGTATAGAGACATTGAATTCTGTTTGTTCTCTATACAATAATTTGTAAAAAAAAATGTAGGTATATAAAAAAGGTGCAAGTGTGATATACCGTTGAAATCGAAATTTTAACTGCTTTCCAATGGTTAGATTACAAATTGAAAGTAATAATAAAATAAACAAGTTGTTGTGCCAAAATGGCACTAAATGTAATCCGATCTCAACCAAAACCGTTTCAGATCTTCTAGAGCACTAAAGAAACCCGCATGCAAAGTTTCATCCAAATCCGTCCAGTAGTTTCGCCGATATCGTGCTAACACACATACACACACACAGACATTTTTCAAAAAAGACTTTTTTGGATTCCTGGGATCTCAAAACGTAAAGATTTGATGTTATCTCAATTTTCGATTTTGGACCAATTTTAGTAACCTCCCACAATTTTATTGTCAGGAGGTTAAATATAAGAGTGACTAAGTAAAACCATAACAAGACTATTACTATGAATTTTCACTCAATAATTTCAGTGGTTTGCAAAATAGCTAGATTTAAATTTAAAAATTGTGTTAATCTTCCTATTTCGTAGTTTTAAATCAAGCTATTTTGCAAACCACTGAAATCATCGCAATGGAAAAGGCCCGTTCGAGGCAATTGTGCCCCAACAGTCTATTCGCCGTTGGGAAGTTGTGATTAGTAGAAAGAAAAATTGAGTTTTAAAAGTAGTTTGAATTTTTTACAAAGTTTCTTGGCCAAAAGGGAATTTTACAATAAAAGGACAAAATAAAAATTTACAAAAATACAAACAGGTGACAAACAATAAGAAAGAGAAAGAGGATGAAAACTTACGACGTGGTTTTACATGTATTGATTATATGATAGTATAGAGACATTGAATTCTGTTTGTTCTCTATACAATAATTTGTTAAAAAAATGTAGGTATATAAAAAAGGTGCAAGTGTGATATACCGTTGAAATCGAAATTTTAACTGCTTTCCAATGGTTAGATTACAAATTGAAAGTAATAATAAAATAAACAAGTTATTGTGCCAAAATGGCACTAAACGTAATCCGATCTCAACCAAAACCGTTTCAGATCTTCTAGAGCACTAAAGAAACCCGCATGCAAAGTTTCATCCAAATCCGTCCAGTAGTTTCGCCGCTATCGTGCTAACACACATACACACACACAGACATTTTTCAAAAAAGACTTTTTTGGATTCCTGGGATCTCAAAACGTAAAGATTTGATGTTATCTCAATTTTCGATTTTGGACCAATTTTAGTAACCTCCCACAATTTTATTGTCAGGAGGTTAAATATAAGAGTGATTAAGTAAAACCATAACAAGACTATTACTATGAATTTTCACTCAATAATTTCAGTGGTTTGCAAAATAGCTAGATTTAAATTTAAAAATTGTGTTAATCTTCCTATTTCGTAGTTTTAAATCTAGCTATTTTGCAAACCACTGAAATTATCGTGAAATGTGAAAATTCATAGTAATAGTCTTGTTATAATTCTACTTAGGTCCTCTTATAGTTTATTTATATATGTATCGGATGCCTCTTTCTAGGGAATGGCCATCTTAATAGCTACTATACTAACATATCCCACGTTCTTATTTATCTGTTGTCTCTAAACAAATTATCTTGCTAGTGTAATTAATGCATCATGATTGGACACCTCGTTGATATACAAAAATAATTGAAGTACCTTTTTGTCTATTTGAAATTTAGAAATGTCTAAAATATAAAATGTTTTACTAAACACCTAGTACAAATAATTATTGTAGAATAGCGGTAAAAGTTGAATCCCCACGCTCTCTACATATACAATAAAAACTCTGTTAGTTATTGTGGTAATAAATCTAGTATATCGTGATAATCGACAACAATGAATGCATAGCTTGGCGACGCGGCGTTCCAAATTATCAGCCCGTTTTAAATTGAATGTAAGTATGTCACATTGTTCTCCGTTCAAGATAATATAGTTTCCTATGAAGGAAGCGGTAATGTCAATAATTTGTTCCAGCTTGTCTAGCACATGATGAATAACTAATTGAAGAAAACAATTTTCATTGACTCACGCCCAATAATGGTCACGTTTAGTTCTTGATTTTACAGGAATGAATGTCGAAAAAAATCATTAAATTTCTGTTAGTAGTTATTGAGTCAGAGGTTGGAATTTTACAATTATGAGAGTGAGATTCAGATAAATTTGCAAGAAAGTTTTCACTTTGCTCCTATTTTATGTGCAAAAAAACTTTGGTCAAAGGACTAGTTGCAATAATGATACAATTATACCTTGTCAATGTGATGATGCTAAAACTTCGTGGAATATAATATATACACTACAACATTTAGAATTCCAATACTATTCATTTGTAGTGGCATAATAGTAAACGTTAATAATGAAAAGTGGTTCTAAATGTTCAGACTTTAAATTTTCACGTGTCTGGTCGACAATCCAAAAATGTTCCAAAAACGGTCTTTCAACATCCTCAGAAGTAGTAGGGGTATATTTAAAATACGTATAGTGTTTTACAAATGGCATGTGTGTATTGGGTAATGACAAGTTTCCTGTAAAGAGCTCCCCAGTATGCAGAGAAGTGATATACCTACCCTGGTTTCCCACGTAAAACTCTTTGCAACGCCAATTCATAAATATAATTCGCGATGTACTCGATTCACCGGAGTTCTGATCAACCGCAAAATAAACTGTCGTTAAGTCAAATACTACATGGAATGCATCCACGATCGAAGAATTAGTGTCAACATTACATATGGTAAATGAATTTTTGAAAAATCCAGATTTTCTTGAATTCGGGGATCCATGAAAGCTTGTTGAGTATGCGAAATGGCAACTGCATCGATAGAATTTAGTTGTTTCACTACTTTTTTTACTTTCTCAAAAGGCTCTAGCTGGATATGTTAGGCGAAACGGCGGATGCACTGGCGTTGCCTCGACATTCGCCGTAAATAGAATGCATATTAGCATACTCACATTGTGTATACTGTATACGAGGTATTTGTGGTTCTCAAGAAGTCTACAGAAATGCGAGTCTAAAAAAAATTAAATAATTTCAGAGAAATGACAGGTCGCTACTAACACCAAACGTACAAAATGACATGTGTCACAAGAAAATATCTACGAATGCTTTGGCCAAGCAATTACAATTAAAAGATAGGCTTACTTGTTAAAAATTTTAACAATAAGTGGGCAAGTTTTTAAGATAAGTGGCAATTTTCGCTTGGCACAATATCAAAGGTCAAAGTCGGCAGACGGAATCTTGGTGGAACAGAAATTTACGAAATACTTCTTTTTTGAAAATACTGTAGTTATCTAAAAACTCTTATACACGTTTGATAGCACAAATATTCTAGAATACTCGCCTAAAAACAGAATGAACAAATCTTTACTTTGTGGCACTGGCATGTAAAACACTATCCTAGAGTCGAAATTTTCAAAATTTCAAAAAAGTGTCCATATCTCGAAATCCGTAGGGCTTTCAATAAGGTCAAGTTGTGATATTCTGATAGGTAATGGCGTGGCCTATTTCCGGTTTCAGGATTATCCATTATTTACGGGACACCCTGTACATATATACAGGGTGAGCTCGTAGTGAATCAAAACCTAAACCTCGTCTGTTCGGAAAAAGTTATATACCAAAATTATCCGCCTTGCTGATGCGGTTCGAAATGGTTCTATAAGATATTGGCGTAAAATCAACCGTTATCGAGCAAAATGGCTGAATAGTGAATTTTCATGTCAGCCCGTAATAAGACGAAAACTGAACTTCATCTGTTCAGAAAATGTTATTTACCAGTTTTATCGGTCTCGATGAGTTGGTTTGAAATGATTCTGTATAAATATTTCGTAAAATCAATTGTAATCCAGCAAAATGGACTAACATGTAAATTTTCATAGGAGAGCTCGTAGTGAGTCAAAACCTAAACAATAATAATAATAATAGGCCATAGTGCAGGGGTAGATTCTGGGCCAAAATATGAGGATATAACCATATATGCTTTAGTAAAATGTTGCTGTGGAAAAAGATACAGGGTGTCAAAATTAAAATTATTTATTCGTTTTTTTTGCAATAACTGAACAGCCTTGCCTCTTCAATGATCTTCGCCAAATTTACTAGAGGATTTTTTTTATTCTAAGAAACAATAATTTATGTGTTATATCCTGTTAGATCATAGAGGGCGCCGCAGGACCTGTATCTGATGATTTTTTTTTCAAATTTTTTTGGACGAAACGTTGTGGTACTTATCACCAGAAAATCTGATGAGGGCGTCCACGTATAAAACGTACACTTGGTAGAACTTGATAACTCCAACCGTTTTAGAGGAAATTGCCGTTAAACATTTGAATATTTTTTTGACAGACAAATTCAAATTTAATGAAACAGTGTTTTTATTGAAAAGTGTGCTTTGGTTACGTTTTAGTTCCGTCATGTACATCATTTAATCATTTTATTTTGTTCTTGGGTTCCTCGAGCTAATTTCTTTAACTTATTTATTTAAAATTCCTCGACATAATAATTTTTCAAATAGGGAAATGAGGGATATGATATGTGTTTACGTACAAAAAAAAATTTTTAGCGGACGTGTTGCAGCGATGAGATACTCACTTCAATATCCAAATAGAATACAACCAGATCATAAGATTTTCAAAGATCTGTTTCGTCGTTTGGGAGGAACGGGTTGATTTCGCCATAAAAATTATGTGGGACGACCGAAACGAATTACTCCAGATCAAAAACTAGAAATTTTAGTTCGTGTGGATGAAAATCCTCAAACCAGCTCAAGTCGTTTATCAGCGGCAACAGGGGTCAGTAAACAATCAGTTCTAAGAGTCTTACGCAAAGAACGCTTCTACCCATATCACTTCACTCCTGTACAAAACTCACTCCGAAGGAATCTTCCACAAAGGCTACAGTTTTGTCAATTTGTTCTCAATAAACACAACAGGGATCGAAATTTTTATTTACCGACGAAGCAACTTTTACTCGCCGAGGCGTTTTTAACTCGAGAAATACTCATTACTGGGAAGTAGAAAATCCTCATGGCATTAAAGAAAGGCATTTTTAGCACGAATTTAAGATTAGCGTTTGGTGTGGTATTATCGGCGATCGGTTATTGGAACCATTTGTCCTTCCTCTAAATTTAATTAAATGGTCAGTCTTATCTGTTTTTTCTTCAAAATACTCTTGCTGATATATTTACATGCTTTCATGCTAGACATACGGAACAGAATGTGGTTTATGCAAGATGGAGCTCCCCCTCATTTCTCCATTGAAGTCAGGAGTTATTTTGATAGACTCTCCACGCAAATGGATCGGTGGAGGAAGTGAGTTTGCTTGGCCACCAAGGAGTCCTGATTATAATCCTTTGGATTATTATGTGTGGGGACATATGAAGTCCTTAGTCTATGCAAATACTATCAATTCAAGAGAAGAACTGTGGGACAAAATACAAAACGCGGCCAATTTTATTAGAGGACAGGAAAATGTATTTTTCAATGTAAGAAAATATTTTATGGAAAGATTTAGAAAAGGCATAGAAGTTGGTGAAGACCATATCGAAAATTTACTCTGAGTTGCGGCAATGAGGTTTTTGCATGGGGGGAAAGTTTATACAGTAAATACTAATGTCATTAACTCAACTTTTATGTTATTTTTTGGTCTTCTAATAAGATCAATCTTTTGATTTATGTGTTTATCTCAATACCATGAAAATACTTCATTAGTTCACAAGAAAGTGAGAAAGAGTTTACGCTGTTATTACGATTTTGTTTTCCCTTACGTTTTGTACTTTTTTTTAATAAATACACTTTGTTTCATTAAATTTGAATTTGTCTTTCAAAAAATTATTCAAGTGTTTAACGGAAATTTCCTAGAAAACGGTTGAAATTATCAAGTTCTACGTTCTACCAAGTGTACCTTTTATACGTGGAAATGACGCCCTCATTAGATTTTCTAGTCAGAAATACCACAACGTTTCGTCCAAAAAATATGAAAAAAATTCATCATCAGATGCAGGTCCTGCGGCGCCCTCTATGATCTAACGTGAAGTAACACATAAATCATTCTTAAAATAAAAAAATTTCCTCTAGCATATTTGGCGAAGATCAGTCAAGAGCCTGTTGAGTTATTGCAAAAAAACGAAAACATAATTTGAATTTTGACACCCTGTATCTTTTTCCACAGCAGCATTTCACTAAAGCATATTTAGTTATATCCTCATATTTTGGCCCAAAGAATCTACCCCCTACACTATGGCCTATTAATAATGGTCCGCCCTGTATAATATGGTTACTTACAATTACTGTTACTGTTAATTGTTTCATTAAAAACAAATGGGTGCGACACATGCATAGTATATACATCATAGTATCGACTGTATGTATGTATAAGAAAATAGTTTGGCAATATTGTCCAGATACATATGGAACCAAAATCGACCATCTCTGAACATATGCCACTCTATGATGACTGATGAGGCTGAGCATTTGATTCTATACTCCAGTAACTGTAAGAAACATCCTAAACATTGTAGTTTCTCGCCGACGCTTACGACAAAATCTAAAGAGCCGGGACTATAAACTGTTATGATTGAAGATTTTACGGTGCATGTGTGAAAAATCAGAATAAACACGGCAAAAAAAATTATTGTGTTTAAGAAATTAAAAACATAGGTATTCAGAATATTTTAATGTCTCAAGGACGAAAGAAATATTTTTTATGACATTTTATAAAAGTGAATTTAGTCAACTCGGTAGATACACGACAATGTCAACAAAAAATGCATCAATGAAATCAACTCTCAAGAGTTATCGAGGATGATGTATCTGTGGGGAATCTTAATCGATTTGCTTAGAAGACATAGCAGAAAATATGTGTACCAACGAACGCAACTAAAATAAAACGATAAATACTTATAAACTTACAGTATAATCTTCTCTAGGAATCAACACCTCTTTTTACAAAGGCGCCAGAGTTAAGAAGACTGGAAAATTGTTGTGTACGATTGCCCCGAACATTTAAAAGCAAGTGTTTCTTTTCCAGTTCGTCGGGCATGTACTTCATTTGTAATCGCTTAGTAGGTTAAATCTTAGACTCGTCTGAAGACACTACATTGTTTTACTTTTATACAGGGTGTCTCAAGAACATGGAGAGCGTACAGTTTGAGTTTATTCGCATTTAAAGATTAACATTAAAGACAGTGTTTTACTCATGACTTCCAAACTACTGTGACAAGTGTAATAAAAAATTTGGTCAATATATACACTAAGCACCTATTCTGTGATTGAGAAATATTGTGCCTTTCTTATTTTGTCTTTTTACTCCTAAACTTTGGCATAGATACATTTTTGAAATTTATGTTGACGTTTTTTAATATCATAACAATTTTCTAAGAAAAAAGGTAGATACTCTTATTTGACAACGATAAAATAATCATATTTTGAGGAAAAGTGATTTTATTGAGATAAGATCAGAACTGACATCTTTATCAAATATTATACACAAAGACAATGTAATTAATCTGAGAGGGTCAAATTAGTAGAAATTATTTAACCGTATTGAAACATATTCTTTCGATAACCTGAATTCTGGTTATGCTAGCAAATTAAAATAATCAAATGAATTTGTCTAATTTCTGTCTGACAATTCTCATTCTAACACTAGCACTCACAAAGTCCCCTACGGCCATGCAGATTAAACTAGCATCTACAGAACCCCCTACGGTCATGAATATGAAGATAAAAATGAGAAGAGAGGCCTAAAATAAATTTATTTACCTACCTTGTCTTAAACATTTTTCATTCTAATGGATTACATTTTCATGAAATCTACCATTTTGTTTCTTGGAAATGCTTAGCCTTTGAAACGTTTTTCGCCCTTATTCTGGAGCTCATCAGAGAGACACAAAGCCACCAATGAAAACCAAGACAATTTCTATGAATAAGTTTGAAATAATTATATTTGACATTAAGTGATAAAAACAACAGATCTTCACCTATCTATTAGCTAACTAGTATTGGAGCATATATACTTTATGCATGTTTAAAAGAGAATTATTATTTGTTTGCTTATAATTGTATTGAAACATATTCTTTATAGGATTTTGCAAACAGCAGAAAAAAAATAACTATTTATGAGAACTAAAAGAAAAACTATGTATAAAAATATTAATGAAATCTTTGCATTCTTTCGATAACCTGAATTATTTAACCGTAATTAGTAATTTGAGTTTTGCTTAAAGAGAATTTCTGTATTTAGGGCGCCATACATTTACAAACTGGCAAAAATGTTTTCGATAAAAAAGGCAAGGAATTATTCATTCACTACTAGGTACGAATTGCATGAAACATTTGGAAAATTAAATTATAAACCTCAAATTTTGACAAATAAGAAATAATGATCCTCTAGAGCATACGAAGATACTCTCAAGTCAGAGCTGTTTCAATTTAGTAAATTAAATTGAATTACTACAAGTCGGTAGGTATAGAAAAGAGAAAACAGCTAGAATATGAACAATTGTTGTATACTAATGTCATGTTATGGGAGTAGTCCACTTAAAATATGAACTTTTGAGATTATATAAGATCTCATAAGTTAGGTATTATTGGGTGGAAAGACGGCAAGAAAATTATTTGAGTTAAATGTAGGCTTTGTAACGTCATCATTTTTTTTATTCCTTAATTTCTTTTGCATCTTGACCCTCTAACTTCGTATAGAGACAATGATGCTAATATATGGTATTAACACGTTACAGGTACGGATTTTGCAGATAAGAACGTGTACTTTGAGATGGTATATCAGGTTCTGCATAAAAATTTTAATTTACCTATTGATTTTACCAAATTAGAAAATACTTTTTCTTTAAGAAAGGTACGCAGAGTTTAACAATGTTTTAACAGCCTGTAATTTAATTAGGTACAGTCTATTTCATCATTTGATTACCAGGATCATGCAAGTGAATGTTTCCTTTTTCAAAACCTACCCTGTGGTTTTTATCGCATTTTTTAAGTTATCGTTTAGTAATGCCTTTATTTTCTCTTCTCTTAATAATTTTTTGCTATCAAATCAAGGGTCGGAATCCTTCAACGATAACAGGGTCACACTCAGGAGCATTAAATAAATTAAACAAAAGCGAAACGTTAACATTTTATTGTAATTAATATAATAGTATAATATTTATTGGTTAAAGAATCTGTGTATATTTTTCAGATCATTCGTCAAATGAAACTATATACAAATTTACACTATTTATTTACAAAATACTTTTATTTCAGACTAGTGCGTACAAATAACACATAAAACATAAAGTAATTTTCTGTCGTCAATAATGTAAATAGAAAATATTTGTTAACCTAATTACCAAACCAACAAATCCATAAAACTTGTAGATATGAACTGAAATTAGCTGTCGCGTCGCATTATTTACATACCTGCTAGCTAATCAAATACATTGAATTAAAACAAATACTATTACAACCCGTATTTATTTATATTTGAAAAATAAACTCTAATTATTAAATGACAAAAAGACAAAAATAATATAGAAAACAAACGACAAAAAAACATGTATCAAAAATAACATCGCTGCTGCGGTCGTGTGCTTATTGCTGTGTCGCTTTCTGATAGCTTCAATGACGCCATCGCCACGGTGCATCGTGGGCTGGATTTTAGCAGTTTGCCGCGAGTAGGCTGGGCTTTAATATTCCACGTAATTCGTTAGCAAAACTATTTGTCTAGCAATTTTCCTCGCTTTCTGCGTAGTTCTTATTGTGTTTATGTTACGGAAAATGCCAAAAGTTAAAAGACGCAACGACGTGTTACCTCATGAAAGAATAGAAAACTGCCCCGAATTGCATACGCATATTGGTAGTGTCAAGGTGCACTGTGATGCTTGTAAAACAATGGTTGATTTTAAAAGAAAGTGCAACTTTGATTACCACGTCAATTCGATGAAATATGTATCGTATATAAAGCCACGCCTCCATTATGGTCGGCTTTGCCGTTCGGCATGGCCGATCGGCATTTGTTGGCAAGTGGGTACGTACAATTCGGCATATGCCGGTCGGAAACTTCAAGAGAATTCAAGCCGAATACACTAGTGGGGCAATGCCGATCGGCAAAGCCGATTATAATGGAGACGCGCCTTTAAAGACTTAAGTGCGGATGAAGTCAAGTTGGATTTAATGAATTTCATGATTTCGTCCGGCATTCCATGACAATTTTTAGAAAAGTACTCGAATTTTAAGCTTCCAGATGCATCGTATCGTCGGAATTGCTATCTTAAAGAAGAGGCTGGAGAAAATTTCGAGAAGATTTTCAAAATAAATACATATGTCTGAGTATTGACGAGGCAACAGGCTGCTAAATAATTAACATCCTTCTATGGGGTTTAGATAAAGGAGAAGGTGTGAAACCACGTTAAGTACCATGCAAATTTGTGAAAAAAATTGATTACGTCACGATTGTAAAAGACACGCTTAAATGGTTGTTGCGGGAATCGTAGCAATGTAATAAAAGCAGTTTTATTTTATTACTCACTGATGGCATGAGATATACGCTTTTAGGCCGCGAAGGTCTTGCAAGAGAAATATCTAAGTATATTTGATTGTTATTATTTGCAATTAAAAAATTTTCTACTCAATAAAATAACCTTACAGAAATACAAAAGAGTATGTTAATGTTATATAACATAAAGAGAGACATTACAATTACAAATTCTCAATTCTCAAAACACAACATTGTTATGTTATAATATTTCTTGAAAAACTGAATATCAAGCCAAGTCCGACTCTGTTAACGCTGAAGAAATTCCGACCCTTGTAAATAATAGATGCTAAGTATTTAAGATATATAACAATAAAATATATTAATATCTTATCAAATTCGGTAACATTAAAAACTATCAAAGTACACAGAATGCTATACATTCCACCAACACAGCACACACCTTAAATATACATCATACAGTCGTGACTTGTTGTTTGTTAGCAGTGTTGTCAACTCCGTTAGGCAAAGAAACTGTAGATAATAAATAAAAAAAATAGTAGAAAACGGGGAATTTATTTTGGTGAAACAGTAAATCTACTGTTCTTTTACTATATATTAAATTATAAAATAAAATGAAAATAGTTCAGTTAGCTACTGTATGAATAATATTAACTGCTAGACATATGATTTTGTTAAATCATGTGTCTAGCAGTTAATATTATTATGTTAGAATGTTCTTTTTTTATAAAATTTACTTTTCTCTTTATTTTGTTACGTGTTAGTATTTTTTATATAGAATAAATGTTTGTTTACATCTTATTCATTATACAATTTTAACATTGGTTGTCATCATTAATAAGATATTTATATTGACAGAGGTGAGTCTGCATTTAAATAGTCAGCATCGCACATTAAACGTATAGAGTAAGATCCCAGAGCGGCTAGACCTACGTCAATAGTGTGATATGTAGTTAAGAACGTATGCATATTTGCTAGCTTGAAAGCGGGCCTTTTTATAGATAACAGGTACAAAAGGTACAAAAAAACCTTATTAACCTACGTTAAAGTATGATCGCTGATTTTCATATATATTTGACAGAATACTGTTAAAAACCAACATTCATTATTGCCAGACACTTTCCGTGGACTAACTTCCGCCAGACGCTTTAAACCTCGAAAAAAAAAAACCTAACCTAACATAAATGTGGAACCTTCTCTTTTACCAACTGTGTAAAAAACGAAACAAAACAGAAACCTTATTATGTTAGGTTAGATTGCGTTTTTTTTTCGAGCTTTAAAGCGTCTGGCGGAAGTTAGGGCCCACAGAAAGTCTTTGGCAATAATGAATGTTGGTTTTTAACGGTATTCTGTCAAACATATAAGAAAACCAGCTATCATACTCTAACGTAGGTTAGTAAGGTTTTTTTTTGTACCTTTTGTACTTGTTATCTATAAAAGGGCCCCACTTTCAAGCTAGCAAATATGCATACGTTCTTAACTACATATCACATTATTTATTGCCAAAATATCAGTTTTCCTAAAATGACGTAGGTCTGGCGACTCTGGGATCTTGGTGAGACAAATTTTGGGCGTAAATGACGTCAGAGTTTCCTGCGCATAGGTTCATGTTTAAAGCAATATACTTCTGAAGCTACTTATCAAAGTGATCTCGAATTTTCAGTGTGCAATTAATTATTCGACGATTACGATTCGAAATTTGACTAAATAACCCAATTATTCCAGTGGGTGCGGCATTTGCCCTTTTTGGTGGACTTTCGAAATTCACGTATACCTTAACAGAACAATTGATCTATATGATACAAAAAAAACAGTAGATTTAGCAATGCGGACAAAAAACAGGGAAGGAAACCAAAAATCTGTACATTACTGAAAAAACAGTAGTGTTGGCAACACTGTTTCTAAGATTAGTAAATCTCTCAACGCATAAATCTTTTGAATACGTACCTATATGTAGCATCTACCTATCATGTCTTACATATTTATCGAACTTACTATGCAGCCCACAATTTCTACTTAACATTAATAAAAGTTATTGATCTTCCATTATTTTATTCATCATCAAACAATGTATACTGAACTTACATTATTCTTACTGAACGGCCATTATTCTTACCGTGTATTTCAAATTTTAATACTTGACAGTATAGTAGAGGGTCCACGCCTTCGAAAGCCGTCTAAATCGCCAAGTAACCCATTCCAGCAAGGTAAATAATTTTTGAGCTTGGATACCGAAAGAGGGTCCTAATGGGCATCAGAAATGGCTTGTTGGACTTTTGTTGACGATTGCACAACTTCTCCACAAGAAAAAAAGATGGCGAAATGTTATTTCAAGAATTCGTGTTTTTAAACGTATACCTCTCGCTAGAGAGTGAACCACATGCGATATTGATTCGATTTTTTTTTATTTATATACTACTGACATGAGCGCATCTATCTGTACTAATTAAATTTCAAACTCGCTTACGGTGTTTTTCTAAATAAATCCTAAATCACAGTAACGAAATTTGTGTGTTTGAAATTTCGACGTGCGGGCAACTATATTAAATATTCAATTTTTTTATATACTATATACGAATGGAATATGGTCTAAAGATCAACAGAGTTTTTGCAAAAAAAATTAACTCGATATCTTATACAGTTTTTGAGTGAACGGCTTTTTAAAATAAACCATAATTAGATTCGTGGTATTCCTGTAGCATGCGGCTGTTTTCTGGCTAAGTGTAATGCATTAAGATAGTAAGCCAATACATTTTTGAAATTGTGCTATTATTTACATTTTTACAATTTTGCAAAAATATTAACAGGTAAAAAGAAACTCACTTGGCCGATGATTTACTCGATCTATTAATTATGAAGGTGTTGTCTAGAGATATTATTTATTAAGTATATCATTATTGTGGTACAAATGATATAGCATTTTACAAATATGAAAACATAAAAACGTACACAAAACTTGTAATATATACATAAGTAATAAAAATAATAATAATAATGCATAATAAGTATACACAGCTCATTAAGCATTGACAAACCACTACATAGGCATTACTATTAAGAAGCACTGTCTGCTAAAAACTGCTCTGTATTATTTCTGCCCTTAAAACAATTGTAAGGAAAGGCTATACAATTATACATGCAACAAAACACCAAGTGGACGCACATTTTTAATCACAGTTTACTTTACAATTCCACTATTTGTTTTCTTTAGAATCAGTTGTGACTTTTTGTCATCATTTGTGATTTTATTTGGTTGTTCTCTATCAGATATCCAAATTTTCTGGGAAAGGGTAAATTGGGAAGGAGATCGGAAAATCGCTTGGACACTAAAATTTTACGTGCTTTGTTAACTGCTTCTCAATACGAGAACATTTGTTATAAATCCAGGATTTTGTGTTAGGTAGGGGTCTAACCCACTTTTTGTGGATAATTTTTACAATTAAAAGTATTTCGCAGTGAGAAGGGTTTTTAACCTACTTCGCTAGGTTCTTCAGTTGCTAGCTAAGCTAAGTACACTGAACCACTGGACTACCGTCCCCTGTAATGCTCGTTTTAAATGCAGTAAGGAAGTGTCTTGTGTAGGACGCGGACGTAGTTAACGTAAGTCCAATAACCTTAAGGAAAAATAAATACTGCCTTAGCAAATCTAAAGATTTAAATTCACTACAGATGGCCGTAGTGAATTTAAATCCTTAATCCGTAAGTCCTATGTGAATCTGTATGGATAGATTCACATAGGACTTACGAGCTTCTTAAATTACACGATCATCAATTGCATTGCAGTTATCTCCAAAATTAATCAAAATATATAGTTGGTGTGTTCATTTTAAGGCACAATAACTGCTCATTTATCCTCTTCGGAAAGGATAACTGACAGGTCACACAATACACCGACTGCCAATAACGTTTTTACAATATTTTCTTCTTCATATTTTTCACTTAATTATTTACTGATTTCGTGAGTATCTTAAGATACCCTTTGTTGCCATGTACCCACATAATTTTTGTAGGTTTTCTAGTTTGCAAAAACTAAACATACCTTGCGCAAATATTATTGGTTCCCTTCTTCATGATTGCAAGTTCACATTATTGGGCAACGTAGGTATGTCATTATTTACACCAACATTCCAAAATGTATTTTAGATTATTCGCTTTATATTTGTTACTATTTATAAAGTAATTCCAGTTTAGAATAAGAATTGTGTCTGTTATGGCGAATTCATATAATTCTGATGGGTTTTTAAGCCATACCATACATTTTCTTAAATATGAAGTTTTGGACAATTTTTATTTTTTAATCTCAAATTGGTATAATTTATTGACGATTTCATACTGTATTTGCACCTTTCGATATATACAGTCCTTCTAAGCCAAAATGACGTAACTGAAAATTTTCTAAACAAATTGGACGTACTTCAAAGTTTCCTTTTTTCAGTAATCATTAAACCATTATTTCTGCATCTATATTTTAACAGACTCTATTTTAAAATCACGTAGTTGTAACATAACACAGGAATGATTGTCTAATTTTCAGACAATTGGTGACCTACTGATTAAGAGTAATATAATACCTTAATCAAATTAGTTATTAGACTAATGTCTATCCACAATTACACAGACCGAATCCTGCCGCAGCTGTCACATTGCGCGTTATCATAACAAGACATTATTACGATCGAATTAAAAAATCTGTAACTCGAAAACTGTATGAGATATCGAGTTAATTTTTTTTGCAAAAACTTTGTTGATCTTTAGACCATATTTGATTCGCATATAATATATAAGAAAATTAAACATTTAATGTAGTTATCCGCACGTCGAAATTTCAAAGACACAAATTTCGTTCTTGTGATTTAGGATTTAATTAGAAAAAAACCGTAAGTGATTTTGAAACTCTACTAGTACAGACATATGCGCTCATGTCAGTAGTATGTATAGAAAAAAAATCAGATCAATATCGCATGTAGTTAAGTTTCTAGCGAGAGGTATACGTTTAAAAACACGAATTCTTGAAATAACATTCCGCCATCTTTTTTTCTTGTGGAGAAGTTGTGCAATCCTCAACAAAAGTCCAACAAGCCATTTCTGATGCCCATTAGGACCCTCTTTCGATATGCGAGCTTAAAACTTATTTACCTTGTTGGAATGGGTCATTTCAATTTTTAATGCTTTGGACCCCTTACGTAACTTAAACTTAAATATATGGTATTAACAGTATTTGCGTTATTTTAATTATTATTTCATACCTACAATCGATAATAAATACAGTACAAACAATTTGTTGCGTTAATCAAATAGGAATTGATAGTGGGTGACGTCTAACTTCAGCTTCTACTCGTGAACCATAAAATGATTAATGTTTACCAAATTGCATCTATTACGTTTTGTAATAGTGCAGAATTTATTACACCGCATGTATTTATGTGACCGAGAAGAATAAGGTAACGATACAGTACATTGCACACTAATTGGGCAAATTAAATTGTAATTACGATGAAAGTAGAATTGTCAGATCACAATACCAACGTGAAAAAATTAAGTCTTCTCCTTGAACGGCGCCAAGGATGACAAAGCTCAATCCATAGCAATTTTTATCTTGAACTATTCCATCTCACACATTAAAAAGGCCAGATTTTACCTCTACTACGAAACGAATTCGGACAAAACTTCATATGGTTGACCTAATTATTTTGGGTCACTTTATACCATGAGATTATTGCCCTGTATTATATTGGAAGAATTTATTTCCTTATATGATATATAAAATATATGATATTAGGATCTAATAAATATCTAAATCAGAACGTCGATGATACTTGTGTTAAATACAACGGAGAACACCTTGAAAAGGTAATAACTATGAAATATCTGGGGATTATCATAGACTGTAAATTAACATTTAACGACCATATAAATTACACAAGCAAAAAAATATCAAAAAAACTTGGATTCGCCTATCGTGTAAGTAAACATTTAACTTCATCTACCAGGAAAACAATTTATAAGACAATAATAAAGCCACATTTTGAGTATTGTTCCAGTATATTGTATATGTGTAATAATACCCATGTATCTAAACTGCAGATACTTCAAAATAGGTGTATGCGATTTATTTTAAAATGTAATATATATACTAATATAAAAACAATGCAATGTACACTAAACTGGTTCTCGGTAAAAGATAATATAAAGTACAAGACACTGATATTCTTATATAAACTGCACAATAATTTACTACCAACATATTTGTCATCAAATATTCAACATCGTGGGGATATTCATAATTATAACACAAGGCAAAGAAATCATATAAACATTAATTTTTCAAACTTAATGAAAACAAAATCCTCCATATACGACAACGGAACGGCAGAATTTAATAAATTACCTGAATTTATAAAACAAGCAAAGAATGTCTTTCTGTTTAAAAAACATTTGTATAAATTCATGAATAAATAATTCTAGTTTACTTTATGCATTAGGCTGATTGTTAAATATTAAGTTAATTATAATTAATCCACAAATATTATATCCTAAACTAAATAATGAAATGTATTTCTTTTTTGTAATACGTAATAACTGTAAATGTATTTTTAAGTAAGTATACTACATCTGCGTTTAATAGCTGTTTGTGCTAAATAAAGATTGTTATTATTATTATTATTATTATTATTATATGGTTTTTGTGTGGTTCAACCCAGCATGTTTAATTTCTTTAACTAATTGAATCTCAACTTCTGAATTAGAAGAGCATCTAAAGCGATGTTTCATGTTGTTTTATATTTGATGTTTAATTACTAAAGTTTTGTTTATCACGTTCATATTATAGTACAGGGGCTTTAGAATAATATATCCTTTGTGGAGTTAAACCATCGAGCCAAGTTCAAGTTAAGACGTTTACAACAACTCTTAAAAAACAATAGCAAACTCGAAAATCGAATCGTCGATTGTTCAAGGGCGTCAAGTCGTACGTCAAAAATTTGTATTTCAAATTATAGTTGTTTTTATATTCTTTGTGGTGGTATAAATAAAAATAAATTAAAAAATTTTTAAAGCCAATTTTATTAAACAAATGAATTTTGCTCATCCACATTTTGCCCAAAAATAAAAATTATTAGTATAAATTAAAAGCACATAGAAAGTGAACTACTTAAAAAAAGTAGATTTATCTACACCAACTGGGATCCTGGATATGACTTTTTTTTGCATTATAGCCATTTGTAAGCAAGCTAAGAGATATAATGCCTTCATTTTTTCGGTTTTAAAAATTTTAAAATTTATTTTGTTTACAGCACCACAGGGAACATGAAAACAACTGTAATCTGAAATATAAACCTGACGTACGGCTTGATGTCCCTAAATAATCGATGATTCGATTTTCGACTTTGCAATTGTTTTTCAGAAGTTGTAAACATTTTAACTTGAAACTTGGCTTGATGATTTATAGAGTAAGATCCCAAAGCCGCCAGACCTACGTCATTTTAGCAAAGCTAATATTTTGCCAATAAATAGTGTGATATGTGGTTAAGAACGTATGCATAATTGCTAGCTTGAAAACGGGGCCCTTTTACAGGTAACCAGGTGCTAAAGGGACATAAAAACACTACGAACCTACGTCATAGTATGACGGCTGGTTTTTATATGTTTGAGAGAATACTGTTAGAAACCAACATTCATTATTGCCAGACACTTCCCGTGGGCCCTAACTTCCGCCAGACGGTTTAAAGTTCGAAAAAAGACCAAGCAAATTAGCTAACTAAGTAATTGTGGAATCACATACCTATACTACTATGTAAAAAAAAACGAAAAAAAATAGTAGATTCATTATGTTTTGTTAGGTTAGGTTCGGTTAAGTTTTTTCGAGCTTTAGAGCGTTGATAGTTAGTTGCGGGTTATACAACTAGAGATATTGAAGAAAAACTGCGAGAAAACAGGATTCTGAACATTTTTCTGTTTAAACAAAAGTCTTCTAAAACACTGATTTAATCCAAAACTTGTAGATTTGTAGATTGTTTAGGGAGTCGCTTGGCTCCTCCAGCCCTTCCTCACATCGACCTGAAAGATCTTTTATGAATCACCCTACCATTATTTGCTGCCCAGGACTCCCAAGCTTTTTGCAAAGCTTGTGATTTTCATGGGGGCTACTTGCTACTTGCATTCGCAAAGAATATGTTCCGCAAGTTTCTATTGCAGTATCACAGTATCTGCACATATCATTGTCTGCTTTGCCCATATTCTTGAGATGATATATCAAGGAGCAATGACCTGTCAAGAGGCCTGTTATCAGCCTTAAGTCGGACTTTTCGAGTTTGAGAAGCCTTGTGGCATTCTTTGTCGAATAAGTAATAAACTTTTTCGCTTGTCTTTGGCCTGATGTATTCCTCCAGTAGGATTCTTTCTGCTCCTTTTCCCATTTTTTGATCTCCTCCGTTATGTGCCCCTTAGATAAGCCACAAAACGGTTCGGGCTAAAAAAATGGGGCTTCAGCACCTTTTTTTGCAAGGGCGTCGGTTAATTCGTTTCCTTCTATTCCCTCATGCCCCGAAACCCACATCAAAGTACCCTTGGGGTTTTTTACCATTTGCTTCAGGGATTG
The DNA here is from genome assembly GCA_963583905.1 of Stenurella melanura. Taxonomy (NCBI): domain Eukaryota; kingdom Metazoa; phylum Arthropoda; class Insecta; order Coleoptera; family Cerambycidae; genus Stenurella; species Stenurella melanura. The sequence continues at coordinate 17,839,316 of OY757309.1, forward strand.
TTTGCATTCCCAGGCAATTTTAGACTCAGAGGTACTTATACCCTAGAGATTTTGACGCTGTCTGGCTATCTGAAAGTATATAGATCTTTGCCCCTCGAATGCTTTGTGTAAGCATTCCTGGGCACATACATCTATAGCATAGATGCCTGCTTGGAAGATGGTTGGGGACATACCTAGGGCTCTGGATAGCCTGCAATTAGGCCCCGCTACGCCCACGCCGACCCCTTCAGCCATCTTCGAACCATCTGTGTACCAGATGAATGACCGCTTCTCCAGCGGCAGGGCTTCGATTCTGCTCATCTGACGGCTCTCAATTAGCACATAAAACGGACAGTCAAAGTCCCGCTTGATTGGCATTGAGTCAGTGGGTTTGTTCGTGGATTCCAGCTGAATTAACCCCAGAATCCTTAGGTGACCAACCAGATGCCTGGTTTGAAAGAGAGTACCTGCTGCAGCCTTAGGGCTCTGAGTGCTGCCTCCTTCCTTACATGCAGATGTAGAGGAAGTAGGTTTAGCATTGCCTTCATAGCTGCTGTGGGACAGGTGCCCCTGTAATCCCTAAGCAGGCAAGGCGTTGCAACTTCTGCAACTTTCCTTGTGTTAGTTTTTCTTTAGTTTTTCTTTAGTTTTTGGCCACCACACACATGATGCATAGGTTACCATGGGTCTCACAACCGAAAGATAAGACCAATAGATCATTTTCGCTTTTAGACAGCCTGCGGCACGTCCAAATAGCCGCAGTGGCTTTGGTAAGTGTTCTTTCTAAATGTGAGTTCCAGGTAAAAGTTTTGATCCAGGATTATTCCTAGATATTTATCTTCCCTGGACAAGTTTCCAAAGCTTTGTACTACACTTCTTGAAATGTTTTTAACAAGTTCCAGCAAAAAAATTGGTATGGTAAGACAATTTTTTTCTAGGCAATTTAGACCCTTAGATTTACCCCACTATTAATTTGTATTTGTTTTTATATTTTTTAATTCTGCAAGTAACATATTATAAAGATTGGGTTTGTAATAAAAAATTTATCTTTGGGTATGCGGAATATTGGCACTTGTACAGAAAGGTTTGTATTCCAGCGGGTTCCATAGTGATGGTTTATAACATGTATATGTATATAGGTGGGTACGTGTGTCCCGTTTCTTGTAAACATTATAACTTCTATTAGACTTAAATTTTTTATTTCTTTGGTACACATGTAAAATAGCATGGTACTACTTTTCAAAAATATTGATAATACTTATTTCCTAGTGCTATACTAACATAACTTTTCTTTTTTCCAGGTAAGGAAATATCTAAGGCATCTAGCTTATTAACTGTGAGTATATTATATTGTTTAATCAATTTTGTATTAGTTGCATTTTTTTAAAAGCAGCTGTCTAATTAGAAATAAAAATGATTTTGATGAAAATCGATGTTTTAAGTTCGACCGCCTTAAAATCAATTGTTGAAGATTCCTTGCGACGCAACGTGTTCCAGGCATTATTAGTTGCCATCCGCAATAGGCCAAAAATTTATTTATTTATAGATGTTAACTTTAGGTAATGAGCTCGAAAAAAATAATAGATACAATTTAAAAGCATAAGTGATATTCACAGAAAATAACAAAAGCACAAACATGACGTATGTTTGTGGCTATAACCCAATTTACAGCGATAAATCTTTATATGGAGTTTTACAGAGGTATAACTGCATACTCCTACTGTCAAAAGCCGATATAGTTTGTTTGACTACTAATAATGGTTGATTGATACAGTGATCTCAAAAAATTTCATCTTATTGTCTTGCATATTAATGAGTGAAATAATCGTAAAAATTATTCAAATCAACTCTCATGCAATGTGTAAATAACCACTTTTTATTTACTATGAACACAATTTTCTGTATTCTGCTGTTTTTTGACATAAAACCTATTTTCAGTAAGTTAGAATTTCAAAAATGTATAGAGGGCGCTACGCTGGTGGCAGCTTAAAAATGAAATTCACTTTTTTACTATGAACACAGTTTTATATATTCTGCTCTTGCTTGACCGAAAACCTATTTTCACTAAGTTAGAATTTCAAAATTGCAGGTTTTGAATCGAGCAAAAGCAAAATACATAAAACTGTGTTTTAATAATTTAATAATGGGTATTTACACCTATAGTAAACAGTTCCTTGTACGATCACCGGTTTAGGTGCCGACACTCGATCGGCGAAGTTAAGCAACGTCGGTCGGGTTTTGAAATTAGTTCTTAATTATCTTAATGTTTAATTTAAAACAATGTTCAATTTTAATGTTAATTTTAAGCCGTCACAGACAGCAGGTGTTTTAGCTTTTGTTCTTTTTGTTGTTCCATTATATTAAACCGAACCAGTCGTGATCCGTCCAACCTAACGTTCGCCACGACGTCACGCGCCGTGGTTGTCTGGTTGGCTCCGGATCGCGGTCCGAGGAGGCAATGTTTGTACCCTTTTAATATTTAATAAATCTGTTAAAGTAAAGTGAAAAAAGGGTCCAGCGCATGGATGGGTGAGTTCTCGTTCAGGTACTTCAGTCTATGTCATGAGCTGTAATAGCCTTGACTGGACTGAGACGGCTTGGCGAGAAAATAGAAAAAAAGGACTGATAACTTTACCAAGGAGCTTCTTATCAACAGACTCGAAGTCTTGTAAGGACCATGTCGGGATAAGGAGCCCTAAGGTACAAAACGGAGTACTCCAATAGACATATACTGGTCGCAGTAGGCAAGGCAAATCGCCAGCTCCTCCATCTAAAAGCTAAAATCTACACCTATAGTAGCGCCAAAAAGTCTTGACAGTAGAGAAAGAAATCAGCGGCATTCTGGTCAAAGGATGTTATGTAATCCCACATAATCGAGAGAAGTATTTTAAGTTTTATCCGGCTACCAGAGATGAAACCATGACTAGGTCAGTATATGTAATTGGTGCAATCGACCAAATGGAATAAGCTTTTGAATGTGGTGCATTTATACCTAATAATTTGTTCAACTACTTATGAAATTCTTACAAGCAAACTTCACGAAACTAACCTAAGCATTCAGTGGCGCCACATACATCCCAACTAGCAATTTGATATTTTATAAAAGTTGTAGGAATGTTTCTGACACATATTTTATAAACAACGTGACTCTCAGAAACACTTTCATAACGTTTTCACAGCAGCTATAAATGCAAAATTGGCACCATCGTATAAAATATTTCAGGCGCTGCTGATATTTTGTAACGCCTATTGGAACCATTACAAAATAATTTTATAAACATTTCCAGAAGCCTTATCAAAATTTAGTACATCACTATATAGCAGTTTTCTTAAAGCTTCATTTAATTGTACTATAAAACACACTTCACTGTTTGTTAAATTACTGCTATAAAACAACTAAACAACTGTTTTATAAGAGCTTTTATATCATCATTATTTTTAAAAAAATGCTGCTTCATACACACTAATAAAATAAAATGATTTCTAAAATGTATCCTAAAATTTTAAGTAGTATTTTTGACACTAAAAGCATATGGCATTGTGATTTAATACTAGGTACCTAATAATAATCTATAATTATTTAAGAGACTTGTTCTGGAAAATTTTACTGTGAACTGTGGCCACATTTTTAATATATTTTTAACGGGCCTCACATTTATTGATGATTTCTAATAATTTTTGAAATTTTGTAAATATCGATTTTATGAATTTGAGTTTTTTCACAATGTAACTTACACTAATTTGTTTTAGTAGTCATAACTGTATAGTTAGCAGGTTTCTGACTCCATAAATCCTAATATACATTTGATATTTTAAATTTTCATATCTTGTCATATTTACCATCACGAACGCTGGCCTTGCGAGATGGCCTCCCTCTATAAAATACTTTTGTGTTAGTAGCAAGCATTTCACGATATTTAAATTATTAGACGATTCCTATAAAACATCTATAAAATAATGCGCTTTAGTGTAACTTTTTCGTGATACTTTTGTAGCTCTTATGATAAATCTGTTAGGACTGAGTTGCAAATGCAACCATGGAAACAGAATTGGTTCAATTTGCATAAATATAACCTAGAAATTAGTAGCAGTAAATTACCTTATTTACAGAGCTGTTTATTTAAGGTTTATTTATTGCTAAGAACACGTAGTTACTTTTACTAGTGGTAGCAACAGTACTTTGGCATATGACCTGATACATTAACAGTGCAGTAAGTGAAATGCGTCGTTTCATTTTACAACAGTATAAACTGTGTCTTATTGCCAAAACCACTACGCTATCAATACATGTACCTAATATTTTTACAACCACTTTTTAAGTTTCTCCATTGTGCTAAATCTGATGTTTTTAGTTTGACCTTTATATGATCTGTTAAGATCTGCACCACTCTTGTCAATGTTGGTAACCAAAGTTTTGGGAGAATGATTTTTTTGTGTGTTCTATATAATGTACTATATAATTATAACAAGCTTTCATTAAAAGGCAGACTTTAATTATGACTAAATATAAATACACAGCTAGCGCAGGAACGAAATTTTCTCAAATATATTTTATTGTATTGTTAGCCACCACCTTTTTATTATAATTATATAACATGCTCTGGAACAACATTTATTCTTAAAAGCAAAATTGTCACAAATAGATCTTTATTATAACTGTTTTGTAAGATGATAAGAAATAACTATAAAATAATTCGAATGTATATTTATAACGTTGCTATAAACGCTGCTGAACGATACTAAAAAATCGTTGTAAAACGATTAATTTTATAAGCTAAAATATTTTATGACTTAGTTACGAAAACATTCATAAAATAATTTTTTAACTCCATTATAAGATATTTTATAATTTGGCTGTAGAAACGGAATTTATAAAATAATTCAGTTGCAGACAACAAAATAGTATGTTCTGGAACTCTAATATAATCAATCGGCATTTAGAAGCATTAATAAAATAATAAGAAAAGAAAATAATCGTAGAACATTTAAATTATAAAACAAATTTGCTGGTTGGGATATATACAACAGTCACGGTTTCAATGGGACCGACAAATATTTGCGGCTGCGCAGCTATAATACGTGGAGATAATGTTGCCAGATTTAAGAATAATATTTTAAATTTAAGACACGGTAGCTCATGCATAGGTAATTAATACAATCCGAGTGCTTTCATTTCTTCGAATTACGTACGTGGGAATTTACGAAATTCTTAAATCCAGACTCCCCTGGCTCTGCTATCTACATTTAATGGCCCTGGTATATAATATCGCTTTTCCGTGGACACATTGTATACATTTTATTACTAACATAACCTCATACAATCGACTTATGCCAAAAATTTAACCAAAGTTGAATCTCTCATTCTAACCGTAACATTTATTTTTAACTCCAAATACGCATTCTACAAATAATCACTGAAATTCGCTTTTCAAAATTAGTAGGTGAAATAATGGACCAAAAATTTAAAGGAAACACCCATTACTTACCCGATACCATGCGTTTTGATATTATTAGAACTGATTCAAAAGCTTCGTTATGAGTACGTTCAAAATTCATAATCAGATTCATTCATTACTGACAATGTGCCGTGCCGTAAAGATACCACCAAGGATGTAAAAAATATCAAAAACAGTATATAAAGCTAACGACGCTGCTATTCTTGTAGTATAAAAATTGGTAAAAAAAAATACCTAATATGGTCGTTAAGGAAAATATCAAGTTTTTATGCATTCAAATCATTTATTCACAAACTTTAAGGTGGAGGTTATTCTCACCGTTTGGACTTTTATTTACAAATAGTTGATAACATTTTAACAGGTAGGCTAACTCATCAAAATATTTTATTCACGGACGAAACGCTTTTTACGACTAATGAGGTAGATTATTCTCAAAATTGTAGATACTGGGATCAGAAAAATTCTAATTTTTAAATTATCAGCACGACGCCAGATCCGGTTTCGTTAGATTACTACTTATGGGGGTATTTAAAACAAAATATTTACGCAAACGATTTCTAAGGCATCATAGATTAAAGCAAAAAATTGTGGTTGCTGTTGCAACCATAAAGTCAAGAATTTATAAAAATGTGTAGTAGCAGGAGGTCTCAGTGTTGAATAATTATTATTTTTATTGAAAAGATGTTTTTCTTATTGTGCAATTAACCTCCGTATTTAATCTTTTCTTCAGTTGAAAAATAATTTGTTAACATTTTCCAAACAAATTTGAAAAAAAGAGATTGAGTTGCTTAAGGACGATTTCATACTTTCTTAACCTTAGTAAATCCTGTATGGTTTACGATAAGTTTAACAACTGTTTATGTAGTCATGCAAAACTTTTTATAGAGTGGCCTCTTCTTGAAAAATAAAAAATAAAGTTTACAAAAATGCGGAACACACTGTATGTGGTAGAATATCCCAAAGGAGAAAAAGGAAAATTAGAAAATAACACAACAGTATTTGCTCATGTTTGCAATTATACACTAAAAATATTTGTAAATCCAATACTTTTAAAACCATTTAATCCTTACTGTAATCATAACCTTGTTTAATTTTTTGTAATCACACCACACGTAAGTAAAAGGAGGAGAATGTAGAAAATGAAATTTTCTTTCTTTGAGCCATAGTAATTAAAACCTTTGAACCATAACAGACCATTCATAACAGAAAACAATTATTTTATATTTTATAGCTAGTTTAGTGACCTGGATTTTAAAACTGTCGATTGTATCATTAATTAATTAATCTGTAATTAATAGATTTTTTTTACAAAACACAAAACACGTATAAATATCGCTCATACGACATTGACAATAAAATTTATGCCATTACTAGATGACCTTTTCATTTTTGTTAATGAAGATGTAATCTCATCTATGTATCAAGAATTTAAAACCAGATTAGAAAAATGTGAATTAGTAGATCTCCATGTTGATTAATTAGTTCTCTGTTGGTTGAATAATATGTAAATCACCTTTTTAGTGAATGAAATGTTATTTTTTATGGAAAAGAGATTTTCTTATTGTGGAATTAAACTCCATGTTTAAGCCGTTCTTCTGTTAAAAAGGCACTTCGTCAAGTAACATATTCTAAGAAAAATATATTTTTAAAAAATCATATTTTTAAGGTCGGTATCATTTTTTCTAATTTTAAATAATAATAATAATAATAACAGGTCTTTATTTTCCATTAGGCGGATACAGATGTATAAAAAAAAATATGATGTAAAACAATACCCACTAATAACTAATGAAAAAATGCCGAAGTTCAGATGGTGGTGCATGATACCACCCCTGTATTTAATCTTAAGCATGTAGCGTAGTTAAAATACGATATACAGAAATCATGGAACCAATACAACTAAAACATAATTGATGATTTATACTAACTTATAAGACAATAGCAAAATAAGAGAAAACCGAAGAATGTACCATTTACGTTAATTTATAAATTTTGTGCCCGTTCGTCACCCTTCTTTAATTTATTTTCTTTTATAGTCTACTACATTTGTGTAATGAGTTGTTTTTTCAAATAACGTTTAAATGCGGGTAAGAATTTATTTTTAAAGTGAGAGGGTAGAGAATTGTAGATTTTGGAAACTTGATAAGAAAATGATCGTTTGAACATTTCAGTGCGGTGTATTGGAGGTGTGAGAGTTCCCTTGAATCTTATGTTAACGTTGTGGACGTCAGTTCTATATGAGATTTTTTTATGTAGATAATTTGGTATCTTATTAATAATAATTTTGTGGAATAGGCACGCAGAATGTAACATATAGCCATATTAAGCCAACCAATTTCATTAAGCTTATGCGAAATGCCCTGCCGACGTCTGATACCGAAGATTAACCTTAAACAGGAATTTTGGATATCCTGTATTCTGCGAGAGTCCTCAGCATCCAAACATGGACCATATCCCGAATTTAAATTTAGATGAAACAAGTGATTCGCACAGGATTGTTTTGATTTTTTTATTTAAGAAGTGACGGTTGTTGAAGATCATTTTTAAATTCATGTGTGCTATGCGAATACAGTCATTAACATGGGGTTTGAATCTCAAGGTTGTGTCAAAGGTTAGGCCTAGACTCTTTGCAGATTCGGAAGGTAATATATTCTGATCACTTACATTTATTTGGAGTTGCTCTGTTAAAATTGACCTTGCATTTTGAGACCCAAAAATGAGCATAGAAGTTTTATTTGCATTGATATGCAAGGCATGGTTTCTGGATGTCTATATTAGGGCCGCGATGTTTCGATTGATATCAGTCGAAGCCTCAATATGCTTAGAGGGATCAAAAGAGTGATATAATTGCGTGCCGTCAGCATAGAAATGAACTTGACAGTGCTTAAATATATTTATAAAATTTAAAGTGTATAAAGTGTACAGCAGTGGACCCAAAATAGATCCGTGCGGAACTCCCGACGACATACCCAGAGAAGCAGATACATCATTGTCAATTTTAACTCTTTGTGTTCGGTTAGACAAGAAACTACGAAAAAAATTGATGGAGTTAGTATTTAGGCGAAGAGATTTCAATATAGCTAGAAGTATTTCATGGTTGATAGTGTCGAATGCTTTCGAAAAATCGAAAAGCACCAACACTGTAGCCATTTTGTTATCCGCTCCCCTCAGTATATCGTCAGTGATGTTCAACAGAGCTGTTTCACAGCTGTAAAGCGGACGAAACCCTGATTGAACCTCAGGCAGTATACGAAACTTCGAGACATGATGACGGAGTTGTAAGTCTACCTCTCTTTCCAGTACCTTCGACAATAGTGGCAGTATATTGATTGGGCGTAAATCTTTAAATTCTAAGGGTCTTGATTTTTTGGGAATAGGTTGTACCAGGGCTTGCTTCCAGACTTCAGGAAATACACCTTTCTGTAAACAAAAGTTAATAATATGCGTAACATATGGTAGAATAAAAGGACAACACATTATTAATACCTTGTTCAGTTTACGGAAAGGTTAATAACTGTTTATGACTTACCAAGAAGAGCAAAACTTTTTATAAAGAATCACAAAATCAAAAATAAGAATGTTTATAGGAATGTGGTATCTGGGGACACACGGTATATTGAAAAAAAAATAGAGAATGCTGATTATACAACAGGAAGTAAAAATGGTGCTTTTTATTACTAAGCGTAAAGAAACCGTGTTTTACTAACTGAAAGTGTCACAATAATCTGTTAGTACGGATGATTCTATTTGGTTTAACTAAATCCTCTTAAACGAAATTTTAAAAATAACAAATGTCGGATTACATTGACACGATTTCCATGCCAGTATTGCTAGAACTGGTGAAATTAGGTCATGCATTTTATTGATATGAACAGGTTATACCATCGGCATTGTAGTTACTAACCTCAAGAGAAGACATGCAAAAATTTTCAATGCAAGCACATGTCTTTTTAAACAAATAATAGATTGATAGATAATATTTAACCACATCAGGTGATTCATTAAGTTCTTCCATGCATGGAAAATATATCGACTTTTAAATCAACATTGACATAATCACCTAAATCACCTTTACACATTTTTGACGACTGTCTATTGCAGATACATGGTTCAATGTAATTTGAAATATCAAATCTATTAACAATATGTCAATGTCACAGGTTAATTTCGAAGGATCAGATAAAAACATATTTATTCATAATAATTAATGCTACATTCTGTCCCACCCGTACGTCTGTGCCCGGATCCAGCGGCAGCTATTTTGTATCAGTGTGATGTGATCTTCTCCCTCCAACCCTCCTATTATCCAAAATTCCTTCCCCCCGCTGATATTTCTATCATCGTGGAGCACACAACACACTTAGAAACCACAATTTTATCGACTGACATTATTTCCGGTAGGGTCTTGTTTAGCTGTCCCTATATACTTGTGACATAGAAACCACGTGCTCCTATTAAAATTTAATGACTGTTTAATCTAGACAATAAACTCTGGTTTAAGAAACATAAATAAAATACACTGCTACTTTGAAGGATGTGAATGGCGTTTATAACTGTAACGAAAAGGGATTATCCTGCAGCGTACCACCGGCGCGGCACTCCGAGCCATATATACTTTCTCAGTATAATGGTTAGGGTAATATACAGGGTGTAATTAGTTTCATGTCATTAAAAAAACTGGTAAAAGGGACCGACTAAACAAATAAAAAACCTATATGACTTTTTTCTCTAGGGGCACTTTGAAGAAAACTGACCTAGGTTTAAAATTTGGACGTTAAGGTAGGAAACATTTGAGAACCACTGTTTTTCAGGGTCAATGGATGTTATGGTTCCGAATATTAGAAATAATAAAAAACTGTAATACCCGACTTGTGTTCCCGCCGGAAGAAGGGCGGCACTTTGATGGGATTACTTGTACCGAACTTTTTATGCCACTAATTATGAAAATGTAAATAATTCCATCCCTGTCGGCACAACGCAAGCATAGCATGGCCGCAGGGGTTTAAATAGGATTTGTTTATATGTGTTTCTTAATTTGGAACAAAGTTATTGTAGGTTTTATTGTCGTTTATAAAAATTTATAAAATTTAAAAGTGGTTTATTAACATTTGTAACATTGTATTAAAAACTTGAAAAATCTCTAATTATTTTATTAAATTGGAAAACGAACAGTTAGACGTCCGAGATACGATAACAGAAAATAGTTATGTATTTTAAGTTAGTAAAAAATCTGATTTTTTTAACGCATTGAGCGCATAATTTTTCCCAATCAGGTATCGAAAACTAAAAATCGAGTTTTTGATCTCTATGAAAACAATGTAAACAATAATAAACAGGCCAAAACAAGACAGCGAACACTGATAATAATATTAATAATAATAATCATACCTTTAATGCCCAATAGGTAACACCCAATAACTGAACAATTCTTTTGAATTTTTCACAAAAATTGTTTGAAATGACCTCCATCTCCACGTATACACATTTCGGCACGTCTAACTAAAGACATAAGCACTCCGTTCAACCCATTTGGTAATATTTTATGGTTTCTATGCACATTAAAATACGTTATTGCAATTGTTCTAAAGTGTCAATTGGATCACGGTAAACCAGAGATTTAAAAAAATAAAAGTCCATCGGATTTAAGTCGGGCGATCTAGCAGAGTAATGATCCGCCACATCCAATCCATCGTCGAGGAAACTTTCTGTTCAAAAAATTTCGAACAGCCAGACTAAAATGGACTGGCGCGCCATCGTGTAAATACCACATTCTTCAGCGCGTAGTCAAGGGTACATCTTCCAGCAAATTTATAGGTTCAATTATTTCATTACCGCAAATTCCTACCCACAAATTAACGCTGAATCGTAGCTGAAAATGCGCCCTTCTTATTACACGTGGATTTTCGTCTACCCAATAGTGCATATTTTTAAAATTAAACAATCCATTTCAGGGAAACACGATTCATCGGAGAAACACAGAACGTTTAAAAAATCCTCATTTACCGGTGTTTTCTTAAAATTCACCTACAAAATTGCATTCGCTCTGCAAAATCTTGAGGTTCTAAATGTAAGTTCATATCTCTCAATGTCCTCCATACCACAAAATGGGATACTCCCACACGGTTCGCGATATCGCGGGTTCTTAAAGTTGGATCCTCTTCTACAAGTTCCAAAATTTGAACCTCTGCGTCAATTACCCTTTCTTCGCGTTGTGGACCTTGTTCTCCTCCATGTCTGTCCATCGAGACGACCTGTTTCTCGAAGACGCTGGTCAATACTAATAAATGTATGGGCACAAGGATGACGTCGATTAGGGAACCTTCCCATTCAATCATTTATTACTTTACAATTTTATTACTCTCATGGCAAGAGCGAGAATTTGATTAATTATCACACCTGAACGGTGGACTGTACACACAGGTATGCAGTGAGGCATTTAATGCACTACAAAAAAGGTCCTAAGCAATTTTTCTCTATCTACGTACATATATACCTTTGACTGATTTTTTACTAACTCGCCTGGGCTATCTGCGTATCAAGCAAACAAACATTTTCTGTTTATATAAGTATATATTAGATTTATTCCTCTAGTTAATTTCATATTTATATATTAAGGTAATTATTTCCTAGAAAGGGACATCCTATAGGGAAATATTTATTATTTTTAGCCATAACTTTTTTTTCTTAGTACGTATATTTAAAAAAACTATAAGAGTACCTAAGTAGAACCATCACAAGACTATTACTATGAATTTTCACTCAATAATTTCAGTGGTTTGCAAAATAGTTAGATTTAAATTTAAATATTTTGTTAATCTTCCTATTTTGTAGTTTTAAATTCGACTATTTTGCAAACCACTAAAATTTTGAGTGAAAATTCATAGTAATAGTCTTGTTATGATTCTACTTAGGTAGTCCTATATATTTTTTTAAATATACGTACTGAGAAAAAAGAGTTATGGCCAAATGTTTTTCTATCGGATGTCTCTTTCTAGGAAATGGTCACCTTAATATACAGGGTGGGGCAATAATGCGTCGGACCTCGATATCTCGAGTTCTGCGATAGTTAGAATTTTCTTAAAAAATTGCAAGTAAACTAGACAAAAAAGTCTATTACAGGAACAGAAACCGCTTTTTTTAAGTTTATTTTTGAATTTTGTAATTATTGCTTAATAAAACGCAATTGGTTGCAATTAGCCATAGGGTAATAGTTACAAAAATGTTCGTTTTTCATTTCTACATCACATCGTTGAAAAATATATAGGATGTTCCATTTAAAAAAATTGAGAAAATTCAATTTAAAAAGTTCTTAATTGAAAAATTATTTTTGGCTACCCTGTACAGTTTTAAGAAATGAAAATGATCTAAAAACATTAATTAGATGTCTCGTAACTGGTATTCACATAAGTTTTTCTTAAAACCCATAATTTTGACTGTGGTGATTTTTTTAATATCCATCTGCAGATTGCATTATTTCAACAAAAAAATTCATTATATCCTAGTGGTTGGGAGATATTCAATACTAATATAGGAATGAATAGAGCCTAGAAAGAGGCTTCAAAAAATGTACTGATATACATAGCATTCCATTTTAAAAAAAAGGCACATGCTCCTGTAATTTCGTCTTGGCTCGCTCTGTATGTTCGAAAATAATTTCCAGTGATAGACTTTTTTATCTAGTTCACTTGCAATTTTTTAAAGAGCTGTCGTAGAACTCGAGATATCGAGGTCAGCCGCACTATTGCCCCACCCTGTATAAATGTTTCCAACGCGTTAAATTTCACTTGTATTATGTTAATGGTATCTACAGAGTAATTTCCTTGTAATTATGCACATATGACGTTTGGAAATAAATAAATAATATTATTGGTAAGTATATATGAACAAATATTTGTTGATTCTTTTTTAACTGAAATTTTAGTTGAATTATTTGTGGTATTTAACGAGGACGATAAATTGTCCATTTTAGTTATTCAGGATGTATGTATAAAAAGCTTATCAACTATTTATTTAGCCACCAATTAACTATCAAACATGCGAACCGCACTAGCACAAATTAATATTTTATGTAATACCAATGTGTAAACATTGTTGTTTGTATAACTTATTTGGAATGTTAGGTAAACTACCAATATAGATGTTTACCGGTAGAACGGGTTGTATTCACAGTATGTGCACACAATATATTAAGGTGATGTACCAAATAATTTCTGTGTCCAACTAGGTTAAGATTTATTGGAAATAAAACTGTCACTTGGGTAAGTTTCAGGCTTATTCAGCTGGAGAATTTCTTTATTTATCACTATTGGCACAAGAATCGTAGAATCAAGAACTGTCTTCCTCCATACAAATAGCCAATTTCTACTATATAAACATACTAAAGTGGTTACATGAATCTTTAATACTGTTTGTTTCAATAAACGTTCTACACCCGAGATCTGACATGGGTTTTAAACATATTAGACCATAAAATGGCATCTATTGTTGAATTTCGTATAATGTTAGACAAAACGTAATTTAAATGAATAATATAATAATAATAATAATATAATATCGTCCATCTCAAGAGAGGGCGATGCGGGGACTGCTGAAGACGCGCAGCTCGCAGACGGAAGCATCCTAGGGCATCTGGATGCCGGAGAAACCTACACATACCTGGGTTTGGAACAACATCACATCCAGGATGTTCAACAAGTGAAAGAATCTCTCCGCAGAAAGTACAGGGGCCTACTCCGAAAGATTTGGCCATCCGAACTTTCGGGGAACAATAAGGTATCTGCCACTAATATGCTTACCGTTCCTGTTCTGCTCTACTCCTTTGGAGTAGTCAAATGGACTGTAGATGAGCTGCGCCAATTGGACAAAGGTACCCGCAAGATGATGAATAAATAGGAGCATTCATCCTAGATCGTCCGTCCCTCGTGTGTACCTCCCACGAAATCGGGGGGGCAGAGGGCTCTTGGGATTGGGAGTGTATGCATGGCAGAGTAGCACTGAGCATGGCATGTAATGTCCTTAGCATGTAAGGTCCTTAGACCCGCTCCTGCAATTAGTGAGAGATCACGAAAATGCAGGTGTGGGTGCAGGATTGTTTAAGGCGGCAAAAAGAGCCGCAGATGAACGACAGGCGAGAAGGTCGGCGCGGTCCTGATCTAGAGTCAGTCACTGAACTACAGCCGACTCCTCTGAAGGCCCAAATAAAAGCTGCCGAGCAGGAACGTCTGTTTAGGCAGCATGTCGATAAACCCATGCACGGTGTATACAATAAGAATGTGGAAACACTGGGTTTATCGACTAGATCGACATTTGCCTATTTAATGTCAGCCGGGCTAAAGTCGGAAACCGAGGGATTAATTTGCCAAGATGGTGTATTTAACATGTTGATCTACCGAAGCCGCGTAATGGATGTAGGTGTTCCTGATATAAACTGTATAGGACCTGCCATCAGGTGCCGGAGTCGCCCATGCATTTACTTTCTGCATGTCCGGTGTATGCGATTTCGGCATAGGTCCACCACCCTAACGCGGCATTACGGGTGCTGTACTCACTCGTACGGGATAGCCCAAACACCACTGCTGCCTTACGTTCCCAGAGACATCGAGTCCATGGTCGAAAACGAGAGGTGCCGAATTTATTGGAACTACTCGTTTCCGACAGTCAGACTAATTTAAGCCAGCAAGCCTGATATACTCCTCCTCGACCATCAAAACAAGGTGATATTTGTGATCGAGTTCTCCTCGGCACCTGCTGAGCCAAACATCGCTTTGAAAGAGGAGGAAAAACGGACCAAATACCGTGATCTCTGTTACGTGCTCGAGTTGCTGTACCCAGGCTACTCGGTCAAGATGATCGTCCTCATGATCGGTGTACTCGGAGGTATGAAGCCTACGCTATTCTCAGGATTGAAGATCGTACCGGCCTGTCAGAAATCTGCTGATCGGTTGGCGCTCTTTCCGTGTGATGCCGGAGGCACGGAAAGACTGTCCAGCGTCGGGAAACAGAAAAAAAATAATAATGATAATGCCCAAGACTACCGAAATTTTTACATAATCCAAAGATAGCAAATCCTACTTGGATTGCAAACTCAGTGCTTCAAAAACATCTGGATACAACTCTAGATCTTGAGGAAATACAAAATGCGTTAAAGCTGCAGCAATAACTGTCCTAGAATTCAACGAACAAAAAGTAATTTCTCCTAATATCACTCAGTCGACGACACCACCTAAACAGGAACCGCCATGGAAAATACGCCTACGAGAAGATATCGACCGATACCGCTCAGAAGCAGATATCATCACTGAATATTTAAATAACAACACTTCACATAGGGTGGCAAATAGAATCAAGGAAATCAGACACCGTCTTAGTCAGTCGTGACTCTCCCAACTTACGTAAGTATCTAATAGAACACAGGGATCGAATGAGACAGTTAGCTAAGGCTAAAGGAGCTCATTTGCTCCGGTATAATGAAACATCAAAGAGAAAATTCCAAAACCAACTATTTAGAAGAAACAAAAGACAATTCTACACGACTATCAACGGTAAAGACCAGCCGAACGCTAACCAGAACATAAACTCAGAAATTATCTTTTAAGAATTTTGGAAGTCTATATGGACCAATAACGCAGAAGCCAATCTGACAGCATCCTGGATCGCTGCCGCTGAGGAAGAATCACAAAATCTGGCTGAAATGCCACAAACTACTTTTACCGAGCAAGATATTGGCGAAGTCCTAATGGAAGTAAAAAGCTGGAAAACGCCTGATTACGATCGAATTCAGGATTTTTGGCTCAAGAAATTCACAGACACTCATAAATCTCTTTGGCGCGGCTTCAGTAAAGCTCTCAAAAATCCATCCACACTTCCACAACACATTTCAAGAGTCCTGACTTACCTTAGTTATAAAAAAGCAGACCCTGATAATCCACGGATCTACAGACCCATAACTTGCCTATCCGTTCTATACAAACTTGTAACATCTGTAGTAAATAACAAAATATACCAACACTGTGAGTACAACAATATTTTCGCATTCAAACAAAAAGGGTGTATTAGAAGAGCAATGGGTTGCAAAGAACGACTTATAATTGATTCTGTCATCATGGAAAAAGCACGGAATAAGAAACGTAATCTACTTACTTGCAACATTGACTATGCCAAAGCTTATGATTCTATCCCTCAAAGGGGTTTCTAAAATTCTTGATATATACAAAATTTCTCCTAATATAAAATCTATATCAAATGCAGGCTTTAAAATTAAAATGAACGATCCAATTAGATATAGTCACTTGCTGTAAATGGACGATCTTAAATTGTATGCAGAGTCTAAACAGCAGCTTCAGTCTCTAGTGGTAATCACAAAACAGTTTAGTGAAGATATCAAGATGAATTTCGGATTGGAAAAATGTGCTACAACATAAATGAATAAAGGTAACATCATACGAGGTGAAGAAAATATTATGAACATATCATGGCTTGAACCAGAAGATACCTACAAATACTCCAAGACTTTGATTAGGGCTGTCAACAGCTGGGCAATCCCAACACGAATATACTCCTTCGAGATTCTGAAATGGTCCAATACAGATCTAGATGAACTAGACAGAACAACACGAAGGGTACTCATTAAATTTCGCTGCTTACACCTCAAGTCTTCTGTGGAGAGATTATACATACCCCGAAGTGAGGGAGGACGTGGATTGCTTAACATCAAAGCGCTTTGTAGAAGCCAAGAGAGCAAAATGAGAACATACTTCCTTAGGAATATACATCCCAAAATTCGAACAATCGACCACAATGGTCAGGCGTACACTCCACTCAATCTAGCATCTCTAGAATTTGAGATTCAAATAGAATCCAAAGCGAGCAGAATAAGCCATTGGAAGGAAAAGATGTTACATGGCAAATATCCCTCACAACTAGATGCGGCAAGTACCGATAAGATGACTTCCATCTCCTTCCTAAAACACGGTTGGCTCTACCCAGAAACGGAAGGGTTCATCATGGCAATTTAAGATAAATTGATCAGGACCAGAAACTATGAAAAGCACATTTTGAAGTCAAATGTCACTGATAAGTGTCGTAAATGCTCACAGTCAGGGGAAACCATCGAACACATCATAGGATCATGCCCTGTTTTGTCAGACACCGACTACCTCTCGCGACATAATCAGCTAGCCAACATTATTCATTCCCGTCTAGCCTTGAAGTATGGATTAATCAAGACACTAATACCATACTACAAATATTCGCCAGTCGCTGTGCTCGAATCTAGACAGTACCTACTCTACTGGGATCGCCCGATTATCACAGATAAGACAGTGGATTTTAACCGACCCGATATACTGCTTATCAACAAAACTGAAAAATATTCGAAGATTATTGAAATCGTCGTCCCACTCACACACAACATAACGAAAACTGAGCAAGAGAAGTGCAGAAAATATGTTAATTTGACTGTCGAAATTAAACGCCTATGGGGACTAAGTAACTTGGGAATTGTCCCTTTGGTAATATCTGCAGAAGGAGTTTGTTCACATTCTTTCGCCTTACTTAGTTCAATTAGAAATACCGGAGGTTCATCGTTACCTTATGCAGAAAGCCGCCATTTTGCAGACATGTCACCTGGTCCGCAAGTTCCTCTCAATATAGACAGGATGAAGTGAATTCTTCCTGTGTCTATATCTTTCGCCCGACAAAGTCGAGATTGTTTAAAATAATAATAATAGCGTCTTTATTTTCCATGTGAAAGAATATACTCAAACTATTTAATCAGTAAATGGAAAAATAGGCGAAGTTCAGCAATACTTTAATCAATATTAAAAGAAGTAATAAAAATATGAAAACTTATAAAATTAAGCTGCTCTTCCACTTAACCAATATATTTACTATGCATTGATTTTGTATTTATCAAATTTCATATACAGGTATTTTAAAATAATATCGAAATATTTGTAGTGTTTGACTACAATGTATGTTGTTTTTGCAATCAAAATTGAAAAATGTTATTTCAAGTATTTAGCAGATAACCTTCATACATCTAATATCTAATTTCTCATGTTATGCAGATAGTATAAATACTTAAAATATATTAGGCAGACATCCAGAGCTCTGTATTTTTAATAAGAGCAATAATTTTATTTATTGTGATCTCTTGAATACGAAAATATCAAAGGCGTTTCTGACTTGGGCTGTACAAGAGAATTCAAGAATATGTAAAAGCTGTTACGATTCATTTATTTAATTATGAGGGTATTGAATAACGCCATGTGTAATTCTGCAATTATAATTTGTTGATAATAAAATACGAAGAAAATAATAATCATAACTGAGAAGTTGCAAAATCCGATAAATCCAACTTTATGAGTTGTTGGAAAATTGCCAAAAGAAACGCTAACCATTATATTCATCGCCGATGAACATTAAAGAAAATTATGTCGTACCTGTATACCTGTACCTATATGTTTGTACCTGTATGCCTGTACCTCTATACCTGTACTCATAAATCTGCTTACAGACCTGTCTTAAAGCTTTTTAACACTTTGTATTGAGCCAAGTGTCCCAGAAGTCCCATAGTATTACTACTATTGAGACACTACACCCAGAATATTTATAGCAAAATGAATTAAAATAAAATGTTCTGTTATTATTATTATTGATATTCACACTGAAAAGTTGGCCGTGTAGACCTCAAGGGTCGCACTTCACGCTCCCAAATTTCACCCCTACGACTTCCAAGCCGGTTATCTTGTTTGTAATTAGTATTTGTATGTGTAGTATCTACATATCTAGCACCATTAGTAAGGCTTTATGAGCAATTTTGTTTTCGTTTGGGGAATTCTGTGACTAGGCGTTTGGGGCAGCATTACTTACCAAACGTTTCGACATGGTTCTCCGTCTTTTGAAGAGGGTTATTAATATACACAATTGCATCATTTATTGTAGAATGAACTAATTCTAATTTCTACGTGTCGATGCATTTTTTAAATCTCCAATTAGCATGCAAGTGCTATATTATTCTTAATAACATTTACAGTTAACGTTCGTTAATAACATTAGAGTATGAGTTAGATGGTAACAATTATTTTATCTTCTTCGTTGTAAATAACTGTTAAATTTTTACGCCATTGTTTATTTTATTAAGGTTTATGTTCATTTTTTTTACGCAGGTCTACATTAATTTTAAAAACGACAAGAAACGTTTTCTTGATTCTTTGTGTCATTACGTTTTGTTCATAAAGGAACAGTTATGTCATGGGAGAATCGCAACACTGCTTTTTTATCTCTTTTAGAATCCGTTCAGTAAGATAATATGAAGCAAAAGCACTAAATATTATCCAATAGTCATTTGTAACATTCTTCTAATTTTCCTTGTTTGAGGGGACGTTTTGTGCTACATATTACTTCCACATCCACTAGTCTAATTCATAAGTTCAAAAGGGTGTTAATTCTTGAAATAGCTCCTGAAAATATGAGCGATAGCTCATTGGATTCGGAATGACGCGACGTCTAGAAAAATGTATTAAAATGTCTTATTAGCACATAAAAAATTGCAAAAGTTATAAACAAATTAAGATGGAAAAAAATGGCATTTAGTTTTTCGCTTATAACTCAAAAACTATAAGCGATAACGGAAATCGGAAAAAGATTGGAGCCCTTCTTATAAATATACTTAACAAGATCACGTTATAAAAGTTTGTAAAAATTGCTTATTTTGTTTATTATAATTTTTTAAAGTAAACAGAAAATTTAAAACCAAACTAAAGTTGTGAAATTTTTTTTTTCAAATTCGTTATCATATTACTATTTTTACATTGAAGAAAGGCATTCATTAACGTTAAAAAAAAATTTACGTCAATTGTTTATAAGTTGTTTATATACAAATTGACTAGTTTTATATTTAAAACATTTTTTTTTCAATTTTGTTGTCTTGAGAATATTATGATTTTTAAATAAAAATGTTTTTCTTAAAAACATTATCTTATTGTTTATAATCGTTTTTTTTTTAATTATCCATCATTTGAATAATTAGCTAAGAAATTATTTTTTACTTAAAAATCATAATTGGCAATCCTCAATAAAGTAACAAAAAGAATTTATTTTTTTATCAACAATTTCATTGTTTATTATTTTTAACAATTTGTTATAAACAAATTCTGACAATTCTAATATTGTTTTTCTAAATATTACAAAAATTACAAAAACAGCCATATGCAACAACATATCCATTTTTTATAGCGTTTTTCAATATTACACGATACAGCTGAAACGGGCACTTGATTTGTCAACTAAAACACTGATATAATTTTTAAACCATTAGAGATATCACAATAGACATTCAGGTCGTTTTTATAGAGGATCAATTCATTTCTAAATGAGTTGACTTCCAAGTTTGTAACTATTATTAATCAGGTATTATGCGCATTGGTTTATAAAAATTAAATGTGTTTTGGACGTTTTTGAATATGATTTCTAGCTTATCAAATAATGCAGATACGGTAATGGACCTTCAAGGCAATTTGATAAAATATCTGAAAGTTGCAATTGTTTATTTAAAAATAAATAGAAAACATATTTAATTTTTATAACAAATGGATTTATAAACAATTAGAGTTATTTCAAACAAATTTAAACAGATGTTTAAAAACATGTTTTTAACAGTCTTTATAGAAAATTGTTTATTGTCCCATTCACAACACATATGCTATGAAAGGGACATAATATGCAATGTATGAATGGTACATGCACATCCAATGGGCATTTGCACTATTTAGATTGAATAAAAATTAATAAATCATAAACAGTGGAGGCTATTCAATTAAATATTTTTGTGCCGTGAGAATAAAATAAGAGATAAATTATAGCTATGAAAAATAATTTTATTTAGAGAAACTACAAAATTCTACTAGACAAATTTTCGTATCGGCGAAACTTAATATTGAATCTTAGGGTAGCTTGTGTTCAGGCAGTTGATACATTGCGAACTGGCTGTGATACTTTCTTAAAATTTGAGACCTCTAAAGTACAAACATCTTCATTCTTCATTCATCATTCCATTCATAACCTTAATGCACTTATCGAGAAAACGTTTGCAAAATAATATTATCAACATAGTGAATTATCTTCTATGTTATAAATTATCTAAATGTTTACTTAATATGAACAACTCCTCAACCTTACTCTTAGTTTGTTTTCTAAGATTTTCGAAAGAAAAAACCGAATAGCTCTGTTTACTCTTGGCACATATGCACATACATAACTTGACACAAAGTGTGAATAGAGGTTATTCTACTCCACTTTGTTTTAAAACCAAATGCTGCATGCAGGATCATCTGTGATTTCAATTTTGAACATTACAACAGAATACTTTCAAGAATATCGCTACTGTCCCATTCAAAACCTGCCCCATTCATGCCACCTCTCTCCTATATATTTATGTACAACTTACATCTATTTTCAGTTAAATAGCATCACCCAATTTGCCAAAAACAGCTTATTGTTAATAATATTAGTACAATGCGGTTCTAGTAGATGAAACCACTTCTATGCAATTTGAAATTTGATGATGATGAGGCTACGAAGAGCTGAAAACACAAATTTTTTAATCGATCAGACCTCTCTGAACACGCGACCTGGAAGGCCGTATTACATCGCGATCGAGAGATCGAAATTGACATTTTCGGCACATCGTAGATTGCACCAGCGAATTGTTAATTCCGAGCCCACACAAACGAAAGAAACTGAACATATTTTGACATTTAGTGAATTTCAGACGTGTACCGCAGTGCAGAGAAAGTACGAACTACAAACTAAATAACCACATTAATCGCGAGCGCCATCTAGGTGCAGATTTTGCCTGTGCCACCAAAAAAATTGTTGATTCTACAGACCAAACCCATCATTTCCGGTTTACTTGGACTTGCTGAATCCGAATGCGGTGTCAGTTTTGCCCCACCACGTCACAATTTTTTTCTATCCTCATGGAACAGTTAGAGAGATGCAACTTTTGCATGATTATAGAAAAAAATATGTGACGTGGTGGGGCAAAACCGACACTGGATTCGGATTAAGTAAGCCAAAATACATCAGAAATGATCGGTTTGATCTGTGGAATTGTCAACTTTTCTTTTGTGTGCCTGTATTATTATTATACAGGGTGTTTCACGTAAAAGTCCCCAGGCCATTATCTCTAAAACTAATAAAGATATTTTATTTTTGTAAATGGCAGATGATTGATACCAAAGAAAGGTTTAAATAACGGTGATTAGAATTTTTCCTCAACAGCACACAGAGATGGCGCTGCGATGCAAAACTATTTTTTGATGGCTGGAACCTTGAAACATAAGTCATATGTGATTAAACAATAATTTGTGAATAATTTTGATGGTATAGAGAATTTACAAAAAACAAGCCGTTTTGGAGTTACATGAGTTTCTTTCATTAATGCCAGTACACGTGAATTTTGATAAATCCCTATTATTTATTTATTATTTATTATAGAATATTGGTTACCAAACACTTTTTTCAAGATAAGGAAAGTGATATAATACACTATCATAAAATTATGTTTACCACTTCCGGCCAAACCGGAACTAACATGATGAACCAATATCCATATGTTCCTACATATTACATTTTTTTTTCTAATAACGCTTCTAATAAAACGGCTCCCAAAACTTAAAGTAAGTAAGACAACAAAGAAAATACACACTAATTTAGAATGGGCTAAATTTATATTAACAATTCAGTAAAGAACGTAAACAAAAGTTTTATAAACAAACATTTAAAAACTATCGAAATATTATTAAAAATGAAATTAAACTAATTTCTTTCTTATTAGTAGGTACTTATTATATTAAATGTTCAAAATTTCTCCCTTCTTCATGAATACACATATTGTACCGTTTCAGTAACTCTTCATTGCAAACTTTTTGTAACGTATGTCTATTTATAGCAGCAACACTTGCATATATTTTATTATACAAATCGGCCATATCCTCAATGGGTACAATGTACACTACACTTTTTAAATACCCCCAAAGGTAAAAATCTAATGGAGTCAAGTCAGGTGATCGTGCTCGCCATCTGACTACTCCATTAGTACCAATCCATCTTTGAGGGTACATTTCATTAAGACAATCTTTGACTAGTACTGAGTTATGGGGTGGTGCACCATCTTGGTGAACCAAATATTCTCCTGGTTATGAGGGATAGTCTCTAATAATCCTGGCAATACATTTCTCAAAAATATCGCATATTTTCTTCCATTTAAAGTTCCATGGAATAGATATGGTCCAATAATATATGAATTTAATATTCCACACCACACGTTAACTCCAAAAGTTACCTGATTTCGGGTCATTCTCATCCATCTAGGATTATTTTGTGACCAGTATCGGCAGTTATGCTTACTCACAACTCGGTTGTTGTGAAAACGGCTTTCATCGCTCCAGAGCACATTTTTTTTAAAAATTTGGGCATTCTTCAGAAAGAACTGAAAATTCAGCGAGAAAATGTAATCTTCGTTCATAATCACCAGGCCTTAAATGAATGATCAATTTTAATTTGTATGGATGGTATTTATTTGATTTTAATATTCTATGGCACGAAGATATCGACAGATTAGTTTCCGATGCCAATTTCCGGAGAGAACATTGAGGATTGTTGACAACACTATTTAACATCAAGGCTGTATTTTCCACGTTTCTAACTGGCCTATTTCTGTTACGAATAGTTTTCTTAAAACTACCCCAGTTTCTTAAATTTTTAAACAGCATGATAAATGTTTTTTTATCGGGTGTGGGTCTATTTGGAAATCGTAAACAAAACAATCGTTTTGCTTGTCGGGAGTTTCTTTTGCATTCACCGTATATTAAAATCATATTTAATTTATCTTCATTGGTGTATCTAACCATTTTTTAAATTTATTTTTTTTATTGCCTTATTTGGATTAATTTGCTTTGAATTGTTTCTAAGTACACTATTTCTGTTTGAAACTATGATTGAAATGCACCAACTACAAACTTTGTTTAATAACTGTCAAACTTAAAATTAAATCAAAGCCTACTAATATATCTTAAGTAGATTTTTCATTACCATTCTAAATTAGTGTGTATTTTCTTTGTTGTCTTACTTACTTTAAGTTTTGGGAGCCGTTTTATTAGAAGCGTTATTAGAAAAAAAAAATGTAATATGTAGGAACATATGGATATTGGTTCATCATGTTAGTTCCGGTTTGGCCGGAAGTGGTAAACATAATTTTATGATAGTGTATTATATCACTTTCCTTATCTTGAAAAAAAGTGTTTGGTAACCAATATTCTATAATAAATAATAAATAAATTATAGGGATTTATCAAAATTCACGTGTACTGGCATTAATGAAAGAAACTCATGTAACTCCAAAACGGCTTGTTTTTTGTAAATTCTCTATACCATCAAAATTATTCACAAATTATTGTTTAATCACATGACTTATGTTTCGAGGTTCCAGCCATCAAAAAATAGTTTTGCATCGCAGCGCCATCTCTGTGTGCTGTTGAGGAAAAATTCTAATCACCGTTATTTAAACCTTTCTTTGGTATCAATCATCTGCCATTTACAAAAATAAAATATCTTTATTAATTTTAGAGATAATGGCCTGGGGACTTTTAACTGAAACACCCTGTATACTCTCGGAGTATGACATTTTCCTCCTGACTCATCATGTATAATATAATAACTGTTCCTCCCATTGTAGACAATATTTCAGTACACGTTAAATTTGGAGGAAGATCGATACAAATTATTGAAGAGTTTACGTGTAACTTGTACATATTAATACTATTATATTATGTATGTATCTTACAATATTACTCAACGTTTTTAGGGTGAAGTTATAAGCCAATGCTCAAAACATTTGTATAGTTTTTCAGCTACCGCCTGTTTCTTTTAACTCATTTCTCTTTCTCCGTTAATCCTCAGCCTGACAAAGGTCGAGCAGACTATAACAAATGGACTACTATAATATTTCATATTCGAGAATCCACAGAGAGTAATCCCTTTCCGGGCGATTATTTTATTTCACTAAGAAATTATTCGTCTGGCGTCAAATGTTTCTCGCTCGGATTTCTGATTTCTTTTGGTTTTAGTTTTCATTCTAATTTATCAACATTTGTAATCATTTTGTTCCGTATGTCTAGACATTCTTCCCGCCACATAAAGAATAATCCGTTATTTGGTAGATTTGGATTTAATGTAGTGTGTTTTCCGGAGTTAATACGAATAAAATTCGTAAAGTGTGCTGGTATAACAAACCAATCTGCCAGTACCAATATAGCTTAGATTTTCTTTATTTTTAGTTAGAGAAAATTCATTTTTAAATAAATTTACAAGTTATAAGGATAGTGGACAATGTATGCGCTATAAGTATAATAAATAAACATGTTGATGTCAAAACAATAACTAATATACGAACCCATTTTATTGAGCAGCGTGAATATCTCAAAAACAGAGGATTGGAAAACATGTTTTATTTGTCTGTTGTAAACAATTCACTGGTAGGTAGGTAAATAAATTCATGTTAACCCTTTGTTCTCATTTTTAACTGAATCTTCATGACCGTAAGGGGCTATGTAGATACTAGTTTAATCTGCATGGCCGTAGGGGACTGTGTGGATGCTAGTTGTGGAATGAGAATTTTCAAATAAGAAATTATACAAATTCATTTTAGGATTTTGATTTGCTAGCATAACCAGAATTCAGGTTATCGAAAGAATGCAAAGATTTCATTAATATTTTTAAACATAGTTTTACTTTTAGTTCTTATAGATAGTTATTTTTTCTGCTGTTTGCAAAGAATATGTTTCAATTCACTACAATGTTAATAACTTTGGTTAAAACATTATAAACATTATTTAATTTATACCACAAAATGTACCAATTTTAATGAGTCGTGTTAAATTTTATAAGCGAATTTTTCAAAAATCACTTATTATTTTTATGTATGGTTTTGTACTGGTTTGAAGGAATATCATTCCTTGTGTCATGATTCTTTCCGTGTTTTTGTCTAAATCCTTCATTATTATTTACAAAAAGTATGTCTGTTCAATTCTCTTTTTTTTGGACGTAGATTAAATTAGATTAGGTAGAAGAAGCTGGCCTATTGGGCCGTGACTTCCGCAACTTCAGATCTATTGTGGTGATCCTGTTCCCTTAGAGCTCCTTATCCAACTTTGTCCTATATACCAGACTTCATAGCCTTGATATCGGCTCCTTGGTATGTAGCTATCGAACCTTTGATTTTTCCTCGCCAGGTATTGGAATCTCAGTCTAGTAAAGCCTTCACAATGGCTCAGTGTGTGGACTGAGATTCTTGGTCACCTATCTAAGCGCTGGACCCGACCAACTTTGCTTAACTTCGCTGATCGCTGTACAGAGATCAATCAATCAATCAAAACACACTTATTTGACAATTTTAGTACATAAATTGTTTCTCCGAACCACGACCAACAACCAGTCAGACAACCACGGTGCGAAGCGCCGCGGTTGGTGTAGGGTTGTTCGGATCACGGTTGGTTCCGCTCGATAAAATTTTGAGAACCTAAATACTCCTATCACACATTTGCGATTTAAAACTTAGCCCAAGTTAAAATAGGTCCACACATATGGAATTAGTGCACTTAAAACTACACTTTAAAAACTAATTTGGCACTAACACTTATGCAAATTTGGGTTGATAATGCGGCAAAAAACTCAATGAAAAACCTCACTACTAGTAG
Organism: Stenurella melanura; assembly: GCA_963583905.1. NCBI lineage: Eukaryota > Metazoa > Arthropoda > Insecta > Coleoptera > Cerambycidae > Stenurella > Stenurella melanura. Next base: position 17,866,509 of record OY757309.1, read on the forward strand.
TGGGACTCAACAGTCTCGATGCCATTGAGAGGGTAAGGAAAAGATGGAGACTTTCTCAAAATAAAATCCGCAATTTTGTTTTTATTGGTCACTACTTTTTGTTTCGAGATATAAGCAAATTATCTGAGAACGACTTGAGTCCGTGTCTAGATGTACTCGCTGAATGGCTTGCTGTATGTAGTCGGTAAACTCTCTCATAATAACATTATCTAATATGTTTGATAACTTAATTAATATTTTATACTTTTGTTGAATCCGTAAGCTTGGCGGGCAAGCGCGACGGATGGTGTGATGGCGAAGAAACGCCGACTAAAATGATGAACAACAAGAAGAATACGAAGATAAAATGATGTTGGAGCAAAAAACTACATAATAACACCAAATAAGGTTTCATGCGGGCCATTTAGTGCTTCCATGCTATATCGTCTTTGATACTAGAGTAGGTGTTAATACAGAGTGATTCAAAAGAAAGTACATTACATTCAACTGTAGATTGGGATTCCCCAGATATGAAGATTTTCCAAATAAAATATTTTCCTACCGCGCCTCATAATCTAGTTACAGCGCCTTGAAGTGGGTATCTGGCAACCAGTTTTCTCTTAATAACCTTCAAGTGGATTGACGTCAAATTATAGCCCACGGAAATTAGATAGAAAACGGAGGAAACCTGGACAAGATTAGTAAAAATCCGAATTTTTGCACAGGCGTTCTTTGAGGTGTCCCAAACCCAAATCCACAAAAATCCCAGCATGGCTACCCAAGATTTTGAAGGTCAAAGATTTTTGCAAATATCTCGCGTCCTATTTTCTACAACTTTCACTTTATCTTCATGGGCATCCCATGCGCCCATGAAGATAAAGTGAAAGTTGTAGAAAATAAAATTATCTACATTTTGCCTTTTTTATTTTTTACCAAACCTTCCACAACGTTTCGAGATATTCAAGGTCAATCTTTCAAAAACATGGTTTTTCGCGAATTTCTCGCACCAAAAAAAAATCAGACCGCAATAAAGTTATCATGAAAGTTGTAGAGAATTCAATTATTCACAAGATTGGTATTTTGCATTTTTTTCCCAAAACCTCGCCCTTTCCGAGATATTCAAGGTCGAAGTTTAAAAAACGATTTTTTGCAAATATCTCACTTCCTATGCATCGGACGTACATGAAGTTAATGTGAAAGTTGTTTGGAATTGAATTATCTACAAGATTGATCTTTTGCATTTTATCCCAAATCTTCGCCTTGGCGAGATATTCAAGGTCAAATTTCCAAAGAAAACTGGTTTGCGCGAATATTTCGGTTCCTATCCATCCGAACGTCCATGAAGTTAACGTGAAAGATACAGAAAATTCAATTATCTGTGAGATTGATCTTTTGCATCTTTTTCCAAAACTTCGCCCTTTTCGAGATATTCAAGGTCAAAATTTCAAAAAACCCGCTTTCCGCAAATAACTCGCTTTCTTTGCATTGAACTACGACGAAGTCTACATACAAGCAGTAGGAACTTGAATATCTGCAAGATTGGTAAATTTACAGTTTCTGAAAAAAATTTTTAATTGCATTCGTTTCCACACCACCCACGAGATAGAACGCATGACGCGTTTTTTTTACATGGTTCCCCTGTGCATGTAGGCCTAACCCATGAGAATTGCGTCGATTATTACATAAGGTGCTCTATATACATTAATCCTACTCTGACTCATACTCAACTTTATCGAGTTCCAACTCATTCTGTGAACTATCATCATCGCGAACATTATGATCATTACTATCATAACAATCAGAATCCTCATCATCATTGCTAATTTCATTGTCATTAGTTGTTACAACGTATGAACATTCGAAATCATCTATTTCAGCAGTAAAATCTTCCAGTTCAAATGTATTCTTTTTGCTATTTACGCACGATATCCCCCGGCAATTTGTGCAAACTTCGGAGTATTCAAGTCCGATTTTTCGGCCACCACATCTTGCGTTGCAACCTTTTCGGCAATTGCAGAAGATTTGGTTCAGTATATTCTCTGGTGCTGGTGGGAGTACTGTGAGAACTGCCTCAAGGATATTGTTATTGGAAATCCAGCCACATTCATGAGGTTCTGGTTTATTCCCCAACCAAATTTGAATTTGGTAATAAGCTCTGAATATATGTTGCCGAGCTGCTGCTCTTGTTAGGGGGGAGTGCTACCGAATTAACTTCTTTTTTCGTCTTGGTTGCTGTGGTGAAGCAAAAATACCTGTGCTCATCTATTGAAGTTTGCAATATTTGTGCTCCATATGTCGCCAAAAAAGAACGCAATCCATTTGCTATTAATGCATCGGGAGAGGAATTTTCCTGCAGAAAAGCTTCTGCAGCTTGATGTAGATCGGGACGTTTTTCAAACATTTTGACGACTTTACTTTTTTCCTTGTTATAAAGAGCAGATGTTGTATCACACCCTATCATCGAACAACATCATCAACTTTCACATTGACTTGTACGTCCGATGCATAGGAAGCGACATATTTGCAAAAAATCGTTCTTTTAAAGTTCGACCTTGAATATCTCGAAAACGGCGAGGTTTTGAGAAAAAATGCAAAATATCAATCTTGTGGATAATTCAATTCTCTACATCTTTCATAATAACTGTATTGGCTCTCTGAATTTTTTTGGCGCGAGAAAATAGCGAAAAACCATGTGTTTGAAAATTTGACCTTGAATATCTCGAAACGTTGTGGGAGGTTTGGGAAAAAATAAAAAAGGCAATTTATAGACAATTTAATTCTCTACAACTTTCACTTTGACCTCATGGGCATCCGATGCATAGGACGCGAGATATTTGCAAAAAACTTTGACCTTCAAAATGTTGGGTAGCCTTGCTGGGATTTTTGTGATTTTTGTGGATTTGAGTTTGGGGCACCTCAAAGAACGTCTGTGCAGAAATTTAGATTTTTACTAATTTTTGTCCAGGTCAATAGCCAATTTCCGTGGGCTATTGCGGATCCGGCTCTTTATTTTGATGAGCTACATGCTCATTAGAACAAGTTTGTACTGATATGCAAGATGTGCCCTATGCGGAGTGGTCCGCTAAAGTTCAATCTCAAATATTTTTGTCTTGTGTCAAATTAAAAATTTTTTTTGAGTAATTATTGAATATCTCATTAAATATCTCAAAGCTGGCGGGGTTAGAAGTGACTTTTTGGATTTAATCACATAACAAAAATAGCAAAAATTAAAATAATTTTTGTAGAACACACCACACCAGAAAACTTAAAAGTAACGAAAAGTCAAAGAAAATGTTCGAATGTTTGACCATTGACACTCAATTCACTGTTCTAAACGCAGATAATACTTTCGTGTATGCGATCACATTTGTCTCTTTGATCACGAATTATGTTCGAGGCATTGTCAATAGCTTGTTGTAACTGTTCTAGGGAGATTATTGACTTAGCGTACACCAAACTCTTCATCTAACCCCACAAAAAAAATACATAAGTGGGATATCTGGGCTCCATGCTCTTTCATTTGGCACACGCCTGCCGGGTAATTTTCTCTCATCGTACAGCGGCTGCAAGATTTTCATTCACTGCACTGTAAATTTAAATCATATCGCAGTATTCATGCGATGTAAACGCTGGCATATTGACCGGTATCGATCTACGAATACAATTTTCAAAACGAAAAAATGCAAACAGAAGCCGAAAAGAAACTGACCATACGCAAACAACTTCTGATCGCTTACGAATCGGCGCACGCGTAAATACGCGTAAACAATTGAAGCATTAAGGGTAACAAATCCATGGTTCAGTAGCGGATCATTACAAGTTTTAATGCAAAAAAATAATATATTAAATTATTTTGAATCACTCTAAAATTTTGCACGGGGTTTCCCACGTAGAAAACTAGTACACCATTTTATTTTCCGCATATTGTGGTAAATCACCCTGTATATTGTTTTACTCATTAACTTCTAGTCGCCCATCTCTAGTCTTCTTTTAATTTGCGAAGCCTGATTAAGTCTTCTTCTATTTTGTAATTATCATTTGATCGCGTATGAATTATTTTGCATAGCCATCGCCTACAAAATTTTAATGCTCCCTTAAGATATATTTTAAATGAAGTTCACAATATAGAATTTTAATGCTCTCTTATTATATGTTTTAAATAAGATTGACAATATGCAGAGTTAAGTAGTTGTTTTATTCATTCATTTGACGTCGGCCTATTTCCGTTACTAAGACCAACCTGAAAATGTCGCAGAACCTCTTCTCTATCGAAGAGTAGGGATTTCTTACTTGCCTAACATTTAATAGACAAGGGATCGAATGCTTTACATCCCCTCCGAAGGACGATATATCCGCTATGCAACCTTCGCCTAAAGTTGTATACCTTGTACGTATGTGCTGATGTACAAACAGTTAGAAGGTGGAACGAGTAAACTATTTCCCTGGACTTCCATCCAAGTGCTAACCGCACTTGTTGCTGACCCTTTCGAATCGAAATTCGAGTGTAACCGAGACTCATTTACGCTTGTTGCTATTGTACTCCTATATATAATTCATTATTTTCATTTAATTCGTTGGATTCATCGAATATCGACTGAATTCTTTCTATACCGCAGAGGTGGTAATTCAGCTCTAGTGTATATAGGGATCATTAAATGAAATATCCGAGCATCTTTTCCTAGAATATCAAAGGCTTTTAGTAAAATTTTCACTTTGCATGGCATCGTTAATGTGACCCTTCGTGTTACGTTGGGTGCACAAAGCTTCTCGTCGTTCGATAACCGGCTGTTTAGGTGTGATTTTGGCTAAAACAAGTTTATAGTCCAAGCGAAATTCAGCAGGAGCTGACGTGGGTAATTTAATACTGATGGTAATATAAGGACAGCCGCATGTTTATGAAATAAATATCATTGTTTGCGGTTGTGTGATATTAGGAAGCTTTGTCGCAAGGAATAATTTTATGTAAAGATCCAAACAAAAAAAGCTAATTAAGGCTATCAAAAAATAGTAAACATATAGACACCTTAAACATTCATTTATATTGTTTGTCATCAGGTACGCAAGCAGATCCGAAGAAAGTGCAATGTACGAGGCTGTCGACTCCTTGTATATTTACAGATAATGTCTCCTAGGAGAGACTGGTGCATTTCATAAAGTATAAGAGTCTATTCCAGAGTAGATTCCATAGTTCCTCTGGTCGGAAAAGTTGCCTTGGCGCTTCTAATGGTGCGTAATTGTATAAAATGTGTGTGATGGTTTCACTCTTCCATATCATTTTCCTTCAACATCATCATATGTTGGTTCTTGTTCAGAGGAGAATGTTCTATTATCAGGCCTACCATTCGTTTTCCAAGCAACCATTTTACAGTGGAGTCGTGATGTCAACCGAAGGTCACTTTACATGGAGCCTTGACTGCCTCCTTCCGGCAAATTGAGTCTAATAGTTGTTGAACTGTGCCATGTCCCAGCCTCGTAGCTCTAACTGAATCAGACTTCTTGTTAAGCCGAAGGTCGGCTTAGAGTCAGGAAAAGAGTTCTTATTTCTTCTTCCGCAAACGATTCGCTCTGACTGTTCTGCACCAACTTGGAGATTCCTCAAAGCTGCAATAAATACACTTGTCTTATAAGATTAATCTTATAAGATAATATACACCTCTACTTGGAATTCACTATGGTATTTGCCAAAATGGTGTCGATATACGAACTCTTGGTTGGCTTTCATGTACGCCAGCATAAGTTACTCCTTCGAAACCGGCTTCGTACCACTCAAGATCTCCAAAACTCAGAAGATGCTTTTTATCGCATTCTCAGTTATCTCGACTAGAAACACGACCGTATATGGAATAATAAACCTACAGACGGAGAAACACTCTCATCCTCTGACTGAGTAATTATAATTATAGTCTTTACAGGTCGAGCTGGAGCTTGTGTGCTCCAGACCTTTATCTGTCGCATTGTATATTTCATATTTAATCGGCCTCTTTGTTGTGTTCCTGGCTTCTATTTGCATTTCAATATACAAAGGTGCGTCCAAAGATGGCCTCTATTGCAATCGTTGGAGTGGGCTTGATTGCTCCTGCTATTCCTAGCTTTTCAACTTGCCATAGGCGAGCCCTATTTGTAGAGCGCTTTTAATATCATCACGCCAGAATCGCGTACATTGAGGGATTGTTCATACATCCAAGGATTGGTATTCGGAATTATTTCGGACTGAAGATGCGTCTGCGCTTCCATAGGGATACTTTCGTCTTGAAATTGTTGGTACTTTTAAAAATAATCTTCGAACCGGTGCCCAAAGGCGCTTTGCCGTCTTCCTCGAGTTGACAAATTTTTTATAAGTTATTATCAAAGACATTTTATCTTTTGTTGAGATTCAACGAAAGACAATGCCAAAGTCTTTCGCGATCTTTCAAAGTCGATTTTTTCATAAGAATTTTGGGATAGATTTTTATGATTCTTAATTTTATTTTAAAATGGATCATTTTACAGGGTTCATTAACAATACCACCGAGCAATTGCAGCCAACCATAATAATAATAATTTGTTTCCCCATAATGACAACGTTACAATTGTATAGAAATAGTCATACATGAATCATACTTCAGATTAATTTTTCATGACACATTTAGCTTCATATCAGGGGTATATTACCGTATACCGTGTATTGAAAAACCAATATATAATAGAATAAGGATTAAAAACACTTGGTATTACTCTTTCACAATTATTAATAATTGTGAAACAGTAATACCAAGTGTTTTTAATCCTTATTCTATTTAGTATGTTTCACCAAGAACCTACCGCAGACTCAGTTCAATTAACAATATGTAATGTTGTTATCGAAGTTACTGTAGAACTTAATCTTATTTAAGAAAATACAAAACGTCTTATTTTGTTTCATAGCACTAATTTATCACAACATGTAAACCTAGTGAGACATTAAGGTGTAATGAATAAGTAATTAGGATAATGGAATTTTCTAAGAATGATATTAATCAAGGATAATCAGTTACGATGTTGCTAATGGGATTATGATTTAAAGACATTAGAAGTGAACTATAATAAAACAACTAGCCATTAAGCAAATAATCATCTTATATTTGTATATTACTATTGATCCTAATACATTTAATTTTTACATCTGTGTAATGTGGCTTAATTCGAAAATATGGTTGGGAATAGTTAAATCGTTCTCCCTATGTCGAGGTCCGAATGTAGGACCAGTTTCAACTATACCGGGTCAGTCACGAATTACGCTCGCCCCGATATTTCCTAAAATATTTGGAATAGAAAATTGAAATTTGGAGGCCTTATTACACGACTAAAATGCCATCTTTTCAATAAAGAATCAAGTTTGGTGCACATCCGGTTTGACCGGAAATGCCCACAACTTTCGATTTTTAAATAGAACACCCTATATATTTTTACATTTTTGGAATCTAGAGGAAATTTTAAATACAATACATCCATTCTGGTCACTTTTTGATAAACATTAAAAATTTTATTAAAAAATCTGTTTCTGAATCCAGAGTGCTGTGGTGCCCAAAATATATTTTAATTTTTTGTGCTACGTTACTATAAAAATAAAAGGAGCAATATGATTGCATTACTTAATTCTCTAGAGGCGTTTAAAATTTTTAAATGTGATTTTTACCCACTAACTCGATTTTTTTAAATGGGAATTTAATCGTTCACCAACATTTTTAAATACCTCATTTTCATACGAATCTAATGATACCAAAATTTTGAAAATCCGCTCAGAAATATTTGAGATTTCAGCCAAAATACAATGCAACCAAGCTTTTAGAAACATGCGGCTAATAGATAATAGATTAGTGGGCATTGGAAACTAAAATGGCACATTTCTGTGTAAATCTGCTAACCTAATAACATTGGAAAAATCATAGTAGCCATTGAATGTAATAAAACAATATCAGCTGTCAGACAGACTCCTGTAGTTATAGGCAATCTTGAGCTATCAAACATTTAATAATTGTGAGCGCAAAGAACGTTACAATTAAGTTTAGCATAGGTATGTGGAGGTAAACACAATTACATCCACAAGGACATTTGCAATAGAATGCGACATCAGTTCGGTTTTCAGAGTTTTATTTAAATGAACATCAATATCTGGCCTATAAATAAATAAAAATCAATTCCGTTTGAACAATTAAACTTAAACTAGGTAACAATAGGTATCTTTAAAATAATTAATATAATTAAACCATAAATTGACATTTATAGATATTGTTCAAAATGTCCACCATTTTTTTCTATACCCAGTTCGGCTCTGCGTACAGTTGCTTGAATGGCTCTACGCAATTCAGCCGGCGTTATTTCATTAAGAGCCCGTACAACTTTATTTTGCAGCTCTTCACGGGTATTTGAAGAAGTTTTATAAATTTTATTTTTGAGAGTGCCCCATACATAATAGTCGAGGGGTGTTAAGTCAGGTGACCTAGGAGGCCACCTGATATGACCTTGATTTGCGATGCAACAGTTAAACCCAAATCTTTCCTGAATATTCCCCCGCCCTACCAACCTCGGATTTTCTTGAGCCCAGTACCTAGTATTATTTCTGTTAAACATACCTTGGTTCGTAAATCTACTTTCATCTGAATATAAAATATGAAAAGGAAAACCTGGGTTTTGTTGTACTGCATTTAAGAACCAGTTGCAATATACTAGCATCCTGTCGTTATCATCTCTATAAAGATGTTGGTGTATTTGGTATTTATAAGACCAAAACTTATGTTTCTTTAAAATTCTGCAAACCGAAGACTGACTAATGTCGCATTCCATTGACAATTCCCTTGTTGATGTTGTTGGGTGTACCATCACAAATCCTAATACATCAATTTCTTTGTCCTCATAAAAAATGTTTGATGGTCATCTTGTTGATTGGGTTCGTTTCTTAATTCTTGTTCCACTCTGGCAAACAACTGTCTGCTTGGATGACGTCTGTTGGGATATCGTTGCTGATACAGTTCTGCAGGTGCAGTTGAATTTTTGATACGCTCTCCATATATCAGTAACATATCGACCTTTTCATTTCTACTAATTATTCATTTTCTTTAATTTTTACTCAAAAAGATTTCCGCAACACTTTATTTTGTATCTGTCTGACAGCTGATATTGTTTTATTACATTCAATGGCTACTTTGATTTTTCCAATGTTATTAGTTTACCAGATTTACACAGAAATGTGCCATTTTAGTTTCCAAAGCCCACTAATCTATTATCTATTAGCCGCATGTTTTTAAAAGCTTGGTTGCATTGTATTTTGGCTGAAATCTCAAATATTTCTGAGCGGATTTTCAAAATTTTGGTATCATTAGATTCGTATGAGAATGAGGTATTTAAAAATGTTGGTGAACGATTAAATTCCCATTTAAAAAAACCGAGTTAGTGGGTAAAAATCACATTTAAAAATTTTAAACGCCTCTAGAGAATTATTAAGTAATGCAATCATATTGCTCTTTTTATTTTTATAGTAACGTAGCACACAAACTAAAATATATTTTGGGCACCACAGCACTCTGGATTCAGAAATAGATTTTTTAATAAAATTTGTAATGTTTATCAAAAAGTGACTAAAATGGATATATTGTATTCAAAATTTCCTCTAGATTCCAAAAATGTAAAAATATATAGGGTGTTCCATTAAAAATCGAAAGTTGTGGGCATTTCCGGTCAAACCGGATGTGCACCAAATTTTTATTGAAAAGATGGCATTTTAGTCGTGTAATAAGGCCTCCAAATTTCAATTTTCTATTCCAAATATTTTAGGAAATATCGAGGCGAGCGCAATTCGTGACTCACCCGGTATAATTACTTAATAACCGGCCGGATCATTATTATATCCCCCTCTTTAAGATCTTTCAGTTATACTTTAGTTATCATGGCAGTAAATTTCCAAAAACTGTTTCTAATAGTTTATGAATGATTACTTAAGTCATATCAAGTTAAAATCCCATGAGAAACAAAGTTTAGTGCTTCATTTGTTGCATTAAATATTGTATATTTTATATGTTAATCTGAAACGGTTTAATAAAAAATTCATATATTGCTGCTGTTAACGAAAGTCATCTTCTAAAAGGCAGCCTTTAGCACTTGTAATTTCTTCCGTATTATTGTATATACGTTATTGTAAAATCATTAAAGTAAACTCATATTTTGGTCACTTTTCCAATTTCTGGTCGACTGTACATTTATTCTATTATTATACGGTGTTCCAAATTGAGGCTGCATGTATTTTTATCTTCATTATTATAGAAGATAGAGAGTCGATTAAAGAATCCGATGGTTCCCAATGTATACCAGTCTATTCCAGGGTAGATTCTGTAGTTCCTTTGGATGTGTAAATTGTTTTTCGAATTACCTATACCTTGTCGCTCCTAGTGATTCGCAATTGCATAATATGTGAGTGATGGTTTCACCCTTCACCCTCCGTATCCATCAAATATTGTCATCCTCCAACCTCATTGTAGTGTTCAGAGGACAATGTCTTATCATCAGGCCGAAGGTCACTTTACATGGAGCCTTGACTGCATCATTTCGTCAACTTGAGTTCAATAGTTGTTGAACTGTGCCGTGGCCTAATCATGCTTGAATCAGACTTCTTGTCAAGCCGAAGATTGGCTTAAAATCAGAGAACTGAATTCTTACTCCTTCCTGCTACAGTGAGGTAGGTTTTATAATGACATTTGGAGAATTAAATCCTAACCTTTGAAAAATTTGTTCCAGGATTACAGTATAAAGTATAAACACTAAACCATATTCTACTAATAAAAATGGTTTTGATTGTTTTTAAATAATTAGGAAACTAATTTTTCGAAAAAAGAATAAAAATACTATAAAATACACAAAATAATCCAATATGGCTTCCAAATAAAACCACAAATTGTAGTCAATGTCTCAAAAATAAGACAACATTTTTTGCTCCTGTCCTTACAGTAAAGATTAAGATCTTTTTTTATGAAAAGTACCCAAATAACGTGTAAGTAAAAATGTAACATTTTAAAACATATGTAATACGAGGAGTTTTACAAAATGTACGATTGTGGTTTTACTCAATTAATTCAAAAACTAAAACGAGTTAAATCAAATCTGATAGCACACTTGAGAGCAGAGCTGCCTGGTAGTTACCCACAACTGCAGTTTAACTACAATTTAATTACAAGTACTCATATGTATGTTTTCTTTTGGGACTTCCTGCCACATGTATTTTTTTCTTTTTAAGCGGTGCTTGGAGAATCTACAAAATATCACAATTAACCAGTATGTTACTGGTAAATAACCTCTACGCCTGAGACTTTTACGGCAAAGGATCAGTTAGAGGTTGCTTTTTTTAAATAAATAACACAAATAAGTATAAAAAGTTGAAATTAAAGATTTCGCCGACGTTTCGGAAATCTAATGTGTTTCTTTTTTCAAGGCTTTTTTGAAAAATCTTTTTTGCTGTGTATGATAAATACACAGCTCTAAGAATGTTTGTTATATTCAATTATACACAGCAAAAGAGATTTTTCAAAAAAGCCTTGAAAAAGGAAACAGATTAGATTTCCGAAACGTCGGCGAAATATTTACTTTCAAGTTTTTATACTTATTTGTGTTATTTATTTTAAAAAAGCAACCCTAACCGATACGTAGAGGTTATTTAGCAGTAACATACTGGTTAATTGTGATATTTTGTAGATTCCCCGAGCACCGCTTAAAAGGAAAAAATACATGTGGCAGGAAGTCCCAAAGAATTGAAGAAAAAAAATTAAGATAATGCCACAAATAACATTTAGACTATACTCATATGTAGTTGTGAATGCATCGGTATTGTACAGAGTATCCGCTACTTAAAACACTATTTAAAAGTAGTTAAAACTACTAATATAATTTTAATTACTAAAGTAGTTGCAACTACTGTTTATGTGATTTCATAGAATCTGTTTTTATATGTCTTTCTCAGAAATGATGTAGATGTTAATACACAACCGCCTGAAAGCACTAAAATCGAGGAAAAACTCAAAAAACATCAATTCGATATTGATGAATGCACCGAACCCATCATGGCCACAACTAAACAGCCATCACCAATAATGACCAAAAAGACAAAAAGTCTGAATTGGGCAATAAAATACAGTTGCAACTTCTACCATACTTAGACAATTCTCGAATCAACATTGAAATGCTGGATTAATACCCATTTATTAGGAAACTATTTCTATAATATAATACGCCTTTAGCTTCATCAACTCCTGTGAAACGTCTGTTTCCGTTTGTGGGCATGATAAATGCCCCAAAAATAAGTTCATTATCTGATTCTAATTTTGAAATATTAGTAATGTTAAAGGGAAATGGCAATTTGTAAATGGGTTTTTTGTTTTTCTTTAATTAAAAATGAAAATTGTATTCTCAGTAGCCCAATCTGTAGCATTTTCTTAGTCCCCCAATAATAATCTTTAATAATATTAAATAATGATTGCAAATAGAAACAATGGAACATGTAAATAAACTGTACGGTAGGATCTCGGGACTTTGTGTAGGTACACTAGTGCACTTTGCTTGCACACTGATGTATAAAAGACTTTTGTGACTTTTTGTCGCATATTATTGCAAATTATACAGGGTGTAATCAGGTTCATGTCATTAAAAAAAACTGGTAATGGGGACCGACTAGACAAACAAAAAACATTTATGACGTTTCCCTCTAGGGGCACTTTGAAAAAAACTGACCTAGGTCAACCTTTTTAATATATATTTTTTTTATATTAATGTAGAAAATAATTGAGAACCACTGTTTTTCCTGGCCAATGAACTTGTAGTTCCCAATTATACAAATTTTAAATGGTCATAAAAAAGTGCAAAGGCCTTGGATCATCGACCGCCTTTGATGGACCGCCTCAACCGAACTGAGGCAATTATAAAGAGGTAAATAATTCGTTATCTTTTCCTGCACAACTGCAAGCAAATAATGGCCGTAGAAGTTTAAACAGAGCATTTCTTTACATGTGTGTCTTTTAATTTCGAACAAAATATTGGATTAACGTTTATAATTTAGAATATTTAAATGTGATTTATTAACGTTTGTAACATAAATGAGTGTCCTGGGTTAAAAGCTTACCACCTAAAATTATTCGAAATCTGCATCTGCATCAATACACAGTTCGGTACGTCGAATTAAGGACATACGTACTCCGTTCAACACTAAACAATAAACTATCAACTAACGTTGTCAATAAAGAAAAATAAAGGAAAAACTTGGTCCAAAATCCAAAACGGAATATAAAAAGAACGAACAAGTTGTGTCTATACGTAATCAAGAAAGTCAATAAAATAAATTTTCACTATAAATACACAGCGACCCGAAATTCAAAAATAACAAAAACAACGAACGGCGGGTTGGACGTGTGTACATAACGAAACACCCACAGAAACTAAAATATTGCACAGGGGAGAGTCAGAGTATAGTTTTCTTCAGATCAGATCTACTAAACACTCAGAAAACCTCGACGTCTTTCATCTTATTTACCGCACCGCTAAAGACCGCCGACATTTTATAGCTATCTACACAAATATTGAGTATCGTAGGCAAAGACACGCGCGACGATCTAAACCTACCTCAATATTCCAGCAGTTCTCAAAATATTTTATTGAAAATTTGCGAAGTTTTTGTTTATTTTTTTTTTCTCCAAAACTATGAGCTTTAGACCCCATGTTATATAAGGTTTTTTTGTTTATCTTGTCGTTCCCTACCACCATTTGTTTTTAATGACATGAAACTCATTACACCCTGTATAAGTTATTAGACTTTCCGATTATAACATGTGTGACAAAAAAAGGTATCAGTGCCTTAAGTACACAAATTCTCGTGACTTTATTTCTTTCATCGTGAAAAAAAATGTGTAAGAGTAAAGTGTACCTACAAAAGTAGTTGTAAATGTAATTTAAGACACCTAATTAAACTACTTTTTCAATATCAAAGTACTCGAGTACTTCTCAACTACAATGTAGTTTTAATTAGTGCTCTGTAGTTAGTAGTTAACTACTTTTTCAAAAGTAGTTTGGCAGCATTGCTTGAGAGGTCCAAAATTTCTCTAAAACTTTCCAATTGATAGATTCTCTACTTTTTATAATAACGAAGATAGCAATACACGCAGTTTCAAATTGGGACATACTATATTCTGAATAAAAGAAAGAATTATGCAATAACAATAAGTATAACACGTTTATTATTATTAAGTGTTAATTTGTTCATCGTTATTATTCATCAAATTGCCGTAACAAGATAGAATATCTCGAGTTTTTAAATTCGTGTAAGAGACCTAAAGAAGATAAATCATCAAACTACCAAGAATTATAACGCTCCTGTTTTTAAATTTAAATGATTAATTACAGACGGTATAAAACTCCAAGCGAAAATATTAGTGTAAATTAGGAAGGACTAATTGAGCTGTTGAGTGACTGTTGAAACCGCTCTAGATATATAACCAGCGACACAATGGCTACGTTGTTGGCAAAGCTTGGAACTTCAAGAGATTCAACACAATGGCAACAAGATCTAGTATGCGGTGGTATTTTTGGTTTCCTGTAGTTGTGTAAATAGTTTATTAAGAATATAAGGTGTCTTCTTTATTAACTGATTTTGACCTCATTCACTCATTTAAAACTGTATTTAAAATTTAAAATTGTTTTAACCCAGAGAATAACGTAGTATTAGTGATAATGTGCAGGCTTTTCTTTTATAAAAGTGGAAGGCATGTGAGCTGATATGTAAATACGTAGGTGAAGCTGAAGTAGTTCACAAACACTTGATGCACATTTCGACAACCAGGATAACATCATTGATCATTCTTAAAATTTAGTTTAAAGTTTTTATCATTAGAAACATGTTGATAGATTCAGTGTTTAGTACTACGGTGCTTGTTAGAATTATTATCACAATCCTGTCACTTCAAAGATTCCAAACCCTCTTGAGGTTAGTTTTCATAATTCTTTTAATGATAAATCTGCTGGAATTTTGTGATTTTGTAAACAACTTGAAGAAGAAAACAATAATTGTGATTTTGAAAGCAGTAAAAGACAAGGAAGTATACAGATAGTATGATAGATAAC
This sequence comes from Stenurella melanura, assembly GCA_963583905.1. NCBI lineage: Eukaryota > Metazoa > Arthropoda > Insecta > Coleoptera > Cerambycidae > Stenurella > Stenurella melanura. The sequence continues at coordinate 17,881,596 of OY757309.1, forward strand.
TCACAAGTGAACAAGATTTAGCGTGACAGAAAACAGAAATATTCAAAGCTTATGCCATATGTTTTTCTATCTTTCTTTGCGCCTCTGAAGTAATTATCGTTAGGGTGGTAGACAGAAGACCTATTGATACCTTCGAGATGTCCGTCTGAAGACATTTGTCGCGGACAACGTCCAAAACTGCAATTCAGCAACTCTATCTCCTGCATCCTTTCATCTTTTTGCCACCTCAACCGGAGAGAGGAAAATATTAATGGACCAGCCAAAACTAGATGATAAGCACCGAGAGGACGACCTCCAAAAGTGGGCATTGCATTGGGTTGATGTTATTGCAATGTGATAAGCATATAAAATCAAAATTTGACAACTATAATATTATGAAAGAGAATCAATGTCTCAACTGTTACTTTTCATTAATCAGAAAATTAGGAAAATCTAAATATAATCAGTAAACAATTCCGTACGTATTTTGTTTGTGCTGCATCTAATGTAATTTTTAAAACTATATTTCGCTTTTCCATAGCAGTTGATATGTCGTATGTCGGCGGCAAACACTATTTGTCAGTTCCAGTAATGTTTAGCTGGTACAGGACAAGCCGGCAAATAGTGGAATAGTCCAAGTGATTAAGTATTTGACTAACATTTTCGATCATATTCAGTAATAGGTGGTCTATTTCAGGTAAACCGCGAACTGAGCAAGTGAACCTTAGGTTAGGTTCATAAGTGAATGGGCTCCTGTCAGACCCTCCACTGCGACCATCAGGTCTATTGTGGCTCACTCCTAGTTATAATTCACCCAACAGATTCAGCTTTTTGATAAAGCTGATAATCTTGTTGAGTGAGAAACCGTCCAGGTCCTCTGGGGCTTCACTCACCCTTTGCCAAACACTGAGAACCTGGTTCTTTCTGCAGCAGGACAGGCACATAAAATGTGTTCTGCCGTTTCATCATCCTCCAGTCACAGACGGCATTCAGCATTTTCCACCAGCCCAATTCTGTGTAGGTGGTGATTTAATCTGCAGTGCCCAGTGTATGTGTCAATTAGAGTTCTTAGGTGTAGCCTATTCAACTCTAATAGTTTTTTAGTTCTTGACTAGGGGTATGTAATAAACTCCTCTGAGGGAAGTAATCCTGGTAGTTCCTGCCAGTGCTGGATTGTTTTCAATTCAGCCCAGGCTAGGATAGCAGCCTTGGCAGAGTTTGCGGATATGCCAAGTGCCGGTTCTGTACCTATAAATTTGGTTGCCGCACCTTCTCTGGCCAAGGAATCAGCAACTTCGTTTCCCTCCATACCAGAGTGGCGAGATATCCAGATCAGAGTCAGTTTGTTGTTTTTCCTTAGTCGGGCAAGAGCTTCCTGGCAATTCCTAACCGTTTTAGAGTTACAACGGTAGGATCCAAGGGCTTTAAGAGCCGCTTGGCTGTCTGAAAATATTTTTACTGATCTGTGTCTAGGTTGCGTCTGTTCGAGCCTCCGTACACACAGTTCAATGGCATGAATTTCTACCTGAAATATAGTCGCATTGTCACCAAGGCTCGAAATTATCCTTACCTTTGGTTTGCGACTGTATACACCGGCTCCAGTTCCCTCAGGAGTTTTGGAGCAGTCTGTAAACCAACAACTATCTGCCCTTTGTAGGTCGGTTTTGTTCCGATCCCATTCGTCTCTTCCAGGAAACAGGACTTTAAAGGGCAGTTTATGGTTGATCAAGGTAGGCATCACATCTGAAGGCATTCCCAGGATGTTGTGACAGTTTAAGTCATCCAACAGCCTGTTGTGCTCCATGATACTAGCCTGCGGCATATTAGTTACCGCTTGATGGATTCTGTATGTTGCCCACCTGGCCTCTCTCTCCAGGTAAATATGGAGAGGAGGTAGTTCCCGGAGGACTTCCAGAGCAGCTGACGGTGTGGTGCTTATTGTACCAGTTATTACCAAGCATACTTGTCTCTGCAATCCAGAGAGTTTGGTTTTGGTGGTTTATTGCAGCCCTTTCGACCACCAAACTATTGAAACATACGCTATCATTGGTCTGATGACCGTAACGTATATCCAATACATTTGTTGGGGACCAATGCGCCAAGATTTTCCGCAAATTCTTCGACATGTCCACAGGGACAGTCTCGCTTTGTGGATTACCTTTTCCAAGTGCGAATTCCAGTTGAGTGACATATCTAGGGTGACACCTAGGTATTTCACTTCTTCCGCAAATGGAATAATTTCACCCGATATGGAATGTGGTTTTAGGTTTTCCAGCTTCCTTTTGTGAACCTTAATTGCGTTGTTTGCCGGTTTCAGTGATTCCCCGTAATAATTTATTATGTCAACTGTTGTAAAGTATTACTATTGTCGGTCTCTGCGTTTGCTGTTATCTCGATATTTATTGAGAGGAAGGAACTATGTCGCAGCATTCCGATTGTTTTCTAAGAAACAGAAGAGTACTACTACCATAAAAAGAAAACTTGAGCAGCTGCAGAATTGAAAAAGATGAATGAATACGTATTGTTACGCATCCCCCCCCCCAGGTGCTGGTAGCGTGAGTAGCATGAATTAAGTAGCGGGGATGACATGTCACTGCATTCATTATTAACATGTCTCACACCGCAACATTTACTCCCTTTTGCAATTTGACATGGAATGATCCATTACACTTACTACATACTTTTTGCATTTCTTACAGAGGGCCGCAGATATCTTATTGGCAAAGCAAATTCCGGAAAAGAAGGCTCGAAGACAGTGCCATTTGTTGCCTTTGTACGAAGAGACAACTGTGATGATAATGTCGTCTCATTTAATTGATGTAAAGATTCATGGAACGTCTTGTTGGAAACTCGCATTAGTGTAAGTCATGGCGGTAGAAATGAAATGATCCACGAGTTACAAACGAAATACAGTGTTACGAGATAGGGAGTTAAAAAATGTATAGAGACGTGTGAAGTCTGCCAAAGGAAAAAACACAAAAGCCATACCAATTTGACAATTAAACCACGACGAACTTTAATTTTCGACACCAAATGGACTTGATAGATAGATAGATAGATATTCGTGTCCAGGCAATGATTACAAATGGTTACTTATCTATTCAAGATCATCTAACAAACATTTTATTCTTATATCACTTCGTCTCAAATCTAAGACTGCAAATGAATTGTTCAAAATATTTTTGGAAGATAGAGCATCTACCATAAATGCGATAATGGAAGAGAATTCCCAATTCAGTGTTACTTTTAGAATACTACACGATCACGCAAGGCCTCCGAAACCACAGGAAAACGTTGAAAGCCGTAACCAAGATGGGAAAATTATGTTAAGGGTTTGGATGCCTCATCATAATTCGACAAGTTGGTCCTTAGTATGTTGTTTCGTCCAATTCCAGAGAAATAATTTTTACCACAAGCATTGGCCGTATGACGTACAAAACTTTACTCTTAAGTTACTGTAGGTATCTCTTCTAAACATCTTCCTACAGATTTGTTGGATCCAATTGAAAACGCAGATGATTTGGTCCATACTCTGGAAATACCGCCAGGGTAAAATGAAAGTATACAAGAACAAGAGATAGATTCAATTAATGACGTTAAAATCGAACATGTGTGTGAAAGTTTAAAAGAAAATGTAAATGTGAAGGTAAGTGAAATGCTAGATGACACAGAAAAACTATTTACTGCGGAAGATCAAATTTCTAAAATCATTATTGAAACCCATTAAAAAACTTTATTTTTGATTTCCAAAAAGCAGCTGAGCTCATACTCGTTACAGATCCATTTACAGAATTAACGAAGACAGGAAAATCAAATATTCAAGACAATTTAAATATCTGTCTAATATGTTCGAATATCAGAGTAAATGTATGCTAAACTGAAACGTCAATTATATAAAAATAGAAGTGATACAAATCAGGAGTCAGAAACGGTCAGTAGAAAAAATGCAGTGGTTAAGAAACTCTTTATTTTCTTCATATTGCACTTTTATAGATTTTTGCATTAAACATCGTATAAAACAAAAGAGGTAGCTGGAAATAATTAACTATTGGATTAAGTATGTCGTTTCCATAGATCAATTATTAGAATGAATTACTAAAATGGGCAAATATGCTATTTGTCGACATTCCTTGCACCAGCTAGGCAATACCGATAATGACGAATTTCAGTGTTTGTCGCCGGCATGTAATTTTTTGAGCAATGGATTGCTACATCCTAGCCCATATCAATAAATGATGATGTATTTACGAAACATTACATTACATATTTGATTGTCAATGTTCAAAAGAAAGCATTGCAAAACAGCTGTTTCTTTAACAGGCTAAGAATTTTGTGTGAATTTTTTTCATATTAGGTATAGAATTTTTTTATCAAGGTGAATAACCACGATAAAAAATATGTCGTATATCATTGCATACATAAACATTCTGGACATAAATATTTATCGGTTAGTTCTACTAAATAAATATCCAGAAGGTTATACGTATAAATATGTCTAGAGATAGAAGGGAATACAGCATCACACCCAAACTGTAACTTCAGATTCGATGAAAAGATCGTCATATACAGGGTGTAATTTGTTTCATGTCATTAAAAAAAACTAGTGGTAGGGAACGACAAGACAAATTTTGAAAACCTTAATAACATGGGGTCGAAAGCTCATAGTTGTGGAGAAAAAAATAAACAAAAATTTCCAAAATACTTAATAATATAGTTTGAGAGCTGCTGGCATATTGAGGTCTTCGAGAAACTGGTCGTCTCGATGGACATGGAGGAGAACGAGGTCCACAACGCGATGAAAGGGTAATTGACCCAGAGGTTTAAATTTTGGAACTTGTAGAAGAGGATCCAACTTTAAGCACCCGCTATATCGCGAACCGTGTGGGAGTATCCCACTTTGTGGTATGGAGGACATTGAGACATATGAACTTACACCCCTATCATTATCAACGTGTCCAAGCAATAGAACCTCAAGATTTTGCAGAGCGAATGCAATTTTGTAGGTGGATTTTAAGAAAACCCGCGGCAAATGAGGATTTTTTTAAACGTTCTGTGTTTCTCCGATGAGTCGTGTTTTACCAGAAATGGAGTGTTTAATTTTTAAAATATGGAATATTGGGCAGACGAAAATCCACGTTTAATAAGAAGGGCGCATTTTTCAACAAGGGTTCGGCGTTAATTTGTGGGCAGGAATTTGCGGTAATGAAATAATTGGACCTAGACAATTACCCGCTAAATTAAATGGTGATGTATACTTAATTTTTTTGCAACAAGCATTGCCAAATTTACTGAAAGATGTACCCTTGGCTACGCGCAGAAGAATGTGGTATTTGCACAATGGCGCGCCAGTCATTTTAGTCTGGCTGTTCGAAATTTTTTGAACAAAAAGTTTCCTCGGCGATGGATTGGACGTGGCGGACCAGTACCATGGCCTGCTAGATCGCCCAACTTAAATTCGATGGACTTTTGTTTTTGGGAGCATTTTAAATTTCTGGTTTCCGTGATCCAATTGACACTAGAACAATTGCAACAACGTATTTTAATGTGCATAGAAACCATAAGAAATGATCCTAATTTGCCAAATGTGTTGAACGGAGTGCGTATGTCCTTAGTTCGACGTGCCGATATGTGTATACGTGGAGATGGAGGTCATATCGAACAATTTTTGAAGTTATTTGGTGTTACCTATTGGGCGTTAAAGGTATGATTATTATTATTGTTATTAGTATTCGCTGCCTTGTTTTAATCTGTTTATTATTGTTTACATTGATTTTCATAGAGACCAAAGACTCGATTTTTAGTTTTCGATACCTGATTGGGAAAAATTATGCGCTCAATTCGTTAAAAAATCAGGTTGTTTCCTAACTTAAAATACACAACTATTTTCTGTTATCGTATCTCGGGCGTCTAACTGTTCGTTTTCCAATTTCATAAAATAATTACTAATTGTTTAAGCTTTTAACACAATGTTACAAATGTTAATAAACCACTTTTAAATTTTATAAATTCCTATAAACGACAATAAAAGCTACAATAATTTTGTTCCAAATTAAAAAACACATGTAAACAAATCCTATTTAAAACCCCGCGGTCATGCTATGCTTGCGTTGTGCCAAAAGATAAGGAATTATTTACATTTTCATAATTAATGGTATAAAAAGTTCGGTACAAGTAATCCCATCAAAGTGCCGCACTTCTTCCGGCGGGAACACAAGTCGGGTATTACAGTTTTTTTATTATTTCTAATATTCGAAACTATAACATCCATTGATCCTGAAAAACAGTGGTTCTCAAACATACAAATTTTAAACCTAGGTCAGTTTGTTTCAAAGTGCCCCTAGAGAAAAAAGTCATATAGGTTTTTTGCTTGTCTAGTCGGTCCCTATTACCAGTTTTGTTTAATGACATGAAACTAATTACACCCTGTATTTTTATTTGTTATGTGCTACTTAATATTTGACTTAAAATCAGATAGCTACGTATAATGTCCTCGATTGAGATGACACGAAAGTATTTCATATTGTCAAATATACAACGTCACAATTCATTACATACACAGACAATAATAATATCTGGATTCGTTACAATTTATTTAGTATTTTCTTTTTCAGCCGAATTTAGGTTTAAAAAGTGCGTATTGCAGATATTTCTCCCAATGGGTCTCGATTGTGCCGTGCCGTCTATCAGTATAAATTGATATACCTAAGGGAGTGATTGCGCGAAATTCCTAACAAAACCACACAATAAATGTGTAGCTGCAGCTATAAATTTTGTGAGTAGTATTAGTATATATCGACAACATCCAGTAACTGCAATTCTCGCCTGCGTTGAAGCAAAGATTAAGTTAAACGTTATTGAGGGGGAGTGATGGATATTGAAGTTCCGTACTGTAAGAATGTGGTCCGTTCTTTAGCGAATAGCGAATGTTTTCTATTACTTTTCCTATTCTATTTCTCTTTCATTCTCTGGATGTTTTATTATGCTTCGCTGGATCTCCTATTGCAGTTAAATATAGCAAGTCTACCAAAAACGAATTTATTGCTCTTCTTGATGGTTCAATTCAAGCATCTTACAGATTGCGTTATTTATTTAATTTGAATGTTGCTCTCAAAGTAAACTTGTAATGGAACGCTGTATACAAAGAAAATGTTTTTATTGTACCAAGATCATTCTAGAGCAATTTAAACAGAAAACGGTGAATAAAACATTTTAGAGCTAATAAAATGCAATAATATTAACTAGTTGTCGATTCAGATACATCCCGTGGGGGTTGTTGCTTTGTTGTTCTATTGAAGGGGTCTGGATTTAAACAAAACATGATTCTTTGCGTTTTATATTTTGTACCTACAAGAAATTTATTTTATGCACTCCTCGAACAGATAAGCAGAAGCATGTCTTTTTTGTGATAGTATTATTACTTCCACATCCACATAATGGAGTGGAAGTATAGTAATCGTAAAAAAAATGTAAATTTTTTTCTTCTCTCGCAGACCGAAGGGAAGTATTGTATTCGAGAAAAAATCACTCTCCGAGATTTTTTCGGATTTTCACATTTCAGATCATGTAGATTACGAAAATATAGCGTTTTCAATTCCGTCAGTCTGTCTGTCGTCTGACTGTATGTTTGTTGGTGCATTAACTAAAAAACTACTTAACGAAGAACAGTCAAATTTGGTAGGTAGCTGACGCCACTGCCACCGAAGAAATGGTTAGACTTTCACTGGAAAATATACAGGGTGGATCGTCTAAAGGGAATAAACAGATAATGGAAAAAAAATTCTTTCGTTCAAATTTTAAATTTCCACGTTTCATGACATTCTAATCCTATCTCAAAAATTTTTTTTTTGTAAATTTTAAATGGAAAGAAATGGAAATTTTTTTATAAAATGGGTGATGGAAAATTTTTTTTGCTCAAATTTTAAATTTTCACGTTTCGTGACATTCTAAACCTATTTAAAAATAAATTTCTTTATGAAAATTTAAAATAGAAACAAATTTTGAAATTTTCAAAATTTTTGTAAAATGGGTGATGGAAAAGAAATTTTTTGCTCAAATTTAAAATTTCCACGTTTCATGACATTCTAAACATATTTCAAGAATGATATTTAATTTTTATTATTTTACCACTAGAATAGAATAGATTAATAGATGGTGGAAAAGAAAATTTTCCTCAGTTCTAAGATTTCGTTATATTCCTAACCTATTTCAACAAAAAAATGTTTTTAATTTTTTTTTAAATCCCACCACTATACAGTAGATGATGGAAAAAAGTATGCTATAATTCTGATGTCATCTCTTAATTAATATTTTTTTGGAGTGACCGTCTTGTATGAATAAAGAGGGAAGTTCTGTGTAAATACCTTTACCGATTTTTTTGTTGTTGTTGAAATAGGTTTGGCATGTCACGAAACGTCGAGATTTTAAATCTGAGCGAAAAAAATCCTGTCGGTCTGTAACTTCTTTGTGCGCACGATTTCTCTGAAACGGTTTAAGATATTGATTTGAAATTTTATACCCGTTGTAGTATAACGAGAACTAGAACTGGATTATTTTTTGAACTTATTTGAGGGGTAAATAGGGGAAAATAAGTAAATTAAGCTGGTAAGAGTACAGGAACTTGGAATTTGGTGTATATACTAGAAGCCGAGGTCAGATTTTTTCATAATATTTTTCAACTGCCCTGCTATTAAATTGGTTGATAAAATTAAATTAAGATATTCACTTGAAATTTGAAGACCAGGTAGACCCCCACTCTTTTCTATCTTTTTCAAAATAAAAATTTGATATGGTACAGAATATTTCACACAAGAATACATTTTTTAAACAAAGCCAGACCAAAAAATACATTACCGGTTTAACCAGAAATAGTACTAACTTTTTCATTTTAAATAACACCTTGTATATTTATTTATCTGAGCTGATAGAAATTTGAATTATCTTTATAATAGTTTTTAAAAAGTCTAAATCAAGTTATAAATGAATATGGAAATGGAATTCCATGTAATTACTTACTGGTCATGAAAATCATGTTTAAGTTTATAATACCTAGTAAATACCCACAGTATTTAGTCATAGGTAGTTTTACACATTTTTTTCACCCAAAACAAGTGATTGTTTTGGAAAGTTAATTAATTTATGTAGTTTTGAAATATTTTTATTTTATATTTTATTTAAAGAAACAGCCCAAACTCTCTTTTTTAATTAACACCCTGTTCCATAAATGAATGTGAAATTACAGTTTGAAGTTGGATATGACACAATAAGAATTTAGCATTTTTGTCAGTAGTTAACTACAAGCCTGGTATTTTATGTCATTTCTGATTCGATTTTGATTTCGAAAAAACCGCTATCATATAAAACAAAAAAATATATAGACTGCTGTTTGAAATAAATATGTTAGTAATATTTCCAGTTAAACTGGAAGGGAATTTTTGGGTCCGGTTACGTCAAAAGTTCTATTCTTGTGTCAAATATCCTTACCCTTAATTTCAAATTTTTATCTTGAGAAATAAAGAGAAAAGTGGAGGTGTTGAATTTCTAAGCCTAAAAATGTAAGTGTTTTATTACTTAACTCTGTCATCTGAAAAATGTTTGACAATTGTGTTTTTAGAAAAACTGTATCATTTATACTTTTTGAAAAAAATATAAGGTCGTCTGCATACAACAACAGATAAGTACCTTTATAATTATAATATAAACAAGGGTCATTTTTAGAACGTTGAAAACTGAACTTAATAATTTTATCATGAAAAGTTTTATTCCAGCATTTTGGTGACTCTTTTAACCCGTACAATGCTTTCTTTAATTTACATATTAGGTTAGGTTAGGTTAATTTACATAGGTTAGGATTTGCATTAATACCTTCTGGTTGATACATATAAACAGATTTTTCAAGTGTTCCATAAAGGAAAGCATTCATCTGTTGCACATACAAATCAAGTTCTAGATACAATGATAATAACACTCTTATTATTACCATTCTAGCTACTGGTGAGTAACATCTTGATCTAACGAGTTCTGTTGAAAACCTCGCGCCATTAAACGAGCTTTCTTTGCCTTTCAGGCATATTTCACAAATTTCAGGGGCTGTATACTTTGATGAATGACCCATTCTTCTATGTAATAATTTTTCATCATTTTCTTCTGACGTTAGGTGTGATCTCGCACCAGACTGAACATTAAACGTTAAAGTATAAAGTTTTCCCTCTAACTTTCCTTTCATAACGACTTCTTTATTTTTCAAAATAGAAACCTCTTTGTCTCTGAATAAAATATTTAGTCCTGTCTCTTCAAGTCTCGCCACTGATAACAAGTTACATAGGCATGTGTAAAATGTGTGTAAAACACCCAAACCACTTCTTTCCCTTTTTAGACAATAATTTTAAATTTCCTTGTTTTACGGCTTTTATACTTTCACCTTCTTTTGCTACACTTATATTATGTGAAATTTTCTGCTCATTAATTAAAAATCTTCCTGTATTTTCATGGTGGGTGGCACCACTGTTAATTATAACAGTTACTTTATCAAAATTTACAAAATGTGCGTACTCGTTACTTACATTTATATTTTCCAAGTCTATAGTCAGAAATGAAATACCATCATCAGCTTTTACCGTCAACCACATTTGCATGCTGGTTTCCACCATAGCTTCCCGAAGAGTTCCCACCATAACGTTGATTTCCAGATCCCCCTCTGTTCCTAGGATCCTTTGAGAGCGTTTGTGCCCGATGATAAGTACCACAATTGTGACATTTAAAAGGAAAATTTTGATTTGAAGTACCTGCATTCTGTGAAAATTTTCTATCTGTTCTTTTTCGTGAAAAGGGTCTGTAGTTTCCCCAATTTTCATTTTTTGTCCGATATCCACTATTAAAAGCTGCATCTTGATCTTCTCTTCATTCTTATTCTGCAGTTGAACCTGTGTAGATATTTCTTTCATTAGATATGTCCCTTTCAAAGTTTCCATTATTTCCTTTGCTGTAGTCTTAAATTTAACCATTTCAAGCATATTATCAAGACAACTTACCCATTTTTTGCTTTGGTGTCCTTCTTTTTAAATTCTATCAAATCGGCTACACCTTCAGGTGGATTGTCTGTTAGCATATTAAGTACCTCTGCTTGTTCCAAAATTAGTTTTATTCTGAATTCCCAATTTGAAAAATTCGTTCCATCAAATGGTTTCAGAATTAAAGATTTGTTGATTACGATTACTAAACATATTTCTTTCTTTTTCCTTATTCACAGTTTTTCTTGAATTTTACCCGCACTTGTCCACACTGTAATTTTCGCGAGTAAAAATGTTTCCACGTGTCTGACGTAACCTTACTACCTGCTTTTCCACTTTTTAACAACAATTCCCGATTTCCCGTTAAGTCTTTTCTTTTTGTTTTATACGACAATTTATACCAAACTGAGGTTTTATAGCTTGTCGAATAACGAAAAGGGCAAAAAATGTACAAAAAAACATTACAGTAAAATACTATTTACTCATTTCAATGGATTGGAAGAAATGGTCCCACTAAGTGGCCTTCTGAGCCCTTTTTGAGGATATTTGATATTTTACAAATCATAATAACTTTATTATTTGCACAGCAACAAGGCTACGCCATTTTACAGAATGAATACTTTTTCTACTACTACTGATAGACGACAGCATTAACGTATATTAAAGCTAGGATTACATGATTGGTATATCAACATTGTATACAGCAACAAAAAGTCTATTATTACTAATAATATAGTTTTTCACAACAAGGAGTAATTTTAAAATATTTATGCGTTAAATTTCATGCACTACGGCATTATATAAATAGCCTATTTGGATGTTCACATAGGTATAACGTATGACATATTATACATCTCTGTTTTTTGGAAATATTTTTCCTGGATAACTTTACATCTTATCAAAACCGCGTTTTCTTCAATTTTACAATAATCAATAAAATATTACTAATTGCGCATTAATTCATGTTCCTGATAATAATTTGACAGTAGTAAAATGACCTATAAAAGACACTTTTCGAGTGGAAGCTGGTATGATGGAATTGTGTATCAATATAAATTAGCATATATTAAACACTATCTACCGTAAGCAATTTGAGAGTATTACAAATGATTAAGTTATTAAGAATGGACTTTTAGTAGTATTTTTCAATTTTATAATTTATCCCAGTATCAGTTACTACATTTGAGTGATGTTAGCAAAAAGCGTCTTGAATACAACCCTCGATATGCTTACCGGTTATAATTGCAAAATTTTACAATAAGAAATTGTGAAAAAATTTCGTCGTACAAATGCCATACTTTATCGGTATCTAAAACATCATTTACATAGTAGGCATATTTTCCAAGATATAATGGATTTAAAACTGGTATGGTCAACATTTTCTTAAAAAGTAGGACATTTTTCAATATAACTTAGCAGAACTTTAAAACTGTCCACTGTTCATTATTCAAATTTAGCGAATGATTTACAATAGAAATATAACGAAGACATAATGTTTTCTTTTTTTCCCGCTCCTCCGTTTTTGGGATATTCACGGTTAAAGTGAGGGATCGATACATTTGAATCGTATATTAGTATACATTAACAATATTTATTGTTGCCAGTGTCATATCATCATATTTGACAGCATATTTTCCTAAGAATACCACGAAAGTAACAAAAACTATTTATTGTTAATTGTTATGGTTAGAAGAGGGTATTTCCTAAAAGTGTCATAGCCCACGCCTTGGCCACCTGGTAGCCCCGATCTAACTATTGTGAATTTTTGCTTAAATAACAATTTCGATAGTTTAAAAGAAACAAAGAAAAACTGTTACAAATGAAAAAAAAACATAATTTTACAGTTGATTAAGGTTTCATTGTTGACAATAACTTTTAATCTATAACAGTTTTCTTAATGCCATTTCTTAATATTTTTACAAATAAAGGTACTTACTTCACTTTTTGTAGTTTTTCACATGTTTACAAAGAAAAAAATCCCCTTCCGGACTCGTTCCATGGACACACTCTATATAATCTTTTTTGGGTTATTAACAGCCATGAATTATCAATTTTCACAATTTTCAAACCGCCATAACTTGGAAAATATCAATATCATTTTCTATGAATTTTATCCAAAATTGTATTGTCATCGATACTACATACGTGTGCAACATTTCAAGCCAACAGATCAATTGGAAGTGGTCCAAAATTGACTTGCAAGATTTGAACTAAACCGACTAACTGACAAACAAACATGTGAAATTGAATAAAAGCCTCTACTTGTGAGTACGTATTTTGTGATTTGGCGAATTATAGTAAAACATGGATTTCACTCATTTCACAAGTTCTTTGAAGCTCTTTGAAGTTTGTTGAAAGTCATATCACTTTTAGTAAATCACCCTTTTTCGGGTTGTTGCAAGAATGGCGAGGCGATGATTAAAAATGTCTGTAAAATTACATGTTATTCAGTTTATAAATCTTTCATCATCGTAATTTTGCTCTCAAATATTGAATCTTACTCCGCTCAAACAGATTCCCTAACATTGAAATTTTACACGTACATTAGACCTCGATTTAATTTGAGGGCTCCAAAGGTCGGTCTCAGCTTTCCTGGCATATTACTGAATAATAAGCGATGTATTATTAAGTTGACACTCGTTTGATATTAATGCGGTGTGTACTTTGGACCCTTCAATTCAAATCGAATCCTAGTGTAAATATATTTTCTTCAGTTACAAATAACTTTAACGGACTCACTGTTTGTCTTATGATATTAAAATTTTCTGCAACGTGTACCGGGATATTATTTAGCAGTTATTATAGTTTTTACATACTGAATAACGACTTAACGAAAGTAGAGAATACATTACACCGAAAATGAATTCCATAACTTTAATATTAGTGGTATATAGTAGCAAAATATATAAGACATTTCATCCACAAGAAATCTAACTGTGATTTTCCATTGTTTAAAAAATGCATATATACAAATATTAAGTAAACTTAAAAATATAAATATAAAAAATCATTTGTAAAAATCTAACACCGCATATGCAAGGCTCAACGCCGATAGAGTAGAAGCAGGGAATAGAGCACCAAAAGTTATCCTCAGAATTGATGACAAAATCCATAACTAGGAATGCCCACGAACTTTATAGTTCCAAAGTATAACTTCATTAAAAATTTCCAAATTAAAATAGGATACAGGGCAGGCTGGAATAACGGTCCACCAATATCAGCTCAAACAATCTGGTATACACAGAACAGGGAATCGGAGCGGGGATTTGCGGGATAAGGTCGAAACCAAAAATCCCAGTAAATCTAGGATAATGTTCCGCAGTATTTCAGGCCAAAGTAACCGCAATACAGTAGTGTGCAATGGAAATAATAAGGCAAGAACTATTATCCAGTCGACTGCCATTTTTCGACAGTTAAGCGGCGCTAAAGGCAATCGATTCCATGCAGGTTGATTGAGACTAATACAGAACTGTGTGAATACCCTTATATGGACCTAGTATGTCTGAATAGTGACCGTGGCATGGATATCAGGATACAAGGAAACGAAAAGGCCGAGGAACTGGCCAGGGAAGGCGCGTCTAAGACCCTAATAAGACCCGGCCCTTTTGCGGTGTGGCTAATCCATGCACTCGATCATTCATCAAAAAAAGGGTACAAAACAAATATCTGGAATGGTGGAAGAATTTCCCTGGACAGAGACAGGTCAAAGAGTTCATCAAAGAACTATCGATATAATTTACGAAGTACCTGCAAAGCCAAAATAGAAAGGTCATTAGACTACAGGGAACATCTAATCCCGACTAGACAGTGTCGGTTCAACAGACGTGTGAGTCAAAAGGGTCTGGCAGAGGACACAATGTACAGATGCCGAAAGTAAGAGGAAACCTCAGTTCATGTGCTATGCCAATGTGAAATCCTAACTAATTTGAGATCTCAACTACTTGGCGAGGAGAAACCAAGGTCTGACAGCTACACTAAGAGGCCCTTATCGAGACTGTGGGGTCTGATATGAAGAACAAAGTTGCAGTAGTAGACTGACACTTGTTGGTGGTTGTGGCGATTTGTACCAAGGGGCGGCGAGGGCACATTTTTGTATGCACCCAATCTTGAAATTCTTACAAAAGAGCACTTTTTGGGATCGAGGGGGTGTTTTGGACCGGGGGCGTTGTGGCGATCGCCACCAAACACCAACAACAAAAAAATAGTTGGACGCCACCTTATTTTGCGTACGTGAAAGCAACTAAAACAAATATTACCTACAACTTCAAACTATAGCTAGGCTCGGCAAAATAAGGAAACACCGAGCTATTATAATTTGAATGAGCGATAAATCAAAATTAAACAACATGGAAACAAAATAATCTATTAACTTTTTTGGTTACAAGTTAATACGAAAACCTAGGTAGCTAACTTAAATTCTAAACAGTACAAAAACGTACGTTAACAAAAGTTAGATCGTGTGATTAAACATGAAAACAAAATATTTCATACAGTAGTTAACCCTCATCAGGTTTCACAACCTAATTCATACAGGATTTGGGTAACTACAGACGGCTGCTACGCAAAACTGCTTTCTCTGATTCCTAAGCCGATTCAACTGTTACTCGCGTTTTCGCACTAACTAGGCCACTGTTTATTTATGCCTATATGGACATCGAAATTGTCAGCAAATCAGGTCATACGCCAAATGTCCGATACTAACATGAAAAAGGTTAAATTCTCTACCGATCTCACTCGGGAAGTAAAAAAAATCAATCACGATACCAGTTCCTCAACGTTACTAAAACGTGTTGTTCTCCATGCGCCACATCATAGTACATAAAATCAAAAAAACTTAGTTTCATTCCTGGACACATGAAGGTCAATGGACGGATGGCACTCAAAGCAACTAATTCAGATCAATCACGCAATTATGCTGCTATTTAATACAGATTCATTCTGTCATTTAATTGACTATTAAATATTTGCACTTTGTGATTTACACCTTACTCTGAGGCACAATTTAACATTAAATGTAGCTGCAATACTCAAACACGTAATCGTAACCATAAAAAGACTTTAAATTCTTGTAACAGTATACCATAAGGCCATGGCTCGACTCAAAAACTTAAATTCGCAAACAATTCTTCCGTCCTTTCTAAACTACAGCTCATAATACACTTTTAATTACTGAGGGCGGTTAAATTCACTATCTTCCCTCGCAAATAACAACATTGTTAAAATACACTTTATCAAATCGGCGAGGTCCAATTCACCTCTCCCTTGTATACCGGCTTGTAGCCGGAACTCGACTGACTAAAACCAACGAAAATTTACCTGCACGAAGCAAACAACACCCACTGCCCCCGTCTGCAACGAGTTAAAGATCAAACCGTCTTACTACCTGCTAGAAGATAAAATTTTATAACCGTATAAAAACAATTTTGTAAATACACGAATTTTAAACAGTTATTTAATTTAAGGTACTGAGTGTTCTTCCAAAACGTGACCGTTACATTACTTGAATGTGTTATTCAAATAACAGTTAAGCATCTTGAGGGCATACTATCTGTTGCAATGTTTATTCCTTCTGCCTGGACCCAAAATCAAGTGACATGTTTCATTTTGTTTTGAGATTGAGTGGGCCTTGTTATTTGAATTTAACTGATGGCCGGCGACGAGTAATTTGAATAAATTCAATACAAAATATCTCCGTGGATAAGATGTCGTAAAGAAAGCATTTCGTTACAATACATAGAATACACTAGAACCTTAGTCTTACGATAAACAAGTAAAAACAATTTATGTTAACACTAAATTGCTAATCCGCTATTCGACTCTATTACTGTCACCATTAATGCACTTTCTGATTTATGTCGGCACGGTAACGCAGTATTAATTGCTTGATCACACTGTCCATCGTGTACTGAGTTCGATCCACAATTCCCACACTGGCAATGTCAATGGGTAATGGATGTTATTTGCTATTTTTTAATTGTGTAAATATGTAACTTCCCTCTGGACAGCCTTGACAGACTTTGGGGGTTGTATACTATCTATGGTGTGTTTTATGTAATACTAGGCACTGCTCGAGTTTACCTCGTTAGTTGCAGAAAAGTGCTAACGCACCATTCGGGCCTGAACCGTTTTGTAGATTATTTAAGAGACACATAATGTGAAACTTAAAAGGTTTTAAACCTCTAATTAATAATATTTTAAGAAAGATGCTGATTAATTGTATCTGAAAATTTATGAAAAAAATTAAATAAACACACGATACATAACTCTATTTATTTGATGAGCACGAGACTTCAGTGGTGAGTGAATAACAAAATACTTTTGTTAAAAATACAAAAACAATATAGCATTAACAATAAATACATATACCTACTAGAAATAATTAAATGGAAATGAAAAATATATACTCAAACATTCGCTTCAACAAAAGTTAAATGATAACAATTTTTACAACAATATCAAAATCTATAAACTAGTTACAAAGGGAAACCGACAAGTTAATATTCGATATGTTAGTTGTCGAACTAACATATGTTTTCGCACACCATGAAAGAGATTTACTTGAGGACACGCCGAGGTTTAAATTCGAACACTCACGACGTTTTCACTAATCAATTTTCACGGAAACCATCGATGAAAAATAAATGTTGATAACTGGATGCCATATCTGAAAATTATAATTCTGATTACCAAACATCGAGGCACTACAGAATCATGACTAACTAAATACATTAGCAAACGTTGTTTATGGCGTCGGCCATTTAAAATGCAGACAACGAAGAAGGCATATAGAAAGTGTTTGGCGTACTTACAGTTACTTCTTCTGTAATTTGGAACAACACTACTTCACTATATAATTTGATAAATATTGATAACATTAATCCTAGGTATTAATTTACTAAAGCAGGTAGACTGGATGACCAATATTATAAACTTTTTAAAGTATCTTAACAGTTCTTCGGACCAGCGTCTTCAACGAAAGTCCTACCTTTAATTCCCGTCTTTAGACGCAATACTACTCTCTCAATGCTTTTTTGGCAGAATCGTTTTGACTGGTTGTTTATAAAGTGACAATTGATCTACCGTGCAATGGATCTATTTCTAACGTACTAGCAGGGTAGGCTTAAGGTAATTTTAGAACAAAATATTTAATAAAAGCAGTATTCTAGTTAATTACTCTTATTATCGAGTGGACAAAAAGTAACCTGTTACAAATGGAAGGGACTATGAAATGAGAAAAAGAACAGAAAAGTTCCTGATGAAGGAGTACTGCATGTCAAACACAAGCGAAAAAATTCATAATTTATTCTACAAAGAATGCCATAGGGCTTCTAGAATTCGAAAAATCCGACCTAGGACTGATATGGTAAACCTTCCAAAGAGCCATTGCAAGATATAATATGGTCAAGAAATAATAAATGTTGATACTGCTACAAGTTCCTTAAAGATCAGTAACCGATCCAACCCATAGAATCACACTAGGTATTAATATGAAAGAAAAGAAATTCAATAATAGGCTTGTATTAAATTAACTCGTGTATATATTAGTTAGAAAGTTCAATTTGTAAAAAAGTAAAAAATAAATCAATACCTAATTAAATAAATATATAAAACAAATCATATCTGCATAACAGACATACCTAGGATATGTTTTAAACTTACCGTAATTTCAAACATGTCCTGCGAACTACTTACAAGGCTTATAACGTGGATAACAATTGACTAGCACAAAGGATTAAAGTTCCTTGAAGTATATGTTTGTTACGTTAGGGCTTAGCTTTATGACTTTCTATGGACGATTGTATAATTCGTCAAAACTACCTTTGAGTTCTTTTCGAGTAATATATAAATCATATTAATTTTCTAACTTTGAATGCGTGTAACAACAGCATAAAGAGTTGTCTAATCCTGACTTTCCTGTGACCGTCTCTAATGAAAATATCCGCTTCCTTATTTTTTATTTTGTCCTTTGACATTAAAAATAGGGTGTCGTCATCTGGTGCGTTTCTAAAAAACTCCAATCTTTTGGGTCGATGGACGCAAAATGCCCTTTGAAAGAATTAAAATGTTGCCACTATAAGATCAATGTTTGAAATTAAATAAATATTCCTTATTGAATGAAAACAATATGAGAGAAATATATAAAAAAATACTTCTGATTGAAAATGTTGATGGTTGTATATATCTCTATACGTATATTTGGTAGTAAATTTTTGGTGTTCAAATGTAGTTTATATTCATATTTAACTTTGAGAAACTAGACTATATTACCAATTACGGCATTTCTAATCAAATTCTACCATAGACCGTAAAAGTGTCCATGTTAATTAAAATGGTGACATTTATCTAGTTCATGTGAAAGTTCAAGTAATTCTATTCTGGTTTTAATCACAAATGACCAACAAATAAGCACAAAGTTTGTATGGCCGATTTAACATTTCGTATATGTATATAGACTAATTAATATCTGCAATCCGGAAATAATTATTATCGAATGACAAATCCCTATTTATCAAGAGGTCATAAATCAATGCTTACGCTTGAAGTGTTCATTACTGCCCGCAATTCGCCTAAGCAAACGCAATGATGATTAATCCATGCGATATGGTGCGTAGTAGAAATATCACAAAACTTCAAACTTCCGGAACGATTTATGATCCTTGATCAAAATACATATAACCATTGTCCATAATAATGATTTTGATGAATAAACTTCGAGACAGATTAAAAGTATTTTTAGTTATTATTGTATCTTTGACGTACTGTTGAAAACTAATATCAAAGGTCACAGTAGCTATTTGTGTAACAAGTATTTTTTTTGTATTAGGAGTAAGCTTTTTTATCGAGGCGATAGTTGAGATAAAAAATACGCCGCATGCGGAAAAAACACTTTTCCTACGTGTTGCACACAATGCACACACGATTTTTTTCTATTGACGCTTGGAAGTATGATTAAACCGAGATATGTTTTGAATTTTATATTTTGCATTTATACCTTTATTACTTCCTTCACAATAAGGGGCCGTCCATAAAATACGTCACTCAGAATTTCACCTTTTTGTACCCCTCCCTCCCCCTTCCGTCACAGCTGCCCCCCCTCCTCCACGATTTCTTGTGATTAAGAATAGCATACAGATGGATAATTTAAAATATTGCTCATGATCACATAAATAAATAGATAAGTGTATACAATCTGAAACATTAATTTTTGACTACCCATATGTTTATTTACAGGCATGGCCGTCGAGAGAAAATCGGGGCCTGGGGGTAGTAACATACAACTCCCAGTAATTTTCAATATAAATTTCGAACAGCGGAGGGGGGGGATGATCTTCCCTAAGATTAAAGATTTACCTCAACCGAAATTTTGAAGAGCGGGGGGATAATACTCCTCTTTAAAATTGAATATTTTCCTCGCTCAAAATTTTGAAGAGCGGGGGGTGATGTTCCTTGAAATTAAATATTTATCTCATTCGCAATTCTGAAAAACGGAGGGGTAGAAATTTCATATTTAGTCATTCAAAACTCATTGTTATTTACATCACACTAATCATTTAAAAGTATACCTCTCTCATTTCACCTAATGCAAATACGTCTCTAACTTCAAATGATACCCGGGCCCCTCAAAAACTCCAGGGCCAGGGGGGAACACCCCCGCCCTCCCTCTCAACGGACCTGTTTACAGGCTTTTAGTACTTGGGAATGACTTTCTATCGTAATGAAGCGAACGTCACATTTCCTTAGACCCCCCTCCCCCTTGTCACATCTCGTCACACTAAGCAATACCCCTCCCTCCCCCTTATTAGCGATCGTATTTTATGTTTCCGACTTTAGTATTCACTATGTAATACTCTTGATAAAGGCCTAATAAGCCGAAACATATGTAGAGTATTTATACTATATAGATTGATTCATCTAAATAGTGTTTAATTTATAATTAACAATTAACTTTTACAATGTCTATATTTACACATCTGATTTAACTTCACTTATCGCTACCAACTTCACTCTAGTAAAAACTTCTTCCTCTTGCAGCGGGAACCTCGCCTTATATACTCTGAAATTACATCTAGAGTTATCCAGAACACAATCGAGAATCTTCTTCCACCGCACTCCAGAAAACTATATATCTTTCTACAATAGTCATGGGCGTATCAGTCTCCACTTTCTAGGGGTATAACAGTACGATAAAGCAACGATTTTTTAACAAACTTCAAAGAACGATTGTTCTTAACGATATCTTGTGTTCAAAATTCCGAGTTTTATAACGTAAAAAAGAGAAGCTTGACGTTGATTCTTCGATTTCTGAGAGCGAAATCAATAAATTACAATTAATTTCAGATGATCCAATAATCACTATTAGACTCAAACCTGAAGTGGAAAAATCAAATTTTGAGACAGTTGAAATATCCTGCAAATGCAGAAATCCTAAAAACTATGAACCCCCACTTTTAAGTTTTAAGTTCTTTTAAAAAAAAACTAATTATTTAAGAATCCTTATTCACATGATGGATTATAAGGGGGCAGCACATACACGCTTATCCTGCTATACTCTTTGACAAGAATAATAAAGTTGGATATCGTCCGCGTATAGGTGGTAACTACAGTGTTTTAAAGAGTTGTAAGAATTACGTGTAAATTGTGTATAGCAGAAGCCCCAAAACACTCCCTTGACGAATGTCTTGATCAAAAAGTTCCACGTGAGTTCTATGATTATCTTATCGATATCTTTCTGAAAGGTAGGATGTCATTAAAAAGCAGGCGTTGTCCCTAAACCCTATGAAATGAAAACTTGCGATAAATCTATAGTGGTTCAAAATATCAAACGCTTTAGAATAAACTAAAAGATAAATGCACATAGGTTGTTATTATCTAAGGAACAAAAGATGTCATTACAAAAGCTAGTGCTGTGGTACAGGAATAACCTGATCTGAATCCAGATTGATTTTTAGGTAGGATTAAAAACTTGTCAGTGGATGATCCCAATTATAGCTATAAAATTTTCGATAATGTTGACAGAATGCTCACAAACCTAAAATGCGTTAATTCGGTAGGCTGAATTATTTTCGGAATAGGTACCACATAAACATGTTTCCAACATCTTGAAAAGTAAGGTTTAACAATGCATTTATTAACTGTGTGAACGATACAATTTACAATAAATGGACAACATAAGAGAATCAATGTAATATTAAGTTGATCAAGCCCAAATCCTCTTGAATAACAAAGTGTATTCCCCATTTTTCTGAAATAATCGTCAAAGTACTGAAGGGTAGATGTAAATTAATTTAAAACATTGCTTGTCAGTGGCAGATGAATAGTTAAGTATAAAATATACGTTATAATTTAAGTTTACCCCAAGAACTCGCAATCAGTTTTATGAAATGTATATTAGAGGTTTTATATATATTTTCTTTTTTGTGTACTTTGTTTCTAATGTTCTAAGTTGAATAACCAACATTGTTTTTATTGATAATCGTCCTAGAAATGCCAGTTAGCGGGATAAATCATGCCATAAAAATATTTATTCATGATTTACTACGTCTTATAAATTATTAAATTTCTAGAGTATAATAAATAAAGTGCTCTATTTATGTACAGCAATCCCTAGTAAAAATTTATGATGACTGGTAAAGACCTCTCGACAATTGCTTTTCACGTGAGGATAAATAACAAAATTACGTGTTAAGAATACTTCCTTGAAGCAGAGGGAAGTGACGTGATGATAAATAAATCATAAAGGAGCGGGACCTTCATGCTAACACATCCATAATTTAAAGAATGAATTGTTTTTTACCATGTTGAGTAAATAGGAAATGAAATACTAAATGTTCCTTTTCCACAAACCTGACAAAATATGAAGCACTGATGGAACAATTTGATATTCAACGGCGTTACCTCTAGAATATGTTGCTGTAATGGCGCCAGGGGCGTGTTAGATACTATCATATGACAAATGTAGTTCAATATTAAAAAAACTACATTCAGCTGAACTCGAGAATCAAAAGGAACAAACTAACGACAAAACCTTAGTAATCAATTTATCACATGTCGCCTTCAGTGGACCACAATTTTTGACAAGTCTACAAATGGGTATATTGTTAATGGAAGCTTTAATCATGAAACATAAGGTGAAATTGACATTTATTTAAGTTCGCTTAAGACTAACTGATTTTAACACTAATTAGGACATTGGCAGTCTTGTCTATAAGGGTGAGTAGCTGGAACAGCAATTAGTAATAAAAAAACTATCGGATATTATATGACAATAAACTGTCAGCTACCTTGGAAACGCCATTTTGGATTTTTTATAAAAAAATAGTAAAAATGTATTGTCATGGGAACCATTACATATACGTGCACAATGTCAAGTCAATACGACATTTGGGTTTGGTTCAAAATTGACTTTCAGGATTTGAACTACACAGACACACTGACAAACGTGTAAAGTTGAATAAAGGCTTGTAAAAAAACTTTGTATATGACCCCTGTCATATTGAACATTAATTAATAAGGACAGTAATAGATCAGATGCAAAAGGGTTCTTAACAATACAATAAAATAGTATTTATCTAACCCAGGCATTACTCTGGTGATTTTAGATATAGAATGTGATGTATTACACACTCGTGAGAGGATATTTAAAAAGTCACTAGTGACTGAATGTAAAAAAATAATTATAAAGCAAAACATTCATTCTAAGAGTAGCACTAATCATATATGCTAATAACACAGGTTTACAATAAAAAAAAAGTTGTCTGGATCTGGGGTCAGGCCATACGTTTCTTATGTATTTTTCGACGCTGAATTTGAATTTGTTCGCAAAGCTACATACATAACTTCAAACATGTCAAAAAAACGCGTTTTTGCATTTTTAGATTAGATTATCTCAAAATCCTGACGTGATAGAGCAAAACTAAAAATAGATTCGAATTCAGCATCGAAAAATACATAAGAAACGTATGGTCTGACTTCAGATCCAGACAACTTTTTATTTTTTGTAAACCTGTGTAATTAAGGATTGACGCTCAAAAAGTGGAAAATACATTTAATTAGGAACATTAAAAAATAATAAGGTAAGAATACTTTGATTAGGAACATTGGAAATACGGAAGCTTCATTTATTTGCTTCTTTTCTAATTTCTTCCGGGACTTACAAATTTTCAGCCATTTTTCACAACTAATAATTATTTTCCATTCCCTGATCTTCCCAACTGCAATAATTTTTATAAACATATAAATTAATTTGCCAAAAAAATTTCAAATTTATTAAAATATTGAAATAAAATGTGATTAAAAGAAAGTGATGGATACAATTTTGCACATGAGTGTAATTGCACACTAGTGCCTACAATAAATAACTATTATTGCTAAAGTAATAGTATTTTATTCAACGAGCGGTAATGTAGGTATTAACTGACTCAGATGAAGTTTACAGCACGAGTCGCAGGCGAGTGTTGTAATTCATCAAGTGTGTTATTACCATTGTCGCAAGTTGAATACTATAACTCTATATACGATTATGACAATAATAGTTCATCTTCACTAACCGAATTCATCATTTTTTGCGCAATTATTACTTAACTTGATTTGTCAACGGCGAAACTATTCGAGCGTGTCTAATCCCCTCCCTCCCAGTAATAAAGGACCATTCTATTTCACAGTTATAAAAACTCGCGTGAGTTATTATAACTCACGCTGTTTGATAACGGATACTATCAATTGTTCAAAAGCAGCAATTATTATACAATCTAATAAGAGTAGATACAATTTATTAATGAGACAATGCAAAGTATAATCTTACGTTATACTTATGGTTTCTGTACGTAAATACTACAGAATTTCTCATGTCCCAACTAATGCTAATTGGGTGCACATGGCTGATCGTAGAAAACTGCATGCATATATACTAAACTATAAAATTTAAACCACTGGCGGTCCTACGGGGGCGGGGGGGGGCTTGGCCCCCACAGAGCTCTGATCATAACAAAAACTGATAAATGCAAATACTAATTGACCCAAATTCCTTTTGTTAAATTATAGTGAAAATCATGTCAAAACATAATCTAGATTATGTTTTGACATGATTGCGTCGATGGAGTGGGGGGTAAGTAGAGGTAAATAAAGCAAGCTGGTAAGAGTACAGACATTTGAAATTCGGTGTATATCTTGGAAGCCAAGGTCTCAGATTTTTTAATAATATTTTTCAACCCCCCACCACCCTTACTCCATTATTAAAGGGGTTGATAAAATAAAATTGAGATATTCACTTGAAATTTGGTAGACGGGTGTATTATAGCGACATCTGCAACTAGATTATATTTTGAAATGATTCCGTTGAAGGGTTGGGGATTAAATAGGAGTAAATAGGGGAAAAAGGCAAATCAAGCTGGTAAGAGAAATTTGGGATTTGGTTATATACTGGAGAAACCAAGACCTTAGATTTCTTTCTAATATTTTTCAAACCCCACTACCTCCGCTCCATCATTAATCGGATTGATAACATAAAATTGAGATATTCACTTGAAAGTTAGTACACGTATGTATTGTAATGACATCTAATTGATGATTCCATTGAAGGGGTGGAAGGTGGTAGGTTGTGAATAGAGGAAAATAAGTAGGGTAAACTAGAAACTTCATTTTTAACGTACATGGTGAAAACCAACGCCTCAATTATTATTAAAATTCTATGACCAGTAATTTCCACATACGAGAGTGCAAATTTAGTCAAGATGTTTCCTGTAAAATGACTTAGACGAAAAATCTGGATGTGGAAGTAGTGATTCCTTAGGCAGCGGTTTTTTGTATATAAATTCATTTTAAGCCCTCTGTGTCGTTCATAACCAGATGACGTTAAGGTGACCTCCCCAGGAAACGAGACTTCTGGGGTGCCAAGTTGGTAGCTCATCTTTTTTCTTAATATCATAGAATAAAAATAAATAATAACTGCACCTAAGTTAGAAATAAATAATTATTATTTTTGGTTAACATCTTGGACTAAAGTCAATTTTATGACCCTTTTTAAAATGTATTTTATTTCGCGGAACTGATTCTTTTGCCATCATGATACGTCAAATTTCGAGACAATGAGAATGTCGAATTCCAAAATATACAGAGCTTACAGAGCAAAACTACCTACACATTTGAACTCGCCTTCACATCAAGTAAAATAAAGTAGAAGTATAGAGTTTTATAATCTGCTGTACCTCAGATTACAATACGAACATTCAGAACAAAAATTAACATATCAATTTTTGAGGGGTTAAAAAATGTTGGTACATGGCTGTTCCAAAGATCCTTTGTACATAAATATAGCCGTACATTTATATAAATTGTGAGAATGGTGTGAATCTCTGCCAGTAAAGAAGTTTTCATATGTTTGTTTTCAATCTGTTATATGATAACAAGAGCCACACTAATATTCTGCGTTCATTTTGGTTGTAATTCACATATAATATTACGTATACTCAATTATTTCGTAATTTGTATTCTGTAAGAAGCATTTTAGTATTATGCAGTTTTTGTCTTTACTTGTGGAAGGAACAGCAGTTAAATATAACTTAACTTTGTATATATTGCATAAAACAACTATTATTTGTATTTCCTCGGAAAAACATTGTACTTCACAGTATATTTTGTTTGATTAAATTGTTTATTTCACACTCCTCTTTAGGGAGGAAATTAGATTGATCCCTTGGCTTTACGCCAAGAAATGCAACTCTGTTGGAGTCCGTTCTATGTTTTTGAGCCCTTTTGATTTGGTTATGTCTCCTCCAACAGATCAGAGTCCAGATATCTCAATAAGGGAGCTCAGAGACTCCTACTTCAGGATTTTCCTTAGAACGGGCGCCGTTCCCGATAGTACGATCTTCTACACTTCTAACGCATTCGGTTGACCCGGGAGATTTTGATCATGACCCTTGTTAACAGTTCCGAGGTGCTCCTACAATCAATGGCACGACTGTGGTGGACTTCATATTCCACATTCTTCTATTTGGAAGTCTTTGTTCTTGCTCAACTTCTCAGTTTCCTTGAGCTTCTCATTGGCGTCATTCTGAATGAATACATCGATATGCAAACAGGACTTCTGCTTTCAATTATGTACGACGATGTCCGGTCGATTTTCAAGAATTTCCCTGTCAGTCATGATCAGATCAGGATTTAGCAGCCAGTTATGACGTAAAACCAGGGTTGGCTTGAGATGATGATGTGTCACCGCATAAAGAGTTGCATGCATGTATAAAACGATATCTTCAAATCTTTTGAAGCGAATTCTGTAGTATCCAATGGTAATAACGCCACTTTAGTATAAACACTCACTCGAAGATAACTGGAAGTATAGGGGGCTGTACTTCACACTAAAGTAACACACATAAGTATTTTTCAGTGCCGGTGGTTAAAGAATAAAAGTATATCACCAATATCTGCTCTAAAATTCGGCGCCTTTCGGTAAAAATCCATTTATATTGCGAGAAGGACCGCTCGACGTCGACAGATGTAATTGGGACATAGTTAAAATATCAAAACTTAACACAGTTATGCATTTTTTTTCTACTGTCGCAGCAATGTCTCCCTGTAATTGAAAAATATATTGTTGAAGATCGAACCCAACGTTTATTGCATGAACTGTAGTAAAGGCTGATGTTGAAGGTCCCGTGTGGCTAGAGGAATTCGTGAGAAACATCCGTGTGTGATCTCCAGATTTTTTTTGAACAGTTGGATCCAGAAATGCCTGGTGCGCTTGTAAAATGGCAACTGCGTCATTTGGATTTAACTGTTGTATTACGTATTTCACATTTCTAAATGATAGTAATGGTACGATGCGGCCTGTAGCCAAGATCCCCATCGTGTGATAATGGGCGCGGGAGGTAATGGAATGTTTGGTAGAATATCGTGAAATAACGGTACACGACCTGGTGCTTAGAAAAAAATTCTTTACACTAGATTTAAATTTAACAACATTAGGGTAGCACCTCCTAATAGTTCCTGTGCAATCCTGTGCAGCCCATGTGCTAAACATTCAATTAATACGTTGCATACCTTTCTGTGTTTGTAGTTTGGGAATGTTTTAGTAGGTGTTTACAATATAACAATATTATACCTACCTATCTGTAAAAGACAGCCCTGGACTCCGGCCGCTACATCCGAGGTATGGTCATGATAGATACGTCCCACGTAAGTGTGATATCATTGGTGTTAAAAAATGTTTCATGATTATGCTCAAAATATTTTTGCGGTACCGGCATATCGAATTGCTTATATGAACTTATATGACCCAGTGGAGATAATTGGCTACTATTGTGTCATGCACTTGCTATTCACAGATTGTTTCAGGATCGTCCTCTGGTGGTCTCTGGATTTAGTACTTGGTCTTGCGCTGCTGCTAGGTCAAGATCGCAAGAATGACGCATGCATCATATTGTTTATTATTATTATTATTATTATCAAAATTAGATAAATATACTGCTGCATCAGTGTTACAAATATTTTTCCTATGCTAAAGATTAATGACTTTACATTAAATAAAAAGTTGTTTAAAGGAAACACGATTTTACCTAACACAGTATGTTCGATGGAATCATAATAGTAATAACTTATACTATAAATTGCTCAAGCATTGGCTTACTGTAAAATCGATATACCCAGTGACCAGATGTAATCCAGGCTTACAATGTATAGATTAATTTAAAGCCCTAAAGTAAACCCTGTAAACATAATCTTGGTTCAACCTTTGTAATGCTAAAATGCCAAAATGCGAAACTCTACTTATTCTGTTCTGCAAGAAGCAATACTATCAGGCTCACCTCTATATCTTTTAAATTTTAATGTAGTAAATAAAGGAAATATAGAAAAATTTATATTAAACAAAAACAGAAAATAATTATTAAGTAATCAGTTTTATTTGCATTTAATATTTTGCATAAGAAGTCTGTCTAAGAGAGGTGACGAGTTGATTGACAAGTACCTAATCAAATCTGTGAATTTTTTGTTCCTTGAGAACGTATTTCCACACTTTCATGTATTCAAAAACTATGTATATGTTGGGTTTGTCCATGTCGTCGTGCATTAGTACATTTAAAAAAAAATAAAATTCATCAAAACCTGAATTAATTAGCAAAACAATTTTTTTTCTTTCAACTAGTATTTAAGGTATGCAATGAAGTTTTAAAAAGTTTGCTGTGATTGGATTGCTGCTTCGATCTAAAAAGCGTCATAATAATGGGGTAATGTGGAGTAATTGGCATTTTTCGTAAATTTCTTTTAAAATAATATATTTTGTGAAAATATTAACGGATTATTAAAATAAGAAAGATTGTAAATTTCTTATATCTATAAACTGAAGCTCGAACTGAAGCAAACAGAAATAATTTTAATAGTAGAATATTAAAGTATACTTTTTGCTCTTGAACTTCCTCTTGGGCAGATTTATGTGGAAAAATCTTCATTACTTTCATTTACTTGTGATTCATCTTCAATAGGTGCCTAACGCTTTTCCAGGGCGAAGATAACGAGACAACTTTAATTGTTTTAATGCAGTCTTATGTGTCGGATATTAGAATGAAATAATAACACTTCTCACATTTTTTAATTTTACTAACTGTTACTATAAACCCATGTTTTACGCACAGAAATACAACGAATAAAGCAGTTTCTAACAGCAATGAAAAAAATATTTTGTAAATATTTATAATAATGCAAAAACAATGTGGAATCTTGCTAAAATAAGAGTATTTATAACCTTTAACACACATGCGAAATACGCAGTTTATATTCAATTAATTTTCAAACTCTTGTTGCACACCCTTAATTGTTTACGAAATACCCAATATCCTAATTTTTAAACAGAGAACCACACATACAGTAAAATTTCATTAGGTAAACAAGAGGCACTCGCCGCAACAATCTTGCTTCTGCTCAAAACCAGTTTCTTTTATGCCGAAAGAATTAGGTACAAAACGCTTATTATATACAGCTAGACATTTTTTTAAAAATTGCTAGTAAACTAAATAAAAAAGTCTATAACTGGAAATTATTTTCGAACATAAGGGCGAGCCAAGACGAAGTTACAGGAGCCAAGTGCCTTTTTTTAATGGAACTGAACTGAGGGTATAAAGAGGTAAATAATTCGTTCTCTCTTCTTGCGCAAGTGCAAGCAAATAATGGCCATAGAAGTTTAAACAGAGCATTTCTTTATATGTGTGTTTTTTAATTTGGAACAAAATATTGGATTGTTATAATTTAGAAAATTTAAATGTGGTTTATTAACATTTGTAACATAAATGAGTGTCCTGGGTTAAAAGCTTACTACCTACCTAAATGATTCAAAATCTCTGCATCTGTATCAATACACAGTTCGGTACATCGAGTACATACGCACTTCGTTCAACACTAAACACTATCAACTAACGTTGTCAATAAAGAAAAATAAAATAAAAACTTGGTACAAAAGCCAAAAAGGAATACAAAAAGAACGAACAAGTAAGTTGTGTCTGTACGTAATCAAGAATTTGACAACTTGAACGGTAAGTCAATAAAATAAATCTTAACTATAAATACACAATGACGCGAAATTCAAAAGTAACAAAAACAACGAACGGCGGGTTGGACGTCTGTACATAACGAAGCACCGACAGTAACTAAAATATTGCACAGGGAGAGTTAGAGTATAGTTTTCTTCAGATCAGATCTAGATCTAAACCTACCTCGATATTCCAGCAGTTCTCAAAAACATTTATTGAAAATTTGCGAAATTTTTGTTTATTTTTTTTCTCCAAAACTATGAGCTTTAGACCCCATGTTATATAAGGTTTTTTTGTTTGTCTTGTCGTTCCCTACCACCAGTTTTTTTAATGACATGAAACTAATTACACCCTGTATATTGGAATTTTGTAAGTTTCTCTTTATTTTTCAGGAGTTAAGAGGCTTTAAATTGTTTATACGAGTTAGGCGACCTATATGACAAACAAAAATAAGTACACTGTTTCCTGAAGCGAAAGTTTAGAAATACTTTCTGATGAAGAAGTAAAAAATCATTAATAAAATATAAAAGTGCCATCGAAAAATTGAACCTTTAATTTGCAATTTATATTTTTTCTACTTTGGTTTTGAATATTTTACAGCCTGTCTTAGTTTATAATTACCACCATCTCATTTAATGAGGTTAAATGTAACGGATGTTTACTTTTTGTTATTTCTAAAATAAATGTATAAACTAATGAATCCTACGAGAATTTTTTTTTCGCAGTTTTAATATAATGGGTCAATTTAAGAAGTCTATGAATTCAAAATGAGTTTTCACATTATATTTTAAGTAGTTTAAATCAAAAGTAGGTAACATTAGAAAAAGGCAAAAGGTATGAAAAGTGCCATTATTTTGCTCTGACGTCATAAACTACATTGAAAATAACTGAAATTGTTTCGTTATCTTCGCTTTGTCAGACTGTAGATTTGCCACCTACTGCTAATGAATCATAAGAAAATGTTAGCGATGGAAATTTTATACAGAATGATCTATCCTAAGGGGATATTTCTTTATTGTTATTTTTAATAAACCGTTAAATACTTGTTCCTAAATACATTATTTTACAAGATATTTATGAAAAATGTCATTTGCCCCGTATTACCAAATTATTATGTTGATTTTCAGGTCGGAGCGGCAACCCTATCCCGGCATTTTTTTTTAAATTTCATTGCATACCCTAAATATTAGTTGTAAGCAAAAAATTATAGGGTTATTCAGGTTTCGATACATTTTAATGTTTGGAAAACGTACTATATTTATTATTAAACATAATAAACAGGAAAACAAAAATATATGAAAAATTGTTATATAAAATAGGTACTAACTAGAGAACATAGTGGATAATTCTGTCTCAGGGCGTTTTAATAAAGTACTTGTGAGAACATTTTCTTATCATACTATCGATAATTCCAAGCAACGCCCTAATTAAATGCTCGTAAGTTCACCGAATAAGGAAGCCCGTTTCCACTGGTTTATACTGTTAAGGAAATTAAAATTTTAGCATTCTAATTACCGCATTACGAAGTTTCAAAGCATCATTAAAACAACGTACGCAGATAACTAAAATAATTACGGCAACTACTTGGAGCACAATCAGTAGGGGAAAAGTTTAAAATCCCTGAACATTTAATTAAAATGTTATCATACAAAATTTGTGTAAAACCGTACTATGGGGATTACTTGTGGTTGACATTTGGTCTTGATGGCGAGGGATGGAGCCTGGAGTGTCAGCCGCTTGTCGCTTTGAATTCCCCCGAGATCCTTAATGCAATTTAAGGACTACCAATCATCTGATTTGCACCACTAACACGAAACTGTCGGTTGCAAAGGATATACTCGTACTTGAATAATTTAGATGTGTTAAAACCGGCTGCATATCTAAATATCTAAAAGTTTCTAGCACTTCTCAAATTAAAACGTCGTAGACACAATGGGTCAAAGTTGTATAGTGAAATTTTCAATTTCATGCCGACATAGGATAGGTTTTGACAATGTAAGCGTAAATACTCTTCGAAAAAGAAATGTAATACCTCGAAATTGAATAATTTGTTATAGGCCGTAATACTGTCTATCACAGACAGATGACACTATTTTACACTATCGATTAGAATACTAAATACTAAGCAAGTTTTTATTCCATTAAAATCTTGGAAAATCGGATTATTCGTAGCACTAATCTAATAAATACCTAATAAACTACTATAAGTCAAAATAAATTTCTTTTTACAAGGTTCTATTCAATTTTGCATGCTCGTCAGTAAGGCATCAGCCAGGTCTCAGTCTTTTAGTTCAGTCTTGCAAACCAATTTTAAACCACTTTCAACCGATCTATTGCCTTGAAATTTTGCATGGATATGTACAGGTCGACCATCCTAGAATGGCCAACGAGATTAGGATGCGCAGTAGTTGAAACCACCCCACCTTTACAGAGCTCACTTGTTTATGTTCCTTCCTCGTGTAAACATCGGTATAGTCTTGAGAAAAGTGCTTGTAGTGTATAACTTATATTTAACACATAGGTTAGATTAGAAGTATCTACTTGTTACCATTAATGTTACGTGTACGAAGAACTGTTGTTTAATCAAAAACATCAATTGGCCTATGACATACCCGTATTGTTGGTGAATAAGAGAGCACCTTTTACTTAAACTTCTTCCCCCGACTGTACTACGTTCATGGTTAAGAAACTTGTCTCTATTCAACAGCGACGATATTTCTTCTCTCTCTGCGCAGCTGTTGGCCATCCTACAATGGTTTACTTGCAGTATCGATGATAATAACACAATAAATATTTTAGGATAGAATCCATAAATGGACTTAAAAGACGGGACAAAAAGAAAGCTCATGTTTGCATCACCGTCGACTCCGGCAAAAATTGAAGCAGAATTGGGTACATTTTTTACGAAATGCTTGTTTTTTAGACTGTTTGTATCTTAATTTGTCACTTGCTTTGTTCTTTTTGCTTCCCACTTAAAATGTTGCATACATATGTTGTATATGATGACAATTTTGAATCAAACACTTATTTTTTTATTCTGTTTAATATGTGTGGCCTGTTTATTTTGTTAACTTTTGGAAATAAAGAAAAATAAAAAAATTGCAAATTTTTGCCCACTACAAAATACAAAATAGATTTTGATGACTTGACCCAAAAGCTTGTCGCTAGATATACATTTAAAAAAATCCTTTTTCTTCCGAACTAAATATATATGAACAACTTCTCGCGACAAGTTATACGTGATTCATCTTTATGTTTTTATTAGAAGGTTTCTAAGCCCTATGATTTTTTGATTTTCTGTTAAGTCAGGAAAACAATCTCCATCTTCCGCTAATTTGTGAACAAAATTCGGAAAAAGTTTTTTCTATTCGAGAATTTCGCAGATGAGCCAGTTATAATTTAATAATAATAATAATAATAATTTATTAAACCCTTTTTTGTCAATTACAATGAAATGGATTAGGTACGTCAAATGTGGGCTAAGGCCACGGTTAATACATAAATTGTATATAAACAATAACACAATAAAACATCAATAGTATATGAACATTGACAGACAAATAAATGTAAAGTCATATATAAAATATGTTAAGTGTAGCAATTAAGTATACGACAAATGATACACAAACAAACATACAAGATATTACAATACATTGGTGAAATGAACAATATTTAAGTGAATTTTTTACCTTAAAATGGTTTAAGATAGACCATTCAGTCAACCCTACCTGTTTTTAGCACAATATAATTTAAATTCGCTAAGATTGTAGAAGCAGTTTTCAATTAGTAGGGATTTAAGAGAGTTTTTAAACTTCAGCAATGGGCATAGCATTCTAACTGTTTCAGGTAGCATGTTAAAGAAATTGGATCCCGCATAATCAGGAGATTTCTTGTAGAATGTATGCGTAAACTTTTCAATATGTTTGTGGTTCTTTATGCGTGTTGTATATGAATGAAGGTCACTATTTTTCAAGTAGTTATCTAAATTTTTATAAATATGCTGTAATAATTTGAATATATACACCCCCGTAAGAGTTAAAATTTTATTATTTTTAAATGTATCCCTACATGATTCACGAAACGATAAACCTAATATAAGGCGAATTATCCTTTTTTGCAGGATAAACACCCGTAGAACGTCTGTTGCTTGTCCCCACGATACAATGTTATAGGAAATCGAAGAATACACAGTGGCATAATAAATATTCAGTAGAGATTTTACATCAAGAGACTTTTTTAATGTGCTAAGGCAAAATAAGCGCTGTTCATTTTGGCACAGAGGCAGTCAATCTGGTTACCCCATCCTAAGGAGTTATCAATGGGGTACCAAGGAATTTTGTAGACGTACTAGATGTTATATCAAAGTTATTTACATTAAAATTTAGATTTACCGCTTGTTTTCTGTAGGGATTTGTAAATTCCATACAGGCTGTTTTGCTTAAATTGATCGATAACTAGATATTTTCGGAGTAGTTGATACCGAATCTGATGTCAAAAGTTAAAAATGGCGAATCCAGTAGGTCTGCCATAATTTCAAAACTTTTGCAAAGAAAACTGAACAGCCAGTAAAACAATTACTATAAGTTAAAATACATTTTCTCATTGTTTTGTTTTTTAGAGATGGGTAAAATCTGGTATATTTTAATAATAAGCTAAAACTGCTTCTGTTAGCAACTCATCTCCAATTGTTTACATTTGTGTTCCTTTGTGATTTGATGAGGTTTGTGTGCCCTCCAGGCTGTGTCAAAATCAGGTGACCGATAATGGTCAATTAAACTTTATTGCCCAATAAAAATAAACAAATAAAGTAATCAACAGTATTTTCAACCGATCTCAGCGTCCAATTAACGGACAAATTTTATTTTAAGATTTTTAGTAACCGTCATCATAAAAGTCATCCTGTAAGAATTTTTTTTTATTGTTACCGTGTAAGATTTACTATATTGCGGCAAATCTGTTCAGGAAATAAATGGACAAACTTCCAAAACTTCTACCTCATAGTGTTTCATGAAAATTCCCTGTGGATTTTTCCTGAATCGAGAGAGTTGACTGACGGGTTAGAAACTCAGTGAGTTGTACGACTGGTCGACTGCAGTTGAGCATAGCGTGGTCATAATTATTTTGGTACGCAAGAATATATAATTTACCATATGTATAGTATAGACAGTATACTTCAATATTTCTATTATTGGTTTATACTCTTAGTATCTATACTGGATGTAACAGGATCATGGTATACCCCCCTTTTCTCCTTTAGTTTTGAAGTTAATTGATTGAAATTTAGGATATACTACATAAGTAATAAGCGGCACTTTTTGACATACATTTTTTTTTTCACTTCCGATTTCGCCGAAAGTGACACTAACTTTCGATTTTTAAATGGAACACCCTATATATTGTTGCATTTTTGAATTCTGCATAATTTTCTGAATCCAACGATGCCAAATAAGTGACATTTCAAACATCAATTTTTTTTATAATATAATTCTTAGTTATCCATTTAAGTGTGCCATGACGGTTCCAATTTATTCTAAATGACCCGTGTAATGCTACAAAACTCGAAATTCCGTTAAGAATACTAAATTACGTGATTTATGAGCAAATAAAATTCACCAAAATTGTTTTTGGGACAAAACTCATTTTTTTTTTCAAATGAAACCATATCGGTACCGTGGTACCATTTATTAGTACTATTAATAAGGAATCTAATCATATGTCGTATTAAAATGTGCGATAAATACAAAATTATAGCTAAAAGAAAATAAGAAAATACAAATTTTAATAAATAAATAAATAAATAACTGTGCTGCACTGATGGCATATTTGGTTTGGATGGAACTAATTTAGGTAGGTAGGGTTAATACACGATGGATACACAGAACGGTTATTAATTTTTAGGGTTAAGTTTTTTGTTTTTTTTTTTTTGGAGCATGACTATTTTCATCATGAAACTACATGTTATTCCCATTTCAGGTGACAACAATTGTTTATTTCGCTGTGTTTGTCATTGTTTATTTAATAATTGCGAAGATTGTCAAATCCGTATTCCAGTCGTCGAATAAATAAATAAATGAATGAGAATATTATGATGAAAACTTGTTGTTTTTAGATGGTCAGTGTGATCTGGTCATGTTGAATTGCATTGCTAACGTCAGTAATTTCCTCATTATTTATTTCGAGTGTATACAGATGATGGTGATGAAAATTTTGATTATGGTATGAAAAATATGTGTAACTAGGTGAAGCCCGTCAGCATTCGACTGAAGGTGTATATTATTTCTATGGCTTACTCAAGGGAAGTATTGTAATCGTGAAAAAAATCACTCTTCGATATTTCGTACTACAAAACTAACTGACGGAGACGTATGGAAGCTTTCAATAGCTATTTTAGACTTAGTGAAAGTTCAAAACAATTGAAACATTTTTAGACTAGAATCTTCTCTTTTTGAAAAACTTAATCGAAATCGATTTATGCAGAATTACCCAATTAAAAATGACTATTGTTTGAGAGATTTTTTAATATTATACTGGTTTCAATCTAGATCTTAAAAAAAAAAAAACATTAAAAATTGGAATAAATTACAAAAATGTAAAATTTGAGGTTATGGTAGTTACTTGATGCATGGTCCCAATAAGTCGTTACCTTATTGAAGATCGTTATGTATACTAAAATATATATTTAAATAGAAATGTTGCAAATGTTAAATTCGTGCCGTTAACTAAAACTAATTCTGTTCAGACACAAACGAACCGATAAGGAGTTTTTTTACATCAAAAAGGAAAGACATACTTAAAATAATAAAGTTTCATAAGTTACTTGTGAAACATTAATTAAACCTTTATAGACTTGAACTAGTATGGCCGATTCTGTAATTATGATTGGAAATTTTTTGTCCGTTCTACAAAATTAATTAGAGTTTGCTGGCAACTGACAGTCTGAGGGTTTTCAATGAGTTCTTCAACACGCTCTGCAAATTACTCCAAAAAGTGATTCAACATTCCATTTATAATCTTTACCCTAGCTTAATTGAATGTTAATTTGTCACGTACTACAATATGCAATGGGGAAATACTTATTTTAATACTCGTGGACAAGAGCAACATTTTTGTTGGAAGTTATGGTTAATGAATTTTATATTCATTACAGAGGGCTATAATAAAATACCCGATTTGAAGTGGCCGTCATTTCTGTTGTAATGAACACAAAAACAAAAAGATATTGGTTCACACATTTATTTGTATAGTACATTTTAAGCCTAATATCAATTAAAGATGTTGATCAAATGGCCGCTTCTAATTTCCACATACAATTGAACTGTTCACGGAATTTCCCATAACTTTGAACATCTTGCGTTAGATCCTTTATTTCTCGAAGATGTTGCCTCTTAGTTGTGCAAAATCTGAAGGGCATTAGAGTATATGTTTTTCTTTGAGATGGTGTAGAACAAATAGTAGAGGGTCCACGCCTTCGAAAGCCGTCAAAATCGCCAAGTAACCCATTCCAGCAAGGTAAATAATTTTTGAGCTCGGATATCGAAAGAGGGTCCTAATGTCCATCAGAAATGGCTTGTTGGGCTTTTGTTGGCGATTGCACTACTTCTCCACAAGAAAAAAAGATGGCGGAATGTTATTTCAAGAATTCGTGTTTTTAAACGTATACCTCTCGCTAGATAATTAACTACATGCGATATTGA
Source organism: Stenurella melanura (assembly GCA_963583905.1). Lineage (NCBI taxonomy): Eukaryota > Metazoa > Arthropoda > Insecta > Coleoptera > Cerambycidae > Stenurella > Stenurella melanura. Next base: position 17,919,792 of record OY757309.1, read on the forward strand.
TTTTATTTTTTTATTTATATACTACTGAGATGAGCGCATCTATCTGTACTAATAGAATTTCAAAATCGCTTACGGTTTTTTTCTAAATAAATCCTAAATATCAATAACGAAATTTGTGTGTTTGAATTTCGACGTGAGGGCAACTACATTAAATATTCAATTTTTTTTATATACTATATACGAATGAAATATGGTCTGAAGTTCAACAGAGTTTTTTTAAAAACAATTAGCTGGATATCTTGTACAGTTTTTGAGTTACCGACTTTTTAAAATAAACCATAATTAGATTCGTGGTATTCCTATTAGCATGCGGATGTTTTCTGGCAAAGTGTAATGCATTTTCTTCATGAGCCAATACATTTTTGAAATTGCGCTATTATTTACATTTTTACAATTTTGCAAAAATATTGTTATGAATTACACCCCCTTGGAAAAGGAGATGGTACGCCTATGCCTACTGATAGTGACTGGAAAGGCTCTAGAAAGAACCAAGGACTTTTCTAGATTATGGTTGGAGAAGATTCTGGATTAATCTAGAGCTAATTTCGGAGTATATAAGGCGCGATTACAAGCGCGGAAGAAGAAGTTTATTTTAGAAGTGACACGTTCGGGAAAAAGTGAGGTTAACTATTAAACAAGTATTGTACAGCCAGTAAATTGTTAAATAAAGTGTTAGTAGTGTTTAATCTTTTGTTGAAATTATTTAGAACCCACGGATTCATACAGGGTGTTTCCCAAAAAGGTGAAAATACGTAACATTTTGGTGTCGGAAGCGGAATTTTGACAAGAGGATTTTTCGGAAGTGTTGAGAAGACTGGGACAGTATTCTCGGAGTTCGTGCTAACACAGGGAGGACTAATTTATTGGACATTGTTCGAGAATTAATTTCGAACAGGAAAATAGTGTCAAGTGCGTTTTTAGACATTGTAGAACATTTTTGTTGGACATTAGTGGTTAAGTGACAAAAGACTCTAGATAAGACTTTTTTTTGTGCCGTTTTGAGGTTTTTCTGGACAGTCCCATTACCGATAGTGACGTAATTATTAAATTTTGTTGATAATTATATGCCGGTAACAACCAGAAGCATGGCATCCGAACAACAAATGCAGGATTTTATGGCCCAAATGCAAAAGATGATGATGGATCAGGAAAGAAAACGCCAGGAAGAGAAAGAGGAACGTGAAAGAAAACGACAAGAAAAAGAACAAAAACGCCTACAGGAAAAAGAAGAAGAGAAACGATGTCAGGAAGAATTGAGAAAAATCATGCAAGACTTGGACATTAAACAACAAGAAGAAAGAGACGAACTAAGAAAAATTATAGAAGGCCAACAGAGTGCCATATTTGCCGTTACTGAAGAACTCAAGAATAAGGTAGCGGAAGAAGTCGGTGGAGTCAAACAAGAGGTAAGCGTAGTCAAAGGAGAAGTAAATGAAGTCAACGAGAAAATGCACCAGGTAGAGGGAGAAATAGACCAACTTAAACAACAGTTGAGGGATAGAGGAAACCAGCAAGTGGTATCATCAGGCCAGCGATTAAAAATTCCCTCCTTTGATGGTCAAAATTCCTGGATGACTTACAAGACACAGTTTGAGGCAGCAGCGAGTGCAAACAACTGGAATGACGAAGAGAAGGCTAAGGCATTAATCGTGGCTTTAAGAGGCCAAGCATTGGAGTTGCTCCAGACAATTCCGGCAGACCAACAACGGAATTTTAGAGTTTTAGAAGCTGCCTTAGATCTACGATATGGAGATCAACACCTTGCTCAAGTATACCAGACCCAGCTGAAAGTGCGCGTTCAGAAAGCTGGAGAGAGTCTGCAAGAATTTGAAGCTGCGGTGGAAAGACTGGCACACTTAGCATACCCTAATGCGCCAAAAGAATTCAAAGAGCAATTGGCAGTGGGGGCATTCCTAGACGGGATAAGGGACGAGGAGATCAGACGAGTCCTCAGGCTATCCCGACATAAAAGTAGTAGTGAAGCCTTGGTGCATGCACTAGAGGTAGAAGCCGTCTATAGGGATACTCCAAAGTCAAGAGTACGGGCTATGACGCTGGAAGAATCGCAGTCAGAAAAGGAGAACCAGAACCCTATGTTGGCCGATATACATAAAATGTTCAGTCAATTACTGGCTCAATCAAATCCTCCAAAAAGACAGGAAAACCAACAAAATAGAGAAAGGGCAAGTGGAGGTATTAAATGCTACAACTGCGGTAGGATGGGACATATGAAACGAGACTGTCGACAGCAGAACTCGGACAGACGAGTAAATGCTGTAAATGTAGAAGAGCAGCAGGAAAACTAAAGATAGCCAGCACTAAGGGGGCTGTGCTGGCTAGGGAACACGGTGCCCCCAGAGAAATAAAGATTTCCCAGCTGCGAAGAATTCCAAGTAGTCTGCTGTTGCAAGGATATGTGAATGGAAGAAAGTGCGTGTTTACTGTTGACACAGGAGCTACGTCATCAATAGTGCGGCCAGGGTTTATATCAGGCTTGCAGATTAAGAAGAAGCAAAATGAAGTAATTATTCGGACAGCCACGGGAGACAGGGCTACGGTCCATGGAGAAGTCAATTTGGAACTGCAGGTTGGACGGTTGAGATTCAATTACAAGGTCATTGTGGCTGACATTACAGATGATTTCATTTTGGGACTGGACATCATGGAAGAGAAGAGGTTTATTGTTGACGTAGGGGAGCGAGTGTTGAAAATTGGAAATGAGGAATTTATCCTGGCAACCGCAGATGACCAATTCCATAAAGCAAGGTTATTGACAACACAGACGATTAAGATTCCTGCTCACTCGGAACAGATCATCGATGCTGCCTTGGAAGGAAATCCTGGAGGTTACCGTGTTGGCCTGGTGGAAGGTGACGAATCGATTAAGTCCCTAACCAATATTGTTGTGGCAAGAACTTTAACCCGGACTAAAGATAAAATCCCAATTAGAGTCGTCAACTTAAATTCCCATGCAGTAACAATTAAAGAAGGCAAACCGATTGGCTCCTATGAACCGGTCACATGGGTAGCAAGGTGCGAAGAACAAACGGAGAGAAATTCATCTACGAATATAGACCAGGAAGTTTTGACCTTGCTGAGTTCCCAGTTGGAGCATTTATCTGAGGATGAACGACGGGAAGCAATCAAGTTCCTGAAAAAGGAAAGTTCAGTATTTGCCAAAAGTACGGAGGCCCTTACAAAAACAGATATAGTCCAGCATCGGATAAATACTGGTGACTCACCCGCTATTCGACAACAACCTAGGAGGCTTCCGCTAGCAAAACAAGAAGCCTCGGTAATGATAGATAAGATGCTACAAGATGGAGTCATTGAGGAGTCAACGAGTCCCTGGTCATCGCCAGTAGTTTTGGTTGCCAAAAAGGACGGAACGTTAAGATTTTGTGTCGATTATCGAAAATTGAACGATGTGACGAAGAAAGACAGTTACCCATTACCCCGGATTGATGACACGTTAAGTACATTGGCAGGCTCACGGTGGTTTTCGACGTTAGACCTTAGGAGCGGTTATTGGCAAGTTGGGCTTCATCCTGATGATAAGGAAAAGACAGCGTTTTCAGCAGGAAGTGGTCTTTACCAATTTACGGTGATGCCTTTTGGACTTTGCAATGCTCCAGCCACGTTTGAACGATTGATGGAATTTGTACTACGAGGGCTAACCTGGAAGACGTGCCTGGTTTACCTTGACGACGTGCTTGTTATGGGACGAGACTTTACAGAACATTTGAAAAATCTTCAAGAAGTATTTGGACGAGTCAGAAATGCACACCTGAAATTGAACCCGAAGAAGTGCCTTTTATTTCAGAAAGAAGTTAAATTCCTTGGTCACGTAGTGTCTTCGGAGGGAATACAAACGGATCCCGACAAAATTTCTGCTGTACGAGTGTCGGAGACTGGGCTACCCCTCCGACTTTTTCTTTTATTTTATTATTAATTTTTGGGTTTTTTAATTTAAACATATTACACATACACACATTGTTTGTTGGCACGCCTTTTCTACGGTCACTGAAAAGAAAGGGAACAAAGTGGTCATGCGCAAGAAAAGTAGAAAAGGATAAGATCCTGAAAAATATAACGGCCGGTCGGTCACTTTTAGTGCACTAACAAATTCTAATTAATCTTTTAATAATTGTTGAAAATTGTTAAATCAAAGTGCAGTGAAAGCAACGCATTATTGTCCTTAACCACCGTGGATGCCAGGGAGAGCTCTCCAACGAAGCCATAGCAACGGCCGAAGGTAAGCCTGCACTCCATGTGTGTTATCTTTTTTTGAACAGCTATTGAAATTTTTTACATACGGTCCTTCTAAGTTTCCACGGTTGAAACATTGGTCCTTCGAGCCGGATGTGTACCAGCTTTAATAGATTATTTTAATTCTCTTAACAAATTTCGTTAAGATTTGGACATTTTAATTCAGCCAACGGTTTTCACACGTGATAAAAATACGACGCGACACGTGTACTTTCTTTCTTTATTAAGCGTAAATATATTTGCATTTACTATCTCTTTCCTTTGCTCTAACGTGAAACAAATCGAATATAATAGCGCAGTTCAGGCATTTACCCACAGAACCCTTCAAGGTCGTTCATGTTTACATTTCAATTTATTTACCTAATATAAATTAAACATTGTTTGTGGTATTTAATTGAATACCTATAGTGCATTCTTACATCCTGAGTTTTAATTCTGTGCGTATATTACACGTAATCTCTCCCAAATACTTACTTCTCACAATAGAATAAATATTTGGCGAATTTATACCATACTTTACTGTTCTCTAGTTTCCTTTATCGCGCTCTCATTCCATTTACGTTTAAACAACCGAAATAATGTCGACTGATAAGGAAAAAATTAATAAACTAACGTTCAAACGTAAAGTTCCGCTAACTCGATTACAAGAAATATATGAATACGGTACGAATTCAACAGCTGAACCATTTTATAAACAAAATTTCTTAGCGAGGGTTGACTTTGTAGAAACAATTTACGAAGAATTTCAAGAATTTCATAACGAAATAATTTCTTTGATTTCTGATGACACAGAATTTAAAACTCAGGACGCTGATAGAATTGCAGCTGATAACTATTTATATGGCATAAAGAGTAAGAGGTTAGAATTGACGCTTACAGAAACTAATAATTCTACCCCTACCACAACTAGAAATGATTCCTCTACTTCGTGGGTGAAACTTCCAAAAGTCAGTGTGCCTACCTTTGACGGTGACTTGAAAATGTGGCCAACTTTTTTTGATTTATATAACAGCGCAATACACAACAATGCTCATTTGACAGGAGTTGATAAAATGCAATATTTGCTGATGTCAGTGAAAAATGAAGCTTTCAATTTGATTAAAGCCATTCCACTGTTGGAAAATAATTATCAAATCGCGTATGATGCCCTGGTTGAAAGGTATCAAAATAAGCGACTTTTAGCTACAACTTATTTTAATGAAATATACACTGCTCAAACTTTGCAAAAACCTTCAGCCAAAGATCTTAGGCATTTATTGGCCACATTTTCCGAAAACCTTGCAGCTCTTAAAGTTTTAAAATTTGATGTAGATTCCTGGGATTTTTTGATTTTCAATATTTTGTTGCAAAAGTTAGATTCGAAAACAAGAACAGATTTTGAACTTGAATACAGTACTACAGACATGCCTACTTACAAAATGCTTACAGTCTATTTAGACAGTCAATGCAGGGGCTTAGAAAATTGTCAAAATATGGTGCCGGGGTCGAGTAAAGTCAAACCAAGTGGCTCCTCAAGCAGGTCAGCATTCCAGCCTTCCTTGAACGCTAAAAAACCATTTATGACATCATCTTATATTAACACGGTTGATGTCAATCGACAAAATTCTCATTCTACTTGCATATTATGTTCCGCTAATCATGCTTTGTATCGATGTCCGCTATTTCTAGCCAAATCACCCCCTGAAAGACTTGTTCTTGTAAGACAGCATAACTTTTGTACTAACTGCGTGCGCGCACCGCATTCTGTACGTAAGTGTCCCTCTTCCACAAGGTGTAAAATTTGCCAGTTGCCGCATCATACGTTACTCCATTTAAATTCTAATAAAAATTCTAATTCATCCCCGCCGAGAGCTGACAATGAAAACAATTCTGACCAAAATACATCCTCACAGCCAGCGGCTGTAGGACTTACACTGGCCACACAAAACATTGACCAATCTTTTCAGGCCTTACAATGTCACACTTGCACAACACCCATGAAACAAACTACTGTTCTCTTATCGACCGCTGAAGTTGAAATTCGAGACGTACGTGGTAATTTTCAAAAGGCTCGTGTTCTTTTCGACACTGCCAGTATGGCGAACTTCATTACGGAAAATTGTGTCAATCGTTTAGGTCTACGGCGACAGCATTACCCTGTCCCTATTGAGGGAGTAAACAACTTGATTTCTACCACAAATAATGGTATTACGCAGTGTTTCCTAAAACCTTGTGGTAAAACTGACCCTACATTTACCTTTGAGGCTATCATTTTACCAAAGGTGTGCTCAGATCAACCCAAAATTACAATCAACACCCAAAATTGGTCTCATATAAAAAATCTATCCCTAGCTGATAGCCAGTTTCATAGACCTGGTCCTATAGATATACTGCTCGGCGCAGAATTGGTACCTTTTATGTTAGGCTCTGGTCGCATTTTTGGCAAATTAGGTCAACCTGTGGCAATCCAAACAATTTTTGGATGGATATTACAAGGCAGGACAGAAGGCTCATCGCAAAATACCTCTCTCCTTAACTGTCATATTTCTCTTGAACCCCAAGTGGACTTCATACTTCAAAAATTTTGGGAAATTGAACAGACACCTGTATCCAACATCTCTCTCTCAGCTGATGATGTTAAATGTGAAGCAATCTACCAAGATTCGACTTATCGAGAAAATTCTGGAAATTTTGTTGTTCCACTTCCGTTTAAGCATTCATTAGAACCGGACTTCGGCGATACTTATACACAAGCCTATCGGCGTTTTCAATGTCTCGAGTCTCGTCTCTATAAAAACCCTGAACTTCATGACTCTTATTCAAATTTCATAAAAGAGTACATACAGAAACGATATATCTCGGAGGTTCCTCGCTCAGATTATCGATCATCTTCAGCCTTTTATTTGCCTCACCATTATGTCCTAAAGCCAGAAAGCGTATCTACTAAACTACGAATAGTTTTCGACGCAAGTGCAAAGGGCACAAAGGGTATCAGCTTAAATGATGCTCTCTTTGCAGGGCCTAAACTTCATCAAGATTTAGCAACTATTTTATTAAAATTTCGTACTTTTCCAGTGGCATTCATCTGCGATATTAAGCAGATGTACTGTCAGATATTTGTAAAACCAGAACATAGAAAATTTCAAAGATTTATCTGGCGTTTTTCTGCTGCAGAGGAAATTAGAGAATATACTCTTGACAGAGTGACCTTCGGAGTATCATCCGCTCCCTACCTGGCTCTTAGAACTTTAAAGGAATTGGCCCTTATTGAAAATAATAATCATCCATTGGCTTCAAAGGTTTTACAGGATTCTGTATATATTGATGATTGCGTCAGCGGCGCAGACTCAATAGAATCCGCCCTTCAGCTTCAAACAGAATTAATTACCCTCCTTAAAAAGGGTGGCTTTGAATTGCGAAAATGGGCTAGCAACCATTCTGCAATTTTATCTGCTGTTCCAAATACAGATATTCAGATGCCCCTCAATTTCGATACAGATGGTCCTAGTTTCATAAAGGTTCTTGGCCTTCAATGGGATTCTAATCTGGACGTTTTCTCCTACTCAGTCACACCGCTTGGCTCCCTATGCACTAAACGTAGTGTGCTCTCACAAATCGCAAGAGTCTTTGACCCTCTGGGGTTTTTAACCCCAATCGTTTTTTATGCAAAATGTATTTTACAACGGCTCTGGCTTTCAAGGAGTGATTGGGATGACACTCCTACCGAGGATATTGTCAAAATTTGGGATCGTTTTATATCTGAACTACCTGAAATATCTAAACTCCAGTTACCCAGATTACTGGTCTCGAACACCATATCTCGGCTAGAAATGCATGGTTTCTGCGATGCGAGTTCTGTAGGTTACGGGTGCGCAATTTATTTCAGATGCACCACTTCCCTTGGCCAAGTAAAAACGACTCTGATTTCTGGAAAATCCAGAGTCGCACCCCTCAAGGTTGTATCCTTACCTCGTCTTGAGTTATGTGCAGCGTACCTATTATCTGATCTGGTTAAGTTTGTAAAGGAATCCTATTTGGAACGTCTAGTGTTCGATGCAATCTACGCTTGATCGGATTCACAAGTTACCCTTGCGTGGCTTTCCTCATCTCCACATCGCTGGAAAACATTTATCGCCAATAGAGTGGCATATATTCAGGATATCATACCTCCTACTTCTTGGAAATATGTCCCTACTGGGGAAAACCCTGCCGATTGTGCTTCTCGAGGTCTCACCCATGTGCAATTGCTGGAACATAATCTGTGGTGGAAGGGTCCAGATTTTCTACTCCATAGCCCCGAAACTTGGCCCGAACAACCTTCTATTTTACTAAATCATTGCCCAGATGCATCACGGGAAGAAAAACAGTTGGTTCTGCACGTTTCTATCGAAACTCCTTCGCCCACTTCAGTTTTACTTTCAAAATTTTCTTCTCTGAGAAAAATCCAAAGGATTGTAGCCTATGTTTTGAAGTTCATTTCTGCCCTGAAGAAGATCAAGGTTCATGATCCATTGGACAATCTTCCAGCATTACATTTCATTATAAAAGAGGTACAAAAAGAATCTTTTTCAGATATCATTCTTTCTTGTAAAAATAATACTTCTCTACCCAAGCCATTCCGCAAACTCGCTCCATTCATAAACGAAGCAGGTATCCTCGGGGTGGGCGGTAGACTAAGAAAATCTTCTCTTTCTTTTGATGCTAAACATCCTATTTTATTGCCGAAAAATCATAGATTAACTGATCTTATTATAGAACAAGCTCATAAGGAAAATTTTCATCCTGGGCTAAAAACTTTACATAACTTACTTATTCAGAATTTCTGGATAATCTCTCCTCGCGCTGCTATTTATCGCTGCCTATCTAAATGCCTTAAGTGTTTTCGCTCAAAGCCTCAGGCTTATACCCCATTTATGGCGGATCTTCCCACATTCCGCATTTCCCAAGTCAAAGCATTTTCTCATGTCTCATTAGATTACGCTGGTCCATTCAGAATAACTATGGGAAGATACAGAGGAGCTAAAACCTCCAAAGCATATATCTGCCTTTTCGTCTGCTGTGCTACGAAAGCTCTTCATTTGGAGTTGTCTTCAGACATGACGACGGAGGCCTTTTTAGCTAGTTTTCGCCGCTTCATGGCACGAAGGGGTAGAGTGTCTGACCTTTACTCTGATCAGGGCACCAATTTCATAGGAGCAAGCAATCAGCTCCTAGCCTTCTCTGAAGCTGCTGCTACCCAACTGCGTATAAAATGGCATTTCAACCCTCCGGCTTCACCACATTTCAATGGATTAAGTGAAGCAGGCGTTAAGTCTGTAAAAACACATATTTATCGCGTCGTAGGCGACCAAATAATGACCTACGAGGAATTTTATACACTACTGACACAAATTGAATCACTTCTAAATTCGCGCCCTCTCTCTGCGATTAGTGAAGATCCTAATGATCTCACCCCGCTAACACCGGGACATTTTCTTACCATGGAACCTCTCTCTACGATCCCCGAACCTAACATGTCGAATATTCCACTAAATCGTTTGACACGTTGGCAGATGCTACAAAGAATGCACGCTGATTTTTGGAAGAGGTGGAGCCAAGAATATTTACATACTTTGCAACAACGCTACAAATGGACGAAGTCCTTACCTAATCTCAAATTGCATATGTTAGTTCTTATAAAAAACGAACAGAAACCTCCTCTTGAATGGGCTCTTGGAAGAATAACCAACCTACATCCCGGAGTAGACGGAGTGGTACGCGTGGTAACCCTAAAAACGCAAAGTGGAATTTTGCAACGTCCCGTTGTGAAACTCTGTCCATTACCTGGACAATAACTTTTTTATTATTCTCGTGTTAATTTTTTTTTACTTTTTGTGCAAACATACTATTTTTTTTTCTTCCTATGACTAGGAAAACCTCAAAGTGGTTTTGGTGGGCGGAATGTCGGAGACTGGGCTACCCCTCCGACTTTTTCTTTTATTTTATTATTAATTTTTGGGTTTTTTAATTTAAACATATTACACATACACACATTGTTTGTTGGCACGCCTTTTCTACGGTCACTGAAAAGAAAGGGAACAAAGTGGTCATGCGCAAGAAAAGTAGAAAAGGATAAGATCCTGAAAAATATAACGGCCGGTCGGTCACTTTTAGTGCACTAACAAATTCTAATTAATCTTTTAATAATTGTTGAAAATTGTTAAATCAAAGTGCAGTGAAAGCAACGCATTATTGTCCTTAACCACCGTGGATGCCAGGGAGAGCTCTCCAACGAAGCCATAGCAACGGCCGAAGGTAAGCCTGCACTCCATGTGTGTTATCTTTTTTTGAACAGCTATTGAAATTTTTTACATACGGTCCTTCTAAGTTTCCACGGTTGGATGGCCAAGGCCATCTAACGTTCATGAAGTACGAAGCTTCCTTGGCCTTTGCACTTATTATAGACGCTTTGTGGAAGGGTTTGCAGACATTGCGAAGCCATTACACCGGCTAACAGAGGAGAAAGTTCAGTACCAGTGGACACCGGAGTGTGAAACGGCGTGGAGAAAATTGAAGGCAGCTCTATGCACTGGTCCTGTACTAGCATACCCACAACATAATGGACTTTTTATTTTAGATACAGATGCCAGCAATTCTTCGATTGGTTGTGTGCTGTCCCAAATTCAGAACGGAGAGGAAAGAGTGATCGAGTACTTCAGCAAGGTGCTCTCCAAACCAGAACGGAACTATTGTGTAACCAGGAAAGAGTTATTGGCCATCGTCAAATCAGTGGACCATTTTCATAAGTATCTCTATGGACGACATTTCAAAATCAGGACCGACCATGCTGCATTGAAATGGCTGTTGCAGTTGAAAACCCCGGAAGGTCAACTAGCTCGTTGGATAGAACGGCTGCAACAGTACGACTTTAAAATCGAGCATCGACCAGGAAGATCTCATAAAAACGCAGACGCTTTATCTAGAAGACCATGCAAGGACGACTGCAAGCACTGCCGCCATGTGGAGAAACAGCAGGGCACGGGAGTAGTCAACACTATTAAAATAGACGTTCCAGATGATTGGACAACTGAAGCCCTGAGACAAGAACAACTGAACGATGCAGAGATTGGGGCTATATTGAGAGCAAAGGAAAAAGGAATTCGACCAGAGTGGAAGGATGTTTCGGACAAAGCAGTTGGATTGAAGGCTTTGTGGGCACAGTGGGACTCACTTAGAGTTATGAACGGGCTGTTAAAAAGAGCATGGGAGAGCCCGGATGGGAAGCAAGTTGTTATGCGTCTAGTGATTCCCAGGTGTCGAGTACCGAAAGTACTTCAAGAAGTGCATAATGGAGCATCCGGTGGACACTTCGGCGTTAACAAGACCCTGAATAAAGTACGTGAACGATTTTACTGGGTAAATAGTCGTCAAGATGTTGAAGCTTGGTGTCGTAATTGTAAAATTTGTGCAGCCAGTGAAGGACCTCAGACTAGAAGTAGGGGTGCAATGAAGCAATATAACGTCGGGGCTCCTTTTGAGAGGATTGCGATCGATATAGCCGGACCATTCCCAGTAACCAAGGACGGTAACAAGTACATACTGGTTGCCATGGACTATTTTAGTAAATGGCCTGAAGCCTACGCAATTCCGAACCAGGAAGCGGTTACTGTCGCCAAAGTCTTGGTAGATAACTTGATATGTCGGTTTGGTGTACCCCTGGAGCTGCATTCAGATCAAGGGAGAAATTTTGAGTCAGGGGTATTTCAGCAAATCTGCAAGTTATTGGGAATACACAAAACACGGACGACAGCACTTCACCCGCAATCAGATGGAATGGTGGAGCGACATAATAAGACTATGAAAGAACATCTCTCTAAAGTCGTTCATAAAAATCAACGTGACTGGGATCTCCACATACCATTTTTCCTCATGGCATATAGAGCTGCTATCCACGAGACTACAAAACAGACTCCGGCTCGTGTAGTATTTGGACATGAGATCACACTGCCGTGTGATTTGATATTTGGAACACCAGGTGGAGAACGGCTTCCTGTGAACAGCTATGTAGATGAAGTGAGTGAACAGCTAAGGAATGTCCATGAGTTAGTTAGAGACCAAATCACCATAGCCAGTGACAGAATGAAGGCTCGATATGACCGTAAGGGTAGTTCAGAAGGGTTCAAGGCAGGAGACCTGGTTTGGCTGTACAACCCACAGCGGAAGAAAGGCAGGTCACCGAAACTTCAACCGCCTTGGGACGGACCGTACACTGTTATTACCCGAATTAATGACGTTGTCTATCGGATTCAACGAAGCAAAAAGTCCAAGATGAAGATCGTGCATTTGGACAGATTGGCGAAATACATCGATGATTCTGAGTTGCCTGATCGGGACGATCAGGCTTAAGGAGGGGGCAGTGTTATGAATTACACCCCCTTGGAAAAGGAGATGGTACGCCTATGCCTACTGATAGTGACTGGAAAGGCTCTAGAAAGAACCAAGGACTTTTCTAGATTATGGTTGGAGAAGATTCTGGATTAATCTAGAGCTAATTTCGGAGTATATAAGGCGCGATTACAAGCGCGGAAGAAGAAGTTTATTTTAGAAGTGACACGTTCGGGAAAAAGTGAGGTTAACTATTAAACAAGTATTGTACAGTCAGTAAATTGTTAAATAAAGTGTTAGTAGTGTTTAATCTCTTGTTGAAATTATTTAGAACCCACGGATTCATACAGGGTGTTTCCCAAAAAGGTGAAAATACGTAACAATATTAATAAGTAAAAAGAAACATTTGGCAGATGGCTTACTAGACCTATTGATTATGAAGGTATTGTATGGAGATATTATTTATTAAATATACCATTATTGTGGTACAAATAATATAGCATTGTACAAATATGAAAATATAAAAATGTACACAAAACGTGTAATATATAGATAAGTAATAATTATAATAATAATAATGCATATAAGTAAACACAGCTCAGTAGGCATTGACAAAGCACTACATAGGCATTACTAGTAAGAGTCACTGTCTGCTAAAAACTGCTCTGTATTATTTCTGCCCTTAAAACAATTATCAGGAAAGGCTGTACATGCAACAGAACACCAGGTGGACGCACATTTTTAGTCACGCTTTACTTTACTATTCCACCATTTGTTTTGTTTAGATCCAGTTGTGACTTTTTGTCGTCATTTGTTATTTTATTTGGTTATTCTCTATCAGATATCCAAATTTTCTGTGAAGGGCTAAATTGGGAAGGAGATCGGAGAATCGTTTGGACACTAAAATTTGATGTGTTTAACTGCTTCTCAGGTCGAGGAAATTTGTTATAAATCCAGGATTTTGTGTTAGGTAAGGGTCTAAACCACTTCTTGTGGATAATTTTTATAATTAAAATTATTTCGGCTTTCGCAGTAAGCAGGGTTTTAACCTGCTTCGCTAGGTTCTTCAGTTGCTAGCTAAGCTAAGTGCACTAAACCACTGGACTACCGTTACCTATAATGCCCGTTTTAAATGCAGTAAGGAAGCGTCTTGTGTAGGACGTAGATGACGTAAGTCTAATAACCTTAAGGAAAAATAAATACTGCCTTAGCAAATCTAAGCAGCATCTTCAATTACACAATTATCAATTGCAGTTATCTCGAAACGCGACGGACGGACAGACAGGCGGACGGACATTTTGAAAGTTGTTCAGAATTTGATCACCAACACAGTGATATAAAATTTTTTCTCCACGAGCAATATTATCGGTTTTAGAAATATGCCGATCGAATGCAATATACTCTTCGTTTTGTATTTGCAAAGTGTATAATAATCAGAGATCGGGAATTTCATCTCGATGACGTAAAAGTCAGAATTTCCTGTTTTTCAAGACGTAGAGGATATACAGGGTGCGAATGTTAGAAATTTCATTTATGTAAAGCAATCTAGTTGAATAACCTCATTTTCACTTTGGAAGTATTGTATTAATGAAAAATCACCCTCTAACATTTCTTCGAATTTTCGCGTTTCAGACTACATAAATTACGAAAATGAAGGTCTTTTAATTTCGGCAGTCTGTCTGTCTATCGGTGTGTTGTCTGTCTGTTGGCGCTCTATCTAACAAAAACTAGTTAATGAAATTTGGTAGATAGTTGACACTACTGCCAGCGAAACCTTCACTGAAAAATATACAGGGTAGACCGTTTAAAAATAATAATGAGAAAAATGTGACTGATGGCAATAATATTTTGCACATAGTTAACACAATTGGCAAGGAAGACACCTATTATACTTTTAGTAAATAATATACAGGGCGGTCATCTTACAGAAAAAATAATTAGTAAATACAAGGTGGCAAATAAAGAGGAAAGTTCTGTGTAAATAGCTTTACCGATATTTTATTTAACATTAATTAAAGTGCTGTTCTCGATTGCATTTAATTTTGTAAGGATACATGTATAAAGACCACCTCAAACTAATATGAAATATTGAAAAAGTAATTCAACAAATGCCTTTATAAATTATTTTTAATATATAATAATTTTAGCCTAAGGAAGAAGTGTTCGTCTATAATTATGCCTAAGTAGGTACTTTATTTCATCAGATTCTTTGATTATATAATGTAAATTATTTACCCCTATTGATTTGCAGTCGGGCCAATTAGTATTTGTTACTGAATCTTCTTCTTTGGCATTACAACCCTTGGTGGGTTTTAGCCTGCTTTACCAGTTGTCGCCATTCGTCCCTATCATATTCCTTTATTCTCCAATTCCTTACTCTCATAACTTCCATATCCTCTCTAACATCATCTAACCACCTTTTTCTAGGTCTTCCTATTGCTCTCCTTCCTGGGGGTTTCCACTCCATCACTTTTCTTGCCCACATTTTCTCTCTCATTCTCTCCACATGTCCTAACCACCGTATTCGCTGTGCTTTAACAAACCGTACTATATCTGCCCCGTCTATCAGCCTACCAAGTTCGTGGTTCATCCTAATTCTCTATCCGCCTTCTTCCCGTACCGGGCCAAATATTTTCCATAATATTTTCCTCTCGAATATTCTGAGGTGCATTTTATCGTTGTTTGTCAATGTCCAAGATTTACGTCCAACAGATCTTATTATTGTGTTGTAAATTTTTAGCTTAAGGCGCGTCTCCATTATGGTCGGCTTTGCCGATCGGCATTGCCCCACTAATATATTCGGCTTCTATTCTCTTGAAGTTTCCGACCGGCATAAGCCGAATTGTACGTACCCACTTGCCAACATATGCCGGGCGGCCATGCCGATCGGCAAAGCCGACGATAATGGAGACGCGCCTTAAGATCCTTTGTTCAGAGTTGTACTTTTCATGAGCTCCTTGTACGCGTGATAGCACCTATTGCCACTCATGATTCTAGCTTTGATATCATAGGTACTGTTATTATTTTCATTAATTGTTGAGCCAAGGTATGTTGTTGATGTCTCTGCTGCAATGCATATATTTCGTCTTAGCCTGATTTATTCGAAGGCCTTTCTTTTGTGTCTCAGTGCTGTTAGACTTTGGGTTAACCGCCTTGGATCGCGAGCTATAATTGCATCAGCATAGGCGCAAATTTGGACACTTTTTGAGGCAATTAAGCCTCCTGGGTCCACATTTCTGATGGCCGCTTCCAGTACTGAATATGCAACATATTTTGTTGTTCCACAGTTAAAGACGGTGAATATGTATCAAGCCATTTTTTAATTGTTTGGATACTCTACATTTTAACTTAATTCCAGATTGTATCATTTAAAAAAGGCAACAGTTTCATCCGCTTATGTAATGACTAGATTCATATTCAAATTCAACAATGAGTACAATAAACAATAAATAAACTTGTTACGTTTTGTTATAATGTCTGCATCACTCGAGCCAATCTACATATTTAAATGGTACGATTAATAATAGATTTAGAAAACATCCATCCATATACAATTCCACATACGAATGCAATTACAAAAATAATAAATTATGTATCTTTGCAATATATTTAAAGACAAAATATAGCAGCTCTTTGTTTAATTTCAGGTGATCCGTCTGGCGTGATATGTGACTATGGAATGTTTAGATGTCCGGAGGGAAAATGTATACCTTCGCTTTGGGTCTGCAATTACCAAAAGGACTGTGAGAAGGGCGAAGATGAGTTTCAGTCTTGCCGTAAGTATTTGTTTTACAGTATTGTAATTCCTATGGCAGTTAATTTTTTATATGGTTTGCGTAGATAAGGTATAATTTTTTTTTTTTAAAGTAATTTTATTTTTTAATTTATCGCATGTATTTACTTCATAATTAGGTGTTTGCAGTCAATTTTGAAGCGCAATGTAAATAATTTTAACATTTTATTTGACCTGAAAATGGTTCACATTTTTCTGGCAGTTGCATTAGTTAAGAGACAGCAATTATAAATTCGATCAAAGGGTGTGAACTCGAAGAAATTGTTATGGAAAAATACGTGCATTATCTGGAATAACCTTGTGGACTTAAATGTGGACGCACCATGTCCCTTACGACTTCAAAGAAGCGTAAATTTTCTTACTCTGCAAAAATCTTTGTATTACTGAAAATTAATCAATGTTTACACTACATTTACAGTGTTGTCTTTAGTATACTTGAATTAGTTTTAAACTAATGGAAACCTTATTCTTTCTAAATTCAGGTGCCACCAAATTGTTAAAAAGTCTACAGAAATTGTTTTAACAAAGTGTACCTACAATGTAAATTTCAACATCGAGCCGTTTAAAAATTATTGCACATAGATGTCTAATTCTATGACATGAAATCTGCAGTAAAGGATTGAACAATTTTTAGTAAAATAATGATCTCTATATTTTATAAATTGATTTATTGGCCCTTTATAATACAAGGTATATGTGGCAAGTTAATAATCTACAAAAATAGAAAGATAACATAAAGAAAAACCGCTGCCTAAGGAATCACTACTTCCACATCCAGATTTTTCAACCCAGTCATTTTAAAGAAAACATTTTGACTATATTTGCACTCTAGTATGTGGAAATTATTGGTCATAAAATTTTAATAATATTTGGGCCAGATGTCAGAAAAATATTAGAAAGAAATCTGAGAACTTGATTTCTAGTATATACACCAAATCCCAAGTTTCTGTAGTATTCTTACAGCATGCTTTACTTCTTTTTCGCCATTTATTTAAAATATAATCTAGTTTCAGATGTCGTTATAATACATACGTGTACCAAATTTCAAGTGAAAATCTCAATTTAATTTTATCAACTCTTTTAATAAGAGAGTGGGAGTGGGGGTGGTGGGGGTATGGAAAATCTTATTAAAAAAACCTGAGGCCATCGCTTCTAGTATATACACCAAATCCCAAATTTCTGTACTCTTACCAACTTGCTCTACTTATTTTCCCTTATTTACCCCTATTTAACCTCCAACCCTTCAACGGAATCATCTCAAAATATAATCTAGTTCCAGATGTCGTTATAATACAAACGTATACCAAATTTTAAGTGAATATCTCAATTTTATTTTTTCAACCCGTTTAATAATGGAGTAAGGATGGTGGGGGATTGAAGAATATTATAAAAAATCTAACCTTTCAACGGAATAATTCCAAAATATAATATAGTTCCTGATGTTATTATATAATATATATGTATATCAAATTTCAAGTGAATATCTCAATTTTATTTTATCAACCCCTTTAATAATGGAGTGGTGGGGTGGTGGGGGGATGGAAAATATTATAAAAAATTTTGAGGCTTTGACTTCTAGTACATACACCAAATTTCAAGTTGCTGTACTCATACCAGCTTGCTTTACTTATTTTTCCCTATTTAACCCCAAATTGGGTAAATTTTAAGCAGGTGTTTTGAAAAGTAGAATATTTTTTTTAGCTGAATTCAAAAATTCATTAAAAATAACAATTAACAAATTTTTACTAGTCTGGCGAGCGTAACATGATTTTTACATATTTTGCAACCATTTTCACCTTTTAAACTTGAGGTGTTCGATAGGGTACTTTTTTTGTCATGGGATCTCGGTCTATTACGGACCATGGGATGTGTGCCTTGACGGGGTCCCAGAACTATAGACCCACCAGAAAAGCAGTAAAATGACCGGGGATGTGTTAAGTTAGTAGTCGAGGACCGTGGTTTGAAGTCCACGCTAAACTGTAGATCTCTAGGGTACAATGAACTGAAGTGGCACTCGCTGGAATATAGGTAATATGATAACTTCTGTTCGCAATTATATGAGTTCTTAAATTTCTGTCTGAAAACAAATGATAATATTTACATATAAGTAGCAGTCATATACATGGTTGTGGTATAAGTCATTTATCAAACAGAGAGCGCGAGACATGCACATTCAATTTCATAACGGTAACAATAATACAATGCAGATAAATCCTTCATTAAAAATATGTCGATTTTTAAATTTACTCTGAATCTTTCAGATAGGTACGTTTTGTTTAAACAATTTCTGCATCATTTGATAACAACAACTTTGAGAATAATCTAAAATAAGCTTTCCATTGGGCTGAAATCATCGTGAAATGTTAAAAATGTAGGTTGACATTAATTAATTTTCAGTAAAAAAAAATTTTCGGAATAACAATTTTTACACATTTCTCAAACCGCTGACAGAATTGCCTCTATATTTAGATGCGCAAGAATATTCCAGATAATTTACCTATTTGGTCTAAACTCCTATATCTTTTTAATGTCCTTATTTATATTAACGTCCTTGCGGAGTTTAGCCATAGCTATTTTATCGCTCAACCAGGACAGGTAAACACAGGCAATAACCATTCCTAGCTACCGCAGCTGAGACTGGAACTTAGGAGAGAAAACAGCGACTAGCCCTGTTTGCCACTCAACTGCGGTCTAGCTCACTGCTAGACACTGCTATAGTCTCGGAAACATATTAAAACAGTATACCTTGTTTAGGATTTGAATCCGGCACCTCGTGGTATCAAGCTTAACACCATAAAGGCGCAGTTACACGGCGCTAGGTTCGCCAAGCCACGAGCCCGGCTCACTACTCGCGTTGATGCGAGTCAGAGGTGTCAATACGGCGCATGTCCAATGCAGATTTCGTGTGGGGTTGTGGGTTGTAGGTTGTAGGTTCGTCAAAACTGCGTGGAAGATCAGTCGATGGCAATGAATGCAAATAGGCAAACGGTTGTATTCGTCCGCTCCACATCCGCTCCTCTTGCTGGCTACGACTTTTTTTGCTAATTTCTTGTAAGTGGCCAGTAATCCATCTTTTTTCTTCACTAATTCTTTCATTGGTATTTCAAACCTCTGCTGCAGTTTGCTCCATGCGT
This sequence comes from Stenurella melanura, assembly GCA_963583905.1. Lineage (NCBI taxonomy): Eukaryota > Metazoa > Arthropoda > Insecta > Coleoptera > Cerambycidae > Stenurella > Stenurella melanura. The sequence goes on from OY757309.1 coordinate 17,939,331, forward strand.
CGTACACAACATTTCTATCTTTGTGCTCTAAATGACGTGGATTCCATATTACTTATTGTTCTTCCAACGCTTCGATAAACTCAACTGTTCTCTCTGTGGACTACGCCATAGTTAATAATTCACAATAAACAATATTTGCGATTCTCTGGAGACGACTCGGGAAAGGCTCGCGAAAAGGCGATCCTATACGAGCCTTAACGAATCAAGCACGCGCCAGCGTATCAGCGGCTTTGGCTCGCCAAACTTTACCGACACCTAAATGGAAGACGCGAGCCACGTCTCCCGAGCCAGACTCGCCTAATCACGCGCCGATTAATATTGAGTTAAGTATTACATACACAATTTTGAGAAAATCTGCTCTTTACAAAATATTCAATTAGCGGATTTATGCAGATTAAGTTGTGGTTACACTACGTCTAATAATTAAAACGTTTTTCCTACTAATCTGTTGAAAAAGTTTATATTTCGCCGCTTTACCTCACATCGTCTCCACGGGCACTGAATAGCTGGGACTGAACAGGGTTACAGTTGCAAAATTATTATTCTGTTGACAATGCCAAGTATTTTAACATACTCACTCTATGACATCAGTTTATTGCGGAATATGTAAACAATTCAGAGCTATTCATTCTGTTTCTTTGTAGCCAATATTTATATTCAAGATTTTTACGTTCCTATAACCGAACAAATAATTTCTTACTGCTCAATAAAAATATTGTACACGTTGATACATTTCATAACATCGCAAACTAAAAAATTCAAATATCTTAACTATTTCTATAACATTGCTCGTCATTATTTAAAACGAAAAAACAAAAATAATGAAAGGATGGTATTATCTAAATGTACCCAACTAGCACATTTCTTCGTGCTATTCGTTTGCTCGTCGTTTACTCGTGCTTGCTCGTCTATCATCTTCGTTTGCTCGTAAACGAGAATAACAGAGCAAGCGACGAGGAAACGAACTGGGCACTGAAGATTGAAAAATTCAACAGGGGGGGGGGGCTGTTTTCAGTTTCAACCTCCTCTGTGTTTCTCCTATTTTAAATAATGAGCAAACGAAGGGAACCGACGAGCAAACCATTCGCATAGAAAAATGTTCTAATTTTAAAAATGGGGAGGGCCAACTTCACAGAGCCGTTATAGAGAAACACTTGAAGTATTGCAAAACCGGATACAAGAAGCATTTGCAGATATTTTTCGTAAAATATTACGTAATGTTGCAAATAAAAACGTTTTCTGAGTAAAAAGTGTAGAGCTGTACAAGGCAGACATTTTGAGAGTTTTACTTAAAAATATTTGCCAGCATTTTTTAAATCCATTTTTATTATCAAATGTTTTGCTTATTGTCGTTTTTGCTAATTAAAGAGTATTCATCATTAAATAGCGTAAGTACTTCCACATCCACGTAGTGGATTGGAAGTATAGTAATCGCAAAAAAAAATTCAATTTTTTTTTCTTGAAATGGGTTTAAAATGTCATGAAATGTCGAGATTTTAAATTTGAGCGAAAAAAAATTTCTGTCTGTCTGTTTGTAACTTTTTTTTGTCCGCGCGTTTTCTCCGGAACGGTTTAAGATATTGACTTCAAATTTTGTACATGTATATATTATAACGAGATCTGGAACTGGATTGTTTTTTGAAGATATCCGGTGAGGGGTTGGGGGGTAAATAGGGGGAAATATGTAAAGCAAGCTGGTAAGAGTACACAAACTAGAAATTTGATGTATCTACTACAAGCCAAGGCCTCAAAATTTTTTATAATATTTTTTATCCCCCCACTCCCTCCAATTCATTATTAAAGTGGTTTATAAAATAAAATTGAGATATTCACTTGAAATTTGGTACACGTATGTATAATAATGACATCAGGAATTAGATTATATTTTGGGGTTATTCTGATGAAGGGTTGGGGGTTAAATGGGGGGTAAATAGGGAAAAATAAGTAAAGCAAGCTGGTAAGAGTATAGAAACTTGAAATTCGGTGTATGTACTAGAAGCCAAGGCTTTAGATTTTTTAATAATATTTTTCAACCTCCCACCACCCCCACTCTATTACTGAAGGGGTTGGTAAAATAAAATTGAGATATTCACTTGAAATTTGGTGCACGTATGTATTATAACGACATCTGAAACTAGATTATATTTTCAGATATTTCCGTTTAAGGGTTGGGGGTTAAATGGGGGTAAATAGGGGAAAATAAGTAAAGCAAGTTGGAAGGAGTACAGAAACTTGAAATTCGGTGCATGTACTAGAAGCCAAAGCCTCAGATTTTTTAATAATATTTTTCAACCCCCGACCACCCATACTCCATTATTAAAGGGGTTGATAAAATAAAATTGAGATATTCATTTGAAATGTGATACACGTATGTATTATAACGAGATCTGGAACAAGATTATGTTTTGAGATGATTCAGTTGAAGGGTTGGGGGTTAAATAGGGGTAAATGGGGCAAAATGAGTAAAGCAAGCTGGTAAGAGTACAGAAACTTGAAATTCGGTGTATGTACTAGAAGCCAAGATATCAAAATATTTATAATATTTTTCAACCCCCACCACCCTTCCTCCATTATTAAAGAAGTTGATAAAATAAAATTGAGATATTCACTTGAAATTTGGTACATGTATGTATTATAACGACATCTGGAACTTGATTATATTTTGAAATGATTCCGTTGAAGGGTTGGAGGTTAAATAGGGGTAGATAGGGGAAAATAAGTAAAGCAAGCTGGTAAGACTACAGAAATTTGGGACTTGGTGCATATACCAGAAGCGAAGGTATCAGGTTTTTTATAATAGTTTCCATCCCCCACCATCACCACTCCCTTATTAAAATAGTTGATAAAATTAAATTTAGATTTTCACTTGAAATTTGGTACACGTATGTATTATGACGATATCTGAAACTAAATTATATTTTGACATGATTGCGTTGAAGGAGTGGGGGGTAAGTAAAAGTAAATAGGGAAAAAAGTAAAGCGAGCTGGTAAGAGTACAGAAACTTAATATTCGGTGTATGTCCTAAAAGCCAAGGTCTCAAATTTTTTAATAATATTTTTCAACCACCCACCACCCTTACTTCATTATTAAAGGGATTGATAAAATAAAATTGAGATATTAACTTGAAATACGGTAGACGTATATATTATAACGACATCTGGAACTAGATTATATTTTGAGATGATTCCGTTGAAGTGTTGGGGGTTAAATAGGAGTATATAGGGGAAAATAGGTAATCAAGCTGGTAGGAGTACAGAAATTTGGAATTTGGCGTATATACTAGAAACCAAGGCCTCAGATTCCTTTCTAATATTTTGCAAACCCCTCGCCATCTCCTCTCCATTATTAATGGGATTGATAACATAGAATTGAGATATTCACTAGAAAGTTAGGACAATTATTATTGTTATGTATTGTAATGACATCAGATTGAGATGATTCCATTGAAGGGGTGGGAGGTGGCAGGTTGTGAATAGGGGAAAATAAGTAGGGAAACTAGAAACGTCATTTTTATCGTATATAGTGGAAACAAACGCCTCAAACTTTTCTATAACATCTGCCCCTAATAATATTAAAATTCTATGACCAATAATTTCCACGTACTAGAGTGCAAATCTAGTCAAGATGTTTCCTTTAAAGTGACTTGGATGAAAAATCTCTATGTAGAAGTAGTGATTCCTTAGGCAGCGGTTTTTTTTAAATAGGTTTGAACAAGTAATTATTGTTGTAATTTATCGTTAGATAGATTCATATTTAAAAATTGCATTTAGCTCTAGTATGAAAGTTACATTCTTCCATTTGAAAATTTTGAGTAATTTCAAAAAAGTGATTTTATCAACTTTAAACCTTTCTGTAACACAAATTAGCAACAAAAAGTCCAATATGAATTTTTTTTGCAATTATATTTATGTTTAAAACAATTTCAATTAGTACTGTCATGTGCAGAATGACCTCTAAATTCCGAAAATGCAAAAATATACCCGTTAAAAAATATGTAATCGGAGGCCGGAAATTGATCCGATTGACACTCGATATACTTCCTTGTACCTATTTTATTTGAAATATTTGTAAAATCATTATCTAAAACATTAATCTTATACATAATTTCGCTGAATCATTAGCAAATGTATTTGATTCATATGTAAACAAATACCTTTTTATTAGACATTGTGGCTGCCATTTGCAGTAATTGGAATTTTCATTAAAAAACAAATCCTGTGACAATGGAAACTAATTAAAAGAAATCTAATGGATGAATTCATTATTTGTTTGTAACATCCAGCAAAGGTAGTAATTCGCAGTTGAACCAAACAGAGTTATGTAATTCAATTTAAATGACAGAGCACATTCATGTTTTTTATATTGTGGCAATATAAAAACGCTGCAATGCAGATTCCTGAATTATATATAGAAAACATACTGAAAATGAGATTACGTTTGTACGTTTGCTTTGAACTCTTTTATATGTAATCCAATAGGTAATCCGATATTTACAACTTTTATGTATAAAAATGTATGACACGAATGAATAAAAAGGCCCAAAGCCGATTTTATTTACTTTACCTTTAGCTCAAAAGTTATAATCGTATAGTTGCTCGAAAATGTCATCGCATCAAACTAATTCACAAAAGATTCATACTGACAGAGAAAAATAATTTTGGTTAAACAGAATTGGATCGCAACTTTTTCTAACATGTACAATTTGATCTTTACAATTAGACTAGATCCTTCTAAAAATATTCTGCTAAGAAATTCGATAACTTGTTGCACATCCCACGTTCATAAAAATGACATTTATTTGGTTAATTCTGTAGGGAATCAAATTATAGCTTTTTGAAAATGAAAAGAATAATTCACTAAAAATGGCATTATTTTTAAATTGATTTGAACTTTTATTAAATTCTACAATTTCTATTGAAAATTGCCATACGTATCCATCAGTTGATCAGTATAGTTGCCTTCATATTTCCAAGGCACATAAAAATTTCCCGTCGAAGGAGTCCGCGCGGCGGTATCATTGAATAGGTAAAGATGCCGCCTGTCCGCTTTATAGTTACCGCATTTTTTAAATACCTTAAAATTATGAAGATGACTATACTGGCGGAAGCACTCTAGAGAGTCACAATTCTTAACGAATCCACATTTTTTTTAAATCTCTTTTCAGAATAAGTAGTTTTGTTGGTGTAGAATACGATAAAAAAAAGTTTACAGCTGTAAGGTACCGTCGAACCCTAAAAAAATTGAATATATTCTTGACCAATAACTCGAAAAATAAAAAATGTATGTCAAAAAACTAATAGCACTAGGCGATAAAGGGGGAAATTTCACATCAAAAACGTATATGAAATTTTCTGTACGATCAAAAATGTAGGCACCAGATTTTTTTTAACGCACAAGAATGGAACGTGGCGACACATAACTACGGCTCGCGAAGTGTGCGCGGTCACGGACGCGCTACACTAAATTTGTTTGTAACTTTTCAACTAATTAATGAAATTGTGCTCAACAAAACTTAAATAAAAAGTGAAACATGTGGCTATTAGATTATATTATATTTTCAAATATAAAAATGAACGTATGTAGGAATAGTACATATATGAAGTCGGAAATTATAGAGATTTTCGATGAAATCGGTAAAAGCTCTACCATTTCTACAATTTTTTAAGATAAAGATCTAAAAGTTTCACATATTACTCTTGAAGTAATGTAAAAAAGGATCCGATGAGTAAAAAAATCTCAAAAATTTATTTTTGAAGATGTACACTTATAATAAGCTTGAATTTTAAGATGTTTTAAGGGGATTTACCTTAAAAATTGAATCAACTTTCTTTATTTTACGAAAATAAAAGAAACATTTTTCTTTGCTCCAAAATTCGTGAAACTAGGGGTAAAATAAACGTTAATAACTTTTATTACAAACATTATTTGGCATACCTATCGATCGGATCTTTTTATACATTACTTCAAGAGTAATATGTGAAACTTTCAGATTTTTATCATAAAAATTGTAGAAATGGTAGAGCTTTTACCGATTTCATCGGAAATCTCTTTATGTTCCGACTACATATATGTACTATTCCTACATACGTTCATTTTTATATTTGAAAATATGATAATCCAATAGCCACATGTTTCTCGTTTCATTTAAGTTTTGTTGAACTGAATTTCATTAATTAGTTCAAAAGTTACACCAAATTTAGTGTAGCGCGTCCGTGACCGCGCACGCTTTGCGAGCCGTACTTATGTGTCGCCACGTTCCATTCTCGTGCGTTAAAAAAAATCTAGAGCCTACATTTTTGATCGTACAAAAAAAATTCTTATACGAGCGGGATTCGAACTCGGGAAACCACTTAAAAATAATCGCCGATTAGCACGACCGCAAGTCAATTTTTCAAACGTAAGAACTGAATAAATATGGCGATCGGAGACCCGTTCTATGTCTCGAAGGCGAGGAGAAGGTAGGCAATGACCGTACAGCGTGAATCTCGAGGTGAAAATCGGGGCCGGCAGGAGATAAGGCGAGTCGTCATTTTTTGACAATTCGTGACCATTCGAAAAACGAAATTTTCGTCCATCTATTTTTTTCTTTAATTTTTGACTCATGTATGCACTTCTAAGAGTTTGGTAGAATTGCACCTTCATTATAGATACTATCTAAACTCTCTTTTGAAAAAATCTAGCTTTATAGATATTAACGCGAAAAATCTATTGCTGCCTCCCGGGCTATAAGGAAAAGTTTACTTATCGCGATTATAACTATCTGCATTCTGCCGTACCTTGTTGACTAGCAATGCACTTTCTGCTCAAATCATCGTCTTATAACTAGCACTTTCGAGATACTTAGAGTTAATAACCTTTGATAGACTCTGCGAGCAATCGGGACATTGACATGAACGTGACAAAATCGCAATCGGTTCGAAAAGCTCAGGTTTGCGATTCGACCCTCATAACCGCACAAAGGCCGTCAATTTAGTTAAAATATTCAATGAGAGGGTTGGATTCAATAACATTATCGTTTGTTGAGTGTAAAAAATGCAATCGGTATAGGAAAGAATGAAGCCTATCTAGCTAATTTTATATAAAACTACGTAGCTCACCACCCATGGCAAGTTGGTCACGCCTCCAGGACGTAGGTTTCAAACAATGTCTCAGCGTTTTTTTTACATCTTTCGTGTTATTAAATTATTTTGTCGATTTTTAGTGCAGTTTAAAAAAAAAATCAAAATTTTTCTTTTTGGAGCCTTCTTCATGTTGATAATATGATAATTTGTAGGCGGAAGTATAGCAAGCGGGAAACTTTTGATCTTTCGAAATAGATACCAAGTATATTGAAAAGAAATTCAAGTAAAGATGGAGGCAAACTTTTTGTTTAAAACTTTTTTCTAGAATGAACAGTTTTCAAGAAAATTTTGTGAAAATATTTGATTAATGCACTAATGTGATATACGTAGCACTTATTTGATAAAATAACTTACGGGGTGTGAAGATTTGATCGAGTATTTGACATAAGAATGAGGTCTGATGTTCTCAATATCACGCTGAACCTAGCAACCGCATTTTTGAGTGGCGCTGTACCACACCGTTGTGGTGGTTTGTTAAACTACAAAATTGAACCGCCGTCAAAAAAAATTTAATAAAAAAATTATGAAACAAATTCGTGTTCATTAGAGTACACACCTGGCGAGTTGTGCAAAAATTGTACGAAACATTGGATACTTTTGAGAAATGCAACCGCTGAGAATAATCAGTTAGCATGTTTACTTTTTAATTATAGTAAACTGTATGTGAGTTCGCTATTCGATGTAAGGACAAATCGTTAAAAATACTACAATTGAAGTTATGTCATGTTGAAAATCTTCCAATCATGGATGTTAATATTAATACCTCTTTATTCAACTGCCTGTGAATTTTCAATTAACTTTATTAGCTAGGTAAATGTTGTAAGGATAAGTCGTTTAACTTACTACAATTGAAGTTATGTCATGTAGAAAGTCTTCTAATCATGGATGTTAATATTAATACCTGTTTATTCTGCATTTTTTAAAAACATACATAATAGAGAACTGGGAAGAGAAGAACATCTAAGAGTTTGAGCTAAAAATAAAAAAGTGAGGTTAAGTTTCACCGCTGATTAAATTCGGCGTGAATATTTCTGCTGACTAAACACTCAGCAGTTTATATATGAATACTGTCAATAAACTAGAGGTTAGTCTTGTGACTTTCCTTGCGTTATTATACTCTTCGCAAATACAAAACGAAGAGTATATTGCATTCGATCGGCACATTTCTAAAGCCAGTAATATTGCACGTAGGCTTTATATTCTTCAGTAAAAGTATATCCCATTTCTTTGTTGATAATAGAATGGCATCAACTGCCTACCAAATATTAACTTTCTCCGTCAAATAGGTTTGTAGATATGGCACCAACAGACAGACACACTAAGTGAATTCAAAATTGAATTTTCGAAATCTGAAATGTGAAGACAGATTACAATACTTCCCTTCAATAAGTGAGGCAAGTAAAAACCGCTCTCCGAAATTGAGGCACATTTTCACATTTCGAACTACGTAAATTACGAAAATTAAGGTCACTGCCATACCTCCAGGCTGCCTGTCTGTCTGTCAGTCTGTTGTCAGTCTGACTCTTGCCATTATATCTACAAAACTATTTGACAGAAATATATTTGATAAGTTGACGCTATTGCCAACGAAGACATGGAATATACTTTTACTGAATATACAGGGTGAACAACCGAAACAAATAATTAATTAAAAATGTGGCGATTGACAATCATACCTTCGCATATAGTTAATACAATTATCAAGAAAGAAACCGGTGAATTACATGTAGGATATTCACTTAAAAATGTCAATGATTTTAAAAAGACTTAAGAGTAATATTGGGAATGTAGGTGTCATTATTGCCATAAAGAAATTATACAGGGAGTTCATCCAATAGAAAAACAATAAATACAATATTTATGTAAATAACTTCACAGATTGTTTTAGATATATTTAGATTGGGTTAATTTGTGATCAATTTTAAATTTCTAAAGCCAAGAAACTGTTGTATTCCCATTACTCATTCCTGAAAACTCATGCTAATTTACCATTTTATGGAAAAAGAATGCTACCTATAATTGTTTCTTTATTGCGATTTTTTTTTTTTTGCTTTGGGGCTTGACCTATAAGTATTGCTATATAAGATTTATTGTTAATATAAAAATAAGAGTTCAAACAATATTCTGTGGAACAATATGTTCTTTTATATTAACTACAATGCGCCATTGAGTATAATACACTTTCGGAACAGATATCTACACAAGCAATCGCAGACATTAACTTTTAGTAGGATACGTTTACAACGAAACTGGAAAACGAAAACCTGTTATTATCCTAATAACAGTTTGTGTTCGAACCTTTTCCAATATCAGTTCAGTTTGTAGCTTGTGAGAGATACATATAAGTGTGTACTAAAAAGATGACTAGAACCAGAATAATGTTTTATCATTTTTACTTAAACTATTTGCACTAGCTTTATGTGTCAAAATCAGGGTATAGGATAAATAATCCAAAAAAGAAGATGATATAAATGTAAATTTTGAAAATACAAAAATGCACCAATGATAATAAACTATGGGGATTTCAGGCCGTTCGAAATTAGAAAAACGCTGCCTAAAAATCGCCACTTCCACATCTAAATTTCCCGTCCAAGTCTCTTTAAAGGAAAACATCTTGATACAGTATTTGCACTTCAGTATATGAAAATAATTGCTCGGAGAATTTTAATAATATAGTATTTCAAATCATGTGCCCCTAAATCCCATAAAACGATATGCCACTTTAAGCAAGTTGTTAACTGCGTTCGAGAATTTTAAACTATTCTTGTGTGTTTAATACTAGGCTTGTTCCATAGTAGTTCCTGATAGCGAGCACTGATTTTGGTCATAATTGAACTAGTTACTAGTTCGTTCATTTGGGGCCGGTTTATCAATGCTAGGTTAAAGTTATCCTATGATTAAACCTATAGTCTAGGAAATGGCGTACAAATTCGACGACGAAAAGTCACTTCCAGTCGGTAAACGAAGAACTACGAAAATTTTTACCCTAGCAGACGAAACTTCCGGTCGGTGCGCGGTAACCGGAAATTGAAAATGAAAATTTTTTGTTACCGGACCAAACCCACCGTAAAATATTTGTTTTGGCGTGTACAGTACTGCACTGTTGTGGCAGATATTTCTATCTGGCGGTTTTTTAACAATTTGCCATCAATGTGGCGAAAAATGGACGAAATTTCAAGTTTTGATCCATTTTTCGCCACTTTGATGGCAAATTGCTCAAAATATTATTTTTCTCGATCAAATACTTTTTAGACATAGCACCACTACACAGACAAGGGACAGACAAGTGGAATTTAATTTCCGTGATACAGGGTGTAATCAGTTTCATGTCATTAAAAAAACTGGTAATGGGGACCGCGACTAGACAAACAAAAAACCTTTATGACTTTTCCTCTAGGGGCACTTTGAAAAAACTGAGCTAGGTCAACCTCTTTAATATTTTTAAATATTAATGTAGAAAATAATTGAGAACCACTGCTTTTCTTGGTCAATGAACTTGTAATTCCCAATTATACAACTTTTAAATTGTCATAAAAAAGTGCAAAGGCCTTGGATCATCGACCGCCTTTGATGGACCGCCTCAACCGAACTGAGGCAATTATAAAAAGGTAAATAATTCTATATCTTTTCCTACACAACTGCAAGCAAATAACGGCCGTAGAAGTTTAAACAGAGCATTTCTTTACATGTCTGTCTTTTAATTTGGAACAAAATATTGGATTAATGTTTATAATATAGAATAGTTAAATGTGATTTATTAACGTTTGTAACATAAATGAGTGTCCTGGGTTAAAAGCTTACCTAAGTAAATTATTCGAAATCTGCATCTACACCAATACACAGTTCGGTACGTCGAATTAAGGACATACGTACTCCGTTCAACACTAAACAATAAACTATCAACTAACGTTGTCAATAAAGAAAATAAAAGAAAAACTTGGTCCAAAATCCAAAACGGAATACAAAAAGAATGAACAAGTAAGTTGTATCTGTACGTAATCAAGAATATAACGACTTGAACGGTAAAGTCAATAAAATAAATCTTCACTATAAATACACATCGACCCGAAATTCAAAAATAACAAAAACAACGAACGGCGGGTTGGACGTGTGTACATAACGAAACACCAACAGAAACTAAAATATTGCACAAGGGAGAGTCAGAGTATAGTTTTCTTCAGATCAGATCTACTAAACACTCAGAAAACGTCGACGTCTTTCATCTTATTTACCGCACCGCTAAAGACCGCCGACATTTTATAGCTATCTACACAAATATTGAGTATCATAGGCAAAGACACGCGCGACGATCTAAACCTACCTCAATATTCCAGCAGTTCTCAAAAGATTTTATTGAAAATTTTCGAAATGTTTGTTTATTTTTTTCTCCAAAACTGTGAGCTTTAGACCCCACGTTATATAAGGTTTTTTTGTTTATCTTGTCGTTCCCTATCACCAGTTTTTTTTAATGACATGAAACTAATTACCCTGTATATACAGAGTAAATCGAGGGGAAAGTCCCCAGCTCCAAGCCTGTAAATATACTACATATACTACTTCATATTTCCAAGGCACATAAAAATTTCCCGTCGAAGGAGTCCGCGCGGCGGTATCATTGAATAGGTAAAGATGCCGCCTGTCCGCTTTATAGTTACCGCATTTTTTAAATACCTTAAAATTATGAAGATGACTATACTGGCGGAAGCACTCTAGAGAGTCACAATTCTTAACGAATCCACATTTTTTTTAAATCTCTTTTCAGAATAAGTAGTTTTGTTGGTGTAGAATACGATAAAAAAAAAGTTTACAGCTGTAAGGTACCGTCGAACCCTAAAAAAATTGAATATATTCTTGACCAATAACTCGAAAAATAAAAAATGTATGTCAAAAAACTAATAGCACTAGGCGATAAAGGGGGAAATTTCACATCAAAAACGTATATGAAATTTTCTGTACGATCAAAAATGTAGGCACCAGATTTTTTTTAACGCACAAGAATGGAACGTGGCGACACATAACTACGGCTCGCGAAGTGTGCGCGGTCACGGACGCGCTACACTAAATTTGTTTGTAACTTTTCAACTAATTAATGAAATTGTGCTCAACAAAACTTAAATAAAAAGTGAAACATGTGGCTATTAGATTATATTATATTTTCAAATATAAAAATGAACGTATGTAGGAATAGTACATATATGAAGTCGGAAATTATAGAGATTTTCGATGAAATCGGTAAAAGCTCTACCATTTCTACAATTTTTTAAGATAAAGATCTAAAAGTTTCACATATTACTCTTGAAGTAATGTAAAAAAGGATCCGATGAGTAAAAAAATCTCAAAAATTTATTTTTGAAGATGTACACTTATAATAAGCTTGAATTTTAAGATGTTTTAAGGGGATTTACCTTAAAAATTGAATCAACTTTCTTTATTTTACGAAAATAAAAGAAACATTTTTCTTTGCTCCAAAATTCGTGAAACTAGGGGTAAAATAAACGTTAATAACTTTTATTACAAACATTATTTGGCATACCTATCGATCGGATCTTTTTATACATTACTTCAAGAGTAATATGTGAAACTTTCAGATTTTTATCATAAAAATTGTAGAAATGGTAGAGCTTTTACCGATTTTATCGGAAATCTCTTTATGTTCCGACTACATATATGTACTATTCCTACATACGTTCATTTTTATATTTGAAAATATGATAATCCAATAGCCACATGTTTCTCGTTTCATTTAAGTTTTGTTGAACTGAATTTCATTAATTAGTTCAAAAGTTACACCAAATTTAGTGTAGCGCGTCCGTGACCGCGCACGCTTTGCGAGCCGTACTTATGTGTCGCCACGTTCCATTCTCGTGCGTTAAAAAAAATCTAGAGCCTACATTTTTGATCGTACAAAAAAAATTCTTATACGAGCGGGATTCGAACTCGGGAAACCACTTAAAAATAATCGCCGATTAGCACGACCGCAAGTCAATTTTTCAAACGTAAGAACTGAATAAATATGGCGATCGGAGACCCGTTCTATGTCTCGAAGGCGAGGAGAAGGTAGGCAATGACCGTACAGCGTGAATCTCGAGGTGAAAATCGGGGCCGGCAGGAGATAAGGCGAGTCGTCATTTTTTGACAATTCGTGACCATTCGAAAAACGAAATTTTCGTCCATCTATTTTTTTCTTTAATTTTTGACTCATGTATGCACTTCTAAGAGTTTGGTAGAATTGCACCTTCATTATAGATACTATCTAAACTCTCTTTTGAAAAAATCTAGCTTTATAGATATTAACGCGAAAAATCTATTGCTGCCTCCCGGGCTATAAGGAAAAGTTTACTTATCGCGATTATAACTATCTGCATTCTGCCGTACCTTGTTGACTAGCAATGCACTTTCTGCTCAAATCATCGTCTTATAACTAGCACTTTCGAGATACTTAGAGTTAATAACCTTTGATAGACTCTGCGAGCAATCGGGACATTGACATGAACGTGACAAAATCGCAATCGGTTCGAAAAGCTCAGGTTTGCGATTCGACCCTCATAACCGCACAAAGGCCGTCAATTTAGTTAAAATATTCAATGAGAGGGTTGGATTCAATAACATTATCGTTTGTTGAGTGTAAAAAATGCAATCGGTATAGGAAAGAATGAAGCCTATCTAGCTAATTTTATATAAAACTACGTAGCTCACCACCCATGGCAAGTTGGTCACGCCTCCAGGACGTAGGTTTCAAACAATGTCTCAGCGTTTTTTTTACATCTTTCGTGTTATTAAATTATTTTGTCGATTTTTAGTGCAGTTTAAAAAAAAAATCAAAATTTTTCTTTTTGGAGCCTTCTTCATGTTGATAATATGATAATTTGTAGGCGGAAGTATAGCAAGCGGGAAACTTTTGATCTTTCGAAATAGATACCAAGTATATTGAAAAGAAATTCAAGTAAAGATGGAGGCAAACTTTTTGTTTAAAACTTTTTTCTAGAATGAACAGTTTTCAAGAAAATTTTGTGAAAATATTTGATTAATGCACTAATGTGATATACGTAGCACTTATTTGATAAAATAACTTACGGGGTGTGAAGATTTGATCGAGTATTTGACATAAGAATGAGGTCTGATGTTCTCAATATCACGCTGAACCTAGCAACCGCATTTTTGAGTGGCGCTGTACCACACCGTTGTGGTGGTTTGTTAAACTACAAAATTGAACCGCCGTCAAAAAAAATTTAATAAAAAAATTATGAAACAAATTCGTGTTCATTAGAGTACACACCTGGCGAGTTGTGCAAAAATTGTACGAAACATTGGATACTTTTGAGAAATGCAACCGCTGAGAATAATCAGTTAGCATGTTTACTTTTTAATTATAGTAAACTGTATGTGAGTTCGCTATTCGATGTAAGGACAAATCGTTAAAAATACTACAATTGAAGTTATGTCATGTTGAAAATCTTCCAATCATGGATGTTAATATTAATACCTCTTTATTCAACTGCCTGTGAATTTTCAATTAACTTTATTAGCTAGGTAAATGTTGTAAGGATAAGTCGTTTAACTTACTACAATTGAAGTTATGTCATGTAGAAAGTCTTCTAATCATGGATGTTAATATTAATACCTGTTTATTCTGCATTTTTTAAAAACATACATAATAGAGAACTGGGAAGAGAAGAACATCTAAGAGTTTGAGCTAAAAATAAAAAAGTGAGGTTAAGTTTCACCGCTGATTAAATTCGGCGTGAATATTTCTGCTGACTAAACACTCAGCAGTTTATATATGAATACTGTCAATAAACTAGAGGTTAGTCTTGTGACTTTCCTTGCGTTATTATACTCTTCGCAAATACAAAACGAAGAGTATATTGCATTCGATCGGCACATTTCTAAAGCCAGTAATATTGCACGTAGGCTTTATATTCTTCAGTAAAAGTATATCCCATTTCTTTGTTGATAATAGAATGGCATCAACTGCCTACCAAATATTAACTTTCTCCGTCAAATAGGTTTGTAGATATGGCACCAACAGACAGACACACTAAGTGAATTCAAAATTGAATTTTCGAAATCTGAAATGTGAAGACAGATTACAATACTTCCCTTCAATAAGTGAGGCAAGTAAAAACCGCTCTCCGAAATTGAGGCACATTTTCACATTTCGAACTACGTAAATTACGAAAATTAAGGTCACTGCCATACCTCCAGGCTGCCTGTCTGTCTGTCAGTCTGTTGTCAGTCTGACTCTTGCCATTATATCTACAAAACTATTTGACAGAAATATATTTGATAAGTTGACGCTATTGCCAACGAAGACATGGAATATACTTTTACTGAATATACAGGGTGAACAACCGAAACAAATAATTAATTAAAAATGTGGCGATTGACAATCATACCTTCGCATATAGTTAATACAATTATCAAGAAAGAAACCGGTGAATTACATGTAGGATATTCACTTAAAAATGTCAATGATTTTAAAAAGACTTAAGAGTAATATTGGGAATGTAGGTGTCATTATTGCCATAAAGAAATTATACAGGGAGTTCATCCAATAGAAAAACAATAAATACAATATTTATGTAAATAACTTCACAGATTGTTTTAGATATATTTAGATTGGGTTAATTTGTGATCAATTTTAAATTTCTAAAGCCAAGAAACTGTTGTATTCCCATTACTCATTCCTGAAAACTCATGCTAATTTACCATTTTATGGAAAAAGAATGCTACCTATAATTGTTTCTTTATTGCGATTTTTTTTTTTTGCTTTGGGGCTTGACCTATAAGTATTGCTATATAAGATTTATTGTTAATATAAAAATAAGAGTTCAAACAATATTCTGTGGAACAATATGTTCTTTTATATTAACTACAATGCGCCATTGAGTATAATACACTTTCGGAACAGATATCTACACAAGCAATCGCAGACATTAACTTTTAGTAGGATACGTTTACAACGAAACTGGAAAACGAAAACCTGTTATTATCCTAATAACAGTTTGTGTTCGAACCTTTTCCAATATCAGTTCAGTTTGTAGCTTGTGAGAGATACATATAAGTGTGTACTAAAAAGATGACTAGAACCAGAATAATGTTTTATCATTTTTACTTAAACTATTTGCACTAGCTTTATGTGTCAAAATCAGGGTATAGGATAAATAATCCAAAAAAGAAGATGATATAAATGTAAATTTTGAAAATACAAAAATGCACCAATGATAATAAACTATGGGGATTTCAGGCCGTTCGAAATTAGAAAAACGCTGCCTAAAAATCGCCACTTCCACATCTAAATTTCCCGTCCAAGTCTCTTTAAAGGAAAACATCTTGATACAGTATTTGCACTTCAGTATATGAAAATAATTGCTCGGAGAATTTTAATAATATAGTATTTCAAATCATGTGCCCCTAAATCCCATAAAACGATATGCCACTTTAAGCAAGTTGTTAACTGCGTTCGAGAATTTTAAACTATTCTTGTGTGTTTAATACTAGGCTTGTTCCATAGTAGTTCCTGATAGCGAGCACTGATTTTGGTCATAATTGAACTAGTTACTAGTTCGTTCATTTGGGGCCGGTTTATCAATGCTAGGTTAAAGTTATCCTATGATTAAACCTATAGTCTAGGAAATGGCGTACAAATTCGACGACGAAAAGTCACTTCCAGTCGGTAAACGAAGAACTACGAAAATTTTTACCCTAGCAGACGAAACTTCCGGTCGGTGCGCGGTAACCGGAAATTGAAAATGAAAATTTTTTGTTACCGGACCAAACCCACCGTAAAATATTTGTTTTGGCGTGTACAGTACTGCACTGTTGTGGCAGATATTTCTATCTGGCGGTTTTTTAACAATTTGCCATCAATGTGGCGAAAAATGGACGAAATTTCAAGTTTTGATCCATTTTTCGCCACTTTGATGGCAAATTGCTCAAAATATTATTTTTCTCGATCAAATACTTTTTAGACATAGCACCACTACACAGACAAGGGACAGACAAGTGGAATTTAATTTCCGTGATACAGGGTGTAATCAGTTTCATGTCATTAAAAAAACTGGTAATGGGGACCGCGACTAGACAAACAAAAAACCTTTATGACTTTTCCTCTAGGGGCACTTTGAAAAAACTGAGCTAGGTCAACCTCTTTAATATTTTTAAATATTAATGTAGAAAATAATTGAGAACCACTGCTTTTCTTGGTCAATGAACTTGTAATTCCCAATTATACAACTTTTAAATTGTCATAAAAAAGTGCAAAGGCCTTGGATCATCGACCGCCTTTGATGGACCGCCTCAACCGAACTGAGGCAATTATAAAAAGGTAAATAATTCTATATCTTTTCCTACACAACTGCAAGCAAATAACGGCCGTAGAAGTTTAAACAGAGCATTTCTTTACATGTCTGTCTTTTAATTTGGAACAAAATATTGGATTAATGTTTATAATATAGAATAGTTAAATGTGATTTATTAACGTTTGTAACATAAATGAGTGTCCTGGGTTAAAAGCTTACCTAAGTAAATTATTCGAAATCTGCATCTACACCAATACACAGTTCGGTACGTCGAATTAAGGACATACGTACTCCGTTCAACACTAAACAATAAACTATCAACTAACGTTGTCAATAAAGAAAATAAAAGAAAAACTTGGTCCAAAATCCAAAACGGAATACAAAAAGAATGAACAAGTAAGTTGTATCTGTACGTAATCAAGAATATAACGACTTGAACGGTAAAGTCAATAAAATAAATCTTCACTATAAATACACATCGACCCGAAATTCAAAAATAACAAAAACAACGAACGGCGGGTTGGACGTGTGTACATAACGAAACACCAACAGAAACTAAAATATTGCACAAGGGAGAGTCAGAGTATAGTTTTCTTCAGATCAGATCTACTAAACACTCAGAAAACGTCGACGTCTTTCATCTTATTTACCGCACCGCTAAAGACCGCCGACATTTTATAGCTATCTACACAAATATTGAGTATCATAGGCAAAGACACGCGCGACGATCTAAACCTACCTCAATATTCCAGCAGTTCTCAAAAGATTTTATTGAAAATTTTCGAAATGTTTGTTTATTTTTTTTCTCCAAAACTGTGAGCTTTAGACCCCACGTTATATAAGGTTTTTTTGTTTATCTTGTCGTTCCCTATCACCAGTTTTTTTTAATGACATGAAACTAATTACCCTGTATATACAGAGTAAATCGAGGGGAAAGTCCCCAGCTCCAAGCCTGTAAATATACTACATATAAGTAAAAAACTCAACTATAAATTAATTTTTATTTGTTTTCGAATTAAGGCGTCTTAAGCTAAAACAAAAAAAATTGCGAACAGCTCGTATCGCTCTTTATAAATGCAATCAAGTAGGCTAGTACTGTTTGTCAAACATTAACTTGTCATCTTTGTTTTATTGTTTGCGATTTATAAATGTTATAACAATGCCACACATCTACTCAAATCTTTATTATGCAAATATGGTGTTTATTTATTATTTTTGCGATGGGAATGCTCGTGCTGCGGTTGAGGCATATTGACATTGATTTCCACACCGTCGACTTCCGAGTTGAAACGTTTTTATCAGTCTTCAGCACATTGTGTAATAGTGGTAAACTTTCCTGTTCTCTTAACGGGCATCTGGGCAAGATGTAGATGAAGTGGAAAACATTATTGATTTACTGGAAGAGGGCCTTCGGGTACTAACTTACGAAGAATTGCCGCCCTACTTGAAATTACTTAAGGAGGAATGATTAAAACACTGCCGAACGTCTGCAACCGAGAGAACATGTCAGACGCATGCAATTTTGCAGGTGGATAAATTCTAGTCGTTACTTAGTTCCATGTATACATGTTACCGATAAAGCTACATTCATTCATGATGGTATAGTTCTCTTCATATATTTAAAGTAAATAAAAAATGTGGGGGTATTTGATCTTTACCGCAAAGTCAAAGACGCCGACACTTTTTATGTGCCTTAAGTATATGAAGATAACTATATCAACAATTCAACAATGACCTTAACTCTCACCGATGGCCTGACGACAATTCACATGCAACAGTAAATATAAATTTTCGGCATCGTTTTTCAGTTAATGTGTGATGTGGTATTGTTAACAATTACTTTATTTGTCATTTCATCACCTGTTGGGAATAAATTACCTGCTAAAAGCATTATTTGATGATGTTACTTTAAACATAAGAAATGCTATACACTATAAGCACGATGGAGCTCTTCACATTCTACCCATGTGGTTCATATTCTATGGATAATTTATGAATAAATAGGGGACTTGTGTGCGATTTCTATTTCACGAAAGTGTCGGAGTCTTTGATATTTACCGTACTGTCAAAGGCGCCGACACTTTTTATACCGACCAGATAGATGAGAAGAAGTATACAGTATATTTTATACTATTATCTGACAATTAGAATCCTAGGTTTTGTAATGCGAAACTGTAATGTGAAACTGCAAAAGGTTCAGCAGTACTGATATTATTTAGTTGCTATACTACTCATTTGTACGATAAAAACTGGAATTCCGCTTGCTCATATGGTCCCCTTCCCTGGATATACTATTTACATACAATGTTGAGAATGTTCAACGCCGTTTTGGTAAATACTTCTGTTTTGTTGAAGATGGTATCTATCATATAACTGGATATTCCCAAAATGTTATGTTGGAAATATTTAGCGTCAAATCTATAAAATAGAAGGATAATACGCAATAATTTTTTTTACAAAATTATGTATATCATGTTTGATTGCCCTCATATTTTAGAACATTAGAACAATTAAATTTTCACAGATCCCGTGTAACGAGTCAAAATTGTGAAACATTTCGACTTGCTACTCCTCGAACTAATTTATTAAAATGTCCCCCTTGTAATCTACTGCAATATAAGCTTGATATGTTCAACTATACTATTCAATCGATTAAGCAGCTTGATTTATAATAGAATACAAAACCTTTACTTTTTTAGTATCTAGTGTAGTTACATTCTATGTACTTATTATAATGACATATTACTTCACTATTATATTTCCCACCATGTAATTTGTTATCTGTTTTATGGTGTATCTAAATAAATAAATAAATTGGTTAATATTTAAACGTATGTGACATTTCCCATGTATTAACAATAATTTTCAGTTAAATTAATTAAAATTGTAATAAATGCATATTATAATTATTAATTGATGCAACCGACCGTGTAGGTACATCTAAAATTCCGTGCTGTCTAAATTACAGGAGATAATTTTATTACTCACCCCTTCAATATTGATTTTCACGATATATGATTAATTTAATTATATGTAGTTATTAACTTTGCTTTTGTGTATATTGGAGCAAATTTAAATCTATAATGTTTGTTAATTTAATAAAAAATAGCTATAATCCGTAAAATCATGGTTTATATGTCCGTGTTGTCCAATTATTGGCAGCAATATATGTGTTATAAATCCATGATTGACGGCAGAAATTAAAGCTATCAATCGATATCACCGTATACAAATTTATTGTGATATATCATATATTTTGTCATATTGTTTTAAATTGAATTTCCACATTGAGCGTAACTATGGTTACATTTTTACAGTAAATATTAATTTTTATAGTTGTATTAATTTTAAAAGAAGATTGCAAATGTATCGATCTATCAAGTGCAATTTGAACGTGTCGCGTATGCTAGCTGTAGAAAACTATATGAAATCTTTGAATTCGACCTAGTTTAGACAACTCACGACAATTT
Organism: Stenurella melanura; assembly: GCA_963583905.1. Taxonomy (NCBI): domain Eukaryota; kingdom Metazoa; phylum Arthropoda; class Insecta; order Coleoptera; family Cerambycidae; genus Stenurella; species Stenurella melanura. The sequence goes on from OY757309.1 coordinate 17,960,224, forward strand.
AGTGTTTTTGTAGCATATTACCAAAATGCAACCCTCTTCATATACATTTTATCTAATCAAATGTTTAGTAAATATACATTTACCGGTCGATGTAAAAAAAGTGTTCTTTTTCCAGCTACACTCATTTTCTGTGTAAAATTCAATGCTATCAAACTTCTGGTTCTTCAGTTAACGTGTATATAATGTACGCTACGAACGAACAGACGGATATTTTAAAAATCATCCTGAACTCGGTCATCAACATTGGCATGGAGCGATATTTTATTTTTAGAAATGGGTAGCTAATTGGAAATGAGTGAGCGAAATGAGATACGTAGAAATGTGAAACAACCTGCGATAACTGCCGAAATTCTTACTAAATACAAGTCAGAAAAAATCTGAAGGGTCAAGGTGTGAACACCGCTGTTGAATTAATTAAAATTAAGAATAGCTGACTAATAAGTAAGATGACATAAATTGAAGCCCTCTGACGTCACCGAGGATCTAATGGAAAACAGCTTAAGTGTCACTGTGTGCAACCGTAGCAGATCGCAGAATGTCGTCAGACGTGTTATACGGCAAATGGAAACCAACTAGGATAATTCATGGATCACAAAATGTCTGATAAGATACTGTGAATAAGAGGAAGCGACTGGAATCCCCACCAAATGTTTCCGAAAATTCGTTAGTTTAGTTAATATTCAGGCTTGTACACAGCTGATTTATGCGGTGCAGGCCTCCATTCCGAGGATACTAGCTATAGTTAATGACCAACTGTCGCGGGACTCTGACGATTCTTTCTATATGGAAAATGAACGGAAAGTTTAATATATCGCTGAAATCACAATAACATCTACTTTCGAATAATACAATAAAAATGGACATTATGTTGTAGAATGAGAAAGTCTACGTGTTAAAAGGGCACTAAATGTCATCCGATGTATCAAATCCTTTTCAGATCATCCATGATACCAATATTACCATTGGGCCAAACGCTCCTGTAGTTTCCTGACTATCGTGTATACATACATACAAGACATTTTAAAAACCTCTTTTTATATTCTGGGGACCACAAAATGTTATTTCAATTGTAGGTTTTTGACCAATTGTAACCTCTCCATTTTTATGAATGGAGAGGAGGTTAAAAATGTGATGGAAAATACACTAAATTCTTCGTTCTATGAGAAGTATAACTGAAGGCTTAAAAGAATACCATATGCACGGTATGTATAGTATCAAAATTAAATAATAATTTATTACTAAAATTGGGAAATATAACGCTATAAACTTCTTAGATCTCATACTAGAACTGAGATTATTTGAACCAACTAATAACTACAAAAAGCACAGATCCTGTCCCAGAACTAAAAATAATTATTGAAACAATCTAATATCTGAAACCTTTTTTTTAATACATCAAATTTATAACGAAATTGAGTAAAACACTATTATGTTCTTTACCACTATAGTGGTATAATCGTTATAATTATGAATTACCACAGAGTAACGGCTTCCTCAATCAATTTCTTACATCAATTTTACACCAAAATCAAATCAGCCAATTCAAAAGTAATATATGTGGGGTGTCGCCTCAGTTGCGGACGTCTCATTTGCGTACACAGTAAAAACTGGTATCATTTGCGTACAAATGAAGCGGACAGAGGTATCGCTGTGGTACGCAAATGATACTAGTTTCTGCTATGTACGCAAATGAGACGTCCGCATATAAGACACAACCATATGTGGCATACATAATGGTACAGAAACCAGTTTCGTTACGTAAAAATGTTTAGTTTTAGCACAGATCTATATTCGTGCCTTTCCTTTGGCAATTATAGATTACTCGAATGCAACTTACTACTATCCAATGTGTTCAGACGAGTTTAGTGCTTAGTTTAGTATCTAATCCAATAAAAATTGTGGTGGAGAGACTGCACTTGCTTCTTCGTATATTCAAAGCCTTTTTAGTACTTGCCTAACTTCGCTACTAGAGTCAAATACTCTACTAGCTACTGAATGCCTGTTCACATAAGACGAGTAAGAAAAGATAGTGACTTGCCTGAGTTACTTGGGCCAGCAACTAAACCTGTGCGCACGTGCCTTTAGTATATTCAATACCTTTTTAGTACTAACCTAGCTTCGCTACTAGAGTCAAGTACTCTACTCACTACTATAATGCCTGTTCACATAAGATGAATAAGAAAAGATAGTGACTTGCCCTAGTTACTTGCCCCAGCAACTAAACCCGTGTGCACGAGCCTTTGACAATTCCACACCTTCACTAAATAATTCGTTTCATTCCATAAGTGCAGTCTTCGTATTTTTCAGTATCTCTCAGCTCCCTCCTCAGTTACCTCTTTATGAGTAATAAATCGTTTCAACGAATTTTTTATTCTACAAATTTTGCGCAACTGACCGTTTTCTTTACCGAGATTTACGTCGTTTGTAGAAAGATGCAAGAGGAGCTCTGCTAACATTAAAAAGATTTCAGTGACCAGGAGCTCACCTTTATAAGTGGAGTTTTTTATTGATAAATCCATATAAGGTTGGTACTCAGGCAATCGACTTATTCAAGTCAAGAGGTAACTAGCTCAATTATATTGCACATACATATAAAAAAGTCGGTTGAAAAGAATAATTGTAATAAATTTTAATGAAATTATTGGTTTGGAATTTCTATTTGTGTTTTTATGTATTACATATTTATATTATCCCACCCTATAATTAGTACTTCTTCTGTTGGGTTGTGTATTTCTGAAATAAAATGAAATAAAGAGAACATAATAAAACAAAATATTGCATGAATCCACTGAATATTCTAAAGTTCTTAAGATATAATATGTGAGTACAAAGTTGATTACATATGTTTAGGGTTATCAGTTGTCCAAGACGACGCCTAGTCTTGGCAAGCTATGCATTAGGCACTGAAAGAAAGCTTGCTGATTGAAGATGTTATACTGTCTCTAATAGTATAGGACGCCAATATTCTTGACTAAAGATGACGGTCTTGCATGATTAGGGGTCGAGCTTGTGCTCTTTGGCCCAATCATCGTTGTAGACCCGGACCGACCTCGTAAGAGGTGGCCCTACTTTAGGCGATATTAACAGACCACCCCTCGTCCTCGCTGTTGGACCCTGCCAGTTGGGTCATTTATTCTGGCGCTCTTCAGTCTTGGTCTTCTTTCTTCGCTGGCTTGTCGGATCTCGGGAGCGTATTTCGTCTGTAGTGAGAGGGAACGGCTGTTGCCAAGCCCCCTCGGAGTTTGAAGGGGTTTGGGTGGTGTTGACTAGTCGGAAGCCCAGGGTGCCAGTTGGCATCATGTGCTCTGGTTTCGTCGGAAGGAAGTGTGAACTGTGTAGTTCAAGGATTGTGTTCGACCATAGACGCTTGTTTTAGCGTCGGAGGCCGGCACTGGCTAGGGTAAGGTACCGAGCTGGTTGTTTGCTTGGTACCCCCGGGATCGGGTGATGTGGGTATTTTTGGTCATTGTCTCTGCAGCGTGGCTTTAAGGTCGGGCTGAAACAGAAATACGGTTAAGTTATACTTACTCGTTATCCAGGATTTGGACCTTCGGCCTCGGAGCATCGTTGGGGTCGTAGTCAGTCGCCTGTCTGAGCAGCGGATTCCCATGCTCTGCTGCACGGGCGTGTAGTTTCTTCGCTCTGTCCTGGATGACTTCAGTTACCGGTCTAGGTCTCTGAAGATGTCGGTGTTTCTGACAAACCATGGTGCATCCACGGCGCACCTAAGTGCGACGTTTTCCACGGCTTGTATCCTCTTCAGGTGGGTGACTGCTTGGTATCCCCAGGCAACAGAGGCGAAGGTCAGAATAGGTGCAATGAGGGTCCTGATAAGCGTGAGCTTGTTCCTCAAGTTGAGTCGGCTCCCTCTACCTATCATAGGGTAGAGTAGAGTCCTCCTCGTCCTCACTTTCTGTCTTCTGTCTTTCTATCATCTATTACATTACATTGATGAGCTGTACTTTTACAGAAAGTTTGTTCCAAATATTTACACTACGACATCTATGCCTGCTTCTCTGGCGATCTGTCCCCGTCTCTGCCATTGCGTTCTGTTGGTCGATCTATCTCGCAACCATTGCCATCAGCAAATTCAAACATCATAGCCGGATTTAAAAAGATTTTTGTAGTTTGATAGAATGATTTATTATTGTTATGCAAGTATTCAGATAAATTAAACAACCGATTATTTCATATAAAATCATTGACAGTAAGATTAAGAACATGAAATAAGGATATATTAATTTAATAATGTATTTCTCAGTACGATTATCATAAATATGAAAGGAAACAATGGTACGGTTAGTCTTTGTTTGAGTAATTTATTACTCTCTATTATTTCCAGATAGACTTTAGTCATTGCTTAAGAGCAGACATTTAGCAGGTTCAAAGTATCTGAATATGGATCTTCACTAACCGAGATGGAAGCAAGTTGTAAAGAATTGAAGAAATTATGTGTTCATTATGTGTATTCTAAATCAGTCACTGAAATTTGAATAATGTACATTGAACAGTTTTGAAGTTCTGCTAAGTTATATTGAAAAATGTCCTACTTTTTAAGGACATTTTGACTATGCCAGTTTTAAATCCATTGCAAGCTTGCAATAATGTTATCAATTACACTTGATAACTAAATTAATATTTGATATATACCAATTCTTTTTTCTGAAAATGCTTACATTTTATATAATTTACTACTTTATCAAACATTTTTTAAATACATTGATATGTAACCGAATAAACATGAGATCACGATTTGGAGAATTACTGCCAAATTTTAAAATAAAAAATTATGCAAAAATGCCGTGCTTTATCGATATCAAAAATATTATTTACATAGTAGGCATATTTTCCAAGATATAGTGCATTTAAAACTGGTATGGTCAAAATTTCCTTAAAAGTAGGACATTTTTCAATAGAACTTCAAAACTGCCCAATGTACATGATTCAAATTTCAGTCAATGATTTAGAATAGACACATAATGAACACATAATTTTTTCAATTTTTTCCGCTCCTCAGTTTCTTAGATATTTGCGGTTAAAGTGAAGGGTCAATACATTTGAATCGTATATTAGGAGGTGAAGCGCAAAATTGTGAATTTGTCACGGGCGTGCGTATAAAGCTTAGTACGGTTCTGGCATTTGTTCTCTTATCTTGTTATCTTTGATATAATTAGTAGATTCATTCAAGCACAATAAATTGCAATTGTTTAAAATGAGTCCCTTCTGTTTAAAGTAAAAAGAACATTCAAAGTTCCAACGAATTTAATCTGGAATCTTCTTTAGTTAGAAAATATTTTTTATTTCATCGTATTTGTTCGTATTCCCAAAGGGAAAATGGGTTGGCCAGGACTGTGTCAACAATATTTTACTGTATAAACGTAAAATATTTAAAACTTGATTGCACTGTTAAAACACGACTACTGGTATATGTATTTTTTGTAACATAAAACGATAAATATTTGTTTTTTAATGGAAACTTCTATTATGAAGTAACTAAAATTTACTTTTCATTTCATAAATTTTAAATAACTAGAGCAGTTTATGTTATAAAAAATATAATTATATCTTAAGTAAAATAATATTGATGTTATATGTATGGGAAATAATTAAGATAAGTATATAATTTTCATGTAATCTGGAGATGTAAATTTCATAAACACCAAAATTCTTAAACACAACACTTAAATCCCAACACTCGACCCGCGTTTCACTAACCATGTTAGAATTATCGGGAATAGATTAAAACTGTAAATGATTTCAAGGCAACTATTACAATGTTTTAATCAGAATTTTGTCACCTTTGATACAATTAAAGTAAGTAAATAATTACTGAGTGTGCTTGAAAGTTATTACAACTTTTTAAATGGATAAGATACAAGTCATGTATGTGGATATTTATATATGAATATGAATGCAAGCATCCATGCGCAGGTGATAGTGATAGGACCCATGATACTACAACTTAGTATCATGGGCATGACTGCTCTATTCTACTGGCTTTTCTGACTCTTTACTGTTGTTTTTTTAAATTTTGTCTATGAAATCGTTTACAATTTATAACTTTTAATGGGTTTTAATCTGCTAGCTACTTTGCTATATCTGGTGCTCCACAAGGATCTATTCTTGAACTTTTTATTCATAATATTTATCAATGCTCTTGCCACAGTTTTCGATGTTAATTATCTGTTTTGTGAGAATTATACGTAAATAATTATTTATTTTCGAATGATATGAAAATTGTTTGAACTTAGATAGATTCTCGGAATGGTGCATCAATATAACCTAATTAATAATGTTCGATTATCGGTTTGGGGTGTTTACAGGAGTTGTAAATACGTGAAAACACTTAAAGTTATTCGATGCTTATTTTAGTTAAACAGCTGTCGTTCTTAAAATGTTTTCTTAATTAACTTCATAGTATAGTTCTTCTCATCTGTATAATGAGTAATTAGTAAAGGTATTTACACAGAGAGTCCCTTGTAACCCTTTCTTGGGCCCGTTACGTGACGGCAGCTCTTCGCCTGGGAGCGATAGGTCTGGGTACGGATTTTCTCTGAGTATTCTCACCTAGGTGTCGGGCGCCACCTAACCAAGATGGAGGGCTAGGGGGAAAAAAATAAGCGAAGAGGTTTTTCCCTTAATAATATAATTAATATAAAGATAAGCTTCACAGTCAGAAGTGAGATAACCTTAATTTGCATAAACTAAATTAAATTGGGTAATTTCTATTTTGAACCCCCACCCGCAGCGCTACGCGTGGTTCACACTTTAAGGTTAATTGAATAATATCTGTGGATCTTATAATATTAACAAAATATAATTAAATAAATTTTCTAATTATTCTTTTTGACGATCTCTCCCTCGTAGGCTCGGTGATAAGAATTAAGTATCAATTCGCCGTAGGTAGGAAACCTTTTGATAATGGCACACTACTTGCACTGTGGAATTTTGTAATAAAAAGTGGAAAAAAATATTCTGACCTTATGATCTTCGTAAGAGGTTCCCTTGTCGTTTAAAGCATCATAGGGTTGCTTACGATCCAAGTTCGGAAGGCCTACTCCACTGATATGGCAGTTAGTCCCCAGAATATAATATGTTCTATTGTTGTGGCAGAACCAATAATAAAAACAAAAGGCCGGCGAATCTAAAATAAAGGTATTTTTAAGTGATGCCGACTACACCTGATTACTAGTTTCCTATTTCCCATAAATTTATTAAATCTAGGTATTTGAATAGAATTCGACCTACCTCCTTCTTAGAAAGGCCTTTGTATAAATAATTTATAATATACAGCACCACAACAATCGTACAAAATGGCGATAGGAATTTTTCTGTTCCTTTACTCGTTAACTTAATTAAGAAATCCCGTTTTCAATATTCAATTTGCGCAGATCGCTTAGGTGGGGCTCTGATAGGAAATATCGGAACCTACGGGCGGCAACCACATATACCAATAGGTTACCTTATTAGTTGACTATCACTACTGTAAAAGACTTAGCAAGATCTCAATTAAACAGGCATACAGAGTGTGTGTGAGAAAAATCCAAAATTACCGTTACACCCTCTTTATTTATATGGGGTGGTCACTCTAAAAAATGATTGATCAAGCAACGACATAGGAAAATAGTAATTGGAATGTAGCTATCACTGTTGTTACAAACAAACAGATAATTTTTGATTAAGAAAATATACAGAGTGATCATCCAACAGATGAAATAAATAATAAAAAAAGGTTTGCGTAAATACCTTTACAAATTTCCGCCATAGTTGAATTATTTGTTAGGATGACCAATAAAATTATAATAGGTGTGTGTGTTCCTTGCTAATTGTGTTAACTGTATGCCAATTATTGGTGTCATCTGACACATTCTTACTTCCATACATTCATGTAGAAGAGTAAAACAATTAATCGTTAAGAGGTTCTCATTTTTTTTTTGTTAACCCGCTATAGAAAGCTCTTATTTTTTTACCGCGAGATAGGGCCCTCTCCAGCATTTCCACCGTAAATGGATATTTACCTGTGGAACGGTTAATAAATAAAAGTAGGAAATAAAAATAAAAGCTGCTAGATTCAGAAACAGAAGAAACAAAAAACTGAGAAGAAGAATAAAAAAGGAGATGATGATAGATGGAACTTCTTCCACCCATTTTAGTTTAGTTTATATATTTTCATGTTTTATACACATAGCATAGCACAGTTTCAACGCAGTGTAATTTGACAGAGATGACTTTGAAACGTCATTAGTTATTTATCATTATTTCATTGACAGTTTAACCAGTTTAAGCTCAATATGTCTTATTGTTGAAGTTATTTTCGAGTTTTTAAAATAATAAGATTATAGAGTATGGAAAAAGAACATAATATACAATATGCGCACATTGCGAAGAACTTTGTGAAGTTAAAAAAGCCATCCAAAATTGAAATACTTATCATAGCTGATGAGAAGTGTAATATGGAGGAAAACCAAGATGAGAAGTGATTCACTATCATAATTAGGTATTAAACATGAACTAAAATGTTGTTTCACAAAGCTGAATGATTTTTTTTACAATTATCTCGTTTAATTTGAAAAGTTAAATTCCACTTTTATGTAATAGCAAATGTCAAATATGATGTGTCAACAATTTGACAGAAAAATTTCCACTTATTAATTTCGTTCAGGGTAGCCTGGAGAATTAAAAATCGTGTTTGCGGCAGAAATTTAATGACGTTTCTGATAAATTAAAAAATCTTACTCTGTTCTGCGTCAAGATAGGATATCTTACACATTGGTGGACGTATTGTCCGTCCTTCGCGATAATAATAGGTAAATTCAAAGTACGACGTGCTTATCTGTTCTCCGGATATAACTTTCTAGTTAGGGGTGATTTGTGCAACGATATTTCAGGAGATAAGAAATTTTAATTAAAAAAGGTTTGTTTCCGATTATTTCTTATTTTAATTATGCCAGTACATACTATACATGAGAACAATTCGTTCTATGTAGTAAGTAATACATTATATTTATGATTTACCATTTTCTACCAAATTTGAACATGCCCCGCTTTCCCATCTATACGTAAGCGGCACAGGTTTGAGATTTCTTATATGAAGTAAATATATGGAGAAAACTATAAATGTATTGTTCTAAATGGGCGTCTTTTAAGCATGATTGTAAAATTTGAAAAACGAAAATGGCTGCTATTTATTCATTATCGATCATAAATATGCGATTCAGTCTTGGTGTAAAGTACTTGTCTTATTTTTTATGAGGTTTAGATTTCTTAGCTTTGAGTTCTAGGTTTAAAGTTGATGCCTTAGGTTAAATTGATGTAGATTTCTTGTTGTAATACTACTAGCCTTAGGTTATGCTTGTTAGGTTATGTTCGGTTTTTTCTTGGTGTCAGTCTTTTGCGTAAAGTTATTTGAAGTTTAAAGTCCTTTGTGTTAGTTACTTATTGTATTATTAGCTTATGAAAAAATGGTAATATTAACCACATTAAATTATGTAATGCACAAAATTAATGCAGGACTGAATAATTTTTTTATTTCCATTTTGGATCCGCCATCTTAAATTTATTACTGGAACTTAAAACTGAGACAATTTTAATTCAAAATTAGTAGTCAGTAATATTTTAAATTTGTCAGTATTAACTTTAATGAAATAGTAATTTACGTTATAAGTCCGGTAGGTGACTTATTACATGCGAGTTGTTTTACCAACGAGGCGGCGCAGGAGCCGAATCCGGAATATAAACTAGTACTGTAATGAGACCTACCCGACGTGTATCGTATAATATTTCATTTCATACTGTCTTTATAATTCTTTTTAAAACAAAATAAATAAAAAGTTGTTGTAATTATTGAGAAAAATATTAGTTCGTAATCTAAAAATCGTATCACCTTAACGATGTTATAGGTATTGTTTTTCATGGTTAATTATGATTGTTTTCAGTTTGTCACTGTCAAATAAATAATGGAGATTTCGGAGAAAAATGAAATTTTCATGTATTAAATAATTGCTGAAACTGTGTATTAAAATATTTTATTATACTCTTCGCAAATACAAAACGAAAAGTATATTGCATTCGATCGGCACATTTCTAAAGGGTTAAAGCGGTAACATTGCTCGTAGAGAAAAAAATTTCATATCACTGTGTTGGTGATCGAATTCTGAACAATTTCAAAATGTCCGTCCGTCCGTATGTCCGACTGTCTGTCCGTCTGTCTGTCCGTCCGTCCGTCTGTCTGTCCGTCCGTCCGTCACATTTCCTGTAAGCACGATAACTTAAGAACGAAAAGTCCCATTTGCATTGAAATTTGGACAGTAAGTTAGTGTTAGCTAGATGACGAACCCTATTGTTTTTGAACAAATCGATCAATAAATAAAAAAGTTTTAAATTGTTTAAATAATTTTTTTTACATATATTTTTTTATGTTTTGTAATTAAACTAAAAATGTCTAAAACTAATATTATTTGCAAAAAAAAACTGCGAAGAGTATCCTATAGAATGTGGAACAATTATATAAAAAGTGCAGTAAATCCGCGAAAAGTATAACGGTTAGCTTGTTTCTTATATTTTTAAGTGAAAAGTCAAAAGTCAGAACTAAAAAATAGTTGCTTACTAATAACAATAATATGATAGTGTTACTAGGTAACACATTACAATATCTGATACCATAATGTGTTACATTACGATATTAGATACTGTAATATTCGATTTACCGGCCACAAATGAGTCCAAGAAATAGTCATCTACCGGACAGCATGATTTTTTTTCATTTCTCAGCATTTTATAGCCGCCATGGTGATTCCGCCATCTTGCAGGTTGGTTCCCGACAACTTGAATAGCAAGATTTATGTAAATTGGCTAAACAAATATTTTTTTATACACATTAACCGTTTTCAGGTTTTTATATTTCAAAACTAACCAGCCATGATAGATTTTTCGTAATTAAATCACTATTTAAAAAATATGTATCCTAATCGGTTCTAAAATAAAAGCTCTAGACAATTTTGAACCAGAAAACTTTTTTCTGGACCACTCTGCGACGTAAAACGGAATAGGCTTGTTCCACGATATTATTTTTATATGGTTTTTATATGTTTATATATAGTACTCGACATTCTTAGTATGCACTTAAAATTTCATATTAATTTTTCCGTTTTCGAGATAAAAGGGGTTGAAATTAGTAATAGTTGCAATACCAGTACGCCTGTTTGTGACGTCACTATACGCAACTTTGAACTCGGAGATCTATCCCGACCACTAACAGCCGTTTAGTAGTAAGTATATACGTGGAGTTGAAGGCCGTCTTAGATGTCTATGGTAAGAGGAAGAGTGGCGTTTTGTTCTGATACCCAAGTGAATTGGCAAAATCGGAAATCCGGCTTGGCATGGGCGAACGAAAGGTGGCTTTTCTTTTGAAATTGAAAAACATCGAATTTTCAAAAATTCATAACCAAGTACGTGTGGAATGGAAATCTGTTCTAGGTCTCTATGGATAGAGCAAGGGCCCTTTCTCCTGACATCAAATTGTATCGGGAAATTCGGAGGTTCGGCTCTGCAAGAGTGAGAAAATAATGCCTTCTTTAGAAGTATTAAAATGTAACCTAAAAAATTCAAAAACGTCAAATCTTGACATTTGGTAACATTTCTCCAAATCATATGTTCCCCTACAATCCATAGACTGTCCGTTCCTAATTTTAAGAGGCGAGAGAGACAGCCGACTTTAGCGAGTTAATTACTCAAAAACCATTAAAAAGAACACCTCCGAATTTATCCTATACGATATAGAATTAATTCCCGAATCAAATGACACCGACCGCGTCCCAAAAAACCGCCCCCACGAAAAGCCTTTGATAGATACGATCCGCAATTTTAGAGGGGCACAGATCAACACGATTAGTATATAGATAAATAACAACTAAAAAGCAACGAGTGGACTGAGATCACCGAGTCTATGCTTATAGTGACGTAGCGCCTGGCGACGCCCCATTTTCGTGAGGTGGAGGTTTGTAATTGTTTTTAAGACACTAAACGTTCGTATAAAATTCTGATTTTTTGCAAATCCATTATTTTATACCGTTGGAGCAATACGTTAATCAAATAGGTATTCGCAGCCGGCCGCACGTTCGTATGTTACAGACAAAGATAGCGAACGACTCTGAATAGGTTATCGACGTATTAACAGTTTACATCTGCAACATACAACGTAACGTATTGCACTATTAATTATAATTGAGTAAAGGGCACGACGAACGTGTATATTATATAGGTTAAAAATAATAATTTATTTTTATACATAAAGTCAGTAGGTGGTATCCGAGAAGGTCAAGGAACATTTGCTCCGTTTTCTCAATTTATTTTCAAATGCAAAAACGGCGCAAATGTTTCTTGTTCTTCTCGGATACCACCTACTGATAACCACGTCGGAACTTAATCAGAATCACTATGTGTATCTGTAACTTACGAATATGCCAGCCGGCCACGACCGATTGCACCTTCCTACTCTTTTTATTACTATGCATTGTTTGAGATTTACAACAATTTACTCTAGTTTTCAAAAAAACCGTCATACATTGTTGGGTTTCCAAGTGATAGCTTTACGCTAAAATAGTATTCCATTCTACTGTCAATTGTTCATGGTTAGATTCTGATTTCACAATTATTTAAAAAAATTCGTCGCCAAGTTTCACAGTGAATGATCCTCAAAGGACTCAGTGACCTTCAGTAGAATAGTAAAAAAGAATTAACAATTAATTTGGGAAGTAAATTGATTCATCTAATCTGTAAATTTTATTGTGCTTCCTGAACTTCTAATTCACCATTTAAATAGATTAAATAGCATAACGAATTTTGATTACGTTTGGTGTAAAAAAATATACGAAGAATGAGATCAAATTTAATCTTGTCTGTTTTTTAATACATGTAATAACCACCAATAGAATATGGTATCGTTCTTATGATTGAAAAAAAATTACTCGTTAAATTAAAAATTTATTAATGGGTATTTCCATTTTAGAGCAATAAGACGAGCGAAAAATTTTAATCAGTTTCAAATTCTTCTACCAATATTCAGTAGTGCATTGCAATGCAATGTGTAGATGTTCATCTCCTATGGGTTTTGCCCCAAAGATAAATCGCTAACTAAGCAAGCTTTGTACACGCAACTAGTATTTTATGTACAGAATAGAAATTTAAGAAGTTTGCTGCGACAGTGTTGCCACAGCTTTATAAATATCAGTAAATAATGGGGTAACTTATATATTCGACAAAGCTTTTTAATTATTAGTACAGGCAAATTAGCCATTTAGGGTAACAAAAATTAATAAAAGGATCATCTCTGGGATTTAAGTAGGTAATAACCTGGAGAATGAAATGATGCATTCTTTGCACTGCCAAGTTCCGGGAAAATTTTTAAAAAATTGGAAAAACTCTTTGATTTTCGTTTTTTTTTTTGCTCTAGCGGCCAAAATGATGAAAATAGAGAACAAAGAGAAAATAAAATTGTTTCTTTTAAATTGTTGTTGCTGTTTTGTTACTATAAATATTGTTTATTATATGCCTTTTACAAATAAAGCTTAAAATTATTATTTACGTTCTTTTCAAATTTATTTTAAGAGAATTTACTTTGGACTCAGAAAGAGAGTTTTAAATTTTTTTCTCGAAAACGAAAGAGAGTATCGAATATGACGTAATGACATAAATTGAAGCTAATTAAAACCTTTATAAGAAAACATTAACACAGTTCTTATACAGGGTGAGGGAAAAAGATATGCAAGGATATTAAATTTCATTTTGTAATAATTTTTTCCAAAAAGTTTGTATACATATTTAAAAGCCTTAAAAATATCTACAATTTCACTTGCCGAACATGGTTGTAGCTTAAAAAATGAGGAAGTTACGAGTCTGAGGACTTTTAAGTGCGGACCCTGTATAATAATACTCTTCACAGTTTTTTGTAAATAATATTAGTTTTAGACAGTTTGTGTTTAATTGTGTAATATGTGTCCCACTGTGCGACGCGGCGCCTGCCTGAAACAGTTGCGCCTGGCATTGGATTTCACCACCTGAAAGCTCAAACGCGCTCATTCAGCGCTATGCGCTGAAATCAACAAGTCAGGAGAACACAAAGTTGTCAACAAAAGTTGTAGCTCGTCTCTTTCTCTACAAAAGGTCTTTCACATTTTTGTCTTACTTATCGATCGATAATTCTTACTATTCAGAGCCCTTAAAAAAATTCAGAGCCCCTAAAAAAATTTAAATAACACGAAATGTAGAGAAAAGTCTCAGCTTTAATGTGGAACTAATCACAAAATTCATAAAAAAAATTATCATAGAGAAAAAGTGTCAGAAGATGGCTTAGTAAACTTTGTACAGTTGATCCACAGATTTATTCATATATTTGCCGGGAGTCGTTAGAATGATAATTAATTTTGCTTATATATTCTTATATAATGATATATTAATCCAATTAATATTTTATTGCAATTACTTTTGTTGGAAAAATATGCCTTGGGATCAAAGTAAAGGGTATATTTATCATCGATCAATCACCTCCAAATTTTGGAGTTCAATTCGCTATATCTTAATTAATAATAATAGCACAGTCTTAATTTTTGGATTATAAGTACAATAAATCATATTCTTTCGAATGACTAGAGTTTTTTTAATCGCGTGCAGTGCTTTTGGAATTTGTCTACATTATTCATACACGTTCAGGAAATGCACAATTATAGAGTTAAACATATACAGCTTATTTGTTTTCTAACATTCTACAATGAAATTTTCACAGGCAAGTATAGATTAAAGTGCGTGGAATCGAATCCATGTAGTGCAAAAGACCCATTGTTACGGGAGAAATAAGCAGCATGCATAAAACTCAAAGAGATAAATCAACTGGTAAAGTTTACTAAGCCATTTTCTAACACTTTTTTCTCTATGATAAAAATTTGTATGAATTTTGTGATTAGTTCCACATTAAAACTGAGACTTTTCTCTACATTTCATGTTTTTTTCATTTTTTTTAGGGGCTCTGAATAGTAAGAATTATCGATCTATGTGTTCGGTCGTACGAAACTCCCAGAGAATTCTCATTTTCCGCGCATTTCGGACCGGCTCAAAACTATAAGTGGAAAACTGGATTTATAAACTTTTTCTGTATTTTCATTATTTTAGCCGCTAGAGCCAAAAAAACGAAAATCAAAAAGTTTTTCCAAATTTTATTGAATTTTCCCGGAAGTTGGAAGTGCAAAGAATGCATCATTCCATTCTACAGGTTATTACGTATACAAATCCCTGAGATGATCCTTTTAGTAATTTTTGCAAGGTTTTTACAAAATTTTGCCTTCATTGCCTGTACTGTATATCTCAGTACGTATAACGAATATCAATTTTATTATAAGACAACATGAAATATTAGAAATTATTACTAAAAAGACGGGAAATAATAACATTAAATAGAGTATTTTCTCCTTTTCAACGCGTCACGTGTCATATTTGTTCATTAGAACTAAGCAAATAATTATAGAAACTGATTCTAAATAATGTTTTTATATAATTATTTGCTTAGTTCTAATGAATAAGTATGGCATGTGACATATTGTTGGAAAGGGGAAAAATATTACATTAAATACCAGTGTTGCCGCCTGTTACGTATATATCTTTCAACGTTAGATAATATCTCTTTCTGATACTCTATGTTGCAAAAGAATTCGTCTTAGTGGTTTTTCGTAGCCTTCCAAATAACGAATAAGCAAGGCAATGGCAACATTTTGGCAAAAACAAAGTTTAAAAACTAAGAATAATTTTACAATAAATTTTTGTTGTTTTGCTCAATATTTGCCTCCGAAACTTAGTTTGTCTCAAATATGCCGTATCTAAGTATCAAAAAGTATATTTCCAGGCCATAAAATTGCATTAATAATATTCCTTACGACTAGAAACGATTAAGTCACTTATCAGTAGTCAAGAAAGAATGTCATCTCCTTTTATGGAAGCACTTAGTTCTTATAAATTTCAGACATTACTGTCATTTTTCTTGCTCTAAAGATATACGATGCCTAAAATATGAATGCAGTTTCTGTGGTGTAATATATCATCTTTTTTTATTTCAGCACCACCCGACTGTGAGCCAGGGCAGCTGACATGCCGTCAATATATATGGAATAAAACTTATTGTATTCCACCACATTACCGCTGTGATATGACTGTCGACTGTATTGATGGTTCCGATGAAACCGAATGCAGTAAGTATATATATACCTATAAATACTACTTATAATAGAGTATGCATCCTGCAAAATACGGATGCATAAAAGCACAAATAGCGTGAATTGTAGTCTATATGAGGTAATCGCCAGTTGTATGTGATAGGAATTGGCTTTCCTTACAGTATTTTCTATAAAAGCTGAATATAATTTGGTTGAACATTTTCACCTACGCCATTTGAAGTTATAGTTCAAAAATAAACATTTTTTTATTTTCGCTTTATTCTTCGATAAAATACATTGAATAACAGTTTAATAGTCACTTAATAAACATTTTCTGGTGTGTAACTTGCCTTTACTTTAGCTTTTGACTTTAAACCTCTGCATATTCCTAACATAGCCAATCACGGACGCGACGCCAAAATATAAAGTCATCAGTAGTAGTATGGACATTCCGAATTTGGAAACTCTAACTACTTTACCACTTTGTCATGGAGTTGGCGCCAAAGTTGGCAGGTATTGCAATTGTATATGATGAATTTATGAACCCATCAGGGCCGGATTAACCCCGAGGCAGTGAGGCATTGCCTCGGGGTCCCCACCAAAATGGGGCCCCCACCACATTGTCTTGATTTTTTGCTTGAGAATTATGAAATGAAAATAGTATCTAGATCTCATGCACAATGTAAAAAATCTACCTACGTTTCACAGTGGTCATTTTTCAAGTTCTAGGGAGACAAAATTCTACAAATTTGCAAATGAACAGAAAATATTCTTTAGAAAAGAGGAAAAATATTGAAAACAATTTAGACACTAAATGGATGGTTTTTGAGGGGGTTGAAACATTTTTTTAGTTTTAAAATTCTGAAACTTTGTAGCATCGATAATGTCGATAATATTGTACCCGTGAATACACCAAAAATTCTGAGGACCATGGGGATGGTTTTTATGGGGTTGAAAATTAAATATTATTTTAAAATTACTTAACTTTTTGAATAAGATTTGTAAATCTGCGAAAAGATATGGTGAAATAAATGTAGGCTCTTAAGGGATGGTTTTTGAAGGGGTGCAGCGGACAATGTTATATTTCTAGTAGGACGAAATTATTTAGATGATCTGTTTTCTGTTTTGTTGCAAAATGGTTAACAACTCTATAATTTTCATTAACTGTCCACAAAAATTTCTCACCGTTCTTTTTATCATGCCCTGATAATGTACATCAAAGTCATTATAATCACTATTTTCATACACGTAGTCCAAAACCGATCGATTTTTATTCTGTGGAACTGGTTCACTTCTCCACACGTCGAATAAAATACGCTGATTAAAACTAGTCGCCAACGCTGAAAACAAATCATAACTATTGAAAATGCAAGTTACTGCAGCTGAATGCAGCACAAATACAATCCTTAATACATGCTTGAAATAATAAAGTCACAATCACTAGAAATCCTTATCAATCCGATACTTTTCCAGTCTAATAAATGTAATGCATATTTAGAACATCCGTCAATATACAGTAGACGCAAAAGTTATTCGATCATAGGATCTACCAGGCGAATTTACAACTTCCAACGAATGGTATATTATAAATGCATACGCATGCGTAACTAGTAATCGACTCGCCGCAATCTCACATCACATCAAACTCGTAATCAAGCTAGTACTATTTGGAAACTGAAAGAGTGACTTTATCGTTAAATTAATTCTTAAAAATGTTTGAAACGGTCGAAAAACTTCAGATGGTTAAGTGGTACTATCAAGGAAAGTCAAGGCGTCAAATTAAAAACGCATTTAATGGTGCATTTCCCGGCCGACCTTCACCTGCATTATCCACAATTCATAATATTCACAATTTTGAAATACATGGTTGTGTTGATTATAAACAACATAAAAAACCGATTCCTCACAATGAAGCCCGAGATGAAAGAGATATTATGATTTGTGCACTGGCAACCAACAACCCGGTACTTACTACTTTCCAAATTTCTGCTGAAGTAGGTTCTACACCATCAACGGTTAGTAGGACGGTTTAAAAAAAATGGGTGCAAATCATATAAGGTTCGAAAAACTCATGAAATTTTTGAGACGGACAATATCAGAAGAATGGAATTTTGTGAGCAATTAATGGAAAGGGCGAATGCGGATGAACATTTTCTTAGAAACATTGTTTTTACCGATGAATTAACTTTTCCATTAAATGGTAAACATAATTCTACTCGGACACGATATTGGTCGCGAGAAAATTTACATAAGTTTTACGAACTTCGCACTCAGTATCCTCAAAAACTAAATGTTTGGGTCGGTATACTGGGTGAACATATTATTGGACCATTTTATATCGATGGCATCTTAAATGGCCAAAAATATTTGGATTTGTTTCAACAGCAAATTGTCCCTAGATTCAGGAACTAGTAGGTGCTAGGTTTAATGAAATTTGGTTCCAACAAGATGGTTGCCCTTCCCATAATAGAGTTATCGTTCGGCAGTATTTGGAGGAAACATTTCCGAATAGACTTATTTCTGGGCATGGTAATATCTTATGGCCAGCTAGGTTACCAGATCTTGCACCTTGTGACTTTTTCTTGTGGGGCTACTTAAAATCAAAAATTTATGGTTTTCAGGAAAACATTCCCAATAATTTGCAGGAACTTCAATTAAATATTGAAAACGCCTGCTTAACTGTTATCCCTGTTATGTTGGGTATTGGTCGCCAAGGATTTTATAAACGTTTGGGATATTGCTCAGCTCAGCAGGGAAGTCTATTTGAGCATTTATTACATTAAACTTGTTAGGTGTAAGTAATAAATGTTTTCCTTAACTCCATACATTTTTTAAAACTTTTAGAATATTGTTATTTTATTTTACCCATTTTTAAGAATTATTTTTCTGTTGAGAATTCCTTTTTTAGTTTCCAAATTATAAAATTTTTCCATAATAGTACCAACGTTTATAATGTTTTTAAAACCAATTGTTTTCGCAATTTATTAGATTTCGCGAGGGGACGTGTATCCCACTTTACCTTTCCTGCATCACTAAACTCCTACCCCGCCTGTTTCCTAGATGGGCAGCGGCAGTGACAACCCTCTCGGTCGATGTTTCGATGTCCTTGTCGTGCTCAACAGAGAACAAATCTTCAAGGTATTACTGCATCAGTGTTGCCAGATTATTTCATTTACTATGCAAATAATTTATATTTTTTAAAACCCAACTCTTAGTTACGTTTTGGTAAGATAAAAAAGCAAATGAGCTAAACATATTGATTTCATTGTTTAATTAAATTATAAAAATATGAATTTTATTTTATTTTAATCAATTAGATTCTATCATTCTACAAAACTTGGCGTCATTATATATGAATAAAGTAGATCTGCCAACCCTGGATGCCTCATTGGATATTTACGATAGTGAGATTAGGTAAGTGTAAATTGCGCTCAATTTTCCTATGATCGACGAACTTCTGCGTCTACTGTATATCGATAAACAGCTTTCATCTATTTTTTTAATATGCAAATAAAACATTGTAAGAGTTTATATGGTAAAAATTAAGATACTAACCCATGTTTATGATATATGCGAAGAAATCACACAAGTAAACACCGGTACGTCAACTCGGAAGCACTTCAGATGTTCGACTAAGTGCGCGGATTAGTTCGCTCGCGACTTGGATATTGAGGTTTCGCTCGTTCAAACCGACAAAGCTGACGTACGTGCGTTATCCTGCGATTACAGAAAATCATAAACATAAAACTGTTTCAAAATTATTGATAAATATAAATTTGTTACGTTATAATAAAAGATTTCGATTATTTGCACCCTACAGACCTGCCGAGGGGGGGGGGGGTGTTTCCGAAATGAGAGAGGTTGTCACCCCCCGCCTTTCAAAATTTCGATTGAGGAAAATATTCAAATTGCGATCGAGGTAAATATTCAGTAGTTCTAAGGAGTATCACCCCCTGCTCTTCAAAATTTCGATCGAGGTAAATATTCAATTTTAGGGAATATCACCTCTCCGCTGTTCGAAGTTTTTATTGAAGATTGCTGGTAGTTGTATGTTATTACCTCTCGGGCCCCGATTTTCTCTCGACGGCCCTGGCACCCCAATTTTAAAAAAGTCAGTAATTTGTAAGTGTTATGTAGAAATAACGAACATGTTTACTAAATAGTATATATATTTGCATCATTGATTGAATTCATTGAAAACCCTCTATTTGCCTTGAATTTCCGATACCGCTGGCCTTAAGTAGGCCTCCACCATAACTTTGCCTACAGGCCCCCGTTCAAGTTAATCCGGCCCTGGAACCCATTAAATATATGCCTGAGTTTGGCATGGTCAGGTTTCTGAGATTAAACTCAAAACTAAAAAACTGGTTAACATTCAAAATACCATATCACGGTAATAGCTGGTAATTTCCTTAGTCAAATTGTCAGTTGAGAGGTCCTCTTTACTTTATTTTCAAATAATTTTCTTCGTCCGGGCAATAGAGTTTTTGACATCTCAAGTTTAAAAAACGTGGTGTTTGAATTTTTTGTTTTTCTTTAAATTCCGTTCTCTCGTTAGCCGTTAACATTAAAATTGTGGCCAAAATGAACCTCTTAATAAAACAACTTTCCAAAAAGTTGCACGTCTATTTATTGTTTTTAGTTTTTTTTACCTCAATAATTTCTAATGGTAATTTCTTCAAGTTACTTTCAATCTCTAAATTTCTAAAATTATCAAATTAAAACTATGGATAGACTTTTCAAGTAGGGTTCTACTAATGCTGTTTGTATCATATGTGTTCCTTGAGCATATGTGCACCCTATATAGAAATGAATTGCATAATAAATTTTCAATTTATCTCAACATTTCTAACACTAATAACATAAATATATTAAAACAATGACATGTAAATAATAGTATCTAATTTTTTGATTTTATAACAGAATTGCAAAAAATCTTGTATGCCATATAACTTGTATGCTTGTATGCCTTTGTTCCAAAAATGAAAGTAACTTTCCAACTCACTACGATCGTTCGACATGACTCGTGAAAGAAACACTTACTTGCAACTTATTGTATAAATGACTATTTTGTATAAACACCACTAAACGTAGACTTTTTAACTAGTGTGTGTGTTTAGTGTTAGTGTGAATCAAATTATCAATGATGCTTTTAGCAGCGTTCATAAAAAAATAGTGTATATGAATACACGTGTTAAAAGTGATTTTATTTTGTTCGTGAGGTTGACTCACTCATTTCGTTCATTCCGCAAACTTCACTAATTCACAAAATGAAATATCACTTTTAACACTTATAAATAACTATTTTTTATAATTATTAAAAAAAATTCAATGCAATCCTTGCAACCATCGGTACATTGGAAATGATAACACCATACATAGAACATAATCTTATATAACAGCTACGATCCATCCCAAAAAACATGATTTTAGGTACTTGTTGCAAAAATAACTATTCCCTATTTGTCACACTTTGTGAATCCATGACTATTGGTGACCACAACCGCCTTATAACTTCATGTTCTCCGCGCATCTGATCTCGACTCTTTCGTGTCGGCGGCCTTGGATAAAACTCATAACTTTGACCCCATATACTAACATTAACATTTCCATTGTTAAAAAGCGGTGGTACACCCCACGCCTCTCTTTCTTTGTCTGCGACGCTAAAATACTGCCTGCGGTGCTGATAGTTATTAACAATTAGATAGCAAAATAAAACTCAACCTGACTAACCTAATCATCCCATGAAAGACTGAAATCATTATAGGAAGAAGAAGGAGGAAAACATTATTTCTGCCCTCAAATCAAACCTGAATTTGTGAAAGAAATCATTAATCGTTACAAAATAAAAATAAAAATTCGGCGTGTCCAGAAGTTGACAAACAGCGCTATATAGCATGAAAGAAATAGTTGGACAGGCGGTACAATATCGATCTTCGCTGACCGACTACACTGCATCGTTTCCCACATAGTAACAGACTCTCGTTCAGTATTACATCATCTGACCTTGATACTTTCATGTCGACGGCCTTGGAAAAAACTCGTAACTTTTGTCCTATACGCGAACTTAACATTTCCAATGATAATATGTCTGGTATATTGTGCCTATTTGAGTAAATCAAATAGGTATAGTAATATACACGGTATAATTTCCTTTGGAATATAAAATATATTTTATATAATTGTTGCACATTCTATAAAATACTCTTTGTTTATTTGTCAATAATATTATTAACAATTCTCTTAAAAACAACAGGATTCTCTAGCTAACACTAACTGCCCACAATACAATCGAACTTTTCATTCTTAAGTTATCATGCTTACAAGACACGTGACGGACGGACGTAAGTACATTTTGAAAGTTGTCATTTCATTCTTACTCCCTTGGTCTATAAGAGCATTTGTGCAGTCCCATGCCCAGTCTTGATTCGACTTGCGTGGAACCGACAGCCTTTAACGCAGTTCTATTATCGGGGAAAAATGCAATCGATTGATTGACAGCTCCATGTCTTATAATTTCCTTTGAATACCACTGTATTGTGGCGACTTCGGCCTGAAATACTGTGGCGTATTTTCCTAGGCACATCGAGCTTTTTGTTTTTTGTCTTATCTCGTAGATCCCATCTCCGATTCCCTGTTCTATCTTGGTATACCAGACGATTTGTGCCAACTGTTTTTCTAGGCTTCTCTGTCTGGTATTTTAATTTGTAATTTTTTATTGAAGTTATACTTTGGGACTATAGTGTCCGTGGGCATTCCTGGAATGGAATCCGCCGAGTCGAGTTGAATATGTCAAAGATTGTATTCATTATTCATAAACGATATTAATAGACATTTTGAAACAATAGTATTTAGTTCGTTGATATTTATTATACATTAATGCATTTGTGTTCATAGTATAATAATATAATATGTCACATATAATAATAACTATGTGAGGTCTCTTGCATAGTGATGCATGGAAAACATAACAGACATGAAATTTGCATTAACCTGTAAATTGAAAATTATATTAACATATGAATTGTTAAATGTGTAGAGGAAATGTATTTATCCACATGAATTTTATCAAAATGCCATATCGCTTATAGACAAGGCGAAAAAAATTTCCCATACGATATTTTTGCATATTCACGTTCGAGACATGCCCCTGAATAAGGATGAAGACTTTTTCGGACGAAAATCAGGTCCCAATTTGTTTAAACAGTTTTTTTTAAACAAATTGCAAAAATCCCTTTTTTGACCCGAATAAATTTTGATTAGGTTTTCCTGGTCATTTTAAACAAAAGAGGTCCCATTTCATGTTTTCCTAAAAAAATTTCACTCGTCACGAAAAGCGATTTTTGTAATTTGTAAAAAGAAAATTGATCATAGTCGCGTCATTTTAGCATTTTACTTCTAAAATGTAAGGTACAGGGTCAGTTGACTTAATTTTTGTTGTAAAGAGTTCAGAAAGACATTAAGAAAAAACAGTATCTTTTACTTTTTGGCGGAAATGCTTGGTTTCATTTTTTGTCCAGTAATAGGGATGTTTTCTATTTTTTAATTGTAATAAAAAATTATAGTTCTAAGGCTACAGAAACACATAATAACCATTAAAACGCCTAAAAACTTTTTTTCTTGAAAATAAACTAAAAATGAACACTCCGAAATTAACGAGGCTAGTAAACGATCCCTGCAGTGAGAGTAGCGCGCGTGATGTCATAATGCTCTAGCGGAACTCGTATACTAACATTATATGGATTGTTTGTTTCAGTATTGTTTTATCTCTGTTTTTGTAATGATGGGAGACTCAAAAAGTGTGAAAGTTAATAAAAACAAGTGTTGTTTTGTTCCTGGCTGTACAGATCCAGCAGTAAATAACCCAGAAAAGGTTTTTATGTCTGTGTCACAAAATGTAAAAAGAAAGAAGCTTTGGTCCTTTTTTAAACCAATGATATTTTTTTTAAACTTTTATTACCTTAAACGCATTTGTCAAAATCGGTCTCCGATTATTAGGGATAGCAACGATGTATCGATATAAATTAAATATCGATATATTAATCCTATACCATGAATATATTCATATCATTTTTTTGTTGCAATATATCGGGTTTAAATATCGATATTTTTCTAAATATATCGAAAAGGGCCAACTTGCACATTACCCTCCCGCTCTTCGAAATTTCAATCGATATAGAAATGTTATTACGAGAATATTACCCCCCGCTCTTCGAAATTTATTTTAATCGAGATAAATATTGTACTGTAAAGAATGCCACTCCCCGCTTTCCGAAGTTATACCTTAAGCAATATTCATTAATTTTTTACATTAAATGTTAATCTAAAAAATATATCGATACATAGAAATATCGATAATTTTTTGTTGATATATCGATTATATTGATCTGAGTCTTGTCATGTATCAAATGATTCATATATCAATATATTACATTTTTTGCCATCCCCAGTTTTCATAAAAAACGTGCATTATAGCCTAGCCACTATATTCGCACGCGTTTAACTATGAGCAACATGACGTCATACCAGTCAAGGTGCGTTTCGCGTATTCAAATGAATATCCGTATTTTTTTTAGGGAATTTCCCATAGAACGGATTTGCTGATTTTTGTAAAACTTTGTGGATATTATTATAAGACTATTTTTAACCATTTTATGATGTTTAAACAGGATTTAATTTTTTTGTGAACATCCCTATTGGCCAATTTTAATGGCCAATTTAATTAAATTAATTGATAAATTTGTTATCATACACAATATGCCATAATATTAGACCAAAATGGTTATTTAGGGGTTTTTGGGGTCGCTGATCACGAATTCGAAGTCCAATTTGGGATATTCAAAATGGCGGATCAGAAAGCGGGCTATTTTCCAAAATAAAATGAGAATAGATATCTTGACCTTGAAAATCTGTACTCCGGGGTTTTCAAGGTCGCCGATTACGAATTCGAGGGCTAATTTAGTAAATTCAAAATGGCGGACTGCAAGTAATTACAGTTAATTTCTCAGGAATTTTTTTTTTTCGTTTTTAGGCTGAAAATGAGTATTCGGGGAAAATTTAAAATGGCGGACCGGAAGTAGTATATCTTTCAGGAGAAACTCGTATTTTTCATACTTTCAGCCCAAAAAAGAAAAAAATACCAGGTTTTTTTGACGATCTGGCTATACTTCCGGTCCGCCAGTTCAACAATGTGATGTAGAAATGAAAAATGAATATTTTTTTTGTAAGTACTATGGCTATTTGCAACCAATTTCGTTTTATTGAGCAATAATTACAAGATTCAAAATTAAACTTAAAAAAAGGGGTTTTTAAAAGATTATAATAAATGTTCCACATGTTGCCCATTTTGATTGACACACATCTCTATGCGCTTTTGAAATGAGGTTCCCACTGTTCCTAAGACTGCCGGTGTGATAGATCTAAAGTCAGTTATTCTTTCCGTCATATTTTGTACTGTTGTTGGTGTGTCTATAAACAATTTCCTTCACGTATCCCCATACAAAGGAAGCCATTTTTGTAAGATCTGGAGATCTAGCAGGCCATTTAGTGAATCCATTTCTTCCAATCCATTAATGAGGGTAGGTATTATTCAAGTGATCTCTAACTGCATTTAAATAATGTGGTGGAGCACCGTCTTGCTGAAACCACATCCTATTTCGAATTCTTTCAGGGAGATTTACCAATAATTGTGGCAGATAGTTTTCCAAAAAATGAAGATAAATAGCTCCAGTCAATGTACCATCAAAGAAATGTGGCCCTATTACATATTCTTCAATAATTCCTCCCCAAGCGTTTATAGACCATCTGTGTTGGTTATCAACTTGCATAAAAAAGTGAGGATTTTCCGAAGCATAGTAATGGAAATTGTGCCTATTGACAAATCCATTTTTAAGAAAAGCTGAATAAAACATTATTGAAGAAGCTGACATCATCTTGCATTTTACCTCTGCCCAATTACAAAATTGTTGGCGTTTTTGAAAATCGTCATCAGATAATTCCTGGTGCATTTGAATATGATATGCATGCAACTTATTTGT
Source organism: Stenurella melanura (assembly GCA_963583905.1). Classification (NCBI taxonomy): domain Eukaryota; kingdom Metazoa; phylum Arthropoda; class Insecta; order Coleoptera; family Cerambycidae; genus Stenurella; species Stenurella melanura. The sequence continues at coordinate 17,986,457 of OY757309.1, forward strand.
TTTTAAGATTCAACCTACAGACCGTCTACTTATTCCCACTAATGAGCTCACTTCTCTTTGATTAACATGGGGATTCTCAACCGTTGCCTGCACCACAGAAAACTCATTTTCTTCGTTCACAACACGTTTTATTCTTTCACTTTTTTTATATTCAATATTTCCAGTTTCCAGAAATCTATCGAGAAGGTTTTGGAAGCTGCTAACATCAGGAATCCTTCTTTCCGAATAACGTTGGTGATAAATTCTATTGGCAAGTAAACAATTTCTGTCTGACTCGCTCAAAACAAAAATCATGTCTACAAGTTCCGTTTTATTAAAATTCATATTGTACAATTCCAAATATTTTAAATTCAATACAAATTGTAACTAACGACCGATAAGTGTGATAAAGGCTCCGTTGTACACGACAATTTATACCAAACTGAGGTTTTATTGCTTGTCGAATAACGAAAACGACAAAAAAATGTACAAAAAAACATTACAATAAAGGACCTGGAAAATTACTATTTGCTCATTTCAATGGATTGGAAGAAATGGTCCCACTAAATGGCCTCATTTGAAAATTACATAAAGACGTGTCAATCAAAATGGGCATCACGTCGAACACCTATTTATGTATTTTTCTAATGAATTATTTGAGGGAACCTCTTTTTTTAAGTTATTCTTGAATTTGACATTTATTTATAACACGAAAATGGTGGCAATTAGCCATAGGGTAAGTACTTACAAAAAATGTTCGTTTTTCATTTTTACATCACATCGTTGAAAAATATAGAATGTTACATTTGAAAAAATTGAGAAAATTCAATTTAAAAAGTTCTTAATTGAAAAATAATTTTTGGCCACCCTGTACAGTTTTAGGAAATAAAAATTATTCAGAAACATTAATTAGATGTCTCGTAATTGGTATTCACATAAGTTTTTCTTAAAACCCATAATTGTGACTGTGGTGATTTTTTTAATATCCATCTGCAGATTGCATTATTTCAACAAAAAAATTCATTCCCTCCAAGTGGTTGGGAGATATTCAATGCTAATATAGGAATGAATAGAGCCTAGAAAGAGGCTTCAAAAAATGTACTGATGTACATAGCATTCCATTTTGAAAAAAGCACTTGGTCCTGTAATTTCGTCTTGTATCTTCGAAATAATTTCCAGTTAAAGACTTTTTTATCTAGTTCACTTGCAATTTTTTTTAAATTTCTAGCTGTCGTAAAACTCGAGATATCGAGGGCCGACGCACTATTGCCCCACCCTGTAGGTATTGATCAACAGTTTAATGTTTTCCTCTTATTTTCAAATGAGATTGTTCTCTCTCGTTAGAAGCAAATAAATCATATTACGTGTGTATGTATACGCTAAAATGATAAACATGTTCAATCTAACAATCTCGAAGGTATAATCAATAAATGTGTCTGTGGTGAGAAATTCAATTTCGACACATTAAAATTTATTGAAAAGGACAGAATTTACAATTTCATGGAAATAGCAGCACGGTTCAGGTAATTTAATAACTAGTGTGGAGTAGTAGGTGTGTTATTTATGAGGAATCCTTTTAAACCAAATGGGTTTGTACCGAAACTTGTTTGATAAATAAAATATAGCAGTGCAAGACTTTCCAATGTGACAATCAGATTATCTGATAATGGGGTTACAAATGCATTTCGGATTATTTTATTAACACTTGAGGCGAGGCCGGTGATCGTTCATTCACCCGGCGCATCCGGCAGAAGATAAAGTTTATTTTATTACAAGGCTTACTGAATCAAACCAAATTTTATAATTGTAAATTGTCCTTTTTTGACATTTTGCTTACAATAATCTGCGTTTTATTTACTGATATCTAAAAACTCATTTTAAAATTACAAAAAAGCACATGACAGTCCAGGCGACACGGCGAAAGAAATGTCAATTTTTTGACAAATTGAGGTTATTGCTCGAATACTATTGGTCTGGGGGAAAAATGTATAGAGCGTTTTATATAGAGAACTAGAATGGGCTATCGCCCATTCTAGCTCCTCCGGAGGGGTGACAGCTAAAGCTGTCAATGCGAGTGCTCCGCACTCGATTAGGTAACGCTTGAATCATTGTAGAAAGCTTGATTTTTAGTTTTCAATTTTCACTTTTTTTGGGTTTTTTAAATTTTAAGTTTTCGGTTTTTTAATAATTTTCAGTTTTTTAGTTTTTCGGTTTTTTATCATTCAGTGTTTCGGTTTTTCAGTTTTCAGTTTTTAATTTTTTCAGTTTTTCAGTCTTCAGTTTTTAGTTTTTTAGTTTTTCAATTTTTCAATTTTCAGTTTTCACTTTTTCAATTTTTTAATTTTGTTTTCAATTTTCAGTTTTTAGTTTTTCAATTTTTCAGTTTTCAGTTTTTGTGGTTTTCCGTTTTTAGTTTCATTTTTCAGTTTGTCAGTTTTTCAGTATTTCAGTTTTTCAGTTTTTCAGTATTTTAGTCTTTCAGTGTTTCAGTTTCTCAGTTTCCCAATTTTCCAGTTTTCCAGTTTCAGTTTTAAAGTTTTAAAGTTTCGAAGTTTTGAAGTTTTTAATTTTCTAAGTTTTTAAGTTTCTAAGTTTTTAAGTTTTTAGGTTTTTAAGTTTTTAGGTTTTGAAGATTTGCAGTTTTTAAGTTTTGAAGTTTTTAAGTTAAGTTTTTCAGGTTTTCAGTGTTTCAGTTTTTTGTTTTTCAGTTTTTCAGTTTTTCATTGTTCAGTTTTTCATTTGTCAGCCTTTTATTTCAGTTTTTCGGTTTTTCAGTTTTCAGATTTTCAGTTTCTAGTTTTTCACCTTTCGATTTTTTAGTTTTCAATTTTTCAAGTTTTCAAGATTTCAAGTTTTCAAGTTTCCAAGATTTCAAGTTCTCAATTTTTCAAGTTTGCAAGTTTTCAAGATTTCAAGTTTTCAAGTTTTCAACTCTTCAAGTTTTTAAGTTTCCAAGATTTCAAGTTTTCAATTTCTCAATTTTTCAAGTTTGCAAGTTTTCAAGATTTCAAGTTTTCAAGTCTTCAAGTTTATCAGTTTTTCATTATTTCAGTTTTTCAGATTTTCAGATTTTTAGTTTTTCAGTTTTTCAATTTTTCAGTTTCAGTTTTTCACTTTCATATTCGATTAGGTACTTCAGCAACCTTCACATTCCGAGTTTCAGCTGAATCGGACGGCAAATAAGAAAGTTACAGTAAATAGCGGATATTAGGCTATGGGGACGCCGCCATTTTGAAATTTTCAATGTCGACGTCATATTCACAATCAACTACTTCAGTAACTTCAACATATCGAGTTTCATTTGAACCGGACGATAAATAAGGAAGTTACAGTAAATGATGAATATTATGCTACGGGGACGCCGCCATTTTGAATTTTTGAGTTACGATAACATATTCGTGATCTGTGACCTCGATAACATATACATACCTATTTTCAGACGAATGGCACCGTAAATGGTAAAATAGGTCCTGCAACTCGGCCGCCATTTTGAATTTTTCAATTTCGACGTCATATTCACAATCAGCTACTTCAGTAACTTCAACATACCGAGTTTCATTCGAATCGGTTGGGAAATAAGAAAGTTATAGTAAATAATGGATATTAGGCTATGGAGAGGCAGCCATTTTGAATTTTTGAGTTGCGATAACATATTCGTGATCTGTGACCTCGATAACATATACATACCTATTTTCAGACGAATGGCACCGTAAATGGCAAAATGTGTCCAGCAGCTCCGCCGCCATTTTGAATTTTTCAATTTCGATTTCGGATTCGTATTTGGCGATCTCAAAAACCCCCACATACCGATTTTGAGAGGTGTGACGCCAAAATCGACAAACATCGTCCGCCATTTTGGCGCCGCCATCTTGAATTTTGCGATTCTGACATCATATTCGTGATCAGCGTGGTCGATAATCCCCGAGTACCAAATTTCAGGTCAATCGGACGACAAATAAATTTAATTGCGTTTTTCGATGAATTTGGCTCACCCTATATCAGCATTATTTTGCTCACTCTGTAAATTACAAATTACCCAGAATTCCTAGTATATTGTTATGTGCGTTAGTTAAAATGGCGGAAGCAAAAACATGGACTTTCAAAACGGTCATTTCTCAGGAAATAAGTGGAGTTGAAAGGCGTTCTATGTCTCAAATTAATCGGAAAGGATGATATTTTGTTGTGATAGTGGAGTGTGCGGGCCAAATCGGAAATTCGGCCCGGCACGGGCGTGTGAATGTTGGGTTTTTTTGTGAGAAAGTGAAAAACATCTACGTACATATAAATTCATAATTAAGCAATTACTTGGAATAGAAGCTCGTTCTGTGTCTCGATGGAAAGGGGGAGCTTTGCCCTTTCCCGTGATACCAAATTGTATAGGGAAAATCGAAAATTCGGCCTCGCAGGGGCGAGACAAATGTGACAAATTTGAGTGTGTTAAAACGTAACCTAGAAAATTGTAAAACATGAAATCTTAAAACACTCATATTTTAGTTAATACTGGACATAGAGGCTCGATCTTGGTCTCTATTTAAACACGAAGATTCGCATTTTATTCGTGCAGTACGTGCCCTGGGTTAATTAAAAAATTTAGTGTAGTTCTGTGCGAAATAAGAATGGATATTTTCGTAAAAATCGAAAACCGTAAGTACTTTAAAAATCCATAAGTAAATAAATATCGGGAGTGAAACGGCGTGCGACGTCTCTCTGGAAAGCAGAAGAACGTAGCTTTCCGGCGATACCAAGTTCGACCGAAAAAATGGAAAATTAGGCTCGCGGCGAGCGCGACAAAAGTAGCTTTTCTCGGATCTTTTAAATTTAAAATTTCACGTATTTACGAAAAATTCTTCCACTTTGACCGCCCGTAGCTCGTTAATCTTTGGAGCTGTAGAAAAATAAAAAAAAAGACTTTTAGATAATTCATTTTTCTACATTTTCGTTAGGGCGAAGTATTTTGCTCTAGGAGGCCCCGTTTAGAAGATATGGAGGTTTAAAGGTAAAAACGTCAAATTTTTCGCCTTTTCGCACCGCCGCACCTTCCGGCCGATATCTCTGAAACGAAGCGTCGTACGGAATTTTTGAAGATACAGGAGGAAGCGGAAAGAAACGCTCTTGTCCTTTGAGATTTTTTTATTTTGAGCTAGTTCCAGCCGTTTTCGAGTTATAGGCGAAAAACCGAAAAAATGAGTCTCGCTTCGGATTCGAATCAGCGCAAAAACGTGCAATCTTAAAACGTCCGTATTTTTCGAAATACATATTTTTGAGCGCCGTACGGCGTCGCGGCGGAACGGGGAGAGGTTCTAGTTATCGCTAGCCGCAAACTGCGAGGTCGAACTCGAAAATTAGGCCCGGCAGAAGCTAACGAAAATGGTAAATTTTTGACGTTTATGAAATACCAAAACGCCTTCCCCTATTTTCTCTCGTCCCCCTCGACTCCTCATTCCCAAAAATAAGAGGCGAGAGAGATAGGCGATTTTCGTCCGTTAATAAAGAAAAAACCCGGAAAAATACCGGAACCGAGTATAGCCTATACACTACAGAATTCCCTCCCGAAGCATCGGAGGCGGGCGCGGACCGGCGAAATTAAGCGCGTCTTAACATCTCGAATTTTTAAGATCGCAAAGAGGAAGGGGCTCGCACCAACTGGATTTTATTACTATGACTAGAAAACGCTGCGCGTTTTCTAGGTCCTCCGGACGGGTGACAGCTGACGCTGTCAAATTGAGTGAACGCTTGAATCATTGTAGAAAGCTTGAATCATTGTAGAAAGCTTGGATTTCAGTTTCGATATCAGATTCGTCATCAGCGACCTGAAAAACATCTAGGTACCGATTTTCAGTCGAATCGGTCCATAAATGACACATGTTGTCGGCCATTTTGTTTGCCGCCATATTGAATTTTGTAAATCTGATGTTATATTCGTTATTAGCTACACTAATAACCTGTACGTACCGAGTTTCATTGGAATCGGACGGTAAATAAAAAAGTTACGATAAATGGCTATGGGGACGCCACCATTTTGAATTCTTTAGCGACAGCGACAGATTCGTGATCTGTAGCCTCGATAACACTCACATACCTATTTTTGGACGAATGCCGCCTTAAATAACGGATCGTGTCCCGCAATTTGTGCCGCCATTTTGAATTTTTCAATTCCGTAGACATGATCGTTATCGGCTACTCTAATTACCTCTAAATATCGAGTTTCAGAGGAATCGGTTGGCAAATAAGAAAGTTACAGTATAATAGGCCATGGGGACGCCGCCATTTTGAATTTTTCAATTTCGATGTCATATTCATAATCAGCTACTTCAGTAACTTCATCATACCAAGTTTAATTGGAATCGGAGGGTAAATAAGAGAGTTACAGTAAAAGATGGATATTAGGCTGTGGAGAGGCCGCCATTTTGAATTTTTGAGTTACGATTAGATATTCGGGATCTGCTACCTCGATAACACATAGGTACTTATTTTCAGACGAATGGCACCGTAAATGGCAAAGTATGTCCCGCAACTCGGCCGCCATTTTGAATTTTTCAATTTCGACGTCATATTCACAATGAGGTACTTCGGTAACTTCAACATACCGAGTTTCATTCGAATCGGTCGGTAAATAAGAAAGTTACAGTAAAAGATGGATATTAGGCTATGGAGACGCCGCCATTTTGAATTTTTGAGTTACGATTTGATATTCGTGATCACTGACCTCGATAACACGTACGAACTTATTTTCAGACGAATGGCACCGTAAATGGCAAAATATGTCCCGCAACTCGGCCGCCATCTTGAATTTTTCAATTTCGATTCCGGATTCGTAATCGGCGACCTCGAAAACCCCCACACACCGAATTTGAGCGGTGTGAGACCAGAAATGACCTAAGTTGCCGGCCATTTTGGCGCCGCCATTTTGAATTTTGCAATTCTGACGTCATATTCGTGATCAGCGTGGTCGATAACCCCCCAGTACCAAATTTCAGGTCAATCGGACGACAAATGAATTTAATTGTAATTTTCCTATGAATTTGGCTCACCCTATATAAATTTATTTTGCTCACCCATACCGTTGTCATTGTATTGATTTTTATTTAATGTTTATCATTTATTACAGTGAACTGCATTGCCGGTCGAAATTTGTCTCGCAAGCGAAAACATGGACTTTTGAAACGGCGATATTTCAGGAAATAATGGGAGTGGAGAGGCTTTCTAGGTGTCAAATTAATCGGGAAGGACGATATTTTGTTGTGATAGTGGAGTGTGCGGGCCAAATCGGAAATTCGGCCCGGCACGGGCGTGTGAATGTTGGGTTTTTTGGGTGAAAGTGAAAAACATCTACGTACATATAAATTCATAATTAAGCAATTACTTGGAATAGAAGCTCGTTCTGTGTCTCGATGGAAAGGGGGAGTTTTGCCCTTTCCCGCGATACCAAATTGTATGGGGAAAATCGAAAATTCGGCCTCGCAGGGGCGAGACAAACGTGACAAATTTGAGTGTGTGAAAACGTAACCTAGAAAATTGTAAAACATGAAATCTTAAAACGCTCATATTTTAGTTAATACTGGACATAGAGGCCCGATCTTGGTCTCTATTTGAACACGAAGATTCGCATTTTATTCGTGCAGTACGTGCCCCGGGTTAATTGAAAAATTTAGTGTAGTTCTGTGCGAAATAAGAATGGATATTTTCGTAAAAATCGAAAACCGTAAGTACTTTAAAAATCCATAAGTAAATAAATATCGGGAGTGAAACGGCGTGCGACGTCTCTCCGGAAAGCAGAGGAACGTAGCTTTCCGGCGATACCAAGTTTGATGGGAAAAATGGAAAATTAAGCCCGCGGCGAGCGCGAGAAAAGTAGCTTTTCTCGGATATTTTAAATTTAAAATTTCACGTATTTTCGAAAAATTCTTCCACTTTGACCGCTCGTAGCTCGTTAATCTTTGGAGTTGGGAAAAAACAAAAAAAAAGACTTTTAGATAATTCATTTTTCTACATTTTCGTTAGGGCGAAGTATTTTGCTCTAGGAGGCCCCGTTTAGAAGTTATGGAGGTTTATACGGAAAAATGTCGTATTTTCCGCCATTCTGCACCGCCGCACTTGTCGGGCGATATCTCCGAAACGAAAAATCTTACGGAAATTTTGAACGTACCGGAGGAAGCGGAAAGAAACGGTCTTGTCCTTTGAGATTTTTTTATTTTGAGGTAGCTCCAGCCGTTTTCGAGTTATAGGCGAAAAACAGAAAAAATGAGTCTCGCTTCGGAAACGAAAAAGCGGAAAAACGTGCAATCTTAAAACGTCCGTATTTTTCGAAATACACATTTTCGAGCGCCGTACGGCGTCGCGGCGGAACGGGCAGAGATCGTAGTTATAGCTAGCCGCAAGCTGCGAGGTCGAAATCGAAAATTGAGGCCGACAGGAACGAAAATAAATCCAACATTTTTGACGTTTACGAAATACCAAAACGACCTCTCCTATTTTCTCTCTTACCCCTCGACTCCTCATTCCCAAAAAAAGCAGGCGAGAGAGATAGCGGACTTTTAGTCGTTAATAACTAAAAAACCACGAAAAATACCCGCCCCGGATACGGCCTAAGCGACGTAAAATTCGCAGGCGAATCGAAAGACGCCGGACCCGCGCCGAAAAACCTCCTCCCCTCGGAGGAGTTCCTATTGTAAAATCGCAATTTTAGAGGGGTACATACCAACTCCCTATTTTTATTACTACTAGAATGGGCTATCGCCCATTCTAGCTCCTCCGGAGGGGTGACAGCTAAAGCTGTCAATGCGAGTGCTCCGCACTCGATTAGGAAACGCTTGAATCATTGTAGAAAGCTTGAATCAATGTAGAAAGCTTGGTTTTCAGTTTCGATTTCAGATTCGTCATCAGCTACCTGAAAAGCACCTAGGTACCGATTTTCAGTCGAATCGGTACATAAATGACATTTGTTGTCAGCCATTTTGGTTGCCGCCATGTTGAATTTTGTAAATCTAATGTTATATTCGTTATTAGCTACACTAATAACCTCTAAATACCGAGTTTCAGATGAATCGGTTGGCAAATAAGAAAGTTACAGTAAATAAAGGATAATACGATATGGGGACGCCGCCATTTTGAATTTTTCAATTCCGATGTCATATTCACAATCAGCTGCTTCAGTAAGTTTATAATACCGAGTTTCATTCGAATCGGTTGAAAAATAAGAATGTTATAGTAAGTAATGGATATTAGGCTATGGAGAGGCCGCCATTTTGAATTTTTGAGATACGATGACATATTAGTGATCTGTGACCTGGATAACATGTACATACTTATTTTCAGACGAATGGCACCGCAAATGGCAAAATTTGTCCTGCAACTCGGCCGCCATTTTGAATTTTTCAATTTCGACGTCATATTCACAATCAGCTACTTCAGTAACTTCAACATACCGAGTTTCATTCGAATCGGTTGGGAAATAAGAAAGTTATAGTAAATAATGGATATTAGGCTATGGAGAGGCAGCCATTTTGAATTTTTGAGTTACGATAACATATTCGTGATCTGTGACCTCGATAACATATACATACTTATTTTCAGACGAATGGCACCGTAAATGGCAAAATGTGTCCAGCAGCTCCGCCGCCATTTTGAATTTTTCAATTTCGATTTCGGATTCGTATTTGGCGACCTCAAAAACCCCCACATACCGATTTTGAGAGGTGTGACGCCAAAATCGACAAACATCGTCCGCCATTTTGGCGCCGCCATCTTGAATTTTGCGATTCTGACGTCATATCCGTGATCAGCGTGGTCGATAACCCCCGAGTACCAAATTTCAGGTCAATCGGACGACAAATAAATTTAATTAAGATTTTCGATGAATTTGGCTCACCCTATACAGCATTATTTTTCTCCCCCTGTAAAATTACAAATTACGTAGAATTCCTGGTATATTGTTATGTACGTTATTTAAAATGGCGGAAGCAAAAACATGGACTTTGAAAACGGTGATTTCTCAGGAAATAAGTGGAGTTGAAAGGCGTTCTATGTCTCAAATTAATCGGGAAGGACGATATTTTGTTGTGATAGTGGAGTGTGGGGGCCAAATCGGAAATTCGACCCGGCACGGGCGTGTGAATGTTGGGTTTTTTGTGAGAAAGTGAAAAACATCTACGTACATAAAAATTCATAATGAAGCAATTACGTGGAATAGAAGCTCGTTCTATGTCTCGATGGAAAGGGGGAGCTTTGCCCTTTCCCGTGATACCAAATTTTACAGGGAAAGTCGAAAATTTGGCCTCGCAGGGGCGAGACAAATGTGACCAATTTGTGTGTGTTAAAACGTAACCTAGAAAATTGTAAAACATAAAATCTTAAAACACTCATATTTTAGTTAACACTGGACGTGGAGGCTCGATCTTAGTCTCTATTTGAACACTAAGATTCGCATTTTATTCGTGCAGTACGTGCTCTGGGTTAATTGAAAAATTTAGTGTAGTTCTGTGCGAAATAAGAATGGATATTTTCGTAAAAATCGAAAACCGTAAGTACTTTAAAAATCCATAAGTAAATAAATATCGGGAGTGAAACGGCGTGCGACGTCTCCCTGGAAAGCAGAAGAACGTAGCTTTCCGGCGATACCAAGTTCGACCGGAAAAATGGAAAATTAGGCCCGCGGCGAGCGCGACAAAAGTAGCTTTTCTCGGATATTTTAAATTTAAAATTTCACGTATTTTCGAAAAATTCTTCCACTTTGACCGCCCGTATCTCGTTAATCTTTGGAGTTGGAAAAAAACAAAAAAAAAAGACTTTTAGATAATTCGTTTTTCTACATTTTCGTTAGGGCGAAGTATTTTGCTCTAGGAGGCCCCGTTTAGAAGTTATGGAGGTTTAAAGGAAAAAATGTCGTATTTTCCGCCATTCTGCACCGCCGCACATTTCGGGCGATATCTCCGAAACGAAAAATCGTACGTAATGTTTGAACATACCGGAGGGAGCGGAAGGAAACGCTCTTGTCCTTTGAGATTTTTTAATTTTGAGCTGGCTCCAGCCGTTTTCGAGTTATAGGCGAAAAACCGAAAAAATGAGTCTCGCTTCGGATTCGAAACAGCGCAAAAACGTGCAATCTTAAAACGTCCGTATTTTTTGAAATACATATTTTTGAGCGCCGTACGGCGTCGCGGCGGAACGGGGAGAGATTCTAGTTATAGCTAGCCGCAAACTGCGAGGTCGAAATCGAAAATCGAGCCCGACAGTAACGAAAAGAAATCGAACATTTTTGACGTTTACGAAATACCAAAACGACCTCTCCTATTTTCTCTCTTACCCCTCGACTCCTCATTCCCAAAAAAAGCAGGCGAGAGAGATAGCGGACTTTTACTCGTTAATAATTAAAAAACCACGAAAAATACCCGCCCCGGATACGGCCTAAGCGACGGAAAATTCGCAGGCGAATCGAACGACGCCGGACCCGCGCCGAAAAACCTCCTCCCCTCGGAGGAGTTCCTATTGTAAAATCGCAATTTTAGAGGGGTACAGATCAACTCCCTATTCATAATACACACGGCCTCGCGCCGGCCGTGTTGATGATTTGATTATCTTTAACTTTGGAGTGTGAGATCGATGGAAGACGAGTTATTGCACAAAAACCCGATTTTGGTACCTAATTTGCATAATTAAAGATAGTTACGTATAGTTGAGGACAGCAAATATGAGGCAGCTCTTGAATCCGATTTTTGTGATATTTTAGTGTTGTAAAAGGGGCTGACAGTGATGTCATCTGATCAAACCCCGTTGCCATATTCATAAAAAAGGAAGCATATTACCGGAAATAATTTTTAATATCCACATCCACGTAGTAGGATTGGAAGTATAGTAATCGTAAAAAAAAAATTCAAAATTTTTGTCTTGAAATAGGTTTAGAATGTCATGAAACGTCGACATTTTAAATTTGAGCGGAAAAAAATGTTCTGTCTGTCGGTCTGTCTGTAACTTTTTTTGTCCGCACGTTTTCTTCGGAACGATTTAAGTTATTGACTTGAAATTTTGTACATATATATAGTATAACGAGATCTGGAACTGGATTGTTTTTTGAACATATCCGGTGAAGGGTTGGGGGGTAAATAGGGGGAAATAAGTAAAGCAAGATGGTAAGAGTACAGAAACTTGATATTTGGTGTATGCAGTAGATGCCAAGGCCTCAAAATTTTTTATATTTTCCATCTCCCCACCGCCCCGCCCCCACTTCATTATTAAAGGGGTTGATAAAATAAAATTTAGATATTCACTTGAAATTTGGTATACGTATATATTATTGTTATGAATTACACCCCCTTGGAACTGGAGATGATACACCTATGCCTACTGATAGTGACTGGAAGGACTCTAGAAAGAGCCAAGGACTTTTCTAGAGTGTGGTGGAAGAAGATTCTGGTTCAATCTAGAGGTAATTTCAGAGTATATAAGGCGCGATTACCAGCGCGGAAGAAGAAGTTTATTTGAGAAGTGACACGTTCGGTAAAAAGTGAGGTTAAATAAGAGTGTAAAGGATATTTTGAATGTTTGAAGTATTGTATAGTCCGTAAATTATTGAATAAAGTGTTAGTGGTGTTTATCTCTTGTTGAAATTATTTAAAACCCACGGATTCATACAGGGTGTTTCCTAAAAGGTGAATAAACGTAACATTATAATAACATCAGGAACTGGATTATAGCTTGGGATTACTCCGTTGGAGGGTTGGGGGTTAAATAGGGGTAAATAGGGGAAAATAAGTAAAGCAAGCTGGTAAGAGTACATAAACTTAAAATTCGGTGCATCTACTTGAAGCCAAGGCCTCAGATTTTTTTATAATATTTTTCAAACCCTACTCCATTGTTAAAGAGGTTGATAAAATAAAATTGAGATATTCACTTCAAATTTGGTACACATATGTATTATAACGACGCGACATCTGGAACTGGATTATATTTTGTGACGATTCCGGTGAAGGGATGGGGATGTAAGTATAGGTAAATAGGGGAAAATGAGCAAGCTGTGTAGAGTACAAATACTTGAGGTTTGCTGCGTACCTATACTAGAAGCCAAGCCCTCAGATTTCATTATAATATTTTTCAACCCCCCCCATCACCATCACTCCATTAATAAAGGGGTTGACGAAATAGACGTAAGATATTCACTTGAAATTCGATACACGTATGTATTTTTTGTTGAAAGGGTGGAGGGGGGTGTGTAATTGGGAAAAATCAGTAGAGCAAGCTAGTAAGAGTCCAGAACTTCATTTTTGGCGTATGTGCTAGAAACCAATGTATTAATTTTTAACGTTGAAAATGTTTAACAAATCGAAGATGTAACGGTAATACAGAAGTCCAGTAGCGATTTGTGTAACGGTTGGAAATTCGGTTGTTTTTTTTTGGACACGAAAGCGTTCGGTGATGTTACATCGTATACTTTTTGAAAGATCCAAATTTTATTTTGAATTTGATAAATTCTGATACCTAGAATCATATTCTTGCATTATTACGTCTCGACGCTGATCGACGCCTAGCATCGTTTTTGTAAAACTTGTGTATTTGATAAATTTTGATATCTAAATCTATGTTCTTGCATTTTTATGTCTCGGCGCCGACCGACACCTAGTGTCGTTTGTGTAAAATACGTGTATTTGATAAATGTTTATTCCTAGATTCATATTTTTGCATTTTTATGTCTCGGCGCCGACCGACACCTAGTGTCGTTTGTGTAAAATACGTGTATTTGATATATGTTTATTCCTAGATTCATATTCTTGCATTTTTACGTCTCGACGCCGACCGACGTCAAGCGTCGTTTTTGTGTATAACTTATGTATTTGATAAACTTTGATATCTATATTTATGTTCTTGCATTTTTACGTCTCGACGCCGACCGACGCCTAGCGTCGTTGTTGTAAAACTCGTGTATTTGATACATTTTGATACCTAGATTCTTATTCTTGCATTTTTATGTCTCGACGTCCACCGACGCCTAACGTCGTTGTTGTAAAACTTCTGAATTTGATACATTTTGATATCTAGATTCATATTCTTTCATTTTTTCGTCTTGACGCCGACCGACGCCTAGCGTCATTTTCATCTGCATGTGGAAGTAGTGATTCCTTAGCCAACGGTTTTTTAACCCTAGTTCAAACACCGACATGTAAATATTCTCTATATTTAACTATCCTTTAAAGGCTGATAGCTTACTGATTCTGAAATTAAAATAAAAATTTTATTAGATTCTAAATTAAATTATTTACGACCTTCCATGGCTTCTTGGGGGTCAAGTAAATAAAAGCCAACTTTATATTGTACAAGTTTTGGTGCCTCATATTCACTGTCTACAACTGTACCACTACAGTTGGTACATTTTTATATGTTATTCCTCACCTCGAAACAAAGATTTTCAAAAAAAACATTGCGGCCTCAATTTGTCAAAGAAAAATACTTATCGCCTGGCTTATAATATAGACAAAAAAAATTTTTTTTGCTATGATCGTAACTCGACATATTTCAACAATTTCTCCTTTCGTCAGCTATTGTTCCTGGCAAATGAAATTATTTCAAAAACTATACCTATAGATATATTTCGTTATAGAATGTGTACTACAAACTTGTATCGATCCTCTAGCATCATATGAATGGAAGAAGTGTGCAGTGCAGAAAGAAAGCGGCACTAAGGTCGCCTGCCTCACCTTCCTCCGCAAAATCTATTTTATTGCACAAAATAAAGGTAATAACAAATAAAAACACATGACAGATGTTTATTTCTAAACCTAAAGATTCATTAATTGGAATAATTGGAAGTAGATGATAATTTGAACTTATTTCGTTAAAGGGCTGGAGGATAAATAGGACTGTATAGGGATAAATAATAATACAGATAAATTAAGCAAGCCAGTAAGAATTCAGAAGCTTTGAATTTGGTATAAAAGGTATTAGCGTTTCTTGGGATCTGTTCAATTTAGAATTTAAAAATAGGGCTAAGGGGGTTCTTGGATATGGCGGATCTAACGCAAATATTTTCATGTATATGTCTAATACTAACACTTATAAAATGATCTCTTGGTTTTGATGTTACTAGCTTGATATTTACAAGATTATTCTCGTTTCTGATAAAAAAGAAACGAGTTAGGTGACTTGTATTGGCTACTAACAAAGAGTGCTGACCTTGCATGTACATTTTACAAAAATTCGTCCATAATAAAAAACAAAAAGAGATAGTTATAGGAAATGCTAATATCAATCGATGCAGAATTTAATACTCTAATAAATTATGTGAAAATATACAGGGAGTTTCATATGAAAAAATTGACTTCTGGACCTTTGAACTAAAATAATGTTCGACTGTAAAAATAAAATACCCTGTATGATATTATGAAAATATAAGAAAATTTTTAGCTAGATCATAGGGTATGAGTTTGAAAAGAAAGTCTCTAAATCGGTCACATGATAGGAGATATCGATTTTTCTTTCGGCAGGGTAGGAACCGTCAAATATCTCCTAGAATATTATTTGTCACGAGAACTGGTAGGTTTAAGAGTATATCATGGTACATAAACTCAAGCTAAAATTTTATGAGAAATCCAAATATGCAATAAAATATAGGGTGTTCCATTTAAAATAACAAAGTTAGGAGCTACATCCGGTATAAGCGGAAGTAAAACATGCATGAAAATATGTTCGTTACATCCGCCATATCCAACAACTCCCTTGGCCGAATTTTAAATTTTCTAAACTGAATATGCTAGACACAAGGTGGCAATTTTTTTTTATGACATCTACCATCCTCCTTTCTATTATTGAGATATTCACTTGAAATTTGGTACACGTATGTATTACAACGGCATATCGAACTTAATTATATTTTGAGCTGATTCCGTTGAACGGTTGATGGGTAAATATGGGAAAATAAGTGAAGCAAGCTAGTAAGAGCCCCCAACCTTTTTATGTCATGTGCCACCTTCACTCTATTATTAAAGGGGTTAGTAAAATAAAATTAAGATGTTGACATGGAATTTGGTACACGTATTAAAACGAGATCTGAAACTAGTATGAGCTTATTCCACTGAAGGGTTGAGGAGTAAATAGGAGTAAATTATACTCTTCGCCGATTTACTATACTTGTTATATAATTGTTGCACATTCTATAGGATACTCTTCGCAGTTTTTTTGTAAATGATAATAGTTTCAAAATTTTTTTGTTTACTTACAAAACAATTTAAGTATTTTTATTTCAAAAATTGATAACTTTTTATTTATTGATCGATTTTGTTCAAAAATATAGGGTTTTTCCTCTAGCTAACACTAATTAACTGTCCAAATTTCAATGCAATCGGACTTTTCGTTCTTAAGTTATCGTGCTCACAAGAAACGTGAAGGACAGACAGACGGACGGATATTTTGAAAGTTCAATTCAACACAGTGAGATGAAATTTTTTTCTCTACGAGCAATATTACCGGTTTTAGAAATGTGCCGATCTAATGCAATATACTCTTCGTTTTGTATTTGCGAAGAGTATAATAAAGAAGCAAGCTAGTAGAGTCCAGAAACTTGATATTTAATATATATACTAGATACCATGGTCTCATTTTTTTTATCCCATCTGCGACTTTCACCGCCACCTTCAACATTCCCACTTCATTATTAAACGAGTTAACAAAATAAAATTGTCTTTTAGTGTTTGTATGGGAACCCCCCCCTTACCACCTTGACGCAGACGATTTTGAGTACTATATTGTTACGTTAAGCTCCCCTAGGTGTAGGTGGCGTAATTAATAAGTCGGAACTGCATTCATTATTAGCATGCCTTCACACCAATTCTATATTCTGCTGCTATGGTTCAACTGCCTCTTCAGAGGTGGCACCAATGAATAAACAGTTTTCTATATTTAAATTGTGATTTCTAAAAAAGCGGATAGAGACTTTGCTAAATTGTTCCAGATAGCTGTACGAGAAGGTTATGGAAAGGGGTGAACCTTTCAGGAATTTCCTGGAGGCATCTGGTGGTTTATATAAGGCTATCAATTCACGGAAGATAGTAGAACTTTAAATGAGTTCAGTTCAGTAATGTTCAGATAAATTCGAAGTGTTCCAAAGTAAACCGTAAAGTGAAATATCAAATAATAAACATTGTTTAAGATTTGTTAGTCTAATAAATATTTTGCGGATAATAAATTAAATAAATTGTGTTAGTGATTATCTTGTGTTATAATTTCCAAATCCACGGACTAGGGGTGGCTCCCAGGGGGTGAAAATATTTTGCAATATTATTACAATTCTATGAACAATTATTTCCACATACTGAGGTGCAAAATATCAAGTCTTCGTTAATACAGTGCGATCGAAAAAGAATGAAGGTTACGTAACTCAGAACAGTCACTAAAATTATCAAAATTGGTTTCTATTCTACGTATATTATTAAAACTAATTTCCTGTGTTACTAGACTAGGAAATACTAAAATGAAGATGACCGCCACTTTGTGTTCAGCTCATCGAACGTGTTGTTAGGTGTAATTTTGCGGATTTCGTGAGGTTTCAAAACTTAATTTTGGATTATTTAACATCCACAATTATCCTTAATCAATTCATGTGGCGAATTTTGTTTGATAAGATGGAGACGAGTTCATACTTGAAAAAAAAAGTTAATGCTATCAGTTTACATCTCTATATATTAAATAAGGGAGGCTTTAATACAGATGCCGATGTATTTCCGAATGTTACACACATATTGTAATTATATGATTTTTGAAAGTAATACATAATTAAAAGAATAAGTCCAAGATATTCAAAAAGCCGAAGCTTACAAAGTTGTCGTGTTCCAACCTCAACTTTTCCTAGTTGAAAAATCGAAGTAATTTAAAAAACACTGGCGTCATTTTTATGGCCACACTTCCACAATTAATAACACAGCCAAAACTTGGCATTTTGTATTATATAATGTCCACAAAAGTACTAATATGATGCAAAGTTCGATCAGTTTCCATTTAACATCTTGGGAATTTGGGTTTGTTGTCCCTAAACTCTGACAAATGTATAAATTTGAGACGTGGCGCGCACGCGGCCTATATAAATCACTAAGTCACTGTCACCTACATGCAAATGTTGAAAGTATCACAAAATAGTGTGAGTGGCACATAAAAAATCTTTAGTGAGCGGCACATTCACTCTTTCTCGATCTCCCTGTAGATACTTGGCTGGGAAATCTGAATGTGGAAGTAGTGACTCCTTAGGCAACAGTCTTTAATTAATCGTATCTGCTTCAAACATATCTCCGAATCATGATTGATCATCAGTATCACTTACTACATGTTGAAAAGAAAACGTTATATTTTCTTGATCCATCTGATTGTCATTATCGCCAGAATAATGATTTTGAAATGTAAACAACACGTAAACAATCACGTACCTCTCGCAGTGTTATCAATATTAAATTGTAATAAATGCTCTGCGTCAGAATGTGATTTAGATATGTTATTTATGATTTACTGATGACATCAAAATCATGTTTTCTTCCAGTCATATGATCGTAGAGAAAAGATATAAATTACTGAGTGCAATGGATTTTATTTTATTTTTTTTTTTTTGAGGTTATGCATATTCACTAAAAATACCTAAACAGATTTGTACTAACATTTATCCTGATCAACAGAACCTGAAATATTCAAAAAAATTCTGAGCAAAAACAAAAAATAAAGACGTTTTTTTAACTCGCAGAAAATATGGCTTTAGTATCGCGGACAAAATAAATAATCGGTCTACAAACCCTCTGTGATATTCAGAATAAACAAAAAAATCTCGCTATTCCAAGACAATTCATTTTTCACAAAAATGTCCGCTTATTTGTCTCCACTTATATCATATCGTCTCTAAGGACATTTTATATAGTAAAATAAATATTGGTATTATTGATTTCACATTTGAATGCACCGTGGCGCGGAATGCATGTTCATATGCTACCTCATATAAATGATATATTCATTTCACCGGTTCATCGCCGTAAAATATTACGATTTCTATGGCTTTTCTTCTCTTATCCAAAACGTTTTACATTCTAAATGAAACATATTTTCTATTCAAATTGAATTCTGTAACGCGCTCGCAATACAAATTTTGTTCTATTGTTAGCATTTAAAATTGTATGGCTGACATGTCATCATATTGTAAGTGGAAGAATTTCAATTTTATGATTTATTTCATATACAGTTTATATAGTGTGCCTAGATTTTTTTCAGTTCTAAATAATCTGAATATTATGTTCACTGATATTCAAAACTATATGCAAAGTCTACAAATAATAGGAAAGTTGGGAACATTTTGCCATTTAGTTTCTAGTTGTAAACAGTCAATGTATATTTTGACATAAATTTGATACCAAGATACTTGCTTAAATAGTGTATAAAACATTAAAATATGAACTTATCATATATCATTACATCATTAACCCCTTGTTTATAGGATTTTGCAAACAGCGGAAAAAAAACTATCTATGGGAACTAAAAGAAAAACTGTATGTAAATTATATTAATGAAATCTTTGCATACTTTCGATAACCTGACTTCTGGTTATGCTAGTAAATCAAAATCCTAAAATAGATTTGTCCAATTTCTTATATGACATTCTCATTATAACACTAGCATCCAACATAGTCCCCCACGGCTAAGCAGATTAACCTAGTATCTACATGACCCCCTAGGGTATGAAGATTCAGTTAAAAATGGGAACAAAGGCCTAAAATGGATTTATTTATCTACCTACCTTGTCTTAAAAATGTTTTTCATTCTAATGGATTACATTTTCATAGCTTAGCCTTTGAAACGTTGTTCGCCCTTATTCTGAGCTCATTAGAAAGGCACAAAGCCACTCATAACGATGTTTCATGCAAAACCAAGGCAATATTCATGAATAAGTATGAAATATTTATATTTGACACTGACTGATAAAAAACATTTCATACTTATTCATGGATATTGCAAGGCTTGTACCAGGGGGGGGGGCTCTAGGAGGCGACATTTGTGCACTCTTTGACGAAATTGTAACATCACTATTTTGCATATTTTCGCAAATTGTAAAGATCAAAATTGCCGCCCACTGAAATCCGATAAGTACCCCCTATTTATTAGTAGCTACAAACCTGGCCTTGGCCTTGGCACCCTTATCGAGGTAACCTTGTGGTCTTTTCCCAAGTTGCTTCAGAGATTGTTTGCATTCCCAGGAAATTTCAGATTCAAAGGTGTAAGACCTGAGAGCCTTCAACGCTACCTGTTTATATGAAACGCAGGTCTATAGCATAGATTTCTGTTCTTTTAATGATTAGTGGTCTGTGTTGTAATTTTGATGGTAAAGTTTGTCGGATATGGACCAATTAACAGGTGTAAGAAAAAACTTTTTTAAACAGTCGCCTATTCGCCTTCTGAGAATGACACTAAATTGGGGCGACACGTCGACTGTTTAAAAAAGTTGTTTGCTTTACCCTTTCTAATTGGTCTATACCAGTGAAACTTTATAATCAAAGTAGATTTCTGCCTAGAAGACGATTGAGATCATCATGGAGGTAAAAATTATCTACTCTTCATACAGGAAAAGTTTGTAGTTTGGGCTTAGTTCGTCTCCTGGCTCGGTGACTGGTTCCAGTAGCTGAAGTAGCCCAGCATTAAATAAATTAATAAAAGAACTCCCCAGTTGATATTTATCCATGTCGTTATGTGCTGGTAATAGTATTTTGAGTTCTGTATATACTACATATTTTTCTAATTCTATAGAAAATGAGGACTTTTTGAATGTCATTTCAATTTTGAAAAATCTTTTTTCTACTGTAATAGTATTCAAAAGATTTCTATACTCAAAACTAATTTGAGTTGAAAATGTTCTACTTTTTCTAACAAGGTAAGGGCAGCAGTAATATTCCTGCCTGCAGTTGCACGTCCATGTTATTAAGACAAAAAAGCTCTTTCCTAATACTGTAGGTACATATTATTATACATACAGGATAATTTTAGGAAGAGGAGGCAGTGCATATGCATAGTAACCATTTTTTCGACTTGAATTTTTCAAAAACCATAAAAAAGTTGACACTAGGTATCAGTGTGTAGGTAATTTATTGCTGAAACATTTTAAGTAAAGAGATACAAGGCGTTCTCTTTGAAAAAGTTGAATAATGACAGTTTCAGAATATAAATTTTTTATTCATCGTGAAGAACACCCCGTATAATATAGTTCGCCTATGTAAGGCCTGAAAATTAGAACATGGTCTTGACTAACAATCACAGTAAGACAACGCGACGGTCAAATTTATGAAAATAAGATATTTACGAATTTTATTCTTGACCGCTGCAAATACATTTTTTATCAGGAAAAATGGAATACCGGGGCAATGTAGATGTACCTAGTATCGTATGGCCTGATGGACACGACAAGAACTTTATATAATTTAGGCCGGAGCCGTGTCGCCGCTACGATAATTATCAACTACTCACAAGGGGGGTTCAAGTTACCCTTCAAACTCCCCAAGACGAAAATAGACAATATTATACTTACTGTGATTGCCACAGTCTGCTCTCACCATCGAAATCTTATGTCGGGCGGTGCACTTTTAATGAATATACAGGGTGTAATTAGTTTCATGTCATTAAAAAAACTGGTGGTAAGGAACGACAAGACAAACAAAAAAAACCTTATATAACATGGGGTCTAAAGCTCATAGTTTTGGAGAAAAAAAAATAAACAAAAATTTCGCAAATTTTCAATAAAATTTTTTGAGAACTGCTGGAATATTGAGGTAGGTTTAGATCTAGATCTGATCTGAAGAAAACTATACTCTAACTCTCCCTTGTGCAATATTTTAATTACTGTCGGTGTTTCGTTATGTACACACGTCTAACCCGTTCGTTGTTTTTGTTATTTTTGAATTTCGCGTCATTGTGTATTTATAGTTAAGATTTATTTTATTGACTTACCGTTCAAGTTGTCAAATTGTTGATTACGTACAGTCACAACTTACCTGTTCGTTCTTTTTGTATTCCGGTTTGGCTTTTGTACCAAGTTTTTATTTTATTTTTCTTTATTGACAACGTTAGTTGATAGTTTAGTGTTTAGTGTTGAACGAAGTGCGTATGTACTTAATTCGACGTACCGAACTGTGTATTGATACAGATGCAGAGATTTTGAATCATTTAGGTAGGTAGTAAGCTTTTAACCCAGGACACTCATTTATGTTACAAATGTTAATAAACCACTGTCATCGGCGTCGGCGTCGCGAACAAGTTATGACTTGTCTAGCGCGCTGTGCTCATGTTTTAGTCTTCTGCCGAAACAGAAGTCATTTGAGCACAAAAAAAGTCTATATAAGAAAACACTTTTTCTCAGCGAGCAAGTAGTGATCGATCCTTCAAGTAGTAATGTTCCAGCCTTCAGCAACTAATAGTCTTCTGCCGAAACAGAAGTCAGTTGAGCACAGAAGCCAACGCCAATGCTGACGAGGTCATCCCTTCCTCTTGTGTTGTAACCAGACAGTGTGTTTTATTTGAGTTTTATTGTGTTGAGTGTCAAGTGGCAATGCATACCCGGAGTGGCAAGGCAGTAGGCACTGGGGTCGAGAGCGACGTCTCCACGTCGGCCCCCCCTCACTGCACGACGCCCCTCACAGCATCTGACCACGAAGTGCTCCGCCAACACGACGCCCTGACAAGGGGTACGGGGGTCACGCCCGACGTCTCCACGACGGTGGCCCCACACTGCACAGCAAGCAACACAGCAACCCGGCTCGGCGAGGTAAGCATGTCCTCTGATTTCTCCACAGGCACAAGTGCTACGCATGGCGTCGCGACGACGGCGCCCCACTACTGTGCGTCGCCGGGCTCCGCGCCTAGGCATAGCGAGGCAGGACTCGCCACCAACATAGGACACGACACTGGGGTCACGCATGACGTCATCACGACGGTGCCCCCTCGCTGCATGGTACGCAGCGCAGCCACCTGGCACGAAGCCCAGGCAACAAATATGGAATGGAGTAGCAACGATTCTCAGGCGATGCCCCCCTACTGCATGGAGCGCAACGCAGCATCGTGGCATGGAAACTCGGCGATGGAACAGAGATTGGGTGGTGATGATGATATGGTGATGCCCCCTCGCTGTATGGTGGACCCAACAGCATCCCGGGCCAACGACGATTCCTCGACGCTGGGAGATCGCCGCTTCGCTGGATTCGCTTCCACACATGGGGAAGCCTCCCACTCTGGCTCAGGGCTGCCCAGCGGTCAGTACACCATTGCTGCCACACCCGACTGGCCCCAACTCTTCAGCGACGCCTCGCTGACACCTCGCCGCCAGCTGGCCACCCCTCACTGCATGGTACCACCAACAGCAACCAGCCCAAGTCCAAGCACGCCGCCCAACGCACAGTACTTCGTCACGCCTACCTCGTCGGCCGGCGCCTACCACGTCACCCCGCCGTACCAGACGGCAAGACCTAGTGCTACGCCCCAAAGACAAATAGTGCTCCAAAACCAAACGACTGGAACGATCCCAGTC
Organism: Stenurella melanura; assembly: GCA_963583905.1. NCBI lineage: Eukaryota > Metazoa > Arthropoda > Insecta > Coleoptera > Cerambycidae > Stenurella > Stenurella melanura. Next base: position 18,009,954 of record OY757309.1, read on the forward strand.
CCCTCTGCCGCCATAACGGACCAACCCCAACCGAGCTTGGGACTACCCAGCTATGAACAATTAGCGCAACTCCTGGCTCTGACCACTTCAAACCTAGCCTCCATTACCCGGCAGCAAGAAAATTGCCGGCCACCCATTACTGCACGTAACGAATCACAGCCGTACGCCACGGAAAAGGCTAACTTACGTGGACATGGCGACCAACAACGTGAGGCCAGATCTTTCCGGAGGGAAGAGGATCCACGACGACCCGACTACACAGATTCTGGGGAAATGGACCCCCAGTGGCGCCCAACACAAAACCTAGCAGAGAGCATGACAAGACTAATGGAGGGAAGCGTTCAAGCCGCAATACACGCAATACAAGGTCATCACAGGATGCCCACAAGAAGAACGAGAGCGCTGCCCACTTACTCAGGCCTGGAATGGGAGGATCCAGTCAACTTCCTGGATGAGCTCGAGGAGGCGATGCTCCATGAAGACATCCACGGCAGGGATAAAGTGAGAGTAGCTATAGAACAGCTCGAGGGACAAGCCAGACGCACCCTGGAGATGTGGAAGTCCCACAACATCACATACGAATTCTTAAAGGAAAAGCTCCTGCGGCAGTTCAACGACACTGCCACCCTGGGGAAGCTACGCTCCAGGTTACACGGGGAAAGACAAAAAGACGACGAACCCGCCGCCGTTTTTATACAACGCAAAATTGGACTCTGGCTGAGGGTAGAACGGTATACGCCGGAAGAAGAGATGGTTATGGAGGTGCGCGAGCTCCTGCGACCGGAACTAAGATTCGCAACTAGAAATGTCCCAGTGGCCACGATGGAAAGCTTGAGCCGAGTGGCTGAAAACGCCGAGGGTGACTACAGGGAATTTCAGAGGCAACTCCGACCGCTGCCGAGGCCAGCCACCATCCCGCCTGCGAGTAATACTACCAATAGTCTACCAAAGTGCCGCAAGTGCCCGGGATTCCACTATCACCGAGACTGCCCCACCAACCAAACTCAGTCAGAGCCCCAGCAAGGCAACTCCAATTTCCGCGGACATGACTCCAACCAGCGAGCCAACCCCAATTTCCGTGGACACGACTCCAACCAACAGGGAAACCCTAACTTCCGCCAACAAAATGTCCAGACAGGGGGTAACAACTTCCGAGGGCATGGCACCAACTTAAACAACCCTAGCCAACAGGCAGGTCCAACCAATAACCCAGGCCCAGGACAAACATCCACGGCACCACCACAAAGAAGTCAGTCGAACACTAGGCAACAACCCCGCAATGCACCGCCATCGGGAAACTCCCAATGGGTCGGGCAGAACTAGGGCGCCCGGCCCCACCGCTGGAAATCAACAGCCTAGAATTACCGACCAAGACAGAGGACGCAGTGCTGCAACTACAAGCCCAGCAACAAGCCACAACCTTGGTGTCTCCACCACCGACCAAGAAGAATGAGATTGACGAAGCTACAGCCAAGCAGGAGCAGGACACGCATCAACCACGCCCGTTGACACCACGGCAACAAAGCAACAGAGCCGCCGCCTTTGCTTTCCTTTGCCCGGGCCGCCTGGACAGGCGGTCACCAGTCAACACCGTGACGCAAGATGCTACCTCCCTCAGCTCAGACCAGTCAACCACGCTCATTCCTCAGCCTCCATCAGGTGAACAGGAACCCAAGGAAGTAGCGAGTATGGACGCCTTCCCAGACCAGCAGGACGCTGGACTTTCCCGGAAGGATAAAAGGTCAGTATTGCCAACCACTGCCCCACTAATAGCCTCTGTATTCCTCGACAAGGTATTCCCGCCAAGTCAAACCCGAGATGTCAGCACGAAGCCATCTCCCCCGAGGTCACCTCCACTCGGCCTGCCAGGCCCCGAGCCGCCTCCCAGGATTCAGTCCAGCCAGACTGACCTGCTCAGACAACCTCTGCAACAAATCACGGATACCGATGATGACGATACCGATGATGACGATACCGAAGATGACGATCCCGAAGATGACGATACCGAAGATGACGATCCCGGAGATGACGATACCGATGATGACGATACCGAAGATGACGATACCGACGATGACGACAGCAACGACGAGGATGACGATCCCGAGGATCCAGGACATCCAGCCCCGCCAGAACCAGCAGCACCTGCTGTCACAGGACACCAGCCCGCTGCCCCAGAGCCAGCAGCACCCGCTGCCCAACAGCCAACCACGCCTACTGTCACAGGACCAGTAGCGCCCGTTGTCCAGAAGCCAGTCACGCCTACTATCACAGGATCAGTAGTGCCCGCTGCCCAACAGCCAACCACGCCTACTGTCACAGGACCAGTAGCGCCCGTTGCCCAGAAGCCAGTCACGCCTACTATCACAGGATCAGTAGTGCCCGCTGCCCCAAAGCCAGATGCCAACGCACAAGTCTACATCCGTGGACCTGGTACCTACTTCCGCGGACATGGCGACTATCTACGTGGACATAGCACCACAGCCGCCGCTAAACCAAAATTTCCAGCCCGCCGACTGCCTCCAGTCGTGCCTGGCCCATCCACCTCAGCCAAGAGGAAACAAACAAACAAGAATGAGAAGTCCCCGGCGCCGTCAGCCGCACCGCCGCCGCCAGCAGACCCTGGGCCTTCTACGTCAAGACAAGAGCAGCCGCTCGACACGACGCCCATACTGTTCCCGATGCCGTTCTGGGCGAAGGCCGTGACCACGCCTGGCCACGACCGACAGCAGCCATCCGCCAGCCAGATGCCTGTCCCAGTCCGGACACGAGTATTCGTCAACTCGAACGCCAGCCCGAGCTCAGCCGGCTCTGGCGCACCGCTCCAGGATCCCGCTACCTTAGCACGTAGCACAGCAGGACCTAGCAGCCCCCACGAGGCGCTCCAGTATCTCACTGCCTTAGCCCGCAGTACAGCAGGACGTTGCAGCCTCAATAAATCGCTCCAGTCTCCCGTTGCCTTAGCAAGCAACACAGCAGGACGTTGCAGCCTCACAGGTTCGCTCCAGAATCCCGTTGCCTTAGCGAGCAACACAGCAGGACTTAGCAGCCCCCAATTCACAACAGGATCAGGCAGCCCCGGGCGTCGCGGAGACGACGTCCAGAAGAGCGAAACTTGCGATAATATACCAATGTAAATAATTCAACGCCACAGGGCGAAAACTTTGTTCAACTAGAATACATTTATGATTTGTCACATAAAATACTTTAATTTTAAATATCTTGTTTTACCTAAAATATCTTAGTGGACCTATTATTAGTTACTTATATAAAATATCTTACCACACTTAATCTTAGTCTATATATGTTAAAATATCTTAGTTGTTGAAATATCTTAAACTTACTCTTAGTTTATAGTTTTGAAAATATTGTATCCACTCACTCTTACATTATATAATTGAAATTATTGAACTGAAACATAACCTGTATGCCTTTATTAATGTTCAATAAAGTCACAAAAAAGGGGGGTGGTGTCATCGGCGTCGGCGTCGCGAACAAGTTATGACTTGTCTAGCGCGCTGTGCTCATGTTTTAGTCTTCTGCCGAAACAGAAGTCATTTGAGCACAAAAAAAGTCTATATAAGAAAACACTTTTTCTCAGCGAGCAAGTAGTGATCGATCCTTCAAGTAGTAATGTTCCAGCCTTCAGCAACTAATAGTCTTCTGCCGAAACAGAAGTCAGTTGAGCACAGAAGCCAACGCCAATGCTGACGAGGTCATCCCTTCCTCTTGTGTTGTAACCAGACAGTGTGTTTTATTTGAGTTTTATTGTGTTGAGTGTCAAGTGGCAATGCATACCCGGAGTGGCAAGGCAGTAGGCACTGGGGTCGAGAGCGACGTCTCCACGTCGGCCCCCCCTCACTGCACGACGCCCCTCACAGCATCTGACCACGAAGTGCTCCGCCAACACGACGCCCTGACAAGGGGTACGGGGGTCACGCCCGACGTCTCCACGACGGTGGCCCCACACTGCACAGCAAGCAACACAGCAACCCGGCTCGGCGAGGTAAGCATGTCCTCTGATTTCTCCACAGGCACAAGTGCTACGCATGGCGTCGCGACGACGGCGCCCCACTACTGTGCGTCGCCGGGCTCCGCGCCTAGGCATAGCGAGGCAGGACTCGCCACCAACATAGGACACGACACTGGGGTCACGCATGACGTCATCACGACGGTGCCCCCTCGCTGCATGGTACGCAGCGCAGCCACCTGGCACGAAGCCCAGGCAACAAATATGGAATGGAGTAGCAACGATTCTCAGGCGATGCCCCCCTACTGCATGGAGCGCAACGCAGCATCGTGGCATGGAAACTCGGCGATGGAACAGAGATTGGGTGGTGATGATGATATGGTGATGCCCCCTCGCTGTATGGTGGACCCAACAGCATCCCGGGCCAACGACGATTCCTCGACGCTGGGAGATCGCCGCTTCGCTGGATTCGCTTCCACACATGGGGAAGCCTCCCACTCTGGCTCAGGGCTGCCCAGCGGTCAGTACACCATTGCTGCCACACCCGACTGGCCCCAACTCTTCAGCGACGCCTCGCTGACACCTCGCCGCCAGCTGGCCACCCCTCACTGCATGGTACCACCAACAGCAACCAGCCCAAGTCCAAGCACGCCGCCCAACGCACAGTACTTCGTCACGCCTACCTCGTCGGCCGGCGCCTACCACGTCACCCCGCCGTACCAGACGGCAAGACCTAGTGCTACGCCCCAAAGACAAATAGTGCTCCAAAACCAAACGACTGGAACGATCCCAGTCCCCTCTGCCGCCATAACGGACCAACCCCAACCGAGCTTGGGACTACCCAGCTATGAACAATTAGCGCAACTCCTGGCTCTGACCACTTCAAACCTAGCCTCCATTACCCGGCAGCAAGAAAATTGCCGGCCACCCATTACTGCACGTAACGAATCACAGCCGTACGCCACGGAAAAGGCTAACTTACGTGGACACCACATTTAAATTTTCTAAAATATAAACAATCCAAATTAAAAAACACACATGTAAAGAAATGCTCTGTTTAAACCTCTATGGCCATTATTTGCTTGCAAGGGTGCACGAAGAGAGAACGAATTATTTACCTCTTTATACTTGCCTCAGTTCAGTTGAGGCGGTACATCAAAGGCATTCGATGATCCTTTGACCCGCGTGTGCCGGCCAGCACTTTTTTATGACAATTTAAAAGTTGTATAATTGGGAAGTACAAGTCCATCGACCAAGAAAAGCAGTGGTTCTCAATAGTTGTCTACCATAATATTAAATATGTTAACCTAGATCAGTGTTTTTCAAAGTGCCCCTAGAGGGAAAAGTCATAAAGGTTTTTTTGTTTGTCTAGTCGGTCCCCATTACCAGTTTTTTTTAATGACATGAAACTGATTACACCCTGTATCTTATAATTAGCACTTTCTCAGAAACACTTCTTAATAATTAAGACCGTCGATGGATTCTATGAATATTCGGACAAGTACACACCAAAGATCTTTTCATTTATTGAAATAATTCATAAAATGTAAAAAATAGAAATATTCAATACTTAACTAATGTATATAAAGCAAACATCAAAGAGCACCACCACTCGGCAAGCCGTTACCTCCCGTAGGAGTGTAACCCATCCAGCGTCGAGAAAACTATGACAATCGACTGTATAAAAAGATTCAGACTCAGAATTAGTAATGATTGTAAAATGTATGCAGAACTTTTTGAAAATTATTCACTTTTAATTTTGCTCTGAAATTATCGAAATGATTGTCAGGATGCTTAAAGAACCTATCTATATGAGTTCGATGGTTTTCCTGCTTTTATAAACGTACTAACGGCATCGAACCCTAATATGCTTTTTTTCCGTCGACTCGCCCTCGAGCAACCTACTATGGCGATGTCCGCCTGAACCGGGATAAAAAGTATTTTGGGTTCGTCGGAATCGACCCTCCGACTTTGAATTTTTTGACTAATTTTTGGTACATTCTAGTGGTTTGGATAAGGATTATGCTCTCCCACTTTGAGGATAATTAAATGGGATTTTGGTTTTTATTGAAAAAACCGTCCCATTGATTGTTTCCTAAATTTTGACGTTTAAAATAGCTACTTGCTACATCCTTACTGATGATTTCGCCCTGTGAACCACCAAATTCGTGGTACTTTCGAAAAATCAAATTCGTGGTACTTTCGAAAAATTCATCTCGAGGAGCGGTTTTCTGCTTTGTGCAAGTCTCTGTATTGTACGTTCGAAAAACTAAATTTTTGATATGTTCAAAAAAAATTAAATTCGTTGTACTTTCGAAAAATTTGTTGGACGGGGCATTTTTCCGCGTTGGGGGATTTTATTCGTTGTCTATTTTTCCTTATTAGGTGACTGGTGCCAATGTGGCGGGAAATTGTCCGTATGGACATAAATAAGACGTTGAAGTTTTTTAAAACATTTATCCCAAAACACCGATTTTTTACAAATGTGTTATTTTGATGCATTAATTACTGTGGTGAAAAATGTCCATTGTGGTTTTTGATTAATATACAGCCCATCATAACTTATTTTAATCTGACACCTTCAAATTCTGTCATCAAAGTTCTTTTACGTTGTTTATGTAAATTGGCTGTGTTGAAGGCATTATTTGGAACTGCGAACTAGTTTCAATTCAAATTACGTCTATTATTAGGCCCAACTTCGGAAACTGTAATCACCAGTTTTGATAATCAATAATAAGGTATGAAGAGAAACAGTTTACGAGGGATTATTTTGTGCTTGTATTCAGGCAGTGTATCAATTAATCTTTACACGACGTATTATATAAGAATATGCAAAGAGTGGATTTATTGATAAAGCTGATCTCCATTTTCTTAAGGACCGTTGGACATATATTAAAAGATTTATCGTGGTTGTCTTAATAGTAATCAATATCTTGGTCTATCGTAGACATGATATAGACTTAAACAGTACAATAAAGAATAGAGACATTACAGAGTAGAACAAATAGGAGAAAGTTGGATCTTTGCAAGAACCTTCCTCTTGTGGTTCTAAACTAAAGCTAAAAATGTTACTCGGGGTCAAAGGTCACATAAAAGGTTTTTTTGCGAAAATCTCGTTAACGGTCACTCTTATCGAAAAAATAGTGGTTATCAAATTTGTAGCTTAGAAAATTGCCCACAGAAAACATAATATTACTCTATTTTGTAATACTAACGGTTTTCGAAGAAATTCGATTCAAAAAGTTGTAACGTTTATGTTTCTCATGATACGTGCACTCCTTTCCACGCCACCTTTAATATAGAGTACAAGGTGCGTTTTTTTAAAGTGGTGTCCCCCAATAGGCATAATCCACGTCTATCTTTGATTGAAAAATGTTAATTTTTCAATCACAGTCAAGTCTTAAAGAAAATAAACAAGTTATCAACATTTTTTTATTTGAAAAATGATTATTTATAAAAAATTAGAAAAATTATAAAATAATCAAAACAAAAATAATTCATTTATTTTTATTATTATTACAATTTTTTTTATTTAAAAAATGTTTATATTAATAACAACAATTATTATAAAATGATTATATAATTATTTTTTATTCATCAGAGCAATTATGGTTCTTCTTCAGATTCCATTTCAATTTCCATCTTCATCTCTTCATTATCTTCTACTTTCGCTTCCAGTATTTCCATAGTTTCAGTCAAGAAACACGATGGATCTACATCTTCAGTAGGCTCGTCACTATTAACGTCATTAAACGTATAGGGTGAAACATTCAAACAATCCTGACCGTGGCAGTTACCACAAATTGGTGAAGAGTATAACCCAACTTTTCTGCAGTCACAGTTCAAGGTACATACATCCCTTCCAATTAGAAAAAATAGAATTGAATAGACTATCAGGACCTGGTGGAAGAAGAGTTTTAACTTGCTCCATTTGATCCTGCAATGTCCATCTCCAGTCTAGAGAGTTAAGCTCGTTGGCAAGCCATATTTGCACTTGTTAGTAGACACGATATAAATGTTGCCGGTAGAGAAGATAATTCTAGAGGTTTTAAGCTGTGTTAATTTCGCAAACGTTAAATATCTGTGATTATCAATAAACACTTCTTTTACTGGCGCTTTATACAGCAGAAAACGGATACCATTATTAAAAATCACATCGGGACAGCATTCTTCTTTAATAAAAACATTAGCATAATTAATTCCTTATTCTTTTCAAATAATTTTAAGGCATTAATTTTACCTCTGTGAAAAGTAGCTGATGTAATATCGCAACCAGCCATTGCATGTAAAAATAAAATATGATTTTTACACTTAGGACACAAGCTTAAGCTTTGTGAAGAATAAGTGTTTGTTTGTATTTTTGTTTCTTCAGGTTTTAAAAAATGAATGATTTTATCAATGGGCATTCGTGCAATCAACATTGCTAGCAAGTCTACGTCTTCACCTACAACAATACTTGTTCTCCTATCGGATTCTTCAATTGCTACTTCAATGATGAGAACATTAGTATCATTTTGAGCTTATTTTACATTGAAATTAGCAGCTTCAAATTTTTCACATAACATAGAAATAAATCTATGCTTGTTGCTTGCATTCCCAAGGAATTTTTCTTGACTCGTTGAAATGGTCATGGACTTTTGGGATATTGTTTAGAACCACAAAAAGGAAGGTTCATACGAAAATGTAGCTTTCCGGGAATTTTTCCGCAGTTTGTCCTTTTTTTTAATCCTTATTCCCCGAATTATGAAGGTTACTGATACCATGACTTGTTATCAGTCGCTGTTAGGCATTTTCAGAGGAAGTCAAAACTTGAACATTCGAAATGGCGAATCTAATAGGACTGCCATAATAGGGTCGTTTCCTTCAACAAAATTTATAAAATATTATTATACCATCAAAAAATATACTAAATATGTATTTCATATATCATATTGAAAAAAGTCCTAATCACATGCAAGAATAAATTGATTTTCAAAATAACAAGGCGGTAAATGATGACGTATATATTGAGAATTCAATTTTAGAGATTTTTATGTTTTCTTTATCATGTTGGTGGTAGGGCTCGGTTGATTTGTTGCATATTTGTTGTTTACATCAAAGAGTTTAATAACTAGAGAAGACAAGCCGTGGATTTGCCGGGAGCCGCGATTTGGTTGTAGGCTTTTCGTCCTTGTCGCAGACCTCGTACCCTCTCCACTCTGTTTTACAAAGCAACTCAGCACACAACTCAGCCTTACCCGGCGCGCTTTATTTTCACAAATAGGTACCATCAATTTTGAATCTTTGTTTTGAATAGCCGCGGTCTGCTTTATTTACAATTACACGTGTTTTCTCAAATTTTTCTTCTGTTTATAACGTTTAATCTGTTTATCACGTTTAATTTGTATATTAATTAATTATTTTTTGTGACAATAGTTTATACTTGTAAAGTTTGTAGAAAAACTAAGTCACCCATAAGTCCCAGGTAGGTATAAACATATGTTGTCATCTGTCATACTGTCAATGTATTGCAATCGTCACCTCCCCTCGTGTACTGTGCGACAAAGAGAGAACGAACTGTGTGAAAAGGATGAAAAGCCTACAGTCTACCGCTGCTTATACATTACGCTTATGGAGCTTGTCTCCTCTATGTGTTAAACTCTTTGGTTTACATTGTGTTGATTTTTCATTATAAATTATAACCTAAAAATTTTAAATTTTATTTTCTATTTTAAAACATATCTGCAACAGTATATTATTAATAGAAAATCATTTACATACTTACTTTAGCTTACAGTGTACTTCATATTTTAATTAACTTGAATCCTAATAAGTTTGAAGACAATAGGCTTGTTCGGCATTTTTTTTTTATTTCATAAATCGAAACTGCAAGTATAAAATAATGAATCTGCAAAAAATCAGAATCCTATACGCACGTTTAGTATCTTAAAAACTATTACAAATCTCTACCTCGCGAAAATGGGGCGTGGCCAGGCGCTACGTCACTATACACATAGACTCGGCGATCTCAATAGACTTGATGCTCCTTTGTTCCTTTGTTGTTATAATTATAAGTGTTTTCGAAATATTGTTTGTTTTACTTACTTCTTGACAGTAGGGGAGTAGAATTTGGTGAAATGTCAAAAAATTACAATTTTCTCTCGCTCCTGTCGGGACGAATTGTCGATTTTGACTCTACAATTCACGATTAGGATTCATCGCCGACCTTCTCCTTTCCGTAGAGACATAGAACGAACTTCCACTCGTCGTATTTATTTAGTTACAAGCGTTTGAAAATTCCATGTTTTTCGACCTTTCAGGTTAAATGCGAAATGTCCCAGAAAGCCTTTTCTTACGTCACTTGCGCATAGTGACATCACAAATAAGCGTTCGGTTTTTGCAACTATTACTAATTTCAACTCCTTATATCTCGAGAACGGAAAAAGTTAATAATACGAAATTTTAAGTGCATAATGAGAATATCGAGTACTATATGAAAAAGTATAAAAACCATGTAAAAAGAATATCATGGAACAAGCCCATTAATGACTCACGTTGATACTATAACACTAAACGAACGACGCCTGTCGATTATTCCTCTATTTGTTAACTGCGCATGCTCTCACATCTGACGCCACCATAGGCGCCAATTCAGAATTTCCTAATTTAAATAATTAATTTCACTATTAAAATGAATTTGGAATGTAAAATAAAAAATGTGGGTCAAATAAAATTTTATAAATCACTTGGATATAACATTTTTAGAAAATGGTCAACGACCCTATTGCGGGACTTTTACCATTTACATGAAATTTTGCCATTATAAGAAGTGATACTTTTTTTAAATTGAATCGCCTTTAACTACTACTACTAGGTACTTACTAAAAATTATTAAATAAAATTTCATTGCCGCTCGTCTAAATGAACTTTATTCGCTAATATCGATATTGAAGCCGGTGTAAAAATGAACAAAAAACACAATCAAACGCATATCTATATTAAGTAATAAAGTTCAGTCATCCGAACGTGAAATTTGTTTTAATAATTTTTAGTGATCGTTGTTTTAAAGTTCGTTCAATTTCTTCAAATTTGTTTACTATAAACAATAGTTTCGGTTTTAATTTTTTACGACCGGTTTTGAGAAAAATGAACCATTAATTGGTAAAAGCTGTTAAATTAATACGTGCAAAATTGTCGTAACCTAACTAACTTTAATTATCATCCCCTTCTTAGTAATGCGATTTCACTTAGTGATTTTCTCTGTGCGCCAATGTCTAAGGGAATATAAAGCTCCCCAAGCTGGCATTTTGAAATATTACAGCTTAACTCATCCGGTATTGGCTTAAATATTAGTCTGCATGTAAATGGATATGGAACGTTAGTGATCTATCTTAGAACCTCTATAATATATCAAAGACATCATATAGCAAAGATAAATATAGTATAGACTTAAATCTAACTTAGATATGATTCTGTTCATCCGTTTTGTCCATTTCTTATAAATATAAGTAACATTAGCACTTCTGAACACTCCTGTTTTTTAATCGGCATTTCAAAAACTGCCAATATTACTTTTGTATAAAAAAAATACTGAATTGGTAGGTACATCGTTTTTTGCAGTAGTTTTATCGAATAGGTCGTTCATTTTTTTTTTTTTGTATTTGTTATAATACTTATTGCTTTTCATGACATAGTTAATTTATTAGTGTCGTCAATGAAGCCGTAAAAGCGTCAGAACACTTTGAGTTATTTACGAAAAACCGTCTCCGTCATGGTAAAATCGCAATTTTCGAATTATTGTAACTTGGAAAATATAAATTTTCGTGAAAAGTTGTATACCATCTTTTTGTCTTACAATCAGATCCAGTAGTTTATTTTAATAATAGAGCAGAGGTGGTGTACAAAATATCAAGTCATATCTTAAACCGTTCCAGAGAAAACGTGCGCACAGAAAAAGTTACAGACAGACAGAAATCTTCTTTTCGCTCAAATTTAAAATCTCGGTGTTTCATGACATTCTGAACTTATTTCAACGAAAAAGAAATTGTGAACATTTTATTAGTACTACACTTCCACCCCACTACAGTCAAGAGAAATACATTCATATAAATAATTGAAAGTACATTGTTAATATATCTCTGTCTGCGTTCATTTTATATAAAGGGTTTAGGTGGGTACAATTTTGTATTAAAAACTTTAAAAACAATAATAGATCAGTTTCAACTTTTCTTCAAAACCAGTAATTTATCAATAAATACTTCAACTGACTTTACAAGACATTAATTTTACATTTTTAAAATTTATATTGTCGGTTATTAATGCACAAGGTTTTAATAAAACATTTTTCACAATTATCTTATTTCTTGTTAGTTCTACCCTAAAATTAGTTATTACTAATATTGAAGAAAATGAAAAACTACTACAACTTTTATTTAAACAGTGTTTGTGTGTTGTTAATACTTTATGATTTACACTGGCCAAAAAGGCGAAAATTTGTGCTTCACTGCAGTTTTCTGTAATTATATCTGTCCACGTTGCTCTTATGTAGTAATTATTTAATGTTAATATTTTGTATTATTTCCAAAAACCTCTATTAAATAATTTTTTTCTCCATTCATGTATATATCATTTTTGGACTTACTCTGCGGTATTGCTGCGTTATTTCACTGTATTCCACTTTTTCCAATGAAAAATATAGCGGTCAAGAATGAGATGAACAAGAAACATTTCTTCATTTTGATCATTTGTTTCATTTGGAATGTTAGACAAGCCCATGCACTAGTTCTCGGATCTCTCAAATCTGGACGTAATTCTACAGGGCGTTCTTCATGATTATTCGAATTTTTACATTTTTACAGCCATAATTCAATTTTTTCAAATGGGACGCCCTATATGTTGTAACTTAAAATATTTCGGCAATCAATATCTACATGCTGATACTGTAGATGAACCTAGTATCGCGCGTCTGATGGACACGACAAGGATTTTATATTAATTAGGCCGGAGCCGTGTCGTCGATACCATATCTAGCAACTCTACTCACAAGGGGGTATTCAAGTTACCCTTCAGACTCCCCAAGACGAAAATAGATAGAATTATACTTATTGTGATTGCTACAGTTTGCTCTCTCCGTCGTAATCTGATGTCGAGCGGTGCATTTCTACTGAATATATCTTATAATTAGCACTTTCTCGGAAACACTTCTTAATAATTAAGACCGTCGATGGATTCTGTGGGTACTCGGACAGTTACACAACGTGACGGGATCAAGGGTGACCCATAGTAAGCAGTTATCTGACTCACGCCACACAATCGCACGTCGGTCGTCAATCTTATAATTAGTGGATCAATAAGAAATCTAATTCAAAATATATTTTCATTTAATGAAATAATTCATAAAATATGAAAAATATAAATACTCAATGTCTAACTAATGTATATAAGCCAAGCATCAGCGAGCACTACCACTTACCAGTTAATTATGATTGTAAAATATATGTCGAACTATTGAAAAGTATTCACTTTTATTGTCTAAATGTTATTTGTGGCATTATCTTAATTTTTTTCCTCTTCAATTCTTTGGGACTTCCTGTCACATGTATTTTTTCTTTTTAAGCGGTGCTCGGGGAATCTACAATATATCACAATTAATCAGTATGTTACTGGTAAATAACCTCTACGCCTGTGACTTTTTGTGTTGTTTATTTAAAAAAGCAACCTCTAACTGATCCTTTGACGTAAAAGTCACAAGCGTAGAGGTTATTTACTAGTAACATACTGGTTAATTGTGATATTTTCTAGATTCCCCGAGCACCGCTTAAAAAGAAAACATCTTTAAAGGTATTTACTTCCCTCTTTATTTGTGCATGGCGGTCACTCTAAAAAATTAATAATTACGAAATGACATTGAAAATAATACTCGGAATATAGTAATCACTATTATTACAAAGAAAACCTGATAAGTTTTGGTCAAAAAAATATACAGAGTGCTCATCCAACAGCAAAAGTTCAATACTAAATAACAGGTGCCAAATATGGAAGGCTTGCGCAAATACCTTTACAAATGTCCACCATGACTGAATTATTTCTTGGGATGACCACCCTGTACATTTTTCAATAAAAGTATAATAGGTGCATATGCCAAATATTATTGCCATCTGTCACATTTTCAATTCAACATTCACGTAGTGGAGTGGAAGTATAGTGGTGGTTAAAAAATTTCATTTTTTTTTAAATTTTTCAGAAATGTTGGTAAAAAAATTTTCAAATTTTTTTTCTTCTGAAATAGATTTAGAATGTCATGAAACGTGGAAATTTTAAATTTGAGCAAAAAGGAAAGTTTCCTTCTATTCTATAGTAGTGGTATTTTTTTTTTTTTTAATAGGTTTAGAATGCCATGAAACGTGACAATTTTAAATTAGAGCTAAGAAAAAAAATGTTTCCATCTATTTTAGTGGTAAAAAAATTCTCAAAAATGTTGGTGAAAAAAATTTTCAAATTTTTTTGTTCTGAAATAAGTTTAGAGTGTCATGAAACGTAAAAATTTTAAATTTGAGCAAACAAAAATTTTTTCCATCTATTCTAGTGGTCAATTTTTTTTTCCAAAATGGTAAAAAAATGTTGCAAATTTTTTTTTTCCGAAATAGGTTTGGAATGTCATGAAACGTGGAAATTTTAAATTTGAGCAAAAAAAAAATTTTTCGTCCATTCTATAGTAAGTTGTGATAAATAGATTAAAAATGTTTTCAAAAAATGTTTTAAATTTGTTTGAATAGGCTTAGAATGCTATGAAACGTGGAAATTTTAAATTTGAACAAAGAAAAAAAAATTTCATCTATTTTAGTGGTAAAAAATTTTTCAAAAATGGTGAAAAACATTTTCAATTTTTTTTTTATTGAAATAGGTTATAGCGTGTCATGAAACTTGGAAATTTTATATTTGAGCAAAAAAAAATTTTTTTCATTATTTATTCCCTTTAGACGGTCCACCCTGTATATTTTCCAGTGAAAGTTTAACCATTTCTTCGCTGACAGTAGCAACTACTTACCAAATTTGACTGCTCTCCGTCAAGTAGTTTTTTAGTTAATGCACCAACAGACAGACAGACTGACGGAATTGAAAAACCTATATTTTCGTAATCTACGTGATCTGAAACGTCAAAATCCGAAAAAATCTCGGAAGGTGATTTTTTCTCGAATACAATACTTCCCTTCAGTATGCGAGGGAAGTAAAAATACATGTGGCAGGAAGTCCCAAAGAATTGAAGAAGAAAAAAAATATTCACTTGTAATTTTGCACTGAAATTTTCGAATTGCTTGTAATCTTTGTCAGGATGCTTAAATAAGCTATTTATATGAGTTCAATGGTTTTCCTGCTTGCATAAACGTACTAACGGCATTGAACCCAAATATACCTTTCTTCTGTCGACTCGCCTTCGAGCGACTACTATGGCGATTCCCACCTGGGTCTGGATTAAGGATATTTTAGGTCCGTCGGAATCGAATCTCCGACTTTGAATTTTTTGACAATTTTTAATAGACGTTCTTGTGGTTCGGACATGGAGTGAGTATTCTCCACCACTTTCAGAATAATTAAATGTGGATTTTGGTTTTTATTGGAAAAACCGTCCCATTGATTTTACTTCCCTCGCATACCGAAGGGAAGTATTGTATTCGAGAAAAAATCACCCTCCGAGATTTTTTCGGATTCTGACGTTTCAGAACACGTAGATTCCGAAAATATAGGTTTTTCAATTCCGTCAGTCTGTCTGTCTGTCTGTCTGTCGGTCTGTCTGTCTGTCTGTCTGTCTGTCTGTCTGTCTGTCTGTTGGTGTATTTACTAAAAAATTACTTGACGGAGAGCAGTCAAATTTGGTAGGTAGTTAACCCTACTGTCAGCGAAGAACTGGTAGAATTTTCACTGAAAAATATACAGGGTGGACCGTCTAAACGGAATAAAAAGTGAAAAAAATTTTTTTTTGCTCAAATTTAAAATTTCCACGTTTCATGACGCGCTAAACCTGTTTCAGGAAAAAAAAATTTTTGAAAATTTTTTTCAAACATTTTTGAAAAAATTTTTACCAAGATGAAAAAAATTTTTTTTTGCTCAAATTTAAAATTTCTACGTTTCATGACGCGCTAAACCTATTTCAGGAAAAAAAAATTTTTGAAAATTTTTTTCAAACATTTTTGAAAAAATTTTTACCAAGTTGAAAAAAATTTTTTTCTGCTCAAATTTAAAATTTCCACGTTTCATGACGCGCTAAACCTATTTCAGAAAAAAAAAATTTTTGAAAATTTTTTTCAAACATTTTTGAAAAAATTTTTACCAAGATGAAAAAAATTTGTTTTTGCTCAAATTTAAAATTTCTACGTTTCATGACACGCTTAACCTATTTCAGGAAAAAAAAATTGAAAATTTTTTTCACCAATATTTTTAAAAAAATTTTTACTAAAATGAATTTTTTTTTCTTTCTTCAAATTTAAAATTTTCACGTTTCATGGCATTCTAAGCCTGATTAAAAAAAAAAGTTTTTTGAAATTTTATCACTAAGATAGAATTTTTCTTTCTTTGTTCAGATTTTAACTATCCACGTTTCCATGACATTCTAAAACTATTCAAACAAATTTAAAAATGTTTTTGAAGAATTTTTTAAAAAATTTGAAAACATTTTTAATCCATTTATGTATCACTACTATAGAACAGACGAAAAATTTTTTTTTGCTCAAATTTAAAATTTCCACGTTTCATGATATTCCAAACCAATTTCGGAAAAAAAAATTTGCAACATTTTGTTACCAGTTTGGAAAAAAATTTAACACCCGAATGCTCAAATTTAAATGACATTCTAAACCTAGGTATTTCAGAAAAAAAATTTTGAAAATTTTTTTCACCAACATTTTTCAAAAAGTTTTTACCACTAAAATAGATCGATTTTTTTTTTATTTGCTCAAATTTAAAATTTTTACGTTTCATAGCATTCTAAACCTATTTTAAAAATACATCATTTTTAATTTTTAAACTTTTTTTAGCACTACATACTATAGAACAGAAGGAAACTTTCCTTTTTGCTCTAATTTAAAATTTCTACCTTTGACATTTTAAACCTATTTCAGAAGAAAAAAATTTGAAAATTATTTTACCATCTTTTGAAAAATTTTAAAAAAATGAAATTTTTTAACCACCACTATACTTCCACTCCATTACGTGAATGTTGGATTGAAAATGTGACAGATGGCAATAACATCTGGCATGTGCACCTATTATACTTTTATTGAAAAATGTACAGGGTGGTCATCCCAAGAAATAATTCAGTCATGGTGGACATTTGTAAAGGTATTTGCGCAAGCCCTTTCGAAAAAATAAATTCGTGGTACTTTCGAAAAATTTGGCGAGCGGAGCGTTTTTCCGCCCTGTGCATCTTGAAATTTTTTGTCAATTGACTCATTAAGTACAAAAGCGATTGTTACAATTTAGCTTTAAGTGACTGTTTACTCATCTACTGATTCGTTCGCAAGAGTTTCGACACAATTTTAATAAAAAACAATACTTGTGTTCGTTGTAAATTATTTTAGTATTTTTAAGGAATCGTATGTCCCACTATTCCATACTTTACCAACACATTACCTACATTCATAATAATCTTAGATTATTACACATTTAACAGTTTTTGAAAATATTTGTACTATGTATACTAAGAAAGTTCATTCTACCGAATAACATTTTCCATCTAAAGAAAACCTACAATATTTACTTTTATTTGCAGCATACAGACAGTGCCAACCCGACGACTTTCGTTGTGGGTCCAAAGCAAACGATCCATGCATCCCAAAAGAAAAAAAGTGCGATGGATATTTAGATTGCCGCTCGGGGAAAGATGAACAAAATTGCCCTGGGGTTGCATGTCGCTTAGATCAGTTCCGATGTTCTAATGGGCAACGTTGCATAGATTCCTCGCAAAAATGTGACCATAAAAATGACTGCGGAGATAATTCCGACGAGCAGGGCTGCAGTAAGTATTTTAATTTTATACATGTATAGGTAAAGATGTAGCGTTATTAATAATAATCATTGGTAATAGGAATCAAATATTTTTTGGTAAATTAGGTATCTACAAGAAATATTTTTATTAAACAAGAAATTTAATTAAGTGAACATTATGATGTAGATTGTATTCAACTATAGCAATAATATAATTTATCATTTTCTCGTAAGATTTTTTCAGCGTAAGTAAATTATTTTTCACAATAGATATACCTAGCATAAAGAGAAATTTGTTAAACCAGAATAATAGGGTCATTCCGCATATATCTAAATCTCAATATTCTAATATATGTGGTGAGTAACTCAAAGGTCCTAATTAACAAGTACAGTTGCCGAGTTTTAGTTTGTCGTCTGTTAGTATTTTATTTTAACTTTTGAATTTTGAATTCCCGCGCAAGAGTCGGCCCAATGTTAATAGCCGAGTCATTTGTCAACCAGGGTTGGCTCTAGGTGATGTATCATGACGTAAATATTTTTATATACAGGGTGTTTAGTACATCGATAGAAAGTTTTCACTGTGTGATGGTTGGAACCTATATGACCATATTTACTATTATACAAAGTTTCACTGTTCTTGAGATATCGGCATTATTGGATATTTTTGCGAAATAGTTGAGTTATTACTAATACAAGTAATTCTTTATGATACTAGATACTTTCAGCTTTCTTAAACATTTTTTTAGATATTTTTAATATGTACTTTGTCGAAAGAGCAGTAAAAGAAATGTCGAAGCGTTAGTATAAAAATGATGTAGGACAATTTATGTCTTAAAATATATTGGTTCGATTTTTTCACAAACAGAAAATTGTATTTAAATATTAGTAAATACAATCACCGATTCACGACTGAAAAAATTTATTATGATTTCGTTTAATTTTCTTTCATTATTAAATATGTCTACATATGGTGTTTTTCAAATCAATGCTGACTCCGAATAGGGAGGTATAGGAGGTCATTTACCATCCATATGACCAAACATTAAAAATGCTTCGGAGTGCCGACTTTTTTTAAAATTGCCATTTTCCTCATTTATGTAAGTATTACGCCCTTAGTTTAATTTTAGAATTTCCGATTTTTTTTTTTTTATTATCGGGCATAATTTCAACAAAAAATGTTTCTGTTAGTAATAAAAGAAATAAAGGAGCCATTTATTGAATACGTCCGCTTTTGTAGGATGACCACCGAACAGATGGCAAAATGAATGATGGATGGGGAGGGGGGTTCACAAAAAGAAATAATATTTTTTAAGAAAGTGTAATTTCTTATCCTTAAATATAGTAGTGGGGGGGCTACCAAACTCGAACGTTCGTGAAAGAGAAAGTCTCATTAAAAGTTATAGTGTTACAGAGGTTGAACCGCGCACCTGAAGAACACGACAAAGAATAACTAACGGTCAGGCGCGGATTCAGGCGGGGGGGGGGGGTGAAGGAAGTGTCCCACTCCCCTGGAGCAAAGTTTAGGTAAGAAAACCTGATATAAAAATAATTTTATTTTAATGTATTTATTTTATTTTTACCCATTAAATAATTATCGCCCCCCCTCAACAAAATGCTGGATCCGCGCCTGCTAACGGCGTCAGACATTTAGACCCCCAAAGACGAGTATGGAAGAGTTTACTTACCGTGATTACTGCTATCTGCTTTCCGCGGTATCTTGTTGCCTAGCGGCGCACTTATTGCTCAGATCCGTCATCTTATATATCAGCACTTAATACATTTAGGCTTTAATAACCTTTGATAGACTCTGTGAGCAGTGATGTTAATTACGTGTAATTTATGAAATGTAATAATTATACGCGGTAACATTTCATGAAAGTTCACAAATTTGCTTTTAATTTATGTAATTTGTGAAAATTAAAATTTAGTGCTCGTTATTGTGTACTATGAAAAAAAAACAATACACTTCATTACAATCATTAATTACAGATTTTTCTTACCAACACAAAGGGATAAAAAGTAGAAATAACATTTGCTGGTATTTATACAAAAAATAATGTTTTTATTCAAATAAGTTTATAAGTATGATAAGATTCTATTTAATTAAAATAGCTTTCGTTTTTTTAAGTGTGTCGTCTTTTCATTCTCCTAACTCTTTGATACGGGCCGTTTTAGGTTTCTACTTCTTCGTTTTTCTTCTCGATTTCCTTTTCTGCTTCTTTTTCTGCAACTTTTTCTGTTAATTCAGCCTCTGCGGCGCCAACCTAAATTATAATCAAAATTAGCAAAACTACAATAATGAAAAACGAACCTTTTTAAATGAAAAATCTTGCAATACGACAATACGCTTTTTTTTCTTTTTCATTACATTCAAATGTTTTATTTCTTTCAGATAATACGACCTCGTTCAGGTCTTCATCCTCACTCTCACTATTATTATCACCATAATCTTCGGAACTAGAATGAATTATGCTGATGTCATCATGGGAATTACTGTTGCCCGAAATTTAAGAAATCCATGATTCATCCTGCAAAAATTAAAATATTGTATGAAATATCATCATTATAGCATTCGCAATTCCAATAAAAGACTTATATCAGTTACATCTTCTGAATCGAGGTCTTCTGAAATATATTGTCCTTGCTCTTGCAAATCTTGTATGTCTGTTTCTTTTTAGTAAACTTTTTTATGATCAGGTGATGTTATCTCATCATCAACTGAAGAAAAAGGAACATATAGATATGCTTCCACTGATTGTTCCGTTTCTGTAGCCAATTTATCTAATTCTTTATTTTTTAGAAGTACAGCAGCATTTCAACTTGGCCTTAATAATTTTATCTTGTGTTGGACATAATTAAGCTTTGCAGCTCATTCAGCAGTGAGTTTGTTTCGTTTTTTTTTTTGTATGAATGTTACTCTGTGAACTAAAGTATCTTTCCATCATCATCATCATAACAAATTTAATATGGAATTAAAAATACAAAGCATTGCCTCCCCGGATCGAGATCCAGAATCAACCGCACAACCACGTCGCGCAGCGCCGTGGTGTTAGTACGGTTGGGTGGATCACGACCGGTTCGGCTCAATAAAATTAAATAAAAGTTAAAACTCCTGCCACCTGTGGCGGCTTAAAATTAACATTATAATTTTTTCTTATACCTAAAGAATAGATTTAAAAACACTGAAAAATTAAACACAACAAGAAGATATGGAAAAAAAGGGTTCAATAAGTCCGCTGCCAAATGCATAGGCTTTATGGCATACTTCTTCTCCTGGAAAAATTGTTTTGCCTGTTCTTTTTCAATTTCTGTTAGATTGGTAAATTCCACGTTACTCGAAAAACTTTTTTCAATACCTTTGAATATTTGACATACCGAATGAATGGTAGGTCTATCCCCCTCTAAGTCGTTTATTGCTTGCGTTATGGGTTTCAAAATGTTTATGAGCGTATCTGTGTTGCTCCAAAACTCCTCGTCTAATATGCTCATTTTGACAGAGCGCAACTTTTCCTGGATTAGTGGATCTTCACATATGCTTAACCTTTGCAACAGAAACTTGCATTTTATAAAGTCCTTTAGGCATTTAACATGAGATCCCCATCTAGTTCTTGCCGGCCAACTTAGAGAAATCGTAACCTTCACTTCTTTTTTTATTTCTGTGACTTTGGCACATAGTAGGTGACTAGCCCTTAATGGTCCCAACTATATTTTTAATTATAGACAACTGCCAGCGAACAAATTCTAATTTTAATACGTCATGACACAGAAGGTAAAGTATGTGCCAAACAACCGTACGAAATTAAGTGTGGATATTTCGCTGTGCACTGTTTTGTAATTTTTTCATGTTGCTAGCATTGTCACTAATTATTGCCATAAATTTTTCCAGACCATATGATTCTAAAACGTCTGTAATAATTTTTATGGAAAATGGCACCCAGATAATTCGGCTGAAATCGCAGTATATTGTAGATAATATCTTCCCGATCAAAAGTTCTCAAGGGCACAAGGTCGTAAAATGGGCAATTTTCCAGATATCGGGGGTGCAACGGAGGTGCTCATTTCTTGTGGGAAGTGGCCCCCCGCCTCTCGAGCTCCTGATCAAAAGTTCTCTTGGGCACAAGATCGGAAATTGCAGTTTTCGAGATATCGGGGGGTGCAGTCTTAATGATTAACAATAAGAAGCTGTTTTTTTCAAATTGGGTTATGTTATTTAACTGAAAATAAGTGTAAGTTATACATAAATAAATACCACATGGTTGTTGAAGAAGATTTTTGGCTAAAATTTGATTATTAGAGAGATATCTCTTGATTTGTCGCTTTATCCCCCTTCCTCACTGCTCTTAGGTATAGCTCACTCTTAAGAGGCGAATAGTTGTCTTGTGTGAAATAATACGGAATACGCCTGGAATATTTGAACGAGGATGCAATTGGATGCAAAGACGGATGGCCTATTAACAATTTTTGTAAAGCAAAATTTATTATTATTAGTGTTAATAATAATTAGTTTCAATTTGAATTTAATTGTTTCAATCAAGAACTGTGCGTCTGACGAGAAAAACGCAAGAGATCGATTTCATGTAGAATTGACCAGACTAATCAGAAAAATATCCAAATGGAATAATGTCAGTGGCGTACCACTGACAAAAAATATCAAAGGGGATGTTTGCAGCGGCGCCACTGGTGGAGCTATAAATTAACTATTCTAACTGAAATATGTGGTTTTATATCATATTAACACAAACCAAAATTGAATATCTAAAGTACTTTCTGAGTATTAAAAAATAACGATTAAAAAAAAATCAACACCCTGTAGCAAAAAATGTATGCCGTCGCAGACATATATTCATATAAACGTTTCTTCATAAAATGAATCACACCCTGAAATATTAAAGAACTTTGCCATCCCTTACGAGTCGCTGCTGGGAGACAGGGTATAGATAGATGAACTGATGAACTACATAATAAAACGTGACATGTTGTATGAAGCAGAGTTACACATAAAATGAGGGACTCAAAAACTGCTGTTTAGATAAATATATACATACGGTTTTTATTGCAGATTTTCCGGTTTGCCATGGAGTTCAATTTAGATGTGCCAACGCTCTATGCATACCTGGGGCATTTCACTGTGATGGGTATCATGATTGCTCGGATGGATCTGACGAAATAAATTGTACCGCAATTGCATGTCCAGACAATAAGTTTTTATGTCCTCGGGGCAGCACAACTGGAACACACAAATGCATTCCGAAAAATAAACTTTGTGATGGTAAAAAGGATTGTGAGGATAACGCTGATGAAGAGACCGCATGCTGTAAGTGTATAATCTATTAGTAAGCACTTAGTTTAGTAATTTATTATTAAAATATTATATTCTGTTTAAAATTTTTGAAGACAATAAAATACGTTTATATATGACAGCGGGTAGAAAATTAAATTTGAGTTGTTTTTATTCAATTTTCGAACTAGAATGTATAGCAAATAAGGGTGATTTTTATGAGCTATTAAAAATTTTACACAAGATAGTTCATCCTCATATTATAATAATTTGAATTCTAATATAACCTAAAACAAGCTAATCATTATACTCTTCGCCGATTTACTGCACTTTTTATATAATTGTTGCACATTCTATAGAATACTTTTCGCAGTTTTTTTTTTGTTATTGAAAAAATATATGCGAATAGTATAATAAAGTTAGTTTGTATTACTAATTGACGGCCTTCTCTAACTGCGAGATGAATGAATGCCGCCAAAGCTTGGTCCATAATCTTATCGCATTTGTGACAAATGTATTGCTGTTTAGTTGATATATGATGTATGAATAGGGACTGTTGTCGGCTTTTCAATGTAACAATATTATATAATATAAATATATAAATTTGAAGAATTCATGCAAATGATTGATTGGATTGAAGTTTATTTATCTTTCGCCAATTTACATTGTATAGACAAGTCAAATACAAATTATACATATATGAACACATATACATAAACATGTCATACTAAAAAAAGATATAATGAATTATAGCAAATGTACAGAATATTTAGGTATTTTGTACAGCGGTAATAAATTCTTCTATCGAATAAAATGTATTTTGATAAAGAAATTCTTTTAATAACAATTTAAATGTATTCAGGCTGGTTGCGCTTTTTATTTGAGGAGGTAACATGTTGAAAAAGTAGCACCCCGCGAATTGGGGAGATTTTCTGTAACTGGTGTAAGTAAATGTACCTATTCTGATGTCTTCGATTTTTCTAGTAGAGTAATTGTGTATATCTGAGGTTTTTTTTAATTGATTTTTGTTGGAGTATATGTAACTCAAAAGTTTAAATAGGTAAATCCCAGTAAACGTTAAAATTTTCTCGACTTTAAATGTTTGCCTGTATGATTCTCGGTATTCTTAACTAAACATGAGTCGAATTATTCTTTTCTGGGCTAAGAATATTCTATTAGTCCCTACTGCCAGGCCATATACTATTATATTGTAGCTAATTACGGAATAGACTAGGGCATAATAGGCCGACAGAAGTCCTTTTTTACCTAGAGCACATTTTAAATTCAAGAGTGCATAGTATTGTTTATTAAGTTTAGAGCAAATTGAGTGAATATAATCGTTCCAGTTTAGATGTTCGTCAACAATTGTACCTGAAAACTTACAATTGCTGCTTAAAGCAATTAAATTTGTGTTTATTTGGAAATAGAAGTTAGTTACTTTGGGTCTCGAGTACTTATGAAATTCAATTGCCACTGTCTTTGATTAATTTATAATATGTTCTTATGACAGTAGTTGTCAAACTGGGTAAGCACGTTATTGATTTTTTGATTAAATTCTTGTACATCGGGACTTGAGATTACAACATCAAATATAAATACTTCACCGTCGAGTATGTAGTCAGGGAGATTATTTATAAACATTAAAAAAATCAGGGGACCCAAGACGCTACCCTGGGGTATACCTGATGTGACATCAAACTCGTCCGATATATTTTTATTAACTTTTACTCTTAATTTTCGATTTTTTTTTAAATGAGTGGATTCATTGCTGAAGTTGTCCTTGAATACCAGTTGGAGACAATTTTTTTAATATAACGTCAACATTTGGTCTATCAATTGCTCAATCGAAAAATAGTCCAACTATGAATTCTCTTTTTTTCCATTTTATCATTTATGTATTGAATAAAGTTTATAGTTGCCGTTTCCGTCGATTATTAATTAATAACTTTTTTATTTATTCATTGGGTGTCGCAATGTCGATATCTTCCTGAAATATTAATCTTCTTTCAAGCATTGTCTGCATTATTTCTCCTATATATACCTATACCCTCTGATTGTTTGCTTTATTTAAAGTTGATAAATATTAGAGGTATTAATAGAAGGTGCCCCAAAATTGGACGCTCAAGCGATGTGAAGTGAAAGAGGGTTCATTTATAATCATAATAACTACATGTATTTATCCAATTGTCGATGGTTGGTTTAAAAGTAATTGCAATTGCACTTTTCCCTAAAATAATAATAATAAAAAAAAGTATGTGTTATTTAGTTGTTTTCTTTTTTTAAAGAGAGTTGCACTTTACCAAGTATTTTTTTTTCAACTCTATTGCCTTCTGTTAGGTACAAAAATATTTAGTTCATTTTTAAGTAATGCTGATAAAAATGTACACAGAAAGTTGACAATCAGAAAAAGTTGTCAATTTAATGTATATTCTAATAAGGCATACCATATAGGTTATTTATAACAGATTTTAAGTACAAGTGTGTCAAGAAACATATCTTACAAAATTTTAAAAGCCAGGGTGGATGGTTTATCAGAAATAAAGCAAAATAAACAAGCTAACCAATATACTCTTCGCTGACTTACTGCACTTTTTATATAATTGTTGCACATTCTATAGGATACTCTTCGCAGTTTTTTTGTATATAATACTAGTTTTAGATATTTTTGGTTTAATTACAAAACAAAACAAATTATGTAATTTTTTTTTTATTTAAACAATTGTATAACTTTTTTACTTATCGATCGATTTTGCTCTAAAAATAAAATAGGGTTCTTCTTCTTCTAGCTAACACTAACTTACTGTCCAGATTTCAGTGCAATCGAACTTTTCATTCTTAAGTTATCGTGCTTACAAGAAACATGATAGGCGGACAGACAGACGGACGGACGGACATTTTGAAAGTTGTTCAGAATTCGATCATCAACACAGTGACAGGAAAAATTTTTCTCTACGAGTAATATTACCGGTTTTAGAAATGTGCTGATCGAATGCAATATACTCTTCATTTTGTATTTGTGAAGAGTATAATAAAACAAGCTAACCAATATACTCTTCGCTGATTTACTGCACTTTTTATATAATTGTTGCCCATTCTATAGGATACTCCTCACATTTTTTTTGCGAAAGAAAATATTAGTTTTAGACATTTTGTTTAATTACAAAACATATTTTTTTCTTAATTTAAATAATTAATAATTTTTATATTTATTATTCGATTTTGTTCAAAAACAATAGGGTTCTTCCCCTAGCTAAAACTAACGTACTATCCAACTTTCAATACAATCGGACTTTTCGTTCTTAAGATATCGCGTGCTTACAAGAAATGTGACGGACAGACAGACGGACGGACCGACTGACGGACGTATAGTAGACAGACGGCAGACAGATAGGCAGACGACCGGATATTTTGAAAGTTGTTCAGAAATCGATAACCAACATGAAAATTCATATGAAATTTTTTTCCTTACGAGCAGTATTACCGATTTTTGAAATGTGCCGATCGAATGAAATATACCTTTCATTTTGTATTTGTGGAGAGTATAATTTATTTATTTATTTATTTATTTATTTATTTATTTATACTGAATATAAACAGGGTATTCCCTAATTACATACATACAGTGAAAAAGAAAAATGAAAAATAGATGGAACATTAATGACAAAACAAATATTAATGCATAAGTATAAAAATATCACAAGAACACTAAATATTTATGTATTTCTTATCACAGATAGTTCTGATTTTAATTTGTTTCTATCAATATTGAACATATCTACATAATGGCTTAAACTGTTAACTTCTAAAGAACACATTTCAACCGGCGAGTTTATATGTGAGGCGTTGAACATACAATTTCTCCGCCTTAGTCTGGCATCTGGTACATAAAAGTTTAAAGCACCTAAAAGTTCAGGAACATCTATTTGATTATTTAATATGTCAAATATAAACAATATTTGTATGTCTTTTCGGCGCTTAATGAGAGAAGTTATGTTAAATTCTGATAGTTGACATTGATAAGATATCAGAAAAGGCCATATTCTATGTTTTTTAAAATACATAGATCTTAAAAACAGTTTTTGGACTTTTTCCAGCATGTCAGTGTATAGGTATGTTCTTGGAGACCATATAACGCAACAATATTCAAGCTTCGAGCTTCGAGCAAAATGCAGGTATTATGAGTAAAGTCTTTACTTGACCTAAGAATAAATCCTAATTTCCTATAGCATTCAGAGGTAAGACCTATTATATGACTGTTAAATGAGAAATTATTAGTGAATAAAATGCCAAGGTCTTTAATTTCGTTCAGTCTTTCAATCTGAATCTTGTTGATATTATATGCGACTATAATAGGGTCTTTCTTTTTCGTATAGGTTATAATCTTGCATTTTGATACATTCAAGGCCAGGTCATTGTCCTTACAAAAAGTAGAGATGGCCTCAAGGTCACTTTGTAACCTATCAGTGTCTTTTATGGTGTTGATTTGAAGGAACAGTTTTAGGTCATCTGCATACATTAAAAAATTTGAATGCTCAATATAATCGGAGATATCATTGACAAACATTACAAAGAGCAAGGGCCCTAATATCGAACCTTGTGGTACTCCAGATGTTGGTACGAATATATGTGAGGAACAATAATTAAATTTGACATATTGTGGTCGATTAGTAAGATATGATAGTAAATATTGCAGTAAGTCATCTTCAATAGAGAAATGCTGTAGTTTCGTTATTAATACGTTATGATTAACTCTATCGAATGCTTTTGATAGGTCATTGTATACAGTGTCTACCTGGGATTTCTCTATTTTATGAGCGACATAATCTGAAAATACACATAGGTTGCTGACAGTAGATCTCTTACTAACAAAACCATGCTGTTGTTCAATAAGGACTGAGGAAACATGAGAGTACATTCTGTTATATATTACACGTTCAAGTATTTTTGATGGTGCAGGTAAAACTGTAATAGGTCGATAGTTTGTTATAACGCTTGTATTTCCTGTTTTATGTATGGGAGTGACTCGACCAACCTTGAATTTATCTGGGAATTTCCTTTCGTTTAAAGAAATGTTGAATATAATTTGTAGTGGGAGCACCAGTAAATCCATATAAGCTTTATAAAAATATGTTGGCACTTTGTCTGCACCTATTGCAGTCTTAGGTTTTAGTGATTTTATTGCTTTGCGAATCTCATCTGTCGTTATATTTTTAACAATTAACTTATCAAGGTCATAGTTCTTGTAATTTGAATTAGATGCAGATGGTGCACTGGTACTGTAGACGGATTGAAAATAATCTGCAAAAGCATTGGCAATGTCTTCATCATTTTCAAAAATATTATCATTCATGGAGAATCTATATGCAATGTTTGAATTAGTTCTTTTACTCTGTATATATTCCCAGAATTTTTTAGGATCGTGACTTATATCAGTCTCAATGTTTTTGATATAATTAGCATGACATATTTTGATTTGCTGCTTAACCTCTGCTCTTAATTCGCGAAATCTGTGCTTGTACATGGGGTCTTTTTTCGATTTTTTAGAGTATCGTTTTTTTGTTTTAATTTTTTTTATAAGGTCTGTTGTATACCAGTTAGGATACTTATTTTTTTTAAATATCTTTTTCTGTGGAATACATTCATCTAATATTTGGTACAGTGCAGTGTAAAATTGGTCGGTGCACTCGTTAGGATCTCCAGATGTGATAGTGTCCCTCCAGTTACATTGACTAAGAAGATGATATAACTTAAGGTAATCTCCTCTTTTAAAATTATAACATCTCTCATTTCTGTTAATATCCTGATTGCTGTTAGCATTAACGGTAACAAGGCCAAATTTGATTTCCAGTGGAGGATGATAGTTATCTATTGGTACTAGAGGGGTTTCAGATAGAAACACCCTTGCTTCAGTCATGTTTGTCAATACTAAATCTAAAGTGCTGTTTACATGATTTTGAATGTCATTTATTGAATACAAATCATACCTACATGTTATATCATAAATTGTCCTGGCCTTAGCTGAACCGCTTGCAAGATTATAAGTTCTATTTCTAATTTCAGGAATATTAAAGTCTCCAAGAATAAATAGATTATCGGAAATAAATTCGTCATAATTTTGTATGGAATCCAAAAAGTTCTCATACACTGCCAGGCTGGACCCAGACCTAATATACAGACAGCAGATTACACAGTTTATTTTTTTGACATGAAATTTGACACATATCCACTGAAAATCAGTGCTTTCACTTTTGCCAACCAGAAATGGTTTGTATTTCTTTTTCACTAAACACAGAACACCTCCGCCTCTTTGGGTTCCTGATTCAGAGTAGTTTTTGTCATTTCTAAACACTGTATATTCTTCGTTACATAGTTCCATGTCATAGAATGAGTCATTTAGCCAAGTTTCGGAAGCACATATGATGTCGAAATGGTTCACTAGTACGTTTTCATAGAAAATTTTGGTTTTCGATCTTAAACCTCTCACATTCTGGTAAAGAATCGTAACATCTTTCATGTCATTTATATTTTCTTTTATTCTTTTTTTAGTAGTTACATTTTGGTAATAGATACTTAATCCCTCTACATTACTAGACGATTGTTGGGAACTATGGAAAAATTTTCATTAATTTCATTAGCGAAATTGCTTTGCCGATGCGACATATTTTGACTTAATAGGTTGTCAGTGCCTTGTACCCAGTTATCCCTATTATGCTGTGCTCGGGGAGTCGTTATCACTCTTTTGAAATTGAATCGTCTAAAGACGGTTCCTTCTGGCCAGAAATCAGCGGAATTTATTTTACCAAAGAATTGAAGATTGACCCCAACTTTGAATGAATTAAAGTGGCCCACTGTATTTAATTGCTCGACCACAAGCTGTTCATTACCTATAGATGCTTTCGTCTTTATAAATTGCTTAACTATTTCAGAATTTACATCCTTGTTTACTTTCCCTACATACAACCACATTTTGCTAGATGAACTTTTAAATAATTCGTTTTCTGGTAAAATTGCAGTACCATGCATAACTCTAGATTTGTTTTTTCCTCTTTTATGTGTTACTGGTTTGAACATTCCTTCAGAACAAGCAAGTGCATCATTTATTGCTGTTTTTACCTGAGAGGCAGTAATCTGGCCATATGATGGTCCTTCTTCTGATGGTTTATCTGTTATAATTTGTCCTTGTCTAATTTCCAGCTCATTTGGAATAATTAGATTTGGCTTTTGTTTGAGAACTACAGGTTTGTTTACATTCTTTATCTGAGTTTTTATGTGACTTGAAGATTCACCTTTTTTTGTGACTTCTTTTTCCATTATTTGTTTTTGACCTTTATTTAAGCATTCTAAATTATTAATTTTTATTTTTATTAATTCAAAGTCTTCTAAAATGGTAGAAAGTCTCCTATCAACCTCTTGTGTTATGAGTGCATGCATCTCATGCTTTTGGATACTATTGCAGCTCTGTGCATTTTGTGGATTATTTGCATGCGAATCTTTTCCCGTGAGTAAAAGTTGTATTTTTTCTTCTAACTGTTCCACTCGTTGTTTGAGTTTTGTATTTTCTAATTTAATTATATGATTTTCAGTAGTTAATTCTTTGTTTGATATTGATAATGACAATAAATCCCCATCTTCATTCACTAAGTCTTCAGCTCTTGATTTCTTTGTTTGAGGGGTTTGGTCCCCTAGTTTCATTTCACAACATACCACTCTTGCAGAGCAGCTATTGTGGTATATTTTATCACACTTTAAACACTTAATAATTTTTTTAGATACTGGTTTGGCACAATAATTACATAGATCTTTTTCTATAACATCTTTCACGTCCGCCATTTTGAATATAATAAGGATTATTATCACCTTATAACCGACTTCTTTAAAATGAAGAGGTTCCGAGGTTCTCCATTTGACCTGTATGGTCTAGATGTCCGCATACAAAAAATGAATTTGTACATATCCTCTTGTAACTTCTTGTATGGCTTAATTGCGCCTAATCTACAACTTTTTTCCTCTGCAAAAAAACGCGGCGTTCCCCCTCCACTTGTAAAAGCCACACTATGCGTCGAGTTAAATTGTGCTACAATTGAAAATTAGACGTTTTTGGAGTAGCTGATACTGAAATCCGATGTCAAAACTTAAAGATTCAATATCGCGATTCCAACGGAGATGCCATAAGTGCATAACTTTTTCATATTTACATGCAATTTGACCACTAGAAGTAGTGAAAATTTAAAAATAAATCAAACTGCCTTTTTAAGTAATGGTCACGGAGAAACATGATATAAAATTGCACCGCCATTCGGTTTGTTAAACTATATTATCTAATATCGATACTGACTTCAATTAAAAATACATTCGATTTTGTTGTTTGTTAATTTAAAAAAAAAAAAATTTCGCCCTTTTTACTGGACAACTTTTATGTGAATCTGCAAAAATTATGTAATTATGGTACCCTGTTGGATTCGCCATTTTGATCCTTTAACATTTGAGATTGGATTAAAGCATCAGCTCAGACTTCTGTATCTTCAGCTTTTCAACAATTTTAAAAATTATTTTTCATATGTAGTATAATCAAATATTTGAATAAAAGTTATTATTATAAAAAATAAGCCGTTGTAAGTAATCCTATATGTGTTATACCTTGTTAGAATCTACAACTTTTACTGATAGTCAAATTTCTGTAGTACAGTTTTCTGCCAGTATCACTTTAAAATTACCTACATTTTTTTTAAACGAAAAGTGTTCATAAAACCTATTTATTATCAGGCTGAAGATATAATAGAGTTCAAAAAATGCCTTTAATGGAGAAGTTCACCCACTTAAAATACTCTTAAAGAAGATAGTAACTAAACACATACTCCTTTTTTAATTAATTTTTTAATGACGCACTACGCAATTTCAGGGAGAAATACAAAAACTGTCAATCCATCAATGCGAAATTTCAGGTTTCCATATCGAGCCGTGTTGTAGAAAATGTGTCATCTACAAGCAGATCCACAAAACTGATGAACAGCTTGTCAATTCGGATATATTTGCTATTTTCAACTTGAAAACATCGTCCACTTCTGGGACACCTGGTATATCGAATTCGGCATGTCGCACCATCTCTATGTGTTTTGGGGAGATACGTATTTCTCGAACATGGCTAAATGTAGAAAACTGAAATTTGAAACTAAAATGATCCGAGGTCATACAGAACTCTATTCATAATTGTGAAATCAGGGCCCCCTAGGCGATTTCAGAAGGGCCAAAGAACAATTTATCAGTGAATCTAAAAATGTTTCAAATTAATTTTGTTTAGGGTGGCAAATATAGAAAAGATCATTTCGCAAATTTTCGTTCAGTCTGTACCAGGGAAGGCTCGAGGGAGAGCTGAAAAATAATTTATCATTTGATAATATATACCACACATGATACAACCTCATTTATCCCTGAAGACCTGAAGGCAAATTTCTGCTTCATATGATACCAGATATCCTGGTTAAGTGATATGTAATGTGTTCACTAGATACCATATGACAAAAAATTTTGAAGTATGAGCACAAATTTCGGAATGCTGTTCTCTACTTGATCGATTTATTATTTTTGCTACACTCGTCTTTTAAAAGGGTATAGAAGAGAATGCTGGCAGCAGTTTAAAGATAAAGATGACTTCAGGTAAACTACTAAACTACCTTCTCTGTGTATGATAGGAAAAATTTTTCTAGGAAAAACATGCTCAATTAGAAAATACATGGTATTATATCAAGTTTGATTCCTAGCTGTATGGAGAGTCTTAGATTCTCAGTTTAATGAATATGGTTGTAATTTAGCTATCTTTGATAGGAAGTTCTCATAGAAGTCAAAAATACTTATTGTTTGCATTTCCATCTAACGAAAAACAAAAAGTATCCATTGCCTAGCATATTTGGTCCATATTTTTTAATTCTGCGTCAGTTTTTCATATAAAATTTGTCTCTATATTAACAGAAATCAGGACTGTAGGTGCATGGCTCCCCCTGAGAAAATTTGAGCACTCAAAACAGATATTTATTATCATTTAATGATGGTTACTATAAAGACGTTTATTGTTATTATTATTATATTACAGCAACTTTGTCATGTCCCTCCCTTGATTGTGAATACAAATGCCAAGCTTCTTTGACTGGAGGATCTTGCTATTGCCCAGATGGAAAGAGATTACTAATGGATAACCGAACTTGTATTGACAGAAATGAATGTACCGAATGGGGATTTTGTGATCAATTATGTTTAAATACAGCTGGCAGCTATAGCTGTTCATGTGCACCTGGTTATGTCCTGAAAGATAAAAACAGGTGTATAGCAGAAAATGCCAGTTCCTTGCTATTATATTTCGCCCACGACAAATCCATATTTAGTATGAATCCATCTGGAAATAACGTCAAAGTTATCGTTAATGCCACTGGTGCCAGTGGACTTGATTTTCATTATGGTATAAATATGCTTTATTGGTCTGATGTGAAAACTAAGAGGGTAAGTAACTAAAGTTATATATTTTTTGTTTATATATCAGTCTAAATTAACTGTAAATAACTGTAAATCTTTCACTAAGTTGAATGCTCTAAATACATACATTATATAATATGCTCTCAAACTCAATATGACAATTATTTGATGTTAACACTACTTTACTACTAATAAATTTAAAATATGGATAATGGATAATGTTCAAGGGCATACTTTCAATGATGATGGTTTTTTTCTTTGCGGAAGTCGTCTATATATCCAGGAGCATTGCAGCTTCCTGAAATTATTGTAATGAACTTCCATTTTCTTTTCGACATTCTAGAAACCTGACCCCTTCTATAACTGCTTGTACCCCATCATCGGTTAAGTATCATACTCTTTCTGCACACAATTTTGATTATCTTTTATATATGTTGCCCTATTACATTACCTCAATGTTAGGTCTCCATACTGTCTCCATTCTATCTAGGTGTTCTCGATGGTAGGAATGTGAATAAATAATTCCTACTTAGTAATAGCAGTTCAAGATGGTTCTTTAATTGCTTAAAAAGATGACTTCATATTTCATCGATTTCGTCTACTCTCCTAAACAGATTCAAACAATTTTTTTACAGGCTTTTGGAAAGAATAAAATAATAATTGTTAATAAATTAAACACTGCTTTTAGATGAATCAATCAATATATTATAAATACTCTACATATGTTTCGCCTTATTAGGCCTTTATCAAGAGTATTACATAGTGAATACTAAAGTTTCTGACGTGCTTATTCAATTTATACCTAAAAGTATTTATGTTTTAATCTATTTATGACTTAAGCTACTTAATATTTAATTTAACATCTTCAATTATTTGAATGTTTGGAGTGGACCTAAGCTGATTATATAAATCAAAGGATATTTCTTAACAATTGGTTTATTATAGGGGTGTTTAGGAAATTCTGCTGGTCATTTGTGGTGCAAGGGTTGTACTTGAAAGATTTTTTGATTTCTAGTTGTTCTAGCAGATCTAAACGTTTACCTTTTCTTTCTGAATGAAGTAAATTTATGTTATCAGTATCTATGAAATGGTTGTTTTCAATACAGTGTGTTGACATTCCTGTATTTTTATTGTTATTTAAGATTGATTTTTTGTGTTCTTTTACCCGGTTGACAACGCTTCTACCACTCTGACCGATATCGGTCAGAGTGGTAGAAGCGTTGTCAACCGGGTAAATGAACACAAAAAATCAATCTTAAATAACAATAAAAATACAGGAATGTCAACACACTGTATTGAAAACAACCATTTCATAGATACTGATAACATAAATTTACTTCATTCAGAAAGAAAAGGTAAACGTTTAGATCTGCTAGAACAACTAGAAATCAAAAAATCTTTCAAGTACAACCCTTGCACCACAAATGACCAGCAGAATTTCCTAAACACCCCTATAATAAACCAATTGTTAAGAAATATCCTTTGATTTATATAATCAGCTTAGGTCCACTCCAAACATTCAAATAATTGAAGATGTTAAATTAAATATTAAGTAGCTTAAGTCATAAATAGGTTAAAACATAAATACTTTTAGGTATAAATTGAATAAGCACGTCAGAAACTTTAGTATTCACTATGTAATACTCTTGATAAAGGCCTAATAAGCCGAAACATATGTAGAGTATTTATAATATATTGATTGATTCATCTAAAAGCAGTGTTTAATTTATTAACAATTATTTTCAAGATGTTTCACAAGGAACCTACCACAAGTTCAGTTCAGTGAATAAAATAATATT
This sequence comes from Stenurella melanura, assembly GCA_963583905.1. Taxonomy (NCBI): domain Eukaryota; kingdom Metazoa; phylum Arthropoda; class Insecta; order Coleoptera; family Cerambycidae; genus Stenurella; species Stenurella melanura. The sequence goes on from OY757309.1 coordinate 18,045,421, forward strand.
AGAACTATTAAAAACCCAGCAAAAAACATAATTCATCCTTATACCGAGCTGTGAAACATTACTAAACTTTGAACCTAATTTGAAAATAATAAAAAATGTATTGTTTTATTGAGATTAGTCTATATAAATCTGCTACATATTAAATATATAGATATATAAATTTTAATTCTTTGTCAATAGTTATTGAAAAAACGATGAATTAATAAACATGTTACAAATTCAAAGTAATAGTTTGTGGTTTATATGCAGACTAAAGAAAGGTAACAATAAATGTCACAAAAACTTGGGCACCTGTCTTATAGACATGACATTTTATACTCTGCACAGGCACTTTTAACCCATCAGTATATCAAGTAATTTTCCCAAACCCACTGCTACTACTAGTTGTCCTCATTCAGTTCTCTTGAATTCTCGACTTTTGCCTTGAAATTAGCATTGAAAGTATGTTTAGGAATCATGTACATCTGCTATCATATCTGATTTGCTAGTATACCATTAGTTTCTGATTTAATTTTGCCTCAGTTCTGGATAACTGCCGCTTGACTTTTTTTGCAACCTGAACTGTCCCCATCCTTCCTGCTCTGATTACCACAAGGTGAAGGGAGGGTACGGTTCAGTAGGACCTCCATTGCTGCCATTGGTGTAGCTTTTATTACTCCTACTATCCCTAGTTTATTTCCTGCTAGTTTACTTCCCTCGGTATATAGTTGTATTTGTTTATCTGTAGATTTTAGTAGTCCATGTCTCTCTAATTTATTTCTTCAGAAGAATTCTATTGTCGTTGTTTAGAAAAATTAATGCTTGTTACACATTCTCTTACTGTGTTGTTAAATTTACTCCAATAAATCTGTATATCATCCTAGGGTCTTATTTCCATCCCTGTCTAATAACCTTACTAGCTTGTCTAGGACAAGGTTCCACAGCAGAGTGGACAAATACCTTCCTGTGGATGCCCTCTTTCGACCAGAGTCACCTCCCATTATAGACATATATGTATATAACCAATCTTTCCCCCAACATGCAATCAATTCTCCTGAAAATGGTTTCATTGATGCCTTTTCCCTTTGATGCTGTTTTAACAGAAAATAAAGTGATAGTACTTACAATCTTTCGTTGGCATATTTAGATCTTATAAAAGATTACTTTTTAGTTCTAATTAAATGAGCTGGTAGGCGATTGTATTGTATGCCATAATTTTTTAGATACACTCGCAACCATTATATGGCAGCACTGGATTCTCCAAACCCGATGTGGATATAGCCCTTCCTGGGACATGGTTACCTATCGCTATAGCTGTTGATTGGGTAGGAAACAAATTGTATGTTGCCGACTCAGTAGGACAAAAAATTGACATTTTCGAGTTGCAAGGCCAAGGCCATGCCATCGTATTAGGATCCAATTTAACAAATCCAGCTGATATAGCACTGGACCCCACCGTTGGTCTTATGTTTGTAGCTGATAGTTCTCAAGTTCTTAGGGCCAACATGGATGGAACTGACACCCTGGCGATAGTATCTGAGGCCGCATATAAAGCTTCCGGTGTTGCCCTCGATATTATAGTAAGAAGAGTTTATTGGTGCGATTCTTTGCTCGATTATATTGAGACTGTTGATTACAATGGATTAAATAGATTTCTGGTTGTAAGGGGTCAACAAGTACCTAGTCCAGCACGCCTAGCATTATTTGAAAGCAGAGTTTACTGGACTGATGGAACAAAACAGGGTGTTATGTCTGTTGACAAATACGAAACGAGCAGTATTCAATCTGTATATCGTATGCGTGATATAAGGGATCCTAGAGCTATTAAAGCAGTACATTCTTTAACTCAACCTCCTCTTAGCAACCCCTGTGGACATAATAATGGTGGCTGTCAACATATGTGTGTAATAACTAACTCAGTCAAGTTAACACTTGCATACAGATGTGCTTGCCATATCGGCTATAGATTAAAAACAGATGAACGTAACTGTGATATAGTCACAGATTTCCTAATGTACTCACAACAAAGATTTATCAAAGGAAAGGTCTTAGACCCTGTTATTGAAGGATTTAGTGATGCTATGATGCCTGTTGTTTCAAGAAGAGCCAGGTTCGTAGGTCTTGATTTTGATGCAAAAGATCAACACATTTATTATTCTGATGTGCTTCAAGATGTAATTTATCGGGTTCACCAAAATGGCACGTCAAAAGAAATTGTTTTGGCATCACAAAATGAGGGGGTTGAAGGTTTAGCTGTTGATTGGGCTGCAAAGAACCTATACTATATCGATAGTCGTAAAGGAACGTTAAATGTCTTGTCAACACGTAATGTCACGTACAGAAGAACTTTACTTAGAAACTTAAAAAGGCCAAGAGCAATTGTTGTTCACCCTAATAAGGGTTTTATATTTTTCTCTGAATGGGATCGACCGGCTAACATTTCCAGGGCCCTTAGCGATGGAACAAATCTAACAGTTTTTAAAAATTTGACACTTGGTTGGCCAAACGGATTATCTATTGATTTTTCAACTGATCGACTGTATTGGTGTGATGCTCTTCTAGATCATGTTCAGCATTCAAATTTGGATGGTACAGATGTCAAAACGGTGAATTCCCGACTGATTCGTCATCCCTTCAGTATAGTGATTTATAATGAATTTATGTATATAACAGATTGGAGGTTGGATGCTATAATTAAATTACACAAGTTAACTGGAGAGTTTGAAGAAACTTTAGTTAGAGAACCACAAACTAATAGATTATACGGTGTAAAGGTTTGTACCCTGCTTTTTCAATTCGTAGAATTATCGTAATAGGTAAAGTTCTGTTTTAGATTTATAGCGAGAACGAACAAATGATAATTCCATCACATCCTTGTTGGAATCTAAATGGAGGTTGTCAAAAACTATGTTTTGCTGTTCCCAGGGATAACATGTATGAACTTATAGCTAAATGTGGATGTCCATATGGTGAGAGTCTAACAAGTGATGAGAAAACATGTCGGCTTGATCCAAACCATGAACCTCCGGTACAGGCTTGCCCTAACAGTTGGGACTTTACTTGTAATAATCAACGTTGTATACCAAACTCTTGGGTGTGTGATGGGGATGATGATTGCCTTGATAATAGTGATGAGGAACAAAATTGTACTAGTATGTTCAAACGATTATATAATTTTTACGTTATTTATTGAAACATGTATTTTTTTTGTAGAACCAACGTGTAATGCAAATGAATTCCAGTGCAAATCAGGTCGCTGTATTCCTATGACATTTAAATGTGATGCAGAAAATGACTGTGGTGATTTCAGTGATGAAACGGGTTGTGTAAATGTGACTTGTAGTGCAACCCAATTTCATTGTGACAATGGGCGTTGTATTCCGAATAGTTGGAAATGTGATTCCGAAAACGATTGCGGAGATGGTTCAGATGAAGGGGATTCTTGTGCAGAAAAAACATGTGCCTATTATCAATTCACTTGTCCCAGAACAGGCCACTGTATACCGCAAAATTGGGTTTGTGATGGAGATGATGACTGTTTTGATAAACAGGATGAACAAGATTGCCCTCCTATTACTTGTCAACCGAACCAGTTTAAATGTTCTGATTTAAGACAGTGTGTTCAAGAAAGTTACAAATGTGATGGAATCCCTGACTGTAATGATGGAAGTGACGAATTGGGATGTCGTAAGTTTTCGATATAATAATAATGGATTCTCTATTCTCTGTCTATACTTATTTTTAGCTTCCATTGCACCAGATCAGTGTAATTCTGAAAAACAATTTCAATGTCAGTCATCTGGCATATGTATACCAAAAACCTGGCATTGTGATGGTACTCCTGATTGTGACGACAGATCAGATGAACCTGAATCTTGTGGAAATATTGACTGTCCAAACAACTTTTATAAATGTAACAATACCCAATGTATTTTTAAGGTTTGTTTAAATATTGTTATGACAATATCCAAAGTAAATGAACATTTGGTTTTTCAATATTTTTTTTTTAGGCATATATATGTGACGGTAAAAAAGACTGTGAAGATGGATCAGACGAGAGCTACATTCATGCCTGTGGTAAACCTCCATTTAGGTGTCCGCCAGGGCAGTGGCAATGCCCAGGTGTAACAGAACGATGTGTAAATTTAACAAATGTGTGTGATAATAAACCTGACTGTCCTAATGGAGCTGATGAAGGTCCAGATTGTGAATTTAAAGAATGTCAACATCAGGGAGGATTATGCTCTAATGGATGTAAACAAACTCCACAGGTAAAAAATGTTTGCTTTGGTCATAAATTAAAGGTCAAAATATATTGGTTCTCTGTACAATTTTAATTAAATTTACCAACTATTGTTGAAACATGATTTTAAAATTCCTTTTTGTTAGCGGTGTTTTAATAAACCTACGTGGTTAATAGCAATTAGCTGAAAGCCATTAAAGAAAAAAAAAACTTCAGCAACATTGTTACAACTTTTAAACATTTGGCTATCTCTAATGAAGTTATTGTTATATTTTCCGGTCAGCAAAGTATTCATAAAACAATATCATTTTTTTTTCAGGGACCACTCTGTTTGTGTCCAGAAGGTGAAACATTAAGTAAATTTGGACTGAATTGTGAAGATTTGAATGAGTGTGATCCGCCAGGTATTTGTTCACAAACATGTACAAACACCAAAGGTTCATATTTTTGTAGTTGTGTACCTGGATACTTATTAGAACCCAATAAACATTCTTGTAAAGCATACAGTAAGTTAACAACAAAACGAACATATATTATTTACTAACAATCGATTTTTAGATCATTCGTCTGCATTTTTAATTATATCAAATCGTCATTCCATTCTGGTAGCAGACTTAAAAGATCAGGGATTAGAGAGAGTTCCAATTATTGTTGAAAATGTAGTAGCTACAGCATCCAACATGCATACAGGCACAATTTTCTGGTCTGACATGAAACTAAAGAAAATTTCTAAACTTGACAGAAATAGTGAACCAGTGGAAATTATTTCTACCGGATTAGATTTGGTTGAAGGCCTGGCATATGACTGGATTGGGAAAAATATTTATTGGTTGGATTCTAAATTAAATACTATTGAAGTTGCAAAAGAAAACGGTTCTAACAGAATAGTGCTGGTGAGAGAAAACATAACTCAGCCCCGAGGAATGTGTTTAGATCCTAGTCCTGGGTAAGAGATAATAATAATTTGTTATATTTACTTAGGTAATTAATTTCCGCTTTTTAGTACTCGGTGGCTGTTTTGGACGGATTGGGGTGAAAACCCTCGTATTGAACGTATTGGTATGGATGGAACGAACCGTTCAACAATAATAAATACCAAGATATATTGGCCAAATGGTTTAACACTTGATACAACAACTCAAAGGGTTTACTTTGCAGATTCAAAACTCGATTTCATAGATTTTTGCTATTATAATGGAAGTGGAAGGCAACAAGTCCTAGCTGGTAGTCATTACCTCCTACATCCACATTCACTTACGTTGTTTGAAGACACCCTTTATTGGACAGATAGGCAGTTAAATAGAGTACTGTCTGCTCACAAATACAAAGGAAATAATCAAAGTGTTGTATCCCACTTAATTTCCCAACCTTTAAGCATACACGTACATCATCCTTCCTTGCAGCCTATAACAGATAACCCATGTTCAACTGCGCCTTGCGAACATATTTGCCTTCTATCCCCTAGCTCTAATACTGGTTACAGTTGTAAATGTAAGCCAGGTTTTAAACTAAACCCAGATGGTAGATGTAGCGAAGAAGACACAGCTTTCTTGATGTTGATGAAGGGATCTCAAATAGTTGATGTATCTCTAACTCCTGAAGATAATTCGGCAGGTTTCATAACGCCTATTGTGGGAATTGAGCATGGTGTTCAAATTGAGTATGATAGAAAAAATAATGTCATATTCTGGGTAGAAAGTAAAGACGATCAGGGAGAAAATGTAAGTTACAAAAATTATCAAAAAACCATATAAATAATTTCTATTTTCAAAATTATTTCTAGTGTACAATATGGACAACTCCATACAGTGGGGGCAACAAAACTCAACTCCTTGGAATCGATTCAGGCATCGTTGGTTTCCCATCAACCATTGCATTTGATTGGTTGGGACGAAATTTGTTTATTGGAAATCGTGTAGCTAATAATTTGGAAGTGATACGAGTTGATGGAAAAATTAAGCATAGAAGTATTATATTAGCCAATGATGGTAACCGTACTTCTGTGGCAAGACCAAGATCAATTTGCTTAGACCCTACTGATGGTAAAATATATTGGACTGATGAAGGTGGCTATGGTGTTCCAGAAAAAATTGGCAAAGTTAACATGGATGGTTCAAATCCAATTATTTTGGTAGAGAATATAGAAAAACCAGATGCAATCACAATCGATATTGAAAGCAAAACTTTATATTTCAGTACCATTTACCCACCACTAATAGAAACCGTGGATGTATATGGAAAGAAAAGGTCAACTATACTATCTGAGGGCAATTCTATAGCTACACCAAAAGCCTTAGGCGTTATGGGAAGCCGCTTATTTTATCTTGATCCTAGTTATGAAAAATTGGTGCAAGTAGCTCTTCCAACAGGTGGAAATCCGAAAATAATTTTAGAAAACGAACCAGATTTAAAAACATTTACGATCTTTAAAAAGAGGCCACTTGGTGATCACCCTTGCCTACAAAATAACGGTGGTTGCGAACAACTTTGTATACCTGCTGAAGGAAGATCCCGAACATGTGCATGCTCCATTGGATATAGGAAGAATGACATTAGCTGCTCACCTTACAAAACATTTGCTGTTGTTACCCAACTTGACATGACAAGAGGGTATAGTTTGAAGGATAGTTCAGAAGCTATGGTTCCTATAACAGGAATAGGTCATCACATATTTAATGTAGATGTTCATTTTGCTGAGAACTGGATCTACTGGGTGGAATTTAATAGAGGTGTATGGAATGGAATATTCAGGGTGAGACCAAATGGAACAGAACTACAACACATTATTAAAGATGGAATTGGCAGTAATGGTATACGAGGATTAACTATTGATTGGATAGCAGGAAATATGTATTTTACAAATGTATTTCCACATGAAAATTATGTCGAAGTTTGTTGGTTAGATGGTACAAATCGTAAAGTTATTGTTAAAACAACAGCCGATGCTCCAAGAGAACTAGCTGTAAATCCAATAAAACGTATACTTTATTGGATCGATTATGGGCAATATCCAAGAATTGGCAAAGCAAATCTCGATGGTTCTAATTGGGTACCAGTCGTTACATCAGGCATAAGTAATCCAAGAGATTTAACGATAGATATGAATACTCATGATGTATACTGGGTAGATTCAAAACTAGACACAATCCAAAAAATATCATATAATGGTGGCAACCGACAGGTTATCAGAAGAAATTTACCAAATCCCATGGGAATTGCTGTCTACAAGTCTGATATATACTGGGTTGATCGTAATCTGAAAGCAGTATTCAAAGCATCAAAATTACCTGGAAATACTTCTTTACCTACTCGCGTTCGAACTAATTTGGAAAAATTAAGAGATATAGCAATATTTGATGTAACAAATCAACCATCTGATGATACAAATCCATGTAGAAAGCTTGGAAATGGCGGATGCGAACAACTGTGTTTCTCTTTCCCAGTGGATTTAACGACAGGACAACGACCCACTTTTAAATGTGATTGTGCAACTGGAAATATTACATCTGATGGACGTAAATGTGAATTTGTTAACGAATATCTAGTTTTCTCCACAAGAACAGAAGTAAGAGCTATAAACTTGGATCCACATTCAACTAATATACCATTTAGTCCTGTTGGCAACCTCACTAATGTTGTTGGTATTGACTTTGATTATAAACATCAAACATTATTCTTTACCCAAATCCGCCCTTGGGCGCGTATAGCCAAAATGCCCGCAACTTCCCCAGATAGTAAATCTATAGTTAATATTAAAAATATAGGCATTAATCCTGAAGGTATTGCCTATGATTGGACACAACAAAAAGTATATTGGACAGATTCTTCAAATCATAGTATTTATGCCATGAACTTAGATGGGACAGATTTAGTAATGATTGCAAGAGTAGAAAGACCAAGAGCTATTGTAATCGATCCATGCAATGGTACCTTGTTTTACACTGACTGGGGTAAGTTTGGAACTTCTGGGAAAATTTTAAGGACAACTATGGCTGGATCTTTAAAAAGAGTTATAATTGATAAGAATTTGGCTCAACCTTCGGGATTGTCAATAGATTACGAGGACCAAATGTTATACTGGACGGATGCTGTACGGGAAAAAATTGAAAGATCTGATTTGGATGGTAAAAACAGGGAAGTTTTGGTTTCAGCCACGATATATCCATTTTCAATAACCGTCTTTGGAAACTATATATATTGGACAGACTTACAACTAAGAGGTGTTTACCGTGCTGAAAAGCATACTGGCTCTAATATGATTGAAATGGTTAAAAGGTTAGAAGATAGTCCAAGAGATATTCAGGTATATTCAAATAGACGTCAAGTATGTTCTGTAAACCCCTGCCATATTAACAATGGTGGCTGTGCACAAAGTTGCCATCCTGGACCAAATAACACAGCTGAGTGTAGGTGTGATGATAATACTAAATTGGTTAATGAAGGAAGAATGTGTGTCGCTAAAAACTTAAGCTGTGATTCTAGTAAATTTTATTGTGCCAATGGAAGATGTATCTCAAGAATGTGGGCTTGTGATGGAGAAGACGATTGTGGTGATAATAGTGATGAAGATACAAATTATTGCTGTAAGCTACCTTTATATACTTCTATTTTGTATTTCTAAGTTTAATTTCCCTCTCTTTTAGCGTTCCATTCCTGTTCTACAAATGAATTCCGTTGTGCTAATGGTCGTTGTATATTTAAATCTTGGAAATGTGATCATGAAAATGATTGTAAAGATGGATCAGATGAAAAAGATTGTCAATATCCTCCATGTGCCCCTGGAGAATTTACATGTGCCAATTTTAGATGTATACCAATGGCGCAGGTAATTAATTGTTAACTAGCTATCATTAAATATTTATATGTACGTTATATGTTCTAGGTGTGCAACGGAGTGAATGATTGTAAAGATAACATAACTTCTGATGAAACTCACGAAAGATGTCCTCAGAACACAACTTGTCCTCCAAATCATTTAAAATGTGAGAAAACAAATATATGTGTGGAACCGTACTGGCTTTGCGATGGAGATAATGATTGTGGAGATAACTCAGATGAAAATCCATTACATTGTGCACAAAGAACTTGTCCACAAAACAGTTTTAGATGTTCAAATCATCGTTGCATTCCAGCAACATGGTCAGTATTGTCTGATATTTTGATATATTAATAAAGAAGTCACAAAAGTACCTAAAATGACTAAAATAGCCTATTGCAATGAGCGTTACTATTTTATTTTACTACGCACCGATACATTTTTTTTATAATTGTAAAATGCACTTTTGATCAAACTTTCTTTCCGTTTTCAAAATTCCTAAAATCACTTTTGTATTAAGAATTTTTTTCAGATTACAGGACAGGAAAAGATATATTTAATACATTGCGGTAAAAGTCATTCCAACTCTAAGTAATATGTTATAAAATTATATTTTCTTTGATGAAAATCCCCAAATTTCATATGTTTATTCCAAGAATAAAGAGGCGAAAGAACTGCCGATACAGTTCATCTCATATTTAACTTTAGGGGAGGAGGTCGTAATGGGGTTAGTAATAGTAGAAGCAGATCATAATAGTAACTGAGTTTAAATTAAAGATGCCAGACTGAATTTCAGACAACCTCAGTCAAATATGCCACCCTGCGAGTGCTATATTACTATGGTCCTCATACCAGACAGACTAATCACTTCTATTGCCTTACGACCCACAATAGATGTTAAGTTTGTCGTCAGTAAGGAGAAATGTGATGTTTTGAAATATGTGTTTGAGCATCGGACAAATATATTAGATACGATGATCCTCCTCAACCACATTTGACAAAGGGCAATATTATGTTATAAAATTCTCAGAATCTGCCGAAAAAAACGTCACCCTGTCACCAGAGTTTTGCACCTAGGCAGTCATCCATCGACCTCTCCATTTTCTTAAGACACATGATTCCGTTATATACATTCGCTAACTCTGCAGGATAAGGAGAGTGAATTTAGTTAATTCTCTGGAACTTTTCCATCCTGATGTAATGGACTGTAGCCATAAAAAAGAAATGAGATTATTCAACATACCTACATTTATAGTAAGGGAGCCCTCACCCAGGATCATTAGCCTCATCGCGGCATAAGAATTCCAAGTTTTTCGGACAGTTTATACCCAAATCAAGACAAAAGTCCTTTCCGGCTGCTAAATTATCGAAAAACAATAATGAACATGTAAATAAAAATGGTCTAAAACTGTTATCGCAACATGTCCGTTTCCTGGTTTTTATGTTGAAGTAGGATGTATGTAACTATAAAAATTTGAACAGACATTTTCCATCTTGTGCAAATGGCGAGTCAAGAGAAAATTGGAAAATTTCCCAATAAATTTTAAAGTGGAAAATTTTTTCATCACGACACGTCCGTTATCTATGTAATTTGAGGATTTTGCGAACAATCATGAAAAAATAAAAACAGGCCATTTGATCGTTGCCTGTAAGAGTGAGTGAACTTGTAAAATGTAATTTTTTTCGGTTCCCGCGTGGTCGCGACATGTCCGTTTCTTTGATTAAATTATTGGTAAGATTTAGATATAAGTAAAAAAATTTTGAATGGACGTTTTTTGCATTGTAATTTTCAGAAAAACCATTTTCCGTCGTGGTGAAAAACCGCAATTACGGTTTTTCGCGTTTTCATGTTCTGTATTTTGTTTCACTGTGCGTCATGTGGATCTTCTTTATCTTTCTCCTGCAGTCAGTTATCTTCATACTTCTGTAGCGCATGATGGCCGGAGCACACAGCATAAGAGACGACTAGCTCCATTTAATTTTCTACAACCGTGCAACTCGGAAAATGTCTGTTTAGATTTTTTTATTATGTAGACCCTGGTCAACCTTCTAAAAAAGATTTCAGTAGCCATGTTGCTGTAACTCGATCATGTCATTTTCTTTTAACAACTAATACTTCATTCTTCAAGTTTCTGCAAGTTAAAAAATTTTCGTTCTCATGGGTTGATGTTTTTTTTTACAATTTAAATAGAATTCCATTAAAAATGGACGAGGTACTATAAAAAATTTACACATTTTTTTTGTACCGACAGAAAATGCTTTCCACTGCATCCGCAATGCCCCAGAGCTTTACTTTTCATATCAAAGTTCCTTATTTTTTCTTAAACTAAACATTGTTCATTGATTTGTCCATGTCGGGATGAGAAGAAATTTTGGTCGAAGGCTTCCGTACTATTACTTGTATAAACAGAAACATTATTTAGTAGGTATGTTATAATTTGAAAAAATTATTGATGTTTTTAAAATCACAGTGTCAAGCTAATCTTCCTTATCTTAATTGTAAAGTTGATTTTATTTGTTACTACACACAGAAAAAGAAAGTTTTAGAACAAATAAATATTATTCAAGTCAAGAAAATGTTAAGTTCGTATATAAGCAAAAGCATCATTGAGTTAAAATAAGAAAAATATTTGTTTGGAATTATTTTTAATATAACTATTCAATAAATTTCATTTAAAGAATAGGTGTATTTAAATTAACACACTGCCAGATTTTGAAATAAGCATTACATTTACTTGCTGGGATACACTGTAAATGTTTCTATTGAAATTACCATTTACTTGAATTAATGAAATATTCGCGTTATTTTAAACGTATCTTAGATTACATCTGAATATATGGTTTATTTATTTGAAAATATGATATACTCAGATTAAATGTTTTCGAATATTAATACAAATATATTATGTTTTTATTTTAAATATAAGCCTTTCTCACAATAAATAGGCCCAATGTCGATTCAAACATATTATATTCTTATTTTAACTATATATGTTTGTCATAATAAGTCGGCTCAATCTTGAATCAAACATATTATATTCTTATTTAGACCATTTATTTTTCTCATAATAAATGTATTCAATATGTTGGTCCGAACATATGAAGTTATTTTAATTATATACAGGATGTCCCGGATGGGGTTACCTATACTACAAATTGACCTAAATTTTCATTATTGGACAGTCTATCTATAAAAATGTTTACTTTTTAAAATAATACAAGTTGTGTTGTGAAAATGTATTTTTTATATAGGGTGCTTAAAAATTTCAAAAATGATTTTCAAGGAAAATGGCATTTAATATGACACGTTGCTAACACTTAAAAACCTCATCGAAAAATAATTTTGAAATTTCCCAGCACACCGCATAAAAAAATAATATTCATAACGCAAATCATATTTTTTTAAAAATCGAAAATTTTTTTAGAATAGGTATTGTTTAAAATTAAAATTTATGTCCATTTGTGGTATAGGATACCCCATCCGGGGACACTCTTTATATAATTACAATAACAATTTGCATGTAGTGATTTACCCTATATATATCAACATCTTTAAAAATTAAATTCCTGATGATGCACGAAATAAAACAAAAAAATATTATGATATATTTATTATCCTATATATACTGACATATTTATATCTATATTCACTACATCATATATTGGTATATACATTTCTAACATACCAGGGTGTCTCACTTAAAACATCGAATCCCATTTATTCAAAGACTAAAAAAATATACGTTTTCAATATGAATAAAAAATATATAGGCATTATACATAAAAAAAAAAACAAACTGCAATGCAAAACTTTTCGTTAATAATGAATACTGTGAAATACAATCCCACACCTAATAATAGCACAGTAAGATTTAACAAAGATTTAAATACACAAAACAATTTACAAATATGTAAAATATAAATTAATATGGCATATACTTGTACCTTTTTTTATTACAAACAATAAGATATATATGATGACAGTTATCTCAATGATATCTATAACACCCGGAAACTGCAAAAAACTATTATAATACAAAAAAGCCATTTTTTTAAATTTGTGTAACAACATCAACATAAACAGAACATATTTAAAGAATCTGTTGTACCATCAAGTGTTTTTCGGAGTTCACCTCACAATGATATACTCTAAAACAATACCACTTTTATAAAGGCAACTTGTGAAGAGTAAATGTCTGCAGATACCCCTTGGATTTATTGATGATTCCTTCCTCCTGCTTGTGTGAAAAAGGTCTAACCTGCCGTGCACTTTATTAATGTCTCTATTTCTCCAGGGCTCTATATAAAAATATCATTTATTAAAGACAGCAGTAGAATGAATTAAGACAAATATATACAAATGCATGCATGCGTATATGTGTCCACATGGACCGAACTTACTTGTAGACTGTTTAATTTTTTATTTTTGACAAAGTTATTATTTATAAAAACTTCTGTTTATTGTAAAAAGTTCGTAGCCATTCTAAGAATTATGATTTACTACACAGGATGATCACAAATTAAGAAAATATAAAATTTTACTAACAGTAAAGTACCTTTATTTCAATGAATATAATCTAATTTTATGAAGAAAATAATACAATTCCAACACAAATGGTCAATAATTAATTTTCTTGACAATTCTTATTTTGTCTAAAATATGTCATTATTAAATAAATAGTCTAAGTTAGGTTGGCTGTGAATAATTGTATTAATATTGGATGAAACTTTGTATCAGGACCTAACCTTACCATATTTTAGCCATTTTTGCATTATTTGCAACTTTACATACCTAGTATTTGATTATATTAATTATAAATTATTAGATATTTTACTCCTGATAGTAAAATTTTATATTTTCATTATTCCCGATTAGCCTGTACAGTATTCGTAATCCTGAAAATAAACAGAATAAACAGAAATTCTTGTAATGAAGAATGATTTTTTATAAAAAAAATCAAAAATAAAATAGTTGACAGGTCCATCGAACATATATGTCAGAAAACATCGAAAAATGAGAATTTTCGCTAAAACCACTGTTTTTAACAATGACACCTGCGTTTTATAATTTTTTTAATATCACCATCGTGTTCAGCACAATTCTTCCTATAAGAAAATCAATAAAATTGCTGTTTTAAATTTCTGACCCAAATCATCCATGATTTTTACGACGACCGGCCTACAAGTATAAATTGTAAGAGATGTTTACTGAAAATGTTGGATAAAAAACACCAGACATCGGCCGCACAACATTATACCTGCACCTGCAGCATCGGTTTGATTGTTCCGCCGAAATTTTTACTTTATAAAGCCCATTTATCTAGTTTTTACACCGTACCTCGGATCACGAATCTGATTGTTAGAATTATTTTCAAAAAGTTTATATCCAAAAATTTATTAACAAAATGGTTCAGTGTGCGTCATCTCTTTATGTAATAATCTGTATTATAACTTTCAAAAATAAAATGGCGGCTTCAACATTTTCAATTTATTACAATTGAATATTTTCAATTTATGACAATTTAAAAAACAAACTTTGCTGCGCCTTCTTAAGTATATTTTCGAAAATTATATCAGATTCATAGAAAGATGTGGTGCATTGAGCCATTTTTTTTCAATTCTTTTAGAAATGTTTTTAAGGTTTCCAGTCCGCCATTTTGTTTTTGAAAATTTCAACATTGAGTTTAATTCATAATCAGCGATAATGTTAATTTCACTTTACCTACATACGGAATATTCTGAATTTTGGCCATGATTGCCATGGGACTAAAAACTATCAATCCACCACTAGAGTCGAGTATACCTATACTTTAACTTGTCTTGTGCATGAGTTAATAAGTGCGCGTATTTACGATTTCATTGTCTCTTACAGTCTTGCACACAAAAGTTAAAACAATAGCCTAAAAACATTGATCAAGTAAGTCGACAATTAGTTCAGCCGACAAAACGACCTTTGGATCGATCAAGTTAAAGTATACTCTGGACTATAACTATATTTGTTTACTAAATGCATCATAAGTAAAGTATATTTAACACTTACCTTCAAATGTGTCGATAATTAGAGCATTAAAACACCATTCCTCTAATAAATCACACACAGACATGTTTTCCACAACTAGAGCAAACGGAATTATTTTTTAAGTTTAATATTCAAGTCACAAGTCTACAAACTCTTCACGTTGACACTGCCTATGGAACTGTGAGACCTTGAAATGCCAATGATGCACGACATAAAAAAATATTTTTGAATTAACTATTTGTTTTTTTTGCGTAAAGCACAGCACATTTTTAAATTGAAACTATAGGTAGTTTTTGATGCAAAATATGGATGTCTTCACTTGACTACATATTCTCTTCAAGTTAAATATACAATATTCTCAGTTCTTAAACGTATGCATATATTCAGAACAAGAATATTATTTTTGTTTCAAATGCACATATTATTTGTTCTAAGAAGTGATGTATTTTTAAGTTGAAATTACTTTTAGTTTCGTATTTGGAATATGAAAGTTTTGATTTGATTATCTTCCTTTCAATTTGAATAAATAATTCAAGATTTTGCTATACTTCTAACAAATAAACAGATGGCTTCAAACGAAGAAAAACATCTCTCTTTGAGTATATAATATATTCCAATTCCCAAACAAATTTGTATCTTCAAAACAAGAATTCTTTTTTCTGTGTGTATAATTCTTCTTCTTCCCGTGGTTCTACAATCCCTCATTAGCCCCTGTCCTCCTTTAACCCTTGGCTCTATCTGCCTCACTCATTTACTGCTTCCTACCAGTTTCTTATGCTAAGTATTTCTCCTGCATCGTTTTGTACGTTGTCCTGCCAGCGGGTCTTTGATTGTCCCCTGTGCCTATTGCCTATGATTTGCCCCCTCATGATCCTTTTTTGGTACACGGTCCTCGCTCATTCTCTCAACTTATCCCACCCATCTAAGCCACTGTGCTTTGACGTAGTCAACTATGTTTATATCACTATACAGTCGTATCAGTCCATGGCTGTATCTAATCCGTCATCCTTCATCTTCTCTCACAGGGCCATACACCCTTCTGAGAACTTTTTTACTAATACATATTATTAATAAAAAAAACAAAAGTTATTGTTATTAATTGAAATACAAAGTTTTTAAATAAATATTTTTGCAGGTATTGTGATGGTGATGATGATTGTGGCGATGGAGCCGATGAGCCACCAGAATATTGTAAGAGTGATGGTCGGACATGTTTTGGTGATCTTTTCACTTGTGACAATGGCAATTGTGTTCCTAGAATATATATTTGTGATGGTGATAATGATTGCTTGGATAACAGTGATGAAGATAGTCGACATGAATGCAGTAAGTTATTGAGCTAATCTAGCATCATTATTTGCTACATAGACATGATTTTAGATGACAGAAAATGTGATGAGGAAACCGAATTTACTTGTGAGGCTAACAAAGATTGGGGTCGAGCCCAATGTATTCCACGAAAGTGGTTATGTGATGGTGATCCCGATTGTGTGGATGGTGCTGACGAGAATTCTACCTTGCATCATTGCACTACACCTCAGCCCTGCAGTGATGATCAGTTTACATGCGCTAATGGAAGGTGTATTAATAAGGTATGTAAATATTGACTTTAATATATGCTTATATAAAGAGAAATTTTCATAGGGATGGCTTTGTGATCACGATAACGACTGTGGAGATGGAACAGATGAAGGAAAAGAATGTAATTCAAAATATAAAGCTTGTACTTCTGCTGAATTTACATGTCAAAATTTTAAATGTATTCGTAATCAGTATAGATGTGATGGAGAAGATGATTGTGGTGACCATTCTGATGAAGTCAATTGCAGTAAGTTTATGTGAATGCGTTTCACAGATATAAAAAATTTAATTTGTTTAAATTATTTAGAGAAAGAAAATACAACCTGTGCCGATCCAAGTCAATTTAGATGCAATAACGGCCAATGTATCGACTACCATTTAGTTTGTAATAAGGTGTCTGATTGTTCCGATGATTCAGACGAACCATTACATTGCAACGTAGATGAATGTGAGAAAGTTGAGATTCACCAATGCGGCCATAAGTGTATTGACACTCCTACTGGATATTATTGTATTTGTAATCAAGGTTATAAGTAAGTATCACTTAAATAATTTTAGAAAAAACAATTTATTTCCATCATTTTTTTTTAGATTACTAGAAGATGGCAAAGCTTGTGCTGATATAGATGAATGCATAGAAACACCTGGTGTTTGTTCTCAATACTGTTCCAATACTCCTGGCAGTTACTACTGTAAATGTAATGATCAATACTATGAAAGAGAACCTGATGAACATACATGCAAACGTAAAGATACCGTTGAACCATGGCTTGTGTTTACTAATAAATATTATATAAGAAACATGTCTATAGATGCACATGTTTATAATTTAGTTCACCAGGATCTAATGAATGTTGTAGCATTGGACTACGATATTAAGGATCAAAAAATGTACTTTTGTGATGTAACTGCCAAGACTATATTTAGGAGTAATATAGGTGGTGGTGATAGAGAACCCATTATTCGACATGATTCTCATGGCTTAGAGGGAATTTCTATTGATTGGATAGCTCGAAAACTTTATTGGTTGGATAGACATTCTAAGAATCTTGACGTTTCTGAACTAAATGGAACAAACCGTAAAACGCTAAAAACAAGTATAGCTGATCCGAGAGCCCTTGTTGTACATCCAGGAACTGGATATATGTACTTCACTTCATGGCATTTACAGGCCTACATAGGAAAAATAGGAATGGATGGTTCAAACTTCACCAGAATACTTACTTGGCAAGATGATATTGCTTGGCCAAATGCTTTGACTATTGATTTTTTCACAGACCGTTTATACTTTGCAGATGCTCATTTAGATTATATTGCATTCTCTGACTTGGAGGGTAGACATCGGCACATAGTTCTTTCAGGGAATTCCGTACCTCATGTATTTGCCCTTTCTTTGTTTGATGATTTCATCTATTGGACAGATTGGAATCTAAAAGCTATTAGCAGGGCCAATAAATTTAATGGAAAGGATTTGCAAATTCTACGCAATACTACTCACAAACCATACGATATTCATATATTCCATTCATTACGGCAACTTCCATATAGTAATCCGTGTGGTACTAACAATGGTGGATGCTCGCACTTATGTCTTATTGCACCGCCACCGGCATCTAGTTATTTAAATATTGATGGTTATGGTGAAGAAGGCAAAACAATGTATAAATGTGCATGTCCCAACCAGTTTTA
Source organism: Stenurella melanura (assembly GCA_963583905.1). Lineage (NCBI taxonomy): Eukaryota > Metazoa > Arthropoda > Insecta > Coleoptera > Cerambycidae > Stenurella > Stenurella melanura. The sequence goes on from OY757309.1 coordinate 18,063,748, forward strand.
TCTGGCCAACGATGGAAGAACATGTATAGCCAATTGTACGGCTGGACAATGGCAGTGTAAAGGAAATGATGAAAAATGTATTCCATGGTTCTGGCAGTAAGCATCTTTTAATATTTATCTAGTTATATTTCCCTAACTTTAATCAAAAAATTGTTATAAAAGATGGTTATTTTTACTTGTCGGCGTTTGAATTAATTTTTAGGACTATGTGCAGTGAAAATAAAAATAAATTAAACAAAAAGGAAGTAATAGTTTTACCTTTTCTGAAATAAACTCGTACAATTATATTTCTTGTAAGAAAGTGTTTTGTACTTGTAAAAGCAACTGAATTAGACAATTCAATGCAGACATCGACAAAATAGGAATTAACAATGCATTACCTAATTATTGTATTGTTAAATGTTTACGTTGGATTTTTTAACTCAGTTGTTTTTGTAACCATGACACCTTCTTTTGAGAAATGTAGTTGCGATTTATTTCACTAAAGGTATAGTACTAGAATCAGCTTGCAATTACCTGACATATTTGTATGAGCTAGAGACACTACCAATCATGCTTCTTAGAGCAGTGCAGATAACGAAAGTGATATGAAAAATTTTCTTCGGTAAATAACTCGAAATGTCTTTTACAATTGGTGCAAGCATTTGACTCAAGCGAATCTTTTTATATCTATTACTTGCCACTTAAGTCAGTATAAAAATACGATTAACCTACATACTTATATTATTTTTATAGTAGTCCTGAAGAAGATTAAAAAAGTAATCAAAACGTCAACAAGTCGAAATAACTCTCTTATCTTCATCTAATATACTGACTATTTTTTTACTAATAGTTACATACAGATACCTACATACTATTATTCAATTGATAGTAAGGTGTTTTGTTTGACAAAATTCGCCAATTAGTTCAGACGTTCATGAGAACCATTTCTTACAACTTTGTTTCAGACAAGGTGAAAATTAAACAAAAGAAAAACAATATAGTTTTTTTAACATATGCAATAGTTCCTTCGTATTCCTCTATAAATAGAACTGCCATTGCAGAGTTGCGCTCGGAGAAATATTTTCTTATTAAAAGGATACTAATTGCAAAGAAGTTTATAAAGGATATATATTTAATGACAGGATAGTCACTCGGGATGTAATTTTGTATTAGCAGTTTTATTGACATGAGGATTGCAAAGGAAATGTAAATTTTCAAATTTTATTTGTTTAACTTGGATATTTGTTTCTCATAAAATAGTGGAATGTCTCAACACCTTAAAACATGAAAATGACTAGCAAATTCTGACTTTACATTCACACTCTCAACCAAAACTGCATGTGTACATCTCTAAATTCATTATAAATTTCAGATGTGATGGGGAGAGAGACTGCAAAGATGGATCTGATGAACCACCCACGTGTCCCCTTAGACAGTGTAAAGCTGGAACATTCCAGTGTAAAAATGGAAGCTGTACACCTTCTGCGACAATTTGTGATGGTACTGATGATTGTGGTGATAATTCAGATGAACAAAATTGCGACAAGGAATGTCCTGAATTGGAAATGAAGTGTGTTTCTAATGGTCGCTGTATCTTAAATAGTTGGAAATGTGATGGAGATGCTGACTGTAAAGATGGTTCCGATGAGAACCCTGAGATATGTCATAAACGTGCTTGCGATCCAGAAACTGAATTTTCTTGCAGAAATGGTCGTTGTATACCTAAATTGTGGATGTGCGACTTTGATAATGATTGTGGTGATGATTCAGATGAGCCAGCTTACATGTGTAGACAAAAGAATTGTACGACTGGTTGGCAACGCTGTCCGGGCAGAGCCAATTATAGATGCATACCAAAATGGCTATTTTGCGATGGTAAAGATGATTGTCGTGATAACTCAGATGAGTTGGCTGAAAATTGCCCACAGTGCAATACAGAAATTGATTTCAAGTGTAAAAATAATCGCTGCATACCAAAACAATGGAAATGTGATTTTTCAGATGACTGTGGCGATGGTTCAGATGAACTTGATGAAGAGTGCAAAGGTGTCTATAGGGAGTGTTCAGAATCAGAGTTTCGTTGTAATAATGGTAAATGTATTTCTTCACGCTGGCGCTGTGATCACGAAGATGATTGCGGGGATAACTCCGATGAAAGTGGATGTAGTGGCTTTCAGTGTAAAAACGGTACCTTCCAGTGTGCTTCTGGACATTGTATTGCTTCTTACTTCCGTTGTGATGGTGACAGAGATTGTAGGGATATGTCAGATGAAAAGAACTGCCCACCAAGATATCCAGATGGTAAATACTGTCCGGAATCTAAATTCCAATGCGATAATCATTTGTGTATTAATCAAGCAGACCTTTGTGATGGAGCTAATGACTGTGGTGATGATTCTGATGAATCACCTGCGCTGTGCACAAACTTTAACTGTGATACATTAAAAAGATTCCAGTGTGCCAACCACAAATGCATACCTCGCTATCAACTCTGCGATGGAATTGATAATTGTGGTGATGGATCCGATGAAAATAATATGACTCTGTGTGCAACTAAAATTAAACCATGCAACTCATTAACTGAATACAAATGTGCAAATAAGAAATGTGTTGATAAAAAACAAGTGTGTGACTTTGCGGATGATTGCGGAGACAGTTCAGATGAATTAGGGTGTCACCATAGCAATGTGTGTTCTGAAGCAAACAGAGGAGGTTGTGAACACCATTGTATGAACTTAACAGACGGAGGATATATTTGTGCCTGTTATTCAGGATTCATTATATCTAAAGATAATCGTAAAGTCTGCTTGGATGTTGATGAATGTGCAACTGGTGTCCATCATTGTTCTCACATATGTACAAATTTGAATGGGACCTATTCCTGTTCATGCCATGAAGGATTTAAGTTGTCAGATCATTTATCTGGAGTTTGCAAGGCAGAAAAAGAAGATGTAACCTTATTATTTGCCAATGGTCCTGAGATCAGATCATTTGATTTAAAACTTCAAGACGAAAATGGAGTAATAACAGAAGAAAAAAGAATAGAAGCTGTAGATTACAATCCCAAAACAGAAATGATATTTTGGGCTGACAGTTACGACAAAACAATAAAGCGCTCGTATATGATCAATGCAAAGGATGGACAAGTTAAAGCTGGGTATGCACAAGACTTAGAAATGAAAGGAAGCTCTAAACCGACAGCGTTAGCTGTGGATTGGGTAGGAGATAATTTATATTGGACAGAAACTGATCGAGCTGGCTCAAAACCAAAGGGCAGAGTTATGGTAGCGAAAACAGATGGTCGATATCGCAGATCACTTGTCAGTGTTGGTCTAGAAAATCCTTCATCTCTTGTGGTAGATCCTCAGTTGGGTCGCATGTTCTGGACTGATGCTGGTTCTGCACCAAAAATAGAAGTTTCTTGGATGGACGGCTCTAAACGAAGACCGCTTATAACCGATGAAATTCGGTTCCCTACTGGATTAGCTATTGACTACTCTATGGACCATGCACTTTATTGGGTCGATACGAAACTGAATAACCTTGAAACAATGAAATATGATGGAAGCGATCGCAAGATATTATTAAGAGGTGAAATGCTCAAGCATCCTATTTCATTAGACGTATTTGAATCCAACTTGTATTGGATAACAAAAGATACCGGAGAATTGATAAAACAAGATAAATTTGGTCGAGGTGTGCCAGTAACTGTTCGAAGCGATTTATTAAATCCATCGAGTATAAAAGGTTTGTTCATATATATAAACATTTTTAATATGTTTGTCTAAAAACAAAGTTCTAAATAACAAATAAATTAAGAATGACTAGACTGTTAAGAGATAACAGATTAAAAGCCCTTGCTGATGCAATGCGAACTAGGTACTCAAATAGATTTATAAAAATAATCGTGATCAAACGGAGTGCAGCAAAAATTTGACCATATGGTAAATTCCCAGAAGTAGCTTTTACAAATCCCGGATTAGCCACTACTTATTTAATTAACCACAGACAAAATGTGAATAAATCCAGTAATATGCAGTGTTTAACCCTGTTATTAGGGGCTATTTTAGCCGTTATTAATGAACATGATGGTCAATGTCAATCATAGCGTGTTTTGCATACCCATTAAATTATTCAAATTTTATGTTATTTATTTGTTGCAATTTCAATTTAGTAGGCGATAGAATGCTGTTTAAATATTGGGAGTGCTTTTATATATCAAATACTTCATTTTAATAATATCAGAAAAGCAAAGGGTGACCGCAAAATCTGCCTGTTTTTGGGGTAGCGTTTTACGAGCTTGGGGAAAATCGTAAAAAGGTTTAGCAGGTTTCAAATTATTCGCCATTAATAACCAAAAGAGGCATTGTCCTTGGTTTTTAAAAATGGTCAGTAAGTACCCCTATTCAGGGGTTGAAATTAATAAGTCTAAAAACAATTCTATTAGTAAAAATAATAATAATAATAAATGTATGTGATTTATTAACAAAAGGCCATTGACTGCAGTCCTTCAGCCCATAGTATTTTAACAAAATTAGTGTTTTTATTACGTAGATACAAAAAAAAGATACTATATGTATAAAAAAAACTAAACTATTCAGGGATGTCTTCTGCTCATCCTAGGACTATTTCATATAGGGTCTGTTCTGGAAATCTATATCTGGGATTGATTTGTTGATCACGTGTTCTACAGTGTGGTTGCAACAGTTGCGTGTTGTGTTGCTTGGTAGCGAACTTCTTCGATCCTTATTTTAATGGCTTGTATATGTGTTCGCGCGTATAGTAACTCATTAGGTGGATTATGGAGTGGGTTAAGTGGGTGTCTCATCTTTGTAATGGTTCTCAATGAAGTAGCCTCTGTTACTTTGATACAATCCAACACGGGCTTTCTGCAATTTGAAAACAGAACATTTGCGTACTCTATTAATGGTCTGCAAATTGATTTGTAGATTGTCGAGGCTGTCTTTAGTGAGATAACTTCGATCATTTCTGAAGGTGAGCAACCGAAAATGTTTTGCTCTGCTTATTACTTTTTTCTTTGTTAAGTTAGTGTGTTCGTTGAAGTTAAGTTTTTGGTCCAAAGTTACTCCAAGATTAGATCTATTAGTATTATTTCTATTAAGTCAATCTTAAAAAGGCGAAATTATGTATTGTTGCATATTTCCACCTCTTAGGAAACATCCTGTATGAATCCGTGGGTTCTAAAATAATTTCAACAAGAGATAAACACTTTATTTAATAATTTACTGACTATACAATACTTCAAAATAACCTTTACACTTTGTTTACTTGATATTTAACCTCACTTTAGTAAACTTCTTAATAAACTTCCCCTTCTGCGTTGGTAATCGCGCCTTATATACTCCGAATTTGACTCTCTAGATCCATCTAGAAACAATCAAGAATCTTCTCTTACCACACTCCAGAAAAGTCCATTTCTTTCTACTAGCTTCCAGTCACTATAGTGCAGTAAAAAAAGGCCAAAAAAATTAGGAGATAGGTATAGTCTGGATACAGCAAGATTATGATTTTATCCTGTTTGGGGTATCACTGGGAGTATATTACTAAGTTTTGGACCTCGAAGACCTTGTGCTACTTTTTTTATAAACAATTGAATTTTTTTTACTGCGTTTTTCGAGCTTAAAATGTGAATAACTCCGGTTCTATAAGCCGGATCGGGGCAAACTAAAAACCAGTATCTTCGTAATAAAATTGCCAATAAATTGTCTTTAGTTTCAATTCTCTGAAATACGTACATAACCTACAAAACTGAAAAAACGGGTAAAAAACAGTATTTTTTTCATTTTAGTGCCCAAGACCGGCAACTCGACCAATTTGCATCAAACTTTCAGAAAATATACTTTTTGATGTAATAAAGAGACGCTGAAAAATTGGTGTCAAAATATTGAACCCATTGGCCAAAATTGCATTTGTTATCTAAAATTTGAAATGCCCGCCATTTTATGCCGTTAAGTCCAAAATGAAATTTTTTTATTTCAAAATGTAGATCACGACGTCAGCTTTCGAATGCAATTAAAAATTATTTTTTTAAATGTAATTTTGGCTACTTTTCTTACATTTGTTTATAACTCAAATAACAACAATTACATTTTTTCGGCCATTTTGAAAAACAAATTAAAGTTTTTTATCAGATCTGGTAGAGAATTTTGGGTCCTTTAATTTAAAAAAAAGAAAGTTCATTTTTGTTAACGTGAACTCGAAATATTTAACTTTTTGCATTTTGGCTAATTGTTAATTATCAAATGCATATTTTGAGCTAAAATTTGGACTGTATCATTCTGAAACGTATTCATTTCATAAGATAAATTCAAAAAAAAATTAAGTTTTATAGAAATTTATTTACAAACATTATAATGTAAGTATTGTTAATTGAGCTAAAAAGTGATTTTTTAAATTTTTTCATAAAGCTTAGTTGCAAAATGCAATAACTTCCTTGTTTCTTAAAATTCGGAGGACTTTTTTTTAAATACGTTATTTTTTCCCTCGCAGTGCGATATCAACTTAGCTTTTTGTTAATAATAATAATAATAAATATTTTAAATGTTTAAATTTATATACAACCAATGTTTGCTAATGTACAAACCTATTTTACCTGCGGAGCGAAGAGTTGCTTATAAATGAGGAGAAATGTTTACATTTTCTTTCTCTTTCTTATTCCCCACCAGTTCCATTCCTTACAGCTTAGATCGGTTGCCGTGCAGTATTGTTTGTTTACATTTTTATATTTGAGAAGCTGTAAATTAATTTAATACATGTGTGATACTAAGGGGGCACGTTTAGGGTTAGACCGCTTGGACATGTTAACAAGTACGACACTGATATTTCACTTAATACAAAATTTAATAACAAAGTCTAATTGTCCACACGAATGATGCAAGTAAATAATACAGTCTTAATATCACCGAATAAATTTAGTAAAATAAAGGAACTAACGATCCGCTACCCGCTAGCCCTCAATAATCAAATATTAACTCTTTCACAGGTAATCATAGAATGCCTTTCTGCCCTGGGCTAGCTGATTTCGTTTCGTTTGCCCTAAGCGTGTTCCTATGCCCATATAAGGAAATACATAGAATCTTAAACTATTATTGGTTGGGATAAGTCAACCTGAATGTTTACATTAACAAAAATAATAAACAGTCATAAGTACTAGTGAAGGGTTCCTAAGAATCATAGGCGTGGAGAAATTATTTTCGGTGCCGCCGACATATAAATTAAAAATGTCTTCAAGTGAAAGTGAGATTATTAGGTGTTTAAAATATCATGAAAGTTTTGTATGGGTGTAATCTAATAAAACCTATGGATTTAGGTGATTTAAGATTTCATTGTTTCCAAAAACTTACATTGAAAACCTTCCACCGATCGAGGAAGCTACAAATGAACATTTGTTGAAAGTGTATCTTCAAATACACAAATGGCTGGAATATGAAGAAATAGATCCACGATTGTTTGGTTGGGAGGATACAATTAATGGTTTAATGCCTATTACAATGAGAGAACAGCCAATACCACAAGAAATTCTTGAAATTCTCGCTTGTGAATGTAAAGCCGGCTGTAAAGACCTGAGATGTCGATGCAGGAAGTTCGGACTATAACGTACAAGTTTGTGTGAATATTTGGGAGACATTAATTGCAGGAATTGTACAGAAGTCACTGTAGTCAATGAAGAAGAAAATCGTGAAGTTGAAGAAGACAATATAGATGAATCAGACATACATTCAAGCTGTACCGATATATCAGAATCGGAACCCCAAAGCGACTGCGAACGCTTGCAAGTTAATGTACCCGATCTTCGTGTTCAAATTCGTGATGAAGAAGAAAATGGTGAAAATGTTTTATTTGAAACAGATTTAGAGAGTGAAACTAAATTGTACACATTACCAAGCAAGAGATATAAAATACATTAATTACGATTTTGTAAATTTATAAGAATAAAAATGTTCATTTTTAAATAAAATGTTTTTACCATATTATTAATCCTCGCCTTTAAAACTTTTTCTAACAAGTATTTATATTACAATTTACTATTTCCTTTTTTAAATAAAACTTAAAACATTATATTTAGAAGACAATATAAATTTAATCTAAGTATTCATATTTATATAGAAAGTTTAAAAAAAAAATTATACAGGTTTATACGTTAGCAATCGGTACATGTGTACATATGAATTTGGAAATAAAAAATACTCATTTGCATTATTAACAAAAAACTAAGTTGATGATCGCATTGCGAGGGAAAATCTAACGTATTTAAAAAAATAAAGTCAGTCGAATTTTAAGAAACAAGGAAGTTATTGCATTTTGCAATTGAGCTTTATGAAAAAATCAAGAAAATCACTTTTTAGCTCAATTAACAATACTTACAATATAATGTTTGTAAATAAATTTCTATAAAACTTAATTTTTTTTTTGAATTTATCGTATGAAATGAATACGTTTCAGAATGATACAGTCCAAATTTTAGCTCAAAATATGCATTTGATAATTAACAATTGGCCAAAATGCAAAAAGTTAAATATCTCGAGTTCACGTTACCAGAAATGAACTTTCTTTTTTTTAAATTAAAGGACCCAAAATTCTCTACCAGATCTGATAAAAAACTTTAATTTGTTTTTCAAAATGGCCGAAAAAATGTAATTGTTGTTATTTGAGTTATAAACAAATGTAAGAAAAGTAGCCAAAATTACATTTAAAAAAATTATTTTTAATTGCATTCGAAAGCTGACGTCGTGATCTACATTTTGAAATAAAAAAAATTCATTTTGGACTTAACGGCATAAAATGGCGGGCATTTCAAATTTTAGATAACAAATGCAATTTTGGCCAATGGGTTCAATATTTTGACACCACTTTTTCAGCGTCTTTTTATTACATCAAAAAGTATATTTTCTGAAAGTTTGATGCAAATTGGTCGAGTTGCCGGTCTTGGGCACTAAAATGAAAAAAATACTGTCTTTTTCCCGTTTTTTCAGTTTTGTAGGTTATGTACGTATTTCAGAGAACTGAAACTAACGACAATTTATTGGCAATTTTATTACGAAGAGACTGGTTTTTAGTTTGCCCCGATCCGGCTTATAGAACCGGAGTTATTCACATTTTAAGCTCGAAAAACGCAGTAAAAAAAATTCAATTGTTTATAAAAAAAGTAGCACAAGGTTTTCGAGGTCCAAAACTTAGGAATATACTCCGGGTGATACCCGAAACAGGATAAAATCATAATCTTGCTGTATCCAGACTGTGCAAATTAAAATGCTTTTTTTACTGCACTACTAGTAGGCATAGGCGTATCAATTTCCAGTTCCAAGGGGGTGTAATTCATAACAGTATTTTCTATACAATAATATTTAAAATAGTTTAAAATTCACCCAGCCCTCGAAGGGGGTGAAATCATCCCCAAAATATCAAAAAAAAACCAAAAATATTTTTTAAGATTCTGAAAATAAAATATTTAAATGAAAAAAAAAACTAACAGAATTTTTTTGTTTTTTTTTTATGTTTCTGTTTTATAGTTGCTTAGGGGTACTTTCAATGCTTACAAAGTGCGTTTTCGTCAAAATTATTAATAAAAAAACTCATCTGTCATGATAGGAAACATTTAAATATTTTATTTTCAGAATTTTTAAAAATATTTTAGAATGTTTTGATATTTGATCTCACCTCCTTCGACCTATGGGTGAATTTTTATCCCTTCTTGACAGAGAGTACATAATTTCGCTTTTTTTAAATCGATTTAATAGAGACATTATAAATAGAACTGTTATTAGATTTATTCATTTCGACCCCCGAATAGGAGGAATTACTGCATCTTTTGGTTTTTAATGACGATTAAGTTGAGACCTGCTAAACCTTTTTACGATTTTTCCAAGCTCGCAATCAACTAGCCAAAAATAGGCGAAAGAACAGCATCTTTGCAGTCACTTTTTGGATTTAGTGAAAACACCTAATTACCTGACATATTTGTATCAGCTAGAACCATTATTAATCCGCCATGGCAGACAACGAAAGTGTATTATTCTTATTAGTGGAAACCACTAAATAATTCGCGAGACTTGAATTTTTTTTATTGTAGTTGATGCAAGTATATATTTGCATCAAGCTAACAATTTTTTTTATCTATTATGTACCACTTGGGAATACGAAAATAAATAATGCCATACATTAGTGGAGGTCTAAACCTGCAAACTGACACTAGGCATGACAAGAAAGTATCAAGCAGATTTTTTCATCAATTAATTGTCACTTAATAATTACAAAAATATGTTCAGCATACATCCCTGTTAGTGGAGGTCGAGAGGCAGATGTGTTAAATCTGCATGGTGTCTACTCTTAAGCCATGACTAATAAGTATCTGCATTTTTTTACTAATTAATTTAATTTATTAAGTTTCCACTGATAATACAAATTGTTACTTTTGTTATCTGCCATGCTCTAAGGCAAATAATTAACCATGTGTCTAGTTGGGACAAATACTAATACCGGTAACTCGGGTAATTAAATGCTAGCTTCTACATTATTAGTTTTCTCATGACAAATTAATCAAGAGAATACATTTTTTTGAAATTGTTATTTTTTGTCTTTAATGTGGAGAGAGGGAGGTTTGCAAACGAATGTTCGTGTAAAGGGGGTTGCACAAATATTACAAATAGAAATAATCTATTTCTGTGAACGTATTTGTTGAATAGCCACTTAGATTTTAATTTGATCGTTTATCCACTTAACTACATATATACATATTTCTACTAATAAAATTTTTTTTTGTAGTTTATCATGATCTTCATTACAACAAATCCATACCAAATCCTTGCGAAGCCAACCCGTGTTCCCATTTGTGTCTGATAGTTCCAAATGGTCACCGATGTTCTTGTCCAGATTCATTCACTCCTAGTCACAAAATTAAAGCTGATATAATATGTGATGCCCCTACCGAACGTGAGAGACCAGAACCTAAAATATGCCGATGCCAGAATGGTGGCATATGTAGAGAACCTAATGAAACTAATAATGACTTAATATGTGAGTGTTTGTCAGATTTCCAGGGCGAACATTGTGATATTCTAACTGCACACAGTAGAGCTGGAAGTGCAGCAACTACCACAGCCATTGTTGTACCGATAGTTGTTATACTTTTAGTATTAGGTGCAGCTACGGGTGTATGGTTCTTCATAAGAAAGCGTCCATTGTAAGTACCACTAATATAAATAAAGTAGCTCTCAATTTGACGAATTATACTTTTCTTCCAGTGGTAAAGGATCTGGATTAGGAAGCCTTGCTAGTAGTCAAAGTGTATCATTCAGACAAGGCACAAACGTGGAATTTGGAACCAACACCTTTAATGGAAATAGTGGTGGGGGTCCAGAACCTCTGGAAGTGGCATATAGTTTGGATTCAGTTAGCAACAAAAACAGAGATTTTCATAATCCTATGTATGATGCTGTACAAAATAATCCTGATGCTATTGGTAATGGAAGTTCAGGTAGGTCTGATTTTTAATATTACATCAAAACTAATAGAGTAAGATCCCAGAGCGGCCAGACCTACCTCATTTTAGCAGAGCTAATATTTTGGCAATAAATAGTGTGATATGTAGTTAAGTACTTATGCATATTTGCTATCTTGAAAGGTACAAAAAAACCTTATTAACCTACATTAAAGTGTGATAGCTGGTTTTCAGACATGTTTGACAGAATACTGTTAAAATCCGCCATTCATTATTGCCAGACACTTTCCGTGGGCCCTAACTTCTGCCGGACGCTTTGAAGCTCGAAAAAACCCAATCGAACCTATCTGTGAAACCTTCTCTACTATCAACTATGTAAGAAACGAAACAAAACAAAATTTATTATGTTAGAATAGGTTGCGTTCGAGCTTTAAAGCATCTGGCAGAAGTTAGGGCCCACGGAAAGTGTCTTACAATAATGAATGTTGGTCTTTAACAATATTCCCTCAAACATATATGAAAACCAGCATACCATCATACTTTAACGTAGGTTAGTAAGGTTTTTTTGTACCTGTTATATATCTGTAAAAGGGCTCCGCTTTCAAGCTAGCAAATATACATACGTTCCTAACTACATATCACACTATGGGCGTTTTCTTTATTTCAACATTTTTTTCTGGTGGAAACCATCTCTGATGGAATACCTATGGTGGAATGACGTCAACTGATGAACACACCAGTTTAGCAATAAAAGAATAGTTTTGTTGGTTTTGTCCTAACCTAACATTAAGCTTGTTTGCTTTCTACTTTCGTTCAGCAGAGTGATTCGTAATCATAAGGTACATGTTTCATGTGTTATCTCTGTCCCTACCATGCAATTTTAGCCGCTTTCGTTCGGCAGAGCGATTCGTAATCATAACGAACCTGTTTCATGTGTTGTCTCTGCCCCTACCAAGCAATTTTGTATGATCATATGATCATTGTTCATTAAAATACTGTTTATTATGTTCACTGCAAACGAAAGCAGCTTTTGTATCATATGATTACTGTTCACTGAAATTCTGTTTATTATGATTACGAATCACTCTGCTGAACGAAAGCAGCTCTTTATCTGAGTTGCAAGTAATCTATGCAGAAAATGATTAATGAATAGTAGAAAAAACTGTATTAATTAAAAGGGAGCCACATATGTAAAAATAAAAAATTATATTTTACAAACTGTAGCACATCATGCTGCTGTTGGATCAGTCGTGTATTCAATGTTATTTTTATAGTTATTCGATCTAAGAATTCCTTAATTTTATACAATGTTATTGTCTATAACTAACTTTTGAGGTTAGATTCACATCCACCAAACAACATTCATCAGTCCACCATCACAAGTTTAAGTTTGAGCAGTGATGCAATTTACTCTGTGGTGATGCCACCAGATGATATCCATCATAAATAAAAGAACAATATTGGTGGAACTGGTGCTACCTGATGGACTCAACGTTGAAATAAAGAAAACACCCTATTGCCAAAACAGATAGGTTTGGCGGCTCTTGGTCTATGGTGGTCATTAATCTGTTAATACTAGACAGTATTATTGTTATACAGGGTGTCTCATTGGGAACTGAATCGACAAATATTGGAAAAGTATGTAACAAAATATTTTGAAAATTTTGAGAATTACCAAAGTCAGTGTCAGATACCAACTTGCTTATTTTAAATAGAACACCCTATATATTTTCGACTTTTTAAAATGAGTCGAAACATGTAACACACCCTATACCTAAACCCAGCAGTTTTAGAGATATTTGACATTTTATAAAAAATTTGAGAGGTGAAATGCTTTGCAATAACCATTATAACTTTCTTTATGTAGGAGATCCTCATTTGCTCTTTGGCACGTAGAAATAACACAAGATGAGCTAGTCTCTACAATAAAAATAAATTCCATAATAGTTTACCAAGTGTTCTATTTTTCACGTTACATTTTGTCAAATTCAAACCTTAATAACTCTTTTATTTCAAATGGAACACCGTGTATTTTTTATATCAAGTTATGTAAAAATAAATTCCCTTTTTTCTAGTATAGGCATTGTATGGGTTGAAGCTACAATTTTTTGAAATATTGGCGATTTTCTGAAATGTTCAAGAATTTTTAATAAAAATTGCCATCAACTTAGCCATGATTAGAAACGATCATTAACTTCAGTCATTCTCTAATGTCAAAAAATGCTAGCACGTTTAAATTACACCCATGAAGACTTTTGATTTGTTATTTATGGAGAATGTGATAAAGTAGTATCAAGAATATGTATCATACACAGTAAAATGCATATTGGACAATTTTAGAATATTTGGCCCTGTCAAGGCAATGAAAACAGGGATTATCCAAGAATTCAATTCATATAATCTTGTCGAAACATAAATCAATTATCGTTTCAAATAGTTCAACAATTAAAAGAAACAGATTTCCTGACAAGAGAAAATTTTTGTGAATTTATTTTAATAAGACATGAAATACTACATTGACAAATGATGCTAAATTTACCAAAAATGGACTTTTTAATCGATGCAATTCCCATTACTAGAGTATCTTGAATCCTCATGTACTCATAGGGAGCGAAATATTCAAGAACATATGCAGTTTAATGTTTACTGTGTCACGAAAAACAATAGAGTGGTGGGATTACAATTTTTTGAGGAAAATTTAAATAATAAGTTAAAAATGTTTTTTCTTCAGCTAATACGTCTAAAGCTTCCTCCTTAGAATTCCTACCTTCGCAGAGCCAAATATTCTAAAATTATCCAATATGCGTCTTACAGTGTATGATGATGGTTTTTGTTCTTGTGGATATCGAGTAGCAAATGTGTTACATGTTCTTGATATTACCTTATCGCATTCTACATAAATAATAAATAAATCTAAAAAGCCTTCATGGGTGTAATTTAAATGTGCTGGCATTATTTGACACAAGGGAATGATTGACATTAATGATTGTTTCTCATCATGGCTCAGTTGATGGCAATTTTTATAATTTTAAAAATTTTTTGTTACATACTTTTCCCAAAATCGATCGATTCAGTTCCCGGTGAGACACTCTATATTACAATATTATTTAGAATCATTTTGACAGTTGATACATGCGCGGTGATCAGAAATAAGAGTTAGAAAAGGTTTGGTATGGATTTATTAAAATAACCCTTGTATTTATAATGTCAATGCGTCATTAGACAAGGACAAGACATGCACTCGGTTTTATTTTTATTTGGTGGACATTTTTTGGGTCATAACTTGCACACACAACTGTGATACATCTCTCTGGACAAGGAAAATTTACAATCAAGTTCAGACCATTTATTGTATTTATATATTGTGATATTAAAAATTATCATATATTAACACTTATAATCTCATTATCCGCCCTGTATATTTTTTAATAAAAGTAAATATAGTAGGTTTTCCAACTATATGCCGATTACTATCGTCATCGTCACTTTTTCTCCCCTAAATATTCTCTTTAGGATGTCCATCCTGTATATTTTTCACTAAAAATATATTCTTTTTGTCGGGAGAAGGGTCAATCACCTACCAAATGTTATTCTCCTCTGTCAATTGGTTTTTGTGTAGTGCCAAAAGTCGGACAGACAACAACTGACAAACAAACAATTTTGGAAAGTGATTTTTTTCTTGATTACGATACTTCCCTTTGGTAAAAGAGGAAAGTAAATATGAGAACTAATATATTTCTCATTTGCACTTCTTAACTGATGTATAATATGTGGATTTTATATTGCAGATAAGCTTGTTTTTATTATTAACAAGTACATAAGTACAGTCTATGATTCAATCCATACACAAACGTATAGCACATTTATGTTTATTAATTGATAAAAGTAAGATGATTCATGCTGATTCTGTTTTAAAATATTTTACAGCACTATATGAAGTACCAGCAGAAGTTGGGAAAAATAAAGGGGACACATTCATTGAACCTCCCAGTGCTGTAATTGCACCTTCGAGCGTAACACATAGATCTTCACCTCAGGTACAAGTTAGGCACCGAGAATTAGATCCTGCTACTCAAGATACAGGGAAAGATACCCAAAAACTAGTAGAAGAAGACTGCTGATATAAAGTAGAAATTCCAATATTTCAGATCAAAGTTAATTTTAGATAATATCAAAGGAGATATCAAATATTTCAAAGTGATTCAAAATTTGTATATTGTAATAAATATTTTAGTCAATAAATATAATTTATTTCCAATATTTTTTTTATATTATAATATAAATTTTGCAGGAAATTTAAATTAAGCAATTTTTAAAATGAAATGTGAAAAATATATTTTTATATTAAGGTGTAGGTGAAAGTGAGTTTCATTTAAATAAACTAGCTTAACCATCATTACTTTTGGAATATTTGGTTTCATATGATTGACTAAAGTGCCATTGACAAACGAATAAAAGATTATATGTAAATGGTTGTGCTAGTTTAATTCTATGAACTGAATGCAGAAGGCATTTTATCATGTGCAACTAAATAAATCTTCCATTTTAAATAAGATATTTTGTAAATATAGGGTGTAATGTAATATAAATTTTAGTATTATTTAGATTTTGATAGGTAATTTTTTATATTGATCAAAAATACCTTCATTTTATATTTCAGTCCTTTAATATACCTATAACTGATATGCACCGTCCAATATTGTTACATATTTTTGAAAATATGATAATGAATTTAAAACGATTAATCATATTGTTTTAATTAGTTTAAATTTTATTGAATTGTTATTTAATTCATATGATTTTATGTAGAAAAACAACTGTTGATATAGTGTACATTTTCATTATGGATATTGTTAAAATGTTAAATAACACTAGAATAGAAAGAAATATCGGAAAAATGTACTTACAACACATTTTAAGAATAGCCATAATTTAGATAGGTATATTCTTAAATTTTGTTGCAAACTAATGTGTAACCTTGTACATACTCTGGGAGCAAAACTGTCTGTTTTACAATAATATAGAGGTTGTTTATAATTGTCCATTAATTTCATACCACTCCTCAATCCTATAACCAACCAGCAATAAGCAAAATAAATCAATCATTAACATCCCAGTTTCCAGGGAAAAAATAATTCTTATAGGAACTTTTCATTTTTTTTTTAGAAGTAGAAAATTTCTGAAGGCCACTATGGTTGAAATATGAAAAAATGGCATCAAATTTGAAAGCAGAATTTGAACATAACTTAAGATACGAAATTGAGTTCTCAACGTGAACAGACGCTTCGAAGAAAGCTCTCAAAAAAAAGCTCAGAAACATAGGTTAAAACACTGCTAATTTATATAAAATTTAAGTCATCGATAGGTCAAGAATTTTTGCGGGATGTGAAGTGAAATAGTCAAAAAACAAAGTTCATATGGAATTAATATTTGATAGTTTCTAGTACAAGGCTGCGTAGTAATATAAAAATAAGGTAAACAAGTAATATAATATAACAAGTGTGGTGTGTTAAGATCAGGCCTATCTGTACCCAAAAGGCCTCTTGAAGTGATTTTAGTGCTCAAGACCAGGGTAATAAATATTCAGTGTCAAACGCTAATACAGACGTTAAAAGGGACCAGCATAAAACCCCAATGCTTTCTTGGAAAGTGTAAATAAACAATGTGTGTATAGTGGAGTTTATTAGATGCAGATTCCAGCAATCCAAAGGTGCCACGCTGTAGAAAGATAAGTTATATATTTAATGTTTAATTGATTGATTGATTGTTTAATTAATCAATTAGTTTATTGATTAATTATTTAATTAATTTATAATTTATTATTTCTGTTTTATTATTATATTTTATTCCCATTTGGGAAACGACAGCTTGAATTAGGCACTACAAAAATCAAAACAATATACAGGGTGTGCGGGGGTTTCTCTCGGGCCTCTTTCTCATTTGCAACTCGCTGTAAAAGGCTATTTTACCGCGAGACAGATAACAATAAAAAGACTCTCTTACAGAAAGTTAATACAGGTCTTGAAAAACAAAGCAAATAAAATGGACACCAATGGTACAAAGAATCGACGGAGACGGAAACTGCCTATATGGAGCATTAAGCCACCAACTGGAGGGAGAAAATATAACATCACAGGCACATACCAATGCAACAAAAACCCTACGAAAACAAGTAGTTGATTATATAGAAAATTACTTGGATCATTTCATGCCATTCATGCAGGCATCCATCCATGAACTAGCACCCCGTTACAACAGATACAACTCTAATACGGGAAAAATAATTGCGTTCATTCGAGATCTGAGAAGAGAAGGATTTTGGGGGGGAATGTTATATGAAAAACAGGATAATAATAGTACACCAAGAAGAAGGAGAGCATATAATCTTCCATCCTACTAACCAACAGGGAAGAGAGAACACACCACTAGAGATAGTATATAGGAAACACGGAAACGAAAGAAATCACTATGATAGCGTGATTATTGCACAAGAAAAAACTGACGCAGAACAACCAGAAAAAACATACTCTCGAACTGGGGTAATAACACTCCGCCCAGAATCAGAGGAAGCAACGCACATAAACATGTACCAAATATCACAAAGAACAGAAGAAGCCAACAGCCAAGAATTACAAAACGATGACATCATTCTGGCGACATGGAATGTTAGAGGCTGCATAACGAGAGAGAAAAGAGAAAAAAATCGATGAGGCTCTTATGATGGAACACATACACGTTGCATGCATACAAGAGTCACACTTGATAGACGGAGCCGCAGTCACTCAAAACTACAAATGACATCTAAGTGAAAAAAAAAAAACAGCAGAGGAGTCGCATGGTCAATAAGACGGAACACCCCTATCCAGATAAAGGCAAGAAAAGTAAACGAAAACATAACCACGGCAGACTTACAAATTGGAAAGGAAAACATATATGCATATTAGGAGTACATGTGCCCTCCGACAAACGGGCAGGACGAGTATATAGACAGATCACCCAAGAGACTAGAAGAAATAAGAATAGAAAAATGAACATAATAATACTAGGAGACTTCGGCGCGCATATAAGAAACGACGACCAAACACATGAAGACAAGAATATCATAGGAAAAACCTTGCTCTACACATGGACAGACGATAATGGAAGCTCTCTAAAAAACTTAGCACATCTGTTCAATCTAACAGTTAGAGACACCCTAGGAACATACCTAATGAATCAACTAAAAAGGAGGGAAACAGTAAGGGAAAGAATCAAAACAGCCTACAGAGCTCTACTACCCTTCATTGAGGACAATAAACCACCATGGTGCCTAACCAAAAAGATATACACGACCATCATAATGCCTACGATGACATATGGAGTCAAAAATGCAGCACCGACAAAGGCCAACAGAAGAAGCCTGAGAAAAGCTGAAAGGGACATTAGCCAACTGCTAGCAAAAACAGGAGAACCACAAAAACGACAAAAAACGTCAACATTACTAGAGGGAAGAACAATAATCAAAAGAATAGTATCATATGCAACGAAATACTGGGGACACATCCAAAGACAAGATACGACACACCTACTAAAGAAAGCGGTACGACTGAACAGCAACAAACTGAAAATAGGGAGGCCATGCTACACATGGATAACAACAATCGAGAGGATTATGAATAAGCTAGGAAAGGATTATATACACTGGGAAAAATCGGCACAAAAAAAAACGGAATACACTTGTATTGCTTTGTCTTCGCTTATTGGCTCAGTTTAAAAGTAATGATCTTATAAAATATTATGTATTTTTTGCTGTCTTTAAAAATATTCAATAAACCCTAAAAGAACTGGGGATGTCCTATATAAAGTCCAATCAATGTCCTTAGGTTGTTCATAGTAAAGCCTAGGCATAGCCCATATAAGAGCTGCTGATGTCCTGTACACACCTGTACTGATGTCCTGAGGACGTCATCAGCAAAGCCCGAACTGTCCCATTTGGATACCCTACGGACATCCTGAGGTGATAATGGGATCTTCCCAGGATATCCCATATTATTATGTCCTGAAAAGTTGTCCCCAGTATGTTCTGAGGATGTCCTTGTGCTGTATGGGATTGAACAAGCTTTTCACTTCTTCTAGATATTATTTATGTAGAACTCACCATTTTCTTCAAAATCGTAACAAGAGCATGTGAAAATCAACTGCCTGATGAAAAGACCGCCAAAACTTCCAATCATCATAGCTTAATCCATTTCGTCTTGTATTCATTCTTATAATTCTTTAATTCATGTGTTTGTGTACAAATATATGGAATATTTCAATTTATTATTTTTAATGTGTGTTTCATAATAATTGAAATGAAACAAAATAATGTGTGTTCCTTTTCGATAAAACAACAGTTATTCCGTACCCAATGTAGTGTAATCTCTCTCGAGCAGGCATAGTTATAATAGGTAAGTCACTAATATCAGAAGCGAAACTCCGTGTTGCGGGCGCGTCGAATTTTAACAATTTTATTTGTGGCTAAACAGCAACGAAAAGAAATATAGTTTCCAAAAACTTCCTTGACCTTTAAACTTCCCTTTTTGTCGTTGTACTATCTTTCTACCTTTAATAATAAAAATGTTTCTTGCTTACTGTATTTTACAATGCGTTTTCGTATTTTTGCATAACATGTAATAGTTTATATATTTTTTATAAAAAAGATATCACGGTAAAGCAATTTTGTTTGATACATTAACCAAGAACAATATCAGAGAAATGTGTTTATAAAATTTGAGATCAATATCTCTAACAAGGCTTGAGATACTGAGTGAGAAATAATAAAATACACATTTTCATGCTTTTTCGAGTTTTGACCAAAATATCATTATTATTATATTATTAATTATTATATTCTTTTCTCCAATTTCGCAATTCCGAATTAGGTTAGGTTAGGTTCATATGTGAGTGGGCTCCTGTCAGACGCTCCACTGCGACCATCAGGTCTATTGTGGCTCACTCCTAGTTATAGTTCACCCAATAGATTCAGCTTTTTAATAAAGCTGATAATCTTGTTGGGTGAGAAACCGTCCAGTTCTTCTGACTTCAGTCGCCCTTTGCCAAACAGTGAGAACCTGGTTCTTTCTGCAGTAGGACAGGTACATAAAATGTGCTCTGCCGTTTCATCATCCTCCAAACGATGGCATTCGGCGTTTTCCACCAGTCCAATTCTGTGTAGGTGATGCTTTAATCTGCAGTGCCCAGTGTATAGGCCAATTAGAGTTCTTAGGTGTAGCCTATTCAACTCTAATAGTTTTTTAGTTCTTGACTTCAAGGGGTATGTAATAAACTCCTTTGAGTGAACTAATCCTGGTAGTTCCTGCCAGTGCTGGATTGTTTTCAATTCAGCCCTGGCTAGGATAGCAGCCTTGGCAGAGTTTGTGGATATGCCAAGTGCCGGTTCTGGACCTATAAATTTGGTTGCCGCACCTTCTCTAATTCCGAATTAACTGGCAAACTCGAAATTCGATTCCAGCAGAAAATTTTACATAAGAATTTGTTTTTAGTTTCTGTATATTCTTTAGTCGACCCCTCCTCCTTTAAAATGCATTGTGGCAGGCTCTAGACTCTCTACTAAGTGGACTCGATCTTTTAAAAGCACAGCAGCTTGTTGAATCTACACTCTAGCAATAAAAACGCATATACAAGGAGACATTGATGGGATAAAATCAGCATCAGATTTGTATCGAACAGACCTTTCTTATCAGAAGGGTTAGAAAAGTAAAAAGAATGCCCAGTTAAATGTCCCATGACAATCCAGTTTCGAATAGTTTCCATAAATTTACTGTAGAAGTCCACAATGTTATCTTAGGCATTGTAATTGAGAGCATGACCAACAATATGTTGTAGGTACCAAGATTTAAATTTTAATCATATTAAGAAAGGGGGAAGTTTGCCCTTAGAAGCACTACAAACATTATGTTCGAGATTAGTAAGATTCAATAAAGATGCTACAAAAGAAGGGCTATGTGAAGAGTCGATGAATTTCAAGAGTAGTTGGGAGAATTAAAAAAATACTACAGATGAGTATGAACAATACTATGAAGTTGAAGATGATGAAGAACAAGAACAAGATTCTCTGCAAGAAGGTGGAAATGTTAAATTCTGTAAAACTTCGAAAACTTGAAAGTAATGCGCAGAGTGCTGTTACAGAGTGCCTATAAGATATAACTTATATAGTGAATCACACAGTTTATTAACACTGGCTTACCAATATTTGTTGACATTACCCACAACACAAGTAGCTTGTGAAAGGTGTTTTCGACCCTAAAATTTGTGAAGACCATACTAAGGAATACCTACACTCAGCGATAATCACTTGGAAGCATATTTGTTGAATGGCAATAGAAAAAAATGGGTTAAATAACCTAGACAGTGATAAAGTAATTGACTAAATCTCCGAAGAAAGCAGTTTGTTAAGGACGGAATTATATTTATAAAATGTAAGTAAGTAAAATTTTGTTACAGGTGTTATAGTTTATCTCGGACTTATTCTGGGTATAAAACATGTCGGTGCCTTTCATAGACCGGTAAAGAATAAAGATCCTGACGTTTTTTATACTGACAATAATTTTGGGATAAAGTATATATTATTTAAATATTTATCTATTGTTCAAACAAAACCTGCCGCCTTTAAAAGTATGTTGTGTTTAAAATTAAGAGTCACTGTAAAACGATTTGTATGGTCATATAAACCTACCTTAATTAAAAGGTATTAATAAAGTAATAAGTGGCCTACGAGTTCTAAGATCCAGCGCCGCTAAACTGTTGCCAGTTCGCTTCCTGCTGAAATATGCTTTTTATTTGAGTATAAATATCAGAAACTAATAGAACCTGATTTATCAAACATAGTGAATCATTATGATGAAAAAGAATCTTTATTAAATACTTAAAATTGAAATTAATTGTAATACAGAATGAGAATAAGAAATATATTTTGAGCTCTAGTCCAAACTTTCCATGAAGAAGATCTGATCGCCTACTAAATTAATAATGAATACATTATTATGTATACATTATATGTATATACAAAATAACGTAGTCATGTTCCTTGAGATACCTATATTTTATTAACAGGGGGTTCTATTTCGACTCCCTTACTCTCTTCGCTTTTTTGGGAGGGGCATCGAAAATGTTACAAAATTAAAGATAGGGAGAAAAAGTGAACATTCTCAAAATAATCAACAGAATAGAAAGAGAATAATATTTATTGGATAAAATATTCCAAAAGGCTAGCGACCGAAGTCTTTCAGCCAATTTCAACAGAATGTTTTATAAGTGCAATTTTAATTGTTAAATGTAGAGGGGAAGACTTTACAAATGAACGTTTGTGTAAGAGGAGGGGTCTCATAAATATTACAAGGTATTACAAAAAGACGAAGGGGGTCAACAATTTTAGCGAAACATATTTGTTGAATGTTCCCTAAGTGATCGAAAATTTCAGAGCTCATGGAAAAAAGGCTATAAAATGAAAAATACGAGCTCTCTTACTGGATTTATACAAAATTTGTACAGTAACTGCCGGTGGTGGTTACTCCTCGCTTAATCCCTACTGTACTTGTAGACATAGCTACAATATAAAAGTTGGCTAGTCAACACTAATTATTGTTCTTCCTTGAAGTATTGCTAAAAATGATTGTTCAATTTATTGTTTCTTTGTGTAGTTGCTTCGGAAATATCTTCAACATAAATAAATTAAACACAATCAGGAATAGATCAACAATTATTTTATTTGTGGAATACTAATATACTTGTCATGCATAGAAAATCTTAGGTATTATAATACATAATCCTATAGTCTTACGCCAAAATTAAAATGCAGTAATATATACTTTCTGTAATCACAATAATAAATTAATACTAATTTAAATTATCATATTACTTGTACTTTTTAAGGAAATTGGCGTGGAATTCTGCAAATTTAGCCAGCATAGATCTCAGTTTATCAGGTTGTGGCAAGATTGTTGTACGGAAATGATATGTTCCAGGTCGTTGTCCAAAACCTGAACCAGGCACAATGCAAATACCTGTTGCTTCTAACAGTTCAAATGCATAATATGCATCAGGAGCTTTTCCCGATTCCTTAGCTGCTTGAATGGCTTTCTCTGGCAATTTCATTTGTGGAAAAGCATACATGGCTCCTTGGACAGGATTACAAGAGAATCCTTCAGTGGCATTGAATGTGTCTACTACCATGTTGGCTCGTAGCTGGAAAGATATCAAAATATAAATAAAAATCAACTCACGGGAGGTTAACTAACTAAGTGTTAAACACTGTAACTATCTGGCCACACAAAATGGATATCGTCGGCTTCACAAGCAAACCACCTAACTCCACTTTTAATAAAAATTTACATTTTGATGGCATCTGTTGCAGAAAAGAAGAACCTTTCTTTGCAAAAATGTACGTAACTCAGAAAAATTAATTAACTACTGAAAATCCACTATGAGAAAATTACGTACCTCAAGAGGTGTAATTTT
The DNA here is from genome assembly GCA_963583905.1 of Stenurella melanura. Taxonomy (NCBI): domain Eukaryota; kingdom Metazoa; phylum Arthropoda; class Insecta; order Coleoptera; family Cerambycidae; genus Stenurella; species Stenurella melanura. The sequence goes on from OY757309.1 coordinate 18,087,686, forward strand.
ATACTTGGCCAAACATGTATCTCCTTGACACACCATTAGTATGCACCAGCTGTTAATAGTGTGAGGTACTTGTGAACACATTTCATGCAATATATTTGTGATCGTAAATTTATAACATATAATTAAAAGAGATTTTTAATGCTGACTACATTCAAAGATAAAAAAGTTGCTTGTCTCTCCTGTAAAATTTACTAATTTGGAGTTAGGGTTTGCTTGTGAAGCCAACGATATGTATGTACCATGATATCAAAAGTTATCTTGATTAAAGAAGGTCATGGGACTAAACAGAGCACAAAACTTCCATAATTGCAGGCTATTTTCGAATTGATGTGTATTTGGGAATACAGTCAGGATTTATGTTTGGAAGATTTTCAGGAGCACTCTCCAGACTAAGCAGTAATATTAATGATATTTATGCATGTGTTACTATAATTGTGTGAGTGTTCTGTGAAACTGGCGTGTGTGATTCATAAAAAGGGTACAGGGTACTTCATACAGAAGAAGTTGTTAATAACATGGAACTTATGGAACAAGAGCCTGTAAAACCTTTGGAACATCTCACTTTCAGGAAATTGGACATTTTATGGAACATGATGAATGATTGTGAAGGACTTGAGCATATGCATTCAAATAAGATGCAATCATATCAATATCTTTTGACAGACCACCCCAGGTTTTAACAGATATCGATTGTTAATCGATTAAATATACTGATTTTTCTAAATATGATCAGAATGTCTCTAAAATGTTTAAAAGATTAAAAAAGCTACAAATCGCTAGCTTTATTCCAAAAAAGAGATGCTTATAAAGAATAATAAATTGTTACAGTAAAATATTTACACAAAATATATTCCGACTATTTAATAATTTAAGTACTTATACAAAGAAAATCATCAATAAATATTAATAAACGTTAAAAATATGTGATGCCCTATTTTTGGAACCTTATAAAGGGTCTGTCTTATGGAGGAGTAATTTAAAAAGGAAAGATTATTTATTCTCTGGACACTGAAGAGGCAACCTGTGAGATTTTTATTTCACTAGATTTTAAATGTCTTGCATATTTACAATATAAATACATGAGAAGTTTCATGGTCTAGGAGCCACATGTTAATGTTATGTCAATTTTAACACTACAGCTGTTATGTATGCAGATGACACTACTTTTATTACAAGTCTAAATAAGGAAAGTGCATTACACATTAACATACTGCCCCCCCCCCCCAAATCTCATGGTATTATTATTTCAACCTATGAAATAATTTTCCGATCTTATCCTAAAGTTGTTACAAAATTACAATAACTTTTCTTACCCCTTCTCAGTGAGTGTAATTTGTTTTTCAATTGCCTTAATACCCTGTACAACATGTGGTAGGAGAGCTAGGTGGCTTTTTTGGAAACTCATCGTTACAAGAACTTTGTGTGAGTTAATTAATTTCATCGAACATAGATCATGATAAAATAGACTTCTGGCATAGTATGTCATTCCATCAGTTTGGCCATAGTTCAAGATAAACTTTTCTTTCGAGTAAAATCAAACATTTTCTCATTGTTAAGTATAACAGAAATTATTCTGATGGGAATTTAGCCTTGGGAAACTTATAACAAATTATTGAAAATAAAAATGGCTTTTAATAATGATACAGTAGGTATATCTGAGATGTGGTGTAGAAACTCAACTTAATGTAAAATGCTAAATTCCCCTAGAGTTAAAGGCATGTAGTACTTTCGTTTACAACCATAACTTTCTGGGAAGGAAGCAATTATTTATGTTTTAAAAAAGAGTAAACGTGGAAAGGTGAGTTTAGAAGTCAGAGATAAAATATATATAAATATAGTAATTTTTTCTATATTTGGAAACATTTTTCTTTCTGGTTAATTAACAGACAGGTGTTTTTTTCTGGAAATAGTTTTCTGTAATCAAAATATTTCAATAAATATTCTCGATTAGGTGTTTTCACAAATTTTAAATTCTCTTTGGAGTGTGAGGATAATACTTGATAATGGTTAAAAACACTTGAATTTTGACAATCAGTCGAATATATCTTAAAATGAGCTATTTTAATCTTGAACTGAAATTTTACCACCAAAAACATAACATCATTTCACTACACTCTCATGACATCATCAGTTACATTGTCAATAAACATACGTCATTGTGTTATAATACACATGTTATTTTGCAAAGTCTTACCATTATAATGAAATTCTAAGTGGTGTTTTGTGTTAACATGCAAAAGTACATCCAAGAGCATACCTGGATGCATGAGTTTTAGTGACAGTACCAAAACACTTTTACAGCAGGTAAATTTCCTGAAGTAGCTTTGCAAATCCCATATTAGACATTATTTATTTAACCACATATCACATATAATTAAAGCGAATAAAATGTTTATTATTACTTAAACGCTATTTAAATCACCAGTAAAACCGATGACGTCACCGTCAATCATTGCGTGTTTTGCATACTCATTTAATTATTAAAACTTTATATTATTTATTTGTTGAAATTTAAATTTAATGGACTATATAATACTATTTAAATATCAAAAAGTGCTTTAGTATAACATGTGTTCACGGAAAAGTGATACTATAGGTGTAAATAACCATTTTTTTTTTACTATGAACACAATTTTCTGTATTCTGCTCTTGCTTGCCCCAAAAGTCATTTTCAGTATGTTAGAATTTCAATAATGTATAGTGCTTTTTTTTACTATGAACACAATTTTCTACATTCAGCTCTTGCTTGACCCAAAACCTATTTTCAGTACGTTAGAATTTTAAAAATATATAAAGGGCCCTGGTGGCAGCTTAAAAATAAAATTCGCTTGAGATAAACTGCCATTTCTGTGCTAGATATTGAAAATTTTCTAACAACTTGTTCAAAATTAAAAAATATGATGTTGTACCACCTACAATTCTGACAACTCCTAACGTACTTGGCGGGAGGTGCCCCATCCGAAGTCAATTCTATGAATCGTTATCACTTACAAAAAAATAAAAAATATCTGAAAAAGCGTAAAATGATGTCATGCTGAAAAAGTCTCTCAGCTCCGGTACCAATATATTTGAGCCATCAATTTTGAGAAAATCGAATCTTTTTTTACAACTTGTAAAAATAAAATTTTTCTACACCTATTTAATTACTTATATGACAATTATTAGCATTTTTTTTGTGAAATATACCTATAATTCATTGTAGTGAATTATCGAATCATAATTCACTGCATCTCGCCAATCACAAATACAAATTCAAAAATCACTGTTTCACTGATTCAATGATATTTTAAATCGACTGCGATCAACACTTGCTGCAGCTGACAATAAATTCGCTGACAGTGACAACCAAGTGTATCGCCACATTGTTTTTTTACATTTTCTTACGTATACACTTCTCACAAGTAGGTACCGATTAATGTTTTCAAATTTCAGTCTAATTTATTTGTTTAATATGTGTAGAAAAAGCATAGAATTACATTCGCGATTATGACCATTATTCACTCAGAAGATTTGCGCCACTCGCCTACGGCTCATGGGCTTAAACGTCATCTTCGTGAATAATGGCTATCATAATCGCTCATATAATATACTATAAGTTGGCACTTATAGCAGTAGAAACAAACTTCCCAAGTATAAACCAAATCCAACTGAGGGCAGCCCAACTATGCTTATCCAGCTACAGTCTTTTGGGGGTGAGACAAAAGAAAATGAAACTTATGTTTCACAATTCACAAGTATAGATTTAAACAATTGTAATAGGCAGATTTCTTTGTCAGTTCTACTTCGGGTAAACTAGTATTTTTTTCTTAGCATATGCTGGTATAAAGCTTATTAGTTAATTTACCTTGAGAGAGTCCAAAACGTCAGTCTTTTCTTTTATAAATAATTCATAACTGGGTTCCCCTTCAACTGGGGGATTCACAATGGCGTCTATACAGGCTTGTCCAATGACGGTGGGACACAACATAGCACTTATGGCTTTTAAGTACATCGCCTTAACTGCTGGATCCATATTAATTACTTCAGCATACCCTCCTCGAAGGCCACATTCACCCATGTACCCTTTGGAGCAGGACATGAAACTAGCCAATTCTAAGCTACTGTAAGGTTCCCCCATTTCAACCAGCACCTGCAAGATAAATTATTATATTAGGTATTGTTTGTCTTATATAGATACTGATATTGGGAAGAGGAAATGAATTATAGTGTAAAATGTAGTAATTGTAAGATGGTTAATTTTCAGAAGTAAAAGAATTCCCAAAGCGCAAAGTGGTAGTTTCACCCTCAAAAATTACCCCTAACAGGCCACTCCCTGGTCTTTCGTATTTTCCCACGAAATAGTTGGTATATTATTGATAATATTCTATATAAAATTTATTGAAAATAAGATCCTATGCATATTTCTGATAGGCACAATGCTTTTTGAGCAATAAGTGATCAAATAAAGAGGGTTGGGCTCCAATTGGTGTGCACTTTGCATGTTCCCAATATAGTGTGGCTATGGGTGTACTTGTGGATAGACCCTTGTAACTTCTGTATCTACATTGGAAGGAATCATAATTTGGCTTTAGAAAAAACAAAAATACTATAGGGGCCATAAACAATCTCTGTGAGAAGGTAATCAGAGGCTTTGAAGATAGAGACTCTGTAAGGTCAATTTTCAGCGACCTCTCCAAGACCTTTGATTGTGTGTCCCACAAAATCTTGTTAAAAAAATATTAATATTATGGAATTGCTGGTGGTAGTCTGAAATTTCTCTTTATGTATCTAATATATCGAACCCAAGTAACCTATTATGGTGGTAATTGCTCGGAGGAAAGAATAGTCACCCATGGGGTCCCGCAGGGGTCAATCTGCTCTTCCTCATATACAGTATGTCCGCGGATGGAGTTTACAATAGGTGTAATGGCTAAAATTTTTAACTTTTCGAGAAAATGTTATTCTTTATAAAAGTTTTTTCTTGCCTAAAAAATAGTAATGACATTGACAAAAATTATGTTTTTTATACGGGGAGATAAAAAACAAAATGTGAAATAAAACAGTTGTTTCAAATTATATGGTCTGTCCAAATCCAAAATTTCATATGAATGTTGCATTGTTTCCAAAATTTTTAGTAAAATACGGTTTTTGTCAAATTTTTATTTCTTTTTTATTTTATTTTTTATTTTCACAAATACTACACGCTGTAGAAATTTGGAATCCTATTTTAGGAACATTCTGTATAATTCCTGTAATGGTTTATTTGATTGTTAGGTGAGTTGTTACCTATATAGTTACGTCTACATATAACATATCTGCATTAAAAAATAATTTTTAAAATGTTAACTGTTGAGCAAGGAATTCTTTTGGTACAGTGTTATGGAGACAGTAAAAGTTCAGAGCGTTAGGTTATTCAAAAATTCAGTGAGATTTCCCAATGTGTATGTTTCGAGAATGGCAGTTCATAAATTGGTAAAAAAAAAATAAAACACTGATTCATGCTTGACGTAAAGAAAAAGAAATAAAATATGGCCAAAATAACGCCGCAACAGATAACACTAATTGTTATCTGTTGCCGAAAATCCCAAATTTTCGTTGAGAAACATTAGAGGTTTAAAAAAAGTTGTATTCAAAATTTTTTTAAAGAAAATAAAGTATTTCCATACAAACCACATTTTAACCATACCTTAGAAGAAGATGAATAAAAACGACTAGATTTCTGTTTATGGGTAGGACATGAAATTTTAAGTGACAACATGAATTTTTATAAATTTATGTTCTCCAACGAGTCAACTTTTTCAACAAATGGGACTGTAGCTTCACAAGTAAGGTATTGGAGTAAGTCCAACTCCGAGTTTAGAATTTCTACCGGAAGGCAATACTTATTTAAAAAAAATAAATGTCTGGTGCGTTATTTCGTATCAAGGCATAATAGGGCCATACTTTTTTGAAAATGCGTGCACTAGTAACTCTTATTTGGAATATTGTAATAGAATGTATTTTCAGCAGGATGGATGTCCAGCACATCATGCCTGTGTCGTACGTATTGGCTTAAGCCTTCTATAGTCGCTAGAGATCTTGAGGTGTGTATAGTCGCTACGGTCGGTGACACCGATAGCCAAAAAAAAATATATATATTTTTTATATAAAGAAAACACATTAATACGTTAAGAGGTTCTATTTTAATAACATTTAACAATAAACAAATATTCAAGACTTTACTAATATATTTATTAAGAAGGAGTAATCAAAATAATTTATTTTAGTTTTGCACAAGAAATTCACACAATAAACTAAAAAACAGATGTTATTACTTGAAAGTAATGTTAAACAAATCATAACTACAAAAAAATTAACATTAAACACAAACTAATTATTGCCAAAAGCACTTCCTTTGCAACTTTCGCAAATGCCCTGTAAATGCTCTAAGCACATGAATTCTCCGCAATTTACACAAAAGTAACGGGTACGTAGATAACCATAGAATTAATTCCAGCCACATTCAAAACAGAATAGAAGACGACCATAGCCCAACGTCTGGTACTTCTTGCACAGTTGTAATTAGAGCAAAGTCGACTGTGTCGACACCACATTTTGTTTGATTGTATTTAGTAATAATTTCTGGCTTACATAATTCACCTGTACGTTTGTCAATATTATCATCGTGATGTAATGAGGATACCAGTACAACATTTTTCTTTTTCTTTGGAATGTAGGATACAAGGGTACAATTTTTCCTATAACCAAACATACTTGTATGTACAGGGTGCGTTGGTTTGGAAAATTCGAGTGGTAACTCCCGTTTGTTCTTCCGTAAGGTACCAATCACAGTGATTTTCTCTTTATGCAAATCGTCAACAAGGCTGATACTTGTAAACCAATTGTCAATGGTCAAATTTCGGCCCGATCCATAAATATGCCGACATAGTCTTTTTACTACACTATCTGGAGTGTTGCTTACGTGGAAGGGACCTGCAGGTTGTTGCCCAACGTATACTTCCATATTAGAAACATACATCATCTTCGCATCTGCCAGAGTAAAGATTTTGATTCCATATTTATTTGGCTTTGATGGGATATACTGCCGGAAACTGCAGCGTCCTCTGAATGCTTCAAGCTTCTCATCGACAGTAACATATTCAGATAGACTATATCCTTTCTTACAACTGTCCACAAACTTATCAAAAAAACTCTTATTGGTGCAGGTTTATCCTATTTTACAGGTTCTGCACGAGTTGCTTTATCATCAGTTCTAATACATCTTAGCAGAAATCGGAAACGAGATAACGACATTGTCAAGCGAAAAATTTCAACGCCAGACCCATCAGTTTTCCAAAGATCATCTGGATTTAAATGGTTAGCCTTTAGAATTCCACTATAATATAACAGTCCTATGAAACCTTGTATTTCTAGAATATCGGTAAGTCGTGCGTCTCTTTCGCGTGAAAAGTTTTCTTTCACCGAATTAATAACCTTATTGGTGTTGTCTACAATCGACAATAACATTTCATCAGTTATGAAAAATTTCCATATTTCTAAAGGAGTTTTGAGTGCTCTTGTAGGTAACCGCGAAATTGGCAAACGAATTACGTAATTTTCCTGTCTAGTTCTAACATTTTTTGGTTCCATTAGTTTATTCCATTTTGTAATTCCATCTTTCTCAGTGAAACATAATCTACTACTATACTGAGATTCCTCCTCGTCGGCTCCTTCATTTTCGCTAATGTCCTGCTCTGATTCGCTTCCACCTTCTCTTTCCTCAACGTTATCCTCCTCGCCAGTGGTCTCGTCATCGTCAGCAACTTCTTCAATGTCGGAATCACACAATTCCCATAACTGCTGTAGTTCTCGTTGCTCTTCTTCATAAGAACACATGTCTACAGAAAATGAAAAACCAATAATAGTGTACCTATTTCAAAAATTAGTCTAAAAGCGTACCTGTTTTGTGAATTTAATTTGATTATGCTGAGCAAAAAATTAACCTATATATCTAGTCGCTTCGGTTCCAGTTTCCGAAAGCAGTCCTGCAATTGATACGACTACACTCACTGAACTGAAGTTTGGTACTAATGTTCAGTGACGGAATTTATAAAGGTACCTGGAAGGGGAACGCGGAGGTTGACCTTGGTTGCCATTAAAAAGAAAATGTGTAACTTGTCGGTCTTAGACACCGATAGCGACTAATGGGTAATGAAGGGTTAATAGCAAATTTGGGCAAAGGTGGATTGGACGAGGCGGTCCAGTTTTGTGGCACCCAAGAAGTCCAGATTTGATCATTGCGGATACATTTCTCTGGGGGCGTCTAAAACAAATTACCTACTGACAACCCATAGACAACAACACTGAAATTCTAAAGCAGCGCATTTCGGCAGCTGTGCAATCAATTTCCATTGAGGAAGTTAGAGGTAATTTGCACAACATTTGAAAACGATTAGAAACATGCGTTCAATTTGGTGGAGAAATTTTTGAATTGTGATATTTAATAAAGTCAGAACCTTCAAATATGTATGCACTTTTAAAAATTCATAATTGTTTATCTGGTATTTATTCTCCTTGTTCGAATGCAATTAAAAATTTGATAAAAACCAACAAGTATTCTAGAAATTCACTAATTTCGGAAACATTGCAATATTCAAACAAAATTTTGAATTTGGACACACCGTATAATTTGAAACAACTTTCTTATTTCACATTTTGTTCCAAAATAAAAAATAGAACTAGTTTACTCTTACTGAATTTTAAGTTTTCGTAATTTTTTATCACCCCGTATAAAAAACATAATTTTTGTCAACGTCATTACTATTTTTTAGGCAAGCAAATACTTTTATAAAGAATAACATTTTCTCGAATAGTTAAAAATTTTAGTCATTACACCTATTGTAAACCCCATCCGTGGACATACTGTATACCAATGACATTCCTTGATCCCTCACAGACTGTACATTAATATTGTATGTTGACGGCACAAATATTACACACTGCAATATCGATATTGATCAGTTGAAGTCTTTCATGAATGCTTCTATCTCCAATGCGGAGGATCGATTTTCAGCTAACCAATTAAGTTTAAGTGTAAATAAGAGAGAAAAAATTATTTTTTCCTTACACAGAAATGATAAAATAAACAACACAGAATCCATACATTTTTTTTTAAACCCCACTCTAAATTTTTAAAATCATTATTTTTATTTTATTTTTTTGAGTTTTTATTGTTGGATGCCTTGCACTGGAGGGTTTTATGTATAATTTAGTTTTGGATAAAATAATGTTTAGAGATAGCCTTTATACTAAATAAGCAATAATGTTACAAACATAGCATAAACGTATCATAGTGTACCTTGGCGACTAACGACTGCTCTTTTGTTTGTTGTCAAAATGTTATTTCCAGTGATTTATTTCTTGTTTCTGTAGTTAAGTGAGTTAGTTTCTGTTCAAATTGTTACTTTAGCCAATGAGGGTTGCAGACAAGAAGATATTGCCCGGGGATTGCATATCCATCAATCGACTGCTTCTCGTATAGTAAAACGATACAATGAAACTGGAGAATACAAATGGCGGCCTGACCTGGTCAAGGACATAAAAGATGTACAACGCCAAGAGGTGACCGATATTTGAGATACAATCCTTGCGAAATCGCTCACATACCGCTCCGCATCTGAAAAATGAATTACTTATTGCTAGACAAGTCAACGTACGAGTCAATTCAGTAATAAGAAGACTAAAGAAGGTTGGTTTAAATCCGAAACGTCCTGCTAGAGTCCCTAGGCTTCTCCCACGTCACAAGACCAGACGGTTACAATTTGCAAGAGCCCATGCTAATTGGATGAACATCAATGGGGAGAAATCCTTTTTACAGATGAAACAAGAATACAATTATGAAAGCCCGATGAACATGGTCGAGTATACAGAAGGTCTGGAGAAGGGTTCGCAGAATGCAATCTTGCATAAAATGTTAGCTTTAGCCATTAGTTGGGAGAGGAGCACGGATCTTGTTGAGGTAAATTTAAGAATTAATTCTGACTGGTACATATGTAATATTCTTGAAGAGCATGTTTTACCTTATGCCGGCTTTATTGGGTACGATAACTTTGTGCTAATGCATGATAATGCCCGCCCCCATGCCGCAAGAACAGTGATCCAGTACCTTCAGGATGTCGGGATTGAGGCACTAGACTGGCCACCAATGAGTCCTGATGCTAATACCATAAAACATCTATGGGACATTCTAAAGCGACATATACGAGCACGAAATCCAGCTCCTGGCTCAATTGCAGAATTAAGAATTGCTGCACAGGAAGTATGGAATCGAATTCCGCAAGAAACCATCAAAGATCTTCTGCGAAGCATGTCTAGGAGGATGCACAGGCTATTGTTCGAGCTAGAGGAGAAAATACTAAGTACTAAATTGTTATCTTTGTTATTATCTTGTCTGAAAATATTGTTATAAAGTCGGTATTGTTACCCTTTCTAATTAAATCTTATAACCAAAATGAGGCTGTTTCATTCATTCTTCTACGAATCCACTGTAAAGCTTCAGTTTGTAATTTATTTGGCTGTAAACATACGTAAAACCCTGCAGTGCAAGGCATCTAGCAATAAAAAACTCAAAAAGTGTTAAAGGAAAAAAATAAAAATAATAAAATATGCAATATTTTCGTCTGTGAGTGTATATCTAACAAATGAACTAAAAGTATACTTTTATTGAAAAATCTAATAAAAACGGCGAGTCAACAAGTTTGTGTTATGACCTTTCATGCAGTCATACAGTCAGTCTTAAGTTATGTTACATTAATGTGGGGACACTCTTCGCATACAAACAGAGAGTACTTAAACTGCAAAGACGTATAATAGCAAAACTAGAATATTGCTCTGATGCTAGAAGCGCATATACAGGGTGTCCCGTAATAACGTGTAAAAAATGTAACTATCATTTTTCCTTATCGAAAATGAGGGTGGTTGGTATAAAAATTTTCAAAATAAGCCATTCTTGTCCAGCTGCACCCCCTTAAAGAGGTGTGCAAAAAATTGTTTTTAATTTCTCTCTGAAAATAACGTAATCGGAAAGAGACGAAATTTGGCGCATCTTGGTTACTAATGAAAAGACATCTAACGGAATTATTTCGTCCATCTAGCGTGTATACAAAGGGGTGAATTTAACTACTCCTCCTATAATTTTGTAAATATCATTCTGTCTGCTATTTTTTCTTTCAATGAAAAAAAGGAAATGAATATTATGATGAATGAATCATTTAGAAACTTTTTTACCTCGCGCTAATTCCACCTTTGGTCTAGTGCGGACTAGCATTTTGCATTCGCCAAGAATATGTTCCGCAGTTTCTGTTACAGTATCACAGTATCTGCACGTATCATCGTCTGCCTTGCCCATATTTTTAAGATGATATCTCAAGGGGCAGTGGCCTGTTAGAAGGCCTGTCATTCGGATTAAGTAGGACTTTTCAAGTTCGAGAAGCCTTGTGGCATTCTTTGTCAAATAAGTTATGAACTTTTTCGCTTGTCTTTGGCCTGGAGTATTCCTCCAGTAGGACTCTTTTTGTTCCTTTTCCCATTTTAGGATCTCCTATATTATACCTTTAGATTTTTATGACAATATTATGTACCGATATGATCATTTAGTACTTATAAATTATTTTCAGATAAAAATTGAAAACCGTTTTTTTGCACACCTCTTTAAGGGATGTAGCTGGACAGGAAAGGCTTATTTTCAAAAATATGAAGCGCCCATCTTCATTTTCGATAAAGAATTGGTAGTCAAATTTTTTGCACGTTATTATGGGACACCCTGTATAGTCAGCTCAATATTATGACCCTTTCCTGCAGATATATTTTTGGGTGTATACACAAAAAATAATAGTGAACACTATAATATTTTACAGAATACACATAATCATAACACACACGGCATAAAGATGATCTTAGAATTTAATTCCTGCGATTAAATAAATCCTGGAACGCAACTCTACATTTCGCCTCAACTTTTTTTAACAAATTACCTTTAAGTGTGAGATTTTTGGAAGGAAACCATTTCAAAAACACAATTAAAAAATTCTTAATAAAAAAAAGCCCACTACTCCTACAACGAATTTTTAAGGAGGTTGAGGCGTTATACAGTCCCAACCAAAAGTAAGTCGAATTCTAAATCGGAGCTTCTCCGTAATAAATTATTACAAAAGGTTATAAGTCAATGATACCAATAATTATTGTTATAAAGGCATAAATAAATCATTTTTTATTATTAATTAACTATTTAACTAGATTTAATTATTTTACTTAATGAACTAACTTTTGGCTGTTTTGTCCAAACTTATTAAAAAAAAATAAATTTATGTAAATATCTGTGTATTTTACAAATTTGTTTCAGTAAATAACTTTAAAAAAATGAGAAGCAGTAAAAATTAAAATTAAATCAGTTAAAAATCATTAACAAAAAAGAAATTTGACAAATATTGTCTAAATGTTATTTGTGGCATTATCTTAATTTTTTTCCTTCTTCAATTCTTTGGGACTTCCTGCCACATGTATGTTTTCTTTTAAGCGGTGCTAGGGGAGTCTACAAAATATATCACAATTAACCAGTATGTTACTGGTAAAAAACCTCTACGCCTGTGACGTTTACGTCAAAGGATCAGTTAAAGGTTGGTTTTTATAAATAAACAACACAAATAAGTATAAAAACTTGAAATTAAATATTTCAGCACCGCTTAAAAGAAAACATACATGTGGCAGGAAGTCCCAAAGAATTGAAGAAGGAAAAAAAAAATTGACAGTTTACAAACATTTAATAATTTTTTTTATTTATTAAAAGTCTCCTACTTAAATTGGAAACAATATTAAAATATGCGTAAGACATCAATGCTTTACATAGTTAGTTTTCGGAACTGCTGACATTATTTGGTTATTTGCTATAAATTAAAATGTACCGTTTGCATGCTGGTTTGACATATTTTCGATAAGACTACATGTAAAAGTTTTTAAAAATTTTTAACTTTATGAGTTTCCTAATGACTGGCCTTTTTTACAGAAAATTGTGTCGTATAAAAATCTATTAAAAAAACTTTATTTCAGATTTTTTTCATAATTTTCGTCTAATGCTTCAACCTCCTTAAATAACAATATTACAATTAATGATTTTTAATATAACAAACTCTTCTCTTTTATCTAGTATATAAGTTTTAAATCATGATATGTATGAATTTTAAAAATAGAATTTTATTATCCAATTTACGATTGCACTTTTACAGTTCTACATCTGGGCTATTTTTTTTTCGTTGTATTTTGACTTAATGTAAGAAAGTGTACATTTTCCCAGCATCAATAAAGGTCTGTCTGTTTGTCTTTAGGGGTGGTTTTAGTATCAGAGGATATAAATGGGCTCGAAATGAGTTCAATCAGTTTTGTTGTGATTCTATGCATTTTGTAGATGAAAGACAATTTAGAAAACCCCTAATTTAGGACCAATATCGTAATTTAATCGAAATTCCGGCGTCAAGAATAATTCTGATAATATTAAATTAGGATCCAGCGCATCAAAATACATACAGCTATAAGCTAGGGTTTGACCTTTGGGTTTGAACTTTTCTTTTGTGTGTGCCTGTGTAATCATAGTATTAGTAAAATGTGTTAATTGGAATAAAATCAGAGTTGAAGTGAAAATGATATACCTACCTATTTTTGAAATTTTCAAATTAGAGTTTGTGTTATAAGAAAAATTAAATGGTACCTATAGTTTCATGCGGTTATAGTAAAGCTTCTTCTTTACCTTCTTAAATGAAAAAAATTTGGAACCTTCTGCATATACATTGTGTTGGTACACCTCATCAGCAAAAATGAATAACCTCTCCTTGTAAGCGAATTTAATAATTTCTTCGATGTTTTCTCTCGATAATACTTGTCCTGTAGGATTTCCTGGATTTATCACCACAATAGCCCTAGGGTTGGATACTTTTTTTGCTTCGTCAATTGATCTCTATTAATAACAGACACAATTAATATAATACATTGTAAATAAGTTTTATGTGGCAGAGCACTGACCTGCAATTCAGAAATATCCAGTCCCCAATTTCGAGATTCATCTAAATAGTAGCCAATTTGATCCATATTAAATTCTGCCAAAGATGCTGAATACAGAGGGTATTGAGGAATAGGAATCATAACTCCTGGTTTTTTGCCATTAACATCACAAATGAGGAGCTTCAAAACGTTTTTTATCCCATCACTGGCACCTGGAAAAAATATATTTAAATGTACTACCACTTTTCAAAAACAGAATAAAAATATGGACGTCTCATACAGTATGGTATATACTTCAGCTGTATATTCCAGAGAAAATATGAAGATTGGGAGCCAAATACGCTTTAGTTAAACAGTGCTACTTAAAATTATATTGCATTTTGTAACATGGAAATGATTGTAGACATCAGCTCCAAAATTGGTATAAAAACATTATTAAGAGAGAGACATAGAAATCTGTTAGATATTTTGGTATTGTTTATGATTGCGATTGCTATATTACAACATAATAGTAGTGGAGTAAATCTAAGAGTTTTAATTGCCTAGAAAGGAATCGTCTTACTATAGCATTTTTTTTACTGGAACTTGTTGAAAACATTTCAAGAAGTGTAGTAAAAAATTTTGAATTAAATCAGTGTGGCGGAAAGCTTTTGTTTAAACAAAAGATGTTCAGAATCCTGTGTCTTCACAGTCTTTCTTAAATATCTCTGGTTGTATAATAAAAGAAAGAGACACAAGAAAATTGCGAAGAGAATTGGATTTGTTCGAAACTTCTTTGTCAATATGCCAAGTCGTAAAACGTGAATACATTCTTGGGAGGCCATTTTGAAACAACTGATGATAACTTGAACAATAATGCACATATTCTAACGAAACTTTATAACAGTATACCCCTTGTGGAGTTAAAACATCAAGCCAAGTTTCAACTTAAAATATGTTCAATCAAAGTTTGTCATGGAACTTGAAATGAAACGTTAATCGCTTTAGGGCCGCCCATAAAATACGTCATTCAGAATTTCACCTTTTTGGACCCCTCCCCCTTTGCCACGCAAAGTCACACTTTTAGCGACCCCCCTAACAAATATTACGTCACAAAAGCCAGCCCCCCCCATGAATAATTTAAAATATTTCTTATGACCACATAAGTAAATAAATAAGTGTATACATTCTTAAACATTAAATTTTGACTATCCATATGTTTATTTACAGGCAGGGCCGTCGCGAGAGAATCGGGGCCCGAGGGATAGTAACATACAACTCCCAGCAATTTTCAATATAAATTTCGAAGAGCGGGGGGTGACATATTATTTATCTTAATAACAGTGGGGGGGATAAAAATATTTACCCCTCAAAAAAACCTTCAAGCCCGGCGAGAAACATCTCCGCCTACCCTCTCAACGGGCCTGTTTACAAGCTTTTAGTAGTTGAAAATGACTTTCTAACGTAATGAAAAAATTTTGAAAAACTGCCTAGTTAAGAGAAAAATTAAAATAAAATTGATTAACTGCAAACGTCACATTTCCTTCCTCCCTCCCCCTCCCTTGTCGCATCTCGTCACGCTAAGCAATACCCCTCCCTCCCCCTTATTTGCGACCATATTTTATGAACAGCCCCTTTGTATAGTTATCAAATTTGATACGTCATATTTTTTAATTTTGAGCAAATTTTTCAGTATCTAGCACAAAAATGGCAGTTTACCTAAAGAGAATTTTATTTTTAAGCTGCCACCAGGCAGAGCCCTCTATGCATTTTTGAAATCCTAATTTACTGACAATACGTTTTGGGTCAAGCAAGAGCAGAATACAGAAAATTGTGTTCATAGTAAAAAAAAATGGTTATTTACATCGCTTTTCCGTGTACATATTGTATATTGATGAAATTACACCCACCCCAGCCCTACACCTATTCTATAAATCTTCACTCTGTATTTTAATTAAGAAAAATCCATTCAATATGTATATTTATTTAAGTAGTAGAGCTATAGGGATTCTGAAATTCCATGTTAATTCCTATGGAGGGTCATTGCATATTTTTGTCTATTTGTTCCCCCACCACATTTAGGCTCCACCCTCAGGAAGGTCCAATTAGTCGAGTAGTGCGAGATCCTATTGGCCGAGGGGTCTAGAGACTATTTATTGGGTGGGGGGTCTAGGTCTAATGGCGGATGGCGTTTCAATGGTGGTGGAGGAAAAAGATTAGACAAAAATGTGCAAGATGAACCTCCATAAGAAATAAAATGGGATTTTGCGCCAGAAATCCTATAGCTATACTACTAACGTGATATGGACAGATTTCGAATATATTAATTTTTGTGTGAGGGAAAATCGCTAAAACATTCTTGGTCGAGCACCAATGTAGACGTTCTCAGGCTCAATCTGTAAGTTTTTATCACTACTTTCAAAATCCGCAAAATAATTTATTCTGGACTTTTAACATTTTTTCTTTCACTTGGAAAATTTTCGAAAATTTTGAAATTGATTTAAAATTCATATTCTTTTCAAAACATAGTTTCTTCTTCAGTGGTTTATTAAAATTTGTTGAAACAAATATTTTCACCTTGGGTTTTTAAAATCTGATCTGTAAAACCCGACATCGATATTTTTGAAAAATATATCTTATGAAAAAAGTTAATATCATTTTTGCCGCGAGGTTTGGTATGAAACATTCTTTAAAGTATTGTCCACTAGTTTTTTTATTTATCTTCCAACAGTACATCTTTTAAAATGATATACAGGGTGGGGCAATAGTGCGTCGGACTTCGATAGCCCGAGTTCTATGATAGCCATTGAGTTAGAAGGTAGGGAGAAGCTGTCACGTGATCAAAAACGGCATCATTTCGCCATCTTGTTACTACTTTTCCGTCAAATAGTGACAGTTTGTTTTCCGTGCGATTTATTGTGATTTTTACTGATAGTTTGTTAAATTTTAGACAATAAACATTAAAAGGACTATGGTGTCGTGTGCTAACTAAACGAAGTTGCTCTTCTAGAGATGGTGTTAACAAGAAGAAATTAACGGGAACAACATTTCATAGGTAGTATAAACAACAAACAGAGCCGTATTAAAAAAAAACAGCGAATTAAATGTGTTTTTATATACTCAGGTTATATATTTCGTAGAATAGAAACAAATGGTTTATTTTAGGATAACATTGCACATTTTATATATCAAGGTAAACAAAAACTGTTATTCAATTTATTGAATTGAACATTTATTTACGTTATCCACATAGACCGTCTCGTCAGGGTACAAAGTTCTTATTATTTTAATTAGTCCGGGTATCGCAAAACCACCATATTGTTACTACATTTAGCCACGCCTACTGATGCCGTTTCTGTATAGGAAATTTGTATAGGATGTCTTCTCCCTACCTTCTAACTCAATGATGATAGGCTATCAGATGTGTGTCAATCAGAATGGGTAACATGTGGAGCACACTTATTACAATTTTCTCCGTTGAATTATTTGAGGGAACCTCTATTTTTAAGTTTATTCTTGAATTTTGTCCTTATGGCTCAATAAATTGAAAATGATTTTTAAATCTATTTAACTATTTATAAATAGCCCAGTCGTCAGGGGTTTTAAGGTGTCACTAAATGTTATAAGGGATGAATTTTTCAGAATAAGTAGTCTTGTTGGTGTAGATTACAATAAAAAAAAGTTTACAGCTGTAAGGTGTCGGCGACCCCTAAAAAGATCGAATATATTGGCTGAAATTCGGTTCTCATTGGCCAATAACTCGAAAAATTAAAAAAATATATAAAAAACTAATAGAGGGGGAAATTTCACATTAAAAACGTATAGTAAATTCGGGTATGTGTGACCGCATTTTTTATTAGTTCATATTTATAAAGTATTTTCGATTGTTTGTGGTAACATTTTTAAGTCAATATATTTTCACAGTGTCTCAACACAGTGACTTTACACTATTACACTGTAAATGTTTTGAAGTGATCCTATATATGATAGAGATACTATTCAATATTTTTTTAAAAGTTGTCTGTAGTTCACACTTTCCCATCGATTTGGGACAAGTGTGACTCCGGTTTGTAGTGTCGTCACATCTGCTAATATGTAAAGACAAGGGGCAACTGTGAAAGGCTTAAATAAAAATCTACAACTCAGTTTTTGAATGTATACATTATTATCTAAAAAATGACGTACTCAGTAGTGCTCACACACTCAACAAGTAAATGAAACTAGCCTCAAATATACGTGAAATATTTCTAGAACGATGTAAGTTACAGATTTCCTATTTTTAACCACACGTTGTCGAGATGCTTAGACTACCTTATACTAAATGGCGCTAAGACTGGTTCAATGAAGTTTTATTTACATGGAATGTTCACACTTTCCCCGAAATCACACTTACCCTTTTACATGAAATTTTTTTGTGCGATCAAAAATGTAGACTCCAGATTTTTTTGTTTAACGCACGAGAATGGAAAGTCACGGACGCGCTACATTAAATTTGCTGTAACTTTTGAACTAATTAATGAAATTGTGGACAACAAAGCTTAAATGAAACGAGAAACATGTGGCTATTGAATACAATGCTATTGAGTTATCATATTTTCAAATATTAAAATGAATGTATGTAGGAATAGTACATATATGAAGTAGGAACATATAGAGATTTTCGATGAAATCGGTAGAAGCTCTACCATTTGTACAATTTTGAAGATGAAAACCTGAAACTTTCACATGTTACTTTTGAAGGAATGTATAAAAAGATCCGATAAGTGAAAAAAATCTCAAAAATTTATTTTTGAAGATGTACACTTCCAAAATTTCAAAATAACTTTAAGTTGTTTTAACAGGATTTACCTTAAAAATTGAATTATACTTCTTTATTTTATGAAAATAAAAGAAAAATTTTTCATTGCTCCAAAATTCGTGAAACTAGGGGTAAAATAAACGTTAATAATTTTTATCACAAAAATTATTTGGCATACCTATCCATCGGGTCTTTTTATACATTACTTCCAGAATATGTGAGAGTTTCAGATTTTTATCTTAAAAACTGTAGAAACGGTAGAGCTTTTACCAATTTCATCGGAAATTTCTTTATGTTCCGACTTCATACATGTACAATAGTACATGTAGAAATATCTACATACATTCAATTTTATATATGAAAATATTACAATTGAATAGCACCTGTTTCTCGTTTCATTTAAGCTTTGTTGAGCTCAATTCTATTAATTATAGTTCAAAAGTTACAAAAAATTTAGTGTGGCGCGTCCGTGACCGCGCACGTTTCGCGAGCCGTACTTATGTGTCGCCACGTTCCATTCTACGTGCGTTAAATAAAAAAATCTGGAGCCTACATTTTTGATCGCACAAAAAAACTTTATATACGTTTTTGATGTGAAATTTCCCCCTCTATCGCCTAGTGCTATTATTTTTTTAAAATATTTTCTTATGTTTCGAGTTATTGGCCAAAAACAGAATTTCGTACAATATTTTCGATTATTTTAGGGGTCGCCGGCATCTTACAGCTGTAAACTTTTTTTATCGTGTTCCACACCAACAAAACTACTTATTCGGAAAAATTCAGCCATATAACATTTAGTGACCGGATTTTATCAATTTCTATCTCTGACACTGGGCTAAAAATCTAGCAATTAAATGAAAAATATTGCTTGTCTATTTCAATTTGACGCATTTTGGTATTTGTTCCTCTCTGGCACTTGATCCAGACTTGCGCCTAGAACAATTGGGCAAAAACCGATTTTGAGCTGTCGATCGGCCTAAAAAAGCTTGACAAATTTCAGCAAAATCTATTCAGTGGTTTCGGTTCTAAATGCGACTACAGATAGACGACACGAAGACATATTTTAAGAACGTATTTGAATTCATTTAGGCCGTTCGGGAAATTTGAAAATATGCAAATTCCCTAAAAACTTAAAATCAACTTTTATATCACAATTCTTCTCTAATATGGGACAGCAAAGTTAGAAATTATAATGGATATAACAGTAATTATTACAATGTTATACCTTGTTTTTGTGAATGTTCCGGGGTACGATATTTTGGTGAAAAAAGGGTCTGTTTACAAACTTTTAATTAACTAAACCTGTCAAGCATATCTAAATCATTCGGCTTTGTTGCGTTCGCAGTGTATGGCGTAAAAGTGGTTAGTTAAGAGTGTGTGATTGCGTTAAAAATGTCTAGAAGGAAGACAGTGAAAATAATAAAGGAAACATAAGAAAACTTCACAAGAAAATTGAGAGAAAACAAAATCTTATGGAGTCAAGTGACTCATTCTTCAGCTGGGGCTTATCAGGTAAATATAACACTAAGAATTTTGGAAAAAACTGAAACGTCTTAAAAAAACCAGTCACTAAAAATTCTGAAATAAAATTTCATTTCGCCGTTGCCAGATTAATTGAACTTTAAGTACTTATCGATATTGGAGTCGGTTAAAAATAAGTTTGATCTTATTATATAGTTGACTAGACACATTTAATGCACATAAAAAAGCCATAAAAACCGACCAAAAATCTCTGACTCGTTAGCATGAATGATATCCCACAGAGCCGTACTCAAAATTTTTGTGCATAATAACAGTAGAAATTTAAAAGTATTGTCTTTGGTAAATAAATAGTTATTTGGTAGGTACAGTGATAAATTATTTTTTTTTTACTGTTTTGCTTGTGTCAATATAGGATTCATAACTTATATATTTGTGGAGCATTGACGAATTCAATATTCCATGATACACTGACAAATTAAGTTCGACTGTCGTGGGTAGAGTTTACATACCTGCTGTAAACCTTACATCCTAATAGTCCATGGAAATTAGCATTTAACCTAGACAGAATTAGTAAAAATATGAATTTTTGCACAGACGTTCTGTGAGGTGTCCCAAACACAAATCCACAAAACGCCCAACATGGCTACCCAAGATATTGAAGGTCGCAGTTTTTTGTAAATATCTGGCGTTCTGTGCATCGGATATCCATGAGGTCAGTGTGAAAGTTGTACAGAATTTAAATTATCTACAAGTTATCATTTCTATTTTTTACCAACCCTTTTCAAGATATTTAAGGTTAAAATTTCATAAACACGGTTTTTGCGAATATCTCGCGCCAAAAAAATAGCAATGGCAATAAAGTTAACATGAAAGTTGTAGAGAATTCATTACCTACAGGATTGGCATTTTGCATTTTTTCCCAAAACCTCAACCTTTTCGAGATATTCAAGATCGAAGCTTAAAAAAAAACGATTTTCCGCGAATATCTCGCTTCTTATACCCCGATCCCACACAGCACATGATATCCCTAGGATATCCTCATTTGGTCCCGTATATCCCAATCGAGGACAACATTTCTCAGGACATTCTTAGGATATCCCAATAAAATACGTACAACCTGAGAATATCCCAAATGGAGATATCCTAGACAAATCCTGGCAGGATGTCCTAGTAATATCCTGCAAAGATATTATAGGTATTATTATTTAGGAGATTTCAACAACCAAAATAATGAAAAGTATATATATTATTTTGAGGCTATTTATTTATAGTATCTTTTATTGGTTTGTAAAATTTGCTTCTAAAAACTTATTTGTTTGTTCTATTTGATAATCCCCTCCAGTACAAATAATTCATTAAAAATGTATTAAAAATGTATATCTTATTTAAATAGCAGTTATTTTTAATTTGGTTTTAATACATTTGCTGTGTTTTGAATTAGCCGCCTTTTTGTTACAAGTCGACCTATTTCATTGGACTATATATAACCTCTATCTATTATGGTCTCGATTAAAATAATATAAACGGTAAACGGTATTCTGGTTTTCTCTCGATATATCATCTATGTTCTCTTTCCCTCTGGAAATTTTTGGAACATAGCTATTTGGATACAATCATGAAAATTTAACAGGTCCTAACTAGGACACCCTTACTTTAATAATATTTAACTTTAAATTCAGTTTTATTTGGCTAAGTCGGAAAATGATAATTATATTATGATACATTTAAACGGAAAAGATTTCAAATTATTGCTTTAAAACACACATTTTAGTGACTTAGTCTTATCGGTGTTAATATAAAAAAACACGACAAGAAACCAGCGGCGCGGCGATGATAAAACGGTGTACTTACATGTGGTGAAGATCGGAAATAATAGTCAACTTGACTATTCGACGGACCGGGCAAAAGTGATAATGGTGATATTCAAATTTGCTTTAATAAAACTCATTTGTGCTGGCTGACTTACCAACGCCCTCAGTATCAATTTTTGTAATTATTGTTATATTACGGATAGCCCTCTCACGGCCAGATTTATCACATTTTCTATATAAAATAGAATCCTATATCGCGGTTTAAACTAGCTAAATCAGAAGGAACCTATAATTATAATTTACAATACATATGTTCGCACGTAAACTGGGCAAATAACGAAGTATATTATTAATTTAATTTACATTTTTGGCAACGGAAATTTCACTTCGTTACACTGAGATCATATTGGGCCCATATAACTCAACTAACCTTAGTTCAAAAATGCATCCCTGAGGAAGTACATTCTCTTAACGTGAGACAGAAAAAAAATCAAATAGTTTCCGTTATAATGAAGGTATAATTTTCAAATTTTGATGGGAGCTATACCTCTATAGGTAATCTATGTAAACTTGGTAACAACCAAATATTTTTTGTTTCTCAATTATTTTTCATAATTATTAATATTTGATCTAGCTGTAATTTTTTTAATCACCCTGTAAAATTACGGAATACTTGAACATTTTTACAGAGATTTGAAACGGCTGCAAAAAAGTACTCTCAAAAATTTTTGTAATATCAATCAAAATACAACAAATTATCGTTTTTTCCTCTAACTATGTTTAATATTTATTTACAATTCTAGAACAAAATGTTGTAACAACAGAAAAGTAGTGTTTATCTTAAAAAATACATTAATAATAAATGATGTCCACCTGTTTCATTACACAAATTAATACTTTTAAAATTTTGTGTAATATCAACCAAACATCAAAGAATTACAGTTTTTTCTTTGTAGGTCGTAGGTGCTTGTGAAACAGGAAACCTGTCGCGTTTGAGAAACGAACGATATTTGGTTATCAAATTTACATAGAGTACTTACAGGGATACAGTTCCTATCTTCGATATAACTGAAATCATTGGAAAACAATTTTTCTGCCCGACTTTAAGAGGATGTACTTCCTCAGTGATGCATTTTTGGACTAAGGTAAGTTGGGTTATTTGGGCCCAATATGAGCTCAGGAATCACAGGTTCTCGTCTGGGAACTAAATTCTGAGACACCCTGTATTATAGTAGATCAGATCTAGCCTGAAAAAAGTGAGAAACAAGACTGTCCTAACAAAAAAAAATATATTTTTTTATATTCGCGTAGATTATTGCCGTGCCATGAAGTTGGCAAATATGTGATTGAGTCTTAATCAAGAGGTGGGAGAGAAATTCGCATTTAAAAATCGCGAGAAGTGTTTCTCGCAGAAAACTTGTTTGTTTTTTATTTGATAGAAGAAGGTATTCAATAAAATTTATTGAGGGAGTAAAAATACATAACGTCGTCAAAAATTTGAGAACATCGGCCCATTAGTTTTCCTGCAAAACGCTTTTGAAAGAATGCGTTTTTCGGGGGAAAAGAAATATGCAAGAGAAGTTAAGTGCATATTTTGTAGGTAAAAACGGTGTTAAACGGTTGGAATTTTTACAAGATAGAGGGATATCTTTGCGTTAGTTGTATATGAGGATGAGGGAGGCGGGTGCATTCGGGGCGGGGGACAGAGGAAGACGGCAAATTGCTTTAACCACCATAACTGGGGTAGGAGGGGAAAACTATTGTTATGCATTACACCCCCCTATGAAACGCCTATGCCTAGTAGTGACTGGAAACTTGTAGAAAGAGATAGAGTTTTCTAGAGTATGGTAGGAGAAGATTCTCGATTGTTTCTGGATGACTCTGGAGGCAATTTCAGAGTATATAAGGCGCGATTACCGGCGGAAGGGAAGATGTTTTATTAAAGTGAAGTTTGGTAGCGAAAAAAGTGAGGTTAAATATCAAGTAAACAAAGTGTAAAGGTTATTTTGGTTAATTAAGAAATATTGTGTAGTCAGTAAATTATTAAATAAAGTGTTAGTGCTTATTAAAATTATTTAGAACCCACGGACTCATACAGGGTGTTTCCTAAAAGGGTGGAAACTCGTAACACTATGTTCAATTTTTTTCAAATGAGTTTTCTTGCATGGGATGAAGATCTGTTTTATTAATGGGAATTGTCACTATCTTCCATGTGAAAAAATTTAGTTGGATTGATTGAATATTAAGGAAGTTAGAGAACATAATACTTTTTGACTGATAAAGCATTAATGAAAAGTGCCTCAGTCCCTACGACTTGACTTGTCCTGTAGCTGTGGCACAGGTCAACAAAAGAAAGGGCTGCGCTTTTGATAAGAACTATCTTATCCTATGTTTTTTGACATACTGAAACCGATTCTGGTATTAAAACAAATATATACCGCTTCAGTTTTTGGTTACAGCAATTTTATACACAAATTAGAAAAAAATAGCTATAGCCATAGTAGCCAAAAATGTATGCCATATGTTTTCTTTTTAATATCAGAACCGGTGTCAGCATGTCAAAAAACGTAGGATAAGATGCTTCTAATTAAAAGCGCAACCCTATTTTTGTTGACCTGTATTATCGGCGAAAACTGGCCTCGCAGAAAAAACAAATTAGACACAAGTTTCATATTTTTCGACGAGAAATTCAATGCCGATATGAAGTAGGGGTTTCCATGAGAAAAAATAAAGTTAACCTCCCATTTATAGTGACTTTCCATTATAAGTTCCCCATTTGACCTCACTCATATACACCACATAAAAGTGAATTGAGCCCATATTCTAATCAAATTGTTATCCGCAGTCGGCTACACCTGATTGCAACTCCTACTGGTTCATTTTTATATCGACCTCAATATCGATATTAGGCAATAAACAAGCTAACCATTATACTCTTCGCCGATTTACTACACTCTTTAATTAATAACTTTTTTATTTATTTGTCGATTTTGTTCAAAAGCAATAGGGTTCTTCCTCTAGCCAACATTAACTTACTGTTCAAATTTCAATACAATAGGACTTTTTGTTTTTAAGTTATCGTGCTTACAAGAAACGTGACGGGCGGACAGATGGACGGACGGACAGAGACGGATAGACGGAGGGACGGACATTTTGAAAGTTGTTCACAATTCGATCACCAAGGCATTGATATGAACATTTTTTTTCTACGAGCAATCTTACTTGTTTTATAAATGTGCCGATCGAAAGCAATATACTCTTCGTTTTGTATTTGCGAAGAGTATAATAGGGTACAATTAACAGGCGAAGCACAAAATCAGGTAAAGTTCGCAGAAGATTAAAAAAAAATGCAGTAAATGTTAAATTTCATTTGGAGATTATAGTTTAAAGTCCTCTGCACTACATCTCGTTGACAAAGAGACAGCACGCCGCTCCTCGCCACATCATTCAAAACTTGAACGACTCTAACCGCTTTCCAGTGTCCGGAATTGTTGAAATGGCACTCTGCGTCCGGATCCTGCTGATTACTCGTTGTTTCAAGTTATTATATTTTTCGCAAATGCAAAACGAAGAGTATATATAATATTGCATTCGATCGGCACATTTCTAAAACCGTGCTCGTGGAGAAAAAAACTTAATATCATTGTGTTGGTGATCGAATTCTGAACAACTTTCAAATTGTCCGTCTGTCTGTTCGCCCGCCCGTCCGTCCGTCACGTTTCTTGTCAGCACGATAACTTAAGAACGAAAAATCCGATTGCATTGAAATTTGGACAATAAGTTAGTGTTAGCTAGAGGAGGAACCCTATTTTTTGAACAAAATCAATCAATAAATAAAAAAGCTACAAATTATTTAAATCTATTAAATTCATATATTTATATAATATTGCTACATTGCAAAACCGTCTAATTAGGTAATAGACTTATGAGCAATAAGTCTGTCACAAATGCAATAAGATTATGGACCAATAAGCATTGGCGGTTTTCATTCCTTTCGCAACTAGACAGGCCGGCCGTTAATACAAACAAACATTATTCTTTATTTACGATATAATGCGGAGAGTATACTATAGAATGTGCAACAATTATATAAATAGTGCAGTAATTTGGCGAAGAGTATGATGGTTAGCATGATATAACTATACAGGGTGAAGCAATAGTGCGTCGGACCTCGATATCTCTAGTTCTGAGATAGCTAGATTTAAAAAAAATGCAAGTAAACTAGATTAAAAATGTCTATAACTGGAAATTACTTTCGAACATACAGGGCGAGCCAAAACTAAATTACAGGACCAAGTGCCTTTTTTTTAAATGGAATGCTATGTATATCAGTACATTTTTTGAAGCCTCCTTCTAGACTTTATTCATTCCTATATTAGCATTGAATATCTCCCAACCACGTGGATGTAATGAATTTTTTTGTTGAAATAATGCAATCTGCAGATGGATATTAAAATCACCACAGTCACAATTATGGGTTTTAAGAAAAACTTATGTGACTACCAGTTACGAGACATCATTTTCATTTTCTAAAACTGTACGAGGTGGCCAAAAATTATTTTTCAATTAAGGACTTTTTACATTGAATTTCTCAATTTTTTCAAATAGAACACCCTGTATATTTTTCAACGATGTGATGTAGAAATGAAAAACGAACATTTTTTGTAAGTACTTCCCTATGGCTAATTGCAACCATTTTCGTTTTATAAATACATAAGTGTCAAATTCGAGAATAAACTTAAAAAAAGAGGTTCCCTCAAATAAATCATTAGAAAAATGTATAATAGGTGTTCGACGTGTTGCCCATTTTGATTGACACACGTGTTTGTGCAATTTTGAAATGAGGCCATTTAGTGGGACCATTTTTTCCAATCCATTGAAATGAGTAAATAGTATTTAACAGGTCCTTTACTGTACGTTTTTTTTGTAATTTTTTTTGCCGTTTTCGTTATTCGACAAGCAATAAAACCTCAGTTTGGTACAAATTGTCGTGTACAGCGAAGCATTTATCACACTTATCGGTCGTTAGTTACAATTTGTATTGAATTTAAAATATTTAGAATTTTCCAATATGAATTTTAATAAAGCGGAACTTGTAGACATGACTTTTGTTTTGGTCGAGTCAGACAGACATTGTTTACTTGCCAATGGAATTTATCACCAACGTTACCCTGAAAGAAGGATAGAAGTGAGCTCATTAGTAGGAATAAGTAGACAGTCAGTGGGTCGATTAAAAACAAATAAATTACATGCATATCATATTCAAATGCACCAGGAATTATCTGATGACGATTTTCAAAAGCGCCTACAATTTTGTAATTGGGTCAGAGGTAAAATGCAAGATGATGTCAACTTCTTCAATAAAACATTATTCACTGATGAGGCAACTTTTCATAACAATGGATTAGTTAATAGGCACAATTTCCATTACTATGCTTCGGAAAATCCTCACTTTTTTATGGAAGGTGGTAACCAACAAAGATGGTCTATAAACGTTTGGGAAGAAATGATTGGAGAACAGGTAATAGGGCCACATTTCTTTGATGGTACATTAACTGGAGCTATTTATCTTAATTTTGTGGAAAACTATCTGCCACAATTATTGGTAAATCTCCCTGAAAGAATTCGAAATAGAATGTGGTTTCAGTAAGATGGTGCTTCAGGAAAGAATAATAACTGCCTTTAGAACTATCACACCGGCAGTTTTAGGAACAGTGGGAACCTCATTTCAAAAGCGCATAGAGATGTGTCCATCAAAATGGGCAACATTTATTATAATTTTTTCTACTGAGTTATTTAAAGAAAACTCTTTTTTTTAAGTTTATTTTTGAATTTTGTAATTGTTGCCCAAAATTCATTGCAATTAGCCATAGGGAAGTACTTACAAAAAAATGTTCGTTTTTCATTTCTATATCACATCGTTGAAAAATATACAGGGTGTTCCATTTGAAAAAATTGAGAAAATTTAATTTAAAAAGTTCTCAATTGAAAAATAATTTTTGGCCACCCTGCACAGATTTAGGAAACGAAAATGATTTAAAAACATTAATTAGATGTCTCGTAACTGGTATTCACATAAGCTTTTCATAAAACCCATAATTGTGACTGTGGTGATTTTTTTAATATCCATCTGCAGATTGCATTATTTCAACAAAAAAAAATTATTACATCCAAGTGGTTGGGAGATATTCAATGCTAATATAGGAATGAATAGAGTCTTGAAAGAGGCCTCAAAAAATTTACTGATATACATAGCATTCCATTTTAAAAAAAGGAACTTGATCCTGTAATTTCGTCTTGCCTCGCCCTGTATGTTCGAAAATAATTTCCAGACTTTTTTATCGAAAAGTCATGTCTTGCAATTTTTAAAAAAATTTCTAGCTATCGTAGAACTCGAGATATCGAGGTCCGATGCACTATTGCCCCACCCTGTATAATTTATACTCCGATGCACCTGTGAATTGTTTTTATAGTGGATGTGTTCCCTACAAGTTAGTACATTGCCCAGAGAATTATATTAATAGAAATTGCTAAAATCAATACAGGGAAGTACACCAAACGATAACCATGATAGTTAGGTTCGAGGCACTATGCAACTAATATTGTAACTATTATTTTTTTTAAGGAAAAAGTAATCGCGGACACACCTATTCCTTCAAAATTCTTCTGGCTGTAAAAAAATAACCAGAAAAGATTTTTGTTCGCCAGTCTAGGTACTTCATCACCATCAGAATCATAAAATCTAGCGATTAAAACCTTCTATCTTAAATTCGACGCAAAAAATTCTCTAGCGCTTAGTCTATGGAAAGTTACATTTAAATTTCTACAGAAAACACGTAAAAATAGTACAGGGTGCCATTTGAACAGTGAGTAGGTAGTATCTTTTATTAAATACTTATTATAATTTAAGAAACGCCAGGAATTACTTAAATTGACAAACTTAAACATTACTTTCAAGACCATCGGTAATTACTACTAATTACATAAAGTGCTATTCCCAGGGTCATTTCTAATTATACGTTAAATTTGAAAAAATATTGTGAAGGTAATTCAGGCCTCTATCGGATAAGATTAAAAAATATCTGGGTGCTATTTAAAATTAAAATAAATACTAGTCTGGTTAAACAGGAACTGTATATAAGGGTCTGGTTATGTTAAAAAAAATATTTGTAGGTATGCCAAATGTAATTTGCACCAATTTTTATCTTAAAAATTAAAGAAAAAAGTGGGGGTGTATCTGGTCTCGTGGATAACCGGTATATTTTGTAAAGGTAGGTGTGTATATAGTGCATAACCCTGCATATATGGATATATTTATTTGTTTACAACTGCAATATTGATATGTATGCGATGAATGATGATGCTGGGTTCAGTCTATCGAATAAAGTACAAATACCAATTTTTACACGTTATCTCTAATTAAATGTTAATAATATAAATAAATAATAATTATATTTATTATCATTTATTCTAAGTCAACTGCTATATGGAAGTTAAGGATATTATTATGTGTTCAGCTTAAAATTTTAGATATCATTTTAAAGCTTCCGTAGAACCGTTTTAATTTCATCACATCCGTCTGTATGTCACAGGTGTTTTTTTCAGAAAGTATTGGGCCTACATAACCGAATTTTTGTACAATTATGGATTGTTAGAACCGCTACACCAGTGGCGGCCTGTGGATTTTAGCTGTGGGTGGGCACTTGCACAAACACAAAAAAATAACAAATCGTAATAAATACGTTACATACTTCCGAAAATGAAACGATGTTTGGCGAGAAATTATGATTGTAAAAGAAAGGGAAGGGATGAGTCAGGCAGTGTCTACATTCCACCCACAAACTACAAAAACCCTTGAATTTGCATTTCATCATTTATAAATAATATTATTTTCATAATAATAATCATAATTAATGTCACACTTACTTCCTCTTTTTTTTTTCATATATCAAATATCAAATTAGAAATTAGGTAAGTACACAATTAATATTGTTATGAATTACACTCCCTTGGAACTGGAAATTGATACGCCTATGCCTACTAGTGACTGGAAGCTAGTAGAAAGAAATGGACTTTTCTGGAGTGTGGTAAGAGAAGATTCTTGATTGTTTCTAGATGGATCTAGAGAGTCAAATTCGGAGTATATAAGGCGCGATTACCAGCGCGGAAGGAGAAGTTTATTAAGAAGGCAGTTTATAAAAGTGAAAGGTAGCGAAAAAAGTGAGGTTAAATAGAAAGAAAACAAAGTGTAAAGGTTATTTTGAAGCATTGTATAGTCAGTAAATTATTAAATAAAGTGTTAGTGTTTATCTCTTGTTGAAATTATTTTAGAACCCACGGATTCATACAGGGTGTTTCCTAAAAGGTGGAAAATACGCAACATTGGTGTCAGACGCGGAATTTTGACAAGAGGATTTTTCGGAAGTGTTGAGAAGACTGGGACAGTATTCTCGCAGTTAGTGCTAACACAGGAAGAACTAATTTACTGGACATTGTTCGAGGATTATTTTCGAACAGAAAAATAGTGTTAAGTGCATTTTTGAGACATTTTTGGAACATTTTATTAGGACATTAGTGATAGTGATTAAATCCTTTGAACTAAGAAGAGATTAAAGACTCTGAACAAGTCTTTTTCGTGTAGTTAATTAAGTGCATTTTCGCGAACTTTCTAGAACTTTTCTATTTGAATAGAAGTTTAAATAAAAGACTTTCTCGTGCTGTTTTGCGATTTCTCTGGACATTCCATTACCGATATTGACGTGATTGTTAAATTTTGTTGATAATTATATGCCGATAACAACCAGAAGCATGGCATCTGAAAAACAAATACAGGACTTATTCGCCCAAATGCAAAAGATGATGATGGACCAAGAAAAGAAACGCCAGGAAGAGAAAGAAGAACGGGAAACAAAAGAAAGACAAGACAAGAAAAAGAACAAAAACTTCAACAGGAAAAAGAAGAACAAGAACTAAAACGTCAAGAGGAATTAAGAAAAATTCTTGAGGACCAAGAGAATGACGACTTAAGGAAAGCTATAGAGACGCAACAGAATGCCTTGTTTACAGTCGCTGAAGAACTCAAAAATAAGATCGAAATAAAAATGGACAAGGTCGAGGAGGAATTAAGTGAAGTCAAAGAAAAAGTAGATCGGGTTGAAGGAAAAACGGATAAGGTCGAGGAAAAAGTAAACAAGTTCGAAGAAGTCAAAGGAGAGATTGACCAGCTTAAACAACAGTTGAGGGATAGAGGAAGCCAGCAAGTGGTATTATCAGATCAGCTGTTCGAACCTCCCTCTTTTGACGGCCACAGTTCATGGACCATTTACAAGAGGCACTTTGAGACAGCAGCGAGTGCAAACAACTGGAGTAACGAAGTGAAAGCTATGGCGTTAATCGTGGCATTAAGGGGCCAAGCATTGGAAATACTCCAGACAATTCCGGTAGACCAACAACAGAACTTTAGTTTTAGAAGCTGCCTTAAATCTACGATATGGTGATCAACACCTTGCTCAAGTATACCAGACCCAGCTGAAATTGCGCGTTCAGAAAGCTGGAGAGAGTCTGCAAAAATGTTACAACTGCGGCAGAGCAGGGCATATCAAGCGAGACACTCGATATCGGAACTCGAGGAAAGTGAATGCTATAGAAAGATTGAAGAGACTCAGAATAAACAAAGTAGTGGAAAGCCAAGTGGACGGCGTTTGAAATGTTACAGGTGCGGAGAACCAGGACATATCCAGCTTGAATGTCCACAGAGGAGCTTGGAGAAAGTGAAGGCCGGAGATGGTGTGAAGCCGAGGGGAAAACCAGAGGAAGCCGGTACCAGAGAGGCTGTGACAGATAAGGAACGTGGTGCCCCTAGAGAAGTGAAGATTTCCCAGCTTCGGAGCATTACAAAAAGGCCACCACTACAAGGATATGACGATAAAACGAAACCTGAGAGAGATGCAAACATTTCATCCGGAAGAAGGTACAAGGATGGTTGCAAGCACAACCACTGGGAGAAACTGCAGGTCACGGGAGCAGTCAAAACTGTCAAGGTGGAGGTGCCGGATGACAGGACAGATTAAGCGCTCAGACAAGAGCAACTGGACGATGAGGAAATTGGGCCTAGATTGAGAGCCAAAGAAAGGGGAACTCGTCCAAAATGGAAGGATGTTTCAGGCGAAAGAGTGGGACTGAAGGCACTATGGGCACAGTGGGACTCACTGAAAGTCATGAACGGGCTGCTACGAAGAGCAGGAAAGCCCGGATGGAAAACAGGTGGTTTTGCGTCTAGTGATTCCCAGATGTCGAGTGCTTCGGGAAGTGCACGAAGGAACATCCGATGGACACATCGGTGTTAACAAGACCCTGAAGAAAATACGAGAACGATTTTATTGGATAAGAAGTCGTCAGTATGTGGAGGCTTGGTGTCGCAAATGCAAGATTTGTGCAGCCAGTAAGAGACCACAGACTGGAAGTAAGGGTGAAGGGTTCAACGCCGGAGCTCCTTTCAAGAGGTTGGCTAACGATATAGCGGAGCCATCACCAGCCAGTGTCCGAATGAAGGCTCGATACGACCAGAAGGCTAGTTCAGAAGGGTTCAAGGCGGGAGATCTGGTTTGGCTGTACAACCCACAGCGGAAGAAAGGAAAGTCACCGAAACTTCAACCGCCTTGGGATGGACCGTATACTGTTATTACCCGAATTAATGACGTCGTCTATCGGATTCAACGAAGCAAAAAGTCCAAGATGAAGATCGTGCATTTGGACAGACTGGCGAAATACATCGATGATTCTGAGTTGCCTGATCGGGACGATCAGGCTTAAGGAGGGGGCAGTGTTATGAATTACACCCCCTTAGAACTGGAAATTGATAATGCCTATGCCTACTAGTGACTGGAAGCTAGTAGAAAGAAATGGACTTTTCTGGAGTGTGGTAAGAGAATATTCTTGATTGTTTCTAGATGGATCTAGAGAGTCAAATTCGGAGTATATAAGGCGCGATTACCAGCGCGGAAGGAGAAGTTTATTAAGAAGGCAGTTTATAAAAGTGAAAGGTAGCGAAAAAAGTGAGGTTAAATGGAAAGCAAACAAAGTGTAAAGGTTCTTTTGAAGTATTGTATAGTCAGTAAATTATTAAATAAAGTGTTAGTGTTTATCTCTTGTTGAAATTATTTTAGTACCCACGGATTCATACAGGGTGTTTCCTAAAAGGTGGAAAATACGCAACAATATTCTAAGATTAAGAAGTTAATTAATCATTTAATACATTTTAACACATTTATTAATGAGTCATTTTTCATTTTCTAATTTTATTTTGGTATACTGTCAAATGCAAACATATTCTATTCAATAATTAAACATTCGATATTCATTATTTAAAAGTTTATTAAGTTTTCTTTAGACGTGACATGCCCTCCCTAGATATAAATTGTCTAAAGACGCGAGACATAGACATACGTCCCATTTTGATACGTATTGCAGGCGTAAGATCGAAGAGAAAGACCAACATATGCGTAGACGTAGCATAATACAATTTCCGTGTCCGCTGCCCACCCTGGTTACTAGTGGTTAGAGTTTAGACTCATACGCATCAAATATTAGCGGCAAGAGACCCGTTATTAAAATTAAGCGGATTCGTATGTGAACTTGGCGGAGGCGGATTAAAATGTAGTCAAATATCAAAGATTTAATCATAAATAAAAACAACTTTTTAATTTTATAATTTTAATATTAATATTAATTAACGGCAAAATTTTATGACTAACTACTGATTGGCCTTGGCGCTCTTAGATAATTGGTTGGGTACTGCCTACCCTGCCAACCCTGACAGGTCGCCACTGCGCTACACAGGCACTGAATAAAATCTTGAGAGAAAAATGTTATTCATATTCATATTCTCTTTAGAAGGCCCACCTTGTATATTTTCTAGTAAACGTCTCATTTCTTCGCTGGCAGTAGCGTTAACTACCTACCAAATTTGACTGTTCTAAGTCAAGTAGTTTTTTAGTTAGTGCACCAACAGACAGACAACAGACCGACAGACGGTCGACGCACAGAGGTCAGTCTTTAAAATCTGACGCGGAAAACATATTTTATTATTGTAAGGCATTTTTATTAATTTTGTAGTGAACATTTTCTATATAATGGAAGTTATTTTAGTGGCCGTCGATAATTTATCAGTATTGACAAATGCGCTCTACACCAATATATGAGTTGAATATTGAAGTATTTTTCTGTGTTTGTTAATGGCCAAGTTGTCTCGTTTAATTACTACTAATTTAAAAATTTGGTCCAAAAATGACAAACAGTTACAGTAAATGACAAATATATGACACGTCACAGAAAATAAGTGACCGTCATTTTACATTCCTACTGAAAAGAAGGCCATAACTTATAAAATTGCAAATTATTGCAAGTTGAATTACTTTCTATTGAAAGATCAATATATTTTCGGCATAATAAAGTCATGTTTACAACAAATCCACACCAATATCGGAGTTTCTAGACTAAAATATGTAATAAATACTCTGCTATAAGTTAATTGCAACTAGGTATGTCACTACAACTAGTTAATTACTAATTAAATAAAAACGTAACTAAAATATGAACATGATATAAAAGTGACACTTAGCCATGTCACGATTTATGATGGAAACAGATAGACCACTTGATAACACGTGTGTTCAGTAGGCGACATTGATACTGAGTCAAGAGCGGTTCACACTGTTCACAGATTGGCTTCCTCCACTCTATTAATAAAACAGGTATAAATCTGCGCAGGTACAGGCTTTTGTTTGCGGCTTGGGAGAATTATTCTATAGGTTATGTTCAACAGTTTTTAGATTCACTTTTCCGTTGTAAATTAACGAGTTAAAGACCATTTTTTATTTTGATTTATTTCATAACAAATTTCAGAAACTGACATCTGTGCGACGGACGGACGGACGGACAGACGGACGGACGGACAGACAGACTGACTGAAGGAGTTTGTAATTACTTCGTTGAATGCAATGTTTTTCAAGTTATTTGCACCGCAAGAAAATAATTTTGCCGACAAAATTGCGAATTTTTTCTTTAATTTAAAGTACAATATTTTCTAAAACGAAAAGAAACAATACGGATTTTTTTTTTTATTTCTACCAGCAGGCAAACCCTAAACTTTTCTTTAACAAAAATCTATAAAATACTCGTTGTTTCATACATAATTTCCTTCTTTTTGAAGTTGTAGAAATAGAGAAAATATTTTGTTTTAAGGGGAATTTTTATTTCTTTTCATTGTTTTTGAGATATTTGAGATTAGACATATCTCGACTTTAAATGTCGGGCGCCATATTTAAACTACCATATTTTTAATTCTTTTTGTCCATTCTTCCCCAGAGAGGTTGAAAACAACCCATAAATAAAAACGCGACATTATTGGAAGTTTTTTAACATTACACACAGCCTTGAAAAGACATTACAGAAGGAATCATGAAAAATCCATACACTGGACGAGGTATAAAGTTGTCTCCATTGACCACTATTGCCCCCATGGGAAAATTACTAAACGGCGACCATGTATGAATGCATCATTTATTACTCTTAATGGTTTCAATGTCCAGACAATATAATGAAGTACCTACTTAATTTTATTGACACAATCTGTGGCAATTTTTCTCACGTTTCTCGATTGCGGTTTTAACCTTTATATTGTATAACATATAATGTATGTTGTTTATGTATCTGTTTTTAAATAATCAATATTCTTGTATTATTATCACTAATATCAATGACAGTAGGGCCAATAAGTCTAGTCAGTAGAGCCAGAGGCGAGCGTTTGAGAAACAAAAGATATTTAGTTGTTATCAAGCTTAGATAGAGTACTTATAGAGATACAGGTCCTATGAAAATTTGAAAATTTTATTTTCAATATAACGGAAATTATTGAAAATAATGTTTTCTGTTTAAAAGTGAATTATTATTTGTTTGCTTTCATTGTATTGAAATATACACTTCTTGGCCTTAGTATATACCACTTTTTGTTAAATGTAATAATATTTGGGTTATTTGCGAAAAATGTATCAATTCCTAATTCCTCAATGCTAAAATCGAAATTTGCTAAAATATCAATTTTCTTGAAAAATTCTATACCACTTCTTTTTCTTGCAATTTGATTCTCTATTAGGTCCAATAGTTAGTTGTTTTTGTTCACCTCTTCAGAAGGAATGGGAACCGCCCCCAAATGAAAAGCCGATACAGGAAGTATTTCAACATTAGTTTATAGTCTTAAATATACATTACAAAAGGAATCGAGAAAATTCCTAAATAAAAACCTCCATTATTATTATTTATAGCCAAACGCTATTATGTTTCTTAATTCTTCTGCACACTAACTAATTACATAATGTTATATATTTAGATTAAACAAAGTACCCACTCCGAGAATCTGTTTACTTTTGAATTTAATAGGCATGTTTATTATATCTATTATATATACAGGGAGGTACTGACTCAATATTACGAGCTTCGAATGCTGATTTCTGACGAAAGGCAAAATACTTGTTTGAATGCAATCTCCTGGGATGTTATGATCTCTTAAATGGAGTCATTAAATATTTAATAACTTCAGAACGCTTTTTCATCATACTCGATTTTGTTGTATGAAAATGTAAAATTTTGTTACATTTACATAGAATGCAAGTTCTCTAAAATTCCTAATGAAACATTGCTGTGAAATAACAAGAAAAAAACTTATTTACGAAATTATACAATCAAGTATAACTCTATGGAGACGTTGTTTCGAATTTCGATAAAGACCAAAACTCTTGAACACAACACTCGAGTGGAGTTTCGCTGACCACGTTAGCATTATCAGGAAATGATTACAAGAATATTAAAGTTTAGTTTTAATTACCTCCCGATGATGCTAACGTGGTTAGCGAAATACGCGTCGATTGTTGGTATTCGAGTGTTGTTTTAACGAGTTTTGGTATTTGTGGAAAGTAGGTGTCCAGAGGCAGCGATTTACCGAAGTTTTAGATATCTGTATGCATATTTAATTAAAAAAAAAAAAAATCGTCTGCCAGTGTATTGTACATACCGGGTGAGTCACGAATTGCGCTCGCCCCGATATTTCCTAAAATATTTGGAATAAAAAATTGAAATTTGGAGGCTTTATTACACGACTAAAATGCCATCTTTTCAATAAAAAATCAAGTTTGGTGCACATCCGGTTTGACTGGAAATGCCCACAACTTTCGATTTTTAAATGGAACACCCTATATATTTTTACATTTTTGGAATCTAGAGGAAATTTTGAATACAATACATCCATTTTGGTCACTTTTTGATAAACATTAAACATTTTATTAAAAAAATCTATTTCTGAATCCAGAGTGCTGTGGTGCCCAAAATATATTTTAGTTTGTGTGCTACGTTACTATAAAAATAAAAAGAGCAATATGATTGCATTACTTAATTCTCTAGAGGCGTTTAAAATTTTTAAATGTGATTTTTACCCACTAACTCGGTTTTTTTAAATGGGAATTGAATCGTTCACCAACATTTTTAAATACCTCATTTTCATACGAATCTAATGATACCAAAATTTTGAAAATCCGCTCAGAATTATTTGAGATTTCAGCCAAAATACAATGCAACCAAGCTTTTAGAAACATGCAGCTAATAGATAATAGATTAGTGGGCTTTGGAAACTAAAATGGCACATTTCTGTGTAAATCTGGTAACCTAATAACATTGGAAAAATCATAGTAGCCATTGAATGTAATAAAACAATATCAGCTGTCAGACAGACTCGTGTAGTTATAGGCGATCTTGAGCTATCAAACATTTAATAATGGTGAGCGCACAGAACGTTACAATTAAGTTTGGCATAGGTATGTGGAGGTAAACATCAGTTCGGTTTTCAGAGTTTTATTTAAATGAACATAAATATCGGGCCTATAAATAAATAAAAATCAATTCCGTTTGAACAATTAAACTTAAACTAGGTAACAGTAGGTATCTTTAAAATAATTAATATAATTAAACCATAAATTGACATTTATAGACATTGTTTAAAATGTCCACCATTTTTTTCTATACACAATTCGGCTCTGCGTACAGTTGCTTGAATGGCTCTACGCAATTCAGCCGGCGTTATTTCATTAAGAGCCCGTACAACTTTATTTTGCAGCTCTTCACGGGTATTTGAAGAAGTTTTATAAACTTTATTTTTGAGAGTGCCCCATACATAATAGTCGAGGGGTGTTAAGTCAGGTGACCTAGGAGGCCACCTGATATGACCTTGATTTGCGATAATTCACCATGCAAGTTGTTTAAATATTCCATCACTCTTCTGGAATTATGTGGGGAGTACCATCTTGTTGGAAAAACAGATTTTGTAAATAGGCAAGAGGAAGTAAGTCAAGAAATTCTGCTGTCTGGTTTTGTAAAAAGAATAAATATCGTTCGCCAGTAAGTGTTCCATTAAAAAATATGGGTCCAATTATTCGATCTCCAAGTACTCCAAGTCAACAGTTAAACCCAAATCTTTCTTGAATATTCCCCCGCCCTACCAACCTCGGATTTTCTTGAGCCCAGTACCTAGTATTATTTCTGTTAAACATACCTTGGTTCGTAAATCTACTTTCATCTGAATATAAAATATGAAAAGGAAAACCTGGGTTTTGTTGTACTGCATTTAAGAACCAGTTGCAATATACTAGCGTCCTGTCGTTATCATCTCCATAAAGATGTTGGTGTATTTGGTATTTATAAGACCGAAACTTATGTTTCTTTAAAATTCGGCAAATCGAAGACTGACTAATGTCGCATTCCATTGACAATTCCCTTGTTGATGTTGTTGGGTGTACCATCACAAATCCTAACACATCAATTTCTTTGTCCTCACTTACAATAAATGTTTGATGGTCATCTTGTTGATTGGGTTCGTTTCTTAATTCTTGTTCCACTCTGGCAAACAAGTGTCTGCTTGGATGACGTCTGTTGGGATATCGTTGCTGATACAGTTCTGCAGCTGCAGTTGAATTTTTGAGACGCTCTCCATATATCAGTAACATATCGACCTTTTCATTTCTACTAAAATTATTCATTTTCTTTAATTTTTACTCAAAGAGATTTCCGCAACGCTTTATTTTGTATCTGTCTGACAGCTGATATTGTTTTATTACATTCAATGGCTACAATGATTTTTTCAATGTTATTAGGTTACCAGATTTACACAGAAATGTGCCATTTTAGTTTCCATAGCCCACTAATCTATTATCTATTAGCCGCATGTTTCTAAAAGCTTGGTTGCATTGTATTTTGGCTGAAATCTCAAATATTTCTGAGCGGATTTTCAAAATTTTGGTATCATTAGATTCGTATGAAAATGAGGTATTTAAAAATGTTAGTGAACGATTCAATTCCCATTTAAAAAAACCGAGTTAGTGGGTAGTGGTAAAAATCACATTTACAAATTTTAAACGCCTCTAGAGAATTAAGTAATGCAATCATATTGCTCCTTTTATTTTTATAGTAACGTAGCACACAAACTAAAATATATTTTGGGCACCACAGCACTCTGGATTCAGAAATAGATTTTTTAATAAATTTTTTAATGTTTATCAAAAAGTGACCAAAATGGATGTATTGTATTCAAAATTTCCTTTAGATTCCAAAAATGTAAAAATATATAGGGTGTTCCATTTAAAAATCGAAAGTTGTGGGCATTTCCGGTCAAACCGGATGTGCACCAAACATGATTTTTTATTGAAAAGATGGCATTTTAGTCGTGTAATAAGGCCTCCAAATTTCAATTTTCTATTCCAAATATTTTAGGAAATATCGGGGAGAGCGCAATTCGTGACTCACCCGGTATACTAACTATCTATGTGGACAGATATCGGTAACACATCGTTTAAAAAAAAATGAACCCCCTCCCACTCCATATTCTCCCACCATTGCAGAGAAAAAAAAGTTTCGTAGATATGCTCTCTTCGATTACCGATAGGGATGGCAAAAAAATGTAATATATCGATATATGAATCATTTGATAATATTCCTTGCAATAAAGTTTTTATCTAAAATGAAATTTCGAAGAGCGGGGAAGTGATATTTCTTTGTTCTTCTTGACATCAGCGCCAGTTGCAGATTAATATTCCCATAAATGTACTGGCTTCTTTCCTCTATTCTTCACGGAGTTCTACACCGTACACCATACCTATGTGCAAATGCTGGCAGACGGTAATTTTTCGTCGTCGAATTTGCACGTCATTTCCCTAACTACTACCTCGACTAACGGTTTTACTTTCAATTGAGATCAAAAATACAGTTTATTGGTCCGATTCCACGGTGGCATCAGGATCGAAGTTCACTTCAACAATGGAGGACTTTCGTGGCGAATCGTGTTGCTAAAATTCAAGGTTTCGCTCTGCGATCAAAGAACTGACTTGTACTTATCAGAATGGCCAATTAATCAAAACGAAATAATTATGTTAACTGAGTTACCCGAATACAAAAATGTATTTAGCTCCTTACTTGCACACGTAAATAACTTGGACCAATTCACCAAATATTCTACTTTAATTAAACCAAAACGAATTGTTGCTTACATATTGCGTTTTATTGCTTTAAGCGGAAATCGTGTTTTAGGTTCACTGCCTCTTCTACTCTTAATTGTGAAATAAATGGCAGTAGAGGACTTTAGCCGAAGTTGGGTCTCCCCCCACCACTTTTTGTGACCTTGACCTTGACCGTGAACGTGTATGCCGCTATGGCGTGACCTTGAGCCGTAGCCGGTGCGTACCCTTGAAGCCGGGTTGCATTTGACCTTGAAAAGTCGTCATGACCTTGGCCGTGAACGTGGAGGCCGCTCCGTGGCCTTGAGCCGTAGCCGGTGCGTGTCCTTGAAGTCGAGTTGCATTTGACCTTGAAAAGTACATTCGTTCTTTAAATAAACGGTAAAGTGGGGTGACTCTTTCCGTTTTGTGACGTAACAACTCTTCTCTATAAAAGAGAATAGGCTATCAGGGCAAGTATCATACTTAGTCTGATTCGGCTACAGTTAATAAGTGAGTAGTGCTGTGATCTTGAGTATTCCAAGTGAGTTAAATTCTGTAATATAATTATTTGTCATTCTTTCACTATACATAACCGTTCAAATATGAATACCAATATCAATTTATCAGCCCTTAATGAACGTATAATTGAAGACGTAGAGGTTCTAGAACAAAAACCCATTTCATCATTAACTTTAAATAAGATTTACGTCATAAAGAAAATGATGGTGGTTAATACACGGTTTGGTAAATCGATTTTAGTACATTTGTTTGATGAAGGTTCAAATAATACCTTCAAATCATTTTTACCTAAACGTATTGTAGAACTTTTAAGTGTACCTATTATAGATGAAATAAATTCAGTTGATGGTAAATACGCGTTGATTTATTTAGGTCAGAGTTCTCCCATATATATCGGTGCCAAATCGAGAACACTACTAAAATTCGAACTTATTTTTTAAATATGTTATCGAAGTTTCAAAACATTATCTAGTTAGTAAATAGAATATAGTAAAAGAATGGCTGTGGTAGAAATATTACAAAATATAATCTTTTTTAGATTACTCATTATCTCACATCAAATCAGGCTTAGTTCTAGTAGGGTCTTGTCATCAAAGACTTGTACCACAAGTACTTCGATTCAATTTATTTACTTTCCATCAATAGCATCCATGTAAGTAATTTTATAATTAAAAAATATATATATTTCTAAATTTATTTATGTAATTTCCAGCTTTACTACAACCAACAAATATGTGGATGCAATATTCGGCACAAAGGTGGACAAAGGAGGAAGATATTAATTCGGCCATTGATAGACTGTCTTGTAAACTGAGTGACCTAAGTTTGCATTCTCTACATTCTATGAACTATGATCTAAGTGTCAACTTCGATCCTGAACTAGTTGAACGTCTTAAGGAAGATTCTGAAAGGTATAATGCCGGTGTTAACCTGTGTGGCAAATTTTCATGTGGTCTCTTAAATTTAGAAGAATTTTGCGAACAAATGGTACAAATAGATTTAAAATGTTTTTTATATGATATAGAAAAATATCTACCTAAAAAAGTAATTTTAAAATGCCAACTCGAGCAATTTGATGAAGAAACTGTAGACAACTCAATTAGTAGTTAACCACATATTGTTTTTTCATTTTGTATCGAAATATTTATAATAATAAATATGTATATTAAAATGTATTAATGAACTATATCTATTTTATTGTAAGGATAAAATGAAATAAATGAAACACATTACTTGATCATACTTTTATTTTCCTATTCCTCTGATACATGTATAAAAAAAAAATGTTATTAATACTAAAAGATATTTATTGAAATTTTATATCTAAATCTACAATACATTTATTAAGATAATGAACGTTTGCAAGAGCACAATGACTATAATTGGGTTGAATATGTTCCATACATCTTGGTACGGTCAATGATTTTAGACTAGGTATGCAGGGGGAGCTGTCATCTAGGTCTATGATTCGATTCCATCTTAGATGTTCCAATAGAATGTTTTTCTTTAGTCTGCCTTTGCATAAAATTATAACATCCTGTGGTGATATATGACGTTCATAATTATTGGCTATATTTTGACAAAGCCGTAGAAGTATCGTCGGGAATTCTGACAGTTGAATATATCCATCACTCCATTTTACGCCACCGTGATAGTTGTTCTGTAGCCATCGATACTGATTCTGTTCCCCTCGGGTTAGCGATGAAAAAGGATATGGAGGCTTGAAAAGGTAATGTGCTTGCTGATTAGTGTTACAGCACAGCACAGCCAACTCTTTCACTGTAAACATATTTTCTTTATATTGAAACCCTTGTAAGTCAACAATCAAAGTAGGGAATTCGTTACTTGATGACGCCATTATAATAGTAGATTTTTATTTAGCGCCGGCAATTCCAGACTGAACTGAACCATCCAATGCACTATAGCTTAAATATGTATCGTGAAGTATAAGTGCATATACACGAGTTTGTTCGGGGAACTTCGTCTTTCGGGTTTCAAATTCTATCTTTATATCGACAGTAGACGATTTCGTTGCATCTGGTTGGTGAGAACAATCTATGACAAACAGTGGAGATTTTCTGAATTCTGCAAGATCCATCATAGGTTCACCCATATCTTTATCATAGTAACTACGCTGGAAGTTTTCATATGCGTAGTAAGCTGCAGAGTCAAGTTTCTTATCGAAATTTAAGTTCCAACGCTCATAAGGAAATACTTCCGCATTTAGATATAGTCGAATATTATTAATATCCGCATGTATAAATTTTGTCACATCTTTGCTTCTATCATCGGAATGACTAT
This sequence comes from Stenurella melanura, assembly GCA_963583905.1. NCBI lineage: Eukaryota > Metazoa > Arthropoda > Insecta > Coleoptera > Cerambycidae > Stenurella > Stenurella melanura. The sequence goes on from OY757309.1 coordinate 18,131,116, forward strand.
TGTTTTGAAATCCAATAATTATGTATCGAGGTCTCTCAAGACTGTTAGTGGTTTTAACGGCCCAGACATCTGAAGCAGTATCGCGCAGAGTAGGTAGCTCATAGAGATCCCACATACGGTAAGCCATCTTAACTCTAGCATTATTACTACTTTTATTAATTCTGTTTAATAATTTAAGCTTTTGTCTATCCTCAGGCACAATATGCCTAATCTTCCATTCAATTTTGTTAATTTCTAAATCTGCATCAACTTCCCCAATGTAGGAATCTTTGAAGGAACGAGCTATTATTAAAATTAATTCCTGCTTCACATTTAAAATACCTTTGGTGTAGTCTTCTGCAAAACCCATAAGGTATTTAAGGGGTAGTCTACCACTAAACACATGGCTAGTACTATCTAAAATATCTTGTTTCTGTTCGCTGAGGCCCCAACCAGTAGTTAATAGTGATCGCAGATGTGTTTGCCCATATGATACCATAGTCTTCATTGTGGTAGTGATGCCAGGCTTCCTAACGACGGCCACTTGCTCACCGCCCATTTCATATCTAATCTCTTCAAAGAGGAAAGCTAAAGCATTATTGGATAAATAACACCGCTTGGTAACATCGTTGGGTGTAAATTTCCCTTCTATATAGATGTAACTTTCTGCAATATCGAGTATAAGGTCTTGAAAATTGATAGGGATACGTATTTCATCGGAGTTTCTATAATATGGTGACCCGTACGGCTTGTATGTATGCTCGTGTAAACTGAGAAGTGACTGATCAAACACAGGTTCGTCGAACACTTCGAGTTTTTCACTAGATGTAGTAACTGTCATTATTAGTTAATTTTCTCTCAGTTTTAATCCAATAGATTGAAGAAATGCACGGTCCTTTGCCGACAATCTATGTCTTAACTGTTTAAGAGGTATACGCTGAATGAATCGGTTTCTACAATCACCCTTCTTTTTATCGTTAAACACTTTATATCGGTAATGTGCTAATCTTTCCTGATTATATCGAAAACCCATTTCTTTTGCTCCAAATATTAAAATTGTTTTAATTCTAGCTTCACAAAAATCTTTTCACCTCGAAAATTAATTAAATCTCCGTTGTCATCCAATATGCGTACAGTAATGTTGTCGATAAACTGGCGTCCTTCAGGTTTAACAGGCAAATATATGATGTTAGCTGGCTCCCTGGTAAGTTTGAATCCAGGTTCAACATCAATATCAAACTCGAAGAGTGTGTGGGATTTAAGAGCATTCAGATACGCTCCGGAAATGATGTTGCAATCTACACGTATCATTCTTACTTTCATTATATCAATGGGGAGTGTCGATTCGTGAGTCTTGTTTGGTGCTAAATATGTCGGTTCAAATCCCAACAGACTACCAATAGAGTTTGCTTGTGTAAAGTCAATTCCGTATTTTGACCGAATCTCACATTTCATTGTATTGTTGTTTGCTCGCAGTTGAAATAATTTTTCTTTTTCTTCATTTTTGTTAGTTGGCATAACTTTCAGTATTGCATTATATATTTCATCAATTTCATAGACTCCGTACGGTATGTGGATAAATGTGGGAGCTACTTTCGGTGAAGTCCTATAGCAAAAACCATTGTTTGTCTCATCTATATTAAATATAGAATTGTATGAATAAAATCCGGTTAATCCCAGACCATATCGACAGCTCATATCTAGTTCAATCGGGGGATAAAACTCTGCACTGAGCACGCTTGAGCGGCTTGATAAAGTGAAAGTGCGTGACATGACTGATGTTTTTGGAGATTGTGTGTGCCTTTATTGCGATTTGCAGCAGTAGTTGTGTATTAATCTTCTTTTTTTGGGCGGTGATGGAGATAGATTCATATCATTATTTGACGCCACGTTCACCCCATCCACTTTACAGTAGCAGCAAAATATTTTTCGAGGGGACGGACCATCGTTAACATCAACATTATTTTCGCCTTCAGGAGAATAATGTTCTTGACAGTACTGGTATTTTAAAATATCAATGTCATCCTGAAGATGTTTGGGTAGTTTATCCCACACTAATGCAATTTCATAAGGGGCGCATGCAATCATTACTTCTTTAGGCATATCTGAAAGTTGCTGTTTACTCATCTTCAACAAGCTGCGTAGTCTAGAGAAAGCAATCAATGAGTGGCCCATCCGTTTAATTGCCTCTCGATCCATCGATGGGGTCACAGATGCCATTTGGATAGTTTTATTTAACTTTCGAAGAAAGAAACTTTAAGCACAAATGGCCACACCACACTGTGTTGAAATTTTGTTGACGCTCATAATTGTAGTAGATTTTATCCGTAAACGTTGAACCATTGCGCAAGTACAGAATTAATTCTCTTGGTGGGGGTAAATCGCCAAAACTATCGAAATATGTGACCAAACTACCACGTTTTTTATATGCCACCCAATGTGTTCCCGGGCCATCTATAGTATCCAAATTTATGATGGCGGATTCATTACGATTTGGCCCGGAATTTGGTAAAGTATCGCGCATAAATATACCCCGAAAATATGGCACCTTCATCTTCTCAGCATAATATTTAAGATCGATGTTGGTGAGAGGTTTTCGAGGCAGTGTGTCTAGTAGTTTTTTGAACTTTGTGATTTTAGATAGAGGCCCAATCCCTTACGATATGGTTTCAAATATAGTCCCTTGCCACTTTTCCCAACAGCAATTGCCTCCATATGTCTATTATGGCGGTTTGTTTCTGCCAATTCCTCTCTGCCTTTTTTCACGTCATTTATAGCCTTGGCTAAGCCTACTGCAGAGCCTGCTAAACTACCTAACGCCGATAAACCAGCAAAAATAGGTATTAAGGGTAGAATTCCACCAACTTTCGGAATCGGTATTATGCGAGGTGTACGGATATTGCGTTTTCCTCCAGCTGATCTCATGTGTCGTCGTGCAGCTTGAAGCGCTACTTGCATAACTTTTCTAGTATCCTTAGCTACAGATCGCTTACCACCGGCTTTACGCAGATCATCACGTACCTTGCGTACTATTCCAGCCCCGAATGCTACCTTTCTAACATTATTCTTCCTGCTTTTATTCTTCTTTTTATTTCTTTTTGTAGCACGAGATGTGGTTGATTTACATCCCATACCAAGACGTTGTTTTCCCTTCATTATAGTCGTAACCAACCACGCGGCAGCCTTTTCTTTTAAACTTGCCTCTTTGGATTTAACTCGATTCCACGCAGCTTGTTCAAGTTGATAGTCTGCTCTATGTCGGGCTGATAAATCGTTCGAGTTTTGATCGTATGCAATATCGTGCTGCTTGCATGCAGCATCGAGTTTGTTTATACCTGGATCGCCTCGTGCTAATCTTTTTCTTAATTTAGTACCTGGACCACAGTACTGGTAACCGCCGGGTAAATGTAGTTCAAATGGAAACTTATTTATTAGAGAATTAACTACCCCCTTACCGACCTTTAAAAATCGGCTGTTCTTACTTGTGCGCTGCTTGACTAACAACATTTAAATAACAATTGTAATGCATACATCTATTTATATAGTCTTCAACCGTGCTACGATGCGCATTGTGAAGCAGAGCCAGAATTTTTCTATAGAAAATTTAGATGAAAAAGTTGGATGTGGATTGCAAATTGAATCGCGTCATGGGCCATTACTTCCATCAACTGTTCGTGGACTACTTATCGGCCCGAGTAACTGTGGCAAGACGAACTTGATGATATCTTTGCTTACTCACCCCCTTGGATTACGTTTTGAAAATGTATACCTATATTCAAAGTCCTTATATCAACCCAAGTATGAGTTCTTACGCACCATACTATCACCGATTAAGGGATTAGGGTTTTATACATTCAGTAATAATGCGGAAATAGTACAACCGTCTGATGCCAAGCTCAATTCTATTTTTATATTCGATGACGTTATATGTGAAAAGCAAGACGTAATTCGTGCATTTTTCTCAATGGGCCGTCATAGAAATGTAGACTGTTTTTATCTCGCACAGACATATTCTCGTGTAAATAAACAAATCGTAAGAGACAATAGTAATTTTTTAGCTGTATTCAAACAGGACGAAATGAATTTGCATCACGTTTTCTCTGATCATGTCTCACCAGATGTATCTTTTAAGCAATTTCAAGAAATGTGTGCCCAGTGTTGGAAAGACAAGTATGGTTTTCTTGTAATTGACAAAGATAGAGATGTGAATGATGGGAGATATAGGAAAGGACTTGATAGTTTCATATATCCATAAAGTATAACAATTAAAGTTTCAATCGACCTGTGGACGGCGTCGGGACTACTTCGTTGAGGCTAGACATTGGAAAAGAAAATGAAAGACCATAGCAATATCGATGGGGACATGGCAAGGGAAGTAAACCTCAAACGGCAACTAGTTGAAGCTACTGATTCTGTACGTAAAAAATTTAATTCACTGAAGAGTAGAAATGTTGAGAGTCAGTTAGCACTTGAGAAGATCTATGAGCCCATAACAAAACCTTTAAAAGTTATGTCATCTGCCTCACAGATAAAATCACATAACCAGACACCACCAACACCGACACAATCTCGAGATAGTTATAAAGCTACGCAGTACTGGAAATTTATTTGGGACACTCGGTACACCATGTGTGGTAACGGATATGATTTGAGACATGAGATAGACTTAACGTATTTCTTTGCATTTTACTTTGTTTCGAAAAAGCTGAGTTAGCTGGAAGTAGGTTCACCGCACTGCATTGTCGCCGGGGCAAAAGTGCTGTGTCAATTAAATTAATAACAATACCTCGCGCGGTAAAAAAGTTAGTTGGGTTTTGTGTTCGAAAGTAAAAGGTCCGCGGGGTACTGCGTGGGCCCAACTCCTTCCCCAGGATGGTCCGTCCCCAGGGGTTGTAACTAAAAATGTAAGTACACTCTTTTTTGTATTGTTTTATTCTAATAAACTTGTACTTTGTTTTCTACCTCTATGTTTTATTTAATAGAGTATTCATTCAATAATTAGTTTAAACCCTCTCCCATTTGGTGGAGGCCGCCGTGTTCGATTCCAGGGGTGATTCTTCATAATCACTCCTCCTTTTAATTTTAATACGTAAAAATATTTTTTTAAATTTTATAGCGAGTTAATTTTTTATACTGTATTTACGTAATTATTCATTATTAACTGACATTAATTTTTTTTTTTTGCTTTTTATTAAATGTAATACAGGCCACCACTTGTTACGATATTTTTTTTAACTTAAAATTGTTTTAAAAAAGTTGAGCTTAAGCAGAAAATTAATTTTTTTAGCATACTTATGGAATTTTTCGCATTTTAATAAGTTATTTTTAAATATTTAGCTTGTATTTTACAATATTGAATGAATACTGCGTATTTTCCGTTTGATCGTAATTTTATTTTATTTAGAAACTTAGTAACTTCGCGTCATATAATTTTTTCTGGTAAAGTCCGACGGTAGAAATCAAGTGTACAAAAATTATTTAGGGGCAGTGAAATAAGGAATGAACTAGGGTTTTTTATATTGATATAATAGTTTTTATGAAGGCAAATGTTTTTGTTGAGGATCTATTGATATTGGTTACGTACATTGATAATTAATTTTACGAGTGATATTTCGCACAGTAGCGATGCTTAACTCATTAGACATTTTTTCACGAACTTACGTTACCTTAGTAAAACAGATTTTCTTGAAAATTCTTAATTTGCTCTGTATTATTTCTGTGATGTAATTTTTTTTATTATCATTGATTTTTTTTTATGATTGATTGATTTCATTCTAACTAAATATTAACTTTACTTAATGGTAAACGCTATTACTTGCTTTTATTTATTTTTTTTGATTTATTATTATATTTGATTTATTATGGATGTGCCAAATTTCGGCAGAATTATGGTGAAAACGCCAAAATTTCATTAGTTTGAATTAAATGCAAAATTTTTATTTTTTTTGCTTTGGATTCTTTCAGTAAACTGAAAATTTAGGTGATGACAAAGTAATTTGTGGTACTGACGTAATTATTTTGTAATTCATATAAAATTTTTGTGCCAATAGTTATTCTTTCTCTAGAGCCCATCTACCTGGCTAGAGACAGCTTAGCACCAATTGTCTTTTTTATTTATTCGTGCAAACAGTACCCCGAAGTGACTCGTTGAATTTTAATTTTAGACTTTTTGATATAAAAGGCAAAAAGTTTCGTATTTTAATGATAATAATCACGTTTGAATTGAATTTTAGCTAGTTTGATATTCTATTATTTTGCAACAGCAGTATTGTACACCCGTTCGGTGCAGTCAGAAGTATTTTTTTTAAATAAATCTCCCGCCTCCTTGCGGAAAGTTAAGTAAGATTTATTTTCTTATACAAAAGTTTTTTGTTGTTTGAATTTTCGTATAACAAATCAGTAAATTTGTATACAATTTTAATAGCAACTCCGCCTGCTTTTTTGCTAATTTTTCCCCCACCAAATGTTCGGAAGAACACACTCATTTTCGGTTGTCTCACCGTTTTCTTCACTAACTAACTCTAAATCAAAACGAGTTTTGCCATTTCTAATTTCCCAACGGCAGTGTTGTACTCTCTGATGGCTGCATCAATTTTTTTTTTCTTCCATATACAAAAGATTTTTGTTGTTCTGCGGGTAAATTTTGGAATGGGGTGGTTGCCCCTATATTGACAATATCGTTCACTTAGTATTGTACACCCGTTCGGTACAGTCAGAAGTATTTTTTTTACAACAGTTTTTGTTGTTTGAATTTTCGTATAACAAATCAGTAGATTTGTGTACAATTTTAATAGCAACTCCTGCTGCTTTATCTGATCATCGTGGTCCTCTAGTTGTGCCATTTCTAATTTTCCAACGGCAGTGTTGTACTCCCTGACGGCTGCATTAATATTTTTCCCAAATAAATCTTTCGCCTTATTACATAAGGCTAGACAATAATCATATATGAAACATTTTCTTTATAAGCAAACAAATAATAAATAATTCACTTTTAAATAATCTAATCATATATATATACAAAAGATTTTTGTTGTTCTGCGGGCAAATTTTGGAATGGGGTGGTTGCCCCTATATTCACAACTTCGTTCACTTCGTATTGTACACCAGTTCGGTGCAGTCAGAAGTAAATTTTTTTATATAAATCTCTCGCCTCCTTGCGAAAAGCTAAGTAAGATTTATTTTCTTACATGAAAGTTTTTTCTTTTTCTTCTGGTAAATTTTGGAATGGGGTGGTTGCACCTATGTTCACAATTTCATTTACTTCAATTTCAAGGAGTATTTCCGTGTCTGGAGAAACCCTATTAAGTTTCTCTTAAGTTAACTGTGTCAAAAAATTTTTTTTTGGGACTTTTCACTTATTTTCATCGATTGTACCGTAATTTCTAATCCTATTTTCCTTGCTGATTTCTTCTTAGAATGGTAAATTATCGTGTATTTCGCCAAGTTTTAACATTTTCCATCCTCCACGTCAAACTTGGACGTCATACCGTTAAAAGCTAAGTAATTTTGTCAAGTATAATCGTAGTAATTTCTTTTCTAGAAATGTATTTTCCGTCCATGATTTAACATTTACCATCTTCCACGTTAAACTTGGACGTTTTACTGTTAAGATGGTTGACAAATTCTGCCAATGTATTTGTAATTATTTTTTTTATTTATTTTTTTCTCATAAATGTATATTTTCAAGTATTTCGCCCTTGATTTAATATTTACCATCTCCCACGTTAAACTAGGACGTCTTACCGTTGAAATAGCCCAATACTTATGGCGTTGCATTTTTATTAATTTATTTTCTTTTATTACGCTGTTCTTTAAGTATTTCGCCCCTGATTTAATATTTACCATCTCCCACGTTAAACTAGGACGTCTTACCGTCGAAATGGCCCAGTACTTATGCCGTTGCATTTTTATTAATTTATTTTATGTTATTGTAGTCCCAACAATTTTTAGGTACTTTCTCGAGTTTTAACCCAGTTTTAACATTTCCCATCTCCCACGTTAAACTGGACCTACTTATTTTCGAGCATTTTGTAAAAGGACTACCGTCCATAAAGAATAACCTTAATTTTTTGTTCCCTTTTAAATACACTTTGTTACCCCCTTCTTTTAAACGACATCTCTAGTGTCTGAATATGGGAAAGATAATTTTGATTTTTTTTTTATTAACATCCCTAACAATTGAAGTTTTGTACGTAAAACTTAACCTACATTATGTTTAATATTTTCACCGTTTCAACCTTTTAAGTTGTATCACTGATTTCTTCTTTTTTTTAAATAGAGTTTTATATAATATATGTGTATATATATATTTTTCTATCGTGAACATTCGTATCACGAGGGTAATTTAATATAAAAGATGTGAATTTTAATGGAAAAGATAAATAATACTGTAGTAGCCTACTGCAGAAGTTTTTTTACCTCACATCGTGCGATTCGTTGTTTTAAAGTACAAGTATAATATTTTTGCCTATATTATCCCTAAGAAAATTTCTCTAGGAGAGAAAACAAGGTCGATAATGCAGTGTAGAAAAATAATGAAAGTTTAGATAGTTTTAAGTTCATTCCTTATTCTTTATTTCGCGTATAAGATGTAATAATGTAATTTTTTTTTTTCTCTGATTTTTGTTGTTCGTTAAGTTAATATTCTATGAGTTAATTTTAATGCCCCTAAATAAAGTACTTACATTTAGGAAATACACGCAGTGCCATATGTTAAGATTTTTTTTTTTAGAGGTATTTGAGGAGAATAATTTTTTTATAAAGCTATAGGAGGGACCTAAATATTATTCAATTATAGCGATTTATCTAAGTAATTCTAATAATTTTAATTCTAAAATAGAGTGAGAAATTGCCATTTGAAAATTAGATCCAAAATATCGTTATTTAAATATAATTTTTTTGTTGTTCAATGAAAAACAGAGCTAGTAAAGATTTGAATCTACAAAATAATAGTCCAGGATAATTGAGTAATTTTTATAACTTAAGTTATAAAAAAGGGGAAGCTTTAAGTCAGACCAAAATATTATAGAGTGTGTGTCAAATTAGTGACAAAGTACAGTCACGGCAAATTTATTTTTATATTTTTTGGGGGAAAATACCAACATAAGGTATATTAAAAGGAAAAACAAAACTATGTTACTGACAATATAGTGGCTAAAAGTTGGAAAAAGAACTGTTTTTTTGCAATTTGATTTTAAGTGAAAAGGAGTAATTTTTTAAGTAAAACTGAAAATTACAGAGTTGTCATTTTAGACACTAACCGTATTAACTATATTGATTTTTATGAAGTTTTTAAGAGGAAAAATACCTAGATAAAGGCATAGTGAAATGTTTTACCCATGAATTAATAATTTTTTTTTATATCGATTTGCTTATGTTACAATTTTATGATGAAAATATGAAATGTATAAAAATGGGAATATTGACAATTAGTGAGTTACTTAATTACGTTGAATTGTTGTACCAAGACCCGGGTCAAGTCAAGTTTAGGGAAATCGAAAGCGCGCTTAAGAAAGAGAAAAGGTTTATTTTTGTGAATTATGAGAAATAATGTGTTATTAAAAAGGTACCAATTTTATGAGTTTATAAGAGTGATAATAAGATATTACGAGTTGATTGTTTTATGAGATAAATAATGTGTTATTAAAAGGTACCAAGTGTTATATGATTTTACAAGAATAATTATGAGATATTATGAGTTGTTATGATTTTTAATGTGAGTTATGAGATAAATGTGTTTTAAAAAAGGTACCAAGTTTTATGAGGTTAGAAGGGTTGTAATGAAGAGTTACGAATTATTGAAATATTTAAGGGTACCAAAGCCAAATAGGTGGCGTAAATGCTTAGGACAGGAAAAAAGGGGTTTGATGACAGTGATATAGTCCGGTCAAATCTACTTTAAGGGGAAGTTTAAGAAAACTATCCGTTAGTCCGGTAAAAAAGCATGATTATGATTTTTGGTAAATAGGTGATGATTTTTTTTTTATATGTTATGGTACCAAGGTTCCCTCATAGGTCGATGAGGATGCGTTAAATGCGTCTTAGGAAAAGACGTAGAAAAAGGATTTGATGACAGTGATATAGTCCGGTCAAATCTATTGAAAAACAAAACATGTTCTTTTCTTTTATAATTCAATGTTCAGCGGGGCAAATAGCCGGGAAAGTAGTTGTTTAAAGAAGAGAGCACGCTTTGTAACATAAAATGTAAGGAGAATAATAATAAAGTTATGATGGTTTATAATGTATTATGGTACCAAGTTTCCCTCATATGTCGATGAGGATGTGTAGAATGTGTCTTAGGAAAAAGACGCGAAAAAAGGTTTGATGACAGTGATATAGTCCGGTCAAACCTACTGAAAAAAAAAAAAAAAACAAAACATATTCTTTTCTTTTATAATTCAATGTTCAGCGGGGCAAATAGCCGGGAAAGTAGTTGTTTAAAGAAGAGAGTACGCTTTGTAAAATTAAATATAAAAAGATGTAAAATGAAGAAATGATGATTTTTTTTTAATGTGTTATGGTACCAAAATTTTCTCATAGGTAAATAAGGAGGTGTAACAAACGTCAAATAGGAGAGACGTAGGAAAAAGTTTTGATAACTAAATATTAGTACGGTCAACGTCAAATTTAATTAGCAAAGGTACAATAAAGGTAACTCTGATCTTTGATTCAAAAAAAATTAAGGGTAAGAAATCGAATATCGTTATAATGTTTGGTCAATATTCCTTAAGATGTAAAATAGTTCTAAAAAATATGGGTAAATGTAATTATAAGGGTATGTTGTTGTAGCCTAGGTCAACAACAAACCGAGAACATTAGTATCGAAGGGTTAAATACCGTGTGGTGGTGTAAATGTTAATTTTTTTGTTTATACGGAATCAAATTGGTAAGTGTTGTCGTTGGGTCTCGAAGCAATGTTGCTGGGCGATTTAAGCTAGTAGCTACGTCGAGGTTACTAGATAAATGGCAAAGTAAAGTAGCGGACGACCTAACATGTGTCCAAGCAAAAAATTAATCTTGTTACTACAATAACTTGGTACGTACCCCATGAGGGCCCTCTTGTTATCGTGACAAACTTATAAATAGGTACGTACCCATATCGAACAGAAGTTCAACAACCCACGGTATATGAAAACCAAGACAAAAAAAAAAGTAATTATTAAAAGTTATTATTCTCTATAGTAAAAGTTTTTTTTTTAATAGTAACATGATTGTTTTATGGCGTGAAAGCTATAATAAATGACAAGAGAGAGATGGATATATAGTAAAGTACACGAAATTAAGATTGTTTTCCCCACTTTTCCCCAAGAGTAAGTGTTTAAATGGCAAATAGTTTTATATTATGGAAATATTTTTTTTTGTCAAAAGAGAGAAAAGGAATAAAAGTAACAGGTCCTCCTAAGAAATGTCTGCTTCTTTAACGATTTTTATATGTATTGAGTTAATTTTTTTTGTTCAGGGGAGAACACTAATAAAGGAAAGTTAGATATAATTTGATTCTATATAAGGTACAAGGTGTTTAGAAACTGTTAATTTTTCTTATTTATGATTTTGATGATTTTTCTTTAATTTAGCATATTTTGCATAATAGGTCAATTATTTTGTTTTTGGATATTTTGAATGTCAATGAATAAGTTCAAAGGTACCGAAATATATTTTCATTTTTTTTTTCCTCATAAGATTAAATTTAGGGAGTATATTTCATTTTATTTGTATATTGGAAAAGACAAAAGCCAATAAATAACTGTAACGGCATCAAAATTATAATAATAATAATAATAGTAATAATAATCGACTTTTTTAATTTACTGCACACAAAAAACACATTTTTGTTTTACTATGAGATTAAGTCTATGGAGTAAAGATTATACAAAATATATATGCACTATGGAAATAGAATAATTAAAAGTATTTACCGATGTGATGAATGATAGTGTAATAGATATGCACTGTGCCCAGATAATAATTAAAAAATACATGTCAATGAGACGAATGGTACTTAATAAAACATTTTGTATGCCGATTTAGATGAGTACCCACTCTATGTAATGAGTGAAATTGTAATAAATAAAAAGGGGCCTAAGCCAAAATGAGAGTGCGCACTCAAAATCTTCGAATCTTGTTCCCAGGATTATTTTGTTGGGTTATTTAAGTTAATATGATGCAGAAATATTAAATATGTATCACGGCAATTGGTACTGGAACAAGGTTGCGAGCATCAGGCTTGGTTAAAGAAAATGTTCCTTTAAAAATTGGATTGTTAATTAGTTAATAGAAGTAAACTTGCCAAGGCAAAGGTTAAGTAAAGTAAAATGGTACCTAAATGAAAATATAAATGGCATATGATATGGGTCAAAGGCACAAATGTGTGAAAAAGTTATTAGTTGCTCTTTCACTCTCAAATAGATGGCTATATAGGTACATAAATTGACACTACGCCAATAAAAATAACCATAAAAGTTTAAAGGTAAACAAGTGATGAAAATTGTGAAAAATAATGTTATATTTAATAATGGCTAAATGATTATTTTCCGTAATAACGTAAATGACACGATAGTTTTAATATTTTTTTTGTAAGGGAAAAAAAGGTCCAAAGGATAACAGTAATGGTAGTTAAAAGACATTTCCTTGAAATAATAAATGTGGTCTATTAAGAATATCGAAAAGTAATTTTACGTTGTTGGAGAAATCATTTTCAGATGTTAACTTTAAATTTTTTACGCAAGCTCCAACTTAGAGGGACACAGAAAAATAAAGCAGATTTGTCAAGTTAAATCGTGAATTTTTTTTTAAGGTTGTAATTTTAGGGTTGATCCAACCGTAATGGGTAAACTACCTATTTCTATTATTTTCTAATTTGTGGAATAATTTAGGCTAAAGTTTAAATTAATGAGATATTAAATTTCTTGTCTTGATTGTAATTGTAATTTTTTTGAATTTTTTTTTAAGTCAACCAGGCTAGGAAAACTGTCTGTGGTATACTCTCTTTTTTCTGTTTAATAAATAAAGGGGTGAAATGATTAATTAAGAATTGTAACAAATAAAACATATTTTATTTTTTCAAATATTGTAATATAAGAACTTACTTGGGCCATTTTTTTTTCTTGTTTTATGTAATCGCATCATGGAACCGAGACACACGTAGCACTGGAAGGCAACCCCATTCAAATGTCCCAGGAACCGATAATCTCACCTGTAAGTCGTAGCGACTAATGCCGAACAGCATTTAAGCAAAATGCCCGCTGTTTCTTCCTCAAATTTTTCCGAAACCAATTCCAATTTAAAATGGTGTAGCTGCTTCTTGAACGAGTTTCTCTGTCAATCAGGCGATAAAAAGGCCCACGTCTAAAAAGGCAATTTTTTTTCTCCACCCACATTAACAACTTGTGGTAGTTTTCGCCTTAAATTTTTCCGCCTTAGCCTGACAGACAGTTATTTCCAAAAGAAATTTTTTGGAAACAGATAGATGGAGAGTGGACAAGAAGGACACGTCAGATGGTTATGGTCCAGTTGGTTCCGAACGAAGGCAAATGAAGTGCGTACCGCCCTACGCACAGTGGAGATGGCGACGATGGGAGCAGTCAGTCGTGGTACGCTTGGCTGGGATATCTCTACCGTTGTTCCGAGGGTCCACAGGTTACACAACACGAGCCCAAATGTTGAAATGATAATTCATAAAGGTTGGGGATGAAAGACATTTAGAAAATATTTGGAACGTGGAAGGACAATGGTGTAAGTGTGGTTTATTAATTTGATAAATTGAACAGAGCCGGACTCCAAAAATTTGTGCTATAACAGTCGTGTGTTTTCTGAAACTTATACAGTGCGAAACATTTTTAAGTGCCCAAATAACATTTTTATAATCATTTTATCTTAGCGAAGTACTTTTTATTTTTGTTGTTACCTTTTGTTGAAAAACTTATTCTATTTTATCATTACAATAATATTTTATTTTTTTTATGAACAATTTTTGTGTGCCCAAACAATGTTTTTAGAATCTTTTTACAGCCTAGCTTGGTACTTTTCATTTCGTTGTTTATTTTTTTCTCAAAAGAATTTACTTTAATTTATTACTACTACATTTTTTTTTTTTTTTAAACATTTTTTGGATGTCCAAGTGGCATCCTTAGAATTTTATTACATTCTAGCAAAATATTTTTTTAATTTTTTTTTCATGGTGTATTTTTATTTAAAACTCATTTAATTTATTACTGCAAGGATCCTTTAATTTTTTTTTTCCAAATACTAATATGCATTTTTAAAATTTTTATTGAATATTTAATTTTTTTTTTGACTCGCTAGTCTTTAACAATAGTTTACGGAGTATTGGAGCTTGCACTACTAAGGTTAAATAAATAATTTAATGTTTTGTGTTGTCGATTGATTGACATTTAATTATTTTAAAACTTGACAATGATTTTTTTAATTTTTTTAATTTTTACTCCATATTATTATTTTATTCTTGTGTTTTATTGTTGTGTATCGTTTGTATTGGAAATATTCTAATACTGTTTGCCGTTTTGTTGAATATTTAAAAAAATTTTCTATTTTCTGTACTTATTTTTTTTTTTTGGTTTCTTGTAATTGTATACCCAAATGTTTAAAGCTGGGGACCAGCTTTCATGGGTGGGGGAGATGTGTCACGCAGTACTGGAAATTTATTTGGGACACCCGGTACACCATGTGTGGTAACGGATATGATTTGAGACATGAGATAGACTTAACGTATTTCTTTGCATTTTACTTTGTTTCGAAAAAGCTGAGTTAGCTGGAAGTAGGTTCACCGCACTGCATTGTCGCCGGGGCAAAAGTGCTGTGTCAATTAAATTAATAACAATACCTCGCGCGGTAAAAAAGTTAGTTGGGTTTTGTGTTCGAAAGTAAAAGGTCCGCGGGGTACTGCGTGGGCCCAACTCCTTCCCCAGGATGGTCCGTCCCCAGGGGTTGTAACTAAAAATGTAAGTACACTCTTTTTTGTATTGTTTTATTCTAATAAACTTGTACTTTGTTTTCTACCTCTATGTTTTATTTATTAAAGTATTCATTCAATAATTAGTTAAAATCCTCTCGTATGCCAAGCGAGTAAAAGTGGCTTCATGGGTATCGCCGATAGGACTCCGGGCAACCGGACAATATGGGAGATACCTGGTGGACGTCGCACATAATACTCAAAAAGTAGGTCTTACACCCCTAAAATAAAGAAGGGGTTGTGACAGTATGTTTAAAGCGACACCTGAAACCAGTAGCGACGATGGCGAGAATAATGCAGCATATTATATGGAAACACCACCAAGATCGTCGTTAATGAGTACCCCAGGCTCAGAAAGATCCATTGGCAGTGTAGAAGAGAAATGTGCTGTAATCAAACAACATCTAGAAAATGTAAAGTCCGGCAACTATAAATATGACACTGTATATGGTGTTCGTCTAGACCCCCATACAGGCAAACTACATATGGGTAATGTCGAGGTGCGGTTTTCTAGTGGGGATATTACGTTGTGGAATGGTAATAAGTCTCTAGGAACGTATTCTGGCAGTCCTAAGTTGTACGATGTAATATTTTTGAAGTACCCATTAGTTCTACGCAGCGATGAAGTATCTCTTTTTGACGAGGAGTATCAAATATATGGCGAAATATTAAAAAAGACGAGAGCAGCATATAAACACTATGATATCAAAAAGGGTTTGAATAAAACTAAATGGAAAAAATTCAGTGACATTATAGAACCACTAACATCTTCTACAGTAATGACGAGATCCAGAACTGGTTTGGGCTTTCCGCAAATGCCACTTCAGAAAATATACAATAGTAAAGGTGTCGACTATGTTTATTGGAATAAGCCAAAAGAGTTGGTAGATCGTCTACGTCTGCTGTATAGCTCAAAAATGGCAGGTAACAGTGGCGTTAATAATGAAATAATTAGTTTGTTGGAGGAAATGAGAGAAGAAAAAATAATCTATTAACATAATTATAATGGGGAAGTATAATATACTGTGAAATGCTTAAATCAGATCAGATGTAATTAGAAATGCTACCTGGTCACAACACAATTGATAAATTTGGACGCAGAAGAGGCGGCGCTAATAAATCATTAGTCGTGCGTGGTCCACCAGGTCTTGGCTTTAAGCTAACTACAGATAATCACTTCGACATTCAGAATAAACGTTTAAAGAACATTGGAGAACCGGTAGATAGTCAGGATGGGGTAACACGCAACTATGTTGAAGAGCGACTTACTACCTTCTTTGCAGACATCCGCAAGGCTATGGATGAGGCCACTAACTTAATTATCACAGCAATGGAAAAGTATGTTAATGGTCAAATGGAAAAGTATGTTAATGGTCAAGTTTTGTTAGCTGTTGCTACTGCAAAAACTTATGTAAATGAGGAAATTCCGAAAAAAATTGATAAAGGAAATGTACGGGTTGTTGCAGAGATGAAAAAGTATATTAATGAACAAATACGAGCGAATATTGATAAGGAACATAAAACAGTGGAAAATTCAATTTCTCAGCAAGCTAGAGAGCTTCAGAAAATAATTGACAAAATTAATAAATTAGAAGAATTAACTTATTAGAAATTAGTCTATCGGCAAACATGTAACAGCTTAGTGTATTCTCTGCACACCCATTCGATCCAATAAGTTAACATGGAAATCAGTGCTACAAAGAAGGCCATTGTGCAGGAACTGCACAGGTTACCCCGAAAAAATTTTCGTAGAAGAAGAACAATCATCAAAGGGTATGCGGATTTATGGCAAATGGATTTGGCTGAAATGCAGCCATATGCGAACCTTAATAAAGGCTATAGATATATCCTCGTAGTGATCGACTGCTATTCAAAATATGTGTGGACAAGACCCCTAAGAAATAAAACGGGTATAGAAATTACGAAGGGTATGAGGAGCATTTTGCAAAAATCAAACTACTCACCTAAGAATCTTCAAAGCGATCAGGGTACGGAATTCTACAACAAAAACTTTTCCACTTTAATGAAAAAGTATGGCATTAATCATTACTCTACATATAGTACGAAAAAAGCAGCAATTGTGGAGAGAGTGATACGAACATTAAAAAATTGGTTATATAAAGAATTCTCAGCCAGAGGTAAATACAAATGGTTCGATATTCTATCCAACGTCACAAAAAAGTACAACAATAAAGTACATCGAACTATTGGCATGAAACCTGCTGACGTTAAACCAACCACATGTTTAAATGTGTATAATCACATTAGGATTGCTTTAAAACCCAAGTTTAAGGTTGGTGACATAGTTCGAATAAGTGCATACAAAGGTGTATTTGAAAAAGGTTATACAATTAATTTTTCAACTGAACTTTTTAAAATTGTGAAAATAAACATAACGAACCCAACAACTTACCAGCTCGAGGACATGCATGGACAACCAATCAAAGGATGTTTTTATGAAATGGAGTTACAAAAAACTAAGTATCCCGACATATATCTAGTGGAGAAGGTTTTAAGAAAGAAAGGGAACAAAATATTTGTCAAATGGCTTGGACTTTCCAATGAACACAACTCTTGGATTGACAAAATGGATGTCGTGTAAATGTAAAATATGCATAATCAATTTATATATTTACTTATGTATCAGTAATATGGAAATAAAATATGTATACGATATTAATGTGTTTTATTTAAACGTATAAAATTCATTATTGAATTGCTTTATTTCACTGTAACAGTATTTAGATTTTATATTTCGTTAAGTTAAAGAGAAGAAAAAACAAATTAATATAAATATATTTTATTTTAAGCAAAATATGTAAAAAATACAAATTATTGTAAAAAAAAAAATTCTTCATGAAATCCCACGCCTTAACATTCGAATTTCTCGATTCCAGGACACCAGCATTTTCTATTGTGATGCAACATATCCACATAATAGTGACCGACATTTTCGCACAATAGTTTATTATGTCTACACTGGCTGCATATATTATTCCAGCAATTGCTCCCGAATTTATCACATGCCATACACCGCTGCCTTAATGGATGGTCCACCATGCAAACACCACAAACATCTCTCATTATTCCGAAGTTGCTGCGAGCCAACATTTGAAGACATTTACGACACTGACGTTCCCCAGCTTTTCTTCCTTGGAACCTCTGAATTGACACAGGATTCTCCCTTACACAAATTCCACACAAGCCCGTACATGGATTGAAATATTCCTTCGGCCAGGAAACGTAGCAGTTATGACACACCATTTGGTCATTCATTCTAAAAGGATATGCTGCAATGGTTGGTTTTGACAGCCACTCTTTTGGAAAAGGCATTTTTAATACTTCTTAATACTTTACAATATGTACAGTATGAAAGCAGAATAATAACTGTGCTCCTCATTGTGTTCATTCTCATTTAAGTAGATGCTGAGGGCGCTGACGTCAGAGGTGACATGACGTCATCAACTGTATATAAACGAGGAGGTGACTCGATACAAGTCAGTTGATTTTCAACACTACACTATCTGTGTCTCTCTACACTGACGTTAATTTCTTAAATCTTCAATGGCTGGTTTACGAAAGTTTATGGTTGGTGCACCCACGGGATACACCAATTTTGAATTCCTTGACTGGTTGGCGGAAGTTGATTTAATTAATAACCAATGGGGTGATGAATTGGATGCCGAAGTCGAAATTCCTGATGCCGAAGTCGATATTCCTGAGGTCGTTATGGGCGAGGTAGAAGAAGAAGATCTGCGCTCCGATGACGAGGGGGATATCCTCGAAGACGCAGGCGTAGATGAAGAAGCTGTTGTTGAAGAACAGGAAGTCGTCCGACATGATATTGATACGGACGACGATGGTATCGTGGCTGATGTATCGGACGAGGAGAACGAAGTAGAACAGGCCCACAGGTATCTACAAAGAGGGCACGATAATGAGGCATTGTTTTGTACAACCATGGCATATGTAGCTATAGATGTAAGAGGTGGTACAGATTACGAATTATGCTACATGTGTTACATGGACTACCAGAGACGTGTCGATCAGTCACTCCATCGGCACATCGACATACATAGTACCACACGATTGGCCGATGGTGTGAGAGATGACTGTAAATCGTGTAGAAATCCACTACATCAAATAAGGCCTGTGGAAATTTGCAATATATGTAACAACAATAAAAAAACCTAATTGTAAATATGTAAATAGTTAAGTTAGTTTAGTTAAGTAAGTTTAGTTATGTTAGTTTAGTTATGTTGTATTTTATTGTAAATATATATATATTTTTACTTCCTTTTATACTTCTTTTTTTTTGTAAATATAATTCTTTTTTTTTTTTTTTTGTAAATAAATATTTCTGTAATATGAAAATGTGTTTTTTTTACATCTTGTAAAGTCTAAAAAAAATAAGATATAATTTAAAATATCTGTCTATGTGGTGGAAATGCTGCTATGAAAAAAATAATCTGTGTATAAGAAACAGTCTACCACCTCACTCTTAATGTACGTTGTGGTGGTTGAATGGCACTAGTATAAAATGAATATGGGGTTGGTATAGGCTAGACTGCTATAGTAAAGCGATATTATGCTACTCAAGTGAAGACAAATGTACTAATTTCTTATTATGTAAGTCAATTTACCCCACTTTATTTTGCACTTAAAATAGAGAATAATAAACAAATAATTTCTTAGAATCGATATATTTATTTACATAAAAAAAAACATTTGTATAAATTATTAATTACAAAAATTAAATATCTTCATCATCCATATATTCTTCATCGGATACCTCGTCACTATCATAGTCGTCCTCATTTGGAATGGTCTCCAGACTCCAGAGTGACGGTGACCGATCCATCGACCCCATGGGCTCTACTCTACTGTCTCCACAGTCCTCGGTCGTACTATCAGGCACCGGTGGGGTGTCCTCAATATCTTCCAAAGGTGGTAGCTGTGATAACAATCGTAGAAGGGACTCTGCCCAATAATCTGGTCCACTAAGTATCGGATCACTGCTGGACGACACGGTATGATCTTGAATCTCAGTATTCATAGTGAGAGCTCTCTAATACAGAACTGATAAAGAATAGAGAATTCTCTCAGTTTTAAGTATGTCAGTTTACCCCCACTTTCTCTCCCACGTTTACGATAGTGGTGGCGACGGCAATGTTACCATGAGAAAAATCCGTATATGATGAACCTAGTACCCACAATTCTTGCAAATGTTGGTTATAATATAGAGTGGGGGTCCATTTATATAAGAAACTCCCCTCATCATGTTTCTCAGTTAAACTGCAAAGTTGCAAGAAATGGCTGCTCAAGACAATACAATAAGTTCCAGCGACTGCGCAGAGTCGACAATGCCATTCTGGGAATACGAATACAGAATGGCCATGGAGTACAGAGATAATGGTAACATGCCAGACAGTAGTACTTGGTCTGTGCCGTTAGTACGCTACTTGGATGATCTAAACCAGGATGGTCCTGATGGTTCAGAATGGTGGAGACCATTGGGAGTTGAGCCACCCAGTAGTCCTAGCTCATCTATAGAGGTAGAGCCGCCTAGCAGATCTAGTTCACCGAGTGAATGGTCACTGAACAGTGGGTCAGAAGACGAAGAAGAAGAAGAAGAAATAGATGTATAACTTTTTATGTTATGTAATAAAAATAAATAAATTTGTAATCTTTCTATTTTTTTTTTATGAGTTATATAATAAAATATCAGCACAGAAAAAGTATTTTTTTATTAACAAATATTTGCTTAAATTACCAAATTATACCATTATAATTTTGAGTTGAGAATAATGTAATCAAAAATAAATACAGTAATTAAATATAAAAATATGTAGCATACAGTGCGCCACTGACCGATTGCATTATTGTTATTATTCTACCGACCTCTAAATGTCACCCAACGAAGTAAGTTATTTTTGTACGTACCATAGGCAACTCTATACAGGAATACAGTTATTATTCTAGCGACCGCTAGATGTCTCACTAAGTAAGACGTATGAGGTGTGTTTTGCCCAACTCCACATACACATAGTAGTGTTGTTGGTTGCATACCGTTGTATCCTGCCAATACCCGCGTACTGTATAAATTCAAATTCAATATACACAGTGACAGTGGCGTTACATGTTTTTTTATTTTATTATAAATTATTATATTATATTTTATTTTATTTCCAAATATATGTTTACGCTGTTACAAGAAATGAAAGGAAATACTCTTTTTAACATACCATTTATTTACGTTACAACCTAACCTACAGAGAACGAATTATAACTATTTCTAACATTTTTTAACACAACTTTCACATTACCAATATTTTTTCAATGACCTTACATTGTTTTTTCACGACCTTCAACTTTTTTTCAGCCTTTGCTTCAGCGACCTCTCGTTCGTCTGCACCTGTTAATAGATCGGTGTAATGCGAAATAGTTTGTTCTTCGGCTTTGATTTTTTCATTTTCTTCCTGTATTTTCTTTTGTGAGGCTTCGATGTTTTGTTTTGCTAAGAGAATGGCTCGCCTGGCGGTATCCCGTAATTTGTCATCACCAGCGCGGGCGGACGTTTTCTCTGCTGTTTCACGCTTCACTTTTTCCAGTAATTTGCCGAAGTTGCTGAAGATATCCCTGTCACCGATCTGAGAAAAAATCTCTTGTTCTTCATCGGAAGAGTCGCTTAAATTAACAGGCGAGGAACGATGAATGCTGTCCTGTGGTCTCGATTTCACGACAGGCTCCTTACCTTTTTTGGATTTTTTCTGCACACTAGGAGAAGCTGGTTCTTCCAAAATGTTTCTAAGGATGCTATGATGATCATCCTTCTTGGATTTCGCCGCCTTACCCTTTTTTGAAGAACGATTATTCCTAGGAGTCGGTCTAGAAATCCTAGAAGGACCTGGTGAATTCTTAGACTTCTTGGGTGGTTGAAATTCATCCCCGGAATCTTCGACAACGTCAGCATTATTCTTTCTGGCGAATGCAGGAAGGGGCAAATCAATCGGCTCTTTGAACTTGCCTTGGTCTTTGACGCCACCGACATTGGGACCCGCGTCCTGAAGTGGCACAGCAGCTTCTTCTACCACATTACGCTCCACCTCATCCAGGATACGATATAACTCCGGATTGTATTCTTCAATCACATCCTGGGAGAGGTGGTAATCCACGTCGATGTCGTTAAAATCAGTAGCACCCACATTGATGTCGTTGAAGTTATTGCTACCGCCACCACCACCACTGTTTGTACGCACGGCGTCCTCCTGTGATGGTCTAAAATTCGACACAAAGGCCATCGCCGTCAAAACATCCAATATTGGAGAAGCAGCTCTCTTCCTGCTACCACCAGCCATCTGCGAATAGCTACTTCCTTCCATTTTTTTTTTTTTTAAGTCACTAACAACAACTAACACAAAGCAAAAAGCGTTTAAGTCTTTTAACGACCCGTCAGCACTTAAGGATAGCTGAAGACGAAATGAATCTTGTTAGCATTGCTGGCGCTTATGTAGAGGAGTTCACCCCCACTACTCCTCCCCACCCATTTTTCTGATTGGTTTAAATTCACCCCCATTTGCACATTTCAAGCCCCCACATCGATATAGTTCTCTTCATATATTTAAAGCAAATAACAAAATGTCAGGGTATTTGATCTTTACCCTAAAGTCAAAGGCGCCTACACTTTTTATGTGCCTTAAGTATATGAAGAGAACTATACCAAACTTCGACTATGCACACTCTCAGTAAGAAAGTGGTGTAATAGCTGAAAGCGTTAATAGTATACACTTTACATTATTTGATTACAATTTATTTTGAGAGAAAAGAAACAACAATTCATGTATAAATTTTATTAACAACCAATAAGAGAACACATGTCATACATTTGCTACAACTGACTAAATACTGTTTTAAATTGATTAAGTGAAATATTAGGGATGAATTTTCCAGTTTAGTAGGACGTTCGCCGATCTTTGCGTTAGTATTAAAAGCATTATATGTTACACATATTCATTGTTTAACTCGGCTATTGCGGCAAGTAAAGCATCTAAATTATCATTATTTTTTTCAACACCTCGTTCGAGACTATTTACGGCTGATATTAGCATCTCGACGTTTTGCTTTGGTTCACTTTGAAAGAATCTTATATCAGAGTGTCCCCAAGGCAAAGTTTTTGTGGTATTTGGAATAACAAAACGCTTATCGTCGTGATGAGAAAGTGCTACTTTATTACGCATCTCCGTATATATATCATGTAAATGACTTCTAAACGTGTTCATTTTTCTAAATATTAAACCCCCTTGTTCCACAACTTTCCTGTAGTCGTCTAATGTCAATTCTTTTTTAATAACCGACTTCTTGACACCTTTTGCTTTTTTTAATTCGTTATTGACGGATTGCACGTAATAGGCTTTGGCTCCCGTACCATAAAAGCTAATTATAGGATCCCCAGGAAACTCATCTTTCATATTTCCGAGCACCGATGGATTTTTTGGAATATTAAATTTGTTTCCTACAGTGTAATTGGACGTATCAAATTTTTCGGGATTTTGTATGATAAAGTCGTAAAAATTGTCAGTAAAAATTTTGATTATTAATGAATCAGTGTCAGTGTACAGCAAGGAAGCATCATTGCCAAATTTACTTTTAATAACTTCGTAAAAGAACTCATACAATACAGTCTTTGACAATTCAAGCACGCAAAAGCCAACAAAAATCGCCTTGTTATATAAGACCCTCAATTTACCCATTTCAATGGCCACAAAATCCTCTGAGAAAATTGTGCATGACTTAAAATTTGGCCGAGCTATTAGTGCATTTGCACCTACAGTTTTTTTGATACTTTCCCAGTGAGTCACTAACTTTATATCTTTTCTATTATCTACATTTTCCATTGTTTTTCCAAAAATTGAGTTGTTCATCAACTTATACTGGTCTCTTTCAAACTTATTGGTTGCATTGTTTCGCATTTCTGTATTCAAATCGATGTATTTTTTTAACCACGCCGACTGATTGAATTTAAGCACTCTATGTGTTTTTAACACCATTAAACCATGTTTAATGGCTTGTTTCAGGTTTCTGTAATGTACAACATATCTCTTTTTGTCATTCAAATTTGGAATTAATTTCGAGGATTTTGATTTTGACTCCGGTGGTATAATGCTTTCTACCAAAAAAGGGAGATCTGAGTGCAAATCATGTAATTCTTCCGGGTAATGTATGTCTACTTCAAAAACATACCCGATGGCGCTTTGATCTGAAATGTTGGTAATATCTAAATCGAGAATTTCTCTTTCAGACATCCACTCAAATCCGCTAGATGGCAGCATCTGACACATACTATGGCCATATAAATTCGTGCTGTCGAGATATGTAATAAATGAGGAAGGTTCTGTACAGTCATAATTAGGTAGGAATTTATTGTTTGCAATATGCTTCCTTTCTGAGCACTGACTTATCCCGCCACGTATACCCCTTTTAAAAAAGTGAATCATGTCAATGTCTGTTAATAGCTCAAGTTCTACTTGTGTTAATTTTAACATAGCATCCCATGATAAACCAGGACTAGTGAAGTAATGTGCCGCGTCCAATTTATACTTGTTCAGGCAAATTTCACGAAAATTTTCAAATACGTCACATAAAAGTAGCACGTCTGTGGTTAAATAAATATCTGAATAAGATCCCAAACTGTTACACTCAAACAACCTCCACACATTTTGAGCTCTTTCGTAATCTTCGTCTGATATGTGTGTTTCATTTAGGTTATCATAAAATTCTTCTTTCGAAGGCAAATTTTGATTATTTAGCTTCTCTAAACTATCTACAAAGCTATATGGAAATACACCTTTCCGACGCATTAAATTAAATTTTACGTCATCACCACAAAAGTTTCTAGTCATAGCCATTTGATCGTCTGATAAATTTTCTCCTAAATGCTGTAGTGATGCTGACATAAATTTGAAACTATCAATGAATCGTAATTTTAAAAATTTATTTTTATTTTCTCCCTTGCTGTTAACATAATCATGCATATAAAGGTGTTTTGTGAAAGATATATATTTCTCCTTGTTTTGTGGTATTACTTCAATTTTATCTTTATGTGCACACAACTCTTTGACAAATAGATGTATGTCATATCCACTCATATTGTGAAATATAACAGGGATAAAATTTGGAATTTTATAATTTAAATTACAGATAGAATGAGCAGCACCGAATCTTATTTTACCAGTTATGTGGCAATGATCTTTCACTTTTACGTCACCTTCTTTAAAGGGTTTCTCACATATACCGCAAACGGTTGCATTGTTAAAATTTTCTATCTCCGATGGTGTTAGAGGAGCCATCGGTGTTACATCTTTCAAATATGTATTATAAATTTCTCTTACATCACATTCTATACGTGATACAAAAACCTTAGCAGCATCAGATCCTCTATATAGCTCAAACTTGGAAAGGGAATTATCAAAAGAACATTTTATGAAATATGCGAAAGAATACGGCTCATGAATGAAGGTTTTGTTAGTGTAAGAGCACTGAGGATTTGGCTCACACGTATTTATTGGTTTAAGAATTGATTCAAAATCAGCATATACTACGAATGGTACTTGCATTTGCTTTTCAAAATTTTCAAATTTTAATATATTTTCCGGTACCTGTTTTCCATATTTATCAAGCCGAAATTGTGTCGATGGTGTTGTTGTATAAATATGATTACAATCATTTTTCTGATGAAGCATTAACTGGCGCTCATTGCTAAAATACAGCAAACATCCGTCACAGAAATATTTTTTATGTCCGTGAGCAGAAATTTGATGTGAAACTAACCCAGATAAATTCTTTATCCAACAATAGTGAGTTTTGGCAAAGTCTATTGAACAATGGTGATCTTCATCACATTCCGAGGAAATTAATAACAAATTAACATGCATACGTAATTTTTTCTCAGAGTAACGCAAAGGTCCGACAACATCATACTTTATTCTATTATTCTCAAATTTCTTTTCTAAACCATATACGTTAATCGATATATTATTCAATTCTTCAAATTTAGAAATATCGCGCAATTTAACTGGAAAATCCATACCTGTCAAGTTTAAAACTCTTGAATAATGCGGATAAGATGACATGTCAGATGTTTGACCATTTGCAGGATACAGTGCTGAAGTTACAGCCCAAGCAAAGCAGCATTGATCCTGGTTTTCTATATTCACTACGGCCTTTTTGTTTTCTATGTACTTTGGTAGTTTAATATATGATGAACCACGTAGTGGACTGTACTTATTCACATTTATTTCCACAAATTTTATTTCCTCAAGGGCCCATCCTAAAAATAATATGCAGTTATTAATCATTATTCTACACTTCGATAAATATTTACGTACCGGAATCGCGTTCTTGGAACTCTGTAGTTTGGGCAACCATCATATCCACAAAAGTATCGAGAAAGCTGCCTAAATCCATACCTTGATCCAAAATTTTATTGCAGGTGTTAAATGATTTCATTTCAGACACTTCTTGAGTTTGCAATATGTATCTGGCAAATGTCTCCATGTTTATCTTCACTATTTTGTGAAGCATCAGGACTTCATGCAATAAATCCAATACTTTATGTCTAATTTCGTTGAAAAACATTATATAGTCCAATTTTTCATTTTCACTATGCACTCGGTAACTTATTATTCTATATTGGAAAGCACTTCGGACAATTTCTACGCCATTCATCAAAGGTACACACGAATTTGTTCTATGCTGCAATGTCCTCTTATGAGATTTCATCTGTCTAGCTGTTAGAGTCACATTACAGCTGTAACACGTTTGCTGATTTGTAGATGTCGAAGGAGTTGAATCTAATTTTGGTTGTTTTGCCCCAGGCCCATTATCATTTATATTTTTACATGACTGTCTCTGATGACGTCGCATATTATCACCTCGAGTAAAACTAGCACCGCAAGTACACGTATACATCTTGGATACTTTACTGAAGGAATCTAACTTTAAGAATGATAATACAGAGACTCCTCTTGCTCTTTTATAGCCACAAAGCCTTCCCCCTCTTCAATTACAAACATACTTTTCGAGGTCAAATGGAGTGGTGCAAGTCGAACTCAACAACTGCCAACGACCTTTCAAGGTTAAGCTTTACAACAGTACTTTTCAAGGTAAAATGCAACTCGACTTCAAGGACACGCACCGGCTACAGCTCAAGGCCACGGAGCGGCCTCCACGTTCACGGCCAAGGTCATGACGACTTTTCAAGGTCAAATGCAACCCGGCTTCAAGGGTACGCACCGGCTACGGCTCAAGGTCACGCCAAAGGTGAAGTAGAAATAGAACTCAACTAAACAATATATTTTCTGAGATCCGACTAAAGTATGCAAAAGAAATGATAAAACTTCTAAACATGTGATAAAATTGTTAAAAAATTACTTTTTGCCGAAGAAATTAGAAATTAACTATCTGAAAGTTATAAATCATTAAAACAAGATGAGAATAAGCAGACATTTACAAGCGTAGTCAGTGGAAACCCCTAAAAATATCGCATAACTCATAAAGCATAATTGTGTCTAATTATATAAGTAGTGCTCTTCATTTAGAATAAGCATATTAAGTTATTTAATAAAAATAAGGAAATTTTTCCATTGCCAAAATCTGTATCCACCTAATATCTCGATTTTGTGACCTTCTTGTTTGTAAAGGGCTTCTTGTAATGCGCGCAAGCAAACATTTTTCGAGGTCTATTGGCGTAGGTATACAAAACGAATGAGTAAATTATACAAAATGACACTTGCAATTAATTGCGAAGTATGTAAAAGATCAAAATAATTATTAGAATTATACGTAACATTGTTATAAAACCTATGCAATTACATTTCTAGGACATTAGTACTCTTATTTCCACTCAGATCTCACTCTCATAACTGACTAAATATATGTAAGCAATGCACAAGAACAAAGAATTAGCCACAATTTATTTGAAGTTATGTTTCCGTACTTTATACCATTTCAGATACCTAGATAACAATAACAATAACAGAGCGATGACGACGCTCAGGTCTTAGCCACAGTACGGCCGTGTTAGCAATGCATCCCTCCACTGTCTTCTACCCAGTGTTGCCAAGTGCTGGCAAATTATTATAGTACAGTCGCCAACAAAA
Organism: Stenurella melanura; assembly: GCA_963583905.1. Taxonomy (NCBI): domain Eukaryota; kingdom Metazoa; phylum Arthropoda; class Insecta; order Coleoptera; family Cerambycidae; genus Stenurella; species Stenurella melanura. The sequence continues at coordinate 18,159,220 of OY757309.1, forward strand.
ATATAGTACTTTTGGAAAAAATATAGTACAATTTAAACATATGTATAAAATTGTTTTAGGGGGGGGGGGGGGGTAGATTAGGAAAAATAGGTAAATTTTTCATATAGTACAATTCAATAAAACAAAAAGTAAACGTATACATTTTTTATTTTAGTTAGGTAAAAATATTCTTTCTCTATTAATCATCCATTAATAATTCAGATCCAGTTCAATATCTGATGAATCAGACATCTCAGATTGTTCTTGTTCATTTTTATGCACATGGTCGTACATACTTTGATTACATCCCATATACATCTTTTTTGAAGGTTCAAGTGTTATGCAAGAACCATTGTTTTTTTTTACACACTGGGATGCAAGCAAAGTGCCATTAACAGTACTAGTAATCAATTTATTCCTCTTTTTAGTTTTAATCAGATTAACCTTGCTAAAAATTCTTTCACATTGGGCATTAGAATGTGGTATGCAAAGCAAATTTAACACGAATTTAGCTAAGTTATGAAATTCAAAATTTCCAAGGACATTTTTATAATCTAATAACCGTGACCAAAACAAATCTACCCTTTCCTCATTCTTAATTTCTGGCTGTGAGATTGAAGGTAGTTTTCTCCATTCATCATCTATTAGTTGTTCTATATTCGCTTCTGAGGGAAGAAACCTTTTAGAATTTTGCATTATTGGAAATAAACTTGGATTTCCATCTCTAAAACTATGGGAAAGTGAATTTGATGGAGTGAAAAAGTTCATATTTTTTAAAAGTGAATCATTGAAATTGAATCTATTTTTAATTTGCTGGCATGCATTAATCAAAAATAGCCTACAACGCTGGCGAAAATGGTCAATTAGATGTGGGTTTTGCTTTACTTCTTTATCTTCAAGCAGGTTTAATACATGTATACCAAGGTACATATTCTTAATATTTATAAATGCCGTTTCATTAGCTGGATCTATATCTTCAACATTGGTTGTCATAACATATTTTCTTTCCATAAAACAATTTAAAATTTCCTCGTATAATGTGATTATTTCACTATGTAAATTTGTAATAACAACATGTTCAGACTGAAAATATGTATTAAAATTTGTAAACTTTGGCAAAATCCAAGCCAAAAAAAAATAAAACAGTTTCATAAAAGGGTCATTAAGATCTTGATATATCCGTTCTGTTGCAACTAACCGGTCGGTTAAGTAAGTGCTTGTAAAATAAAGCTTTAGAGGTTCCCACTGTTCAATAATTCTATTAACTACTTCATTTAAACTTAACCATCTAGTCTGTGATGGGTGCAAAATTTTATGTACATCGATGTTCACAAACATTTGGAACTGTTTAAACTCATGTTGCCTTTTAGAACTACTTTTAAAATGATTATATATGTTTCTAGCTAAGTCTTCACATTTTCTCGGTAGCTGTTTACAGGCTTCGCTAGCACAAAGATGCGCAGAGTGACATACACATTTCATAATTACTATACCAGGATAATTCGTAGTAAATCGGGAAGCAACACTGTTATGTTTGCCCATCATAACATTTGTTCCGTCTGATGCAAATCCCACCACATTTTCAGGCGGTATATAATACTCAGCGAAAGAATTTACTATTGATGAATATAAGTGCTCCGCGTTAGCTGCTTGAATATCCTCTTCCCTATTGTCAGAATATACTTGTATCAACTGCCAAAAATTGCTGACAATTGTACCAGTTTCTTCATCAAAATACCTTACTACAATACAACTAGCTTTCTCACTAGATATATCAGTTGACTCATCGGTTAAAATACTGAATTTACGTCCTTTTAGTTTTAGTTTCTCTGCCAATTCCTTTTTATGCTCCAGTCCTATCACATTTTTAACTATTGATGTGAGTTTTGTTCTACCCATATGAATTTCTTTCACAATATTAGAATCAGTAATAATGTCTTTTATTAATTTTACTAGGTGATCACTTAAGGAAAACGGTATATTGTGTTCTGCAAAAAAACCAGCCAGTTTTATTTCTGCTCGACACGCTCTGTCATTTGACAATTCTTTTACTGGTTGTACGAAGCTTTTTAAAGATGCTTGCGATTTAGTAGAAACTAAATTTAGTTTGTGTTTTGAGCTATTTTCATGTAGTTTTAAAACCTGTAATTCAGATTTTATTGAGGTGGAACATACCTTACAATATGCTTTTACTTTAGAATCTTTATCGCTGGATAACCATTTAAAAGTTGATTCCCATTCTTTGCGATATTTCTGAATTCTTTTACACCTTTTCGTTTTTGGTGGGGTTATACATTCGCTAGACTCGTTTTCCATGTTTTATAATGCAATTGCTACAAATAGGAAAATTGTAAACATAAGAACTCATTAAAATAATATTAAATACAAACCTGCTTCATTGCTTCAACACTACTAAAATATTCACAAAATAATATTTCGCTAATTTCTCTACTCGTAAGTCGCAGTAAAGGCAGAGACAACCACGAGACGCTCAAAATAGTTTCGCTATTACCAACTAAAAAAAGAGCTAAACAATATTATTTATGAGGTATCTCCATCTATCGTTAGTTCTGGAAATCTGCCGCCTAGCCTTGACTGCCGATAGATGTAGCAGCAAAATGGCGATTGCTTTTCACTGTTTTCAGTGTAGTAATTTAGAAAGCAAAACTGCAAAATTATAGTACAATATGCGTACTATATCTAGTTGCTAAGTACATAGTACACAAAGTTATAATTATAGTACAAATACTATAATTATAGTACGCTTGGCAACACTGCTTCTACCCTTCGAGAGCCCTCTTTCTTAATAAGATCACGTAACCGTTCGTTGATATCCCGGACGCAACTGAGGCAGAGGCGCTAGAGGACTGTTTCTTGAGTTGGCAATATATAGGTACCTGGCAAACGTCTTCGTTGAATGATGCTGCATATTGTCATCTCACTTAAAGTACACGTATACATTTTAACGCCGGGCCAGGCCTACAGCGATGCATTTAGGGTAGGGAGCGTCAGCTCGACCCCATCCGGCACCAACTTCAAAAGACATAATGAATTGGCGCGCTAGTTTACTCTACGAGGGTAACGTTAGGAATGATGAAATTTTAACTTCTCTCGCTGTCTGCTACGTCACGAAACATCTAACCTCGGATTGCAATCTGGACTCAAAGTAAAGGCAAAGCCTGCAGCTCAAGGTTACATAATACTACCCCGGTCGAGGCATGCTTGCTATCGACAAGGGCACAAAAACATTCTACTCTTGACTAATAAACGTACGTTTCAAGGCAAGTGCAAACTGAATTCAACAGTAGGCGCTGTCTACAGCTGAAGGTCACGCCACGGCGATGGCCAGGCCTACAGCGATGCATTTGAGGTAGGGAGCGTCAGCTCGACCCCATCCGGCGCACCAACTTCAAAAGACATATTGAGTTGGCGCGCTAGTTTACTCTACGAGAGTAACATTAGGAATGATGAAATTTTAACTTCTCTCGCTGTTTTAACGTAACGGTCTGCTACGTCACGAAACATCTAACCTCGGATGCAATCTGGTCTCTAGTAAAGGCAGAGCATGCATGCAGCTCAAGGTTACATAATACTACCCCGGTCGAGGCGTGCTTGCTATCGACAAGGGCACAAAAATATTCTACTCTTGACTAATAAACGTACGTTTCAAGGTCAAGTGCAAACCGAATTCAAGAGTAGGCACTCTCTATAGCACAAGGTCACGCTACGGCGGCATACACGTTCACGGTCAAGGTCAAGGTCACAAAAAGTGGTGGGGGGAGACCCAACTTCGGCTAAAGTCCTCTACTAATGGCCTTATATAGGGTAAACCATTGAATCCTACATCCAGTTAATTATCACTACTATCATTCTTGAATGAAAAGGGTATTCTACGTTTGGGGCAAATTCCAAGCTAAATAAAAAATTGTATGAATTTCTATTAAACAATCCAATACTATTAAGAGTTTGACTGAAATTAGCATAACTTGATACTCTATATACTGACAATAGTGAATTCTGTGAGTCGGATTGAATTTCGAAAAACACACATTTTTTCTAGCCTAACGAGACTATGTCCTCTCCCCGTTATCGAGGCTGCTGAACACGATGGCAGTGGTTAAATCTCTCTTCGAGGTCACCACACCCCCAAACGGCCAAAAACTACCCCCGAAAGGGGTAAACCGCGTATCCGCCGCCTCCTACTAGCCTAACTTGTGTTACCCCCGTTTTCGAGGATTCTGAGCACGATGGTGATGTCGAGACCCCTCCTCGACTCCCCAAACGGCCAAAAATCACCCCCCAAAGGGGTGAAACGCGGATAGGCCGTCTTCTCTTAGCTAAACCCGCAAAAAAAAACCCGTTTTCGAGAATACTGAGCACAGTGGTGTTGTCGAGACCCCTACCTGACTTCCGCCAACGCCTAAACGGCCAAAAACCACCCCCGAAAGGGGTAAACCGCGGATAGGCTGTCTCCTACCAGCTAAACTTGTGTTACCCCACGTTTTTGAGGATGCTGAGATCGATGGTGATGTTGACTCTTCTTCACGAGATTAGTCGTGTAGGCATTAACAGTAACTGAGTTCTTGCTTTTATGCCAGTGGGCGCTGAGAAGGGATCTTGCACGCGGACCATCTACAGTAAAAGTGGCGACGCAGAGATGCTGCGCGGGATGATGTGTAGTCCAATAAATCTGTCGAAAATATCGCGTTTTTTTGCAAAAATTATTAACGGCAAACCAAGGTATGTAAAAAATCGAAAATTTTCCGTAGAATTCAATGAACTATTTTTAAACAAATGACGAACTTGCGTCCTCTTCAAAATGGTGGCCAAAATTTGCGAAAAACAGGTTCTCTGCGTTAAAAAAAATTAAATTTGCACAAAAAAAAGTATAATAGCAGAGTTGTGTAACTTTTTAATATGGATCGAGCCGGTCCGCTCCGATCTCAGAAAATTGCAAAATTATTTAGTTATTGGAAAAAAGACGTTAAAAATCGCATTTTTCTGAAATACCTGTATCTCCGTGAAGAGAAGATATTCTTTAACGAAACTCGGTGAACGCGTAGTCCAAGATATATGGAATAAAAGCATTTTTACAGATTTGCAAAATATTGCTAATTTCTTGCAGAAATCGATTTTTTCGAAAAAAACACGTTTTCCTCAATGTCCAATAGCTCATACACGTCTTCATATTTTTATACCGGACCAGTCCGAAAAGTTTCTTCAACAGTTGCGCTAACCTGTGCAGTTATTGCGCATATCACGAAACGATCCCTAATATGCGAAAAATCGGTAAAAAAATCGATAATTTTTTTTTACCCCAAAAAACTTTGAATATTTTTGACATTTTAAATTATATTGGAATACCACTATTGCCAATAGATAGCCTGGCATTTGTCTACAAATTTACAAAAAAAAAAAAATTGCTCTCGGACTCTGAAGCCGAGATAATTTTTTTTTAAAGAAATTCTTGTGGCGCCATTTTTAAAGTAAAGGGCTGAAATTTGCAGTGGTTTTTGCTTTGCTGAGCATTGCGAATTCAATGAAACTCGGAGCTCGATGCTGCGGCGTACGTCTGCAGCTGCCGAAAACACGGCATAAAATGTTCAAATGTGTGTTTAACGTGTGACGATGAAAGTTGCTCAAATATTGAGGAGAACAGAGTCGTCGCTGATGATATCGACGAAGAAATAGATGAGCCAAATATCATAGAGACTGAGGTAGAAATGTTCAAATGATGATAACGATGATGATGACTGTGATGACGATAATATTAAATAACGTTAAATAACGTTTACAGTGGCAGTAGTAGTTGTAATGAAGACGAGTCTCCTATTAAAAAGCAAAAAAAAATTAGTGCAACGTATTCTATAAAAACAATTCGAATACATAAATGAGACATAATAAAATTTTGACGTTTCTTTGGTAATGTAACAAATGTAATAAAGCGTAAAGGAATTAAAATTACTTGCCATACAATAGCACGATTTCTTAGATAGTTTGGGACGATATTTGACAAACCCTAAGATGTTATCGAGGCGGGCGATGTACTATTAGACAGTTTTTAAAGATTATACAAGAGTATAAATTTATAATTTAACAGTCGTTCCGTGCCTATGACAAAGACTTTTTCGACCATAGCTATGAAGTAATCTGTAGTAAACTTGCTAAATCGGAAATATTTTATTACCAGTAAAATACCCCTCATAAACTGATAAAAATCCGTTACGATCGATGTCATCGTCAAATTGCTTTTTATTAGAAATGTAACAAACGCGCGGGTAATTAAATGAGGTGAATGTGAAAAATAATCAAATCATAAATGGGATAATTGATTACAATAATTCCCCAAACTTTACATTAGGTAGGAACTAGTTGGTTTTTCCTTTTCTAAGTCCACTCGTAAAACAAATAGGTTTTTTCACCGACTAGGTATAATTAGCTAGCTTAGATGTAGAATATTTTAAGTTGTTTAAATGGACGTGTTATATTTAAGGGAAGCCATTTTCGCCATAGTTAATAAAGAGAACGCCACTTGCCAGGCGAGTATTATTTCGGTACATAATTTTGACTATAGAGGACGCAACCTTCCGGATGACTTGAGGCCTCTAAAAAGGGGCGGACTTTCATTCATTGGTCTAGATTGCTTTGGGGTGGATAAGGGCCACTAACTAAAAATTGACCAGGATAATCCCGTCCGGAAAGAAAGACACTTTCCGATCAGCTACTGGTGGTGTGACATCGGTCTACTTTTATCGTGATAATTTTAGTGTTACCGGGTATGGGTTTTTGTATTTTTGAGCTTCTGTTGGAAAATTTAACTTCATGTCATCACTTTTCTCAAATTAAACGTTGCCTCATTCAGATTTTCACTGGCAACTGGCGTTTCTGCACTAGTTTATATAGTATAGTTTTTAGAAATAATTAACTTCATGCTAGTTAAGGTTATTGTATTTTTTGGCCCTTCTGGCAATCAGTTTGAATTTGAGTGTAAATGATTTTTTCCTTTAACAAAGTAATTTTTCTTGCTTAAGTTCGAGACTACGGTCCAATTTTCTTATTTGTTTATCTTTTAAGTTGCATTTTCTTTTGTTTTAATTTAAGTATTAATTATTGTTGTTCTATTTTCCAAACCGATTGTTCTTTTGTAAAATATAGTTTAAGTTTTGTTGAAATGCGTGTTTCATTTACTTGCTTATTAGTGGAAACTCGAGTCATCAAGATTAGATAATCGTAGTGAAGCAACAGGCCTGACAAGGGAAAACGGGGGTAAGTTTTGAACTATAATCTTTTAAATGTACACATGTCTCTGAGAACGGTCCACGTATAAAACTGTCTAGATTTACGTGGCTCACTGTGCATGGGTAGTGTGAGTATAGACGTAAAGATAGGCCCGATGTTGATGCATGAGTATTCCTTGGTAGTCGCACATATTGTAAATTGGGCTCATTTGAAAGGGGTACATTACTTTTCACGGATACAATCAATAAACATAATAACCCCCCAAAGTAGTGTAAACAGGATAGAGATCAGTTTTTCGCAAGGCTTCGCTGAGAGCTGGCTCTCCCCCCGCTTCAACGCTAGCGCTAGATAACACGCGTCGCAACATCGAGCTCCGAGTTTAATTGATTTTGCTATGCTCAGCAACGGCCGATCAAGTGCCGAATTTTTTTTATTGAACATGTAAATATTGTACAATAACCACTGCAAATTTCAGCCTTTACTTTAAAAAATGGCGCCACAAGAATTTCTTAAAAAAAAATTATCTCGGCTCCAGAAGGTCGGAGAGCAATTATTTTCTTTGTAAATTTGTAGAAAAATGCTAGCTATCTATTGGCAATAATGGCATTCCAATATAATTTAAAATCTCAAAAATATTCAAGGTTTTTTTGGGGTAAAAAAAAATATCGATTTTTGACCGATTTTTCGCATATTACGGATCGTTTCGTGATATGCGCAATAATTGTACAGGTTAGCGCAACTGTTAGAGAAACTTTTCGGACCGGTGTGGTATAGAAATATGATGGCCTGTATGAGCTATTGGACATTGAAAAAAACTCGTTTTTTTCGAAAAAATCGATTTTTGCAAGAAATTTGCAATATTTTGCAAATCTGTAAAAATGCTCTTATTTAACATATCTTGGACTACGCTTTCACCGCGTTTCGTTAAAGAATATCTTCTCTTCACGGAGATACAGGTATTTCAAAAAAATGCTATTTTTAACGTCTTTTTTGCAGTAACTAATTAATTTTGCAATTTTCTAAGATCGCACTGGGCCGACTCGATCCGTATTACTCTGCTATTAAACTTTTTTTGTGCAACGCCAACTTTTCTTTTTTAACGCAAAAAACTGTTTCTCGCAAACTTTGGCCACCATTTTGAAGAGGACGCAAGTTCGTCATTTGTTTTAAAAATAGTTCATTAAATTCTACGGAAAATTTCCGATTTTTTACATACTTCGGTTTGCTGTTAATAATTTTTGTAGGTAAAATCCCCGACTTACTGGACTAGTGTACCAGATAAGATCTCTGTGTGTACTCTTCGCGGCCGCGAGCCTACGTACTTTTGAATTAAATTCTTCCGTAAAAAAATTTAAAAAGTGCGAAGATAACGATAATTTTGCCCGTTTAGTAAGAAGTAAGAGTGTAATTATATTTTGGTCCGTTTACTGAATGAGGAGAGGTCGCGATATTTTTTTCATGCTCAGGATCCTCGAAAACGGGGAGTAACACGGGTTTAGCCGAGAGAAGATGGCCTATCCGCGTTTCACCCCTTTCGGGTGTAGTTTTTGGCCGTTTGTGGCGTTAGCGGGAGTCGACGTTGACATCACCATCGTGCTCAGCTTCCTCGGAAACGGGGGTAACACATGTTTGGCTGGTAGGAGACGGCGGATACGTGGTTCACCCCTTTCGGGGGTAGTTATTGGCCGTTTGGGGGGGGGGGTGACCTCGGAGAGAGATTTAATCAGAATCTTCGAAAACGGGGGCGTGACATAGTCTCGTTAGGCTAGGAAAAATTTGTATTCCTGTCCGGCTTACAGAATGCACTACAAGATCATATTGTTGGCCTATGGGAGGCTGGGGTTAAATTCTATACAACTCTTACTTCATGCACTCTGTTACTAGAGTACAACTCTACGAGTTACAGCCTGCCATATTGGTATTTATGTGCAAAAACTAAAATTTTCATCCACTTGTAGGTTGTCGTTTGACTTGAAATTTTGCATGTGACATGGTTTACATGATAATACATTTTGTCATTTTTATACAAAAGTTCACGATGGACAGACAGTTTATTCTGTAAAAATTTGGTATATGAGGATTTTTGGAGCTGCAGCTTATAAACATGTTATTGAAATTCAAAAATTCTAAATGGCAATCCGTCATTTTTTAATATCGATCGCATATATTTAAACTGCGACCTTGAAAATACCCAATTCTTAGTAGAATAAGATATCAAATGACAATAAACTATTCACCATATTGGAATTGCCGTCTTGAATTTTGGCAAAAATTGCAAAATATGTTGTCATGTGAACCATATCTACACTCAAAATTTCAAATCCATATAGCATCTAGAAAATTAAGTTGCAATTTTTGCACATAAAAACCAATATGGCGCGCTGTCTGTAACTTGTAGAGTATATTAAGAAACAAAGTGTATTAGACAAAACTTGTAGAGAGTTTTATACTGTACAAGATTGATAATAACTATTTTCGTTGCAGGATTTACCAGAAATGAAATTAATGCTCCGGAAAAACAATTTTTTACACATACAGTCCAATATGGCGGAAAGGGCAGCAGTCATATTTGTTGGCAAAACATCTTTCATTTGATTGTCAACTTATGAGGCATCCAGTAATATATATTTTATGTATCCACTTAAACATCCACCATATCATGAAACTCCAAAAGGAGCGTTGCTTCCGTAGCAGCGGATGGGCATTAGGGATCGTTGATTAATTATCTTATCTGGTTATCTACTTGTTTAATAAATAAAATTGCTTACCAGCACTTAGAATTATGTTCTGCCAATCAGAAGGTATTCCATCTCTTTTTTCTATGTATTTCGCTACATGTCTGCGTATTATTTCAATTCCAGGGGAGTCTGTATACGATCCCACTGACCCCCCTCTACACCCAGACAAAATCACTTTGGCTCTCTGTTTCACATCGTCCGGAAAACTTGGATCATCAAGCAGTTTTGGATAAGTTACTAAAGCCAATACCTGTCGTATAAAAGTGAGAGGAACTTGTCCCACTGCATGACAATCACCAATATTTGCTTTTATGACTTCGGTAAACGGTTTCTTCACGCCCTGTAATTAAATAATATTATCAGTTAAAACATTGTTGAATTACTTTACTAACATAGTAGTGGAGTAAATCTAAGGGTCTGAATGGCGTAGAAAGGAATTGTCTTACTGTAGCAATTTTTTTGCTGGAACTTGTTGAAAACATTTCAAGAAGTGTAGTAAAAAGTTTTGGAATAAATTCGTGTGGCGGAAAGCTTTTGTTTAAACAAAAGAATGTTCAGAATCCTATTTCTTCGCAGTTTTTCTTAAATATCTCTGGTTGTATAACTCGTATCGCAAAAAAGAAAGAGACACAAATAATTCAAAATGAAATTGCGAAGAGATAGATTTGTCCGAAATTTTTTTGTGAATATGCCAAGTCGTAAAACTTGAAGACATTTTAGGGAGGCCATTTTAAAACAATTGATATCTTGAACGATAATGCACATATTCTAACGAAACTCTAGGACAGTATACTCCTTGTGGAGTTAAACCATCAAGCCAAGTTTCAAGTTCAAATGTTTACAATAACTCCTAAAAAACAATTGCAAAGTTGAAAATCGAATTGTCGATTGTTTGTGGGTATCAAGTCGTATTTCAAAAATTTGTATTTCAGATTATAGTTGTTTTTATGTTCTTTGTGCTAGTATAAAGAAAAATAAATTTTAAATTTTTTAAAATCGAAAAAATTTTCAAATCATTATGTCTATTAGCTTGCTTCTAAATGGTCATAATGCAATAAAATGTCATACCTGCCGGAGATAAAACCTTTTTTCTTAATAGCCCATTTTTTATGTACTTTTAAGATATACTAATAATTTTTATTTTTGGGCAAAATATTTTTGAGTAAAATTCATTTCTTAAAAAAAACAGAAAATAGAAGAATTGAATAAAATTGGTCTTTAAAAATTTAAAATAAATTTTTGTTTATGTCTGGACAACAATAACATTCAGTATAATAGTTATGTAATGAGAACAACTATGAACAGATCATATACCAAGGGTCTCTCCCTGTACACGCCACTGACTGGACTTCTTTATATTGAAATCAACAATTTTAAATATATTGTATTATATTGTTTGCGTACTTTTTATTTAATTACAACTTTTTTATTCTGTAAATATTTTTAAAACAAATATGTTAACATCATTTTTTTTACTAATGCGTAAGTAAATGTTTTTTAATTAAAGGTTCATCGTTCAATATAAATAAGATAAATAAAATTTCACAATACTCTCTCTTAGTATAAACATGGATATAGTAGGTTCCGATAAATAAATCCGTGTAATAATTATTACAATGGAATTTCTTCATTGTTACTGATGTGTAAACTTTATAGACCAGTGCAAATAATTTTTGGAAAAAAAAATTAATAACAGCATGAGAATTGTTGGAAAAGGAAGGAAATATAACGCAACCAACGGGAAAAATAAATTAAAGTCGATCCGAGTTACGAGGGTGAAATGGGTTGAACTTTAGGGGTGGAAAATGGTTTTTCACGATTTCACCTTCTATCGAAAAAAATTAAATGTAATAGTAGGTAATGAAAAGGTCTATAACTTTTGTATAAACCATTTTTTCACTTAACCTAAAATTTCCGAGAAAAATTGAAAAAACGGTTTTTTGGTTTTTGATTTTTATCTCCCACAAAAAAATGTTCTTTCCACGAAACTTGCCTTTTTATGACCCACACACGCTGTAATTTTTTTGAATCAAAATATGAATTTTTACATTTTATTGTGATTTTAAACCAAAGAACAGACTTCATTTTCAGCCGAAAATACACATGTGCTGGAAACACACAAACAAACAGTGGTCTTTATTTTCGTTGAAACGTCTACCTTTTAGATGGTGTAAAAAAATAAACATTACTATGGGAAAATTTGCCAGAAAATGCGAAAAACTGAAAAAACTAGATTTCAAAACGTTATTTTTCAACCATTGTTTAAAATTTTTCCTTATTTATTACAATTCACAGTTGAAATTCTTGAAAAATGTGAGACAGAATGTTCCATTAATAAATTAAGTAATTAGAAATCGTTGAAGTATGGGGTTTGCAAAAATAGTCAATTTTCCAAGTATTAAATATTAGGTTTGAAATGGTTTCATCCAGAAAAAAGTGATTACTACCATATTTTTTAATACAAAAAAGTTGATTAATTAGATTCAAGTGACATTTATGGAATAGAAAATCTTATAATAAAAAAATGTATTTATACAAAATGTACATAAAAATGTATACCTAACTATACAAATTAAATTATTCATGAAAATTATTGCTATCATTTTTACAATATTTTTATTCACATTTATCACACTAATTAGAAATACAATCAATTGTCCATTAGTCTTTGCCTCTTTGATGGCAGTTCTTCATCGTTAGATTCGAAAAAACTTTCGGATTCCGGTGGATCTTTGAAATCGTCAATATCGCCATCGTCTTGAAATCCAATATTTTGCTTAATATTGAACATAAATTTGTGCATTTCAAACCAGCCGCATTTTTTACTGTTCCACACACTCTCACAGCTGCAACAAATAGTTTTATACAATATTTCAGAAATCAATTCTTTATCTTTCAATTTGGGCATAATTCCATGTTGGTGTTGCTTCCAGCCCCAATCCGTTGCTGTTAGTTTGTTACCGAGCAAAGTTTGAAGCTGGTAGTATGCCCTGTATCAATGTAGTTCTGTTGCGTCTTCAGTTGGTGGAAATTTATCCAATTTGAAATATGATTTTATTGTTACTCGATACTTCTGGAATCTGAATTGATTCAAAGTCACATTTTTAATTTTACATTCTTAAATTAACTTTATTAGTTGCAATCCATTTTCACCGATATCTTTTTTGTCTGCATTTTTCTTATAAAAAATATTGGCCAAACTTGACAAATTCCTATCGGCTACTGATGATTTTACTATTGTTTTTTTCATTTCTTATTTTCTATCCTACATTTTTCAAGGATTTTAACTATGAATTTTAACAAATAATGAAAAATTTTCAACAATGAAAAATAACATTTTAAAATCCAGTTTTTTCAGTTCTTCGCATTTCCAGGCAAATTTTCCCATAATAATGTTTATTTTTTCACAGCATCTAAAAGTAGAAGGTTTAACGAAAATAAAGACCATTGTTTTTTTTTTTTTTTTAAACTGTTTCCAGCATATGGGTATTTTCGGGTAAAAATGAGGTCTCTTTTTTGGCTTAAAATCACAATAAAATGTAAAAACAAATATTTTGATTCAAAAAAATAAGTAAGTTTCCACCAAATTTCGCGAAAAGAAATTTTTTTTGCGGGAGATAAAAATCAAAAACGAAAAAACGAGTCTTTTCGATTTTTCTAGGAAAATTTTAGTTTATGTGAAAAAATGGTTCTTACAAAAGTTATAGACCTTTTTATTATCTACAACTTTAGTATTTAACTTTTTTCGACAGAAGGTCTAGTTTCGCTGGAATCGTGAAACACTTTTTTCCACCCCTAAAAGTTCACCCCATTTCACCCTCGTAACTCGGATCAACTTTAATTTATTTTTCTCGTTGGTTGCGCTATATTTCCTTCATTTTCCAACAGTGTTCATGCTGCTATTAATTTTTATGATTTTTTGAGTTTTTTAAATGTATCTACACTGGCCTATTAAATATACCTGACCTCAAACTCATTAAAATAGTAGGATAACCTGTTACATAATTAAATTTTATAAGAGCAATACAGAGTGTCCCAAAATACCCGCTATGTGGATTTACACTGCTATAATAAGACCGATGATAGCCTATGGAGCCATTGTCTGGTGGCCTTAGAGTCAGCAGACTGTAGCGAAACGTAAGCTCAGCCAGGTACAACGAGTAGCCTGTTTAAACACAATTGGAGCTATGAGAACGACACCAACAAGAGCAATGGAAGTGATGCTGTGCCTGCCACCACTAGACATATATCTAGAAGAGGTGGCCCTAACTACTATGGCACGTCTCAAATCAGTTGGTATACAGCCAAACATAGGCTGTGGAGTGACCAGATGCCGGCTGTGGAATGAGGCAATCAAACAAATGCCACTTCTACAGGTACGTGCAGATGGTATTTCTCCACAGTTCATCTTTGATAGACCCTATGCAATACACACCAACAGTAGCAATGAGGCTGTCAGTGAAAGAACAGTTAACATCTCCACAGATGGATCGAAAAAGAAAGAAGGAACAGGTTGTGGGATATACTCCAGGAACCTGCAAATTCAAATTACATGGGCTATGGACAAACAAGCCAGTATAACACAAACAGAACTGACGGGAATAACCATAGCCGCAAAAGAAATTTCCCGAAGATAAGTAACGGGAAAAACAATCAGAATCTAAACTGATAGTAGACAATCACTACAGGCCCTACAGAGACACAAAATAACAACAGGGTCAGTATGGGAATGCCATCAGGCACTCGTGGGCGCCTCCAGCATGAACAGTGTCATTCTATGCTGGGTCAAAGGGCATGCACAGTGCAGAGGCAACAGGAAAGCTGACAGTCTGGCTAAGAAGGCAGAAAGTCTAAGTATACTTGGACCTGGCCCTTCCAACATACTGCCGACCTCAGCAATAATGCTAATGATTAAAGAAAACACCCACAGAAAATTTAAAAAACTGTGGGATGAAACTCATAGTTATCAGTTGGCCAGGGATCTGCTTAGATACCCCGACAAGGATACAACGATGATCTACCTGGGAATGTCCAGGAAGAACCTGCGCTTCGCGACAGAAATTCTTATTGGTCATTGCCAGCTGAGGAAGCACCTTTATAACATGAAGTTAAATGACACACCCCAATGCAGAGGTTGTGAACAAGAAGACGAGACTGTCCAACACGTACTCTGTGAGTGCCCGGCAGTCTCCTCTAGCAGAGAATCCATTTTGGGAGAACGTTGGCCTACTTTGGCCGACTTGAGGGATATTCCCCTAGGTAGCATCACCACCTTCTTCACAAGATTAGGATGGTTGGAGGCCTAGGTGGAATCTTGTATCCCTCGGGAGGATGTACAAGGGGCCTAATGGGGCCTAGGTGCTGCCGTCACTTAAATGTGACTGCCCTCCCACAAACTCCAAACTCCATACCCGCATTACCCTTTACGTGCTGATTCTAGCAAAAATAGTACGAAAATGTGTCCGGAAATGCTTCGTAAGAGAGCTACGACCCTCTGAAGATGACGACTAAATAGAGGTTTTAACTGGTTATCTCGGAAATAATTTGACAATTTATCGATAAAATGTTGTAAATGCCGTTGCTTTTTAAATACAAATTATTCGACAACGGCTTGGTTTGTCGTATTGTAATATGAATACCCTTTGTATTTCTAATGATGTGAAAATTAGTTTTTTTACAATTTTCAGAAATTTGAAAAAATTAAAAAGTTATGAGGAAAATGGTGACAAGCATCCCCTTAAACTACACCATAAACAGAAGAGAGGGTTTGACTGATACCATGTAAACTAGTGTCCAGATGGCCTATGACTAAGTTTAAGATATGAATTTGATATTTTAAGGGAGTCATAAGACGTTGCAGAAAAACTGAAATGTATTACCCTCCTTTAAGGGGACAAGCGTCGTCGTAAACAAAATGCGAAAGCTTCGAGCATGCGCATTACCTTGTAAATGTGTCGAGAAATTGAAATATTTCGTGTCATTTTGTGGAAAAAAGGCGGGGGGGACAGCCTCCGCGCCCCCCTTCTCTTTATCTGCGACGCTAATACTGCCTGCGGCGCTAATAATTATTAACAATTAGATATTAAAATAAAAACCTACTAACCTAACCTAAAGCAATCACACGAAAGAATGAAATTATTATATAAAAAGTAGGAAAACCTAAAGAAATCAGAAAAGAATTTGTGAAAAAATATATTAATCGTTACAAACTCAAAGAAAAAAAATCAGCGGACGTAGGAATTTGATCCCGGGACCCTTCGCACCATAAGCGAAAGTCAAGTCAAGTCAAAACATATTTATTTCATCATTCTTGTACATTAATTGCATATACATATTTATTTCATCATTCTTGTACATTAATTGCTTCCCCGGACCGCGATCCGGAGCCAACCCGGCGACCACGGTGCGAAGCGCCGCGGTGGGTGTGTGGTTGATCGGGTCGCGGCCGTTTCCGCTCAATAAAATTCTTGACAATTAAATACTCCTATCGAAATTTTGCGACTTAAAACTTAGCCTAAGATAAAACAGATCCACACATGTGGATTTTAGAATACTTAGAACTACACTTTAAAACTAATATGGCACTAAGAACAAAAAAAAAAAGATAAAAATACAAACATAGAAAGATGGGAATGAGGGGATAAAATAGAGGTTTTGAGAAGATGCAGTGCAGAGTTGAAGAAAGTTGTGACAAAGGAGAGTATGGCTATAGATTTTGCCGGGAAACAGGCAACGCCTGGTATGGTAGGGGGCGTTTTATCTGGAATGGGGCATTATGCATTATGATTTGGGTTATGTTGTGTGTTAGCGGACTGCCGCCCAGTTGAAAGGCATACAATCTTTGGGATGTTTCCTGGACGAAGTCCGCTAGTGACGTTATGTATAAGCGAAAGCGTTACTTATGCGCTAACCATGTGGCTGAAGGTAAACACTAGAGCAAAGAAGAAATAGTCAGACAAATAATATCACGTTTTGCGCATGGTCGAAACTTTCGCATTTTGGTTTCCCTAGACGCTTTAAGGGGTATATCTCCCTTATTATTCATTTTAGAAAATAAGTTTATATAAAAGACTACCATTATTTTTGGATGTACTATCAGACGCAGAAATATCGGGAGACAATTTTCGACCACAAAGAATTTATTTATTTCCGTCCATGAAACAAAAGATCCTGGATTCAAAACAATAAATTTGTGTGTGGGAAGGTCGTCCCTGGAATCACAGGCTGTGAGCCGAGGTATTATTGCACCTGAGCCATTTTGAGGTACTGGGAAAATCACAATAACCTTGAACTTTTGAAATTTTCGCCTGTTACCCCACTGGAGCCCAGGCAGCTGCCATCCCATGCATATAGTTCTGTACTCTACTCTTTGACTCTGTTGACCTCTTTATCTTGAAATTCTGGGTCCGCTACTGTTTAAATATTATTAAAAGTATCAAATAACCGAAGGGAAACAATAGAAATGTGTTTTTTGTTTAGAAAATATTTTTTTAAATAAACGCTAACATAGTAATACCTAATTTTTTTTTCGCGGCTCCACAGTATTTACTCGGCAAGTTATAGCTGACATACTTTATAAAAGAAAACAGAGCCTTTGAAACAGTTTACTTTCATTAAATAATTGCTAATTGGCCTCGATGGCAAATATTTAATGAGATATGACTGATAAGAGGGACTATGGAGGCTCAGATTATATTAAGTATATTACACGATAACCTCGCTATAGGGGGTTAAGATTCACATTTTAGATTAAATTTCAAATACCTCCTTTATTTGCAGAGGTATTATCTAAATGAAATGCCCTTTGGCATACCAGTACACGTATTATGTCAATGGAATCGTTGCACGTATTTTTTAATTGCATATTCTGAAAATATAATGAAAAATATTAGACCTGTGTTTTTTGTTGCATGCGTTTTAAGGGTGTAAATTACCATCAAAGTTCGGTATGTGGCTCTTTAAACCCCTGAAATGATAATATGTAGAGCGGGCAACGCCGAATGCCTCCGAAAATAGTAGGAACTTACTGATCTATCCGTGCCCGTCCCTGTCATTCAAAAATCTGGCGGTCGAACGTGGATCATGACTAGGGGTGCGCGAGAATTTCGATATATCGATATGTATTGATCATTATCGATATATCGAAGAGCGATAATTCAAAGAAAAAAATATCGATATATCGATACATTATCGTTCTCTCTAGGCGGTCTGGTTGGGTTTACTCTGTTAAATAAAGCTATTTTCTTAGAGATGAATAACGTAACTGATTCATTAAATCCTTGCATTTTTGTATGCAAAATGTGTTCTGCCTGAGCCCTTTTTGCTATGGTGTCGAAGGTTTGCCTCAGCCTCAATTTGAACGTTTCGTAGTCGTATATTAAATTTTTATGTGGCTCATACCGTTCCTTTGCATAGCCTTTTAATTGTGACGTGATCATTATTAATTTTTCTGTTCTGTCAGTAATATTATGTTTTCCAAAATGTTCTTCCATACTAAATATAAACACATTTGCACTTTCGTGATCCAGCCCTCGAAAAGTGTGCATGGGGGAGTTTCTTATGGTTTGCATAACCCTTTCCATTTTGCCCCCTTCACGACTTGCAGTAGCCTTTTGAATAGCCTGCTTAATTTAAAAATCTGAGGCTTTGGCTAGTATTTACATCAAATCCAAGTTTCTGTACTTTCACCATCTTGCTTTACTTATTTATCCCTATTTACCCCCAAACTCTTCACCGGAATCATCACAAAATATAATATAATAAGTTTTATGTAGAACGTTATTTAAAAAAAATGAGGCCTTGCCTTCTAGTATATACACCAAATCTCAAGTTTCTGTACTCCTACCAGCTTGCTTTACTCATTTTCCCCATTTACCTCCCAACCCTTAACAATCCAGTTCCAGATCTCGTTATAGTACATACGTATACAAAATACAAGTCAATATCTTAAACCGTTCCAGAGAAAACGTGCGGACAAGAAAAGTTACAGACAGACAGACCGACCGACAGAACGAATTTTTTTTTCCGTTCATATTTAAAATCTCCACGTTTCATGACATTCTAAAGCAATTTCTACAAAAAAAAAATAATATTTTTTTTTTTTACGATTACTATACTTCCAATCGACTACGTGGATGTGGAAGAAGAAAGATTTACTTAAGTGTGCGGGTATTCTTCAGCTATATGAGGCAACTTAGAATAGAGGTAAATTTGGTTAAATCGACTTATTTTGGGGACACCATCGTTACATACAAATTCAGTTTTTATACGACTGTGCATGCACTGTTTTCTTTTGAGTAAACACGTACTTGTAAATCATGGTGTTAATTATGTTTATAATGCCAATAAATCTTATCGCTAATAAGCTTATCTTTATTGTGTAAAATTAGATTCGCCAATAATTTATTCATATCCGTAAAGCTGAACGTAGGTACTTGCACATGATATAATAGTAGGTAAAGATAAAATATCCAAATCACAATAGAATAAATTTACTGAGTTTTACAAAATAAATGCCGATTTGTATGTCACTACGAAAAATATTAAAATTCTCAGAGAAGTTGAAATAATTCTATGTTCTTAGATAATGAGGTATTTAGATATATTTAGATAAATAACATATAAGATAGGACATATAAATCGATTCGAATTTTTCATTTCATCAAACAATTAATACTTTCGTCATGATTAAATTAACGCTGTGCCTAGGCTCCTGGTACCGGTAACCATTTTTATCCCAGTATAAATGACGTCACAGTTATCATAAGTAATTTTGAGCAGTGGGACGTTTTGTTTGCAAAATTTTGAGGTAGGTCAAAGTCGTCCGTTGAAAGTCAGTAGATGGAATCCGAGAAGGGCAAGGAAAATTGCGTCGTTTTTGCAATTCAAAGTAAATTGCAAAAACGGAGCGTGCTCACAATTGAGTTCCCGGACGGGAACCTGTGATTCCTGAGTTCATATTGTGCCCATATAACCTAACTTACCTTAGTCCAAAAATGCATCCCTGAGGAAGTACATCCTCTTAAAGGGAATCAGGAAAAAAATCCAATAATTTCAGTTATGTCGAAGATAAAATTTTCGAATTTTGGTGGGAACTGTATCCTTATAAATACTCTATGTAAACTTGATTAAAAACCAAACCTTTTTTTCTCAAACGCATCATCATCATCATCATGTTTCATAAGCATCTATGATAAGAGTACAGACATTTGGGATTTGGTGTATATACTAGAAACCAAGGCCTCAGATTTATTTCTAATATTTCTCAAACCCCACCACCACCGCTTCATTATTAATGGGATTGATAACACAAAATTGAGATCTTCACTTAAAACTTAGTACACGTATGTATTGTAATGACATCTGATTGAGATGATTCCATTGAAGGGGTGGGTGGTGGTAGGTTATGAATAGGGGAAAATAAGTAGGGTAAACTAGAAACTTTTTATACGGTAGAAACCAACGCCTCAAACTTTTCTATGATATCTATGATATCCAAATATTATTAAAATTCTATGATCAATAATTTCCACATACTAGAGTGCAAATCTAGTCAAAATGTTTCCTTTAAAGTGACTTGGATGAAAAATCTGGATGTGGAAGTAGTGATTCCTTAGGCAGCGGTTTTTTTTACTTCTAAGTGACGTTCAAGGAATCTTCAAAATAATACAATCAACCAGTACATTTACGCCTGTGACTTTTACGTCAAAGGATCAGTTAAAGGTTGCTTTTTTGACAAATGATAGAAATAAGTAGGTATAAAAATATTGAAATGAAATATTTCGCAGACGTTTCGGAAACCTAATCTGTTTCCTTTTTCGTGGCTTTTTTTCACAGTCTTTTGTGCTGTGTATGATAAATACATAGCTCTAAGAATATGTTTGTTATATTCAATATTCATAGATACTTACTACTTACATTACTATTGAAATAGTTAAGCGTATTTTTCTTTTATACATGTTAAATTTGTGGAGTTCTTCTTTAACATTGGCAACCAGGTTGTACAAACATCTACGGAACAATTCGACAAACATCTATTCTCACTAATATTATCGCTGATTCTTTAATTCTTCTTTTTTTGTTATTCGCCTGTTTTGTCAAAATTTTTGCCAAGTCCCAGTTTGTTCTATGTCCGTTCTACCAAGCGTGTTCGCAAATCTTCGACCTCTGAATTTCGTTTTTCCTGATATAATTCTTGAATTCACCCAATCTTACACTGAATCGTCTGGATGACTCACCCTACGTGGGTGTTATACTCACACGGAATACTGTAAATGTAATTTTTTGAATTTTGCTCGTCGTTTTTCGGTTTTGTCTTTGTCGGAATAGATTTTAAAGTGTTGTTCGTTTGAAATACCGTCCTAATGTCAAATCTGGCACCTATACGGCGTAACTTTTCGGATCATTCGTATACATAACGAATCAACGCTGTGTTACATTTACAGGTTTTTGTCGTATCTGATTGTTATTTTTAATATTTATGAAAGTTTTATCAACAAATGCTTCAGGATTGTTTATAAGGACTTCTTTGATAAAACGTTTCTCATTGTTTAATATTTCATCATTAGAAGACTTTGGCCCTATCATACAAATATTTTATAACACCCCTCTTAACATACGTGCACTGATTTGAATTAAAATTTAAATATCTGCTGGTTTTCTATAAACACTTGTTTCGATTGTACAATTTACTCTTTTAATTAAAACATCTAGAAATGAGAATTCATTTCTAGATTCCTTTTCTAAAGAAATCCTGCTGATAGAAATCATTTTACAACTGAAAATAAGTTGTTTTGATACACATAGTTAAAAGTGCCATTATAGTATTTAAACTAAATTTAGTAATTTTCCCAGTAATACTGGTTAATTGTATTATTTTGTAGATTCCTCAGACGTCGCGTCAGTTACATGTGGCAGGAAGTCCCAAAGAGAAAGGCAGAAGTATTAAGAAAATGCCACAAATAACATATAGACACAAAAAATCATAATTCATGGGGCGGAAAAATTTCTTCTTGCGCTGGACAGCCCTGACTGTATCTGCTCTTTCGATAAAATAACAGTAATAACAATAAGACACCATGAAGAAAATTAACCCTGCAATTACTTTATCATAGATAACGTGTATTATTTTATAACGTTTACATTAATGTTGACGTGTGCTGCAATCAAGCACAGGGGGTTATTGCCCTTGCAGCTCTCCATAGATCCGCCACTGTGTACATATTCAACCACGCGGAGCCCGCTCAGTAATTTAAATATTAAATTGTCCTACCATTGTTGTGAAATAACAGATACAATATTAGATTTGTTTTATTGACCTAGATTTCAGAAAATCATTTGACTGTATTGAATCAAATCTACAAACGCTGGACTCGCTTATGTAAACTTCTATCTCCTATTTTATTAGTATAGTTAGTACAGTTATCATCGAGGTTATTATCAATCTGCAAGTAGATATAATAATAGATAATATGACTAGAATATAAATAAAGTTTACATTGTTTATTGTCAAATAGCAACACATTCATCGTATTTATCAATTATAAAATTGTTTTCAAGTTACGTGTAAAATTAAACTATGAAACTAACACTTCAGTTATAATTGTAAATAAATTAAAAAATGTATATATTATACAAATATATTTCAATTGTACTATTTTTTTTCCTTCACTGGCTTTGGATGCCTCCATTCAGCCACGATGTTTCTTGTTCAATAGGCAACGGTTTCTCTCACTTCATTAAACATATCATAAATAAGCTATAATTGAAACCTATAATTCAAAAAACTAATCGATCGATAACCTACCACGAGAGGACCAACTAGTACCGATTAAAAGACATACTTATTTCACTCAAGGATTACTGCATTACTGGACAGGGTCACACACTTCACGTCAAGGTGCTCCTTATGACGCCTTTGTTTAATACGTAACACACACGGGGCATCAGTAATATAAAAACAATGGGTATAGGGACAGAGGAACTCCTCTAATCCTAAATTTTGACGTGACAGCCTAATAAACTCCTAAAATATATATTTCAACTTCTCGTTTGTGGTTACTATTAGTCGAGGAAATGAGGCATTTAACCCCAACATGAGACTCCGCCCCACCTGATTTTTATGTGAGACGGTGCAAAATGTCCCTAGAGATGCATAAAATAAAATCAGGGTCATGGGAACTGGTGCTTTTTCGATTTCCGGTCGTAAACTAGGGCAGAAGTTCGCTATTTCCGGTCACAACAATTTTTTTTTAAGTTGGAAAAACCATTAGTACATTTTAGACAATTTTAAGCATTTTTTGACTCTTGACATTTTTTACCTAACGTCAGCCTTCTCGAGATATAAGCGTTTAAAAAAAAACTTGTGCTTTCTTTTTTCCAAAAAATAGTGTTTAGGATTATTATAGGACGTTCGTTATAAATTAAAACATGTGGACTTTATATATTGGACAAGTCTAAGCATTTTTTAACTCTTGACATTTTTACCTATACTAACCGCACCCTTGTCGAGATTTAAGCATTAAAAAAAAACGTATATTTAAGCTTTTTCTGGCATTATCTGATTCTTGATATTTTTTTCCTAACCTCGCCCTTGTCGAGACATGGGCATTTAATAATTAAAAAAACGTATATTTAAGCTTTGCTTTTCAAAACAAGACTATTTACGATTATTTATGGGCGTTTATTATGGATTAAAACATGTGGACTTTATATTTTGGGCAATTTTAAGCATTTTTTGATTCTTGACATGTTCTACCTAACTTCACCCTTCTCGAGACAAGCGTTTAAAATAAAACAAAAAGTGTATTTCCATATTTTCTAAAAACTAGTATTCTTGATCGTTTATTATGAATTCAATCATGTGGACTCTATATTTTGAGCAATTCTAAGCACTTTTTGATTATTAACATTTTTTACCTAACCTCACCCTTCTCATCTAAAAATGCTAAAACGTATATTTAAGCTTTTTTCTTCAAAAAAACTAGTATTTACGTTTATTATGAATTAGAACATGTGGACTTTATATTTTGGACAATTCTAAGCATTTTTTTTACTCTTAACATTTTTTACCTAACCCCTCACTTAACGAGATACAAGCGTTAAAAAATAACTTTTTTTTTTTTAAATTGTATTTGCTTTATTTTTGAGCGGTATGATTATCAATTAAAACATGTGTATGTTCTGACATATTTTAAAAAAGCTTAATATAACAACCTTAATTTTTTTTACTGAAAAAATTTTACGAACCAATGCTTAGAATTGTCCAAAATATAAAGTCCACATGTTCATAATAAACCCCCAAGAGAACGAGGATTTCTTTGCGCAGGGTTACGCAGATGACCTTGCAATCATCATCTCGGGAAAATTCCCAAATACGGTCAGCGGACTCTTGCAAAGGGCCCTGCAGATCGAACAGATATGGTGCAACGACCAGGGCCTTAGAGTTACCCCCTCCAAGACGGAACTGGTCATTTTTACAAGGAGACGCAGGCTAGACGGTTTCGTCGCACCCGTGCTCTACAATACCACTGTAACGATCTCAAGGACAGTGAAGTATCTGGGGGTTATCCTGGATTCTAAGCTGACCTGGAAAGATCACATAGAGAGACAAATACAAAGAGCCACTACAACCCTCTGGGTATGTAGAAGAACTTTTGGTAAAACTTGGGGGTTAAACCCCAGGGTAACAATGTGGTCCTACACTGACATAGTTAGACCAATGATTACGTACGCTTCTGTCGTCTGGTAGCCTGCCGTAACTAGGCGAAACATACGGCAGAAGCTAACACAACTCCAAAGACTTGGCTGTTTGGGAGTCACAGGAGCAATACGTACGACCCCCACAGCAGCTCTGGGGGTTCTTCTGGACCTCGTGCCCCTTTACTTGGTGATTGTGGCCGAGGCTCGGAAAGCGGCCTACAGACTGAAATGTGGAGGTCAGTGGAAGTTCGGAGGAGAGCAATTAGGTCACACAAGGGCCCTATCTGACGCGATAGGGGCCCATCCACTCCTGGAGGCCAGGAGTGACGATGTGGTGCCTTCCTTCTCCTTCGCACAACCCTTTGAGGTGGTCATCCCCAAAAGAGAAGACTGGAACCCACTCCAGGACATACTCGGGCCTGCCGATATCGTCTGGTTTACAGACGGATCGAGGCTAGAGGAAGGTACCTGAGATCTTCGCTATCTTGGTCTGTGCACAGGAGAATATCCGAAGGGAATACTCCAACAAACACATACACATATGCAGTGACAGTCAAGCGGCCCTCAAGGCCCTTGCATCGACAAGGACCAAATCAAAATTGGTTCAAAACTGTAAACAGGCTCTCTACGAACTTGCTAACTGCGTCAGGCTTCTCTGGGTGCCTGGACACAGCAACATTGAGGGTAACGAGCGGGCAGACGCTCTGGCCAGAGGGGGCTTTCGAAGGCCTCTACTGGGTCCGGAGCCGGCCCTAGGTTACCCTAGATCCAACGCCAGGAGGTTAATAGAAGACTGGGCCCGTTCCCAGTTCATTAACTACTGGGCTTCCTACCCAGGACTCCGGCAAGCGAAGCTCCTCATCTCAGGGCCCTTGCCGGAGAGAACAAAACAAATTCTGCGACTAAGCAGAAAACGAGTCAGAGTCGTGATAGGTCTCTTGACCGGAAACGGCTCTTTCAGGAAATACCTGCACACCATGGGGGTGGTGGACCACCCCGACTGCAGGTTTTGCGAGGACGAGGAGGAAACTTCCATCCACGTATTGACTTCCTGCCCTAGGTTGAACCTGAGGCACAAACACCTCGGCATTGGCTGCTGCTGGAGGAAATAAGAAATTCCCCCGTAGGGAGGATTTTGGCCTTTGGGCTAGAATTCGGCCTGAATGGGGATTTTCAATAAAAAAAAAGCCCAAATACTCGTTTTTATTTTTCTTTAAACGCTTATATCTCGAGAAGAGTGAGGTTAGGTAAAAAATGTCAAGAGTCAAAAAATGCTTAGAATTTTCCAGAATATAAAATATGTTATTTTTTTCAACTTAAATTTTTTTATGGAAATAGGGCACTTCTGTCCCAGTTTACGACCGGAAATCGAAAAAGCGCCAGTTCCCATGACCCCGACTTTGTTCTATACATCTCTACATCTCTGCAACATTTTGCACCGTCTCACATAAAAATCAGGTGGGGCGGAGTTTCATGTTGGGGTTTCGGCTTTTTTCCTGCTTCATATCCTCGACTATACGTATAGTAGCGAGATACTATCCATAGGTAGCGGAACACGATTCTCCAACATTTTTTTTTTCAAGAAATTCACACCAATTAAGTTAAAATTGCATTCAAATATCCACTGATTAATGTCGCCAATATTTCCGTTACAGTCACAGAATGGACTATCAACGATTTTCATTTTGAACAGCAATGATCTGAAGGCTTCATGACCAAATAGGCAACGAATGTGTTACAAATATTTGTCTGATGTACGGAAACGAAACGGAAGATGGTTTGGATACTATTATTTGATTTTTAAAATTTGATGACAATTTCATTTGATGTTATTTTATCCTCCCCATCCTAGAATAGGGGAGGTTAGGTACTGCAATTGGTCCAAAATTTAAAATTGATATAAGGCCAGATATTTACGTTTTGAAGCCGCAGGAACACGAAGAAGTGGTTTTAAAAAATGTGTGGACATGATAGTGCCGAAACCAGCGAACCGATTTTGATGAAATTTAGCACAAGGATAATACTGGTACACTTTAGTTTGAAAATCATAAAAAAAAGACCGACAAAAGAATCGTTGATATAATGAGCGATGTTATGAACGTCGACCGAAAATTTTTAGAATTACTTTTTTATTTATGGTAAATATTGTTTTACTACTTTATGTTAATTGATAGACATGCTGTAAATTATTTATTTATAATAAACAATGTTAGTTTAATGAACAACTTCATAAATGATTCAATAAAAATAAATAAATATCATTTAACCTACAGCAACACTACCGGCAATATTAAGAATGAACCAAGAGCTTATAAGTTATAACAAGGGACTAGGAAAAATAAACTTAGTGGAGACAATTCGTGTACCTAATGAGGACGGAGTTTATACTTCTTGATTGTAAACAATTTTTGTAGAGGATGGTTCAGCGAGGCTATTTATAAGTAAAATAGTGTTCTGTAGTTTAATTAAACTACAGAAGTAGGAAAAAGTTACTAGCTGAAATATTGTCGATACGTAATAATCTATAGAATTATATTGCATATTATATTAATTTGTCATTTTTTTTTCATTTTGGATTTCCTATTAGATTCTAGTTAAGAAAAGTATAAGGAGTAGGTGACCCAAGAATAATTTCTTGAAGAGAAATGCGTGGTTGAAAGAGTTGTAGAATTACTAAGATACCGAGAAAAGCTGCCGAAATTAAACTAAAAAGATGAAAAGAATTATACGACAAAGTTTGATAGCTACAATTATAATTTATTTTTTATTTTATACATGCCATTGTGCTTCAGAATTAATGTTTGCAGCGTCTACGCCTTATGTTTTTAAATGTAGCTCATATATATTTAAAATCTGTAAAACTATAATTCTTCTGAACTAGCAATTTTTTTTCCATAATATATGTCCGCCAAAAAATCTGCACCATATGGAAAACTTTTGTATACAATTATTTTTTTAAAACGGGTTTCAACATTATTAATAACCATAAAATCGACAAACATATTTGTCATTTCACAACTACGACACCTCCAAAATGTCATTAGAAATTTTAAACTAACCTGAAATGCCCTTATTTATCAAAAATGGAAAAATAACATAGGAAAAGTTGTTTGTAATTACATTAAGAATCTAAGTGTGAAGTTTGGTTTGTTTATTTCAATTTTTTAGTTTTATAATTTTTTTCCAAAAATATGTACCTACTTAACATTTATTTTTTTTTATTTTTCGTTGTATTAATTTAAAATGTATCAATGCAAAAAATACATAAATGTTGCATTTCTTCTTTAAATGTAATTAATAATGACAAAAGAAACAGGACAATCGTGGACTATTTTCAGTAATTTGCACGATAATGGGCTTAGATATTAAAGAAACGATTGTTCATTTAAATCAAATTTAGATCATATAAATAAAACTCAAAATTCCCATTAAAAATAACCTCAAATAAATTCGTATTAATCACTCTTAAGGTTTTTGAAGTAAATTTTAACAGGAATTTTGAGTTCTCTTTATGTGATCTAAATTTGATGTGAATGGACAATCGTTTCTTTAATATTTATAGCCCAGTTGTCAGAGACAGAAAATGATAAAAACCGGTCACTAAGTTAAATGTTATATGGCTGAATTTTTCAGAATAAGTATTTTTGTTGATGTAGAATACGATAAAAAAATTATAGCTGTAAGGTGCCGGCGAACCCTAAAAAAATCGAAAATATTGGTCGAAAT
This sequence comes from Stenurella melanura, assembly GCA_963583905.1. Classification (NCBI taxonomy): domain Eukaryota; kingdom Metazoa; phylum Arthropoda; class Insecta; order Coleoptera; family Cerambycidae; genus Stenurella; species Stenurella melanura. The sequence continues at coordinate 18,187,602 of OY757309.1, forward strand.
TCGGTCTTTGGTCAATAACTCGAAAAAATAAAGTATACATTTATCAAAAAACCAATAGCACTAGGCGATAGAGTGGGGAATTTCACATCAAAAACAAGAAATAAGTTTTGTTTGTACGGTCTAAAATGTAGGCTCCAGTTTTTTTTTTTTTGTTTATCGCAGGAAAAAGGAACGTGGCGACACATAAGCGAAGCGAAGCGTGCTACACTAAATTTGTTGTAACTTTTGAACTAATTGATGAAATTGAGCTCAACAAAGCTTAAATGAAACGAGAAATGTTTGGATTATCATATTTTTAAATATAGAATGATCGTATGTAGGAACAGTACATATTATATCAAGTCGGAACATAGTGGAGACAATTCGTGTACCTAATGAGGACGGAGTTTATACTTCTTGATTGTAAACAATTTTTGTAGAGGATGGTTCAGCGAGGCTATTTATAAGTAAAATAGTGTTCTGTAGTTTAATTAAACTACAGAAGTAGGAAAAAGTTACTAGCTGAAATATTGTCGATACGTAATAATCTATAGAATTATATTGCATATTATATTAATTTGTCATTTTTTTTTCATTTTGGATTTCCTATTAGATTCTAGTTAAGAAAAGTATAAGGAGTAGGTGACCCAAGAATAATTTCTTGAAGAGAAATGCGTGGTTGAAAGAGTTGTAGAATTACTAAGATACCGAGAAAAGCTGCCGAAATTAAACTAAAAAGATGAAAAGAATTATACGACAAAGTTTGATAGCTACAATTATAATTTATTTTTTATTTTATACATGCCATTGTGCTTCAGAATTAATGTTTGCAGCGTCTACGCCTTATGTTTTTAAATGTAGCTCATATATATTTAAAATCTGTAAAACTATAATTCTTCTGAACTAGCAATTTTTTTTCCATAATATATGTCCGCCAAAAAATCTGCACCATATGGAAAACTTTTGTATACAATTATTTTTTTAAAACGGGTTTCAACATTATTAATAACCATAAAATCGACAAACATATTTGTCATTTCACAACTACGACACCTCCAAAATGTCATTAGAAATTTTAAACTAACCTGAAATGCCCTTATTTATCAAAAATGGAAAAATAACATAGGAAAAGTTGTTTGTAATTACATTAAGAATCTAAGTGTGAAGTTTGGTTTGTTTATTTCAATTTTTTAGTTTTATAATTTTTTTCCAAAAATATGTACCTACTTAACATTTATTTTTTTTTATTTTTCGTTGTATTAATTTAAAATGTATCAATGCAAAAAATACATAAATGTTGCATTTCTTCTTTAAATGTAATTAATAATGACAAAAGAAACAGGACAATCGTGGACTATTTTCAGTAATTTGCACGATAATGGGCTTAGATATTAAAGAAACGATTGTTCATTTAAATCAAATTTAGATCATATAAATAAAACTCAAAATTCCCATTAAAAATAACCTCAAATAAATTCGTATTAATCACTCTTAAGGTTTTTGAAGTAAATTTTAACAGGAATTTTGAGTTCTCTTTATGTGATCTAAATTTGATGTGAATGGACAATCGTTTCTTTAATATTTATAGCCCAGTTGTCAGAGACAGAAAATGATAAAAACCGGTCACTAAGTTAAATGTTATATGGCTGAATTTTTCAGAATAAGTATTTTTGTTGATGTAGAATACGATAAAAAAAATTATAGCTGTAAGGTGCCGGCGAACCCTAAAAAAATCGAAAATATTGGTCGAAATTCGGTCTTTGGTCAATAACTCGAAAAAATAAAGTATACATTTATCAAAAAACCAATAGCACTAGGCGATAGAGTGGGGAATTTCACATCAAAAACAAGAAATAAGTTTTGTTTGTACGGTCTAAAATGTAGGCTCCAGTTTTTTTTTTTTGTTTATCGCAGGAAAAAGGAACGTGGCGACACATAAGCGAAGCGAAGCGTGCTACACTAAATTTGTTGTAACTTTTGAACTAATTGATGAAATTGAGCTCAACAAAGCTTAAATGAAACGAGAAATGTTTGGATTATCATATTTTTAAATATAGAATGATCGTATGTAGGAACAGTACATATTATATCAAGTCGGAACATAAAGAGATTTCCAATGAAATCGGTAATAGCTCTATCATTTCTACAATTATTAAGATAAAAATCTGAAACACATATTACTCTTAAGTAATGTATAAAAGATCCGATGGACAGGTATGCCAAATAATTTTTTTAATAAAAGTTATTAACGTTTATTTTACCCCTAGTTTCACGAATTTTGAGGCAAAGAAACATGTCTCTTTTATTTTCTTAAACTAAAAACAAAAAATGTTAATTTCATTTTTAAGGTACATCCCCTTGAAGTAATGGTGAGCCAGGTAAACATTCGCCTACTTTCGTATGAGGTAAGCGCATAACATACCTGGTTAATTATATTCGTATATGGGTATCGTTTGCAATATTCAAGTACGAGGTCTCGGGTGTTATTCTACCACAAACAGGCCTTGTAATTACTTATCTTGGTAGCAACGCTTTAGACTGAATTTTCAAATTGACAATAGAAATACTATACCTATTCGAGCAAAATGTTAATTAAATAGGTATACTCGTTTAAAAACGTTTTAAAACGGGAAATTACTGTTATAGGTGTATTAATGAACTATTACAATATTACTTGTTTATTATTGTAAAGCTAATTTAAAATATTTAACTACGGCTATAAATTTTAAATAACCTTGGCATTGTCTCATTTCATTTTGTTATATATATTTTGCATAGTATGAAATTATGAAATTTTCAATTGCAGTGATCACTGTGCAATTATGTGACTATTGGCAAATAAATGAATCTTTAAAGCAGGTTCCCGAAATAGACAAGAACATGGGATTTGGAAACTTTTGCAGGTGTTTTAGTAAGAATTTCATATTCGGTCGCCAGTTGGCGAATTGCTTATTACTTGGAACTAATAACAGGTTTAAGTGTTGAAAGTCAATTTAAGATATTCATAGACAAATGACATTCTATACAGGATGTACAGAGAAATATGATGATATGAAATAAACATATTTTTTTAAACAATGGTTTTCTTTCGCGGGCGCTCATAAAGTATTGCTGTTGCTGTTATATACCAACAAGCTAGGTATTCGTAACGTTTTATCACAATTCTGACTGTTGATAAAGGTAATATATTATATTTTATGAGCGTCCAATGGTTTTCTTTTTCATCATTATTTTGTAATTTAATCATCAAATAAAAATTATGTTCTACTTTTTAGTGCAATTCAGATTTAAAAGAAAATCATTGTTTAAAAAAAAATCCGTTTAGGGTAAAATCGACTTATTATTGTTAGTATAGACATTTAAAAAAATGTTTTCTGATTTTTTCATCCAAAAATAATTTGGGGCAAAAATCGCCAAATCGACCCTCCTCCTTTAAAAGGTGGAAATAGTTGCAAAACATGTAAATATCATGTTACGCCTGTCAGACCATTAAAAATTTCAGTTGATTTTATTAAGGAAGTGCAGGCCCGACGAGAGGGGGGGGCGGTCGGGGTGTTACTCCCGGGCCCAGCAGTTATTGAGGGGGCCCGGCAGTTTTGAGGGGGCGGCCCGGGTTTCACCCGAAGTCGAAGATTAGCATTTGCATTGCGTAAAATGAGAGAGTTATATTTTTAAATGATTGATCAGAATAACGAGTCTCGTATTATATATTCTTAAGGTATAACATCCCTTCAAAATTTTGATGGAGGTAAATATTGAAATTTAAGGTTTATCACCCCTCCGCTGTTCAAAATTTCGATTGAGGCAGATATTTAATTTTGAGGAGTATCACCCCCCTGCTCTTCAAAATTTCGCCGAGAAAAATATTAACTTCAAAATTTATATTGAAGATTGGTGGTAGTCGTATGTTACTATGCCAGTAATTAATCCTGGTGCATTGATGCTGCGCATTCAAAATTAAGTCTGACCAATTAATTGCCAAAAATTGACGGACAATTTTTTTTTTAAACGATTCATTATTTACCACAAATTGAGAAATTTCAAGCAGGTGCATGTTTTGAAATGTAAAATTATTCTTTCAATATAAATTAAAAAATTCATGAAAAATAACAATTAACAAAATTTTAATGGCCTGGCGGGCGTAACATGGTAACATGATATTTACATGTTTTGCAACCATGCTCACCTTTTAAATTTGAGGTGTTCCATGGAGTACCTTTTTTGTCATGGGAGCTCGGTTTAACTCCCTTTTAACTGTATCCGCTCTAATTTATAATTTTTCCCTTTCCCCCTCCCCCTAGGGGGCTGGAGAGGGTGATTTGTTTACTATTTATTCGTTTGCGGGAAAGATCTTGTTCTGCTCGCAATGTCAAATGCATTTCGCTCTCAATAAACCATTCCCTCGTCCACCCCTTCCAGCCCATAAAAAACCTCTAAATGATCATAAGAAATAAAAAGATCTCATGAGAGAGCGGATACAGTTAAAAAGGAGTTAGTTTGGTATTTTATCGAGCAAATATAAGTGTGAAAGCGATATATCTCCCCAAGAACGCTGTTAGCAAGTGTGTCTGTTTAAGGTAAAATCGACTTATTATTGTCAGTAGACATTAAAAAAATGTTTTCTGATTTTTGATCAAAAAATAATTTGGAGAAAAAACCCTCCTCCTTTAAAAGGTGGAAATAATTGCAAAACATGTTAATATGTTACGCCTGCAAGACCATTAAAAATTTCAGTTGTTTTTTTTAAGGAAGTTTGTGAGATGCCAGTGATTAATTCTGGTGCATTGATGCTGCACCAGACCAATTTTTTTTTTAAATGATTCATTATTTACCACAAATTGAGAAATTTCAAGCAGGTGCATGTTTTGAAATGTAAAATCATTTTTTTAAAGCTAAATTCACAAATTCATAAAAAATAACAATTAACAAATTAACAATGGTCTGGCGGCCGTAACATGATATTTACATGTCTTGCAACCATTTTCACCTTTTAAATTTGAGGTGTTCCATGGAGTATCTTTTTTGTCATGGGAGCTCGGTCTATAACAGCTTTACTCCCGGCATTGTATGCAAATTATTTTCTAACCCTCCTGGTTTAAATGTTCGGATGAGATGTGATTCGATTATTCTGAGTAAAAGGGATCGAATGATACCAAAAATACTCATATTTGATAAACCGTTTTCCCAGGAAAACGTGACAAGAAGTCGTCATTTTTATACGTATTGTAGTTTCAGTGTTCAGGTGCCAGTTTGAAATATGCATTACAATGTTTAATAGTCTCCCTTGTCAATAGAGTAAAACGTCAGACAAGTTTCGAATGCAGTTTAAATTTTTGGACAATTCCCAATTAAGAGTCATAAGAGGTATATTTTAAGACTCGCTTGTTCTATTTTATATCAAAATATATACGAGAATAGCAAAACGTAAAGATCTATAATTAGATGTTAAAAAGTTCTGAAGAGACAGTAAATTAACGTTTTGTTACGATACTTTTTATACAGGGTGTCTGGTGTACACGTATAAATATTTTGCACGATGATATAGTTAGCCCAAAAAAAGCTAAAAATTCTTATAATTTGTATTCTAATTTAAACATTTTTTTTTTAAATTTAAATTAATCAGAACTAGGCAATGTTTTCAGAGCAGATAGTACTACTATGAACAGAAGACGGAAGAGACAAAGATATTGTGCTTACTTGTGTCAATGATACGGGCTTTACGGTGTTGCTACTCTGTCATTTAAAAATAATAAAACTGTTTTATAGTACACGAAAATGAAATTATGCCCCGACGGGTGAGACGCAAGACGCAAAATCCTTTGTACGCGCCAACGAATTCCTTTGTCGGCATACCCGGCGCTTTTGATATTTACTAGGAGGAAATACTTAATATCTATTACGTCTACTGTACTTTTACCTTGCTTATAGTCTAGAATCCAGCTACTCAAAAGATGCTTTTAACATGTCAAACGAACGACTCGAAGACGAAGATATAGTTTTGGAAAAATATGTACGTTATCTGAAATGGAATGGAAAAAACATTTTCTGAAAATTTTTGTATTACTGAAAACTTTATTAAGTTAATGTTTACACTGCATTTGCTGGTTTATCCAGTCGAAAGCCTAGTCCTTTTAGATTCAGTGTTACGCCGGTCCAGGTCTACAGCGATGGTTGGGGCAAAGAGCTCAAGCTCGACCCCTAATCATCCGAGACCGTCATCTTTAGTCAAGAATATTGGCACAGTGCTGGATTTCCCATTAGGCAATGTAGGTAGCTACCTGGAGCAGCGCAAATTGTTTGAGGCGGCATGCCGCCAAAAGATTTTATGAGTTTTAAAGAGTAATAACAAAATAATAATTGTTATTCATTTTATGATTTTTAAAGAAAAGTACACACACACGCGCGCGCGCGCACCCGCACACACACACATACTCGAAATTGTTGTTAACAAATACTATAGAAAGCAGTTTTTAATTAAAGAAATTATCTCTATTGCTTGCAACTTTTTCTTTATTATAATTCAAATTCGTTTAACTGTCAGTAATTAAATTAATAATGGTTAATTTAATTTCAATAATACTTAATTCCCCATATTATTCATCACATCCAGTGATGTTAATTCTTATCACTAGATTAGATTAGATTTTACCTAGAGGAGCTGGCGATTGGCCTTGCCTATTGCGACCAGTAGAGGTCTATTGTAGTACTCCTTCTTTGTACCTTAGGGCTCCTTATCCAGACATGTCCTTACTACACTTTCAGTCTGCTTGATAAGGAGCCCTTGGTGAAGTTATCAGCCCTTCTTTTCTATTTTCTCGCCAAGCCGTCTCAGTCCAGTCAAGGCTATTACAGCTCATGACACAGACAGACGTACCTGAACGAGAACTCACCCATCCATGTGCTAGACCCGACCGATGTTGCTTAACTTCGCCGATCAAGTGTCGGCACCTGAACTGGTGACCGTACGAGGAACTGTTATCACTTTACCTAAAAACAAGACAACACTGTATGATTGCCATGCGGAGGAATAGCCTACAACTAAATAACGCAAAGCTGAAAAGGAAATGTCTCTTTGACCTTCCAATGCCGACAAAGGAGACATTTTTTATGAAAGGCAACTAGCAACATTCCATAGATCGTGTGTAACTTATCTAATGTTTGTTTAATACTTTCTTATTTCTTCTTAGTTATGTAATGAACACAATAAAAGGGCAGATGCAGGTCGCAAAAAGGCCTTGAACTTGATTTAATTTAGCCGGCGTTACCGACCTAGTCAATATTATAACTACTACTATTTGGCCTGCAAAATATTGTAGTTTTAGAAAATAGTTAGGTTAAGAAAAACCTTTAGTGCAAAACAGAGATTTAAAAAAAAGTTTTTTTTACTTCTTTTAGGCCAACGTATCATCATATAAAATATTTGTACGTATACTCCAGACACCCTGTATAAACTAACCACCAGATCTGATTGAGCATAAAATTGCAACAAAGAAAATATACAATTTTTCATGAAAACTGGTATTTTCCAAGTTATAACCATGAAGATTGGTGCCTCGAGACGGTTTCTTATAAATCGCCAAAAAATTATTGCATTTATCGAAAAAGTGGTATAGTACAAAAAAACTCGGAAAGGTATTTACACAGAACTCATCTCTTTATTTATACAGGGTGGCATAGGAGAATAGTAATCGGAATTAAGTTATTACTATTGCTACAAAAAACTTGACTTTTGTTTAAGGAAATATACAAAGTGGTCATCAGACAAAAAAATAAATAATACAGGTGCTGAATATGGAAGGTTGGCGTAAATGCCCTTACAAATTTCCACCATAATTTAATTATTTTTTAGGATGACCACCCTGTATGTTTTTCACTAAAAGTATAATAGGTGTCTTCTTTGCCAATTGTGTTAACTATATGCTAAATATTATTATCATTTGTCACATATCTTTCATTATTTATTATCTTTAGAGGTCCATCCTGTCTATTTTCCAGTGGAATTCCACCCATTTCTTCGATGGCAGTAGCATCAACTACTTACCAAATTTTACTGCTCTTCATCAAATAATTTTTTAGATATAGCCGACAACAGACCGACAGACAGGCGAACTTCATTTTATCAATTTACATCGTCTGAAACGTGAAAATTCGAAGAAACCTCGGAGGGTGATTTTTTCATGAATACAATACTTCCCTTCGGTAAGCGAGGGAAGTACCAAAAAGAAGTTTATAAAATAACAAATATTTTGGTGTGTTCTGTATTTATATAAGTTAAATATTTCTATATGAAGTTTAAAGATGACGCTCTAACATTTTATAAGTCAAGATAATCTCAAATATATCTCAAAAATAATCATGTTTGACGTTAAATATACAAGCGACAGAAATTAAAGGTTTTCTTTCCTTTAAAATGTTTCTCTCTATCTTTACAACTTAAAAAATAATGATGTTTTGTGATGTAATGAATGTTTTGTGGATAAGAAGAAATAAAATATTTTAAAACTTGACCGTAGAATAAAATTTAAAAAAATTCGAATTGGTTTTTGTTAATATACAGTATTATGAACATGCCCTATTTTTTTATAGTTTTAAGATACCTACACATTTTAGAAAATATTATACTTTAAATTATAGAAAAATCTGGCTATTTTGCTGTAAAATCCATTTGTTCAAATAACTCAAAAACTAATGCATTAAGTAGACAAAAAAAATTATAGAATATAAAATAGCTCGATTTCTTCGATATTGTTACGTATTTCCACCCCTTAGGAAACACCCTGTATGAATCCGTGGGTTCTAAATAATTTTAACAAGGGGTAAACCACTAACACTTTATTTAATAATTTACTGATTATACAATACTTCTTAATTAACCAAAATAACTTTACACTTTTTTTACTTAATATTTAACCTCACTTTTCAACTTCTTCACTTTTATATAACTTCTCATTCCCGCCATGGAATCTCGCCTTATATACTCTGAAATTGCCTCTAGAGTTATCTAGAACATAATCGAGAATCTTCTTCCACCACACTCCAGAAAACTCTATCTCTTTCTACAACTTTCCAGGACGTCACTATTAGTCATGGGCGTATCATAGGGGGTGTGTGCATAACACTGCCCCCTCCTTAAGCATGTATATTTCGCCAGTCTATCCAAATGCACAGATCTTCATCCTGGACTTTCTGCTCTGCTGAATCCGATAGACGACATCATTAATTCGGGTGATTTCGGCGACTTTCCTTTCCTTCGCTGCGAGTTGTACAGCCAAGCCAGCTCACCCACCTTGATGATCCCTTTTGAACTACCCTTCCGGTCGTATCGAACCTTCATTCGGTCACTGGCTGGTATGATGGCTCCACTATATCGTTAGCCAAACTCTTGAAAGGAGCTCCGGCGTTGAACTGCTTCATTTCACCCTTACTTGCAGTCTGTGGTCCCTTACTGGCTGCACAAATCTTGCATTTGCGACACCAAGCCTTCACATCCTGATGACTATCCAATAAAATCGTTTTCGTATTTTCTTCAGGGTCTTGTTAACACCGAAATGTCCACCGGATGTTCTATCGTGCACTTCCTGAAGCACTTTCGCTACTCGACACCTAGGAACCACTAGTATAGGCCCAATTTGCTCATCGTTCAGTTGTTGTTGTCTGAGCGCTTCATCTGCCCTATCATCCGGCACCTCCACCTTGACAGTGTTGACTGCTCCCGTGACCTGCAGTTTCTCCTGGTGGCAGTACCTGCAATCCTCCTTGCACCCTCTTTCGGACAAAATGTTTGCGTTTTTCTGAGGTTTCGTTTTATTTCCACATCCTTGTAGTGGTGGACTTCTCGTAATACTCCCAAGCTGGAAAGTCTTCACTTCTCTAGGGGCACCACGTTCCTTATCTTCTGACATAGCCTCACTGGTACTGGCTTCCTCTATTCTCTCCAAGCTCCTCTGTGGACATTCTAGCTGGATATGTCCTAGTTCTCCGCACCTGTAACATTTCATACGCCGTCCGCTTGCCCTTTCACTACTTTGTTTATTCTGTGTCTCTTCCATGTCTCCAGTATTCACTTTCCTCGAGTTCCACTGTCGACAGTCTCGTTTGATATGCCCTGCTCTGCCACAGTTGTAACATTTAGTACCCTCACTTGGCTTTTCCTTATTTTGCTGGCAGTTACTGGCTCAATTAAATCCTCCAAGAAGACAAGAATTCTTGGAGGATTTAATTGAGCCAGTAACTGCTTGCACATTTTATAATTCTCGATCAACCTAGGGTCCTAGTTCTTCTTTTCTGGTTGCGATTTTTCGATACTCACAGCTTGTACTCCTGGCCTCGGGGTATCCTGAAGGACAGCTTCCACCTCGAGTGCACGCACCAACGCTTCGTTGCTATTCTGGTATCGAGGTAACCTGTGAACTCGCCTGATCTCATCGTCCTGTATACCATCCAGAAAAGCCCCTACTGCCAGCTGGTCTTGGAATTCTTTAGGTACATCCGGGTACGCCAGGTGAGCCAGTCTCCACACAGCAGCTTTGAACTCTTGCAAGCGTTCCCCAGCCCCTTAAACACGTGATTTCAGCTGGGTTTGGTACACTTGGGCAAGGTGTTGTTCACGGTATCATAAGTCTAGGGCAGCTTCTAAAACTTTAAAATCCTGTTGTTGCTCGACTGGGATTGTCTGGAGTATTTCCAATGCCGTAGCCTTCTCTTTATTACTCCAACTATTGGCACATGCAGCTGCCTCAAACTGTCTCTTGAAAATGGTCCATGATCTTTGACCGTTAAGGAAGGGAGGTTCGAACAGCTGACCTGATATTACCACTTGCTGGCTTCCGCTATCCCTCAACTGTCGCTTGAGTAGGTCTATTTCTCCTCCCATCTCGTGCATTTTGTCTTTGATTTCATTTACTTCTTCTCGATGCCTTCTTCCTAGCTCTTCCAACAGTTTCTGGAATTGTGCAAATAAGTCCTGTATTTGCTTTTTGGTTGCCATACTTCTGGTTGTTATAAGCATACGACTTCGTTGAAGTCAAATAAATTTAACAATTACGTCACTATCGGTAGTAATGGAACTGTCCAGAGAAACCTCGAAACGGCACGAAAAAGTCTTATCTAAAATCTTTGTCGCTTTACCACTAATGTCCAAATAGAAAAGTTCCAGAAATATTCACGAAAATTCACTTAACTACACGAAGAAAATCTTGTTTAGAGTCTATATCACTTCTTAGTTCAAAGGATACAATTACAACCACTAATGTCCTAATAAAATGTTCCAAAAATGTCACAAAAATGCATTTAACACAATTTTTCTGTAAATAAGCCTCGAACAATGTCCAGTCAATTAGTCTTTCGTGTGTTAATACTAACTCCGAGAATACTATCCCAGTCTTCTCAAACACTGCCGAAAAATCCTCTTGTAAAATTCCGCGTCTGACACCAATTGTTACGTATTTCCACCCCTTAGGAAACACCCTGTATGAATCCGTGGGTTCTAAATAATTTTAACAAGGGGTAAATCACCAACACATTATTTAATAATTTACTGATTATACAATACTTCTTAATTAACCAAAATAACCTTTACACTTTGTTTACTTGATATTTAACCTCACTTTTTCACTTGTATATAACTTCTCTTCTCCGCCATGGAATCTCGCCTAATATACTCTGAAATTGCCACTAGAGTTATGTAGAACATAATCGAGAATCTTCTTTCACCTCACTCCAGAAAACTCTACTCTCTTTCTACAACTTTCCAGGACGTCACTATTAGTTATGGGGGTATCATAGGGGGTGTATGCATAACAATACGAAAGAAACTGATTTAGTTTTTTACCTAGGTCACAAAATGGGAATTATTAGTGTCTTGGTATAGTTGATTCTTACAACTCAAATCACTATTTAAATCCTCGAAAAGGAAATATACCAGCAATTAACGTTAAAAACATAGTTGTGGAATTTCTAAACGGTTATGCAAAGTATAAAAAAGCAAAAAACCTCACCACGAAATGGACATTGAATCAAATAGTCTAGGAGATAGATACACATAGGGGGCCTGGGATATAACATGTTGGCATTGCTGTTATGTTCTAGCAAATATTTTTCAGAGTACCTATTTTATCTTATGTTAGTTAGACCTCTCTCACTGCCCATTTTGGCGCTAGTTACCCCAAAAAATATTCAATTTTGAAATAGAGTATAACATTTTGGGGCTTGGTGCTAGTTGAAGAGGGTATCTTGGCGATCAACATTCGATATATGCCAACATTTTTTTCACCGCGCAATTGGTAGCACTGGCGACATCAAATATTGGCACAATTAGAACATAGTAAGTATAATACTTTCTGACCAGGCGGAAAATTTTCGTTGTCAATGCTCGTTGCTACAAAACCATATACCAACATTTTCTGCTTGCCCATTTTTCAGATTTTTGGCTATCTTTTAGCCAAAAATTGTACTTTTGTTCAAAGACGGGTCAAAACTGGTGCTTTTCAAAAAAAAAATGTTGGCACCATCTCAAACTTGTAGTTTTTGTACCAAAGAATAGTCTGTGAGATCCAACATTTTGTTCTCAATGTAACCCCCCCTCAAAACCCCCAAATATTCAAATATAGATTGCTATGCCAAAAAGGATACAAAAATGACACTTTTAGCGAGTAATGACTGAGAAATTTTCCTTCTTACCATAACAAAGTTCAAAAATCTCCCCCCCCCCCCCCAAAAAGATCCACTTGTCAGCCCTATTCCCATTTTTTATGCAAATGTATATTTTCGATCAAATAGTGGATTAAATAATGCTGTTCTTTAGGCAAAAAAATATACAATGCCAGCACGTGGGCCCTTTCGATCCAAATAACACCCCCATTCGCGAAATTTTAATAATTTTGCGAAAAATAGAATCTGAGCTTAGACAATGAATGTGATAATTAATTTTTTTTTAATGTGGTTGAAATAAGAACACAATCCCCCCCAAAACTCACTTTTTTCGGGGGATGGGGCCAAGTCAAGCTATTTACATAATTTTGGGCGAGGGGAAAATATGTTTCTACTGGAAACGTGCCATTTATTATTTGTTGCCAATTATTTACTTTACATACTTTTTTGTTTTAAATAAAGAATACTTTCACAAATATCTTTGGTAGTTTATAATTCCATTTACAATTCATTTCTGTACTATGATACATTTGCTTAAACATACACAAAAAATCTATTTTTACTATTAAATGTTAAGGTTAAATTTGAGAATTTATTATTTTTTTTAAATGAAAAATACATTTTTACATTCAGAAATATAAAAATAAATGTATGTATCTAATTTCTGATTTATGAACTTAATTTTCTTCACACTGCAGTTTTATTAATTTCCTAACTATAATCATAAAGCAAATATTTGTGTGTAAAGTAAGTGCAATATTTATTTTATATAAAAAATGTTCCACTATTTGATCGAAAATATAATTTTTTTTGCATCAAAAATGGGAATAGGGTTGATATGTGGGGGTCTTTGGGGGGGTGGGATTTTCGAACTTTGTTATGTTAAAATGGATAATTTCTCAGTCATTACTAGCTAAATGTGTATTATAAAAGTGTCATTTTTGTATCCTTTTTGGCATAATAATCGGTATTTAAATGTTTGGGGGTGGTTTGGGAGAGTTACATTGAGAAAAAATGTTTGCACTCACAGAGACTATTCTTTGGTACAAAAACTACAAGACTGAGAAGGTGCCAATATCTATTTTTTAAAAAGAACCAGTTTTGGCCAAAAGATCAATTTTTGGCCAAAAGATGACCATAAATCTAGAAAATGGGCAAGCAAAAAATGTTGGCATATGGTTTTCCAGCAATGAGCATTGACAACGAAAATTTTGTGCATGGTCAGAAAGTGTTATACCTCGTTGCAATTTAATATTGGCCATAATTGATGTCGCCAGTGCTGTCAATGCTCTTCAACTAGCACCAAGCCCCAAAGTGTTATACTCTGTTCCAAAATTGAATATTTTCTGGGGTGGCTAGCGCAAAAAAGGGCAGTGGAGGAGGTCTGACTCACATAAGAAACAATACTTGCTAAAACAACAGAAATGGCAACATGTTATATCCCAGGCACCATATATGTAGCTATCTCGTAGACTAAAACGCCTCACATTCTGCAGATTGACACTTATTTATAATAGTTAGGTACTCATTGGTAATCAATCGTATTTAAGTTTATAATACTTAGTAAATATTGACAATATCTAATCTAAAAGTTAATTTTAAAATTGCGTTGGATCTTTATCGAGACCTACCGAAATCTCGTACAAAATGTACAAGGTGGCATTTGCCATCTCCTTTTTATAAAGTATTTATTTAAAGAAAACGCCATAAATTCATCAAATTCTCAAGATGGTCATTTGTGTCGGAAAATGTTTAAAAATATCTTTTGGTTAATTGCTAAGATTAAAAAATATACAGGGTGATATTTAAAGTTAAAAAGTAATATCATGTACACTAATTTCAAATTTTTAACTTGAAGAATAAAGAAAACAGTGGGGGCGCGTACCTGATCTCGTAGGCACCCGGTATAATATTCCTATAGGTTTTGCTTTAAATTAAACATTAATTTGCCAGTTGAATTATTTAGGTGGGGAGTTTTAGACAGTTTATTTAATTTTTTTAACACATTTTCAATTTCACAGAGATCAGATAAATTAGAAAATTCAATATGGAGGCCTTAACATGAAACCAATTATGAATGGAACTCTGTGTTTTACTGTCAAAAGTAATTTAGATTTGCCTGTTGTGAGAGAGGCGTCGATTGTTACATCCCTGTAAATAATCCTATTTGATAAACAATAACTTATTAACTTATATGTGCCCTAGGTACATGGATGGATTCATGAAAAATTATATACCTATTATATATCTGAAGTCAAAACATTTTTGTCTTTTATAAAAATGAATAAGTATGATCTCATATTTTCTGTTAATCCGGAAATAAGAAATAATTGTAGAGGAAATTATTCACATTCAGCCACTTGCCATTTATATAAAAGTTGGTATGCAAGTATTAAAAACCTACATTTCGATTAAAACTTTTTACAATTTTTGTATGTGGGTAGTTATTTTCTATAATAAAAAAAATTGGAAGCAGCAAAAATTAAAATTAAATCATTAAATAATTGAAAAATCAGTTAAAAATTATTTACGAAAAGAGAAACTTGACAGTTCACAAATGTTTAATTTTTTTTTTATTTATTAAAAGTCCTAATTAAACTGGAAACAATATTAAATATGCGTAAGATATCAGTGCTTTACATAGTTTTCGGAACTGCTGACATTATTTGGTTATTTGCTATAAATTAAAATGTACCAAACAATTGATTGAAGAAGCCGTTACTCTGTGGTAGTTAATCATTTCGCACAAATAACTAAATAAAATACACTACTACGATTTCTACCATTATGTGGTAGAAAACAAAGTACTGTGTTTTGTTTAGTTATTTGTGTTAAAATATACCGTTTGCATGCTGGGTTGGCATATTTTCTACGACTACATGTAAAAGTTTTTTAAAATGTTTAACTTTATGAGTTTACTAATGGCTGGATTTTTTACAGAAAATTGTGTCATATAAAAAACTTTATTTCAGATTTTTTTCATTATTTTCGTCTAACGCCTCAACCTCCTTAAATGGAGAGAGTTTTAAATAATTTTGTTTTTTTCAATGGTGCTTTTAAATTTGATCTCACTTTTTTAGTTTTTGAAACAACTCGAAAAACCACAATCGCGCATTTTTTAAAAACTCTCATATTTCTTAACTTAAATTGTTACATCATCTTAACCTGTATACTTTGTACCAACAATTTGTTAAGATTTTTACAGTAAGGGTAAGAGAAGAAATAATGTTTTTTTGAGATATTGACTATAACTTTTATTTTTATATGGTCGCCATATTGAATTTTTTTATGTATTCAATAGTACTTTTAATGACCTTTTTAAAGATGTATGTCTCACACTATGGCAAAATTAGTTTCTTAATTGGATGAAAACAAATAAAACTATTTTTATATGCGGCTCAGTCCGAGGCTCAGCCATAGTGTAGGAACCAATTTTTCAATCACACACAGAGCTTTATCTATTATGGAAAGTAATACATGATAAAGCGCTTTTAACATTCAAATTTATATATCCAGATATACTACAATGCCATAATACAATGATTTACTACAACGGACGTGCCAAACTCGCATAAACATTCGTCTGTTGCTGGAATTGCTAACAGAGGGTGTGCCGATCTGATGGTTTATCTATCTCATAAGTTGCGTGTTTAATTTTGTGTGTGAATGCCCACTAATAGGCTTATAATCGTGGCATAATTAACGGTCACTTAAGAGAAGGAAATCCTGGCAAAATAATTGGTAATAGCAAATTTTGTGGCCAGCAAGGTCTCCGGACCTAAGTCCTCTTGATTTTCTCGATCATGTCATAAAAAATCGAAGGTCACTTATGTGTTTTAGTACACTATATACCAAAGCCTACTGTTAAAATATGTTTTTATTTTGTTTTCAACTAATTAAAAAATAATAATTACCATATTGTAATACATCATTGAAAGGAGAATTAAAACTGTTATAGAATATATAAAAAATCCAATATGGCGTCCATATAAGACATAAAATTTATCGTCAATATCTCTTACTTTTGTAAAAATCTTAGAAAAGTGCCTATAAAACGTGCAGGTTAAAATGCCGCAACAATTTAAATTACTATCGGCAGAAAGTCGGAACTTACGTGCAGTACCTATCACTAATATAAAAAAGCCGTTTTTGATTAGCTCGTGCCAATTTCACCCGCGCAATTTACGATGCCGACAAAATGCCAACCTTCCTTTTTCCGTAGAGACATCATATGCCCTTAAACTCGACGCGATGTATTTATTTAGATATTAATTTTTGGAAATCCGCCATAGCCGATCGCGTTAAGCGACAACCAGCCAAGAGATTTTCCGGCTTCGAGTCCCTTTACAGGAGTACGTTTTTAATTTTTTTTAAAAACTTCTTGGCATGTATTTTTTATTCTAAAATTAACTTTCGCTTTATTTTTACTCGACTAATTCTAAAATTTTATGAATTTTATCATTTTGCCTCTTCTTTCGTCGTCAAATCCGTGTCACTGTATTAAAAAATGCTAACGCCTCCGGTTTATCAATGTGAGGACACGCGAGGATAAGAAGTGTTATCCTGTAGTTAAGTCACAATTTAATAATATAGTAGGGTCACTTCCCCGACTGAGTATAGTCCACGCGTCGATAGTCTTACTCCTGCTATCGACGCGTGGACTACACTCACTAGGGGAAGTGACCCCACTGTATATTAAACTGTAGTAGGATAACTCATCCTCGATTTGATAAACCAGCCCTTAGTAAAGGAGCTGCAAACAACCTATAAAATATAATAATTTCGACGACTTCAACATAATAAACAAATATAATACTTACGAAAATTGTTATTTACTTTGTAAGGAATATTATGTACTCACTATTAATAACAATTGCAAAAAGAAACGATGTGTTACTATTCAAGAAAACATAAAAAACCAAATCGACGCATGGATCGCAATACAAAAGTCACTGCATAATTATGCTGAAAAATTCCGCGCCGCCGCCGCGCCGTGGTGCTATACTAGTAGGCATTCTGCCGGTAGCCTATCTAGAATTCACGAGTGGTTTTTTCGAATTATTTTAAAAAGTACAATAGTTGTTCAATCAAGTCTAAAAGCACATTGAAATGCCTACAAAATTCTCCAAAACGAAGAAAGACCAAAATGCGCCAAATTAAGGTAGAAGTTTTTTTAATCACTAGATTTTATGAATAACAATCTCTTCTGCTTGTATTTTTATAGCTAAGAGAATTTTGAAAAACAGTATTTTTTGCGATAACTCTTTTACTTGAAAGGGCGGAAAAGAATGTTTGAGGTAAAAGTTGTAGGCAGTGAAGAGGGAATTTATAACTTTTGTCATAATAGATTATTTCTCAAAAATATCAATATCTCGCGTTTAAGTGGTCCGATTTAAAAAATCCAAAGCTTTAAATATTTGTTTCGATGAAATTTCATAAACTGATGGAAAATAAACCAAAAGAACAGTAACAGTACCTATATGCATTTTAGACCGATTCTTAACATGTGGAACATTTTATATTGTTATGTATTACACCCCCTTGGAACTGGAGATTGATACGCCTATGCCTAATAGTGACTGGAAACTTGTAGAAAGAGATAGAGTTTTCTAGAGTGTGGTGGGAGAAGATTCTGGATGGATCTAGAGGCAATTTCAGAGTATATAAGGCGCGATTACCGGCGCAGAGGAAAAAGTTTATTAAAGTGAAGTTTCGCAGCGAAAAAGTGAGATTAAATATCAAGTAAACAAAGTGTAAGGTTATTTTGAAGTGTTATAGTCAGTAAATTATTAAATAAAGTGTTAGTGGTTTACTCCCTGTCATGTCAGAAGCGGAATTTTAACAAGAGGATTTTTTCGGAAGTGTTTGAGAACCTTTGGACAGTGTATTCTCGGGAAGTAGTTCTAACACAGTGAACTGATTTACTGGACGTTGTTCGAGGGTTATTTTCGAACAGGAATATAGTGTTAAATGCATTTTTTGAGATATTTTTGGAACATTTTATTTGGACATTAGAAGTTAAGTGACAAAGATTTTTGATAAGACTTTTTTTGTGCCGTTTTGAGGTTTTTCTGGACAGTCCCATTACCGATAGTGACGTAATTGTTAAATTTATTTGATTTCAACGTAGTCGTATGTCTATAACAACCAGAAGTATGGCAACCGAAAAGCAAATACAGGACTTATTTGCACAGTTCCAGAATGTGTTGGAAGAGCTAGAAAGAAGGCATCTAGAAGAAGTAAGTGAAAATGTACCGGTTAGAGGGAGAAATAGGCCAAATAGACTTCAAGAGACAGTTTGAGGCAGCTGCGCGTGCGAATGGTTGGAGTAACGAAGTGAAGGCTCTGGCGTTAATCGTGGCATCTTAATGGAAAGGGAAATGGAAATGGGCCAAGCATTGGAAATACTCCAGACAATCCCAGTAGAGCAACAACAGGATTTTAAAGTTTTAGAAGCTGCCCTGGACTTACGATATGGTGAACGACATCTTGCCCAGGTGTACCAGACCCAGCTGAAATTACGTGTTCAAGAGGCTGGGGAAAGCTTGCAAAAGCTCGAAGCTGCCGTGTGGAGCCTGGTTCACCTGGCTTACCCCAATGGACCGAAAGAATTCCAAGACCAACTGGCAGTAGAGGCATTTCTGGATGGTATACAGGACGATGAGATCAGGCGAGTCCTCAGGTTATCTCGATACCAGAACAGCAGTGAAGCGTTGGTGCATGTACTCGAGGTGGAAGCTGTCCTTCAGGATACCCAGAGTCCAAGAGTACAAGCTGTGAGTGTCGAAGAATCGCAACCAAAAAAGAAGAATCAGGACCCTACGTTGATCAATATGGAGAAAATGTTTACTCAAATACTGGCTAAATTGGATACTGCAGAAAGACAAAGTAGTGGAAGGCCAAGCGAACGGCGAAATGATACAGGTGCGGAGAACGAGGACATATTCAGCTAGAATGTCCACGGAGGAGCTTGGAGAGAGTAGAGGCCGATGCTGTGATGTCCAGGGGAAAATCAGAGGAAACCGGTACCAGAGAGACTGTGCCAGATAATGAACGTGGTGTCCGTAGAGAAGTGAAGATTTCCCAGCTTTGGAGCATTACGAGAAGACCACCACTACAAGGATATGACGATAAATCGAAACTCCAGAAAGATGTAGATATTTCATCCGGAAGAAGGTGCAAGAAATGTTGCAAGCACTGCCACCGGGAGGAGAAACTGCAGGACATGGGAGCAGTCAACACTGTCAAGGTGGAGGTGCCGGATGACAGGACAGACGAAGCGCTCAGACAAGAGCTACTGAACGATGAGGAAATTGGGCTTATATTGAGAGCCAAAGAAAGGGGAACTCGTCCAAAATGGAAGGATGTTTCAGACAAAAGGGTAGGACTGAAGGCACCGTGGGCGCAGTGGGACTCACTGAACGGGCTGTTGCGGAGAGCATGGGAAAGCCCGGATGGAAAACAGGTGGTTATGCGTCTAGTGATTCCCAGGTGTCGAGTAGCGAAGGTGTTTCAGGAAGTGCACAATGAAACATCCGATGGACAGTTCGGTGTTAACAAGACCCTGAAGAAAACACGAGAACGATTTTATTGGATAAAAAGTCGTCAGGATGTGGAGGCTTGGTGTCGCTAATCCAAGATTTGTGCAGCCAGTAAGGGACCACAGACTAGAAGTTACAGGGTTCAGACTTTGGGAAGCTGAAAAAAATCCCTGTATTTTCCAGGTTTTCCATAACCAAAAATATTAATTTCCATATATTTTTTAGTGAAGCAATTTTTTAATTGACATAAAATAATTCCTTGACTTGAATTGAATCGGTGAAAATTCTTAAGAATTCTATGGTTTTCCATATCGAGACGCAGAATTCCCTGATTTTTCACACAATTTATAGAATTCCCTGATATTTCCAGGTATTTTTTTAAGATTCTTAAATTCCCTGAGTTTTCCAGGTTCTCCAGGTTTTCCATACGAGTCCGAACCCTGAGTAAGCGTGAAGGGTTCAACGCTGGAGCTCCTTTCAAGAGGTTGGCTAACGATATAGCGGAGCCATCACCAGCCAGTGACCGAATGAAGGCTCGATATGACTGGAAGGGTAGTTCAAAAGGGTTCATCAAGGTGGGAGAGCTGGTTTGGCCGTACAACCCGCAGCGAAGGAAAGGAAAGTCACCGAAATCACCTTGGGATGGACTGTACACTGTTATTACCCGAATTAATGACGTCGTCTATCGAATTCAACGAAGCAAAAAGTCCAAGATGAAGATCGTGCATTTGAACAGACTAGCGAAATACACTGATGATTCTGAATTGCCTGACCGAGGCGATCCGGCTTAAGGAGGGGACAGTGTTATTACAGCCCCTTGGAACTGGAGATTGATACGCCTATGCCTAATAGTGACTGGAAACTTGTAGAAAGAGATAGAGTTTTCTAGAGTGTGGTGGGAGAAGATTCTGGATGGATCTAGAGCGAATTTCAGAGTATATAAGGCGCAGAGGAAGAAGTTTATTAAAGTGAAGTTTCGCAGCGAAAAAAGTGAGGTTAAATATCAAGTAAACAAAGGTTACTTTGAAGTATTATAGTCAGTAAATTATTAAATAAAGGGTTAGCGATTTACCCCTTGTTAAAATTATTGAGAACCCACAGATTCATACAGGATGTTTCCTAAAGGGTGGAAAACACGCGACAACATATTTCCTCAATAGATTTTGAAAGTATCAAAATCTGTTCAGGAAATATTTTCTTAAAAAACTTTCAACACTTTTTCACTTTGAAAATGTTCGAAATGTTAGGAATCACTCTAAAATGCATATACTGTTTTTTTAAGCTTATTTTCCAACAGTTTATGAAATTTCATTGAAACAAATATTTGAAGCTTTGGATTTTTAAAATCAGACCAGTTAAACGCGAGATATCGATATTTCTCCACGAGAAGAACCGAGCTAACGAATAATTACGCTATATTACTTATGTATAAATAAAAAACCTTTTAGTGGGTAAAAGTTTAAAGAATGTTCTAAACCAAACCCTGCGGAAAAAATATTAACTTATTTCGTAATATAGCAGGGCCAATAAGTCTAGTCAGTAGAGCCAGGGGCGTGCGAATTTACGAATTTCGTAATTTCGCACGTACGTAATTTGAAGAAATGAAAGCACTTGGATTGTGTTAATTACCTATGCATGAACTACCATATGTCTTAAATTTAAAATATTATGCTTAAATATGGCAATATTATCTTCACGTATTATAGCAGCGCAGACGCAAATATTTGTCCGTTGTATTAAAACCGTTACTGTTGTAAATATATAGGTGGCGCCACTGAATGTGTAGGATGGGCTCGTGAAGTTAGTTTATGAGAGTTATTCTGCAAATTGCACAGTAGTTAAACAAATTATTAGATATAAAGGCGCCACATTCAAACATTTATTCTATTTGGTCGATTGTACCAATTACACATAATGACCTAATCGTGGTTTTCATCTCTGGTAGGTGGATAAAACTTAATATATTTCTCTGAATTATGTGGGATTATATAGTAGAACGAGGTGCCGCTTAAGTATTACATAACAGCTACTATCCTTTGACCAGAATGCCGCGAAATATGACGTTATAAATGTGGGGCTTGAACTTTTAGTGGCTAAGAAATACATTTATATCTCATATTTCTTGATAAATTGAAGCTCTCAAAATCAGAGCATGCTGGTAATACTATATAATATTAATAATAAAAGCTGGTACAGATTTTTGGAATTTCTATTCTATGGCCTATGACAGCAGGAATATCCGAAATTTTGTATTTAAAAAAATTACAGAAGACTCATTGATTTGCATATAACATCGTTATTTTTCAAGCTGTAAGGATGGAAAAAAATCGATTCAAAGAGTACCTACTTCACGCCCTCTAATTTATATTATTTGTATTTTTAACATCATGCTGATTGTTTCTGACATATTAGAGATATAAACATTATATTTCGACTGATAAACGTTCGAGCGCCATTTTTAAACTATCATATTTTTAGAACTATTTATCGTACAGAAATAAACAAAAAACAGAACAGTTGTAATTTCATAATGTTATTTTTTGTATCATACCACTTTTTTCATAAATGTAAGACTTTTGAGAGATTTACGAAGAACAGTCTCAAGGTACCAATTTTTTAAAGATAAAATCGTAATCTTATAACTATATAAATCCTTATACCTTGGAAAATATAAATTTTCATGAAAAATTGTAAGCCACCTTTCTCTTACAATATGATTCTATATCAGATTCTGTGATTACTATTTTACTTTTTTGCCAACTCCTCTAGAGGGGGTGGGTACCACCCCCAAATAAAAAGCAGCAATTTTTAAGGGCAAGTTGTATAAAAATCACATTACCGATCGGTTAACTAAACGGAGGTAAAATTTAACTGACTTTACTGATTTAATGATTTCAGCAATTTCTGATACTTACTTGAAACTTTCTTGTTTTTAATATTATAATTCAACAGTTACCTCACTTTAACCGCTTATTTTTCGGCAGTTAAGAAATTGAACTTTAACGCGGGCAGTTAATGCTAACCCATTGTTGTACAACACGAATTTGACTAACCACTCTGGTTAAGCCTTAACTATGGTTTATACAACCCGCGCTAAAGGGTAAACTTTTTGTACTCAGTATTAGAAACTGAATGTAAAAAAAATCATGAAAGTCCATTCATTATAACTAGATTCCGTCATTTATTACTTTTTGTGTCTAATTGCGCTTGACTACTATAGTAGTCCAGTGTTTAACGGTTTTTCGCTCAGACTTCGTTCGGATAAAACTGATTGACGTGAAATTTGGACAGTAAGTAGGGAATGGCTCAAGAAACAATAAAAGTTACATAGCGCCGATGTGCGCCTTTACCCTGGGGGTGGGTGCCACCCCTTCTCAGGGTGGAAATTAGTATACTCGAAATAACAGAAATCGACAGGGGAATGAATTTTAAGCAAAAAATGATCAATAAAGCTTTTTCGATAAATTGAAACGTTAAAATTTCTTAAGGGGAAATAAAACGAATACCTAATTGAATTAACTTACTCTAATGATTTACTAAAAAAATACACAAAGGTAGAGCAATTGATATCAGGGTTGTGAGTAAACTTTAGAAAACTTTCGTCAGAATAATCATGTAAACAAATCATTAAAAGTCCAGCTGACATATAGCAAAATACAAAGCAAAACTGTACACAATAAGAATCCGTATACGGTAAATAATTAAACTAAACTAAACACGATC
Source organism: Stenurella melanura (assembly GCA_963583905.1). Lineage (NCBI taxonomy): Eukaryota > Metazoa > Arthropoda > Insecta > Coleoptera > Cerambycidae > Stenurella > Stenurella melanura. Next base: position 18,211,493 of record OY757309.1, read on the forward strand.
TGGCCAGAGCGGTAAAACAAAGAATTCTTACTTTAACATAAACAAGCTCAATTAAATTACATAAAAACACACAAAAGGAAATACTATAGACTGTGCATAAAATTAATAACAAAAAAGGCCCGACAATTAATAATTTCGACATAAACTGGTTCGGCAGTTGAACACTATGTTTTTATGCCCAAAAACACACAGGAGATGTCAAAATAGAAGGCGATATAGTTACGCAAACGTAACATGAAATTATTCACGCACTATAGTCTTCTCATGGGGTAAGAGAAGTCTTTACTGTACGGTAACACTGGATACAATAAATATTATTACTGGCCAATCGTGGAATGAGGTATTGAAGCCATCAATAATTCTGCATTGTCGCAATTGACTTCCAACAGCAACGTTTGCATCACGAGAGGCATACATAATATAAAAGATTGTACTTACAGCTAATTCGACGAAAACATTGCCTTGCTGTAGCTATGGGCAATGGAACACAATAACACGGCCAACCGCCTCTACGCCATTTTTCCAACGTCTCCCTTAAACCGACCAAAAACAAAAACATCGCCTTGAAATAAACAAGTGCCCCCTGCACCCTTTTCGTCTCCGTAGCACGTAAAGGTTAAACGGTATCTTACCTGCTAGAATTTAACGTTTTTACGAACGTACGAAAACAATCTTATAAATGCACTAATTTTATACATGCTTTTATTCAATTTAAGGTACTGAGTGTTCCTTCAAAACGTGACCGTTACAAAATCAATATTTTTCGAGTTATTTCGTGTCGAGTCGAAAATGTTGATTTTTCATCTACAAAATGTATGTCTTAGAGCGATTTTCATGAATAACTCGAAAACATTACGTTTTATCAAAAAAATCATCAGGAACAAAAATGAAGGTTATAAAATAGAGCAAATCGATTCTCTTTTTTATTTCTGTAGATCAATACGAACCGAGTTATGGCTCGTTGAAGGTGACTGGTAGCCGAAAACTGAATTCGAACCTTTCAACATTAAACAAGCTAACCTTGTATACTCCTCGCCGATTTACTGCACTTTTTATATAATTGTTGCACATTCTATTGGATACTCTTCGCAGCTTTCCATTGTAAATATTAGTTTTAGACATAGTTAATTTAATTACAAAACATTTAAAAAAATGTTTTTCTTTATTTAAAAAATTAATAATATTTTTATTTATTGATAGATTTGGTTCAAAATAAAATAGCAGTCACAAGACGCTGCAGAAAGACAGATAAGCTATAAATTTATTTTATTTTATCTGATTTAATTGATATTATTTTATTCTATCTTTCTATCTGATCTTTACCATCTTAATTTTTATCAGCTCGATTTATTGATTCAAAACATATTTTATTATTAATTTGGAAGGCGAAAATTGAAACCGATTGTCCGGCGGTATATAAAACATCCGAGATTTGGTTCCGGCACGCGGTTTGACCGTTCGATGGGCGTGTTCGACGGACGACCAAGCTGCGTGTTGGAACGAACCTCCATGGATGCCCGGAATTGGCAGCAATGCCCACCTTACGCAGGCAAATCAATCAATCAATAGGGTTATTCCTCTAGCTAATAGTAACTTACTGTCAACATTTCAATACAATTGGACTGTTCGTTCTTAAGTTATGGTGCTTATAAGAAACGTGACGGACAGACGGATGGGCATTTTGAAAGTTGTTCAGAATTCGATCACCAACACAGTGATATGAAAATTTTTTCTCTGCGTGCAATATTACTGGTTTTAGAAATGTGCCGATCGAATGCAATATACTCTTCGTTTTGTATTTGCGAAGAGTATAATAACGGAAAGACGAGACATTTTTGGAGGAAGACTTGTTAGACCTTTTTTAAAGTACTTGAAAAGATTTTTGAAGTTAGCTTTAGTAAAGGTCGAAATAAAATAGTTGTCTCGTTTTTTTCCGAGGAAAAGTCAGCAATGAAATCAATGGCTTAACCGCAAGAATTGAAATTAAACGTAATCCATTTACAATTTTGGACGGATTTGAAAAAAAGTTTGATTCAATTTTGAAATGACTTGAAATTTTTGAAAACATTTTCTTTTTTTCACAAAAACTCAAAAACTAAAGAAGATACGTAAAAAACGCAAGTGTACAGACATTTTGGGATTTTTTTTGCAAAAGAGCGTTTTTTTTTAAATTTCTCTGGGATGAAAATTAATTCACTTAATTCAATTAATCAATCACCGTTCTAAGTTAGCATTTGAGTGCGAGGATCACCTTTCCCGAGCCCTTTAAACTCAAAAATCTCAAAAACGAAGGGTTCAGGGAAGTTCAACTTTACGGGCCTTCTAGCCCTTGAATTCTCTGCAAAATGGTTTTTGGAGCGATTGGACATCTTAAGAATTAAGGAAGTTAAGCCACTAATTTCATTGCTGATTTTTCCTCCGAAAAAACGAGGCAACCATTTTATTTTCATTATAACTCCGTAAGTTTATGTTAACGACATTTACTAAAGCTCATTTTAAAGCAGGGTTGGCATGTTTCAAACAAAGTGTTTAAAACATGTTTAAAACATCGCACTGTGTTTTAAACAAATATTTAAAACATATTTAATACACAATGCGATGTTTTAAACGACTGTTTAAAACCAGTTTAAAACACAGTGCAATGTTTTAAATAAATGTATTATTTTGGAGTTTGTGGAAAAGCAAGAAAAGTGCCGATGATGGTCCATAGTTAACTCACAATGGTATAGGATAGTGTACATAAATAAACAGACTATTAACGACTTTATGTTATAATATAATTAATCAAATATGAAATACACAAATTAAGTCCTGCTTAAGCAAATAACACGAAACTCTACTAAATAAATATAAATGAAAACAAAACGTTTTTAAAAATAAAATTCACAATTCCTTTGACACAGGAGTCAGAATTCAAGACGACACACTGGAATCAGAACACTCAGATCCTGACTCACTATTCTTATGCTTGTGATTTTCCATTTCCATTGCCTTTGTTGTAGTTTTCATGTTCATACTGCCACTGCCCATACATTTTTTAATATATAACCTCATGCGAGCAACTAACCCTACCATGATAGTTTTACATTTTCTGCACTTTGCGCTCAAACACTTTTGTTGTCTACTTTTATTGTGTCTGAATAAGACCAAATTGTATCTTTTTTCGCCGTTGCTATATCCACGTCAAACGTGGATTTAATTCTGAAATTAAATCCACGTTCATGACGTCATGACAGCACAGCGTCGGCGCGGACGTTGACAGATTTTGACTCAAAGTGCGACAAGCCGCCAAATTCTAGGTTATGTAATATGTACATAATCAAGCCGAGTAATAATGTTTAAATTAAAAAAGAGAAATAATTAGATGATAATTATCTTTTTTACGACCAGTGTCACTGCCACTGCTACTTCTGACACTCATAACTGCAGAGACTAGTACAGACACGAGTAACACTATACAATAAATAAATAAATAGTAAACACACTGTAGTCTGCCTCATATGAGTCAAATGGTAAGTGGACACATGCACATGTCACATTTTATTCGCAGATTGCTGTAAAATCCGTTTAAGAGCGCCATTTGACATCAGTAGTAGTAGCAGACATAGTGTGCCTGGCACCATTCAATTCTAATTGAATAGAGTTTTAAACGTTTTAAACCTGTTTTAAACATATCATTTAAAACTTTAAAAAAAACTGTTTTAAACAAAAAAAAATGTTTAAAACAAAAAAAAAACTGTTTTTTTGTTTAAAATTTAAAAAAACTGTTTTTTCCAACCCCGTTTTAAAGGTCCTTTCAAGTACTTTAAAAAAGGTCTGATAAGTTTTCCTCCAAAAATTCATTGTTTTTCCGTTATATAACGTTCAAGGAGTTACCTCGGTGACTTGTGAAGCGGTTAAAAAAACATTGACATTAATCAGTCATCTTCAACGAGCCATAATTCGGTTTGTATAGTATCTACAGAAATAAAAACATAATACGATCGATTTGCTATTTTATAAGGTTCATTTTTGCTCTTGATGATTTTTTTTATAAAACGTAAGGTTTTCGAGTTGTTATTCGTGAAAAATCGCTCTAAAACATGCATTTCTTAGATGAAATATTAACATTGTTTTGCATTACACCCCCTATGATACGCCCATGACTAGTAGTGACGTCCTGGAAACTTGTAGAAAGAGATAGAGTTTTCTGGAATGTGGTGGAAGAAGATTCTCGATTATGTTTTAGATAACTGTAGAGGCAATTTCAGAGTATATAAGGCGAGATTCCCGGCGGAAGAGAAAGAAGTTTTATAAAAATGAAGTTTGCTAGCGAAAAGTGAGGTTAAATATCAAGTAGTAAACAAAGGAAAAGGTTATTTTAGTTCATTAAAATGTATTATGTAGTTCTGAGAAGTCATTAAATAAAATGTTAGTGGTTACCCCTTGTTAAAATTATTTAGAACATTCGGATTTTTACAAGGCGTTTCCTAGGGGTGAAAATACGCAACAACATTTTCAATCGCGAATATAATAGCCAGTCGTCAGGAGTTTTAAGGCATCACTAAATGTTATATGACTGAATTTTCAGGATAAGTTTTTTTTTGGTGTAGGATAGAAAAAAAAGTTAACAGCTGTAGGTTGCCGGCGACCCCTAAAAAAATCGAAAATATTGGCCGAAATTCGTTTGTGGCCAATATCTCGAAAAATAAAAAAATATATATATAAAAAACTAATAGCACTAGGTGATAGAGGGGGAAATTTCACATCAAAAACCTATATGAATTTCTTTGTTCGATCAAAAATGTAGGCTCCAGATCTTATTTAACACACGAGAATGCAACGTGGCGACACATAATTAAGGTGCGCGAAGCGTGCGCGGTGTCGAACGCGCTACACTAAATTTCTTGTAACTTTTGAAGTAATTAATGAAATTGAGCTCTACAAAGCTTAAATGAAGAAACATGTGACTATTGGATTATTATATTTTCAAATATAAAAATGAATGTATGTAGAAATAGTAGGTATATATAAGAGATTTCCGATGAAATCGGTAAAAGCTCTACCATTACTACATTTTTTAAGATAAAAACCTGGAACTTTCAAATATAACTCTTGAAGTAATGCCTAAGAAGATCCGCTGAGTGAAAAAAATCTCGATGTACACTTCCAAAATTTCAAAATCTTGAGAAAGTGGTAAAATTTGGCGTAGGTATAACTAACTTTAACCACCTATTACTCTGGTTTAAATCGCGTTATTAGATTTCTGTCGGTGCGATTTTTAAAGCTTGAAATGTGTACTTTAAAATGCTTTAAGGGGATTTACCTTCAAAATTAAATTAACCCCCCTTTTTTTTCAAAAATAAAAGAAAAATTTTTCTCTGCTCCAAAATTCGTGAAACTAGGAGTAAAATTTATAAACGTTAATAACTTTTATTTAAAAAAATATTCGGCATACCTATCCATCGGATCTTTTTATACATTTCTTCAAGAGTAATATGTGAAAGTTTCAGATTTGTATCTTAAAAATTGTAGAAATGGTAGAGCTTTTACCGATTTCATCGGAAATCTCTTTATGCTCCGACTACATATACAGGGTGTAATCAGTTTCATGTCATTAAAAAAACTGGTAATGGGGACCAATTAGACAAACAAAAAACCTTTATGACTTTTCCCTCTAGGGGCACTTTGAAAAACACTGATCTAGGTTAACATATTTAATATTATGGTAGACAACTATTGAGAACCACTGCTTTTCTTCGTCGATGGACTTGTAAAGTTGTGTGCAAAATATAACTTTCAAAGCGGCATCCTTTAAGAATTACATCGCAAAGAGAGTCGCCTCGAAAGCCGCGCGCTTGCAAACCGACACCTGTTTAAAAAAAGAATAAAGGAAGCCGCAAATGCTGCTTATATTTTGGATTTGAGTTTACTTAGCAATTATACAACTTTTAAATTGTCATAAAAAAAGTGCTGGCCGGCACACGCGGTGTCAAAGGATCATAGACCGCCTTTGATGTACCGCCTCAACTGAACTGAGGCAAGTATAAAGAGGTAAATAATTCGTTCTCTCTTCGTGCACAATTGCAAGCAAATAATGGCCATAGAGGTTTAAACAGAGCATTTCTTTACATGTGTGTTTTTTAATTTGGAACAAAATATTGGATTGTTTATAATTTAGAAAATTTAAATGTGGTTTATTAACATTTGTAACATAAATTAGTGTCCTGGGTTAAAAGCTTACTACCTACCTAAATGATTCAAAATCTCTGCATCTGTATCAATACACAGTTCGGTACGTCGAATTAAGTACATACGCACTTCGTTCAACACTAAACACTAAACTATCAACTAAACGTTGTCAATAAAGAAAAATAAAATAAAAACTTGGTACAAAAGCTAAAAAGAACGAACAAGTAAGTTGTGTCTGTACGTAATCAAGAATTTGACAACTTGAACGGTAAGTCAATAAAATAAATCTTAACTATAAATACACAATGACGCGAAATTCAAAAATAACAAAAACAACGAACTGTGGGTTGGACGTGTGTACATAACGAAACACCGACATGACAGTAACTAAAATATTGCACAAGGGAGAGTTAGAGTATAGTTTTCTTCAGATCAGATCTAGATCTAAACCTACCTCAATATTCCAGCAGTTCTCAAAAAAATGTATTGAAAATTTGCGAAATTTTTGTTTATTTTTTTTCTCCAAAACTATGAGCTTTAGACCCCATGTTATATCAGGTTTTTTTGTTTGTCTTGTCGTTCCCTACCACCAGTTTTTTTTAATGACTGAAACTAATTACACCCTGTATGTACTATTCCTACATACATTCATTTTTATATTTGAAAATATCATGTTTCTCGTTTCATATTTAAGCTTTGTTGAGCTCAATTTCATTAATTAGTTCAAAAGTTACAACAAATTTAGTGTATAGCGCGTCCGATACCGTGTACGCTTCACGAGCCGTATTATGTGTCGCCAGGTTCCACTCTCGTGCGTTAAATAAAAAAATCTGGAGCCTACATTTTTAATCTTACAAAAAACTTCATATTGTCTTTGATTTCTGCGGTTATTTTGAGTGTACCAACTTCCATCTACGAGAAGGGGTGGCATCCACCCTTTTGGTAAAAGCGCACATCGGCACTATATAACTTGTTCTTTGAGCTATTCCCTACCGACCGATACTGTCCAAATTTCATGTCAATCGGCATTATCCGAAAGAATTCTGAGGTAATAACCTACATTTACCGCCAAACACTGAACTATTGGTAGGTACCTAGAATATTTGAATTGATCATTTTGCATATAGGTACCTAGGTAGATATATGTAATGTAACATACCTCATATCTCATTATATTACATATACCTATATCTACACGTTTTATAAATTTGTTAAATATACAGAAATTACTATTGCGGTAACGAATGAGAGTAATGACTAGGTACCTACCTAGTTTTAAAAATTGTTCATTTTTGGCATACATAATATTTACATGTATCTAGTGGGCCGGTACTATATGCCCTTAATCTTGTCACTTGTCAGTATAGGTACAGTAGAATGAAAATCAAAGAGTTCTATAATATGCAGAACTCTAATAAAAATTGCAATGTTCTTAGTGCCTAGCTGTCCTAATAGAAGTAAAGTAGCCAAAAGCATTCTACAAAAACCTATAAAGCAATATACCTATTTATAATTATGAAAAATTAAGCAGGGAGCAAAAATGTGAGATTATAATTTTTACCTTTTCTAATTCTTTTTCTATCTCTCCGGCTCTAATAACGAGCGGTCCGCGAACCGCATATTCCATAACCTTGACATTGGGGTTTAAAGTTTCGATAGTTAAAGTAGGCTTTGCTTGACTCGCCATCGTACGAGAGCTTTGTTTTTGTGCAATTTGTGCTGTTAACCACTGAAACCCCGCGGACGACTTATGCCTACCGAGTGACGTATGGTTGGATTGGCGCAGCCTAAACCCATTGCTATAGTGGAGAGGAGATAATAACCGCGTGGATGACATGTTATTGGTCTATTTCACTCTTAAAACAATTAGTTAATCCGTGTAATCACTAATAATTTTTATTTCAATTGAACTGATATAATATCAAATCATTTATTTGCGCGATGACCTGTTTCTAGCGCATCGAGGTTTATACTAATGTTACTGGACACAAAAGCAAAGAATTTAGACGAGAATAAACCTCAAGATAAAAAATAAAACATTGCGATAACCTTAAAATTAAATTTATTACTTCATCTGTAGTGTCACTCATTATCAATGGAATAAAAACAAAATGTTAGAAAACATAATAAATAGTTATTTTATACAAAGGTTGCATATAATGTATTGATTTCTGTTGGGTAGTATTATAATCTTAAGGCGAACAGCTGATTCGTGTACTACATGTACATAAACGCAAATGCTATGTGACGTGACTCAGTTACCAACCGAGTTGGATATCTTTCAAAACTTTAAAAATAAATATTATATAAGTTAGGTAATAATATTTGTTGCTATTAATAGACTGTAAATATATATCTAAGCCAGAATCTATCTACTTTATATCAAATTGGGCACTGAAAAATAACTTTTAGCTATGCTAATGCTAGATCTCTATGTAGGTACGGCAGAAACCTTTAAGTCTTTTTCAGCAGAGAATTTGGTCTAGTCAGTTTAACTTTTCATTGTCAAAATATAAGTCAAAAGGTGTATAAACGAAGCAACGAGAATAACAAAATTTATAGAACTTATATGTGCAAACCATCAGAATCAGAATAACTAAAAATAGGTTTCTTTTTCTTTCTACAAGTATAAATAAAATTCAAGCACAGCCACATGAAACCCTTTTAAACTGTCAGATGAAGATGAGAACTCTTTGGCACAGAATAGTAATCATATAGTAATACTAGTAATAATAACTCTGTGTCTTTGGTCTCCAGTGTTGCCACGAGGTCAAAACTTGATTGCATTCCTGGGATTTCATGGCAAAATTTCGCAATATTGTATTCCTGGGGCCGTTAAGGCCGGAGTAATAACGTAAGCGGACACCCACTTCCAGCTTTTCGGTGTACCTAATTCTGAAGAGCGGGTGGTGAAATTCCTAGCAGAATATTACGAATAACGAGGGGGTGACTTCTTGCTATATAATTTTTTACACATCCTGTTGAAATTTCTAAGAACGGGGGGGGCTTGATTCCTTATTGCGACACAATTTTTAAATATTTTACCTCGATTGCAATTTCAAAGAGCGGTGAAGCGGCGGGGGGATCTTATTCCTTCTAGTGCAATTTTCCAAATTAAAAATGTATATATGTTACCTCTCGACATTCTTAAAATATATCAAAGTAATCTTTGTGATTCCTGTGTAATGTGAATTAAATCAAAACAAAATTTGGAAGTTCCAAATCGACATACCTAACCTCATTACTGGCCAATTCCTGGCATTAGGTCAATCCTGGCAAATTTACTGGCAGGGCCTTTTATTCCTGGCAAATGCCAGTAATGGACTCAATTAGTTGTGACGTCACAAGTTAGGCAACCTCTATATACTAGTGTCATGACACACGGGTTGCCTGCCAAGCACACTGGAACTTGAGCCTTAATGCATATGTCTATAAGGCGACATTTTCGAGGATAGAAACATAGCATAGAACTTTATTTTATTTCTCCTGTGGAATAAATATTTAAGGACTTCGAATACCTATTTCACATTCAAAAAATATGTTAAAATGTATATATCTATGTATGAGTTATAAAAACTTTATTTTAATTTTTGTTTACAGTTTTTGTAATACTTTATACTTGTGTATATTTACCGATACCTTGTCCATGTAATATGATAACTGAAATCTCTTAAATATTTCTTACACGGGAGAAATAAAATAAAATTGTATGCTATGTTTCTATCCCCGAAAATGTCGCCTTATAAACATATGCATTAAGGGTCAACTTTCAGTATGCTTGGCAGGCAACCCGTGTGTCATGACACTAGATATAGGGGTTGCATAATTATGTGACGTCACACTAATTGAGTCCATTACTTAATTACTGGCGAAACCTTCGAGCATATAGGGATGCTCGAAGGGCGAAACAGCAACACTGTCGTCTCTTTGGTCAGATATCAGACGCCTGCGCTATTCAAATTTGACCTATACCAAAGATTAGAGAACTAACAAGATAGGACAGTCAGACGGAGAAGACGAAATAGACGAAGACAGTTCTGAACTCCAATTTAAAGGGACACGACATCCAGCGGAAACGGTTTTGAGATTTGTCGTGTACACAAGGTAAATTCGGGTTCTGAAAAGAACTGTCCTAGGAACTCTCAGGAGTTTGCCCAGTTGACCTTGACGTGTTCGGGTTTGGTCGAACTGTTTTTGAACCAGTCCTGGTAAAATAGTTCTGTGTTCGGGTTAATTTAAGAACTGTACTCGGACGGTTCTAGAACTATCAAAATCAGTTCGAGGTTTAGAGCAAGTACTGGTTTCGGATTTTTTTTCACGCATGCTCTGACCAAACAAAAACAAAGTGCCGCCATTAGGCATATTTTGTTTGGTTATTCTTTTGTGCGTTTCTGGTTATTGTTTTTTTTTCATTGTGAAATCATCAAGCTAAATTATGGATTTATTGGAAATGCTGCAATCAAGTTCGTCTTCATCCTCATCTAGTAGTGATGATAAGTTTGGTTTAGGTTAGGAGTACCCCTACCTATTTTGTATCATAGTCACGGTTCGGATAAACGATAACCGTGTTCGGGTTAATTCATGTCGCTGATCAGTTTTGAACAGTCCCAGAACTGTCCTCAAATTTTTGATAGTGCGCAAGTAGTTCTACGCAGTCCGAGGATCGTTCTGGAACCGTCCGAAAATAGAACCCGAATTTAACTACAATTAAATGAATTTAACCAAGCTTACCAAAAGATAGGTTAGCTCACTAGAGTCGACAAGTGCTACGTCACGTATAGATCTCGAAGACAGTTGCGTGTGGCTGTTTTTTCATCATTTGGTAGCCTAACACGAAAGAATGAAATTATTTTAAACAATAAAAACCTACTAACCTAACCTAAAGAAATCATAGAAAAGTATTTGTGACAAAATATATTAATCATTTCTATATAAGTATGTGTTAGTAAAATTAATATATATTTATTTTGTAAGCAAAACATATTTAAATTCGCAAAACATAAATATTTCAACGGAATAAATATATTTAATGAAAATATATATATATACAGGGTGATTCACGTAGGCCATTCATTAGAAGTTTTTCAACTTGCAGTTGGATTAGAAACTTGAAACTTGGTATGCAGCCATAATCGATCATGTCTGTTCTATCTAAAATATTTTCAGTTCTCCAACTATACAGGGTGTGCCAAAAATTGGTACCAACTTTCTTATTTTAAATGGAAACCTATATTTTTCTTTACATGGTTCCATTGGTCTTCTAATTCTGAGTTTAGAGAACCTAAGTTATGTTAACTTATCTATTACAATTTTTGACATATGTCCAATTTTTTTAAAAAAATTGCCGCTGTAGTAGTTTACGAACAAATTTGTATCTCGCAAACCTTTCAAAATTATGAAACCAAATTTGTGAAGCAGTTAGCTGGAAGTCCAGGCTAACTTTTGATGTCCCATCGGTGGTCCCATTTTGTACCATATGGGCGCAGTCGATTTTCAAATGTCGCAATCAAAAATTGTCAAAAAGTCAATTTTTTCAAATGGCACCTACTATTTTTTTTCGCACCATTCGAAAGAAAATTGAATTTTAGGGTGAGTTACTTAAGCATTCCCTATACCTAACTTCACTCCATATCGAGTTATTCAATAAAAATCAAGAAATACCTTATCTTGCCGAGAGATTCCTTACTTCATCAAGTATGCCATGGAAACAAAAGACAGTTGTAACAATTTTTAAAGAAAAATATGGATTCTTATTTAATTACACACAGCACCAACAAATTATTATTAACGAACAAGAACAATGTTGACGAAATTCTGACGTAAATGTTCAATGTGACCACCATATTTTTGTTCAAATATTCTATTATTCTACTTTCAACGGATTGCGTAGCACATCTTTGCGCCTACCATTTCTGACGGCAGAAATGAATGCAATATTGAATTTTAGGGCCACTTTTATTAACATTGTGTATGTCTATCTACAGTCGTTTTTGAGTTATTGGCATTTTTTGAAAAAAATATTGTTTCTTTTCCTCAAGGATAGGCTTTGGAAACAATCATTTCATTTTAATTTTTACTCAAAAATCGTATTGCAATAATAAATAATAATAACAAAATAACAACAAATAAACAGATTAACAAAATAATTATTTCAATACAAATGCTCAATGTGTGCACCGTTTTCACTGACAGAATTTCGTCAACATTGTTCTTGTTCGTTAATAATAATTTGTTGGTGTTGTGTGTAATTTAATAAGAATCCATATTTTTCTTTAAAAATTATTACAACTGTCTTTTGTTTCCATGGCATACTTGATGAAGTAAGGAATCTCTCGGCAAGATAAGGTATTTCTTGATTTTTATTGAATAACTCGATATGGGGTGAAGTTAGGTATAGGGAATGCTTAAGTAACTTACCCTAAAATTCAATTTTTTTTCGAATGGTGTGAAAAAAAATAGTAGGTGCCATTTGAAAAAATTGACTTTTTGACAATTTTTGATTGCGACATTTGAAAATCGACTGCGCCCATATGGTACAAAATGGGACCACCGATGGGACATCAAAAGTTAGCCTGGACTTCCAGCTAACTGCTTCACAAATTTGGTTTCATAATTTTGAAAGGTTTGCGAGATACAAATTTGTTCGTAAACTACTACAGCGGCAATTTAAAAAAAAAAATTGGACATATGTCAAAAATTGTAATAGATAAGTTAACATAACTTAGGTTCTCTAAACTCAGAATTAGAAGACCAATCCAACCATGTAAAGAAAAATATAGGTTTCCATTTAAAATAAGAAAGTTGGTACCAATTTTTGGCACGCCCTGTATAGTTGGAGGACTGAAAATATTTTAGATAGAACGGGCATGATCGATTATGGCTGCATACCAAATTTCAAGTTTCTAATCCAACTGCAAGTTGAAAAACTTCTAATGAATGGCCTACGTGAATCACCCTGTATATTTCTACAATTATTATATATATTTGTACTCTTAGTAATGTCTTAAACGGCGCCTCATAAACTGATATTTATTTGTAAACAAAATATATTTATATTTTTACGAAGACATATGTATTTTTGCAAAGATAAATATATTAGCAAATCTTATAAATATTTTAACGAAATAAAATATTGTTACGGATTTCCACCTTTTAGGAAACACCCTGTATGAATTCGTGGGTTCTAAATAATTTTAACAAGAGATTAAACACTACTAACACTTTATTTAACAATTTACTGACTGTACAATACTTGTTTACTTAATAGTTAACCTCACTTTTCACCGAACGTGTCACTTCTAAAATAAACTTCTTCTTCCGCGCTTGTAATCTCGCCTTATATACTCCGAAATTAGCTCTAGATTAATCCAGAATCTTCTCCAACCATAATCTAGAAAAGTCCTTGGTTCTTTCTAGAGCCTTTCCAGTCACTATCAGTAGGCATAGGCGTACCATCTCCTTTTCCAAGGGGGTGTAATTCATAACACTGCCCCCTCCTTAAGCCTGATCGTCCCGATCAGGCAACTCAGAATCATCGATGTATTTCGCCAATCTGTCCAAATGCACGATCTTCATCTTGGACTTTTTGCTTCGTTGAATCCGATAGACGACGTCATTAATTCGGGTAATAACAGTGTACGGTCCGGCCCAAGGCGGTTGAAGTTTCGGTGACCTGCCTTTCTTCCGCTGTGGGTTGTACAGCCAAACCAGGTCTCCTGCCTTGAACCCTTCTGAACTACCCTTACGGTCATATCGAGCCTTCATTCTGTCACTGGCTATGGTGATTTGGTCTCTAACTAACTCATGGACATTCCGTTCACTCACTTCATCTACATAGCTGTTCACAGGAAGCCGTTCTCCACCTGGTGTTCCAAACATCAAATCATACGGCAGTCTGATCTCATGTCCAAATACTACACGAGCCGGAGTTTGTTTTGTAGTCTCGTGGATAGCAGCTCTATATGCCATGAGGAAAAACGGTATGTGGAGATCCCAGTCACGTTGATTTTTATGAACGACTTTAGAGAGATGTTCTTTCATAGTCTTATTATGTCGCTCCACCATTCCATCTGATTGCGGGTGAAGGGCTGTCGTCCGTGTTTTGTGTATTCCTAATAACTTGCAGATCTGCTGAAATACCCCTGACTCAAATTTTACTGCGGAAGAAAAATGTAATGTACATTTGGTAGCAAACAAAATATGCCTCAGTTTTAGAGGATAAAAAGACGAATCGGGCTTCTGTTGTAGACAGAAAGGAGTGAACACGAAAAACACGAATTCAATGCTTCATACTTCATCTAGCAGTGGTGTTTTTCGTGATTGGGAAACCTTAAAAGGTTTTATGAAAACAGAAAAAAAAAGTATGTCAGCTAAAAGCAAAAGATACCTAAATAAGATAAATAATCCATATTGGAAGTAATCAGTTCTTTCATAGCGACGTCTAGGAAAACCGTAATTAATTATATTTAATATGTCTAGATCGTCATCTATTTAAATTTCATTTTGTATTTCCATCTCTGGATTTTCGTAATTTTAACTCAACAACATATACAGTAAACAAAAACTAAACAGTTAAACAGCAATAAGCCGGAATTTTGAGGTTATATGTGCAATACGCATGCACGAAAACCGGGATTAAATAATTAAACGCCCAAAATTGGAGGTTTAACTTTACACTGGATTAAGCATGTTATAAGTGACGGTGCATAAGAAAATTTCGAGTTAAACCGAGTTAACCTGTTAATCTCGTTTAAGTATATGTACGGTGCATACGGCTGATAATGTCTTAAACGGCGCCTCATAGGTTTTGGATTTAAAATTATATTTTAAATTGAGAAATATATATATTTTTTAATACAATAAATCTTAAATAAATTGGTACCTAGGTATGTATAGTACACGCAAACGAAATTCGGTCGGCGGGTTGAGACGCAAGACGCAAAATCCTTTGTACGCACCGGCTAATTCTTTTGTCGGTATCTGGCTGTACCCGGCGTTTTTGATATTTACTAAGAGGAAATACGTTATATCTATTGCGTCTACTATAAATCATATAGGTTTTTTACTATTTTCACCATTCTATAGTTCTCTTTATATACTTAAGGCACATAAAACGTGTCGACCAAATAATGTCTTAAACGGCGCCTCATAGGTTTTGGATTTAAAATTATATTTTAAATTGAGAATTATATATTTTTTTTAATACAATAAATTTTAAATAAATAGGTACCTAGGTATGTATAGTACACGCAAACGAAATTCGGTCGGCGGGTTGAGACGCAAGACGCAAAATCCTTTGTACGCGCCGGCTAATTCTTTTGTCGGTATCTGGCTGTACCCGGCGTTTTTGATATTTACTAAGAGGAAATACGTTATATCTATTGCGTCTACTATAAATCATATAGGTTTTTTACTATTTTCACCATTCTATAGTTCTCTTTATATACTTAAGGCACATAAAACGTGTCGGCACCTTTGACTTTGCGGTAAAGGTCAAATACCCCGACATTTTTTATTTGCTTTAAATAAAAGCGGGTATTTTGTTAGGTTGGTAGGGATATTGACAATTATAAACCTGGCAATGCTGCATATTCATAAAACGAACTGTCATCGGTCAAGGACGTTGTCGGTGTTTCACATTTATGTCAAAAATTAATTTTGCCTTGTATGCATAACATTTTTTTCTGTCTTATTAACTAACTACAACTTACTAGTAATAATGGCATCCCCCGTTATACTCGCGGCCACTGCGAAACATACGGCAACGGTAAATATACTCACTAATTAAGTACCTTGTAACAGTTGAATAATATTATATTTTGCAGTTAATATTCTTACATGGATTGGGAGACACAGGGCAAGTTTTATTTTTTATATTTTGTTGTATTTAAAGGTAATTTAAACATGTTTTAACAGTCAGGGATGGTCCAGTGCCATGGGTGCTTTAAGACAGCCGCACGTTAAGGTGATCTGCCCCACTGCACCCACAATGCCAGTTACTCTGAATGCTGGATTTCGAATGCCAAGTTGGTTTGATTTAAAGACGTTAGATGAATCTGGCCCTGAAGATGAACAAGGTAAGTTATTGGTAGTACATATTTATGATCTTTAAAAATCCATAATGATTACTGACCTGAAAAAGCTGAAACCAAGGATTTCAGAAAGTATTGCAAAGGTATTAATTTACAGAATCAAAGAAATAAGTAATCAGTAATACGAGAAATCTATAAATTACATTATTACGAATACTCGTGATATCATTTTGTGAAAGTAGCTACATAATTTAAATTTTTAGTTACCTACTGTGTTTTAGTATTTGCTTATTTAATTGTTGAAAGTATAATAATTTAAATTAGAAATTTGTAAAAATCACAGTAAAAAGTGAATGCTGGAGCATTCTATTATCGAACATTTTACTTTCCAGCGATACTTTAAGTTCATCTCTATAGCCAAATTGTTTTCAGCTGCCTCAGTCATTGTTTTAACTACTGCCCTAGTGACATATTGCCCCACCGACATTACCTCCTCTAACTTCCCAAGCTTAACCTGTTCTGCAGTTGGGTATGCTAGGGTTAGATATTTTACAACTCCATTCTTATTCTCCATTGTGGTTGATGTCTATCTATAGTACAGTATTATATTTCATAAACATAAACTATAGACTGACAAATATATTTAACACATTCAGCGTCAAGCTAATATTGTTGAATCTACGCATGAGACCACCCATAAGACAAACTCGGTAGACAGCGGTGTCTGATCGGGCCCTATATAAAAAAATGCATATTTTTTATCACACCAGGCCATAGCGGACACATTTATAAAAATTGGTTAATTTCCTAGACCGCAGTGGTCATTTTAGCGGACACAAATAAATAGGCGGACACCGCACTATACTGTCGATACGGATTGATATGTCCGCCCTGGCCTCTAAAATACATTTAATTTTAAGTCATTCTCAGCAGGCCAGAGCGGTCACAATGGCGGACACAGCTTTCAAAATCTATATAATTTTTTTTACTAAGAACCCATGGCATATACGCTATTATACAAGGCCATGGCTGGCAATTAATGATAAAAAAACTCTTCGAATGAGAGCGTCCGCTGGCCAATACTAATGGCTAAGTAAGGCGAACAAATAAAAAAGACAACTTGTAGAAAATTTAATTCTCTACAACTTTCACATTAACCTCATGGGTATGCGTCATACAATGCATAGGGCGCGAGATATTTGCGAAAAACTTTGATCTGGGCAGTCATGTTGGGATTTTGTGGATTTGGGTTTGGGACACCTCAAAGAACACCTGTGCAAAAATTCAGATTTTTACTAAGTTGCACACATGCCAAAATCACGAAATTTGTAAAAAACGTCTTGTAAACGTTAGAAAATCCACTTATTTTATTTTTTCAAAGATGTTGGTAGCTTAAGAGCCAGTGTGCAAAATCGATTATTTTGAATACCTTGTGGTATACTGAGGAAAATATTATAGTAATCACCGTAGGCCGGGTCACAAGGCCACAGAGTGGTTTGATTTTTGGCACGGGGCCATGGAATAATAAATATTTTTGAACCTAATGAATACCTGCTAACAACTGCGGTATACGATAGTCTGTACAATTCTGGGTTGATAAAAAAAAGTTACAATTTTTTGCTGGTACAGGAAAAAGCGCAGCAAATTTAAAAATTGGTCATGATCCAACCAAATGAATACCACTTCTACTTTGCGGCAAAACATTTGTTATAAGTATTTGAGACCATGTACAAAAAGTTACCATTTTCCCATGGTCCAAAAAAAATTACAAGGCCATTTTAAACTCAGAATTAAGCAAAAATTGAAAATTTCACATAGCACCTATAAAATGGAAAGTTCTCTACGGAAAACGCTAAAAATTGGCATAGGCTTTCGGTATATCATAAGGAATGACGTAAAAGTTACACCTTTCTGCCCCTCCACTCGCCTCCAGGGGGACATAAATACGGGTGTAAAATAGTCATTTTGTGGACCCGTATTTATCATCAAAACAAGCAAACTTGTCTCTTGTGAATATGGGCCTTAAGGACTGGCAATTTATAGTGCGGGCCTGTGAAAAATTGAACATATTTTATTGTAATCAAACCACTAGGTTCTTCAGTTTGACTGTAGTTGTAGGTGAAAGGATTGCATTGATACAGTCGGCTACAGTTTTCTCATTGAGCGTTACGGTGCGCGCACTCAGAAAAATAAACCCGAATCGCATTGTAATCAAACCGGCCAAAGTTTTGTGGCATATGTTTTCAATTGTTCAAAAAATTAAAGAAATACATTTGGCGGGAATTTTGAATGAGGGGAGGAAGAGTTATTGGGGCAATTAGGAGCAAACCGTTGGATTACAGTTGGATTACAAAAGGGATTAAAATATCTAGTAAAAGAAAAGATACCTATTCAAACTAAAAAATCAAGGCTTAGTTACTTGCAACTATTACAACCTATACTGCAGCATTCTCAAGAGAACAGTTAAAGAGGCAAAGAAGCTCTCCAACATGAATTATATACAAAATGCACAGAGTAAAAGTAAAGCGGTGTGGACACTGGTAAAAAATTATACAGGTAAACATACAACTGATAGAAATTCAATTCTCACTAATTTAGAAGATGAACATAAAGACCAAAAAGAAATTCTCAACGATGTAAATACTTTTTTCTGCAATCAATGCCCAGATCTAAATGCTAGAAATGAAAATTATGCACTACACAATATTCAAAGAAATGTCAACTCATTGATTTTATTCCACACTGATTATAACGAAGTATACAATGCAATTATGTCACTAAAAAATACCAATCAGTTGGTGAGGATGAAATACCTGTAAAACTCATTAAAGTAGTAGCCTCCGAAATAACTCCACCTCTAGTGCATATTATAAATCTAACCCTTGATACCGGATATTTTCCAGACAGATTAAAAGTAGCAGAAATAATTGCTTTCTATAAAAAAAGGAGATAAAAATTTGATTTCAAATTACAGACCAATTACATTACTATCAAATATCAGCAAAATATTTGAAAAGATTATTTACAGCAGGTTAATATGTTTCTTTGATCGCTTCAACATCATATCCACGTCGCAAAATGGATTTAGGAAAAATAAGTCAACAACTACTGCCATATATCAAGCACTGTGCAAGATCATTAACTCACAAAATGAACGCCAACCTACATTTCTTATGTGCCTGGATCTGTCAAAAGCATTTGATAGTGTAGATCATTCAATACTACTAAATAAACTTGAATATTATGGGGTAAGGGGGGTGTCACTGCGGCTGATGGGATCATATCTTCACAATAGAGTGCAGAGAGTGGTTGAACGAGATAAGAAGGGAGAAATATTAAAATCAGAGATTATCACTGCTAAAAGGGGCGTTTCTCAAGGTTCTGTGCTGGGCCCGCTCCTTTATTTTATCTACACCAATAATCTCGCATGCACTGTTGATGAAGATGTAATTCAGTTTGCTGATGATACTTCTCTAATCTTTAGTGATCCATCAACTGTAAATCTTAATACAAATATTTTTTCTACACTTGAAACTTTAGAAAATTGGTTTGCTGCAAATAATCTTTTACTCAACACAAATAAAACTCAATTAATAAAATTTGATTATAGTCAAAAAAATAATGAGTTGACAGTCACTAATAGAACTAAACAGATTACAACTGTAAACAGTGTGAAATTCTTAGGGATTCAAATTGATTCCCGTCTTGATTGGCGATGCCATGTTGGGATGCTTGCAAGCTGCCTAGCACGTTACTGCTATGCCTTGAAAGTGATTTCAAGCATGGTTAATGCCAGATCAGCCCTAATTGCTTACCATTCATACATACAATCCAGAATAAGATATGGAATTATATTTTGGGCTAATTCTCCAGAGATGTTCCGTATCTTTATATTACAAAAAAGATGTATAAGAAACATCTATCAATTACAGAATCATGAATCATGTAAAAATTATTTTATCAATAATAAAATACTTACTCTGCCATGCATTTATATCTATGAATCGGTAAATTTCATCTGCAACAACAGGGATCTCCTTGAGAACTGCAATAGGCAGCACAGCCACAATACTAGAAATAGATCTGATTACTGATAGAGTAAATTTTACGTATATTCAAAAAAATGTGAAATACTCCATAATAAAAATTTATAATACATTACCAAGCTCAATCCGGAATCATCCGGTAAAAAAGATAAAAACAATATTACATAATATCCTAGTACAGAAGGCCTACTACAGCATTGGAGAATTTTATAATGACTCTAATTTCTGCCCTAACTAAATCTGTTTTCATAATCAATGTTATATTATATTACCTGTTTGTTATACTACTGTAATTAACTTTTTAATGTGTTTGTTTGTTCTATTTATTTAACGTCCATTTAAAGTTTGTTTTTAGACATGTAACTACATTTTATTTATTAACTTTGTAATTTTTTGACATGTTCTATACCATAAAGGTATTTTTGAGAACTAATAAAGATAATCTATCTATCTATCTATCCATAAAATCCAGGTTTGCACTGTAAATGTCGTCAAACAAGGAATTCAAGTTAAAAACTATCGCCGAAATTTTTACATACTCCAAACATTATATAAAACATATTATCATCGGCGAGAATTTTTATTACAATAAACCCCTATAAAACTACCCCATTGGTGGTGAATCGTAGTAACGTTAACTATATTGCCGTCTATTGCAATTCAAATTCATTAAAAATCCATTTATAATGAGATTCAGATATTCTTGAACAATTGGATCCATAAATACCTATTGAGTCTGTGAAATAACAACTGCGTCATCTGAATTCAACTGCAGTACTACTAGTTTGAGGTTTTCAAAATGGTAAAAATAGTATGATGCCGCCTCTAGCCAAGTTCTCCACCGTGTTATAATGGGCGCTGGAGGTAATGGTGTATTTGAAAGTAATTCTATAAATAACCGTACACGATGTGGTGCTTTCAGGAAAACTTTGTTTATACTAGATATTAAGTTATCAACATTAGCGTGGCACCGTCTAATAGTTTCAGCAATGCTATGGACTCCATGTGCTAGACATGTTACATGTAGCATATTGCGATATGTTTCTTTCATAATTCGTCCTGCAGCTTTCATATAATTCACTCCATCAGTAAGAAATAAGACTTTGCCCTTTCTTGTCCTTATTTGTCACCCCATAACTCTTGTAGACTTGAATTCATTGCCTTCACTATAATGCGACAATTTGTTGTTTCTACAACTTTAGGGGCGATCAAGTGTCCAAGCAGTAAACAATTTTCCTCCAATGTACCCACTAAAACATTCGCTACTATGGAATTTATTCTTATTGTAGAGAGTAGCTCATCTTGTGTTCTTTCTACTTGCGAAGGAGCAAATAATGAGGATCTCTTACACCAAGAAAGTTAATAATGGTTCTTGCAAACCGTCGCAAACCCGTCAATTTGGTTATGAAACGTCAAATATCTCCGAAATTGCTGGGTTTAGGTATAGGGTATGCCATAGATTTCGACTCAGAATTGTATGGTGTTTTCGAAAAGTCGAAAAT
The DNA here is from genome assembly GCA_963583905.1 of Stenurella melanura. Classification (NCBI taxonomy): domain Eukaryota; kingdom Metazoa; phylum Arthropoda; class Insecta; order Coleoptera; family Cerambycidae; genus Stenurella; species Stenurella melanura. The sequence continues at coordinate 18,233,243 of OY757309.1, forward strand.
TTATGGGGTATTCCATTTAAAATAAGCAAGTTGGTATTGACTTCCGGTATAACTGGAAATACCACATGCTTGTAATTATTTTGGTTCGATTGGCCACGCTGACTTTAGAACTCCCAAGATTTCCTAAACTTCTTTTTACATACCGTTCCCTATATCGATCAATTTAGTACCCGGTGAGACACCCTGTATAAAACATAATTTTGCAGGGCATTAATTCGGTTATTACTGAGTTTGTAATACATTCCTATTGACCAACTATCTCATAACAAAACTCTGCTGTATTTCAATACTCACATTCCAACTTGTTTGAACAACAAAATTAGATTAGATTAGATTAGTCTTTATTAGTTCCATGTATAAATAATTACAAAATACCCAGTAGGTGTTGAACATGTCATATGTTTACCTATTACTAAATTACTAAATATCTAAGTTACTAAAATTTTAATACAGATAATGTATAAAGCAAAAACACTTAAATAAAACATAATACAATTTGCACAGACAAACAGAATTAAAATAATTGGGAATTGATATAAATATTTCATTTAGAACTCAATATAATCATTTTATATCACCATCATTGAAATACTCGTCTATCGCATAGTAGGCTTTATTTATTAGAATATTTTTTAATTGTAGCTTTAGTTTTTTCAATGGGAGAGTTTTTATTTCATTTGGGAGCTTATTAAATATTTTTATTAGGGAAGACTGTACATTTTTTTGAATATAATTGAAGTTGGGGATATATGGTTCTATTAGTTCATCTTTGTTTCTGGTATTATAGGGATGTATTCTATTGCAGTCATTAAATAGTGTTTTATTTTCTGAGACAAAAATCACTGCTTCTAAGATGTACTGACTAGTAATAGTCAGAATTCGTTTTTCTGTAAATATTAGTTTACAGCTATCTGTCTGCTTCATATTTAAGGTGTTTCTCAGACATCTCTTTTGCAGGATAAATATTTTATTTATATTTGTGGAGTTTCACCAGAAAATAATACCATATCGTATGCGGGATTGTATGTAGGCATGATATGCAATAAAGGCAGTTTCACAGTTTACGTTTTGTGATATAATTTTAAGGGCATAGCAGTATTTTGCCATATTTATTGATAAGCATTCTATATGGCATTTCCAATCTAGTCTCGAGTCTATTTTTATTCCCAAGAACGAGGTGTTCTTTACCGCAGTCAGAAATGTATTTCCATTTGAAAACACTGTAGGCATTAGGCATAATTTCCCTATATTCCTATCTATTCCTTGCTATTCCCTCTATTATTCCCCACTATTCCCCATTATTTCTCACTGTTTCTCGACATTCCCCATTATTCCTTGTTATTTTCCATTATATCTTATCATTCCTCATTATTCCCTTACCATTCCTCATTATTCCTCCATATTCCCCGCCCTCTGTACAATGTTCCCCACCAGTGGCTGATCCCTCGGTGACGAACTAGAGTCACATGCTGATCACAACAATACCAAAGACTTTTTTCGAACAGTAAGGGGAACAAACATGACTTTTTAAACATTAAAGCAAACTTCATATATGTGCAAAAGAACGTGCCATTCTCAATAATCAAAGTATATAATAAACTACCGGATGCATAAAAAAATCTGTCATTAAAACACCTGACGGTAAAGTTGCGAGCCATACTTTTGGAAAGGACATATTACATGATAGAATAGATGATACAACACACTCTAAGTGTTAAAAAATAAATAAATAATTAAAAAATTAAGAAAAAAACTAGATATTCCAAATTATTTTTAATATAATTTTTTAATTTTCTCTTTTAATGTGTAACTTTGTCTATGATTATAACTTTTAATCTTATATTATGATGTCTGTATGTTAATGTTTTTATTGTAATTTGTGACATATTCTACACCCTCTGGGCATTGTAAAATTCTGCTCTTGCTTGACCCAAAACCTATTTTCAGTACGTTAGAATTTCAAAAATGTATAGAGGGCGCTGGTGGCAGCTTAAAAAATAAAATTCTCTTCAGGTAAACTTCCATTTCTGTGCTAGATATTGAGAAGTTTTATAAGAAAAACTTGATCAAATTTGAAAAATATTAAGTTGTATCGAATTTGATAAGTATATGCATATTTTTGTATTTATTTATTCTTTTAATCAGTCACGGAACCTAAAATGAAACGAGAATAGTTCAATTCAATTTGGTACAGGATCATATTTTTTAATTTTGAGCAAGTTTTTCTTATAAAATTTTTCAATATCTAGCACAGAAATGGCAGTTTACCTGAAGCGAATTTTACTATTAAGCTGCCACTAGCACCATCTATGCATTTTTGAAATTCTAACTTACTGAAAATGGGTTTTGATTGAGCAAGAGCAGAATACATAAAACTGTGTTCATAGTAAAAAAAAGTGAATTTCATTTTAAGGCTGCCACCAGCGGCCTCTGTACATTTCTGAAATTCTGACGTACTGAAAATAGGTTTTGGGTCAAGCAAGAGCAGAATACAGAAAGTTGTGTACATAGTAAAAAAAAGTGGTTATTTACACCTATAATACCGCTTTTCCGTGGACACATTGTATATATCTATCTATCTATCTATTTAAGAGAAGCATACCCCGTCTATATAGACTTTGTTTCCCTATTTTTGAGATAGTTTTCTATTGGGTTAATTGAATTTTCAGAAAGGCCCATGTACTGAAGAATAGCAAGTAATAAATCATAATTAATTGTGCCAAAAGCCCTAATGATATCATCTACTTGTTAACGCCATTGTACAACCCTTTCTGAAACCTGATTGTGCTGATGGGAACAAATCAAAATTTTCCAAGTGATCTCTTTACTGAATTTCCATTTCTCGCTATATTTCCGTAGAAAATGATTTGGAAATACACCAATAGCTCTAAGATCCTTATATTCAGAAGGATTAGATTTTTTAGGTAGGATTTTAACTAAGTATCGCATTTTTTTTCATCATGTGGGATAGACTTTTTTTTTAAATAAAAATCCCCTGTATGCGTAATATATTGCACAATGAATGGACAACATAAGTTTTATATTGAATTATATAAGAACGAAAACGTACGATTTTATGCGAATGTCATCATATCTTGGAGGTTATAAATTGTTGTTGTCTCTTTTTTTGGTACCTTAATATTAGTACCCTTAACAAAAAAACATGTTGCCTAAAATGAAGTGACCATTAAACAGTTTTTTTACATACAAATAAAAGGTACCATAATGATCCATTTCAGCAAAGTTAATGTGATTTCAAGCTACTCTCATCTGTTAGTTTTAACATTTTGCTTATTTAATAAACTAACTTACTTTTTTAAAAAACAATTTTAATGTATTGTATTATTGCAGGAATCAAAGCAGCAACAAAGCAAATTCATAGCTTGATTCAAACGGAAATATCTGCTGGAATATCTGCAGACAGAATCCTTTTGGGTGGGTTCTCACAAGGCGGTGCTTTAGCCCTTTACTCTGCTTTAACTTATCCTCAAGCAGTGGCTGGTGTAGTAGTCTTATCAGGCTGGTTGCCTTTAAATAAATCTTTCCCAGGTGCGAAGAAGTCACCTAATAACATACCAGTAAGTAAACATTTTTTATACCTTTATAAGCATAATATTGCTGTAGCAAACATGCCCTTTATTGTACTCCACAGTGGGCCAGGAGAACATCGAAAGTGACCAAGATTCAATATTTTGTGGTTTTTGGAATTGCTCATTGTGAATTTGATGTCAAAACTTGAGAACATAAGATGGCAGCCATAAATTACAAAATTCCTACATATCTGCATGAAAACCTGGTACGGGGGGAGGTGATTTCGAATTTGATATAAAAATTATAAAATTCAAAATGGTGGATCCAAGGATATTTGCAATTTTCTAAATTAGTTTTGACAAAATGTAAAGAAAATAGTTAAATCCTCATTATTTGTCATTAGAAAGTCAAGAATTTTCCTTTCGGTAAAGTTTATCATTATATGTTCAATATAACCAAAAACAAGAACATAAATAGCCAAGGAAATTTAAAAAATGATAGTTTTCAAGTTTTGATAACGATACAAAGTGAAGAGAATGTTGTAAGATATGTGACATGATATCTCTCTATGCTCTGTAGCTCCGAAAATTGAATTCGGTTTTTCCTATTTATTTTTAAATAGAAAGTGTAGGTAATAAAAATTGTTTTTTTCTAACAAAAATAAACACCAAAATGGCGGCTGTGAGATGCGCGCGAATACGGGCCACCATGAAATCAGGGTCAAAAGGTAGCACCGATTCTGGGAAATGTGTCCGCCTGAAACAAAAGCAATAAATTGGAAATAATTTGTTATCCACATCACTATTGTGTCATGTAGGATTTTTTGAAATTCGAAAAACGTGAATTTTTCACCATTTTTTCAACTTAAAAGTTTAATAACCATTGCAATTTTTTTTTTTTTTCCAGATCCCTTACATTATACGAAAATTATGTGTTTTCAGTCAAAATTTCAGCTTCATAGGTCAATTGTACATTAAGAAAGTTTATCTATCGTTTTGAAAAACGAGTTTTCGAGAAAAACACGTTTAAAGTTTTAGAACCAGATTATTCAAATCCAGGCGATTACGCCTGCACCGCACATTTATGGTAATTGTACCGCAAATCTACTGTGCCGTTTCTTCTGGAGCTGCTGCCGAACGGTTTCTCCTTCCCGTTATTCAGTCCTAGTTTTTTACCCCAGCGAAGTAATCCATCGGGGCCCCGTGGGAGGGTTGAGCCGTGTGACACAAATTAATTCGCATAGTTTCGATGTTTTGTAACAGCCAAAAACGAAGGAATTCTGAAAAATCCTTTTATAGGGACATTTTTACAGGTATCTAGATTGCAAAAATGCAATAAAATGAAAATTGGATCAAGGTGGAAGTCCCCGTCGATGCCATGTTCAAATATGCATGAAAAAAGTACTTCTTAAAGTCCTATTATTGAATTCTGAAAATTAACCACTTCTATGCACTGTAGCTCCGAAAATATTAAATAAGGGACTTTGTGCCTATGACGACTTTTGATCAGGGAGCCATAATCTGTCGAATGCCATTTGTTCCATCAACATTCACCCAAATCCAAAATCCCATGTTTTTGTCGCGGGACCCTTAATTGATTTATAAAGGGTACTTTATTTATTTGCAAATTGGTGGCACAAAATCAGTGGATGTTACAATTTCCCACTACCTTCTTAATTCATTTAATTATGTGAAAATATTAATTATTTGAAGAAATTGAATATAGGGTCGATTTATTTGTCATATTTTTCATCGTATTTATTTATATACAGGGCGATTGGTAAGCCGTTGCCGACCCTGAACAGTTAGGTGTAGGTCATTTGGCATCTATATGATCAAACTTATTTATATAAAAAATGCTACGGTTTTTTATGCCCAATTTGTACTTTTTTTGAAATTCCATTTTTCATTTTTTAGTTAAGTTTTACACACTTAGTTCAACTTTTCATATTCTAAAATATTTTTTGTTACTAAAGAAATTCAACAAAAAAAAAATTATTTAGGAAAAATTTATAGGGAAAAGGTTGTTTAAGGCATCGAATTTCAAAGTTCTATAAAAAAACAGACAAAATTACCTAGAAAATTTCTCTATGTACATGTACTCCCTTCAAATTAGGAAAATTGAGGGAAATTTTTCCTACAGCTAAGCCACCCGTATAGAAAGTTATCTTGGGGTTGTGTTAACATATTTTTCACCAAGCGCATGAAAAAAAAGGGTTGTTTTTTAGATATAGATACATATATATGTTTTTTTGGCCATTTTGGCGGTTTCTTGCGTTTTGCTGCAAAACTATGCATTTTTGAGAAAATATGACCTGATTTGATATTGTAGAACTAGCGATTCTCTACAATTTTTGTTCTCTAAATTTTTTTGAAATTCCGCTTAGTTGCGCCACTAGAGCGCGCTGAAGTTTATGTAAATGTGTAAATTCTTTTGATGTTTGATTTTAAACCAAAACTATGCATTTTATAAAAAATATCAAGATATCAAAATTGTAGATAAAAAAATTTTCGACAAATTTTGTTCTCTGTTCTTTTCTTCAAAGTCACGTGGTTTTGCCGCTAGAGGGCGAAAAACATTTTTTCAATACTCTTGAGCGGATAAAAAAATATATAGGCATCGTGAGCAGCTGTAGTATTTTGCCTCTCCACCTCCCTCTACTCAATATTTTTTACCGGCTAAGCTAATATAGATGACATTAAGAGTGACATATACAAAAAGGCCCATCACGACCACTACAGCTGAATGCACGTAGTTCATACTATTAGATGCACCGTTCTATGCGCAGCTGTGTAAGAAATGAACGATGGGTTTCAAAAAAAAAATTTTTTTTTGCTCTCCAAATATGTATATAATTGACGAGTACTCTAAAAAATGCATAGTTTTGCCTGTATATCAAAAATATATGCGCTATATTGTTATGCATTACACTCCCCTATGATACGCCTATGCCTAATAGTGACTGAAAACTTGTAGAAAGAGATAGAGTTTTCTAGAGTGTGGTAGTAGAAGATTCTCGATTGTATTCTAGATGACTCTGGAGGCAATTTCAGAGTATATAAGGCGCGATTACCACCGGAAGAAGATAAGTTTTCATCATATCATTTTCGTGAAGAATTGGTTTTTTATCGATAATTTTTGAAACTTTTAGTATTTTGCTTAAGATTAATATTTGTCATCTGTTTACAACCTCCGTGACCCGCGAGTGTGCGACAGTTGATCAATTTTCGCTATATTTCATCCATCGAACCATATGGGCCGACCGAAGAAGGAACGGCATAAACACATACAAAATACACAGACACCCGCAAGCACGAACGGAAATCTGAATCCACCTACACCACACATCAGCGATACATCGGACACTGAAACACAAACAGATAACACACTTAAGGTAAACACATCACATACACCTGGGCATAACAACACTTTAACTAACAATTTAGATAACACACTCACCCAATCCATACCCCCCCAAACTAATTTAACTAACTTAAATAACACTAACAACTCAAATGAATCTTCTGTTAAATCGACTTGTTCATTTAACAACTCGGCCCCAAATACACCATCAATCACAGCCACCACCAGTAATAGTCCCCCTATCTACCCTTCATACCTCAATCTCACCCTCACGTCTACAACCACCACTACCACCTATACAACAACCACATTTAACGAAATTTCATACATACATTCTCCACCCATACACACTTCTTCACCAATATGTTCTACACTCATACCTAATTATGAACAGATAAGGCAATCAGACGACTCCGATGGACAAAGCGTCCACTCGGAGAAGTCAAATTCATCCTCAATGCAACTTACCCCGAATCCGACCCCTACTTCTACCCCACAACAGCATAAAAGGAAAAACTCCTCCCCAGATAACCAATCTGGCAATAACTCCGAAGAAGGAGAATATAATTCTGAATATGTAGCGTCCAATGAATCTACCCCTAAACCTTCCCCCAATTCAGTTATTTCACCCCAAATTACAGCAGATATAGTTATTCACAGACCTAACACTTCTAGCCAAGCACACAGTTCTAAACAAATAAATCCTCAGTCAAATAAAATTTTAACCACCCCTAAATCCATAACCAACCCCACCAAACGTAAAAAAATCAAACAAAAAGCCTCCGCTGAGCAAGATTTAGATGCCATTCGAATAAGTTCTCAACAACCACGGCAATCTACCCAGCCCACTCAACCATTACCAACCCCCATGGATCAGCAACGCGCACCCTCGCCCTCATCACAACCGAGCTTAAATGCCACAAATACTTCCCAACCTCCACCCAAACGAAAGCCTCCCCCAATTCATATATTTACTTCTAATCATAAAGGCACTGTCGCAGCTATCAAGACACTTATCCAACCCCCTCCGACTTTCAAACTAAATAATACGTCGTTAATATGTTATCCATCTGAAGCCCGGGATCACTTTCAGATTACCACTCTATTATCCAATAATAAAATAGAATTTTTCACCCATGACCTCGATTCATTAAAACCCATTAAAATAGTAATAAAATACATACCCCTTGATGTCACTACACAGGAGATAGAGGACGAATTAAACCTAATAGGCTTACCATTCATCCGCATTGCGCGAATAATGTTACCAAAAGATGGCAAAAAAATGCCATCAAATTTACTTCTTCTAACAATTCCCAAGCAAGCCCTTGAAGGGTATCAAAAATTAACAAACCTTTGCTATTATAGAGTGAAAATGTCCATCTATAATCGATTTAATGTGCCACAATGTCACAGGTGCCAGCACTTCGGACATTCGTCCGAAGTCTGCAATAGAATCCCCAGATGTCTAAGATGCGGTAAAACGCACGAAGGAACGTCATGTGTTGCAGAGGCATGCAAGTGTGCCAACTGCGGCAACGATCATCCGGCTAACTACAAAGGCTGCCCAGCCTACGTAGCTGCCAAAGTCCGGTACGCCCCTAAACAGCCTACTTCAAACACCAACACACAATTACCCACTGCCGCGCAAAGACCACCCACAAATAACAGACAAACAAATATACCACCACCACAACCTTCTGCAATCGTTAACCTACCCCCCCTATCCCAAGAAACCGCCGACGCTATAGCCACCCAAAACATCAGGGCCTGGCAGCAATTCCGTAACAAAGACAAACACACTACTCAACAAACAAATAACTCACCTGACGAACAACAGACCGACGACAACCCATTAAGGGAAATATTTAATTTTATTAAAAGTTTTAATGTTAAAAAAGTATGGGAAGACCTTAAAATATTAGTCAGTAAGCTAAAAACTACACCAGATCCCCTTGAAAAGATCTTTACAATCCTAGAATTCTTAACGTCTTTATTTTAAAATGGCTCCTACAAGTCAAAATAAAATCAATAAAATAAGCTTTCTGCAATTTAATGCCAATGGCATCTTAAGGCAAAAGACAGAATTTGAGTCCCTGTTGAGCACGCAAAAGATTGATATCTGTTGCCTCTGCGAAACGAATTTAAAACCAACTAAATATTTTAATATCCGTGGCTATCATACCTACAGAACTGACAGAATCGATAAACCTCGGGGAGGGGTAGCAATCTTAATAAAAAATAATATACAACACTCGCAAATTTTGTTACCTACATTAAATTCAATTGAAGCATGTGCTATAAACATTAATATTAACAACATAAATACCACAGTAATATCAGCCTATAGAAGCGATACTAAACCACTCGACGAAACCGACTTTAACAAACTTGCAAGAATCAATAACACCTACATACTACTCGGTGACTTGAACGCCAAGCACCCTACCTGGAATATCGTCTCCGGATCCCACAATAGTTCAGGCATCACATTATTTAATTTTGTTAACAATTCTCTTGAATTTAATATAATCTCCCCGCAAGAACCCACCCGGCCTCATCCGGCTCGCACAACTATAGATATTATAGTCACAAAAAACTTTAACCTACAACATGAAACACAAGTCATAGCTGAACTCGACAGCGACCATTATCCTGTAAAAACAGTTTTCTCCCTAAATTACAAAATTCCCATAACAGATAGAAAACCTAGAGAATCAGACTTTGACTGGCTAAAATTCGTCCAATACATGTCCACAAACATTTCGAAGTCTCCAGAGTGCAACAGCACTACCGACATAGACACACATATCGGCATATTAACGGATCATATCAAGAACGCTCTAACATTAAGCCAGAAAAGACTCCCATCCTCTTCCTACAACCTAAGTTTACCCAGACAGCTAGTCAACAAAATTAAGTACAAGAATAAACTCCGCAAGAGATTTAACTATACACGCTGCCCGCTACTTAAAAGCGATATCAACAAAATAAAAAAAGAAATTGATACTGAAATCAAATTATTCAGACAAGAATATATCACACAACTAGCTGTTTCCCACCCAGAAGATCCCCACTTTGTCCCCCGTCTTTTCAATAGAAAACCCAACAAACTACCGTCCCTTGAAACTCCGCAGGGGGTAGTTCAAACTGACGCGGAAAAAGCTGCCGCTTTTGCTCACCACCTATCAAAGATATTTCAACCAAACACAATCCCTAATGACACCAAAACATTAATCACCCCTCTAATAGACAGGCTCACAAAACTTAGGCTTATGCCGGATAATGATCCTCAATTTTTTTCCCCGTCGGAAATAAGAGCTGCTATAATTAAAGTCAATTCTAAAAAGTCACCAGGACCGGATAATATCCCCAATTTCGTCCTAATACATTTACCTCCAAATACGTATTTGTATCTCACTAAAATCTTTAATGCTTGTCTCTCATATACCTACTACCCAGTTCAATGGCGCACGGCTAAGATAGTTAATATACCTAAGCCTAACAAATCCCCCAAAATAATATCTAACTATAGGCCAATTAGCATCCTTTCGTCATTAGCAAAGGTACTGGATACCTTGCTTTTGCAAAAGATCCAGCGCCAACTAAATCAGGCTGAGACTGAAAACCAGTTTCAGTTTGGTTTTCGTCAGTCTCACTCTACCACACAGCAACTATTCCGCGTCAGCGAAATCGCCACAACCAATAATAACCGAGGTCTACTCACGGGGTTTGTCGCCCTAGACCTCGAGCGGGCCTTTGACAAAGTCTGGCACCCTGGACTGCTTTATAAACTCCTCATCGCAGGAATCTCTACTCGTATTGTGAAAACAATACAGTCATATCTATCCAACAGAACATTCAGAGTTGCAGTCAATCAAGAGTGCTCTCCCATCATCCCCATCTTTTCTGGCGTACCGCAGGGCTCTGCACTAGGGCCGGTGTTATTCAACATCTATATCCACGATTTGCCACCCCCCATTGATCACAGAATTACGCAATGCTTATACGCTGACGACACAGCCATCCTTGCAACATCCAAAAACTCGCAAGTACTTACTCAACTATTACAACTACAGATAGACGTAACGACAGAATTTTATTTTAACTGGGGCCTCCATGTTAATACCGATAAGACACAAATAATGTGTCTTACAAAAAAATTCATTACACCTGTAGACAAAATCAAAATTAATAATATAAACCTAGATTGGCAAAAAATGGTACATTATCTCGGTGTATACATGGACCGTAGAATGCACTTTACGGACCAAGTAAATCACATTAGTCGCATTTTTAATTCACGTCTAAAAAAATTTCGCTCTATTTTAAAAAACACCCCCCCACATACATCTACATTAATTTACAAAACATACCTACGTCCAGTTATCACTTATTCTGCGCCAGTATGGTACCCCCTAATCTCTCCTACCCAAAAAAACAAACTTCAAATACTACAAAACAAAGCCCTACGAATTGCCGGCAACTTCTACCCCGGCACACATACCAAACATATCCATAATATAACAGGAACACCTAAGCTTGAAAATTTTATCAACCTTCGTCTAATACCTAATTTCATCAATACACTAAAACAATCTGAAAATCCTACTTTAAAAGATCCGTTGGTCCCCAAATTTTTAGAACCCCCCAAACACCTATCAATAAACTATATATATGCCCCTGCCATCACTTAACACCCCTACTAACTTGTTTTTTGAAAAAATCACACAATACAAAAACAAAAAAAAATACACTCAAAAAAAAAAAATAAACATAATAAAATAAACATTAGAAAAAACAATAACAATCAACCTAAAAAAAATATACAACAAAACAAAACAAGAATACTTACTCAAATATTGAATGCATCCGTTAGCTATACAGCACTCATAACTTAAAAACAAAAAGAAAACTTCACAACACAAAACACACAAAAAAGAACAAATAAAACACAAATGACAAAAGAGCCATCTGTCATACTAACCCTTTTAACCTATATTGTAACAAAAGATGCCAACAAAACGAGATTACATGTAAAGCAAATTTTCCACCTTACTAACATAACATCACACATCACCCAGGTGTATAATCCAACCAGAACACATTCATTTAAACATTTTCTACCCATACATACAAATAAGCTTTCAACAGCCAGCCCCGAAGAGGGCAAGTCCAGATAAAACGATATATTATAACTTACGGCAAGCGCCAAAGAGGCGGACGCCGAGAGCATCCCACTAGCTGGGAGCACTACTACGAAGGACGAAGAAGATAAGTTTTACTAAAGGGAAGTTAGTAGCGAAAGTGAGGTTATAAATTCGAAGTGTAAACATTGTAAAAGTTAGTTTGTGTAATCAGTAATAAAGTGTTAGTGGTTTACCCCTTGTTAACATTATTTAGAACCCACAGATTCATACAGGGGTGTTTCCTAAAAGGGTGAGAACTCGTAACAATGTTTTTCGCGCTCTACCGGCAAAACCGCGCGACTTTGAAAAAAAAACAAAGAACAAAATTTGTCGAAAATTTTTTTATCTACAACTTTGATATCTTGATATTTTTTTTATAAAATGCATAGTTTTGGCTTAAAATCAAACACCAAAAAAATGTATACATTTACATAAACTTCAGCGCGCTCTAGCGGCGTAACTAAGCGGAATTTCAAAAAAATGAAAAGAACAAAAATTGTAGAAAATCGCTAGATCTACAATATCAAATCAGGTCATATTTTCTCAAAAATGCATAATTTTGCAGCAAAACGCAAGAAACCGCTAGAATGGCCAAGAAAACATATATATGTATCTATATGTAAAAAACAACCTTTTTTTTTTCATGCGCTTGGTGAAAAATATGTTAACACAACCCCAAGACAACTTTCTAAACGGGTGGCTTAGCTGTAGGAAAAATTTCCCAAAATCAGTGATTTTTCTTCTAATTTGAAGGGACTAACGGTAGAAGAGATGGGTTCATCGTCTTTGCACACCTTTTTATTAACCCTTTCACTTCACACGTCCCAAGTGCCGTGGCTGGCGTTGTGCGCAATTATTCTGCCGCTAGCGAGTATGGTCGTCTGGAGCAGTATAGTCCGATGGAGTATTTTTTTATACTTTTTTTTTGTGTTAGGTACATATCTTGTTTTATAAAAAAAAACCACTAGTTCACGTTATGACTTTTGTTTACTCGTTAAAAAAAAACACAAATTTTGTCAAAATAAAGCCTGTAGAGCATATAGATCCTATAGAGCCTATAAGGGTAACAAGATATTTATTTCTTAAAAAAATAATGCAAACTAAAAGATTTTTTTGGTGTGGTAATTTTCGAAACATTGTATTATATAATGTAACCTCGAATTGCAAAAAATAGAGCCCATACGGTTCAAAAGGTGTGTGGTCACTACTAGCCTGCTAAGTGACTAAACAAGATTAGATGTATTCGCCGTTGCCGTGCAATTGCAATCGGCCGGCTCCCTCCCATAGATATGAATCAAACCACAGAATACACAGAAGGGAAACTCTCAGCATTGCCCATATACAATTTAACTCCAGAATCGGCCATCTTGTTGGGGTTATAATCAGGGGCGTATTCTGTACTATTGTAGTCAGGCCCGCACTTGGGAATTTGTAATTTAATTTTGTAGAATATGCTTTTCAACTTTTCTCAAGAAACCCTATAAAATAATTGTCTCTGAATTTTCTAAAAGTTCCCTTTGTATGTTAGTGCTGAATTTCTCATTTTATAGTACTAATTTTGTAAAAAACAGTGAATCACACTAACGCTATGTTAAAAACTAATTTTTACAACTTTACACAGCGTTTAAATAATCATAATTATTATGATACGAAGGGCGTGAATGACTTGCAATATGAACTTTATAAGAACAGCCCATTTTATTAAAATGCATTATTTTACAGTAATAAATATATAGTCATACAATGTCAAACAATGCCCTTTCAATTCAACAATTCTTTAATATAATCTCAAAGCATAAGCATATTGTAATTAAAAATTGTTTCCATTCTGTAGAGGAATTTTTAAATTACCATATTACAATACTTTTCTACAAAACTGTTGAAGATGCCTATTTTAACTCAATGTCATGGAGTTAATCCCATGGGACAATAAACGTCTTTTTTTATTCTATATGATTGACTTTATCCCTATATATGATGTGTAATAATTACAAATATATTTTGTTTTGATAATAAATCCGAATATTTTAATGCCAATGATGATTAATTAAATAGTAGTAAATCCACTGTCATGAAATATTCAATATAAAATTGTTTCTAAAATACAATATACTATAAAATACAATAACGAAGATACCCTAGCTATACAGAGTATTAGAGTATTAGGTCATATGAGCGGTGTGTATAAATTGTTTCACTATGCGTGTAAAGGAATATATGTATTGACTATGTTATATTATAATTATAGTGCAAAACGTTACTGACGCAACTGATTAGGCACACAAAAATGTGAAGCTGTACGAGATCGATGTGGAAACATTATAGTATACCTACGTCTGTGTATCCACGTTCGAACGAATTATGTGGATTAGATGATATGTCAATCTTACTTTAAAATATTATTGAGTTGTTTTAAATGAGAGTATTACAAAACAAATGCAGTCAGGCATCAACGTAAATAAACAGCAAAACAAACGAAATGAATAAATAATATCTGTCAATTTATGACCAATGTTATACGTAATGTTGCCAGATGAGTTTTTGAAATTACCATAAGGTTCATGAAAATTATTAATTTTAGTACATAATTTTTTTCATGTAACCCTCCTCTATCTCAAGAAATTGAATTTGAAAACATTTGATTACTGGAAAATGTACCACATGAATATTAATGCTTTTGTGACAAAACTATACAATAATTATTTATTCCTAGTTCATCAGAAATTATTGTACAGAGCGCACGATTATCAGTTATTTTACCCCAGGAACATGGCGAATTGGATGCGCGCCTTGAAATGCGCGAAACTTCCCCTTCCCTGAAAGATTCCATTCTGATTGTTTTATTATTCTGTGAATCAAACACCTTGCGAGTAAATTCGGCTAGAGCAGACAGATCCTATTTAATTTTGAACTGCGAGTTATTTCGCCTCAAGCAGCTAACCCAATGGCAAGTATATTCGTCTTGAGCAGTGAAAGGATTAAACCAAAAGGATCAAAACAAAAAAAACTGAAAAAAACAGCTTCTAGCTTTCTTTTAGATGTTAAAAGCTTCTCTTTATTGTTATTATTATTATCATCTTTATTCATCCATCTTATGTGGACAAGTGTCATTTTAATACAATGGAAACATCAAGGTAGGTTTTTATGATCTGAACTTCGCCCGCAAGCGAAGCATGTTTTCACTTCCGATTACGGCGGAAGCCTGTCTTTACACCTTTTTACTGAACAAACCTAATGGTCAATCAAAAACAAACAAAAAAATCGGAAAAAACTTCATCTGGTTTTATTTTCGTCAAGGGCCTGTCAGAATCCTTCTGTTAAAATGTAATGGATTTTCCATCTCAAAAATACTTATCCTCCAGTTCCCATAAGACGCCATGTTAATAAAATCGACATCCGTCGTCCCACATTTTTCACTCTCACGGCTGTTCTAGATGGTGAATGTGGCTAAAATTTTCACAGCACTTTTTCATTTACTTTTTTATTTATTAGATGTGATTCCTGCTGTTAAAGATATTTGAGTTAGAACAGCCTTAATAAAAACTAAATATGTGAGATTTTTCAATAGAAATAACGCTATCGTTTCAAAAACTTTATTTAAAAAGTCACAAAATTATTATTCTTTGTGAAATGAGATCCATTACTTCTAATTCATATCTCGATGTTTTCCTGACCTGTGTAAATACTGCTTTGTATATTAACACCAATAAATTATTATTATTAAATAAAATTCCAAAGAGTTTTAAAAGCCAATCCCGGATTTGTAACGATGTCATCTGTAATAGACATTTTAAATGGTAAAAAAGTAGACTTTTCTACACCAGGTATCAATAGGGCCATTTTAAGAAATTTGACATATTTTAAGTACACCCCGATGACCCCTGTTGACTTTGAGCGGTCTTTTTTCATTTTAAATGGATTTTTAATAACAGGCGGCGAAGGTTAACTTCAGAACATTTAGAACAAATTCTAATCATATACTTTTATATTCGTTAGAGGTCGTGAAAAATTACATATGTGTCTGTTACTTTAAGGTAGTGAAAAAACGTGTGTGTTTTAGTTCAATGTTACATCCCCCAATATTTTATTTATATATAATCACTTAGGCTGTTACAATACAGATGTGAACTCAATAAGAAAAAAATATATACATAATTCAGTATACAATACGGGACAATACGTAGTAAATATAAAACACAAAAACAACAAATATGACACAAATACAGATTAAAATTCATTGTACGAATATATACATTTCTCAAGCAAAAGTTGTTTAAGACTAGATTTATATTTGTTAAAATTGTTGATCTCCTTAATCAAGATGAAAAATTAATCTAATTATGCGCTTTTGGCAGACAAAAACTCGCTGCTGATGTGGTTAAAATTTAGTTGACCATATTAACTTTAAATATTACGGAATTCCTTAAAAAAAGTACAAGGTAAGGTAAATTGTATCATACTTGCATAAAAATCTTTCTGCGCACGCAGAGCCAACCCTGACTTACGTCACTGAGATAAAGTTCCCGATCTCTGCTTCTCAGTGACAGACTAAAGGTTAGCAAACAAATAATGAAATGAGTAAGGACGAATCACATTCTAAAAACAAACAAAACTATCTGGAATCGTGTGCTTATCCCGCACAAATGGCGTGTTTGAATATGTATGAAAAACCTCAGGTCATTACATGGGACCACACTGTTCAAGCAGATTCATTTGCTAGACGTTAACAAAAGAATAGTTCGTTCTGACTACCTTTTTTCAAATAGGTATGTTCATATAGATGCTAAATGACCTATAACCCCCTGTTCAGAGTCGGCAGTATATTGATAAAGGTCAAATAAGTAACATACACTTTTATTACAGATTTTACAGTGTCATGGCAACTATGATCCAGTAGTTCCATACAAATGGGGGCAAATGACTGCATCGGTCCTAAAGTCAATGTTAAAAGACGTTGAGTTTAAAACTTACCAAGGATTAATGCATACCTCATCTGATGAAGAACTTCGGGACGTAAAACAATTTATTGATAAAAATCTTCCTAGTCAATAGACAAAGTTCATTTCAATAATTTTCGTACCTTATTTTTAGATAAAATAAAAATGAGCTTTTTTTTGTTTTAAGACATTCCTGTTTTTGCATGAAATGTAATTTTAGACAAGTTAATCCACAAACTTATGTATATTATTAATTTATTTTAAATCCATTAAAAGAACCAAGGAATTGGTTTAGATGATAAACTGTGTTGTAATTGAAATTTTGAATTATGCATTAATTGTACGTTGAGATATTTTTCAATGAAATATCTGTTGTATATTTCATGGTATAATTTATTGTTGTCAAGTTCACTGTGCTGAGGACTTTAATATTTACAAAAAATGTCTTCTTCTTTTCTGCATTTTTAGCCCAGTTGTCAGGAAATTTTCAGAATAAGTACTTTTGTTAGTGTAGAATACGATAAAAAAAGTTTACAGCTATAAGGTGTCGGCGGCCCCTAAAAAATCGAAAATATTGGCCGAAATTCTGTTTTTGGCCAATAGGTCGAAAAATAAAAAAAATGTATCAAAAAACTAATTAGCACTGGGCAATAGAGGGGGAAATTTCACATCAAAAACATATATACGTTTTTTTGTCTGATCAGAAATGTAGGCCCCAGATTTTTTTGTTTACAAATAAATATAAATAGAAATAATTTATAGATGTTATCAACATTATAGTTTTACATAAGTCACTCACGACAATCGACCGTGGCAACATATAAGAACGGCTCGCAAAGCGTGTGCCGTCTCGGATGCGCTATACTAGATTTGTTGTAACTTTTAAACTAATTAATGAAATTGAGCTCAACAAAGCTTAAATGAAACGAGAAACATGTGGCTATTGGATTATCATATTTTCAAATATAAAAAAATTAATGTAGGAATAGTACATATATGAAGTCGGAATATAAATGAAATCCGTAAACGCTCTACAATTTCTACAATTATTAGGATAAAAATCTGAAACTTTCACATATTACTCTTGAAGTAATGTATAAAAAGATTCAATGGATAGGCATGCCAAATAATTTTTGTAATAAAAGTTATTAACGTTTATTTTCCCCCTAGTTTCACGAATTTTGGAGCAAAGAAATTTTTTTTTTAAATTTTCGCAACGAAGGTTAATTTAATTTTTAAGGTAAATCCCATTAAAACATCTTAAAGTACACATTTCAAGCTTTAAAAATCGCACCTACAGAAATCTAATAACGTGACTTAAACCAGAGAGAATAGGTGATTAAAATAGTTAAACATATCAAATTTTACTTCTCACTTTTTGAAATTTTGGAAGTGTTCATCTTCAAAAATAAATTTTTGAGATTTTTTTTCACTCATCAGAACTTTTTATATACATCACTTCAAGAGTAATATGTGAAAGTCTCAGATTTTTATCTTAAAAATTGTAGAAACGTAAAGCTTTTATCGATTTCATTGGAGATCTCCTTATGTTCTGACTTCATTCCTACATACATTCATTTCTATATTTGAAAATATGATAATCCAATAGCCACGTTTCTCATTTCATTTAAGCTTTGTTGAGCTCAATTTCATTAATTAAATTAATTATAGTTCAAAAGTTACAAGATAAGTGTAATGCATCCATGCATGCTTCGCGAGCCGTACTTATGTGTCACTACGTTTCATTCTCGTGCATTAAACAAAAAAAATCTGAAACTCATGTAGGCAGTATTTTATGGTAAAGAACGTGTTTATTTTCCAATATTAATGGAATTTAGAAAAATATATAGACTATAAAATCCTTAAAATTATGACAAAATTTTGAGCTAATTTCAATTTTATGTTTTATGTTACATTTTTGATCGTACAAAAAAATTTCATATACATTTTTGATGTGAAATTTCCCCCTATATCGCCTAGTGCTATTAGTTTTTTATATATTTTTTTAATTTTTCGAGTTATTGACCAGAAACCGAATTTCGGCCAATATTTTCAATTTTTTTAGGAGTCGCCGGCATGTTACAGGTGTAAACATTTTTTTTATCGTATTCTACACCAACAAAACTCCTTATTCTGAAAAATTCAGCCATATAACATTTAGTGACGCCTTAAAACCCCTGACGACTGGACTATTTCCTGCCTTTCTTTATTTTGACGGGTGTCACATTTCTTGCAATGGTAGATTGTAGCATAGAAATCAGACATATTAATTACGTCAAAATTATTACTGTTTTTAAACAAATAAATTTTAGCCTTCTACCTTTTTCAAGAATTACATTATTGAAGTTTTCTCCACAAAAAAATCAATTCACATATTTAACAAATCTTCAATATCTTCTAGAAAAAAGTCATTATAATTGTAATACTTTAATTTTTAGTCAATTCTCATTTTCTTTCATTTCATACTTTTTACATCCAATTGATTTACTAGTCCTCAAATATTATTTATATGGTAAGAACCATTCAGCTGTGGTTATAGCTTCTGGACAACATATGAATTGTCCTTATCTTTTTTCCACTCATCATCAAATTGAAAATTTTTGAATGTCCCTTACAACATAAATTGGAGGTATCTTTTTTTTTTTGTTCTCTTATCTTGGAAACTCTAAATTAACAATTTTTGAATGTCCTTTACCTCTTCCCGGTTCACTAGGAAAACTAACAACTTGAAAGTAGTTTTATAATCTCCACACTTTGATTATACGTTAAAATACTTTCCATTTGATTTAATAACACTACATTAGTTAACCTGTAGATGCGGAAGTTAGGAAATCAGTATTTAGAGCTCTTGTATATTTATTAAATTGTATTTTGATTTGTAGTAATTTTCATTTTATTTCCATTTTTTGTGCGAACTTGGCAATGTTGAAGTAAAAGCGAATAACTTCACTCTTGCGAGCGCCAAGTGGAAGGATATAGTTAAAAAAAAATTTAATCCTGACAGAACAAATGACGGATCTGTATATTCGTATTTGAACTGTGAAGCAAATGTAAAATTCTATTGGAGTTAGATCATTTTTCAACACTTCAATATGATGACTCAAGATGGCTGTTCGGGTTTCAGTTATTTTTGGGTTGTTAATTTAAAATATTAAATTTTATTCAATTTAAATAGCGTTTTAACTCGATATCAATGCCTCTGAAAATTGACGGTTTTTGCTTAAATCAAAAAAACACGCAGTAGATATCAGATAACAGTTGGGTTGAGAGCTCGCGAACATGCCGCAATTAACTTTAATTTAGATTATTTTTCGGGTACTTAAATAATAGTTATGTGTCTCTGCATCATTTGGATCTTACACAATCCCACAACTGAATGGTTCATGAAGGAATCTGGCCCCAGGAGCTCCGTGAAGAAGCTAGACCGACCAGCAGGAACCTACAGGGAAACAAAGATCCTGTAAGTGATTAAAACTTTAAAAAATACAGTCTACTTTTCTCATACCATGGTTCGGCTATCGAAGACGTAACAATGGCGGTCAAATTTCAAAAGTTTAAATTCTTATAGCCCTCTTAAGTTTTACTAATTCATGGAAACAGCATTTACATGAATCCATCGATTACAAAGTTTGAAGGTAGGTAAAAGAAAGAAAAAAAAAAAAAAAACTAGAAAAAGCAAATAACTTTATTCACATATAATTTCCAAAGTTCCTAACCTATATTGCTTTGAATTGGTGTTCCTCACCAGTACTTTATTAGAATTTAAAGACAGTAATGATGGTAACGCACTCATTGCTATATATCCTATGGCTTTACTTTGTCCTAATAAAAAACTAAAATCTCCATCTCTTACAAATCCCATGACTTCTCTAGAACATGACTGTCTTACATTTGTTGTCTCAGGAAGCCACAATTTCCTCATTGTACTTCTATACTCCCTTAACATGGTCATATCGATTGGAATAATCTGAAAATTAAGTTTAATGAAATTATGATGTAGAAGTGCAGCAGGCTAGAGATGTATGATGAGCATCACGACTAGTAAACGATGCCCATTTTGCACTTATAGTAACTATAAGTGTTCAAAACAAAGTGAGAACAGAAGTATCGGGAACAAATTTGGGAATAAAATGCAAAATAATAAGAAATGTACCGTCATATCAAAAATTATCTTTGTCAAAGATGATCATCTGCTGTCTTAGCTTATGTTATCCTTTTGATACGATATATGAAAAGTTTTTTAAGTTAACAATCATGCGTGGTACTTATAATTTTCAGTATATTTTCTAAATGCTATGCTGGATTATTAAAAATTCATCTAGTCATTAAAATAATTTTGTCCACGATCGTTTTATAATATACCAATTATACTTGTAGTCCCTTCAAATTGGGAAAAATTAAAGAAATTTTTCCTAAGCTATGAAAAAATTAAGCATTTGGGTTGTCTAAACATGATTTTCACCCCCGCAGTTCTAAGAAATGGCGGTTTTTGAGAAATATATACATATATATGACTCATTATTTTGGCAGATCGATAGATGACTTCACTGCCCATAATTTTTATCCCAAACATTTCTTTCTATTTTTCCAAGAAATAAAAGTATTACGAAAAATCCTGTTTTTTCAAAATTCTCTGGGCTGTAGGTACTTATTCAGAATCATGGTATCTAGCAGCCTTCTACCTCAATTTGACGTAATTAGGTCTGTTTTCGTCTCTGGCGCTTGATCTATTAATGCAACAAACTGATGCATGTGACTTGATGAGAAAATGGGAAAAATGTGCACTTTACTTTTGTGTTTCTAACTCCTTTCATTGCAAATCTCATTGCCCCTCATAATTCTATATTCATGTGTTTACGACAAGAAGACATCTTTAAAAATTAATATCAATTGTATTGCCCAATAAATGTTTTCAAATATACCAGCATACCATCATTTTAAAAAGAATTGAAACACAATTAAAAATTATTGTTAGTGCATGGGTGACTACATATAACTAGTTACAATATTCGGTACTTGCAGTATAATCATAGAGTAGAGTACGTGTTAAGTATAATAGTAAATTAATGGAATTTGGTATTTTATTGGGCATCCCATGTTATTAGAAAAGGTTTGGTTTAATTTCTTATTTCGTTCCCTCTTTATATTCTCATTCACAAAATAAATCTGGGTGAAGGGCGGAGCTTAATCTATAATAAATCCAGAGGGAGCTTGT
Source organism: Stenurella melanura (assembly GCA_963583905.1). Taxonomy (NCBI): domain Eukaryota; kingdom Metazoa; phylum Arthropoda; class Insecta; order Coleoptera; family Cerambycidae; genus Stenurella; species Stenurella melanura. Next base: position 18,255,478 of record OY757309.1, read on the forward strand.
ATCAGCGTAATATTTGTTGCAAAATGTGCATTTGCACGGTTCCATGCTATACATGTTTTTGCAAAAAGTATTATGTTTTTTGGAAAAACCAAAATAGTACGATACACAGAAAACATGAATGAAGGTTTGTATCAAGTCCTTTTTCTCATATTTTTAAAAAAATCATAAAATCTCGCAATTTACTGCTAATTAAAACAAATCTTATTAATTAATACCAATTTTTTCAAAATATTAAAACGATGCAAACCTAGATTGTTTTCTTCTATTTTTCGCTTCTACAAATTTCGTAATTGCAATGGTCTAATTATAATCTGTTGGGGACGGTGCGGCGTTTTAGACTAATTTATTTCTGATTTTTAGACGGTATACCCACTCTTAATTTAAAACCGTTTTAATATTCTGTTCAATTTCAAATGCGCTTTGTTGGACTTAGCGTAATTCATTGCATAACCTAAAGGCCATTCATATGTACATACCTACCTGTTTATACCTCTAAAACTACTAGAGATATTTTAACAAAATTTGGCACAAAGGGGTTTTAAAGGATGCTCTATGAGATGGTGGTAATCTTAAAAAAAAAATCCCTAATACAATTTACCTAAAATTTACCCCATTTTCACCACCTTAATCCGCATGTTTATGGAATAAATTAAATAGGTATAATATGTACTTTTAGTTACCTTCAAGAGGTGTATAACTTAACTAATTTTAAAATAAATCGATTTATTAATAACTGAGCTACGTAGGTGTTACCGTGAAAAGTGGGACACAGTGCATACAGGGTGTCCCGTAATAACGTGCAAAAAATTTAACTACCAATTCCATGTCGAAAATAAAGGTGGGTTCTTCATATAGAACTTTTCAAATTAAGCCTTTCTTGCCCACCTACACCACGCCCTTAGAGAGGCGTGCAAAAAAACGGCTTTTAATTTCTATCTGAAAACAACGTAATCGGAAAAAGACGAAATTTGGCACATCTCAGTTATTAATGAAAAGGCATCTAACAAAATTATTTTATCCATCTAGCGTGTATACAAAGGGGTGATATTAACTACCCTTCTTCTAATTTTGTAAATATTTTTCTATCTGCTATTTTTTTTTCAATTAAAAAAGGAACTAAACATGATTCATTTAGAAACTTTTTACCTCATGAAAACATTTCATAAATGATCAATAAAAAGCAACTAGCACTATTATATTATTCAAAACACTAAGTAGGCTGGTATCAAATCATAATATGACAGTATTATGTACCGATATGATCATTTGGTGCTTATAAATTATTTTCAAATAAAAATTAAAAACCACACCCCTTTAAGGGTGTGTAGCTGGACAGGAAAAGCTTATTTTGAAAAATTTTATATGAAGAACCCACCTTCATTTTCGATAAGGAATTAGTAGTAAAATTTTTTGCACGTTATTACGGGACACCCTGTATATTTATTTCTTTTGCGCCCTCTAGAGGCGAAACTATGCGGAATTTGGACAAAAACGTAGATACAATTTGTAGGAAATTGTATGCTCTACAACTTTGCTATACTGATATTTTTTTACCAAAATACACAGTTTTCCTGAAAATAGAAAAAAGGCGAAAAACCGCTAAAATTCATATATTGTTTTCTCAAAAACCACCATTTCTTAGAACTGCGGGGGTTGAAAATCATGTTTAGACAACTCAAAGACTTCACTTTTTACAGGTCTCATAGCTGTGGTAATCTTTAGTAGAACTTATGGCCAGTTTCTGAAACATTAAATAGAATTAATCGTTAAATGTCATAGCTGCAATTGTGTGAATAATTTTACTATTATGAAGTTTATAAATAACTTTATGTAACATTTCAGAAATAGACCTTTTTCTTATCATTCAATTTCGTTTTTAAATTTTATTGAGTTATGTGTCAAAAAAAACGGCTTGTCAAATTAAGTTTAAATGTCAACGTTATTTACAATAATTTTACATATTATTCAAAAAGAGTAATATAATTAAAATAAATGGATATCAACAGTGAAAACGAGATTTCTTTGACACTGCCAGAGGTAAGAGAAAGTGCAAAGATCGCCTCATTAAACTTGTTGCCTGAAACATTGAGAAAATTATATATGGTGGTATAATTCACCCTCGTGAATAATAGCCATCATTATATGCTCATTAAATAAGATACTATTTATTATTTAGCAGAAATATAACACAGTTTATTATAAATAGTGACTGGCGTTATCAATAAAACTGACCTTCGCCTTTTTAAGGTCAGTAAGGGTTAAGTCAGAGGTCAAGAGATTAATTGTGGCCTATCAAGATGATGTAACTGAAACCTTGATTTATCATAGATACATGATGAGCAGCAGGTACGCTGCAAGCACCGGAATCTATCATTTTTAAAATTAATATTTCTCAATAAAAATTTTGTTCTTTTTTTACTCAAATATTATTTCTTATACTAAATTCTCAATAGCAACTTCTACTATTGATTAAAAATCATCAAAAGAAATTGCTTATATACATTTTTTATATAAATACTTGAGTTCATCAACATCTGGAATGTTTCTGATTTTAAATAGTTTAATATAATAAACATAAAAAAAATCATCAAAATCAGTTCCGTTATTTTATGTTGCAAAGTTTGAATGATTTTTTGACTTCATTCCACTTTAGTGGAGTAAAATCTCTCTAATTTACTGTTTTCTAAGGGTAGGTGATACCAACGTATAACTAAGTGAAACCTATACCATCTTGTAAAGGACATTGCAATGCATAGGAAATGGGAATTCACAACTTTTTTTTAGTAGGATCGAACTTTGAAAACGGCCGTTAAACCCGGTTGAACTTCAATTCGAAAAAGTAAGTTTTTCATAACACTTATCGCTGTTTTAATTCAACTATATAAGCTATTACATCGATTTTTTGCACACGTATTACATTAGTGGATTTGTTTTACTACAACACTCAGGCCTCAAGGCCCATTGTGCTCGTAGGGATCCACGGTTTTGCGTGGACTCCAAACCACGGTCTTCGGCTATCAACTTTGACACACCCCTGGCCATCCCCAAGTAGCACATAGTCATAAGGAAGTTATTATAACTATGAAAAACGTTTGTACAACTTATATTATTTGAAATTATAAAACTAAAAAGTTAACGACGATTATACAACTATTTTAAGTTTTGTAGACGGTGTTTAAACGTCGGTTAATAAAGTTTTTGTGAGGACTTTGTTTTGAGTTATATTAAAGTTTTATTAACGTTGTATAAGCGAGTTGTTTTATAGTTCTTGCTTGGAGTTGTATTGCAGTCTATACCACATGTTTTATAAAAGTTATTTATTAGTTCGATATGAAGTTGTTCTAAAGTGTATACAACGTTGTACAAGATGTTTATTATGTCACTGTATTTATAAGATGCTTAAACGTTTATAGATGCCATAATAAATACGTAGTTTTGTAGTTTTCATTTGGAGTTTTATAATAGTTTCACCAACGCCCCAAGTGGGTATATTTCAGAATGTTTAAATAGTTGTATTAAAGATATATAATGTCGTACACATGTCGAACATAACCTCTGTGAAAACCTGCTTCGTAATATAAAATGTGTAATTTTATAACGAACAAAAATATAACACCATCATCTTCATCAAATTCGACAATTACCGTTGAGCATCAGGACTATGATAACTTTGTTGACCAAACAGATGTCATTGATGATATAATGGAAACTGATGATGATGAGGATATAACAGATAATGAACTGTTACACGAAAAATTAAAAATATGGGCAGTAAATCACAAAATAACTCATCAGGCACTAAACGATTTGCTGGATAAATTACGGACTTCCAAGCAGTGTACTGCATATTTACCAGTCGACAGCCGAACTTTATTGGAAACGCCAAGAAATGTTAAAATTGTACCTATGGGTCGAGATTCAAGAGGACAGTTTTGGTACCAAGGCAAACTTGTTTAGTAAGCACTCTAACGCAATACATTAAAGCGAGTACTAAGTCCTTACCCTTGAAAATGTCTTTAAGGTTAACCTTTAATATGGATGGTCTACCATTATACTATAGTTCCAAATATGAATTCTGGCCTATATTGTCATCCATTGAAAATATGCCTGACATCACCAATCATTCATCTTAAATACAAAATAATATAATTCTATAGATACGTTATTTTAACAACCTTACTAAAACTTTGCAAGTTGTAATATTGTTTTATTAACTGCTGTACAACTATTCTTTATATCTACACATTGTTAGTTATAGAACAGTTTCAATTCAGTTTTAAGAACTCTTATACCACTATACTATAACTTTACAAAACCCAATTGTATAAAGTTTCATTGTAGTTTTACTAACTGTTATGACACTATAATACAACTTTACATTTATTAATAATCTTAAAAATTGAAATATAGTTGTAAAGACTCTTAAAACACTTAGTAGCAACTTTATACATTTTGGTCATATAAATAGTGTATTGCAGTTTTATTGTAGTTATTAAAACTTTGAGGTTGGAAAATTTCAGAAGCCATTTTTTCTTTTTGTAATTTTAAGAAATCCAGCGTCCATCTTGTGAATGTAAAAAGTTTAATTTTTTAAATAATTTTATTAATAGTTTTTAGGACTAGACAAGTAATACTAGCACACATTTTCTTATTTTGGTGTATGCTTAACATTTTACAATAGTTTAAAAACCACATAATGTTAAATATAAATGTGGATGTATTTTAAAAAATCATTTATTTTCTTCATTTTCGTTTATTCTCAAAGCCCATTGTTTTTTAACGAAGTAGAACAATTATATTCACGAGCAATATTTGTTTGCACCTAATTTTCAAAATCAAATAATTCATATTAGTCTATTAAATTTATTATTATATACCTCTATATGTTTAATTATGCATGGACGCTATAAAATATAAGGATCATGTCTAAAGTTATCATATAGTTGCATACGTTCACATTACAACTAGACAAGTTATAAATAAAGAAAAATTATACTAGAAAGTAGTAAAAAGTTATTCACTAGGTGGTGGAATGTTTTTTTTTTTTGTAACTGATATACGTATATAAATACAGGTGAATTTACGTGGCTTATATATACATATTTTTTGGCTTAAAAATGAGTTGTATTGAAGTCTCTACATATTTTTATACATAGGTTGTTATTACGTTATTTTAAATAAAAATAAGACGATTTAATGTACGTTGTTTAGTGGTATTAGAAAGAGTTATTAAAACCACTTTGCAACGTTTCATAACAGTCTCATAGATTCCCCACTTTGTTGATGTAAACGTTTATACAACGTCAATTTAGCTATGTTTTGGTCTTATTATGGTTTTAGTAAAAGTTACAAAGTTTTAAGAAAAGTTTCTTTAACGTATAACAAACCGTTATATAACCAGTCTGTGCTACTTGGGTCTCACCGCTTTTCAGGCGGGCCAATAGCTCTTAGGGTCTTCTCTGCAGCGAAGACAGTTGCTCTGTGCCACCGGCGCCGCCTTACTAAGCGACTTAACGGCCCGGAACTGTCTCAGTCGATAGCCTACCGACTAATAGACGGATACACTGGTTCACCCATCCAAATGCCGGACTCGGCCAACAAGCCTTAACATCGCTGATCGAGTGTCGGAAATTAAATCGGTGACCGTACCTCGTCCACTTTGCACACCTATACTTGAAACCTGACCGCTTCTAACGGTCAATTGGAAATTTCAAAAATATTAGAGATTTTTCCAAAAATATTTAACAAATGTACAGTCACCAATTATACGCATCAAAAACTTCACAATGTGGTGATCTATGTGAAAATTTCTGTATACATATATCAAGTCAAATGTAGTCAGGATATTCAAAAAGTTTTTGAAAGAAAAAATTAAGTCGATAGCTGCAGTATTTATTGAAATATGAATTTATTTCAACGAGCGAGCGGACGAGCACTTACGTTGAAATGTGGCTGCCAGACAGAAATCACAAGAATATACATAGGCACAATATTTTAGTAACGTATTAATTCGGGATAACTAGAATTACCAAATGAAAAAAAAAAAATGAATTGGTTCATTGTTTCTTTTTAGCTTAGTGATTTATAGATAACTAGATTATTACACATTGGTCAATATTTTTATACTGTTAACTTTCCGTTATCTAAATATGGCTGATTTAGCTGATACAATAAGTTGTTTAATTTGTGGAGAATCTTGTGATTCTCGGAGAAAAGACTTGGTTAATAAACTTACGAAAGGTGTATTGGCAGCGGTGGAGAAAACACAGGACTGCTTTTCTGAGCATATATTATCATATAATAATAATAATAATAATAATGGTCTTTATTAGTTCATGTAAGTAATTTACAGTACCCATAGGGTGTGGAACATGTCATAGCACTTAACTAATATAAAATTAATAAGATCTAAATCATGATGAAATTAACTAAAATAGGCGATACAACAATAATAATTAAAATAATATTTTCAATAAAGAAAATACTAATCTGACTACGTCTAACATAATAAAAGGATAACATTAAATGCCAATAAAGGTAATAACACAATAAGATAATGACGAAAGACAACAGTAATAGTAAAAACAGTAGAAATTTCAGAGCTATTAATCTCACAGAGAAATTGACGAGGGAAGAGTTTGACTAAAGAAGTCTCTATCCTTGTAGTACTCATCCAGGCCGTAGTAGGTCTTCTGCAGTAATAATTGCTTAAGTTTGGGTTTTAATTTATTTGTAGGTAAATTTCGCAGTTCTGATGGAAGATTATTAAATACTTTGATTATTGAACATCTTACATTTTTTGCGATATAAGCAAGTTTTGTTTTTGGTTGTGTTAAGTCTGTTTTATTTCTTGTGTCATACATGTGATTTTTGTCGCAGTCAGCGAAAAGATTCTTGTTTTCTTTTATAAATATCACAGATTCATATATATACATACTAGTAAGACTATAAAAGACTTCCCATCGGGAAATACGAATATCAAATACCACGTGGCATGTCTCTGGTATGTTGTTGTTCTTACATTAGTACCTCCAAAATAAATGAAATAGAAAGACCGCCCACTGACAATGCACAATCAGTACTAATAACGAGCAGCCGAATACTAAAATGACCCATCAATTTTTGTAATGTAAAATGTGTTTAATTTGCAAAAGAACCAGAAAGAAAAAAAAAAGGGAGAAATTAACTGCTGTTCAAACTGCTATCAAATATATTTTTTTAAATATATACAGGGTGTCCCAGCTCTATTTAGACAAGCATTATCTGAAAAACGGTGAGACATAGAAAGAAATATTAAATGGAAAGGTTATTGTGTTTAAAAAGATACATTTAATCATTTTATTTTAGTAAAAGGTGAAAGCAAGCACACAGATTATTTGAGCCCACAGTGTTGAAGTGTCTTCATAAAATATTAATCTGAATTTTACATCTAAAGTGTGCTAAAATGGCAAGTACAAGTGATGGAGGTTTAGAAAATATAGATATTATCTATGGAAGGAAATGGAAAAGGCGAAAAAAGGAAATTTAATCAAAACGAACTACTAGCCAACCTACAATTCCTTGATGAAGAACAAATAAAAGAAATCATAGGAACAGTTAAAAAAATTAATAAAGAAAAATCACAATACAAAAACCAGCCTTCCGAAATTGATAAAATAAACCCACAAAAAATTATTAGTCCTGCAAACATCACTCCAAACCAAAACAACAAAAAATCCATCAATAGAAATCATTCATCTACTATGAAAGAAATAATAAACAAACAATTTTCAAATTTATTCTACATAACTGCTACAGACAATATTAAAAATCGAACGCAAATGGCTGATATCTGGGAAGAAGTTAGAGCAAATAACCAGGATGTTATTCTAAAAATTTCCAAGGGTTACTTGTTAAAAACAAACACACCTAAAGTAATTGTGGACAATACATTAAAAAACTTAGAAAAATACAAGAAAATAGTATCTTTTACTGAAACCACACAATATAAAAGTCACACTAAGAATGCCACACAACCAACACCATCATACTCTTGTATTATAAAAGGAGTAGAGCATGTCATAAAAGACACTGACAGTAATAAACTTTCAAACTTAAATATAGAATTTCAATATTGTAAGAGAATTATTTCAAGGGCAACAGATCAACCAACAATGCTAGTAAGAATTATTACCAATAACTTAGCCTCTTATGAAAAACTGATGAACGAGGGACTCTTTTATAAATGTAGACATTATGCCATATATCCAAGTTCCCACCAGCCCCAGCACCAATACCAATACCGTGCAACAAATGCTTAGAATTCGCCCACACCACTGAAAACTGTAATTCTCCGCAACAATTTTTAAAATGCAGTCAAAACCATTCTACGTTGAAATGTCCCAGTGAACTTTTGCCAAAATGCAAGTCTTGCGGTTCTGAAGACCATCAGGCCTGGTCGTTCAAATGTCCAAACTGACCCATGGCACCAATCGAAGGCATTCCGAATATCCCAATGAAAACGCTAAATAACAAATCACTCGAAATAATTGATGACAAAAAGAAAAAAAGCAGAATTCACTCCCCAGTCACTATCCATGATGTTATCATAAATATATACGTCGAAAAACTAAATAAACCAAAATACAATGATAGAAAGGAACTTATCAAAAAACTGAGAAAAAGATTTATAAACCAATACAACATTGAAACTTCAGTCACTTTTGTTGGGAATAATAAAATATACATATTAATGTTCGATATGGACAAAAAAGATTTTAATTCTCCTACGGAACCTACACCAGGAAATAATAATATTCAAATTCAACAGCAAATTTAATATTCTCTACATCAATGTAAACAGCTATGCTCCCAAAAAACTGTTAATTTAAGACATGACGGAAATATAATAAACACAAACACAAGAGGTGGTAGCCTTATCCAAATGCATCCGTCGTTAAAAATGAAAAGCAAACTGCCATTAAAAATCCGATAAATGACGCATTACACTGTACCATACCCTTTAAAGATGAGGAGTTGCACATTTTTCTGGTCTATATTCACCCCACCAGTAATATAGAAGAATCAATATACACCATGGCCGCAAGATGCAAATATGCAATCATTATTGGAGATATGAATGTCAACAATGCTACAAAACGTAAACAACTAAACGATTTTCTAAAGAACACTAATTTCGAAAAAGCTGTAACTCCACCAACAATTATAATGCCAAATAATAATGATTCTACACCGGACGTGGTTCTGTATACCAAAAATATAGTCAACAATCTACATAAAATTGATGTCCTGCCTGATATTGGTGCAGACCATTTATCCATCATGATTGCATTTGATGTGCAAGCTCCGATAATGGCGATAATGCCAGAAGATCAAATTATTAAATACAAATATGACAAATGTAACATTGAAGCAGTGAATCAAGATATATCTTATTATTCAGAATCAATACAAAACAGTGAAATAACATCAGATATTATATCACAGTTCAATGCAAGGTTAAGTGATGCTATTCTGCGTAACTCACCAACTTACCAACACCATTTTTACAGTCACCAATTACCGCCTTATATTATAAAGCTAATTAAACTTAAAAGAAAAATGTATCGAGAATATCAACAATATAAAATGCCAGAGATAAAAAGAAACATTAACGATCTCAACAAGAGCATTCACATTTTGATACAACAGTTTAAAACACACAAATGGCTACAGGTATGTGAAAAAATTAATCAGGCACAGGGCACGAATTTTTATCAAGAACTGAACAAACTCACTAAAACAAGGCATATCAACAATAGAGGAAAACAACAAGGAATATCTCTGACACGCAGAAAGTTGACATTTTTTCGGCGCAGTTCAAGGAAAACTTTTCTGAAGACAATCTTCCATATTTTAACCAAGAAAATTTCAACTATGTCAATGCGTGGTACGACCGATTGTTTTAAAAATACAGCTCTTGAAGAAGAATATTTTCAAATTTTAGAAAAACAAAGAAACTCAGCTCCTGGTTACGACAACATTCCTTGGTTGGTAATAAAAAACTTGATTATAACATACATTTATTTATACTGAAAATTTATAACCACTGTATCGCTCATGAATACTTCCCTAAAATATGGAAAAAAGGCATGGTAATAGTTATTCCGAAACCAAACACAGATCACTCAAAAGCAAAGAACTATAGACCAATTACTTTACTTCCTGTATTAGGCAAACTTCTTGAGAAACTCCTTAAAAATAAAATTCAGGCTTTAATGACAGACAAAATTCCGAGACATCAGTTTAGTTTTAAACAAAAATGCTCCACGTTACACCCACTCACGATTTTAACATCAAATATGCAGTCAGCTAAACTAAATAATTATAAAACAGCTGCTTTATTCCTGGACTTCAAAAAGGCGTTTCATAGTGTATGGCATAAAGGATTATTATGGAAACTGAAAAGACTCGACTTACCAGACACAATTATATACATGGTGAAAAGTTTCCTTGAGAACAGAAACTTAACAGTAAAAATTAACGATACCATGTCTCAAAAATTTACAGCTGAACAAGGAGTCCTGCAAGGTTCCTCACTATCTCCACTTTTATATAACATTTATTGTTCCGACATATTTAATAATCAACCTGAACAACTGTCACACATTTTACAATATGCAGACGATACAGCCTTGATCTCACATGAACGTTCGATTGCAAAGGCAAAGGACAATCTTCAAATATTACTGAATAATACTCTAGCATGGACAAGCAAATGGAGACTGCAAATTAATCCGCTGAAATCACAATTCATTTTATTCAATCACGCAATATCCAATAATTCTCCCTCTATCAAAATAAGTAATCACGAAATTCATCCAGTAACCAGTGTAAAGTATTTGGGGGTTTATTTAGACATTAAATTAAACTTCAACATGCATTCTAAAATGGTAAAAAAAAATGCATATCCAGAGCGAAACATTTCAGAGTATTAACATTCAAAAATAAAGGGATAAAAACCACAGCAGCTGCCAAAATATACAAAACAATTTGTAGACCTATTTTAGAATATGGACATACATTATACATGAACAGCAGAAATCCAGCTAAAAAAAATTTAAGGACAGCTGAAATGACTGCACTAAGGAAAATTACAAAGATTCGGCACCCACACAATCCTTTACACAACCCTCCTAATGAACTTTTGTATGAATTGGTGCAAATACTGCCTATCGAGGAGAGAATACAACTTCTCAACGAAAAATTTGCACAGAGAAACTACAATATTGAAGTAATGCAACCTCTAATAATCGCTCGAAACAACAATATACCCAGATTCGCATATCCGGAAAGACCAATTTTTGACCAGATGATATTGAGTACTGAATAACTACGTCTCACATTGGATTTTTTTTTTTTTTTACAATTTATCTATGTAATCAACCTTTTGTTTCCCGTCATATTTTTTACACAAAATGTTAAATATAATATTATTATCTCCTACTACCTAGGTCGATGGCCTTTTGATTGTATTTTATTACATTGTATATTAATGCAATCAATAAATAACTTTTATTATTATTATTATTCATTTTATTTTCAAATCAATCAAGGCGCCTTTAGAAGGTGGCAGGTTGTGCAACTTTTCTTTTTCAAATAAAATGCTTTAAAGAATAGGATATATGCTTGCCGCCAAATGGTCCAGAAGTTATAAGGAATTCTTGAACATGAGAACTTTTAAGGAATTACGAGTTCAAATAGAATACAGGCAACAATTTGAGCATATTTTGTAATAATCATAATAGTTGGTGTTTTTTGTATTGTAGTATATTCCTTGATTCGTTAATAAAAAAGTGTTATTTCAAAAATTTAACTGCTAATATCTCAACAATGGTTAGTGATAGGTATAGGACATGGTTAATAAATTTGTTCAGAAATAAAAGGAGAATCCAAGAATATAAAAATGTACAGGGTGCTCTATTTGAAAAAGTAAAGTTACATAACCTGCCACCTTCCAAAGGCGCCTTGTACATGTGAAGATAAAATGATTAAATGCATTGTTTTAAAATAACCTCTCCATTTAATATTTCTTTCTATGTCCCACCGGTTTCCAGACAATGCTTGTCTAAATAGGGCTGGAACACCCTGTATATATATAAAAAGATATATATTTTATACCAGTTTGAACACCAGTTAATTTCTCCCTTTTCTCCTATCCTATTCTTTTGCAAAATAAACACATTTTACGCATGTCAAAAGATTGATGGGTCCTTCTAATATTCGGCTGCTATTTCAGTTTCATTTATATTGGGGGTACTAATGTAAGAGCTATGATATGCCACGTGGTATTTGAAATTCGTATTTCCCGATAGAATGGAAGTCTTATGTGATAATATATGCTAAGGAAAGTAGTTCTATGCTTTCTTCGCCGCTGCCAATACGAAGTCTTCTCCCTGAGAGTCACAAGATTCTCCATAAATGAAACAACTTATTATATCAGGTAATTCGGCCATATTTAGACAACGGAAAGTTAACAGTATAAAAATATAAAAAATAAGTGTAAGTTGTACATAAATAAATACTACAGGATTGTTGAAGACTATTTTTGGATAAAATTTGATTATTAGGGAGATATCTCCTCATTTGGTACCTTATCCCCCTCCCCACTAACCTTACATAGTGTTTACAAGTTACTAAAATATTGTGCCTATGTACGTTCATTTGTGATTTCTGTCTGGAGGCCACATTTCAACGTAAGCGCTCCTCCGTCCGCTCGTAGAAATAAATTCATATTTCAATAAATATTGCAGTTATCCACTTAATTTTTTTTTCAAAACCTTTTCAATATCTTTACTACATTTGACTCGATATATGTACAGATATTTTCAATAATTCACATAGATCACCGCACAGTGAAGTTTTTGATGCGTATAATTGATAACTGTACATTTATTAAATATTTTTTTAAAAATTTTCAACATTTTCGAAATTTCCAACTGACCATTAGAAGCGGTCAGGTTTCAAGTATATGTGTGCAAAAAATCAATTTAACAGCTTATATAGTTGAATTAAGACAGCGATAAGTGTTATGAGAAACGTTGTTTTTGGAACTGAAGTTCAACCACGTTTAAGGGCCGTTTTCAAAGTTCGTTCCTACTAAAAAAGGTTGTGAATTCCCATTTCCTACGGGTTGAAACATCCTTTACAAGATGGTATAGGTTTCATTTAGTTATACCTCGGTATCACTCAAACTTATCTTTTTGACTTGCATTTTACTCCACTATACAGATTCAGAAAGTGTTCGTTTTGGCATGGTAATATTTGGCAATAAGAGCAAGCGAGAGCGAAGCAACTAGGTTATTCTTTTCTATCGTATAGGGCAAAACGAGAACTGACGTGTGTAAGACGGAAACAAATTTAAACTCTGTCCACACACATGTGGTGGAGATAGCAGGTGGCGCTTTGTACGATGTGTTATACATACGATAGAAAAGAATAGCCTAGTTGCTTCGCTCTCGCTTCCACTTATTGCCAATTATTGCCATACCAAAACGAATACTTTCTGAATCTGTATGTAGTTATACTGGCTGGGTTATTCACATATGTATTTGTGTCGTAGGTTATAGGAAGACTGTCTATTATTGGGAGAAATTAATACAGACCTTTCCATCTTTCTTGGCTCTGATCCTTCTTCTTCTTAGCCTTTTCAATAAAGTTTTATGATTCCTTCTAGTTTCTTTCCGCACTTTTTCGTTCTGATCTATACAACTTGCTTCTATAGGTGCTTTTCTCAAATCATCTTTTTGTGGAAGGCATATTATAGCAAACTGCTTACATAGGCCTTTATTTGGAAATTTAATACTGACTGGTATTAAACAATTATTTGGGCAATCCGGTATAACACTATTCTTTGAGGTCAGTAATTTCTGCAATGTAACAAAAGTAAATAAATAAATGAAAAAACAAGAATGCGCGATTTTAAATATCAATAATAAGTACATATTGGAATTACCTACTTGAATATTTCCTAATATATTTTTATCACGTAATACAAAAAAATCCTTAACAGGTGACTGACTTCTATTCCAATTATTCAAGAGTAAATTCCAGTTCCATTCAAAGGGACTAGAAACTTTAAACTTATTGTAGTTCGTTCGTTTGTTAGGGGGTAATTTGAAGAAATCTTCCTTGCATTTATCTGAAATGAAGCGTTCCTCTTCTATTCCCGCTTTTGTGTCTGGATGCAAGCAATGTGGTTGGTTCATTTCAAAGGCAATAGAGTTTGTTTCCCTCAAACCACCTGCTCGAGCTCCCCACATTATTAAAGATATCCAAATTGGTTGCGCCCAGCCTGACGGAATAATTATGTCCCAACCACTACTGTATCCTAAAATTTGAGATTAAAGTTCTCGTATTACGAATGTATAATTATATCGTCAGTCAATATTGGCACTCCGAACAAAAACAGAAACTCAAATAAGTGGTTAATTAAATGGAAACTCAACTCATCTAATTCAAAAATCACTTATTAAAAAAGGCAATAATATCATCATATCTACATGACAGTCTTCAGTCTTATAATAATAATAGAAAATACGGCCAGTGTTCATTCTGACGCTGTTATACTCTTCGCTAGTGATGCCGCTGAGACGAGATAATTCTCGATCACGTCTCGAAATTCGAGACCGAGGTGGACATTTTCAGATCTCGGATATTATAGAGGAGATCGACAAGAATCGACCTAATTCTCAATTTCTTTTGAGATTCTCGATGTCGAAAACTTATTGAAGAATTTTTTAAATAAAGCAGAACGGTTATAGGTTATAGCGCTTTATTTTCATAAAAAATACATTAAGGATCTGTAATGGACAAAAACATAGCCTCCTACATTTTAATTATATTAAATGTTTTTTCATAAATCCGCATGACTGCCAAGAGTTTAAATTCAGCAGTGCCCTAGCAGAATCATGATCAAGTCTGTAGCGGACTTTATGGTATTTAAGGATGTTATTATCATGCCGGTCAGACTTCGAGTTCCCAATCTTGAAATGTTCTTGTTAGGAAATAATTTATTATATTCCTGGGTGTGATGAATGAATGTGTCGCTTTAAACCAGTCATATTAGATTGTTTCATTCTTATTTTTGAACGACATAGGGTACAAATTACAATTTTGTCCTTTTTTTTGTGCTGTGAGTCACTGTCTGCAATGCCTGCTAATTTTTCTTAATATTTTTTAAAATGAAGCATGGTCACTAGATTTACTTGATTTCGATTTTGTTTTATTTTTTTTTTTCATGTAATTTCGATACTGGTACAGTGGTACTGCCACGTGACGAGACTCTTTCAAAGTTAAACTATCTTCTTGACCTCTTTTATAATAATATAAAAAATAATAATTCGTTTATTTAGCTAATGAAAGCTATACAAGCATTTACTTTTCAAATTCTAGTTCTACTACTAGAAGTTGATGTTGATGGTACCGATTCATCATCACTACCACTTTCCGTTCCACTATGCTCATAATCAACATCTTTCACCAAATCATCTTCTTCTGCATTTGTACCCCTTTTCATTGAAATATTCTCAGCAGTTCGTTTCATGTTTTATATTGCAATTGCGTTTCATCTTAATCACAATCACGACAACGAAATGATAACACTTATTGTTCGTAACAGGAACGTGTAACGACTGGGGGAGGGTGGGGAGGGGGGGCGGTATACGCAGCACGGAATATATGCTTGGCCATTGCACCTTCGCAATAGACAACATCTCGTATGTACATACTTAAAACTCGAGATATGAGAAACTCTAACTCGAGAACGAGAATTACTGAGATCGAGAACTTTCATTTGAAAATGGATAAAATCTCGTCTCGTCTTGCAGCAACATTACTCTACGCAGATCCGAAGAGTATATTTTTTGCCAGGTGCTTTTCGAAAAGCGTAAATATCGGTTCCAGAGTAAAAATTTCGTACCGTTGTATTAATTATCAAATACTGGTCAACTTTCAAGATGTCTGTCTGTCTGTCTGTCCATTTTTATTCTAAGTGCATAATAACATGAGAAAAAATCATGTTATACACAAGTCAAATACATTGTTAAAACAGAGTAAAAAACAAATTGTCAAAATAAAATGTATACATTCAATAAATTACCTATTGATATTAAAAGCACATTAAAATACATTAAGCTCAAGATAAAATTTTAATTTTCAGTAATTACTGACACATCACAGTCTAAAAATTCATTGATGGTGTAAAAACATTGGTTTATTACATTTTTTTTAATAAGTCATTTAAAATTATTGACCAGTAGTACTCTGATAGAGAGAGGCAATTTATTAAAAAATGTAGGTCCATAGTAGTTGAAGCCATTCCTGCTGGACTTTAATCTTAAGTAGTTGGGCCTTATGTTATCTCTATTTATTGTGATTATGTACAGATTTCTGAAATATGTACCGTTCCAGATTATTTTTAGTATATAGCAGACATACATAGATATATAAACTAGGGAAAGTTAGTAATTGCAGATTAATAAATTCTTGTTTAACATCTGCCTGGTAATCCAGATTACTTATAATACAGATCACTTTCCGCTACAGTTCGAAAATTCTACAAGTAGAAGGAGCATGGCCCCAGCTTATCAGGCCATAGGACATCTGGGACACTATGAGACTATAATAAGCAGTCTTTAAAACCTGAAGAGGAACCAATTTTTTGAGAGATTTAAATAATAGTATATTATTCAACGAGCATATAATGATGGCTATTATTCACGATGGTGAATAATAGCCATTATATGCGAGTAGAATACTATACTTTGTCCACGACTATTAAATATTTAATATTTATTTCATTCATATTCATTTGATTTCTCCTATTTAGGAAAGATTCATATGTCATAATATATAATTTTCTTGATATTTCGGGCAACAAGTTTAAAGAGGCGATTTCTGCAGCTTCCTTTATCTCTGGCGGTGTCAAAGAAATCTCGTTTTCACTGTTAGTATCCATTTATTTAATTATAATACTCCTATTGAGTAACTAATATGCAAAATTATTGTGAGTAACGTTGGCGTTGAAATGGCATCAATTTTGACGTTTCAAATCAATTACAGAATTACGCTTTGACACATTGTCATGGCTTACTAATAAAATAACACAGTTTGTAGGCACGTAGCTAAATGGTTTCAAAAACAATGTTGGGGATTGCCGCGTGTTGCTAATAGATAATGCTTTGAAAAAAAAATACTAATGTAGTTTTGGAGTGTGCATTAAAGTACCTCTTCGGCATATACCATTTGAGTGCTTCCCAGAAACCTTAGAGAGACAACACTTGTATTTTGCTTGCTGCAATTTTGACATTTTAAATTTTTAGTAAAAAGTCACTAATGTCATTTCTTATAAACAACTGACTGTCCTCATTATTCACTGCAATCAGTGAATAATGAAATCATTATTCACTGTAGGGATTAATGGATAGCATTATCATTGAGGAAACACGTACATAATGAGTATATTATTTAATAGTCGTGGACAAAAATATGTTTTTTGACAATTTATTTGACAGTTGTTCAATATGTTGACACCAGCTGAGCTTTGGGTCAAAAATAACACCTACAAATTTAACATTACCCGGATTATCGTAGCCTTCAATTGCTCTATGAGAGAATAGTACATTAGTAGTTTTATTTTTATTTAGATTTAACTTATTTGCTATGAACCATTCATTGGCGGCAACCTGTGAGTTGGTCATGTACTTAGGCACTTGTGACGGGTTATTATAGTCTGTTTTTAAACCAGGAGGAGCGTTTTAAATTTAACGCACTAAATCTTAGATCTGTGATTGGATACGCCCTCGCCAGTTTTACACAATGCAATAGTCTTAAATTTTGACATATTGTAAAAAAAATAATTTTATGTCATAAATTATTTGGTTATAATTTCTATTTTATCGTTTGCACAATATATATCAGTTTTTAATCCCTTTTGTATAAATCTGAAGGTAAGAGTGGCCAATTACTCGGTGCCTTTATATTGCGTAAATGGTATGGATATTATATAAAATACCTAGAGGTCAAATAGAGGTCAATGCATTATATAATGTAATAAAATTCATACAAAAATATTGTAATTGTGTATTGTTGGTTGCCCAAAACGCCAAAAAGGTTTTAGTGTATTTTTTAGTTACTTTTATGGTGTGAATGGAACTTTCGTGTTTACTCCTCCTGGTTTAAAAACAGACTATAGTGTTGTGTCATCTGCAAACATTACAAGTTCTGCGTTTGGAACACCCATTTTAAGATCGTTTACATATATCAGGAAGAGAGGACCCAGCACAGACCCTTGAGGGACACCATGTTTGACATATTGTGGTTTAGAACAGTTATTGTTCACAGAAGTGTACTGTTTTCTACTGAGAAGGTAAGGGGATACTAGATTACAGCTAAGATCGTTAAATTTATAGTACCTAAGTTAGTCAACAAGCACATGGTGAGACACAGTCAAAGGCTTTCTGTAAGTCACAAAAGATTATTCCGGCGTATTCCCCTTGTTCTTGTATTTCAATTATTTTGTTATTTAAGAGAACTATAGCATCGTTAGTGGATTTGTTAGATCTAAAACCAAATTAATTAGGACAAAAAAGTACATTATTTTCAAAATGTTTAGTAATTTGAATTTTTAGAGCTCTTTCCAATATTTTAGATATGATGGAGTTAATGAAATAGGTCTAAAATTACTCAAAACTACTGGACCACCTTTATGTATGGGTATGACTTTGGAGATTTTTAAAACGTCCGGGAAAATTCTATTGGTGATACATAAAATCATATTTTCTTTATAAAAAATTGATCAGTAAATGAAAAAGGTTTGAAACATTTTAAGAAAAAAAAAAAAATGTAAGCGCATGAAGAGAGTTGCAACCTACAAAAAAAAAAAAATAATGCTGCATAGTAGTCGACAAGCATTTCATTATGAGAAACTTAAAATTACAAACAGCAATTATATTGAGATTTACTTATTTTCAAAGAAATAGACCGTACTATAAATAATAATGGATACATATACAATGTAATGAAAAAAATTCTTCAACATAATATGTATGGGATAGCCTATTAAATTGTGAAACATTGCTTACCAATATTTTCTTGACTTCGTTTTCCTGGTCTTTGTATAAGCAAAATGGGTACAGGTACTTCTTTTTCCTCTAAATCTGAACCTGGTACTAACAAATTTCTACGTAATTCAGCTAGATGAGCATTAGAGATTTTGCTATCCTTGACAGTTTTACGAATAGTATCGTCCCACATTGGACCATCAGCACAATTCTCTGGTAACATATGTGTATAACTTGAGCACTCATTAATTTCTATTACTGCCTTTGTTCGTTTCTTAGGCAAATTTAGCCTAGGATCTAGTATTATTAATGACAGAATTAAATGTGGCGAAAGTTCTGCTGTTGAAGCACTCCTCAAATTTTTCCAGTATTCTTTTTGTAGCAGTAAATTATCGGCATTAGTTTCACAATAATTTTTAACCCAATCGTCAGCATGATTTTTGTTTTCTGCTAATCGGAAACAATTGTGAAGGACTGCATTTGATAATGTACCTGTTAATCTGAATCTATTCAATTCCCACTTTAATTCTTTCAACTCTATATTATCTTTATTTGTGTAACATGATGTTTCACTCGATAACTCTTGCTGTAAGCTTTGTAATTTGAACTGAAAACAGTTTATTAAAGCATCCAAAGTTTCGACATAATAGGCAGCATGTATCCAAACCCATAACACACGATTGTTGTCAAGTTGTGGTGGTCGCCAGTGGAAATAAACTATACCTATTGCCTTTTTACTTTCATCGCTTCTAAATATAGTAACCTTACCTTCTCTACATCCTTTGGAAAAGGGTCTTGCAGCAATTGTTAAACCTAAATGAGGGTCGGTTATTTTCTTAAAATAGTTTATAATTATATCATAATTGCCCTTGATTTCCACACAACTATAGTAGGAAATATCTTGCAACAGACAGTGTTTTATTGTTGCTCTATAACAGGCTCTAAAAGCTCGGTCACAGGGACGATCAGGTAATTTGTAACCCCATTTTTCAATCATATGAAATCTTTTAGCATGCCATATGTGGGTATCCAGCCACCTATGTTTTCTTTGCCTCCTCATATAGTCACTGAATAAATTGTATGGTCTACGCCTATATTTACGGGATGGGCGTTTTTGTTTCGGGGGCAAACCAGATTTTTTCATTTGGTTTAAATGAATTTCTCGTAGACGTCTAGGTAGCCTTTTTACATTATGGGACATAGCCCTCCGTCTCATATGTTTTGGCAATTTTTGAAAAGCTAGTTTTGTGCCTGATGTGGAAGAAAGTGATTTTTGCATAACTTGTATTTCTTTTCCACGAGCTGCACTAAATTTGGAAATAGTTAACGATGGTGGCAGTTTATAACCTTTTTCATGGTTAGAATCTCCCTGATTTTCAGACATTTTTTCAAGTAACTTTAATAAACTACCAGATTTATAACTAAATACACTTTAACACACCTAACCTTCCTATTTAACCTCAATAAACATTTGTCTCCCGTAGACCGTAGACTCGTAGAGATGTGATGGCGATCACCGTCACTGCTACTTATCACCCGTTCTTTCAACTGAGCAATCGCTAACGACAACGACGCTAAAGGCCGTTACAGAATAGTTAACCGTAAGACTTAACAGCCGTCTGCACCGTTTTCGTTAAGGGTGGCTTAGCGTTAAGCTTTACTTAAAAATAGAATTTCGCGTGCACCGCTGCCAAAACCTGGCTTAAATCCCTTAAGTCTCCCTTTAACTTAAGCCTCCGATTTCTTTGGCTTAAAGTAACCTTAACTTTAAGCCACAGAGCACGCATGCTCACTGGAAATAGTTTGCAAGAAAATAGAAGTTAAGTGACAGTATTCCTTAACCTAAAAATATAATTTTGTAATTTATAATAAAATGGAACATATTTACTTTGATGATGATGAAGACTTCTTGCAAAATGACTTTGAAATTTTGGATATCATAGAATATGGTTTTCCAAGAAGAATATATGAAAGGTCAGACTACTTTCACGATATGGATGACCTACAATTCTTTAAAAGGTTTCGTCTAACGAAACCCACTGTTTTGAGCATTTTGGCGGAAATTGAAAATGTCTTGGAATTCCAAAATGATCTGTAAGTCTTTTAAGTTTAATTATAGACACATCTGTATCTAGATATCTCTTTTTAGGAACAACAGCATATCACCGATAAACCAATTATTAACATGTTTAAGATTTTATGGTAGCGGTGGGCATTTATCAAGTATTGCTGATTATATAGGAATGCATGATACAACTGTATCTAGGATCCGAGTGCTCGGTTGTATTGATTGCACCCACATTCGCATACAGTCACCAGGTATATTATATGCATCTGTACTTTGTTGTTTTTGTCAAAGTATACAGAATTTTTGCAACTAATCGACATCATTTATTTTACAGGAGGTGAAGATCCAGAGGTGTTTAGGAATAGAAAAGCATATTTCTCAATAAACACACAGGTTGTTGGTGACAGCACATTAAAAATAAGGGATATTGTAGCGAGATGGCCAGGGTCAGCGCATGATTCGACTATTTTAGGAAATAGTACAATTAGAGCACGCTTCGAAGGGGGAGAATTTCCCAATAATGTTTTACTAGGTAATATGAACTTATGTATGAATTTTTCTCATTCAGAAATGGTTTTCTTTTAATATAGGTGATAGTGGGTATAGTTTAAAGCCTTATTTATTGACGCCTCTACCTAATCCAACCACAAGACCAGAGCAACTTTATAATGAGGCCCATATAAGAACAAGAAATTCAATTGAGCGGCTTTTTGGGACATGGAAGAGACATTTTCCTGTTTTGGCTTATGGCTTGCGAGTCAATATCGAAACAGTTAAAAGAATTATAGTAGCAACAGCAGTTCTTCATAATATAGCAGTGGATGCGAATGAACCACCACCAACTGATGGTTTGAATTTAGAGCATATTAATTATCTTGTTGCTGTAGGTCAAATTGCAGATATTTTAAATGTAAATGAGGAAAATGACGATGTTTCAAGTACAAGAGATGAATTAATTAATAATTATTTTAGCAATTTACGGTAAATTTATATCATGCTTAATAATTAAAATGTTTTATCCAAATTTTTTAGGTTCTTAAATTTATCAGACATTGTTCATTATTTTTAATAAAATGTATACCTTACCACATTATTCTTTTACTTTTGCATTATATCCTATTACAAGATGGTATGAAATAAAACACTACATTAGATTGAAATATAA
The DNA here is from genome assembly GCA_963583905.1 of Stenurella melanura. Taxonomy (NCBI): domain Eukaryota; kingdom Metazoa; phylum Arthropoda; class Insecta; order Coleoptera; family Cerambycidae; genus Stenurella; species Stenurella melanura. The sequence continues at coordinate 18,277,811 of OY757309.1, forward strand.
ATGCGTTAGATAGCCCATATACAGTTTTATCGTTCATTATCGACAGTAGTAAATCGCTAGTTTGGTCATCTTTATTCTTGGAAACTGCACCCCCTCCAGTGAGATATATCTGCTTCTTTTCTTCTCCAATTTTTTTCCTCACAACCTTTTGATTTTCATATTTTTTTAGCGATTCTATGGATCGATTGCACAAATTAGGTGCACCAGAATTAAATTCCTTTGCTATTTTCACCCAAGTATTATTTTTATCCGTAATAGATACAGCGTGTCTGTTTTTTTATTTTCAATTATGTTTTTATATTTACTTATGATGCTGAAGAGATGCTGTTTTTCCAGCGCCGTATAATTTTGAGATCTTATACGACTTTTTTTTTCAATTTCAATATTATTATCCATTTCTCGGAAATACCAAATCTTAAATCCTATTTCTGACAACTGATGCAAACGTTACTATAGATTCTCGACTAAATTTACAAAAAGACAAAGAACTGAACTGATGCTGGACAACGACTGTCTAGTATCTAAATACCCATTACACCCAGCTCTTAAAATAGGTATATGATTATAATTAGGTAAATAACATCTGGGCCCTAAAAGCGTACATACATTTTGGAAAAACCTAATTAAAATATGGTAGGTATATAGGTAATTGAAGATTTCAATAATTTCGGAATAGAAGCTCTATATACCTACCCTGGCTTGGGTTCAATTGACCCTTTCAGGTACGCTATAAATTAATTTTATTTTAGGCAAAAATGTTTACATAATTTGATTTTATCTTATTTCTGACAACTGACACAAACATTAGTGATGGGAATAATCGAGATACGATAATCGAATTAGTAGATTATTTAAATATCTCGAGATAATCGATTATTGCTTTTAAAAATTAGTAGAACTAAATTAGTAGTAGTAAGTAGTAGTGTACGGGTAGTATTAAGGAAAATTAGTGGTGGGAATAATCGAGATATGAAATTAGTTGTACATCTCGATGCTCGATGAATGATGCGCAGCGTTCGGCGCAGGGCAATTCGATTCGATTATTTTATTTCGATTTCGATTATCTCTCGGTTTTAAGGTGTCGTGTTTTGAGTGGAGCGCTGATGATGGCGATTAATTTAATATAATAATAGCAAAGCTGGCCTGCTGGGCGCTGGTCCGGCTGGGCGGCAAAGTCTGTTTGTTTATGCCGCTTGGACCTTGGTATAGTAATATAGTATAGTATTTGGGTAATTAGTAGGTAATAAATAAATTTAATATTTAATGACACTATGCTATACAGTATAATGACAACACAACGGCAATATCGGCATGCATGCATGCATGCTGTCTTTGAGGCGACAACATGATTTTTTGTTTGCTGCACTAATGCGATATACGATAGCGATATGCCATTGTATGTGTCAATTGTGTCGTTCAGACGTTCAGTCCATTCGGAATATTCGGATTCATCATATATCATCAATCAATATAATAGTGCTTGTAGAAGAGTTATGTTATGGACATTGGCCATTACTACTAATTTAGTACTACTAATATTAGTCGATTATTAAAATATCTCGATTAATAATAATCGATTATTGAAATATCTCGATTATTCCCATCACTAACAAACATTACTAGATTCATCTTAGGTCTAACGCAAAATTCCCCAAACAGACGCTTAAATTGCAGCGTTGCCACGATAACTCTACACTTAGCTAAGTGTCCGTAAATTTTGAACGGTGCAACGGCTCGAAAGTTAAACCGTCCTTAAAAATATAAGGATCCTTAGTTATTCCTAGCTTAAATGCAAAACGGTGCAGACGGCCGTAAGAGTCATAAGACGTATGACATAAAAAAGTGATTTTACACAATACTTTCTTTATGTTCTACGGCAAGCCAATCACAAGTCAGTTTTGTGAGATAATTTTTTAGGTTAGAAGAAAAACGGTTTCAATACCAAAACAAAGTAATAAAGAAGGGATTCTTTTATTTTAATCATTAAATATTGAGGCGATAATGGATGAATCAACGTTTGAAAATGGTACGTTAAAGTACCGAAACTGCAGTAACGTGTATGTTACAATAAAATTTTAGTGGTAGAAAACAAAGTAGTTTTCCTTCTCATATCGTGATAATGGATGAATTACCTCTTATATTGTTGGCTGGAAATTTAATGGGGATGTTTCTTTTAATCAGAAAAAGGAGAAAACGTTGATTAAATAGAAGGTGGTGGACAACTTAAAATAGGCCTCAAAATTCTTAAACCAGTGACACGACTAAATTGCAGTGGTTAGTGACAACACGTTTCATTTATTATAGGTTAAACTTTCATTTTAGCGGGAATGGTTCTCATTGGTTGAACATTTTACGGCCAACGTAAGAATTCCACCATACGGAAATTTTCAACTTTCTGCGTAAGCTGTTACGTCTTAATGTAGGTTGTGTAATGGAACATTTAAAAGTACATATTGGTTTTCGTTTACGTTATACGTCATACGTCTTAAGTCTTACGTCAAGCAATTCTGTAATGGCCTTAATAGAGATTGTTGAGAAAATAACCGGTGCTTAAATCACCCTTTACTAGGCAGGTGGCAGCACCATTCATTAGAAATATTTAGTCAATTTCTATATTAAAACAAATCAGTTACGCACTTTTATTTATTGAGATATATTATTCAAATTCATCCCTTGGCGATTCTCTCTTGCTGCGCCATTTGCTTACGTTGTGTTAATAAATAATTAATTAATGATGCGGTCTCTGCTTAGTCAGTGCTTAATAACCGCATTCATATTTTCTGAACTGGACTGAGGCAGTGAGCAACGAAAAACGAGGGCACGGGCAATGGTGATTTGTGACGAACCGAACACAAATCGTCGAAGCGATCCAAAGAATAATATGATCACTGCTACAAAGAACAGTGATTGCTGAGCGATCACCGTAGCGAACTAAAAAATCGCCGTTTGCCCCATCTCTAATCATCGTATCACCTCTTTTAGGATTTCGCTACTTTCAAAGCAAAAAACATTGGTTCTCAACAGGGGCGGCACATAGTAGATATTGAACTCACTGAACTCTACATAATAAATGGAAGACCAATACAGATATATGCGCGTGAACAAAATACGGCCTACATGCGATTGAAGGTCGGCGGCATATACGCGTCGCCGCAGAGGAAATCTAATATTAAAAGTATGTTGGTGCTTGAGTCAGAATAATGCTTCTTGAAGACAATAGGGAATTATTGGACGTGCAATAAGGATAGGCAGTATTAAAGTAGGCGTTATTTTGACATGTACGCCTGCGCAGTTTGAACCACAAATAAGGGATCCTTTATTAAGGATAGTGCTTGTCCTTATTTGTGAAGGAATACTGCAATGCGTTAAATTTACAGTATTTTGACATTTGGCAACTTTCAACAATACATAGATAATATGGACGGCATTAAACAGAAAGGAGCCAACCCACAAAATTTAAAAAAATTGTTTCTTAATTTATTTAAATGTATAATATCGTAATGTGTGTTCAGCTGAAAAAGTCCAACTCATTTTCCTTATAAGAATTTAATGGTGTAGTTTCAATATTGTAATTAAGATGCAAAACCTTTCTTTGCAAGCTTGTTTCTTGATTTTAGCTGAGGGTGTTGGTTCCTTTCTGTTTAATGCTGTCCATATAACCTATAAGTATCTGATCTGATTCCATATTGAATTTTAATAAAACAGTACACACGCACCAGAGCACAAAAGATAGAAAAAAATAGGGAGTTGCTACAAGGACGCCGCGCATGCGCATTCGCTTTTGCACGAGTTATTGAACCGCCGCAGAGAAATTGGAATATTTTATGCAATTTTCTGAAAAAGAAGGCGGGGGGACACCCCCCGCACCCCCCGTTTTTGTCTGCGACGCTGGTGCTGCCTGCGGCGCTGATAATTTATTAACAATTATTTAACAAAATAAAAATCAACCTAACTAACCCAACTACCATCACATGAAAGAGATAAATTATTATATGAAAAAAAAAGAACATTTCTGTCGTCAAATCCAACCAGAATTTGTGAAAAAGGATATTAATCGTTACAAAATATTAAAAAAAAAAAGTCCAATGGGCAGTATTTGAACCCGGGACCTGTCGCTCCACAACGCGACAATCATCATCATCATCATCAAACAAATTTATTCAAATATTTAAATACAATTTATGCCTCACCGGATCATGACCCGGAGCCAACCGTACAACCACGTCGCGTAGCGTCGTGGTAATAGTGCGGTTGGACGGGTCTTGACCGGTTCGGCTCAATAAAATTATAAAATGGATAAAACTCCTGCCGCCTGTGGCGGCTTAAAATTATCAATTTACTTAAAACATGTTAAAAAACTTAACTAAAAACAATGGATATAAAACTTAAATCTATTTTGTGGGAAAAAACACTTTTTTAAAATTTTGTTGCTTAGATGGAGACAAACTCAATTGGAAAAGCTCCATTTAAACAAGTTACCCCAACAGTCTGCTCGCCGCTGGGAAATTTTGGTTATGGGAAAGGAAGATTGAGTTTAAAATGATTAGAATTTTTACAAAGGTTTATCGGTCTAAATTGAATTTGTTAACAAAAACGTACAAAATGACAAAAATTACAAAAATACAAACATATAACAAACAAGAAGGAAAGAGATAGATACAGAATAAAAGATATGGTGGTGAAAAGTGTATGATAGTTGGAAGTTTTGGTAGAATCAACGCGACAACGTTACGCATAGGCCAGCGATCCACGTGGAAAACACCGCTATAGCACGGAATAAATAGTATCTAACCAAACCAATTGCCGCGGCGGACAGCTAAGAAATAATATATGTCCGCCGCGGCGTCCTTGTAGACAGTCCCAAAAAAATATATACAAAAATTATTTGTTTATTAATTTTGTAAGGTTAGGGAATGAGTGCGCAAGCGTTGAATTGCACAGAAGTAATGACACCAGTGTTGCGAACTGTGCCGAACCAAATTATAGCAAAGATGACGCTCAAATTATCGTATATAATCGTACACTTTCGCCGATTGACAACAGTAGCGGTGCATGGGGTGCGCGTTTGGCGTTTATTATTATATACCTAATTTAAAAAATATAGAACACCGTCTTTCCTCGTCCGAACTCGAACTACATATTGTAAAATGGCAAAATAAAATCTGAAAACTAAGTAACTGATACAACACACATACTTTGCATCAGCCCAGCTCTGTTCCCTTTAACTTTTAAAGTGCTCGCACGCCGCTGAGATCAAAACAACTTTTCAAAGCCGATTGGCCGCTGACGAGGGCTAATACTGCCCCTTTCATACAATAACACGAATACGAATGCAAGGAATGTAGAGGACAGGGATTTTGATACTATATGTACAATGTTATTGTTATTACCAACTGAATTTACCAAAAAGACGACCTAATCTGTGAATGCTTGAAATTATCGTATAAATCATCATTATCGTACAGGTACTATCGTATATCGTACAATAGATGAAATTATAGTACAAAAACGATAATTATCGTACAATTCGCAACACTGAATGACACGAAAAACGAAGCAAGTGTTCCAATAACTAACATTTCGTTGATAAAATAAGGATGATGTGCTAATAAAATAAGGTAGCCCCTTAATACTGCATGGCAGTATTTGAAATTTCCAATAATTCCCTATTATGCGCCGACGCCATTATTCTTTCATTTGTCTCCCATAGCGGGAGGTCTTGGATTAGTACAGAATTTCAGAGCCGTCGTCAAACAATTCTCTCGTTTTTATCGATTGTTTTATTTACCAGGTATTTACAGTTCGTGATAAGTTAATCAAACAAATATGGTCCGGAATTGTATTGTAGATACTGTTTTGCAAGAATCGGGCCAAAGGTTTGTTATCTTTTAAGTAAGTACCTTGTTCTTGCCTATTCTATAAAATATACTACTATCTAAATATCGGCGACAACTCCGAGTTTTGGGATCTTTTCTTTTAACGTGGGTGTAATTTTACCTGAAAATTTTTCGATAGGCTATACTTTCCGAGATATCTACTTAACTCTACATGATAAAATATATAGAATTCAGTGGAAATTTAGGATACAAAATTCTCTAACCTCATACCTATTTTCCATAATTTCCGTTGCTAATTTTAAAGTTCATTGCTATTTGTGAATCTACCTAAATAATTTTAAACAATTCAACATTATTTGCATTACTGATATTGACTTGATCTATTCTAATTTCAATTTCAAAACAAAATAAAAAGTTATGTTTAATATATGCAATTTATACCTATACTGTGTTCTTGTTGCTTTGTGTTTATACTTATAAGTGACCTTAACTCCCAGTAATTCTTATTGCATTATTAGTATTATTTTCATTACCCAATCTTATTTTTTTGTACTATTATGTGTATTTTGTATTTATATTACCATCATATATTAATAATTATTTTGTATATTAATTGTAGGTTATTTAAGTTAACAGTTAAATTAAGCGCCATTTTGTTAGTTATTTTTGAAGTAAACAGTTATGCAGTGGGATCACTGATTTTGAGAGAGAGAGAGAGAATCTCATTATGTCAGTTGTCAATTATGAATTATGAATTATGGTAGCTAACCTGTTGTTAGAAATAAATCGTTTTGTTGAAGACTGAATTATTTAAATAAATACCAGCCCTAACCCGTCAATTTACTCTCCCTACAGCTTCAGGTGTGGGGTAAAGGGCTGGATGGTAATATTGTTCTGGGAAAAAAGGTGATCAAGTTTTCTAACCTAAAGCCATGCCGCCGAAAGTAAAGGGGCCGAACACGAATGGCGCGAACACCAGTGAGGTGGCTCAGGAATCAACGGAAGGAGATGTTAGGGGCCCTAATCAGAGCCAATTAGAGCTTGCTGAAATTGTGGCAGCTGCGGTGGCAAATGCACTCATGACAGTTAGGAATGATCGAGCTGTGCCGGCTGTAAAGGAAATTTGTGCCTTGATTCCATCGTATTCAGGAACAGTAGATGAGGACGTAGAACAGTGGATTAGGCGTGTCAAGGGTGTTCAGGAGACATATTTAGTAGATGAAGCACATATGGTATTAGCTGTGGCCACAAAATTCCAAGGAAGGGCATTGAAGTGGTTTAATTCCAGGCCAGAGCATGCCACTCTGAAATTTGGAGAGCTGACAAGGAAATTAAGAGAAATGTTCACGTGCAAAGAAGATTCAGTTACTTTATTTAAAAGATTCGAAGCCAGGAAATGGAGCCGAAGTGAACACTTTACCGATTATTTTAATGATAAAGTAACAATGGGCAACAAATTAAATATCGAAGAGTCAGAGCTCGTTACTTATCTGGTTGAGGGGTTTAACAGTCCAACGCTGCAGGCTCAAGCAAAATTTGCTGAATTCAAAGATTTACAACATGTGCTCAGAGTGATGCCTACGATTTCCTCAGCGGAGAGGGGAGTACAACCAAATAGCAGTAATGATAACAAGACGAAGAGCGCAGGAGGGAAACCACCGGTTACAAAGCCCAAGACCTGCTTCAACTGCGGAGTAGCGGGACACTTTGCGGATGTGTGTACGAAACCGAAACGAGCACCAGGTAGCTGTTTTGAGTGTGGTTCTATGACTCACAGGATAAGAGACTGTCCGAGCAAGAAGAAGCCGAGTGGTGGTACATCAGCCGTTCCAGACTCTACAACGATGTTGGTTGAACCGATTTCACCCCCCGAGTTACCCCCAGCATATACTGTAAGGTCAGATTTCAAAAAATTAGGTATCTCACTCGATTGTATGTTAGATTCTGGTAGTCCCATTTCAATTATTCTTGAAACTTTGGTACCGTTAGAGTTAAGGGAGCCCATTAAACATGATAGGCATTTAGCAGGGATAAATAATTCAAAATTACATGTTCTTGGTATATTTAATGAACAAGTGGTTGTAAATAACACTCTTTGTGATATTTCATTTCATGTGGTAGGCAGGAATGCAATGATATCCAACTGTATTTTAGGCAGAGATTTTATGTCTCACCCCAGATTTTCCCAGCTTGTGTTTTCTGAAAATAAAGTACAAATTATTAATCAGGATGAGGTATCAGGGGAAAGCGAGAATATTAATTTTTTAGGTCAAATACTTTTAATTAAGGATATAAATGAACACGATGAGCTAAATATTAATAAAGATTTACCTTTTGATGTAGTAGAAGAAACGAATAAGATTTTTAATGATTGTTATTTAAATGCAGTCAGTCCGGATGAACCTGAAACAAAGTTTGAAATGAGTTTGACATATACCATTTTCAGTTAGGCCAAGAAGATTGTCGTACTGTGAAAAGTTAGCATTAGATAAAATATTAGTAGAGCTATCAAAAAAGGGAGTTATTCGTGAGAGTAGCTCACCGTACTGTTCGGCAATTGTGTTAAGGCAAAAGAAATCGGGAGAATACCGAATGTGTGTCGACTATAGAACCTTAAATAAGTTTGTTATCAGGGATAAATTTCCATTGCCGTTAATTGAGGATCATTTAGATACACTGAGAGGGAAAAACTTCTTTTCTAAATTGGACCTAAAAAATGCTTTTTATCATGTGAAAATGGCGAGTGAATCAATAAAATATACTTCGTTCATTACGCCTTCGGGGCAATTTGAATTTTGCAGAATGCCTTTCGGGTTAAATTCAAGCCCAGCAACGTTTACCCGGTTCATAAACGAAATATTTAGAGATCTTGTTAAAAGTGGGAAGATATTAATATACTTAGACGATATTTTGATAGCCACCGAGACGATTGATGAAAACTTAATGATATTAAAACAGGTGTTAGGAAAAGTAAAACGAAATTTGCTTGAATTACGGTTAGACAAATGCTCATTTTTAATGAATAAAATAGATTTCCTTGGGTACACAGTGGACAAGGATGGTATTAGCCCAAATGGGGAAAATGTGGAGGCAATAAAAAATTATCCGGTTCCGAAAAACACAAAACAAGTACACAGTTTCATAGGGTTGTGTAGCTATTTCCGTAAATTCATAAAAAACTTTTCATTATTAGCAAAACCATTATATGACTTAGTTAAAAAGAATGTAAAGTTTGAATTTGGTCCTGAACAGATTCAATCATTTGAAACTTTAAGATCCAAACTTATGTCACAACCGATTTTGTCAATTTACTCTCCATTTGCAGAAACAGAGCTACACTGTGACGCTAGTGCGCTAGGTTTTGGGTCAATCTTATTGCAAAAGCAGTCAGACGGTATATTTCACCCAGTATTTTATTTTAGTCAACGAACCACTCAATGTGAATCAAAGTATCACAGCTTTGAACTTGAAACTTTATCGGCTATCAGAGCTTTAAAGCGGTTTCACGTATATTTGCAGGGTATACCGTTTAAAATAGTGACAGACTGTGACAGCTTCAGATTAACGTTAGCAAAGAAGGATATTGTCCCTCGAATAATGCGTTGGAGTTTACTACTACAAAATTACGATTACACAATTGAACATAGGGCAAACACCCGCATGAGACATGTGGATGCTCTCAGCCGTATACCAAATATTTTCGTTTTGGAGGGAAACACGTTTGAGCGAACGCTAATGTTAAAACAGAATTTAGACTTCGAAATAGTTAAAATTAGAACTGAACTAGAAAATGCCGAAAGTTCCTCTTTTGAATTAAGGAATGGCGTAGTGTATCGGAAAACAAACAATAATGTACTTTTTTATGTACCGGAGTATGGAGGTCAATGTATTGTTTAAATATCACGATGAGATGGGTCATCTGGGTTTAGACAAGACATATGAGCTAATTACACGTACATATTGGTTTCCAGAATTAAGGAACAAGATAAAATCTCATATCGAAAATTGTTTAAAGTGCGTAGAATATAACCCTAAGTCCGGGAAGAAAGAGGGTATCTTACACAGTATTCCAAAAGGAAACTTACCTTTCGAAACAATTCATTTAGATCATTATGGGCCATTAGGAATCACCAGATCAAAAAATAAACACATATTTGAGATTATCGATGGTTTCACAAAGTTTATTAAATTTTATCCTTGCAAGAGTACAGACACCGAAGAGGTTATCAAACATTTAAAATCATATTTTGTATCCTATAGTATTCCAAAAAGAATAATTACGGATAGAGGTACTTGTTACACTTCAAAAGCATTCGAAGATTTTTTGGCAGAAAAAGAGATTAAACATGTTCTTATTGCGACCGGAGCACCATGGGCAAACGGTCAACTTGAAAGAATGAATAGGACACTTACTCCCATGCTAAGTAAGATTACAAGCGAAACGAATGATTGTTGGGATAAAGTTTTGAATGATGTAGAATTTTGTTTTAATAATACAGTTAACCGATCAACGGGAGAAACACCTGCTAAATTGTTATTCGGTAGAAATCAAGTGGGCAAAGTAAGGGATAACTTAAGGGAAATATTAGAATCTTTAGATCACGCCCCCGCTGAACTCTTAACGGAAAGTAGAGAAAAAGCGGTGGAAAGAACTCTGAAATCACAAGGTGAAAACAAATCCAATTATGATAAAAACCACAAAGCACCACACTCATATCACGTGGGTGAATATGTTATGATAACAAATACCGACACTACGGCAGGGGTTAGCAAGAAATTAATTCCAAAGTACCGGGGCCCTTATATGTAATAAATGCGGTCTTACCTAACGATCGTTATGCAGTTACGGATATCATTGGATTCCAAAATACACAGATCCCTTATGATGGTATTTGGGATGCTTCACGTATCAAGCCTTATAATTCCTAGGGGAAATTAAAAATAAGTATTAGTGGAGACACAAATATTAATTATTATGCTACTTACCTTTTGTGTCTTGTAGGCCTTTTATGTTAGGAAATTATCATTTTTATTAGGGTAGGTTATGTTGTTTATTATGCTAAACTATGTCTTATGTCTCTGTTGTTATTATGAAGACATTTTTGTGTTTAGGGAAAAGTGAATTAGGAAAAAATACATTTATGTTTACGTAGCTTAAGACTTTTATGTACTTATGTTTGCTAATGTTGATATGTTTTGTGTTGTTGTGATCGAGACGATCAAGGGTCAGATTGGCCGAGCTGTAGGTTATTTAAGTTAACAGTTAAATTAAGCGCCATTTTGTTAGTTATTTTTGAAGTAAACAGTTATGCAGTGGGATCACTGATTTTGAGAGAGAGAGAGAGAATCTCATTATGTCAGTTGTCAATTATGAATTATGAATTATGGTAGCTAACCTGTTGTTAGAAATAAATCGTTTTGTTGAAGACTGAATTATTTAAATAAATACCAGCCCTAACCCGTCAATTTACTCTCCCTACATAATATTATTTATGTTACAATTAATTACTTATTATTTCATAATAATAATTATAGAAAAAACATTTATCATCATAATAGCTTTTTTGTAATCTTTTATTACATGCGGGTAGGGTTGAAAATCAACTGAGCATGTTGAACCCTCATATCTTTTGTGTAACTTTGTAACACAATACATTTTTATTCTATTCTATTCTAAATTATATTTCGATCTTTGAGGTAGAAAATATGACTTCATTTTTTGGTGGACTCTATATTCAACTCTCATCAATATGATCGTGCATTATCAAGAACGTTTACTAGAAAGAATTAAATAATTATGTTTTGGGAATGGCAACTTTTTTTGTTCTTTAATAAAAATTAAGACAAAGGTTAACTATATAAGAAATGTCAATCTATACACGCGTATTTTTGATGATTTCTGAAAAAAAGACATATTAAAAACACTTGCAATAGAAATAGAGCCGGCCCTGGCGGGTTACACAATGCGATTGCGCCGGGACCTCCCGTCGCCATACTTGCGCGAGATTCAATTTTACGTACAAATAGGAATAGACATTGGCATTCCATTTATATGCCTATATGGTACAGTTCAGTGATTGAACTCTAAACTTAGTCAAAATTTCGAGTCATTTTCCATAACTGATTGCAGGGTATTGACCGGCAATTATTGTAAATAATTTCCTTGTTGTTAATTTGTTAGCTTATCTCAGAAAAAAAATACTCACATTAGTAATTTTTAACTGCATATAAAAATTCATAAAAACTTTTTAAATGTGTTCTAAATAAGTTTAAGGTCAAAGTTTACCGTTGGTATTGTACGCATCTCTATTTGTTTATTAATAACATTGATTAAACTATTTAATCAATGATTCCATTTATATAGTACAGTTCAGTGCTTAGGACTTACACATGTGTGCCAAATTTCAAAGCTCTAGAACTTAGAATTCGTCGAAATTCAGCTTGCAAGATTTGACCCAAGCAAACTAAACTAACATTGCAAGTTAAATAAAAGCTTTTAAAAACATGTCGAGTTATTTCTAGTAAAATTTCGGTCCAGGTCTACAGCGATGATTGGGGCAGAGGTCAAGCTCGACCCCTAAATATCCGAGACCGTCAATAAAAGTCAAGAATATTGGCGCCGCTAGTAAAATTTTGAAACAGGAAAACTTTGCCTATATATATCACTTTCGTTGCCTGTCATGAACTAAGTAACAGGATTAATCATACCTTTAGCTGATATAAATGTGTCTGGTATAATTGCATGCTAGCTGCTGGGCTAGTATGTAATGCCCGCACTATATGTACCTATTTTATCTAACCAAATTAAGCACTGACAAAAATCAAGTACAAAAGTCATTAAAAAATTTTTTTTGTACAGGAAAAACAGGATGCATGAACAGTCATTTAAAAACATTTTTTGTACAGGAAGAACTTTTATGCATGAACAGTTCTTCCTAAATAAGAGTTGATATAGCATCCATAAGACCCATAAACATATTTCAGTTTATTGGCTGACAACTTAGATGCCATTATATTCGTTTCCGCAAAGAATATAATTTATCACTAGGATTATGGAATGGGTTTTATTTAATGGAAAACCATATTTTGGTAACAAGAAAATAAAAATTTATTATATTTGTGTCATTTCTTTATCGCGGAAAGTACATGATTTCTAGGAGATATGTTACAATCAAACACAGGCAAGATATCACAATAACTGTTAGATTCCTCAGTATATAATAATCTATCTAACAAAATAATCGTTTCAACTACAGGAGCTAATAATAATCTAATAGAATAAAATACAACAACATTTTTCCAAGTTTCATTTATTAATTCTTGATAAAATGAAGTAATTGCATCGGGAAGTACAATTTTATTTTTTGCTAAAGCTTTCTCACAATAATTTTTGAAGGATAAATTTTCACTATACTTCACACTACAAACAGCAGAATGTTTTAATTTTTCATCTACACATATCATTATTTTTTCTAATGCTGCTCTATAGGCATGTATTTTTAATGTATTACATCCTTCCCGCATTTTAAGTTTTTCTACGTAATTTTCAATAGCATGACAAGCAATTTCACATGATAAATATGTTAAATTAAAATTATTAGTCTTGCAGTATTTACTTAGAGGGAAACCTGTAATTAACGATGGCTGTAGCGTTAATTTCATATAGCAACAACTTGCAATATTAATAAATGCTGCATTTGGGCACTCGTTATAAAGTCGTAGTAATGTGGATCCTAAATTTCCACAAGGATGCAATCCAACAATGCCAAATCTAAAATTTGCATCGTTTCTGTTAAAAGCTTCCTTCACCAATTTAAGAAAATCTTCCATTTGAAAATCAAGCGCTATACTTTTATTTACATGAACTGTTTTGGAAGTGCTTTTGTGACTCACAGATTTAGCTTTTAAGGCCTGTTCAAATGTATGATCCAATTCTTTAGCTGAGCTACAGAGAGAGTAATTTGCCTCGAAAGTACATACTTTAAAACCATATCCATAAGACAGCATTCTACTTAAATGACCTAATCCTGAACCAATATCAACTAAATAAAAACAATTACTTTTCATAGCTGTCTCATAACATATTTGAGCCATAATATTTATTTCATGTCTTTTCTTCAATTTTACACCTTTCCAGAAAAATTTGAGAAAGTTCTCTTGAAACACACAATCAGCATTGGAAATGTTAGTTTTCTTCCGTGATAGAACATGATTGGTAATTAAATTACGAAGACATAGAAGCGATAAAGAACAGATTTTCTTCTTCACCGGTACAGTAAAATCTAACACTTCCCAAAGTTCTTCAATACGAATGTCTTTTAAATGATCTTGCCAATTTTTCGGAATTTTCTCCCAATGGTTTTCTACATAGTAATCTGCTACATAAGTATCCAATATATTTTCATAACATTTATATATTTCGTAACAAGTTTCTAGACTATTTGTTATATCGTACCTCATAGTTAAACAAAAATTAAGGTTAAAATGTTGATAAAAAAAACATAAATATGTCAAGTTGTCAACTCTTGGTTGCTTTTCTTCTTCTTCTTCCTACCATAGGTCAAGAATGGTACTTATTACTACTCAACTAAAATAATATTCACCAGGTGACACTACTAGTAATTAATAGGGACAACGAAAGAGGCGCGAACTTGATTCTAATAAGATTTACATTGGAGCACGACGTGTTAAAATTTGAAATATTAAGTTACTTACTTTATTTTAGGTTTCTTTTAAAAATGAGTTGACAGGAGATAAACTAAGGATTGTCTATATCTACACAACCTTTATGTACGCCGGCGCGTAATCAGTAGACTATGATTGCAGACTTCAAGACATCTGTCAGAAATTTTAACCTCTTGTATTTATTTTATATCATCGACCTACTACAAAAGTCAATGTTTTATATAATTTTGATAATAAAAAATCATGATATCAAAATGGACATTTTGGACGAAAACGACGTACCAGGAGCTACTTTAAAATATTCTAACCTCGACGATGACCTAAAGCGATGGCTAGCTTGCCGAAATTTACCTGTGGGAGGTTTAAAGAAACAATTAATGAAAGTATTATTATTTACATTTTGTATGCCAAAACATTCCCTCTTGCATGCTGAAATCCACCGTTTACATTTTTGTAGATTTATCCACGATTTCGGGAATCTTATAAAAAATACACCTTCTTTAGGATATCTACTGTCCGTTTTACATACACCATAACAACAATGTTTAGGCATTTTATATTTATAAAAACAGAAAACTTCGTAAAATTGCGAGTGATCACCACAAACCACTTTGTTAGGTTACGTTCCAATCAACATAAACAAATCTGTTTGTTGAAGCGAGACAGAGGCACTTTTGTTAAGATAGAGATGGCTATATGTCATGCGCCATTAATCCGAGCCCATTGTATTTTGCAGATATTTCTTAAATATATTACAACAATGCTAAAAATGCTCTACTTTCATTGATACGGCATTATTAAAATTTAACAAATCAACTTCATTACAAAATTTTGCTATTAACTCTTCTTGATTGCGGTTTTCTTTAATTTTAAATTTAACCTGTAGATGTTTACGTTTACACGAGATGTATATGGACAACGCGTTCCCGCCGTTCCAGTGTCCCTACCCTCTGTCGGTGATTTTGCGAACTTCTCAGTAGTAATAAGGACCACTGAACTCTATGTATAGTTCAGTGATAAGGACCATTATCATCAAACTTATTACCAACCTAACATGCTTACTTGAGTATAGATTATTCTTTGACTCGAATCGAGAAACCGCATAGAAAGACAAGGAACTTGCGAACTATCATTATACTCTTTGCAAATACAAAACCAGTATATTGCATTCGATCGGCACATTTCTAAAACCGGTAATATTGTTCGTAGAGAAAAAAATTTCATATCACTGTGTTGGTGAACTCCAATTTAAATGTCGATGTGAATGGCGCCATTGCCAAAAGATAAAAGGTTTTCCGCTGTCCTATCTTGTTAATTCCCTAATCTTTGCTTAAACTGTATCGTCTGTATCTGGTACTTGGTAGCAACTGATCTCTTAGGCCCGGATGTATCATCTTGTTGAACTTTGGTTCACTGCTGAACAGAGATCAAGTAATGAATTTAAGGCCCGGATGTACCATCTTGTTGAACTTTGGTTCACTGCTGAACAGAGATCAAGTAATGAATTTAAGTTGTACCATTGATTAAATAGAAATAGATACTTAACCAAAGAATTTGTACTGTTAGTTCCGGTCTTAAATTCATAGAGGTCGTGCGCCTTTTCGAGTCGAAATTTAAGCTGGGGTTGCAAGCAAGGAATGATAGATTAAATCTGCCCCTGCTTGGTTTGCAAGTCGGGTAAATTAATTCATGAATGAAATGAAAGGTTGGTCGGGCGGGCCCGTGGGGTGCGGAGGGAGCTAGACGACCTAGCAACTAAGACTGCACTGCACTTCTGATCCAATAGTGCCAACGAGCGATAAAATCAAGTTCAGCTGAACGAATGTTTAAAACTGATGGTACAACAGAATTGCTCCTGAACTGAGTTCATCGTAGAACTGTCGTTCAGTTAAACTTACCTTGAACGTGCTTTTGGTACAACCGGGCCTAAGTTGTACCATTATGGTTCAAGCGTTCTGCAGTGGATCAAGAATAGTTGAACGGTCCTTTTGGTACAATGGTTCAAGGAAAGTTCAAGTAGTTCAAGCCCATACATAACCTAACTTAATCTAAATTAAATTGTTATTTGCCGAGATTTCAAATAGCAAATAGGTAGTGGCTATTGAACCGCCGGGGCGGTTGCTTTAACTATATTTACGTGACCGCCGCGGCAATTGGTTTGGTTACATACTACTTATTCTGTGCTATAGCGATGTTTTCCATGTGGGTCGCTGGCCTATGCGTAACGTTGTCGCGTTGTGGAGCAACAGGTCCCGCGCGGGTGTAACTGCTGGCAACCGAACTTTTTTTTTATATTTTGTAACGATTAATATCCTTTTTCACAAATTCTGGTTGGATTTGACGACAGAAATAATGTTCTTTTTTTTCATATAATAATTTATCTCTTTCATCTGATGGCAATTGGGTTAGTTAGGTTGATTTTTATATTGCTAAATAATTGTTAATAAATTATCAGCGCCGCAGGCAGCATTAGCGTCGCAGACAAAAACGGGGGATGCGGGGGGTGTCCCCCGCCTTGTTTTTCAGAAAATTGCATAAAATATTTCAATTTCTCTGCGCGGCGGTTCAATAAGTCGTGCAAAAGATCCGCCGCGGCGGTTGCGTAGTCACTCTCTTTCAAATATTCCAATGTTTGTATAGTATAGTATACTCATTTAACCTCTAGCCTTTCTGACGCGCGATTTTTAAATGATGGAGGAGCAAGCTGCAAATTATATGTTTGATGAATTAACGGATGATGGGGATTTTATGGAGTTGGTGCATATTATGCTGAATAGAAGACGTTGGCAACATTATAAGCATCGCGTCAATCATTTCACTAAATGGAATAATACAGAATTTCATCATTCCATGCGGGGTTCAGATTATCGAAACCTGTTGTAAAATTCGTAATAGGCAGAATTGCAGATGAATGCATAGGACCCTCCACCACTCCCTCGAATTTTCAATTTTACATCTGCATATTTTTGTTTTGCACGTTTTTTCATATTTTCGTATTTTTTTCTTAGTGTATGAAGCATTTTTTTTTAGTTTGTGAGTACATATCGGTGCCTTTACAAACTAAGGCCCGGATGTACCATCTTGTTGAACTTTGGTTCACTGCTGAACAGAGATCAAGTAATGAATTTAAGTTGTACCATTGATTAAGTTAATCAATGGTTGTACCATTAAGGTTCAAGCGTTCTATAGTGGATCAAGAACAATTTAGTTGAACTGTTCTTTTGGTTGGTTCAAGGAAAGTTCAAGTAGTTCAAGCCCATACATAACCTAACTTAATCTAAATTAAATTGTTATTTGCCGAGATTTCAAATATCCGAATGTTTGCATAGGGCGCGTGGAAAATCTGACAACTAACGAGAGTGGAGGGCATATAACCTCAATGTTCCAAGTTAATTATCGTGAAATTCGCTGTTTTCGTGTGCTTTTTTAACTTTCTTGTGCTATCAGCTATGGAAATAAATATTTTTAAGTTTTCATTATATATATAGACAATTACGTGTTTTGTATAATAATATTTCCTTTGATTTGGTGAGATGTGCATGGTTTACCTATGTGTTTTTAGTTAGTTTCTTCATATTTAAACAACGTATGGGATTGATCTTATTGTTATATATAAAGCATATTTAGATTATTTAAAATTTAAATGCTGTTAATTATTCTGTTACCAGTTTTATTTGTCGTTCTATTAAATTTCAGTTTTTTTCGCTGCCATGTCAAACAAACTTATAACGTTATAGTTGAATATAAACAAATGTAAATAACATAGACAAAGAAAATTTTTCAGTTCTCTATGGTAACTAATAAATTGTATAAATAAAGTATGGTTAATAACGGTGGAATCTTCTTCTTCTGTTAGAGAATTATGTGCCATACTCTGATCCAATAGTGCCAACGAGGGATGAAATCAAGTTCAACTGAACGAACGTTTAAAACTGATGGTACAACATAATTGCTCCTGAACCGAGTTCATCGTAGAACTGTCGTTCAGTTAAACTTACCTGCTTGAACGTGCTTTTGGTACAACCGGGCCTAAATGTTTTTGTGCTTTTGAATGAGTAACATTAATAATATAATTGTTCTTCAGATGCCGAGAAATTTGTCGTTCGATTAGATTTCACAGTTTTTTTTCTCTGCCATCTCAAAATAACTTATATGTATATAAACAAATGTTAAACAACACAGACAAAGAAAATTTTTAATTTCTCTATGGTAAATAATAAGTATAAATACGTGCCATATACTCTGATCCAGTAGTGCCAACAAGCGATGAAATCAAGTTCAACTGAACGAACGTTTAAAACTGATGGTACAACATAATTGCTCCTGAACTGAGTTCATCGTAGAACTGTCATTCTGTTAAACTTAGCTTGAACGTGCTTTTGGTACAACCGGGCCTAATTGTTCATATTTATATTTGTATTCCTTCCCTTACGTGCCCTTACATTTGTACTCCATACTTTGTCAAAATTGACGTTGCACGTCAGAAAACATTTCTATGATTATTTCTTAGTAAATATATACACAAACATTTAATATGAATAGGTACTTCTTTATTTTGTAAATTATTAAAATATATATATGTATATCATAACTACGATTCATTATATATTAATTTGTCCAGTTGGGATATATAACATGGTGATATATGTACATAGTACCGAAAACCTTATCAAATGTACTTATTATTGTTGATAAAAACTAAATTATCATAAGACCTCTGAACAGTACAATCACTGTAATCAGCTGATGTTACAGAATATACTACCAATTAATATTATTCTTGTAGTTGTATATAAGTTCGTAATATGTCTTCTCTGATTAGAAAATTAATTGCAACAGCTAAAGCACCTAGAGCATTGGGAGGAGCACCTTATAAGTAAGTTCAATTAAAACGTATTTTAAGTGGCAAAATTGATGGCTGTGGATTATGAAACCAAAAGGAAATTATTTGTCATTGTATATTAATTTGTGAGTTTACTACAAAATGCTAGGTTAGGTATTTATAAATTTAGATAAGTAAACTTCAATGAATTAATATAGACAGTGGCGCCGATATAGATATTTTCCAGCTGGAATATTGTGCCAAAAGAAGTCTAATGTGGGCTTTGCCGGTCGTATTTCCGGGCTTTCTTCACTCGATGGAGCATGTGAAAGTGTTGCCAAGCTTTGTTTACTTGCCTTTATAGAAAGCGAGGGACTTGCAATTAATCGCTTTTTATGCACTTTTTGGGGGCATATGCGAAATTATGCGATTTTATGCGACCGCGTACTAGCGCGTGCTTGAATATTGAAAACGATGAATATTGCAAACGATATCTGTATGAAAATATAGATCACCAGATATGTTATGCGCTTGCCTCAAACGAAAGGAGTCGATTGTTTACCTGGTTCACCATTACAGGCCCCCTACCTGATTTGATTTATGCAGGTCGCATAGCCGTAGGTTAAATGATATTTATATTTACTTTTGTTGACTCTTTTATGGAGTTGCTCATTAAACTAACATTATTTACTATAAATAAATAATGGATTATAAATAAATCATTTACATCATGCCTATCAATTAATATAAGGGAGTGGAACAATATTTTCAATAATACAATTTTGAGCAAGTCGTGATTATGTATTACTCCAGTCAAATTACACATAAAAAAATTGAAACTTCGTAACAATTCGCATAAAGCTGAACATGGGTACATACTTTGAATACACTATTAAAAATAAAATGTCAAAAGTCCCCACCGATCCCTTGTCGGCTAAAAATTTTATTCAAGGTCAAAGGTCACAAATATCACTTTTTCGCGTATTTCTCGTAAACGATAAGTGTATGGTGGTGTTACGTTTAGGTAGATTTTCATGCTAAAAAATGGCAATTTTAAATTATAATTCGATTTGTTTCCTAAAAGTTCATAATTACGCTTAAAATTAAATTATTCCAAACGTATGGATCGCATTGTAAAGTTGTGTGAGTTGGGAATTGTGAAGTTTGGTTTGAAAATTTCAATGTTTATGATTTTTCATTTTTTTCCAAAAATGTAACATTTAACTATTTTGTAAATTTTTTGTTCACAGTTGAGTTAATTTGAAATAGTTCAATGCAACGAATACATAAATGTTGCATTTTTTTAAAATGTGATTAATAATGAAACATATTCTTTATAGGATTTTGCAAACAGCGGAAAGAAAAGCTATCTATGAGAACTAAAGGAAAAACTATATATAAAAATATTAATGAAATCTTTGCATTCTTTCGATAACCTGACTTCTGATTATGCTAACAAGTAAAAATTCTTATTTGCCATTCTCATTTTAATACTAGCATCCCACATAGTCCCCTACGGCTAGGCAGGCCAAACTAGTATCTACATGATCCTTTACGATATGTAAATTCAGTTAAAAATGAGAACAAAAACCTGAGATTAATTTATTTACGTACCTTGTCTTTACAAATATTTTCATTCTAACGAATTACATTTTCATAAAATCTCATTCAGTTTCTTGGAAATGCTTAGCCTTTGAAATGTTTTTCATCCTTATTGTGAACGATGACTTTCCGCTGTTTGCAAAATTCTATAAAGAATATGTTTCATTACTATAGGCAAACAAATAATAAATAATTCACTTTTAAACATGCATAGAGTATATAGGCTCCAATACTACTTAGCTAATAGATAGCTGAAGATCTGTTGTTTTTATCAGTCAATGTCAAATATAAATATTTTATACTTTTTCATGGATATTGTCTTAGTTTTGCATGGAACATCGTTATGAGTGGCTTTAGGCTTTTCTGATGAGTTCACAATAAGGACGAAAAACGTTTCAAAGGCTAAGCATTTCCAAGAAACTGAATGAGATTTTATGGAAATGTAATTCATTAGAATGAAAATTTTTTTAAAGACAAGGTGCGTAAATAAATTAATCTCAGGCCTTTGTTCTCATTTTTAACTGAATTTACATATCGTAGTGGATCATGTAGATACTAGTTTGGCCTGCCTAGCCGTAGGGGACTATGTGGGATGTTAAAATGAGAATGGCAAATAAGAATTTTTACTTGTTAACATAACCAGAAGTCAGGTTATCGAAAGAATGCAAAGATTTCATTAATATTTTTATATATAGTTTTTCCTTTAGTTCTCATAGATAGCTTTTCTTTCCGCTGTTTGCAAAATCCTATAAAGAATATGTTTCATTACTATAAGCAAATAAATAATAACTAATTCACTTTTAAACGTAATTAATAATGTCAAAAAAAACATTTTTACAACGGTACAATCGTGAACTATTTTCAGTAATTCTGAACCATTACTGTGGAATTTTACACCACAATCGGCTTAAATATTAAAGAAACGATTGTTCATGTTGGAGTATACAACCAGATATACATTATAAAAAGAAGACGATAGGTGTCAAATTAATTTAATGAATGTCAGTGAGTTTTATACTTAATAAAACTTTGTGTATTTAGTTTCTGTTTTTACTGGAGTATAATATTCATCTACGATCTACGAGACGTCCCAATAGGTTATGGGCCCAGGAAGTGCTTAGAGAAGAATAGAAAACTTGGAAAGGATAAAACAGAAGTTAGTAAAACTTTATTAAAAAAAAAACGCTATGAGCGGAACTAGTATATGTCGCATTGAATCCTTGAATAAAGAAAACTTCCATACCTGGA
Source organism: Stenurella melanura (assembly GCA_963583905.1). NCBI lineage: Eukaryota > Metazoa > Arthropoda > Insecta > Coleoptera > Cerambycidae > Stenurella > Stenurella melanura. The sequence goes on from OY757309.1 coordinate 18,300,005, forward strand.
AATTGCAGGCGGAGGCATTACTAATAAAAAATGATCTCTGGGATTTTGTAAGTGGGACAAAAGTGAAACCGAAAAATGATGAGAGTGCTGAATCATTAGCTGCTACTGCTGTATGGGAATCTACAGATAGGAAGGCACGTGCAGATCTAATTCTTGCGATTAATCCTTCAGAATTAAACCAAATAAAAGGCTGTATAACGTCAAATGACGTATGGAAAAAATTGCACAAAATTTATCAATCCAAGGGTCCTGCTCGTAAAGCAATGCTGCTGAAACAATTGATGTTACAAAAATTAGAAGAAGGTGAAGACGTACGAACTCACATAGAAAATTTTTTTGATGCAGTAGATAAGCTTCAAGAAATGGAGATTGAAATCAATAAAGATCTACTGGCGATCATGTTACTTTATAGTTTACCTCAAAGTTATGAAAATTTTCGATGTGCTATAGAATCACGTGATGAACTTCCAACGCCAGACAGTTTGAAGATAAAAATTATCGAAGAAAATGATGCAAGAAAGAACAAAGAACACAGATCGAACGGGAATGCCATGTTTATTCGTAAAAAATACAATTTTAATAAATATGTAAAGCCAAAGAAGGTTGAATCTTATAAGGAAAGTCAAAATTCATTTGTAAAAGATAATTTTAAATATAAATGTCACCGTTGTCGAAAAATAGGACACAAAGCTGTAAATTGTCCCGTCAAAGGAAATTATTCACAACAGAATGCTGGCAACGTAGGAGAAGTTGGTTTTAACGTAAAACCTGAAATATTGGAATCTATTTTCAATACAAGTCAAAAAGTTGAAAGTAGCAAATGGTGTTTAGACAGCGGTTGCACATCCCATATGTGTCCTCAAGAAACAAAATTTGAGAATTTGGAGAATTCTGCATGCAAGCAATTAAACCTGTTAAAACCTAGTAATGTTACTACTAAAGTTTACGCCAAGGGAATGATAAAACTACCAATAAATTGCAATGACGGTAAGAGAATTATTAGCTTGGAAAATTCTTTACATGTGCCTGATCTTCGTACTAATTTAATGTCTGTTGCAAAAATAACCGAAAAAGGTTTTGATGTGATTTTTACCAGAAACATCGCAAAAATAGTAGACAGAAATAAAGATGTATTACTGGTTGCACATAAAACAGATGGTTTATACTACATTGAAGAATCAATGGAAAATGTAAATTTGGCAACAATAACGTCCTCAAATATGGAGGAGTGGCACAAGAAAATGGGACATTTGAATGAAAGAGATTTAAAGAGAATGGCTGAAAATGGAACAGTGACAACTGAAATCGGGAAGCGGGAAAAATTGACTTCTTGTAATACATGTTTATTGAGTAAGCTCACTCAAGCTCCATTTCCATCCAATTCAAGCCGTAGCTCAGAGATGCTGAATATCGTTCATACTGACATTTGTGGTCCGATGCGTCATACGTCAATTGGTAGTTCAAGATATTTCATTACGTTCATTGATGATTTTTCACGTTGGTGCGAAATAAAATTTTTAAAATCAAAGAGCGAGGCACTGGAAGCTTTCAAAAGTTATAAAAATTTTGTTGAAAATCAAACAGGAAGAAAAATCAAACAACTACAATCTGACAACGGAAAAGAATACATTAACAAAGAATTTGATAAATATTTGGAAGATAATGGAATCAAAAGAAGACTAACAGTTCCGTATACCCCTGAACAGAACGGAATTTCTGAACGAAAAAATCGTACATTGGTAGAGATGGCACGTTGTATGATGATCGAATCAAATTTATCGCCAAAGTTTTGGGCAGAAGCAACGTTTACTGCAAACTATATTAGAAATAGATGTCCATCTAAAAGTATAGACAATAAGACACCGTACGAATTTTGGAATGGAACACCCCCAAATGTTAATTATTTTCAAATTTTTGCTGTATATGTTGATGACTTGATATTGGCTTCAGGAAATATTGATTGGATAACTGATATAAAACGAGATCTAATGAAAAAATTTAAAATGAAAGATTTTGGAAGAATTCACCATTGTCTCGGAATTGAAATTGAACAAAGTAAGGACAACAGCATAATCAAGATTTCACAAAGCACATATATCAAGAAAATTTTAAAACATTTTAATATGGAATTATCAAAACCAGTTAATACGCCGATAGCACCCAACGTAAAACTAACAAAGCCCGAATCCACTTCTGAAGAGGAGATGAAAAAGTATCCATTCAGACAGTTAATAGGATCATTGATTTATTTATCAACTGGTACCCGTCCTGATATAGCATTCACGGTGACTTATTTGAGCCAATTTAATAACTGTTATAATCTGGAACATTGGAAGGCAGCAAAAAGAGTCCTGCGGTACCTCAACGGTACAACTTCATATGGATTACGTTATGAAAGGTCTGGAAAATCTGTAGTTGGTTTTGTCGATGCAGATTGGGGTTCATGTTCTCAAGATAGAAGATCATACACCGGCTATGTTTTTATGCTAGCTGGAGCTGCAATTAGCTGGGAAGCTCGTAAACAAAGAACGGTAGCTTTGTCTAGTACTGAGTCCGAGTACATGGCATTAACTGAGGCAGCTAAAGAAGCTGTGCACTTAAAAAGATCTTTAAGTGAAATTGGATACGTAAATGACGATTTTAAATTTATCATATTCAATGACAATCAAGGTGCTCAGAAATTGGCGAAGAATCATGTTTTTCACTCGAGAACCAAGCACATAGACATTCGTCATCACTTCATACGTGACGTCTTAGAAACTGAAAATCTTCAACTTAAGTATTTGCCAACAGAAGATATGGTGGCGGATATATTTACTAAAGAGTTAAATGGACCTAAGTTCAGCAAATTTCAAAAGGACCTGGGTTTAGTAGATTGTAATAGATAATGAGATAACTGGTTGAGGGGACTGTAATACAGATATTATTAATTTTAATGTTAATTTTAAGCCACCACCGGCGGCAGGAGTTTTAACCTTTTATATTCATTTTATTGAGCCAAACCGGTCGTGATTCGCCCAACCTTACGTACACCACGACGCTGCGCGACGTGGTTGTCTGGTTGGTTCCTAATCGCGATTCGGGGAGGCAATGTTTGTATATTATTAATTTAAAATAAAATTTGTTATGATGATGAGGATGATGGTTGAGGGGAAGTGTTGGAGTATACAACCAGATATACATTATAAAAAGAAGACGATAGGTGTCAAATTAATTTAATGAATGTCAGTGAGTTTTATACTTAATAAAACTTTGTGTATTTAGTTTCTGTTTTTACTGGAGTATAATATTCATCTACGATCTACGAGACGTCCCAATAGTTCATTTAAATCAAATTTAGATCACATAATTAAAACTCAAAATTCTTATTAAAATTTACCTTAAAAACTTTGAAAGTGAATAATACGGATTTATTTAATAACTTTCGCGAGGTAAGTTTTGCAAACGAATACTAGCGTTTGACGTATCGATGCCTTATTAATGTCTACAATAAAGTACTGTAAGGAGAAATTTGAAAAAACACAAATTTCGCCAGTGCAGGCCAAGTTTATTAACATGCTTAAAGAACGCGATTTTGATGTTAGATTCTTTTTTTGTGCTTGAATACAAGGATAAATAAAAGGAAATCGATCTTTTGCTACACAGATTCTATTTACAGACGGAACAACTTTTTCTTCCAATGGGGTAGTAAGTTCCCAAACGAGGTGGTGGACTGATGAAAACCCCGGATTTGTGATTGAATGTAAAGACCCCAGTACTCTTTTAATATCGATGTTTGGTGCGGTAGGTTTCCTGGCTGCAGTTATTTGAACTTTCTGATGAATGAAATTAGTGAAGTAATTGACAAGTTGGAGGAAAGATGCGTCCTATGGTTTCAACAAGACTTCGCTTCAATTGACAGTTCTATTAATGTAAGAAATTATACGAACAATTTGTTTAGAGGCAAATGGATTGGCAGATATTCACAATACTTATGGCTAGCAAGATCCCCGGACATAACGCCCCTAGATTTCTTTTTATGGAGTTACTTGAAAAATATAATTTACCACAAAAGACCCTTTTAAAATATCGACCATTTAGAAAACACCATCAGAGATATTTGTCTTGAAATACACCCAAGAATTCTGAAAAATGTAACCAAGGAATTTTTCAATATGGCAATAATATGTATGGAAAGAGACGGAAGATATACAGAAATGTAGTATTCAATTTAAGAGAATATAGTTAGCAAACGTGGTTTAAAGTTAGTAAATAAATCTGTATTACGTACTTTTAAGATTTTTTAAGTAAATTTGAATAGGAATTTTAAGTTATTTATGTGATCTAAATCTGACTTAAATGAACAATTATTTCTTTAATATTTAAGCCGATCATCGTGCAAAATTCCACAGTAATGGTTCAGAATTACTGAAAATAGTCAAATTAACTCAACTGTAAACAAAAATTAAAAAAAAATATATGTTACGGGGACGGTAGCTCAGTGGTTTAGCGCGTTTAGCTTTCATACTGGCATACCTAGCGAAGCAGGTTCGATCCCTGCTCACCGCGAAATAATTTTAATTATAAAATTATCCCCAACATGTGGTTCGGACTCCACTATAAACTGTAGGGCCTCGTTTCTCTTTACCTTACACAAAATCATTCTGGATTTTCAAGGAGTTACCTCGGTGACTTGAGAAGCGGTTAAGAAACCATATTTTTGGAAAAAATGAAAAAGTTAAAACATTGAAATTTTCAAAGCAAACTTCACATATGTAGATACTTAATTTAATTGCAAACAACTTTTCCTTGTGGTAATTTCCATATTTTGATAAATAGGAGCATTTCAGGCCATTTTAAAATTTCTAATGATATTTTGGAGGTGTCATAGTTGTGATATGACAAATATTTTTGGCAATTTTGTAGTTATTAAGCATACTGAAACTCGTTTAAAAAGAACAATTGAATAAAAGATTTTTCCATATGGTGCAGACCTTTTGGCGAACACTGTATAATAATAGGTAGTAGTACTACCATTCATAATACTTATTGATGTTGTATGAAGTTTAACCCAACGTGAAATTAATTTCAACTTATGTTTAACTAAGGTGAAATTATTCATTTTTTTTTTTCAAAAATTACAAATAGTTTTGTTCTATTTCAGTCAAGCTGTTGTCATAAATGACTTAGTTTTCCTGTCTGGAGTACTAGGAATGGACAAGGATACAATGAAACTCGTTGAGGGTGGTGTCGGAGCAGAAGCCAGACAGGCTTTAAAAAATATAGGGCACATTTTAGAAGCAGCAGGCTCTTCGTATGGAAACGTCGTTAAGAGCACCATTATGTTAAATGATATTAATGATTTTCAAGTTGTGAATGATATTTACAAAGAATGTAAGTATATATCAAATGAAGAATTGTCTTGGTGTTGGAAGTTAAATTACATTTGAGAAGTTATACACCTCACAGTTTGATGGCATAGATTGAGAAAACTGCCACGCTGTCACGTCCTAAATAGGCCCATTTAACAATATTTTTTATTACATATTTTGAAAGAACTTGACGAGTATAGTTAACTATGCCAAAAATTAAAATTTTCTAACTGCTCCTTCATGTATAAACAAAGTATTCAAGTTGCTCTCAGAAACGCTCAGAATAATTAGATAATCGAGTTGTGGCGTCACATAGCCTCAACCGCACAAAGATCACGGCTAGTACAATATCCATCTTGGTATTATTAATTCCTTAATTAGTGTAACATAGTAATATCGTGAACATTGTTGTAATAAGGCTCCCATTATTCAGATTTGGTGGAATAAGAAATACACGTATTTTGTAGTTCCTAGATGTATGAGTACAAACGTGATAATGCTAAATAAAATATTTATTAGTTTACCTCGAGAAGATAAATAGGCAAGGATGTTGTGACAACTTACTATAAGACCAAATAAATATACAACCTAAAGCTTTTCAAAATTTAGTCAATGTGATGTAATAAAAAATACACCTAGTATTAAGAAATCAAATACAAACAGAAACAAAAATCGTTAGTAAAATCAAAAGTGCGCACCTTGCAAATTGTGTTATCTAGTCAAGTTTATTTGTATATATTTTTTTTAAACAAAGGCCGCCACTTAAAACTATCCAGACTCGTAACATCCTTATTTTTTAAGCTACGACCATGTTCGGCACATGAAATTGTAGATATTTTAAGGCTTTTAAATATGCATACAGAGTGATTAAACATTTTTTTTTTAATTATTTCGAAATGAAACGTAAATTCCATGAATATTTTTTTTCCTCGCCCTGTACTTGAACTGTGTTAATGTTTTCTTATAAAGGTTTTAATTAGCTTAAATTTATGTTGCTACGTCATATTCGATATTCTCTCTCGTTTTAGAGAAAAAAAATTAAAAACTCTCTTTTTGACTCCAAACTGAATTCCCTTAAAATAAATTTGAAAAGAATGTGAATAATAATTTTAAGCTTTATTTGTAAAAGGTATATAATAAACAATATTTAAAATAACAAAATAGCAACAACAAATAAAAGGAAACACATTTTTTTTCCTCTTTTGTGATATCACTTGATGAACCCATTGGTAATAAGTGCATGTTTTGACATAATACACATTTCTTACTAATAAAATTTGGTTGCTCTTCTAGTGGCTCTACAGATGTTTAAATAAAACATTTTATAATCATGATTCAGTTTCATGAACTTTTATTCATTTTATTTTATAATTTCGACTTTTATGTTGTTCAGATTTAAAAAATCAACCATAGCTTTGTTATTAGTAATATTTCACATTTTCTAAGTTAGCCATGGAAGTTTTAATAAAAACACTTTTAAAAAGATTCTAAGCTGGTAGACTTATTTTTATTAAAAATTAAAAATATTGTACAAAATTATTTAAAAAAAAACGAACAAAATAATTCTTAATTATGTTAACAAGAATACTAAAAATAAAATAATGTTGACTTTGCAATAAACATTAGTGTTTTCTTTAAAAAATGTATCATGTTAAGAGATAGTTAAAAGTGTTTTACAAATATTGTTCAAAATTTTGTCCATTACCGTGAATGCAGTTAAATGTTTTTATTAATTCACCATTCACTGTAAGTATTCCGTCGAATAGAATTTCATTCATTTTTTATTCTGTTTTTTAAATCCTCAATGTTCTGGGATTGGGTGTTATACACAAATCCCTTAAGGTAACCCCACAAAAAGAAATCCAGCGGATTTAAATCTGGTGATCTAGCTGGCCATCGCAGAGGTCCGGTATTGCCTATCCACTGGTTTCAAAAAAATCTTGGTTAAATAATTCGAAACAATACGGGCATTATGTGGAGGAGCACCATCTTGATGGAACCAGATACTTCTTCTAACTTGCAGAGGAATTTCTTCTAAATAATTAGATAAGTCGTTTCGTAAAAAATGTATGTAAATTTCGCTATTTAAATTATTTTCAAAAAATGTGGCCCTATTAATCTGCCACCAAGCATACCTATATATCCACACATTGACTTTATATTTTACCTGAAAATTTCATTCTTGCGACTATCTACGATTTTTATCACTCCAATAGTGCATATTGTGCCTGTTTACACTACCGCTTTCATTGAATGTCGCCTCATCGCTCCAAAGAATCTTCTGAAGGAAATTGTATCTTTCATTCGGTACGGACATGAAGTCGCCGTTCATAATCTCTTTGGCGAAGTTGTAGTATTAAAATCATTTTATAAGCATGATAACTTTTGTCTTTGAGGATTCTTCTGACGGAAGTCGAATAAATATTTCTAGCACTGATTGCTGATAGTGAGGTTTGTGGATTTTCATTAACGGCAGCGACAACTTCATTTATATTAATATTATTCCTCATCGGTTTACTTCTGTTTCTGTTTGGTTTGGTAAAAGAACCGTATCTTTTAAAATTATCAACTAATCATTTTATGGTCTTATGGTCAGGACAGCGTCTACCAGGACACCGTTGAGAATAGACTGTGCAAGCTCTTTTAGCATTACGTTGTAATAACTGGGGTTTTATTCCCCTAATTCCATGATTTAATCAGACATTACCATTGGCAGAATACGAAGTGTCTCAATCACTTTGCAGACTCCGTCGCTATTATAGTATATCCATCGAAAACAAAACTGTGCTTACCCTTTTCCTTCTAGGTGTTTATATCCTTTATGGTGCCTCACAACTAGGTTACTTCACAAACAAACTTTACTGAATATAAAATGAACTTAATTTCATGACAAGCAAATAAAACACGTGATTTCTCAAAACACTTAAACCACTATATTTACAGAAAAAATGAAAACAAATGAGAATGACAATCACAAACACTTAAACACGATTAAATAAATTAACAAACAGTAATTACACTATATTAAGAAATGAAATGGTCCGCGGCAAGTTCAAATCTTTAGCTGAATCGCGACCGAATATTCCTAGGTCAATTACAACACATTAATTTTCTACTTATTAAAACCGGCAAAATACTAAACAAATGTACTTAAACTTCTCAATTGAAAAAGGTTCGCAAAACGAGAATTTACTATACTACTAATACCCTGTAGGTAGATGATGACCGAACCGACTTTAAGCCAAGAGTGATAATCTCTCCATCGAAATAATACGTTTCAAAAGTGGGCCGTAAACTTTACACCCTCGACCAATTAGGATCTTCTTTACTTTAAACCGTACGCATTTGAAATTACCTAACGGACCATGGTATTTATCATATGGCCTATCTTTAACGTTTTTTATTACCACTAAAACAGATGAAAAAAACCCCTTTTGTTCCTGACTTTGCTTTTGTATGGGGGAAAAAATCTGCCTTAAGTAGTCTATCTATCTTATGGTCTATTACATATGTTCCTGGAAGCCTCTATCAACTGCTTTAGTCTTGAAAATCTAACTAGAACCCCCGGTGGGTTCGTATTTAACAAGTTCGACAGAAAAGAGAATTGCACATAAAATAATTTGGATGGTTATTTATTGTTTCCAAGTGGCTAACGTCGACTACCTAATAAAGAGTAAAGTTAACAAAGCATGTTTCCTGGGCTCTAAAGTTTGCAAGATAAAACAGATGTTTCTATGACCAGTATTTTATTGTACTAAAATCTCGACCCTTAAAATGTTACAGAAATCAGAAGTAAAAAAATACGGTGATTCTATGAGCCAGGGCCGGACTTGGCTCCCTTAATTTGACTTTTGTTACAACGTTTATACTCTCCATAAATCAATAAAAACTCTGTTTTCTCCAAAGTTGAAGATTAAACCATGTCGAATTGTTAGTAGTTTGACGAGCGAATTAATGTCCAACAGAAAATAACTGCTATTTCAATATGACGTATTAAACCTTTCATGGCTAACTTAGAAAATGTGAAATATTATTAATAACAAAGCTATAACTGATTTGTTAAATCTGAACAACTTAAAAGTCGAAAGAATTAAATAAAATGAAAAAAGTAAGGAAGTTCATGAAACCGAATCATGATTATAAAATTTGTTATTTAAATATCTGTAGAGCCACTAGAAGAGCAACCGAATTCTATGAGTAAGAAATGTGTATTACATGAAAACGTGCACTTATTAGCAATGGGTTCATCAAGTGATATCACAGAAGAGAAAAAAATGTTTCCTTTTATTTGTTGTTGCTGTTTTGTTACTTTAAATATTGTTTATTATATGCCTTTTACAAATAAAGCTTAAAATTATTATTTACATTCGTTTCAAATTTATTTTAAAAGAATTCAGTTTGGAGTCAGAAAAACAGTTTTTAATTTATTTCCCTAAAACGAGAGAGAATATCGAATATGACGTAATAACATAAATTGAAGTTAACTAAAACCTTTATAAAAAAGCATTAACTCAGTTCATGTACAGGCTGAGGGAAAAAAATCACATACAGCACAAGGACATCCTCAGAACATACTGGGGACAGCTTTGCAGGACATATGGGATATCCTGGGAAGATCCCATTATCACCTTAGGATGTCCGTAGGATATCCAAATGGGACAGTTCGGGCTTTGCTGATGACGTCCTCAGGACATCAGTACAGGTGTGTACAGGACATCGTCAGCTCTTATATGGGTTATTCCTGGGCTTTGCTATGAACAACCTGAGGACATTGATTGGACATTCTATAGGACATCCCCAATTCTTTTAGGGTTTATCGGATATTTCCAAAGACAGCAAAATATACATATTATTTTATAAGATCATTACTTTTAAACTGAGCCAATAAGCGAAGACAAAGGAATACCTGGTAAAATGTGATACTTATATGTACAACTCCATACACATATTTGTATCTATCAATTGGCTTATATCGCTTTAAATGTAAATCTATCAAAATCTGTGACCAAACTAATAGAGGTTATATATAGTCCAATGAAATAGGTCGACAAATCAAAATTTTAAGGTAAATACTTGAATTTTAGATATGTTACTTTGAAGTATTTAAACACGATTAATGAAAGAAAATTTTTTTCAACCCCGAGAAGGGGAGAAAAAAAATATAACAAAGTGTTTTTTCAAAATTACTCAAAATTTGTAAAAGACAGTAAAAAAAGTTTTAAATAAAAATTGTAAAAGCATGAAATATTACATAAAAATAATCTCTTGCCTTTTTTTTGGAATTGTTTAAATCAACAGAGTTTAGGGTGGTTAGAAGTTATAGGGGATGATACGTACAACTTTAAAAATTCATAGCGTGCTGAAAAGTTATAATAAATTTAAAAAAATTCTATTTACTCAGAAAAATATAAAGGATTACGTATCTGACAATAACATCTGCGGACGATAACCAATCACATTTTCCCCTTTTAGATAATATTAATAAATACAAAGATATAACATAGCAGCATTATATTTATGAAATATTTAACGTAATCTTATTTGTCGAAATGAACGTGGAAAAGACATCGACGCCAGGCGGATTTCTTAGAACTTTCGACTTGTCACAAAATGGCGGCTAATTTAAAACACAGTAATTGTATTGAAACCAAATTATAAATAACTGCTATTTAATTAAGATATACATTTTGAATATATTTTTAATGAATTATTTGTACTGAAGGGGATTATCATAGAACAAACAAATACGTTTTTAGAAGAAAATTTTACAAACCAATAAAAGACACTAAATAAATAGCCTCAAAATAATATATATACTTTTCATTATTTTTGTTGTTGGAATCTCATAAATAATAATACCTATAATAGGACGACTCTAGGACTTGCCCAGGATATTCCCACAGTGGATATTTTGTTAGGCTTTTAATATCTTTGCAGGATATTACTAGGACATCCTGCCAGGATTTGTCTAGGATATCCCCATTTGGGATGTCTCAGGTTGTATATATTTTATTGGGATATCCTAAGGATATCCTGAGGAATATTGTCCTCGATTGGGATATCCAGGACCAAATGAGGATATCCTAGGGATATCATGTGCTGTGTGGGGATATTCAAGGAAATTAAGTTTCATTTCGTAATAATTTTTTCAAATTTTTTTTTTAAAGGCCTCAAAAGTATGTACCATTTGATGTGCTGAACATGGTCGTAGCATAAAAAACAAGGAAGTTACAAGTCTGGGGACGTTTAAGTGGCGGACCCTGTATAAATAAATACCGGACTTGGCGATTTTAATTGATTTCAAATATTTTTGGAAACATCACATTTTCTCATGTTATGCTTTTGTAGAGACTTTTACAAAGAATCTGTTTTTGTGGGCATTTAATTACTTTTTGTAGATATTATTTCTGCAAAGATACACGGGTGCTCGCTTATTATTTCTGTGAGCGTGGAGAATTTTAGAGTGAACTTGGCGCGAGACCGTGTCGCTTGATTATATGTCTTAACTTAACAAATAAATAAAGCTATACTAGAGACGCTTTTGTTACACTCAGAATTTCATCAACCAATTTTCAAGTGACTTGCTAACGACATGGTGTAAGCGTCAGCCTACGAATCTTGAGGTCCACGATCAGTGACAAAATTTCTTTCGGTATATACTAAAATATGATGTTGAAGTCTGGATTCACGACACTAGGTAGCTTCAGCTATAGGGCCTATGGTAGGTATTTAAAAATTAAAAATTCCCGGGCCGGATGCACGGATGGAAGTGCTGACGAGAGTACAATAGTCTAGAGAACACTGGGTGGCGCTGATCAATTCGGAGATTTCATAGAAGTGAGGTTTACTGTGAGAGATTTAAGAGAGGCTACAGAGTGGACAGGAATTCTTGGTATGGGTCCCAGAGTTGAAGATGTCAGGCCTTGCAGAGGCCTCATCGTGAGGACCGAAATCGGATCCATGGGGGACACTGCGGAGTCCTACGAAGGTCCTATAAGGTGGGCGAAATGGGTCCCAGCGAAGCCTTATGAGGGCCACAACGTAGCCCATTGGAGGCCCCGTTATGGAGGCGAAATGGGGCCCAACGGAGCCTTATGAGGACCAAGAAGGAGCCCTATGGGGCCCCATTCTGGAACGAGGCCTGTCAAAAGTGCATTTCTCGAATCCGACCAACACCCACGAAAGCCGAAGTTAGTGGGACAAATCGTATATATATTTTTTATTAAGAAATAAAATCCTATGGTTTAGAGTGCAAGGGGCGTGGCCTCGCATTGCTGTTCACGTGTATTCGTTAGTATGTAATTAACATCATTGATTCTGGTCTAAATCGATAGAAAATTATCGATTTATAAGTGTAAGTAAGCAAATGCTTAGTTGAATCATTACATTTATTGAGAAATTTCAATTAAAAAACCGCTGCCTAAGGAATCACTACTTCCACATCCAGATTCTTCATCCAAATCACTTTAAAGGAAACATCTTGACTATATTTGCACTCTAGTATGTGGAAATTATTGGTCATAGAATTTTAATATTTGGGGCAGATGTCATAGAAAAGTTTGAGGAGTTGGTTTCTATTATGTACGTTAAAAATGAAGTTTCTAGTTTACCCTACTTATTTTCCGCTATTCACAACCTACCACCTCCCACCCTTTCAATGCAGTCATCTCAATCAGATGTCACTACAATACATACGTGTACTAACTTTCAAGTGAATATCTCAATTTGATGTTATCAATCCCATTAATAATGAAGCGGAGGTGGTGGAGTTTGAAAAATATTAGAAAGAAATCTGAGGCCTTGGTTTCTATACACCGAATCCCAAATTTCTGTACTCTTACCAGCTTGATTTACTTATTTTCCCCTAGTCCTCCTGTTAACCCCAACCCTTCTACGGAATCATCCCAAAATATAATCTAGTTCCAGATGTCGTTATAATACATACGTCTACCAAATTACAAGTGAATATCTCAATTTTATTTTATCAACCCCTCTAATAATGTAGTAAGGGTAGTGGAAGGGTTGAAAAATATTATTAAAAAATCTGATGCCTTAGCTTCTAGGACATACACCGAATTTCAAGTTGCAGTAGGTACTCTTACCAGCTTGCTTTACTTATTTTTCCCTATTTACCTCTACTTACCCCCATTCCTTCAACGCAATCATGTCAAAATATAATCCAGTTATAGATATAGTTATAATACATAAATGTACCAAATTTCAAGTGCAAATTTAAATTTAATTTTATCAACTCTTTTAATAAGGGAGTGGGGGTGGTGGGGAGATGGAAAATACTAATAGAAAAAACCTGAGACCTTCGCTTCTAGTATATACACCAAATCCCAAATTTGTGTACTTTTACTAACATGCTTTACTTATTTTCCCCTATTTACCCCTATTTAACCCCCAACCCTTCAACGGAATCATCTCAAAGTATAATCTAGTTACAGATGTCGTTATAATACATACGTGTACCAAATTTCAAATGAATATCTCAATTTTATTTTATAAACCCTTTTAATAAGGGACTGGGGGTGGTGGGGGTTGTAAAATATTATAAAAAAATCTGACGCTTTTGCTTCTAGTACATACACCGAATTTCAAGTTTCCGTAGTATTACCAGCTTGCTTTACCTATTTTCCCCTATTTACCCCTATTTAACCCCCAACCCTTCAAAGGAATCATCTCAAAATATAATCTAGTTCCAGATGTCGTTATAATACACATGCGTACTAAATTTCATGTGAATATCTCAATTTCATTTTATCAACCCCTTGAATAATGGAGTAGGGGTGGTGGGGAGCTGAAATACATTATTAAAAAATCTGAGGCCTTGGCTTCTAGCACATACACCGAATTTCAAGTTTCTGTACTCACACCAGCTTGCTTTACTTATTTCCCCCTATCTATCCCTAAATAACCCCCAACCCTTCAACGGAATCATCTCAAAGTATAATCTAGTTCCAGATGTCATTATAATTCATACGTGTACCAAATTTCAAATGAATATCTCAATTTTATTTTATAAACCCTTTTAATAATGAAGTAGGGGTGGTGGGGGTTGAAAAATATTATAAATAATCTGAGACCTTGGCTTCTAGTACATACACCGGATTCTGTAGTCTTACCAGCTTGCTTTACTTATTTTCCCCTATTTACCCCTATTTAACACCCAACCCTTCAACGGAATCATCTCAAAATATAATCTAGTTCCAGATGTCGTTATAATACATACTTGTACCAAATTTCAAATGAATATCTCAATTTTATTTTATCAACCCTTTTCATATTGGAGTAGGGGTGGTGGGGGTTGAACAATATTATAAAAAAATCTGACGCTTTGGCTTCTAGTACATACACCGAATTTCAAGTTTCTGTAGTATTACCAGCTTGCTTTACTTATTTTCCCCTATTTACCCCTATTTAACCCCCAACCTTTCAACGGAATCATCTCAAATTATAATCTAGTTCCAGATGTCGTTATAACACATACGTGTACGAAATTTCAAATGAATATCTCAACTTTAATTTATCAACCCCATTAATGGGGTAGGGGTGGTGGAGGGTTGAAAAATATTACAAAAAAATATGAGGCCTTAATTTCTAGTACACATACCGAATTTCAAGTTTCTGTACTCTTACAAGCTTGCTTTACTCATTTTCCCCTATTTACCCCTATTTAACCCCCAACCCTTCACCAGATATCCTCAAAAAACAATCCAGTTCCAGATCTCGTTATGATATATACGTGTACAAAATTTCAAGTCAATATCTTAAACCGTTCCGGAGAAAACGTGCGGACAAAAAAAAAAAAGTTACAGACAGACAGACAGACCGACAGACAGAAATTTTTTTTCGCTCAAATTTAAAATCTCGACGTTTCATGACATTCTAAACCTATTTCACGAATAAAAATTTTTGAAAATTTTTTTGCGATTACTATACTTCCAATCCACTACGTGGATGTGGAAGTAAAAAATTAGGCGGCGGTGGGGATAAATATTATTCCTGTAAAGATACACGGGTGCTAGCTTATTATTTCTGTGAGCGTGGAGGATGTTAGAGTGAACTTGGCGCGAGACCCTACCGTGTCTTTTGATTGTCTAACGTTTAGATACTATTGTGTTATCATCTTCACGTAATTCCCATGACTTCATAAAACGTTAATTGAGTAAGTTTCAGTATGATCTGTCGATATAAGTTTCGAATATATTATCTTAGTGTCTTCAGCCAATTTGAAAGGGAGTACGTAGTCTCAGAGATACGTGGTAAATTTTAACATATGAAAAGTCAAATGAAGTGATCGTGTATTAGTTGATGTAGGTTTCTTATTTACATATTATGTTTTTAAGAACTGTCAATACTTCTTTGCAAAATAATGTAATTTATGTTATTAGAAAGACACATTGCGATTAATATGAGTTGTTGTGAAACATCATCAAATTTTAATTATCTCCCTTAAATATTACGGAAAATAAAGGGTGTTGGCTAGATATCAAATCACTTGCATGATATAGACATGTATTATTTTTTTAGTTTTCGCAATGGATTTTCCTGCCCGTTCTACTTTTCAAGTTGGAAAGCTTCCAGCCAATGCTCTTGTGGAAATCGAGATGATTGCTGCTGTGGGAAATGTGCAGACTGTACTTGATAGGAAGATATAGAAGGGCATGAATTGCAGCAAATTTAGTAAAAAAAATATAGTCACATTATTATAAAACAATGGTATATAATTCTTTCATGATTTCAAATGGACTTAGTTTAAAATTGTTTTGAATGCTTAACGAAGCAGCATTCTACTGCCCCTATGAAACAAAAATCAAAATTGTTTTGTTATAGGCTATATTATTTGTTAATAACAAATTATTGAATAATATGTAAATGTCAAATTCTTCTTGTTCTAATGGTACGAAAGCTTCGGAGAGCTAAGGTCGTCTACGTGTAGATCAATGAACAATTTACAGAAAAAATATTTGACTCCACTTCACATAAGATGTTATCAATATTATGTTTATTAGTTTTATGGAATAGTTGTTGACAATTAAACGGTTTTATACAGGGTGCGCCAAAGTTCTGATTTTGGTCGATTACGGCTGTATTTGAAATGGTGGAAATATATTGTCTATAGATTATTTTCTTGATTTTCAATTCTGAATAACCAGAAAATATGTACAATTATACAGGGTACTCCGTTTTCGTTGTCCGAGCAACAACTTCGTTATTTTAAATGGAACACCCTATATTTTTTTCCTTTATCGAGTTACCCATCTAATTATATTCATAATTCTATTAAGGTGGTAGGTACTTAAAATGAACCGTTTACGATATAAAAAAGATTTTTTGACAAAAAGTGAGGTTTGCGGATAAGTTTTTGAGTACCTCTGATTTCATAGACAAGAGAGTTTTCAAAATTCTGCTTATACTGTTATGTTGAGCATATTAAGGGCTAGTAGGGCAGAAACATTATTAATATTAATCTTATACAGAGTGCTGAAAAAATTGAGTTTAATGTTTCGCTAATAAAAAAGGCCGTAATTCAATTTTTTCAAATGGGACGTACTATTTTCAGTTCTGTCATCTAATGAAGTGTTAAATTATCTTTCCATTGATATATCATAGTAGGTATTTATCTTTAGGAGTTGCATAGATATTAAGGTTAATTGTCTGGATCAGTCATTTTTCTTGCTGGAACTTCATGAGGTTTGTACTGCACTTCACCAGTTTCGATAAATCTGTCTCTAAGATTACTAAATGCAGGTTCTAAAGGGTGTCTCCTTTCAGGATATCTGGTTTTATAGACTCGGGATGCTAAGAGGCTGTTCCTTGAGCACTCCCCCAGAATAAAAATCATGTCAACCATTTCTTCCCGCGAATAATTCATATTTAATATAATTATATGCAAATGCAACTTGGAAATGGAACTGTAAAAGCTACTAGTATTTTATTAAAGACAATCAAAACAAAAGCACTTACCGATATAGCAGTAACACAAAACTTTAGAACATCCACAGACACGTGTTTTGACATCTATGTCTCTTCGGTGCGGCTTTTTCTAAAGTTCACAATCAACTGAAATATGTAAGCAAATACTCGTGTTATAACTATCAAAGGATTACCAGAACAGGATATTAAAAATTAAAATTAGATTATAGGAAATTCCCCGTAAAGGGATAATTATCAATATAATTATATGCAAATGCAACTTCCTGGAACTGTAAAAGCTACTAGTATTTTATTAATTATTTTTATATTTTATTATCAATATAATTATATGCAAATGCAACTTCCTGGAACTGTAAAAGCTACTAGTATTTTATTAGCTAATAAAATACTAGTAGCTTTTACAGTTCCAGGAAGTTGCATTTGCATATAATTATATTGATAATTATCCCTTTACGGGGAATTTCCTATAATCTAATTTTAATTTTTAATATCCTGTTCTGGTAATCCTTTGATAGTTATAACACGAGTATTTGCTTACATATTTCAGTTGATTGTGAACTTTAGAAAAAGCCGCACCGAAGAGACATAGATGTCAAAACACGTGTCTGTGGATGTTCTAAAGTTTTGTGTTACTGCTATATCGGTAAGTGCTTTTGTTTTGATTGTCTTTAATAAAATACTAGTAGCTTTTACAGTTCCATTTCCAAGTTGCATTTGCATATAATTATATTAAATATGAATTATTCGCGGGAAGAAATGGTTGACATGATTTTTATTCTGGGGGAGTGCTCAAGGAACAGCCTCTTAGCATCCCGAGTCTATAAAACCAGATATCCTGAAAGGAGACACCCTTTAGAACCTGCATTTAGTAATCTTAGAGACAGATTTATCGAAACTGGTGAAGTGCAGTACAAACCTCATGAAGTTCCAGCAAGAAAAATGACTGATCCAGACAATTAACCTTAATATCTATGCAACTCCTAAAGATAAATACCTACTATGATATATCAATGGAAAGATAATTTAACACTTCATTAGATGACAGAACTGAAAATAGTACGTCCCATTTGAAAAAATTGAATTACGGCCTTTTTTATTAGCGAAACATTAAACTCAATTTTTTCAGCACTCTGTATAAGATTAATATTAATAATGTTTCTGCCCTACTAGCCCTTAATATGCTCAACATAACAGTATAAGCAGAATTTTGAAAACTCTCTTGTCTATGAAATCAGAGGTACTCAAAAACTTATCCGCAAACCTCACTTTTTGTCAAAAAATCTTTTTTATATCGTAAACGGTTCATTTTAAGTACCTACCACCTTAATAGAATTATGAATATAATTAGATGGGTAACTCGATAAAGGAAAAAAATATAGGGTGTTCCATTTAAAATAACGAAGTTGTTGCTCGGACAACGAAAACGGAGTACCCTGTATAATTGTACATATTTTCTGGTTATTCAGAATTGAAAATCAAGAAAATAATCTATAGACAATATATTTCCACCATTTCAAATACAGCCGTAATCGACCAAAATCAGAACTTTGGCGCACCCTGTATAATTGAATGATTTTTAATAGTTAATTATCTACTCGAAAAATAATAAAAATCTATTACAGAATTTTAAGGCTTGATAATGCTCGCAAAGATAAATAAAAAATTGTTATACTAATTTCTTCTCCATCAAAGAGTTGTGCCGAAAAAAATGTGTATTACTCCGATCAAAGAACTTAACACTAGATACATAACAGCCGTCTTTTTACTACATGCCTTGTTTGCTACTAACATAGTCACGTTATATGTCCATTAAAAAGGATACATAATTATAACATCCCATAAGCAACAGTGGCGGGTAAGCATAGAAGGATAAATATTTCACCAAAATGAATTTTTATAATTCCTGCATTACCTGCGCTTTATACCAAACAATTTGATATAGGCCTGCAATATTATAATAAGATAATGCTTAAGATATTTTAAATTTAGTTAGTATAAACTTTAAAATATAATTATTGTCACGCATTCATAAAATGACTCATTTAGAGAAATTACATTACTCTACTCCTAGGCCATTGAGTTCATGATTGATTTTATCTTTAAAGTATAGATACTTACTGGTATTGATACCGGTATTGATACTTTTCAATCCATGCCAGTATCGATACTTTTGAGATATCGGAACGTCCCTATACCCATGGTAGAAACATATACAGGTATGCTGTTGCGCAGCTTTTGTAGTAACCAATCATATGCTTTGGAACCAACGGGAACCATATTGATAATCGGACCAATAGCGTTTCGTGCGCATATTTCAAATAATGTAGTGTATTCTTTTGTACAAAAGGAGATGATTCCACATACCATTTAAAAACAGATGCCTCATTTTGGAAATAAGGTTAAAATTTGACGAAATATTACTCATTTGGAAAAATTTTAGAATGGTTTTGAATAATAATGTAAGATTGTACATACATACATTTCAACATTGATGTAACAAATTTTCATTGTAATTTTAGTGCTTTTTTACTACCGTGTAGTTATGGATATGCAAGACATTCTTTGTAAAAAATATGGTAAAAGGTACTTCTTTCATGCAGTATATAGGTATATATTTTATATGATTTAGTTCGGCGATTTAAAGAGTTTATAGGTTAAGTTATCAATACTTAAAAAATTAACGTATATATATAGTTCTATATAATCAATATTTATCAAAGGGCTCATGAATACTATATGAGTTTTTTAGTATATGATTTTATGATGTCATTTTTTTAATATAAAGAATATATTATATGTAATAGGTATATGTTATTTGTACAACAATATTAATCTTTTTAGTTACCAAATGCTATCGTCATAGTAAATTTTAACCAATATTTACGAAAAATATATACACCACAGGTAATATAACTTCTAATTGTATTGACACCTTGTGAGGGTATACCGGACAGTCACACAAGAAATCATATACACGTCTTATTTTATACTTTTATTCTATAACAAAATAAACATACTATACTTAATAAAATAAGTATTATACTGAGACTTCTTACAATATATACAGTATATATGAGACAAGAAATGTAAGCGTCATTAATCAAATTTTACAGAATAAAATCTAAATACTCCTACAGTTTTAGATATCCTAGACGTATCAAACTGCATACTAACTTTTCTTTGAAATTAAACGATATGCATGAATATGTTTACTTGTTCTTACTTTTTGCTTTGTACGTTATATATCTTGGAGAATGATTCTTGCCAAATGTTCTATAGGTACTGCATGAGGCAGGACACGGATATTCGTTGGAGAATAGTTTTCAACATTTTTGAATTACCTACTCTTAAAATGCACTGAACAAATGCGAGCTGTAAAAAAAACAATTTTTATTTCTGACCACATTTGTGTTAAATAACAAATGCAAACTTTTATATCGTAAATATTACTTTCTTTTCTAATACATATTTTGTAATTGTAAATAAGCCAATGTATTAAATGATTATTGTTTTTATAATTACCGTTTTTGAAATGATCAGGTTTTACTGGACAGATTTCTAACCATTTTCTCGATATTCTTCATTTTTTGGGACCCGAAAGAGACATTTCTTTCAGTTGAAGTTCCACTTCTATTTTTGCAACTGTTTATACTGCACCCAACCATGTCTTAAGTTTATTATAAATAATCGTTTCTTTTTTAACCTCAAAAATATCACACCATAGAGAAACCAAACACAAAAATGATATTACGCAGTTACGCACCCCAACACGGCTACTTTTACACCTGGTTGCAGGGGTACAATGTTGAGGAATAATATTAATATTATAAAAACTTGAAATGTGTAATATCTCAGAATATTACGATTCTCTGTCAATATACTGTGATATAACCAATATGGTTCCCGTTGGTTCCATGCGCAGAAAAGTCAAATTCTGGTAGCCCGGACGAGCATACCTTATATATGTTTCTACCATGCCTATACCTAGTTGATAAGTGGTAACTGTCAGATGTCAAACAAGTAATAAATGCGCATGCGCTTTAAACAAAACTGTGCTGAGTACGTCTGAATTTTTCTTTGATGAACTACCCTGAATTCCTCGTGAGTTCCCCCAATTGCCTATACAGTTTCTCTGAATAGGGTGTGTGCACTATTTTTTTTAATCGAAAATTATAAAGTACTCATGGTATTTAGTATAGCTGAAACAACTTTTCGGCAAAAAAAAAGTTTTTAAGTAATTTTAAAAGAAATTTAGTTTTGAATTAAATATTCGCCACCAAAAAGGGCAAACCTATATCCTATAGATATGTGACATCACTCATCATATATGTTAATCTACAATTTGTCAAAAACACGTTCTACGACTTAGGTGAAGTTAGCAACGCGTTGCCAGCAACGCATTACCAACTTCACCCTTTCAATTTAACTTGGCAATGGAAATAAGTTTTGAGTTTGATGATGTCACTGAACTGAACTTGATTGATTAAAAACTTTTTATTTGGACTAATATTATTTATTATTTATTGGTGAAGTTAACAACATCATTGGATACGAAACATTTTCCTGTTGAGGAAGCTCTGTGTCTCACATCACTTTTAATTTTACATGTCACATATTTACTACGAAAGAATGGTTTGGCCTGCACCCCCACAGTCTTTATGATTTGACTTATGTCTTGTTGATAAAATTGTTCTAACACATGTTTGTCTGCATCTAATCTGACCTGATCAGTGCTCGTACTGGGTTGATCAAAATTTGCAACTGGTGATAAATATTCCTGTTCATTATATATCGTTTCCATATTTTTAGCCAGCACAATTTGAATATCACCTTGTTGATAAATATGTTTCATCACATTTTTAGCCAGCACAATTTGAATATCACCTTGTTGATAAACATGTTTCATCACATGTTCGTATAATCTGACCTGCTCAGTGCTTTTGGCTTGATGACAATCTGTAACGGGTGATACATCTTCTAATATAATGGAATTTGTGTCCTGTATTAAAGCCTACTCAACTAACTGTTCTCTTTGCCGCTTCAAAGGAAGAGATCGTTCTGGTGCAGACGCATCTCTTTTTGTTTCTGGTTGGTAGGTAAATATGCGTGGAACTAAATCCTCCTTCCAAATCATATATCCTCCCATAAGTTTGTATCGCATGTAATTTTTCATGTCTTCCTCAAACCGGAAATTATAAAGAAGTATATTTATATCTTGTAATAATATATAACATAGGTGGGAGTTCATAGGGTTAAATATAACTAGGTAATTAGATTATTAGTTTCAGTTCAAAATACATATACCATTATAAGTATAATTCTAAGGGAAGTATATATCTAGCATGATCTATTTACAATATTAAGGGTAATGAGTCATTTAGCTATTGTCGATTAGTTTCTACCATGATAATAACAAATAAATTGTACTTACATTAAAATGATCTTCACAACAATAAAATGCCAATTTCGATTTGGGAACATTGCGATTCTCTGCTTCAAATCATTTCATTCTTCGTGAATAATTGGATTTAGGAACACTTATAAAGTTATTATTTGGGGCATTTACAGAAGTATTTCTGCATGTTGGCACAAAATACCACTTATTTGCTACTCCACTCATATTTCTGACTTATATTAATGACAATAATATCTGACACATTGCTTTTAACATTGGCTCAAAACTTATTTCCGTTATCTCCCGTTGACGCCACGTGACGTCATCTTCTATATCAATGTGTGTGAAGTTAGCAACGCGTTGCCAGCAAAGCGTTGCTAACTTCGCACATAAGATGTATGACGCCACATGATGTTTTGGAAATCATACAAATATTTGAATTTTAGGTCGATTATTTTATTAAATATTTATTTTAGTCTCATGATATGATTAATATGAATGCGTTTAGGCTTTCATATTTATGTATTACTTGATATTAATGCATCATTTGAAGTGAATTGTTATATAGTGCACACACCCTATTTCTCCGAATTGCTCTTGAGTTCATCATGAATTCCTCTGAGATCCTCTGAATTCTTCATGAATTCCCTATGAGTTCCCACTGAATTCCTGAAGGGTGTAGAAAAAATTTCCCAAGCGGTTAACCCCCCCAAGTTACACCTTATTGAAATTTTATTTTAGATTTATTTATAAACACTTTAAAATAACCAAATTTTTTTAATGCATTTTAATCGGGCGATCAATTATCCTCTCGATTCTCAAAAGATATTTTTTGGAGAAACTTTACAAATATTTTAATCGAACCTCTAAAATTCTTTTAATATTAATAGTCATTCTTTAAAGTATAATAATTGTACAAAATGTACAGTCCATTATTGATATAATTTTTTTTCAGCAAATATTAAATTTATCCTGTCGTTTCAAGAGTTTCCAATGCTGTTCTATCAGAAACTGCTAATTTATTACATGTTGGAAAGTCACGTACCTCGAATAATGTTTTTATCAATAATCGTCAAGTTTTAATTATCCCCTTAAATAATGTAGAATATAACAGGCTTAACAAAATATTAAATCACTTGCACGCTATACCGGTATACATATATTATTTTTTTAGTTTTCACAAAGGATTTTCCTGCTCGTTCCACATATCAAGTTGGAAAGCTTCCTGCCAATGCTAGTATAGAAATCGAAGTAATTGCTGTGGTGGGAAATGTGAAGACTGTACTACTTTCAAAGTTATAAGGAAATAAAGATATAATTGTTGCAAATTAGTTAAAAAATATGATCAGATAAGTTATACAGGGCGAACCATTAATAATCGACCATAATTCAAGGGTATATTCTTTGCAGTGCAGTAAAAAAAGCATTTTAATTTGCACAGTCTGGATATAGCAAGATTATGATTTTATCCTGTTTGTGGTATCACCGGGAGTATATTCCTAAGTTTTGTACCTCGGAAACCTTGTGCTACTTTTTTTTACAAACAATAAATTTTTTTACTGCGTTTTTCGAGCTTAAAATGTGAATAACTTCGATTCCATAAGTCAGATTAGGACAAACTAAAAACCAGTCTCTTCGCAATAAAATTGCCAATAAATCGTCGTTGGTTTCAATTCTCTGAAGTACGTACATAACCTACAAAACTGAAGAAACGAGAAAAAAGCAGTGTTTTTTCATTTTAGTGCCCAAGACCGGCAACTAGACCAATTTGTATCAAACTCTCAGAAAGTACATTTTTTAACGTAATAAAAAGACCCTGAAAAGTTGGTGTCAAAATATTGAACCCATTGGCCAAAATTGCATTTATTATCTAAAATTTGAAATGCTCGCCATTTTATGCCATTAAGTCCAAAATTAATTTTTTTTTCAAAATGTAGATCACGACGTCAGTAATTAAAAAGATTTTTTTTATATATAATTTTGGTTACTTTTTTTACATTTGCTGCATTGATAGAGAATTCTGGGTAAAAAGAAAGTTCATTTTTGTTAACGTGAACTCCAGATATTTAACTTTTTGCATTTTGGTCAATTGTTAATTACCAAATGCATATTTTTATTTTCTATAAAACTTAAATTTTGTTTTAATTTATCATATGAAATGAATAGGTTTCAAAATGATACAGTCCAAATTTTAGCTCAAAATATGCATTTGTTAATTAACAATTGCCCAAATTGCAAAAAGTTAAATATCTCGGTTTAGGTTAACAAAAATGAACTTCTGTTTTTTAAATTAAAAGGCCCAAAATTCTCTACCAGATCTGATAAAACACTTTAATTTGTTTTTCATAATGGCCGAAAAAATGCAATTGTTATTATTTGAGTTATAAACAAATGTAAAGAAAGTAACCAAAATTACATTAAAAAAAATTCTTTTTAATTGCATTAGAAAGCTAGCATTGAGATCCACATTTTGAAAAAAAAAAAACATCGTTTTGGACTTAATGGCATAAAATGGCGGGCATTTCAAATTTTAGATAACAAATGCAAGTTTGGCCGATGGGTCCAATATTCTGACATCAACTTTTCAGAGTCTCTTTATTATATCAAAAAGTATATTTTCTCAAAGTTTGATGCAAATTGGTCTAGTTGACGGTCTTGGGCACTAAAATGAAAAAATAGTGTTTTTTATCGTTTTTTCAGTATTGTAGGTTATGTACGTACCTCAGAGGATTGAAACTAACGACGATATATTGGAAATTTTATTACAAAGAGACTGGTTCTTGTTTACCCCGATACGACTTATAGAACCGGCGTTATTCACATTTTAAGCTCGAAAGACGCAGTAAAAAAACTGTAATTGTTTGTAATAAAAGCAGCACAAGGTTTTCGAGGTCCAAAATTTAGAAATATACTCCCGGTGATACCCCAAACAGGATAAAATCATAATCTTGCTGTATACAGAGCATTACAGACTATACCTATCTCTTCATTTTTTTGGCATTTTTTTACTGCACTATTGGACCAAAACATGAGGATGTAACTGAACATGCTCTAGTAAATTGTTGCTGTGGAAAAAAATGCAGAGTGTCAAAGTTGTACAGAAGTAGGTGGATGCCTCATCGAAAAATTACTGTAAGTTGCAGCAAATAGTTTATAAGAAAGTCCGTAAGTTTGCGTAGGTGTCACTCTTTAGTTTTTACTTACGTTTAATTTTTTCAATAAAAACAATTTGTTCCTTTTCAAATTAAGTTTGTCTTCAAAGAATTCCTGAAATCTCTTGGGGTAGTTTTCTCTAAAACAGTTGGAATGATCAGGTTCTATTAAATGTACCTTCTTTACGTAGAAATGACCTCATGACATTTTCTAGTCAAAAGTTCCACACGTTTCATAAAAAAAAGAGAGAAAAAATATTCATCATCAGGTATAACTCATGACGCGTCCTCCACGGGCTAGCGTGATGTGATACATAAATTATTGTTTCGGTTAAGGGGTAGTTGAGATATTACAAAAAAAGAAACAAAATTCCACTTTGGCACTCTTTATCTTTTCCACAGCAATAATTTACTAAAGCATGTTTGGTTATATCTTCATATTTTGGACCAAAGAATTTACCCTTGAATTATGACCTATTATTAATGGTACACCCTGTATATGCAATAGTTGCAAAATCTAAGTGTATCTTTTCATGAGCTATACAGTAATTACTACTAGTAAAATTGCTTTTGGCAACGTATTGCATACAAGATTTTTTGCAATTCTGTAATAAAATCAGAAAATTATGTATTAAATTGTGACATTTTGAAATGATTATTTATATGTATATATATATATATATATTTAGATGTCATTGTTTGGTGACATTTCTGTTATTGGTGGTGGTGGTTCGCTATCCAGTACATGAGGTTTGTGGCCAGGAGGGTGCCATGTGGTGCCAGGGGTACCCAGTACCCTTGGAAAAATTTTTGCACCCCCTGAAATAACTCCAACATCACCTTGCAAATTTTCATAAATTATAAAGGGATTGGTACCCGTTGAAATTCGATGAGCATCCCCTAAAATTTATTTCTGGCTACAGATCAGCAGTACGTTCCATGCGGCACGGTAGCTCAGCCGGTTAAGCGTCTTAGGGCTAGTTTATCAATGCGAGGATAACGTTATCCTATGGTTAACTAACAGTTTAATAATACAGTAGGGTCACTTCCCCTACTGAGTGTAGTCCACGCGTCGATAGCAGGAATAAGGCTATCGACACGTGGACTACAGTCAGTGGGGAAGTGACCCTACTCTATTATTAAACTGTGATTTAACCATAGGATAACATTTATCCCCGCATTGATAAACGCGCTTGGTCAGACTGACTATCGTGTACCGGGTTCCATCCCCAGCTCCGAGACTAGCAATGTTGGTGGGTTATCGGTGTTGTCTGCGGTTTTTCAAATGTGTAATCCCCTTCCGGACAGCCTAAGCTTTGGATTTGGGGTTGTCTACTATGTGTGATGTGTGTGTGCGTTTATGTTTATGTTATTCATTTCAATACAGTGGAAAATTATACTTTCAATATTTATAATAAATCAAAAATATTTCTTTTACATATTCAATAAAGTTGAACATTATGACATAACCGTTTGTATTAATTAAAGTTTCCTTAAAATTTGGTTTATTTTCTGAAAACAGTGAAAAAAACACTTATATTTTTGAATGAGAACATAGCTATTTGTCAGACAAGTTAGAAAAAGTTATTTATTTTTGTATTAGGCATAGAATTTTTTGTGTAAGTGATATCCAAGATAAAAAATACGCAGCATGCAAAAGAAACCCTTTCCTCCGTGTTATATCGAATTCTTCTATATAATGTTTGGAAAAATGATCAAACTGAAATATTTTTAATTTTTAAGTTTAACATTTATAAACTTCAAAGGTTAATATAAATATTAACACCTCTTCTGCTTCCTGCGGTTATTTAGTATATATAATGTGTACCGTATCTGCACCTACAGCATTAATAAATAGATATTTTGTTATAATAATATTAATGTACAATTTTTTGCGCGCGGAAATATCATTTCCGCCCTTATTAGGAAAAGTGTTACTTATTCATTTTAGGAAAAGTAAGTACCACTTTTCCTAAAATGATTAAATATTGAAATATAGAATTTTTCCAAACGCTGCGCGCTGGAAGAAAAAATACCATTTCTATTTTTTTTGAGAAGAACTTCGTAGATGAAAAGATTAATAATAGAGGAGAAAACGAGAATAGGGAGAAAATGGAAGAAAAAACACAATTAATGTTTTCATTTACAAGTTTAAGTTCACTGAATACCATAATTAGTTTTAACAAGAATATGTATAAAATATAAATAATATGCACTGACACGCGAGTATATTGAACATTTCTATTAGGTGCGTATAGCAAACTTGATGTTAATTTTAAACGCTTGAATTTATATAAATTTACATAAAACTGAGTTTGTATGGTATGTTCTAGAATTTACTATTTAATTACTTGTTAAATATTTAAATTTTCATATTTCTTACAGTGCACACATATAATGTAATGCAGTAATATACATATTATAAAATAAATGTAATTATCACAGATCAATATTAATTTTATACATATACAGGGCGATTCATAAGTAATGGTACAACACTTAACTGTAGATAGTAGGAGTCAAAATATTTAGATTTAGCCAATAACGTCTTAATGAAATGTTGATACGTAAAAAGATACAGGGTGTTAGAGTTAAAATTAAATGTTTTATTTTTCTTTGTAATTTAATGATTTCTAACGTTTCATTATGAAAATTTGTGGGTGCGGGTTATTTGTGGCGGGAAATCATAACACACTTTCAACTTTAGTCTAGGTCCTAGAGGGCGCTACGTACGCTATGTTTAATGTGTTAAAAGGGCCGTAACTTTTTCACCCGCACCTTTACCGCAGATTTCGCATAAACTTTGTATTCCTTTACCATTTCTTAATAAAAAAGGTAAACTTGTTTCAAGTCTCTAAGTACAACAGGTTTTGAGAAAAGTGCGAATGTAAAGTTTCATGCAAATTTTTAATAGCTTTTTCAAATACTAATGATTTCAAAAGTAGGCGTTGTGACATAGCATTATCACAGTAAACAAAGAAGCATATTTAACAAGTAGGTATAAAAGCGAGAAGTACTTGTCAAACAATCAATCTTTCAAATAATAATTACTTGTTGCGGAGAGTTTTATTTAATTAAGTGTTGTGTTTTTTAGTTATTTCTAACATCGTTTTATAAAAAATGCTTCACCATACATTCTTTTCGACTTTTGAAATGAGAGACATGGTTTGTGTATACTCGCAAGTAAATTTTTGTGGTCGAAGGTACTTAGAACTGTATCGAAATAGAAGGCAGCCTGATCATAGGTTATTTAAAAACCTTTCTAATCGTTTGGGAGAAACAGGTGCATTCCGCCGAAAACTTGATATTGCTGTTCCTCCAAAAAGAATATCTGTGGATAAAGAAGAAGACGTTTTAGTTCGTGAGGCAGAAAATCCGCAAGAAAGTATGCGGTGGTTATCGGCAGCAACCGGTTTAAGTCACTCATTAGTTCTTAGATTATTAAAGAAAGGAAAACTTAAACCATATTACTTTACTCCAGTGCAAACTTTGTTACCTCGCGATCTTCCACAAAGGTCGCAGTTTTCATTACTTTTGCGTAACAAACAAAATGATGACCTTATGTTTATGAAACGAATATTTTTTACGGATGAGGCCACTTTTACCAGGCGTGGGGTAATAGTCATTCGTGGGAACTTGAGAATTCCCATTTATCCTAGGAAAAGCACTTCCAGAACGAATTTAAAATAAATGTGTGGTGTGCCATTGTTATTGAACCAAGTAAAACGACCCATTAGAAAAAATATCCAATTTACTAAATAAGTAAATTCATACAAAAATCCCATGAAAAAATAATATTTAAACCAGTAAAAAGACTTCTAAACACCTTTGGCACCATATTAAATCGAAATCTACGTAAAAAATTATTTCACTAAAAATGACCAAAATATTGAAAAATTTTTCATCTCGAGGACGACGGTCAGTCGCCTTTGGGCTCTGTCGTTCGAATTTTCAAAAGTACTCCAAAAGACTTGAAAATTGTTGAAAAAAGTTGCAGGCAGCGGAAAACCGCTCCGCCCGACGAACTTTTCGAAAGTACCACGAATTTGGTTTTTCGAAAGTACAACGAATAAAATCACGCGGGATGGAAAACTGCTCCGTTCAACAGATTTTTTCGAAAGTACAACGAATTTGACTTTCGAAAGTATCACGAATTTGGTTTTTCGAAAGTACAACGAATAAAATCGCATAAAATGGAAAACTGCTCCGCACAACAAATTTTTCGGAAGTACAATGAATTTAATTTTTTGAAAATCTCAAAAAATTATTTTTATAAAAATACAATAACAAGACGTAAATAAGGCAGAAATCGCTCCTCGAGATGAATTTTTCGAAAGTACCACGAACTTGGTGGTTCACAAGTCGAAATCCTCAGTCAGGATGTAGCGAGTAGCTATTTTAAACGTCAAAATTTAGGAAAAAATCGATGGGACGGTTTTTCCAATAAAAACCAAAATCCTCATTTAATATTCCTCAAAGGGTTGGAGCATAATCCTCATACAAAACCCCAAAAACGTACAGAAAAATAGTCAAAGTCGAAGGGTCGATTCCGACGAACCCAAAATACGGCTCAGGTGGACAACGCCATACTAATCGCTCGAAGGCGAGTCAACGGAAAAAAGTATATTTGTGTTCTATGCCGTTAGTACGTTTATAAAAGCAGGAAAACCATCGAACTCACATGGATAGCTTCTTTAAGCATCCTGACAATTATTCTGATAATTTTAGTGCAAAATTGTACAGTCGATTGTCATAGTCCTCTCGACGCTCCTACGGGAGGTAACGGCTTGCCGAGTGGTGGTGCTCTTTGATATTTGCCTTATACACATTAGCTAAGTATTGAATATTTATATTTTTTACATTTTATGAATTATTTCAATAAATGAAAATATATCTTGAATTCGATTTCTTATTGATCCATCGACGCGACGGTCTTAATTATCAAGAAGTGTTTCTGAGAAAGTGCTAATTATAAGATATATTCATTAAAAGTGCACTACCTGACAAAAGATTTCGACGGAGAGAGCAGACTGTAGCAATCACAGTAAGTATAATTTTGTCTATTTTCGTCTTGGGGAGTCTGAAGGGTATCTTGAATCCCCCTTGTGAGTAGAGTTGATCAGTGTCGTAGCGGCGACACGGCTCCGGCCTAAATTATAAAAAGTCCTTGTCGTGTCCTTCAGACCAAACGATACTAGGTTCATCTACACTATCACTGGAGAATGCGTACTAGGGCCGATTGAGTTTCCAACAAATTTAAATTGTGAATCCTATCTGGACTTTTTGAAAATGTTCATCCTGAAATCTGATGTTCCGATAAATTTAAGAAACAATATGTGGTACATGCAGGATGGGGCCTGAGCACATTGTAGTACGTAATCATTTAAATATGCACATCACTGGATCGGTCGAGGAAGTGAATTTCCTTAGGCACCCCGTAATCCTGACCTCAATTTTTTGGTTTATTACTTTTGGGCTACTGTAAGTATTTAGTATACAATGATAAAATAAATATTCGGGAAGAATTATGGGGAAAAATTTGTGAAGCTGTGGAAACTATTAGGGATATAGTCGTCTTCATAATTTTAAGGCATGTAAAAAATGCGGTAACTACAAAGTGGACAGGCGGCATCTGTGCCTATTCAATGATACCGCCGCGCGGACTCCTTTGACGAGAATTTTTATGTGCCTTGAAAATATGAAGGCAACTATAACAGAAAATCGTTATTTCAAGTTAGACAGTCTCTAAATAAACGTTTAAAAAACGTATTGAGGTTAATGGTGGTCATGTTGAACATTTATTATAGAGGGTATTATACATTTTAAAGTTGTCTTATTATTGTTCTAGTTCTTATTATTTGTGATAGGTACATTGTTTACCATTTTGAATTAAATAATTTGTGCCCACTACCCACATAGCACGCGATATGAAATGAACATTCAAAACTCATTGTCTACATTCAAACAATATTCAGAACTTCTTTTACATATAGCCGTAATATACATTTTGCGACGTACTTATATCAATATAGGAAAGATATTGCCAGTACGTTGTACGATATTCCTATATATACCTATAATATACATGAAGTAATGTTGATTCTGCGATATACACAGAATATTGTACGAATCTTCTCAAAATTTTACTGATGTGTCAAATATTATATAGATATACAATAGGCAATATTTATGCTACGTACTTAATTCAATCTCTTTACAATTTACAAATGGAATATTTTTACAACATGATATTTTCGTATACTGTAGACATATACAAAAAGCTATATTAATTTTGAAATCTTTAATAAATATCACATAAACATTTAATGGATAATATATGTGTATCATCATATATATCCTGATAATGTACCAGTGGAACATTTCTGCAACATAGAATTCATGTTTGTATTTTTAATATTAAAAAAATGACATTCAAAAGTTGAACACATGTACACTACAGCTGTATGCAATAAAACACAAATTAAATTTTAGAATTGGGTGTAAACATATTTAGCCAATCGTTGGCACGCGTAAATTATATATACCCACCAACAAAGCAGTTTTAGCGACATTGCAACCGAAACTTGAAACAATATAGCTCTAGTATAATATTGCACAGCAATGTTACATTTTGCAAAGTACCAACAAGATTTATGCTGTTTTTGACTGATTTTGACAGCGTAATGCTGCATGCATTTGGGCTATATTACATAAAAATTATGGTAAGTTAAATATTAATTCTACGCCAGTGTCGGTATATAGTACCTATCTACCTCATAACAAAAACAAATCGATATTTCTCTATCTAGGCTTGGTTTAAGTGCATTTATAATCATCCCCTGTGGTGAATGGCATACGTTTTATAAATTATAAATCGTTGGTTAAAATTGTAGATATGAAATATGATTTAAATTTTGAATCCAGACTTTGGACTTGTGATCGTTTATTAAATAATAATGAATAATAAAAATGATAACTTATTCATCCCTTTTCCAATTTTCCTACTGTATTTAATTAATTAATAGCTATCGGCATTTCTTAAGCAGGTAGTTCGGACTTGAGAAATGATTATTTAATTACATTTTATCGTTATAATTAGATTTCCGCTTTCCATGTCGTTACAATCGTCCCCTTGTCGAATTTTTTAAATGCGCGCCACGTCCTTAGATTAGCGCATGCTCTTTGCCACCACAGGGCACAGGCTGTCAAATGTCGATTTCAATTCGTTTGTGTTTAATGTGTTTTGTTTTCCCGTGATTATTAATTATTAGTCCATGTGTGGGTACATTAATTGCATTGCAGTAAGTATTTTACAATTGTACACATTACAACTACCTACCACATAGTTTTAAGGATGACCCCCTTTGTTGTCATTTGCTATTTGCAGATATTTTATATTCAGATACTAAAGTTTAATGTATCCCTTTGTACTTACCTGTTGTTATAATAATGGCGGCGTTTGTAGGCACCAATTTTTTGAAAAGAAACGGAGGTAGTCTAATTCGGAATGGTAACACTCTGCGACAAATCATTGAAAAACAGGAGAAATCCCAGATGAAACTTGGACACTTTACGGGGTGTTTAAATCTTATTTTTAAGAAGGCAGGTTCGATC
This sequence comes from Stenurella melanura, assembly GCA_963583905.1. Lineage (NCBI taxonomy): Eukaryota > Metazoa > Arthropoda > Insecta > Coleoptera > Cerambycidae > Stenurella > Stenurella melanura. The sequence goes on from OY757309.1 coordinate 18,333,460, forward strand.
TATTTCAATATTAAGGTGCTTTTGTTTATTTAAATTACAACCATTGGTTTTAATTACAACATACGAGTTGTTATATTTATTCGTATTAATTTGCTTTATATCTATTTCAGAGGATTATAAAAAGCTGCAATTAGGTAAATGGAAAAAATCAGAAATCACATCTGATGTACAGAGTGAACAGAAACAAATCAAGGGACTATATGTACAAAAAGCATATTAGCCCTCCGAAAAGATTATTATTGTCAGATGAACATAGTGATATCGAAGAACGTATTGGAAGCCGTCGACTTCCCAATGTGAAAGAAATGTTGTCTTCACTAGAAGTTGAAAGAGAATATGTGTTCTGCTAATAACTCTGGTAGGCATTTAAAATCACAAACACAAACATTTCCGAATTTCAAAAAAATACCTATACCTATGTTTTGTTTTATGATAATATCAATTTGTTTAATTTATTTTTGATTATTTTTATTTTTTTCTGTAAGATGTGTTTATTATTTTATTTATTAACTTCATCAAGGACAGTTTTTAAATTGAAATACCTATTCAAATATAATTAATTGTTTTTTCTTTTATAGTTGGAACTATAGCTCGTGTATCCCCACCTCCTCTCTACTCAGGAAAAATCTTCTCCCAAAAATTGGAAAAGCCAAAAGAAAGTATTCAGCCAATAGGAGCAATCACAGGTGATGTGTTCAGAATGCCAAGTGGAGTTTCGCAATTACAAGTAGCACCATCGGCAACACCCGGACACTGGTTTTGAAAATGTAAGCCCTCCAGTTTTTACTATTTTTTACTTACTGGCCAAATATTTCTTATAGTAAAATATGACTGTTTATAAGTTGCAAACAACATTTTTTTGTTAAAAAAATATCAATCAGTTCATAAGTTGCAAAGCACATTTTTTTTGTTTAAAAAATGTCGATTTAAATTCTTGGCACAATTGTTATTTATTACTGCAATTCATTTTGTAACAAAAAATAAAAATATATTTAAAGTAACACAACTGTTTTAATTATACCTAACTCTTCCTATTTTATAATTTAAGATACATAATTGTTATGACGATGTAAAGTAGTTAATAGAATAAAGTCATATTTTGCTCTGAACAATTTAAAACATGATTTCAATTAGATAAAACTTTAAGGTAACGTAATATGATTATCAGACTTTCGTAAATAACATGTTAAATATGACTATTAAAGCTGAAGTTTTCAGAGTGATAAATGTGTGATGCATTTTAAAATGGTTTCTAACAGATCTTATTATTAACGTAAAAGTATTTTTTTTTTGCTATGATATTCTTGGGCCTTTGTATTGTTATGGCAAATGCAGTTTTATTGGTAGGTTTATTTAGCATTTGTGTGCTCCATTCAACAAAATTTGACCAATAAAACATGTTTGAGTTTAACTGAAAAGTAATGGTAAAAACAAATTTTCCATGCAGTGTACATTGTGAGAAGCAATAAATATATATTTCGAAATATCTTTACGATATTTTTTTAGCATACATGCAGATCTACAAGACGTATGTGTACGATATGCTGTGGGATGAGAACAACCATTAGTATACAGGATGTTCCAGTAAAAAGTCTCAGGCTGGATATCTTCTAAACAAATAGAGACGTTTTAATTCTGTAAAAGCCAGTTTGTAGCACATAAATAGTGCGTCAATTTTGAATATAAATGAATGGTTTTTAAATATATCAATGTGTAGATAGTACTGGGCTCTAAATAAATCTTATTTCTTTGGGAGAAACTTTAAAACCTGGTTTCTGTAGAAGGGAAATACATTTCTAAGTAGATTTTGTTCTTAAGAAAAAAGGCAAATCTAGCCGTTTTTGAGATGTGTCCAAATATTGCCATTTGTTCCTATTGAATAGTTGTAATCTCTGAAAGATTTATTTAGTCTTTAAGGGGGACAATCTGTATATCATAAACTTTGAAATTTTGATTTATATGAAAATGCCTTAAATGTGTTTTCTTTTAAATCACTTAAATAGTGAAATGTTTCGGAAATAATTATTTAACAGGAGCAAATGGCAACGTTTGGATACAAATATCTCAAAAACAGTTGGATTTGCGATTTTTTTTAACAATATTTACTTAGAAATGCATTTCCCTTTACACAAACCACATTTCAAAGTTCCTCTCGTCGAAATATTTCTTGCTCAGTGTCATATATGTATTAAAAAATGATTTATATTTAATACTGAAGCACTCTTTATGTACTACAAAGTGACTTTTACAGAATTAAAATATCTCTATTCATCTAGAAGATATCCAGCATGGGAGTTTTTATTGGGACACTCTGTATAATCTATTTTGAATAAGTATTAAACATTTATTCAATATACTATTGTTGCTTTGCAATATTGAAAGTATACATGGATAACATTGCCTATATGTAGGGAACACATTTGTGTATATTATACCTATATTGTAAAATAAATGTTTATTTCAGAATATGTTTACAATGTGTCACCAACATGTGTGTGTATATTGCAGAAATATGTATAGTATGTGAAAACCTGTGACAAAACAACCAGTATACAACTTATTTCGAATCAGTATTAAATATTTATTCAATATACCATTGTTGTTTTGCAATATACATTGTATATTGAAAGTATACATGGATAATGTTGCATGTATGTACGGAAAAGGTTTGTGTATATTGTAACTATATTGTAGAATGAATGTACATTTCAGAATATGTTTACAACGTGTCAGCAATATACATATGAATATAGCAGGAGTATGTATAAAATGTGAAAACCTGTGACAAAACAACCAGTATACAACTTATTTTGAATTAGTTTCAAATATTTATGCAATATACTAATTTTATTTTGGAATATGTATAGTATATCGTAGGAATATGAAAATGCTAATTGGGTAGTTAAAACATTCAGGCGCGGATCCGGCCTTCGCTGCGACTAGCGACCAGTAACCACGTGATCAAAATAAGTGGGATAAAATCATAGACGGCAATGTCATGTAATTTGGAATAACCTATTTAGGTTATATTTAAAACATTTTTTGGAAACCAAAAATTAGTGATAACATTTGTAGTTCTTGCTGTTATCAACATTTATTTTTATGTTGTATAATTCATAATCAAAATATTATGCTTAATTTGTTTAGAAATAACAATAGAATTACTTATAAAAATGCCTTAGAGTTAATATTTAAATTTATTTATTTTTATCTGAAAATACATAAATTAGTAGAAAGAATTTTAAGCTTTAATTTAAGGTGAAGATAATAGATCGATCTTAAATTTTTCGAAAGTTGTGAAGCTTTGGAAATCATAAATTTTTTTAAGAAAAATATTAACTCCAACGTTACGCTTATAAGTATAACCTTTAATTTATTACAATAAATGATATATTATTGCTATAAGTTTTTAATGCATACATAAATGCAATTTTTATTATAATCGATATTTACAATTTCACTAAAATCCATTTTTTCGCTATTAAGAATATTACGATTCATTTTTAACTTTTTGTTATTAAATGAAGGAATATAATAATTTACGATAAACAAAATGATCACTGATCAGCGATCATCAGAAAAAATTAACCAAGCAATTTGTCTCTACTCCGTTTACATTTCAATGTATTTTTACTTTAATTGAACTGAGTCTGCGGTAGGTTCTTGGTGAAACATACTAATAAGTATTAAGGCTTAACGTTTTCGTAAATAAACATTGTAGATGCAATAATTGCTGGTCAGTACCAGGTATTAAAAATAAAGTACTAAAAAATTTTTATGTAAAATTTTAGTGAATGTGATAACTCTTACGCCGTCTCTACACGTGTATTATTCGTATACAAATGTTTGCTATATGTAGGAATGTACGCAAATGTGGATGGATTGTTCGTGTTCGTGCATATTTGAACACGAACATGTTCGACTAACTTTTAAATTATTTTCATGTTTAGTGCAAACATTTTTGTACAAAAATATATAAGTTTGTAAACGTTTGTTTTATTCCCTTGCCCCTTAACATTCCTTGCAGATGCTCAAATTCACAATCCAATTTGAGGCTGGGTAGAACTACATTTTACTAGACAATCCACTACTTGTAGCCTTGTAGGAATTAAGAACAGTTGGTAAGTAGTTTTATTTTTGTCACAGTAAGTAGGTATATTATTTCTTTAAATAAAAAAGGTCTAGGTCAATTTGTCAAAATACAAATGAACCAAGGGGCTATTTACTTCAAATCCTAAGAAATGAACTGCCGCGTGATTTCCTGTAAATTAGTTACTTCTTTTCTGATTCGTAAGGGATGCAAACAAATTTCTGAATTGGCTTATTAAATGAAACAACCCCTACTTGCTGTAGTTTGACGGTAAATAAAAGTGTTAATTTTAGGAAAATAAATATGTATACAGCTCAGAATAGGTTAACGACCGACACATATCCTGTCTTTAAACTGTCGTCATATTAGAGAAACAGCATATAAACGTTATTTGATGCAATCTTAAGTCATATTTTGGCTCCTCAGTACTTGCAAATGGTTTATTTACAGGGGGGCCATCCATAAATGACGTCACGCTCCAGGGGGGGAGGGGGTCCGTAAATACGTGACTAAGTGTGATAAGGGGGAGGGGGGGGGGGTCTGACTCAGTGTGACGTAACGACGCAATGAATGGTGAACGAATCAAGAAAAGTAAAGTATTGTATAATAAACACTTTCTATTGGCACTCTATATCTTTCAATTCGACAGCCCTGTTAAAAATATCGATACTAATTTAAAATGGACATCACATATCGTCAGGTAAAACGGCGCTATGCGCCAATACACTTGACTTTTATGACGGCCTCGGATGATTAGGGGTCTTTGCCCCAATCATTGCTGTAGACCTGGATGCGCTATGTGACGGTCACATATAATAATAAATAATAAATTTATTCAAATCTGTTTTTAAAAATCACAAACGTCTATAGTTCAATGCAACGCCTTTGCAGCACTCAAAAAACGATACAAAAACTTTACGACCTCATTAAAATGACCATTAAACTAACCGTTTAGGGTCGTTTCCTTTAACAAAATTTGTACAATATTATTATACCATCAAAAAATATACTAAATATATATTTCTTATATCATATTAAAGAAAGTCCTAATAATCACATGCCAGAAAAAAATGGTTTTCAAAATAACAAGGCGGTAAATGATGACGTATGTAATGAGAATTCAATTTTAGAGATTTTCATGTTTTCTCTATCATGTTGGCGGTAGTGCTCGGTAGATTTGTTGTTTACATTGTGTTGATTTTTCATTAAATTATAACCTAAAAATTTTAAATTCTATTTTCTATCTTAAAACATATCTGCAACAGTATATTATTAATAGAAAATCATTTACATTCTTACTTTGGCTTACAGTGTACTTCAAATTTTAATCAAGTTAAATCCTAATAACAATAACAATAGTTTGAAGACAATTAATATGACAATGACTCACGTCGATACTATAACCACACTACTCTGTGCTATAACAGTAAATGAACGACGCCCGTCGATTATTCCTCTATTTGTTAACTGCGCATGCTCTCACATGTGACGTCACCATAGGCGCCAATTCAAAATTTCGTAACTTAAATAATTAATTTCACTATTAAAATGAATTTGGAATGTAAAATAAAAAAACACGGGTCAAATAAAATTTTATAAATTACTTGAATATAAATTTTTTTAAAAATGGTCAACGACCCTGTTGTGCGCAGGATCGCACTTGAAATATTTAAAATCGAATATTCATTTTAGTTTAGAGTACCAAAATGATAATTAATGCTTCACCAATATATAAGATATTCCTATCTGGACACAAGCAAAACAGGTTAAGATTGTTAAATTTACCAGAAACGGTATGAAATATCTATTTACCAAATGTTGTTTATAGAAAGTCCAATTCGTTTTAGATAGTTTTATTTAAACACATAGGTACACAAACTAAACAAATAATAATAACTACTAGACACTCTCTTTGACATTATATTGCAGACATCTTGACAGACCGTGTGTATTGCCAACTTACAAATATAACTAACATTTCATTGCTGCCAACACCAAATACAATATTTTTAAATCTCTTATATACATTCTAATGCATGCGAATATTTGAATTATCTGTACTAGTGCGAGTACTGCGGCCGGCAAATTGAGTCATAAATAACTTCATAAGTTTTTATTTTCCGCTTCTTAACGAAATGTTACCTATTTTGTGCTATTTACTATCTAATAAATATGTATCTATATTATTTCAATATTTTATTGTTTTATATTTCATATGATGAACCGATGAACAACTATCTGGTTACAAATGTTTTAGTATAATGAAAATATCGTGAATAACGGAATCGAAAAAACATAAGAGGGGGGGGGGCTCTATAAGCGTGACGTAATTTTTTGGGGGGGTCTAACTCAGCGTGACAAAACGTGACAATGGGGGGGGGTCTAAAATCTCAAAAATTGGCGTGACGTCATTTATGGATGGCCTCAGTCAGAACAAAATGCTTCACAAATTGGGCGATTAAGGTTCTATTTACATTTATTTGTCACTTCAAAATGACGGTGCCTGCAACAAAGATGGGGCTATGGTAATTTTGGTCATAAAAAAAGAGATGATTATAAAATGTGATGTCTGAACTATGTTGTCAACACACTTGTAAATGTGTATGTGCTTCTATTTATATAAATTCTTTGGTAAACAGACGCACATCAAAGGGAACGAATATTCACCGTGTGGAAATTTTGCCGTGTACACACAACGATGTTATGTGTGGAGGGTGTGATCGCCAAATATTTATAAACGAATATGTCTACACGTCGTAAAAGTACCCTAATATTCGTGGACGCATGTGTGGAGCCGTCGTAATATAAAATTTGCTTTCAATTTGTTATTTGTTGAATGGTGTGTCAGCCTCAGAGGGGGTCTGTTTTTGAATCTCTATTAGCAAAAAGCGTAGGTACACTACATTAGGATAATGTCTACCGAAATTCGCACGACTCTGAAAATATGTATTCTCGAATGCAGCATTCTACAATTTTCAGTGGAACGTTTAATGAGGGTAAATTACCACACGACATTGTATCTCGCATGCGAATTAATGCCAATGTTTGCTATTAATGAGGCAAATACACTCGCTACAGTTGAACACTTAGAATTTCAGGAAGATGCAGAGCAACGCAGAAGGTATCACAAGAAGCATAATTCGTTTGAACTCAACGATTGACAGTGTATAAAATTGTTTTGGTTAAGTAAAGAGTTGATAATACATCTAATAGAATTGTTTTAAATACAACGGCAAACTTGAGCTTCTGCGCTAAGTGTAAAAGTTAATGTAAATGTTTTTGCACCAAGGAGCAAGAATGTGAAGTGGTCGATTTGGCCAGTGTGTAAAAGTTATTATTATGTCGTATTGGCAAGAAATAAAGTTAATATAAATGAAATTACTATATTACAGATAATTTACTAGACAAAATGTCTGGGTTTTTCATCAACTCTACCAACATTAAAATACAACTACTGTAGCTACCAACATGAAAGAAAAACATTGTATGTTTTTTAGATCGGATCCACTGAGATTTAAACTAAATTTAACGCTGTTAAATAACTTTCTGCATCAATACAGTAGAGTAATTATACAGTATTAACATACTTTGCTATGTGACATATTTATCGATTGGTATAGTTTATCTGAAGCCAGTTTGAAAATCATAAAAAAGGCCGACATAGGAATAGTTGATAATACGAGCGATGTCATGAACATCGACCGAGAATTTTTAGACAAAATGTCTGGATCTTCTTTCACCGACTCTACCAACATTAAAATACAACTACTGTAACTACTAACATGAAAGAAAAACGTTGTTTGTTTTTTAGATCGGATCCACTGAGATTTAAACTAAATTTAACGCTGTCAAATAACTTTCTGCATTAATAAAGTAGAGTAATTATGCAGTGTTGACATACTTCTATGCGACATATTTACCGGTATATTTTATCTGAACTCAGTTTGAAAATCACAAAAAAGGACCAACAAAGGAATGGCGATGTCATGAGCGCCGATCGACAATTTTTATAATCACTTTTTAATTACTGTATATACTGTTTTATTATTTTATATTAATTGATAGGCACGACGTAAATTTTTTATTTATAATGAATATTGTTAGTTTAATGAACAACTCCACAAATTATTCAATAAAGGTAAATAAATATCAGTTAACCTACGGCTATGCTACCGGCAATATTAAAGATGAACGAAGGGCAGATAACGGCCTTGTAATGACGAACTAGGTAAAGAATCGACAACTTTCGTTTGAGGTAAGCGCATATCATATCTGGTTAACTAACGGGTGCGGCAGAAAGGATGGGCGTTTTTGGGACGGCTGGTGTACGTGAACGGAAGGGAGTAGAGCGTTGTGGATAAAGTCTTTCAACTCGGAGAGATTCACCATTTGTTAGTCACAATGGTTATTTGGACGAGAGAACGTTGTGCGTTCGCAGTCCAGGAGTATTTGAAATCGGGCGAATCTGTTGTTTTGTTGTGCAGCGACGTTTCCGCCGACATTTTCGACACTATGGTCCGGTCTCAAAACGTGACACGATCGTCAGATGGGTTCAGAATCTTAGGACGACTACATCAGTGATAGAACACTGAGCGCTGCGGCTTGTTCTCAGACAGAGCGCTCAAGGCTGTGAAGCATCTCTTGTCTCATTCTTTCAACGATAGGCAGTGTTCTTACACTTCGACTACGATCGAGATGTTTCGGATTCATTGCCGGTGCAGTCGTTCTGAAATTCTGAACCCATCTGATGACTGTGTCACATTTTGGGAACGGACTATGGTGACGGATATTGAAATATCGGCGGAAGCGCCGTTGCACAACAAAACAATCACAGATTCACACGATTTCAAATACTCCTCGACTGCAAACGCACAATGTTTTCTCGTCCAGATAACCATTGTGACTAAAAAAAGGCGAATCTCCCAGAGTTGAACGACTGTCCACAACGCTCTACTCCTCTCCGTTGGCGTATACCACCCGTCCCAAAAATACTCATCCTTTCTGCCGCACCCTGTATATTCATATACGGATATCATTTGTAATATTAAAGTACGGTCTCGGGTGTTACTTACACAAACAGGCTTTGTAATGACTTATCCTGGTAGCAACGCTTTAGACTGAATTTTTAAATTGACAATAGAAATACTATAACTAAAATTACAAAACTTCAGGTATTGTCCGGAACGATCCAAACTTCTTGTGCGAATTATAGAAATATGTCAAGAGATTTCTTGAGCGAAACAAACTTTCAGATATGTACCAATGGAAGAAGGTTGCCAAAATATTTTTTTAAAAATAATTAACTGCCTTTAAAAAATGGCCACTACAAATTATGACCTAAAATTTCACCGACGCGACGCCCAGTTTATTGAAACTTATTGTCTACTATCGATACAAAGGTCAAAGCACGCCCAATTTTGTTACTTGTTCACTTTCATACCGACCTAAATATCGATGTGAGGTAATGCCGGGCGATTATGAAATTTCATTTCACAATTTTTAGAGACCGTTCTTTTAAAGATGGTTTTTGATATCAGATTCAGTATCAGCTGCTTCACAAATATAAAATTACCACTTTTATTGCAACGTCAACGAAGTGGTCCTGTATTATGACTGGCGCATTCGCCAAATTCTCCATTAAAAATCTTGTATACGATTTCTGCTGACCTTACACTGTAAAATATTTCATAGAAATCGCTTAAACTATCTCAGAATACCTGATTGAATATACAAAAAAACCTACGTACGGGTTGAATTGATAACCTCCTCCTTTTACATTCGTAAAGTTAGTTAAAAACATAAAAATTAAAATTTTTCGATATATTAATGCATAGATAAATTTCTGACGGGTTACTAGAAAAATTTGATTGAATTTTCCTTAAAAAAATATCTAGGAAAAAATGTCAAGAGCCACTCTTTAAAATCTCCCAAAAAACCCCAAAAAACCTTTTTGAGATCAAAATTGTAAATATTGATAATTTGTTTTTTTGAGTAAAAATTTAGTAATATTTTATTATATAATACTTAAAAGTACTTTATTTTCTAATAACCCTCGAAGTTTGGGCGGTAAAAAGTTAAATGAACTTGATTTTGCAATATAAAAAAAGTGATTATTTACTATAATATATTATAATAATTATAACTTTTTAAATATGCAAGATTGTTGCAAAATAACTGTAGACTCTGTTTTAGAGTGATGAAAGTAGTCAAAAAACAACGAAGTTATTGCTACTTTTCCCATACAGTTTTAGTCTCAAGGGCTCACTTTTGAAAAAGCTCAGAATTTCAACGCTCGCTTACTGAAGATAATGTTTTATTTTTTTTTAAATTAATGTTGCACCCGATCACATGACTGTTGAAAAAAAGTGAAAGTTGAAGGTTCAAACATTAATTCGCTTTTCTATCATTTCTATACCAACAAATGGAAGGTTACAATCGGCGCTCGAGGAACAAACATAAAATGGGCCATATCTCGGTTTTAAATTGAGTAAAGAGGTTTTTATTAATTTGTATTTTTTTTCAAACATTTTGCAGATGTGAAAACCGCATATCTACAGCGCCATAATTCGTTGAGTTATTTAATTAGTTATAAAGGGAACTTCTGTACTTTTTTAAAACCGCTGTAATTGTTGTAAATAATGAAAACATGTATATACAAAAATCGTGCAAATGAAAGTTAACGTTTTACCCTATCGATCGGCAGTGGTCCGATCAATGGCGGATAATAACTTTATCCGTGCCTCGGTGGCAAAGTTGATAACAATTTTTGAGACATTTAGTGTTAAATGAAATTTTACAAAAACTGTCGGGTCGAATCGAAAGTTATGGGGCTCATTTTTCGTAATCGCTGAAGCTTTAAAATGACAGGATCTAATTCACTTTTTATAAATATTTATTAAAAAACAAATGTAATTGAAAAAGCCCATGTTTGCCATTTCTCGCGTTTTTTTGCAAAATTTTGCAATAAAACATTAAAAAAAATTGTTGACATATTGATATCGTGGGAACAAAAAAGGTATTATCAATTACCCTAAGGTGCATTTCCGAATTATAACGAATAAAAGAGTGCTCAAAAAATTTTATAATAATATACAGACAGCTAGATTTATCATATAATGAATTTTTAAATACATTAGAACAGCAGTTGTCTGTTTTATTACCACAATATGACGAAATATTCTGTCTTGGTGATTTCAACATAGACATGTTAAGGACTGACTCACTAAGTTTTCTCAAACTTAATCAGATGCTTGAGGCATTTAATTTAGATCAACTAGTTCATTCTCCGACTCGCATTACTCTTAATTCTTCAACACTTATTGATCTCATAATAACCACTAATAATGATGACGTAGTAGATTGTGTAAACGTAGTTCCCCTCGATCACTTGTCTGATCATGAATTAACTTACTGCGAGTTAAATATTAAAAGTAATTCGAATATACCGATTTTTAAAACAATCAGACATTTCAAAAATTTCAATCAGGAACAATTTTACAATGATCTTAATTTAATTAATTTTGAGGTTATTAATGATATGACATGAATAATGTCAATGATAAATTAAATTTCTTAAATGAAAATATTTTAAACCTGTTGAATATATATGCACCGCTGAATACTATAAGAATTACCAAGAAATTTTCCCCCTGGATGACTGATAACATACGTTTACTGATATCTCTTAGGAATAAGGCCCGTAGTAGATGGCGTCAAACTAAGAATGAGGGTCATTTTAATTATTATAAACAGTTAAAAAATTACACAACACTCTCATGCAGAAGGGAAAAAAAAGTATTTTTTGAGCACAAACTGAGGGTAAATGGTATTAACAAAGTATGGAGGGATTTGCAAATTCTAAATATAGGAAAAACTGTAAAGAACTCAATACCCAGTCATTTAAAAAATGTTGATAGTTTAAATAACTATTATGCAAATAATATACCGCCGATGCCTACAGATCAAAATGTCATTAATTATTACAATACCAACATCAGTCAAAATATAGAGACATTTACTTTTCGACTTATTTCCGAATTTGATGTGCAAAAAAATTTATATGGAATCAAAACCAATGCCCTTGGTCACGATGGACTCAATATCAAAATATTATTAATGTGCTATCCTTATATCCTGCCTTATAAAACACACATCATAAATTTTTGTTTAAAAAATAACGTTTTTCCAGATGCTTGGAAGCAAGCCCTTATACTGCCAATTCCAAAAAATAATAACCCCACTGAGTTTAAGGACCTACGACCAATAAGTATTTTACCAACATTGTCAAAAGTGTTAGAAAGAGAGGTAGAGTCGCAACTTCGTGAGCACGTGACAAAATTTAATTTACTGCCTGATATACAATCAGGGTTTCGCCCATTACACAGCTGTGAAACGGCTCTTTTGAACATTACGGACGATATATTGAGAGGGGCAGATGAGAAAAAAGCTACGGTATTGGTTCTCATTGATTTTTCAAAGGCATTTGACACTATAAATCATGAAATACTCTTAGCTGCACTAAAATTTATTGGTTTAAGTAATGAAACGGTTAACTTTTTTCGTAGCTATTTGGCAGGTAGAACACAAAGAGTAAACATTGAGGAGAATGTCTCTGCCCCTCTTAATGTATTGTGTGGTGTCCCGCAAGGATCGATATTGGGCCCCTTACTGTACACACTGTACACATCGGAGTTTCAGAAAGCTGTTACGCACTGTCAAATGCATTTATATGCGGATGACACACAACTGTACCTCTCTTTCTATACAAGTGAGTATGTAGATGCAATGAATAAAATTAACCAAGACATCGGCTCGTTACTGGAAAAATCTGAATCTCACTCACTAAATATTAACGCCAACAAAACATCGGTTGTATTCGGACAACCAAGTGTTAGATCCCAGTTAACGGGAAAAAATTCAAATAAACATGGAAGGACATAATATAAGCCCCACTGAAAAGGCAAAGAATTTAGGGTTAATCTTTGACAGCTCACTAAGATTTAAACCTCATATAAATAATTGTATCCGATTAGCCTACATGAACCTTAAAATGATTTACAGTAATAGATATTGTCTTAATCAAAAAGTAAAAACAATTTTATGTGAATCATTAGTGTTATCCAGATTCAATTTTGCCGATACAGTGTATGGTCCATGTATAGATGCGGAAGATGATCGCAGAATTCAAGTCATACAGAATTCTTGTTTAAGGCTAATTTTTGGAATACAGCGTAGACAGAATATTTCACATAAACTGCCCGAGATAGGGTGGCTTAACATGTCTGGGCGACGCCTGCTTCATTCCGCTTGCTTATTTCATAAAATTGTAATCAACAAAATTCCTAAATATTTAAATAAAAAGATCTCTTATCGAACGGACATACATAACATAAATATTCGTTTTAAAGGTACTCTTACTCCTCCCCTTCATTATACTGAACTATTTAAACGTCCCTTCTCTTACCAAATAACTAAAATTTATAATTCAATACCATCTGTTATAAAAAGTAAGCCAATATCCATATACAAAAATCATTATAAGAAATTTCTCCTAAATCAACAAACCTTAAATACAACATCTGAGCTAAGGTAATCGACAGTAATCCTATATGCCTACCCATCGCACTTAAAGATAAAATATTTTTAAAATTGATTTTTTTTTCTAATATTGTAATTGTATGACAATTAATTTGCTACTACAAAATAATCGTTTACCGCTATCTTATTTACTAACGCTTAAGATTAAAAACAGGGGCATGCCTGTGCATAGCCATCTGATCTTCGGCGTTTTTCCTACTCATTTGATTTGTATTTCCTTTATTTAATTTATGTATCTGCAGTGGGAAAATAAAGACCATTTATTATTATTATTATTATTATTATTATTTTTTTTTTCGCGTTAGCGATGCTGGACAGTTCTCCCGTGTCTCCGATATTCTCACGGCGGAAGCGCCAGTAAATTATCTACAACCACTCCCCACATCCCGCAGGGTTAGTGGTTGTAAATTCCAGAATCGTGTGCCCTAAGTAGACGCAGGGATCCCAAGACGACTGCCTAATTAATCATTATTATTATTATTATTATTATACGCAGGGGATATTTGAGATCCTTCATCTGGGTATACTCCCCTGTCGAATAGAGCCGGTTTGGTCCTTATACGTGAAACAATACTTAACTCAAATTTTCTTACTTAATTCTGCTGGGCTATATAGGTACTGAATTCAGAAGTCTGAGAATTGTTTATAAGTGAATAATTTTTTGTTTGCCTATACTTGTAGTGAAACATATTATTTATAGGATTTTGCAAACAGCAGAAGAAACTCTATGAGAACTAAAAGAAAAACTATTTGTAAAATTATTGATATGCAATCTTTGCATTCTTTCTATAACCTGAATTAGGTTATGCTAGCAATTAAAACCCCAAAATGAATTTGTCTTTCTAATTGGACAATTCTCATTGTGATACTAGTTTCCGCACAGTCCCCTACGGCTATGCAGAGTAAACACATAACCGGCTACGAAGATTCAGTTAAAATGATTCAGTTAAAATGATGAGCTCCAGAATAAGGGCGAAAAATGTTTCAAAGGCATTTCCAAAAAATAGAATGATAGATGTCATGAAAATGTAATCCATTTGAATTAAAAATTTTTCCAAAAGACGAGGTACATACCTCATTTTAGTCCTTTGTTCTCATTTTAACTGAATCTTCATAGCTGTAGGGGGTTATGTGGATACTGGTTTACTCTGCATAGCCGTAGAAAGACAAATTCATATTAGGATTTTAATTGCTAGCATAACCAGAATACAGGTTATCGAAAGAATGCAAAGATTGTATACCAATAATTTTACAAACAGTTTTTCATTTAGTTCTCATAGACAGTTTTTTCTACTGTTTGCAAAATCCTATAAAGGTAATGTGTCATTCTCAGAATTGTATTTTCACACATTAACAGTAAAATAATTGTAACAGGACATATTGTAATAAAAATAAAAAATCTGTGATTATAGTTTGAGACATATTTTTGTATAATTTTTAATTAAGTTGTTAAACAGAAAAGATGCAGATATTTAGATCTGTCGGCGAAAACGCAAATTGCTTTATTCTTATATTTACATACATTAATTTGTTTTATAATTACATATCAAATAAATAACATTATTATGTAAGTTAACTGACAATACTTATTAAATATAAAAATATAAATATATAATATGTATAAATGTACAATTTTAATTCTAAAAAATTACAATGCCTTAAATATTTAATAATATGCATCTACAAAATCGAGTTATAAGATAAGCAATAACATTCATTTAAATGGGAATCATTATTAGTAGTTTACGGTTGATGATTTTCGTTATCTTTTTTCAAAAATTGATTAATCTTTGTATCACTGTGTTGCAGAGGTTCAATATCTCCGTCGAATTTCTCGGGTTGTGTAAAAAAATTTCGCTCCGGTTCGGGCTCCCTAAAGTCCATCGACCTGACAGTCTTACGAAGTAAAATAGCATCAGCAGCTGCTTCCCAAAATGTAGGAGGGAGTCTGGAAGAAATCAGACGCCTCTTGTTAATAAAGATAAATGCATATTTCCAAATTTAGTAACATTAAGTCGTATTTTGTGTATTAAAAATAGAAGACATGCGATTACAAGTCTGGAAAATAAATAGAATTAAAATTTATTTTAGCGTTATGTTTGGAGGAAAATTTTTTTCGGATTATTTGTCAAATTTAAATTACATTAATTTTTCAATAACCTTTTACAGAGAGTACTTAGAATACAATTTACTACTAGTTTTGCTCGCTTTTTGTCCTCTGATGTATAATACTTATGCCGATGTTTGGTAAAACGATACCAATCCTGAATAGAGAAATCTATATGACGAAACATACCTATGTGAATAATCCTGTTTTCTTTATAATACTGATTTCGTACTTTTTTCAAATCTTCATTTTTTATGATTTATGTAAGTATTACGCACTTAAATTAACCTTTGAAAATCACAATACTGACATACTTTATTTAGTTAAATATCTGAAATAAAAATAAAATTTCAACAAAAAAATAGTAAAAAGCATTATCTGTTGGCTAGGAAAGAGAGAAAAGTATAAGTTTATAGGGAAAACAAATAATGATAATTTAAGGCGTCGAATACAAGGTTTTATAAAAAACTTAAAAAACATCATCTAGACGTTACAGTTATTTTGAGAACTTCTCTATTTAATACTCTTTACGTGGTATTATCATACATACCATCAAGGTTTACCAGTTACTAAAAAAAGACAACAGAATATTAGGAATATTGTTATGAATTACACCCCCTTGGAACTGAAAATTGATACGCCTATGCCCTAATAGTGAGTGACTAGAAACTTGTAGAAGGAAATGGACTTTTTCTAGAGTATGGTGAGAAGATTCTGGATCAATCTAGAGGTAATTTCAGAGCATATAAGGCGCGATTACCGGCGCAGAGGGAGAAGTTATAAAAGTGAAAGGTATAAGTGAAATTAGTAGCGAAAAAGTGAGGTTAAACAAAGTGTAAAGGTTATTTGAGAAGTTTTGTATAATCAGTAAATTATTAAATACAGTGTTAATGTTTATCTCTTGTTGAAATTATTTTAGAACCCACGGATTCATACAGGGTGTTTTCTAAAAAGGTGGAAAACACGCAATACTGGTGACAGACGCGGAATTTTAACAAGAGGATTTTTCGGAAGTGTTGAGAAGACTGGGACAGTATTCTCAGAGTTAGTGCTAACACAGGAGGGACTAATTTACTGGATATTGTTCGAGGATTATTTTCGAACAGAAAAATAGTGTTAAGTGCATTTTTTTGAGACATTTTCGGAACATTTTATTTGGACATTAGAGGTTAAGTGACAAAGACTCTAGATAAGACATTTTCGTGCCATTTTGAGGTTTTTCTGGACATTCCTATTACCGATAGTGAAGTAATTGTTAAATTTATTTGATTTCAACGTAGTCATATGCCTATAACAACCAGAAGTATGGCAACCAAAAAGCAAATACAGGACTTATTTGCACAATTCCAGAAAGTGTTGGAAGAGCTAGAAAGAAGGCATCGAGAAGAAGTAAGTGAAGTCAAAAAGAAAGTAAACAAGTTTGAAGAAGAAATCAAAGAGGAAATAGACCTGCTTAAGCAACAGTTGAGGGATAGAGGAAATCAGCAAGTGGTATTATCGGATCAGCTGTTCGAACCTCCCTCCTTTGACGGCCAAAGTTCATGGACCATTTACAAGAGGCAGTTTGAGGCAGCAGCGAGTGCAAACAACTGGAGTAACGAAGTGAAGGCTATGGCGTTAATCGTGGCATTAAGGGGCCAAGCATTGGAAATACTCCAGACAATCCCAGTAGAGCAACAACATGATTTTAAAGTTTTAGAAGCTGCCCTGAACTTACGATATGGTGAACAACATCTTACTCAGGTGTACCAGACCCAGCTGAAATCACGTGTTCAAGAGGCTGAGGAAAGCTTGCAAGAGTTCGAAGCTGCCGTGTGGAGCCTGGTTCACCTGGATTACCCCAATGTATCGAAAAAATTCCAAGACCAACTGGCAGTAGAGGCATTTCTGGATGGTATACAGGACGATGAGATCAGGCGGGTCCTCAGGTTATCTCGATACAAGAACAGCAGTGAAGCGTTGGTGCATGCACTGGAGGTGGAAGCTGTCCTTCAGGATACCCCGAGTTCTAGAATACAAGCTGTGAGTCTCGAAAGATCGCAGTCGGAAAAGGAGAACCAGAATGCTATGGTGGCCGACATACATAAAATGTTCAATCAGTTACTGGCTCAAGTGGATACTGCAGAAAGACAAGAGAACCCAAGCAGGGGTATTAAATGTTACAACTGTGGCAGAGCAGGGCATAACAAACGAGACTGTCGACAGCGGAACTCGAGGAATGTAAATTCTGGAAAAATGGATGAGGTACAGAACAGAAGTAGTGGAAGGCCAAGTGGACGGCGTATGAAATGTTACAGGTGCAGAGAACGAGGACATATCCAGCTCGAATGTCCACGGAGGAGCTTGGAGAGAGTAGAGGCTGATGCTGTGAAGCCGAGGGGAAAACCAGAGGAACCCGGTACCAGAGAGGCTGTGACAGAAAAGGAACGTGGTGTTCCTAGAGAAGTGAAGATTTCCCAGCTTCGGAGCATTACAAAAAGGCCACCACTACAAGGATATGACGATAAAACGAAACCCCAGAAAAATGCTGATGTTTCATCCGGAAGAAGGTACAATGAAGAGTGCAAGTACTACCACCAGGAGAAACTGCAGGTCACGGGAGCAGTCAACATTGTCAAGGTGGAGGTGCCGGATGATAGGGCAGATGAAGCGCTCAGACAAGAACAATTGAACGATGTGGAAATTGGGCCTATATTGAGAGCCAAAGAAAGGGTAACTCGTCCAAAATGGAAGGATGTTACAGGCAAAAGTGAGAAACTGAAGGCAGCACGGGCGCAGTGGGACTCACTGAAAGTTATGAACGGGCTGTTGCGGAGAGCATGGGAAAGCCCGGATGGAAAACAGGTGGTTATGCGTCTAGTGATTGGGACACACGATGGACACTTCGGTGTTAACAAGACCCTGAAGAAAATACGAGAACGATTTTATTGGATAAGAAGTCGTCAGGATGTGGAGGCTTGGTGTCGCAAATGCAAGATTTGTGCAGCCAGTAAGGGACCACAGGCTGAAAGTAACGGTGAAAAGAAGCAGTTCAACGCCGGAGCTCCTTTCAAGAGGTTGGCCAACGATATAGCGGAACCATCACCAGCCAGTGACCGAATGAAGGCTCGATACGACCGGAAGGGTAATCCAAAAGGGTTTATCAAGGTGGGAGAGCTGGTTTGGCTGTACAACCCACAGCGAAGGAAAGGAAAGTCACTGAAATCACCTTGGGATGGACCGTATACTATTATTACCCGAATTAATGACGTCGTCTATCGGATTCAACGAAGCAAAAAGTCCAAGATGAAGATCGTGCATTTGGACAGACTGGCCAGCTCGGTGGCGCAATGCTGAAGGTGTTTGGCTTGCGACCACGGAGTCCCGGGTTCGAATCCTGGCTGGGGTATGGATGTTAGTGGCGTTTTTTCATGTGTTACCAAGACGGTAGCAGTGACCTAGACCACTGTTGGGTGGCACAACATGTCTAGTCGCTGTTATCTCTCCTGGGTTCGAGTCTCAGCTGCGGTAGATGGCAATATCGCAGGTAATGGTTGTTGTGTTGATGTCTATGTGTACGTGTCCTGGTTGAGTGGTAGAGCAGCAATAGCTGAACTCCGCCAGGACATTAATATAAATAAAAAAAAAATACATCGATGATTCTGAGTTGCCTGATCGGGACGATCAGGCTTAAGGAGTAGGCAGTGTTATGAATTACACCCCCTTGGAACTGGAAATTGATACGCCTATGCCCTAATAGTGAGTGACTGGAAACTTGTAGAAGGCAATGGACTTTTTTATAGAGTATGGTGAGAAGATTCTGAATCAATCTAGAGGTAATTTCAGAGTATATAAGGCGCGATTACCGGCGCAGAGGGTGATATTATAAAAGTGAAAGGTAGTTTATTAAAGTGAAATTAGTAGCGAAAAAGTGAGGTTAAACAAAGTGTAAAGGTTATTTAAGAAGTTTTGTATAATCAGTAAATTATTAAATAAAGTGTTAGTGTTTATCTCTTGTTGAAATTATTTTAGAACCCACGGATTCATACAGGGTGTTTCCTAAAAAGGTGGAAAACACGCAACAATATTATAGTGTATGGTGTATAGTTGCATATTTGTACACAGAGAATACTCAAAGCTGCCGCTTGAGCTAATATAAAAGGAGACCGGAGCATGCTTAATTTTTTAAACTGTATTAAATTATTAATATTTTGTATTACTTAATAGATAAAACATCATTACTCTTATGTAAAATATGTTCTGGAATGATTAAGGCTATGTTATCGAGGTCAAATACCGCGATTACAGTTGTCAATCTTTCAAAATATTGTTCTTAAAAATAAACCAACAGAATTCAGATTTGATTTAATTATTAAAATTAGTTAACTTAAATCGATTCTGTATCATATTTTATAATTGAATACTAAGTGTTTCCAAACTGTTCTCCTTTGGATTATTATTTGCTTCTATAAGAGATTAATACATTGGAAAAATGTATTAAATTTTACCAATCTAATTGGACGGTTTACTAATAGAGGACGAGAATCTTTGATGAGACTTTCTAACGCTTTAGTTTTCTCCATTTTTCTTTACGCCTCTGATTCATGGTATGTTAGAGAAGCAAACAGGCCGCGTATTGATGCTTTCGAAATGTGTGTTTGGAGACGTTTTTTGCGAGCTCCCTGGACAGCCCATCGCACCAACAGTTCGATGCTCCAAGAAATACTTCCTCCAGTGCGACTCTTCAGCATAACATTCTCTCGATTTATCTCATTTCTTGTCGACATCAACCTGATAGAGGATAATGTAGAACGTTTGATTGTCCAGGAAAAACCAGATGGCAAGAGGTGAAGAGGAAGATCACCAAAACGTTGGTCTGATGCCACCAAAGAGCTAATGAGAAAAAGCCTTGGTGAGGCCGTGCGCCTAACAGGCAGCCGCGATAGATAGCATGAGGCTATCGGACATGCTATATAGCAAAGACAGGTCAACTAATTACAAGAATCACAAAATGTTTGTCAAGGCGTTGTGAATAGGAAAAAGAATTTTTCATTTGATCGAAACTTAAATATGCAGAACTTCTCAACAGAAATAAGGGTATCATTTAAAAAACTTTCACCGACCACGTTGCCCGTTTTTCTGGCACAGAACAAGTCAAAATGACCGTGTACTCAGCCAAGCAATTTGTGCTGGCCGAGCACGTGATAGCTTAGCTGACTTTTAGTGCGTGTTTCGGGCAGACTCATTTTATTATTTGTTTGCTAGACTTTAGTCTGTCACTTAGGAGCTGGCAGGTGCACGTTCATGTGGCTCTCGAGGTTCCTAGATTTGACACCAATGGATTTTTACGCATGGGGAAGGATGAAAGAGCTTCTCTATAATGAGAAAATTCACAGCGGTGCTCATCTGATAGCCCAAATAGAGTAAGCTGTTGTACAATTAAGAACAGAAATAAGACTAAAGATGCAAGAATATAACGAATTTCATTTCGAGCATAAAAAATAATAATTTGATCTTTAGAATTAAACTGGTAAAATAATAAACCATGTTTTTGTTGAGAAATTCCAAATAATTAAGTTTCGATTGATTAAAAAAATTAATTGATATTCTTTTGTTTTTTTCTTACAATCCATGAGTCAGAAAACGGCTGAGAAATTGCAAAATTGGAGCGATCGTAGATGAGTTTGCCTATACTTGTGAAAACCCAGCAACTCTAATAACGGTTAGTACTTGTATGGAAGTCCAGGGAAATACGATGTTCTCGTTCCACCTTCTAACGGCTTGTATATCAGCGTATTCGTAGAAGGTCTGCATCTTGGGCGGGAGTTGCATACCGGATATACCACCCTTCGGAAGGGATGTAAAGCAGTCGGTCCCTTGTCTATTAAATGTTAGGCAAGTAAAAGATCTATACTCTTCTATAGAAAAGGGATTTGGCAAAATTTCCAGGTTGTGGATGGCTCGCCTCGTGGCGTCGGTGCCTTGGCCTTAGTAGCAGAAATGGGTCGATGTTTTAAATAAATGAATAAAGAAAAATTGCAAAATTGAAAAAAAATTAAGGACTGTCCAATTTTATGCCCTCAAATGTAAAAGATGTTTACTATATATCATTTTATAAATACATATCTGTATAAACTAATTAATCAAATGAGGATTTTTATTTTCGTGGAATTTTATACAATACATATAATGGTTAAATTGAGTAAGTCCACGAATTCAAATTGAGTTTTTCAAAATAAATTTTCAGCAATATAAATCAAAGGTAAGTGTTAGAAAATAAACGAATTAGAGAGCTGAAACATTTCTCTTTAATATATGTCTTATTCTTCGATGATTATTAAAGAAATTATTACGTTTTCTTGATGAAATCGCATTTGCGATTCAACGGCTTTAAACGGCCATTCATCCCGTGTTACATAGTGATGAACTCACAATATTTTTTATCAACAATCTCATTAAAATTGGAGTTTTATCCACACTTATGAAGCATGTAAAGTACCACTTTAACCACTAGTGGAATAATCAAAAATACAATCTTAAATAAATTACATTTTATTTAATTTTTACTAATATTAATATTGACATTTATATTAATAGACATTTCCTTGTTTGTTTTATCATATTTCACTTCGTTTCCATTAATAACAAACTTTTAGTTCTCATCGGTTTCAGAACGCATAGTGCATGTCGAAGTTTTTGATAAGTCTGTAGAAACAATAGAAACAATGTCTCCTCTTGTAAGGAACGACTAGTACTAGGAGTGGCTTGGATTTTCCTTGCGATATCAAGCTTATTGCATATAGAATCTTCGATATAACTTTCTGCTATAGCGGAACTTCTCTACCCAACATGTCGTTTAATTGTTGTGAGGTCAGCACCTTTATTAGCTAGTAAAGTTGTTGAAGTGCGCCTCATGCAATGGCCTCTATAAGCTTCTGCGTTTGCCAGATTCAAAAATGAAGCAACTATTGAAGGAACTTTCGACAAAGTGTTGACTCCAACAGGTTGTGAAGTACATTTTTGATTAGTGTATCGTAAAAGGAATCTGTCGTAGGATAACTTCTTCGGACGTAAGGACATGTATTTTCTACATGTCTCCACAGTATTGATAGAGAATCCTTCTTCCATAATTGTGAATTTTCGTGAGACGCCGGTCTTGATATCTGGTATAGAAACAAGCAGATAGGCGCCCATGTCTTCTACATCATTGATTTTCAAATTCGTCAATTCACAGCAACGACAGGCACCAGACACCCCCATTATTATGCAACCTAAAATATTTCAAAGTTTATTATCTAAAATGTTTAAAAGGTTAAGAGATATTACCTTAATCATCAAATATTCTTTATCGCAAGCCCTTGTCAAAAATTCTTCCACGTGTGCTCTTTCCAATACCGCAGCTTTCTTTGTTTTGTACCCTCTCGGCTCACTCTTCAGATAGGCAGGAAACTTACTAAATTTTCCAATGTCTATGTTTTTATGGGCCTTTATAGCGGCTTTCGGTATCGAATACTTCAACCACATGGATGAAGTTGCATACTTCTTTTTCAAATTTAAAAAATACGATAGCAGAACTTCCTCATTTATTATCATCACCCCCCGTTTTTCTTTCCACTCATTAAATTCGGAAAATACTTTTTCATAATGTTCCCTGAACTTCGCAGGTAATTATTGGAGAGTTGCTTCTTCAGCTACCCGAAGGATTCTCCCAGGAACGAAATCGCTTTCTTGCATTTTTCACCAACTTCTCAAATGTTTACAAATGGAATTAAAACTAAATAGCAACCATTCACCACTTTCCAAGTTTTTTTAAATTAACTTCAATAATTTTTGACATTACAGCCGCTAACAGAGCGAAATGTCAAATCATTTTTTGATGAAAACTGATTTTAAACGACCGTGATTGTGGATAAAACGTTGTATAGCATTCGTGTTTTAGTCGCGTTTTATCCACTCAAGAAAATTAAACTCTCGAATTTCGTTCTCGAGTTTAAACTTTCTTGCGTTGATAAAACGCTATCTAAAACACTTATACAATAAATAACTATTAATTATATACTCGAAAATAGTGGCACCTATAAAGAAAATATTTAGAACCTCTTTTCGTAACATTTCTTCATCTCTTTTCTTACTTTTTATTGGGTATTTTGCCACTGAAAAATATTTAAAAATTTTAATGAAAAAACCTCTGCGCCAAACGGATCAGACAGGGGTTGGTTCTTGAGTACTTGACTGTTTCAAAAAGTCTCACACCTAAAAATATATAAACTAGAACAATGTTATAAACTAAAAACTGAACATTGTTCTAGTTTATATATTTTTAGGTGTGAGACTTTTAGAAACAGTCAAGTACTCAAGAACCAACCTCTGTCTGATTCGTTTGGCACAGGTTTTTTCATTAAAATTTTTAAATATTTTTCAGTGGCAAAATACCCAATAAAAAGTAAGAAAATCTGAATATGCCACAAATAAACAATTACAGACAATATTTTTTCATCTCTTATTTTGTCCTACACATTAATAGATATTTTTATATTTACTGGTATACAATTAAAAAATGTCATCTGGTACATAAATCACTCCATTATTTAGGGATTCTTAGGACAAAGCGGCTATCCTATCCCGGTAAAATTTTAATAATTTTCATGTTATTTGAAAGTCAGATTTGTTTTCTAAACAAAAAGCGTAACTTTCTTACCAATTGTTGTTTTCCTGGAAGAAATAAACAACATTTGTCTCAACCATTCTTGTATTTGGCTCCACGTTTATAATTACTTAATAGTTAAACATTGAATACAGTACCTAGTAATCTATAACTGAAAATATTGCTATAAAAGAGAATTAATTCCAACGGGACAGTAACAATTGATAATTTTAAGAATGCAAACTAATGTTTATTAATATAATTGAGTATTATTGTCTTCCATACATAACACAGTCCCACAACAAAAACAAGTTTTTGATCCAGATGAGTGAACGCAGCTTCGGAACCAAGCCTCCGGAAGGGTATAAACTACCCCCTGCTGGATGAGGAACGCAGGGGTGTAGGGAGATCTGGGGGAGCTAGTGTTCCTTGTTTCTACTGTAGAATGGTCGCAGCGCATTAACGAGAATCCCCTTGAATTGCCTTTACCGCACCCTGCAAGAGGCGAAAACTATTACCTAAATCCCCAAAAAGGATTAGGATAGAACCGAAAACATGCAGCTTGGAATTTTTAATTCATTCAATACGTCTCTATATACCTCATGGTATCACCTGTATTTCATATCATCAATCATACTAATTTCTCTAGAATTATTTTCTACTCAACATATATTTTCTACTCAATATATCTAAATGCTCTATATCTAAAGTACTACATGCGTGCACAAAGTTTGCTTAGTTAACGAATTATTTTTGGGTCACATCATACAGCAAATGGACTATAACTGAACTTAAAAGATCTCATGGTTTTTTATATTTGACATTCAGGAAGCCGAGTCTTAACAAAGTTTAGGTTATTAACTTTAAGAAAGTGTTATCGCAATGTTAATATTTAAGTCGAAGACTAGAGAAGCAAAGTGCATTGTTGACAGACAAGATACGATGTAAGTAGGCTGTAGCAATCCAAGGTGGAGAGAGTGAGAGTGGAAAGTAATCGATGCAGAAGATACTTCTGGTGCCCTTTAACATAAAAAATATTGTATCTTTTAGATGCTAGGCGAATATCATCCACAATACCACACCCATACTTGTATCATTAAAAAGTCCAAGTGCCCTTGCTGACATAACACGTTGTTACATTAAACAACTTCATTTTAATATTCTGTAAAAAAGTATCCTTGGTAGTGGGTCCCACGTGTAAGCCTTGAGAGATTTCTCTATGTGATTTTAAGAGGTAATTCATTCCAAATGATTGACTACAAAAATACTGTATTCTCGTCAACCAACGGAAGAAAATAATTTAAAATATAGCCATCTAGAATAATTTTGCTAAAAATAACAGTGAGGGAATAGAATTGCCATTGTATAAGTACTTTTTTCCAGTTAAGCTAAGGATATTGAGAGAATGAATAATTTAGTAATAAATCAATGTCATCAGATAAGACATAAAAGAATTAGAACTGGAGTATACCCATTATAGTACTTCATTATTTCCTTGCATGGAATTAATTCCATGGTTAAAAATTATATATCAAATGACTACAACAGTCCACTTTTATTCTAACAATTCGTTCTATCAAATGTGTTTTATGTGGTTTTCTTTTATGTGTGAATAATCTTTAAGTGATAATTCCGAATATTATAATTGTAAATAAGGATTCATCAGGTAGACTTGACACGCAACCTGTTTGAATATTTAATGAAGGTCTATGTAGGGCGTGCTTTACAATTTGATTCTTATGAGAGGATTTCTAGTAAGAGTTACAAATAGCGATAAAAAAAGTAAAACTGATGATCTATATTTTTATTAAAATAAGGAAACAAACTTTAGCTCTCATAAAAATGAATCAATCGAAAATAACATGACATGCCTTCAACCAATTGCAAAAATAACTGATTTTAAGGTACCTACTGACTTGTAATACAGCAAGTTCTAAAAACTCAGCGTTAATATTAATATGCAATACCGTTATTTTGTGAAAGGAGCATAATTTGTTTTTAAAGTTAAAATGCCAGCATGACTGGAATATTCGGGAGTTTATCCCTTGATAGATTAAAAAATTACGACTTTTTTAGTTGATCGAAACAAAAGATAGAAGCTAAAATGCAAAATTGTGAAACAAGTATTTACTGTTCTAGTCACTCAAACTCCAAAACGGGAAACGGAATGAGAACATTGTTGTCCTGGTTTTATCATAGAATCTAGGAAACGTTCTCTGATAACGAATTTGGTGAAATTATACTTAGAAAATATTATATTAATGGTGCAAAGGATATAAAAAGGCCTCTAGCACAGTTCAAGAATCTTATAAAAATCAAAGTCGAAAAAGAATGTGAAAACAACAATGAAAAGCGACTTTTCTAGAGATGGATAAAAGCTATTATTTTTTAATAACAGGTTTAAACTGCTTCTGCTGTTTTGATATTACAGTTTCAAAATAACAGATCGTTGAGAAGTACTGGCATTCGCATACTGCAGAGTACATTTTGTAGTTTGCAAATTTTTCGGTCACGTGACTTTGACACAATGTTTCGAATTTTCTTTAGTTTTACTTCCACATCTACATAGTGGAGTGGAAGTATAGCAGCAATCATAAAAAAGTTTTCAAATATTTTTCCTTACTTCTTATTGGGTATTTTGCCACTGAAAAATATTAAAATTTTAATAAAACCTCTGCTCCAAATGGATCAGACAGAGGTTGGTTCTTGAATACTTGACTGTTTCAGAAAGTCTCGCGCCTAAAAATATATAAACTAGAATGTTATAAACTAAAAAATGAAAATGAAGGCAGTTAACGTTTCGGAAGAGAATCTACTTCCCTTCTCAAAACTTTTTGGCCGCCAACCATGACAGTTCTTTGTTTATGTATTTCCATAGTCACGTGAGACATTAAATTATATTTATCTTATTTTTACTTACTTCGTCTCTAAGGATGGGCAACCAACTAGTATAAAAATCTATCAGGTTCCTCCGAGTTTTATATTAAAAATAGCAAACATTTTTTGTAAAAGCTGTCAGAAAATTATTTTAACAATAATCATCTAATGGTCAGTTTTGATGTAGTAAGCCTATTTACAAATGTTCCTGTAGATAAAACATTAGTAATAATTAAAAACAAATTACAACAAGATGGGAATTTGGCGAATAGAACTAAGTTAAGCATTGAAACTATGATGGAATTACTTACACTTTGCATTAAAACAACATACGACTTCTATCAACAAGACTTTGGGATGGCCATGGGTTCTTCATATATTCCAATATTCCAATATTAAGTAATATTTTTATGGAAAATTTTGAGGGAAGTAATATTAATAATCTAGCTTATAAACCCATTGTATGGTGGAGATATGTAGATGACATTTTTTGCTATATGGCCTTATAGTAAAGAATGTTTAAGTAATTTTTTGAATCAGATTAACGAAAAAGAACCTTCAATTAAATTTATAATAGAAATAGAAAATAATAATAATGAATTAAACCCCGATTGCTCTTCGGGTAGTATTTTATTCATTTCCAAATGGTCAACAATTTGATCTTTGATAATATATTCTAAGAGTTTAGTTAAACGGAAAGGCTACTTATTGGTCTAAGATCGTTAAAGTCCTGAGTGGATCTTGTTTTAGGAATCGGGATGATATGAGCAATTTTCCAATCACTGGGAAAAACTGAATTTATAATACAGAAATTTAACATATGACAAATGTATTTTAAAATATATGGACAACAAAATATTATAAAATTTACAAATTTACAATTGCTCGAGATTTTATTGAAAATAAATATTTACTAACTGACGATACCTTTGGGTGAAAGCTATCATGTGTCTGAATTGACAATGGATATTATGGATCCTACACATATTTTGTATGCTGCTGTTAAACACATTCAATAAAGGGTTAAATAATCATTGCATCTGCGATAATTTTATTCCCGCAAACTAAATGCGTCTGTGAGGAGATATATGAAAGCTTCATTGCAGAATATTCATATGTTGTTCATATATTAAATAAATGTATACAAAAGGAAACAAACAGCATTCTTGTAGCACGGTTTCTACTTACTATAGGCTTGATAATGTCTAGCATTGTGACCATGGAGACTTTTGATTAGAATGACCTAACTATAGGATGCCATAAGTACTGAATTTTCAGCTAATTTGACCGGGAACCAATTTTCATAAAATTTGTGCGGGGTTCTTTGGTATAGGTATATATTATAACGATACCTGGAACCAGATGATTTTTTGAGATGATTCCGTTGAAGGTATGGGGGTTAAATCGGGGAAATACAGGAAAACGAATAAAGCAATTTGGTAAGAGTACAGAAACTTGAAATTCGGTGTATATACCAGATGCCAAGATTTTTTATAACATTTTTCGACACCTCCACTATTAAGGGGGTTGATAGAATATAATTGAGACATTCACTAGAAATTTGGTACACGTATTTATTATAACGATATCTGGAACTTGATTATGTTTTGAGATGATTTCCTTGAATGGTTGGGGGGTAAGTAGAAGTAAATAGAGCAAAATGAGTAAAGCAAGCTGGTAAAAGTAGAGAAATTTAGGATTTGATAGGTTGGGGGGCAAGTAGAAGTAAATAGAGCAAACTGAGTAAAGCAAGCTGGTAAAAGTACAGAAAGTTGGGATTTGATGTATATACTAGAAGCCAAGGCCTCATATTTTTCAACTCCTCCACTATCAAAGGGGTTGATAAAATATAATTGACATATTCACTAGAGATTTGGTATACGTATGTATTATAACGACATCTGGAACTAGATTATATTTTGAGATGATTTCTTTGAAGTAAATAGAGCGTTTAGGCGAGTCTGCCTGCGGTAAAAAAGAGGCGATTTTACAAATTTTGTATACCATTTGAGTTAGCAACGGATTCTTATATGAAAAATTTCGCTGAACAAGATTTTCTAATGAAAATTTTTCCTAAACCGCTGGTCAAATAACCACCACAAAAAAAAAAAAATCTGGCCTGGGGATCTGACTATATTTACTATATGTTCTTGGGGTCGCTGAATCCGAATCCTAGGTCTGTTTAACTCCATCACATCAGCATTTTGCCATAACCTCAAAAAAAAACATAATTTAAAGGATTTCGACATCTCTTCACATAAATCGCTGTAAATTTTTCTAAGCGAAAATGAATCCTCTTTTTTTATACTAGATCGATTGCAAATTAAATTTCCAACCCGATGGTGTATGGCACGATATCCTTCCGGAGATTTTAAAGTGAGATATCGGCTGCCAAAGTGAAAGGTCCGAGGATTTGGTTTCTCGAGCGACAGGGTCCAGCTTCGAGGGCCATTTCTACCAAACGAAAGCTAGAAAAAATCTGGAAAAATTCAGGTGTACGTAGAAAGACGTAAGAAATCGTTTGGCGTAAATTGGAGGTTGGTGCGCTCCTTGGTTTTCGAGATATGACCACTCCAAGTCACCGGAAGGTGAAAATTGAATTTTTTTACCGCTTCTCGAGGCTATACCTCGAAAATGAAACGACATATAGAGCTATTTGATTTCTTTCGACTTCCTACATGCTTTTGAATTTTTTCAGATTTTTGCCGGCACTTTCATTTTTTTGAAAAATTTCTAAGGTAAAGCATCTAAAAAGTTCAGAGGTATGTAGGAAGGCGAGGGTAATCGAATAGAGTAAACCGCGGCTCTGTATCTCGTTTTGTCTTCGAGATATAGCCTCGGGAAGCGGTAAAAAAGTTCGATTTTCACCTTTCGGTGATTTCGAGTGGCCATATCTCGAAAACCAAGACATGCATCGACCTCAGATGATTTCTCATATCTTTCTACGTACCCCTGAATTTTTTCAGATTTTTGCTAACTTTCGTTTGGCAGAAATGGTCCTCGAAGCTGGACCGTATCGCTCGAGAAGCAAAATCCTCGGACCTCTCACTTTGGCGGCGGATATCTCACTTAAAAAGTTCCGGAAAAAATATCGTGCCACACATCATCGGATCGGAAATTTAATTTGCAATCGACGAAGTACAAAAAATATGGGTCATGTTTGTCTAGAAAAAATTACAGCGATTTATGTGAAGAGATGTCGAAACCGCTTCAATTATGGATTTTTTAAAGTTATGGCAAAATTCTGAAGTGGTGGAGTTAAATAGACCGCTGACTCGGATTCAGCGACTTCAAAAACATATAATAAACATGCTCAGATCCCAGACCAGAAATATTTTTTTTGTGTTTGGCTGTGTTATTATTAGCATAGAATAGAATAGAGTTTAATTTACCAATTTTTGATACAAATATGTACATTTGGCACGTCAATAAAACAATATTTACTTAAGTTAATTCGTACAAATTAAAAACATAATTAATTTATGTTTCGTTATAGTATTAAAAAGTTAAAATAAGGCACATAAAAACACAAACTTATAAAACACATAAATACAAAAAAATTTACAATAATAAAAGGATGTATAATATGTATATGTATAATAGGTATAAAACAAACAAACCTCATATAAAAACTCTTTTAATGTAAAAATATAGCAAGATAGACGAGGAAATAAAATAAATAAAATTTTTATCTGTTTAGGAATTCATCAACACTATAAAATGCATTTGTTATTGAAAGATTTTTTGTTTCTTTTTTAAATGTCTCATAGTTTTAGGAACGCTGTTAAATATAATAATACAATTATAGTGTAGTGAATTTTGAAATGTCGCTGTTTTATGCACTTGGATCACCAACACATCTTTATGTCTTGTACTATACAGATGATTATCTGCAGAGGTGAAGAATGTACACAAGTTAATTTTTGCAAATACCAGACATTTGTAAATATAGATGCTAGGGACTGTAAGTATATTGCATTTGTTAAATAATGGCTTACAGCTAGCTCTATTATTTATATTGAAAATTAATCTTAGGAACCTTTTCTGGGACACAAAAACTCGTTGTATATGAGTTGAACGTCGCCAGGTTAATATATTCAACGACAGATGTGAATAAGCTAAAGCATAGTACACGCTTAAGAGACCCGCCTGAGCAATTGTATCTTTTAGCTGTAAAACAGCAAAGTATGCTTTATTTAGCAATTTACAAATGTGTTCTATATGCAGTTCCCATGTTAATCTGCTGTCTATGTAGGTGACAAGAAATTTTGTTGATTCGGTAAAAGTTATGTTATCACTTGACGTTAATACTCTCCTAAAATTAAAATTTATAAAAACGTTTTTTTCATCATTTAAAATGAGCCTATTTCTCTGCTACCATGCGTGTACACCGTTAAGTGTAACATACATTTTGTGATACAGTTCTTCCTGTGTGACTGCTGATACCGAAACAGTGGTATCATCTGCATACATCGTGGTAACACCATGTTGAATATAATTTGGCAGGTCGTTAACATATATATAAAAAATAACAGAGGGTCTAATATTGAGCCTTGGGGAACCCCCAGGGTTACATTTCGGATACTCGATTGACACTCATTACATGTTACTACTAGTTTCCGATTTTCCGTATAGGAGTTAATGCAACTTAGAAGACATCCTCGTATACCGATGGTTTCTAATTTTTTGGACAGTATATCTCTGTCTACAGAATCGAAAGCTTTCGATAAATCAAAAAACAACAGATTTACCCTCATCTAACTGTTTGTAGATGTATTTACAAAAATGCGCAGATGCAGTTTCATTTGATTTTCTTGCTCTAAATCCATGTTGGAACTCGGGTAATATTTTATTTTTTTCAAGAAATGATATGATACGGTCGTAAATAATTTTCTCTAAAATTTTGGAAAACACACTTAGGAGGGAAATCTGCCGGTAATTTTCAACATAATTTTTACAACCTTTTTTGTAGATGGTGATTATGGACGCTATTTTAAGGAAATCAGGAAATTCTCCGTTAACTAATGACATATTTTTAAGGTTCAAAAATGATGGCAATATATTGTCAGATATACTTTTTATCACGTGGGCAATAAGGCCATCCAATCCCGATGACTTTTTATTATTGAGGTTACGTATGACATTTGGCAGTTCTTCTTCGTTAACAGGAT
Organism: Stenurella melanura; assembly: GCA_963583905.1. Lineage (NCBI taxonomy): Eukaryota > Metazoa > Arthropoda > Insecta > Coleoptera > Cerambycidae > Stenurella > Stenurella melanura. The sequence goes on from OY757309.1 coordinate 18,365,925, forward strand.
AAAAAAAATATTGAATTTGGTATATATTTCGATAATGTGCACGGCAGAGATAAATTATACCCAAAATGTTCATTAATATTATCAGGGACGACACTGGAAAAATATGCTGCAAAGCAGTTTGACACTTCATTTCCATCTGAACGTAATTTATTCTGGATATTAAGGCCTATAGGACAATGACTGGCCCTTATCCTTCCTAGTTTATTGTCAACAATATTCCATGTTTCTTTGGTTTTATTGTCTGCATTTATTATTTTATTGTTGTAATAATCAAGTTTAGCAATTTTTATGTTTTTCCTATAGATTTTTTTACTTTCATTATAAAACAATTTTTTGTCCGAACAGTTAGGATCTTTCATGTCATTATAAATTTTGCGAACCCTGTTACCTTCTTCAATTAATGCATTTGTTATCCAACCTTTATCTTTTTTAAAAGTGGGCCGTTTTTTAAATTGTTTTAGTGGACATGCAGCATTAAAACACCATGTGACATTATAAAAGAACAAATTAAATGTGTCAGTTATGTTTAGATTATACAGGTCATCCCAATGTACCGTCTTCAGTCTGTCATTTAATTCTTGAATATTATGTTTTTAAACATCACGTTTATATAATCCTTTATTATTTGCATCGGTTAAATTTGTCTTATTTATAAAGATGAAACTAAATAAATGAGCAGAATAATCAGATAGCATAGGATCAAAAATAGTTACATTGTACACCTCAGGCGATATATTTGTCGCTATATAGTCCAGACATGTAGAACTTGTTTGCCCTCTTATATTTGTAAAAACACGCGTTGGTTCTCTAGATGTAATGCTTAAATAAAAGGAATCAAATATGTCGTAAAGTATTTCAGTAGACAAGGTGTTTTCAAGCAAATTTACATTAAGATCACCGCATACCACAATGTAGTCAATTTTTTTTCTGGCTAGCATTAACATAGACGTGAGATTATTGAAAAATACATTTATATCTCCGCTGGGTGGCCTATAAATATTACAAATGACCATTTTAGTATGTTCTGATACACATAAGGACACGCCACATGCCTTAATTTCACATTCCACAGAAAAGTCATTAAATATATCAACCTGAGTGGCATCAATATTATTTCTAACAAAAATCATTGTACCCCCATGAACATGATTACTACGAGAAAAATTACTAACGACTGTAAAATTATTCAGACAAATATGATCAATATTTTCTGATGTGATCCAGTGTTCAGACAAGCATAAAATATCTATGTGTTTGTCAATTATCAATAATTCAATTTCATTTGCTTTATTCATAAAACTTTGAACATTTAAATGACATAATTTGTAAATTTGTTTTTTTACATTAGATTCTTTCTACATATTAGATAAGAGTTATTATTTTTTAAATGAATATTACGCTGATGGAAGTTCATGATTGTACGTTCTCTCTTTTTTGTAATTATTATTGCCGTAATCGACGTATTTGTTAACAGTTTTTTCTTTCATTGTTTTCATACATAGGTGTCACCCTGTGAGTGTTCGTAATTGTAACGTTTATTTGGAGATATTTTATAAGTATTTATGTATAGTTATACATACCTTCCTTATTTTTAAACGACATGCTTTTTAATGTATGCATTTTTTATATTCTGTTTAAATTATATTTTATATTCTATATTCTAATATGTAATATTGACTTATCCTGTATCATGTATTTGTGATCGACAGGATTAATACATTATTATTATTATTATATGAGGCGAATATCATCCATATGATTATTTCATATTTGTTAACCAAAAAGTGTTACAGCAACATCTTTTTTCACAAGAACTCACAGCAGAACATATCGTCAATTAAGTTTCGAGACGGTGCTATATTTGTCTGCACATTATGGTAGGGCACATTGTCAACGGTGATTATAGAATTTGTCAGCAAATTAGGAATCAACCACTTTCCATAGCTTTCAGCATTTATCTCTGTAATGACAATCCCCTGCTTAATATCCAGGCAAGAATCCCAATTTACCATCAACATGCACAATAATCAGTCTTTTACCTTTGGATATATTTAGATAGATAACAGTTCTTACATCGAATTCATTTGATTGTTCGAAGATGTGCGTCCACTGTGCAAATAAGTTTTGTACAAGTAAGGAATCGGTAGTTCGAAAATGTTTAATTTTCTTTAAAGATAAAATTCGAAGACATTCGTGATCTTCAATTAGAATTTCCCGATTATTCTGTGTTCTTTTCTAGGTTATGTTATAAAACGCTCAATATCTCATAAGTACCATTCCATTCCAAATCGGTCCATATCTTCTTGTTAAGTTTTCGTCTTATTAGTTTCATGGACAATATGACGTACTTACGTCAGCTATTCTGATAAATCAGTTAAGGAACTCTTCCGTGGACGCTTCTTCTCTGGAGTTTTAAATACTGTAACGAAGTGGTTTTCCGGATACGAAAAATGCAATTCAAATAAATATTATCCTTCGGTATTTTCTCCGCTTATCAGCGTAAATCATTTTCATTGAAGCAGATTTGGAATCAATTCGTTTCGCCTGTCTGATAGTTAACCACGCCATTGACTATTATATCCCGACCGGCGTCCAGTAAGTACCGATTTGAGATAACTACCGTTTCTTGTCAGAGTTTTTAAATTTAGAGAGATAAGAATACTTTACTGAAATACATGTATACAAGTGATAATTTAAAATAATTCCAATTCAATGTATCAAAATATAATTATCGTTTTTTGAACTATCGAAGTAAATTTCAGATTAAATATACATTATTATTAAAGTAGTTGTGTTCTATCAAGGGCCCGGGATATTCTCAAGATTTGTCCAAATAACTGTGTTCAAAGAATTTTTCTTAGGCCCGTACCTTCGAAAAAAAAAAAAAACATATATGATATTTCGAGAGAATACCAGTAAAACTGCTTCCGTTCCTATTATTTCGGCTCAGACCGTTTTTTCTATTTAATGAGTAATAAATATCCGCCATTTTGCCGGAGTGGTAGAAACTAGTTTTCCGTTTATTTTATTTTGGCTATTTCGCACTTTTACGAATTGAAATAAAATCTGTTGCTTTAAATAATTTTAATTTGTCATAGTCCTGGGCTTAGGGCAAAAACTAGAAATCCTGAAAAATTAACTATCTTAATATTTTGATGCTTAGCATTTTCCGTACTACCTCTGACAAAATACCACTTGGCCGAACCGAATTCATTTAAAAACACTTAGCTGTGGGGTTTAAGGCACTTAGCAGACACCTCATAAAATATTAAGGCAATTTTCACTTTTCTGAACCGAATCGAAATAACACTGTTATGATTATTTCTATCTATCCGTATAGGCAGAATAATCTGCGCCGTAAACTGATACCAATCACAAACAGTTTTATTTCCCGATCCGAATGTAACCCATGTTACACACTGCACCGAATCCGATGACCGTTTTATTTATTTGGTATCAGTTTTATTTAGACTTGCTAAGTTCTTCAGACTTACACTACGACCGTTGATTTACGCATGCTTATTGATGTAGATAATCGCTTGCTATTGCTTGGCATATGCCTGTTTTTACTCCTTACTGGTTCTATTTTTTACCGCTTACTCTTTTCTTTCGCTCTCAGCTCGCAGCTTTATCGTTTTAAACCGCTACCGCTCCGAATTGATATTAGTAACTAGTAGTTAACTAGCTACTCACCGTCTGGTTCTTCGTTCTCGTAGTTTTGCATATAATTGAAATAACATGAACATATATTAAGTTTTTTGATTTATTTATAATGAACTCTGCAGGAGTATTATGGTACTTTACCTTTTTAGTTGTTATTGTAAATTTTGTTATATTTTATAAACATTGTTATTTACCGACTTGTGCGTTTAATTGTTGAATGTGGGTGAAAATCTAATCTGCTGTCCAGGACCCCTGGACGTATCCGTTTCTTCACTCTAGCTATCCCATCCCTATTGCAGTAGGTTGTGTGTTAAGAGGCTAGTGTGGGACCTTTACCGCACGTAGAAATTGTAAAGGTGGCGCTCGAGATGAACCGAATATAATCGATATAGAGCTCAGCGTTAAAGTATTTCGATACTTCTAACACACCCCTCGTAGTATCTGACGTCTAATTTTCCACAGTTTCGCAGTTTTCATTCATAAAATACTTAAGCGCACGATACACTATATTCAGCGATTCTCTATATAAAATACTTCTTCGTTCACAATCCTACATTATTTCGGATTTGAGATATAAAAAACTAAATATAAGTATAGTTATTTATAATAGGCGCCATAGACACAAGATCATTGTTACAAAGTGTCCTTAGTCTGGTCCTCTACCTACTATAGCAAAGATGACACAGTATCGCACCTTCTGCGTAAAGAAGATCATCCGCATAAATCGAACGCATAGAACATCCGGCACTGTTTAGAAATCTTAGCGCAAGGAATTTAATTTCAATTAAATGAGCTTCTGTGCAATCCTGGCCGTTCACCATCTGCTTGGCAGTAAATTCTTTTGATGTAGCTTTTATCATAATTTTTAAGTACGCGTTGTTCAGAAATTTATTAAATAAAACATTAGCATATAATTTATTAATGTTCTGGTATTTTCTGTCTTTATTGACAAGGGTTATATTGTCAATTATGATTTTAATAGTGGAACTTTCTCCTAATTTTAATTTTGTAAAACTGAATAACAAAAACTACATTCTGTTACATTTAATAATAAAGTTTTAAAAAGTTCTAGTTTTAGCCAATTTTATCTACATTGTTTAATCTAAGAATACTTTTAAGCAGTTAAATATACAGCAAAAATAAATTGTCTCGTGTCACTAAGCTACTAGACTAATAAAATTCATTACTGTTTCTAATTCGAGTGACATATTCGTGCATTCTACTCTAGAAGTACTCTAGAAACATCTGTCTAGAGCAAAAAAGCACGATTGGGTTTAACACTCACATCAGACCACTTACTCCTCCTTCTTGATTTCCTTCACTGGTGACACAACTGGAGTACTTTTTAATTCTTCGTGAACTTTATGCTCCACTTGGCTAACACTGTGACCTAACATATCAAAACTGTGTTCAAAATCATCTTCCAAGTCGTCTAATGTCTCTGTAACAGTTTCTTTAACTTCAGTTGTTTTGTTTCCGATTTTGTCCTCAAAAGAATGAATATTGTCAAAAACTGTAGCTGTAGAGGAAGAGAATGTCTCTTTGGCATTTTCCGCTTCAGACGCTAAAACTGTTTCTGCTTCTGAGACGGCTTCAGCTGCTGCATCTGATGCATCATTTATAAATTCATCTTTCTTCGTATCTAAATCATCTACTGACTCTTTAACTTTGGAAGAGGTAAAGTTGAAAGTTTCTCCTATTTTTCCAACGACTGTCTCGACGCTATTTTCTGCCGTAGTTGCCGCAGTGTGCACTGTTTCTTTTACACTTTCGATTCCAGATTCAATTCCATGCTTAGCGGCCTCTCCAACATCTGCAAAAAGTAAATTTATAATTAATGTGTTGACTAAAAGTTTGTTTTTCGCACAAGAATTGTTTAAAATCTTTTCGTTATAGTCATAATGTTTATTTTCGAAATATGAGGACCAAGGGCTTGGGATGCCGAAAGCAAGCGACCAATTTCATCTCACATGGGGTGTCGACCCATTCAGATACGCATCATTCACTCCCTGCATCCCTTCGAACGGTGAAATATTTAGTTACCTGTAACTTGGTAACCCATTTAGCTATCAGGTTTATTATAGCATCAAATTTTCCTAATTTAAACTAAAATAACACAGTTTATTACAGAATATGTAGAAAATTTGATAATGACCGCGATGTGTTAAATTAAATGAAATTATAACATTAAATTTAGATTTAGGAAGGAGGAGCTGGCTGATTGGCTTTGACCATCGCGACCCTAATGAATCTATTGTGGTGCTCCTGTTTCTTTTCCTTAGAGCTCCTTATCTAGCTTTGTCCTTTGTATTAGACTGCACAGCCTTGATAAGGGCCCCTTAGTGTAGCTATCAGGTCTTGGCTTTCCCTCGCCAAGTAGTTGGAATCTCAGTCTAGCAAGGCCTTCACAATGGCACAAAACGTGGACTGAGGTTTCCTCTGCCTCGTGGTAGAATCTCATGTTGCGTTCTTTGCCAGACCCATTAGATGTCTATTAAGTCGGCAGTGACCGGTTAGAAGACCCACTATTCTTCTAATGGCCTTTCTGTTTTAACATAATAGTGCTATGAATTACAGGAGAGGTCATTGTGGCTGACATTACAGATGATTTCATTTTGGGACTGGACATCATGGGAGAGCAGAGGTTTATTGTTGACGTAGGGGAGCGAGTCTTGAAAATTGGAAATGAGGAATTTATCCTGGCAACCGCAGATGACCAATTCCATAAAGCAAGGTTATTGACAACACAGACGATTAAGATTCCTGCTCACTCGGAACAGATCATCGATGCTGCCTTGGAAGGAAATCCTGGAGGTTACCGTGTTGGCCTGGTGGAAGGTGACGAATCGATTAAGTCCCTAACCAATATTGTTGTAGCAAGAACTTTAACCCGGACTGAAGATAAAATCCCAATTAGAGTCGTCAATTTAAATTCCCATGCAATAACAATTAAAGAAGGCAAACCGATTGGCTCCTATGAACCGGTTATGTGGGTAGCAAGGTGCGAAGAACAAACGGAGGGAAATTCATCTACAAATATAGACCAGGAAGTTTTGACCTTGCTGAGTTCCCAGTTGGAGCATTTATCTGAGGATGAACGAGAGGAGGCGCTCAAGTTCCTGGAAAAGGAAAGTTCAGTATTTGCCAAAAGTACGAAGGCCCTTACAAAAACAAATATAGTCCAGCATCAGATAAATACTGGTGACTCACCCGCTATTCGACAACAACCTAGGAGGCTTCCGCTAGCAAAACAAGAAGAAGCCTCGGCAATGATAGATAAGATGCTACAAGATGGAGTCATTGAGGAGTTAACGAGTCCCTGGTCATCGCCAGTAGTTTTGGTTGCCAAAAAGGACGGAACGTTGAGATTTCGTGTCGATTATCGGAAATTGAACGATATGACGAAGAAAGACAGTTACCCATTACCCCGGATTGAAGACATGTTAAGTACATTGGCAGGCTCACGATGGTTTTCGACGTTGGACCTTAGGAGCGGTTATTGGCAAGTTGGGCTTCATCCTGATGATAAGGAAAAGACTGCGTTTTCAGCAGGCAGTGGTCTTTACCAATTTACGGTGATGCCTTTTGGACTTTGCAATGCTCCAGCCACGTTTGAACGATTGATGGAATTTGTACCACGAGGGCTAACCTGGAAGACGTGCCTGGTTTACCTTGACGACGTGCTGGTTATGGGACGAGACTTTACAGAACATTTAAAAAATCTGCAAGTTATTAGGAATACACAAAACACGAACGACAGCCCTTCACCCGCAATCAGATGGAATGGTGGAGCGACATAATAAGACTATGAAAGAACATCTCTCTAAAGTCGTTCATAAAAATCAACGTGACTGGGACCTCCACATACCGTTTTTCCTCATGGCATATAGAGCTGCTATCCACGAGACTACAAACAGACTCCGGCTCGTGTAGTATTTGGACATGAGATCAGACTGCCGTGTGATTTGATGTTTGGAACACCAGGTGGAGAACGGCTTCCTGTGAACAGCTATGTAGATGAAGTGAGTGAACGGCTAAGGAATATCCATGAGTTAGTTAGAGACCAAATCACCATAGCCAGTGACAAAATGAAGGCTCGATATGACCGTAAGGGTAGTTCAGAAGGGTTCAAGGCGGGAGACCTGGTTTGGCTGTACAACCCACAGCGGAAGAAAGGAAGGTCACCGAAACTTCAACCACCTTGGGATGGACCGTATACTGTTATTACCCGAATTAATGACGTCGCCTATCGGATTCAACGAAGCAAGATGAAGATCGTGCATTTGGACAGACTGGCGAAATACATCGATGATTCTAAATTGCCTGACCGGGACGATCAGCTTAAGGAGGGGGCAGTGTTATGAATTACACCCCCTTGAAACTGGAGATGATACGCCTATGCCTACTAATTATGACTGGAAGCTGTCAGAATGAAATGGACTTTTCTGGAATGTTGTTGGAGAAGGTTCTTGATTGTTTCTAGATGGATCTAGAAAGTCAAATTCGGAGTATATAAGGCGCGATTACCAGCGCGGAAGGGGAAGTTTTATTAAGAAAGCAGTTTATAAAAGTGAACAAGTTCAAAAGTGAAAAGTGAGGTTAAATAAGAAGTAAATAAAGTTTATTTTGAAGTATTGTATAGTCAGTAAATTGTTAAATAAAGTGTTAGTAGTGTTTATCTCTTGTTGAAATTATTTAGAACCCACGGATTCACACAGAGTGTTTCCAAAAAGGCGAACAAACGCAACAATAGGTTCTTTGTGAATTTGGTCGATTGTTCTTTAATGAACTCTTGGCGTGTCTTTGTCGTGGAAAACTTTTCCACCATTCTAGAGAAAAAGGGTTCGGGTCCTATAAGGGCCTTACTCGCGCCTTCTCTGGCCAGTTCATCAGTTTTTCATTTCCCTTGTGTCCCTTGTGTTCTGGTACCCGCGCCACGGTCACTTTATTCTGACTTTCTAGGTCTATAAGGGCACCGCTTAATATATTTTTGTATAATATTATTACTAAATCTAAAAATTGTAATAAAAATATACCTTAGACAAAAATTTTTGCCCACCTTTTAGCCTCATTTAGTTATGAATTTCTTTAAACTTATATTGGTCTAAGCTTGGGTACATAAGTAAATAGGAGGAAGTAAAGTCAGCTAATAAGAGTCCAGAAACTTCAGATTTGGCGCATATGCTAGAAGCCAAGGCCTCAAATCTCTTTGAGGACTCAAATATTATTTTATTAAAATTCTATGACCAGTTATTTCCACATACTAGAATGTAAATATATATCAAGATGTTTTCGTACTTTTTATTGGGTATTTTGCCACTGAAAAATATTTTAAAAGTTTAATGAAAAAATCTCTGCGTCAAACGGATCAGACAGAGGTTGGTTTCTGAAAACTGGATTATCACAAAATGTCTCGCACCTAAAAATATATAAACTAGAACAATGTTATAAACTAAAAAATGAAAATGAAAGCTAACGCTAATAACATCAGTTAACGTTTCGGAATCTACTTCCGTTCTCAAAACTTTTTGGCCGTCAACCATGACAGTTCGTTGTTTATATATTTCCATAGTCACGTGAGACATTAAATTATATTTATCATATTTTTACTTACTTCGTCTCTAAGGATGGGCAACCAACTAGTACAAAAATCTATGGAATGATTTGAAACGCACCTATCCTCGTTTAATAAAATAATCGCGGATTCTTTAAGTTTTCCTTTAAAAAGTCTTGGATGGGAAATCTGGAGGTGGAAGTAGTGATTCCCTAGGCAGCGGTTTTTATTAATTTAAATATTAAGAGTAAGTTTCCGTTTGCAAATGCCATCAATATTTTGTCAAAACATTTGACTAAACTTCAGAGAAACACTCTCTTGGCGGTATACTATCACATGTCAAAATTAATAGCTACTTTTCTACGCAAATTTGGCAAGATATTCCCCATAAATAAATACAAAAATAGAAAACCTAAATTAAAGAATTTCTAAATTTAAATCTATAATAAATAAACTAAATGCAATATCATTTATTTTACAATCTATAAAATATAAAGTATTAAAGCATTTATAACATTAAAGGACGTAGAGTATCAGATTACAATTACTAATATTAATTAGTAATTGTAATCTGGTCATTAGTTTCCAAGCGCTTTGTACGTATGTAGGGAATATGCTGATCAAGCATTTATTAATCATATAAATAGCCCAGAATGAATGGACAGTGGCAGTCCATCTGGGGACTCATCTCTTCCAACATGTGCCTTTGGTAAGAAAGCATTACTTGCTGTTTATTTTATATTTGTGTATTTTTGACTTTGTTGTTTGACTGCAACCATTTTTATTGTTTGATTAATAAATATTATTTACTATTTAATTTGTGTCTGATAATTTCCAACTAGGAAAACCTCTCGCAGGCCAAGTGGCCCCTTATTGTAACAGTTATAGACCAGCGGTCGTGACACTAATCTATTCTTGGCTGTAATAAAACTGGTGGGTTTCTCACTCATTTCTCTAGGGGAAGGTAAACTGATTTAAATTTAATTATTGATACATGAGAGAAAATGTATAAAGTTATAAAGTTCATTCCTACCTTAAATTTTATTTCAATAGCTGAATTAGGATGGTGATTCTTGTCAAAATGCAATAACAGGATGATCAGTTGCCATCCACCAAAAAAAGTTTATAACCTGGATAGCCGCTATTCCAAAAGGAACCAAGTGCCATTTGAAAGTTATTATTAATTTATCATTTAAATAGGTAATAAAAAATGTGTAATTAGTTATTTCTATGCCAATTTACTATTGATAAAAAATATTTTCAAGCTAATTTAACTACTTGGATCCTTTCATAAGATCTAATTTACAGGCAACAGCTTGATGCCTTTTTCTTAAAAACTGCAAAATGGCGCCTGGTTCCTTTTGGAATAACGCTATCCACCTGCACGTCCAAGAGCAACATTTTAAGAGGGTGTCCAAAAAATTCTTTTTAAAAAATATTTCGTTAAAGATAAGAACATCGATATATTCTGTAATGAAACTTTCTATTTTCCTCAAAATTACAAATTTTCATATCCAGAAGAATTTGGCAACTCAACAGGTAGGTAATTGAATTTTTCACCATTCGGACTGTAGGGTGGTTTAGTGTTGGACATGGAATGAGTCGCTTGCTTTCATCGTTCCATATACACGACCCTAGTATTTTTGACATTATATGTTGCCGCTTCAGTCACGTCTTTGAAGTAGTGTATTCTTCATACAGGGTTATTTACGGAAAATGGGTATTGGGATCTGTTGCGTGTAGGAATTTGAAATTGGTTTAAGGGGGTTTTTGGATATGGCGGATTTAAAACGAAAATATTTTCATGCATGTATTACTTTCGCTTATACTGGATATATCACCTAACTTTGTTATTTTAAATAGAACACTCTATATTTTATTTCATTTTGGATTCCTCATAAAATTTTAGCTTGGGTTTATGTACCAAAATATACTATCAAACCTACCAATTTTCGAGATACTTATTACTATTGGAAATTTGTGACGGTTTCTACCTTTTCGAAAATAAAAATCGATATCTTCTATTATGTAGCCGATTTAGAGATTTTCTTTCCAAACTCATAAAGTACCCCAGGTTCGACCTAAAAGTTGTCTTATATTTTCACAATAGCACGTTTATTTTATTTTCACAGTCGAACATTGTCTTAGATCAAACGTCCAAAAGTCAGTTTTTCCAAATAGAACGTCATTGTATATTTTCACAGAATTTAACAGGGTGTAGAATTCTGCATCGATTTATATTAGCATTCCCTGTATATTATCTTTCTCGGTTTTTTAATTATGGATGAATTTTTGTAAAATGTAGAATGTACAATCAGCACTGTACAATGTACAATGTACATACAACTACATACATAGTAAGCAATGAAACAAACACTTCAGAATGTTTCGATTTTATCAATATAAACACCGTGTTAGTGTTGCCGAGTCGTGGCGATAGTACAGGAGTAGTATTGTTCCCTCATAGCAGATTTCTGTTAGTATCGTACGTCTTTAAGAGAATTATAATTTTTTTAAATTATTATTTGAACTGATGAAGCTAAATATTCCAAAGAAATTTTTAACAGACTGGGCACAACAAAATTCGCGTGTGGTGCGAGTATCAAATTTCCAGGACAAATTTAGTTTGAACGTTTTTTGCTTGTTAGTAAATAACAAGTTTAAGTATCAAATCTACGAGGAGAATTTAAATAGCAATGAATTCGTGGACATTTTGCGACCAGTAGTTATTACTTTTATTGATAATTTGCCCTTAAATATTTATAATTCTATGTATTATCACATGGATGGTTGCGGTTCACATAATACATGGGGAGTGTATGACGAATTAGTAGCATCGTTCGAAGATAGGTGGTTTGGCTACCGAGGGTCTTGGAGATATCCACCAAGGTCCCCTGACTTGACCTCCTTAGACTTTCATCTTTTGGGGTAGTATCAAAAATATTGTTTATGCCAGCCGGCTACCACCAAAGAAGATCTAAAGAACAGAGTACGGGCTGCATTTCAGCAAATAAATCCCCACGAAATCCACCGACCCACTGTAAGTGCCGTAAATTCCAGGATATTGGCTTGTTTGGAGAAAAGTGGAGGGCATTTTGAACAGTTGTTGCATTACGTATTTATGTCCAATGTGTTCATTAATTTTGAAATTTTCGTTCCATAGTATTTGTTATAATGTAAAATTATTTCTTGTTTTTGATGTTATTATCTTCATAATAAACAAATAACAATCAATTATCTACATGACTATTCTCGTTTATGATTAAAAAGGAAACAAGTCAGTTATGACTTGTATTGGTACTAACAAACAGTGCTGACTTTGTATGTCCATTTTAAAAAAACTCGTGCATAAGAAAAGAAACAAGAGAGGTAGGTATAGGGAATGCTAATATATGTTGATGCAGAATTTAATACTATATTAAACCATGTGAAAATATACAGGGGTTCCATTAAAAAAAAAATGACTACTTGACATTTGAACTAAAACAATGTTCGACCATAAAAATAAAATACCCTGGATAATATTGTGAAAATATAATATCACTTTTAGTTAAATCATAGGTTACTTGTATGAGTAAGGAAATAACATTTTTTAATCGGCCATATGATAGAAGATGTCGATTTTGTTTTGAAAGAGTAGGAACCGTAAAAAATTTCCAACAATATTATTTATCTCGAAAACAGGTACGTTTAAGAATATGTTATGGTACATAAACCCAACCTGAAATATGAGGAATGCAGATATACAATAAAATACAAGGTGTTCGATTTAAAATAACAGAGTTAGGTGATACATCCTGTGTAAGTGGAAGTATCACATACATGAAAATATTTTCGTTAGATACGCCATATCCAAAAATCTCCTTATAGACATATTAATATTTCTAAACTCGACAGATCCCAAGAACCGTCTAATACCTGCTTTCCGTGAATAACCCTGTTTGTCTCAATTATTACCCCGCCTTAAGTTTTTGATATACGGGGTGTTTTATGGTTTTTGACCAGCACTTCAGTCCGCCATATTTTTTAAATGACTGCACACATTTAGATAACATTTGGTATACATGTTATACTCTTTTAGGTTAATGAATAGCTTAAGTGATTTTGGAAAAAATCCAGGATTGACCTCCATTTTTTTAATATGGCTCTTAGGGTCATTAACATCACACTGTATATTATTTTTTGGGAAATGTTAATAAACTTTTAAAAAGCCTATGGTCCAGTTTATAAAATAATGTCATAATATTTGATGGCACGTTTATGGTTATTCTTCAATAAATTTTCAGAAGTATTGAAAGACCAAATTTGACATTCTACAAATAACACAGTTGCTAACATCATTATTTAATTAATTTTAGCTAAAACCCCGCAGAAGAGGTGGTTACTTATTTTGGTTTTGACATTCGGTGTTTCTAAGTTTTTTTTTGTTTAAATTTCATCCAAACTAATACAAATTCTATTTCTTTCATGAAAGAAAAATAATGTTAGCGAAGAGGCTTGAATTAACAAGCACAAATTAAAAAAATATTAAACAGCTTTTGAGAATAACTTGAAAATATTAAAGACAAAGGTTTGCAATTTTATTTTGACAAAATAAATTTATTTAGAACTTTAAATAATTGAAAAAAAAAATTAAAAACGGTGCAAACAATTAAAACTATAAGAGGTTTTTAAAATGAATGCCCCCAGTGTAAATACTTTTTCGAGAACGTTTTAATATGATATTCACTGACCTATCAATCACTTCCGGGTTACTTCTAATGTTATCACATACAGTAAGAATTTTTTTTAGAAGCTGTTTTCGTGTATTGAACTTTTCATTGTACACTTTTAACTTGACATGACCCCATAAAACTGGACCTCCGCTACCAAACCATCTGTTGGTGTAATGCTGGTTCAGATGATCCCAGACCGGTACAGAAAAATGAGGTCCAGCACCATCGTCCTGAAACCACAAACCCCTAGTATTGATGCCTTTTAATAAATCCGGCAAGATATTATTGTAAATACCACACCACACATTAATATTAAATCTGCATTGAGGATGTTTCTGAATCACCGCATGTGGATTTTCGGTTACCCAAACATGCTGATTTCTACAGTTGTTAATTCCGTCACGTGTGAATTGGGCTTCATCCGTAAATAGAACTCTCGATATTGTTCTTGTGATCCAGAATCCACCTACAAAATGTTAAGCGAGGAACGTCTTCTAGACATTGAACTGTTTCAACATGAAATAAATACAAATTTTCCTTCTTTAATGATCGCCATCTCTTGTCTTAGGTACTGCTAACTCATTACTTATTTTTCTAACACTGATGTTAGCAACTGGATTGCGTTATTTGTAGAATGTCAAATTTGGTCTTTCGATACTTTTGAAAATTTGTTGAAAAATAACCATAAACGTGCCATCAAATATTATGACATTATTTTATAAACTGGTCCATAGGCTTTTTAAAAGTTTACTAACATTTACCAAAAAATATTATACTGATGTTAACCCTAAGAGTCATAATAAAAAAATGGAGGTCGGTCCTGGAATTTTTCCAAAATAACTTAAGCTGTTCATTAACTTAAAAGAGTATAATATGTATACCAAATTTTATCTAAATATGTGCAGTCATTCAAAAATATAGCGGACTGAAGTTCTGGTCAAAAACCATAAAACAACTCGGTTCACATTCAATGGTAAGTATAGGTTTGTTTTGAACTCAGCTGAGTGCGCTCTACCTTCCACTAGAGTATGTCCGTTTAAATCTGGGACACCCTGTATCTTATTGTGGCTTAAATTGCGGGCAACAACTTTTATCTAAGTTATTTTTCACATAAGTAAAAATTGCATTCAAGTGGAGTGGTTAGTTCTGGAGTTATGAGGCACACAATGGGCAATGGCAACTTTGTTAAGAATATCGTACATTATATTTTGGCGAATGCGTCGGTGAAAATTGCATATGACGATATTGATTTTTAGGAGTTAGGTAATAAATTGTGTGTCCCCTTTCTTATATTTTATTAAGTATTGCAATTAAGAGAACCATTAATATTTTTCTCGCAACGGAAAAATATGGTATATTAATATCTATAACGATATGAAAAATGTACATAAGAATAAGTCCGTACAGCGGCAGCGTTTAAAATGCGTTTTAATTAACCTGGATCTGAGAAAAACTTGGATTAAATAATAAAATGTTTAAAAGCACATTATTGTGGCGATCCTATTTTACATTATTATGCCTACTTGATTTGAGCGAGAATGTTTTGTAATACGTTTAATTGAAACGACGAACAAAAACGTAAAATATGTAGATCGTTTCCATTAAATATGGCAACTTTTGTTAGACTTAAAAATTCAAACTTTGAATATACGTAAAATACTTGCAGTCGCGTGAGCATTAAAAAGTTTGAGGCAAATAAATATACTATTTTAGTTATCAAAAGGATGAACGTATATATGGTGAGTTCTTGCATTTTTAATGTATTCTGTGCTAACACCAAGCTCTGTTCAAGATTCCTTTCGGTGATCTGATATACCTAAGTATGGATGTAATATGGCGTGCACACGCGATTTCGAAAACCCTTAACATTTTGAGGTCTGAAGAATTACTCACGCGAATACTTTTACAGTCAAGGTAAACAATAAAGAAAGTTGTTCTATATGAGTCAATGACATTTTGACCTTTGATAGCTCAAGAAAATACGATCAGATTGGGAAAAATTTCTTTTAAGTGTTCTGCACAAGTGACTTAAAAAATACTAGTTCGAATTGCCTTTGTTAATGTTAGAAATAATCGCCATTGTACACTTTATAAAGTTCAGTAGGTACTAGCATGTTGAAGCAATAATTTATCGACTAGTGTAAAATTTACAACGAAGAGCTATTCTGACTGTTTCTTATCTTAACGAATTACGATATTGATATGCAAATGCACCAAAAACGTTACTTTTCAACACAATTGCAAGTTTGTAAGGTTCTAATAAAGGTCACATCTTTTTTACTAAGACCGTGAACTAGAAAACGTGTGAAATAGTTATAAATTATAACACATTATTTAAGATTTATGTATATACTAGAGGCTTATATTTCATAATGATGCATATTTAAATTCTCTGCAGTAACCTATTACCTATTTTATTTATTACCTGAGGTATTACCTATGTTTACCAAGTCTTGATTTACAATTTATTACATGTCTTATATTAGATATCACAAAAAAAAATCAGAGATATCTCCATTTTATTTTATCAGCCCTTTTAATAATGGAGTGGGGGTGGAGGGGTTGAAAAATATTATAAGGAAATCCCATATTTCTGTACTCTTATCAGCTTGCGTTATTTATTTCCCCTATTTAATCCCCAACCCTTCAACGGCAACATCCCAAAATATAATCTAATTCCAGATTTCGTTCTAATACATACGTGTTCCAAATTTCAAGTGAATATCTCAATATTCTACAGTATTTGCTCCTATATTAGGATGCTTACGGCCTTTGCAGGTGCTTGCCGTAGGTTCAAATTACTTGCTTTTTACTGGACTTGCTCTGGCGTGAGTTGACTGTCTGAAGGTATGTTGATGGTGTGTGGTTGAAACTTGTTTTGTTGTTATGAGTATTGATTGGTGATTTGTTTATTGGTTTATGATTGATTTGTGGTGGTTTTATGGTTAATATGTAGTTTTTAGTTGGCACACGTGGCTGTTTGTTGCTGGTGTTTTTTGAGAGCGTGGGGGTGGCGTTAGGTAGGATGTTCCATAACATATGTTGGTTTCAGAGATTTTATGGCGGTGGACATTATTAGGTGAATATTTGGATGAAGGATTCAATGGTTATTAGAATTTTTTCAAATACATCGTCTGTGTTTTTGATTCGGTGTATGATTTTTCCTATGGATTTTAATATTTTTTTGTGATCAAATTGTCTATGTAGGTCAAGTATATCCCTAAGGGGGTTGATTAGGTCGTCTTCATCTTGTTCTTTGCTGGGATTGTGGCCATATGAGGGGTTGATTATTGTTCATTTGCGTGGTGGTTAGTGGTGGGAATTCTTGATCTGTTGTTATATCTGTATAGTTATTGTTGGGGGAATGTGGAGGTTTTCTGTAAATATGTGGTCGTGTTTTAGTTTGGGTATTTTGGTTTTGTCTCCTTGCGACCGCCGCTCGGTAAACCGGGCATCCCCTGTAGCTTGCAGGGTACGCTGCTCCACAGTTCGCGCATTTGCACGAATCTATGTCGCATCTCGCACCCTCGTGTGTTTGTATTTTATCAAACCCTTTAATAATGTAGTGGAGGTGGTGCAGGGGTTGAAAAATATAGAAATCTGGGGTCTTGACTTCTAGTATACACCAAATTCTAAGTTTCTGTACTCTTACCAGCTTACTTTACCTATTTTCCCCTATTTAACCCCCAATCCTTCAACGGAATCATCTCAAAATATAATCTAATTCTAGATGTCGTTCTAATACATACGTGTACCAAATTTCAAGTAAATATCTTAACCCTTTTAATAATAATATATATATTAAATCAAAAATTTATGTACTCTTACCAGGTTGCTTTATTTATTTTTCCTTATTTATCCCTATTTAACCCTTAATCCTTCACCAGAATTAGCGCAAAATAAAATGTAGTTCCAGATCTCGTCATGATACATAAGTTTCAAGTCAATAGCTTAAACAGTTCCTGAGAAAACGTGCGCACAAAAAAGTTACAGACTGACAGACAGACAGAAATTTTCTTTTCTTTCAAATTTAAAATCTCGACATTCTAAGCCTATGTGAACAAAAAAAAATGGCATTTTCTTATTACGATTAATATACTTCCACTCCACTACGTTGATGTGGAAGTAATGGTACTATATACTTCAATGTAAAACATTTTGAATTTTCACTTTTTTACTAATATTACATATTCTATAAACTTATGGACTGGGCTCATTAAATGCCAGTGCTTTACTAGAAAGTTTATAGTTATTATCTTATTTCTTATTGAATTTCTGAGTTGTACAGGTAACAAAATGGAACGTATTTTTGACCGACCTCATTACTGATATTAGTTAATAAAGTTCAATTAACTAGGCGATTGCAAAATTTTATTTCACAGATTTTGGAACTATTTTTCAAAAAGCGGTTTAATCATTTTCAAAAAAAAATGTTTGTTATTCCTGCAGAACTGAATTTGGCTATTAATTATTATTAATTAATGAATTTTATCTTAATTATGCCTGGTTAGGAATGCAATTTTAATATTATTATTATTTTAAAGTAAGAAACCGCTGCCTAAGGAATCACTACTTTCACATCCAGATTTTCCTTCCAAGTCTCTTTATAGGTAAACTTCTTGACCATATTTGCATTTTAGTGTGCGGAAATAATTGGTAATAGAATTTTAATAATATTTCTTTACAAAAAGTTGCAATTTAGCAAGCTTCGTTAAGACATTGAAAATGAACTTGGCTAACTTTCAAGCCTGACATGATATTTACAAAATCTGCAAAATGTACAGGGGATAGAAATAAAGAAAAGCTTATTATTACAATAACATTAATATTCCACAAAAAATGGATTTCGTAAAAATGCGAGAACATTAATCTAGATATCAAAATTTATCAAACACACAAGTTTTACAAAAACAACGCTGTCGGCGTCGAGACGTAATAACGCAAGAATATGAATTTAGATAAAAGAATTAATCAAATACAAGTTTTACAGAAACGACGCAAGGCATAGGTCGACGTCGAGACGTGAAGATAATTTTATCAAAATTTATCAAATTCAGAAGTTTTGCAAAAACGACGCTAGGCGCCGGTCGGCGTCGAGATGTAAAGATGCAACAACATATTTAGACATTAAAGTTTATCAAATACACAAGTTATACAAAAACGACGTTGGGCGTCGGTTGGCGTCGAGACGTAAAAATGCAAAAATAAGAATCTAGGTATTAAAATTTATCAAATACACGAGTTTTACAACAACGACGCTAGGCGTAAAAATGCAAGAACATATATTTAGATATGAAAGATTATCAAATACATAAGTTGTGCAAAAACGACGCTAGACGCCGGTCGGCGTCGAGACCTAAGAATGAAAGAACATGGATTTAGATATCAAAATGTATCAAATACACAAGTTTTACAAAAACAACGCTATGTGTCAGTCAGCGCCGAGACGTAAGAATGCAAGAATATGAGGTATCAAAATTTATCAAATTCAAAATAAAATTTTGATCTCTCAAGAAGTATGCGATGTAATAGCACCGAACACTTTTGTGTCCAAAAAAACAACGTATTTCCAAGCGTTACACAAATCGCTACTGGACTTCCGTATAACGTCACATCCTCGATTTGTTAAATATTTTCAATGTTAAAATTTAATGCATTGGTTTCTAGTACATACGCCAGACATGAAGTTCTGGACTCTTACTAGCTTGCTCTACTGATTTTTCCCAATTACACACCCGCCTTTATCCCTTCAACAAAAAATACATACGTGTACCAAATTTCAAGTGAGTATCTTAAGTTTATTTCATCATCCACTTTATTAATGGAGTGCCGGTGGTTGGGGTGGAAAAATATAAAAAAATCTAAGGGCTTGGCTTCTAGTATAGGTACGCACCAAACCTCAAGTATTTGTACTCTACACAGTTTGCTTTACTTATTTTTCCCTATTTACATATACTTACATCCCCACCCCTTCAACGGAATCATCTCAAAATATAATTTAGTTCCAGATGTATACAAATTTCAAGTCAATCTTAATTTTATCTTATCAACCTCTTTAATAATGGAGTAAGGGTGGTAGGGGGTTAAAAAATATTATAAAATTTTGAGGCCTTGGCTTCAAGTACATTCACCGAATTTCAAGTTTCTGTACTCTTATCAGCTTGCTTTACTTATTTTCCCCTATTTACCCCTATTTAACCTCCAACCCTTCAACGGAATTTTCCAAAAATATAATCTAGTTCCAGATGTCATTATAATATATACTTATGCCAAATTTCAAGTGAATATCTCAATTATATTTTATCAACCTCTTTAATAATGGAGTAGGGTGGTGGTGGGGGGGTGGAAAATATTGTAAAAAATTTTGAGGCCTTGACTTCTAGTACATATACACCAAATTTCAAGTTTCTGTACTCTCACCAGCTTGCTTTACTTATTTTCCCCTATTTACCCCTATTTAACCCACAACCATTCAACGGAATCATCTCAAAATATAATTTAGTTCCAGATGTCGTTATAATACATATGTATACAAATTTCAAGTCAATCTTAATTTTATCTTATCAACCTCTTTAATAATGGAGTAAGGGTGATAGGGGGTTAAAAAATATTATAAAATTTTGAGGCCTTGGCTTCAAGTACATACACCGAATTTCAAGTTTCTGTACTCTTATCAGCTTGCTTTACTTATTTTTCCCTATTTACCCCTATTTAACCTCCAACCCTTCAACGGAATATTCCAAAAATATAATCTAGTTCCAGACGTCATTATAATATATACTTATGCCAAATTTCAAGTGAATATCTCAATTATATTTTATCAACCTCTTTAATAATGGAGTAGGGTGGTGGTGGGGGGTGGAAAATATTGTAAAAAATTTTGAGGTCTTGACTTCTAGTACATATACACCAAATTTCAAGTTTCTGTACTCTCACCAGCTTGCTTTACTTATTTTCCCCTATTTACCCCTATTTAACCCCCAACCATTCAACGGAATCATCCCAAAATATAATCTAGTTCCAGATGTGATTATAATATATAGGTGTACCAAATTTCAAGTGAATATCTCAATTTTGTTTTATCAACCCCTGTAATAATGGAGTAGGAGTGGTGAGGGTTTGAAAAATATTATAAAAAATCTGAGGCTTTGGCTTCTAGTACATACACAGAATTTCAAGTGCTTGCGTTACTTATTTCCCCCTATTTAACCCCCAACTCTCCAACGAAATAATCCCAAGATATAGCCTAGTTCCTGATGTCATAATAATATAATAATATACGTATACCAAATTTCAAGTAAGTATCCCAATTTTATTTTATCAACCCCTTTAATAATGGAGTGTGGGGGGGGCAGTGGGTAATGGATAATATTATAAACAAATTTGAGGTCTTGGCTTTCAGTACATACACCAAATTTCAAATTTCTGTATTCGTATCAGCTTGCTTTACTTATTTCCCCCTATTTCCCCCTATTTACCCCCAACCCTTCACCAGATATGTTCAAAAAACAATCCAGTTCCAGATCTCGTTATAATATATACATGTACAAAATTTCAAGTCAGACCGACAGACAGACAGACAGAAATTTTTTTTCGCTCAAATTTAAAATCTCGACATTCCATGACATTCTAAACCTATTTCAAGAAAAAAATTTTGAACATTTTTTTAGGATTACTATACTTCGAATCCACTACGTGGATGTGGAAATAAAATGAAGTTTCTAGCTTGCCCTACTTATTTTGCGCTATTCACAACCTACCACCTCCCACCCCTTCAACAAAATCATCTCAATCAGATGTCAATGCAATACATACGTGTACTAACTTTCAAGAGTTTCAAGTGAATATCTCAATTTTATATAATCAGTCCCTTAATAATGGAGTAGAGGTAGTGGGGGTGGGGGGTTGAAAAATATTAGAAAGAAATCTGATATCTAGGTTTCTAGTATATACACCAAATCCCAAGTTTCTGTACTCTTACCAGATTGCTATACTTATTTTTCCTTATTTACTTATACTTACCCCTACTCCTTTAACAGAATCATGTCAAAATATAATCTAGTTTCAGATGTTGTTATAATACATACGTGTACAAAATTTCAAGTGAATATCTCAATTTAATTATATCATATCTTTTAATAAAGGAGTGGGGGTGGTGGGGGGATGGAAAATATTATTTAAAAAAATCTAAGGCCTTCGCTTTTAGTATATATACCAAATCCCATATTTCTGTACTCTTACCAGCTTGCTTTACTTATTTCACCCTATTTACCCATATTTACCCCTATTTAACCCCCAACCCTTCAACGGAATCATCTCAAAATATAATCGAGTGCCAGATGTTGTTATAATACATACGTGTATCAAATTTCAAGTGAACATCTCAATTTTATTTTATCAACACCTTTAATAATGGAGTAGGGGTGGGGGGGGGGGGGTTGAAAAATATTATAAAAAAATCTGATGCTTTGGCTTCTAGTATATACACTGAATTTCAAGTTTCTGTACTCTTACCAGCTTGCTTTATTTGTTTTCCCCTATTTACCCCTAATTTAACCCCTAACCCCTCAACGGAACAATTCCAAAATATAATCTAGTTCCTGATATCAGTATAATATATACATATACCTAATTTCAAGTGAATATCTCAATTTATTTTACCAACCCCTTTAATAATGGGGTGGGTGGTGGTGGTGGAGGTGATGGAAAATCTAATCAAATGTTTTGAGGCATTGGCTTGTAGTACATACACTAAATTTCAAGCTTCTGTACTCTTACCAGCTTGCTTTACTTATTTCCCCCTATTTCCCCCTATTTGTCCCCCAACTCTTCACCGAATTTGTTCAAAAAATAATCCAGTTCCAGATCTCGGTATAGTATATATGTGTACAAAATTTCAAGTCAATATCTTAAACCGACAGATAGACAGAATTTTTTTTGCTCAAATTTAAAATCTCGACGTTCCATGACATTCTAAACCTATTTCAAGAAAAAAATTTTTGAAATATTTCTTACTATTACTATACTTCCAATCCACTACGTGGATGTGGAAGTAATTGCACAAGGGTTAAGTTGGTAAAGTTTTCGGGTAGTCATGTCTACCATTTTTGAAAATAATCTTCCTCTTCAGCGAGTTTAATGAATACCCAAAATAAAATCTAATTGCATTTAACTATAAATGCTATAAACATGTATTTGTTAAAAACATTTTTTTAGGTGCCACAGTTTACAAAAAAGATCGTTTCAATGTTATAACAGTGAAAGCTCATACGGCATCCACGATGATCTTTATAGGCAGTAAAAGAGATAAAAAACGATGAAATATGCATAGCTTTGTAACAGCAAAATTAGGATTTCATACCTTCTGGGGTATCACCAGGAGTATACATATCTTTTTAGATTTCGAAAGCCTATTGCGTTTTTTTTATAAACAATTTAGTTTTTTGAACAGTGTTTATTTAGGTGAAAAGGTGAATATCTCTAGAAGTCCGATCGGGACAAAAAAAACGACATAATTTTCGTAATTAAAATTCCAACAAATCTGCGGTTTTGGATCATTTGAGTATGTACATAACACGCAAAATTCAAGGAGTTACCTCGGTGACTTGAGAAGCGGTTAAGAAAACATTTAAACACTAAACAAATGACTTTGATATCTAAAATTTGATTTGCCTGCCATTTTATGCCATTAAGTCCAAAATTGATAATTTTTCTTTTTAAACTGTAGATCTCGTTGCCAGAATTCCTGTGACATTAAAAAAAGTTTTTTAAAAGTCATATCAACCAGATAACAACAAATGCATTTTATCGGCCAATTTGAAAAAGTTTAGATAGACGAAAATTAACTTTCTTTTTTTAAATTACAGTTCTCGCCATTCTCTTTCTTTTCTGATAAGAAAATTTCAAACATTTTTCAAAATGGCTGAAAAAAATCAATTTGTTTGGATGTCCAAAAGTCAGATATATATACACCTGGTGATAACCCTGAAGGTATGAAATCATAATATTGTTGTTACAAAACTATGCATATTAATGTCCTTTTTTACTCCACTATTAGTTTAATAAATGATCAATGAACTCTCCCTAAACGCACTTATTTAAATATTTTCTCACTATTTGCTAACAACACCTCTAAAATGACTGGACTATAAATCAAGAGCAAATTAAAATTCATTGAAGGGTTCAAATATGATTCTAATCCGCAGCAAAACCTTTGTCGAGTTGCTTTAACATCATGCGAGACTGATCAGTATCTCCATAACAATATAACCATGGAACATGTTAAAGCACTTTCAGTTTTCAACTTCTCTAGATGAAAACGTACATTTTATTAGTAATTACAATTTTTAACCTTTTTGAAATATGATTAGGTCGAACATTATTCCTTGACATGCAAGTAGCTCTAAAAAAATATTTGGTATTCAAATTAAGTAAGCTTAAGTTGAACATTTGATATTTGCATATTACGAGAACGTAAACCTCGGTTATAATAAATCTTGCTGAAATTTCAACCGCGCAATACTAATTGCATGAAATTAAGTCTATATTTAGAATGTGTCAGGGTTTTAATATTTTTCTAGTAATTTAAATTGTTAAGTACTGAATATTGATTGAATTGCGAACGGCACGTGTGAACATAAACACACGTTTATTTTTAGCTAAGTAGAAAGAGGTGTTGTTAGGCAAATTTGCCCAAGACCACGGTTCAATTTAGAGAAAGTTGGAAGGGATACCACACACTTTCTAGGTGAGTCTAGCCTCCTGTCAAACTGGTTAATTTTTTTATACAGTGAGGTCCTTAATAGTACTGGAGCCCGTCAACAAAAGTGGATCGGGCACTGCAGTTGCCGCCGCCTGGTGGAGATGTTGTACCCATCTGTAGGTACCATTCCCCCCCCCCAAATAGCAGGTCACGTGACCTTCGAAAGAGAGGCAAAAAACAAAGGGCCGCTTAAATGTTGCCAAAGAATTCTGAAAAAATTCAGGCATATTTTTTTACAAAAATAAGCAGTTTTCGTTTCTTGGTGTTTTTTTCAAAGTGCTTCCTGCTCCCGGAAAAAATTACAAAAAAGAAAATTATTTTTTTTGTAATTTTTCTTGTAATTTCTCTAACAAAAAAAGAGGAATGTATTTTTTCATTTGAGAATTCGTTTTATTGATAGATTGACTGCTTGATTGATTAGCCAGCGTACGGTAAGCATTTCTAAATATGCGACATGCTTGTCGTCAGCAGCGAGAGTTACATGACGCATAGTGTAGGAATATGGGATGAGAAGTGTAGGTGTTTGTGAGGTGCTTCCTTTAAGTTTCTATGTCCCTTTTAAGTTCTCATCTATCATCATCTCCTTGTTTTGAGTCTTCTGTTTTTGAATCTAGCAGTGTGCACATTCCGGTTGCGTCCATATATGGTTTCATGTGTCCTAGTTTGTGTTTTCGTTTTAACATCCTATATGAATGAATGTGCTACTTTGACATATATTAGCTTGTTGTAAGAAGCTTTTATTTACTAACCGTTCTACAGTTAAATAGCTATTTAGAGTGGAAGTGCAAGGAATTGTCCTGAAAGGACATTTGAGACACTTTGCATACTGATCTGCTATGGTAAAGTAAAATAAAAATTAGAATCTGCAAAAAATGAAAAAGGGAAGTGGAATACTTGGAATGCTCTGTATATTAAGCAGACCTTAATTGTTTTGGTCTAAGAAATATTTTTGTATTTGAAAATAAGTTTAATATATGGACCACGTGACAGTTGTGGAACCTGCTTTATGTTCAATACATTTTTAATTTTGAGAAATTCAGTTGGGTTTAATAAATAATAAGGATTTTTAAAAATGAATTATTATTTGTTTGCTTATAATTGTATTCAAACATATTCTTTATAGGATTTTACAAACAGGAGAAAAATAACTATCTATAACTAAAGAAACACTTTGTGTAAAAACATTAATGAAATCTTTGCATTCTTTCGATAACCGGAATTCTGGTTATGCTAGCAAATTAAAATCCTAAAATGAATTTGTCTAATTTCTTATTTGGCAATTCTCATTCTCACACTAGCATCCACACGGTCCCCTACGGCCATGCAGATTAAACTAGTATCTACATAACCCCCTACGATCATGAAGATTCAGTTAAAAATGAGAGCAAAGGCCTAAAATGAATTTATTGATCTACCTTGTCTTAAAAAAAATTTTCATTCTAATGGATTACATTTTCATGAAATCTATCATTCTGTTTCTTGGAAATGCTTTAGCCTTTGAAACGTTTTTCGCCCTTATTCTGGAGCTCATCAGAAAGACATAAAGCCACTCATAAAGATGTTTCATGCAAAATAAGGATTAATAAGGATTAATAAACTAATAGAACTTATCTTGTTCGTTCATATGTATATGTTAGCAGCTTCCCTCTCTGTTCTGTAATATTCCCACGTTACTTGCACTCGTTAATTTACCCTTTTCAGAAACCAGCTTGTGGTGTCCCTTTTTCAAGTTGTTTATATACGCTTTTAGGTGATGCTATATTCAACCAATGTATCTTAATTAAATGTGAAATATCAACTATGTGAAACAACCAGACTCATTCTAATTTATTTCAACATAATTTCATACAATTGCTCAGTTCTAACCGACTTTACTCTAAATTTCGTACGAGCTACAAAAAAGTGCCTGCCTTCGACGCGATAGATAAATATTATTTTTGGAAAAATAGTTTTTTTACGGCCCCTATTTCAAACACATTTGAACCCACTACGATGCAATCTTGCACAAAAGGCTTTCTAAAGGTGCTAATTAGAAACGCATTTTAGACGATGAAAAAAAATTGAATATATTGCTAGATATTGAAGATAATCCACATAAATCTAGAAGACAAATTGCCGCCGATAATGATGTTAGTAAAACGTTCATATTGCGTTTTCAAAAAGATAAAAAATACCGCTAAATCTGTTGGAGAGAATTACACATTGTTTAATTGTCATTTCGGTTTCTAGTAGTCTGTAATTTTATGTCTACTTTTAAAATGGCTTTTTATCAGGATGTAAATATACAGTGTGTCCCAGGATAGATGTAACAAGAGGTGTAATGAACCAAAAATTTTGGAATTTTGCAATGGTATTTGGGGATTGAGCTCTGCTTGTTGTAAAACTAAAGTATACCAAAAATTACTTGATTTGGTGTTCTACAGGGTGTTTTATAAGCAAAGTTGTAAAAATCGCCACTAATAAAGTACCTTTATTGTTCAAAATATGAAAAAAATTCCACTAAGAAAAGTTATTTAGAATGCAATTTTATACTGCTGTACCAAATTTCAGGAATATGAAATTATTTTTTTGAAACTTTTTCCATTTTTTCAATAAATTAGTGTTTTATTTTGAACCATTCAATTAAAAATGCATAGAAATTATATTTCGTGAATTAATATTTAGAGTTATGTAGAAGCTAAAAGTAGGTTATGAGAAAAGCAGTGGATACACATTTATTATTGACATATCTGTCAAACGTAGTCAATATTATCCTTAATTTCTGTTTCAAATTAACGAACCAAGCATAAAAAATTAAGTGACAATGGTACTAACAGTGCGTGAAAAAATTTATATTGGGCAGTGCTACGGAATTGGTGGTGAAAACTTGCTAAGAGAAGTGGTAAGCCAATTTAATTTGAAATTTCCAAACACTGCTTTGTCGCGTATTCAGGCTATGAGAATAATTTAAAAGTTTCTGGCTACTGGTAGTGTTCTTAACATGAAAAGAAAAATAAAAGCATATGATGAAGACAATGTTGGGGCTATTATAGCTCATGCCTCTGTTATAGAAAATCCTAGGGTGCCACTAAGAGAGAGGTCAGCTCTTATTAATATTAGCAAGTCTGAACTCCAAAGAATTTACAAGGCAATGAAAATTAGGGCATATAAAGCAAATTATAAACATACGCTTGAAGAGGGAGATGACGGCCGTAGGTTGGATTTTTGTTTGACCATTGAAGAAAAAATCATGGAAGAGAGATTTTTTCATCATTTCATAATTTTCTCAGATGAATCCACATTCACAACCAATGGTGTTGTTTCATCTCAGAATTGTCGGTTTTGGGTTTCTGAAAATCCAAATTTTAGAATTTATTGTAGAAGACAATATTATAAAAAAGTGAATGTGTGGTGTGCCGTTTCTTATCACGTTGGAGTTATTGGACCTTATTTCATTGAGGGAAGGTTAAACCAGCACACTTATTTACAGCTTCTTGAAAGATTTTCTGAAGAACATTTCAATATTTTAAGAGATATGCCTTTAGTTCATTTTCAACATGATGGTTGCCCTGGCCACTCCACAGAAATGGTCAATCGGTAGTTGAATTTAAATTTTGGAGAAAATTGGATTGCCAGGAATGGACCGATCAAGTGGCCGATGAGATCCCCAGACCTATCAATATTGGATTTCTTTTTATGGGATCGCCCCAAGCAGTTGATTTACGCTGAACCACTTCTTAAAGATGTAGCAGTATTGAAGCAGAGAATTAAAAATGCCGTAAACTCCATACCGTTAGATTCTATTCGAGACAGTTTTAAGGACTTTAGGCGAAGGATCGAAATGTGTGTGGACGTGGGTGGTAGCTACGTCGAATAATAAAAAAATTGTAAACATTGTTTTGTATTGGTCAATAATTAATTTGTTTGTGAATCTGTTATGTTTTTGACATTTATTACTTGTCATAATTTTTAAACCTCATTAATCTTCTGTTAGTAATTGTTTCTTGTTTTACAATTAGTTCGATTAACCTTCTTACATCTCGTATATTCAATTTTTTATTTACCAATAGCCTACTTTTTGAGGTGATTAACATTTGCCCCTACACAACTTTAAATATGAATTCAACTCTTAATTCGCAAAAAACGGGAAGTTTCAAAAAAATAAATAAGATACTTTATTAGTAGTGATTTTTACAATTTTGCTTATAAAACACCCTGTAGAACACCAAATCAAATCATTTTTGGTATAATTTAGTTTTACAACAAGCAGGACTCAATCCCAAAATACCATTCCAAAATTCCAAAATTTTTGGTCCATTACACCTCTTGTTACATCTATCCTGGGACACACTGTATAACTCGTTGTAAAGTATAGATAGAAAATGATTTTATTTAGTAGAAATATACAATGTGTTAATTTCATTTTAATAGGACTATTTAATAAATCAAACAACGATGACAACACTAATTCTCGTATAAACTATAATTAATAATTCGTATAAACTATAATTAATAATAGCCTGTGATTTATTTGTGTTATTTCTCCGATAAAATTGTACAATTCTGTTTGTTGTTTTAGACATGTAAATTACAAAAGTAGCTACTTTATCGCGAATATTAGGGGTAATAAGGAGTAGCCATCTCCAAAGTTGTCAAATATTAATGATAACAAATCATAATGTCCAATCTGATCTTTTTTGTGGCATCTCAATATAATTATATGTTATTTCGCATAATATACAATATTTCGTGAATTTATATGTTCCTGGAACTAAGCTATAAGAAAAAAATAGAAAGTAATATTATTGTTTGAAATAGTAGTTTATATTAATTTATTTTTTTATTTATATTAAATTTTTCAGTTCAACTAAAACCTATAAGAAGATACAATTATTTAAAAATAAAAAACACCGTGATATGATGGAATTATAGCAAAAAATTAGAGAATTAACAAGATAGGACAGCCGGCGGGAAACCGTTTAGCTTTTAGCAACGGCGACATTGACGATATTTAAATTGGAGTTCTCGTGCAGTTGCCACAATGTGACAATCAGACGGAGAAGGTAACATTAGAAAGATATGCCAATAGTGAAAAATGGAGAACACTGTCCTGATAGAACGACCAAACTCAGCTGACTGTCAGTACTCAAGGTCACTAAAAAAACAGGTTGCTTTGTGATATATGTCGCATGAAGTATTTCTATGTTTATATGTAAGATAGATACCTATCCTAACCAAATAGATATTTGGTTAGGATAGAATTGTACATTGAAAGAATTATTTTGGAACTTTTTTTTATAAAATGAGGAAGAAACAGCCACTCGCAGCTACTATCGAGGTCTATACGTGACGTAGCACTTGTCGATTCTAATGAGCCAACCTATCTTTTAGTAAGCTTGATCAAATTAATTTAATGCGTACCCGACAAATCCCGAAACCGTTTCCGCTGGATGTCGTGTCCCTTTAAACTGGAGTTCACAACTGTCTTCGTTTAAATCGTCTTCTCCGTCTGACTGTCCTACCTTATTAGTTCTCTAATCTTTGATTATAGTGTGATGAATCAGGTTTTAGGTACGCCGCGCCGTGAAGATGCTCGGAGTGTCTTAAATTTAGTGATGCCACATCGACCCGAAAATATCGATATTTCATATCGATGATAACATCGAACCAAAATATCGATATATGATATTTATCGTGCAAAAAATATCGATGTTACCAATTCTCGATATTCGATAAATTGAAGTTGATGAAGAAAAAATTCAGCCAGTATTTTTTGTATTCGAGTTTTCTTTACCATAGCGTTGGTTTTCCGTGGGGTAAATAACGCCTATGACGTGCTTGGCCCTATAGCTGCTACATTGATACCGGGCTGTAGCATATTCATTTGTTCATGTTCAGTGATGCATAGATATATGTAATTCAAAAATGTATTGTAGCTTTTAGTAGTGCCCGATAGATGGCCAAAATAAAAAAAAAATGTATCAGAGCCAAATATTGATTCAGATTTGCTTTGTTTTTTTTTAATACACTGTCTGATATTTTCGATATTGCAGTTATATCGATATTACATCGATGTTTAAGAGTGTGATTTATCGATGTAAAAATATCGGACATCGTCTAGGGCAACGTCGATATTTTCGATACATCGATATATATCGCGCATCATTACTTAACTTGAGGGAGTCGGCCGTGCGCTCCATTGCCGTCTCGAGATACTGTCGGTCAGCTTAAACTCGGTAATATTTCAATAATTTATGTGAATAAAAAAATTGTAACATATTCAGCAAATTTTAAACATTAGGAAATATTGAGTGCAAATTTCGAGTTATTAAAAGTTACTTAATTTGTTTATAAATAACTAAAACGACTTTACTATTGTTTTAGTCATTTAGAAGTTTTACATGTCGATTTAGTTCCTAGATATTCTCCTTTAAAATATGTTTTATTGTTCAAGTTATCATCAATTGTTTAAAAATTACCGTTCCCAGTTGTTTTACTTCGTTAAAGCTGGAACCTCAAGTTTCTAACATTTTTATATACAGTATATTTGTGCAAAGAGGAATTGGAAAAAAACATAATTTTAATAAGACAAAATAAAAGTGCATCAGGCAGTGTATCTACAGGTAATATAATTTATTTTAAAAATGCGTACGTTGTAATTTAATAGTAAAATATTGTAAAACGTGCAATTTGGTATTGTAGGGATACGTACGTATTATAGAAATTACTGGCAAATCTGCAAACAATATCTATTAGTATGTTTCATCAATTTAAACAAAACAGTTATAACAGTTTTTTTCTGTGGCCAATGTAGGGTTTTTTAGTTCAACTTTATATATTTTATAGATAATAACGATGAACATTTGTATTGTCACAATATTAATAGATATGAATTAAATAGGGACAAAAATTGATGGAAAACTACCAGTCTCTTTTGAGATAAATTAATTTGAAATGAATTAACTCTTTTGACAATGTGAAACCCAAATATATCTAGTCTTCATTATTAGCTAACTACATGAATAAATTCTGTGAAAACGTATATATAAGCATCCGACAATTTTTAGTATTGAAAATACTACTGGGCGCATGATATAGAGTCGGATACAATTTAAACTGACTTGTGTCGTGGCCGCTAAAACGTCTGAACTAAGATTTTATTTGATGCATAAGAAATGCCAGTAGTTCTCAAACAGTTCTCAGCAATGATGTCGCTAAATAATAAAAAAAAAATAGGAAAGATATTATCATAAAATGTTAAGATTATTAATTTAGTAACTTCATAATTTTAGTGAAATTCTGATTATACAGTGTCCGCCATAAATTTGGCTACATATGGGAAAAAACTATATTTTTGACATTTCTAAAAAACACTATTCGTTCGTTCGTTTATGCATGTCCAACAACAAAAAATTACATTATGACACATGTTATGTGATCACCGGTTTGGCAGGACTGTAAAAAATAGTTGACGGTGGTACCGAAAAATGGGTTAAATTGTTAAGATCGATAAATTTTATGAAGAAAAAGTGCATATAAAGTACAACAAGGACCCCATATATCAATTTGAAGCAGATCTGAGGAAAATTAAAAAGTGCAAATTTTACCCCTACCATTAATGACTATATGAAAAATCATAAACTCTTGTGTCTATTTCACAAATATTTGATTAGTTTCGACAAAAACTTTATGTATTTTAGTTGAATAAAGGTATTTGCAAATAAAAAGAGGAACGAACCGCCAATACAGTATTTTTTAGAAATCTCAATAATACAAATTTTTCCCATATGTAGCCAACTTTATGACGGACACTGTATATAGGTTCAGGCACAAATGAAACTAATAACAAACAATGAATTGCAAAAATTCAGTCAATAACAATGAGTGATCAGAAAAAGAAATCAAAGACTAATATTGCTACAGTCCAGCAAGAAACACGGGGAGGTATGGGCATTTCTTAACAGGAAAGGATAGGATCGTAGCATTAGTAGGGGAAACGATGTCAGTAAAAATAAAATATTTCATACAACAAAAAAAATCTAAAATCTCTATGAGAATAACGAAAATAAATTATTTTTCATTTAGCGGCAATAAATAAAAATTCTGGTTGACAAAATAAATATTAAAAAAATTGACACTAATTTTAAAACAAATAAATTAAAACAATTCTGAAAGAACAACGCATTGACACGTTTTCATAAACACTAAAACACTACACTTGAACAATTTATCTACTCGACGCACGTTTGACCAACCATTCGTGTATTAATATATAAAGTAAGAAAGTAGATTTTATTAGAGATAAACACGCGCTAGTAGTAATAAAAGACAAATATTTGGGGAAAATAAAGTTTTAACAAAACTCGCGGCGCAGTTTAATAAAACAAAAATTTTAGAAGGAAAATTATTAACCTTTAATAGAGCTTAATCAAATAAAAAAAAATAGAAGTACTTTGGG
Source organism: Stenurella melanura (assembly GCA_963583905.1). Lineage (NCBI taxonomy): Eukaryota > Metazoa > Arthropoda > Insecta > Coleoptera > Cerambycidae > Stenurella > Stenurella melanura. The sequence goes on from OY757309.1 coordinate 18,399,056, forward strand.
ATCGATCTCGCAATAGCCCCATTTATATTTATTGCTCGATCGAGCTTTTTTATTTTATTTTTTTTATTTTAATGCCTTATTTATATTAACGTCCTGGCGGAGTTCAACTATTGCTGCTCTACCACTCAACCAGGACACGTACACATAGACATCAACACAACAACCATTCCCTGCGATATTGCCATCTACCGCAGCTGAGACTCGAACCCAGGAGAGATAACAGCGACTAGACATGTTGTGCCACCCAACAGTGGTCTAGGTCACTGTTACCGTCTCGGTAACACATGAAAAAACGCCACTAACATCCATACCCTAGCCAGGATTCGAACCCGGGACTCCGTGGTCGCAAGCCAAACACCTTCAGCATTGCGCCACCGAGCTGGTGGCGATCCTATATTTATTCTACTCTAAAACGTGTAATACATACGTACTAGAAAATTGTAAGACTTAGTGGTTTGACATTGTTTGTTTGACGGATGAATATCCACTATTTGTCACTAAAAATAACTTAAATATTTCATATAAAGACGTTTTTCAGGCTATGAGAATAATTTAAAAGTTTCTGGCTACTGGTAGTGTTCTTAACATGAAAAGAAAAATAAAAGCATATGATGAAGACAATGTTGGGGCTATTATAGCTCATGCCTCTGTTATAGAAAATCCTAGGGTGCCACTAAGAGAGAGGTCAGCTCTTATTAATATTAGCAAGTCTGAACTCCAAAGAATTTACAAGGCAATGAAAATTAGGGCATATAAAGCAAATTATAAACATACGCTTGAAGAGGGAGATGACGGCCGTAGGTTGGATTTTTGTTTGACCATTGAAGAAAAAATCATGGAAGAGAGATTTTTTCATCATTTCATAATTTTCTCAGATGAATCCACATTCACAACCAATGGTGTTGTTTCATCTCAGAATTGTCGGTTTTGGGTTTCTGAAAATCCAAATTTTAGAATTTATTGTAGAAGACAATATTATAAAAAAGTGAATGTGTGGTGTGCCGTTTCTTATCACGTTGGAGTTATTGGACCTTATTTCATTGAGGGAAGGTTAAACCAGCACACTTATTTACAGCTTCTTGAAAGATTTTCTGAAGAACATTTCAATATTTTAAGAGATATGCCTTTAGTTCATTTTCAACATGATGGTTGCCCTGGCCACTCCACAGAAATGGTCAATCGGTAGTTGAATTTAAATTTTGGAGAAAATTGGATTGCCAGGAATGGACCGATCAAGTGGCCGATGAGATCCCCAGACCTATCAATATTGGATTTCTTTTTATGGGATCGCCCCAAGCAGTTGATTTACGCTGAACCACTTCTTAAAGATGTAGCAGTATTGAAGCAGAGAATTAAAAATGCCGTAAACTCCATACCGTTAGATTCTATTCGAGACAGTTTTAAGGACTTTAGGCGAAGGATCGAAATGTGTGTGGACGTGGGTGGTAGCTACGTCGAATAATAAAAAAATTGTAAACATTGTTTTGTATTGGTCAATAATTAATTTGTTTGTGAATCTGTTATGTTTTTGACATTTATTACTTGTCATAATTTTTAAACCTCATTAATCTTCTGTTAGTAATTGTTTCTTGTTTTACAATTAGTTCGATTAACCTTCTTACATCTCGTATATTCAATTTTTTATTTACCAATAGCCTACTTTTTGAGGTGATTAACATTTGCCCCTACACAACTTTAAATATGAATTCAACTCTTAATTCGCAAAAAACGGGAAGTTTCAAAAAAATAAATAAGATACTTTATTAGTAGTGATTTTTACAATTTTGCTTATAAAACACCCTGTAGAACACCAAATCAAATCATTTTTGGTATAATTTAGTTTTACAACAAGCAGGACTCAATCCCAAAATACCATTCCAAAATTCCAAAATTTTTGGTCCATTACACCTCTTGTTACATCTATCCTGGGACACACTGTATAACTCGTTGTAAAGTATAGATAGAAAATGATTTTATTTAGTAGAAATATACAATGTGTTAATTTCATTTTAATAGGACTATTTAATAAATCAAACAACGATGACAACACTAATTCTCGTATAAACTATAATTAATAATTCGTATAAACTATAATTAATAATAGCCTGTGATTTATTTGTGTTATTTCTCCGATAAAATTGTACAATTCTGTTTGTTGTTTTAGACATGTAAATTACAAAAGTAGCTACTTTATCGCGAATATTAGGGGTAATAAGGAGTAGCCATCTCCAAAGTTGTCAAATATTAATGATAACAAATCATAATGTCCAATCTGATCTTTTTTGTGGCATCTCAATATAATTATATGTTATTTCGCATAATATACAATATTTCGTGAATTTATATGTTCCTGGAACTAAGCTATAAGAAAAAAATAGAAAGTAATATTATTGTTTGAAATAGTAGTTTATATTAATTTATTTTTTTATTTATATTAAATTTTTCAGTTCAACTAAAACCTATAAGAAGATACAATTATTTAAAAATAAAAAACACCGTGATATGATGGAATTATAGCAAAAAATTAGAGAATTAACAAGATAGGACAGCCGGCGGGAAACCGTTTAGCTTTTAGCAACGGCGACATTGACGATATTTAAATTGGAGTTCTCGTGCAGTTGCCACAATGTGACAATCAGACGGAGAAGGTAACATTAGAAAGATATGCCAATAGTGAAAAATGGAGAACACTGTCCTGATAGAACGACCAAACTCAGCTGACTGTCAGTACTCAAGGTCACTAAAAAAACAGGTTGCTTTGTGATATATGTCGCATGAAGTATTTCTATGTTTATATGTAAGATAGATACCTATCCTAACCAAATAGATATTTGGTTAGGATAGAATTGTACATTGAAAGAATTATTTTGGAACTTTTTTTTATAAAATGAGGAAGAAACAGCCACTCGCAGCTACTATCGAGGTCTATACGTGACGTAGCACTTGTCGATTCTAATGAGCCAACCTATCTTTTAGTAAGCTTGATCAAATTAATTTAATGCGTACCCGACAAATCCCGAAACCGTTTCCGCTGGATGTCGTGTCCCTTTAAACTGGAGTTCACAACTGTCTTCGTTTAAATCGTCTTCTCCGTCTGACTGTCCTACCTTATTAGTTCTCTAATCTTTGATTATAGTGTGATGAATCAGGTTTTAGGTACGCCGCGCCGTGAAGATGCTCGGAGTGTCTTAAATTTAGTGATGCCACATCGACCCGAAAATATCGATATTTCATATCGATGATAACATCGAACCAAAATATCGATATATGATATTTATCGTGCAAAAAATATCGATGTTACCAATTCTCGATATTCGATAAATTGAAGTTGATGAAGAAAAAATTCAGCCAGTATTTTTTGTATTCGAGTTTTCTTTACCATAGCGTTGGTTTTCCGTGGGGTAAATAACGCCTATGACGTGCTTGGCCCTATAGCTGCTACATTGATACCGGGCTGTAGCATATTCATTTGTTCATGTTCAGTGATGCATAGATATATGTAATTCAAAAATGTATTGTAGCTTTTAGTAGTGCCCGATAGATGGCCAAAATAAAAAAAAAATGTATCAGAGCCAAATATTGATTCAGATTTGCTTTGTTTTTTTTTAATACACTGTCTGATATTTTCGATATTGCAGTTATATCGATATTACATCGATGTTTAAGAGTGTGATTTATCGATGTAAAAATATCGGACATCGTCTAGGGCAACGTCGATATTTTCGATACATCGATATATATCGCGCATCATTACTTAACTTGAGGGAGTCGGCCGTGCGCTCCATTGCCGTCTCGAGATACTGTCGGTCAGCTTAAACTCGGTAATATTTCAATAATTTATGTGAATAAAAAAATTGTAACATATTCAGCAAATTTTAAACATTAGGAAATATTGAGTGCAAATTTCGAGTTATTAAAAGTTACTTAATTTGTTTATAAATAACTAAAACGACTTTACTATTGTTTTAGTCATTTAGAAGTTTTACATGTCGATTTAGTTCCTAGATATTCTCCTTTAAAATATGTTTTATTGTTCAAGTTATCATCAATTGTTTAAAAATTACCGTTCCCAGTTGTTTTACTTCGTTAAAGCTGGAACCTCAAGTTTCTAACATTTTTATATACAGTATATTTGTGCAAAGAGGAATTGGAAAAAAACATAATTTTAATAAGACAAAATAAAAGTGCATCAGGCAGTGTATCTACAGGTAATATAATTTATTTTAAAAATGCGTACGTTGTAATTTAATAGTAAAATATTGTAAAACGTGCAATTTGGTATTGTAGGGATACGTACGTATTATAGAAATTACTGGCAAATCTGCAAACAATATCTATTAGTATGTTTCATCAATTTAAACAAAACAGTTATAACAGTTTTTTTCTGTGGCCAATGTAGGGTTTTTTAGTTCAACTTTATATATTTTATAGATAATAACGATGAACATTTGTATTGTCACAATATTAATAGATATGAATTAAATAGGGACAAAAATTGATGGAAAACTACCAGTCTCTTTTGAGATAAATTAATTTGAAATGAATTAACTCTTTTGACAATGTGAAACCCAAATATATCTAGTCTTCATTATTAGCTAACTACATGAATAAATTCTGTGAAAACGTATATATAAGCATCCGACAATTTTTAGTATTGAAAATACTACTGGGCGCATGATATAGAGTCGGATACAATTTAAACTGACTTGTGTCGTGGCCGCTAAAACGTCTGAACTAAGATTTTATTTGATGCATAAGAAATGCCAGTAGTTCTCAAACAGTTCTCAGCAATGATGTCGCTAAATAATAAAAAAAAAATAGGAAAGATATTATCATAAAATGTTAAGATTATTAATTTAGTAACTTCATAATTTTAGTGAAATTCTGATTATACAGTGTCCGCCATAAATTTGGCTACATATGGGAAAAAACTGTATTTTTGACATTTCTAAAAAACACTATTCGTTCGTTCGTTTATGCATGTCCAACAACAAAAAATTACATTATGACACATGTTATGTGATCACCGGTTTGGCAGGACTGTAAAAAATAGTTGACGGTGGTACCGAAAAATGGGTTAAATTGTTAAGATCGATAAATTTTATGAAGAAAAAGTGCATATAAAGTACAACAAGGACCCCATATATCAATTTGAAGCAGATCTGAGGAAAATTAAAAAGTGCAAATTTTACCCCTACCATTAATGACTATATGAAAAATCATAAACTCTTGTGTCTATTTCACAAATATTTGATTAGTTTCGACAAAAACTTTATGTATTTTAGTTGAATAAAGGTATTTGCAAATAAAAAGAGGAACGAACCGCCAATACAGTATTTTTTAGAAATCTCAATAATACAAATTTTTCCCATATGTAGCCAACTTTATGACGGACACTGTATATAGGTTCAGGCACAAATGAAACTAATAACAAACAATGAATTGCAAAAATTCAGTCAATAACAATGAGTGATCAGAAAAAGAAATCAAAGACTAATATTGCTACAGTCCAGCAAGAAACACGGGGAGGTATGGGCATTTCTTAACAGGAAAGGATAGGATCGTAGCATTAGTAGGGGAAACGATGTCAGTAAAAATAAAATATTTCATACAACAAAAAAAATCTAAAATCTCTATGAGAATAACGAAAATAAATTATTTTTCATTTAGCGGCAATAAATAAAAATTCTGGTTGACAAAATAAATATTAAAAAAATTGACACTAATTTTAAAACAAATAAATTAAAACAATTCTGAAAGAACAACGCATTGACACGTTTTCATAAACACTAAAACACTACACTTGAACAATTTATCTACTCGACGCACGTTTGACCAACCATTCGTGTATTAATATATAAAGTAAGAAAGTAGATTTTATTAGAGATAAACACGCGCTAGTAGTAATAAAAGACAAATATTTGGGGAAAATAAAGTTTTAACAAAACTCGCGGCGCAGTTTAATAAAACAAAAATTTTAGAAGGAAAATTATTAACCTTTAATAGAGCTTAATCAAATAAAAAAAAATAGAAGTACTTTGGGATCGATCTCGCAATAGCCCCATTTATATTTATTGCTCGATCGAGCTTTTTTATTTTATTTTTTTTATTTTAATGCCTTATTTATATTAACGTCCTGGCGGAGTTCAACTATTGCTGCTCTACCACTCAACCAGGACACGTACACATAGACATCAACACAACAACCATTCCCTGCGATATTGCCATCTACCGCAGCTGAGACTCGAACCCAGGAGAGATAACAGCGACTAGACATGTTGTGCCACCCAACAGTGGTCTAGGTCACTGTTACCGTCTCGGTAACACATGAAAAAACGCCACTAACATCCATACCCTAGCCAGGATTCGAACCCGGGACTCCGTGGTCGCAAGCCAAACACCTTCAGCATTGCGCCACCGAGCTGGTGGCGATCCTATATTTATTCTACTCTAAAACGTGTAATACATACGTACTAGAAAATTGTAAGACTTAGTGGTTTGACATTGTTTGTTTGACGGATGAATATCCACTATTTGTCACTAAAAATAACTTAAATATTTCATATAAAGACGTTTTTCATATTTAGAGTGATGTTAGTTCACGGAAATAAATAATATTCGTCGTCAAATCACACACAGTTTGAGAATCACTGAGCTTATGACTATGTTTCTCACTCCTCAGTGTACATTTCATATTTCCGTCTCAAAAGAAGTGGGAAAGAATATTGGTAGACATATATTGACAATGTCTTTAGGTTATGGCTTTAAGTTTGTGTGCTAGAGATAGTGGGAACGTATGTGCAACATTATTAATTCATACATCGGTCTTTTTAAACACGACCCGACTCTAGGACCCATCTTACGAAAAACTTATCGAGAGCGACAGATCTGTCTAGGCCGCTGCGCCGGCCTTGTAGTAGAGTAACAAGCTGCCTCTATGGTGTCATTCCGTTTGCAATGTGTTGCTAAAAGCTACAACCTATTTTAAGCGATGCCCCATTAAAAGAGAAGAAGATTTGACTTGGTCGTGGAAGAATCGCCCTGTACAGGGGTTGCAGGGGGCGATTTTCCGAAAAAGTCAAAATCATTTTTGTTGTATATTTGAAATTTACAGCACATCAGCTTTGTTTTCACGTAATATTACATACATATCTTAATACTTAATATTTTTTTCTAATTATTCAATATTGTCTGCGCTATGCTTTCTTATGGAGCGCCATAATGAATTAACTCTTGCCCTGAAACGTATCAATTCACAAATCCTTTAACTCGAAGCGTGTTCATTTTTCGAAAAATACCCCTGAAGTAAACTTTGTACGTTTGTTATCGAGGATTTAGTTCGTTTTTTCAAATTTATGATAGGATTTACCGTTTGATTTATGGGAATTTTTTTGTGGACCGTTGTCGAATCTCGCCGACTCGACCACGGACATGCGAGGAAGGTTCATAATTACCGAACGCCCCTACTATACTCGTCCTTATGCTATTTAGCACGCATACAGTCGATTTTCGTCCGATAACTGTTTAATCGTTGCCTTCTGAGACCGTTTTCTTTCTAATTCTTTCTCTCAACGGTTGTACCTATATTATGGAGATATATTATCGAAGGTATTTAATATATAATTATTCAGTTTTTCGTACTATGATTAATAAAAATAATATTTATAAAAAATTAAATACAGAAAACAATTTGGTGTAATTTAGCAGGCATGTCAATAGGACGATCCTATAGGACTTCGACCTAGAGCAGCATAGTTGCATCTGGTATTTTCAATACGCTTAAGATACATGCGAAAGATGCAAGATCTGTGATTTTTTTTTTTAAATAATTCGACTGTCTACCATATATAATATAATAATATTTACTACACGCATACATCAAACTTAACATTCTCCTTCGCAACTCTGAACACAGTAGTTGCCTTCGAGGTTTCTTGTCTTTACAGTGTGGAACAGCCAAATGGAATAAATTCAGTATCTCAATTATTGTGTACATTTATAAAAAATCCCGAGACATGTAGATTTTGGATTCTAAAATGACATTCTGCTACGTACAAATTTCATCCCCAAATTCAACCCCCTTCGAGTGGCAGTTGCAATCCCTAAATTTTTAAATGAGAAGTGGGGATTTATGATACCTCATTTGAATGGTATTTTCATTCTCTATTCAGAAATGCTATGGTTTTAATATTTACTGCAAAAATTAACGGTCTGCTTGACGAAATTCGCTACAACAAACGTTTTGTTCTTGCAGACTAGCAAATAGAATTTCAGTGTCCTTTTTCAACATTATCAACTAAAAAAAAAGACATGAAAACATCAAAATTCCTCATAGCTGGCATTGCCAGTTTCATTGAACACACCGTAGCGATTGGCAGCAACAAATAGTTGTCATATATGTTAATAGATAGTTGTCAGTATTTTGAGTATTGTTTGAATTTTGCCAACTGCAATGTCTAAACACTTGGTTAAGTGTAAAAACAGCTGTAAGCATTGTGCTCTACAGCTGAACTTCGCCATTTCGATTTATAATATATTTTTTAGTTATATTATTTGCATGTGTAAATTTATTGAATAAAGTGTATTATTATTATTTTTTATTTTTATTTACTCGACTTTTAGAGCCGGATAGTTAAATCAACTGAGGAAGAATTCACTTCATCCAGTAGATTTTATAGTGATAGGAATTTACGGACTAGATGGCATGTCTGTAAAATAGATGCTTTCTGCATGATCGAGAAAAGACCTTGGGGTAATCCTATCAAATTGAGGTTGGGTTTAAGATGTTTTGTAAAAACTCCATCTACAGATATTATAAGCGGCGCGATGTTCACTTCGTTTAATTTCCATAGACGTTTGACTTCCATTGCCAGATTTTGGTATTTTCTGCGCTTTTCACGTTCAGTCTTTTCAAGGTTATTAGTAAGTGGTACGCCGATATCAATTATCCATGCTTTTCTATTATTTTTCTCTACCAGAAGGATATCAGGGCGGTTAAAGTCCACAGTTTTATCGGTGATAATTGGCCGATCCCAGTAAAGTAGTGTTTGATTTGACTCTAACACAGCAGGTGGTGAGTATTTATAATAAGGTTCTGGATTTGAGAGTAAGCTATGTTGTAGAGCTAATCGGGAGTGAACGATCTTAGCCACCTGGTTATGCCTGCAAAGATAGTCTGTGTCTGCCAGAGCGGAGCATCCTGCGGTGATGTGTTCTATGGTTTCCCCAGGTAGACCACATTTTCTGCATTTATCGGCGACATTGAATTTCAAGATGTTTCTTTCATAGTTTTTTGTTCTTATTACCTTGTCTTGTATTGCCATTATAAATCCTTCAGTTTCAGGATAAAGGATGCCTTGTTTTAGGAAGTGGAAAGATGCAGGTTTATCAATACTATCAGCAGACAGCTGCAGTGGATATTTTCCATGAAGGACTTTCTCTTTCCAAGAAGATATTCTATCAGCTTTAGATCTTAAGTGGTACTCGATGACATTATTTGAAAGATTAAGTGGAGTGTATGAACGGTCAGTCTCGGCAACTTTTTGAATTTTTGGGTGGACATGTTTGTGGAAATATTCTTTTATTCTAAGTTCTTGGCTTCTGCATAGTCTATTAAGGTTTAGGAGACCACGGCCCCCTTCGCTGCGGGGTAGATATAAACGCTCTATAGAGGATTTTGGATGTAAAAATCGAAACTTAGATAGCATTCGCCGAGTTAACCTGTCTAGTTCTTCTAAGTCTGTCTCACTCTACTTAAGAATTCCAAAGGAGTATATCAAAGAGGGAACTGCCCAGGCGTTGATGGCTTTAAACATGTTTCTTGAATTCAATTTAGTATTCAGGAGTTTAGTTAGCCTGAATCTATATCTTTTCCGGAACTCTTCTTTCAATGAGGTGTGCGGTATACCTCGGTTCTGCTGGATACCCAAATATTTGTAGAATTCTTCTGGATCAAGAGCAGTTATATCCATGATGACGTCATCACTGCGAGTGAGAGAGCCTTTAGAGATATGAACTGTCGCGCATTTACCGAGTCCAAAGTTCATCTGTATATCGTCACTGAACTGCCTGGTGATCTCGATCAAAGTACTGAGCTGCTGCTTCGTCTCTGCATACAGCTTTAGATCGTCCATATAAAGTAAGTAGCTGTATCTGATTTCGTCTCTGGTTAGCATTCTGAAGCCAGCGTTCGAGTTGTTGAGCAAACCTGACAAGGGGTTTAAGGCTAAACAAAACCAGGTAGGGCTGAGGGAGTCACCTTGGTAAATGCCTCGCTTGATGTCAATATCTCCCACGTTTTTGTTATTGAAATTAAGTGAAGTTTTCCAAGAATTCATCATGTGGGCGAGGAGTTGTCTGATACTGGGGGAGATTTTATATATCTCCAGTACTTTGAGTAGCCAATTATGGGGGATTGAATCAAAGGCCTTAGCATAGTCGATATAACAGGTGTAAATATTGCGTTTCTTTTGTTGAGCTTGTTTCATAATTACTGAGTCAATTATGAGTTGTTCTTTGCATCCTAGAGCCTTTCTGATGCATCCCTTCTGTTCGAATGCGAAGATGCTATTATTCTCACAGTGTTGGTATATCTTATTATTAATGAACGATGACAAGAGTTTATGAAAGACTGAGAGACAAGTTATGGGTCGGAAATTACGTGGGTCATTCTGGTTGCCCTTTTTGTGAATGAGGTAAGTAACACCTTTTGTTAAGTAGGGGGGCAGATTATTTCGGTTTTCAAGGGCATTCGTAAAACAGCGTGCAAGTGGTTCGTGAGTTGCTGTAAGCTGCTTCAGCCAGAAGTTATGTACCTGATCTGGTCCTGGGGATTTCCAGTTCTGGGCTTTCTTTAGCGCAGCACTGACCTCATCTCTAGTGAAGACAGTTGGCCCCATATCAGGTAATTCCATGACCTCAGCTTCAGTCTGCGCAATCCAGGGAGTCTCTAGGTCTGCTTGAACGTTTTCAGTCCACATGGATTTCCAGTATTGAAGAAATTCATTCGGATTATTGTCTACAGGCTCCTCGGTGGTTTGTTGTTCATTGCTTCCAATAGAGGTGTAGAATTTTTTCTCCTTATTTTTGAACAGGTTGTTTTGATCTTTTCTTTTCGTTGTTTCGTTGTATCTTCGGAGACGGCATCCTTTGGCTTTTGCCTTCTGCCTTAATTCATCTCTGTATTCGATTAACTTCTCAAGTAAGTTGGGAGAGTTGGGTGAAATTTTTAAACGGTGTTTGATAGCATCTATTTTTGTTGTTATTTTTGCTGATCTCGTGCCATTGATATATTCGCCTATGACATCTGCTTCAGCCCGGAGCCGATTTATACTGTTATAAAGGCGTACTTTCCAAGCAGGCTCTTTAGGAGGAGTTTTTATTGTTGCGTGTTCTTTTATGGGTGGAAGTGGCTTTTGTTGATTGAGGCTTAAAATAGTCACAGCTGCAGCGTAAATAGCTGAATGGATTTCAGTTATGTCTTCAGAATTTTCGAGATGTATTTGGAGGATCGTATTGACATCTTGTATGTGTTTTTTATTTCTAGGTGAATAAGTAAGTATAGGAAGTCTTGGCCGGTCTAGAGGGTTAGAATTTTCATAAAATCTTAGTGTGCTTAGAAAACTGTTATTGAGATCGTCCGATATGTTAAGCTCTTCACTCGCGTGTGGACCATGGGATGTGTTATCAACGTCAGTAAGATCTGGCACTGTTGCTGCTTCCAGAATCTCTGCGGTAATCTGTTCTTCACTTAATGCTCTGCCAACGTCCCTACGGATATTATCAATTTCCAAGGCGGTTAAATAGCCCTTTCTTACTATTGCGTTTTTTCTGTCTACAGTGTTTTGCTCCGACAGGTTCAATTCAGGGTGTAATTTAGTAAACTCTGTATGGAGTTTGAACCTCCAACCGGGAAGCGGATTTTCTCTGCACTCATTGACGCAATAGAACGTACGTATCACTTCAATGTTTAATTCCTTTGTCCATTTAATACGTTTATTGCGCTTTCCCCTGATAGCAGCCTCTGGTCCATCCAATGGCAAGCCAGCAGGTGGTGTGGTCTCTGGATTAAAATTACCTGAGAGATTTTGTTCCGCTTGATTTTCATTGGAAGCTGTAGCAATTTGAGAGATGGGCGCCCGCTTCCTCAGCAGCCCACCACCGGCGGTTTGACTTGTGTCATCTCCAGCACCGGCTCTAGAGATGCCCTGGCGTACCCCAGGCAGCGGCTCTTCTCCGAGGCTTGAATTATTTTTACTCTCCATTTTAGAGGTGGTGCCAGTTTTTGCTCCACGGGGAGTATTTTATTTCCTCCCTACCCTCCGGCTATCCATCGGCCAACCGGCGAGCATTCCCTTATTCGCAAAGGGACGCGCCCGATAGGGGAACCGGCAAACCCCCACGGGTTTATTATTATTATTATTATTTAAACGAAATACATAAAATAATAATTTTACAGATGGTTGGTTACGGAGATAGAATTCGATCACAGGACGAAGTTGCTCGCCTATTCCAAAAAAAATTTTCTGATTTCCCACCTACATCCCAAGGTACAATTAGCAAAATTGAAAAGCAGTTTTGCGAAAATGGAAAAGTGCGGCAGATAAAAAAAAGAAGCTTCCAATGCAATGAGTAACGATACCAAATTAGATATACTGCTTGAGTTTTAAGAAAACCCACATAGTTCAAGTCGACAAGCAGTTTTAGCATTGAATGTTTCTCATTCCTCAATTATTCGCATATTGAAAGAAAAGAAAATGTATCCCTATACGTATACCCTATATGTATTTTTTGACTTTCTCTCTATTTGTAAGATTTTGCTTACGCATGTGGAAATTAAATGAATAAAGAAATTGTTTAACTGCATCACGTTTGCGACACGACGACTCCATGAAGATATACATCATATTAGTTTTTGGCATGTTTAAATAATAAATTAACCTTCCATTAAAATCAAAACTGTTTTGTTCAGTTTAACTTTTGGTACTATCAAATAGTATATTTTTCTTACATCTTTCTCAAGTTTATTTAAAGACAAAAAACACTTTTGTTCATTCCAAGCAAAGTTAATATGATGGTAAGTTAATCGTGATTGTTTTACATATTTTCAGAGGAAATCATTTTATTTATTTCAACTAAATTTAATAGTGACAACTAAATCATTCCATTCTTACATCTATCTTAATATATTCAAATTAATACATGATTTCACATATTCATATGAAGAGATGTTACTAAACGCAAAAAAATGCTTTGAGATTTTTTGTTTTTGTTCTAATAAAGAAACATTATTTAAAAATGAATTATTATTTGTTTGCTTATAATTGTATTGAAACATTCTTTATAGGATTTTGCAAACAGCAGAAAAAATAACTATCTATAACTAAAAGAAAAACTTTGTGTAGAAATATTAATGAAATATTTGCATTCTTTCGATAACCTGAATTCTGGTTATGCTAGCAAATTAAAATCCTAAAATGAATTTGTCTAATTTCTTATTTGACAATTCTCATTCTAACACTAGCATCCACACAGTCCCCTACGGAAGTTGTTTTTATCAGTCAATGTCAAATATAATTATTTCACACTTATTCATAGAAATTGTCTTGGTTTTGCATGAAACATCTTTATGAATGGCTTTATGTCTTTCTGATGAGCTCCAGAATAAGGGCGAAAAACGTTTCAAAGGCTAAGCATTTCCAGGAAACAGAATGATAGATTTCATGAAAATGTAATCCATTGGAATGAACAATTTTTTAAGACAAGGTAGATAAATAAATTCATTTTAGGTCTTTGTTCTCATTTTTTAACTGAATCTTCATAATCGTAGGGGGTTATGTGGATACTAGTTTAATCTGCATGGCCGTAGGGGACTGTGTGGATGCTAGTGTTAGAATGAGAATTGTCAAATAAGAAATTAGACAAATTCATTTTAGGATTTTAATTTGCTAGCATAACCAGAATTCAGGTTATCGAAAGAATGCAAATATTTCATTAATATTTCTACACAAAGTTTTTCTTTTAGTTATAGATAGTTATTTTTTCTGCTGTTTGCAAAATCCTATAAAGAATGTTTCAATAAAGAAACATTAGTTGCACATATTAACTACATTGAAAATAAACAGTTTAGTTGTAACGAACTCGCGTAAAATTTTCACATTTCTTATAATATAATTTCTGTGTTCGTTGTCACAAATTTATATTTATATCAATAAATTGTGGTTTATACAACTAAATAATTCTAGTACTTAAAATGTGCAGCCGTTTATTAACGGAAAACTTACAATTTTTCTGTGTGTATAAACTAACCCCAACTCAGGAGCTTAGAGAAGACGATTTTGATAGAAGAACATATTTTTGTGAACAAATGATGCAAAGGTTAGATACCAATGTTATCCAACTAGGAAATGTTTTATTTTCGGATGAGTCGGAAAATCCTGAAAATGTTAATATTGGAAACCATGTCATTGGTCCCTTTTTTATTGATGGCAATTTGAATGGAGATATTTATTTAGATCTGCTCCAAAATAATGTCATGCCAACTTTGGCAAACTTATATCCTGCTGAAGCAAACCCACAACGGATGTACTTAATATGATTCCAGCAGGATAGAGCACCGCCATATTACTGAATCGATCGATGTCCGGTAATACCTTGACTTAACATTTCCAAATCGGTGGATGGGAGACGAGTATCGCTAGAATGACCAGCACGATTTCCTGATCTTAAACCCTTAGATTTATTTCTATGGAAATATGTAAAAAGTATGGTATACAAAACTAAGCCACGCGATATAGCTGACTTAAGGAAAAGAATAACGAATGTGTTTATGTCGGTCATGACTCAGATGTTGGAAAACGTTAGAAGGCATTTTTATTTACGATTAGGATGCTGCCAAGATGTTCAACGAACTCATTTTGAATATTTCCTACACTGAAATTAAGTTTCCTTTAGCTTGCTGTAGCTAATTACGTCATGCACATGGATTAATATTTTTACCATTAATTTTTGATATAAATTTTAAAATCCCAGCACTTTTGGAATAGAGAATACAAATACCTTTCAAATGAGGTATCACAAGCCCCTACTTCCTACTTAAAATTTAAGGGGCTACAACTGGGATTCGAAGAGGGTTGAATTTAGAGGTGAAATTTGTACGTTGTAGGATGTCCCTTCAGAATCCAAAATCGACGGGATTTTTTATAAATATGCACAATAATTGAAATACTGAATTTATTCCATTTGGCTGTCCCACATTGTATATGCAAACTTTCTATTAGTGTCTAGCAAATTTCAGGTGTTTTTCACATATTTACCGCTTGGTTTAGACCAAAGTACGCATTTCGTAACAATCTTTCTTGAATTTCTTTTAAATTAATTCCCAAAACCATTTCTCAACATTTCATCAGTATAAGAGTATTAGAACAATTTTACCAGTCGTTTTATATGAATTTTCTTGTTGACACTGACCAAAATTTTTTTTTTTTAATAAATTACGTTTTTTAGAGGTCTCAAATATCTTCTAGGGATTCCCTTATTTTTTCTATATAGTTTTTCCATTTGCTTTGAAAGATATATAGAAATAAATCTAGGGCATCCTTTCAATTAAATTAAAAAAGATAGCAGCTTGAATATCATCAGTCACCCTCGTATATTTGTTGACACTTGTTGATTGAGTTTATTCTAGTTTTTCACTTCATCTTCGCTCTTTGGAGGTCTAAAAATTGTTTTCATTTTGAGAAATTTTCTTCTTCAATACATTACCGCTGATTATAAATTCCATTGTTCTGTTCAAGCATAGTAATTTACATGTAATTAAATAAATGCAAACAATCCTAAATGTTCTTAAACTCTTAAGCGCGTGCAGTCCTTTAGTTAAGTAGAGTTCTTTAGTAGTTTAGAGCAAAAGTACGTGCTTTTATTAGTAGAGTACCATGACCAAGGGTCGGTTTTTCAATGTCCAGTTAAAAGTGCCAGATTGGGAGCAGCTAGTTACGCTTAGCTGGCAGTTATATCTATGGTAATGTTTATCAACAGTAATTTAACTGCCAGCCACGTATTCATGAGTTGAATTATTTGTTAGCTATGTTGGCACTACTGATTCTACCTGAAGTTTCTTTCAATTGGTTTAATTCAAATTGCGCGCGTGTTTTAGTGACAGTTTATCTAATTTAACCTAAAAATTCATTGCGTTGTCTAGCGTGTTGGTTGATGTTCTGTTCTTAATTTTTGCGTTTGTGTATCAGCAATAATTGCAATAGAGAGTGTAAAAGGGAATAAAGGTGCTTACTACACTTTAAGTGATTGGAGAAACAGAATTATTGCTGCAACTCCCTCTATCATCTCAATGATATGTAAAAGAGTTTCTTTACGCAGTCGAAATCTTATTAAAAAATCTTTATCATCATAATTCTCAAAGTTATTTTCTCGTTCCCTTATGATATATGGTCTCCTTTCATACTTCATAAATTGTATAATAGCATTGTCATCATCACTCATATCCAGAATATTATTATTATTATTCATTATTGGCAATAATGTGTTTAATATAAATCACAAATTAAAAACGAACATATCAATCAATCGATCACATTGGTTATTAGGTTGGAATATTTTAGAATTGTCAGAAATTGAACGAAATGCGCATGTGCAAATCCACTGACAGTAGAATAAATCCTTAACTGGCACTTTCAACTCTGCGAAATTTACTTTCAGATAGTGAGTTTACCCCTTGGGTAAATTTTACCTGCACATTGAAAAACAGTTTACCTGCCAGATAAATTTTATCTGACAGTTAGGCTACCGGCCTTTGGGGCCGATTTTTCAATGTCCAGTTAAACACTACCATAGATATAACTGCCAGCTAAGCGTAACTAGCAGCTACCTATCTGGCACTTTTAGGCCCGGTACTTTCACTTAAGTATAAATATACTTTATCCGGCGAATAACTATCCGAAGGATAAGATAACCAGAATTTGCTATCTACTGGATATCTTGTATCTGTACTTTCATTCAAATTACACCTTCGGTTAACAATTCGATTTATAAGATTTTAGACACTTCCCAAAGTAAGTGTTGCCAACTTAAGATGCGGTAAAGCAAGAGAAATATATGCAGAAGCTATATACTTCAAACAAAGATAGAAATAATCCCCTACTACTGTTTACTTGTTTATGACATTTGAGTCATTTTCATACTTCATAGTTGTTTTTGTTTGTCATTGTCATTATATAAGAACAATAGCTTCTGTGCGATTTTGTGTCTGTATATTTTTAAATAGTGTATATAAAATAAAATGAAGGAGAAATACTAAAAATATCAATTATTTTAATTGAATCTAAAAAACTGTGTTCCATGTGATATATTTTTGGACAAATTGAGGAAATAAACATTAGTTATTACATTTTTTATTATTCTTCCCGCTGTGACTTTGGCCCAAGTCTTGTTAAATACAAAACAAAATCAACATTTTAAAACTTAGGTTAGAGAATAGAAAAACACTGCCAATTAGAGCGCAAGCGCGTTGGCATGGCTTCATTTATCCGGTAGATGAAAGCATTATTCGTCGGTTTGGGCTCCGAATAGTTTATCCTAGGAATAAGCATATTTATCTGACAGATATCACTATTTGTAGGTGAAAATACAGATTTTTTGCTTATCTCCTAGATAAGACTTATTCCAAAGAATAAATGTCGCTATCTATAGATGAAAGTACCGGCCCTTAGTGTCTAACAAAGAAACTGAATCCCACTATAGTTCATTAGTGGACAAATAGTTTAAGCTGTGCAAATCAAGCTACTGAAAAAGAAAAAAAACGTACTTAAAACGTGCAGTGCGTAGTAAACTTATTGGAGATATGTATTGAAGAAATAAAAAGCATAACTTGCAAGGGCATTGGAAGGTGTAAGGAAGTATGGGTTAGAAAATTAACTGACAGAAGTTTTCAGGGAGCTACTAATTGTCTCATAAAAGAGCTTACTGAAGAAGATCTACATGAGTATTTTCGAGCTTTGAGAATGCCTGCAGATAGTTTACACAATCTTCAATAAATTTTATTACAGTGCCTTCTGGCCACTTAGTCATGGTAAATTAGTTAAATAAAAATACATACAAACTCTTGAATAAAACAAATTGGAAATCCTAACCCAACTTTACTAAATAACTAGACTAAATCAGACTAAATTCCAGATTTAAAACAATATCCAAGTACCTCATAATTCAGTAGTGTGGGAGAGGGGGATACCAGAAAACAGAAATATTTATATTCCATTCTACCAATGACTTCAGAAAAATCTGAAGTCATTGCATTCTACTAAATTGGTTACTCGACAAACTAATGGCTACTTGACTAAAGACTTACTATTTTGATAAATATTAAAGAAACTTTAGAGAAAGGTTTGACATGTACAATAATTAAAACAAATAAGACATACTTAAATAAAAAAAAAATGGAAATGGACTAAATACTTGCGTTTAAACGGGTCGAATATTCCAATTTAGTTCTATATGATTAAATTACTGGCCGTGTCTAGACTCGGCTTTACAGACATACGTTCATAAAACAAATAAATAAACTACCTGGTTTATTTTTTAATATTGCATACTAAATTAAATATTGATCATCGAAAGACCAGTCTCATATAATATTATAAGCTGTAAATAACTTAATGACGGAAAATTAGAGTAGCTATTTATCACGTACATTTTACTGAAATCCAATCACTGTTCAAAGTGGGCAATAATATATTGAATGAGAGTATTTTTTTCAGTGAAATATTTTTAAAATGACCGTCCAAAATTATGCCCAATTAGAACTAAATTCAATTTTTATAGACCTAGAAATACTGAATCAAAATACTAACGTATATAAAAAATTAATAAAGTCATTTGGGGCCAATTTAAGCGTGATCTGTGTATTTATATCACGCTAAGTGCTAATGTATACAGTAATACTTCCGTTAATAACTTCCCCGGAGTAATAACGCCCATAAATAGCTGCAGACATTGCTGGAATATTTCACTTTATTAAAGCTAATTTCAGGCACGTTAAGGAAATCAATTTAAGGGTCCTTCTACTAAATCAGACTGATTTTAATTTTTACTGGTTATACAGTGGGGAAAGTTTAATTGGACTAAATTCTGTAACATGGATATACAGCATTTTCGCAAAACATTTTAAAACACATTAATTTCTAGGTACTGGAG
This sequence comes from Stenurella melanura, assembly GCA_963583905.1. Classification (NCBI taxonomy): domain Eukaryota; kingdom Metazoa; phylum Arthropoda; class Insecta; order Coleoptera; family Cerambycidae; genus Stenurella; species Stenurella melanura. Next base: position 18,418,259 of record OY757309.1, read on the forward strand.
GGATGTAATCATCCCTAACTTTCCTCAAAACTAAGGCTATCTTAAGCAGGGACCAGGACCGGACAGCTATTTTTCAAGAACCGTACCCGAAAGCTTATTTTTACGTGGACCGGTACCGTAACAGAACCCGTATTCTATTTTACATTAATTACCGGAACCAAACCAAAACCCCTAACAATAATTTCGGCTTTTGAGGTGCTCCATTTCAAAGCACCGCTGTCGTATATACTTTGTGCAGTGCTCTAACTAACCTATTACGCCTTGCTTTGCGAAATTACACCGGCACACACGAGAAAACATCTGCCTAAGGAATCACTACTTCCACATCCAGATTTCTCGCCCAAGTCACTTTAAAGGAAACATCTTGACTATATTTGCACTCTAGTATGTGGAAATTATTGGTCATAGAATTTTCATAATATTTGGGGCAGATATCATAGAAAATTTTGAGGCGTTGGCTTCTACCATATACGATAAAAATGAAGTTTCTAGCTTGGTCTATTTATTTTGTGTTATTAACAACCTACCACATCCCACCTCTTTAACGGAATCATCTCAATTAGATGTCATTACAATTCATACGTGTACTAACTTTCAAGTGAATATCTCAATTTCATGTTATCAATCCCTTTAATAATGGAGTAGAGGTGGAGGTGGTGGGGGGTTGAAAAATATTAGAAAGAAATCTGAGGCCTTGGCTTCTAGTATCAAATCCAAGTTTCTGTACTCTTATCAGCTTGCTCTACTTCTTTTTCCCTATTTACTTCTACTTTCCCCCCACTCCTTCAACGGAATCATATCAAAATATAATCTAGTTTCAGATGTCGTTATAATACATATATGTACCAAATTTCAAGTGAAAATATCAATTTAATTTTATTAACGCTTTTAATAAGGGAGTGGGGGTGGTAGTGGGATGGAAAATATTATAGAGAAACCTGAGGCCTTCGCTTCTAGTATGTACACCAAATCCCAAATTTATTACCAGCTTGCTTTACTTATTTTCCCCTACTTACCCCTATTTAATCCTCAATCCTTCAACGGAACCATTTCAAAATATAATCTAGTTCCAGATGTCATTATAATATATAGGTGTACCAAATTTCAAGTCAATATCTCAATGTCATTTTATCAACCCCTTTAATAATGGAGGGTGGTGGTGGAGGAGGGATGACAAATATTATGAAAACATTTGAGGCCTCAGCTTCTAGTACATACTCAAAATTTCAAGTTTATGTAATCTTACCAGCTTGCTTTACTTATTTACCCCTATTTACCCCCCAACCCTTCACCGGATATATTCAAAAGACAATCCAGTTCCAGATCTCGTTATAATATATACGTGTACAATATTTTAAGTCAATACCTTAAACCGTTCCGGAGAAAACGTGCTGACAAAAAAGTTACAGACCGACAGTCAGACAGAATTTTTTTTTTCGTTCAAATTTAAAATCTCGTTTCATGACATTCTAAACCTATTTAAAAAAAAAAAGATTCCGCTACGTGGATATGGAAGTAAAAAAATGAAGTTTCTAGCTTGCTCTACTTAGTTTCCCCTATTCACAACCTACCACTTCCCACCCCTTCAACGAAATCATCTCAATCAGATGTCATTGCAATACATACGTGTACCAACTTTCAAGTGAATATCTCAATTTAATGTAATCAATTTCTTTAATAATGGAGTGGAGGTGGTGAGGGGTGGGTGGTTGAAAAATATTATAAAAAATTGTCAGGCCTTGGCTTCTAGTACATACATCAAATTTCAACTTTCTGTACTCTTACCAGCTTGCTTTACTTATTTTCCCCCATTTCCCCCTATTTACCCCCCAACCCTTCACCGGATATGTTCAAAAAACAATCCAGTTCCAGATCTCGTTATAATATACACGTGTACAAAATTTCAAGTCAGTATCTTAAACCGTTCCGGAGAAAACGTGGGGACAAAAAAAAGGTTACAGACAGACAGACCGACAGAAAATTTTGTTTCGCTCAAATTTAAAATCTCGACGTTCCATGACATTCTAAACCTATTTCAAGCAAAAAAAAATTTATTTTTTTTTTACTTCCAATCCACTATGTGGATGTGAAACCAAAAAGTTATGTCCATTTGAGCAGAGTATGATACCCCTGTATTTTGAGTCACTGAATCCGATGTCGTCATCAGAATTGTTACATCACGCCAGGATTTTTCCATAATGCTTAGAAATAGGTAAAAATCACGATTAGTTAGGGATTAGAGAAAAATCCTGATGTAATGGGACAATTCTGACGGTGGCATCGGAGTCAGCGCAGCTGCTTTAAATACAAGTGGTATCATGCTTAAATAGATATGACCCTTTTTGGCGTGTGTGCCTGTCCAGGCGCACGAAAAAACCTAATGTATATTTGAACAGAGCATAATACCCCCTGTATTTTGAGCCACTGGATCTGAAGCGACCATTAGAGTTGCTTTATCACATCAGGATTTTTCTCAAACCTCAAAAAACAACTATAAATCTGCGATAATCTCAATTTGGAAGGAGGTTATGGGAAAATCCTGACGTGATAGAGTAATTCTGACGATGGTATCAGATCCACTGGTATCATGCTCTGCTCAAATGGGCATGGCCTAAATTTTAGAGTAATTGTTAATAAATTAAACACTGCTTTTAGATGAATCAATCAATATATTATAAATACTCTACATATGTTTCGGCTTATTAGGCCTTTATCAAGAGTATTACATAGTGAATACTAAAGTTTCTGACGTGCTTATTTAATTTATATCTAAAAGTATTTATGTCTTAATCTATTGTCGAGCCCAGGGTGCGCGCCCCTTCTTATCGGGGTACTCGCTTGGTGCTCGACTTAAATTTGCAAGAGGCCGGGTCGGTCCTCTTAACGTCGTAAAGAGGGTGGTAGGGTTACACACACACACACAGAAAATAATACCCAATTTAGCCGTGAAAAATGTATATATATATTGACAAGTAAGAAACAAAGGGTACTTACATCAATATTTTCCTCATCCCTGGATGATGGCTGAATTCCGTGCGCCGGCCGAAAAGAGGCAACTATTTTCTGATTTCACCCTTTCGGGACTTTTCTCTTCTTTTCTGCTTTTCTCAAAACAACCCTTTCGGGCAACAACTCAACTTTTGTCGCAACTTCTCCTTGCGGAGCCTAACCAACAATTGATCTCCTTCCGGAGGCTTGACAACAATTGAATACTTCTCCGCATTTTTCCATCAATATCTATCCGCGTTCTTCCTGAGTCAGCAATGTGCAGTTCATTGCTAGTGCAATGCCTTGTAGAAAAACGCCAATAGGTATGTGATGGATTGCACAGGCAACGGAAATCTAATGTTACATCCGCTGCCTGTACACTATGCGATCTAGTTATTTCAATGCATTACATATTCTTAATAATAATTCCAATATTTTAGATAATATTCAAGAAATTCGAATATATTACGACACTATTTATGACTTAAGCTATTTAAGATTTAATTTAACATCTTTAATTATTTGAATGTTTGGAGTGGACCTAAACTGATTATATAAATCAAAGGATATTTCTTAACAATTGGTTTATTATAGGGGTGTTTAGGAAATTCTGCTGATCATTTGTACAAGGGTTGTACTTGAAAGATTTTTTGATTTCTAGTTGTTCTAGCAGATCTAAACGTTTACCTTTTCTTTCTGAATGAAGTAAATTTATGTTATCAGTATCTATGAAATGGTTGTTTTCAATACAGTGTGTTGACATTCCTGTATTTTTATTGTTATTTAAGATTGATTTTTTGTGTTCTTTTACCCGGTTGACAACACTTCTACCACTCTGACCTAAGACATAAATACTTTTAGATATAAATTAAATAAGCACGTCAGAAACTTTAGTATTCACTATGTAATACTCTTGATAAAGGCCTAATAAGCCGAAACATATGTAGAGTATTTATAATATATTGATTGATTCATCTAAAAACAGTGTTTAATTTATTAACAATTATTTTCAATATGTTTCACAAGGTACCTACCACAAGTTCAGTTCAGTGTATATTTTAGAGGCCTGTGAATTATTATTGTTCGTGTTAGCTAGTTACTTCTCGCGAGACGTGAAAAATAGGGTTGGTTCTTCGTGATGTGCCATCGCGCAAAAAATTTTCATTCATATTTACGGTTTATATGACCAAATTATTATAAACACTCTTTTATAGCAGGCTGAAAATATTAATGGATGTAGCACTAACAAGTATGGATTATAAATTATTTTAATCGCAGATTAATATATTACTCATATTTGTTCTAAATATTTTGGGTTTTGTTTTTTGACGCCTTTCATTATAAGAATCCATTCATACCGTAAAAAGACCCTTCAATGTCGAGACCAAACCTACTTCTTTGTCGTTTAAAAGTTTACTAGACACATTGTAAGATGTTCGAAATTTGGTTTCAAAACAGTCTCCGATTTTTGTTCTAGTATTTTAGCAATATCTTCGACAATTGAAAAAAGGTCGTCCATGAAATGCATATGTCGTTTAGATTAGATTAGATTTAGGAAGGAGGAGCTAGCTGATTGGCCTTGGCCACAGCGACCCACATGGATCTATTGTGGTGCTCCTGTTTGCTTTCCTTAGAGCTCCTTATCCAGCTCTATCCTTTGTATCAGATTTCTCAGACTTAGTAAGGGCCCCTTAGTACAGTTTTCAGCTCTTGATTTTCCCTCGCCAAGTAGTTGAAATCTCAGTCTAGCAATGCCTTCGCAATGGCACAGTACATGGACTGAGGTTTCCTTTGCTTCTTGGCAGAATCTGCATGTTGCATCCTCTGCCAGATCCATTAGACGCAGATGTCTGTTAAGTCCGCAGTGACCGGTTAGAAGACCCACTATTATTCTAATGGCCTTTCCGTTTTGGTATAATAGGTCCTCCGTAAATTTGACCGATCGTTCTTTAAGCTCTTTGGCTTGTCTCTGTCGTGGGAACTATCCCATCATTCCAGAGATTTAGTTTGCACTTATTTGTCAATGGATCCTCGTATGTATGGCTTGGCCACAGCGCAAAAGGGTTCGGGTTCTATAAGGGCCTTACACGCGCCTTCTCTGTATATATCGTTTAAGGGGTGAGGGGTTTGTCAAAGTATCACAAAATGTTGCATTGAGAGGGAGGGGGTTCACCTCATACATCACTCAGCAACAGATGTGAAAAATTCAGCTATAACAAACAAAACAGACAAAAAAAATGCTCTGTTACCGGAACCCGACATAGGAATACCTATGTATTCGCTAGCACTATAAATATATGAGAAATACACAGGCACACAAAAAAAGCTCTATTACCGGGATCCAACATAGCAATCCCTATGTATTTCGACGTGCTGAACACGAATTCGATGTCCGTTTAGCTCCTCCACCCACCATTTTTTTTTAAATTAGCGAAAATAACCTAAAGACATCAGGTTTCTTAGGCTATTTTCGCGATTTACAAAAAATCGGATTCATGATCAGCACGGTAACGGAGCATTATTTTGTGTACTGGTGCTCAGGCCCACAAAAAGAAAGTGATCTGTTACCGGGACCCGACATAGTAATTCCTACGTATTTCGACGACGTGCTGAATACGAATCCGATGTTCGTTTAGCCTCATCACCCATCAATTTTTAGTAAATCACGAAAATAACAGAAAATCTGAATTTTTTAGGTTATTTTCGCGATTTACAAAAAAAAAAAGGTGAGTGACGGACATAGGCGTGGCAATCATCTGGAATTAATTAAAACGGGTATAACTGCTACTAATAATTTCAATAATCTCCAGATGATGTCAATCAACATGGTTACCAAAAATGTGAGTCGAATATAATATTGGAGTGTAGTACTCAAGTGTGTTAGTACTACTTCATCTGCAATGCAACACCAAAGATTTCAAGTCTTTCCAGGAAAAAGTAATTGAATATTATAGTTCCACGATTGCTATATTTAGAAGCTATTTCCGATTTTAAGGTTTTGACGATCAATTTGTTATTTATTGGAAACCTTTCCAAAAATCTCTCCTTCGAGCACTCTGGAGGTTTAACTGTTCTCCAACTCGATAATCTGCAAGATGTCTCTTAACAACTTCAATAGCATGTTAAGTGGCATCAGTAATTAATTTATTTTAAATAATATTCTCTAAATACTTGTGCGACAATTTCCTTGACAATACCATATACCATATCATTTTGATCTGCATACACACATATAAAATGAAATTAGCAGATTTGTTAGAAACCTCGAGTTATTAATTTAGAGCTATATTCTGTACAGTAGTACACCCACAGATATAAATTTTAGTTTTATCACATACAAAATTAGAAAAGAAAATACAACTATGTGCACATTTAAACAAATTGCAAATTTTCTGTATCCCTCGTGTTCACATATTATTTGTCTAACTATTTTCTCATTTACTTTATACCTACTCGTAATAGGGATAATCAGTGCATTAATCTAAATTACTTTTGTAAGTGACCTTGGTCTCTAATAGTGGTAATATGTCATTGTGAGTCATAAAATTTAAATATTCACCACGTGTACATTATTTCTAAGTAAGTGAGAAAGTCACATTAAGTCATCACAAGTTAAAACATGGAAGAAATGAAATTTTGAAAGAAGTGAACTTAATTCCTCATAAAATTAAGCTAAATTTCTCTTAATATTCTTTTCTATGAAACTATTTATTTAAAATCCGTTTGAATGATCTCATTCAATGTTAATTTTTTACTCGTTTTTTTTCTTAAACTTCTTTGGTAATGATTTCTGTTGAGATCTTCATTAATCTAACAAAATTGAAAGAATAATATTTTGTAGTGTGCCTGTGTAATTAATGTTAGAGGAGACCGACTACCATAATAATTTATAGTCCCAACCATGGCACCTATTGTAATTTTCTTTCAGCGCCTTTAGCTTATTTCCCATAAATTACTCGCAAACCAAATATGGATTTATGGGTGAATACTATGATGATATTTCATTTAGAATATCAGCTTTATATTTCCTGAACAATCCTAATGTAGCAGTCCCTGTGGTGTTGTTAAGTTATTAGAGGTCATGTCGGATATAGGAAACTAAGAGGTATACATCGCGGATGATGGGAGGAAATCTGCCATTTTGAATATCATGTCAAATTGCATGCCATTGTATCTCGTATGATTTAAATGATTCTGTTTAGTTCGAATTAAAATTTTATTTGTAATGAAAAAGGATGTAGTAACATATTATTTCCATAAGTATTAAGAACACCACCTTAGAATTGAAACATAGGAGAGCAAATGCATTTCTTTTTATTTTCATTTCCATTGTTATCAACATGATTCATTCTGTTCCTTATAGCACGGCAGAGAATAAAAGTGATATGAGAATTCTTTTTGTCAGTGGAAACTTCACTAAATAAGTCGAAACGTTTTTTATAGTTGGTACAAATATTTGAATATTTTTTATCGATTACTTGCTACTTAGTGGATACAAAAGATATGCATCCCAGTTAGTGGAAGTCCAGAGGTAGAAATTCTGAACTTGCAAGCTATGCCATTGGCCACAACAAACAAATATCAAACTGATTTTTGGTTATCAATTAATTATTATTACTACTTAGTACTTACAAAAATATGATCGGCATACATCCCGGTTAGTGGACCTTCAGGAAGACATTTTGGACCTGCGAGGTGTCTATTCTTAAACCAGGACTAATACGTATCAAGCTGATACGTATTGGTTTTTGAAGCTTTTACTAATTCATTTAATTCAATAATCAACTAATAGTACAGGTAAATTAGAGATGAAAATTCACCACAATAAGGAATTGCAAGGGTATTCCAGTTTCTTTTGGAAAGGGTTATAAAAATACCGACTTTTGAAGAAACTGATGAGTCTCGAGCTACTCATTGCGTTGGGCGGAACATAAAGAAGTGTCATTATGGGCTCAATTATGGTTTTTCGTCGTTTACTTTTCCTATATAAAAAAGTCTATTTGACAGTCACATTTTTGTCAATTTGACAGGGATAAAAAAGGTGCATTGTTTTTTATCACTGATGGAAATGCCTGTTCCTCAAAAGCAGAGTACATCTAGTAGTCGCACGTAACTTTAAAATCTGTACTGTCAGCTATAATTTTTAAGTATTGTGGAAACTATACTGTACAATATGAGTTGTTTTGGGAAAATTTCGACTGAACGAATTACAAAAAACATATAAAAATCAATTCCTCAATCCACAAAAAACACGAAATCATCAATGTGGAGACAGTTTATGGAGTTTTGTCAAATTCGAAATTACGAACTGTCAGAAATAACTCCATTACAAAATATAGCAGATAGGTATGTTAAAGGATTGGGCTTATAATATGAAATAGAAAACTGGAGAAGATTAATATGCAACTGCATCTGGAATTAAACTGCGAAGATGATTCAAGAAAAATATTTCAGTGGGTACAATATTAAATTTGATTCTTTTACCGACATAACTTTTAAAGAAGCACGTGATGCAAGAAACAGTGAACGGAAGGAATTACAAGCTCTTCCAGAGAAAAGAAAGGCATTGTTCTGTAGCAATACACAAGAAATATATACTTAAAATGGCAAAGTTATGGAATATGGACGAACCACAGGGATTACAAAAGAAATTCTTTTATGTAGCTTCTTATGAATCAGTTTGGGGAGGAGGAGAAGCAGTAAAAGGTAAAATTTGCCATTTTATTGAAGAAAAAATCAAAACAGAACTACAACAAGGAAAATTTAATACAATTCGATTTTTTCAAAGACGGCACAAGGTGGGTCAAAAAATTGGCAGACAGCAAATGGATAACAAAGAATGACATGGATAAAAGTATTTTTTCCGTTACATTGTTAAAATTACATTTAGAAAAAAGACACAAAAACATAACATCCGAACAACTTTTTTTAAGTCCAAATTCCTTTTGGAAAAACACAAATCTAAAGGTTGGTATAAAAGTGTTCTACTGAGAATTAATACGATATCGACTTGAAGCAAAAATTCTGCAGTGAAATTGGACTGGACATCACAAATAATAAAATTATCAATCATTCAAACTGTGTCAGTACAGTTTCCCATTTAGCCAAAGCAAGTGACTAACAACTTATAAAGATAACCGGACACACATCATCATCGTCATCAGTTAAACCTTACCTTCAAATTGACCCTCAACATCACGAAAATCTTGTTAGTAACTTACGAACCTCGAATGAAACAAGCCAAAACGAATATTCGACATGCGTGGAAATTAGAGAAGAGATTATTGAAATCAGTACACTAAACCAAACAATTTGTAACATCTGTGTTTTTAGTAATATTTTGATATTCATTACTATATATCCTTCAAATAATGGTATAAATAATAGTTATTTATTATATAAGTGTTTTAGATAGCGTATTATCCACGCAAGAAAGTTTAAACTCGAGAATAAAGTTCGAGAGTTAATTTTTTTTGAGTGGATAAAACGCAACTAAAACAAGAATGCTATACAACGTCTTATCCACAATCACGGTGATTTAGAATTAGATTTCATCAAAAATTGATTTGACAATTCACTCTGTCAGCGGCTGTAACGTCAAAAATTATTGAAAGTAATTTTAAAAAACTTGGAAGGTGTTGAATGGTTACTAGTTAGTTTTGATTGTTTATGGATCCATTTGTAAAAGTTTGTGGAGTTGGCGAAAAATGCAAGAAATGATTTTGTTCCTAAGAGAATCCTTCGGGAAGCTGAAGGAGCAGCTCTCCAATTATTGCCTGCGAAGTCCAGGGAACATTATGAAAAAGTCTTTTCCGAATTTAATGAATGGAAAGAAAAACGGGGGGTGATGACAGTAAATGAGGAAGTTCTGCTATCGTATTTCTTAAATTTGAAGAAGAAGTAGGCAATTTCATCCATGTGGTCGAAGTATTCGATGCTGAAGGTCATTATAAAGGTCCATAAAAACATAGACATTGGAACACATAGTAAGCTCACTGCCTATCTGAAAAGTGAGTCGAGAGGGTACAAAGCGAAAAAAGCTGCGGTATTGGAAAGAGCACTCGTGGAAGAATTTTTGACAAGGGCTTGCGATAAAGTATATTTGATGATTAAGGTAATATCTCTTAACCTTTTAAACATTGTAGATAATAAACTTTGAAATATTTTAGGTTGCACTAATAATGGGGGTGTCTGGTGACTGTCGTTGCTGTGAATTGACGAATTCGCATATCTGCTTGTTTCTATACCAGATACCAAGACCGGCGTCTCACGAAAATTCACAATTATGGAAGAAGGATTCTCTATCAATACTGTGGAGACGTGTAGAAAATACATGTCCTTACGCCCGAAGAAGTTATCCAACGACAGATTCTTTTTACGATACACTAATCAAAAATGTACTTCACAACCTGTTGGAATCAACACTTTGTCGAAAGTTAATTCAAGAGGTGCTTCATTTTTTAATCTGGCAAATGCAGAAGCTTATAGCGGCCATTGCATGAGGCGCACTTCAACAACTTTACTGGCTAATAAAGGTGCTGACCTCATAACAATTAAACGACATGTTCGGTGAAGGATTTCCACTATAGTAGAAAGTTATATCGAGGATTCTATATCCAGTAAGCTTGGTATCGCAAGGAAAACCCAAGGTACTCCTGGTACTAGTCGTTCCTTACAAGAGGAGACATCCATTATTTCTTCAGATTTATCAAAAACTTCGACAAGCACTATGTACAAGTTTGTTATTAATGGAAACGAAGTGAAATATGATAAAACAAATAAGGAAATGTCTATTAATATAAATGTTAATAGAGTAGTATTATTATGAGAAGATGCTTGCAAAAAATGAGAGCGATTTGCGTCATATTTGACTTCGAATCCAGTGGCACCGTCAACCTGCAGTCACAGAACTCACAGGGTCTGTGCTGCAGTGTACTTGTTGTGTTCGCCGTTTCTGATTTGAATTAAATGAAATAACCTTATTTTCAGTAAAAAATGTCTTCATCGTAAACACCAGAGTGTGACGAGGTTTTAATCTACTGCATTACACAGCTCCTCGGCCTCGAAAATTTGATTATAATTATTATACATCCTTCTACCCCAGATGATGCTGTCACTGGTAAAAATATTCGCGCACGTTGGCTCCGCCTCAAGCATCTTCTCATAATAATACTACTCTACTTATTAATATTAATAAAAATTAAATACAATGTAATTGATTTAAGATTGTATTTTTCATTATTCCGCTAGTGGAATAAAGTAATTTCATTATCCCACTAGTGGATAAAGTGGTACTTTATATGGTTCATAAGTGTGGATAAAACTCCAATTAAAATGTGATTGTGGATAAAGATAATTATTGTTGTTGTTCGTTCACATATTCTGTCGTTAATTTATCTTGTCAAAAAACACTCGAGCTTTTCTTTTAGGGATACATTTCTTTTTAACACAAAATTTTGCCAATCAGTAATTTTGCTCGAAAAACTGACATTTGACAAAATCATTTTTTCATGTCAGTTTTTCTTATAAAATCACTGATTTACTTTCTTTTTGGTTGGGTATGATAAAAAATTGATTGAGATACAGTAATTTCAATTTTCTTATCAATGGCAGAATGATGGTTTTTTACGTTTTCCTTCACAAGTTGCAGCTCAGACGAGTTTCCCGTGCCTTGTCCTAGATCCGGGTCTGATTATATTATAATCACGCTAACATGTGATATCGCTAGATTCTGCTATTTTATAATTCCACGTTTCACGCAATTTCTCAGGAATTAAATATGCATACATGTGTGACTATTTAATATATTTATATAACATGATAATTGCTACGGACAATATTCCAGTGATGCATTACTATACATTAGAACTAACTTTAATGTAATTATTAACCTCCGGTGATTCTGAATATTGAAAACTACAAGTTTCATCAGTATCATTAATATTTAATTTTTTTTATTCTCGTCAAGCTAGAAAGTAAGAAAACTGTTATTTGTGGAGAAGAAATTAAATAGGAACAACCATTCAATTAAATCAGGCTGATTTGGCTTATTTACGTTAATCGCAAATTTCCTGGATATATTCTACTGATGTTCTGGTACATCAGGGATGAAATATATTCTCACTATTCTTACTCTCGATTATAGTATTTGTTTCAACTAAAGAATGGACAATTGGACGGTTATATCTATTATTAGAATCTATATAACCTTGATCGATTACAAATTGGCCCCCACACAATTCAGTGGTATATATCATGATGAACTGTACATACTTCCAGGGCGGTAGAGGACCGCTTGGGTATTCAGGAAATTTTCCTGTCTCTCTTAATTTCTGAGATACAGGGTGAAAAACTGATTTTGGTCTAAAATTATTTTGGCCAGAACGTCCTTACTATTGATCGGGTTTTGTTTAAATTTTAGACACTTTATACACTTATCATCAGCCTGTAATATTTTTTTTACATTCAGGTGCAACTTATAAAAGTCCATACACCACTAATATAAACATATAATTAGATTTTTTGTTGCACCTTTGTTGAATATTTTACAAGCGATTGAATTTGACACAAAGGGGAATTTGAAGAAAAATCGCTCTATTTGCTTACATTACTTGTCCAAATAATTAAATATGGTCAATTTAAACTTGGTAAATAATGTTCAATATTGACAGAAAATTTAAAACCAAGGTTTTTTTAATTCCAAAGAAAGTGTAGCTAGGTTCATTTTATAATAAGAATCATTAAACAATTTTCCATTTATTATTACATAATTATTAGTAGGCCTAGATAGTTTGACATTTCTTGTTTGTTGCCATAAACAGTAGAACTACGTGTAGTGTACTTGGTTAACTTAGTCTGCAAATAATCATGCCTTATAAATTTACAAATGAGGAATATGCCGATATTATTTTTGTTTATTGGTTCTGTGATGGGAATGGTAGAGAGGAATACAATATTCGTTTTCCTAACAGAAGAACACTAAATTATCAGACATTTTCAACTGTATCGCTATACAAGGGAGCACGGCAGTTTTCTATCATCAAAAGTGGAATGATATATTGTCCAAAACGTTGAGGATCAAGAAAATTAATATTGTTCAAGAACACCATGTAGTAAGTACACGACGAATAAGTGCCCAATTAGGAGTTCCTCATGTGCAGGTTTGGAGGATTCTACATAAAGTAAGATTACATCCGTATCATATTCAGCAAGTGCAAAGGCTTCAACAGAGTGACAATGTAAATAGGTTACAATTTTGCCAGTGGATTATTGATCATAGACCGACTACATATCGAACTTTATTCACAGATGAGGGCCAATTTACACTGGATGGCATATTTAATTCAAGAAATTCGCATAACTGGGCCGAAAAAAATCCTCATGGTATAATAAGAGAAGCCCATTCTAATCATAAGTTCTCTGTAAATGTTTGGTGTGGTATGATTAACAACAAGCTAATTGGCTTACATATTCTTCCGGTAAGACTAACTACAGAGGTTTATTTAGATTTCTTACAAAATATTTTACCTGATTTAATGCAAGTTATTAATGTAAGAGGACAATACTTTCAGCATGACGAAGCTCCTCTTCATCTTGGTATTGAGGTTAGAAGGCATTTGGATAATGAGTATCCAAACATGCGGATTGGACGTGGGAGATCTCATCCTTGGCTGGCTAGATCACCAGATTTCAACCCCTTCGATTATTTCCTATGGGGATATCTCAAAACTGAAGTCTACAGTATTTCAATAAATACTAGAGATCAGTTACTTTAGCGAATTTTCCTCTGTAGTGACCAAATTAGAAACAATACTGTGCAAATTAAAAAATTTATTGGCAATTAAAATAAACGCCAACAAAAATGTATGGAAGCTGGAGGTTCTCATTTTGAGCATTTGCTCTAAGTGATTGTAATATTTTAAAATAATTTTTATAAATAATTAATGTGATCATTTATAATAATTTGGACAATTAATGTAAGCAAATAAAGTTGTTTTTCTTCAAATTCCCCCTTTTGCCAAATTCAAGCGCTTGTAAAAAAATCAACACAGGTGACAAAATATCTAATTACATGTTTATGTTTAGTGATGTATGGACTTTTATAATTGGCACCTGAATGTTAAAAAATATTACAGGGTGATCTTTTTTACAGGAATCGGAAAAATCAAATTAAAAAATGCCCGGCACTGGAATTAAAAAAAAAATATAATAGCAACCTAACAACTGTGATAAGTGCCTAAGTGATGTGTCTAAAATTTAAACAGAATCCGATCAATGGTAAGGACGTTCTGGCCAAAATAAATTTACATCAAAATCAGCTTATCACCATGTACCTTAGAAATTAAGAGCGAGAGAAAAATTGCAATGGCCGTTCTTGAATACGCAAGTGGTCCTCTACCGCCCCTGGAAGTATGTACAATTGTACAGCTCCCCATGATATTTATAGAGCCAATTATTTCTGAAACATTGACTCGTCGTCAAATGTGTTTGATCTTTGCAAGTGGTGTACTTCATTAATCTGAGACAAAAACAAACATTATGGTACAATATTTTACTCGTTTCTCATCTATACTAAATGGAAATAAAGCATTAGGGGTATTACATTTCTGGTTTTCGAGAATGATATGAAAAGAGTCATATTTCTCAGTCACAAATTTATGTACTTGCTGTATATACCGTCTAAATTTTATTATATGATTCATTGCAGCAGTTTAGTTATCGTTAGACTAATTGGACCAGTGGTAGCTAATTCTAAAGTGGTTTGTTGAGGGGCTCGCTGTGCCCATTCCTACGGAAGCGCTGAAGTGCCAAGATAAACCTCTTTTTTTAAGTCGCTTGTTAGTCGCGTTTAATTCGACTAACAGTAACATTATTGTTAGGCGAGTTTTATTGTAACTAACAGATGCACGATTCTTAGTTGCGTTTATCTCGGCTATTAGACGTGTTTAATTCGACTAACAGATGCGTTACTGTTAGGCGAGTTTAATATCGACTAACAGGTGCACGACTCTCAGGCATGTTTATTTCTACTATTAGGCGTGTTCATTGTTCTGCGCCACTCCAAAGGTTTGTTTTTGTTCTAAATTTCTAGAACCGTTCCTGTCTTGGGCAGTTTAAGAAATTATGAATTTTAGTGTACTACGTACGGAAGCGCTGAAGGGCCAAGATAAACCTCTTTTTTTTAAGTCGCTTGTTAGTCGCGTTTAATTCGACTAACAGTAACATTACTGTTAGGCGAGTTTTATTGTAACTAACAGACGCGCGATTCTTAGTTGCGTTTATCTCGGCTATTAGACGTGTTTAATTCGACTAACAGGTGCGCAACTCTTAGGCAAGTTTATCTCGACTATTAGGCGTGTTCATTGTTCTGCGCTACTCCATACTCGAATCCATTTTCACAATAAATCTAAGGCCTAAAGAAACAGTCGTGCGTAGTACACTAAAATTCATAATTTCTTAAACTGCCCAAGACAGGAACGGTTCTAGAAATTTAGAACAAAAACAAATCTTTGGAGTGGCGCAGAACAATGAACACGCTTAATAGTAGAGATAAACATGCCTGAGAGTCGCGCACCTGTTAGTCGATATTAAACTCGCCTAACAGTAACGCATCTGTTAGTCGAATTAAACACGTCTAATAGCCGAGATAAACGCAACTAAGAATCGTGCATCTGTTAGTTACAATAAAACTCGCCTAACAATAATGTTACTGTTAGTCGAATTAAACGCGACTAACAAGCGACTTAAAAAAGAGGTTTATCTTGGCCCTTCAGCGCTTCCGTAACTACGCACGACTGTTTCTTTAGGCCTTCGATTTATTGTGAAGATGATGGATTCGAGTATGGAGTAGCGCAGAACAATGAACACGCCTAATAGTCGAGATAAACTCGCCTAAGAGTTGCGCACCTGTTAGTCGAATTAAACACGTCTAATAGCCGAGATAAACGCAACTAAGAATCGCGCGTCTGTTAGTTACAATAAAACTCGCCTAACAGTAATGTTACTGTTAGTCGAATTAAACGCGACTAACAAGCGACTTAAAAAGAAGAGGTTTATCTTGGCCCTTCATCGCTTCCGTACTTAGACAATACAGAAAGTTGTTTGGGTGTGCCAGCAGGTTTACGAGCAGTGCCGCACCAAGAATGGCATGGTCGGTTGTAAGGACAGCCTGCTAGTAGACCGCTATTTTACACAGAGCTCGGTGTAGTACAAGCGAAGCCTGATGATCTGTAACTCTGGCTTAAATATTTTACGTTAGCAGAACTAGTCAAATGCGTAGAATAGCTGCGGTCACTCCGAAGGACCCGCTTCCTCCTAGCATCAGGTGCATAGCCGGTTACTACAGATCAGGAGACATTCTGAATAATAGTTTTCTAGTGAGAGTCTCTGGGACCTCTCCTTTCTTTCATCCCACTGTTGTCATTATATGTTGAATTCCGCTAAACTCGCAGGTATCACTGTAGCCCATCCAGCAATCGGAGGCATAAGGTCACTCAGCTATTGTTTAAATATAACCTTAAACTGTATGCTTTCGGAGAGCACGAACTTCAAAATACTCTAAATGTGGTAGAGCCATTGGTGTAGATTTCGGGTTAGATAAGTACGCGGTCGTTCACTTGAAAAGAGGGCAATGCGCAGCTCGCAGACGGATGTATCCTAAGACATCGAGATGCCAGAGAGGCCTACACATACCTGAGTGTGAAATAGTATCTCATTCAGGATGTGCAATAAATAAAGTATTCTCTTCTCGGTAAGTGCAGCATCCTACTCCGAAAGATTTGCCGGTTCGAACTTGGTCGTCGGAAAGGAACAAAGTGTCTGCTATCAATATGTTTACCGTTCCTATTCTACCCTACTCTATTTAGGTACTCAGATGGACTGTAGATGAGCTGTGTTAATTATACAGGGTTATTCGCAAGATGATGAACAACTAATAGGAGCCTTCATCCTAGTTAGCTCATTCCTCGTAGGAGGGGAGTTCGCATGCAGAATATCACTGTGTATGGCATGAATTCCTTAAGAAGTCAAATCTGCTCTTGCAAATAGCGAGAGGATAACTTTGTTTCGTATTCGAAGACAGGCGGGGAGGCCGACGCGGTGCTGATTCAGTGTTGGTCATTGAGTTTCAGTGAAATCGTCTGAGATGTCGAAGGCTGTCGAACCGGAAAATCTGTTTAGGCAGCAAGTCGATAAACCCATTTACGCTGTGTAATATAAGAACCTGAAAACACTGCCTACATTCTTGTATGCTAAAGTATATCATAATCATTTTTATTTTTGATTTTTTGTCGTACCTCTGGACTTTTTCATTCCATTTAAAAAAATTAAATTTAAAATACATTATATAATTCCTCTTGTTTCTTATTGCTGCCCTGTTACTTTAAATATTATTTATATTATGTTGTTTACAAATAAAGCATAAAATTATTATTTACAATCATTTCAAAGTTATTTTAAAAGAGTTTGGATTCAGAAAGAGTGTTTTTAATTTTTTTCTCTAAAATCAAAGGGAATTTTAAATATGACGTAATAACATAAATTTAAGCTAATTAAAACCTGCATCAGAAAACATTAACACAGTTCATGATTGAGGTAAAAAAATATTCAAGTAAATCAAGTTTCCTTTCTTAACAAATTTTCCAATAATATTGTTTTCCAATCACTCTGTATGCATGTTTAAAGGCCTTAAAAATATCTACAATTTGATATGCCCAACATAGTCGTCGCTTAAAAAATAAGAGAGTTACAAGTCTGTGGAGTTTTAAATGGTATAGGTGTTTAGTTGTAATGGCTTATTTGATTAAATCAAATAGATATAATAATTACTTTTATCAAAAAGATTTTGATATGGGCATGGGTCTTTTGTTATATCCATCGCATATTAAGTAATATATCTATGGCAAATTTAGAGGGCAATAATAACCCAAGTAGCATTTTAAGATATATTTTCGGAAACGTTTCTATCAAGTCAATATTTTCTCTCTAAATAGGACACTCTTCTACTTTTGCCACGTTACTGATAACAGTTACAAAATTTGTTAAATTGTTATAATTTGTAAAAAAGTTCCCAGTTTCTGTTAATAATCTATTTTGTGCTGGAAACAAGAATGAGTTTCAAACATTTTCAGTTGTGACACGAGAATCACAAGATTACGGTTATAAATAAGTTAACTGTTAAGAATGCTGTTGAATGAGGGGTAAGGATGGACACAATTCAAATTCTAGATAGCTTTTCACACTTTTATTTTATTACAAATAAAAATAAAGTAAACGTGTAACCTCCCTTATGAACTTGACAATCATCTGTCATATCGGTAACTAACTATTGCCAACCTAAAATCCTAACTAAAATCATTGCGTAACTAAATGTTGCTAGATATTTTATTCAAAAGTAAAAGATGCTGCAACATGTTTCGAAATTGTTCCGAACACATAATGGTAGAAACAATTACTAAACTGTTGAGTAATATTGTTGTGCTATATGTAAAAGTTAAATAATTGGTAACAATTTCAGAAAAATGTCGGAAATGTATGTAAACCATTGTATCTCACATAAGTATCAAAATAATTACAAAACTATTTTCCTCTACCAAACTTGTTTCGAAACTGTGTTTAAAAATGCTACTTGGGAAGTTAATTTGTCCAAGGCATGCATAGAATATGGCTATTACTATGGTGATTTTATATATAGAATGCGATACATCGCATTCTATATGTGTAATCGCAGGGTATAGTATACTACACACTAGCGAGAGAATATTTAAAAAGTCACTAGTTAGATAATGTAAAAATAGCTTTGTTTGGGTTCGTAAGTTCTTCCTGATCTTTAAATAAGCAATGAGTTTTCCATATTTAGAAATATCAATATATTTATAAACCTTTAAAGTTGCCTTCAGCATTGAATATTTCTTCCACCTTGAGCAATACTTTTTCTGTACGCTAAGAAAATATACCAGCATTACATCTTCATTTACACCAGTTACGCCTCTGCGTTTTGCCCAATTAGTAGGAGAGCTAGTGGACCCTCCGAGTAACGGTGTGTCTGTAAGGCTAGAAATTCTTATGGTGATGAGTCATAGTTTGCTAAGTACAATGACCATCACCTGGCACGCCTCAGCCCTGCACGTCATCAACCCCTATATTTTTGAAAGTGTAGGAATCATTTGAAAAAAAAACTTGTTCCTGTAAGCTTGAAATTTTTATACCATTTTGTTTATTCGTTATCAAGTTCGAAAAAAAATTGACAGGCGTTTTCGATAAGCACAAGTACCTGACAGGTGAGCCTAAAGGTGTATTATGTATAAATTAAAATAAACTTTATTCTGTAAAGTTGAAATTTATAGATGTGTTTCTTTAAGCGATTCAAAGTAAGTTGGTACAATGACAGGCGGTTCTGGCTAGCATAAGTCCTTGACAGGCGAGGGGAAAGATGCTATGGGAGTGCGAGTAAGAGGCGTAACGTAAACGCAGTGATGCGAATGAGACAGTTTATCTAACGGTAAAATTGGAGGGTCGTGTACCTGCTTTTGTAGAAAGATTTGAAACGAAAAATTTCGTCAGTTCTAACAACGATTTATCTACGTGAAGTCGTGTTCAACTATTTCACGAAGAATTTCGCTGTTTTATGTTGTGAGCTATTTTAAAGTTTAAAATTTCAATTATATATTAATCTTAACTATACATTAATAGTGATTGTGCAGTTATCTTTGTGTATTGTCACTTTATATTCATATTTAAGTAAAATGCTGAAATAATAGAGAAAAAAGATGAGGTTTTTCCAATACTCGAAAAGTTCGTCTGTGAACTGTACGGGATGAAATCTGCCAATTTAAATGAAGCACGATATGAAAAGTTTATCGCCACATATAAAACAAGTGGTACTGAGGTGTTTAAGAAAAAACGGATCAGTTATGATTCCTCAAATTTACCTCCATGCCACCGGGAACTGCAACAACAATTACTGCGGTCTGTATACATTACAAATATCTGGAGAAATAGTCACTTAAAAGTGCCAACGGTTCTTAAACCTGAAGATAATGGTTGGAACTTAATCGATGGAAGCTATGTTTTTAATTGGTTTGAGGGAAATACAGTTCCTTCTTCTATCTACGAAATATTATTACAACAGCCTACTGATACTGCTGAGAATGAGTCAAGTGAAGCTGAAGAACACATTGAAGGTAATACACAAATTCTTAATTTTCTAAAAATATATGGAATTCTATATAATTGAGCGCAAGATCCGAGATTTAATGTTATTATTAATGTATTAAAACTTTGTTTATTTTTAGATGATGAAATCAGCAATGAAGAATCATATGATGACGAAGAAAGTAATGATGACATATCAGATGATGATGAAGATTAATTTAGAAGTGTTATGTACATTATGTTACAACTAATAAAATACATTTTACCCATAATTTCTATTTTTACTTAATGTAATTTGCATCAACGATATGAGTTTTCATGCTACGCCTCTTACTCGCACTCCCATAGCATCTTTCCCCTCGCCTGTCAAGGACTTATGCTAGCCAGAACCGCCTGTCATTGTACCAACTTACTTTGAATCGCTTAAAGAAACACGTCTATAAATTTCAACTTTACAGAATAAAGTTTATTTTAATTTATACATAATACACCTTTAGGCTCACCTGTCAGGTACTTGTGCTTATCGAAAACGCCTGTCAATTTTTTTTCGAACTTGATAACGAATAAACAAAATGGTATAAAAATTTCAAGCTTACAGGAACAAGTTTTTTTTTCAAATGATTCCTACACTTTCAAAAATATAGGGGTTGATGACGTGCAGGGCTGAGGCGTGCCAGGTGATGGTCATTGTACTTAGCAAACTATGACTCATCACCATAAGAATTTCTAGCCTTACAGACACACCGTTACTCGGAGGGTCCACTAGCTCTTGGTCTAAATCGTTATATTCGCTGAATTCCTTATTATATAAAGTTTGGGATTTCTTAGGTAGTAAGTTTAAACAAACTTCATTTGCTTCTTTTCCAGCTTCTTCCAAGACGTACCACCTTTCATCCATTTTTCATAAATAATAATTATTATTTACCTTTGTTTTCTTGTTTATGTGTATAAACTAGTAAACAATTATTAAGAATCAATACCATAGCAACCATTCTATGACCTACCCAATTACAATTTTACAAATAATATAAACATTTGATTGTCAAATGAATTGTCAAATAAAAAAAAAATCGATTAAAATTTCATTAAAAGAAAGTGGATAAAATTTTGTATTACACACGTGTCTAATTGCACATTAGTCACTTAAGACCTAATGGTCTCGTGGCTAACTTCTTGCGTGACTATGTGTATAATATACACTATTACAATAAATGATTATTATAAACCTATGGTAATATGCAGATATTATTTTTACAAAATATTCTTACAACAACATTTACATTAAATAATTGTTTTAATCATGATGACGATGAACGACTGCTAAGAACATTGAATTTTATAATAGAAATAAAGAAATAAAAAATAATAGTGAATTATTGAACAAATTAGGCTTTTACTTGATGAAAATCCATAATAACAATTGGAGAGACAACTGTTTTAGTCTTGATGTTCACTTTTTTTCTCAACATGATAATTGTCCCGTCTCACAGTGGCTTCCTCGGATGTTGAGTACTACTAATAGTATAGTAGTACTCGATATCCGAAGAAGCTACTGCGCGGCTAAACAATTGTCATGTTGACAAAATAAAGTGAAAATCAAGACTTAAATAGTTTTCTTTCAAATTGTTAATAGTGAATTAGTTTTCTTAACTATTTAAATCGAAATATAAATAACACGTATAAAAATCAGTATTTATAGAAAACAAACACACTCGGACAGATATTGGCATGTTAATTCAAATCAAAATATTACCATTAAGAGTTAAAATAATATCTTCAAAAGACCAAACTTTAACTAATAAGAAACGATTTATAGAAAGTGTTTTATTAAATAACCAATATCAAGAATTTTGTAGACAACCAATTTTTCAAATATTAACAGCAGAATTAACCTTCAATCACTTTTTTCTGGATTGTCTATATTTAGAGTACTGATTGACTGATTGAATGGCTAGCGTATGGTAGGCATTGCTGCAATTTCCGGACATCCAGTCTGGGAAGGCTTTGTTACCACTTCCCGATATCCAGTCTGGATGTTCTTATATCCCGGCGGATTTGACATAGGAGATGCTTGTTACCAGCAGCGAGTGCCACATGACCCATAAGGTAGAAATATAGGATGGGAAGTGTGGGCGTTTGTGAGATGCTTCTTTCAAGTTTCCATGATTTTTTTTAAGTTTCCATGCTCCTTTTAAGTTTCCATCTATCATCATCTCCTTATTGTTTCTTCTTCTGAGTCTTTTGTTTCTTCGGTTTCTGAATCTAGCAGTGTGTACCTCCTCTTGCCCGCTTGTGTCCACGTATGGTTTCCTGTTTCCCAGAAATCTGTGTTTTCGTTTCAACGTCCTGCATCAGTGCTTCCAGTGCCAAAATATACATTATAAGAATTAATATACCAATAAATAGAATTTATATTTTCATCCGTTGCCTATGTTGGCAGCTTCCCTCTCTTTTCTGTAGGTTTTCTACACTACTTCCACTTGTTAGAAGCCAGCCCGGTACCCTTCACTGAGAAGGTAACTTTATGGCGCACAACTTGTATTATAATGGCAAAGGTTTTTTTATCTCAATAAACATCGATTATATAAACATATTTTTAAATATTAGAAAATATGTTATTTCTATGATTTATACATTAATGTATTTTTTGTAATACCTGTACTGTAAGTGGATCATTATTAACAAATTTTTATTAAAGTAAGCTGAACTTACAATTCATTTACTGGTTGCCATGGTTACAGGGCTGTAATATTCACTTACAGTCCGACGTGGGCTGTAAGTGAATATTCCGTACTAGTTATTATTTACCTGCTCAGATCAACAGAAATTTTAGGTAAAAAAAATCTATTGTTGAAACCAAACATTTCATGCATACACAAAAATGAAGATATTATTTTAAGCATCTTTATTATTTATGGAAATGTGAAAAGTATAATTATTCATAATATCAACAGTCAAAATTGATGTTAAATTTTTTTGTATTTCTTTAATTACTTCAGGACCAGCTAGTGGAGTATTCTCCATATTATCCGAGAGATCATTATCAGATGTTTGACGAGATGAACCGGCTTCTAGGTTGCTAATGTTGAAAATCTTGTTAGCTACTTGTATTTTGTTCGTTAAAGATTCCGCCACATAACTTTCTGCTATTGCCGAGGACTTCCACCCACCGTGCCTTTTCAACGCAAGAACGTCGACTCCGCTGTTAGCCAAAAGAGTTGCCGAGGTTCTGCGAAACGAATGTCCACTGTAATTTTTTGCATTTTCCAAATTTAAAAATGTTGCAATATCAGACGGAATTTTAGCATAAATATTTCTCCCAACTAGTTGGTTAACGCAATTCCCATTTTTATATCTCAGAATAATCTATTATTTTCTGAATTTTTTGGTCGCAGACTCATATATTTCCTGAATAATTCCAGACAGTGGAAATTGTCATTGTCTACGATAGTGAAACTTCTTGAAAGGTGATTTTTAGAATCAGGTATTTTGATAAGTATTACGCTTCCTTTATCAACAATATCGTCTACTGTTACCTTGCATAATTCGTCTTTGCGGCAGGCTCCCGCAATTCCCATAATAGCAACGACCTTCTTCATCAGATATGTTTGGTCAGATGCTTCACTCAAAAATTTTACAATTTGTTCTATAGTAAACACCTCACTTTTTTTGGGACGATATCCAATATTTTTGTTTTTTAAAAATGCCCTTAATTTGGCATATTTTGAAATGTCAACATTATCATTTAAGGAGATGGTTGACCGCAGCATGGAATATTCGCACCATAACCTGGCTGGAGATGTATATTTTTTAGATTTCTCTAGAAAATATGCGAGTAAAACCGCCTCACTGGTATGAATATCCACATATTTAGCGTCGCACCACTTTCTAAATACGTCATATGTGATTTCGTATCTTTTTTTAGATTTCCCAGGTAGAAGCGATGTACAAGCAATATTTGCAGCTTCTTCGATATCGATAATAGTATTTCCTCAAAAACTGCTTGTCAAACTTGACTTTTCAACGAGTTGTTTATCTATTAGGCTTTCTTTTGTTAATTTCTAGTATATACGATATACCTAATTTATTTAAAATATTAAAATTTAATTTTGACAGGTAGTTGTCAATAATTCAAATTTAACTCATTAATTACTTTTCTTTGATTTTCGCAGGTATTACAAAAAACTATTTACTAATCTCGAATGTTTAGGAAACCCCGGCCCTACGGGCCTCGGTTTCCCAAACTACATTCTCGACCTGAAAAGTATCACTTACAGTTCATGGTACGTAATATACTATACTGTCTTCGCTATAAGTAAATATTATTATTATTACAACACGAAGAGTACCTATATTCCATTTGATCGGCACATTTCTAAAACCGCCAATATCACTTGCAGAGAAAACATTTTCATATCACTTGGTGATCGAATTCTGAACAACTTTCAAAATATCCGTCCGTCTGTCCGACCATCACTTTTCTTATAAGCTCGATAAATTAGGAATCAGAAGTTCGATTGTCTTGAAATTTGGACAGTAATTTAGTGTTAGAGAAAGAAGAAAGAACCCTACTGTTTTTGAACAAAATTGATCAGTAAATAAAAAAGTAATTATTTGACAAGAGAAACAAAAAAACCTTATATAACATGGGGTCTAAAGCTCATAGTTTTGGAGAAAAAAAAAATAAACAAAAATTTCGCAAATTCTCAATAAAAATTTTTGAGAACTGCTGGAATATTGTGGTAGGTTTAGATCGTCGCGCGTGTCTACTCTATACTCTGACTCTCCCTTGTGCAATATTTTAGTTACTGTGGGTATTTCGTTATGTACACACGTACAACCCGCCGTTCGTTGTTTTTATTATTTTTGAATTTCGCGTCATTGTGTATTTATAGTTAAGATTTATTTTATTGACTTACCGTTCAAGCTGTCAAATTCTTACGTACAGATACAACTTACTTGTTCGTTCTTTTTGTATTCCTGTTTGGCTTTTGTACCAAGTTTTTATTTTATTTTTCTTTATTGACAACGTTAGTTGATAGTTTAGTGTTTAGTGTTGAACGAAGTGCGTATGTCCTTAATTCGACGTACCGAACTGTGTATTGATGCAGATGCAGAGATTTTGAATCATTTAGGTAGGTAGTAAGCTTTGAATCCAGGACACTCATTTATGTTACAAATGTTAATAAACCACATTTAAATTTTTGTAAATTATAAACAATCCAATATTTTGTTCCAAATTAAAAAACACACATGTAAAGAAATGCTCTGTTTAAGCCTCTATGGCCATTATTTGCTTGCAATTGTGCACCAAGAGAGAACAAATTATTTACCTCTTTATACTTGCCTCAGTTCAGTTGAGGCGGTCCATCAAAGGCAGTCGATGATCCTTTGACACCGCGTGTGCCGGCGAGCACTTTTTTATGACAATTTAAAAGTTGTATAATTGGGAAGTACAAGTCCATCGACCAAGAAAAGCAGTGGTTCTCAACGGTTGTCTACTATAATATTAAATATGTTAACCTGGATCAGTTTTTTTCAAAGTGCCCTTAGAGGGAAAAGTCATAAAGGTTTTTGTTTGTCTAGTCGGTCCCCATTACCAGTTTTTTAATGACATGAAACTGATTACACCCTGTATAAAAGTGCAGTAAATCGGCGAAGAGTATAATGGTATTATTAATATTGGTCAAACTATGCATGTACACAGGATATGGTCAATATATTTTGTACTATTGTTAACAAAATTAAACAATAAACTAAAAATATTATTAATTTTATGTACAATTATTTTATGCAAATTCCATTTATATTTTCAATAGATATTGGCTGCATAAAACTGTAACAATGTTTGTGTATTCCTACCCTGTAATTGGATTTTTGTCTGTCCGGGTAGTTGTATCCTAAATAAATAAATACCTACATTATTATTACAACTTGGATTTAAATCTTTGGCAGTAATTCAATAGCACATGGCACATACTTTGTCGGATAAATGACGAAGAAGTGGAAACTAAGCCGGAAATTCAACTAATATATTTATGCGAGTGCGGTCGATGAGTCCTCTATATCATTCAATCTGTGGTTTGATAAACATAAATACTATTAAAGGCAGAATTGAAGAACTAAAGAAAATGTGAATACACGTGGGATAACAATAATATGATCCAATGGGACTTTGGCAAACATTTTGAAAAAGAACACATGGGCTAAAGGGTAACTTAAAAAAGCGGCTATTATTTTGTTAAACGAATATGAATATGTATCAAATTAGTGCATGGATTTTTGAACGCACCACCAAGTTTAATGTCACTCTGTGGAAATGCATAAACAAAAAACTGTCGCGTTTGATACACACGCAGGAAAATTTAATTTTCCTCCTAACAAATTTCTTTACTACAATTTTTGTTTATTTTGCACATTTTTATCAAGTTACTCAATGTCAAACTCGATGCCAACGTGTAAAGTTCCGTTAGTTGTTGTATTAAATTTTAAATACGTGTTTTCTCTACATTAAACTTCATTGTGCTTTCATTGGTAATTGTTTAAATTTGTTTCGTTCTTGTTTACTATCGTCACCTTGAATGTGAAACAGTTCGTAATGGGTGATTTAGTAACGACTGATATAGCTACTACTACTACTAGACTAGCTACTACTAGACTACTTAAAGCAATGATCGAAAATGGTCGATCTTATAGTGATGGTGCCGATATGTTTGGCAACTCAAAATCGACGATCCATTGTAATGGTGTATGTTGGAGGACAACTGGAGAGTATGTGAGAAGACGAGGTCAAGACAGAAAACGCTCAACCACGACTGTAGACTATCAATTTATAAGGTTGCAAACACTCTAAAACAGGCCTTGAACGGTAGTTCAAACAAGAAGTTAACAGGACTCAAGAAAGTTGATTTGAAGTCATACAAAAAAAAATCACAAGACTCCAGAGACGTCATCGAGTAGCTCGACTAGCCTTTGCACAGGGAGATACATAGGGGGTGTTCTACAAGATCATGTGGTACCTTTTGCCCCGCTTATCGGAGATCACTTCCTCTCAATTCAAGTCAATTCTCTCCCCCACACCGCTCGTTGTGTAACTGACTTTTTAAACCGAGTGTAAATACCAGCAATGATTAGACCTATATATTCCCCGGATCTGAATATAATTGAACATGTATGGAACATGCCAGCGTCTGCGTTAGGCCACAAATTCCTGATTTCTAAAACAGGAGAAGCGAGAGCTGCTCTAATTGAAATATGAGAGAATTTACCTCATTTCTTTTATTCATTTATTTACGAATAAATAAATAGATAAGTAAATAAAATAAATGATCGATAACGTCATCACAAGTATGGGGAGAAAGATGACTGCAGTTACACGTTATTTAAAAAAATCTTTGTACTTTTGCTTGATCATTAAATGTTTAAAACAAGTCAGGACCCAAGTAGCATTTTAAGAAACATTTTTGGAAACATTTCTAACAAGTGAACCTGTTTCCATGTACAAAATGGGAGCTGTTTGCAATATTTTCCGATACATTATCGACAAATACATATTTTTCTTATGGTAGTGTAGTATGTTTCTATTTTGGTGGCACTACACGTTTCCTTCCTGGATTCGGAAATAAAGAGAAACATGTTTCTAATGTAGCTCACAGTCTTTTAAACAGTTTCGCAAATTTATCAACGTTATTATAACTAATTTTATTGAGAATGAAATGTGTGCAATCAGTTTAGAAAATTCTTATTATCTATTATAATAAAGAATATATGTGTTGTTTCAATATGGAAGCAGGTATAAAATAATAGTGTACAGTGTACATGTTGAAAATATATGAAAACTTGTAACTAGTATTTAGCGGATGTCTAGTCAGAAAAGGCGTATGTGACGAGAATTTTATAGATTATTTTTGGGAAATGCTAAGATATTTTAAATGCGACTGCGACGTACAAATATGACCATTTACAATTTATATTTTTAATGAAAGATAATAAATATATATTTTTTACTGATTATTTTGATGCTAATAATAATTAGTAGTTTATCCAAACATCAAATTATGTTTTTTTTTCCATAATTTATATCGACATTTAAACTTTTGCATAAACTAAGTTTTCCCTCGAAAGAAAATTGTCCTTAATGGCGGCCGATTTACAAACGTCATTTTAAACCACTATTTTAAAACCAAAATGTCCATGGAAACAGTTCTTCGTGTGTTTCGGAAATTTAGATCATATTTGAAGAAAGGAACATGATTCGAAACTATCTCTCCTGCGTTTCTAAATGGTTTCGGAAATGTTAGCAACGTGTAAATCGGCAGGCGTTGCGTACGCGTATTTTGACGGACTTTGTTTATTTCATTTCTGTATTATTCATTTCAACTTTTTACTTTCCTCAATATTTCCTATCCAAATAGTATTATTTTACTTTCGTTACATTACTGATGACAGTAACAAGATTTGTTAAATTGTTGTAACTTGTGTTTTCACACAGCTATCGCACCAATTTTCTTTAACGCTGGTTGGTTTCGCAACGGTTTGTTTTTGTATCAAAGAACCATTTCTAAACTGTTAATTTTAATGGTACTAATTGTAAAATATCAGATTATGAACTCGACAATCATTTCTGTAACTAACTATTGCCAACCTAAAAACAACGTTATGTAACTAAATGTTCCTAGATATTTCATTCACAAGTAACAGTTTCTGCAGCATGTTTCTAAATTGTTCCGAATAATTGTTCCGAAGAAAAGTTGTACTATACCACTGGATTCAGAAACATCTCAAACGGGTAAATCCAAAATTAATTTCGTGAAAAAATATTAAATAATGACAGATTTATGACAAGATTGATGTAGGTAATATTTTATAATAACTTTTACATGATTTTTTTTCTAAAAATCGAAGTAGACCATGAAAAATAAACAATAGAAAGATAAATTAAGTGGATAGTTTTAATAAATATTGTCTCTTAAACAAACTTAATCAAATTTGACTTAAAAACATGTATGAACAATTGAAGGTAATAATAATTAGGTATTTAATAAACAAAATAACAACACATTACAACATTACACTAAAACTAAAACACGATAATACAATTCATCTTAAATTTATGTAGCCTCTACAAGGTCGCCATTTATTTTGATGCACTTGTCGAATCGTTTTTTAATATTCTTTGCGACATTCTGTAATTGTTGCCGGGTAACTTCTGCACAAGCTTGTCTTATTCTTGCACACAAATCTTCTCTATTACTCGGGCGTGACCTGCAAACTTTAGATTTTATTAAATCCCATGAAAAGAAGTCCATCGGTGTTAAGTCCGGGGATCGGGGTGGCCCCCAAGTAACAGGCTACCTCGACCTATCCATCGATTAGGAAAGTTAGCATTAAGTCATCTGGTAGCCACTCTGGTATTATGGACAGGGCTGCCATCTAATTGAAAGTGTAGATTTACTCTTTTATGTATTGAAAGCTCATGTAGCATATTCCAAAATTCGTTTCTTAGGAACTGTAAAAACTACATGCTATTCATATTACCTTCAATAAAGAAAGGACCGATGATTCTTTCATTGAGTAACCCGTACCAAACATTAACTTTTTGGGAATATTGTCTTTTGCAATTAATGGCCCACTCTGGGTTTTCTGTAGCCCAAAACCTATAATTTTGTGACGGTACCACCCCATTTGTGGTAAAAGTTGCCTCATCACAGAATAAAGTAGTTTTCAAAAAACTTCTGTTATTAAGATACTCTCCTTGAGCCCACAAGCAAATTCCATCCGTGTTTCATCATCATTAGGTTCCAACGTATGTAAAAACTTGGATTTCAAGGGTTTTACCTTATTCTTTTTAAGGGCGAATATTTTCTCTAGGTAAATTCAAATCTGCTAGCTACTCTTACACTGGCGTTTGGATTGTTGTTAAAATAATTTAAAACAGTCTGCTCGTACCTGGGTTTTCTTAGTACATTATCCGTTCTTATAATACGTCTTGTCACAGCGCCACACTCATTAAAAATTTTGTTTATTTTAAAAACGGTACTTTTAGTGATGTTGGGCCTATTCGGGTGCCTATTATTAAATATCTCACATACCTTTCTCAAAGTTCTGTCATTATCTCCTATAAGGCGCACAAGTTCAACTTTTTCTACTACATTTAGAGTATCCATAATTTTAACTTCAAACTAATAAACTAATACTTGACAATATTGATCAATTTTATAATTTCAATAACAATATACTCTGAGTATATGCGTATTTTAAAGATTTGACGTCTGACTTTAAAATTTGTTTTCAATGGCACCCTATTATTATCTGTCATTACTCAATAAAAAGACAATATTCAATAAAACTATCCACTTAATTTATCTTTCCATTGTTTATTTTTCATGGGCTACTTCGCTTTTTAGAAAAAATCATATAAAAGTTATTATAAAATATTACCTACATTAATTTTGTCATAAATCTGCCATTACTTAATATTTCTTCACGAAATTTTAGATTTACCCATTTGAGACGTTTTTGAATCCAGTGGTATAGTTAGATTTTATTAAAAAAAAATCGACAATCAAATTTGTCTATTTTTGAAAAAAACATAGTAGGTCTTGAAAATTGAAATTTATCTCTAAATTTTTGTCATAAAGTACAGCTTTCGATGGCCTATATTTTAAAAAAGGCCCGTTAAAATCAGATAATAGGCACATTTTTTACAGGGGTGTTTCCATTCAATATGGGTCACACCGTATGTAAAAGTTAAATAATTGGTAAAAATTTCAGAAGTATAGGTCTGTAAACCATTGTATAGAAAATAAAAAATAATTACAAAACCGTTTGCCATTACCAAAGTTTCAAAATTGTGTCTAAAAATGCTACTTGGGAATGTACTATTCATTTATTGCAAAAACGTTATTTTTTGTTTTATGATTTTAAACAGGTTTTAAAGTGAGACGATTCCATTCAAAGTTAGGAAAAAATATGTAGAAAAAATTGTTAATTAATCTTTGTTCCTTTACATTTTGACGGTGTGTATATAAAAACGCCTTAAAATTTTGAGAATGGAAAGCGAATATTCTTCCAAAAACTATATTAATATTTTTTTAAATATTTTATGCGTTAGTTTAAATATTTCTAGGTGTGAGACATGTTGTTGTAGTCAAACATATTGCCAACGAATAATGAAAACCAATGCTATTTAATCCGTTTTGCCCAGGTAGTTTCTGTCATCAAAATTTTAAAATATTTTTGCATAACAGTGCCAATAGAACGAAATAAATATTAAGCAAGTATAAACATGTCAAGAAATTAAATATAGACAATAAATTTAATAACATATAATATATGCGTCATATACCTTATAATAGTTTTATTATAAATTGTTTTGCGGAAACACAAATCGATTTTTAAATTAACACATTAAATACTTTAGATACAATTTTCAATATAGGAGTTTTGTTACCTTTTAATGCCCTTTCTCCTTTCGAAACAGTCTCAGACATCGACTCTTTGGCGTCGTCAACAAGGTTTTTCCCACTTTCCACAAGTGGAGTACTGCTGGCACACCCCATATTGCTACCGTTAGTTAAGACCGCAGGAATAATACTGACCACCGGTCACCGCCACCCTTATTACGATGTATAGTTTCCTTGGAAAACACCAACGCGTACATAAATAGTTTATTATTCAAATACTATCGAACGGGCATTTCCAAAGTGGGCCTACTGATTTACATGCAGTATAACTAATAGTATTACTCTTATTTGTATACCCATCCTTATGAGTGAAATAATCGATAATGACTTTTCGTCTGGGTCAACAAACCACAATGTAATTGCTTTCATACATTACATCGGAAACATAAAAAAAGCTCCCGGGTGAATAATATTATTTTTGTTTCATTTGAATTATAATGGCTATCGTGCCAGTTTATCAGATCAGATTTCAGACACAAAAAAAAATTACCGCAAAAGCCATATTTCTTTATGTATGGCTGAAATGTGGATGTAAAAATGGTGTAAAATTATAGATACAAAAAAAAATACTGCAGAAGCTATATTTCTTTATGTATGGTTGAAATGTGGATGTAATAATGATATAAAATTAGTCACAATGTATCATTTTCTTTCGCGATGAGTAAATAATAAAATACAGTTCAGATTACTTTAAACACAACCATATTTCTGTATGTTATATTTCCTAAAGTAAACAGAGGTTTTGTATATAGTATACAAACTTTACTTTATTGTTGTTAAAATATTTGTTTTGTTCAGATTTTGTTTACACAAACGAAAATAACAGAGCTTACATTTTATTGAAGTTTGACAGATAATATAGTTCATAAATTGTTGACTCTTCAAGTTTGCAATAAATGGTAGCAGAAGTATTTTGCTTATAACTCTGTGATTTGATGTTGCTGATTAAATCAATAGAAATCCGTTTTTTGGCAATCATTCGAATGCGACACACACTCTCAATTAATTTGATTTCGGCTTCTGCATCAGTCATTTCATAACCCAATTACTCACGGTCAATTTTAGGCGAGGTCTACTAGAAGCGTTCACCCTAGACTTCGAGAAAGCCTTCTACACAGCCTACCATCCTGGGCTGTTATACAAACTCTTTATCACGGTATTGTTCATAAGTATCATTAAAATGGTACAGTGTTATATTTAAAACAGCCAATTTCGAGGTACAGTCAAACAGGTTTGCTCTCTCTTCAGCTCTATCCCCTTTCGCATCCCCAAGGCAAATCTCTTGAATCTATTCTCTTTAGTCGTACATGAACGATTTACTCTCTCCTATATAGACCACAGAATCAATTATCTGTTTATATACACATGATGCCGCAATTCTTACCACCGTCAAAAATGCCAACATAATATCAAACTTACTATTCAGACACAAACAGTCTAATTATTATATTTAAGGACTTAGAAAAAGTAGCCACCACTGTTACATCAATGGTCATAATTTAGGTTGACAGGATAGCATTGATAAATCATCGAATAGTTCTGGATCGAAGGCGCCGTTTCTACCAACATATATTCACAATAATCAGCAAATGCTGGTGACCGTACTTCCTCTCCTTCCCCACTGCACAAGAATTCACATCATCACTCTTATGCATAAATCCAATCCAATAGGTCCAATCTTTACTTTTGCCTTCCGAACATAATTTTCTGTAAATCTAGCACCCTACAAAAAGCAGATAAACAATTGCACCCTTACCCCAATTCTATATGATCTGACGAGAACTGCAGCGTTGGCAATACTTTCATTAAATTATACTATAATACTTTCATTAAATTAGATGACCGTATCAACCCCTTATTTCTAAATTACTTAAATATTATTCTCTCAACTACATCTTTACCCCCTATGATATTAATTTGTCTTGTAGTTTGAAAAAATAATAATTAGAAACCAGAAATATCGTAAACAAAACTATAAAACGAAAAGAGAAAAATTCTAACAGTAGAACCATTAGTATCACCTGTAAGGGTCATTTAAAAGAACATGTAAAATCCTAACTATTTTATAATAACATGATTTGTACACTCGACACTAGACGAAAACGAAACAAATTTCTAACATAAATATTAATCTGCCAACTAAGGAATAGTGTATATAACAATATATTGAACCAACCTTGAAGCAAAGACGTT
Organism: Stenurella melanura; assembly: GCA_963583905.1. NCBI lineage: Eukaryota > Metazoa > Arthropoda > Insecta > Coleoptera > Cerambycidae > Stenurella > Stenurella melanura. The sequence goes on from OY757309.1 coordinate 18,452,056, forward strand.
CATTTACATATACAACTCCCGGCGAACATCTATGGATGCCCTAAGTATAGTTACTTATTTAGAAGTTTGACGTGCAGAATATTGCAGAATCTCCCAACCTCTGCCCCACGCTGATGATATCACAGCTATAAACTTATTTCTGTACGATTTAAAGGAGGTAAAAGCTTCCCGAGGTAATACAATCCCTTATCAACTCTATTGTAGTTAAATAGGTTTGCCCTTCCTTTACTCCTATTGCTTCTGGCATCTCCAAAGCAAATCCCGTGTACTTGTCCTTTTTAACTTGTTCCTGGATTACCTACCCCTTCCTATAGACTATCCTCTGCTTACATGTAGATAATATAGCAACTTACTACTATCGAAAATAAATCTATTGCAGACTCAAACAGACTTGGCCGTTAACTATTACAATGTGTTAGGGCTTAAAACAGGTCTTGAGGCCTTTAAGGATTCTAGTACATACACCAAATCTTAAGTTCTGGACTCTTACTAGCTTGTTTTACTTATTCTGCCCTATTTGCCCCCATTTACCCATAAACTCTTCAATAGAATCAGCTTAAAAGGTAATCTAGTTCCACTTGTCATTATAATACATACAAAGGCGTGTCTTTCAAGTGAATATTTCAATTTTATTTTGGTAACCCCGTTATTAATGGAGTGGGGTGGCATGTGTTATAAACAAATTTGATACCTTGGCTCCTAATACATACACCAAATCCTAAGTTTCTGGACTCTTACTAGCCTGCATGAATTATTTTCCCCTATTTATCTCCCCCTCCCCCAGCCCTTAGACGAAGAAAGGTCAAAATATAAATTGTACATTAAAAGAATTAGAACAATTCGTCTAGAATACAGATTCGTCTTCTTAACCTCTTTTCAAGTCACCGAGGTAACTTCTTGAAAATGCAAAATGATTTTGTGTGAATTTGTAATTTTTCATCCTTTTGAAATAAAATTCTGGGTTTTCGAAAAGATCAGAATATACAGACTCTAGGTATATTTTGTGATTGGTATCTACCAATATAGATACCATTAATATTTCCATGATAACTACTAAAAAAATTGTTCAATACGTTCCTCAATCTATTACATACACGTTAAATACATAATTAAGTTGCGGAATATCCGACTGATTTGAGGGCAACAGTTATCAAAACCCCATATAAAAACTGAAAATATATTACTAGAATCTCTTATACTCTATCGAAAATTATTAGTTTGGTGTGAGAATGAAACTATTAATACTTAAATTCCATAAGAAGGCATAGCTCATAAATAAATGCTCCAGCTTATTCAGTATCTCACAATGAATAACTACTACTAAAAACAGTGAAATTTTAAGAATTATCTTATATCCCTGAATATTTATTATACACTGGATACAATCGAATGTGACAATTTCATATTCTTATTAGAATAACCTATAAAAATCGATAAATTTTTAATTAGGTCTTGTCTCATCAATTGTTTTAAATAAACAAGGCAAATTGATGTTTTTCATACCCTTCTATTAAAGATTCATGAAAACTAAAAGCCGGATGGAAACATTAATTATATTTTCGACACAATGAAGGTTGTTTCTTTATGGAAATAATTTTTCCATTAATCACTTTTATTAATATTGGCAGTTAATAATATCAAACGCACATGATTCTTTGATATATTTTGACCACCTCTTTCTGTCATTATTAAAGATACAGAGAAAAGTTTCGTAAAAAGCTGTACGGTTGTAAAAATAATTTTCAAAATATCAGAACAGAAAACAATTACATACCGTGTGTCGCATTTAATGTGAATATACCTTTGCCATTTTGTTATTTTTAAAGGTCGTTTCTGATTCAACAGTACAGTCTCATAAACCTCATATGTTGAAGTATCAAGCTTAAGCAAGGTGTCTAGTCAAAGCATGCCCTTTAACCACCGTTTGATGAAAGTGAAATTACGATATCTTTTTTCACGTAACAGATATCGAAGAAAGTTATTTAAGAAAATTGCTCAAAGTCAAATTTTAAGCCTATGCATTTTGGTATCTAGTTATTTTGTGTAAGTTTATTTCTAATTATTTTCACTATAGTCTGTTTTTAAACCAGGAGGAGTAAACATGAAAGTTCCATTCACACCATAAAAGTAACTAGAAAATACACTAAAACCTTTTTGGCGTTTTGGGCAACCAACAATACACGACTACAGTGTTTTTGTGTGTATTTTATTACATTATATAATCCAACGACCTCTATTTGACCTCTAGGTATTTTATACAGTATCCAAACCATTTACGCAATATAAAGACACCAAGTAATTAGCCACTTTTACTTTCAGATTTATACAAAAGGAATTAAAACTCATATACAATGTGCAAACGATAAAATAGAAATTATAACCAAATAATTTATGACATGAAATTAAATTTTTTACAATATGTCAAAATTTTTGACTATTGCCTTGTGTAAAACCGGCGAGGGTCTATCCAATCACAGATGTATGATTTAGCGCGTTAAATTTAAAACGCTCCTCCTGGTTTAAAAACAGACTATAGTGTGCCATGGAAACAGAGAACAATTGCATTTCAAAAAAATGATGAATTAACAAACTGTCACTGGAAGACAGTTTTCAACAGTTAGAATTTTAATATTACAAGAAAAATTGAGGTAATTAAACTACTTGGAAACGAAATTCGACCTATAGTCCATGAAAACGTTGCAAAAAAGCCGAAAACATCAAAAGTGCTGTGACAGGGAGACCCGAGTACCCCCCCGTTTTCGAGGGTGCTGAATACGATGGTGACATTTTAAGCCTCCAATCCCTTGGGAACTACTCCTAAACGCAAAGCACCACTCTCTATTCGCGTTTAGGGGTTAAAACTACCCCCTCCTGTGGTACTAAAATCTCCCCAAGAATTTCAAAATTGATAACAATTTATCTCTGTTCGAGTGCAAGGGTGCTCAACACGATAGCAACATACATTTCTCCCATACCCTCCACTAACCACCCTCAAATGCCCGAACCCCCCCCATGTTAGGCTACTGGTCATGTGGGGAATCATTAAATCAAAGTTTTTCACAAGATTTCAGTATTGTAAAGCAAGTTGGATGTCGAGATATGCAGTCACCCCGGGGTTAAAAAGTAATACTAAAATCGTCCCAAAAATTCAAACTATGTGAAAACTGTTTATCCCCGGTTTCGAAGGTGTTCAATACAATCGCAACATAATTTCCTCCCCACTCTTCACTGAACCACCCTAAATATTACGAGGAGGTAGTTTTGGGGATTTGAGGGTGGCTGAGTGAAGGGTGGGGGAGGAAATTGTGATGCCATCGTGTTAAGCACCCTCGGAAACGGGGATAGATACTTTTCACAAAGTTTGAATTTTTGGGACAATTTTAGTATTAGGGGAGGGGGTAGTTTTTAACCCTCGGGGTGACTGCATGTCTCGGCTCTCAACTTGCTTTACAATACCAAAATCTTGTCAAAAACCTCGGTACAACGATTCCCTACATGCCCAGTAACCAGACATGTAAAAAGGGGTTGGTTACTGGAGGGTAGGGGAGAAATGTATGATGCTGTTGGGTTGATCGCCCTTGCCAACAAATAGATTTTTTTATCCATTTTAAAATTGGAGGGGGTCGTGTCAACCCCAGGGGTTGATAATATGTCAAATGGTCAAATTCCATACGGTCTACTCGAAAAATCTGATCAGACAAGCCCTCGCATGCCTAGAATGGAAGAAACGCGAAAAGGATATGGTTTCTCGTGTTTAGGGGGTAGTTCCCAAGGGGTTGGAGGCTTACAAATATCACCGTCGTATTCAGCACCCTCGAAAACGGGGAGATACCCAGGTCTCGTCCCTGTTACATCACTTTTTCATGGACTATTAGTAGACAGGTTTCCCAAGAATTTAACAGACGTCATCATCCAAAATCCTAACGAACTTTGTGCCAGATTAACCGAAACCTTCAATCAAATTAACGCTCCCGAATTAAGAAGAGTCTCTTTAAATAATCGAAAGCCCAATGAAAAGTGCATCCATACCAATGGTAGGTTAGTGGGAAAAGATTACATCTGATCGAATTTAATTTGTTGGTTTTATTCTTAGATTGTTCTCTATTTAAATAAATGATGATATTAAATTACCTTTGCTAAAGCACTTTTCTTTTGTGTTTATGCCACATTAGTGAAAATAATGACCAAATTTGAAAATAATAATAGCAATAACCCAAAATATAGGCATCCTAAAATTTATGACGAAACCATCCAACATATAGTCAGTGAGTGCTTGCCTAATACTAGCAAAAACTGAATATGTAGAACGCCATAATAAAGTATGCCAGCACCTACACTATAGTATACTATACGATTTGATCTTGCTGAAAAACGGTACATAAACCAGATCGCATTGCAAACAACAAAAGGGCAACAGTAATGTAGGACACAAAAGTGCAAACAGATAGGCACATTCCCGGAAATAAACCAGATATAGTATCTATTTATTTATTTATTTATTTACAACTATCCAACAGTCAAGGACCAATTACAGGATAGGCAAAGTGTAACATATAATACTTATAATTACATTCTAATATAATTTCCATTAAAGTAGGGTACGTACATTTCAGGTAAAAGACAAGAACATTATGACATTATAACATGACATTATGGCAAGTAAAAATCAAATGATAAATACATACTTATGTAATTATGTATTCCGGTTTACACATACAGACATATATACCTATATACGCGCATACACACACATTTAGTAAGTCCAGATATATAATATATATCCTATTTATAACCTAATTGTAAATATAACTTGCTAGTTAAATACAGCTTTTATTTTCGACAGAGAGGTGTTAAATACATCAATATTTTGTTGCACTGACGAATAGTTCTTACACATTGTAAAAACTGGCGACGATTCAAGTAACCGTGTACGAGGCGTAGGTTGATTGAAGGTTTCAAGATGTCTAGAACTGGGACGGGGAACATTTAAATTAAGCTGGCTTAGCACTTCTGGGCAGTCGATTATGGAATTCAATAATTTATATAGAAGAATTATGGAATGAGCTTGTCTACGTGTATCTAGAGAAACCATGCCACATTCTAGCAATAAGACGTCATGAGGGTATCCAATTGGAGGGTAGGTACCAGTTAGTTTAAAAGATACAAATTTTAAGAATTTTCTCTGCACGTTCTCGAGCAAATGTACTTGATGTTCATATCTAGGATACCATATTAGGGAGGCATACTCCAAATGAGAACGAACAAAAGCGTAGTAAAGAGACATTAGTACTTCGCGTGAGTTAAACTCTTTTGAATTACGTATGATGAATCCCATGTTCTTATTGGCTTTGCTGAGAATTTCATGAATATGTTTATTGAAATTTAATTGGGGGTCAAAGGTGACTCCTAAATCTTTAAAAGAACTTGGACGTTGCAGACAGGTGTGATCCAAACTATAAGGAAATATATTCGCGTTCTTCTTGCGATAGAATGACAAAATATTACACTTCTTACTGTTAAGTGACAGATTATTTTCTATACACCATCTACTTATGCTGTCAAGATCATGTTGTAGGTTAATACAATCGCCTATGTCCGAGATTGAGCAGTAGATCTTCATGTCATCTGCGTACAGTAGATGTTTCGTATTAAGATTGTGTGTGATGTCATTTATGTATATATTAAATAGCAGAGGACCCAAGACCGACCCTTGTGGCACTCCGAAAGTTGCGTTTAGATTTTTGGATTTGTAGCCTTTGTGTTCAACAAATTGTAGTCTGTTGCTGAGGTATGACTTAAAAAGAGTGATCAGATTGAGTGACAAACCAACACTATCAAGCTTATTCAGCAATACACCATGATCTAATCGATCAAAGGCTTTTGAAAAGTCGGTGTATATTACGTCTACCTGACCTTGTCGGTCGAGAACCTCTGAGATATACTGCGTAATACACATCAAATTCGTGGTTGTTGATCTACTTTTCATAAAACCGTGTTGGTGGGGTGTAATGATTGTCTTTATCGGATCGAACAATAAAGAATGCATCATTATTTCAAAGACCTTTGCAAAGTTTGAGATGATGGCAATAGCTCTGTAGTCGCTAATTTCATGCCTGCAACCCTTTTTAAAGACTGGGCACAAGCGAGCTGTTTTCCATATTTGGGGAAAAGTGGAAGTTTTAAGAATCAGGTTGAAAATAAACTTGATTGGCTCAAGAAATACTGAGGCACAGTCTTTAACTAGGAAGGCAGGGATGCTATCAGGACCTGTAGTCATTTTAGGTTTGATGCTCTTTAGTGCTGCCAAAACTTCTTTGTCAGACACACTGGTAATGTATATTGGGTTGGCATTTACGCTGGTAGGCTTAGAGTCTGTTATACTACTCGGTGCATATGTGGTAGCAAAGAATTCACCAAAACCATCTACAATATCCTGTGTACTACTAAATTCAGTGTTATTTAATTTCATCATTGATGGAATACTAGAGGTGTTTTTCTTATTATTGATATAAGACCAAAAGGCTTGTGGATCAGTATTTATTTTCGACTCAGTTTGTTGAATATAGGTGTTGTCTTGAATATAGGTGTTGTTGTGTTGATATCTTGACATCCAATTTAATGCGAGATCTCAGTTCTTTGTATTTACTAAGTGCCTCTTCACATCCAGATTTCCTGTACTTGCGCAATTGTATGTTTTTCTCGCGTATATTAATTTTAATATCTCTGGTAAACCAAGGGGGATACTTATTCATAAATGGTGTAGTTTTGGGTACATGGCGGTCAAAGAGTGAATACAATGTATCATAGAGATATTGACAAGCCGAGTCTACATCGGATATTGAGTAGAGATCTGACCAGCTTATGTTCCCGATTTTGTCATATAATACTCTCAAATCTGCTTTGCGAAAGTTGTAGCTGATATTTTGTGCAAACGGCGTTTTATTAGTGTGAACTTCTATATTATCTAATTTAATGATTAAGGGGGGATGATGAGAGTCCACCGGTAGAATGGGTGAATCACATTTATCGACTCCACATACGTTATTATATAGAACTAAATCTAGTAATCTTCCATTGCTATTAAAAATATTGTTATATTGAATTAAAGAGAAGAAGTTGCAAAATTGAATTAGCGAATTGACAACAGAATTATTATTATTATAATCCGATAGGATTGAAGTGGAAAAGTCAGGTATATTAAAATCACCCACAATTAATAGGTCAGCACCATATAAATTTTCAAGTGATTCAAGGCTTTCGAACAATAAATTATAGCAATCCCGGGATATGTTAGGAAGAACATAAATTACAAACATGTAGATTGATTTGGTACCTAGAGTTATCTTGACACCAACAATATCTATACACTTAATATAGTTCAATAGCTCATTAATTTCCTCAGACTCGATTTTATTAGCAGTATAGGAAGATTTTACTGCCAGTAACACACCACCACCCCTATTCTTATATAAGATATTTCGATCACATCTATATAGAGTGTAGTTGTGATCAAATAATTCACTATGGTACACGTTAGAATTAAGCCAGGTTTCAGTAAGAGCTATAAAATCATATCCCGTTTGAGAACCGACTGTTTGGTTATAAAGAGCATTTATTTTAGTGTTAAGACCTCGCACGTTCTGATAATATAGTGAGGTTTCAGTGGGAATTGACTTGTGCTCGGGACTCTGATCTTCCAGGAAAGAAGTAGAATCATTATTATTATCATTTGCAGAGGCGTACCTATATATGGGTGGTTGCTACTTATTGCCAAATAATTCGTATTTCAATAATTCGATTTTTTCCTTATAGATTGGACAACACCTGTCCCATGCCGAGTGATTAACATCCAAGCCCGGTTTATTATTTTGGGAGTTTAAACAATTGATACACTTGTTTGCATTATTACAGTTTTTATCATCATGTTCTGCAGAACATTTGGGACAGACCAATTTCTTGTTACAGTTACTAGACAAATGATTAAATCCGAAGCAATTAAAACATCTACGTACCTCTAATGCGTCGTACACAGTACAAAAATCGTAGCCAATTGCTAATTTGCCTGATTTTATGGCGGCGTGATACGACTTTCCATCCACTTGTAGGACTGCTTGATAGATTTTGTTAGTGTTTCTTAAGGTTTTAAGGCTGATAAGTTTGATTGAGCTATGGTTATCAAACACATGTTTATTCTGGTTGGTTATTAAGTGAACTATGAACAGTATCAAAGGATAAACAAAATAGAAATTGATTGATTGTAGATGTTGCTACTCTAGCTGATGAAAACATTACACAAAGGGAAGCAAAAAAAATCTAAAGTACAAAGATTTAGAAATAGAAATTTAATGAATGTGGGGATATAAAACAACAATAATTCCAATTATCATCGGCGCTACAGGAGCAATCAGCAATGGAAAACTAGATAAACTAACGCAGATACCAGTAAATGATAAAGTAGACCTCATATATAAACTGCTGGTAACAGCAATCTTAGGCACAGGAGACATAATCTGAAAAACCCTGTAAAGCGAAGAACTACATCTAAGGAGTATGGCCTACTCCCTATGTAGAGCCTGTATTACCAGCTTAAGGCTATCAAACACAAAATAATAATATAATAATGGAAGAAAAAATTATGTTTCCTGATCGATGTTGCCATCCCGAATGATGTTAACGTGATATTCAAGAGAACTGAGAAGTTGAACAAGTACAAAGACCTTCGAATAGAGAGCGAATTGTGGAATTCAAAGACCACAGCCGTGACAGTAATTGTAGAGGCCCTCAGAACTGTTGAGCAGGGCCATGACCAGAGTCTGCAACAACCGCCAGGTCAACCGAACGCGCAATAAGTGCAGAAGATAGCACTATTGAAAACTGCGCACATTCTAAAGGAAATCCTGGAGTAGAAGTCTCTGTGATCTCTTGAGATCTGGATATTGATCTGTTGAAGGTCATATAACCAACATCGTCAGAAGGGCTCAAAAGCCTGGAACGAGCTCCAACAGAGCTATATTTCTTGGTGTAATGCCAAGGGATCAGTAAAATTTCCCCTCCAAAGTGGAGATACTAAATTCCATAATAATAATAGTAATAAGTGTCTTTATATCTTATAAGGAAAAGAAATATTGCGACTTATGTGGTATACAAGAGGCGAAGTTTAATGTGTCACAGTCATTTGATACACAAGCAATCATGCCCATCTGTTTTAGACAACCTTAAAACTGTATGTTCAGTTTTATACATGAATTTATAATGAATACACCGAAAAGAAAACCAGAATGCATAAAATGAAGCAAACAGTAATTTTTTTAATTACTTCTTGTTAGTGAATTTAATTCATATGACGTAAGTGATACTTAAGAAATGAATAAATTTTAGGATAAATATTGACTGCTATAAATTAGAACATTGACGTTCAAATAGGAGATATTTATATGCATATTTAAAATTGTGTATTCTTTTGCTATTATGTTCATTATATCAATGCCATTGTAAATATTACATTTGGTAACTAAATGACCGTATAAACAACTGTGATCAATGTATTGGAGGAGTTAAAAGACCTTTAAAAGTAACATTGAAGACATGTACGTTGTGCCACGCCGTATATATATGTCATACGATGGCTGGACAAAAAGATGCTGATACAGCGATGCTAAGAAGCCAACCGCTCGAAGGCGCGGCGCGGGTGAGAAAAGATTAGTTCTCAGATAACTTCGTTCGGTGAGGTTGTAGAGCTCGAAAATTTGTAATAGTTTTGTTAAAATTATACCCAAGCGGAGTTTTAATAATTGTCACATTTTCAACATCCTCTTGGAAGGAACCTTTTTGAATTTAAGTAAATACGCGTTCCGGAAATTGGTGTTTTTATTCCGTTAAATTATAGTTAGTGTTGACGAGGGACATGACGATATGAGTAAAATAAGGTTCAATTGTATTGTATTATTGTTTGATATGTTGTTCGATGCCCCGTATTACAAAGGGTAGTACTATTAACGTGCAGGATAGCAGAGTTGGAATGCTCCCCGAAATTAAGCATTGGTTGTTAAAGTAAGTATTAAGCATATACTTTAATTCTATTTTATCGAATAGTTTTTAGACAAATCTTGCCTCAGTATTAATGTTTTGTGTGAATACAAATTTTGGGTATTTGTTTATTACTCGTTGAAGTGTTGGACTTCATTTTTATTCTTTTAAGTGAATTAATTAACTTACTTGTAAAAGATGGTCATTATTTTTTAAAGTAAAGTACTTGTAAATTTTCATTAATTAAAGTACATTAAATTCAGAGGGCTAGTATTACTCTCTCTCTAAGGGAGTCTTTTCCACTACCTACCTTTAAATACAAAGGGCTCACGGATTCACAGCCCCGAAGAGCACTACCTACCTATTAATTATTTATTTTTCTGTTAAATCAGAGTGTTGGCAGCGAAAATGCCAACTATTTGGTTAATTTCTATTTATTATTAGTGTCGATAATAATTTTTGTGTGATGCGTTGTAGGGTTAATAACCACCCCTCGTTTGTGTACAATGGTGGCTGTGGAGAGATTTTAAGAAAAGTACCTCTTTCTTCCCCCACACTCCTATTTGGTTTCTATGATTTCCATATATTAATTTAAGGTACAAATTTTGCAATTTTATGTGTTTTAAGTGTGTAAAGCGCATTAAGGCAAAGACCATATAAAGAATCTATATAATTAAGAAGAGATAAAGCTATGGTTCAGAAAGCATGACTTTAGTTATCTGAGGAAGAGAGTGCCTATATTTACATATATTAACTTTAGAGACACATAGTCTTTCTGAAGCAAGTTATCAACAAGATTCTCAAATCATAAACCACTGTCCATAATAACTCCAAGAATTTTAACTTTATCTTATTCCAATGCAAAGTCTTTTAGAACAATATTTAAAATACATCTAACAGAATTTCTCTGTTTCTTGGATCCAAGAAAATATTTCCTCTGATCCTGAGCTGCCGTTATGAATTTATTAATAGTGAAACTTACTTTCAAGGAAGAAAGAGAGCAGTAGAGTTGCGTGTCATCTGCAATTTTGCAATATTTCAAGTTATTACCAAGGTTACTTGCATAAATTGTAAAGAGTAATGGGCCGAGGATGGACCCTTAAGGGACACCGGATTTCAACGTTGAATAATTTAAGCTTCTGTTATATAATCGCACACTTTGCTTGCGGTCTCTCATGTAATTTTCAATTAATTATACTGACTCTTCAAATATATAATGAAGTTTAGCTGAGAGCGTTTCGTAATTTATAGCGTTGAAAGTTCTACTGAAATCTAGTAAAACTAAACATGTGCACATTCCTCGATTCGTTGCTTCTATAATGTCATCAATTTATATGAAGCAGAGCCGTGGTGCAGTTAAATACAGATTGTGTTGTAGGTGTTAAATTATTTTGCACAAAATGTTGTTATTCTTTCATGTCACCCATAATAACAATAAGGCAAAGCTAAAATATAATGTTTATAAAAAAGACACAGAATTAAAACACTGGACATTTTATTGTTGTCAACAATACAATACACTTTGTGAAAACTAACTTCTAAAACATGTAAATACACTCTATATAAATATACTGTTCACACATTAATCACATTTATTTGGCTTAGACATTGTTTTATTAATCCCATTTAAGTTAAGGGTATGATTGCTTTTTAATAAAGTCTTCATTTCATTTAGTAATATTTTAAACATTTATCTTTTGTGTATATAAAACATATAAGATCTAAATCTAGCAGTCCTCTAATATTTATATTACATTGTGTGTTTGTATAATTTGTTGTGGATATATAATATCAGATATAGAAAATACATTTAACTAATATTTTGATACTGTCTACTGGACAGCTCAAAAAATCAGTTTGAAATATGTTTTTATTTCACCCCCGGATTTGTTCGAAAACCCAAAATATGAGCACTAAAGAGTAATATCGGTTGATATTAACACGTATCTCAGAGACCATGAAGTTTCCCATGTAATTCTTATAAGTCGCGTCATTTTAGCATGAAAAATCTGAAAACCTCTAAAAAAGGTACAGGGTCAATCGACTTCATTTTTGTTGCAAAGAGTTCAGAGAGATATTTAGAAAAAACAGTATCTTTTATTTTTTGGCGAAAATGTTTGGTTTCATTATTTTTCCAATAATTGGGCAATATTAATGGCCAATTTAATTAAATTAATTGAAAAATTTGTTATACACAATATGTCGTAGAAAATGGTTACTCGGGGGTTTTTGGGGTCGCTGATCACGAATTCAATTTGAAAAATTCAAAATGGCGGACAGGAAATCGGAGCAAAATTTTTCATTCTAATGGATTACATTTTCATGAAATCTATCATTCTGTTTCCTGGAAATGCTTAGCCTTTGAAACGTTTTTCGCCCTTATTCTGGAGCTCATCAGAAAGACATAAAGCCATTCATAAAGATGTTTCATGCAAAACCAAGACAATTTATATGAATAAGTGTGAAATAATTATATTTGACATTGACTGATAAAAACAATCTCACCTATCTATTAGCTAACTAATATTGGAGCCTATATACTCTATGCATGTTTAAAAATGAACTATTATTTGTTTGCTTATAATTGTATTGAAACATTGTTTATAGGATTTTGCAAACAGCAGAAAAAATAACTATCTATAACTAAAAGAAAAACTTTGTGTAGAAATATTAATGAAATATTTACATTCTTTCGATGATCTGAATTCTGGTTATGCTAGCAAATTAAAATCCTAAAATGAATTTGTCTAATTTCTTATTTGACAATTCTCATTCTAACACTAGCATCCACACAGTCCCCTACGGCCATGCATATAATTATTTCACACTTATTCATAGAAATTGTCTTGGTTTTGCATGAAACATCTTTATGAATGGCTTTATGTCTTTCTGATGAGCTCCAGAATAAGGGCGAAAAACGTTTCAAAGGCTAAGCATTTCCAGGAAACAGAATGATAGATTTCATGAAAATGTAATCCATTAGAATGAAAAATTTTTTTAAGACAAGGTAGATAAATAAATTCATTTTAGGTCTTTGTTCTCATTTTTAACTGAATCTTCATAATCGTAGGGGGTTATGTGGATACTAGTTTAATCTGCATGGCCGTAGGGGACTGTGTGGATGCTAGTGTTAGAATGAGAATTGTCAAATAAGAAATTAGACAAATTCATTTTAGGATTTTAATTTGCTAGCATAACCAGAATTCAGGTTATCGAAAGAATGCAAATATTTCATTAATATTTCTACACAAAGTTTTTCTTTTAGTTATAGATAGTTATTTTTTCTGCTGTTTGCAAAATCCTATAAAGAATGTTTCAATACAATTATAAGCAAACAAATAATAGTTCATTTTTAAAAATTGTTCTATTTGTTTAAACAATTTGGGAATATATTAAAACTATAACACCAACTAGAATCTGACTAATTAATAAATTGCGTAAAGAAAATCGCCTATAAACAATAATGAATATTGTCTAAATGTCATTATCTTAAATTTTTTCTTCTTCAATTCTTTGGGACTTTCTGCCGAGCACTGCTTAAAAAAAATACATGTGGCAGGAAGTCCCAAAGAATTGAAGAAGAAAAAAAAACAATGAAATTTAAAAATGCGTGACATTTTATTTTTGCTTTCAAGGGGTTATTTTTGGGATCCCTAAAAGGATCTTATGCAGAATTAATTTAAAAGCGACTTGCTAATTCATATTCTCTGGACAATTATGAAGAGGGGACTTGCACGATTTTTCTTTCGCTACATTTTCACGATCTCATCGTAAATTTACTACATATTTTGGACAAATTTGGGGACGAGATAATTTTTTAAACATTTTTTTACGAGTATTTTGAGCTATCCATGGTTACAGTTTTAAACTTTAAATGTATGACTATAATCTGTAACATATTTTAAATAGATTCTGTTTTATTTTTATCATTAACATGTGCGTCATTTTACTGATTTAAATACAATCTAATCATGTGCTAGATACACTAACTATATCAATTCTCGCAAATTAGTTTAAAAAGGGGCAAATAGCAAAATTAATTTATAAATAGATTATGTTTTGCAAATACTTTCAATAGAGATTACCACCACCTGTACAGCGCGGTGGGTGTTCCATCTCTTTTCAAGCGAAAAACAATTCCTAATACGGACCTGGAGCTAGTTTTTTTCTTATATCTTCAAAACGCTTAATGCTGCCATAGAGTTGCACATGAGTAAAAATATTACGAATTAAATTTTCTGCAAAAATGCTTTGTGGTCATGATCCGTTTCTTATCAGTTTTCATGAAATAGAATTGAGAAGCAGGGAAATAATTTGAGGGTAGTGCAAAAATGAGCTTGCCCCATTCTCTTATTGCAAATATCTTATTCTTGAAGCGGGTTGGGACCCTCGGCATGGCGCTACCTCTGAATTAGTTTTTGCAAATACCAAAATACTTGAATACTCAAATACTCCCACAACAAGAAGGTGACATTTTGATCTCTTTTGATATTTGCCTATTTATTGGAATTCAATAATAACATTTAAGAAATAGTTAAGGTGATATTACTAAATGTTGTACTGAGCAAAACTGCTTTCAATTTGTTATGTTCTTCGGACAACATCATTGTTAATCTACACATGAGTATTTTCGAAACAGAGACAAAGAAAATATTGTGTCTCCCTGGATACTGAAACATGTGGATAATATATTTGCAGTATTCGATACAAATGCAATAGCCCTTTCATTTCAGTAAAAAAAAACGCTGCCTAACGAATCACTACTTCCACATCCAGATTTTTCATCCAAGTCACTTTGAAGGAAACATCATGACTAGATTCACACTCTAGTATGTGGAAATTATTGGTCAAATAATTTTATTAATATTTGGGGCAGATGTCCTCCCACCCCTTCAATGGAATCATCTCAATCAGATCTCATTACAATACATACGTGCACTAACTTTCAAGTGAATATCTCAATTTCATGTTATCAATCCCATCAATAATGGAGCGGAGGTGGTGGGGTTTGAAAAATATTAGAAAGAAATCTGACGCCTTGGTTTTTAGCATATACACCAAATCCCAAATTTCTGTACTCTTATCAGCTTGATTTACTTATTTTTCCCTATTTACTCCTATTTAACCCCCAACCCTTAAACGGAATCATCTCAAAATAAAATCTAGCTCCAGATTTCGTTATAATACATATGTCTAGCAAATTTCAAGTGAATATCTCAATTTTATATTATCAACCCCTTTAATAATGGAGTAAGGGTGGTGGGGGTTTGAAAAATATTATTAAAAAATCTGAGGCCTTGGCTTCTAGGACATACACCGAATTTCAAGTTTCTGTACTCTTACCAGCTTGCTTTATTTATTTTTCCCTATTTTCCTCTACTTACCCCCCATTCCTTCAGCGCAGTCATGTCAAAATACAATCTAGTTTCAGATATCGTTAAAATACATGAAAAATCTTATTAAAAATTTTGAGGTCTTGGCTTGTAGTACATACATCAAATTTCAAGTTTATGTACTCTTACCAGCTTGTTTTACGTATATTCCCACATTTACCCCTATTTAACCCCCAACCCTTCACCGGATATCTTCAAAAAACAATCCAGTTCCAGATATCGGTATAGTATATACATGTACAAAAGTTCAAGTCAATATATTAAACCGTTTTGGAGAAATCGTGCGGACAAAAAAAAAAGTTACAGTCAAACAGACAGACAGACAGATTATTTTTTCGCTCAAATTTAAAATCTCGACGTTTCATGACATTCTAAACCTATTTCAAGAAAGAGAATTTTTGACATTTTTTTACGATTACTTTACTACCAATCCACTAC
Organism: Stenurella melanura; assembly: GCA_963583905.1. NCBI lineage: Eukaryota > Metazoa > Arthropoda > Insecta > Coleoptera > Cerambycidae > Stenurella > Stenurella melanura. The sequence goes on from OY757309.1 coordinate 18,467,913, forward strand.
GTGGATGTGGAAGTAATAAGAAATAGAAACCAAAGAATAATGACCATTTTTACATATATTAGGAATAGTGAAATGAGTAGGAATTCGATATATACAGAAAAGACACCAGCACTCTAAGATGTATCCTTAATGACGCAGATCATTGTCCTCAGCACAAAATAGCTGGTCTTAATTTTTTTGTTGAATGGAAAGAGATTCGCAAAAGAGAAAGCATTAATTAGTTAACGGCAATGGATATCCTTTAGATTTACTTGATATTTTAATTAGAAAACGCAGACTTTTCAAATCGAGCGGAATTCAAAATTGTATCAATTTAATATGAAACCCAGTTTACCCGCAGCCTAAACAAGATTCTTTTAAACTTAATATAAGAGTTGTCCATCCGTCGCAATGAATTCTAACCTTTAGGCAGTCCAAGGCGTAAATCATGTTAAACAATAGGCCCAAGATTTATGAAATTGGTTGTAAAGATTGCAATTAAAAAGTGTTGGACAACCAATATGCTCAAATATAACAAGATTCAAGGAGCACATGTTCATCTAAAAAAGGAGTACTGAAAATTCCAGTGTTTCCCAACTTGTCTCTTATAACAATCATAGAATAGATATTAATATCTGAAATTAAATTAACAAACAAATTATAATAATAACAACATTATTTTATTGACAAGATAATGCGATGGCAAAAACATAAAAAAAGTAAGCCAATTTAGGTCCCTATACGATGATAATTGAATATTACATTAACACATAAACGTAACATAAACAAATACAAAAAATGTACAACATATATTACCTAATAATAGACAGCTAGATGCTTTTGAAAGCTTAGAAACTGAAAAATGTAAAAATAGTATGAATAGTGACGAAAGGTGGAAAGGTTTAGTTGAACCTCGACTGCGTTTTGGGTATCATCCCTAGATGATGTCAAGGTGGATAGCGAAAGCCTTGCCGAGTATAGTATTTACGGGCACTGTTCAAGTGTTTTGATGTTTTCGGAAACCACCCCGCAGCTAAATATATTATTAATAATTACGTTAAATTCCTTCTAGAGGAGATTTCGCCCTATCATCTTTCGGGATAATTTTAACGCAAAATGAATTGTTAATAGGATATTTGCAACAAAATGGAAACGCCTTTTTTCTCCGCACACTGCAAACTCCCACTTCGTACTTTCATTACGCGAAAATTAATAAGAAATGTTTTATCACTCAAAGTCAGGGTTTGGATGACAGAACGCCATTTCTCAATTTATAAGGGGCGGACTCAGACACGTTTATAAGAATGTTTCTCGTGTTTACGTATTTTATGTGCAGAAATGATGCAACCATACCTTGTCAACATGATGACGCCAGAAATTGGTGAAATATATACAATACATCACTTAGAACACCAGACCATTCGTTTGTGGTGGCACAATAATAAAAGTTAATAAGTTAGCGTTGTTGTAAATGTCGAATACCATTGCATGCAGCCATGACATGTAGTTTATCCTTCTCGTCGATTTGGTAGAAGCGCTAATATTTTCATATTTCCCACACACGCAATTTTGCGCGGATTTTGCACGCCTAAAAGATAACTAGTTTGTAATTTTTTAAGAAAATAAGTAAAAATTTTATTTAGGTATGGATGAACATCACAAGCATACATTAAAGTATACTAATTTTTCGATACATTTACTACCGTTAAAGGTAGAACTTGTATTTCAGGCAGAGCCTTGATCACAGGCACACAAAAAAAAGTTCAGTCAAAGAACAGTTAGAAAAATGCAAAAATTGCAGAGCCTCTAACTGTTTTTTTTGAGGATAGAAAAAAATTGTGACGTGGTGGAGCAAAATTGATTTGGATTCACCAAGCCAAAATACACAGGAAATGATTGGTTTGGTCCGTGGAATTGACAACTTTTCTTTTGTGTGTCTGTGTGGCTTCATTGTTAAAAACAATGAATTTTAGCGAAAATTCTCTTTTTTTATGTTCCTTGACTTTTTAACGAAAACGGCGGGTCGGAGAAAAAAAGACAAAATATAAAAATGAAGATTTTATCAATACGCGTCTTTTTAGACTTGTAGCGACCTTTTCTCTTTGACCATTCAATTGTTATAAACAAATTAAGGTCCTAAATTAACAATTTTTTTTCTTATTCAACAAAAGATCATACAACAATTTTGCATCTACGACTATACATTGTTTATTAATTAATTTTTTGAAAAAAATGTTGTGACAACATAAAATGAATATATTAAACTAACTATATTTCAATTGTCACACAAATCCATTGGTGTTTTCATACATTTTTTGCTTTTATAACAGTTAATTTATGAACGCCCTTCAACGTTTTTTAGGGTTTACGCTCCGAGCGACTTGCGCAGTAACTACTTTGTACATATAAAATTCAATGTGCTGTAAGTGATTTAAAGTGGTTTAAAGAATCATTTAAATGTATTTTCATTTTATTTTTTGTTTTTTAAGTTTAATTATTTTTATACAGGGTGTTTCTTAATGACATGCTAATATTTCAAGGTGTGATCCCTTAGGTCAGTTTATGGAGAAAAGTTCATATTCATAACGCAGGTCCACAACGGTTTAAATTTTTTGCTATCTCAGAAAGTACTAAATATTATTTTCAATTTTGGTGTGTGTTAATAGGATATAAAACCACACATTTTAATTAGAAACGTTATTTTATCGCTCCACCACTGGCGTCCCTGCGAACATGTCCCCTGATATTCTTTACTAAAAGAGTGGTACTCCACTGAAATTTTTGCATGTGGATATTTTTCCTGATTACCCTAATCAATCAATTCTACATGAAAACGGCTTCTTGCGTTTTTCTTGTCAGGCGCATAGTTCTTGATTGAAACGATTAAATTTAAATTGAAACTAATTACACAGGCACACACGGAGCGTAAATACTAAAAAACGTTGTACGACGTTAATAAATTGTTATAACAGCAATAAATTTATGAAAAAACCAATATATTTGTATGGCAATTGAAAACTACTTAGTTTAATATATTAATTTTATGTTGTCACAAGATTTTTTTAAAAAAAATTGATTAATAACAATTGACAGTCGTAAACGCAAAATGGTCTATATCTTCGGTTCTAGTTACCGAATCCAGGTCTATCTAGGCTCAAAATTGTCCTTCTTTTATTACCTTTCATTTTCCGATAATTGCATTTCGATACGACGCGCGACGTTCCTGAGCCGAGATATTTCATATGTTTGTTTACTAAGCAATTTTTTTTAAAACGTTGGCGGATGGGGGGGTGGTAAAATTAAAAATAAGATAGCCAAGACTGCATAGAAATGATAGTTTTTATCAATATTTATCGATTGCCGGGGGTGGGAAGCGCAAGAAATGCTATGAAAAGTCGCAAATCCTTAATAAACAAATCAGTTTATTTGTTTAAACAATTGCAAAATACGTGAGATATGGACACAAAAAAACTTCTAAATTCTACGAAGAAAATGCAACATTTTGACTATAATAAAATATCCGTATGATTTTTTGTTGAACAAGAAAAAAATTGTTAATTGAGGACCACAATTTGTTAATAACAAGTGAACGGTCACACATAAAAGCTCGCTACAAGTCTATAACGATGCGTATTGATAAAATCTTCATTTTTCATATCTTGTCTTTTTTGTCCGATGCACCGTTTTCGTGAAAAAGTCAAAAAACATCAAAAGATGACAATTTTCGCTAAAAACCATTGTTTTTAACAATGAAGCCCGTATTTTATAAATTTTTAAACGGTTTTATTTAGCTTACTTTGTGTCTTGTGTGGGCCAAATCTAGTAATTGAAATTTTCCCCCTTCCTGTTGTCCGATTGATCTGAAATTTGGTACACACCTTTAGTTCTGATGACAGTACAATTACGTATATTCATTATCATTGTAAATCCAAGATGGCTGCCGCACCAAAATGGCGGATTACACATTTTTTCAACCCCCTCAATATGGGTATCAAATGAAAGGGCTTAACTAGTAGAATACAGTACACCATGAAAAAATTCAAAATCCAATATGGCCGCCACCAAAAAATGGCGGATTACTTTTTTTCAATCCCCTCAATCTGGATATCAAACGAAAGGGCTTGACAAGTAGAACACAGTACACTTTGGAAAAAAATTAAGTAACTAAATAAAAAAATAAGAACTTGAAAATAAAATAAATAAAAAAAATTTTAAACGGCTTTATTGTAAAGAAACATAATAATGATGCAGATAATGTACTAATAGCTAAAAAATAATTAGGTAGGTACCAGGTACCAGTCATTACACTACTCTCCTCGTCAGTCTGGAGCATTGATCAGACTAAAATAAAATCGTGGGGCGTAGCGTAACCTGAGTAAATATGTAAATGATCGGTCTAAGATTGATATGATGATAGTGACGAATTTACTTTTACACACATTTTGCATAAGTTGTCTATTGAGAAGATGCATCCAGAGCATATCTATAATGATATGAGCGGTTGACTGTAGATAATAGAAATTCGACTAGCCCAATGATTTTATTTTAGTCTGATCAATGCTCTAGATTGATGAGGAGAGTGGAGTGATGACTGGTACCTGGTACCTACCTAATTATTTTTTAGCATTTGGTATAATATCTTCATCATTATTATGTTTCTTTACAATAAAACCGTTTAACTCAATTTTTTTTTACTTATTTTTCAAGGTTCAGCGCAAATTTTCCTATAAGATTAGTCAATAAAAATGCTGTTTTAAATTTCTGACCCAAATCGATGATTTTGACTTTACGACGACTGGCCTATCGTGTGAGTTACAGATATCGTGTAAGTGAAAGCCCCGTTTTCCGCTGCCCACTGTCTGTTTCACGACACAGACGACTACTTGTAGGTGCGCATCAAATTAGAATAGCGTTCAGTCGATACAGGTGGGAAAATCAATTTCACTCATTTAGCGTTACAGGAGCAGCCACTTCAAAAAGTACCACGACAAAATAACGTTACCGGAATGATCGTCACGTAATGTTCTCGAAAGACGGTCAGGTGAGGCGCTGTCAACGTGCCATCGGCATCGGTCATCGTTCGCTACGAATAACCAGTTATCTTAGCATTGAGTAACTTGACGTTGCGTTACCTAAAAATACCTCGACAATATAACGGTGCGGAAATAACTACTTTTCTCTAGTCAGCATCATGTTATAAAAGTGGAGGAGTGGAGGAATTACTTACAATCGCGAATTTTCGGATAAATTTTTCTGTGTTTATCAAAGTGAAAACATTCTTACAAATGCGTCTAAGTACACCCCTCATAAACTGTGAATGGCGCTCTGACATATGAACTCTACTCACATTATTGGAAAATCACAATATTTGTGTTCCTATAGAACTTTATTGTAGGAAGCGTTCGGGAGATATAAGTGAAAAGTTAACAAATTTTTTATACATTTTCTCTTCTATTTTCTCAATTTGCATGGACAACAAGTAAATTAAGGGAGTAAAGTGTAGCAGGTAAAGTTTACTGTTAAACGCACAGCGATAGCAGTAATTACACAAGGGAAGAGATCAGACTTCACTTCAGAGTTAAATACACATGATTTTCTATACGACCACTTCAACGGAAGTACACAATTTTATGATAATAAAATCTTGTATATGACAGTTAATTCAAAATTTGTGTATAAACGTGGGCAGAGTTGTAATGAAAATTCAAACAGAGGATGGTTCAAATCAGATACATATTTAGATAATATGAAGCTTGGTTGATTGTTGCAATAATAGTGCATTGTAATCGTAACCGAAGGTTACTGTCCGTTTTGGTACTTCTTGTAACCATACATTCAAGTCTAATTCAAGAAAATAAAATGTTCAAAACGATACTCCGCCGAATGTCTTTAAATGAGAAATAATGTAAAATGTAACAATGGAGAAAGTGCAACTCTATTTATTTTTACGAAAACTCTGAAAAGTTAAATCCTTCACACTATGGGCAAAATATTCACAACATTTTATCGTAAATAAAATAGACATTCAATTTCTAAAATTATTAACATTTTCGAAGTGCAAAGGCGATGGTTTTAGAGCAAAAAAAAATGTGTGTAGGAGAAGAAGAGGAGAAAAATCAATAAATATTCAATACTAGAGTATACCACATTCAACATATTTAATTACGATTGTAAATATACATACGACGAATGCATATTTTTCATACGATTTACTTTAATTATTGAGCTCCTGGGGCCTACTTTGCAATGAATTTGCAAAAATAAAGATTGACCTCACGATTTGCAATCATTTCAAATAATAATTAAAACTCCTTTCCAAACATTACTGAAGTAAACTTCTAAAACGAAAAAAAAAAAACAAGAACATTCACCGTTACGAACGAAGCTGTATATGGATTCAACATTTTAAGTAGCTATTATATAGAAAATATACTTGCTACATCGTTAGTTCTTCAGTATATAGAATAAGAAATCATTTGTTAAAAGTTGTGGCAAAGAATACATAATACCCATCAGAAAATATCTACAACTATAAATAAGACTCCCAGTCTTCTACAGGCCATAGTGTTAGGCAGACCTTTGTATAATGTTAACGATATTTTCAGTTTAAAACGTTGTGACTATGTCATTCGCAGTAGCTGGAAGTTATATAGAAGAGTCTATGAAAAATTAGCAGAAGTTGCACAACAGATTTTATTAATGATCTATGCTTCTATCCTTTTCTATGTCTTGTAATTAAACAAAAAATGTCTAAAACAAAAAGAAAAATCTTTGAAGAGTATCCTGTATCTAGTTTAATATTGAATGTTTGCCTTCGGATGACCACTCTATGTTTTTTGAACAAGAGTTATCAGGTTTTCTTTGTGACAATTGTGATAACTACATTTCGATTATTAATCTCATATGTCGTTTCGTAATTAATACTTTTTAGAGTGACCGCCCGATATAAATAAAGAGGGAAGTTCTGTGTAAATACCTTTACCGATTTTTTTTAGTTATCGAGGCACACAGACTTTTTTTTTCTGTAGGACTGTCTCCTGTATTTTGACCTCCGGAATTCGAATTTTGCACCAAAATTATAGGTTTTACGGTTTAGCTTCTCACTAGCTACCCAAAAACCACTTTTGAGGTGTCTCAAAAGTAGTCTTTCCGTAGCTATCGAAAAACTAAACTGTGAAATTTGATACAAAATTCGGTAGGGGGTCAAACTTTTGGAAAAACAATTATTTGCGTGGCTATGTTTTACAAAAATACGATCGGTTAGTGGAAGTCCAGAGGTAGACATTTTGAACCTGCAAGGTGCGAGCCATGACTAATAAGTATCAAGTTAATTTTTTTGAAACTGATTAATTTCATTTATTGTTCAAGTTTTTACTGATTAGAAAAATTTTCATGTCACTTTGGAGCTATGCAAAGGGCAAAGTATTAATCATATCTCTATCTGGTACATCTGTATCAGGTAATTGTATGCTAGTTCCTATGCTATTAGCAATGAGCACACTAGAGTGGCTCAAAAAATCAAATTCAATTTTTTTTCTCACACACCCCAGAATTGTTCGAGAACCCAAGAAATGATTTCCTCCAAATTTGAGTAAAATTAGTTGATATTAACACGTGCCTTCGAGACTATAAAGTTTCCTATGTAATTCTTACAGGTAAAAGGTGTTTTCTGTAAAGTTGCGATAAAATTGTTAAATTGTAGTAAAATAAAAATTGCACACAAGTCCCCTGTTCAGAATGGTTCAGAGAATATGAATTAAACGATAAATCCATTTAGAATTTATCCTTCATAAGATCATAAGACTCTATAGAAGCCCAACATGACTTTATGAGGGCAAAAGCAGAGTATTTTCTTTTGTAGTTATAAACTACTACCAGCTAGTCATGTTTTTTTTTGTGTTAATATTTTAATGTTCTTCAAATTGTTTATACAGTTTTAATTTATCTAAACAATTATATTTTGCTATTTTATAGCATTTTAATATTTTTTAAATTTCTGCAACCACAAATTCCTCAGCTGGCTACTGAGGAAGCTATGAAAGAGTAGCTACCGGTTAATTCAGTAGTTAGGTCATGGATTACTCTGTGGCGAGAAGAGATATATTTTTTATTCAGCAAATTATCTGAAGGTAAAAAAAATAGATAAATGCAAATAGATATTAAGGGCGCCAGCATATTCAGTACCTAATACTCTTGCAATTTTTATCAGGGGGAAGAACAATCAAAATCAAATAATATATTAACATAAGTATAAGAACAAAAAACACTTTGCAAACAAATTATTAAAAAAATTAATGGTAAAAAATTTGATTTAATTAGTTAACAGACAAGAACAGGAATATTATTTAAACAAAGTAAATTTGAAAATTAATTAGGAAATTACAATTTGAAAATAGAAAAGATCAACTGGTTTACAAGCTTGTTTCTGACCAACGGAAAGTTTGTATTTAGATTTAGGCTTACTCGACTTGGTAGGTAGCTTAGAGTTCCAACGAGGTCGAACCCTGGAGATGGCCACAGGTACCTGGGAATGAGGACTAAATAATGGTCGTGTCCTGGTCAACGAGGAAGACCGTTTTTTAAACAATAATTGATCATTGTTTAAACAATTTCCAATTGTTTACCGATTAAATATTCCACATTCTCTAAATTTCATCAGAGTAAGAGTTTAAGAAAAGCACAATCGTCCAATAAAGAATAATAAATATCGTAATTGCAAAATTCAATTGTTTAAATAAATTATAATTTTTTAAACAATTTGAAAAATGTTAAAATATCCCATAAAAGGGTCTTATGCAGGATTAAATATTTCGTATTCTCTAAATAATTTTGAAGATGTTTCTTATCATGTGATTTGAAGTATAAAAGGATTGATCGATATTTAAATCTTTGAATTTCGGTCGTCATATTGAATTCATCCTATTAAAATGTTAACATAGGTATTTGTACTTTAGTTACTCAAAAATTATGGAGAACAGAAAATCATAACTTTGGGTCCACTTTTCGTCGAGAGCTTCCAAAATTTTTGATTTAGTCTTATTTATTTTTAAGTGAAGTTGGAGGCGTACGTTCGAATCCTTTGAACATACCATCATATCAACAGCCTGTTATCCATAAAGAAAACCGCTGCCTAAGGAATCCTACTTCCACATCCAGATTTTCCAATCAATTTTCTCTAAACAAAAACATCTTGATACTATATTCCCACTCCAGTGTGTGCTCAATTGCTTATAAAATTTTAATAATATATTTGAAATCATCTGCTCCAAAAACACATAAATTGATACGCCACTTCAAGAATAGGTAACCGCGACAGATGGGTGATGCTGTCAGGGGTACCATGTAGCAAAGGAAGGATTCTACCTTATATCTGGTACCCAAAATATCTATTAAAATGTTGGGAATAACAAGAAGTATTTTTTAAGGAATGGTCTACATATTTAAATACATTTTTCTGTTGTACCTGTTATATATTTGTTTTTTTATCAATTATTTTAATTTACTTGTTATTGTTTTATGCTAAATCATTATGAATTATTTTTATTTAATTTGCTGTAGACTAAATCAGATTGCTCTTCCATCTACATCATTTTGTAGTTAGACACACAAAACATAAATGCGCCATTGGTCGCCTAAACTCTAATTTACTAAAAATGTAAATAATGGTATATTATTATATGAGCTATTATGATAGCCATTATTCACGAAGATGATGTTTGGATCTACGAGCAGTAGGCGAGTGGCGCAAATCTTCTACTTGAATAATGGTTATAATCGCGGATATAATACTATGCTTTTTCTACACCTATTAAACAAATAAATTAGACTAAAATTTGATTCCATTAATCGGCACCTACCTACTCGCAAAAAGTGGGAATCGTAAACAAACAATATGGCGATACACTTGATTGTCACTGTCAGCGAGTTGATTGTTACCTGCAGCAAGAGTTGATCGCAGTCGATATAAAATATCATTGGATCAGTGAAACGGTGATTTTTGAATTTGTATTTGAGATTGGCCCGGTGCAATAATTCACTACAGTGAATTATAGGTACTATGTTTCACCAAAAAATGCTATTAATCGTCATATAATTAAACAGGTGTAGAAAAAGCATAATAAAAGAATCTTATTATCTATCTACCTAGCCATTCGTACTGCGATTTCCTAATTTTAACGTGAAACGTCTTTCCCGCAGGGGTCCGAGGTGCCGACGAAGAAACGGATGAAACGCCCGAAAAGTGAAACACTTGAAATCGCTGTAGCATAAAACTATAAAGTCAACGTGAATAGTTAATAAACCATTAGGGAGTAGACGGATCAAAGTACATAACGGAACTGGTTCAACTCCTGCCGAGTACATGACATTATCGAGACCGTTTTCTAACGTCAGTTACGGTCGCTGCTTAGCATACGGATGTCGCGCAGTGACTAATGAGATATCATTTGATTTGTATCGACTAACTCTAACATTTATTACCATATAATTTGAGATTGAGTGCAAGACCAAAAAGTTATAGACGATTTAGTGAGCGTTAAAATGTGAACATGTGTGAACTTTCTAAGAATGCCTAAATATAGGGCAAGTAAGCGGCTAAAATCCTATACAGAACGTGTTCAAAATGAAAAGCGACTTGAAGAGGCTTCAGAAAAACCCAAGACTACTTCGACTCAGTGAACGAGAGGTTGGCGGCAGCGGTGCAAAGAGGAGGATGTCGCGCGTAAATGGGCGAAAATAAATAAACAATCCTTTCCAAATTTCTAATAGTGTTTCATTTACTACCTCGCGGCACCAAAGACCTTTCACGTAAAACATTTGCGGTTATACCGAGTACAGCCTACCCCGATTTTTTAAATATTATTTTCACTCTATTGAAGATATTCATAACCTGAATATAATTTGTCTATTATCCTTATTATGCCGACCTCGATAATTAGTTTGTATAAGACATAACATATAAAATGGACCGATATATAAAATAAATCGAACCCGTATACGTTTAATTCGACTATTCTTGGTATAACGCATGACTTAAATTCGGGGTGGCATATATGCTAACCTGACTCATTACCTACCTATATTCATATAAATCTTGAAAGACTTTGTTTCTGGGGTGAGAGATATCGTTTCACTATCAATAGATCTAGATAGTTGTTTTTTAAAATCTTATTTTGATTAATGTCCTGGCGAAGTTGAACTATAGGCTATATATATTGTGCCACCTAACCAGGACACAGACACACACATCTAACATCATTCTCTACGACATTAAAAACGTACTTAAACATTCATACTCTATCCAGGATAATACCAGGGACCCCTTAACCTCAAGGCTAATACTTGGAGAGGTGACCGTAAAAAAGTGGAGTGCATTTTTTAAGACACGAAACTTTTAGAAAATATTGACTGGAGAACCTCAGTTTCAGTTGCCAAGTATTGCGATCAATATAAGAGATGGCAAACTTATTTTTTTCTGTTAGCGGAGGATTTCAGCTTTAACATGGCGCTTGCTGTATGATCTAATTCGATGAGGGTGGTAGCTACATAAATGAAAAGAAAATATGCGTTGCCAATATGTGCAGCCAAGGTTTATTAAGATATATATTTAAATAGAGGTCCTTGCGACCCACAATTTGATGTAACTTTCAAGCTTTAACTCCCTAAGGTCGGCAATAATATCAAAATTACTACCGGAAGTAAGGTTACCCCCGCCGCCGTCGGATCAGGTTTTCACAAGGCAACAGCGGCAGGCGCCTATTGTCGCGATAAATAGTATTTTACTTCCCTCGCATACCGAAGGGAAGTAGGTATTGTATTCGAGAAAAAATCATCCTCCGGGATTTTCTCGGATTTTGACGTTTCAGAACAGGGAGATTACGAAAATATAGGTTTTCAATTCCGTCAGTCTGTCTGTCGGTCTGTTGGTGAATTAACTAAAAAACTACTTGACGAAGAGCAGTCAAATTTGGTAGGTAGTTGACGCTACGTCAGCGAAGAAATGGTTAAACTTTCACTGGAAAATATGCAGGGTGGACCGTCTAAAGGGAATAAATAATGAAAAAAATTCTTTTTTGCTCAAATTTAAAATGTCCATGTTTCATGACACGATAAACCTATTTCGGAAAAAAAAATTGAAAATTTTAGACAAATTTTCTACCACTAAAATAGACGAAAAAAAATGTTTTTCTTTGTTCAAATTTAAAATTTCCACGTTTCGTGGCATTCCAAACCTATTTCAAACCAACATTTTTGAAAAATTTTTTACCACTAAAATAAACGGAATTTTTTTTTCTTTGTTCAAATTTAAAATTTCCACGTTTCATAGCGTTCTAAACCTATTAAAAAAAAACAGAAAATTTTACCTATTTCGTAAAAAAAATGCAACATTTTTTACCATTTTGGAAAAATATTTTACCACTAGAATAGATGGAAAAACATTTTTTTTGCTCAAATTTAAAATTTTCTCGTTTCATGACATTCTATACTTACATAATATTTCAGAAAAAAAAATTTTGAAAATTTTTTGCACAGTTTTTGGAAAATTTTTTACCACTAAAATAGATGGAAAAAATTTTTTCTTTGCTTAAATTTAAAATTTTCACATTTCATGGCATTATGAACCTATTTAAAAAAAATAAACTTTTAAATTTGTAATCTTTTTTTACCACTACTATAGGATAGAAGGAAACTTTAGTTTCTGCTCGAATTTAAAATTTCCACGTTTCATAACATTCTAAACCTGCTTCAGAAGAAAAAAAAAATTGAAAATTTTCTTACCAACATTTTTGAAAAATTTCAAAAAAAATGAAATTTTTTAACCACTACTATACTTCCACTCCACTACGTGAATGTGGAATTGAAAATGTGACAGATGGCAATAATATTCGGCATATGCACCTATTGAAAAATGTACAGGGTGGTCATCCCAAGAAATAATTCAGTCATGGTGGACATTTGTAAAGGTATGTGCGCAAGCCTTCCATATTTGGCACCTGTCATTTAGTATTGAACTCTTGCTGTTGGATGAGCACTCTGTATATTTTTTTGACCAAAACTTATCAGGTTTTCTTTGTGATAATAGTGCCAACTATATTCCGTTTATTATTTTCAATGTCATCTCGTACTTAATTATTAATTTTTTAGAGTGACCGCCATGCACAAATAAAGAGGGAAGTTCTGTGTAAATACCTTTACCGTTTCGTCCTTTAAAAATGAGCTCTACTTTTTATTATGGTCAAATATCAAATAATACTGAGCCACTGATTCGTAATTAGAGCGTTACCTGTAAATTAAACAAAAATGTAAGTAATTCAAAATTTTAACCCGATAATTTTACAACATTATCAAATATGGATAAAACTTTGTATTCATTTTCAGTAGAGCTAGACAGTTGAGATTTGACACACTCATACACTTATTTATATTTAAATAAAAAATAAAATCCATCAAATATTGCTACCGAAGTGAGAAAAACTGTTAAATGTTAGGAATCTAGAAATTTGAAATAATTGCTCATAGATAATGTTTTACAAGCAAACGAACAAATTCGAAACAAAAAAATTTGTTTTTAAGTTGAGAAACGGGAGTAAAACTCTGAAAGTAAACTTACCTCCAGACGAAAATTACAAGCTTTAGTCATTTTTAGGTAAGTAGAGTATTACTATAGTGTAAGTGTTAAAACGACAATTTTTGATTAAGAATGTAACTAATTTTAGTACATACCTACTTACCTATGTTTATTTTTAGAAAAGTAATAGTTATGATTTAATAAAGATTTCTGTTATTTTTGGTGTAGCTTGGCGAAGGATTTAACTTACAAACATGTTAACTAGTAGCATTGAAGATGTTTTTACAAGAGAAAATATATATTGACGGTGTATTCCTGATGAGAAATAACGTCTACTATAATAAATGGTACTTCTGAAAATATAAATTACCTAAATATACCATAAATATGTAAGTCTACCTGACCTTAATCTAAAACATGATTCTTCTATAATTGTACAAAAAGAATGTACTACACACATGGTTAGATTGAACACTTTTGGCGAAATGCCAAAATAGCGGCTCAATATTTAGACCTTCCTAATGATGCTCACTCAGTACACGGGTCATTGTATCAGGCGCTCTTCTGCCTCACTACTAGCAGAGGTGCCGGAGCTGATATAACAAATTCTATGGTGGTTTAAAATCTACCACCGTAGCAGAGAGATATGACTAACAATCAATCGAAAATAAAGAAAAATGATGAACAAGATTCTGGTCGCTCACACACACCCCACTAGTGTGTGAGTCGGGCGAATACGTAAATAATTTGATACGTAACAAAAGTACCCCCCCCCCCCCAGTTTTCGAGGATGCTGAACACAATGGCGGTGGTAGAATGTCTCTTTGGTTACGCAAACCGCCAAACGGCCAAAAACAACCCCCAAAGGGGGTTAACTCCCGCAACCCCTCTAATGGCTAATAATCATCCCCGGAATGGGTGAAATTCTTTTTTTTAATAGGGATTGAATAAAAAAAAACATATCATTCCGTGCAGGTCCCGTGAAAGAAAAAACGGAGATGCGATGGTTGTTAGGCATTAGGAATTGGAAGGGATTGAAAAAATATCCAGTACCACCATTTGCTCAGCCTCCTCGAAAACAGGAGGTATATACATTTTGCCGATGATGTTAAAACAAGATTTTCTCCCCTTTAGGGGTTAATTATTGGCCATTGAAGGGGTTGCGGGGGGTCTGAATAAATATTCAGCATCACCATTGTGCTCAGCATCCTCGAAAACGGAGGATATACGTTTTGCCTCTAGTTAATATAAAAAAAAATGTCACCCCATCCGGGGGTGATTAATGGCCATTGGAGGGGTTGCGGGGGTGGGAATAAATATTCAGCTCAGCATCCTCGAAAACGGGGGGTAGAATATTTTTGAGCAGTGAAAATTATATCCTTAGCGTTTAACCCCGTTTGGAAGTGGTTTTTGACCGTTTGGGGGGTTGCGCAACCCCAAAGAGACATTCTACCACCTTCATCGTGTTTAGCATCCTCGGAAAATGGGAGGTTCTTTTGTTATGGATAAAATTATTTACCATTTTCGGGGTTTTGTTCCGACTCACACACGCCACTAAAGGACATATATTCTCATGAACAATAATACAAAAATAAGCCAAAACGATTCCGATTGGCGAAGAATGTACAGCAATTGACTTCTTCTGAAAGCTATTCTGTTTTCTTTAGGTATTTCCAGTTCTGCTTAGCTAAGTTAGGGGAATCTGTTATTAATATTTATGATAGATAAATATTTCAAATTAGTCCTCATTCTTTGTGCAACACCGAAAAATTTTCCGGACCGTTCGGGAAATGACAATTTTTTGCAAAGTAAGCGGGTGAAATGCAACTTTTCATATCAGCAAGTGAAGCATCAATTAATGACTAAGTAACCTCAGTAAAAAACATGGAAATATCGAAAAAAATCTAGTCTACAGGCAGTATTTTAAAGGTTCTGAAAAATCCCAACCCATGGGACTTTAGCTAGGTATGTGTCGTTTTAAATGCAAAATATAATATTGCCGACAGATTTAGAATTAATTTAAATACTACAGTTGCAAAAATCCAACAAATGACAACAAAATAGTCCATTTCTAATGAAGGCTATTAAATTAGTTCCATTTTCTCTTAAACACTTTTTACGGAATTTATAAGAGTTAATCAGTGATGAGATATGAAAAAATCATTGCTGTTAATCTTTTTCTCAAACTGCACTCAACGTTGATGGCGACATCGTTCGATACAAAAATAATTTTTGAAACTGCACTAAATATTTACTGAAGAAAGTTCATGGGATGTTTTTCGTAATAAACACCCACAAGGAGACTCAGCACACCTGTTCGTGGAGAGAATACTTCGAGACCGATCCACTACAGCGTACATTAATCAGAATACCCAATTTCAAACTTGACGGAAAATTCCTCAGATCCAAAATTTTTAAAAAACGACCTTGGTGGGCATCGCCAAGGAGGTCGCTCGAATGCGTTGCGGCAGAGAAAGGTATTATTAGGTTCTATGCGGTTAGTACCTTTGAGAACTCGAAAGCCTAATAGAACTTATATGTAAGCTTCTCGAAACAACCATCCTGACGAATGATACAATTGCCTGCAAGGAATGTTAGCAAATCAAAGCGATTCGATATTAAAAGCGCATTAACAAAAATATATCTAAGATTGACGATCTGTGTGCGATTCTGTGGCGTGAATCGGATAACTGAATTCGCGGGCCAACTTTGGTCTCATCACGCCTGTAATAGTATTCCGATTACTCACAGAATTTATCGAAGGCTATTATAGTCTAAAAAGTGTCATTCAAATGCTAATTTATAAGTCGACGATCTGAGCAGAAGTGTACCACTAGAGAGCAAGATACAACAGAAAGCAGATATAGTAAAGATCACGGTAAGAAAACTTTTCCATACTCATCTTTGGGGGGTATTAAGAGTTGTAAGACTCAGCCTGAGAGTGGAGGCAGCCACAGACCGCAGCGAAGGCACGTCTGTTGCCAAATTGATTTAATGATTGATTTGCCAGTGTAAGGTGGACATTGCTGCCGATTCCTAGCATGGAGATTTGTTCCACCACACAGCCCGATCGCCCGCCGAACGGCCGACTGCAGTCGCCCAATCGTCTGTTACATATTCATGCGATGACCGGGCGGCTCCACACGACCGACCAACGGATGAACCAATCGTGTGCCGGAACAAACCCCCGATGCTTTCATATACCGCCGGACTGGCTGCATATGCTGGATTGGACATTGGACATGCTTATTGTTAGCAGCGAGAGCCGCATGACATAACGTATGGGGTAAGAATATAGGATGGAGCGTGAAGGTGTTTGTTGTGAGATGCTAGTTCTTGGTTTCCATCTGTCTTCATCGAAGGGGAAGTGTAGGCGTTTGTGAGATGCTTCTTTTAGGTTTTCGTGCTTCTTTTAACTTTCAGGTTTCTGTCTGTGATCATCTCTCCTGTTCTTCTTCTGAGTTTTCTGTTTCTTCTGTTTCTGAGTCTGGCAGTGTATATCCTTGATATTTTTTATTGTATTCCGTCTTTTGTTGTACCGTTCTTTCCCAGTGTGTATAAATCTTTCCTAGCTTATTCATAATCCTCTCGATTGTTGTTATCCATGTGTAGCATTGTAGTTATAAATTCTTGACATGTTCCTCTAGCAGTGATGAGTTCAGCCACAAAACCACTGCAAATAAGGGTAAAGCCGCTTTACAAACATACACCACTTCTGATTTATCTGAACAATTTTGTTACGCTGTTTACAATAATTCGAATTCATGTCACGTTATCGACACCAGAAACATAGAAAACAACACCACCTAGGTAAAATCTGTCTAAAACTTCATTGTTAAATATTTATTTTCTATTTGCGATTGCAGTTTCGTAATTTCTAGACTACACTTGTAAACAGGATAAATACATAAATTGTTAGGTATTGAAACATTACAAGGGATTATATTAATCAGCTATGAGTAAACAAACTGGGCAAGTTGGCTATTACCACATCTGGGCGAGACTTTATATGTCGAATTGGTCATTATTCTTAATAGCATTTGGGTTACTACAATGTTCGTAGATTTAATTGTCTCTAAAACTTCCAATTTATCTATTAACAGAAAAATTTAGCCGGTTTCTAAAAAATGGTTCGCAAATTTTAAATTGCTTTTAATAATTTTAAATGATCTGAAATGTTCAGTGTATTGTATATTTCCGATGTTTAAAAAAATTATAACCCTCCTCAAAAAGCGATAAGGGCTCATCAGATAGGGTGGGACTTTTCAAACCTTTAATACTATTACATATGCAGGGCCTGTATACCAACTTTTAGCTCTACTTTATTTATTTCAACTTCCATCCCTAATGTTACTGAGTTATAAGGTAATTCGCCAAATTTACTAGGAGACTGTGGACCTCATATTATCGGAAAATATGAGATCTGGTTAATTCAGGTTTGAATTGTTCTGGATATACATAGAATACTACGCATCTATTATTCGGTAACATTATTCCCAACGCTGAATGAATGTGCAAATGATACATCAATTAAACATCTTGGTGAAAAATATCATCATTTTTCTATATTTTTTATATTATACGGGATACTTAAAATATATGTATTTTGATATGGCTTGCACTTGATAATTCCATAGCTTCTTTAGGAAGTGCTTCAACAAGTTGTTGTGTTGTTGTAGCCGGTTCTATCGTTGTTATATACAGTTCTAGCAGCTAAAAACTTGAGAAAACATTGATATGCGCCAACGATTTTTAAAAATATAACCATCCAGAGTTTTAAATATGTATAGGAAGATTTTCTAATTTATGACAGAAAATTGCACCTTTCGTATTTTGCCTAAGAAGCCAGAGGTGGAATACTCGTACTTATTTTTACTCTTTAACTTTGACATAGATATGTTTCTAAATTTGAGGTAATATTTTCAATCTCCTTAAAACAATATACCCTTGTATGGTACCGACAAAACGACCTGTCTTCGACAAAAAATAATTTTTGCACGAAATATTTGTTTACTCTTTTCCACATGTTATAGTGCCGGACCAATAACTGTTTTAACAATATAATATTAAAGATTTCGTATATGTTACGATTAATACTTGGTCCCTTAAAACCCATGCTTAATATGGTATGTATGATAATATGTATGCCTGAGTAAAACTGCGACTTCAGCACTGAGTTTAGAAAGCACGAAGAGTCACTCTAATTATATACTGTCTTATACTGAGTATTTGAGAATGTCTTGAAACCACTCCATTAATAAAGATATGACTAATTGTATGTTTTATATATATTATGTATTCTGCTCTGATCTTACAATAAAAAATATCAAAAACAAGAAATTTCAGCTATGCCTGGTGGTAATGGTTATATATTTAAGAATCACCTTGGCCCTGTATAGATCTTTACTATCCGATATCAATGATTTTCGATAGCCTTTTTATTAATATGTTATTTAGCATTTTAACATCTCTGTATATTATAATATACAGCGATAAATTACCAATAAATTCTAGATAAACGGGAATTCACACACAATGCTAGTTTATAACCTAATTCTTATAATCCACACAAATTAGATCGAAAAAATATCAATACAAGAAAAACTTCATAAACAGTTGCAACAACTGTATTTTGGGTATATATTTTTAATAGGGGTAGGGATGAATATCTGAAGAGTTTGTATCTATCGAGCATTCCATGCCTTTTCAAATAAAACCCAGCGGGTACCCGGCGCAGGTTTTTCATTTATATCCCCAGAATGTATCAATATATGTTAAACTTGTAGGGGAGAAACATATTGTTTTGGAGATGATTGAAGAAATCGTCGAAGAAGACGCTGCAACGAAATGAAATATATATGAGTTTTAGTGAGATAGGCCTTAGGGAAAAACTACTTAAAAAAAACAATGGTCTCTATCTTCTTGATAAAATGAAAGTAAGATATTTTACTGAATACAAAGTTTTAAAAAACTGATCATAAAAAATTGGCAAAAAATGTGTCTTGTAGAGATTTAGCTAATGTATTTCTAGAGAATAGTAACGTAAACTGAATTATTAATAAGATGTTTGCAGCAAAAG
Source organism: Stenurella melanura (assembly GCA_963583905.1). NCBI lineage: Eukaryota > Metazoa > Arthropoda > Insecta > Coleoptera > Cerambycidae > Stenurella > Stenurella melanura. Next base: position 18,487,538 of record OY757309.1, read on the forward strand.
AATGTGCGCATTTTACGATGCACATTTTAAAACAACTCTCTGCTGCATGCTTCTCTTACAGGAATACTAATAAGAAATATAAGGCGACATAGTATTTCTTAAAGAAAATACATTTCTGAATATTTATGTCTCTGTTCAATTTTATCATAGGATAAAGCATTCTGCAGATATAGGCGAGAACCCAGCGCTCTGTTGAGGTTGCTTTCTCACTATAAAATGAATGAAAAGATATATTCCTACCCCTGAATAGAATATAACCCCAAAATATAAACCTTTTGTAATTTGTTTCTATATTTCTTAATTTACGTAAATTACTAATCAACTCTGTTCCGATGAGACACATTCATATTTTGAGTTAGAATAAAGCTAATCTGTACCATAAGAACATCACTAAGTGCGCTACAAAATATATTGTTCATATTCAATTGTGGTTGTATCGCTAATTAAAATCAATTACAATTATGCTTTTCCTGCTGTTGGTTTTTACTTTTTACCATCTATTTGTAACAAAGTACAGAGACTGGTTCAATTAATATAACGTATATTTTGCTAGTTACTGCTAACAATTTCAGCAGACAGAATAAATACCTAAATAATTAATTGCCATAAGTAGGCTCAATTAAGCGCTTATTCTAGACACTCCAACAAAATAAGAAAACACGTCTTATTATCACCTTTCGATCGATACTTATGAGGCAGTAGTTATTTAGAATATGATCATATCATGTATGAAATCTTCAGTTGCTTCTTATTCGACTAATACTTTACAGAATTTAATAACAAGTGATATACAAAACAACAATGTAACAATGTGCTAATGAGGACTAAAATGTACGACAGTGTGCGGTGGATGACGTATATCGGTGTCAGAGCTCGATCCTCCAGGTTCTTGCTCTGTCGAATTTTGAGTAGAGGTATTGTGGTGGTGGCATTTAGGAATGACACCTGTAATTCTAGAGTCAGAACTTATAGCTCTCTCTAACCGACCCCTTGAATGTGGACAATCTCTTCTTCTTGACCTGGATCTGTGCGTGCAATCGGATGCATTCGAACTACGTCTCTTGGAAGCTGGTGGGCAGTGGGTATAATGTGTGGGGAGTTGTTGAGCTGAACCACCTGAAAATACACGTATGAGTTAAAAACAAGAATATAAATTAAATTGGCAATTTTATGTAGATCATATCACAGCTTTTAAGGCTAATGTTATTATAAAAATATGTAAAAATTAATTTTATATTTCACTTGCTTATAATTTGTTGTTTATTGCTTGGATGCGATATATAAACAAGGCCATTATATCCTAGGGCCAAAAGAAGCGGACGGAATGATTAGGTCCGCTTATTATGCCCTCCAATCCTCACTTTTGAAAAACATTGAAAAATATTGAAAAAGCAAATTTATCAAAGACGTAGATTCTTTAATGCGATTAGTTACACAGGTACAAAATTTGTTACATGGGAAACCCATTATTTGGAACACTTAAAATTAAAAGTACAGTTGAAGAAGGATCCAATGAAGGTGATGATACGTTTCCCGAACCCTGCACATTACTTTGAATTATTTCAACTTTGTCATTACCAGAATCTCAATACCTTGGATTTTTCAAGAGATATTCTTTTGAAGATTGTTTGAGAAAGGCCTCCAGCCGATTATAATCTCCTACACAAAAAGTTGAAAATTACAATAATAGGTACGTACCAGTTCGTGAAAATGAACCATTAGAACTGTCTCGCTGACAGTTACAGAATTTCTGTTTATCTATTGTTGAAATTTCTCATATTATTTCTCATACAGTGATCGCGATTTGTTTCTGCGGCCCTCTGGTCGGGAATTTGTGGAATTTCTTCGTCCTGCATTATCCATTAGAAAGGTTTCAACACACTTTATTACTTCACAGACAAAAATAAATAAAATAATAGTCGCATCGTTATGGATACAAAAACAAACGCAAGGTCCGACAACCGCAAAGTCATATCTTTTTATAAATTATTAAATTCTGCAACGGTCACGTTTTGTAAGAACACTCAGTGCCTTAAATTAGATAAAGCGCGCGACTATTATATTCATTATTTTAAATTTAAATTGTAGGATAGTGGTCTGAGCATTATACGCGTTTAAATTTTATAGGCTAGTCATGACATATGCTTGACCAATAGCGTAGTAGCATGTACGACGAAGATTAGAGAATAGTATACGATATACGCGCCGACTTTGGCAGAGAGGAGACGCTAAAAAAGATGGCGTAGAAGCGGTTGGCCGGTAGGCCGTAAGAATTAAAAAGCCGCCATACTTTTGTAAATATTTGTATATAGTAAAAAGTAACTGCGAATAGAATCAGTAAAGTAGTTATTTTAGTTTATATGTTCTGTGTTATAGTGTAATATTGCCCATAGTACAGCAAGGCTTTATGTTAAATTGTGCATCAGAGTAATGTGTAAATCACAAAGTGCAAATATTTAATAATTAATTAAATGACAGAATGAATCTGTATTAAATAGCAGTGATTAATCTGAATTAGTTGCTTTGATGCCATCCATGATTATTGGTGATTTTAATTACCTGGTTTGTACGTTCATTTTTGTTGAGTGCCATACGTTTATTGACCTTCATGTGTCCAGGAATGAAACTGTAAGTTTTTTATTTTATTACTAGTTGTGGTAGCTCAAAAGACTACGCGCGTGGAAATCAACATTTTTAGTGTTGTTAAGGAACTAGTTTCGTGATTAATTTTTTCTTCCTGAGTGAGATCGGTAGACAATTTGATGGCTTTCATGTTCGTTGTAGACATTGACTAGATTTGTTGACAGTTTCAATGCCCCAATAGGCATACATAGTGGCTTGATTAGTGTGTGCTCGCTAGTAACATTTAAAGTTGTTCAAAAACAATAGAAAAACCGTTACGCGCCGAAAGCTTTTTGTATGTCTCCCCAATTTGGGTATTCGGTTGTGAAACCCTTTGAAGGTTAAAATTTAGCGTGCCATGTCAGTTTATGTAATTAGTTTAACTGGTTAATCCTTGTTAAAATGCTATTTGTTGTACAGTTCCTAGTAATTTTAGTGAGCAAGTTATAAGTTTTCTTAGAACTGTCATTGAGCTCAGGCCTGACGATACAAAATATTGTATCGATTTATCTCTGTAATACTATTTTTGGACTAGAGTATTTTGTTTGTTTTTTTGTAATTCCGAATTGTTAATAGATTATTTGTTACTTCCCTCGCATACCGAAGGGAAGTATTGTATTCGAGAAAAAATCATCCTCCGAGATTTTTTCGGATTCTGACGTTTCAGAACACGTAGATTCCGAAAATATAGGTTTTTCAATTCCGTCAGTCTGTCTGTCTGTCTGTCTGTCTGTCGGTCTGTCTGTCTGTCTGTCTGTCTGTCTGTCTGTCTGTCTGTTGGTGTATTTACTAAAAAACTACTTGACGGAGAGCAGTCAAATTTGGTAGGTAGTTAACCCTACTGTCAGCGAAGAACTGGTAGAATTTTCACTGAAAAATATACAGGGTGGACCGTCTAAACGGAATAAATAGTGAAAAAAAATTTTTTTTGCTCAAATTTAAAATTTCCACGTTTCATGACGCGCTAAACCTGTTTCAGGAAAAAAAATTTTTGAAAAAATTTTTACCAAGATGAAAAAAATTTTTTTTTGCTCAAATTTAAAATTTCCACGTTTCATGACGCGCTGAACCTATTTCAGGAAAAAAAAATTTTTGAAAATTTTTTTCAAACATTTTTGAAAAAATTTTTACCAAGTTGAAAAAAATTTTTTTTTGCTCAAATTTAAAATTTCCACGTTTCATGACGCGCTAAACCTATTTCAGAAAAAAAAAATTTTTGAAATTTTTTTTCACATTTTTGAAAAAAATTTTACCAAGTTGAAAAAAATTTTTTTTTGCTCAAATTTAAAATTTCTACGTTTCATGACACGCTTAACCTATTTCAGGAAAAAAAATTTGAAAATTTTTTTCACCAATATTTTTGAAAAAATTTTTACTACTAAAATAATTTTTTTTTCTTTCTTCAAATTCAAAACTTTCACGTTTCATGGCATTCTAAGCCTGATTAAAAAAAAAGTTTTTTGAAATTTTATCACTAAGATAGAATTTTTCTTTCTTTGTTCAGATTTTAACTATCCACGTTTCCATGACATTCTAAAACTATTCAAACAACTTTAAAAATGTTTTTGAAGAATTTTTTTAAAAATTTGAAAACATTTTTAATCCATTTATGTATCACTACTATAGAACAGATGAAAAATTTTTTTTTGCTCAAATTTAAAATTTCCACGTTTCATGATATTCCAAACCAATTTCGGAAAAAAAAATTTGCAACATTTTGTTACCAGTTTGGAAAAAAATTTAACACCAGAATGCTCAAATTTAAATGACATTCTAAACCTAGGTATTTCAGAAAAAAAAATTTGAAAATTTTTTTCACCATTTTTCAAAAAGTTTTTACCACTAAAATAGATCGAATTTTTTTTTATTTGCTCAAATTTAAAATTTTCACGTTTCATAGCATTCTAAACCTATTTTAAAAATACATCATTTTTAATTTTTAAACTTTTTTTAGCACTACTATAGAACAGAAGGAAACTTTCCTTTTTGCTCTAATTTAAAATTTCTATCTTTGACATTTTAAACCTATTTCAGAAGAAAAAAATTTGAAAATTATTTTACCATCTTTTGAAAAATTTTAAAAAAATGAAATTTTTTAACCACCACTATACTTCCACACCATTACGTGAATGTTGGATTGAAAATGTGACAGATGGCAATAACATCTGGCATATGCACCTATTATACTTTTATTGAAAAATGTACAGGGTGGTCATCCCAAGAAATAATTCAGTCATGGTGGACATTTGTAAAGGTATTTGCATAAGCCTGCCATATGTGGCACCTGCTATTTAGTATTGAACTTTTGCTGTTGGATGAGCAATCTGTATATTTTTTTGACCAAAACTTATCAAGTTTTTTTTGTAATAACAGCAATAACTCTACTCCGATTATTATTCTCAATGTCATTTCGTAATTATTATTTTTTTAGAGAGACTGCCATGAACGAGGGAAGTTCTGTGTAAATACCTTTACCGATTTTTTTAGTAGTTGTTTAATTTCAATAAGCTACCACTCATTTAAACTGGGATAGCTCGGTGTTTCCTCATTTTGCCGGGCCGACATATAGTTTAAAGTGAGCAGAAATTGTGTATTATTTGATTTCCAGTAACTAAAAATAAGGTGGCGTTCAACTCTCGTTTTTGTTGAGCCTTGTAGAGCTGTGTATTTATTTTTTGGTAATTTCCTGTTATTAGGTATTTGCCAAGGTAAGTGATAACCAATATTAAGCCAAGCTATCAAGGATAATCTGCCCCCTGAGGTCTTAAGCTCTATTTTGAATTTTAATTATGATTGCGGATTTAATATAACTAAAAGGCAAGGTTATAATTCATGTATTACATTGTATACATCACTGGTGATATAGAATGTTTATACCCTTGTGTGACTTTCTATTCTCGGGTCAAGGCCCTCGGATAGAAATTCTTCATTAACATCTCTATATCGCCCTTGGTATATAAATAACTATTAAATATTGTTATTTAAATGTAAACATTTTATTGGTGATATATTTCCTTAAGAATTCCACTTGACAATGTACTCAAAAACACCTGAAAAATACCAAGTTACAATATCATCATACTTAGAGATTATAGTACCCTTCTGAATCGAAGTAAGCTTGCAATGAGAAATATCTAGCTGAATTACCCGCAGTTTGCCATCACTTATATTACATGTAAATTAAAGGCATTGGATCAAATTACAGCGCAATACTCATAAAAGGCAGCCATATAGGTTCCTAAAGAACTACCTTACTCTTCAATAATAGGGATCAATGCTATGTTATTTTATGCCGCTAAAAATTTTCCATTAAGGTGAGTAAATAATGTTCTTATAGTATATACGATCTCAATTGGGACAGCATAAAAACAAAAACTCGGAGTAAAGTCGGCATCTCCTTTATGGGACATAGGCGGCGGCAGTAGAAATATAAAAATTGCTTTAAATACTAAATAATAATTTTTTAATTGTTAGAGATATGGATTTCTATAATACCTTTATTCAATAGAAGTAGTTAATGAAAAAACATATTTATTACATTTGATACGTCACATAAATGATATATTATATAATAATAATAATATTTATTTATTTACAGCAACAACAAGTATCAAAAGTACACTGAAAATAGTAGAAAAATCACAGTAAATAAATAAGTTACTCAATAAGTGTATAAAACACTTGTTTCGAGAACGTAATACATTAATATATAGATAGGTACATCGTAAAATTAAAATTATACTATATGAAAACCATACATGTGTAGTATGCATACATTATTTAATGCAATTAAATATAAATACAAACTAACATTTGGATAAAACTAATTATTTAAAGATTACTAAGCCTACTTCATGGACCAAAACAAATAAATGAACATACAAACATACACATATATACGTGCACACAATGTTCACGTATGGGCCCAATTGTGACCTATTTCGTGTGCATCAAAGTGGATTGTGACCTAGTTTGAAATTGTGACCTATTTTTCGATAGGTCACAATTTTTTAATAGCATATTCGTAATCTACGACCCCATATTACTCTAAAAAACAGAACTTCAAAAAATCGTCGATTTTATGCCACAATTGGGTTTCGTACATATTATGTAAAATACGTGTAGGTAACTGACTTGTGACCTACTGCAAATTAAATTACCAGCGCCCTCTACATATGGGTATAGTTAAAAATTGTGACATATTTCGTGACGTCAAAGATAGGTCATCATTTTGAATCATCAAGGAAGATGTGAAACTGAATTGGAAATGCCAGAAGTTGTCTTTTACTGTATTAGTGCTTTTCCTGAGTGCATATCTACCAAAAGAATTAGAACTGATTTAACAGTTCATAAATAACAATTTTCAATAAAACATTTAATCAAAAACTTACTCATATATTATCACAAGAAGAAAAATTATATTTTGTGTAGAAATGCATGATTGAAAGAGTTGTGCATTTATTAAGTTACTGTTAAAGATACACTTGTCCAATTGAAACTAAAAATATCGATAAAAATGTAGGTACGGCAAGAGGTTTATGGCATATAATAAGTTATAATATATTGTTAATGTATAGTCATCCCAATCCTATACGTAAAAACCGCTGCCTAAGGAATCACTACTTCCACATCCAGATTTTTCAGCCAAGTCACTTTAAAGGAAACATCTTGACTGAATTTGCACTCTAATCATAGAATTTTAATATTTGGGGCAGATGTCATAGAAAAGTTTGAGGTGATGGTGTCTACCATATACTTTAAAAATGAAGTTTCTAGTTTACACTACTTATTTTCCCCTATTCACAACCTACCGACTCCCACCCTTCAATGGACTCATCTCAATCAGATCTGGTACTAACTTTAAAGTGAATATCTCAATTCTATATTAACAATCTCATTAATAATGGAGTGAAGGGTTTGAAAAACATTAGAAAGAAATTTAAGCGGTCGGTATCTAGTATATACACCAAATTCCTAATTTCTGTACTCTTACCAGCTTGCTTTACCTATTTTCCCCTATTTAACCCCCAACCCTTCAATGGAATCATCTCAAAATATAATCTAGTTCCAGATGTCGTTATATCACATACGTGTACCAAATTTTCAGTGAATATCTCAATTTTATTTTATTAACCCATTTAATAATGGAGTAAGGGTGGTGGGAGTGGTTGAAAAATATTATTAAGAAAACTGAAGCCTCGGCCTCTAGGACATACACCGAATTTCAAGTTTCTGTACTTACCAGCATGCCTTACTTATTTTCCCCTACCTACTCCTATTTAACCAACAACCCTCCAACGGAATCATCTCAAAATATAATCTAGTTCCAGATGTCGTTATAATATATACGTGTACCAAATTTCAAGTGAATATCTCAATTTTATTTTATCAACCACTTTAATAATGGAGTAGGGGGTTGAAAAATATTATAAAAAATCTGAGGCCTTGGTTTCTAGTACATGCACCGAATTTCAAGTTTCTGTACTCATAGCAGCTTGCTTTACCTCTTTTCCCCTATTTAACCCTATTTAACACGATTTAACCCCCAACCTTTCAAAGGAATCATTTCAAAATATAACCTAGTTCCAGATGTCGTTATATTGCATACGTGTACCAAATTTTAAGTGAATATCTCAATTATATTTTATCAACCCCTTTAATATTGGAGTAAGGGTGGTGGGGGATTGAAAAATATTATTAAGAAAACCGAGGACTTGGTCTCTAGGAATTACACCGATTTCAAGTTTCTGTACTGTTACCAGCATCCCGTACTTATTTTTTTCCCTATTTACCCCTATTTAACCCACAACCCTTCAACGGAATAATCACAAAATATAATCTGGTTCCAGATGTCGTTATAATACATACGTGTACCAAATTTCAAGTGAATATCTCAATTCTATTTTATGAACCCCTTTAATAATGGAGTAGGTGTATTGGGGGGTTGAAAAATATTGTAAAAAATCTGCAGCCAGTACATGCACCGAATTTCAAGTCTCTGTACTCATACCAGCTTGCTTTACCTATATTAAGGCTACGTTTATTGTCTAGTGACCTACCTCTCGTTCTATCTTCTAGCGGCACAGTTATGTTATCTTAGATGGCAGTTGCATAGATGGTATATAATCTTTTCGAAGGGGTGTAAAGCAGCGACAGTTTTGTTTATCAAATGTTAGGCCATCATACTATGAACTTTGCAATATCATGATGATAGGCAGGTAGAAAATTTTTACTATTCTATAAAGGAAAGACTCGGCGGAATTTTAAAGGGGAAACTCGTTTCCTGGCATCGGTAATTGGTCTCAGCAGCGGAAATAGGTCGACGTTAAATAAACAAATGTCAAAAAAGCTTTGTCTATGAACTTCAAATAAACAATATTTCATTCGTTACTATCCGAGTTTTCAGAAGTTGAATCGGTATTTTTATCAATAATAATTGGATTGATTGCTGGTAATATAGAATATTCATTTTCCTTTTTTATCACATGAGATACACACTTCCTCCATATATCGCTTTTGCTTATTTCGTCTACTATTATCTTTGTTCTTTAGGACAGACTCACTTAATGGTGGGGATTGATTATATTGACGTAGTCTTATTTTTACATCAACCGACACCATTTCAATGGGGTTGAAAACCCAATAATATGGAGGCAGACGTAAACTGGTACGATCGTGTGCTTCAAAAATTTTTTCGAAGGCATGTTCCTTTTTAAAGTTTTGCTTTCCAATCAGTTCTAATAAAGTCTCTTTTGTATTTTTTTTCTGGTATTTCCAAGCCTGCACCTTTCATAAATTCAATGATATCGACTTTTCTTGTGTTGGTGTTTGGAATTTTTGTGTGTTGCTGCGAATGGTATGACGCATTGTCCATAAAAATTACAGAATTTCGTGGGCTATTTGGTAACAGCCGTTCCTTTGCTCACTTCGGCGGAGGATTGCTTGATATTTTTAGCAGACAATAATAACGCATTTGGATTAAAGCCGGTTTTACTTCCAGCATGTAGAATTATAATTCTTTTTCCCCTAGAACATGGAGCACTTAAATTACACTTTTTATGTTATCTACCCAACCGTATTGAACTACATCATGGGTGTCAAACCATGTTTCGTCAAGACAAATTATGTCTCTATTTGCATCTCGCTATTGTTTTATTTTACGCAGGTATTCGTGTCGATCAACGATGCGTGCTGATTCCATAACTACGATTCGTTTATCCAATTTTTGTACCTAAAACAACAATCGAGCAAAACGTTTCGCAAAGTATCTAATGATTTATAGTTATAATCTGGATAGTCGCGTAACTTATCCCTAATCATTTCTAATGTGGGTACCTTCTGTTCATTGTAAAAGACATACACAAATCAGTGAGTGACACCCTTGGACGCATTATCAAGTTTTTTAAGTTTTTGTCCAACTCATTTCCGTTTAATAGAATGATCAACTACATCCCCGGCTCTAATAAACCTATAAATTGTAGTACGGCTAAATTTGGTTAATTCCAAAATCCTCTTCACAATTTGATTATATGAAGAATCAATATTTTCGCCTTTTAAACACGAGTAAATATTCAAAATAATCCTCTGAGTTTGAACGTGTAAGTATTTATTTTCAAATTCCGCTTGTATAGGCTCTGTATATCAAAATTGTCCGTTTCGTTGTCACTACTATTGAAAAGCTTCCAAAATTCCATTTTAAACAATTAATTGCAAGAAATCACTCAAACACAGTAGTAAAACTAATAATTTCAAATATTCACTAGAATTAAGTAATTTATAACGCTGCCTGGCTGTACTGCACTGCCTCGTACATATCATACGATACAAATAGTTCATACGTATTTTTTGTTTTATATATGGCATGCAAAAACACTGAACAAGGTTGGTGTTGACAAATCAAATTCGCTAAGCATCTAATCCCACCTATATTTCTGTGACAGGCGGATCAAGTCCACGTGGACTGTAGACGAGGAGTGGTGCATATAAATCTGTAAAATTCTGTGCTCTCTCATTCAATGTGAAGCGACATATTGACAGTACCCCGTAAGATCCTCTAATTCCGTGCTGTTCCAATTGAGTTCGTAAATACTATACTTCTATAACGAGTACAGAAAACGTGAATGCTAAATTCTTTCACGATTTTTTGAAATTTTCATTTCTATGTAATTTCAAGAACCTGAGAAATTTCGTTACTTTCTAATGATGTCATTTTGTATTTTACAGAATAATTTGAACCCACAATTTCTTCAAATTTTGTTCGAATTATATTTTGACCTTTGAGTTTAATAGTTCTGTTCTTATTTTTTTCTTAAACGGTGGAATCAAATATACGCATATTTGAGCCCAATGCAAAACGTTCAAATATCTTTTTCATTTAAAAAGATATTTACCAATACCTAGTAAACAGTTCTTTGTACCATCATGAGAAAAAAACTGGGTATTCACGCAGATATGTTCAAAACTAGCCTAACTTTTAACACATTGTATTACTCTCAGTATTACTTAGCAAAATATTTAAAGTTATTAACAGTAAAGCTCTGACACTGACATCAATTACGCCAGTAGAATACTTTGGGTGGGCGGGTAAACCGTGGCCTACGTATATGAAGTAATACGTATAATAATATTCTAAACGATCCGCCATACCGTTGCAGGACTCAAACAATTCTTTTTTTACGAAAATATACCGTTGAAGTAAGAATAGCATTTACTTTCCAATAGTATAATAAAATATTGATATGTCGAAAAATAACAAAGTTCATGTACCAACAGGGCAGCTATTTTCGCATCTATTGTGTTTATATACATCCATACTAGGGTGATTCATAGCTATAGATGTGGGATTTTTTTTTAAATATGGTCCTCTCACCAATTCATAGTGTTCTAATATAAGAAGAAAAAATCACACAAAGTTTTAAGGGGTGAATTTTCCCATTAGGGAAACTCCACCATGTCTTCAAATGTATTTATTTCTCAAAAACGTTTCTTGCGATGTATATCTGGAATACAGAATACTCAACGTGCAAGGATATCTTTACAGAAAATAAAATTCTTACCTTGCCTAACATATATTTTCGAAGTTTGTATGTATGTTTTTAAAAATAGAAATAGTTTCATTTTAAACAGTGACTACCGTATAGTCAATACAAGACAAAAAAAAATAACCCCATGAGCCTTGTGCCAGATTAAAATTCACAAGTGAGTCTCCAAAATTTATAGGCCCGAAATTATTTAACCGTCTACCGGATGACATAAAACATCAGGAAAGAGAGTATTTATTTAAAAAAAACTAAATGTGTTTTATCAGATGTTATTATTCTGTATCAGAGTTTTTCTGCATTTAATGTATACTAATACACAGCAAGTTAACATTTTTTTTCTTTACTCTTTTAGTCTTGTTTACAAACTTTGTTTTGCACTGTACATTTTTCAGTGTTCTGTGTCCTCGTCTTATAGAACTGTGTGTTTTACACTATATTCGACTCTTAGTATAAGCTTATACAGGGTTGGGCAATAGTCCCGGAACGGCTCGATTACAGCCGAACGGGACCTCGTATCAACTTCGGGTTTTCGACACTGTATTCAGCGAAGTTTTTAGAACTTCTTGACAGGTGTGACATAAGTGTCAATTTTTTAAAATGAAACACCCGGTATATTTTTCCATATTTGTATACTTTAAGAAGTCCCAAATTCAACGATGTAACGTTTGTATGGATTCTGTTATGTAATGTGGTCTCAATAAGGGAACATTAGAAATTACAATCGTAAATAACAGAGAATAGTTTTATTTTATTAAATGTTCAAATTGGAATCCTTCCACTGCCTGACAATGTGCTAGCCTGTCCACAAATTCCCGCTGAACATTTTGGAGGGACTGAGGTGTAATATTATCAGCAACCGCTAGAATTCTTTCTTAAGCTCTTGTACCGTGGCAGGTCTTGTGCGATACACCACAGACTTCAAATGTCCCCAGAAAAAAATCAAGAGGTCAGGTGACCTAGCTGGCCATTCGATATGACCCCTTCTACCTATCCATCTAAGGGGAAAGACAGTGTCCAAAAAATCTCTTACAATTCTGGCATAGTGTGGCGGAGCTCCGTCTTGCTGGAAGTACACGTCATTTGCGATCACCTGAGGATTTTCGCGGTTGGGAAATATCTGAATTACAGCGGGTATAAATCTTTCGCGTAATAAAGTTAAATAGGTATCAGCAGTTAAATTACAATTTAGAAAAAACGGCCCTATTACATGTGTTCCAATTATACCCGTCCAGACATTTACTTTTTGTGGATGTTGTGTGTGCATTTCTTCCATCCAATGTGGATTCTCAGCAGACCAGTAGCGACAATTGTGACGATTGACAAATCCATTTAAACAAAACGTAGCCTCATCGGAAAACAAAATGCGATCTACAAACTGTGGTGTCTCGTCTAAGAAATTCATAATTTGTTGGCAAAACTGCATTCGACGATCAGGGTCATCTTCCGCAAGTTCCTGAAGTAAGCTGACTTTGTAGGGATGTATTTTATTTCTCCTGAGCATTCAATGGATCTTTCACTGTTACCAGTTTCTAATGAAAGTTTCGGAATTGACGTTTTAGGCTCCTCCTGAATCGCTAACAGTACATCTAAAGCTCTGTCGTCGTTTGTCGCTGTTTTTGGGCGGCCAGTTTTTGGTAAATTCTTGACATTTCCCGTATGTTCAAAATTGTGCAAAATTCGACATGCTGTCGACTTGGAAATCGGGTTTCGCTCAGGAAAGGTATCGTTGAAGAGGTCACTTGCTTCCTGAAGGGATCGACGCCTCTCTCCGAATCCAATTATCATGAGTAAAGTTATCCGTTCAGTGTCGTTCAGTTGAGCCATTTTAAAGACAGGTTTTTAGAATCATAAATTAGTAGTACAAAAGCAATGTCACAGTGACGTTTATACCACGACTTACTTAGATAAACTAGTAAAATAATGAGAACAATTTAACTATGACCTGTGTTTTTATTAAATGACTACAAAAAAACTTGTTTACGTGGGTCTTAGTTTTGTAAAAAAAATGGTAAAAAAAGAGTGTCTTTTTTGGATACAGCTGTTTGGATATCCACTGTTCTCTGTTAATTACGATTGTAATTTCTAATTTTCCCTTATTGAGACCACATTACATAACAGAATCCATACAATCGTTTCATCGTTGAATTCGGGACTCCTTAAAGTATACAAATATGGAAAAATATACCGGGTGTTTCATTTAAAAAAATGGACACTTATGTCACACCTCCGAACGTAATGACGTCACGGTCCTGAAATGCATGTCAAGAAGTTCTAAAAATTTCGCTGAATACAGTGTCGAAAACCCGAAGTTGATACGAGCTCCCGTTCGGCTGTAATCGAGCCGTTCCGGGACTATTGCCCAACCCTGTATTATGTTATATTGTATTACTTAACTAGTGTGACTTGTCTTATATCATGCATATGATCAAAAAAGACCAATAAATATTTGGATTTGAATGTATTTTTTAGGGATAAAAGACACTTTTTCATAAATTTGCGATAGGATTATCAAAATGTTGTGAAGTAAAAATCACACACAGGTCTTCTTTGAATTGTCCAGAGAATGCGAATTAATAATTCTTTTTTAAATTAGACCATTATAAGACAGTTTATAGGGTCCCAAAGTGATCCCATAGGGGCAAAAATAGAGTATCGCGTAATTTTAACGATTATTATGGTTTTTTGCACAAATTTTTATTAATTAATCACATTATATATTGTATTAATATTTAAATGTTATTCAAATTCTTTAAACAAATATGTTTTGCGATAAAGTAACTATGAAACTAAATGAAAGTCACTCGTTCCCACGTGATAGTGGAAATACGGATCGTGCTTTCTTGCCTGCGTTTAAGTTTCACAAATGTGGAAAAAGAAGCAAGTGCCGGTTTAAAAGGCAAGCAAATGAAGTGAGTATTGTATGTAATGATGAATCAGAAAGATATGATGCTTCTTCAGCAGAGACGTAGTCGACAAGCCCTCAACAGGCTCTTGGTAAACCTGGAAGCAGTAGCACTATTAAATGGTACATCAATTCAGCAACCATGGATCATGTGGTAAGTAACATGATTTTACAGTTATACAAGATCTGGATATTCCTATCAACATATGTGTTTCTAAAAACAGCAAATTTTTACTGTTACAGAAATGGAGACTATTTATGTGTGTCCGAAATCAAACAATTTTGAAGATTTTTGCAGCAATAAAAAATATATTCAGTTGACAAATTAGTTCAGGCTGGTTTAGCAGTTGTGTTTATTAAAGGTAGTGTATTTGTAACGTTCTTATATTAAAACTAATAGTTGTAAGTAAAGCAAGATTAATCGTTTGCTACTTTTCAGGAATATGTAACAATGCAGAAATGACGATGTTTTTATTTACACTTATTATCTGTTGCTAGTTGAATATCATTTTTGCGTGGTTGGAACGTAAAACTAAAACTAAATGTTATTTTGACAAATTATTAGTATGATATGAAATCTAATTCTAAACAATTTGGCATAAATGGCATGCTAACTTATAAACTAAGCAATGCAACATGTGCGATTTTCTCTTTTACTAACATCGTTTAAGTATGTTATCGGTAAATAGTAACAGTAAATTTGAAATTCTATGATGACCTGACCAAAAATAGGAACTGGAACAGGTCATTGTTTCTGTGTTATTAATCAATAAATGCATTTCCCGTACAGTAACTACAACTTCCAGACTTTGCTGTGTTTACCAATTTCATTATACAGTTGATTTTATCACCATTGGTTTACAGTGGCAGATACTTAATATTCACAAAATATTTTACAATCTAACATACGCAACATTTAATATAATCAAAGAATAACACAAGAAAAATAAGAGGAAAGAAAATCTGTGCATACCTTTTGCGTTAGTCTCTTTCAAACTCTGCGTCGGCATTCTTGGTGAACAAGAATGTGAGCTTCTTCGAGAGGAATCTTCATTGCCATGATTAGCAACATCTTCATCTACCCGCCGCTGCCTTCGTAGTGGATTTCGTCGTCTATCCCTAATGCGTAACGTAACTGGACACTCTAGATGTAAATCCATCGCCATTGACCCTTGACTTCCCATCGGATGCAATGATTCATTACTTAACCTAAGGTATTTATTTTGCAATTAGTATTTTTAGCATATGAAAATACACAAAGGAGATAGTGACATAATTTGCGGCTGTATGATGAAAATAAAATTAAACACTACTATATGTGGCATATAGTATATTTTTTTGCGATTAAAAAAAGTTTTATCAGTTACTTCTTTTTAACTACGGAGTGTTCCAAAATAAGGAGAAGCCGAGGGTTAAACCACAAAGGAAATCTGGCGTAAATCCAAATGGAAATCCTAGGAAATTTCAAGAAAATCTTAGGGATATCCCAAGGAAATTTCGATGAAATTCGAGCAAATCTCAAGGCAATTTAGTGTATAAATATTTGGAGTGGTTGGTCCCTCGAGAGAGTCCCTCTTAAAAATTGATTTTCCATCAGTAAATAGTAAATACTTTATACATCATTAAGATATATCTCACCCAATGTGTTCTTTTTATTTTTCTCTTAATTTAGAGAAATGAAAAAATTATGTATAGTTAATGCACCAATGAAAAGCCTTTGTTTGATATACTAAAATATTTATGATAATAAACGTCCGGTTTTACTGGAAATTAGAACTTTGATCATGGGTTTGGCTAGATGCTCAAGTGTTGATTTCGGTAATGTGACATTCATTAAATTTTGAGTACAGCATTGTAACATACTTGGGTGTTTGGCTTTTGTTTCTATTTATTATCAACGAATTTAAAATTACAAATACTTCTGATATTTCTCGTATAAATCTAGGATCAACTTTATATTTACGTTGAGTATGGAACTACTAGCCTAAGAACCTAAGAAAGTATATACATCTATTACAACAATCTACCATTTTGTTAGAACCGCTTCACAGATATTTCCGTTTTACTTTGATTAAAATTGTTGAGTAAACGATGAAAACTGTATCATTACAGTCACTTAGTTGTCAATAATGTCTAATAGTGGTGTCAATGAGTCGGAATTTTGGCTCGACAAGGCTTACAAACGAGGACCACCTCTCTTCCCTATTCTCGAGGATGCTGAACACGAATATGAGGGTAAAAAAAAATTTATTTAGGGCTACCCCTTTGAACGGTCAAAAACTACCCCTTTTATAGATTTTCTTACACAGACGCGCGACGGCAAGGGTTCTAAATGCGAATATCTAGATTTGGCCGGAACATAATAAAGGGCGAAGCATAATCACAAAGACATGATCGTGACCATCCTTGGGGGATAAATCGACCCTCCCAAGTGGTGGAAAAATGATAAAATTTATATCTTCTCGATGAAACTTTTACACCCCCCTCCCCATTTCGAGGATGCTAATGACGAATAAAATACTGTTAAGCGACTTCGACCCTTTCTACCTCCTTTGAGTTTATACTTTCCTTAGTGGCCGGAAATATTCAGAGGGGAATGCATGGAAATTTAATAGTCGAACTATGCGTCAATGGTGATGGTCAGTAAAGTTTGGGGCAACTCTTAAAGGTGGATTCTACCTTCCCAGGAGGTAAGAAAGTGATTTTTACTCATCTTTTCAGTTTACACGTTTACCTGTTATTGAACCCTGTAAAATGATCCATTTTAAAAATATCAAATTTTTAAGAAACTTAAATTTAGACCAAAATTCCCATGAAAAAATTGACTTTGAAACATTATCACTTTACAAAAGACCGATAACCACCTTTGGCATCGTCTTTCATCGAAATCTGCAAACAAAATTATTTCACTAAAAATGTCCTAAAAAATTACTTCATATTGTCTAAATGTTATTTGTGGCATTATCTTAATTTTTTTCCTTCTTCAATTCCTTGGGACTTCCTGCCACATGTATGTTTTCTTTTTAAGCGGTGCTCGGGAAATCTACAAAATATCACAATTAAATAAATTACTGGTAAATAACCTCTATGCCTATGACTTTTACATCAAAGGATCAATTAAAGGTTGCTTTTTTTAATTAAACAACACAAATAAGTATAAAAACTTGAAATTAAATATTTCGCCGACGTTTCGGAAATCTATTCTGTTTCCTTTTTCAAGGCTTTTTTTGAGAAATCTTTTTTGCTGTATATGATAAATACACAACTCTAAGAATGTTTGTTATATTCAATATCCATAGATAATTACTATATACATAGGACTGTTGATACAGTTAACAGTTTTTTTTAGTTTTTATACAGTGTTAAGTTTGTGAAGTTCTTCTTCTAACATTGGCAACCAAGTTGTACAGACATCTACGGAACAATTCGACGCGCATCTATCCTCATTCAATAATATTATCGCGAATTCTTTAATTTTTCTTTTTTTGCTATCTGCCTCTTTTGTTAAAATTTTTGCCGAGTCCCAGTTTATTCTGAGTCCATTTTCCCAAGCGTGTTCGCAGATCTTGGACCTCTGAATTTCATTTTTTCTTATATAATTTTGATGTTCGCCCAATCTTACACTAAAAGGTCTGGATGACTCACCCACGTATTGTTTGTTGCACTCACATGGAATACTATAAATGAAATTTTTTGAATTTTGCTCGTGGTTCTTCGGTTTCATCTTTGTCAGAATAGATCTTAAAGTGTTGTTTGTTTGAAATACCGTCCTAATATCAAATTTATCACCGATGCGGCGCAACTTTTCGGATAATCCGCATACATAAGGAATAATGCTGTGTAACGTTTTTTAGGTTTTTGTCGTACCAGATTGATATTTTCAATATTTATGAAGGTTTTATCTTCCTTTATAAATCGCTTCTCATTGTTTAGTATTTCATCATTAATGATGATATGTAAATAGTAAGTATCTATGGATATTGAATATAACAAAAATTCTTAGAGCTATGTATTTATCATACACAGCAAAAAAGCATTGAAAGAGGAAACATAATAGAGTTCCGAAACGTCGGCGAAATATTTAATTTCAAGGTTTTATACTTATTTGTGTTGTTTAATTAAAAAAAGCAACCTTTAACTGATCCTTTGACGTAAAAGTCACAGGCGTAGAGGTTATTTACCAGTAACATACTGGTTAATTGTGATATTTTGTAGATTCCCCGAGCACCGCATAAAAAGAAAACATACATGTGGCAGGAAGTCCCAAAGAATTGAAGAAGGAAAAAAATTACTTCATCTCGAGGACGACGGTCAATCGCCTTTGGACTCCGTCGTTCGAAAAACAAATATTTTTCAAAGGTACCAAAAAATTGACTTGAAAAAATTTCAAGATGACAGGGCGGAAAACCGCTCAGACCGACAAATTTTTCGAAAGTACCACGAATTTGGTTTTTCGAAAACACCTCGAAGAGAATTGCACGGCGCGGAGAACCGCTCCGTCCGACAGAAATTTCGAAAGTACCACGAATTTAATTTTTTGAAAGTACCACGAATTTGGTTCCATCAGAAATAACAAAAAAATTCAAAGTTGGAGATTCGATTCTGACGGACCCAAAATATCCTTAATCCAGGCCCAGGCGGGAATCGTCATAGTAGTCGCTCGAATGCGAGTCGATGGAAAAAATGTATATTTGGGTCCAATGTACGTTTCCTCAAGCAGGAAAACCATTGAATTCATATAAATAGCTTCTTGAAGCATCCTGACAAATACAAGCAGTTCGAAAATTTCAATAATTATAAAAGTTCGACATACATACATACACCTTACAATCATAATTAACTGGGGGTCTGAATCTTTTTGTGCAGTCGATTATTATAGTTCTCTCGACCCTGGATGATACGATCCTACGGGATATACGGCTTGCCAAGTGGTAGAGCTCTCTGATATTTGCATTATATACATTAGTTAGATTTGAATATTTATATTTCTTATATTTTATGAATTATTTCAATAAGTGAAAATATATTTTGAATTTGATTTCTTATTGATCCGCTAATTATAAGATTGACGACCGACGTGCGATTCTGTGGCATGAGTCGGATAACTACTTACTACGGGTCACCTTTGATCCCGTCAAGTTGTACCTATCCGAATACTCATAGAATCCATCGACGGTCTTAATTATTAAGAAGTGTTTCTGAGAAAGTGCTAATTATAAGATATATTCAGTAGAAGTGCACCGCTCGACATCAGATTACGACGTAGAGAGCAGACTGTAGCAATCACAGTAAGTATAATTTTATTTATTTTCGTCCTGGGGAGTCTAAAGGGTAACTTGAACCCCCCCTTGTGAGTAGAGTTGCGAGATATCGTATCAACGACACGGCTCTACGAAGGCGTAGAAGGGACATATTTATTTTTCATTTACTGGCTTCATGATAGTATCACGAAATTGTTTTTACTTCGAGATACTATCACGAAATAAAATATAATTTCGTGTTATTATCACGAAATCGAATTTACTTCGTGATACTATCACGAAGTAAAATATAATTTCGTGTTGTTATCACGAAATCGAATTTACTTCGTGATACTATCACGAAGTAAAATATAATTTCATTAGGCTCCCCTAAAATTACTAAACCGGGATAATAAAGGCTTAGCCTGCGGGCCGCGCCGAAGGCACGGCCCGAATAAAAAAACGATCCTCTTGGTCCTATCTATCTCAACGCGAGACTGGAAACTCCGAAAAAGTCCGGGTTTAATTTTTATTAACGATAAAAAGTGAACTATCTCTTTTTTCCTGAGGAAGAGAGATATAGCATCTCGCTTCCCCATCAACAACGACTACTGGAATCGTACAAGCGGCCATTTTATTTCAAACTTCAAAAATTGTCAACTTTCATACGTTCGTACTGGAATTAATTCCGCAGCGCGAGTGTGGGATTTGGTAAATCATTTACGAGCAGCTTTATCTACAAGTCTTGCTCTTTCCATCATGCCATCGTACCTACGGCCCTCCAGGGGCGACATTTTTGAAAATATGAACGTTTCAAGATTTTATATTTTAAGTAAAAATTTCACATCAAAAACCTTGAGAATTTCGAGGTATTTCGTTAACAATTCGAAAACGGTAAGTGGTGGATTAAAAATATTTCACATGGGAAGAGTTAGGTGTGTTATTAACTGTTCTTTTCCAATGGAATATCCAAACAAAAAATTTGTACGAGATATTATACAGGGTGTCTCACCAGGAACTGAATCGACCGATATAGAGAAAAGTACGCATCAGAAAATTTTGAAAATTTAAATAGATACTAATGTCGGTGTGGCCAATCCAACTAAAATAATTACAAGCAGCTGGCACTTCCGCTTATACCGGAAGTCGATGCCAACTTGCTTATTTCAAATGGAATGGAATGGATGGATCCAGTTTCTTTAGCGTCTACACGAATAATGGAATAATTCATGTTACTTCTGGAAACTATATTTTACTTCGTGATAGTATCACGAAGTAAATTGGATTTCGTGATAATAACACGAAATTATATTTTACTTCGTGATAGTATCACGAAGTAAATTCGATTTCGTGATAATAACACGAAATTATATTTTACTTCGTGATAGTATCACGAAGTAAATTCGATTTCGTGATAAAAACACGAAATTATATTTTACTTCGTGATAGTATCACGAAGTAAATTCGATTTCGTGATAATAACACGAAATTATATTTTATTTCGTGATAGTATCTCGAAGTAAAAACAATTTCGTGATACTATCATGAAGCCAGTAAATGAAAAATAAATATGTCCCTTCTACGCCTTCGTACGGCTCCGGCCTAATTCGTATAAAATCCTTGTCGTATCCATCAGACGCGCGATACTAGGTTCAACTTACATCCCCCCCCCCCCCTTCTCGAGGACGCTGATGACGAAAGAAACACTTTGAGAATACTTTCCTAACCCCGTAAACGGATAAAGGCCACCCTTTTCAAGTGATTTTTTTCAGTAATGCCCGGCAATGCTTATTTGGAGTGGGGTTGCTCGAAATATTATACAGTTGGATTCAGAACGAAGCTTTGGGAGTTTTAGGACAATCCATGGGGATTGATTCATTACTGCTAGGCAGTGGGGTGAGCGTTTATCTTCTTTTTCAGAAAGTGGTAGATAATAAAGAAAATGCATAAACTTCACCTTTCCCGTATAGTTCGACTACCTGCTATTAAATGTCCATCCATTCCCCTCAACTAAATATTGCCGTGCAATAATGAAAGTATACACGAAAAAGTGGGGGGGTGGTTGGTAATTTTAGGGGGAGGAAGCATCGAAGTAGCTCGTTATTAGCATCGTCGAAAGGGGGGGGGGGTTAAAACTTTTTCAACAAGTAAACGAATAGATATAAATCTCCAAATTTTGCCACGCTCTGGGAGGGTGGTTTTTGTCCATTTGAAGGGGTTGTCCTAATAAAAACTGTCTTTACTCTCATATTCGTGTTCAGCACCCTCGAAAACGAGTAAGGGGGTTGGTCTGGTTGCGTTCCTCGTTTGTAACATATTCGTCCGACTCCTTGAGTCGAGATGTTAGGTGAAGAATTTCTTGCTCTATATAATATGTAAAGTCAACCTTATATTAGCTTTAGAAGACAATTATCAGAAAATTTGCAGTTTTAAATTACAGAAACACAAAATTAAGCCGATAGAAACAAATAACTGCTTTACGGTCATTAAACTTAATACATTTGGACTTATAATACAAGACATTTGAAATGATCATTTAAAATTTTTAATAGGAAATCACGGTATATGTAATAATATATCGCTGATTATAAAGAAAAACCTAAATTTTGAAAATGGCATTTTATAGTATTTACAATACGGTGGGGATTTCATTGCTGTGAAAAATGTTAGGGGGTGAATTTTGAAAAGCAAAAGTTTGGGGCGGTCTTTTGCGGATTGTAAGACACAAGATGTTCCCAGGGACGGCTTCCGACTTTTCGATGTCTTTCGCAACTTCATTTTTTTAGTTTCTCAAATAGCGGAGATTCGGCCTATTAACGAAATTCTGAGACATTATGTATGAAAGACTGCCCTTATTTTTTATGAGACCTTACCATAGAAAAAAGGGGATTATCAAAAGTAACTTCACCTATAATTTCCTGCGGTTTCATCCACTGATAAAGCATGTCTATGTAACAGTCCTGGATTTAGCAACGCACATGCTGCAAAAGTTTTAGGTTTTGTATTCGGTTTATTCGCCGGACTTCGGCTTAGGGATGGTGAGGATTGTTCAATACTCCCAGATCGTTCTAAAATGAGATCAGGAGCGGATGGACTTCTGTTTATAGAACCCTGAAAAATAAATAATTACGTACCTATTTTCATTATCATTAACTCTATAATAATAGTTTTTGGACAATGCAGATTAAACAAATACTGTAAACACTGGTCGTAGACAACCCCAAGTATAGAGGATGTAATCCAGAAGACGAAACTGCCGAGCACGGATTGTGTCACTACCCTGTTCTCTCAACAAAAAGATGATCCACAATGGAGGACTTATTGCCCAGCATGGCCAGTATAGGTGTCATCCCGCCGGACCCCTTAATCAAGTATAGTGTCAGTTGGTTTAACAAATGAGGAGTTCTGCTGGTATACCGCCACCTGAAGAAGTAGGACAATCGGTTTATCTTTGAGGTCTGATTGCATGTGAGCGCAAGTTCACCCCCTCCAAATAATCCCAAAGCTTGATATTCATAAAGAATATAATCGTCAGTAGATATTTTTGCCTTACAAGGAGGGATAGAAACGATATAGATTTATATTTTTAGGTCGAGATCCTAATGAAAAATCCAAGTTTTCGAATTTGGGGGGAGAGGTGCGAGCTGCCACCTTGGATAAAATATGCTAAGCATTGGTTTTTTCCAAATAGTTCTTAAACGGATGATCGTACAACAAAGATATCTAAAAAATTTTATACTCTTTGTACAAACATTTTTATTGTACGTCTAATAATATATAACAAGTTAAGCGTCGCGCTGGGAAGTTGAACATTTTTGTAAAAAATTGTCAAACTCCATTTTTGCTGATAAATTTTGTATGAAAAAATTACACTATATTATGTATTACTTTTTACTTTGTTCCCCACCCCACAGCAATAAGATTATCTAACGAAATCTGTTTCAAATTACAGTGACTTTTTTTATTACATATAAATTTTTTTATCGCCGCAGTGGCGTAAATAAATACAGAATTTTATTAATATTAATGTATGCACGATTCAAGTTTTATTCTGTTTTTTGTAGCACACATTTCCTAGAAATTAATTTAAAAACGTAAGCCCTATTATCTAGAACGACGCCCTATATTTTGGAGTTATTCATCTTGCTTAGAAACTCCCTTCCTGAGCGACTGCCAGCTGGGCTTATGTAGCCGATATTTCATTTGCCATGACACGTTTAAAAAGTACACGAATAGACAAATCGATGGTTATAGGTACTATCTTATACCTTGCAGTTCTGGTAAAGATCATTTTTTGTAAAATTCATATGCATCCGCCCAGGCTAAGCAGTCCAGTTAGATCGTCTAGATTGTATCAGCTCTCGCAAACGATTTCATATCTAGGAGAAATGCTTGAAGATAATGATAATTACTTATTTTAAGATTTTTAAAGGAAACACCTGGTCGGTATTTAAGCCACTGGAGGGCTGCAATTGTGCAAATAGTTTACAGACAGTTGTTAGTTGCTCACATGTAACAAGTTTAGTGTATTATTTATCATACTATAGATATATTTTTAGAGTTGATTTAGATAATATGTGTCCAGTTATAGACAAGGACAGCGATGAGGCTTAGATAAATTTAGAATAATACATGTTTAATAACTTTTTGAACAATAAAGTAGTTGTTTTAATTACATTATTTACAGTATATTATATAATGAACGATAATGTAAGTAAGATGAAGTTTGCAGCGCGAGCCGTAGGCGAGTGCTGTAAATCATCAAGTGTGTTATTACCATTATCGCAAGTTGAGTACTCTATTTTATCTATGATATAACATTAAATATGAATATAATAGTTGACAAAGTTCAAACTATTCAAACATGTCAAATCACCTTCCTCCCTTCAATAATAATGGACCATTCTATTTTACTTTGCGCGTTACATCAATTGGACAGGCTAGGAATTAAGTTAAAAGTGATTGATGTAAAAGTAAATCATTATAAATTACGTTATTTGTTTATGGATACTATTACATGTTCAAAAGTAGTTGATATTAATGTACAATCTAATTCTTATTAGAGTATATATTAAATAAATAATAAGAGTAGATAAATGTTATATACGTCTATTGAATATTAAAGTTTATTGGATTAGCGATCAATAATAGTTATTATTGACATATTCTTTAACACATTTACTGTAAAAAAATGAATTAGAAATGAAACTATTTGTTTCAAGAATGCCACGAAAAATGTCGTATGCATTTTTTCGCTAACCTCTATCTCTCGTTAAATTGAAAAAACAATTTAAAAATAGTTAAATTGGCCCGAAAATTGTAAGAGAAATTTTCAATGGCCATAACTTTTCAGAGTTTATGCTAGGAATGAAAATAAAAAAAAATGTTCGTTTCAAAGAAATCTACTTACGGAATGTTATTTGAGTTCTCTTAATATCTTCAACCCCTCCCTTACAAAATTCAAAAAACCGTTAAAAAAAACTTGAAAATGGATTTTTAAGCATGGTGCACCAAACCAAGCCATTTAAAATATATTCTAGAAGGTAGCATTCAATGTGAAAACAAAATGACAAAAGGAGTTCATGTTACACCTGCGTTTTTTGGCCGAAAATTCTATTTTTAACATTTTAGAAATTTTTAAATGGGGTAAATTTAAGTGAGATTGAAAATAATTCGTAAAATAAGTAATACAGTCAACTAACTTCATGATTTTTTTTACGAATTTTTGCGTAAACACAGCCGGAGAAAAAAAAATGAAAAACCAAAATAACCCCCTTTATTAACTCTGTGGGAGTGGAGAAGGAGGTTGGGGTTATATGGGCGGTAACTACCTTATTTTTTTACCCCCATAACCAATATTTCAAGTTTATTTTGAATTCCGAGCATTTTGCCATTCTTAATGTGGGAGGGGAGACCATTTAAGATGTTATCTTTTCAACGATTGATAATGAACTGATTTGAGATTTAAAGCTTTTTAATAGGTCAATTTCCATATTTTCATCTCTAACTAGCTTGATACTTAATTTGAAATTTATTTATAATTTACTTCTTTAACTATTTTGTTTTGCATGTTTGTTTTTCTTAAAAATGTTTTCTTAAAATGTTTTCTTAACCGCTTCTCAAGTCACCGAAATAACTCCTTGAAAATCCAGAATGATTTTGTGTAAGGTAAAGAGAAACGCTTTATATTATTCGAATAGTGTTTCTAATTCTTTATTTTTCTTGATAAGTTTCACATGAAATTTAGCAATATTTAGTGACTACATGTACTTTTTTCAAAAATGTTGACACGTTACCTTTAAAAGTATATAATCTAATCCTAACACACTGTTATTATTTATTCTAGACTAGAATTGAATACTATTTAATACATATAGATCAATAGTATCTTTAATCTAGATTATTTAACTACCTAAAAATATATAACGTTTCAGATTGACATATTCAAATCAGTTGGTATACTGAACTAAGCAAGAACGTTAGTATTCCAACAAACATTTTAATATCATGATATAATGTCCCTTCTCTGAGCATGTTATTAAATTAACTTCATTAAACTGTTTTATTGAAAGACATGTGAATTTGAAACTAAAACTTCACACGTCATCTCTCTGTTGCAAGCTGTGGAGCTCATTTCAGTCCTTATTTCTGAAGCAACCACGCTGCAATACAACTATTGTCAATTGTCTTTTATTTGAGATATATTCTGTGTAATTTCAAAATGTTTTTACAGAATATATTATAAATTTAGCCCTAAGTTTAGAAATTTTGATTTACTATTAAGTCCATTCTAAATTATTTCAACTAAATGTTCATTATTTATACAATACTATTAGTTTGACCAGATAACCGGGGTCGAGTTCGGTGAAAGACGCATGTTTTGTGGCTCCTACGAGATATCGAGATAAATCCGGATAAAGCGGCAACAAAACGCCGATATTGTACCTAATTGAAGCGTGAACAATTCTGTATTGATTGATATAATTTGGCGAGAATATGGCTATTTCATATGTTTGATATTTGACTAAATTATGTTGGTTGAATAAAGCAACACAAAAGAGTGTATATAAACAACTCGAGAAAAGTGTACTGTTTGAGTGCTTGACTGTAAAATCTATACCTGGATTCGTCCCTTCTTGAATTGGGTGATAGAAAATAAGCAACAGCCAGCCAGATGTGTGAATGAAACAGATAAGTTTTTGTTTATGTAGCATTAGCATTATTATTTATGTTTTTATTAAATTTTAAACAAGAATTGGAGATCAAAATTGAAAAGATATTAAACATAATACATAGGTGATGAAATGGAAAAACTGTCCGAAATTGAAACCGATTGTTTCAAGGAAACGACATACAGGATGAGCAAACTATCCCTTCGGACCTCTTTTCTCGTAACGCGAAAAAAGAAATATTGTTACCGTGAGATAGGCCCCTTCCCAGCAACTCCACCGTAGATGGATATTTACTTGTAGAGCGGTTAATAAATAATAAAAGAAAGAGAAAAAAGGGGGAAAATACAAAAATAAAATAAAAGCGGCCAGTTTCAGAGACAGGAGAAACCGAAAACTTAGAGGAAGAAAAATAAGGAGATGACGTAGATGGAAACTTATGAAAAGCATGGAAACTGAAAACAAGCATCTCGCAAACAACTGCACCACATCCCAGCCGATGATGACAAATGGAAACTTAATAGAAGCATGAAAACTTAAAGAAGCATCTCTCAAATACGGACACTTCCCATCCTTTATTCCCACCCCATGCGTCATGCGGCTCTCGCTGCTGACAACAAGCATGTCCAATGTCCAACCCGGCGTATGCAGCCGGTCCGGCGGTATATAAAACATCCGAGATTTGGTTCCGGCACGCGGTTTGGCCGTCCGTTGGGCGTTATCGACGGACGACCAAGCTGCGTGTTGGAACGAACCTCCAAAGATGCCCGGAATTGGAAGCAATGCCCATCTTACGCTGGCAAATCAATCAATCAATCAATACTATTAGTTTGACCATGTTAAAACTAAATTAATTCTGTTTTTTTGTTTATTTTTAGGTTCATCACTTTCAGTTAATACCTTGTGGACTTACATTACCTGGCCACCACAATTTCACTACGTTATGGCCTTTTGTTCGATTCAAATTTAAGCTCCATTTACCACATCCTACTCGCTTCGTGCAAACGAACCTGTGTCAAACTATCAAGTTACAAGCATTTATGCCTCAGTATACTTTATCATTATAATACGTGTTATGATTGTATCTCAAGATCATATAAGTTTGTGAATTTTATTAATGGTTTCAAACATTATACTTTGGTGCTAGAAATCATAGCAATACATTTTCAATTGGAATTTAGTTTTAATCATATCTTGATCATGCGAATAGTATTTGAGTGTCGTGTTTAAGTAGTTTAGTGTTTGTGAAAACTGTTTCAGAGAAAATTTATTTTACTTTTATGTTTAACTACTTTACATTACCTGTGGAACTTTGAGCGAATTTTTGTTACGTTGAGTCTCTAATGCAAGGCCTCTTGAAAAGTGCATGAAAGACTGAGTTAATGCACGTCTATCTGTATTAGATGAATGACAGTGCGAATGTTGAATGGAAGCACCGGTCTGGGATCCTGCGGTTCGTAGGGAACCATGTCTGCTGTAGCCCCCATGTGCAGCGCATACGCTACTAGGAGGACCAGTTGTACTTAACTTAAATCTAGCAGGTACAACTTTCGCAGCTGAATCACGAGCCTCAAAGGTCATCACACATGCCGCTACTACAATGAAACCTGCAGAAAAATTCATCTATTAGTTATTCTATTTTTACTAATCTAATACTTTTATAATTTACCTATCAAGATAAATTTAAAAAACAAAAGCTATGTTAAAGTATTTTCTTATCTATAATATCACTAGTGCTTAGAATTTAAAGGGCAATATTTCAGTTTTAAGTAGGAAATATTATTTCTGTTCATTTTTTAAATATTTATATTCATGTGTTTTTTGATGTAATATTAGTTATCTTTTGTTTATATTCATCATGGAAAAAAATAAAATGGTACTAGAAATTAATAATTTAGGTTTTATTTGATTATTAATTTTTATTCGTAAAAAAATTAATAAAATCCAAATGCAACAATCGATTTATGTGAAACTTTGAGGAGTAAAGTTTCGGGGGACGGTGAAGAATAATATGCAAGTATTTTGAAAAAAAATCGCTAATGTGAATGCCTCATTTTTGACCTTGAAAATGTGGCGTAGTAGGTCACGTTTTGCGTTGCAGAAATAATTTGTGTTATTCAAGAAAAAAGCTTATGTAGCACAACATTACAAAAGAAAGAAAATCAAACTGGTCAGTAGGTAAAGACAGGAATTACAGGTTTGTTCCACAGTTAGGCGAGACACCCTGTGTAATGTACAATAATTGTATAAAAATAAACCGACGAGGAGTATAATGTTTTCATCTAGTTGAATTCCATTTAGTATACTCTTGACAGACATGAAGAGTTAATTGTATTTGTCAAGTATTTTACGAAATATTGCTCATAGAGAAACCAATGTTACATCGTTATTTAGTCATGAAATTCTGAATAATTTCGAAAGTATCTGTATGTTCATCTATCCTTCGCCCGTCTGTCTGCCCATCTATCTGCTAGTCTGTCTGCTAATTTATCAGTCAGTCTGTCTCTTGGTCTAGCTGTCAATATCTCAGTCTGTCTGTTATTCTATTTGTTTGTCAGTCTGTCGGTCTGCCAATTAGACTGTCCGTCCGTCAGTTTGTTAATCAGTCTATCTGCCAGTCAGTCTGAGAGCCAGTCTATCCATGTGTCACGTATCCCGTTTGCAGGATAACTTAAAACAAAATGGTTCGATTTCATTGAAATTTGGGAGGTAAGTTAGTGTTAGCTGAAGATAGAAACTTAAATTTTCGAAACAATTAACCAGTTATTGAACATTTCAATAAATAGAACGTGCGTAACATTAGACAAGATTCAATAAAAAGACAAATATTGCATAGTATATGGATAAGCAGTGCGTCCATCAAGTTATAATAACCAGAAAATGATTAATAATGACAATTATATCTAACACAAGTGTCCTCCTTTGGAAGCCTGAGTGCATGTGCCTGAATGCATGTGAGAATGCTGTTTGGATTATATCTAGAGAAGCTAACTTATTTTCAAATAACTGTAGAAAAAGCACAGAGTAATACAGAGTTTTCACTCAGTGCTATTCCCTATGTTCACAGTTTCATTTTTTGTCGTGTGACGTATACTTGCCCAGATTATGTGCAGAACTGTTCCTTGCGATAGACAGGGTTGGCTTCAGCTCAAGAGCTACTTTAGGCAGGGGTGGTATTAAGTATTTATTTCCATGTTATATTATGAATATGATAAATAAATGTTGTTAAATAAATTCTAATCAATCATAATTTTGTAACATTCACGTTAACAAATTACTTTCCCTTTTTATTGTACTTACATGCATTCCTAACCAGAGACAACACATGAAATTGAAAAACTTTTATTCAACCGAAAATTAAAAGAACATTTCTTTACGAGGATAAGCGATCATACTAAAATATAAGAAAATATTAAAAGTTGTATTTCTTTTTATTCCAGTTTATCGTAAAAAATGTAGATTAACACAAAATTGATGGTTGAAAATTTGTACATAAATGCTTCTAATTGTTCAAAAGATGCATAGAATTAAGTTTTGTGAGTAAAGTTTCCGAAAATCTTCCTAGCAATAGTTTATTTCCAACATGTTCATATTAATACTTTCTAATATTAACTAGGAATAAACTATCTATGTTTGATTTTTAAAATTAACACTCAGAAGTAGAAAAATATATATTTATAGAAATATATAGGGCATACAATTGTTAACAATATAACACACGGAACGTGTGGGTATATACAGAGTACATTGATTGTAAATGAAATTTAAAAAAACAGATCAACAAAAATATTTAGATATCTCGATAACTAAATATTCAAAATAAAAGTTACTACAATAGTTTTCATAAATAATGGTAACGTACATAGATATTTTTATAATTCTTGCCAGTGTTACTGCAAAATAGACTAAGTTACAGAAGACAGTCTCGGATGTCTCACAACAACAAATTTTCATGTGCGTGTGTGTGTGTGTGTGACAACAGGTGTCATTTTTTTATGGTATCACATGTTATTTCGAAAAGTGATCTTCACAAAATTGAATAAATCCATTTTTTTGCATTTTTCTCCTTTTCGACTGACGTTCCTGATGAAATAATTTTCTTTTCAGTTTTATTTAGTTTTCCATGGAGAATAGGAAGTAAAAAAGACGTTGCAGTCTGGGTCTGAGCAGATGTATCTGAAAATAAATAGTTTCTGTTGTATCAAATAACTTTCAGTATACATTTTGAACTCTTTAGAAACGAAAATATAACATACTAAAAGGAGGAAATTAATGACTCATCAAGAGAATCAGTACTTGAACTCGATCCCGGTTGTTCTACGGTAGTAGTCACCAAGTGGGAGATAATAAATATGCTTTATCAATGCTGCCAGAGCACATCTGTGATTTACATGCAATATGAGAAATAATTTAAACAGCACATTTAATTTAAATATACCTACTTAACCGATTATAACATTACTAAAATATTTGTTTGTTTATACATTTCTAACAACGTGGTTGTTTTACCAAAGTTAAATTGAACTACATCTATGCACTTAAACAAAATTTTAGCCATTTATGTCCCTACCCAACATTAAATAATAAATAATGAAAATGAAGTAGGTACCTAATGAATTTCGAAACTTTTCTTGAATTATTAATGGTCTTCTGTGTAAGTGTTCAATAGCTGATTACAGACTTGTAAGTTAATTTATGATAGTCTTACCTGAATCTATGACAGACTTGAAAATTGATGGTATACCCACATAATGTTCATTTAACTTGTTTTTCAAAGGATTTGAAAACATCTCTCCACCGAAATGCAAGCTGCACACCTTGCACATATACGAGTGGGGAATTTTATTATATTTCCACGTCCATAATTCTTTGCCCAGCTAAACATCTAATAAAAAAATATAATTAGGTATACTTACGCCTTTATTTAATTATTAATTTCTTTTTACCTCTCATTATCCTTAGGGAACCTGAATAATATGATATTCATTACTTTAGAAAACAGTCACCCTATTAAAAAACACTATTATAAACGTATAAAAACAATCCTACATAGAAAAATATTATGAAAAATGTTGAAATTATGAAATGTCTCAGAGCCTAATCACGACGTTCGACGTTCAAGCAAATACTGATTGATATGATGCGCAGATCATTTCTAAATCGGTACCTGCCCAGAGTGGAGGAGAGAGAGACAGAAAATTAAGTCATGAAACGTCATCAGTGAAAACTCTGTATTTAAATCTACTCTGTGGAAAAAGTATCCTATTGAATGTTTAACAACTATATTAATACTTCAATAAATGGGAGAAGAAAATTGTGTTTGCTTCTAGCTGCTTATGTTGGATTTGATTTATTTAGCTTCAATTGTAATTTACATAACAAAAAAAAGCTAAGCTGAGTTGTATAGCCATCGATATACATCGCGTTTAGAAATCGGAATAATGAAAATTACCTAATTACAGTCATGAGAATGAAATCAATTTGGGAAAATACCAAACGTCGTTAGCAGATCCTGGTTTAAATTAATATAAAATTACTTATGCTACTTGTTTGCATCTAAAAATAAAACTTGAATATAATAATCCCTTCGCCCCCCACCTTATGTTAATCACAACTAAGTGGATACATACCGCACGGTCAAAGATTTCTATCCGCTTCATAACTGAACCTCCTCCGTAACTAATGATTTCCGCTTTGTTACACTGAGCACCCGAGTCTTTTTTCTCGGTTTTCTGCACACCCTATCACATCTGTTGCTGGTACTTTGAAGTAGAATTTTATCATTATTAATTAGCTCTGAATGAGGAAAAAGAGGAAATGAATAAATATTACATTCCCAGCACAATAACCCACTAACCATGTTTAGTTATTTGATAAATTACAAAAAAGTTAAATAAAAAATAACAAATACATGTGCTGCTTCTTTGAAGTACAGTTTTGAAACAGATAATAAATTGAGAGACATCATACTTAGGCATATTAGTACTTGCTGCTTATTTATTGCATTCCTAATATTCTTCACTAAGTTTCTTCAAAAGCAACTTCAAACCAGAATTAGAATTAAAATTAAATAATGATGATCAGGAGGATTAGTGATAAAATACAGAAAGCTTACCAAGGTAGAGTTTCGTTCGTATCAACAGTAAATACTAAAGACCGGAATTCTAGGTGCACTCGTATTCAGAAATATAATAATAATAATAATAATAATAATAATAATAATAATAATAATAATAATAATAATAATAATAATAATAATAATAATAATAAATAAGGCTATTCCCTGAAGATGCGCAGCTGGCAGATGGAAGCATCCTAAGACATCTGGATGCCGGAGAGACCTACACGTACTTGGGTGTGCAACAACATCACATCCAGGACGTAAAACAAATTAAGGACACTCTCCGCGGCAAGTACAGACACCGACTTCGAAAGATTTGGTCTTCCGAACTTTCGGGAAAGAACAAGGTGTCTGCGACTAATATACTTGCCGTTCCGATTCTGCTCTACTCCTTTGGAGTAGTCAAGTGGACAGTAGACGAGCTGCGTCAATTGGATAGGGATACCCGCAAGATGATGCATATTCACAGAAGCATTCATCCTAGATCGTCCGTTCCTCGAGTGTACCTCCCACGTCAACGGGGGGGCAGAGGACTCTTGAGCCTGGAGTACATGCATCGCAGAGTAGCGCTGAGTATGGCATGTAACATCTTGAGGAGCTCAGATCCACTCCTGCGGTTAGTGAGAGATCATGAAACCGTAGGAGTGGGAGGATTTTTATTTAAGGCAGCACGCAGGGCCGCAGATGATCTCGGTCTCGTTTTCGACTTCAGGCGAAGAGGCAGGCGAGGTGCTGATGCACAGTCAGTAACTGAGCTTCCCCCAAATCGCCTGACAACCCAAATCAAAGCTGCCGAGCAGAGAAATCTGTTCAGGCAGCACGTCGATAGACCCATGCATGGAGTGTTCTACAACAACATAGAGACACTGGGTTTATCGACAAAGCTGACCTTCTCATTCCTGAGGTCAGCAGGGCTAAAGTCGAAGACCGAGGGATTCATTGTGGCCTGCCAAGATGGTGTTATTAACACCTTGGTCTACCGCAGTCGTGTTATGGGTGTAGAGGTCCCCGACCTAAATTGTAGGACCTGCCATCAGGCGCCGGAGTCGCTCATGCATTTACTATCTGCATGTCCGATTTACGCGACTTCGGCCTACATCCACAGACATAACGCGGCGTTACGAGTGCTGTATTACCATCTTCGGCACTCGTACGAGGTAGACCAAACACCAGTGCTGCCTTATGTTTCCGGAGAGATCGAGTCCGTTGTCGAGAACGAGAAGTGCCGAATTTATTGGAACTACTCGTTCCCGACGGTTAGGCTGATTCAAGCCAACAAGCCTGACATAGTCCTCCTCGACCACCAGACCAAGATGATGTATGTCATCGAGTTCTCGGCACCTGCCGAGACAAACATCACCTTGAAGGAGGAGGAGAAACGGACCAAATACCGAGATCTCCGGTATGAGCTCCGAGCGCTATACCCAGACTACTCGGTCAAGATGGTCGTCCTGATAATCGGCGTTCTCGGTGGGATGAGGCCTACGCTGCTCTCAGCATTGAAGACCATACCGGCCTGCCAAAAATCAGCCGAATGGTTGGCAGGCCAAATGCAGAAGGCAGTCGTCTTAGGGTCCCTGCGTCTACTTAGGGCACACGATTCTGGAATCTACAACCACTAACCCTGCGGGATGTGGGGAGTGGTTGTAGATAATTCGCTGGCGCTTCCCCTGTGAGAATATCGGAGACACGGGAGAACTGTCCAGCATCGCTAACGCGAAAAAAAAAAAAAAAATAAAAAAATAATAATAAGTTAATAATAGCAAGTTTCTCGCTTAGATATGACTCACTTATTGCACATCTTGCCGTCAGGCCGATGTGCATGAGATAAAGTACCGCTCAGTGCGAGAGAAAGGAAATGAATTAATAATAATAATAATAATAATAATAATAATAATAATAATAATAATAATAATAATAATAATAAGGGTACGGAAAGCGGACCGGCAGCCTCCACGCGGTGTACCTGGACAGGCAGAGGTAACTCTGCCTGACAGATGTCGGACGTGGGTCTCAGGGCTAACCACTCTGTGACCCATATCTCTGGTTCCAACGGGCAGAGAAAGGGCTCCTCACAACCGACCCCATACGGATGGGGGTCAGAGACAAGTTGGAGGAGCCATACCGGATGGTCTCAATGGTAACAACCCACGCAATGGACATGGACGCTTTAAGTGGACGAGGGAACTTCGGGATGACTTGCTGACCTGCTACGAGAGCAGCGAACCTGCGCGCAGGGGATACATGGCGCGATTACATGAAATCTGGTGTGATCTGCACCCAGAGCATCGCGCCTTCTATGAGCAACAGCTCAGAGATCAAGTATCCTTCCTGCGCAGATCAGGCTACGTAAGGGCGCCTCGTCAGCAGGGACATGTGCCAGCCGCACTCCCACCGCGGCAAATCGCAGCTGACGAGGAACATCCCATAGAGTACACTGATGTTGACTTAAGGACGAGGGTTAGCCTTAACAGCAGGGCTACCCTAAAGCCACAAGACCTGGCACGGATGGACGCTGTTATCGATGAGGAACTACCAGAAGACGCCGACATTTGGCAGATCAACACTGCCGTGTACAACGCTGCTAGCCAACTGGTCCCCCGCGAAAGGGCAACCAGAGCCCCAAGCGGTATCGAGAAGGCTAAGCGGCGTGTACAAAAGATCGAAGGCAAAATACAGTTGGCCAGATAACACGCTTCTCGAATCCAGAGTGTAGTTGAATGCGTAACAGCTGGCAAGGCATTCACGCCTAAAGTCCGGCAAACAGCAGCCGGCCTAAGACGCCAGCACCACACACTGAATCTAACAGTGATGCTTACTATTAAGCAACACTGTTTAGATCGGATTCGAGCGCTCATGGCTATCAAGAAAACGCTAATAAGGCGGGTAAGGAGTATGGAGCAAAATACACTGTTCCGTACGAATCCTTCCCGCCCATTTCAAGAGCCACAGCGTGTTGTCGACAATCCGCCAGCTGTAGCCGATGTCGAACGCTTCTGGAAGGGAATCTACGAAACGACACGTCCGTTCGATAGCAACACTCCAGCAATAGCACACTTCGAGGCTCTTTGCCACAGAACCATAGAAGAGCCAGAAGAGGTGTGCCCGGGAATCAGTTCAGAGGAAGTTCAACAAGCTCTTGTTGGAGCCAAGAACTTCGCTGCTCCGGGCCCAGGCGGAATAAACAACTGGTGGTGGAAAAAATTTCCTTCCACCCACCGTCGTCTGGCCCGAGTTTTCAACACGTGGTTGAACGAGGGGCAGCAGATTCCTGACTGGTTTGTCGAGGGACGCACCGTGCTAATCCCCAAAAAGGGAGATCTGTCCGACCAAAGGAATTATAGGCCGATCACTTGTCTGAACTCCTGCTACAAGATATTTACACGTATCTTGTATGCTAGAACATTACGGCAGGTTGATCCGGTCTTCCAACAGATTTACGAGCAGCGTGGTGCCAAGAAGGGCATGGCGGGCTGTAAAGACAGCCTGCTGATAGACCGCTGTATTACGCAGGATTCTGTGCAGTACAAGCGGAATCTATCGACGGCCTGGATTGACTATCGTAAGGCATTTGACACAACATCGCACGAACTATTGTTGCATTTGCTCAGGTGTCTTGCGGTAGCAGAACCACTAGTGAGATGCATAGAACAACTGCTGCCTCTCTGGAAAACTCGCTTCACCATAACATCCGATGAACAGCGGGTTACAACAGAGCAGGTGGCATTCCGAAGAGGAGTTTTCCAAGGAGACTCTCTGAGTCCCCTCCTCTTTTGCATCTCACTTCTGCCGTTATCTGTTGAGCTCCGCCAAACTTGCGGGTATCACTGTGGACCACCCAGCAACCGGAGGCATAAGGTCACTCATCTATTCTACATGGATGACCTTAAACTGTATGCCTCCGGAGAGCATGAACTCCAAAATGCTCTAAGGGTGGTCGAGCAGTACACGCGGGCCATTGGTATGGAGTTGGGGTTGGACAAGTGCGCGGTCCTTCAACTCAAGAGAGGACGATGCGGGGACTTTGCTGAAGACGCGCAACTCGCAGACGGAAGCATCCTGAGAAATCTGGATGCCGGAGAGACCTACACATACCTGGGTGTGGAGCAACATCACATCCAGGATGTGCAACAAGTGAAAGAATCTCTCCGCGGCAAGTACAGAAACCTACTCCGAAAGATTTGGTCATCCCAACTTTCGGGGAAATACAAGGTATCTGCCACTAATATGCTTTCCGTTCCTGTTCTGCTCTACTCCTTTGGAGTAGTCAAATGGACTGTAGATGAGCTGCGCCAATTGGACAGAGGTACCCGCAAGATGATGAATATCCATAGGAGCATTCATCCTAGATCGTCCGTCCCTCGTGTGTACCTCCCACGAAATCGGGGGGGGCAGAGGGCTCTTGGGGTTGGAGTGTATGCATGGCAGAGTGGCAATGAGCATGGCATGTAATGTCCTTAGGAGCTCAGACCGGCTCCTGCAATTAGTGAGAGATCACGAAAACGCAGGGGTGGGTGCAGGATTGTTTAAGGCAGCAAAAAGAGCCGCAGATGAACTTGGTCTCGTATTCGACGATAGGCGAGGTGGCCGGCGCGGTGCTGATCCAGAGTCAGTCACTGAACTACAGCCAACTCGTCTGAAGGCCCAAATAAAAGCTGCCGAGCAGGAACTTCTGTTTAGGCAGCACGTCGATAAACCCATGCACGGTGTATACTATAAGAACGTAGAAACACTGGGTTTATCGACCAGGCTGACATTTGCCTTTTTAAGGTCAGCCGGGCTAAAGTCGGAGACCGAGGGATTCATTGTTGCCTGCCAAGATGGTGTAATTAACACGTTGGTCTACCGAAGCCGCGTAATGGGTGTAGAGGTACCTGATATAAACTGTAGGACCTGCCATCAGGCGCCGGAGTCGCTCACGCATTTACTTTCTGCATGTCCGATATATGCGATTTCGGCCTACATCCAACGCCATGACGCGGCGTTATGGGTGCTGTACTATCATCTACGGCACTCGTACGGGATAGACCAAACACCAGTGCTGCCTTACGTCCCCGGAGATATTGAGTCCGTTGTCGAAAACGAGAGGTGCCGAATTTATTGGAACTACTCGTTTCCGACAGTCAGGCTAATTCAGGCCAACAAGCCTGACATAGTCCTCCTCGACCATCAAAACAAGGTGATGTTTGTGATTGAGTTCTCGGCACCTGCTGAGCCAAACATCGCTTTGAAAGAGGAGGAAAAACGGACCAAATACCGTGATCTTCGGTATGAGCTCCAAGTGCTATACCCAGGCTACTCAGTCAAGATGGTAGTCCTAATAATCGGTGTACTCGGTGGTATGAAGCCTACGCTGCTCTCTGAACTTAAGACCATACCTGTCTGCCAGAAATCAGCAGAATGGCTGGCAGGCCAAATGCGGAAGGCGGTCATCCTGGGGTCCCTCCGCCTACTTAGGGCACACGATTCTGGCGTTTATAGTCATTGACCCCACAGGTCGTGGGGAGTGGTTGTGATTGTGGCCGGCGCGGCTGCCGTGTGGTATCGGTCGGAAAGCACGGAAGCCCTGTCCGGCAACGGATTAACCGGGAAAAAAAAATAATAATAATAAAGCGACTTTATTCATTCTTAAAAAAATTAAATACAATTGAATGCAGTTAATTATATTCATGAATAATAGAATGAATTAGCGAAGTCTCACCCAAAATGGGCGCTTTTAAACTTAACCAGAGATATAATTCCCAATTTGTCTTATTACACATAGTCTTTAGGTAGCAGAGGTATATTTATAGATATGTAACACTCTCCTGTCCTCTTGATAATTTGTCGTAAATTCAGTGTAAATTGTATCCCCTTTCATT
The DNA here is from genome assembly GCA_963583905.1 of Stenurella melanura. Lineage (NCBI taxonomy): Eukaryota > Metazoa > Arthropoda > Insecta > Coleoptera > Cerambycidae > Stenurella > Stenurella melanura. The sequence continues at coordinate 18,526,494 of OY757309.1, forward strand.
AAACATGCAAATATACAAAATCAGTCCCTTAAACAAATATAAAGTTTATTTTAGTTTCATCACTTATAACATTTACTAGGCCAGAAATATTTTTAAAGAAACTGGGCACAAGACGCTTCCTTGTGGTACACCGCAACTGAAACTTAGCACTTCTGAGTTGTATTTATTCAGATCTACGTATGTATGGGTCTTTGTTTTCTATTTTTCAAGTAAGAGGTAAATCAGATTGAATTGGCTCCTCGGTTCCTATTATTTCCAATTTAACTAAATCCATACTTTATATCGACGCAAGGCTTCAGTCGGCGTTGAGACGTAGAAATCATGAATTTAGGTATCAAAATTTACCAAATACAGGAGTTTTACAAAAACGACGCTAGGCGTCGATCGACTAATATTTATAATTTTTTCCCATTTTTCAACCCCCAAATCCAACTAGACTAAAAATTCTTAAAAACCAACAAACTCGTGTACATACTGTCAAAACCATAATTTGACACGCCCATCAAAGTATCAACAAAAAAATAAATCGCCCCCAACCACCTGCACAACCGCATCCCGAATTCTTTTAAAAATTACAGTCGACCAGTAAAAGTCTCAAAACATCGAATTTCACACAAATATAAATTTTCAGCATTTTCTGATAATTATGACATTTTCCATTTTTTCAACCCCCAATCCAACTCTACCAAAAAATTCTTAGAAATCAACCACATACTGCCAAAACGCAACTTTACATTTACTTTTTCTCACCGCCACTCCATCACGAAAAATTTAATTTCATTCCCGGCCTAACCACCCCTACCCTCAAACACATCTCGTATTCTGTTAAAAATTACAATCGACCCGTAAAAAGTTTGAGAACACCGAATTACACACAAATATCGATTTTCAGCATTTCTCGATAATTATAAATCTTTCCCATTTTTCAACCCCCCAAATCCAATTCTGCGATCAGATTTTGAAAAACCCACAGATTAGTCCACATAATGCAAAAAACCAAGATAGACATTTTTGGCTTTTTGGATCAAAACATCAACAAAAAGAAAATCACCTGGTTAAAAACGTACCTCAATTTTACACCCCTGTAACTTCACCCCTGTGCACCACAGATTCGAAAATCAGCCCGTGCGATGAACGCTCGCGCTGGTTCATCATCTTTCCAACTAGACCAAAATCAATTTCGGATCTTTCAATAAGTATGCGATGTAACAACAGCACCGAACACTTTTGTGTCCAGAAAAGGTTTCAACCCCCGTATTTTCGCCCCCGCGAATTTTAAATTTTCTAAACTACCTCCAATAGTTTACATTTGATGAGATGTTCAAAATGACACCAAAAACATCAACATAGAATACATAAAACTGGCAAAAATTCGCAAAAACTGAGAAATTTCCAAGCGTCACCTTCGATTTGTTAAACATTTTCAATGTTAAAATACCGGTTGGGAATCATTATTATTAACGATCTCATCGATTTATTAAGTCCCCTTTACTGAACATTGTTTAGTCCACCTTATATAAAGACATGTTTAGGCAATCACCTTTTTTTTGTTGCGTCATCTATGATAGTAACCGAACTAAGACAACAGCCTTTAGCTCACGAAATCGAACAGAATTCCTCTCTTTGCTAAATAAATATGTCAGAATATTGGTAAACATGTGGAAAGTGCATAGCAAAATTTAACTCTATCTTTCTAACATCTGAAGTGTCTAAGGCGATTTTTTTATATTCATAACATGGGTGAATGTTTAACTTAGGTAAGGCCTGCATTGATTTTCCTTATTTTTGATTTTAACTAATGCAATATAATTATTAAAGTGACGAGCTGATATCGTTCTAACGTATATGTTAAACATTTTTCTTATCTATGAAAATATAACTTTCTAACAACATAAATACACCCCTTACTAAAGTTAAAGATTCTAGTTTCCGTTTACATGCAACTTTTATAAATATGACCTATACTTTTTAAAATAGTTAGATTTAAAATCATGTGAATATACCCAGAATTTAGCACAGAAATATGGCCACCTTAATAAGGCAAAAATTCTAATTCGTACATTAGGGTGGGCCGAAATTAAAAAAAAAATGTATTCACTATACCGCGGAAAACAAAAATTAAAATAAAACAAAGAAATGAAAAATCGGTTAAGATCTTCCGGTCGCACATCGTTTTCAAGATTCGTAAGAATTAGTGAAATTGCACCACTCTTCGTGTTTTCTTTAAATGTGCCAAACTGATTCAGGTAGAACTGCTATACCACGGAAAATTTGCCTCTCGGCCAGATGAGTAAAATAAAACAAAGAAGAGCCCGTTAAGATCTTCCGGTCGCGCGTCGTCTTCAAGATTCGTAAAAATTTGTGAAATTCAACTATTTTTCGTGTTTATTTAAAATGTGTTAAACTAATTAAGGTCGAACTGCTATACCGCTGAAAACTTGTCCGTCGTACAGATATGTAAAATAAAACAAAGAGACAAAAAATCGGTTAATATCTTCCGGTCGCGCATTCTGCGACAGAAGGACGAACTTGGCTCCCCCTTCCACTCTCGTGTATCGCCACGCGCGGCGTTGGCTTGTCTTATGCAGATCTGTTTGCAATAATCAGTGTTCCTTTTCATGTGTTTGTTACGAGTTATTAGTGACATTAATCTGATGGAAGCTTCCAAGAAAATTACTCGACAGGCGCTTGAATGCCAGTTGTTCGACCATCCAAGAGATTTAGTTGTGAATAAACGTCCAACTCACCAGGACGTCTAAAATGTTGTTTTCAGGAAAGTTACAACTTGGAAACTAACAACAAGTGTGTCAGTCGATAAGATATTAACCTATTTCTTATTCCTATGTTTTATTTTACTTATCTGTTCGAGGGGCAAATTTTCAGTTCGACCTTAATCAGTTTAACACATTCTAAAAACACGAAGAGTAGTTGAATTTCACTAATTTTTACAAAACTTGAGGTCGATGCATGAACGAAAGATCTTAACCGATTCTTCATTTCTTTATGTTACTTTACTTATTTAGCTGAGGGGCAAGTTCTCTGCGGTATAGCAGTTCAACCTTAATCAGTTTGACACATTTTAAAAAAGTACGACGATTAGTTGAATTTCATTAACTTTTACGAATCTTGAAGACGATGCGCCACCGGAAGATCTTAGCCGATTGTTCATATCTTTGTTTTATTTTACTTATCGGGCCAGAGGCAAGTTTTCCGCGGTATAGCGATTCAAAATAAAAATAAAAACTGTTTTCGGCTCACCTTATCGTACTTGTCTACTATTTTTCTAACAAATAAACTTCAATAAAGACCTAAGTAAGCCATGAAAACAAAATTTATTGCAAGTGTTAATTTATTTATTTTTAATTATTTTTTTTTAATTTGTTACAAAAACAGCCTTCTTATAGATTGCGGTATGAAATGAGAAATTGGTAAAATATCTCTCATACAAAAAACAACACATATTTAGTTTGGTTCCAGCCTATGAAACCTACAACTGATGCAATATATGAATTAACTTGCAATATCTAACAAAAAGCGGTAAAAACTTTCTTGAATCTTCAAGAAGCTTTTGACGCGGTCTGCCATAAGAAACTTAAATTGAAAAGTTAAAAGTTGTGTGAAGGATTTCTCACTCCACTTTCACCAAATAATGTAAGCGCCTCAGCCGTTATATAGTTGACCCCAGCTGTTCCTCCAATCTCTAACTTGTAAGTTAGATAATATTTGATAGTAAGATGAGCAACTTATCGGTTAAGCAAAATATACAGAATATACAAAAACATCGCGAAATGTCCAAAGTTAAGGCTTGCTAACGCCCTAATATTTTTCTTTTTTTTTATACCTCTGAGTAATGGACTATTTTGGACGCATATAAACTGTGTTTTGATGTAGATGTGGATATATTTGTAACATATTTCCTGAAAATGCGTTCGCTAAAACAAGGCTTCGATATCGTATTCTCCTACATGCTGTCATTTTTTGCCACTTCAACTAGGAACAGAAAAATAAAGAATGGTTAATAGTTTCTTTAAAGCGGCTCTTCAGCGTCGCAATCTCTGGAATCATTTAATTTCTTGACTACATTAACTGCAGATAGGACAATATAGAATAGTTGATAGTTCAGGGAAATCCAGATGGTATCATGCAAAGAGAGCACTCTACATAATGCTGGGATGATGTCGCCAGGGAGCTAATGGGAGAAAACTTTGATGAGTCCACATGCCTTTATTAGGCACGTGGCGTCATCAAAGTCAATCGCGGCGAATATCGTGATACTGTCAGACGTACCATACAGTAATGAGAGGCCAACTATAATAAAGGATTACAAACCGCTAGTTAGGATGTTGTGAATAAGAAGAATAGTTCAGAGATATCCAGATGGTAATTCAAAATGTTGAGCTAATGTCACAAAGAAAGTAATCGAACAAAACTTTGGTAAAGCCATCCGCTAAGCAGATAATTGCGACAAATGACACGATGTTGTAAGATTTTCCGTGCACAACAACAAAAAGAAACCAACTAGATTAATGCACGGGGCATAAAATATCTGCCAAGTCTTTGTGTCATGAAGAATTGATAGAAGAGGTCCATAAAAGTAACAGATTTAAGCCACTGAATTTTTCGAAGTTCTTTTGTTATTAGAAGACTACTTTCATAACATGGTTTCTAGTCTGACAAATCAACAAGTGATGCAATTGACACACTGGCAGAATGCATATATAGAGCTACGGATAAAGGAAAGCCTTAGTTATGAATATTTTTAGACTTAGCGAAAGCCTTTGATACTGTCTGTCATGATAAAATACTAAAAATACTAGAGGACATTGGAATCAGAGATGTGCCTTTAAAACTGTTGTTTACAAGGCCGCTATCAGTATGTAAAAATAGACGATATATTGTGCTAACCTAGAATGGTTGCCTTTGGGGTTCCCCAACGAACCGTGCTAGGGCCGCTGCTCTTTATCTTGTATATCAACAATCTATTTGGTATAAATATTATAGGTAAAATAATTGAATTTGCAGACGACAGTAGTATTTTCTACGAAGAAGGTCATAGTTGCCTTCATATTTCCAAGGCACATAAAAAATTCCCGTCAAAGGAGTCCGCGCGGCGGTATCATTGAATAGGTAAAGATGCCGCCTGCCCGCTTTGTAGTTACCGCATTTTTTACATGCCTTAAAATTATGAAGACGACTATAGTTACCTTTGCACGAGTTTTTATTCTTTTCCAGTTGGAAAAGAATAAAAACTCGTGCGGATATTGATGTCAGAAACTAAAATCTTGGCTTGTCTATCATCTTTTAGCGTTAAATGTGGATAAAAGCATTTACTTAGCTTTCTCTCTATATAAATTGGACAATCATCTTATTCACAGATTGAAATAGGAAATGACCTATAATAAAATCAGCATGAAATGAACAAGAAATATCAGGGTATACTGATCGATCAGCATTTACGGTGGGATGCGTATATAAAACAGCTGGTAAAAAAAAGAGTTATTTTAAACATTTTCACATTTATTAAGGATTAAACAACTTAAAATGTTATACTACGTACTTGTGGAATTTCAACTACAATAGGGTGTAGAAGCTTGGGGAGGCTCATAAAACTGTTATACAGGGTGGGGCAATAGTGCCAGTGCGTCGGACCACGATATCTCGAATTCTAGAAATGTTTCAAAAAATTGCAAGTAAACTAGGTAAAATGTCTACATCTGGAAATTATTTTCGAACATACAGGGCGAGGTAAGACGAAATTACAGGACCAAGTTCCTTTTTTTAAATGGAATGCTATGTATATCAGTACATTTTTTGAAGCCTCTTTCTAGGCTCTATTAATTCCTATATTAGCATTGAATATCTCCCAACCACTTGGATGTAATGAATTTTTTTGTTGAAATAATGCAATCAGCAGATGGATATTAAGAAAATCACCACCACAGTCACAATTATGGGTTTTAAGGAAAACTTATGTGAATATCAGTTACAAGACATCTAATTAATGTTTTTGAATCATTTTCATTTCCTAAAACTGTACAGGGTGGCCAAAAATTATTTTTCAATTAAGAACTACTTAAATTGAATTTTCTCAATTTTTTCAACGATGTGATATAGAAATGAAAAACGAATTTTTTTTGTAAGTACTTTCCTATGGCTAATAGCAACCAATTTCTTTTATTGAGCAATAATTAAAAAATTCAAAAATAAACTTAAAAAAAGAGGTTTCTTCAAATAACTCAGTAGAAAAAATTGTAATAAATGTTCTACATGTTGCCCATTTTGATTGACACACATCTCTACGCGCTTTTGAAATGAGGTTCCCACTGTTCCTAAAACTGCCGGTGTGATAGATCTAAAGGCAGTTATTATTCTTTCCTTCATATTTTGTACTGTTGTCGGCGTGTCTCTATAAACAATTTCCTTCACGTATCCCCATAAAAAGAAATCCATTTTTGTAAGATCAGGGGATCTAGCAGGCCATTTAGTGGGTCCATTTCTTCCAATCCATTGATGAGGCTAGGTATTATTTAAGTGGTCTCTAACTACATTTAAATAATGTGGTGGAGCACCATCTTGCTGAAACCACATCCTATTTCGAATTCTTTCAGGGAAATTTACCAATAATTTTGGCAGAAAGTTTTCCAAAAAATGAAGGTAAATAGCTCCAGTCAATGTACCATCAAAAAAATGTGGCCCTATTACATGTTCTCCAATAATTCCTCCCAAAACGTTTACAGAGCATCTGTGTTGCTTCTTGGATAAAAAAGTGAGGATTTTCCGAAGCATAATAATGGAAACTATGCCTATTAACAAATCCATTTTTATGAAAAGTAGCCTCATCAGTGAATAAAACATTGTTGAAGAAGGTGACATCATCTTGCATTTTACCTTTGGCCCAATCAGAAAATTGTAGGCGCTTTTTAAAATCGTCATCAGATAATTCCTGGTGCATTTGAATATGATATGCATGCAATTTGTATTTAAGATTCGACCCACAGACCGTCTACTTATTCCTACTAATGGGCTCACTTCTCTTTGACTAACATGGGGATTCTCAACCGTTGCCAGGACCACAGAAAACTCATTTTCTTCATTCGCAACCCGTTTTATTCTTTCACTTTTCTTATATTCGACATTTCCACTTTCCAGAAATCTATCTAGAAGGTTTTAGACGCTGCTAACATCAGGCATCCTTCTTTCAGGATAACGTTGGTGATAAATTCTATTGGCAAGTAAATAATTTCTGTTTGACTCGCCCAAAACAATAGTCATGTATACAAGTTCTGCTGTACTAAAATTCATATTGTACAACTCCAGGTAATTTACATTCAATACAAATTGTAACTTAGCGACCGATAAGTGTGATAAATGCTCCATTGTACATGACAATTTATACCAAACTGAGGCTTTATTGCTTGTCGAATAACGAAAACTGCAACAAAATGTACAGAAAATCATTACAGTAACGGATCTGTTAAATACTATTTACCGATTTCAATGGATTGGAAGAAATGGTCCCACTAATTACAGTAACGGACTTGTTAAATACTATTTACCCATTTCAATGGATTGGAAGAAATGGTCCCACTAAATGGCCTCATTTCGCAATTACATGAAGACGTGTGTCAATCAAAATGGGCAACACGTCGAACACCTATTGTACATTTTTCTAATAAATTATTTGAGGGAACCTCTCTTTTTAAGTTTTTTCTTGAATTTGAGTTATTTATTTATAAAGCGAAAATGGTTGCAATTAGCCATAGGTAAGGTCTTACAAAAATTGTTTGTTTTTCATTTCTACATCACATCGCTGAAAAATATACAGGGTGTTCCATTTGAAGAAATTGAGAAAATTCAATTTAAAAAGTTCTTAATTGAAAAATAATTTTTGGCCACCCTGTACAGTTCTAGGAAATGAAAATGATTCAAAAACATTAACTAGATATCTCGTAACTGGTATTCACATAAATTTTTCTTAAAACCCATAATAGTGACTGCTTTTTGTAATACCCATCGGCAGATTGCATTATTTCAACAAAAAAAAACATTACATCAAGTGGTTTGGAGATATTCAATGTTAATATAGAAATGAATAGAGCCTAGAAAAAGGCTTCAAAAAATGTACTGACATACATAGGATTCCATTAAAAAAAAAGGCTTTTGGTCCTGTAATTTCGTCTTGACTCGCCCTGTATGTTCGAAAATAATATCCAGTTATAGACTTCTTTATCTAGTTTACTTACAATTTTTTGAAAAATTTCTAGCTATCGTATAACTCGAGATATCGAGGTCAAACTCACTATTGCCTCACCCTGTATAACAGACTTGGAAATTGTTCAAAAAAAGGATATTAAAAGTGATTTTTAAAAGGAATCATCTTACCCTAGTGACGAATTATGTAAGGACGACCAGGTTAAGGATATCCGACAGATATATTTTTTTACATCTCTTGCAGAAGACATTCAATCTCAAAAGAAACTTCGACCGCTTACCTGTCCCGAAAATGCTGAAAACCATAGGACAGCGCAGTAGCTATTTTCTATCGCCAAGAACATTTAGTTGGCTTCCGCCCGCTATTAAACAGGTACATCCGAAATAAATATTTAAAAAAATAAGTAAAACATATTATCTCTGGATAGGACAATCATACATAGTTAAATTGATTTAAAGAATTTCCATTTAAGTTAACATTAAAATAAGACAAAAAAAAAACAAAAAGAAAGTCTGCCAAGTACTACTTTCATTCTGATTGGTGCTTCTTGCAAATCTTTCTCCTGTTTTTCATTATCATATGTATATTAAGCGAATGATATATTGTTATATTTAATATCGTAATTAGTGTAGTCCCTTGTGTATTTTTTATAGCAATATTCTAAAATTAGGTAATTTTATTTTATTGCACAATTAAATGTATATACACACTTACGTGTTTATTTCATATATTTATTGTACAATTTTTGTAAGCATTATTACAGCAGTAAATTGTGCAAATAAATATACTTTTGATTTGATTTTGATTTGATACCGTATCGTATTCATAAAATTTTTTCAGTGTTAGCTAACGCGGAAAAAATCGACTATGCGTTTAATATAAATAAAAAGTATTCACGGCCATCACGGAAATAATTAATTAAGGAACTATCGGTGGAAATCAGCAAACTTGTCATTTGAATGACCATCCTGTATATTTTTTTAACTAAAAGTATATTAGGTTATCTTTCTAGCACAGCTACATTACAAACGTTATTCTCCCACTTCATTTCTCAATTAATTATTTTTATCAAAAGTATAGCAAACTCCATTTGCCGTTGTACTAACTACATACCAAATATTATTCCCTTCCGCTATATTTTTCGCTAATTATTTTTTTAGAAAGGCAACCCTATATATTTTTTACTAAAATTATAGCAGTCTTTTTTTTGAGAATTGCTTTACTTTTATTAAAAAATATATTGTGGATATTATTTATAAAAATAGATAACTATAAAACTATGGTAAAATCTGTGAAAGTATGTATACTAAAGTTTCCTCATTGCCACCCTTTCTTTATTATTTATATTTTCCCGTGGATGCATATTTTTTTTGGTTAAAAGCATATCAGGTTTTTTACCCGCCAATAGACAACTATATTGCATAAATTATTCTACGATGTGGCATTTAGTAATTAATTATTTGTGTAGGAGTGCAGGGAGGTATAAACGTAAAATGTAACAAATGTTCGGTCGCAACCGCTAGACGCAGGAGTAGTCCGATCGCAGTGTTTTTGGCATCATTGTGTAGGTTAGACCTTCCTGCGTCGCATAGAAGTGATCCGGTGGTTCGAAGATTACGGGGGTGACAACGGGAAGGGGGACGTTGTACACCTACATTTTGGCTAATTTTTCTGTCCATCTTTAAGTCCACTATTAGTGAACTTAGCATGAAAAGTAATTTTTTCAAGACACTTAGTCTAAGGGGTATTTTCTTCATGATAACTACGTATATTTCCAATGTGTTAGAGGTTTCCCTTTTCTTCTTTGGGAATTGTCAAGGAAGAAGACTGCTGTTTTTTTAATTAAAAATATGTAAGGTGGTCCATAATAAACTAAAAAACGGTGCCAGAAAATAATATTTGGCATCTATTATAAAGAGGAAACGTGCTATATTTTTATTGTATGGAGTAGTCATTCTAATAAAATAATTCATTAAAAAACAATGAAGGAAAATAATATTTAGAACAAAGTTGAGTTGAGTTGAGTTTAAAAGATATACAGGGTTGCCATTCAATAGAAAAGATTTAGAAATAGAAAAATCACGTGTTAATATCTTTACAGATTTTTTTTTACATATTTCATGTTCTTCCTCAATAGGAACAGTGACGTATTTGGCGAAAATTAGTTTTTTATATCGTCAATATATTATTGGTAGATATAGAGAAAAAAACTGTAAAAACTTTTATTATATCTTGTTTTAAATTAAACTATATTAATTGGTAAAATGGTGTGAGCCATTAATATAAATTGGAGCTTGTATGGTTAGTGAAATATATGAAAAACTTACGACTATGTGAAAATAAAATTAATAAAACTTTACAAATCATGTAGAAATAGTTTTATATCAAAATACATTAGGTGGCTCAATATAACTAAATGTATAATACTAATATTAGATATCAAGCAATAAAGCAACCAATGAGATAGAATATTCCTTGTAGTGGAAGGGACTTATGCATTGGCAAGTTCATATGATAAAAAAGGAACATTTGAATTTCTCCGGTAATAAACTCGTCTCCAAACTTAGTTTTCAATGAACCTACCTTAATTCATATTTCTAAATAGATGTCTATACTTGAACTCTCAAAATTATTAATAATAATAAGTTCGAGCATATCACTGACACTGATTTTTTTTTTTTTCTAAATCTGATGTGACCAACGCATAATTTTCTTATACGAAATTGATACATTTCTTACTCCATCTAGCTCCAATGTGTTAATTAATAATGTTGCTTTCTATTTTAGTTTCGTAATTATCAGAGATATACGATGTAATCTTCATCGAACAGTCAACCAATTTCAAAATTTATAAAATTAATATTTTACTTATAGCCCAGTTATAACTAAATTCAGGATATTTTGCGACGCAGCGTATCATGGTCCAGTTTGTCAAAATCATTAGCATGATTGACATGAACTCCACCTTCAGCAACTAGACGATCAACTAAGAACAGAGTACTCCACCCCAAGTTGCTCGTAGTAAAAGGATTAGGTACGAATCCTTATTGATTTAGGCAAATTTGAAATTCAATATGATTAAAAGTACGCTTTTAATTTGCTAAAATTTCATAATATTACCGGAGATCTGTAGTTTACAACATTAACACATTGGTCAAATATTTTCATGTACGATTTTTTTAAACTGCTAATTCTAGAAAACAGTCTCAAATAAAAAAATTACTCTTAATTTCATTTCTTCTCAATATACTTGGGATATGTTTTGAAGATAAAAAAATTCCCGTTTGCTAATATTTACCACTACAAATTCTCACATTTTATCGACACAGCCTAAGAAAAAAATATCTTCTACACTTTTAAAATTGACCTTCATATTAGCACATTTTGTTAACACATATGTAGTGATAATATAATAGGAAACATTCTCTGATGGGGGATTTTGAAAGTGCAATGAAATCGTACTTAGAAAATATATCCATAATGTAAAGGACGTAAAAACTCCTTTACGAAAATCTACTTGGAAACTGTAAAAAAAAATCAACTTTTAAAATTCATTTAGAAACTGCAATGAAATTTGACCTTAGACAAGGTTTTTAAAAGCTAACGCAAGATTCGACTTCGACTCAAAAATATGATTTTTTGTAACAGTTTTAACATTTATGAAGAACATAATTTCTCCGCAGCCACAAGTTTTGGGAGGAGAATCCAATGACGGTTGAGCTTTCATCATACATAATTGGCAATTTTAAGTTCTAAATATTTTTTTTTCTTCAAAAGGACTACATGGACATCTACATGAAGATCATTAGTATACGAGGCGAGGTTCCGTCTTCCATATCAGGTTATATGCTGTTAATTAATATATTTGAAAAAGTAGGAAAGCTTTATCTTTTAAAAGTGTCATTACATTCAGTCCCAAAACCTTTCAATTCTAGTCCAAAATTTACTTACCGGGAATCTGAATCTTTTTTGTCAATCGATTGTTACAATCATCGCTGTATGAAGTAGTGATTGTGCATCCTCGCCATGTGTGACGTACGCTGATCTGAGAGATTTTATATACAATTAGCTTATTTGGGTTAAGCCTGTTTAGACTTTTAATGTTTCTATCGTATATACAGTGCGTCCCACTTCTCATAGAGCCACCTTCATATCTCGTTTATCTGATATTCGAAAAGTTTGAAATTAATTTTTTTTTAATTATTAATATTTATCCAAAAGGCGCCGAAAATGAGAGAAATGGTCCGTGAAAATAATGTTAAATAATTATTTACAATAACTAAACTCTACTCGATAGATTAGCATGCAATTCGATGAGGTTCTATTCTGACAGAAGGTGAAGCGATTTAAAAAAATCAAGTAGATCTGTTAAGGACTGCAACCCGTGGCATTTCTGTACCTAGAGACCAACTGACGGAGACGTATGATAGTTTTCATTAGTAATTTTAGAACTTAATAAAAGCTCAAATCAATATAAAAATGGTACCATTTTTATGGAGACAAGTTGGAATATCATAAAAAACTATAAGTACTGCTTTTATGTCTAATTTTATTAAGCATATATACACCAACAACTATTACTACTTGTGGCTCATAATGATGGGAATATTGATTTCATTATTTTCAATATCTAACTAAAGTGGGTATTCTAATATAAACAGATTTAACCATTATACCTTTCGATGTTTTATTGAAGTTTTTTATAATATTTGAACATAGTGTATTACATTCGTCGCAGATTTGTTCAAAATGAGTTTATTGTTTAGGTATAAATGCTACACTGTTTTTTCTATAGACTCTTATCAAAGTTTGCAACTCATTTGATGTACCATTTCCTTTTATCAAAATTTCGATATATCGATATTTGTTAATTACAGATTAAACACTGATTTTAGATGAATCAAACAATATATTATAAATACTCTACATATGCTTCGGCTTATTAGGCCTTTATCAAGAGTATTACATAGTGAATACTAAAGTTTCCGACGTGCTTAATCTAATTTATACCTAAAAGTATTTATGCCTTAATCTATTTATGACCTATTCTATTTAAGAGTTAAGTTAAAATCCTTAATTATAAAAATGATTGGAGTGGACCTAAACTGATTATATAAATATCAATGGATAGTTCTTATCAATTTGTTTATTACAGGAGTATTCAAGAAATTTTGTTGGTCATTCGTGGTACAAGGGTTGTACTTGAAAGATTTTTTGATTTCTAGTTGTTCTAGAAGATCTAAACGTTTACCTTTTCTTTCTGAATGAAGTAAATTTATGTTATCAGTATCTATGATATGGTTGTTCCTGTATTGTTATTGTTAAGATTGATTTTTTATGTTCTTTTACCCTATTCACAACGCTTTTACCACTCTGACCGATATAGACAGCATTGCAATCTTTACAATTGATTTTATATACACTAAATTTATCAATTTTATTTAGTTTTACTAATTGTAGAGATACCTAAATTATTTAATAGAAATTGTGTTACTATATTTCGGAACATAATTAATAAAACTATATTTTGTATGTAGGTTTGTTAGGCGCAGTGAAAATTTTTTTTTTAAGCATTATGCGCTGTTTATCTTTGACCATGTTATCTATTAGTGACTCGTTGTATCCGTCATTTCTTGCAATTTGTTTGATTATATTTAATTCTCTATTAAAATCACCTTGATCTAAAGGAAAATTCGTGAGTCTATGTATTAGACTATGAAAGGGTGAAATTTTAATTTGCCATAAAGTCGAAATATAAAGTATTACTGTATCTGTAGTAGTAGGTCTGTGGTACCTACTAAATTTTAACAAATTGTTGTTTTTGGATATTAATATTTAGAAAGTTTAATTGACTATTTTGCTCCGATTACGTGCGAACTGAACTTATTTTACTATTAAAGGAATTTAAGAAATTAAGGTAATTACTTACGTTTCTGCACCGGTCCATATATAAAAAATATCGTCCACATATCGAGTCCAATAAAACACACGTGTATTTAAACTGTTATTGCCATTAAAAACTAAGTTTTCTAAGTTTGACATAAATATTTCAGCTAACAAAGGAGACATTGGTGATCCCATTGGTATCCCGCCTTTTTGTCTAAAGAATTCACCATTAAACTGAAAATAGTTTTGTTCAATACAAACTCTCGAAAAATTTCTTAACTCCGTTTTTTCGTTTTGGCTGATTTGTGAATTATCTATTAAATTATTTCAAATAAATTTTAGTTCTGTGAGTGGGACTGAGGTGAACAGACTTTTAACGTCAAAGATTAAATCTGGTGTATATAAAATCAATTGTAAAGATTGCAATGTTGTCTATAGCGGTCAGAGTGGTAGAAGCGTTGTGAACAGGGTAAAATAACATAAAAAATCAATCTTAAATAACAATAAAAATACAGGACTGTCAACACACTGTATTGAAAACAACCATTTCAAAGATACAGATAACATAAATTAGATTAGAAGATCTAAACAAGGTAAACGTTTAGATCTTCTAGAACAACCAGAATCATAAAATCTTTCAAGTACAACCCTTGTATCACGAATGAGCAACAAAATTTCTTGAATGCCCCTATAATAAACAAATTGCTAAGAACTATCCATTCATTGATTTATATAATCAGTTTAGGTCCACTCCAATAATTCCCATAATTAAGGATGTTAAATTGGGCCTTAAATAGATTAGGTCATAAATACCTTTAGGTATAAATTAGAGTAAGCACGTAGTATTCACTATGTAATCTATATAGTATTTATAATTTTGATTCATCTAAAAGAAGTGTTTAATGTATAATTATCAATTATGTTCAAGATATTTCACAAGGTACCTACCAAAGGTTCAGTTCAGTGTATTTTGATATTTATTCGAATTCTTCCTTCGGCTACTGTTAGTTAAAGGACGAATTCTATTCTGTTCAAAATATCTGATTGGTGCTTACAAGAAACACATGATAAGTTGCCAGGCAGGCGGACGTACATATGCGCAGATGAACATATTGAAGGCTATTCAGAATTCGTTGATTAACACAACATTTTTTTCCTACGAGCAATATTTATGGTTTTAGAAATATGTTTGACAAATACAATATGAATACTCTTCGTTTCTGCTAAGGGAAGAATAAAAATAGCATTATTATTTCAACTCCCTTTATATTTACGCTTACAGGTTAAATATGTGTATTAGTTCTTGTTTAAAACCGTGTGCCTATGTAACTTGCTACAACCTGAGACTGCTATACAAGATAACGCCTTTTCAAAACGAAATAATTAGAGTATAAGAGCATACATCATTAAAAGTAACTTACCTCCGACTCCCATTACAATGGGCCCTGCGTACGAAAGATTATTCAAATGAAATCCTCGAGACTCATTCTTCACCCTAATGGTGTGATTCCCTCTTACTTCTTGAGCAATAGACAGATGATCTGCGTAGTACCCTAAAACAAAATATAATTAAGTAGAGAGACTGAGAATACAACGCAAACTATGTAGTTACTAGCTAGCCAGAAATATAAATTACAAACTGTGAAGTATTATCATTATTACTATTATAGACTTAAGCGACACACATTCTCAGTAGCCATTGGAAAATATTCACCGGTCTATCGCATGTGCCATTGGGATTCAGCTCAATCGCTATAGGAATAAAATTCATTCGTTCGATGGAAGGTTCAGATTGCGACCTTTGGTCGTTTAAAAATTATTTATTGTTATTATTATAGACTCATTATTACATACTTTTGCGGTCGTAGAAAATTTCAGCGATTAAGTGCGCGCGATTGGGTTTCGGCTCGATCGATAGAGATGAATTTATCATATCTCACTCGTTTGACAGAAGGTTCAGATATCTATCTTTGATCTCTTAAAAACTTCCTAGTGATGTGGCATGTCTGAAGAATCACTGTCCTTTGTACAATCTCTGCGAGAGCTCTGGGTATGCAAATCAGTTTCAAAAACATCAAGAACTTCTTTTTTATTTTATTTTTCTTTTATAATATTCTCTTAATATCGATGATAAATGGAGTTTGGCAGCTGGCCGTGGGGGCGTTTAGTGTGTGTTGTGTTAAAACCTCACTCCCATCAAATAAAGTTTGTCTGGCCCTCAGGGCCAGCTGAGATTTTTACTTTATTTCATGTTCTTATGAAGAGAATATAACAAGGAGATATTAGAGGATCGCGTAGGCAAATAGCTTTCAGTTTATCATGAGAATGATTATATCTTGTAGTTGTGAGCTTGCGACTTGTCCCTTAAATAAAAATTAGGTACCATATAAATGACACACACCCAACTATTCCACTATTAATAGTAAAAATTGTTTTTTACTGTCTGAATCAAAATTGTCTATCAAACTCTTACAGTCTGTAGAGGGGTTAGAAATAAAATACTTTCTTAACCGTTTGTTAAAAACGGTACGTTAGAGAAATGAAAACCTTCCAAAGATAAAGAAAAATTATTTATTCTTCCTTATCTCAGAGACAAAAAAATTTTTGAACATTTTTTTCACCAACATTTTTGAAAAAATCGGTAAAGGTCTTTACACAGAACTTCCCTCGTTATTTGTGCATGGCGGTCACTCTAAAAAATTAATAATTACGAAATGACATTGAGAATAATAATCGGAATATAGTTATTGCTATTATTACAAAGAAAACTTGATAAGTTTTGGTCACAAAAATATACAGATTGCTCATCCAACAGCAAAAGCTCAATACTAAATAACAGGTGCCACATATGGCAGGCTTGCGCAAATACCTTTACAAATGTCCACCATGACTGAATTATTTTTTGGGATGACCACCTTGTACATTTTTCAATAAAAGTATAATAGGTGTATATGTCAGATATTATTGCCATCCGTCACATCAATCCAACATTTGCGTAATGGAGTGGAAGTATAGTGGTGGTTAAAAAATTTCATTTTTATTTTAATTTTTCAAAAATGTTAAAAAAAAAATTAAATTTTTTCTTCTGAAATAGGTTTAAAATGTCAAACGTAGAAATTTTAAATTTTAGCAAAAAGGAAAGTTTCCGTCTATTCTATAATAGTGGTAAAAGAAGTTTAAGATTTAAAAATTACACATTTTTTTTAAATAGGTTTAGAATGTCATGAAACGTGAAACTTTTAAATTTGAGTAAAAAAAGTTTCCATCTATTCTAGTGTTAATTTTTTTCCAAACTGGTAACAAAATGTTGCAAAATTTTTTTTTCCGAAATTGGTTTGGAATGTCATGAAACGTGGAAATTTTAAATTTGAGCAAACCAAATTTTTCGTCTATTCTATAGTAGTGATAAATAGATTAAAATTGTTTTCAAATTTTTTTAAAAATTTTTCAAAAACATTTTTAAATTTGTTTGAATAGTTTTAGAATGCCATGGAAACGTGGATAGTTTAAATCTGAAGAAAGAAAAAAAATTCTATGTTAGTGGTAAAATTTTTTAAAAATAGTAAACAAAATTTCTAATTTTTCTTTTAAATAGATTTAGAACGCTATGAAACGTGGAAATTTTAAATTTGAAGAAATAAAAAAAAAATCCATCTATTTTAGTGGTAAAAAAAATTTCAAAAATGTTGGTAAAAAAAAAATTCAAAAAATTTTTAAATTTTTTTTTTCTGAATCAGACAGAATGCCATGAAACGTGGAAATTTAAAATTTGAAGAAAAAAAAATTATCATTTTAGTAGAAAAAAATTTTTCAAAAATGTTGGTAAAAAAAATTTAATATTTTTTTTAATAGTTTTAGAATGCCATGAAACGTAGAAATTTTAAATTTGAGCAAAAAAAAATTTTTTCATCTTGGTAAAAATTTTTTCAAAAATGTTGGTGAAAAAATTTTCAAAATTTTTTTTTCCCGAAATAGGATTAGCGCGTCATGAAACGTGGAAATTTTAAATTTGAGCGAAAAAAAATTTTTTTCACTATTTATTCCGTTTAGACGGTCCACCCTGTATATTTTCCAGTGAAATTTCTACCATTTCTGCGCTGACAGTAGCGTCAACTACCTGCCAAATTTGACTGCTCTCCGTCAAGTAGTTTTTTTAGTAAATGCACCAACAGACAGACAGACAAACAGACAGACTGACTGACGGAATTGAAAAACCTATATTTTCGTAATCTACGTGTTCTGAAACGTCAGAATCCGAAAAAATCTCGGAGGGTGATTTTTTCTCGAATACAATACTTCCCTTCGGTATGCGAGGGGAGTAAAAATGTAAGTACGCAAAAACATAGATTTAACTTTTAGTTCTGAATATCAGTTTATCAAACATTTAATGTTAAGGCTAAGGAAACGTAGAAAGGCCATAACAATTCATGTTAATTTATCTAATTCGGAATGCACAATAATTGTATCTTGAAATTTAGAATGGTTAAATTGACATTTATAATTGTATCTCAGAATTCACAATTAGTAAGTCAGAATTCAAGGATATAAAGTAGTTCCCACAGTAATCATAACGCTCGAAAACTATTGCACTTTACGAAAATTGCGCCAATCATGTTGGCAGCACCAACAGCTGCAACATCATAATAATATATTGTAGACATTTATTGTCCTGAGTTTTTGTGTACTTTTTCTATGAACATATACTTTTTCTTTGTTTGTAGTGGATAACCTAATTAATTTATAAAGTAATTTAAATTATAAATAATAATTATAGTTCATATATATCGCATATTATGTACATACATAATTATTGGTTGACATCTTCCGTGAGTGACTTTAGAAAATTTTCGAGGTATTGCACCTATGGACATGAGTAAAAATATAACTGAAAATTGGAAATTATGGTTACACAAATTTAAAAATTATGTAGTGGTTTCAGAATAGTACACCAAATCAGAAGCATTACAGTGTGCACAGTTATTACAATTTATTGGTGATGAAGGTTTTCGCATTTTTAACACTTTTGAAATAAAAAACCGTTGCCTAAGGAATCACTACTTCTACATTCAGATTTTTCATCCAAGTCACTTTAAAGGAAACGTCTTGATTGGATTTGCACTCTAGTATGTGGAAATCATTGGTCATAGAATTTTACTAATATCTGGGGCAGATGTCTTACAAAAGTTGTAGACGTTGGTTTCTACCATACATGTTAAAAATAAAGTTTCTAGTTTACCCTACTTGTTTCCCCTATTCACAAACTACCACCTCCTACCCCTTCGATGGAATCATCTCAATCGGATGTCATTACAATACATACGTGTACTAACCTTCAAGTGAATATCTCACTTTTACGTTATCAATCCCATTAATAATGGAGCGGAGGTGGCGGGGTTTGAAAAATATTAGAAAGAAACCCGAGGCCCTGCTTTCTAGTATATACACCAAAACCCAAATTTCTGTACTCTTACCAGCTTGCTTTACTTATTTTTCCCTATTTACTTCTATTTAACCCCCAACCCTTCAACGGAATCATCTCAAAATATAATCTAGTTCCAGATGTTATAATATATACGTCTACCAAATTTCAAGTGAATATCTCAATTTTGTTTTATCAACCCCTTTAATAATGGAGTAGGGATATTGGGGGGTTGAAAAATATTATAAAAGAATCTGAGGTATTGGTTTCCAGTACATCGAATTTGAAGTTTCTGTACAGGGTGTCCCAAATTGCTTGATTTTGGCTGGTTTTCCTATTTTCACACCAGGTAGAGAAAAACTGACGTATGAGTCTAGAGCTCGATTTTTGTGAAACGCCGATTGGTGAAAACCGCATCTCTAACCGTTTCCGAGATATCGGCAAAAATTGACATTTGGCAGATTCCGAAAAACTGTCACAACTTTTTTATTTGTGAATATTTTTTCAAACGGTAAAAACTTTCTACATGCACTTTTTGACGTAGAATAAGACGCATTTGTCAAAAAAAAATATATCGCTTTTCAATTATTCGATATCAAAGCTAACTTTGTTATTTCAAATGGAAACCATAGTTGGCTTTGACTTTAGAAAATATGAAAAAAAATTAGCTTTCCAAAAATATATGTCTAGTCATCCTTGCTGCCAATATAACACATTTCTCTTTAAAAATGACATTTTTTTAACATTTAACATTAAAATGTACAGTTGGCCACACAAAAACAGTTGCTTTGCATATCTAGAAGTTAGTTTGACAGTAAATAAAATAAGTGTTAAAGTTGACATCTGTTATAATCTCTCTGCATTATTCCAAAATGTATGAAAACTTTGAAAAATGCCAGATGTTTATATGTTATATTGAATCAGGCCGAAATTCTGAAGATGCATTAAATCTATATTTCGAACGTTACCCTGAACGCCAGCAGCCAAGCGAATAAATATTTCCTAGATGGAAAATGCTTTGACGAATTATGGATCATTTGTCAAGCCCAGACCCAAACAGTATGCTATTGAAGGTAGAGATGAGGTGGAGGCAGAAATAATTGGAGCGGTTTTAGAAAATCCTGAAATTTCTATCAGAGAAATAACTGTAACTACGGGTGTGAGCAAAAGCCGTACCCAAAGAATTCTCAAGAAATATAAAGATAAATCTTATAAAATCAGGTTCACTCATCAAATATTCCCTGGTGATCAAGAACGCCGGATTAATTTCTGCAACTGGTTCATCAGAAAAGGCAATGAAAATGAAAATTTTCACCGAAATGTCATTTGGATCGACGAAGCAAGAGTAACCACCAACGAAATATTTTTAATCGACATAATCGGCATCATTGGTCGGACCATAATGAGCATGTTTTCCAACCTAGAAATATGCAAGGACGATTTGGTTTCAATATTTGGATTGGAATAGTGGGGCAACGAATGATTGGACCTTCTATTTATGACGAAAACCATAACGCCCAACGGTACTTCAATATTTTGGAAAACATTGTTGAACCATATTTAGAAGACTTGCCTCCTGCCGATTTGGTACGAAAGTTTTATCAACAAGATGGCGCACCAGCCCATAACGCGGCGGTTACAAGGAACAAACTAAATCAAGTGTTCGAGGATCGGTGGATGGGAACAAGGGGGCCCATACCTTGGCCTGCAAGATCTCCGGACATAAGTCCTTTGGACTTTTTTATTTGGGGTTTCATCAAAGACCAGATATTTAAAACCATACCAGAAACGCATCAAGATTTAGAGCAACGAGTGAGAAATACAATCTCTGGGATAACACCTTTACAACACTTAAATGCCGAGAAATCAGTAAAGAAGAGATGTCAATTGTGCATCGACCAAAATGGTAGACAATTTGAACACTATTTGTGATACTTCAATCGTCAAAGATTTGTTACCTACTTAATGAAATATGTTTAATTAATAAAATTAATTTAATAGAAAAACTATTGTTTTCATTTGAATAACTGAAACTTTTGTTTTCCATGGCCGACTCTGCTAAAATGTCATTTTTAAAGAGAAATGTGTTATATTGGCAGCAAGGATGACTAGACATATCTTGACATATATGTTTTTGGAAAGCTTATTTTTTTTCCTATTTTCTAAAGTCAAAGCAAACTATGATTTCCATTTGAAATAACAAAGTTAGCTTTGATATCGAACAATTGAAAAGCGATATATTTTTTTTACAATTGCATCTTATTCTACGTCAAAAAGTGCCTATAGAAAGTTTTTACCGTTTGAAAAAATATTCACAAATAAAAAAGTTATGATAGTTTTTCGGAATCTGCCAAATGTCAATTTTTGCCGATATCTCGGGAACGGTTAGAGATATCGAAATGCGGTTTTCACCAATCGGCGTTTCACAAAAATCGAGCTCCAGACTCATACGTCAATTTTTCTGTACCTGGTCTGAAAATAGGAAAACCAGCCAAAATCAAGCAATTTGGGGCATCCTGTACTCTTACCAGCTTGCTTTACTTAGTTTCTCCTATTTACCCCTATTTAACCCCCAACCCTTCAACGGAATCATCTCAAAATATAATCTAGTTTCAGATGCCGTTATAATACATACGTGTACCAAATTACAAGTGAATATCTCAATACTGTTTTATTAACCCCTTTAATAGTGGAGTAGCGGTGGTGGGGGATCGAAAAATATTATAAACAATCTGAAACCTTGGCTTCTAGTACATACAACGGACTCTTACCAGTTTGCTTTACTTATTTTGCCCTATTTACCCCTATTTAACCTCCAACCCTTCAACGGAATCATCTCAAAATATAATCTAGTTCCAGATGATTTCAAGTTTCTGTAGTCTTACCAGCTGTCTTTACATATTTCCCCATATTTACCCCTATTTACCCCCCAGCCATTCACCGGATATCTTCAAAGAACAATCCAGTTCCAGATCTCATTAATTATACACGTGTAGAAAATTTCAAGTCAATATCTTAAACCGTTCTGGAGGAAACGTGGGGACAACAAAAAAAAGTTACAGACAGATAGACCGACAGACAGACAGACAAAAATTTGTCGCTCAAATTTAAAATCTCGGCGTCTCATGACACTAAATCTATTTCAAGAACAAAAAATTGAATTTTTTTTTACGATTAGTATACTTCCAGTCCACTACGTGGATGGGTAGTAAAAGGAAGACGCAAATAAAATAAATCCTCTGATTCTGGAATTTGATAAATGCTTTGAATCGAAGACGAATTTGGTATACGAAAGACATACATTTTTGACTGGAAGACATTTAGAAGGTGAAAAAATTCAACCGTTTATTACAGATTTAAAAAATAAAGTTAAAAACTGTAATTTTGGTGATTTAGAGGACAGTTTAGTATGCAGTGTGTTAATAATGGGTTTCGCTAGCGATCAGTTAAGAGAAAGACTATTGGAAAATTAAGAATTAAGTTTACTGTTCTTTTCAACAATAGCGATTCCAAAATGTATAATGTTACTCAAGAATTCGACGATGCAAGTAATGTATTTAACGGAATGGTAAATGATAATTATTTTAGTAGAAATAGTTAAGAATGGAAAATTGAAATGTTAATTCATAAATAAAAAAAAATGTACATTTTAAGTTAGATACCGAGGCTATAACAAATGTATTAAGCATAACCGACAGACAGACAGACAGACATATTTTTTTCGCTCAAATTTAAAATCTCGTCGTTTCGTGGCATTCTAAACATATTTAAAAGTGAATTATTTTTTGTTTGCTTATACTTGTAATGAAACAAAAATAAAAACTGTTTTTAAAATTATTGATTTACACTCTTTGTATTCTTTCGATGACCTGAATTCTGGTTATGCTGGCAATTAAAATTCTAAAATCAATTATTCTTTCTTATTGAACAATTCTCATTTTAACACTAGTTAGTGTTTTAGGCCTTTGTTCTCATTTTAACTGAATCTTCATAACCGTAGGGGGTCATGTGGATACTGGTTTATTCTGCATAGCCGTAGGGGACTGTATAGAAACTAGTGTTAAAATGACAATTGTCCAATAAGAAAGACAAATTGATTTTAAGATTTTAATTACCATAACCAGAATTCAGGTTATCGAAAGAATGCAAAAATTGTAAATCAATAATTTTACAAATAGTTTTTATTTTAGTTCTCATAGATAGCTTTTTCTGCTGTTTGCAAAATCCTATAAAGAACATGTTTCATTATTCTAAACCCATTTCAACAAAAGAATTTATCGATTTTTTTTACGACTATTATGCTTCCAATCCACTACGTGGATGTGGAAGTAACTAATTAACGACAGGTTAATTTACAACTCAGTAATATTTTTTTATGAAGTGCTATAAAAACTGTGTAGCCTCTGGAAACAGAGGGAATAAAGGTGATGAGTGATGAACTGATGAATATAGGACAGTATTGAAGTAAGAGCAGAGAAGAACAGTTCATTACTCATTAAAATTATTGAAATACTATAAGTACTAACATTATAACATTGTAAATTCGAGCAATATATGAATTTAAATTTGTTTACACAATTTATTAAAAATAAGTGAAACTACAATCCATTCAAGCATCAACAGGCTCTTCTAGGGATACGTTTGGCACCAATATTATAAGAGCCTTTGCCTGTTCTGTTATTTGTAGTTCCGCAACGCAATGAATAAGAAAAGACAAAAACCAAAACATTGTATATTAGTAACATTGTATGCAAATAAATGGTAATGGAATTTAGGCTATTGAGCAGAGCGAGGCAATATAAATCTGAATATACAGTGATTGATATGTTGTGAATAATCTATGTATGAAAATTGTACGTAAAATATACGGCCATTGGGAAACGTACGATATTTATGTCCCAGGGGTATCCGACGGAGGGCAAATGTGATGAGTGAAAAATGCCGGCTACCCATCCTTTCTGAGAATCGGGCGTGAATGCGTGAATGCGTGATAACTTACTTTTTCAGTGCATTAAACAAGTGAGACTACAAACAGTTATGATAAAAATTTGTTTGTATGACCTTTTTAATATTGCAGAGAAGCATTGATATGTGTGTCTCACCGTAAGCTCTTTAGTAACGTCATCAACATTTGATAAAATGATTTTATTCGGTTAATTCGATTGTTTTTAACTTACCTTTATTAGCATTCATTCATCCACACTGAGTCCATTGGACTACTGTCCTGCCCAGTGGCGGATTTAAGAGAAACTAGTGCGTAAAAGCTTTCGCCCGTCGCCGCTCCCTAAAAATAGACGGAGGTGTAAAGTGCACACCTTGCATAACCAATCTACACTGCCATGTAGGGGCCTCTGAGAGCAAGTTCGGCATGATCAAGGTTTAAAAAATTATGATGAAACGAAAGTAAAATTCATTAAATTTGAAATGTTTTGTTAATTTGGGCCCATGAGAGCCTATTAAAGAGAAAAGGTTTTATAAATTACATTTCAATGATATTTTCTTGAAATTCACGGAAAAAGAATCAGATGCAAATGAAAAAACTGAATTTTTTTTATTAGTCATCACCATACCTCGGATGTAGCGGCCAGAGTCCAGGGTTGTTTTTTACAAATAAGTACGTATATTATTGTTATATTGTACACACCTACGAAAACATTCCCAAGCTACAAACTCAGAACGGATGCAACGTATTAATTGAATTTTATTAATTTTACCATGGTAATCCGTTTATTCGGTGACGCACTATACCTATGAAATACAGACGTAAGGCGTAATAGATTATTTTAACTTATAGTGCACGTGTACTTTACGTTACCAGATCTGGCCAGTGCGAGAGGAGAGAAAATTACCTGAAACAGTAGCAGAGATAAAGCCGAGTTTGTTGGTCGGTGACAAATATACAGAAAATACGCACAAGTTCTTATTATTCCTTACCGATGGAGTGAATTATATGAAAGCTGCTGAAAGAATTTCAAAAGAAACATATCGGAATATACTGTATGTAACATGTTTAGCACATGGGCTGCGTAGGACTGCTGAAACCATTAGGAGGTGCACACTAATGTTGATAAATAAATATCTAGTGTAAAGAAAGTTTTTCTTAAAGCACCAGGTCGTGTACAGTTATTTGACGATATTCTACCAAATATTCTATTACCTCCAGCGTCCATTATCACACGATGGGGATCTTGACTACAGGCCGCATCGTAGTATTACTGTCATTTTGAAAATGTGAAATACGTAATACAACAGTTAAATCCAAATCACGCAGTTGCCATTTCACAGGCGCACCAGGCATTTCTGGATCTAACTGTTTAAGAAAATCTGGAGACCACGAGACTCACGAATTCCTCTAGCTATACGGGACCTTCAACATCAGTCAACATCAGCCATTACTATAGTTGATGCAAGAAACGTTGTGTTCGATCTTCGACAATATATTTTTGAATTACAGGGAAACATTGCTGCTACAGTACAAAAAAAAATCACAACGGTGCTAACAAAAAATCTCGAATTTGTTACGATGACAGGTGTAACAGACCTTTTACAAGGCAAAGAAGTAGACTTTGCTACACCCGGCATGAATGTGGTGACTGCGAAAGTTTCGATATTTTAAGTAAGGCCCAGTTACATCTGTCGACGTCGAGAGGTCCTTCTCGCAATATAAACGGATTTTTACCAAAAGGCAACGAAGTTTAAATCCAAAACATTCAGAGCAGATATTAGTGATATACTTTTATTCTTGTAGTGAGTGTTATAAAGTGGCGTTATTATCTTTGCATACTACATAATTCGCTACAAAATATTTCAAGGTAAGATACCGTTTCATACATGCATGCAACTCTTTATGCGCTGACACATCATCTAAAGCCAACCCTGGTTTTATGTCATATCTGACCGCTAAATCCGAGGTCCGATCATCACAGATTCAAGGAGTTGTTCTACGAGGAGCCCCTTGAAATGCTTAGTTGAGAAGGCCGAAACAAATTTTGTTGCAAAAACAGAGAGATCTATACTAATTTTAGGGGAGAGGTGCCCTTGAGGTCTCCGGGCAGGGGGCACAGGGGGCAAATGCCCAATGCCCATCTATTAAATTCGCCACTGGCCCTGCCACGATCAAATCATGTAATATTTATTTTGTTCGTTTTAATATATTTGAATAAAGGCTTGTGTTTAAAAATTTTTTTTAACATGTTATTTCCGTTTTAATTGCGGACAAACATATGAGGTTGATTAAAGCTTGTAACAAAAAAAATTGTGACAAATTAAGATGTAAGACCTATTTCGTACTATATTTACTCAATTCTGCTGACATGAATTTTTAATTTCTGCCGGAGTCGCCGGTTATATAAACATGGCCTTTATATGTCTATTTTCTATATTGTCCTAAAAAATTGTATTGTCATCGATACTACATAAAGCAATAGATCAAATAGAAGTGGTTCAAAATTGACTTAACAAGATTTGAACTAACCTAAACTTACTGTCTAATTGACAAACATGTGAAATTGAATAAAAGCTCGTAAAAATGAAATTCTCATAATATATTTAAAAGAAAATGTAAATAAATATACGGTGAATCAGTGAGTCAAATATATGCTTCATAAATATATGGTGAGTGAGTTTTGAGCATAAACATCAGTATCGTGGTGACACACTTGACCAACAACTGGGGATTTAATATTAGTTTTGAAGGAAAATGTGGTTGTGCGGTAAAGTGGTTGTGTAAACAAGGTCTATATGTACTGGGTACAATGTGGTGTTGCGCCGTCATGCGTAAAAACATATTTCTTTTCTTTCGCAATGAAATATTACATAATATTCCATGCAAGGTATTTTCCAAAAAATCATGATACATATCGCCATATAAATTTGCAGGAAACATATGGTATTCAATAAACTGATTCCCTAGAATTGTTGCCCATATATTTATTTTGAAATTATGTTGAAAATGGATTTGTATTATTACATTAGGATTTTCCTCAGCTCAGAAATGCATATTTCAAGAATTAAACATGCCTTGTCGTGAGAATGTAGCCTCGTCAGTAAATGGCATTTTACTTAAAAAAAAAATGAAGCATTTTGCGTTCGTTCAAGCAACAATTCACAAAAATGACCTTATTAGTATATCTTCATGTGACATAATTCATAATCATAATTCTTGAGATTTTCGGTAATGGAACGGGTGCAATTGTTGTTCATGTAGCTCTTAAGGCGTTTTGGTAAGATATTCTTAAGGTTAATCTTCTAGAATCTTCCATTACAATATCTAGTATTTCTTCTCCAACGGCAGGAGTTCTTACGTTTCTTGGACGGCCAGCGTCTCTGTTTTCCAACTAAAGACTTCCTGTTTCTCTAAGTCGACGTTCTGTACTTAAAAAAGTTTTAGCATCAGGGATACTTCTGTTCGGGAATTTATCTTCATAACATTTTATTGCTGCAGCAGCATTACCAAAACATTCCTCCGAGGTCAAAACTACGTCTGTTAATTCAGAGAACGTGTAATCACCCATGTTTAAATAAAAAATGTCAAAGTAATATTTCAAAGCATTTATTTGTAAAAGAATTTATTAATAAAATGTAGTAAATGCTTGTTGTTTTTTAATCACAAATTACTCGAGCACGGCTTGGTTTATCGAAATGCAATAAGAATGCATTTTTTGTTTCTAATGACCTGAAAATTAGTTTTTTACAATAATTTTAAGAAATTTGAAACAAATTAAAAAGTTAAGAGGAAAATACTGACATTCACCCTCTAAAACAATCTTTCATTTTCGGAAACAACTTTATATAAAACACTACCATTACACAGGACCACAAAAAAAAGTCCTGATACAGAAAGGTGAAATACCTTCGGTACGTTTTTCGGTGTGCTAAAAACGAATCTCAGATCAGAACAGACCCATCACCCTTAGATTTCACCCCAGCACACTCTAGCACCCCCCCAAATGGTCAAATTTTCACATCATATAAAAATTCAAAATAAATATCTCATTCTACGTTTTTCAATGTAATTTAATAGTTTTAATTTTGCTATATCTCCCCACCTCCCTTCACCATATGGTTATATTTTGACCCTTGTAACGTTGTACCAGTATTAGGATATGACAATTTTTCATTTCCATGCGATGAAATCAGGCAACAGAATCATTCCTAGAAACAAATGCTTCTATATTAAAACACATATAAATAAATTTTAAATGCTTGGAAGATATTGTCACATATTGCCACCGATAATACAGTATATCTTCCAAGCATTTTAAATTTATTTATATACGTTTTAATATAGAAGCATTTTTTGTAGGAATGATTCTGTTGCCTGATTTCATCGTATGGAAATGAAAAATTGTCATATCCTAATACTGGTACAACGTTACAAGGGTCAAAATATAACCATATGGTGAAGGGGGGCGGGGAGATATAGCAAAATTAAAACTATTAAATTACATTGAAAAACGTAGAATGAGATACTTATTTTGAATTTTTTTATGATGATGTAAAAATTTGACCATTTGGGTGGGTGCTAGGGGGTGCTGGGGCGAAATCTAAGGGTCATGGGTAAATCATGATACCAGATTCGTTCTTAGCACACCGAAAAACGTAGAATGAGATATTTATTTTCAATTTTTATATAAACCAACATTTTCATCCTTTCGGGGGGGGGGGGGGGGGGGTTCTGGGGGTGCTGGGGCGAAATCTGATGGAATCATCTCAATCAGATGTCATTACAATACATCCGTGTACTAACTTTCAAGTAAATATCTCAATTTTATGTTATCAAACCCATTAATAATGGAGCGGAGATGGTGGTGTTTGAAAAATATTAGAAAGAAATCTGGGGCCTTGGTTTATATACACCAAATCCCATATTTATGTACTCTTACCAGCTTGATTTACTTATTTTTCCCTATTTACTCCTATTCAACCCTCAACCCTTTAACGGAATAATCTTAAAATATAATCTAGTTCCAGATGTCGTTATAATGCATACGTGTCCCAAATTTTAAGTGAATATCTCGATTTCATTTTATCAACCCCTTTAATAATGGATTAAGGATGGTGGGGGTTGAAAAATATTACTAAAAAGTATGAGGCCTTGGCTTCTAGGACATACACTGAATTTCAAGTTTCTGTACCCTTACCAGCTTGCTTTACTTATTTTTCCCTATTTACCACCAATTACCCCCACTCGTTCAACGCAATCATGTCAAAATATAGTTTAAGATATCGTTATACGCGTAACAAATTTCAAGTGAAAATCTAAATTTAATTTTATCAACTCTTTTAATAAGGGAGTGGGGGTGATGGGGGGATACAAAATATTATAAAAAATCTGAGGCTATCGCCTCTAGTATATACACCAAATCCCAAATTTCTATACTCTTACCAGCTTGCTTTACTTAGTTTCCCCTATCTACCACTATTTATCCCCCAACTCTTCAACGGAATCATCTTAAAATATAATCTAGTTACAGATGTCGTTATAATACATACGCGTACCAAGTTTCAAGTGAATATTTAAATTTTATTTCATCAACCCCTTTAATAATGGAGTAGGGGTGGTGGGGGTTGAAAAATAATATAAATAATCCGAGATCTTGGCTTCTAATACATACACCGAATTTCAAGTTTCTGTACTCTTACCAGCTTGCTTTACTTATTTCCCCCTATTTACCCCTATTTAACCCCCAATCCTTCAACGGAATCATCTCAAAATATAATCTAGTTCCGGATGTCGTCATAATACATACGTGTCCCAAATTTCAAGTGAACATCTCGATTTCATTTTATCAACCCCTTTAATAATGGATTAAGGGTGCTGGGGGTTGAAAGATATTACTAAAAAATATGAGGCCTTGACTTCTAGGATATACACCGAATTTCAAGTTTCTGTACCCTTACCAGCTTGCTTTATTTATTTTCCCATTTACCACTAATTACCCCCACTCGTTCAACGTAATCATGTCAAAATATAATCTAGTTTAAGATATCGTTAAACGTGTAACAAAGGCTATTGCCGGATAAGAATAGTGATTTGGCCCACAGAACCAATTGGGCTATTAGTGGTGTCATTATATCGGCGTGGTCAAAAAAAATGTTCGACACAATTTTTACCCCCACTTTCCCCCTGGGGGGGTTTGGGGGCCCAAAAAAACTGTTATTATTTGATTATTTTCTATTTTATTACCTAGTAGACGAATCTTTACCAAAAAAATCAAGAGTATAGTGGAAGTAGGGTTACTTCAACTCAATTTTTTTCAGAATTCTCTGACCCCACTTTCCCCCCCAAAAAAAATTATAAAATATTCAAAAATTTTTTTCTCGAAAACTAAGACAATAGCACCGCTAAAAATTTTATATTTTATTTATTTTGATCCAAAAAATCTACGAAAATTTTTGTAGCCCCTAGAAATTGGTGCGTCATACTCAAATATTAAATAAACCGTTATTTTCACGATTTCTTGCGATTTTGTTGTTTTTATAACATTCATTAGGACAGAATAACACACTTCTTCGCAGAAAATTATACACTGTATTATATTTACATAAAATTATTCCATTTATGTCTATATTTACGGCCAATACAACTGCCCCTTGCTGGATATAAAGGCCCAGAAAACCTGTTATTGCTTGTTTATTTTTTATTTTGTCACCTAGTGGACGAATCTTTACCAAAAAAATCAATGATGTAGTGGAAGTACGGTTACTTCAACTCAATTTTTTTCAGAATTCTCTGACCCCACTTTCCCCCCCAAAAAAAATTATAAAATATTCAAAAATTTTTTTCTCGAAAACTAAGACAATAGCACCGCTAAAAATTTTACATTTTATTTATTTTGATCCAAAAAATCTACGAAAATTTTTGTAGCCCCTAGAAATTGGTGCGTCATACTCAAATATTAAAGAAACCGTTATTCTCACGATTTATTGCGATTTTGTTGTTTTTATAACGTTCATTAGGACAGAATAACACACTTCTTCGCAGAAAATTATACACTGTATTATATTTACATAAAATTATTCCATTTATGTCTATATTTACGGCCAATACAACTGCCCCTTGCTGGATATAAAGGCCCAGAAAACCTGTTATTGCTTGTTTATTTTTTATTTTGTCACCTAGTGGACGAATCTTTACCAAAAAAATCAATGATGTAGTGGAAGTACGGTTACTTCAACTCAATTTTTTTCAGAATTCTCTGACCCCACTTTCCCCCCCAAAAAAAATTATAAAATATTCAAAAATTTTTTTCTCGAAAACTAAGACAATAGCACCGCTAAAAATTTTACATTTTATTTATTTTGATCCAAAAAATCTACGAAAATTTTTGTAGCCCCTAGAAATTGGTGCGTCATACTCAAATATTAAAGAAACCGTTATTCTCACGATTTATTGCGATTTTGTTGTTTTTATAACGTTCATTAGGACAGAATAACACACTTCTTCGCAGAAAATTATACACTATATTATATTTACATAAAATTATTCCATTTATGTCTATATTTACGGCCAATACAACTTCCCCTTGCTGGATATAAAGGCCCAGAAAACCTGTTATTGCTTGTTTATTTTTTATTTTGTCACCTAGTGGACGAATCTTTACCAAAAAAATCAAGAGTGTAGTGTAAGTACGGTTACTTCAACTCAATTTTTTTCAGAATTTTCTGACCCCACCTTCCCCCCCAACAAAAATTATAAAATATTCAAAAAAAAATTTCTCGAAAACTAAGGAAATGGCACCGCTAAAAATTTTACGATTTATTTATTTTGGTCCAAAAAATCTACAAAAATTTTTGTAGCCTCTCGAAATTGGTGCATCATACTCAAATATTAAAGAAACCGTTATTTTCACGATTTTCTGTGGTTTCGTTTTTTTAAAACGTTCATTAGGACAGAATAACATACTTCTTCACGAAAAATTATATACTGTATTATATTTACATAGAATGATTCCAGTTATGTCTATATTTACGGCAAATACAACTTCGCCTTGCTGGATATAAAAGCCCAGAAAACCTGTTATTGCTTTTTAATTTTTTATTTTCTCACCTAATGGACGAATCATTACCAAAAAAATCAAGAGTGTAGTGGAAGTACGGTTACTTCAACTCAATTTTTTTCAGAATTCTCTGACCCCACCTCCCCCCCCCCCCAAAACAAATTATAAAATATTAAAAATAAGTTTTCTCAAAGACTAAGACAATAGCACCGCTAAAAATTTTACAATTTATTTGTTTTGGTCCAAAAAATCTACAAAAATTTTTGTAGCCCCTAGAAATTGGTGCGTCACACTCAAATATTAAAGAAACCGGTATTTTCACGATTTATTGCGCTTTTGTTGTTGTTAAAACGTTCATAAGGACAGAACAATAATCTTCTTCGCAGAAAATTATATGATATATTAGATTTAAAGAATCCCATTTATGTCTAGATTAACTATCGATACATTTCCCCCTTACTGGGTATAAAGGCAAAGAAAACTTGTTATTGCTTGTTATTTTTTTAAATTTCGTTACCTAGTGCACGAATCTTTACCAAAAAAAAATCAGGTAGAGGATTGGAAGTATAGCAATCGTAAAAAAAAATCAGAATATTTTTTTCTTGAAATAGGTTTAGAAAGTCGCGATGTTTAACTCTTGCAGTCACTCAGACATACACAAACCCACGCTAGCCCTCACATACGCCTACACATATAATATATTATTTATTATTTAACGGTGCTGTGCAATGATTGACAATATGAAAGGTTTTATCGTTTTTATTGTAGACATTTAAATGAAAATGAAATGTCATGATTATTATTTACGTATAGAATGTTATCTGGGATGCGCTTACTTCATCCGGTAATGGTGAAATGTCATTTTGACACTGAAGCTTTGGCAGTCGGTTTATGGTAAGAAAAGAAAGCTCAGGCAGCAGTTTCCTTTATTTAGGAACAACTATTACCCACAAAAGCTGGTGCAGCAGGACTTGAGTAAGCTACTCAAGTCTTTATTAACCGTTGTAGCTTACAACGGAAACACGGCAATGTCCAGGGGTCAAGGAAAAGCTAGATTTTACATGCACAGCAGTAAAAGGTAGAATTCGGAATATATAATAATACTCATTTCCTTAAAACCTACTATAAAAGTAAAGTGTGTTATATAATTACACTTATGAGGAATGCCGTTTTAGAGTCAATATTAAAAACATTATACTATGGGCAAAGATTAAAAAATTAATACGATAAGACAGTCAGACAGAGAACACGAAATAGACGAAGACCGTTGTTAACTTCAAATTAAAGGAGCACGACATCCAGCGAAAATGATTTTGGGATTGGTCGGATACGTATTGAATGAATTTGACCACGCTTACTAAAGGACAGGCTGGCTCGTTAGAATCGGCATGCGCTACGTCACGTGTAGCCTTCGACGAGAGCCGCGTGTGGCCCTTTTTTCTTTATTTTATAAAATAAATTATAGAATAAAAAAATTTCAAAATTATTCTCTCAATGAATAATCCTACCTAATATATGAACATAGAAATACTGGAGGGTTTATGTGACATGTTACAATGCAACCTGTTTCTTTAGGAATCTTGGGTTCTGACAATCGGTCGTTCTACATATTAGGACAGTGTTGTCGATTTTTCACAATTGGCCACCGTCTCTAATTTTACCTTTTTCATGTGAATGACGTATTGTGGTAACTACTCTGTGTACCATCAATGTAAACGTCGAGGCCAATGACACCATTGATCAAATGTTTTTCATCGGCTGTCTTATCTTGTTAATTCTGTAATCTCTGCTATGGGCTTGTACATGTACAATCTACCTCACAATATGGATGAAGTTTTTGGAGTTCCTTGGTGCATTTAAATAAAGTAAAAAAATGGAGGCATATGTCCAGAGAACAACATCTCATCAGCTGCAAACCATTATTTAAAAAATTCAGAATTTTAACGTTACCGTGCCTATACATCAACACTCATAATGAAAAAGAGTAAATAAAAATTATATCACGATAAACAATTAAATATACTAATACAATACAAGATACACCATATGCTACACCAACTTTATTCATAAGTCAAAACGATCCAAAATATTTGGGCATTAAATATTACAATAAAAAAAATTCCGGTTTCTTTAATATTTGAGTATGATGCATCAATTTCGAGAGGCTGCAAACAATTTTGTAGATTTTTTGGACCAAAATAAATAAATTGTAAAATTTTTAGCGGTGCCATTTCCTTAGTTTTCGAGGAAAAAATTTTTGAATATTTTATAATTTTTTTGGGGGGGGGAAGTGGGGTCAGAAAATTCTGAAAACAAAATTAGTTGAAGTAACCGTACTTCCACTACACTCTTGATTTTTTTGGTAAAGATTCGTCCACTAAGTGACAAAATAAAAGATAAACAAGCAATAACAGGTTTTCTGGGCCTTTATATCCAGCAAGGGGAAGTTGTATTGGCCGTAAATATAGACATAAATGGAATAATTTTATGTAAATATAATATAGTGTATAATTTTCTGTGAAGAAGTGTGTTATTCTGTCCTAATGAACGTTACAAAAACAACAAAATCGCAAAAAATCGTGAAAATAACGGTTTCTTTAATATTTGAGTATGAGGCACCAATTTCTAGGGGCTACAAAAATTTTTGTAGATTTTTCGGACCAAAATTAACAAATCATAAAATTTTTAGCGGGGCTGTTGTCTTAGTTTTCGAGAAAAAAAAATGTTGAATATTTTATTAATTTTTTTGGGGGGGAAAGTGGGGTCAGAGAATTCTGAAAAAAATTGAGTTTAAGTAACCATACTTCCACTACAATCTTGATTTTTTTGGTAAAGATTCGTCCACTAGGTGACAAAATAAAAAATAAACAAGCAATAACAGGTTTTCTGAGCCTTTATATCCAGGGCAAGGGGAAGTTGTATTGGCCGTAAATATAGACATAAATGGAATAATTTTATGTAAATATAATACAATGTATAATTTTCTGCGAAGAAGTGTGTTATTCTGTCCTAATGAACGTTATAAAAACAACAAAATCGCAAGAAATCGTGAAAATAACGGTTTCTTTACTATTTGAGTATGACGCACCAATTTCTAGGGGCTACAAAAATTTTCGTAGAATTTTTGGATAAAAATAAATAAAATATAAAATTTCTAGCGGTGCTATTGTCTTAGTTTTCGAAAAAAAAATTTTTGAAATTTTTATAATTTTTTTTGGGGGGGAAAGTGGGGTCAGAGAATTCTGAAAAAAATTGAGTTGAAGTAACCCTACTTCCACTACACTCTTGATTTTTTTGGTAAAGATTCGTCTACTAGATAATAAAATAAAAAATAATCAAATAATAACAGTTTTTTTGGGCCCCCAAACCCCCCTAGGGGGAAAGTGGGGGTAAAAATTGTGTCGAACACTTTTTTTTGACCACGCCGATATAATGACACCACTAATAGCCCAATTGGTTCTGTGGGCCAAATCACTATTCTTATCCGGCAATAGCCTTTCAAGTGAAAATCTAAATTTAATTTTATCAACTCTTTTAATAAGGGAGTAGGGGTGATGGGGAAGAAAAATATTATACAAAAATCTGAGGCCATCGCCTCTAGTATATACACCAAATCCCAAATTTC
Organism: Stenurella melanura; assembly: GCA_963583905.1. Classification (NCBI taxonomy): domain Eukaryota; kingdom Metazoa; phylum Arthropoda; class Insecta; order Coleoptera; family Cerambycidae; genus Stenurella; species Stenurella melanura. The sequence continues at coordinate 18,562,637 of OY757309.1, forward strand.
TATACTCTTACCAGCTTGCTTTACTTAGTTTCCCCTATCTACCACTATTCATCCCCCAACCCTTCGACGGAATCATCTTAAGATATAATCTAGTTCCAGATGTCGTTATAATACATGCTCGTACCAAATTTCAAGTGAATATTTCAATTTTATTTTATCAACCCTTTTAATAATGGAGTAGGGGTGGTGGGGGTTGAAAAATAATATAAATAATCTGAGACCATGGCTTCTAGTACATACACCGAATTTCACGTTTTTGTACTCTTACCAGCTTGCTTTACTTATTTTCCCCTATTTACCCCTATTTAACCCCCATCCCTTCAACGCAATCATCTCAAAATATAATCAAGTTCCAGATGTCGTTATAATACATACGTGTACCAAATTTCAAATGAATATCTCAGTTTTGTATTATCAACCCCTTTAATAATGGAGAAGGGGTGGTAGGGGGGTTGAAAAATATTATAAAAAAATCTAAGGCCTTGGCTTGTAGTACATACATCAAATTTCAAGTTTCTGTACTCTTACCAGCTTGATTTACATATTTCTCCATATTTACCCCTATTTACCCCCAACCCTTCACCGGATACCTTCAAAAAACAATCCATTTCCAGATCTCATTATAATATATACATGTCCAAAATTTCAAGTCAATGTCTTAAATCGTTCCGGAGAAAGTGTGCGGACAAAGAAAGTTACAGAGAGACCAACTGTCAGACCGACAGTAAGACCGAATTTTTTTTTCGCTCAAATTTAAAATCTCGACGTTTCATGACATTGTAAACCGATTTCAAGAAAAAAAAAATTTGAATTTTTTTTTATGATTTCCATGCTTCTACCACTACGTGAATGTGGAAGTAAAATGCGTTTTAAAATAATAACAAGAATTATAGGAAACCTTCATTGTCCAAATTTGTCCTTGAAAGAAACATTTAACAAACTAGATACTGTCCAAAAAACAATTAATAAAATTCCGGGTGAGGTTATATCAAAAAAGTGGGTTGCAGTATTACAAAGGAATCCAGACTTGGCGGTATTTGCCATTAGCAAAAAAAAGTGCTGTGCGGATTTATAATGATTTATGTGTAAAATATGTGTACATACATTTATTATGCCAAAATACATCATAAACTCATAAGGTAGGTTCGTATTACATTTAATTTTGTAAGAGAGAACAAACTTACATTTAATATTTTGATGTAAAATTTCATATCTGTGCGCCACTGGAATTAAACCGAAATTCCGATCACTGATTATTATCAAATATCGATAAAATTATGAGACCAAAATACTCCGCCAGTTTGCTAGATCAAAATGCTTTGAAATATTATTCCAGAATTTAATAGTTTTAAAATTGGCGACCGAAATGTAATAAAACATTTAATCAAATTTCATGTAAACAAACGCTTAATGGTTGAAATTAAATTGCTTAAGGAAATGTGTATGTTTATTTTTATTGTTTTTAGTAGTTAATTTATTTATATATTTTATTAGTCCGCGTTTTCATTCCTAAGATTATTACGATGCTGATAGTAAATATGCACATTGCACTTTTAATACTGTTGTACTATTTACTTTTATTTGAATGCATTTGAATATTAACATGCAGTTAAGGAATATTAAAAGACCCATATTATAAAGCAGTATCTAATTATTCTACATTCATACTCGAGAGAATGTATTGAACCAATAGCCAAAATTGTATTTTCGTATGCGATATCCCTTTAAATAGAAACTTGTATTAAAAAAAATTAATTGAACTGAGTCTGCGGTAGGTTCTTGGCGAAACATACTAGTGGCAAATTGGGACATTATCCTTGGAAATGATTTATCCTACTAGGAGCTTTTAGAAATTTTTTCTTTATATTAGTAATAAGTTTGTCAACATTTGTGAAACAATCTCGTACTCTTTCGAATACGCGACGTAACGCATGCGCTAATCAAGTAACATGTAACACTTGAGGGTATCCCTTTTTATTTTTCTTTTCCAGTACTTAACATATACGACACTGAATCGCTAGTGAAAACAACAACTTTCTTTAAACTTTGTTCAGCCAAGTCTTGCCAAAGCCATTTTAAAGTGTTTTCCCAAAAATTAAACACTGACTCGCCATTAACTGTTTCTAAATCCTTGGAAGCTACTAAATGGCACTTGCCAGGACCATCAACGTGTAATTTTGCAACTAATAAATTGGCAAAATTATTTCGTAAAACGTCTGCCTTTTCGTCTATTGTAACCCAAAACCAGTCATTTTGAAGATCACTCCGAATACCTTCCAGTTTTTCTTCATATAGTTCGCTGAGAATTTTTTTACGAAGCAGGCTTTCACTTGGAACATACGCAATATTTGTTTAGAAAATGTGTAAAATGAACGTTATTTAATACACTCCAAAGAAGATTTAAACATATTATCAAAAGAGCCAAATCGAAATAAAACCCGTCCTTTGAAACTCTTTTTCCTTTGTTGTATTACACGCAGCTATTTATATGTTTTTAAAACAACATTTTTCTGTGTACAACTTATTGTGACATCACAAATATTACAAATTATTTTTTCGCCATTAAAATGTAATTCTTTATAAGGCTTAATCCATTTTTCGACAGTACTTTTCCTCAGACTAAAATGCGGCATATTAACAAGAAGTCTTTCTTTCAAAACACAATTATAAACTAGGTCCTGTGCCACGTCTATTTAATTTAAAGGCGAGTCAGTAGAAAATAATGTTTGGCGTGTCGGCCACGTGTTGCAGGTGTGCATTGTTTGCGCGCTCTGTTTCTTTAACTTAAATAGCGATTTTTGTATAAATAGATTATACCGGGTGGCCACGAGTCAATGTAGGATCCCAATATTGTGGTTCTTTTGTATTTAAAAATTTGGTTTTTGGTACAAATAAATTAGATAGTAATAGGCTGCTTTTGGACTAACAGGAATGAAAATATCACTTCCGGTTGAACCGGAAGTAACATCAACTTTTTTTATCTTAAATGGAATGACTATATTTTTTTGATGGTTTCTCATTAAGCATAAATTTCTAAGTGCAACAGTTTTTTCAGATGTAAAAAATTTAAAAAAATAAGTGAGATACGAACAATTTTTTAATTTTTTCAAAATGGCCGCGTCAGATGAATGCGATGTAAGAAAATTACTAAGTAGGCTATGGAAATTATTAATAAGGTTGTAGACTTGTCTGCAAAGAAGAAAATAGTTGTTTGAATTACTGATAAGTACCAGTATTTTTAGTTTTCTTTTTCAAAAAAACGGAACTTCATTTTCATTTCCTTAGGGGTCCTATGGAATTTTTTTTAATGGAACTGTGCTATTTCTTTTATTAATCAGAAATAATGATTCATAAACTATAATTTTTTCGCCATCTATCATTTCTTAACGATATCCTTCGTAATAATAGAAGTATTTTTTAAAAGTAAACACAAATTAAACGAGAAATAATTTTAATAGGTATAGCGTTACAACCATGAATACATTACCAAGAATAACAAAACTATTTAAAACCTAAATTATAATAAATCATTATAAAAATTGTTCAAACTGTTCACCGTTATGATTAATACACAGAGTAGCGCGACTTATCGTTGCACGTCTAACATCCTGTAATTGTTGATGTGTTATTTGTGCAATTTCGTGTCGAACTCTTTCATCCAGATCTTGCCTTGTGGTTGGAGCAGTCATGTAGACTCTATTTTTCAAATGCGCCCAAATAAAAAAATCGAGTATGGGGTTAAATCAGGCGACCTTGTAGGCCATCTGACTGGACCATGGGTCCCAATCCAACGATATGGAAATAATTGATTTAAGTAATCCCTAACGATAATAGCATTGTGTGGTTCAGCTCCGTCTTGTTGGAAGTAAACCTCGTCAATATTGGTATTGGGAATTTGATTAATCTGTGGAACTATTATATTTTGTAGAAATTCTAGATATCTTGGTCCAGCTAGAGTTACGTTAAAAATTATTGGACCTATGATATGGTCGCCCAGTACGCCTAACCAAACATTGAAGCCAAACCGCTTCTGAAACCGCCTCTGTCTCATAATGTGAGGATTATCAATGGGCTTGTTCAGCATTTTTTTTTTTTATTTCATAAATCGAAAGTGCAAGTATAAATTAATGGATCTGCAAAAAATCAGAATCTTATTCGCACGTTTAGTATCTTAAAAACTATTACAAATTTCCATCTCACGAAAATGGGGCGTGGCCAGGCGCTACGTCACTATACGCATAGACTCGGCGATCTCAATAGGCTTGATGCTCCTTATTGGTTATAATTATAAGTGTTTTCGAAGTATTGTTTGTTTTGCTTACTACTTGACAGTAGGGGAGTACAATTTGGTGAAATGTCAAAAAATTACAATTTTCTCTCGCTCCTGTCGGAACGAATTTTCGATTTCGACCCTGCAATTTACGATTAGAATTCATCGCCGACCTTCTCCTTTCCGTAGACACATAGAACGAACTTCCACTCGACGTATTTATTTAGTTACCAGCGTTTAAAAATTCCATGTTTTTCGACTTTTCAGGTTAAATTTGAAAGGTCCCAGAAAGCCATTTTTTTACGTCACTTGCGTATAGTGACGTCACAAATGAGCGCTCGGTTTTTGCAACTATTACTAATTTCAACTCTGTCGGGTTCTTAAGCCACTGTCTTAAAGAAAACCAATATTTTGATTTGCCTATTTATTCTATAAAACTAAACTAAATACATTACAACTATTAAAAGGAACAGCGAGATTAAAACACACACGCGTGATTCTAAATATTCTAATACGGTCTTGTTCTTTCTTGCTTCTTCACATTCTTTTTCGTCTCGTCTGTGTTTTTCGGCACGCGCGCATCGGTCCCTTTCCCCTCCGGCTTCCGAGAGCATCCACAGGCATAGGACTAGGGCCGGCACGCATCGAGGAATTCGGTGGTCTTACATCCTCCCCCTTTGAATCATGCGTACGTCCCGTGCAGGATTCAAGATTGGACAATTTGAGCTTAGGAGGTCGCCCTTTGCGTCTAAGTGGCTGTAATGGGACATGTTGAACTTCTGTGCCACGATAAGAGCTTAAAGCGGAAATATGATATTTTCCCAGGGGTACCTTTGGATTGTCAACGTTGGCGACCTCGAAACTGGTTGGAGTAATTACTCGGCATATTACATGCGGTCCATCCCTCTTTGGAGCAAATTTCGAGGTAACAGATTGTTTTGCTTTGCTCAGGACATGAGTGTCTACCATAACTTTGTCTCCAATTTTGAATGGAGAAATTCTTCTTCTTTTTGCAGCATATTTTTTAGAGTCGTCTTGACTCTTTTCATGAGTCTCACGAGCTGTCTTGAGTGTTTTACCAAGACGGTCAAGGAATCCAGTTATCTGTGGAACAAAGTTCTGATCTTGTACAATAGCGCGTAGGTCTCTGTTAACGTCGTCAGGGGTTCTCAGCTCTCTTCCAAATGTGAGATATGCGGGAGTAAAGCCTGTACTCTTGCATCGGGCTGAGTTTAAGGCGAACCTTATCGCTGAGATCTGATCAGACCACAAAGTATGGTTAGCGTTGGTAAGTATAGCCAATTGAGTCTTGAGGTCCCTATTTTTCCTTTCGACTGGATTACTGGCAGGATGATAAGCAGGAGTCAACGACTGTTTAAAGCCTAAACAGAAAGCAACCTTCTGCATGACTTTGCTTACGAATTGCGGACCGTTATCGCTTATAACTTTTCTTGGGACGCCATATCTAAGGACTACTTCGTTGACAAGGCATTTTGCGCATTCTTCCGCAGTAGCGGTTTTTAATGAAAACAGTTCGATCCACCGACTTGCGGTGTCTTCGACAATAAAAATCCATTTGAATCCCTCGGAAGTCTCTGGTAAAGGACCAAACAGGTCTATAGAAAGCATTTCAAAGCGTTGAGCCTGGACAGGGGTCTGTAATAATCCGGATGGTTTAAAATTAGAGATTTTGAATCTCTGACAATCAATGCATTTTGACAAGTAGGCTGATACATCACGTCGCATGTGAGGCCAGTAATATCGACTTGAAATTTTGTGGAGAGTTCGATCAACACCAAAGTGGCCAGCCATGGCAGGATTATGATATTCTGCCAATATTCTCGGAACAGCAGAACGGGGTACGACCATCTGAGGCTCGTCTTCATCTTCTTCGGGAACATAACGATATAAGATTCCATTTGACATTAGGTAACCTCTTTCAGACCAACATTTGGCATCGTTGGTGAACGATGATTTGGTCTCTTCCAGAGCACTGACAATTTTCTTAATATCTGCGTCATCAAGTTGCTCTTCTCTTAGTTCGGAGGCAGAGCGAACGGGTAACTCAATAGCTACAAAATTTGTATCGCATTCGGTAATTGGAGGTCTGGAGAGTGTATCGGCGACCACGTTTAGCTTTCCTGGAGTATATTCTATTTTTAAGTCCAATTCTTGGAGTGACAGTGCCCACCGAGCTAATCTGCCATTGGGCGATTTTAACGAAAGCAACCACTTAAGCGGTTGATGATCACTTTGCAGGATGATAGATGCTCCATATAAATAGCCACGAAACTTTTCAATGGCCCATATTGCTGCTAGAGCTTCTCGCTGGGTCGTGCAGTAGTTTCTCTCAGAGTCCGTCAGTAATCGGCTAGCAAATTCCACAGGCCTTTCGTCGGGGCCCTCCCCCTGGAGCAGACATGCTCCAAGCGCATATGCACTAGCATCAGTTCGAAGAATGAATGGCAGGCTAGGATCTGCCTGCCTTAAAATCGGACTAGAAGTGAGACAAGTCTTTAAGTGTTCGAAGGCTTCCTGTTGCCTATTACTCCACTCCCATTTGGCGTTCTTTTTCGTAAGAGAGGTTAGAGGTCGGGATATTTCAGAGAATTTCTCAATAAATCGTCGAAACCAGGAAGCAGTCTGAAGGAAAGTGAGCAGTTGTTTGACATTCCTTGGTTCCGGCATGTTCTTAATGGCGTCTATCTTGGATGGATCCGGCTTAAGGCCCTCAGGCGTGATCAGGTGGCCAAGATACTTAACAGAAGAACAGCCGAAGGTACATTTGCGACGATTAAGACCTAATTTAAATAGCCGAAGCCGGTCAAAAACTTTGCGAAGATCATTAATGTGTTCTTCAAAGGTAGGAGATAAAATAATTAAGTCGTCCAGGTAAACGAGTAAAGTTACATCTTGGAGACCTGCTTTGAAGCGATCCATAAGTCTCATAAAAGTTGCAGGGCTACCTTTTAGGCCAAAAGGCATTCGGAAATTTGATAATATCCAGACTTTAAGTCTAGGGTGAATATATAAGCAGATTTCTTGGTCATATGTAGAAGGTCATCGATTCGCGGGAGAGGATATTTATCATCTCTGGTTACGGCATTCAGCCGGCGATAGTCCACACATAACCGGGTACCTCCGTCTTTCTTCGGTACCAAAACAACTGGAGCAGCATAAGGTGAGTCACACTCCTCAATTGTACCATCATGCAGCAGTTGATCTAGTTCTTTTCGTAAAATATCCTTCTTTGGTTCAGACATCCTATAAGGAGGCATAGCTACCGGGACATCATCCGTTAAGACAATGCAATGTTCTGCGAACGGGGTAGCTTCATTACTAGGCCTAAAAACGTCTTGATAAGTTTGCAAGGTGGAGTTAAGTTCAAGTATGTTAGTACTTGTCAGAGACGAACCTTCATTATGTCGTAAAGAAATCACGTCGACAGTATTGCATGACAGGATAGCATTAGCCTCTTCAACGAAGGAGTGAGGGGCGGTTAGGTCTTCCCCGAAATACCAACAATTTTCTGGCATGTTGACAATAATATTTGCATTCTGCAGAAAATCGACCAGAAGTGATATTTTCATTCCTGTTAGTCTAAAAGTAGCTTATTATTGTCTAATTTATGTGTACCAAAAACCAAATTTTTAAATACAAAAACAACCGAAATATTGAGGGCGTACATTGACGCGTGGCCACCTGGTATAATTTATATTACATGAAAAATAAATCAAAATTTATTTATTTTTCGGTGAACTAAACATCTGTGCTTATTTGAATACATCCTTGTAACGACGCACCTGAAAATTAAACCCAAATTCCGATGACTGTTTATAACAACTGCTAACAGTTGTTATAACTCTTTGATAATGGTCGAAGGGCCGAAACATATGTAATACCAAATGTTTTTAATACTTATTCTAAAAAAAATCATTTTGACTCATTATTCTCACTTCTCAAGCTTCACCAAGTATAATTATGTTGATGACAACTTCTTGGGTAACGATACAAAATTTTTGGAATTAGGTGCCTCTTACTACACTTTAAACTTTTTCGAGTAATTTTTACCATATTTTTCTCTAGTTAATATACCCCCTCCATTGACAATATTATCTAACTCAGTAAAGGTTTTCTACGGAGGAAATTAGAAAGTATAACAAACTTACACTTAGAAAAATATTCTTAATGCAAAAGACGTAAGAAATGTTTTTATTTAAGTTTTTGGGAGGAGCAATGAAATTTTTCAAAAATGTGCGTTGGAACTACTACGAAATACACAAAAATGCAATTTTTCATACCAAAAATTGAGTAATGCTTGAGGACGATTCTAACAATTGCACAGAGCGAATTTCATCTGTAGGGAAAAATTTTGGGGAAAACAATCTCATGGCGACTAACTCCAGCTTTTATCATACAGCATGGTGATATTTCAACTTATCAAAATTTTAGCGAAATAGAAAAGTGCATCATAAAATGATGATACGGATATGGAGAAATCCAGATATTTCTATTGGGTTCTATGCCGTTAGTATGCTTGAAAGAGTTAAAAAGCCTCATACAACTAACACATCGCTCTAAAAGAAATTACAAGTCTTCCGTCGTGACGAATGTTATAACCGTCTATTGAGGCATATAAATCTAGACATATGCCACTGTAAATTTCAACTGCGTTTATTACCATTAGTCTCAGTCATTGCAACTCCACAAGCCACAATTAGAAACATAGCATTCAATGAAATTTGAATATTGTTGTGCCAGTTGAATGTTACATTCACTTTACCATCATATGAAGTTGAGAGTATATGTCCTTTGGGATGTGTCCCACTTACCATGTGTGATATGCTGATTTGATTGGTATTATATACAATTAAGCAGATAGAGAGAAAGTGTTTTTACCTTATGCCAATTGACTCTTTTAATCAATATATATAAGTATTAATTGAATTAAAATATTATATTGAACTATTTATTTTTGTGTTTTGACTGGGAAACTCATTTTTAAGGAATTTTCTCACGTCTGTTCAGAGTGGCTATAGCAACACAGAAATTGGCGAAGTTATATTTAAAGGAGGTGTCAATATTAAAGTAAGTATCAGCGAAGTGTATTAATGAGAATAAGAAGACAGTGAGAAGTAACAAAGTCAGAAATTTCGACTTTATATAACATCTTCTAAGAGTTCTGAGTTGTGACGAATCACCCTGAAAGTGGGAAGTAATCGCCAAAAACTGCAGCAGACACTATTTTTATCCTCATCATATACATTTTTTCATGTCCTTCAGGCACAAGGCGGCAAGATCCCCCACAATAACACCTAAAAGGAAATTACCTTATCTGCAAAAGGTATAGAATCTTATCTGTGGTGCTACTTTTACATGATGGTTTATAAATAAATTCTAAAGAATTTGACCATTTTCAATGCTGATGAAAGCTTTACGTGAGATGGCTCATATCAGTAGTTACTCAATGTTTATGTTCATCTTTTTGTTGAACCAGTGAACGTATCGAAAACAAATATGAAAATATTGATTTGGTTTAATCGATAGTACCGCCTTTCAAAATAAATTAATATGAACGTGGAGTCACTCGGAATGACGAAAAAATGAATCGTTGGAATTTTTGAAAAAGAACGTCATGCGAGCACTAACGGCAATACAAAACAATACACGTAGAAATGTAAAATACACTGAATAAAAGTAGGAATTCTAATTGAAGCACAAACTAGAAAACGCAGGAGGGCTCCACATGTTAGCACTGCATTGGGATAAAAAAATGGCTTAAAAATATGTAAGTTTTGACTATCGATGTATGCTAATAACTTATAACGGTATGTAAATTAATGGAGGTATGATATTTTATTTATCCGGTTATGTAGCAATTACCTGCTATTAGCAAAATTTGTATTATTTGTACAAAAATTAAAAAATGTGTAATACCTATAGTGGCCATCGCTGCACCCAAAACCATAAGCAAAAGACCCAGACTAAGAGCTTTGCAGGCATTCCATAGGCATTTCCCATTGACTTTTCCTCTCACTACTTGAACATTCCATTGTGCTCCAGACGCTGGATGTGCTCTTCTGATAACTTCAGAAGCTCCACCTCGAGTCCATCCTCCTCCCAAGAAAGCCCTCTGGTTCATCTCCTATGCAAAATTAGTAATTATTAATATTGAAAAAATAGTTATTTTGTGACATATTTTTAAAAATGATCTTTTATTGCTAATCTGTTTTACGAGCATATTCGAAACAAAGATAAAAGGAAGGATTCACATCTTAGTCTTCTGATTCGTGTCTTAAGTTCCCTTCCCTTCCCATGTCTTCCCTTGTCTTCCCTTGCCTTCATTTCCCTTCCAAATTCATTGCTTACCAGAAATTTGCAAAATAGAAAGCTGCAATTCCTAACATAGGTCTACTGTCCAAATTTAGATGATGCCGTCCAAATTTAGTTGATAAAATAATTATGATAAAGAGATGTAAAGTGCAATCGCGGCATTAGGTTAATAGAATACCGAATATAGGATTAGATTTAGTTTAGTTTTAATTATCTCCAGATAAGGTCAACATGATTATCGAAATGCACGTCATGTATGGCATTCGAGTAAAATGTTTAAGTGTTTTGATATTTATGAAAATTGCTTTATTGCAAAAAGGTACACTTATTTTCGCCAGGATAAGAGAGTATGCTATCGCTGTTTTATTTACCATGTATAAACTTCCTCTATTAAGCTTCTTTAGAACTCAGAAGGAGCTGAAGTTGTAAAATTTAATCTCCATTTTCCGTATTAAATTCCATAAAGCTTCTAATGGACATGGTTCGTAATTGAACAATTTAAAGTATTTTATGAGTACCTATTTGGTTAGAAGGATCATTATAAAACGCAAATACAACAAATATATAAGAATAAAAACTAAAACATTGGTTTGGTACAATACGTTTGATGCAAGAAATTATGTTCATAGTAGGCATTATTTCTTATTTAGAATAAGACACTAAACTCGAGCAATTTCTAAATTTTGTACCGAGTTGATATGAAGGAAACAATTGAAAAACTCACCAAATGAGAAGAGAATTTTCTGCAGTGATTTTATACTCTTCTTCGCTTCACTGAAATTGTTGTTATTAAATAATTGCTCCCTATTGAAAGCAACGTAGGTAGAATGAATAAAAAAATATATGAAATTGAGAGTTGCTATGGATTAGTTTTTCTCTCAAATGTACTGTTTGTATCGTTATAATAAATTCAAGTTAAATTGACGAAAGTTGTTTGACAGATAGATGAATTGAATGAATTATTATTATTCTAGTTTTCCTTCGTAAAATTTCTAAAATAATCAACTCCGTTTAAATTTTTAGTTCATGCTCAATATTCAGTTTATAATTTAGAAGAGTGTGCAGGAAGTAGTATTTTGATTCATTAGAAATATGCATAAAACGAACATGACCAAATGTTTAAAATTATATTACAAGGATACATTTTTGTTTAAATATTAATGTTATATTAACATCCGGTGAAGTTCAGCTATAGCTATTCCACCAGTCGACTAAGACACATGCGCACAAAGACAACAAACAACACAACAACCATTTGCTGCGACATTGCAAGTTGCCGCCGCTGAGACTCGAACTGCGAAGAGATAAAAGCGACTAGTCGTTTTATCTGACTAAAGCATAATTTAGCTCAAGGTTATTCTCTCGATAATATATTAGAAATGCCACTAAACGTGACTGAGTAGAGTATGTTCTTGTCACAATTCGAACCCGATACCTTGTGTTCTCAAGACGTACACGTAAGCAGTGAACCACAAGTCGGTTTCGACAACAATAATATCTATTTTTGGGATCGCTTACCCTAATTGAATATGTGTATGTGTGTACAATATAAAACTTTAATCCTTCTAGTTAATCGGAAGAGGATATATGTTTTCAATAATCTCCGTTATAACCACCGGTAGAAGAAATCGGTTAGAAACATTTTATTCCGGTAGATAACTGGTTCCGTGCGGTTGATTAAAGATTTTGAAACGCCTCGGTTGAATTTTCCGGTTCTTTTGGCAACTATGACTTTTGTTTTTATTTGTTACAAAATATTGAATATAACCTTGCGATGTTCTACTCTTAAACGAACGTAATAAAAAGAAAGAAAAGTCCCAAAAACATTAAAAATTAAGTTGTTGTGTAACAAAACAATTTGTTTCAATATGATCTTCAAGTGACTGGTACTTTCTATAAACTTAATAAATGCTTAACATTAAAGTAAAACATGATCAACAGTAATTACAAAGAAAACAAATATATTCTAGAAACAAAATCAGCTCGATGCAGATGAAAAAAAGAATAAAATATATTACTATAAGTAACAAAGAAAAATAATCTGTCTTTTTTTAGTCAGAACCTCAGCTTAATTTCTCTCCTCAATGGTTTCTCTCCGTCCCATTTTTGCTAAACAAATTTAATGAAATTTTTTGTCTTCAAGACTCCATTTTAATAATTTTTAACTTCTTACAATTATGTCATTAATACATAAACAACCTTGAAACTAAAACAACAAAATAGAAGCGAGGTTATTAGAAACATCGAAATTCTACCGAAATTCCAAGTACAAAAATTGGTGGATGTGGTGCCCCGCTGGTTTAAACAGCTGATTACACCGATTTTAGAAACAAAACAATAAAATCGATTTTGGAAAAACGTTGAATGCTGCAATATTTCTAAAGAAATTCGTGCTGCTACTCCTCTTGTTCTGTAAAGAGCCCCATGTACTTATATATATACGTATAGAAATGGAGTCGATAAAAAAATTGACAGGAGAAAAAAATCGCATTCTTGGATCTTGCGACTCCAACTTTGGCACTTCTATGTTTAGAACTACTTATTGTAGGAAATTGAAATTTTATTTATATTCCTTGCTACTTCGTCTTGCTTCATCTCTTTCATGTTATCAATAAATAACTATAGTCCACTGAAATTAGTAAAAAAAAATACCTTGATACTGAATAATTCTATAATACACACTAATACATGAACGTATTTTTATGTTTATAGGTATATTTTGGTACCTCAGGGTTCAAAGCGGGAAGTGATGCGAATATAGCACTCTGTCCCCTGTTAGCGTCGCTCATCCTCTCCTACTCAATCTCGACTTTCACCCTCACACAGATGAATCCCGGTAACCAGAGCAACTCTGTGGAAGACAGTGGTAACCAACCCCAGTGGGAAGCAGAGTCAGAGCTGACGATAGTGGGAGAAATGGTTCTCCAGATTTGTGGGTTGGCACTGTTGGCAGCAGGCTAACTACCTACTTCTTAAAAACTAAATAGTTGTGAATCCTAAACAATTGCCTCGGATTCTTGGACGGAATTCTAGGAAAGCATGGATTAGCGCCCCGGCTTGGATTTGGTTCGTATTTGGAAGGAAAGTTCCCATATTATACAAGAATAATTTACCCTAAGTGCTAGTTTGGAATTTTTTTTTTTTTAGAAAAGTTATGAAGGAATTTTTAAAAATGAAAACATTTTTGATACTGATTTTCTCAAAAATTAATACTCAATGAATTAAATTAAAGGGCTTAAAGAAAATATTCCAATTTTTTCTTTATGAACTACTTGTTGGAACACCACTGTTTTTTCCTGTACTATGCTCATTTCCTAAGCAGCACCATATATTTCTTGGAATAAGATTGGAGGATTACTTCATACTTCAAGAAAACAGAAAACAAATTTTGTGAATGAGCCGAATCCGGGAGCTGAAATATATGTGATCCAGGGCGTTGTCAATTATAAAAAAATGAATACTCAATGAATTTAATGAATAGGGGAAAAAATTAATTTTGCAACCATTTTCTCTTTATGAACTATTTTTTTCCTGTGATATCCTCATATTCTAAGTAACAACACATATTTTTTGGAATAAGGTAGGAGGATTAAGTACTTCATAGTGCAAAAAAATAAAAAATAAATTTTGGCCACTTAGTATTTATGAAATTCTATTGGAATCAGGAACCAACATTAATTTTCAGCTTGTGACTCAATAAAATGAGTATTATTTGAATAATGCACCCTACTCTAATGTGACACTTAATCTTTATCACTGGCTTCCTCAATCACGGGATCCATATTACATTATGTAAACAATTCATATATTCATTTTATTGAGTTACAAGCTGAAAATTAATGTTGGTTCCTTATTCTCATGGAATTATATAAATATTAAGAGTCCAAAATTTTTTAGATAAACCTCAAAACAGCTTTGTAAAAATGAGGAGGGTCAAATTGTTAACAATCAACAAGTTAAACAGATATGAAACAGCATATCCAAACCCTAATAGACAGACCGTTAGATCCTGAAGAAAATTTACCAGATATGAACCCCCCAGTAGATGAGCCAGAGAACAATCCCCCGATACTTGAGAAGGTAAAGGAAGCCATCAATGCACAAACAAATAATAAGGCTCCAGGAATAGACAATATTCCCTCAGAGCTATACGAGGTAGGTGGAGATCACCTAATAAAACATATCCATGCCTTAATCGAGTCTATGTGAAAGGATAAAAACATTGACTGGAGGGTGGTAAGCTTGCATGCAAAAACTAATGTGGAATGTCCCTATTGTGTACGGCGTACACGATCCTAACACACATCATAAATCATCGACTTCAGACCCTGGCAGAGACTATTATTGGTGAGTACCAAGCGGGTATCAGACGCGGTAAATCAGCGATGGACCAAATCTCCACAGTCCATCAGATTCTTAGTAAGACATTGGAACATAAAGTCGATGTCCACAATATATATGTAGACTTTAAACAAGCGGGCGATTTCTGTATGAACTAACAATACTAACTAAATTAATAAGACCCATAAAAGCCACACTACGGCCTCAGTGCGCATAAACAACGAGCTAACAGACCCTTTTCAAATATTGCGAGGGCTACAATAAGGGGATGGGCTAGCACCAACGCTCTTCAACCTAGTACTGGAATTCACTATAAGACAAATGTAGATCGGAAGAGAAGATCTATTGATTAATAAGTCTGTCCAATGCAGATAACATTAACATCATGTCCCGAACTGCGGTGAGGGCGCAACAGGTATACTCATAACTGAAAAACCACACTAGAAGGATAGGGCTAGAAATCAATATAGAAAAGACAAGAGTCCTCACACAAACAAGAGCAAATTGAGTCAGATGGAACATCATGGAAGAGGTCAATATATAGACAGTAGAACAATTTACGTATTTGTGGGTGGAGCTGTGCAAGAACCAAACGGAAGACAAGGGAATACATAAAAGAATAGTACACGCTAAGAAAGCATATTTCGCGCTTGCACATATTTTCCGGTTTAGAAATGTATGTACATCGACAATCGAAACTAAGAGTGTACTAAAAATGATCAGACCAATAGTTGGCATGGGTCCTAACAAAACAGTGTAAATAAACTAAACGTATTCGATAGAAAAGTTCTGCGAAGAATCTTAGGAGCAGTATTCGATAATGGTATCTGGAGAATAAGATACAAACAACAACGAACTATATCAACTTTTCAAGGAAGCACCGCACTCAGAATACATCCGATTACAAAGGTTGCAATAGGCTGGACACGTAGTAAAAATTGAAGAGGGAAAACTACCAAAGAGAACGCTTAACATACGAATACAGAACAAAAGGTCAGTGGGAAAACCAAGGAAGCGATGCGAAGACGCAGTAGCGGAGGACGCACGGAGTCCTCTAGGAGTCAGAAGTTGGAGAAGAACAGCTACGGACAGAGATGTTTGGAGACGAAAGTTAATGGAGGTTGTGGTTAGCGTTAACCACAGATTTAATAAAATAAAATTAAATATCTTGAATATATTGCAAATGTATAATACAATAATATAATATTGTTTCAAGGTAACACGAACAGCAAATTAGATCTTATTAATTAATTTTGTCAGAATATTATTCTTGAAGTATTTCTTATTTTCTTTCTTGGTTACCGCTTTTCATTTCTTTTTGGGGAGCTCTATATAAAATGTACATGTAGCTTCTATCTTAAAATGAGTACGCTACATATACCCCTCTGCCAAAAGAAAAATTACCGCAAGCAATCAATAACAAAATGAACACGTTTAGGTAAAGAAGTAAAAGTTTGATCCACCTCATCAGTCAACAAATAAGCGGGTTTAACTCTGTCAAGACTGACAGTGACAGCTTTACCCCGTTTAAGGATAGTTATAATCTTATCAGTTCGAGAAACTACTTCAAAAGGCCCATCAAATAAAGGTGAAAACTTAGATTTTAATCGAGCTTCTCGAAGGAAAACGTATGTACAATTGTTAATATCAGAGCTGATAAAAGATTTTTGACAAAAGTGACGTTTTGAGGCAGTAAATTGTAAATTATCAAAATATTCACGTAATTTAACAATAAAATTAGAAACTTGTGGGTCAAAATTTGATTTAATGAAATATTCTCCGGGGAGGCGTAACGTTTGACCGTAAACTAGTTCTGCTGATGAGTAACGCAAATCAGTTTTAGGCATAGCTCTCAAACCCAACAAAATGATAGGGAGTTCTTCGTACCAATGTGATGTATTTGCTCTCGCTAATAATGTGGTTTTTAGGGTTCGATGGAATCGTTCAACCATACCATTACTCTGAGGGTGGTAACTAGTTGTGCGAATCCGGTGAAAACCTAAAAACTTTGAAAATTCCGAAAATAGAGTTGACTCAAATTGCACCCCTTGGTCTGTTGTTATGTCTAGTGGAACACCGAAACGACATACGTAGTTTTCAAAAAGAGTTCTAGCTACTGTTTCTGCTGTAATGTCTACGAGCGGATATGCTTCTGGCCAGCGGGTGTATCTTTCAGCAACTGTCAATATATAAGAATTACCATGCGAAGGAGGTAAAGGTCCTACAATATCGATATGAATGTGTTCAAAACGGCCTTTGGGTATCTCAAAATCACCTATAGGTGTCTTAGTATGACGGTTGACTTTTGAAGTTTGACAGTTGATACAGGTTTTTGTCCATAAATTACAATCAGAATTCATCCTGGGCCAGAAATACTTAGTGGTTATCAATTTCTTAGTAGCTTTAATGCCAGCATGAGTTAAATTATGAAAAATATTGAAAACTACTCGACGTAAACATTTTGGTACGTAAGGACGACATCCATTACGTGAAACATCGCACCAAATTAAAAAATGCGAATCCGAAAAGGTAATTTGTTTCAACAAATAGCTTATTTTACTGTTTTTATTATTCACCTTTTGATTGTTTAATAAAGAAATAAGTTGATCATCATCATCTTGCGTAGTTTTTAATATTGCTAAATTAAAACTGGAAGAGTTTAACGAGTCTATGATGTCTGAAGTATTTCGTTCCAAAACGTTAACGTCATCAATCCGTGACATAGTATCTGCGACAATATTAGCATGACCTGGAATGTGTCGTAAATCGTTTGTAAATTGTAAAATAAATTCCAAATGTCTGATCTGCCGAGGTGAACGGTCTGCTTTTGACGATAAAGCGTAAACCAACGGTTTATGATCGGTATAACAAGTAAAAACGCGGCCTTCCAATATATGTCTAAAATGTTTAATTGAAGTGAAAAGTGACAGTAACTCTCTGTCAAAAACAGAATATCGTTTTTGCGCATCTGTCAGTTTTCGAGAAAAGAAACCTAATGGAGAAGTAGAATTATGAAATGTCTGTTCTAACACCGAACCCATTGATACACTAGAACAATCCACAGTTAATGAAAGTGTCACTCCTTCCAAACAACTAGGGTGAGCTAATACTGTGGCATTTATTAAAGCTTGCTTAGCTTTCTCAAAACTAGCAGAACAATCCAATGGCCAGAAATTAATAACTTTACTTTATCACGCAACATTCTAGCATTCAATAAATGTAAAGGATTCAAAATTTCTGAAAAATTAGGGACAAATCTATGATAAAAATTAATCATACCGATGAAACGTTGAATTTGTTTAATAGTAGATGGTTGAGGAAAATTAATAATAACTTCAACTCTCTCTTTAGATGGCACAATACCTTCTGGACTAATATAGTGTCCCAAAAAAGTCAAACCACTAGTGCCAAAAACACATTTAGTTGGTTTGATATTGATTCCATAGTCATTAAGGCGTTCAAAGATTAAGCGTAAATGTTAGAAATGTTGTGTATGATCCGAGCTCGCTACAAGAATATCATCAAGATACACGAAAATAAATTTCAAGTTAGAAAAAATTTCATTCATAAATCTTTGGAATGTCTGACCAGCATTTCTCAAACCAAAGGGCATTCGCATAAATTCGAATAAGCCGAAAGGGGTTGTGATTGCTGTCTTATAAATGTCACATTCGGCGACAGGTATCTGATGATAAGCATGAATCAAATCGATTTTCGAAAATACTTTACAACCAAATAAATGAGCATTAAAATCTTGTATGTGTGGTAAGGGGTACCTATCAGGAACTGTTACAGAGTTTAACTGTCGGTAGTCACCACACGGACGCCAGTCATTGGGTTCCTTTTTTGCAACCATATGTAGTGGAGTAGCGACAGATGAAGAAGATGCTCTACAAAACCCTAATTCTACCATATGGGCGAATTCCTCCTTAGCAATATCAAATTTCACCGCATCCAATCTACGTGGACGGTTAAAAGGTAAATGACCCTCAGTCACAATAAAATGTTGAACAGTATGTTTTACAGGTAAAAAATAATCTTGTGTTCCCACCAATTGCGGAAAATCATGCAATAATGCCGTATATTGGTCTTCAAAAGAAAATAACCTTGTGGAAATGACAGAACTAGTTTCGGCGTAACAATTCACTGACAAACTTGTCTTGTTATCGATCAAAATACTGTTCTTCAAGTCCACAATTAAACCAAAATGTGCCAAAAAATCTGCACCAATAATCGGGATCTGTATGTCAGCTATATTAAAAATGAAAGTAAACACACGACGTAATCCCAAATTAACTTTCAAAAGTTTCTTACCGTAGGTGTAAACAATTCCACCGTTAGCCGTGGTAAGAACTAAATCCTTGTTTACCTTTAAATCTGTAAAAGCATTTCTTGGTATAACCGACAAATCTGCTCCGGTATCAATCAAAAAGCGAAAATTATTTGATACATCAAAAATAAAAAGGCGACGTCTGCTGTCAAGCTCTCTAGTGTCAGCAGACATGACAATAGAACTGTCTAGTTTTTTGAATTATTCGATTTATTTGATTTATTATCAAATAATGGAACGTTATAAAAAGTACACCAAGGACCGCCGCACATATATGCTCGGTCTTTATATACTTGATGATAATAGCAAGTTGTGTTGCATGAAGGATCAAAATTATTTCGATTATTAGAAAATCGTGAATGTGAACGACGTCGGTTATGACAATTAGTACAACGTGTCTCATGTAGAGACGTGGAAGGACGAATCGTATCATTCGAAGATTGTAAAGTAGACAATTGTGATTCAAGTGATTGTTGTCTTTGTAAAACTTGATTTAAAGTCAATTGGAAACTTGTAGAAAAGTTATTAAAAGTAGTTAAAAGGTCTGATAATGTTGTGGGCGGAAACGTGTCAGGGATTGAAACAGGCAAAGCGGAAAAGTTAGATTGAACTGGAGTCTGACAAGATTCCCAAACTTTATCAGCTATGTCGAGAACTACTTGCAAATCTGACTTTCCCGAAGCAGTCAAGGCAATATAAACTGTTTTCGGTAAACGTCGCTTCCACAAATTCATTAGCAAATCCTGACTCACCATGTGCGAACCGCCAACAACACCTAACATAGAACGATAAAAATCTGAAGGCTTCCTGGTTCCAATTTCTGAACCGGTTAATAAATCTTCAAGCCTTTTCTCTTCACTGGAGGAAAGGCGTGAAATTACAATAGTTTTCAAATTACCATACAAATCTCGTTCTGGAGGATTAATGATAACATCGTAAATATTATTGATTATCTCCAAGGGTAAATGGGCAACAATTAGGTCGTATTTTTTACGATCAGAGGTTATTCTCGAAACATTAAATTGTGCCTCAACTTGCATGAACCATATCAATGGATTTGACATCCAAAAAGGGGGTAATTTGACAGACGTTACACATTGTTGATTAACAGGCAGGGATTCGATTAACTCGACAGTTGTCTGAGGTGGATCAACCATTATTAATATCACAAATTGACAGACGTAGGAAAAAAAAATAAAAAAAAAATAAAAAAAATATTGATTGCTTAGCAAACTTTTAAGTAATGGTGAGTAATATATGCAACGTACTCACTTGGCCTCGCAAATAACACTTAGCATCAATGCTAATAAAAACAACTCTCAGACTGCCAATTCGGAGGGATCCAAAACCATAAATTCAGCTATAAATTTCAGACGAGACTTCCTCTGCGCCGGGCACCAAAATGCTCCAACTGGTCAATGGTCTAGACGAAACCACGCCAATTGTATCACGTCGGGGTCACCAATTGTGGTTAGCGTTAACCACAGATTTAATAAAATAAAATTAAATATCTTGAATTATCATATATTGCAAATGTATAATACAATAATATAATATTGTTTCAAGGTAAAACGAACAGCAAATTAGATCTTATTAATTAATTTTGTCAGAATATTATTCTTGAAGTATTTCTTATTTTCTTTCTTGGTTACCGCTTTTCATTTCTTTTTGGGGAGCTCTATATAAAATGTACATGTAGCTTCTATCTTAAAATGAGTACGCTACAGAGGTCAAGACTCGACTTGAACTGTAGGACCGTAGAAGAAGAAAAAGAACAACGCCTCAAAAGTACTCGAGGTACGAGGCTACGCCAGACATGTGGCAACAATGTAAACGCCAAAAAAAACTGGCTCACAAAATGGTTTTTCGTGATTTTCCCAATTCCTTCTATCCACATCTAAAGATACGATAATTTTACACAAGAAGTGTCTATGACATTTTCTTCTTTCATGATAAATTCCCGTGAAAAATTATGTTCAAAAACATTTCCTTTCCTCTTTTCTCATACTGAAACATAAAATATAAAGAAATAATCCATTTTTTTTATTCGTGGTTTAATATTTATTGAAGGATCATACATTTGTTTTATCTCTCTTATCCAATTTCTTTTTCCACAATAATTTGTTGAAGGATAATTGAAGGGTTTGTGTTACTAGATTCTTGAATTTCTGTGTTGTTCATGGCTGCTTGTTCCGATGGATCGTCTTCAATTGGCCATCGCAAACACCGAAAAGAGGCGATTAATCTAGTCCCAATCTCCGACAAGTTCACAATGGACCACAACAAATCATGTTCAAAGCACAATCAGGTATGTAAGAAAAAAATACAACTTTAACACCCTGTATCTTTTTCCACAGTAACAATTTACTAAAGCATGTTTGGTTATATCCTCATATTTTGGTTAATGTACCCTTGAATTATGGCCTATTATTATTATTAATGAATAGTAAACATTGTATAAGTAAGAATTTTTTTATTTTATTTAAAAATATGTGTTCATAATTCTTAATGTTTATTAATTATTTTATTAGTTTGTTTGTTTAATACATTATAGTATAAAGAGTGCTTAATACACAGGGTGGACCATTAATAATAGGCCATAGTGCAGGGGTAGATTCTTTGGGACAAAATATGAGGATATAACCAAATATGCTTTAGTAAAATGTTGCTGTGGAAAAAGATACAGGGTGTCAAAATTCAAATTATGTTTTCGTTTTTTTTGCAATAACTCATGTGATCTTCGCCAAATTTGCTAGCGGAACTTTTTTTATTTTAAGAAACAATGATGCATGTATTACATCACGATAGATCATAGAGGGCGCCGCAGGATCTGTATCTGATGATGAATTTTTTTCATATTTCTTTTGGACGAAACGTTGTGGTGCTTCTGACCAAAAAATCTGATGAGGGCATCATTTCCCCGTATAAAAGGTACACTTGGTAGAACTTGATAACTCCAACCGTTTTCGAGGAAATTGTCGTTAAACACTTGAATAATTTTTTGAAAGACAAATTCAAATTTAATGAAACAAAGTGCATTTCTTGAAAAATATACAAAACGTAAGGGAAAACAAAATCGTAATAACAGCATAAACTCTTTCTCACTTTCTTATGAATTAATGGACTATTTTCATTGTATTGAGATAAACACATAAATCAAAATATTGTGTAAAATAAGGATCTAATCTTATTAGAAGAAATAACATAAAAATTGACTAATTGACATTACTATTTATTGTATGAACCTTCCCCCATGCAGAAACCTCACTGCTGCAACTTAGAGTAAATTTTCGATACCTACTTCTACGCCTTTTCTAATTTTTTTCATAAAAGATTTTCTTACATTTAAAAATACATTTTCCTGTCCTCTAATAAAATTGGCCTCGTTTTCTATTTTTTCCCACAGTTCTTCTCTTGAATTGATAGTATTAACATAGGCTAAGGACTTCATATGTCCCCACACATAATAATCCAAAGGATTATAATCAAGATTCCTTGGCAACCAAACAAACTCACTTCCTCGACCGATCCATCCGCGTGGGAAAGTCTCATCAAGATAATTCCTGACTTCAATGGAGAAATGCATAAACCACATTCTGTTTCGTATGTCTAGCATGAAAGCATGTAATATATCAGTAAGAGTATTTTGAAGAAAAAACAGATAAGACTGTCCATTTAAATTTGAAGGAAGGGCAAATGGTCCCAATAACTAATCGCCGATAATACTACACCAAACGTTAATCTTAAGTTCGTACTGAAAATGCCTTTCTTTAACGGCATGAGGATTTTCTACTTCCCAGTAATGGATATTTCTCCAGTTAAAAACGCCTCGGTGAGTAAGTTGCTTCGTCGGTAAATAAAATGTTCTCAACAAAATTTCGATCCCTGTTGTGTTTATTTAGAACAAATTGACAAAATTGTTGCCTTTGTGGAAGATCCCTTCGAAGTAAGTTTTGTATAGGAGAGAAGTGATATGGGTAGAAGCGTTCTTTGAGTAAGACTCTTAGAACAGATCGTTTACTCACCCCTATTGCCGCTGATAAACGACTTAAGCTGACTTGAGGATCTTCATTCGCACGAACTAAAATTTCTAGTTCTTGATCTGGAGTAATTTCGTTTCGGTCGTCCCACATTATTGAGATGAGTATCTCCTCGCTGCAGCACGTCCGCTAAAAATTTTTTTGTACGTAAACACATATCATATCCCTCATTTCCTTATTTGAAAAATTATTATGTCGAGGCATTTTAAATAAAGTAGTTAAAGAAATTAGCTCGAGGAATACAAGAACAAAATAAAATGATTAAATGACGTACATGACAGAAATAAAACGTAACCAAAGCACAGTTTTCAATAAATACACTTTGTTTCATTAAATTTGAATTTGTCTTTCAAAAAATTATTCAAATGTTTAACGGCAATTTCCTCGAAAACGGTTAGAGTTATCAAGTTCTGCCAAGTGTATCTTTCATATGTAGAAATGACGCCCGCATCAGATTTTCTGGTCAGAAGTATCACAACGTTTCGTCCAAAAAGAATATGAAAAAAATTCATCATCAGATACTGGTCCTGCGGCGCCCTCTATGATCTAACGTGAAGTAATAGATACATTATTATTTCTTAGAACAAAAAAAGTTCCTCTAGCAAATTTGGCGAAGATCAGTCAAGAGGCTGTTGAGTTATTGCAAATAAAATGAAAAAATAATTTGAATTTTGACACCCTGTATCTTTTTCCACAGCAACATTTTACTAAAGCATATTTGGTTATATCCTCGTATTTTGGCCCAAAGAAACTACCCTCTGCACTAATGCCTATTATTAATGGTCCCCCCTGTATGTCAAAACTAAAAATATTGCGAAAATCTACTTGCGTGCGCGTATCCCATTTGTTTTAAATTTATATATAAAATCTTTAAAAAATGAGTAGCTTTATTTCCTTACTACACGGTACTCGTCCGGGTACTACTGTGCTGCATTAAAATTATCGCAGTACCTGGAGTTATACTGGGTAACCGGACCATCCCTATATTGAATTAGGAATAGTCTCGACACGTTACTGAGTCAGAAGAAACGTGAAGAAAACACTTAAAGGAACAAGTCATTTTTGTTATCGAGATGGGCCGAGAAGAAATGGACAGTTGTCGTTCGACACACAGATATGATGTTATTACACAGAGATGAGATTAGTCATATTATATAAAAATTGTGAACAGTTGATGATCTTGTGCGATGAAAACCCAAATTTCTTAAAGAACATTGTTTTTTCTGATGAAGCTACGTTTTCTTTAAAGGAGACGGTACATCGGCATAACTGTAGGTATTGGTCACGCAAAATCCTCATTGGACTCAAGAAGCCCATACACAGCGACGAGGCAAAGTAAACGTGTGGGCAGGTATGATTGGTGATCGTTCATTGGAACCTTTTTTTTTCAGAAAATCTTACGACCGCAAGATATTTACAGTTTTTGCGAGTTGAGTTAGTGGCAGCCTTAGCAGTTATGCTTCCGAACAATGAAGATGAAGATGAAGATATTCCTGCTGAAAACGTCTGGTTTCAGCCAGACGGGGCCCCACCTCATTTTGCGTCAGTTTTTAGATGACATTTTTACTGGAAGGTGGATAGGTCGTCGATTGAGTGGCCCCCGCGTTCACCGGATTTAACCCCCTTAGACTTTTTTCTTTGGGGTTACTTAAAGTCAAGAGTGTATTTTAACAGACCGGATACCATAGAAGAATTGAAAGATAGAATTGGCTTGGAGATGAGACGAATTGCCCATAAGATGATTCAGAACAGCGTGCAAAGTGTCTACACCCGTCTTGGTCAATGCCAAATAGTTGGAGGGTCGCAATTTGAGCAATGGAGATGACTTTATTCTCACAATTACTTACTAAGGTATCAATCAAGGAAAATATTTTTTTCCAAAAGAATGGCTTAGGTAATATCAATTTTTTTCATATCACCAGAAAGCTAAAAGAATATACCACCAAAAACGGTAAACAAAAATGTCTGTTTCCATTAAAAAAAAATTATAATGACGTCACAACTCCAAAACCAATGACGTCATAAATTTTGGTATACTGACAAAATGTAGCATTTACAAAATTAAAATCGACCTGTTCGAGGATTTATTTGACAAATGATACAAACTAAAGGTATGAATATTGTACGTTTCTTTAGGTTCACACTGTATTCGAGTAATACAATTAACGTGTGTTTCGATTAAATATTAATCGAAAGGAATATGTGAAATTTGTAAATATAAAAAATAACAGAGTATCAGCATTAATTTAGGCTACCAAGGTAACTACTACAACTTTTGTATGTGCAGTTCAAAGCTTAAAGAGTGCCACGAAGCTACAAAATAGATTATTTTCAAATCTGTTCCTTTTGCATCTTTAAAACCACTTACATGTGCATAAGACGTGAGCTTTAAATTATTCAGTAGAAGGTAAACCGAGGGGGAACTTTAAACAAGTAGTTTAAATTTTTTAGCCGTGAATAAAGACAATAATGGATTATTCCGTTACCTTGAGTTAATGAGTGAACAGAAGTTACAGTGAAGTATTGTATATGTAATGTGTATTTACACTTAATTCCGATGGTTTTAAAAAAGCCTCTTTAGCGATTTTAAAACAGTGTATTATCCCCAATGAAGATTTTCAGGAATGAAAACACAGTATACAATTTGAAAGAAGGAATAATAACTATATATTATTAAATAACGATAATAATAATATTATAGAACGTAGCAGGATAAGCATGGAATAGCTTACTCTGTATTTTCCACCGAAATTTTGTGACCTTTACTTCCCTCGCTTACAGAAGGGAAGAATTGTAATCGTCAATATATATGTCAGTAGGTTGTCGTTTTTCTGTAGGTCTATTATTTTTCTGTCTGTCCGTCCGTCTGACTATCTGTCTGTTGGTACTGTATCTAAAAAACTATTTGACGGAAACCAATCAAATTTGGCAAGTAGTTGACGCTACCGCATCAACGGAGAAGTGAGATATACTTTTACTGGAAAACATACCCCTAAAAAGAATAACTAATGAAAAAAGTGTGATAAATGGTAATAATATTGTAGCTAATACAATTGTCTATGAAGACACGTATTATATTTTTAAAGAAAAATATACAAGGTGGTCATCCTAAGAAATAATTCAACTATGGTGGAAATCTGTAAAGGTATTTTACACAAAATGTTCCTATTTGGTACCTTTTATTTAATATTAATTTTTTCTGCCAAATGACCCTGTATATTTTTTTAACTAAAAGCGATAAGGCTTTTTTGGAGTAACAGTGAACTAAACTGAGAAATAAACTGTTTTAGGATTATTATTCTACAATGTCGTTTTTAATTATTTTTTAGAATCACCACCCTCTGTATACTTTTACTATAAGTAGATTTTTATGACAAGAGTGACAAAAATTACATCCCAAACATCCGCCATTCCATAATTTTTCTTTAACTGGCCACCTTGTATAATTTTCACCAAGAGTATAGTACGAGGTATAGTTGATTTCCTCCTTGGAAATTGTGACAACTACCATTGAAATGACCACCCTGTATAATTTTCACGGAAAGTGTGGTGGATTTCTAACAATTGTGATATCTACATTCCATATATTATTGTCCAATGTCACATGAAGAGACATTGGTAGAAAATAATATTTGCAATATAGTTGATATATTTTCAAAGAGGAAACCTGATATAGTATACATTTAATTAAAAAAATATACATAGTGGATATCCAACAGAGAAAATAATTAATAAATTAAAGGTGGCAAATAAAGAGAGACGTTTGAGTAAATACTTTTACCGAAATTTTTGTATATTAAAGGACAAGCTTTCTGACAAATTTCAGCTTTGTTCATTAATTAGTTGTTGACAAAAAAATATTTAGAAATATTTTTCCTTCATTGACTTAATCGAGTAGTTTAATGAGAAAATATGTGTTGTATCACCAACGATTGATAACTCTATAAATAACTGTAGATTGTATTGCCCTTTTCTTTTCATACCATACTCGTTAAACCTTTTTTATAATATACAACAAACTATCAGATATATTAATTTTTATTGACATTTAGAAACAAAATTATAATGCTGCCACCAAACATGAGAAATCACTAATAAATGTTTATCTATTTGCAACATACTCCCACCTTGTGTTGTGACAATGTTAAACTAAGGAACAACACAACAAATAATATAAATTAATAATTCTCTGAGTAAGTCTATCAACCGGTTTCACTAGACGTCTCCTGGTGCTAATCTTTGATAACTCTTCTTTAGTCTCCACATGACTCTCTATCTTAGCATGAGGTTGTTCCGAGATATTTGAAGCGATCTTAACAATTCGTTCATCAGTATGGGAATTTTTAGGAGAAACTTCGTCATTTTGTTTATCCGAGGGCGTCATCTCCAACAGGTAAAGCTTTTGAATGGGACGAATGATCTCCCCCGATGCAGTTTTTAATCGAACTATTCTCACGTGACCATCCTTTCCTGGGATGATTTCAATAACAAGTCCTAAAGGCCAATCAATTCGTTTTTGATTGTCGTTACCTACTAAAACAACATCGCCTTTTTGTATCGTTCTATTATCCTCTTTACTATATCTTTTACGTGATAATTGTCCCAAATATTCTACTCTAAATCTCTTACGTAAGTCTTGTCGAATCTTATTTCGATATCTAATTCTTTTATGAAGATCCTTTGAGTCTATATAATCGAAATCAAGTACTCCAACTTCAATGATCTCTTGAAGAAAGATGGCAGGAGTCAGCGGCGATAGTTGGAAAGGATCCTCTGATAGATAGGTTATTGGACGACTATTTATAATCGACTCACAGTCGCACAAAATAGTTGCCATCTCCTCGTATGCCAAACTTGCTCTCTTCAATACCTTTTTAAGTAACTCTTTAACAGTACGAATTAGACGCTCCCACCATCCTCCCACCATGCTGCAGTTGGGGGGTTGAACCGCCAATCTATTTTTTGTAACGTACTATATTTAATTACTTCATTCCAATCAGTTTTCTTTAAAAGATTACTTGTACCGCAGAAATTCGTACCATTATCGCTATATATGATGCTGGGCTTGCCTCTTCTGGCTATAAATCTTCTGATGACTTCAAGAAAAGCGATGGTTGATAATGAAGTTACTAATTCTAAATGTACTGCTCAATAAACTGCACAAGTAAAAAGGCAAATCCAAGCTTTCTGTCCCCCTTTTAAGTAAAGAGGACCTGCGTAATCAATTCCCGTTACCTCGAAGACCATTGCATCTCTAATTCTTGTCTCTGGTAGGGGAGTGGGAATTGTTTCTAAATGACAAGTGTTACGACGTTTACATATATTACACTTCTGAATGACGGATCGTACAGCACGCCTACTGGTGAGAATCTATACTTGTTCTCGTAAACAGTTCATAACTGTTTGAACGCCAGCATGATTCAATGTTTTGTGTTTGTATTCAATTAATCTAGTGACTAAAGGATGTTTAGGATCCAACACTATGGGATATCTGAAACTTGGTTTATCTTTACGGTTAGAAATCAGAGTTTTTAGGCGAATGAGTCCACTTTCATCCATATATGCGCCTAGGCAGCTTATTCTAAAATCTTTCGCACCTTTAAATGTATCCTGTTGTGTAAGTAGCATCAAAGCAGACTCCACCAAATTGATTTCTTGAACTGATATTTCACCAAAAATTCGATTTTCTGATTCTTTCTTTACTCTACTGTTCGAAACAAAACGCATTATCCAGGCCATTACGCGCAGAATGTTTGAGTATTTAGACAATTTTGTAACATACCAATAAGAGGTATCACTCGAAGAAACCATCAGTCTATTTTTAACCGACATATTTTGCTGCAACAGTTGTTGACTAGAGATAAATGTATTCTTCTCTATTTGACTTTGTCTGCTCGCTGTTTTCTTCATCTCAGCATTTATCTCTTCTTCATTCAGAGAAAATTCGCTAATAGGCCATTGATCGGGTTTACCTCTGAGCCATTGTGGACCCTCCCACCATCGAGAGTCGAGCAATTGTTTTGCAGTACAACCTCGTGATGGTAAATCGGCAGGGTTTAGAACTCCAGGGATATGTCGCCATTGACAAAGATCAGAAATTCGCCGAATCTCTTGGACTCTATTCCAAACAAACGTTGCCCATTGATTTCCTCGCTGAATCCAAGAAAGTACTGTTGAAGAATCTGTCCAATAATATTTCTTAACGTTTGATATGTCCATTATTGTTGACACAAAATTCATTAACCGAGCTCCAATTGTAGCAGCCAACAATTCAAGTCGAGGTATGGTTGTCTTAGTTGTCCCAGTTGTCTGGGCTACACGTGACTTCGCTTCAATTAACTGAATTTTTACATCTACTACAGTTTCGGTTCGAACAAAAAGCGCAGCAGCATAAGCATCTTGACTGGCATCCACAAAAACACGAAATGAGATGTTATGTTCATCACTTTGCTCTAGGAAAATCCAACGAGGAATACTTAACGTTCTCAATACCTCAACTTGTTGTCGCCATTGATAAAATTCCTTTTTTACTTAATCGTCTACTTCTTCATTCCAATTCAATGATTTTGACCATAACTTTTGCAAAATCAGTTTAGGTATAAGCAGAACTGGACTCACTATACCAATTGGATCAAAGACTGTCTGAGTTACAGAAAGGATAACCCTTTTAGTGATTGACTCTGGCAATGACTCTTTTAAATAACCAAAGTTTAACATTAGGTAATCTTCTTGCTTGTCCCATATGAGGCCCAGAATAGAGTTGAGATTATTTAAGGATTCCATTCCATTATACTCCCACCCTCTTAAATTAAATCCACCGGTCCTCATAATACTCGTTGATTGTTTTATAAAATGATTTATTTCGCCTGGAATATCCACACTGGTCACACAATTATCTACATAAAATGATTTTAATAATTGTTGAATGGATTTTCTGTGTTCTTCAGATGATTTTTCTTCAAATTTTTGTTCTAAATGTAACTCGATAGTAGCTCCCAGGAGAAAAGGGCTATTTGTAACTCCAAACACAACTCGACAGTGCCGGTAAACTTTAATTTTACCTGGATTCATCTTATCCCACCATAAAAAACGTAGAACATTCCTGTCTTTCGGTGAAATACTGATTTGTAGGAATGCCTTTTCAAGATCTGATATCACCCCAATCCTTTTCTTTCTAAATTTCATGAGCATGGTTGGAATGAGCTCGATTAAATTAGGGCCGGTTTCCAGACATTGGTTTAATGATGGCAAGTTTTTTCCTCTTGCAGATGCATCAAAAACTGGTCTAATAGGAGTTGTACTATTCTCTTTAATAACATGTCTGTGAGGGAGGTAGTAGCCATATTCTTTTACGTCATACTCTGGTACTTCTTCAATGATACCTGCAGCTAACCAACTCTCAAAAACTAATTGGTAATTATTACGAAGGTTTTGAGCCTCTAATTTCTTTGTGGTATTATCTAATCTCTTCCTAGCAATTTCTTTATTGTCAGGAAGTAGCGGGTGATTTTCTTTCCACGGTAATGGCACCTCATATCGACCTCTATCATTTATCTTGATTGTTCGACGAAACTTTTTTTTCACCTCAGCTTGATGAACTTCTTTCGATTTCGTTTGCAATGGGTCAGTTATTCCCAGGACGTCTAGACTCCATAAATCTGACACATTAGCTTCTTGTACCAACATTGACATAAGTAAAAGCGTAGAATCTACTTGTGGAATTCTTTCGCTCAAATTTTTACCCATAAGCGTCCGTCCAAGTTTTGTTTCAATGGCAGTAGGCCCGCATTTCAAATTAATGAGGTTTCTAGTTGATAGCTTACCAATCACATCTGCACCAAGTAATACTGAGATTGGTTCTTCACTATGTTGAACATCTGTTAGTAATATTTTCCTTTGCTGCAATTCTTGTAACCATGGACCATTGATTACACTTGGAATATCTTGACAAATCGTTTCTTGACTTAGAGCCATGAAATTACAAGCAAAAGTTCCATCCAGACTGGTCAAATGTACCTGATAGCCGAGGTGATTTTGCGGTTGGGTCTTTGTACCACCAAACAACATATGAACAACTTTTTGTTGACTAATTGGATCATAGCCTACATCACGAGCTGTTTTAGATAAAATGTATGATCGATGAGACCCTGTATCTAATACTGCCCGAACCATTCGCTCCTTGTTTTGGTTTCGTAAGTTAACGCAAAGTGTCTGTAAAAATACTTCGGTATTGGCTGATAGGTTAGCTAGGCTGCTTTCTGCCATGGGTGTAAGAGAACTTGATGCTGGTTTCGTTGTTCCGTCTATCTTGAAGTCTCGACACATCAAAAGTACATGTTTTCCTCCACACCATGCACACTTTTCTTTAGACTTGCACCATCTACTACTATGTCGAGGTTTAAGGCAACTAAAACATACTTTATTTCTTTTTACAGCTTCTTGTCTCTCTTCTAACGACAATTTCTTGGCTATTCCACATTGAGGACTGTCATGGTTATTATTACTACAAAATATACATTCAAACATTTTACTCTCTTTTGCAGTGAATAGAGCTGTAGCTGTAGGAATATTTTTTCCAAATTCAATCTTATTCTCATTCTTTTGCCTTTTGGTAATCTTAAAGACTGATTGAGACGTACTTTCACCTTTTAAACCAAACCCGGACATAGCCATATGAATTCTTTGCTCATTTTCTACTTCTGCTCTTAAAAAACTCATTAACTTGACTAGACGATCTTTGGAAGTGGTATGTGCTATCGCATTATTTTCTTCAGCGACAGTAGGCACAACAGTTACCATTCTACTCATACTTGATTGTCTCTGCCAGGTACGAGGAATATCCTCAGGTAACGAGGATTCAACTAATGTATACAGCATAGCTGAACAGGTATCTGTATTAACTCCTAATGATTCCAATGAACGAATATGTGTCTCAAGTTGATCATAAAGCTTTGACAGAGGTATGTTTCCGCTTGAGTTTGTAGCATTTGTTAAAACCAATTTTAGAAGATCACGTATGTAAAATTCTACTAATAACTCATCCCTTCCAAACCTATGTTTCAGACTCTCAATCACTTGGTCATACATAGCACCTACTGGTGGAAAACTGCCAACTAATTCACTTGCTTTTGAATCTGGAAGTATGTGTTGGGAAAGGTAATAGAATTTGTCTTCTTTACTCATATTAGTGTCCTCGTGAATCTTCTTAAATTGACCCCAGAAATGAAGCCACTCTTTCAAATCTCCTCCATATTTTTGAAACTGAATCTTCGGTAACGTATAGTTTCGTTTAGGTTCTTGCTGATTGACGGCACCTTGAGTAGTGTTTGCTGGTCTCACATTATCATTATTTATTGCTGCTGCATCTACCTCAGCCTGTATAAATTTTGTTTTATACTCATCAACACTTTCAATCTCTAGGTGAACTTCTGCCTCGGCTACATCTGCCTCAATCATTAGACTGAATATTTTTTTATTAAGTTCTTCTAATTCTCCAGCCTTATCTTTTAATAAATTGAATGCTATATTTACTTCTTTTAATCTAATCGGTTCCCTGTTGTATTCGTTAACGAATTGAGTGTATGTTCTAGTAAACGCAGAACGCGTATAATTGCGTGCTTTCTTAAGTTTTTCCATCTGTTAGATTAGGACCTTTTATATAATCACTAATATGTTATCAATAGTGACCCTGTCACGGTCGCCAAATGTTGTATCACCAACGATTGATAACTCTATAAATAACTGTAGATTGTATTGCCCTTTTCTTTTCATACAATACTCGTTAAACCTTGTTTATAATATACAACAAACTGTCAGATATATTAATTTTTATTGACATTTAGAAACAAAATTATAATGCTGCCACCAAACATGAGAAATCACTAATAAATGTTTATCTATTTGCAGCAATATGTTTAACTTTACTTAAAAGTGACTCAAAAATATTTCAGTAATTTGCAGCAAAAGAATCACTTGAAAACATATTTTGGTCATAATTACTTCCACATCCACGTATTGGAGTGGAAGTATAGCAATCATAAAAAAAATCAATTTTTTTTGTTGTAATAGATTTAGAATTTTATTTTGTGTATTTTGCAGACTCTTAACACATTTTGTGTTAGGTAAAGAAAACCGATGGGTGGAGTTTTGAAAACTAAGAATACTAATAGTACATTTAATATTGAGTTCCTTTTATTATTAGAATTTATTTTCTTTATTCGTTTATTAAACATTGAAAGTGTAAATACGGTTAAAATTAGCCAATTTAATTCATTGTCTTCATCAAATAGGTTTTAATGATTTTGTTAACCTGAATTTTAACTGTCAAAGCGGCAGTCAAAAAATGTTATTTTTATTTACATAAATAGAACAATATCATTGAAATATGTAAACAAGAAAAATGTAAATATTTTAAACGTAGCCAATTGTTTACTCTAAAATCTAAAAGAAATTAAAATTTTATAACAATTGTTCAAGATGTTCTCCACTTTCCCGAACACAACAGTCATATCGGCGCGGCATCTTAACTCAAAATTTGTAGTTTTTCTATTTAGAGTAGCACAAGATGCAATGATTTTATTTTGAAAATCCGCCATATTCTCAATAGGCTCTACGTAAACAGCGTCTTTCAAGTGACAAAAAAAGAAGAAAAATCGAAAGGGGTGGACCCCCGGTGATCGTGCTGGCCATTGTAGTGGATCGTATTTCCCAAACCAAAGACTGGGGTACAGTACATTCAAATAGTCTGACACAATTTGCGCATTGTGAGGTGGGGGACCCACTTTGTCGAAAAATAATATTCCTCCTAATTTCAACCGGCATTTTCTAATAGTTCAAGTAATATTCTTCAAAAAAATTCCGGTAACAAACACCATCTAAAGTGCCTCTTTATAACCATTGCGTATACCATACGATACATTTATTCCAAGAACGCGCTTATTACCTCCATCAGTTATCCATCGGTGATTTTTTTGTGTCCAATAACGGCAATTATGCCTATTTAAAAGTCCATTGTTGTGAAATCTATTTTCAATGCTCCAAAGAGTTTTTTAAAGATATTTTCATCATGGCCAATTAGATAATCAAATCTTGACACAAAAATTCATGCGCTTTTCGGGGTCACCTGGTTTTAACTTATGTACAAGTTTCGTTTTGTAAGGATGGTATTTATTTTGTTTAAGAATTCTTCTGATAGAACTTATTGAGATGTTAGTATTTCTCTTGATTTCTCTCAAACACATTCTTGGGTGATCATTAATCTGCAGGAGAACTAATGCAACGTTAATGTAATTTTTTCCCACTTTTGATCGTTCTCGTTTTGGCTTTTCAAATGAACCAAAATTCTTTAAACGTTTGCATAAATTCAAAATTGTTTTATAATCCAGTTTTCTTGCATCAAGAAAACGCTGTGCATAAACATTTTTCGCTTTCCTAACATTTCGCTTACACTCATCGTAAACCAACACCATATCAAGCTTTCCTTATCTCGTGTATTGAATCATTTCATTTCAAAAAAAATGATTCAAATACCAAAAAACTACTTGAAAACAAACGTTAAAATAAAAATTCAATAATGTTTAAGCTTTTGAGAGTTAAAATTTAGGTTAACAGAATTGTCATTAGATGAAGACAATTTATTAAATTGGCAAATTCTAATAAAACGCATTTACACTTTGAATAACTTCTCAAATGAAGGAGAAAAATAAGGAACACTCAAAATTAAATGCACTATTAGTACATTTATTTTCAAAACTCCTGCCATTGAAAATTTTGTTCCGGTGGTCGCGACTCCTAAACATTTAATGGCATCACCATCTATTATAAGTCGAAATATATCACTTGACGCCACCAAGTATCTGCCATTTACAGAAATTTAATACCTCTCTTAGTTTTCAAGTAATCGGTATTGGGACCTTTAAGTGGAACACCCTGTATACAAGAAGCCAAAGTTTCAAATTTGTTTTGACATTTGCCTCCCCCGACACCCCGGCCACCCCCTGTATCATCTTTAAGAGTATTTCTATAATACATATTATTTTCAAAACGATTGAAGAGGTATGCGGTGGAAAAAATAAAGTAGTAAAAACGTATTTTTGGGAGTAGTCACACAAGAAACTTTCCGGAAAGAATAATGACAGATTATTATCATGATCATATACAGGGATGATATCCCGAGTTCTATGATAGCTAGAATTGTTTTAAAAAATTGCAAGTAAAATAGATAACTGGAAATTATTTTCGAACATACAGGGCGAGCTAAGACTAAATTACAGGGCCAAGTGTCTGTTTTTAAATGTACATTTTTTGAAGCCTCTTTCTAGGTTCTGTTCATTCCTATATTGGCATTGAATATCTCCCAACCACTTGGATGTAATGAATTTTTTTGTTGAAATAATGCAATCTGCATATGGATATTAAAAAAATCGTCAGTCATAATTGTGGGTTTTAAGAAAAACTTATGTAAATACCAATCACAAGACATCTAACTAATGTTATTGAATTATTTTTATTTCCTAAAACTGTACAGGGTGGCCAAAAATTATTTTTCAATTAAGA
The DNA here is from genome assembly GCA_963583905.1 of Stenurella melanura. Lineage (NCBI taxonomy): Eukaryota > Metazoa > Arthropoda > Insecta > Coleoptera > Cerambycidae > Stenurella > Stenurella melanura. The sequence goes on from OY757309.1 coordinate 18,598,506, forward strand.
ACTTTTTAAATTAAATTTTCTCATTTTTTTTCAAATTGAACACTCTGTATATTTTTCAATGATGTGGTGTAGAAATGAAAAACGAACATTTTTTGTAAGTACTTCCCTATGGCTAATTGCAACCATTTTCGATTTATAAATAAATAAGTGTCAAATTCAAGAATAAACTTAAAAAAAGAGGTTCCCTCAAATAATTCAGTAGAAAAATTTATAATAGGTGTACGACATGTTGCCCATTTTGATTGACACACGTCTTTATGCAATTTTGAAATTAGGCCATTTAGTGGGATCATTTCTTCCAATCCACTGAAATGAGTAAATAGTATTTAACAGTCCCTTTACTGTAATGTTGTTTTGTACATTTTTTTGCCGTTTTCGTTATTCGACAAGCAATAAAACTTCAGTTTGGTATAAATTGTTGTGTGCAATGGAGCATTTATCACACTAATCGGTCGTTAGTTACAATTTGTATTGAATTTAAAATATTTAGAATTGTACAATATGAATTTTAATAAAGAAGAACATGTAAACGTGACTTTTGTTTTGGGCGAGTCAGTCAGAAATTGTTTACTTGCTAATAGAATGTATCACCAACATTGGCAACGTTATCCTGAAAGAAGGATTCCTGATATTAGCAGCTTTCAAAACCTTCTCGATAGATTTCTGGAAACTGGAAATGTCGAATATAAAAAAAGTGAAAGAATAAAATGTGTTTTGAACGAAGAAAATGAGTTTTCTGTGGTGCTGGCAACGGCTGAGAATCCCCATATTATTCAAAGAGAAGTGAGCTCATTAGTAGGAATAAGTAGACGGTCTGTGAGTCGAATTTTAAAAACAAATAAGTTGCATGCATATCATATTTAAATGCACCAGGAATTATCTTGTGACGATTTTCAAAAGCGCCTACAATTTTGTAATTGGGCCAGAGGTAAAATGCAAGATGATCACAACTTCTTCAAAAATGTTTTATTCACTGATGAGGCAACTTTCATAAAAATGGATTTGTTAATAGGCACAATTTCCATTCTTATGCTTCGGAAAAACTCACTTTTTTATGCAAGTTGTTAACCAACACAGATGGTCTATAATCGTTTGGGGAGGAATTATTGGAGAACATGTAATAGCGCAATATCTCTTTGATGGTACATTGACTGGAGCTATGAATCCTCATTTTTTTTTAAACTATCTGCCATAATTATTGGTAAATCTCCCTGAAAGAATTCGAAATAGGATGTGGTTTCAGCAAGATCACCACATTATTTAAATGCAGTTAGAGAACACTCAAATAATACCTACCCTCATCAATGGATTGAAAGAAATGGACCCAGTAAATGGCCTGCTAGATCCCCAGATCTTACAAAAATGGATTTCTTTTTATGGGGATACGCGAAGGAAATTGTTTATAGAGACACCAACAACAGTATGAAGGAAATAATAATAACTACCTTTAGGTCTATCACACCGACAGTTTTAGGAACAGTGGGAACCTCATTTCAAAAGCGCATAGAGATTTATGTCAATCAAAATGGGTAACATGTGGAACATTTTTTATAATTTTTTCTACTGAGTTATTTGAAGAAACCTCTTATTTTAAGTTTATTTTTGATTTTTGTAATTATTGCTCAATAAAACTAAATTGGTTGCAATTAGCCATCGGGAAGTACTTCCAAAAAATGTTGGTCTTTCATTTCTACATCACACACATATACAGAGTGTTTCATTTGAAAAAATTGAGAAAATTCAATTTAAAAAGGTCTTAATTGAAAAATAATTTTTGGCCACCCTGTACAGTTTCAGGAAATGTAAATGATTCAAAAACATTAATTAGATGTCTGGTAACTGGTATTCATATAAGTTTTTCTTAAAATCCATAATTGTGACTGTGATGATTTTCTTAATATCCATCTGCAGATGTGGCTGGGAGATATCCAATGGTAATATAGGAATGAATAGAGCCTAGAAAGAGGCTTCAAAGAATGTATTGATATACATAGCATTCCATTTTAAAAAAGGCACTTGGTCCTGTAATTTCGTCTTGGCTTGCCCTGTATGGTCGAAAATAATTTCCAGTTATAGACTTTATTATCTAGTTTACTTGCATTTTTTTTTAAATTTCTAGCTGTCGTAGAACTCAATATACTGAGGCCCGACGCACTATTGCCCCACCCTGTACAATAAAAAACTGAGTTTAGGAAAAAATATCTCATTTATTACTTATTAAAAACACAATATTTTCCTTCAAATAAGATACACTGATTTCAAAGAGGTTCTTTTGTTTCAAAAGATGGTATTTGCGAGATGGTTCTTAGCCATGTTTGATGGAAATCGGGTTTGCCGTTTCCAAGATTTTTAGATTTCAATGCTAAACACCGGATCCTTCGCCATTTCTTAAAACAAAACATTCGCTTGCGATCTAATAAATGGCGAAGGATCCGGTGTTATTTCACATATTAATTTAATGTTTTCTGAAATGTATTTAAACAGTTTTAAAAAATATCTTGAACCTAGTAGGTTTAAGTTAATCATGTAATAAAAAAAAAGTGAAAACATTTTTAAATTAAGAGTTTTAGAAACCTTCGACACAAAAAATAAACAACGAACTGTCATGGTTGTCGGCCAAAAAGTTTTGAGAATGGAAATAGATCACTTTTCCGAAATGTTAACTGTCTTTAGTTTTCATTTTCAATTTTTAGTTTATAACATTGTTCTAGTTTATATGTTTTTAGGTGAGAGATATGCTGTAACAATCAAGTATTCAAAAACCAACCTCTGTCTGATCCGTTTGACGCAGAGATTGTTCATTAAAATTTTTTAATATTTTTCTGTGGCAAAATACACAATAAAAAGTAAAAAAAAAAAGCTTCAACAAGGAACAAATAATTTATATTCCCTGGCTATTGGATTAATAGTTGGATTAAGAGTTCTCAGTAAGATAGGTAAGTACATTAGCTCATATAAATATAAGATCGCTGAATACTGGTTTTGATGAATTGTCGGAGTTCATTCATAAATATGATTTCGATATTTCGGCTGTAACAGAGACCTAGTTAAATTCCGATATGGATAGTTCATTATATGCCATACCGAGTTATAGTCTTGTAAGAAAGGACAGGGCGACAAGAAGTGGAGGTATAGCAATTTATTTAAAAAAGTCTATTAAATACAGTCAGATCACTATGGGAAATTTTTATTATATTGTGGCAATGTGTATTGAAACTTTAATAAATGAACAAAAAACTACAGTCTGTGTTGCTTATCGTTCACCTAGTATCGATAACACCGTCTTTATGAATTTTTTAAATGATTTTTTTTCTATGGCATATCCCATTTATACAAATGTTATATTATTAGGCGATAAAAATTTAAATCTATTGGAAAATTCTGAACAAAAAAGAGAATTTACAAATATTTTAGACGTGTACGATATGAAACAGTTAATTCAGTCTGCTACTAGAGAAGATAACTTTAGAAATAGTTCTAGCTTAATAGATATATCTGTAAAAAAAAATCAATCAAATTAATTAATAATGATGTCATTAGTCGTCCAGCGGATATCACAGATCATAAACTAATTTTTGCAACATTAGATATGCCTAAGTCTAGGTCTTTTAAAAAAACTGTTATTTACAGAAATTATAAAAATATTAACTTTTGAGTTAGATTGCAGGACTATTATCTGGAATATTGCATATGAATCAAACAACATCGTTACCAAATCTATCTGAAAGACCATACACCTCCAGGATTACAGACACAATAAAACATTTATTAAGCTTACAAATAAAGTTCACTTAAAATATAAAAAAAACAAATCTGAAGCAAATTTAAATTATTATAAGCAATTACGAAATTACACTAAATGTGCTATACGAAGAGAAAAATGTGCGTATTTTAATTGCTTAAAAAATGATTCAAAAAAATTTTGGGCTGCAGCCAAAACACTTAATGTAACCCAATCACCAAATTTTAAATTGCCCGCAAATTTAAGGAAACCTGATTTATTTAATGGCCATTTTATTTCTTCAGCAAACTTACCATCGACGTTAAGCGACAATACGTTAAATTATTATAAAAATAACATCCATCCGAATATTGAAAGTGAACTAACATTTAATTTAATAGATGAAGTATCATTATTGAGAATAATTAATTCCATCAAAACTAATGCTAGTGGTGTGGATGGTCTGTCAATAGTTGATATAAAACTGTGCATGCCTTACTGTATTCCACATATACTGCATATAATAAATCAAGTAATAATTCAAAAAAAGTTCCTGCTTTATGGAAACATGCATTAGTTAAACCTGTTGCCAAAAACAATAATCCCACTGATTCTTCTGATTTTAGATCAATTAGCTTGCTATTTGTTTTATCCAAAATATTAGAGAGGCACATTCATTTTTAAATCACTGAGTTCTTAACTAAAAATAAATTAATTTCAGATATACAATCCGGATTTAGGAAAACTCATTCCACATCAACGGCATTGACACATTTAGTAGATGATTTTCTAAGAAACATTGATGGTGGAATATGTACCTGTTTGGTACTATTAGATATTTCAAAAGCTTTTGATACCTTAGATCATTCTATGCTACTAGCAAAACTCCATTATCTTGGTTTTTCAAAATTTGCGATGGATTTTATGGGTAATTATTTATGTGGAAGAAAGCAAGCTGTGATCATAGATGATGATGGCACTAGAATTACATCGCACTTAAGAAATTTAAATACAAGTCTGCCCCAAGGTTCTATCTTGGGGCCACTGTTGTTTACCTTGTACGTTTCAGATATTTCAGATGTTGCCAACTACATCAATATGCAGATGACTCGCAGATGTACAAATCATTTGATTTCCAAGAGCGGCAGGATGCTTTAACTTTAATAAACCAGGACTTATATAAAATTTTTGAGTATTCATCTAACCATAATTTAAAACGAAACCCTGAAAAGTCGCAAGTAATGCTAATTGGTACGTCCGTCACATTGAAAATGTTATCGGAAGTTTCTGTTGATGTCACTATAAATAATAACGTTCTCCCTATTGTGAATGGGGCAAAGAATTTAGGGCTTTGGCTAGACTCAATATTAAATTTTACATACATATTTTATTCAAACTGAAACTAGCACATAGTAGAATTGAAACATATTCTTTATAGGATTTTGCAAACAGCAGAAATAATCCTATAAAGAATATGTTTCAATACAATTATAAGCAAACAAATAATAATTCATTTTTAAACATAGCATATAGTAGGTTGAAAAAATTATACAGTTTTGCGAAAGATATATCCAGCGAGTGTAAGTCAAACTTTTGTGATTCTCTCATATTATCTTTAATTGACTATGGTGATGTTGTTTATGGGAAGTTATTGTCAGCGGCAGCAAAGAAGAAAATTCAAAAACTTCAAAATTCATGTATACGGGATATTTACTGCATTCCATATAGACAATATATATTCCAATATCTAAACGAACATGATAATTTAAAAGTGAATTATTTGTTTGCTTATAGTAATATTTAATGCTAGTGTTATAATGAGAATATCAAATAAGAAATTGGACAAATTTAATTTAGGATTTTGATTTGCTAGCATAACCAGAAGTCGGGTTATCGAAAGAATGCAAAGATTTCATTAATTTTACATACAGATTTTCTTTTAGTTCTCATGGATAGTTTTTTCCGCTGTTTACAAAATTCTATAAAGAATATCTTTCATGGTAGATTAAATATGGAAAATCGTAGCTGTGTTCACATGCTTGCACTTATATGGCGAATTTATAATGATGAACTTCAATACTTAAAGCGCAAATGAACTTCTCGAGATAACGCGCATAATACAAGACATATACAAAATTTCTTGGTACCTCAGCATAGAACTGCGATTTTTCAAAGATCATTTACTTACTTTGCGTCTGATCTTCGGAATAAACTTCCAAATGAACTTCAACATTATAAACTTAAAAATAAATACATCAAGGCAGTCAAAAACTACATCCTAACCGGTCAGAGGTTGGCAATTTGATGTCGTGTTGTGGGTGTACATATTTTTTTGCTATAAATCGTACTCATCTTTGGCATTTCTGTTTTCGTTTCATGAGGTCAGCCTGTTCCCTGTGTCTGTTCGTGTTGCTGTGTGGTGCTATTGCTGTTATTATTATAAAATGTATCAATTACTAGTATAACATTCATAAAAAAAACGAATTAATTTTTTTTAAAATTTTTATTGTAGTATTAGATTTATATTTTCTTATTTAAGTTTAAGTTTCTTTTGTATGAGGCAAATGGAAGAGGAGCTCTATAGTTCAATTTGTACCATTTTTACTCTGAGTAAAATAAATGTATTATTATTATTATTATTATTATTTGATTTGATTACAGATATCATCATTATTCCAAAAAAAATTATAAGTGCACCGGGGAAGGCTAAAATGAACAACTTTCATACTTACTAGAAGTAACATAACATAATGCAAAATCAAATATGTACCTATATTATATAAGTTTCTATCTGTGGATATAGACAGCAACGGTCCCCAACGCACTTATGATTTTTTTTATAGATAAATTATTTGTTCCTTTTTAAAAGTTTATTTTTTGCGTCAGGGGATTTTTTGATTTTTAACTTTTTTTTTAACACAATTAATTTAATAATTACAAGTAAATAGACCTGTATAAAAACGCAACTTTCACTCCACAATAGGTTGAATAGAGAACACCGTCCCATAACATTGAAAAAAGTGGAAACAAAGAAATTTGCAGAAACAAAAATTAAAAAGTAAGCTTCGTATATAAATCTCTTTGTCCTGAAAAAGTAGCATCTTCTGGAGTCTTTAGAAGGTGTTGCAAAGATTCAGGAGCATATATCTTACGTGAACATAAGAAAAGAGGGCGACGAAAGTCGATTGGAATATGAGTTTTTTTTCATTTTGTCAATATGCTTTTTTACGAATTTCTATGATATTTGGTGTAATTGAATCGCTTTTTGCAGAAGCGAGTTAAGTCATTTTCGTACAAAATCGAATTTTCTCGCGAAATGCCTCCACCTTAATTCCTTACATCGTCTCACGCAGTCAGGAGGTAATTCTCGTATCTAGCTTGTTAGATATCGTAAGTTTAAAGTCTACGATTTATGCAGAATGGGTCAAGTACATGGCTTAACACCTTTCTGTTTAAAACTTAATACTACATATCAGTTTTGTTTAATTTGTTCAGTGTTATGTTGCTTTAAAAAACATACAATATTAACAATGAATGAAGAACGAAAAAGAAAAAAAGCAAATCCGTCAAAATATGAGTAATATTATCAGAGATGCACGTAAAGCTGGCAAGGCATATGAAAACTACAGAGGTGCGGATATTGCAGAAAAATCCATTGGTGAGGATCGAAGTTTTAGGTTAGATTTTATTAGGCATGTGGTTGACAGATACAATTTTTAGACGTGAGAAAGGCTGCTTTAACAAAATTGGCGAAGAAGAACGGTTAGCAGTATTCAGTAGGTTTTATGGGCTAAAGTTGAAAGACGAGCAAGATAGGTTTCTGCAGTGCTTGATTGATGTTTGTATGGCTGCAAAACATCGTAAAAGAAAGGAGAATGGTAAAGAACGAGTACATCCATTCAAGTTTTACCTTTTAGTCAATGCGGGGTATAAAGTAAAAGTGTGTTTAAGGGCATTTTTATCGATATTGTCGTTTACTAAAAACGCTTAGAACGAATAAAAAGGTTATCTGTCTTGGGGTAGTCGCCGCGTGATATCGTTTCTTGCTAAGAAGAGTCATTATTCAGGACTCCAATATAAGTATTTGGACAAAAATTTGAATGTAAAAAAATGCATCAGCTTTAAAAAAAAGATCGTATTTGAGAAAAGGTTGCATACACCACGTACTACAATTTTTTCATGAAAAATTTTAAACTGTCTTTTGGACGACCCCAAGTAGACATGTGCGCTGTTTGCGAAAGATTGAATATTAAATTATAAGATGCAAAAAAGATTGCCGAGGCAGAGTTTATGGTACATAAAAGAAGAAGTAATAAGTTTTATTCTAAACTTAAGTCTGAAGCGGACCCAGCACGTAATGAACCACATATTTTCAGTATGTTTCGATTTAATGCAAAACGGTTCATCAGTTAACGGAGATCATAGCTAATTCCTCAAATGCTCACAAGTTTATGGTAAAAGAATTTTCGACTTGTGAGATTTTAAATATCAAAAACTGGTGGCCACGATTCTATAAAAAGAAAGGTATTTCCCGAGAAACACGTTATGTGCCTAAAAATGCTGTAAATTTTTCTAGACAAAAATGACCCCCTGTTTCTTGTACTAGATCGATTGTAAATTAAATTTCCAATCCGATGATGTGGGGCACGATATTCTTCCGGCGCGTTTTATGTGAGATATTGGCCGCCAAAGTGAGAGGTGCGAGGATTTCGCTTCTCGAGCGATACGGCCCAGCTTCAAGGGCCATTTCTGCCAAACGAAAGTTACCAAAAAACTGAAGAAGTACAAGACTTAGTAGAAAGATGTAAGAAATCGTTTGGCTCTAATCTGAGGTCGATGCATGCCTTGGTTTTCGAGATATGGCCGCTCGAAGTCACCAGAAGGTGAAAATAGAATTTTCTTACCGCTTCCCAAGGCTATATCTCGAAAACCAAACGAGATACAGAGCTGCGGTTTACTCTATTCGATTTCACTCGCCTTCTACATTCCTCTGAATTTTTTTAATGTTTTACCTTAGAAATTTTGCAACAAAATGAAAGTGCCTGTAAAATCTGGAAACATTCTGGGATATGTAGGAAGGCGCGAATAATCGAATGGCGTAAAACGCCGCTTTGTATCTCGTTTGGCTTTCGAGATATAGCCTCGGGAAGCTGTAATAAAATTCAATGTTCACCTTCCGGTGACTTCGAGCGGCCATGTCTCGAAAACTAAGGCACGCACCAACCTCCGATACGCCATACGATTTCTTACATCTTTCTTCATACCCCTGATTTTTTCCAGATTTTTGCTAAGTTTCGTTTGGCAGAAATGCTCGGACCTCTCACTTTGGTGGCCGATATCTCACTTAAAAAACTCCTGAAAAATATCGTACCCCACATCATCGGATTGAAAATTTAATGTGCAATCGATCTAGTACAAAAAACAGAGGGTAATTTTTGTCTAGAAAAAGTTACAGCGATTTATGTGAAGAGATGTTGAAATCGCTTAAATTATGGATTTTTGAAGTTATGGCAAAATCCTGACGTGATGGAGTTAAATAAACGTTGGATTCGGATTCAGCGACCACAAAAACATATAGTGAGCATGATCAGATCCCCAGACTAGAAAGAACTTTTTTGTGTGTGACTGTGTAATGCAGGGGAGGATTAGAGATAAAATAATTTCTTGAAAATAAATATTTTTTTAAATGTTTTGTATTATAAAAAAAACACATAAATAAAAAAGGGCTTTTTATGCAAAAATTTGCTAAGTCAATGTTTTCATATTTTTTTTTCAAAAATAGTAGCCGCGCAAATTTAAGAATTTCTCTGAGAGCACCAAGTGCATAGTTTTGCACTTGTTCAAAGTGACTTTTTGTGCTATATGGTAATAATTTACATAAACAATGCAAGTTGTTTGATTATATTTGTAAAAACGATTACATTAGCGACATCCTATAATTTTCGGTAACTATTTGTAGTTTATTGCACTCTGTTGTTGATAATGATTATTTCCAACTACAATAGCTGTTTGTGTATTAGGAGCGTAGAGTGCCTCATTGTCGCTCAAGAGAATGTCAAACCCTCGAGAGCGACAATGACACCTTTTTTTCGACCGATCGTTTCATATATATGTTTCTTAGTCTGTAGATGTTCTATAAAAAAATATTCATAATTTTAATTTTAAAAACGCCTAATTGCGAACGTCTTTTTAAGTTTCCTTCAAAGTAAGTTTTGTGTACTTACCTTGTTTCTGCAAAAAGCGATTCAATTGATTAAAAGCAATGATTTGCATTACTCTTTAAATATGTTATCTTACTTCCACATCCACGTAATGGAGTGGAAGTTGTAATCGTAAAAAAAATTTCAAAAATTTTTCTTCGTGAAATAGGTTCAGAATGTCATGAAACGTCGAGATTTTGAGTGAAATAATTCCTTCTGTCTCTGAATTTTATACACGTATGCATTATAACAATATTTGGAACTGGATTGATTCGCGAACTTATTAGGTGAATGGTTGGGGAGTAAATAGGATAAAATAAATATAGCAAGCTGGTAAGAGTACAAATATTTGAGATTTGGTGTATATATATAAGTTTTTTTTGTAATAGTTTCCATCCCCTCCCATCACCCTGACTCCATTATTAAAGGGGTTAATAAAATAAAATTGAAATATTCACTTAAAATTTGGCATATTATAATGACACCTGGAACTAGACTATATTTAAAGATGATTCCGTTGAAGAGTTGCGGGTAAATAGAGGAAAATAACTAAAGCAAGCTGGTAAGAGTACAGAAACTTGGGATTTGGTGTTCATACCAGAAGCCAAGGCTTTAGATTTTTTAATAATATTTTTCCCCACTCCGTTATTAAAAGGGTTGATAAAATAAAATTGAGATTTTCATTTGGAATTTAAGTACAGGTAAACATGGGAAAATGAGTAAGACAAGCTGGTAAGTGTAAAGAAACTTGAGATTTGGTTAATATACTAGAAGCCAGGGCCTCAGATTTCTTTCTAATATTTTTGAGGGTTCATAAAATAAAACTGAGATGCAGCGGTTTTTACTACACGGATGCCATATTGATTTCAAGTTTAATAAATTTATTGATATATAGGTACTATAACATTTCAACAAAAATCTTTGAGCCCTTCTAGCTAAACTTTTCAGAACATCTGAAAATTAGTTCCATTTTCTTGACATGCATTCATCATTCTATAATAGATTGAATGCTTTACAACTTGCTTAGTTAGATTAGGGCGTTTAAAGTTAGTGAGAAAAGACAAATGTGACAATAAAACTTTTTTAATTAGTTTGCGTTTCTCCAACTTTTAATAGCATCCTCAAGATTATTTATGTGAACATGTTTCGTCAAAATTAGACACAATGATTTATCTGGTTTTGCAGAGAAGATCTTAAATTGCCTGAACGATCGATTTTATTTCTTCAGATTCTCGACCACTCTGTATAATCGTAGTTAGCAAAGCTTACTGATATATTAAAACAGTCATTTAGTTTCTACTTCCCGAAAAATAATACGATTGACCTGATAATTTCAAACAGAAAAAATGTTGTATGCGATGTTACAGTTCTGAACAGATTTACAATCGGTAGCGATCATCGAATGGTCAGAGCACGTGTAGATATAAATTTAAAAAACGAAAAATCCAAAGTGGTAAGAGGACAAACAACAACTGGAGACCGTTAAAATGTGTGGCAGATTACCAGCAAGAAACAAAAATAGCATGTGTGGGAGCAATAGAAGAGCTTAGTGTAGAATCATTAAGTACGCAAATTACAGACTCTATAAAGACAGTTAAACACAAGCATCAAAGTAAAAATTCAACAAAGAACGACAAACTTAGTGGAAACACAAAATGGTTAATAAAAGAGAGAAGAGAACTACCAGATAAATATTCGATAAACTCTGACCGACTAAGCGAAATGAACAAAGAAACATCTAAGCCAATAAAAAAATAGGTTGGAGCATAATACAATGAAGGTAACAAGAGTTATAGAAGAACGCAGAAGTTTGAAGTCACTTAAAAAAACGTTTTCAGAAGGCAGAAGGAACATAACCGAGTTAAAAAAACAGAGTGGTGAGAAAATTTCAAATAAATCTAAAATACTGAATATGTGAGGTTCTTCTATTAAGCGCTCTACAGTGATCCTATACCCAATGAAACAAAGACAGGTATTCCAAAAGTCGAAAACCAGGAATCCGAGGCATAACTCTCGACGAATTCAGAGCTACTGTGACCGAAATAAAAAACAATAAAACAGCCGGCGATGACGATATTGAGATAGAAGCAGTAAAGCTCCTTTACACGAAATGATCTGCAAGCTTTACAGCGCATGCTTAGTAAGCCATACAATACCCTCCCAATGGGACTGAGCTGTAACAATAATTTTGCCTGAAATAGGAGATATAACAAACCTAAAAAACTATCGTCCGATCAGTCTGCTATCTCATATATACAAACTGTTTATGTGAATAATTACAAAACGAATAACCAACAAATTAGATGATTGCCAACCATATGCACAAGCAGGTTTTAGATCCGGATTCGGAACAAATGATCACCTCCAAGTGGTAAAAACTCTTATCGAGAAACGTATGGATTATAATAAGCCCCTGGTTCTAATATTTGTCGACGACGAAAAAGCTTTGGACATGATAAACCAACAAAAAATGCTTTATGCTCTAACAGATTGCCGCTTTGACTACATATAGCGGGTGTAAGATCATGGTATGCCACCGTTTTCTCCTTTAATTTTGAAGATAATTGATTGAAATTTAGGATATACTACATACATGATAACTTTTTGACATACAATTGATTTTTTTTCACGTCTGATTTCGCCGGAAGTGATACTAACTTTCGATCTTTAATTTAAATGGAACACCCCATATATTATTGCATTTTTGAATTCTGCGTAATTTTCTGAATCCAGCGATGCTAAATAAGTGACATTTCAAACATCAATTTTTTTATAATATAATTTTTAGTTTTCCATTTAGGTGTGCCATGACGGTTCCGATTTATTCTAAATGACCCGTGTAATGCTACAAAAATCGAAATCCCGTTAGAAACACTAAATTACGTAATTTATGAGCAAATAAAATTCACCAAAACTGTTTTTGGGGAAAAATTCAATTTTTTCAAATAGAACCATGTCGGTCCGGTGGTACCATTTATTAGTACTATTAATAAGGAATTTATACTTTTGTAGTATTAAAATATGCGACAAATACAAATAAAATTACAGCTAAAAGAAAATAATAAAATACAATTTGGTTCTAATTAAATGTTAAGAAGTAACTAAAGTGGCTTTGAAAACAATGAAATATTTAGCTTGCCAAACATTTGTTGGTTTAACGGTGTTTTTATTGTGTCTTTAAAAATTGTTTAAAAATCTTGTTAATTGTGTTCAAAAGGCCGCAAATTTATACAAGAGATGAAAAAGTGGACATGTTAATTATTTATGGGGAAAGTAGAAAAAATGCAATTGCAGCTAGGACCTTTATGGCCGACGATATCCTGATAGACAATGTCCAGCGAAATATTATTTCAAACGTATTGAAAACCAATTCCGAATAGAGCCCAACAATGATCCAGAAGAAAACTTCATTACTAACGAAGGAACGGAAATTAATGTTTTTGCTCGAATAGAAGTTGATAAGACTGTTTCTTTAAGGCAAGATGGGTTTGGATTGAATATCATTAGGCCTAATTTTACACAAATACCACTATAAATTTTTAAATAATAATTGCTCCAGCATTTGTACGAAAGTGATTACGAACGTAGGATGGAATATTGCAATTGGATTTTGTATAATAACGTGCAGCCAAACAATGATTTTTTGGGACTGATTTTATTTTCGGTCAAGGCTTACAAATTTGTGATTATTTAACCGACATAATACAAAATATTGGTCACCAGAAAATCAAAATTTATTACGGGAGGGTAACTTTCAAGTGCGGTTCGGTTTCAATGTTTGACTTGGAATAATTGGTAGTAGAATCATTGATCCAATAATATTTGAAGGGCCTCTGACTGATGCCAGATACTTGAGATTCCTGGAAAATAAGATTGAGGACATTTTAGATGAGTTACCTTTAGATTTAGGACAGGGAATGTATTTCCAACAGGATGACGCTCCTCCCCATAATTCAAGGATAGTAATTGATTACCTTCAACGGAAATTCGGAGAAAACGTAATTTCGACGAATGGTCCCGTGAGGTGGCCTTCAAGGTCACCTGATTTAACGCCCCTTGATTTCTTTATTTGGGGTCATTTAAAAAATATTGTCTATGCAACCGCCATTACAACCCGTGAAAACCTGGAGCTACGAGTAAGACAATCAATTAATAGCATAACGGCCCAGCAATTGGCGAACGTTCTTCGAGAAACAGCTATGCGAGTTCAGAAGTGCATTGACGTTAATGGACAGCATTTTGAACAACTGTTGTAATGTTTTGTGTTAATTTTTTGTATAGCAAAACCATCTTATGTGTAACAAGGTAATTAGAATAAAATTGTATTTTCTTATTTTCTTCTAGCTGCAATTTTGTTTGTATTTATAGCACATTTTAATACGACATATGAATAAATTCCTTATTAATAGTAGTTCTGCCCCAAAACAATTTTGATGAATTTTATTTGCTCATAAATCACGTAATTTAGTGTTTTTAACGAGATTTCGATTTGTGTAGCATTACAACACGGGTCATTTAGAATAAATCGGAACCGTCATGGCACACTTAAATGAAAAATTAAAAATTATATTATAAAAAAAATGGATGTTTGAAATGTCACTTATTTAGGATCGTTGGAGAATTCAAAAATGCAATAATATATAGCATGTTCCATTTAAAACTCGAAAGTTAATAAACATATTTAAAAACCTGTACGGTACAGCAAAAGCTTGCGTAAAAATACATGATTATACCGAAGACTTTCGTATAGAAAAGGGCATGAGATAAGGTGATTTTATATCTCCAAAACTTTTTACGACGCTTTTAGAATACATGTTCAAGAAAATCGGTTTTGCAGACATAGGCGTAAACATCAACGGCGAGAGATCATCTAAGATTCACGGACGACTTGTCATAATAGCTGATCGTATTGACGAAGCAAAAGAGACACTAAAAAGACTAAACAGTGCTTCTGAAGCAGCGGGTCTAAAGATTAATACCAGCAAAACACATTTCATCACAAATTTGGTAATAAACGAACAAATATCCCTACGCGATAACCACATAAAACAATTTAGCTCATACGAATATCTAGGTCACGAGATTCGCAGAGGAAGAGACAACCAAACTTGTGAAATAGGACGCAGAATTGGCTTAACTTGGGCAGCGTTTGGGAAACTGAGCAACGCGCTAAAGTCGAACATTCCAACTTGTTTAAAGAAGAAACGCTCACACTAACAAAGAAGACTGATAACAAAATACGTATCGCCATGGAAAGGTCAATGTTGGGTGTTTCCCTTAGGGATAGAGTCTCAAATGCAAGGCTTCGCCAAATGTCTGGAGTAATGCAATCTAATGCAAGACAATGTTGAAATTAAACTAGGCTGGGCACATAGCAAGAATGACAGTTGGACGGTGGGTGAGAAAAATTTTAGAGTGGAGACCGCGTAAATCGCTTTTCGACATAGAAGACGCTCACCATCAAGATGTGCGGATGATATAAGACGGATAGAGACGAACTGGATGAACGCAGCACTAACGTGCTGGAATGGACTACGGGAGGCATATGTTCTGCAATAGACGTAATTGGGTTGATTGATGATGATGATAATCAAAATAAGAATGCTTATCTCTGGTTTCATATACAAGACATTTTTGAAAGTTGGTATCGACTTCCGGTATAACTGGAAGTACCTCATGCTTCTAATTATTTTAGTTGGATTGGCCACGCCGACATTAGTAACTATCGAAATTTTCAAAAATTTCTGATGCGTACTTTTCTCTATATCGATCGATTCAGTTCCCGGTGAGACACCCTGTATAGCCTGAGCACAATTAACAGTGAATTTCTAATATCAAACTATTGCGATGTTGCTAAACTTACCTTACCTTAGTACAATTGATGTTACTCGGCCGGTCGTCAATTTTGCTCAGAAATTTAAAACAGCAATTTTATTGACTATTCTTATAGGAAAAATTGCGCTGAACACGACACGATGGTGCCATTGAAATATTATCAAACACAGGCTTCGTTGTTAAAAATAATGGTTTTTAGCGAAAACTCGCATTTTTTAATATTCTTCGACTTTTCAGCGACAAAAAAAGTCAATATATAAAAAATGAACATTTTATCAATACACTTCGTTTGAGACTTTTTACCTTTGACCGTTCAATTGTTATAAACAAATTAAGAGTCCTAAATTAACTTTTTTTTTCTGTTCAACAAGAGGTCATACGAATATTTTATTGTTTCAAATGTTGTATTTTGTTCATAGAATTTACAATTATCTCTTTGTGTCGAGATCTCGCGTATCTTGCAATTGTTTAAACAAACAAGCTAACCGTTAGGTATACTCTTCGCCGATTTACTGCACTTTTTATGACATAATTGTTGCACATTTTATAAAATACTCTTCGCAGTTTTTTTTGTAAATAATATTAGTTTTAGATATTTTTAGTTTAATTACAAAACAAAAAAAATTATGTAAAAATTTATTTTTCTTTATTAAAAAAAATGTATAATTTTTTTATTTATCGATCGATTATGCTCAAAAAGCTCAATAGAGGAGCGAATTCGAGACTCTATCGTGCCGTTTTTTTTTCTGGCGTAGAACCAGGTCAAACATGGTAGGTTTTGTTAAGTATGTCACTGGGCATATGAAATCGTATTTCACGACATTTTTTCGTGATCTGGACCTTCTTAAATTTAAAAAAAGGGAAAATATTTTATTTTAAATAAAATGTGTTTTTTTTTGTTTCCACCGTCATATCTTCAAAACTAATGTTGCTATCGACGTTGTTTTTTTTTTTTTTAATTAAAGTACACATAATAGCGCTTTTAACTGTACTAATGGTTTTTACACAGTTCGCATTTTCATTTCCTTAAAAATTAGGAAAACTAGATATTTGAATTTTACGTATTACAATTTTCACTAATCGATAAACTTTTTTATTTTTGAAAATTTTTATACACATACAGTTAAGCAAATGTAGCCCAAACATTAGAAAAGTTTTTGATATAATTATTTTTTTCCCAATGTGTATCGTTTGGCAACAGCGATTTTTTTAAAAGCGCGCTAAATTAGTCATGTGTATTATTGTGGCTCACAATCTAGATACGTACACCGCGTATGGAAGGTGTCTAACTATAATATACTATTCAAATGTATTGACCCCTCACCTTATCCGCGAATATCTCAAAAACTGAGGAACGGCAAAAATTGAAAAAATTATGTGTCTATTGTAAATCATTCACTGAAATTTGAATAATGTACATTGGACAGTTTTGAAGTGCTGCTAAGTTCTATTGAAAAATGTCCTCCTACTTTTTAAGGAAATTTTGACAATACCAGTTTTAAATCCATTATATATTTGAAAATATGCTTACTATATAAATAATATTTTAGATGCCGATAAGGCATGGTATTTTTTGTACGAGGAAATTTTTTCATAATTTTGTATTCTAAAATTTTGCAGTTATTCTAAAAAACGTGACATCATGTTTATTCGGTTATTTATCAAGGTATTTACAAAAATTTTGAAAAAATATTTAATTATATAAAATGTAAGCATTTTCAGAAAAAAGAATTGGTATATATCAAATATTAATTTAGTTATCAAGTGCAATAGATAATATTATTGCCCGCGTTCTGCAATATTATCTATTGCACTTGATAACTAAACTAATATTTGATATATACCAATTCTTTTTTCTGAAAATCCTTACATTTTATATGATTAACTATTTTATTAAAAATCTTTTAAATACCTTGATAAATATCCGAATAAACATGAGGTCACGTTTTTGACAATAACTGCAAAATTTTAGAATAAAAAATTATGAAAGAATTTCTTCGTACAAAAAAATGCTGTGCTTTATCGGTATCTAAAATATTATTCATATAGTAGGCATATTTTTCAAGATATAATGAATTTAAAACTGGCATGGTCAAAATTCCCTTAAAAAGTAGGTCATTTTTCAATATAACTTAGCAGAACCTCAAAACCGTCTAATGTACATTATTCAAACTTCAGTGAATAATTTACAATAGACACATAATGAACACATGTTTTTTCAAATTTTCTCTGGTCCGCCATTTTTGAGATATTCGCTGTTAAAATGAGGGGTCAATACATTTGAATCGTATATTAGTAGTTTGCGGTATTTAGAGTATACGTATAAATACTTTTAAATAAATGCGATGCTGTAGAAACATTCGCAATTGAGTTTTCTAAAATAATGGAGTGCATTATTTGTAAGAAAATTGCGCGGGATGATGACAAATCTGTGGTACCAAGACCTAGGATACAAGGTTTGTTGTCACTAATATCTAGTGTTAAAAAAAACAACATCGCTTAAATATTGTGTCAGAAAAGATAATATTTTAAATGCCGAAATTTAATTAAAATATCATATAGACTGTCGTATAGGTAGACAAGTTTTGAAAATATGAACGTTTTTTGCAATCATACAGTGCCGCCGCGCCGCGCCGATTTGCAGCAGATGCTGCACAGTACTTAATCGAATACGAAATATTAATAATAGATGGATGATTTAAATTAACAGAAAAAGTAGTTTCACTACATAAACGTCATTCAGAAATGACCAAAAATCAATTTAGCAAACAGGAAGATACCAGGATGGTTTTGCATGCAATGTACGAAACTAAATTTAGCAAACAAATATTGGTGAAGTCAGTTCATACAGATGTATTAATTTTACTTACTCTCCTTTTTTCGGACTCTGACTTAAATGGAACTAATTTATTTATACAACTTGGACACGGCACTAGCAGACAATTTTTGTCAATATAGAAGGTAGTGCAAAGTTTATGAACTACAGTTTGTTCTGGTCTTCATTGTTTTACTGGTTGCGACACCACTAATGATTTTTTAAAAATATTTAAAAAATCTGCGTTTGATCTTAAAGAATATTGTTGTACTGTACAAAAACAAAAATAAACAAATTCAGATATTAAACGACCTAAGGATCAAATTAGCAACAACAACAAACGGAGCTTCCTTCAACTGGAGGCACCCCTTCTTAAGGTAAACATATATATAAATAATAGATTTCCTATCTAATACATTTAGTTAACTATTGCAGGTTTATGTTTCAACTTAGAATATCGTACAGAAGCAAGATGCCAACTACACTTATAAATGCACATGGTTCAGGACGGAATTTAAGTGACGATGTTTGGACAATATTTTCATTAAGTATTTATTGTTCAGATACAAATTGCGAACATCGAAAATATGACTGTGTTAAAGAAGGCCTAAAATGTTCTAACGAGTGTAAATGTCGTACTTGAAATACTGTTATTTAAAGGTTTCGATGAATGTACAGACGAACTAGAATGCTTTTAACGCAGGGCCTACGTGACTAAATACTCATTTGACAATAGAGAAATAGTTGCAAAAAAATAAAGTTGTTTTATTCCTGCGTCTTGGTTTAATTCAATCAAAAATGTGTAATAACCTACTTATTAGGTAGGTACTTACTTTATAACAATGATTTATATTTACCTGCTTTTAAATATTTTTTGTACATAGTTAGAAGCTTTTTTTTACAGTTTTTTCGAAATAAAAAAGTTCCTGACCACCAGAAAATGTCGTGAAAAGTGATTTCATGTACACGATCACCTAATTAAAGACTCGCACCAAGTCTGGTTTGGTTCTACGCCAGTTTTTTTTCTCGGAAACTAAGCGACTGGTTCCCAATTTTACTCGTCTACAATATGCTCAATAGGGTTCTTCCTCTAGCTAACACTAACTTACTGTCCTAATTTCAATGCAATCGAACTTTTCGTTCTTAAGTTATCGTGCTTACAAAAAACGTAACGGACGGACAGACGGACAGACATTTTAAAAGTTGTTCAGAATTCGATCAGCAACTCAGTGATATGAAATTTTTTTCTCTACGAGCGATATTACCGGTTTTAGAAATGTGCCGATCGAATGCAATATACTCTTCGTTTTTTTATTTGCGAAGAGTATAATAAACCAGTTGATACATACTCTTCATACTTTACTTTCTGCATTCTGTCACTTAAATAACCACATATGTGCAGTGTCATACATGCAATATTCTTTCAATTTTTTCAATAATCTCTCACTATGTACCGTTTCAACGCACGTTTTAAATCTAAAAAATTATACCAGTCACTTTACCTAAGTCACATGCTTCCTTCCATTCATTGATAAACCTTTCTCATTACAATAATGGTTGAGCCTTTCAGTGCATCAGGAACAACGCCAACTTGCAATGAAGTGTTAATATTATTAAGAAAGGGGTCAGAACGCCAAAGAAGTCTTTGTAAATAAACATTGCAATATCATCGGGGCTGCTTTTATTTGCAAATGAAAAAGTTATTATTTTAAGTTCACTTTCGTTCAATAAATGAAAATTAGAAAACTTGTTGGGATTATGTGCTATCTGATATTGTCTAGCATTTTTAGATGGACGGACATTTTGAAAGTAGTTCAAAATTCGATCACTAACACAATGATAAGAAATTTCTTTAATATTTACGGTTTGAGGAATGTGTCGATCAAATGCAACGTCCTTGTTTCCGTATTTGCAAAAAGTATAATAATAATGATTAATTTCACTTAATTAATCGCCTGTAGAAATATAAATTTTCTGTTAAATCGTATTTAATATTATTAAAACCTATTCTACATAGAAGCATTTCACACTACATCACCTAGTATACGATTTATTTCTTTTGACGCAGACAATACAATGGCTCAGAAGTTGCGTACAGCTACTTTTACTTCAAAGTCTGGCGGCGTCATATTCAACGCGAAACAAAGTAACTAATGAGTGAATCTTCACTAAGGAAATTTCGAGCGACTGCCTTTCCTTTGACATTTCCCTTACTGGCAGACTTGTTGGACGGATATAACGATATGCCTAAAGGGATTTTTTGTAGGCAAGAAGATACTTCATTGTTTGCCATAATTATTATAAAACTATTTAGTAAGAATGGGTCTATTATGCTACTAATGCTTGTAGTGTCGCAAGACATTGAAATAAAAGTAATTTTTATTTATATTTTGCAACAGAAGAGGGAATCAACACTGTTTAGAAGGCGAGTTACAGTGAATTTGCCAATTTCACCGCTAGAACACATTTCAACACAAATAGATAGATAGATAGATAGGCGTTTATTTGACTACTTTACATATACAAATACATTTGTAGCAGGTCATTACATTCTTATTACCTATGAATAATATACACACAAATAAAGATGAGTCGTACAATGTGAAATAAATTAATAAACAGACATAATAAATAAAAACCGCCTAGAGGCGTACTGCGTAAGTTACACAGCATGTTATATAACAGTTATGGGGGTAGTCATAAAATCTTCAGTTGTATAAAAACAAAACTTCAAGATGTGGTTTCTAAGGACAGTTTTAAATTTGTGAAAGTTATGTTGTTTTATATTTTCGGGTAGTTTATTATATAAGTTCAAGTTTAATGAGTTTTTAATTGACTTTGTTAAGCGATATTTAGGAGGTTTTAACAGATTGGCCGACCTTGTGTTATGGTTATGTAGCTCAGATGGAGTTACATACGAATTCTTGTTTTTATGGATCTCTAAAAGAGAGTAGTAAATATATAGGCAAGGAATGGGCATTATACCATATTTAATAAATAGTGGTTGACAGTGTTCCCTGAAACCTGCTCTTGCTATGATTCTTATAGACTCTTTCTGTTGTCGAAATATTTTTGCAGCGCTGCTTGAGTTCCCCCAAAGTATTATTCCATATCTTATGTGGGAGTGGATTAGTGAATAGTATACTGAGAGCAAAGTGTGTAGTTGTAGAATTGTTCTTAATCTTCGTAGAAGAAATAAATAGCTTGATAGCTTGTTGCTAAGTTGTTGTATATGATGGCTCCAACTTAAAGTATCATCGATAACTATACCGAGTAAACTGACACTATCTCCCTTCGTTACGTCATACCTAGTAGAAAAAATTAGTCTTTGTGTTTTGTCACGATTTAGTTTGAGTGCATTAGCATTATACCATAGTTCCGCTCGACTTTCAGTTTCATCAATGATATTTTGTAGACTGTTAATATTTTTGGCACTATCTGTAAGAGTTGCGTCATCAGCAAACATAACTATACTGCTAGGGAATAAGTAATAAAATAAATCATTTACATAAATTATAAACAATAGAGGTCCCAGTACAGATTCCTGGGGCACTCCATGTTTTACTGATCTAAAATGAGATGTCATATTGTTATGTGAGACGCATTGTTGCCTATTCTCCAGATACGACTTTAACAGAGACAACGGTATTCCCCTGACTCCATAAAAACTAAGTTTTTCGATGATGAGAGTATGAGAGACACAGTCGAAAGCCTTGCTGAGATCACACCGCGTAATTGCAGTGTGTTTACCCTCTTCAAGGCCCCCAACTATGTCACCCACAATCTTACAGATTGCATCTATTGTGGAACATTTTTGCCTAAAACCATATTGGCAAGCATGCAATAGGGAATACTTCTCGAAATATTTCGACAAACGGTTTTTTAAAATAATTTCTATTATCTTGCCAAACACAGGGATAATTGAGATCGGACGGTAGTTATCCGGACTATTTGAGTCACCTTTTTTAAAAATGGGCACAATTCGAGTCACCTTAAAGATATCAGGAAAGCAACCCTCACTAAAACATTCAATATGTTCTAGACTAAATTTTTTTGTCTAATTTCCTGCCTTTTCTGTTATGTTTTGTTCGAATTAATGGGATTTTGATATTGCAGAATCCGCTGAGTGTGTGTTCTATTTGCGGTCAACGCGCCAGCATTTAGTTTTCTTTATAAAAGTAATTTTTATTTGAGTAGATCTGCAAAGAATCTACAGGGTGGGGCAATAGTGCGTCGGACCTCGATATCTCGAGTTCTACGATAGCTAGAAATTAAAAAAAAATGCTAGTAAACTAAATAAAAAAGTCTATAACTGGAAATTATTTTCGAACATACAAGGCGAGCCAAGACGAAATTATAGGACCAAGTGCCTTTTTTTTAATGGAATGCTATATATATCAGTACATTTTTTGAAGCCTCTTTCTAGGCTCTATTCATTCCTATATTAGCATTGAATATCGCCAAACTACTTGGATGTAATGAATTTTTTTGTTGAAATAATTCAATTTGCAGATGGATATTAAAAAAATCACCACAGTCTCAATTATGGGTTTTAAGAAAAACTTATGTGAATACCGGCTACGAGACATCTAATTAATGCTTTTGAATCATTTTCATTTCCTGAAACGGTACTGGGTGGCCAAAAATTATTTCTCAATCAAGAACTTTTTAAATTGAATTTTCTCAATTTTTCAAATGGAACACCCTGTATATTTTTCAACGATGTGATGTAGAAATTAAAAACGAACATTTATTGTGGGTACTTCCCTACGGCTTCTTGCAACCAATTACGATTTATTGAGCAATCATTACAAAATTCAAAAATTAACCTAAAAAAATAGGTCTCTTCAAATAATTCAGTAGAAAAAATTATAATAAATGTTCCATACGTTGCCCATTTTGATTGACACACATCTCTATGCGCTTTTGAAATGAGGTTCCCACTGTTCCTAAAACTGCCAGTGTGATAGGTGTAAAGGCAGTTATTATTCTTTCCTTCATATTTTGTACTGTTGTTGGTGTATCTCTATAAAAAATTTCCTTCACGCATCCCGATAAAAAGAAATCCATTTTTGTAAGATCTGGGGATTTAGCAGGCCATTTAGTGGGTCCATTTCTTCCAATCCATTGATGAGGGTAGGTATTATTTAAGTGGTCTCCAACTGCATCTAAATAATGTGGTGGAGCACCATCTTGCTGAAACCACATCCTATTTCGAATTCTTTCAGGGAGATTTACCAATACTTGTGGCAGATAGTTTTCAAAAAATGAAAATAAATAACTCCAGTCAATGTACCATCATCAAAGAAATGTGGCCCTATTACTCCAATAATTCCTCTCCAAACGTCTATAAACCATGTGTTGGTTATCAACTTGCATAAAAAAGTGAGGATTTTCCGAAGCATAATAATGGAAATTGTGCCTATTAACAAATCCATTTTTATGAAAAGTTCCCTCAACAGTGAATAAAACAAAACTTCTTGCTTTTTACCTCTGACCCAATTACAAACTTGTGGGCGCTTTTGAAATTCGTTATCAGATGGTGCATTTGAATATGATATGCATGCAACTTATTTGTTTTCAAGATTCAACCCACAGACCGTCTACTTATTCCTACTAATGAGCTCACTTCTCTTTGATTAACATGGGGATTCTCAACCGTTACCAGCACCACAGAAAAATCATTTTCTTCGTTCACAACACGTTTCATTCTTTCCCTTTTTTTATATTCGACATTTCCAGTTTCCAGAAATCTATCGAGAAGGTTTTGGAAGCTGCTCATATCAGGTTTCCTTTTTTCAGGATAACGTTGGTGATAAATGCTATTGGCAAGTAAACAATTTCTGTCTGACTCGCCCAAAACAAAAGTCATGTCTACAAGTTCCGCTTCATTAAAATTCATATTGTAAAATTCCAAATATTTTAAACTCAATATAAATTGTAATTCACGACCGATAAATGTGATAAATGCTTCGTGGTACACGACAATTTGTACCAAACTGAGGTGATTGCTTGTCGAATAACGAAAGCGGCAAAAAAAATGTAAAAAAAAACATTGCAGTAAAGGACCCGTAAAATACTATTTACTCATTTCAATGGATTAGAAGAAATGATCCCACTAAATGGCCTTATTTCAAAATTGCATAAAGACGTGTGTCAATCAAAATGGGCAACACGTCGAATACCTATTACAATTTTTTCTAATGAATTATTCGAGGGAACCTCTTTCTTTAAGTTTATTTTTGAATTTTGTAATTATTGCTCAATAAAACAAAATTGGTTGCAATTAGCCATAGGGAAGTACTTACAAAAAATGTTCGTTTTTCATTTCTACATCACATCGTTGAAAAAAATACAGGGTGTTCCATTTGAAAAAAAAATGAGAAAATTCAATTTAAAAAGTTCTTAATTAAAAAATAATTTTTGGCCACCCTGTACAGTTTTAGAAAATGAAAACCATTCAAATGCATTAATTCTATGTTTCGTAACTGGCATTTACATAAGTTTTTCTTAAAACCCATAATTGTGACTGGTGATTTTTTAAATATCCATCTGCAGATTGCATTATTTCAACAAAAAACCTCATTACATCCAAGTGGTTGGGAGGTATTCAATGCTAATGTAGGAATGAATAGAGCCTAGAAAGAGGCATCAAAAAATGTACTGATGTACATAGCATTCCATTAAAAAAAAGGCACATGGTCCTGTAATTTCGTCTTGGCTCGTCCTCTATGTTCGATAATAGTTTCGAGTTATAGACTTTTTTATCTAGTTTTATTGCAATTGTTTTAAAAGTTTTTAGCTATCGAAGAACTCGAGATATCGAGGTCCGACGCACTATTGCCCCACCCTGTATATTTACTATAGCTTTCTGAAAGGAAAAATTCAGCTCTAAAAAATTATACCATTTATTAAGCTCTAAAATTATCATTGAAAATTGAAAATATAATTAGTCTATATGTAAGGAGACACTCTACATGTCACAATGCCTAACGGTTACAATGGATTATTTTTAGTTACTTGGTCTACTATTAAGCCAGTCAATCTATATACAAAAAAGTGCTCGTTCTTGCAAAAAGTAGATTCTGATCTACTGTGCTTGATATCTTGCACATGCAGAAAAGGATGTGGTGGGAGATGCAGCTGCCGCAAAGCCAAATTAAAATCTCAGCACAATGTAAATTTTGCATATCATGCCTGAACGTCCATCTGTTCAACTTGAGGATTCCGACGACTATGAAGACGACCTCGCCGTATCTTTGCAAAACGAATTGAAGAGCTCTCTCTACCTATTCAATCACCGAGGATTTCTTAAAACCGGGGCCGTCGAAACAAGTTTAATGTAGCAGATTACTTTTTTAACATGTGAGTACTAATTACCGTGTAAACTGTGTGATGTTTGTTGTGCTCAAAGCTGCTTACATTGATTTCTCCATTTTCGAGCGAACTATAAGGCCTACGGGCGTCTTTCTAAGCTCAAATCAAAGCTAAGCAAATTGACTAGATATTCATTACCTACGACTTTCCTCGTGGAATGAGTACTATTCCCGATATTTGACAAGATACATGACCAAAACGAAATTTTTTCACTTTTGGAGACAATTTACAATTTTTTAAGAATCTCGAAAAGTTCTGGACGAACAAAACTCGGCTTGAGCTTCAATTGTAGCAAATTTAATCTACTTTAAAATGGGGTAATATCCTGTTTATAGGACGCATAGTTTAGGGGCATTGTGCAGCAGCTTGCACAGGTCTTTCGAAGTTGCAAAATTGGTTTCTTACTATTGGCAAAGGTTCTAACAACATAATCATAAATGTGTATACTGTTGTCTAAATTTCATAACAGAGAATAATAAAGTGAAGTTGGTGACCTATAATGGTGACGATTGGAATCATTATAAAGAATTGCGTAATTACACATTAGCTGCTATAAGAAGAGAGAAAACTGCATATTTAAATCATTTGCAAGGTTTACAAAATCAAAAATACTTGTGGAATGCTTTAAAATCACTAAATATCCAACAGAATTCGAAAACTGACTTACCGAGCAATATGAATAACCTGGATGATATTAACGACTACTTAATTTCTGTTTTTGAAAATAATAACTCATGTGAGGAAACAGTAAATTTTTATCGTTCAAGGAAATAAAAAAATAATGTGAGTTTTGATTTTAATATGACTTCAAATGAAATAATTAATAAAGTTCTTTTTAATTTAAAGTCTTGTGGTTCTGACAAGATTTCCCTAGTAATGTTAAAATACTATTTTCCAGTCATTGGTGACTATCTCACTCACATTATGAATTGTTGCCTGGAACAAGGGTACTTCCCTGAACAATGGAAAGAGGCACTAGTTAGTCCTTTGCCAAAGGTCAATAATCCTCAAAATATATCTGACTTGCGTCCTGTAAGCATTTTAACGGTTCTATCAAAAATTCTTGAGAAAATTGTACACCAGTAATTAAGTGATTATGTCAAAGAACACAAAATTATTCCTTTATTTCAATCAGGTTTCCGAAAGGGTCATAGTGCGACATCTGCATAGTAAATGTGACCGATAATATATTTAGAGCCCTAGATAACAAACAAGCTACAGATTTAGTTCTGCTCGATTTCACAAAAGCTTTCGATAAATTAAATCATCAACTCTTATGTGCAAAGTTGCACTATTTTGGTTTTTCCGACGTAACTGTAAATTTTATCAAATCTTATCTGACTGGTCGTAGTTATTGAAAATAATTATTCTCGTAGACAGTTAATAACATCCGGTGTGCCTCAAGGTTCTGTATTGGGACCTCTTCTGTATCTCTTGTACACAGCAGATATGTTTGTGAACATACAGCACTGTTCTGTGCAAGCATATGCCGATGATACACAACCTTATTTCTCATTCGATACTAGTAATTACCGCGCAGCTACAAATTTAATAAATATTGACTTGCAAGATATTTATAATTTTGCTACAAAACATAGTTTAAAAATTAACCAAAACAAATCGACAGTAACGATTTTTAGTCAAAATATGTATCACCAAATACTATGTGAAAATATAAATATTTTATTAGATAATAGTAGACTCCCAACAGCAGCAAACTCAAAAAATTTAGGTATCATATTTGAATCAAAACTCAGATTTATAACACATGTTAACAAATTGGTTTAAAAAACATACGTTGTGCTGAAACTTCTTTATGCCAATATACATATAATTAATTATAAACTAAGGAAGAAACTGTGAATCTTTAGTTTTATCTATTCTTAATTATGCTATTGTTGTGTATTTTTCATGTCTCGACAAGAGCACAATAAATAGGTTACAAAAAATTCAAAATACCTGCATTCACTATATTTTTGGATTAAAGAAATTTCAACATGTCTCACAGAAACGTTTGCAATTTGGTTGACTTAATCTTGAAAATACCTACAAATATCACCTGCTGATGTTTGCTCATAGAGTTCTTACTACTTCAGTGCCGGAGTATCTTAAGCAAAAACTTGTAAGTCGAAGAAGTATCCATAATATTAATATAAGATCTACTGATATTTTGACCATGCCACAACATAGTACTGCCATTTTTCTGCGCTCTTTCTCCTATAACGCTCTATCAAATTATAATTTGCTTTAAAATTATTTGAAACATTTTTCCATAAATACATTTAAGTATAAAATTAAAAAAATTTTATTTAACCAACAGTGTACGTAATATGTGTAAAACTGTTTGTAAAACTTCGCCCTTTAGATTAAGAAATTGTATTTCTTTTTTCTAATAAAGACCATTTATTATTATTATTATATTAAAAAAATAGAGCTGCCTAACTTTTTGCAAGGTCGGATGTATAAATTGACTCCTATATCAAAATAGAACACTAATGTCATAATGATCCGTTGAGTAGTTTAATTATTATAAATCATTATTTAACACAATTTTTGCTTATTGTTTATCTCGTTCTTGATGTGAATTGGATTAATGGTAAGATAATAATGAAACAAAAAAATAAGAAAATAATTACTTTTTCGTTTAATTTACTCTAACTCAAAAACATCAATTTGTTTCAAATTCTTACTGTACTATCACTACATATTTGTTAGCATGTTATAATTATGTTAATATGAAGATCAAATTTTAATAAGTTCGGAAAATATTAATTTTCTTCTAAAGCTGTTTGCAGAATTTGCAGGGATAAATTTATAAATCGGGAAACATTTTTGTCCCTCGAAATAGTTGCGCAGTATATAAAGTTAAAGGTTGCGAGACAACTTTTTTATTTGAAATTTCTTGTTCCGGGATTAACAGTTTTAGAGAAAATCGCGTATGAAAGAAATACCGAATGCTGCCAACGATAACTTAAAAGGTGTAGTTAGTAGACAATGAACGTAACCTGGTATTCGCCTTGACATTGGACGGAGGATTGGATGCTTTTGCGGATAAACGTGCCCGAACAAGTGCCTGACTGTAACTAATTCCAATGTTCCAATACGCATAAGATAACAGCAAAGTAATCGTATAATGATTTAATGTACTAGATCTTTTATCAACGTTTTTCTTTTTACATATTGAAAATATGAATTTTTTTCGAAAGCTCATAAGACGTGAGAATTTGTAGGGGTAAATACTGCAAGCTAAACACTTTTTATCTTTCGAAGTAGTTACCAAGTGTACTGGGAAGAAGTAAAGATAAAGGATGGAGGCCACTTTTTATTTGATACTTTATTTTTGATTGTTAGCAGATTTTGAAAAAAGAGTATGGGAAGAAAATTTACTAATAAACTAATATTATACGTATAGCACTTGGATAAAATAACTTTCGGCAGTCCTATTGAATTCCAACCTACACCTTCGCCATAACTTCGAACATTATCTAATACTTCTTACTCATACTCATATCTGTTTCAGATTTTTGGTCGCCTTGTACTGGATAAGGCGGGCATAGTTTGACGAAATAAATTGGGAACTTCTTTATAAAAAATCGATTAATTTCTCTATAGAGGTACATATCAGAAGTAGTTAGAATAAAAGGTTTTAACTTGTTGTTATTTATTATTTTGTTATTTTTGTTATTTTGTTTATTGTAAAATATAAATGTAGTCAAGTCTTTTTTCCATTTTCTATACATTACATTAACAGAAGGGTATTCCATTGTGAATTTACAAATAACGGGGTAACAAACTAACTTTAAGTTGACATGTCAGTGACTCAGTGTTTCGAAATTTTAGATCACAATCCAATAATTTTGAGATTATCTGTTGTTATTGAGGACTTCACACGTATTGATTTTGGTACCCATCGGATTAAGGATGACCCTCAGATCGACATTTTTTTTTGAACATATTAAACCTCTTCTCTAACGAAGAGAAGGAATTTTTTGCATATCCAGCATTTAATAGTACAATGGACCGACTACTTTATACTCGCTCTGAGGGATGGTACATCAACGATGCAACCCCCGCCTAAAGCTGCATATCTTCTACGCATACCTTGTTATACAAGTCTTTAAAATGAGAAGCAAGGTCGCTGTATTTCTTTGGAAAGAGTCATCCATCCCAGGCTAAGCGCTGTCTGAGTTCCTAAACTTTCCGAATCGAGTTACGTGTACAGCCAACACTCATCTACGTTCGCACCTGTTACCATATTTAGTATCAAACAAATGCATTTCTCTGGGCAGCTGGCCTGTCAATATTTATATTAAACTGTCGCCCTTGCACACCGCTGTATTTCGATTAAAATAAGTATTATCCATTAACCACAGCTGTGCAGAAATCATGATGAATGAGCAAATTTTAGACCCTTATTACTTTTTTAAAGCGATGGGTACCCAACTCGTTCATACTAAAAATTATGGAACAATTATCCATTGCTTCCCTAGGGAATATAAACTTCCATTTTATTTGGGTAAAAGCCCATGCTAATATACCTGGAAATAATAAAGTTGATATGATCGCAAGGAACACTAATATCGGTACTACTGAAATGGACTTTACTACAGTCACCGCCGATTTTTATCCTGTTGTCAAAAAATACCTCTGGCATAAATGGAATCAATATTGGCAAGCATATGGTGTACAAACTAATACCTATTATTACAACATTCACCCAAATATTCCTACGTCACAATGGTATCATAATTGTCACCTTAGTAGAAAAACCATATCTACCATAAGTAGAATTAAACTTAATCATGGTAAATTTCCCGCTCACCTGTATAAAATTGGAGTACGTGAAGATCCACACTGCCCTTGTGGCGCAATCGGTGATATTAATCATATTATATTTAATTGTCCATTAACAGAACCTAAAGCAAAACATTTTCTTAAATTCCTGCATGATAATGATTTTATTTCACCCATATGGTTACCATATTTTCTAAGTCTAAAAAATCCTGATTTAATGAAAAAACTTGTCTCTTTCTTTTTTGACGCCAACATTGACATTTAGGTATCTTACCCTAAACCTTTGTTTCATTCCCTTTGTTTATTAAGTCCTTCCAACCGTGGCCCACCTGTGTTTGTCTTATTAAATGCCCTGAAAGGCCCCTGGGCGAGAAGTGAGTCGTCCTTGTTTGAATTCCTTACAAACCTTCCTTATAAATGAGTAGCGCAAGAGTTTTTTATTGTTGTTATTTTTTTTTATCTTATTTTATTGTTGAATTTTTTTTTTTTATTAACTTATAAAATTTGCTAGAGCTATTTTAAGTAATTTTCTATTTTTAATAAATTTATAATACATATTTAGGTCTCGGTAACGGGTACCTTGGTATTTCTACATTTACGGTGTAATATTTTATATCCTCTAATCCGGTTTATTTTTGTCTCATAGTAGGTAGTTATATGTTCGTGGCCAAAACACTTTGCTTGTAAGGCCAATAATCGGAGAAAAAAAAAAAAAAAAAGCGATGGGTAAATTTTTTATCTCACTTTACATTTTCGCCTTAGCACAACCAGGCTTTAATGTTTGATAGTTTAAAACTAATCAGAAAATTATTATAAAGAAATTAAACGTTTTGAATTTTCATATTATAGTGGAGTAAATCTAAGTGTCTAAATTGTCTAGAAAGGAATTGTCTTACTATAGCAATTTTTTGCTGAAACTTGTTGAAAACATTTCAAGAAATGTAGTAAAAAGATTTGGATTAAATCCGTGTGGCTTTTGTTTAAACAAAAGAATGTTTAAAATTCTGTATTTTCGCGGTTTTCTTAAATATCTTTGGTTGTATGGTCCATATCGCAATAAAGCAAAAGACACAAATTATTTACAATGAAATTGGGAAGAGAACTAGATTTGTCCAAAACTCTTTGTAAGTCGTAAAATAGAAAGACATTTTAGGGAGGCTATGTTGAAATAATTGATGACAACTTGAACAATAATGCAAATATTCTAACGAGATTTTAGAAGAATATATACCCCTTGTAGAGTTAAATCATCAAGTCAAGTTTCAAGTTAAAATATTTACAATAGTTAGTGTATGATATTATTTATTTTTAAAATTAACAATTTTTAGAAAAGAACGACTTTTTTTCACGTTTTGCTTGATATCTCCTCTGCTGCGCATTTTTCGCCATATGTACTTTATTAGTTTTTTGTTCCGCGTTGAATTATCTAAAAAATGGGATTAGCTTGAAGTGAGTTAAGTGTTCTTTTTTATTGGCAAATAGTGTTCAAACTTGAGAAGTGCCATTCTTTCGACATTAAATAACTCTGAAACGGAAACACTTTTAATCCTGAAACTGTTGCGTACACTAATATAAAAAAGTGTTTCAGATTTCAGTAAGATTTTAAATAATAAACGATCGATTTTTTTCAAGCCTTAATTTCAAATCGCGTTTCTTTTGTAAATAATTTAAACTACCCAAGCTAGACTTCAAAAAGCTATTTAAATTTAATATGCCGTTGGAATTTTCAGAACATATTCATTTTGGCCGATTTTATAACGTTTTCTTTAGAGTGGCCTTTTTTTACGCGACGTATAAAACAATACAGCGTTTTTATTTTTCATACTAGATTATCCGTTTTTTCATAATTTAAAAGCTCTTTTTAAGACAAAGATTTTCCAAAAAAAGCGGATCATCTGCATTAAAAAATAAAAAAGTTATATTGTGTTATACGTCGCATAAAAAAAAGATCACTCGAAATAAATCGTTACAAATTCTTACGAAATATTAAAATTGAACAGTTTTTTGAATTCTCTAGTCTGGCTTGGATAGTTTAAATTTTTTACAAAATTACTCAATTACTCAATTTGCAATTAAGGCTTGAAGAATGGAATCGATCGTTTATTAATTATAAAGTTGAGAACCGATTTTGATGAAATTTGGAACACGTTTTTATATCATTGTAAACAACAATTTCTGAAAGTTTCAGGCTTCTAAGTTATTCATTTCCGAGTTATTTAATGTCGAAAAAAGGCACTTTTTCCACTTTGAACCCAATTTGCAAATAAAAGGAACACATTTTTCAGTTAATTCAATTAGGAACAAAAAACTGATAAGGTACATCTGGGGAAAATGCACAGGAGAAGATATATAAAACAAAATGTGAAAAATAATCCTCTTTTTTTAAATTGT
Source organism: Stenurella melanura (assembly GCA_963583905.1). Lineage (NCBI taxonomy): Eukaryota > Metazoa > Arthropoda > Insecta > Coleoptera > Cerambycidae > Stenurella > Stenurella melanura. The sequence continues at coordinate 18,631,639 of OY757309.1, forward strand.
TAATTTAAAAAATAAACACACGGTTTACGAAGTACGCATACTTAGTGATAATCGTGTTTAGAATCAGTCCAAACATTGCTCTTGGCTCATAAATGTACTTCTTAATATTTTTTTGTCCCTATCTACTGGTCTACTATAGTCCAGTGTTTGACGGTTTTTCACTCAGAATTCTTTGGGAAAAGACTGATGGACGTGAAATTTGAAAAGTAAGTAGGGAATGGCTCAAGGTGCAAAAGTTATACATGGTGTCCCAGAATTGAGTTCCCGGACGGGAAACTTTGCTTCCGAGTTCATTTTGGTCCCATATAACCCAACTTCATCCCTGAGGAAGTGTATTCTCTTAAAGTGAGACAGAAAACATTTTTTCCAATAATTTTCGTTATATTGAAGATAAAATTCCCAAGTTTTCATAGGATCTGTATCTATATAAGTACTCTAGTGTAGGCTTGATAACAACTAAATGTCTTTTGTTTCTCAAACGCGATAGGTTTCCGATTTCACAAGCACCTATGACCTACAGAAAAAAAATGATAATTCTTGATATTTCATTGTTATTACACAAAATTTTAAAAGTTTTAATTTGTGGAGCATTTGTTATTAATGTATGTTTTAGAAAAAAACTGTAATTTTTTGTGATTATACTCTTCACAAATACAAAACGAAAAGTATATTGCATTCGATCGACACATTTCTAAAACCGGTAATATTGCTCGTAGAGAAAACATTTTCATATCACTGTGTTGGTGATCGAATTCTGAACAACTTTCAAAACGTCCGTCCGTCCGTCCGTCCGTCTGTCCGTCCGTCAGTCTGTCCGTCTGTCTGTCCGTCAGTCCGTCCGTCCGTCACGTTTCTTGAAAGCACGATAACTTAAGAACGAAAAGTCCGATTGTATTGAAATTTGGACAGTATGTTAGTGTTAGCTAGAGGACGAGCCCCATTGTTTTTCAACAAAATCAATCAATAAATAAAGAAGTTATAAATTTTTTAAATTTCATACATTTTTTTAATGTTTTTTAATTAAACTAAACATTTCTAAAACTAACATTACGTGCAAAAAAACTGCGAAGAGCATCCTATAGAATGTGCAACAACTATATAAAAAGTGCAGTAAATCGGCGAAGAGTATAACGGTTAGCTTGTTACATTTTATTCTAGAATTGTATATAAATGTTAAATACAAATGCAGGAAAAAACGAGAATTCCTTGTATTTTGATTAATATTACAAAAAAATTTAAGAGTATCTACTTGCAGCCCTTTCACTGCACTGCAAAAATATTCAAGGATTCCGTAATTTTACAGGGCGATTAAAAAAATATAGCCGATCAAATATGAATTATTATGAAAAAAAATCGGTAAAGGTATTTACACAGAAGTTCCCTCGTCATTTGTGCATGGCGGTCACTCTAAAAAAATGTTAATTACGAAATGACATTGAGAATAATAATCGGAATATAGTTATTGCTATTATTACAAAGAAAACCTGATAACTTTTGGTCAAAAAAATATACAGAGTACTCATCCAACAGCAAAAGTTCAATACTAAATAACAGGTGCCAAATATGGAAGACTTGCATAAGTACCTTTACAAATATCCACCATGACTGAATTATTTCTTGGGATGACCACCCTGTACATTCTTCAATAAACGTATAATAGGTGCATATGCCAAATATTGTTGCCATCTGTCACATTTTCAATCCCACATTCACGTAAGTACAGTGGTGGTTAAAAAAATGTAATTATTTATTGAAATTTTTAAAAAATGTTGGTCAAAAAAATTTTCAATTTTTTTTTTTCTGAAATAGGTTTAAAATGTTATGAACCGTGAAAATTTTTAATTTGAGCAAAAAAAATTTTTTTTATCTCTCTAGTGTTAAATTTTTTCTTTCCAAAGTGGTAAAAAAATGTATCAATTTTTTTTCCGAAATAGGTTTGGAATGTCATGAAACGTGGAAATTTTAAATTTGAGCAATTCTATAGTGGGGACAAATTTTTCTTTTAATTTTTCAAAAACATTTTTAAATTTGTTTAAATAGTTTTAGAATGCCATGGAAACGTGGAAATTTTAAATCTGAACAAAGAAAAAAATTTCCATCTGTTTTAGTGGTAAAATTTGTTCAAAAATTAAAAAAACATTCAAATTTTTTTTTAATAAGTTTAGAACGCTATGAAACGTGAAAATTTTAAATTTGAAGAAAAAAAACATTTTTCCACCTATTTTAGTGGTATTTTTTTTTCAAAAATGGTAAAAAAAAATTATTATTTTTTTTTTAAATAGGTTTAGAACGCCATGAAACGTGGAAATTTTAAATTTGAACAAAGAAAAAAAAAATTTCATCTATTTTAGTGATAAAATTTTTTTTTAAAATGTTGGTGAAAAAAATTTTCAAAATTTTTTTTTTTAGAAATAAGTTTAACGTATCATGAAACGTGGAAATTTTAAATTTGCGCAAAATAAATTTTTTTCACTATTTATTCCGTTTAGACGGTCCACCATGTATATTTTCCAGTGAAAGTTTAACCATCTCTTCGCTGACAGTAGGGTCAACTACCTACCAAATTTGACTGCTGTCCGTCAAGAAGTTTTTTTTTTTTAGTTAATGCACCAACAGACAGACAGACAGACAGACAGACAGACAGACTGACGGAATTGAAAAACCTATATTTTCGTGATCTACGTGATCTGAAAAGTCAGAATCCGAAAAAATCTCGGAGGGTGATTTTTTCTCGAATACAATACTTCCCTTCGGTATGCGAGGGAAGTAAAAATGAGAAAGAAAAGATATTTGGTTGTTGTTAAGTTTACATAGAGTATAGCTCTCACCAAAATTTGAGAATTTTATCTTCAATATAACAGAGATTATTGGAAAAAAATGTTTTTCTCTGTCTCACTTTAAGAGGATGTACTTTCTCAGAGATGCATTTTTCCACTAAGGTAAGTTGGGTTATATGAACCCAATATGAACTCAGGAATCGCAGGTTCCCGTCCGAGAATGCAATTCTGGGTCACCTTTTATAGTGCGCATTTGCCCTGGATGCCATCCCTTCTCGGGGATGGAAATTAGTGCACTCAAGTAACCGTGAAAATCGATAGGGGAATGAATTCCAAGCGAAACATGTTTTATGAGGATTTTTCGAAATATCAATAATTTTCAGGTTATTCGCGATTGAAAATGTTGATTTTTCATCTAAGAAACGGCAAAAATGAAGCTTATAAAATAACAAATCGATTTGTTTTATTTTACTATTTCTGTAGATGCAATACGAACCGACTTATGGCTTGTTGAATGAATTGTTCGCCGAAAACTGAATTCGAACCTTTCTACGTTAAATAACAGAAAAACGACAAACTTTTGTCAGACCTTTTTTTAAAGTATTTGAAAATACCTTTGTATTAGTAAAAGTAGTTAGCATAACAACTTACGGAGTTTTGATGAAAATAAAATGGTTGTCTCGTTTTTTCGCAGGAAAAATCGGCGAAGAGACCAATTGCTTACTTTTCTTAATTTTACTTCCACATCCACGTAGTGGATTGGAAGTAGGTATAGTAATCGCAAAAAAATTTTCAAAAATTTTTATTCGTGAAATAGGCTTAGAATGTCGTGAAACGTCGAGATTTTAAATTTGAGCGAAAAAAAATTTTTCTGTCTGTCTGTCTGTCTGTAACTTTTTTTTGTCCGCACGTTTTCTCCGGAACGGTTTAAGATATTGACTTGAAATTTTGTACACGTATATATTATAACGAGATCTGGAACTGGATTGTTTTTTGAGGATATCCGGTGGAGGGTTGGGGGTTAAATAGGGGAAAATAGGGGAAAATAAGTAAAGCAAGCTTGTAAGAGTACAGAAACTTGAAATTCGGTGTACGTACTAGAAGTTAAGGCCTCAGATTTTTTTAGAATATTTTTCAACCCCCCACCACCCCTACCCCATTAATGGGGTTGATAAAATAAAGTTGAGATATTTCTTTGAAATTTCGTACACGTATGTATTATAACGACGTCTGGAATTAGATTATATTTTGAGATGTGTCCGTTGAAGGGTTGGGGGTTAATTTGGGGTAAATAAGGGAATATAAGTAAAACAAGTTGATAAGAGTACAGAAACTTGAAATTCGGTGTATGTACTAGAAGCCAAAGCGTCAGATTTTTTTATAATATTTTTCAACCCCCACCACCCCTACTCCAATATGAAAAGGGTTGATAAAATAAAATTGAGATATTCATTTGAAATTTGGTACACGTATGTATTATAACGACATCTGGAACTAGATTATAATTTGAGATGATTCCGTTGAAGGGTTGGGGGTTAAATAGGGGTAAATAGGGTAAAATAAGTAAAGCAAGCTGGTAAGACCACAGAAACTTGAAATTCGGTGTATGTACTAGAAGCCAAAGCGTCAGATTTTTTGATAATATTTTTCAACCCCCACCACCCCTCCAATATGAAAAGGGTTGATAAAATAAAATTGAGATATTCATTTGAAATTTGGTACACGTATGAATTATAACGACATCTGGAACTAGATTATACTTTGAGATGATTCCTTTGAAGGGTTGGGGGTTAAATAGGGTATATAAGCGAAAATAAGTAGAGCAAGCTGGTAAAAGTACAGAAATTTGGCATTTGGTGTATATACTTGAAGCGAAGGTCTCAGGTTTTTTTTATTAGTATTTTCCAACCCCCCACCACCCCCACTCCCTTATTAACAGAATTGATAAAATTGAATTTAAATTTTCACTTGAAATTTGGTACATTTATGTATTATAACTATATCTGAAACTAGATTATATTTTGACATGATTGCGTTGAAAGAGTGGGGGTAAGTAGAGGTAAATAGGGAAAAATAAGTGAAGCAAGCTGATAAGAGTACTGCAACTTGAAATTCGGTGTATTGTAACAATACTCCGTTAATGTTCCATCTCTAATGGATTGTAGAAACCGTTTCCGTGTTGAAATAGGTGATAGGCCTAGGCACGAGATGTCAGCACCATCGAACGATTTAAAATATTGCATCGAGTCTAATCGAATACGTTCTCTTACTATTTTGTTTTCAAGCGGTCAACATGTTATTTTAACCTACCGGCTTAAATTGTATTATTCAGTCGCTTAAAAAGGATATCTGAATGTAAGTAGTTTGTCTCAAATTTTAATCTAAATTGATATTAATACGTTCCCATTTTCTTTTAGATTATGAATTGAATATTTTCCTGAAATTTTCTGAAATATTTTTGCTGAATATCTTTCCGATTATTTTGCTGAAATCTTTCGATATTTTCTGACCTTTCCGATATTTTCTGATATTATCTGATGTACCTTTTCTGACATTTTCTGATATTTCCTGATATTTTCTGGTACTTTCTGATACTTTCTGATTTATCTGATATACCTTTTCTGATTTATTCCGACTTATTCCGATTTATTATATAGTTATTTTATAACTATTCCTATTTATTATTTTTCTCAAGATTAAAAAGAAGTTTTTGAAATTTAAACCTACCTACTTAAATTCGTTTCCAGTTTCTTAAAGTTTATCGATTTACCGATTTACGTATTTTAATACCCTTGAAGTTTTCCTGCTTGATGGACACATCTTAGAAGTTTTAACAACATATCGTAACATATTCCGCCAAGGTCATTATCCAGCGATGTAAATATTCTTCGAATGGCCTGATCAACCACCACGAGGAAGTTTTTACTGAATTTTTTTGCTGTTTTTATGAATACCACGCTTGGAGAATCCTAGAAGTTACCGTTCACTCATGTCACGTGTATGAGAGAGACAACATTACCTACTACAATATCACCAGCTACATGCCAAGACCAACAGGAAACTTTTCATAAGCTAAGTACACTGTTATTACTTCTTTCCAACAAAATTTCGTTAATCTTCATGTAATTAACTGCCGCTAGACGGGATATTAAATTAAATAAAATTACATGTTACCAACCGCAAATATAACAGTAATGAGCCTATACGTAAATTTGTGTAGTTTTGCTATTTTTTTAACTTCATGGTAGTAGTGTCGGATAAGGTTTTAGACCGTAAGAAACAGCACTGTTAATGAAGTTTTTCATTAATTTTTAGTCCGTGAGACGATTTTGTGTTTCAGTGCTGCCATAAAATCGCCGGTCAGTTCTATAGCCTTACGCTATTTAACCCCGTAAATATTTTCTTATCTTCTGGTTTATTTGGTTTATACCTACCAGTTTATCGTTAGTTTGTACCTTATCGTATCGTATCGTGATATTTTGGCCGTGGGTCATATTATCTGTAGCCGAGAGGCATGTATTTCTTAATGAGATTTTGTAAATTTTAGGTTAGTTTCGGGTATTGTTAGTAATAAGTTTCTAGAGTTCTAGAAGTGTCTATAAGTGAAGTTTCTAGTGATAAACAAAATTGTTTTATAATTTAGTTGCTAAGCGCCATTATTTTAGCCTTGTGTGTCACTTTTTTACTAACCTTATATAAATTTCTCTCACTCTAGCAAGGCGTGGCTACCTTTTCTTAATATTGTTGTCGAGCAGTTAATGAATGTGTTTAAGTACAAATTTAATTAGATGTCATCTCTAGTGTTGATTTAATAATTCCCACTTGCTATCATTTTATATAGCCTGGTAAATTGTACCTTATTTTTCTTGGCGGTTGGGATATGTCATCTGATAATTATTAAATTGTCATCAGGTTTAGCAACACATTCAAAAATCTCTAGCAAAAAGAGAACTGCTCCCTATTTCGATAGTTTGTCTTATGTGTCAATCTAGGTTGCCAGTTATGAGAAATTCATAGTCTCGTACCTTACCCCGAATTAACTTTATGTAATTGCGAGTAGTTAATGAATATATTTGGTAGCTTATTGCGAAACTACTCAAGGTATTATCTTGTTTGTTTATCGCTAGAATTTTTTTTCTTATCTAATTTAGTGATAACCGTTACCGTACAGTTATCTGTAACTTATATTTTTTTATCGTAACATTTTAACCCTACTTCTAAATTTGACTAACCCATATTTCTTGTATTAGTAATTTATACGTGTCTGTTGTTCAAATTATTTTTGATGTCACGTATTGTAATCTCATTATTTATTTATCCGTGAGCTATGTTTATTAATTGATATTAAATCAATTTCAATTTTACCTGTCATTTTTCTGTGTGTTGTCTGTGACGTATCTTCCCTTTTAATAAACCTCCTTTAGGTTTTGGCGCCCAAGGTACTTTTGAATATATTTTTTTTTGAATATAAAACTTAGATTTTAAACACTTAAATTAAATTTTCTAACTTAATTTTTTTATCATTTAATCGCTCTTGGCCTTATTATTTAGGTTGTCGTTGACGCTTACCCAGGCCCTTGCCTCCTATAAAACTGGCTAGCCGGAGCCTAATTCTGTTTGGTGGTAGGTTATCACATTTGTCTATTTGAGCCCGGGTAACTGCCAAACAAAATTAGTTTTATTGTGCTTTAGGCACAATAGTGACCTGAAGATTTTACAGTATGTCCTAGAAGCCAAGGCCTCAGATTTTTTAATAATATTTTTCAACCCTTCCACTACCCTTACTACATTATTAAAGGGGTTGATAAAATAAAATTGAGATATTCACTTGTAATTTGTTAGACATATGTATTATAACGACATCTGGAACTAGATTATATTTTGGGATGATTCCGTACAAGGGTTGGGGTTAATAGGAGTAACTAGGGGAAAATAAGTAAATCAAGCTTGTAAGAGTACAGAAATTTGGGATTTGGTGTATATACTAGAAACCAAGGCCTCAGATTTCTTTCTAATATTTTCCAAACTCCACTACCGCTTCATTATTAATGGGATTGATAACATCAAATTGAGATATTCACTTGAAAGTTAGTACACGTATGTATTGTAGTGATATCTGATTGAGATGACTCCATTGAAGGGGTGGGAGGTGGTAGGTTGTGAATAGTGGAAATTAAGTAGGGTAAACTAGAAACTTCATTTTAACGTTTATGGTAGAAACCAACTCCTCAAACTTTTCTATGACATCTGCCCCAAATATTATTAAAATTCTATGACCAATAATTTCCACATACTAGAGTGCAAATATAGTTAAGATGTTTCCTTTAAAGTGACTTGGATGAAGAATCTGGATGTGGAAGTAGTGATTCCTTAGGCAGCGGTTTTTAAGATATCTAATCGCTCCAAAAACCACTTTGCAGAGAATTTCAAGGGATACAAGGTCTGTAAAGTTGAACTTTTTTAACGGCCTTATTTATATTAACGTCCTGGCGGAGTTCGGCTACTGCTGTTCTACCACTCAACCAGGACACGTACACGTACACATCAACACAACAACCATTCCCTGTGACATTGCCATCTACCGCAGGTGAGACTCGAACTCAGGAGAGATAACAGATACTAGGCATATTGTGCCACTCAACAGCGGTCTAGATCACTGCTACCGTCTCGGTAATGAAATGAAAAACGCCACTAAACATCCATATCCCGGCAACATATAAATCCCATATGCGACACTCCTTTGATCTAGCAGAAATGCCGCCGATGACCTCGGACTTTTACTGTGGATTTGACATGTCAAGATTAAATACGCTCGGGATGATTCGGATAATCCGAATCGGAATTTTAGTACCTGATTGAAGTAGGTAATAGAGAATTTTAATTTTATAATTATAATATTTGCATCATATAGTACATTTACCTACATCACATAATTCCTTACATTACCTATTTGTATCATTTGTAAGGCTTATTTTAAAATAATAGTGAAATCTGTACGTCTTGACGTCGCTGAGGTGAGATTATTGTAATTTTTTTTCTTAAAAGATTTAGAGCCATACTATAATACTTTGTTGAAAGTTTACTTTTATTATTGAATTATTATTGCATTAGAATAATAACGTAGTTATTTTGATTTGTTATTGAATTTTAAGCTGGCATTTAATTGAATTATAGTATATTTGAAGTTAACCACATGGTTAATAAAAAACCACTTGTTAGGATTGCCTCAGCCGTAGTTTATTTATTTGTCATTTTGGGACAGTTGCTCTGGATTATTTAATGTTTAGATATTATATTAATAATTTTTGCCAGTAGTTTATATTATACACTTACATATATATATTTTTTGTATTTAGTGTCGCTCTAAATTTTTTTATTAGATAATCTCATTTCACGACGGATATACTAAATTATTGAATTTGTCGAAAAACGAGACGTAAAGTTAACTTATCTAAATTAATTTTGTCATAGTACCGGAGAGCATCTCCAAAAATTTACATTTTATTTAAATTTTCTTGTTTTCAATTTTAATATCTATTTCCTTTGTTCTGCTTTGAACATTTTGATGTTATTAACAATTTTTTCATAAGACTATTTTGCTTCATTATAACTTAACTTTGTCATTTATAGTAATTTTGTGGACTAATTTTTTTGATAAGTTAGTAATAGAGTTTTTTTTTCGGTCCTCGACCATTTTCTTAAATTAATGCTTAAATTTTACAAATTCTAATTTCTTTTTTGTGTAGTTTTTATAAAAAGTCGTAACCTTGGCCAATTTTTTTATTCTTTTCAATAAGTTTTAAAGTTTTAAATAATTTATTTAGAGTCATTTTAAATTTAAATCATTAGTTTTTTTTTCTTTGTGTAACTTAATTTGTATCAACTGGTTCCTGATTTACCACTGTGTTCATGTACTAACCTGGATCGACCAACCCTGGATCAAGCACATGGTAGTTCTGCTAGTGGCTGGCCGAGAATAATAATTGGCTGAACATTTCCAACTTCGTGTCATCCTGGAACCTCCTTGTTGACCAGGACAAACAATATAAGTCCTCAATCCCAGGTACCTGTGGCCATATTCAGGAATTGACACATTGGAACTCCGCACTCGCCGCCCAAAGTTACGTAAGCAATTAACTATCATCGTAGCTTTTCTTGGTCAGAAGATAACTACTAGATATAATTGTAAACCAGTTGATATTTTCAATTTTACAAGTTTCCAATTAATTTTTTTTTCTCTTAACAAATTTTCATTGCCACTAAGCATTATATTTTTATTGTAGTAAATTTTGAATATTTCATTAATTCTCACATTTAATTGTAAAGCCTTTGTAAATTTCAAACTTTATTTATCGTTAATATATTGTTATATTTTGTTATTCTTGTTTTTGATTGTTTCCTCCTTAAACAGTTGCAGGAATATCATTTGTATGAATACGCTGGCGCCCAGTTTCTTTGTTTATTTTTGGTTTTGTAACATTCAAATTATTAAATAACTCTTCTCGCCACAGAGTGACCTTCGACCAAGCCTGAGCTAACCGGTTGCTATTCTTTCATAGCTTCCTCAGCACCCAGCTGAGAGGTTATGGTTGCAAATTGGCATTTGTAAGGCTTATTTAAAATAATAGTGAAATCTGTACGTCTTACAAAAATTCAATCTTTTATTGCAGCTAAACTGTTTAGTTGACGTTCAACTGTGTATAGTATGAGTCTCGGCTATTTAACCTCGATATATCTTTGCTAGTGTTGCACAAAATATCGCTGTCCTTTTCAGTGTCGCATATGGGATTTATATGTGCTCTGGCCGGGATTCGAACCCGGGACTTCGTAGTCGCAAGCCAAACAGCTTAGCACTTCGCCACTGAGCTGTTCTGTAACTCCCTTACCCTTTGTATTTGAAATTTTTGAGGACTCGAGGAGATGGTCCTCGCATTCAAATGTGAACTAAAACGGTGATATCTCAATTAATTTTCCTCCCAGAGAAATAGAAAGAACACAATTTTCTGCAAGAACTACTAAATTCTTGTAGGTTTTTGTTTTTTACGTATCTTCTTTGAATTACTGTGAAAAAGAAAATTCTTTCAAAAATTTCAAAAATCATTTCAAAATTGAATCAAACATTTTTTCAAATCTTCACTTTCTAAACCTTTCAAACTTCTAGAACATATTTAGTACCTAAATAAAGTAAATTGTAAATGGATTACGTTTAATTTCAATTCTTGCGGTTAAACCATTGGTTTCATTGCTGATTCTTCCATAAGTTTTTGTTCTAACGACTTTTACTAGGTCTTCTCAAGTATTTTAAAAAAGATCTGACAAGTTTTCATCCAAAAATGAGTCGTTTCTTCTTTATTTTACGTTGAAAGGTTCGAACTCAGTTTCCGTCGGACAGCCACCTTCAACGAGCCAGAACTCGAATCGTATTGCATCTACGGAAATTAAAATGAAACCAATCGATTTGCTACTTTATGTGCTTCATTTTTTGTTCCCAATGATTTTTTTGATAAAGCTTAAGGTTTTCGAGTTATTAGTGAAAAGTAGCTCCATAACATACATGTTTTTATGATCAATCAACACCAAAATACTTGAACACTACACTCGACAAGCGTTTCACCAACCATGTTAGCATCGTGGGGTGATGATTAAAACTCGCGCTCACCACCACTTTAGTGACATCTGTCGGTGATTAGAACCCAGTAGAGTGTTACTATTCGAGTGTAGTATTCAAGTGCTTTGGCGTTTGTGGAAACTGCTGCTGAGATCGCGTCACACTGAAGGTTTGTCTCAATTTTCTCTAGAACTTCCCTCAAAGTATAAAATGTATCTAGTCCTCTGTATGAAAATATATTGGATGAGGAAATAAAAAATATAGTTTATCACTATAAAAAGCATTTTCAACAAATATTTTTCAAAAGTATACGGACATTTTCAAGAACTCATTATTAGCAGTTTTATTTAATTTCTGTCTTCCTCTAGGAACTCATTTAAACTAAAGAACCTTCAATTTAAATAAAACGTGTATAAATTGTGTTTCACCAATGTTTTTGTATTAGCTTTGTAGTTAATCTTCACACGCCCGTGTATTTCTAGTTACATTAACAAATATTATAAACAATACTGTATGAAAATACAAGTGCGTACCATACTATCCAAATAGCTCAGAAATATACGTGAAGTTATATGATTCTTCTTTTATATTCAGAGGCAGTATCCGACAATTTAGTTTAAATGGCCCACGTAAAAATCAATGAGTTGAAATCTCTGATGGACAAGGCCACTCGATCCAATCTTCAGAGTACCTTCATTTAAACAATTACGCACAATCCGACCAGTGGGGCGGAGTTTTAGCTTATTATAGCCAATATACATAATTTAGGGAAAATAGAACATTAAATATGCTTCTCCATTCTCGAATTAAAATACATACGGCTGCAGATAGTTTATACAATGAATATATTTTAAAGTAGAACTAAGAGACCTTTAATTATGAACGCTCTCCTATAGGCTTTTGACTGTGATTTAATAAGGAACAATTGCGTTGACGGATTTTTATTGTTTCATCCGTTGGTTGGTCACCTAATATTGATAAAATCACAAAATGCTATTAAATTTAGGGGTGCGTTTTTGAGAACGGGGTGAAAAGAATGATTTCTTGGAATTTTTAACATAACTCAAAACAAAATTTTATTCAAAAAATTACAAGAGTACTTTCTTGTAGAAAATGGAATTTCTTATAGAAATAGGTGTTTGCGATCTTGAAAGCACCATTTGTTGTATGAAATATAAACATAAACAAATTGCAAAAAATGTAAGAAATCGCGAAACATTTTATTTCTTTCATTTTGTTTATAACTTTTCTCTGAGCAGAGATAGATGTAGGCATTGCTTCATGGAAAATGAAACAGAGATTTCAACCGTTAAGGTGAGCTTTAAAAAAAGATTCTACGATGAAAATAGACTGAAATATTGTCGTTCAAAGTTGGCAATTTTTTGTTGATTTTTTACGGCTGTCGCTTATTTTCCATTGCGCAGTCAATTCTTAATGATAAACATTATTTTTATAAGTATAACGCTTTTTTTAACCCCCGACCTTCAAGCTTCAAGCCTTTATTTGTTTATTTCTCTGTGCGTGTGTGTCCTTCAGTTGCATCGTAGCTCCAACACGGCCGAATCGATTTCAAAGCGATTTTTTGTTTCAAACACTGGTATTTGCGAGATGCTTCTTAGCCATATTTGGTGGAAATCAAGTATGTCGTTTCCAATATTTTGAGGTTTCACTGTGTCGGAGTTTTTAAAATTTTTAATTTCACTCATTTATAACGTTTCTATTCCAATTTGTAAAATGTAATAAATTATAGCAAATAAAAAAAAAGGAATAAGACAGGAATATTTTTTTGAATTTTTTGTACATAAAAGTTAATCCGATGTCTCATCAACAAAATTGCAATTGTCGCTTTGAAAATCAATTTCTTCATCGGTGTCTGTATCAACGTCCTCTTCAAACATGTCTATCATATTTGCGCTTTCGCAGTTGACTTCTGTGCATTCCTTGAAAGAAACGGAGTATTTAATACACAACTTCCTGCCACCACAGTTTCCACGACAGGCTTTCAAGCATCACAAGCTATCCGCTCGAGCAAAGTTTGTGGTGCAGAAGGCTATGTTGTGGAAACCGGCATCCATCCATTTTTTGTTTCTTTTCCAGCTCATTTCAGGGGATTCAAAACGTTTCGTTACCACTGGTGCATATATAAATAGATTTGCTGCCTACGAAATTTTGAGGCGTCAGCTGTTGGAGGTAATTGCGACAAAATGAATTTTGTACTGCTTGACTGCCTTTTGAATGACACACGACGGCCTTACAAACTCATTTTAGGTAAAGAATCAGTAAGATAACGTAGAAATAAAAAAATAATACAATCTGTTAAAAATCTCAATAAGTGAAAAAAATTATCAAAATTGTGTGTGTTATTTATTTATTTTCTTTTGCAACAACAAATTAACTTTACAACTTAAAAGATATGTTTATTGTTATCCTATAACTTTAAAATTGCATTCTACTCAATAAGAATAACAATTTTTCATTGATAATGGGCTTGTTCCGCATTTTTCTTTATTTCATAAATCGAAAGTGCAAAAAATCAGAATCTTATTCGCACGTTTAGTATCTTAAAAACTATTACAAATCTCCACCTCGCGAAAATGGGGCGTGGCCAGGCGCTACGTCACTATACGCAAAGACTCGGCGATCTCAATAGATTTGATGCTCCTTAGTTGTTATAATGGGCTTGTTCAGCATTTTTTTTTATTTCATAAAAGTGCAAGTATAAAATAATAAGTATAAAATAATGGTTTTGGAAAAAATCAGAATCTTATTCGCACGTTTAGTATTTTAAAAACTATTACAAATGTCCACCTCGCGAAAATGGGGCGTGGCCAGGCGCTACGTCACTATACGCATACACTCGGCGATCTCAATAGACTTCATGCTCCTTTGTTGTTATATATAAGTGTTTTCGAAGTATTGTTTGTTTGGGTTACTTCTTGACAGTAGGGGAGTACATTTTTGTGAAATGTCAAAAAATTACAATTTTCTCTCGCTCCTGTCGGGACGAATTTTCGAGTTTGACCCTGCAATTTACGATTAGGATTCATCGCCGACCTTCTTCTTTCCGTAGAGACATAGAACGAACGTCCACTCGACGTATTTACTTAGTTACAAGCGTTGAAAATTCCATGTTTTTCGACCTTTCAGGTTAAATTTGAAAGGTCCCAGAAACCCACTTATCTTACGTCACTTGCGTATAGTGACGTCACAAATGACCGCTGGGCTTTTGCAACTATTACTAGTTTCAACTCCTTATATTTCGAGAACGGAAAAACTTAACAATACGAAATTTTAAGTGCATAATGAGAATATCGAGTACTATGTGAAAAAGTATAAAAACCATATAAAAAGTATATCATGGAACAAGCCCATTATAAGTGTTTTCGAAGTATTGTTTGTTTTGCTTACTTCTTGACAGTAGGAGAGTACAATTTGGTGAAACGTCAAAAAATAACAATTTTTTCTCGCTTGTGTCGGGACGAATTTTCGATTTTGACCCTCCAATTTAAGATTAGGATTTATCGCCCACCTTCTCCTTTCCGTAGAGACATAGAATGAACTTCAACTCAACGTATTTATTTAGTTACTAGCGTTTGAAAACTCCATGTTTTTCGACTTTTCAGATTAAATTTGAAAGATCCCAGAAAGCCATTTTCTTACGTCACTTGCGTATAGTGACGTCACAAATGAGCGCTCGGTTTTTGCAACTATTACTAATTTCAACTCCTTATATCTCGAGAACGGAAAAGTTAATAATACGAAATTTTAAGTGCATAATGAGAATATCGAGTACTACATGAAAAAGCATAAAAATCATATAAAAAGAATATCATGGAACAAGCCCATTGTAAAAAGGGGTACATAAAAAAAAAGCTGTAAAAATCGACAAACAATAGCCAACTTTGAACGGCAATATCTCAGTCAATTTTCATCGTAGAACCTCTTCTTGAAGCTCATTTTAACGGTTGAAGTCTCTACTTCATTTTTTATGAAGCAATCCCTATATCTACCCAGGGCCGGTCTTCTGACAAGGCCTCATAGGTCCGGGCCTCGGGGCGCCGCTCTGTAGGGGGCGCCTTTGCCTTTCATCCTAGTGGTTAGTGCTTATAAACTGATAGTAAGCATAGAGATTATAATACATAGTCTATCATACTCATTGAAAGAGAAAATTATAGTGTCCGTTGTTTCTTTTTTATCTCACCCGCAGACACAATATCTCCAGCATCTTAGAGAAAAGTTCGACTTTTATGAAGGAGAGGGTAATTCTGAAAATTTTAAAATTAGGAGAACTAAATCATTACAATTTGACGATGGCGTGTTAACACTTTTATCGCATTAATTGATAATTTAATAAATGAATTTTTTTGTTTCCTGGGTAACCTACCATCCCTACCAAATGAGGAAAGAGAAAGCAATTTTGCAACAGGTTTAGCATCAGGATATTGAGCCGCAATTTCCCGAGAAATGCATTCATTTTGAGGAATTCTTGAACAATTTGCAGTCTGAAGACTCAAGCAAATCGTGAATTGATATTTTAAAATTTTTACTCAAGAAAAAATATCAACCTTTCCAAATATTGAAATTTCTTTGTATGAGAATTTTTGCAACCCTAGCAGTGAAAACGCAAATGGTGAACGATCTTTTTCGACTTTAAAATGGGTTAAAATGTTCTTAGGAAATTCTATCGATCAAGAAAAGCGTTTCAGTTGGCTGTTTTAAACATTAATTACGACTTGGTCAAAGAAATGTGTTTTGATGAATGAATTTAAGATTTTGCCTCCAAGAAGGCTAGAAAATGAGGTCTTGTCTAGCCAAGTGAGGCTCTCGAGTACTGTACAGAATCTATTGTCTCATTTTATTGTTTGTTTGTTTCGGCTATTTAAATATCGAATAGTTTTCATGTTCATAGTTCCTATAAAATGATATGATTTATTTCTTATAACTTATGGATTTGAATTTTATCTTATAATTTTATTAAAATGGTTTTAATTTGCCTGGAGTGATCTCGCAAAATCGACCTGCGCCTAGGAGCAATTTATATCTAAAACCGGCACTGTATCTAAAAAAAGTTATAAACAAACAAATATAGAAAAATAAAATGTTTAGGATTTTTTTACTTTGTGCAGATTTGTTTATGCTTATATTTCATATAAAAAATGGTTTTCTCAAGGTCGGAAGTAGCTGGATGGAACATTCAATTTTCTGTAAAAAAGTATTCGTAATTTTTTCGAATTCCGCTTAGTATTTGAGTCATATTTAAAAAATCAAGAAACGACCACTTGCAGTGGCAAAACTCCAGCCACAACTCTAACCATCTCTTTCTAAATTTGAATTTTAATTTATTGAAAGAGTCAGATAGACATATTTTTGGTTCTAACGGAAATATTACTAATTAGTTCACAATTTCATTAAATTTTATGCTAATGTGTGCTTTTACCCATAAAAGATGAGCCTCCTTTCCTATGGTTAGTGTGATGTGTACTTATTTTCTGCTTTGAGAATATAAGGGTTGATTCTGATATTGACTGTTTTCTAAAGAGGTAATGTATCCAAGGAGGTAATGTCTCTAATGAGGTAATGTTTCTAACGAGGTAATGTTGTCTAAACTTCAGCCACAACTCTAACTACCTCTTTCTAAATCTGAGTTTTAATTAATTGAAAGGATTAGATAGACATATTTTTGGTTCTAATGGAAATACAGAGTAGATGCATACATTATATTTTATGCTAATAAAAAGCTATGCTTTTACCCATATGAAATGAACTTTCCTATGGCTAGTGTGCTGTGTAGTTATTTTTCACTTTGAGAATATAAGGCTTGATTCTGATATTGACCGTTTCCCAAAGAGGTAATGTATCCAATGAGATAATCTCTCTAATGCGGTAATGTTTCTAACGATGTAATGTTGTCTACCTACAATGTGTCATTAAAATTGAATTGGAGGGACAGTAGTAAGGCTCTTTTATCTTTAGGGTGTTGTGTATGTTTTCGTCATTTCTACGTTCGTTTAATTCTGTTCTGAAATATCTGTAAGTTTAACCTATATTCAGGGTACTTCGCCTAAATGTGGATCAAGCCTGCAACTAGTTTATTTCCTGGCCGATTTGACTTATTTTTAATGTAGGACGGTAAAGATTCTATCAGTATAAGATATTTATTCCTTTTGTTTTACGTCGAAGCAGACGTCCTCCAGCGATACCTTTTTATCACCACAAACCATTAAATGATATTAAAGAAACCACCACGGAAGCACAGCCGACTAAAGCGTGTCAGTGGCAAGCTTGCTTGTCCAGTCTATCGTGTACTGGGTTCGATCGCTACGTCCGACACTGGCATTGGTGGTGGGTAATGGATGTTGTCTGTGTTTTTTTAAATGTATAGCGCCCTTCCGGAGAGCCTAGACTTTACATATGAGGTTGTCTACTTACTAGGTGTGGCGAGTTTAGGTTTGTGTGTTTATTTCCTTCTAAGTACATTACATATTCTTCTTCAGGATGCTTTAGAACGTCTTGTTACCAAGTTTTATCAAAATCCTAACATCCAACCACCGTTATGTGGGACACTCTCGAGTTTTCTGTTTAAATGTGGCTTAAATACAGGGTGTAATTAGTTTCATGTCATTAAAAAAACTGGTGGTAGGGAACGAGAAGACAACAAAAATTTCGCAAATTTTCAATAAAATTTTTTGAGAACTGCTAGAATATTGAGGTAGGTTTAGATCTAGATCTGACCTGAAGAAAACTATACTCTAACTCTCCCTTGTGCAATATTTTAGTTATTGTGGGTGTTTAGTTATGTACACACGTCCTACCCGCCGTTCGTTGTTTTTGTTATTTTTGAATTTCGCGTCATTGTGTATTTATAGTTAAGATTTATTTTATTGACTTACCGTTCAAGTTGTCAAATTCTTGATTATGTACAGACACAACTTACTTGTTCGTTCTTTTTGTATTACTTTTTGGCTTTTGTACCAAGTTTTTATTTTATTTTTCTTTATTGACAACGTTAGTTGATAGTTTAGTGTTTAGTGTTGAACGAAGTGCGTATGCCCTTAATTCGACGTACCGAACTGTGTATTGATGCAGATGCAGAGATTTTGAATCATTTAGGTAGGTAGTAATCTTTTAACCCAGGGCACTCATTTATGTTACAAATGTTAATAAACCACATTTAAAATTTCTAAATTATAAACAATCCAATATTTTGTTCCAAATTAAAAAACACATGTAAAGAAATGCTCTGTTTAAACCTCTATGGCCATTATTTGCTTGCAATTATGCACAAAGAGAAAACGAATTATTTACCTTTTTATAATTGCCTCAGTTCAGTTGAGGCGGTCCATCAAAGGCGGTCGATGATCCAAGGCCTTTGCTTTGACACCGCAGACCACCGCATGTGCCGGCGAGCACTTTTTTATGACAATTTAAAAGTTGTATAATTGGGATCTACAAGTCCATTGACCAAGAAAAGCAGTGGTTCTCAATTGTTGTCTACCATAATATTAAAAATGTTGACCTAGATCAGTTTTTTTCAAAGTGCCCCTAGAGTGCCTCTAGTCGGTCCCCATTACCAGTTTTTTTAATGACATGAAACTAATTACACCCTGTATAAAACATTTTTATATTTTGACGGATTTTAAGGTATATTTTTTTGAAATGTAGAAAAAGTCTATCTTATGGAGATATTATTATTATTTACATTATAAAAAAATGTCTTATAATGCGTTCTTTACGTCGAAAATCAGTAATTTATTATAAATACCGTCTTTTCAGCCACCCTAAAGTGTTTTCAATATTTTTCAAACTCGTTTGTTTTTCTTGTTTATATAAACCTAAGGATTGTTGAAAAGACAGGATAAGTTAAACAATTTATATGAATGATCGATTTCCATGTTAAAGACATCCTAGGAGGCCACGGTTTGCAATGTAAACAAAAATAATAACAAGAGACATATTTTCCCTATTCCACATCTCAAAAAAAATTATAGGAATCGGTCAAAAAATTATAACGTTACATGTTTGTTCCATATTTAAGCCCAACACACCAGAATGTCTTCCGTAAATTTGTTTGAATTTTTGAATTTTAATGAAACTTGGCATCGAGGTTTTTTAAGGGATGCTAAAGAATAATATGTAATCAGTTTTGTAACAGAAAGGCATTTGATATGCATATAAGTATAGATAAAATTATCAAAAATCTATATTGTGGATTAAACTATTTTTGAGTCCTTAGGTATCATAATTAATGATTTCGCTCTCTATTTATTACAGAGAACAATTTTAAAGGTATCTAAAATTCTTCTGTATTTCAACAATTATATTATTTTACATTGCCCCTTTTTTCGATGTTTAACAATAGTTGTTTTGTAAAAATCCATATTGATAATAGGTAGTTTTAAAAGAATTTTCTGAACACGATTCCCCCTTTGCAAAGAAGGTATCAAAAGCAAACTCTCCATTTAAACCATTTAATGCGATTGATTTTATCATCGATGCCTTCCTCTTAACCTTTTAACCTTTGTATGCTTTGATCTTACCTTCGGTTTCTTAGGGAATATATAATTTTCTCTAGAGTGAAACTTATTTCATGTCGACGGTGAGTGAAATAATGTATTGTTTATTTAAGATATGCATTAATTATTTGAGGCTAGTAAGCTTTAATACTTATTTTACAGGTTACAGGTTTTAATTTTTAGTACATTTACCTGATAGTACAGGTAAAATAGATTAAAATTCGCCTCAACAACGAGTAGCACGGGTAGTCTAATTTTTTGTTAGAAATGGCTATAAAAATAATTACTTTTGAAGAAACCAATGAGTTCTTAGCTGCACACTAGGAAAACATACTTTAAAAAAGTCTGTATGGGCAAAATTATATTCCTCATTTTTTACTTGAGAAAAGTACGCACTAGACCAAAAAATGTCAAGAGATATCATTTAAAATAAATACAGTTGTCTTTGATTTGCTTCTTTTATGCTTGTTATACATTAGAAATTGGCCAAAATAAAGAAATTCAGATTTGTTACTAAGGGTAAAAGTGTGGTTTTTGGTATTTTACTCAGAACGCACAGATTAAATAAAATATTTCCCATGGATAAGCTAGGGAAGTAAAAATATTCAGGAACGTTGTTTATAGTAAATAAAGTTTTCCTCAATCTTCTCATTCTCCTGCTAAGCAATACTCAAATTCTGAGAACCACTCAAGATGGGAATTTGGCGAATAGAACTAAGTTAAACATTGAAATTATAATGGAATTACTTACACTTTGCATTAAAACAACATACTTTCAATTAAATAATGACTTCTATAAACAAGACTTTGGGATGGCCATGGCTTCTTCATTATCTCCAATATTAAGTAACATTTTCATGGAAAATTTTGAGAAAAGTAATATTAATAATCTAACTTATAAACCCATTGTATGGTGGAGATATGTAGATGACGTTTTTGCCATATGGCCTTATAGTAAAGAATGTTTAAGTAATTTTTTGAATCAGATTAACGAAAAAGAACCTTCAATTAAATTTACAATAGAAATAGAAAATAATAATAATGAATTACATTTCTTAGATATTTTAATTAAAAAATTAGATAACACATACCAAACCAGTGTGTATAGAAAACAAACACACACAAACAGATACTTAAATTTCAATTCAAATCATCATATTAGTGTTAAGAGAGGTGTTGTTAAGTGCTTGTCTGACAGAGCCAAAATTATTTCTTCAAATAATGTAATATTAAGGAATGAAAATGTATAAAAACTGTCTTATTAAATAAACAATATCCTGAGAGTTTTGTTGATAGTCAGTTATTGGACATTGGTAGTAGAGAGAATATACTATCACAACCTGAGGTATTTCGGTCAATGGCAGTAATTCCATATATACATGATATAATTACGAAAAATTGGGAATAGGTTTTCCGTACGAAAGGTTTTTCAAACGGGCTCCACGCTAATATTTTTATCAAAAACCAAACCTCTAAATATTGTTCAAAATTCAAAAAAAATGTATTTATAGTGTTCCGTGTAAGTGCGGAAAACATTACGTAGGTGAATCATCTAGACCTTTCAACGTAAGGCTTGGTGAACATAGAAATTACGCTAGAAGGGGAGAATTTGAAAAATCCAAAATTTGTGAACACGCGTGGGATAATAATCTCAGGATTAAATGGAACTCGGCTAAAATTTTGGAAAAAGAGAGCAACGGAACTAAAAGAAAACTTAAAGAATCCGCAATTATGTTATTAAACGAGGATAGATGCGTTTCAAATTATTCAATAGATTTTTGTACAAGTTGGTTGCCCATCCTTAGAGACGAATTAAAAATAAGATAAATATAATTTAATGTCTCACGTGACTATGGAAATACATAAGCAAAGAACTGTCATGGTTGACGGCCAAAAAGTTTTGAGAACGGAAGTAGATATTCTTCCGAAATGTTAACTGCCTATAACTTTCATTTTCATTTTTAGTTTATAACATTGTTCTAGTTTATATATTCTTAGATGTGAGATTTTTTGAAACAGTCAAGTATTCAAGAACCAACCTCTGTCTAATCCGTTTGGAGCAGAGGTTTTTCATTAAAATTTTAAATATTTTTCAGTGGCAAAATACCCAACAAAAAGTAACAAAATCTGAATATGCCACAAATAAACAATTATAGACAATTACTATTATTCAGTCATATACTTAAGTGATTGTACTGGCAAATATGACAGCTGGAAAACTAGTTTAAATTGAACAATAGAAAATATGTGATTGAAACTAAAGAAAATGATGTTGTATGTACAGATGAAATTGCTTAAGATATAGAATGAAAATGAGGCTGATCGTGAATGAAATTTAATGCAAAAGTATAAATGTGTTTTTCCAATGTATTAAGTTAAAAATAAAGTGTCTTTTAAAGCAATAATAAATTGCAAAAATTTGTACACTACCAATAATAAATTGTATTCTTTTTATTTTTTTGCTAAAAACTAGACTATTATTATTATATAAAGTAATAATGAGTTTTTTGGTGTCTATATCACTTTATTTTTATTATTTACATGTGTTCAGTATTTATTCTTTTACAAAATATCTTAAAAGATACAATCTTTATATCTCTAATTTCATTATAAAAAAATCACTTTAAAATATTTTACACCATCTATTAAAAGAAAGAAAATATAGCTAAAAGTGTTGTACTTCCATCAACTTTTTTGGTACAGCAACATAAAAAAAATTTGAAGAAAATTCTATTCGTTTTGAAAAAGACTTGTTGATATATTTTAATTGAATGCTTATCTTTAGAGTAAAACGCCAAGGATCATAATTTCATCAATAATGAAAAAAAAAACAATTTTATGGCATAGAATCCATAAAAATATCAAAATAAAGATAATTTTGTCTACTAAAAGAAAGTAACTTGATATTTTTTGATTTGTTACATATCTTTTAAATTGAAGTTAAGAAACCGTAATTTTACCTTTTTAAGAATATTTCGCCCAGCGTATAGTTAGGAACTCATCAGTTTCTTCAAAGATAACTATTCTTACAGATATTTTCACACAAAGAAGACTATCCTTGCTATTTGTTATTGAAATTCAATTTACCTATACTATAAGCACGAAAATGTGTATCAACAGACGAAAAGTTTTATGTTTGTGTAGCAGATGTTTTTAGCGTCAGATGAACGTTATTTTAATGTTAAACTTTTAATATGTCCAAATAAACATTACTTATTTATCTGAACTATCTGTTATTTCAATAGAAGGAGTGCGGTTTATATTTATCAAAGGTTGCTGAAATTTATTTGGAGATGTTATAAAATGTAATACCTAGTTTTAAAACATAACTATATAATACGTACGTCCGATGCCATAGTTTAAAATATTACTAATTACATTAGTTAAAACCGAAATATTATTATAATTACTTCATATTTAGAGTTGTAGTATCAAAATATAATATCTTGTTTGAATCTGTGTCATTTTACTCAACAATTGGTTCGTTTTACTAAAATGTAAAAATTGCTCAAAGAGAATAATTACGCAAAACAGATCACACAAAGCATCACTTAAAGGGGCCAATTACCTGGAAGGTCTACAAGCATCAATCGCCTATAGTAGAGCAGGCTAACGGTCCTTATTCATCTCTGGCCACATCACAGTTAACACTAAGTAGTTCCTAATTACCATGATGCTGTAAATAAATGTAATAATGATAACAGTATTCATCCAACATCCCTATGGACCGCCGGCAACAGGTACAATCATGCGCCTTGGATCAATGCAACTCTATCGACCGACGCTCGCGGGTACACAAACGCTGCCTTGAAAGATGTTGCGAAAAGATGCTATTCACTAGCAAAAGCAATTTTCCATCACAATCGACAGCCATAAAGTATTTATGAACATCGTTTCATACACCCGGTCTATTTATATCTTGCACAATGAACCCTTTTTATGTAAATTCAACTTGTATATTTCTCCACTCGAATGAAGGTACAAACAGCGCGCTTAGTTTCTTTTTTCAACGCTCGATTACATCACTAAAACCGAGCCGTTTGAAGCTTTTTAGCTGATCATGGAATTAATTGTCCGCATGAATGGTAATTGAAAAGTCGGTGATATTGGCAGCTTTAACACCTGACCACAATACGTACGCGTGAGTGAAGCCGTTTTGGCAGATCACGTGCGGCGCAGCGCGCGCCGCTGTCATGGTAACGGAGGACAGCATCTCCAGGCACTCGACAGTCAGTGCAGGTAGCACGAGGTGATCAATGCAGCCGTGATGCAAGGGCCCGATGGTCAACAGGGGCCACGGGACCGAATCGGACCCGTGGGTGCTGGATCCGGAACTGCGGCATCACATTCAGAACTGCCCATGTCCCTGCAACCATATGGGCTACGGGAATTACTTAGATTATCAGGTAACTGTTCCTCTACTTGTTATTGCTTTATGTAGTTCATCTATCCTAAAAGTAGAAAATAGGTTGGTCCCTTAGAATAGCTGTTAATAGGTTCCCTAGATCAAAACATCTTATATTAGAAAGCATTTCCAACCCAAACAATTTAATCTTGGAAAAACCTTTGTTTCCGTAATTTGAGTGATAACTGGTTTCAACGTATTTAAGACAAAAATAATGTAGCTCACAGGGAGTAAACAAACACGGAAGTGTTACGTTAACAATATTTAATCTCTGGTAAAACCAAAAATGCACGCCTGCAAGTTGTTTGTACTGGAAAAATAGTTTTCAAGGACAAAAAATGACTGGATAAAACTTTGCAGCCTTGTCGGTAGTAGTACAGGAGCTAGCATGCAATTACCTTATACTTTTGTATTAGTTAGGTGTATGATTAATCCTGTGCGAGATAGCATAGCAGACAATGAATGTGATGCGAGAATATTACTTATTAGTAGAAATTTCGAGAAATATTTTGTATTGCATCAATCTATTTTTTTTATCGGTTAATTGCCACTTAACAATAAATACTATCGGCATAGATTCCAATTGGTGAAGATTCAGAAGATCCAGAACCTGATAGATGTCTACTCTCAAACCATGACTAATATGTATCAAGATAATTTAATTTTACCAATTAATTCAATTTATTATTAAGTTTCCAGTGACAGGAAATATTCTCATGTCACTTTTGTTTTCTGCCTTGCTCTAAGGAACCGGATTAGTCATGTCTTTATCTGATATAATGTGTCAGGTAATTGTACGCAAACTCATTTACTGTGATGCATGCTTTATGAAGAGAAATTGTTTAAGTGAATCACCTTGTTACTGGACGTAGGGGTGGAAAAAATGAGGGTGGTAATGTAGTTTTGCACGATTTCGGTAAATATCTCTGTAAACGTTCATTTTCACAAATAATCTGAATAGTGATTTTGTGTAGGTAACAAAATTGTCCTTAATTTGATTTTTTCTTTGATAATAACAGCCGCACAAAAAAACGTCTTTCTGGCCTGGGGATCTGACTATGTTTACTATATGTTTTTGGGGCAGGTGAATCCGAATACGAAGTCTGTTTAACTCCATCACATCAGGATTTTGCCATAACCTCAAAAAACCGATAATTTAAGTGATTTCAACATCTCTTCACATACATCGCTGTAACTATTTCTAGATAAGAATGATCTCCCTCTTTTTGGACTATATCGATTGCAAATTAAATTTTCAATCTGATGCTGTGAGACACGATATTTTCCCGGAGCTTTTTAAGTGAGATATCGGCCGCCAAAGTGAGAGGTCCAAGGATTTCGCTTCTCGAGAGACACGGCCCAGCTTCGAGGGCCATTTCTGCCAAAGAAAGCTAGCAAAGATCTGGAAAAATTCAAGGATACGTAGAAAGACGCGTAAAAAATCGTTTGGCACAAATCTGAGGTTGGTGCGTGCCTTGGTTTTCGAGATATTGCCGCTCGAAATCACCGAAAGGTGAAAATTGAATTTTGTTACAGCTTTCCGAGACTACATCTCGAAAACGAAACGAGATACAGAGCTGCGGTGTACGCCATTCGATTTTTCTCGCCTTCCTACATACCTCTGAATTTTTTCAGGTTTTTGCTGGCACTTTCATTTTTTGCAAAATTTCTAAGATAAGGCATCTAGAAAATTTAGAGGTATAAAGGAAGGCGAGAGAAATCGAATAGAGTAAACCACAGTTTTGTATCTCGTTTCGTTTTTGAGATATAGCCTCGGGAAGCGGTAAAGAACTTCGATTTTCACCTTCCGGTGACTTGGAGCGGCCATATCTCGAATACTAAGGAAGACCTCGAACTCAGATTAGCGCCCAACGATTTCTTACATATTTCTACGTATACCTGAATTTTTTCAAATTTTTGTTAACTTTAGTTTGGCAGAAATGGGCCTCGAAGCTGGGCCGTATCGCTCGAGAAGCGAAATCCTCGGACTTCTCACTTTGGCGGCCGATATCTCACTTACAAAGAGCGGAAGAATATCGTGCCTCACATCGTCCGATTGGAAAATAATTTGCAATCGATCTAGTACAAAAAAGATTGGGCCATTTTTGTCTAGAAAAAGTTACAGCGATTTATGTGAGGAGATGTCGAAATCGGTAAAATTATGGGTTCTTTGAGGTTATGGTAAAATTCTGATGTGATGGAGTTAAACAGACCTTGGATTCGGATTCAGCGACCCCAAAAACATATAGTGAGCATGGTCAGATCCCCAGGCCACAAAGAATTTTGTTTTGTGTGGCTGTGAATTTACGGAAATAGTTATTTGAATAGGCACATAATGTTTTTAACTTTATTATTTTATACTCCAGTCACTTTACACAAAAAGTTGGCTTCTGATGTAACAAAATATATCCTTCATTTTTTTCTTTTAATCGATTTATTTTGGTGTTTTCATGAGAATATTAAAAATCGAGAACGACATCACTATGGCATAAAAATTATTCAAGGTCAAAGTTCACAAAAAACGATTTTTTGGGAATATCGGGAATATATTTTCCTATTACGTGAACACCAAGTACTAGTGTAGTCATTAAAATTCGGTTTCAGCGAGTTTTTGCTAGCAACAAATAAGAATATGAGATTTTTTACAGTTAAAACTTTACCTAATATCTTTTTTTGAAAAATTAAGTACATTTCTCTTCATAACAGCGGATGCCACTGGTGGATTATAAAATATACCGTGATACAATCTCCTGATGTATAAGTACCTTCCACCCAAATTTTATAAAAATCACATTGTAAATAAGAGTGCTGTGATATAGGACTCATGAAAACTAAGACATACTGTATAATAGTTAACATATATATGTATTTTCTTTTATATATCGATAAGCTAATAAATACTATATATAGAACAAGCATGTATTCTGTGCATGGACTATATGAAATGGAGCATATTATGCCTTACGCGGAAATTTTGAAGCACATTTTTTCCTTGTACATAAAAAATGGAAGAGATCATCCTTGAGCGAAATTTCATTATCATTCATTTCCATAATAACCTCAATTGTCCTCCGAGCCATAAAAAGCGCGATATTCGCAAAAAACCGTTTTTTGTGAACTTTGGTCTTGAATAATTTTTTATGCCAAAGTGATCTCGTTCTCCATTTTTAACATTTTCTTTAAAACATTAGAACAAATCGATTTAAAACTAAAAAATGAAGGATATATTTTGTTAGATCAGAAAAGTCTAATTTCAATGGGTTATTAGAAGAAAATTGTAATTACATAAAAATAACTTGTGAATTCTACATTTAAAAAAATATTACTCTTCTTGAAGTTTATCAAAATATGTTCAATATGCTTTTCTGTTTAATTTCTTTACGACAAAAACTGTCTGTTCTATAATAACAAATATCTAATTATATCGTACTAACTGAAATTCGAAATAGTAAAAGTAGGAAGGTGTTTGTAGATTGTAACATTTTAAAATTTATAACTAGTTATTTAAAAAACTATTTAATGATGTGTTCATGATGTCTTTATTGGTGAATCATCTGCAATTAAAAACAGTTTTCTCATTGAATGAGAATAGACCCAGGAAAAAGCAATTCTCTTGTTAATTCATACTTGCTTACTACTTAAAAACGAGTCGTTTTAAAATATTAGATAATAAAATCAACGTTACCTTTAGTGACAGCTGTCAGTGGTGAAACTGTCAACTCACGGTACCTATGTATTTTTTGTACAAATTCACGATTTTCTAAAATATTTCACATTTATTGTACTCTTCGTAAATACAACACGAAGAGTATATTGCATTCAATCGGCACACTTCTAAAACCGGTAATATTGCTCGTAGAGAAAAAATTTTCATATCACTACCATGACCGAATTCTGAACAACTTTAAAAATGTCCGTCCGTCCGTCCGTCTGTCTGTACGTCCGTCACGTTTCTTGTAAGCACGATAACTTAAGAACAAAAAGTTCGATTGTATTAAAATTTGTTACTGTTAGCTGGAGGAAGAACCCTATTGTTTTTGAAAAAAATCGGTCGATAAATAAAAAGTTATAAATTTTTTAAATAAAAAAAATGTCAGTACATATTTTTTATGTTATAAAATGTGCAGTAAATCGGCGAAGAGTATAACGGTTAGCTTGTTTTAACATGTTTTATTGATATTGACGGCTGTCAACTGTCAAACTATCAATTTTATATTACAAATAAAACATTCAGTAAATACCGGGTGAGACACGAATTGCGCTCGCCCCGATATTTCCTAAAATATTTGGAATAGAAAATTGAAATTAGGACGCCTTATTACACGACTAACATGCCATCTTTTCAATAAAAAATCAAGTTTGGTGCACATCCGGTTTGACCGGAAATGCCCACAATTTTCGATTTTTAAATGGAACACCCTATATATTTTTACATTTTTGGAATCTAGAGGAAATCCTGAATACAATACATCCATTTTGATCACTTTTTGATAAACATTAAACATTTTATTAAAAAATCTATTTCTGAATCCAGAGTGCTGTGGTGCCCAAAATATATTTTAGTTTGTGTGCTACGTTACTATAAAAATAAAAAGAGCAATATGATTTAATCGTTCACCAACATTTTTAAATACCTCATTTTCATACGAATCTAATGATACCAAAATTTTGAAAATCCGCTCAGAAATATTTGAGATTTCAGCCAAAATACAATGCAACCAAGCTTTTAGAAACATGCGGCTAATAGATAATAGATTAGTGGGCTTTGGAAACTAAAATGGCACATTTCTGTGTAAGTCTGGTAACCTAATTTAATTATTATTTTTAACGTCTTATTTATTTTAACGTCCTGGCGAAGTTTAGCTAATGCTATTCCACCACTTGACCAGAACGGCGAAATGAGATACGGTCACCCACCCATCCAAGTAATGGACTCTTCTGGCGTTGCTTAACTTCACCGATCGAGTTCTCGCCACTTAAATCATTAACCATTGGCATCGTACCTCGCCTAATAACATTGGTAAACTCATAGTAGCCATTGAATGTAATAAAACAATATCAGCTGTCAGACAGATACAAAATAAAGCGTTGCGGAAATCTCTTTGAGTCAAAATTAAAGAAAATGAATAATTTTAGTAGAAATGAAAAGGTCGATATGTTACTGATATATGGAGAGCGTCTCAAAAATTCAACTGCAGCTGCAGAACTGTATCAGCAATGATATCTCAACAGACGTCATCCAAGCAGACACTTGTTTGCCAGAGTGGAAGAAATAGGAAACGAACCCAATCAGCAAGATGACCATCAAACATTTATTGTAAGTGAGGACAAAGAAATTGATGTATTAGGATTTGTGATGGTACACCCAACAACATCAACAAGGGAATTGTCAATGGAATGCGACATTAGTCAGTCTTCGGTTTGCAGAATTTTAAAGAAACATAAGTTTCGGTCTTATAAATACCAAATACACCAACATCTTTATGGAGATGATAACGACAGGAGGCTAGTATATTGCAACTGGTTCTTAAATGCAGTACAACAAAACCCAGGTTTTCCTTTTCATATTTTATATTCAGATGAAAGTAGATTTACGAACCAAGATATGTTTAACAGAAATAATATTAGGTACTGGGCTCAAAAAAATCGGAGGTTGGTAGGGCGGGGGAATATTCAGGAAAGATTTGGGTTTAACTGTTGGCTTGGAGTACTTGGAGATCGAATAATTGGACCCATATTTTTTGATGGAACACTTACTGGCGAGCGATATTTATTCTTTTTATAAAACCAGACAGCAGAATTTCTTGACTTACTTCCTCTTGCCTATTTACAAAATCTGTTTTTCCAACAAGATGGTGCTCCCCCACATAATTCCAGAAGAGTGATGGAATATTTAAACAACTTGCATGGTGAACGCCTTATCGCAAATCAAGGTCATATCAGATGGCCTCCTAGGTCACCTGACTTAACACCCCTCGACTATTATATATGGGGTACTCTCAAAAATAAAGTTTATAAAACTTCTTCAAATGCCCGTGAAGAGCTGCAAAATAAAGTTGTACGGGCTCTTAATGAAATAACGCCGGCTGAATTGCGTAGAGCCATTCAAGCAACTGTACGCAGAGACGAATTGTGTGTAGAAAAAAATGGTGGACATTTTGAACAATATCTATAAATGTCAATTTATGGTTTAATTATATTAATTATTTTAAAGATACCTACTGTTACCTAGTTTAAGTTTAATTGTTCAAACGGAATTGATTTTTATTTATTTATTTATAGGCCCGATATTTATGTTCATTTAAGTAAAACTCTGAAAACCGAACTGATGTCGCATTCTATTGCAAATGTCCTTGTGGATGTAATTGTGTTTACCTCCACATACCTATGCTAAACTTAATTGTAACGTTCTTTGCGCTCACAATTATTAAATGTTTGATAGCTCAAGATTGCCTATAACTACACGAGTCTGTCTGACAGCTGATATTGTTTTATTACATTCAATGGCTACTATGATTTTTCCAATGTTATTAGGTTACCAGATTTCCACAGAAATGTGCCATTTTAGTTTCCAAAGCCCATTAATCTATTATCTATTAGCCGCATGTTTCTAAAAGCTTGGTTGCATTGTATTTTGGCTGAAATCTCAAATATTTCTGAGCGGATTTTCAAAATTTTGGTATCATTAGATTTGTATGAAAATGAGGTATTTAAAAATGTTGGTGAACGATTAAATTCCCATTAAAAAAAAAACGAGTTAGTGGGTAAAAATCACATTTAAAAATTTTAAACGCCTCTAGAGAATTAAGTAATGCAATCATATTGCTCTTTTTATTTTTATAGTAACGTAGCACACAAACTAAAATAAATTCTGGGCACCACAGCACTCTGGATTCAGAAATAGATTTTTTAATAAAATTTTTAATGTTTATCAAAAAGTGGCCAAAATGGATGTATTGTATTCAAAATTTCCTCTAGATTTCAAAAATGTAAAAATATATAGGGTGTTCCATTTAAAAATCGAAAGTTGTGGGCATTTCCGGTCAAAGCGGATGTGCACCAAACTTGATTTTTTGTTGAAAAGATGGCATTTCAGTCGTGTAATAAGGCCTCCAAATTTCAATTTTCTATTCCAAATATTTTAGGATATATCGGGGCGAGCACAATTCGTGACTCACCCGGTATAAGAAACAATATTTTGTTTAAAAATATGGAAAAACATACTTTCTAGTTTAAGATGTATTATTTAAGCTACTTATTGGTATATTTCACACCATTCATTAGCCATAATATTCTTAGTTTCTAAAAAAAACATAATTTTAAAAGTCCTAAAAACTGTAAGTAATATATTTTGAAATAATAATTTTGAGCACGATATTTCTTCGACTGAGAATACAAATTTGTAAACAAAAGTGTATACTATAGTTTATCTCAGAGGGGAAATCAGAACGGATTTGTATTTTATTCTTGCTGCGATAAAATAAGAGCATTTATGCTGTAATTTAAATTAAATAAATTCAATGTATTTATAAGATTGCCAAATGCCAAATTGAAGTGATTTTAAACCATCAATTTTTATTTTGTGTACCAGTGGCCTTGAGACGGCCTCGATGGGGATTACATATGCTTGTGTAAACTGCTCTCCGCTAAACGTAAACAACTGCATTCTTATCTGAGATATACTTTGTGCTTTAGTCAAGTTTTATCGTAGACAAATAAACAACAAATCCAATTAAGGATAATTTTATTATCTACAGAAAACATTAAGTATATTTTTGCAAAAACTAATGTTTAAATAGATATTTACTACAATGCGCGCAAAAATGTACTATCAGTCCTCTTTTCGTCCCTACGCCCGGCAGGTGGGCGATTCACTTAGATATTTTTATTTTGTAAAGTATACGTTATTACTTGTGCGACTACAAAGTTATTGTACCAAATTTTTAACTTTATTTCCTGTATTATAAGTGCTATGCTTGTAATATTTATTCATGGGTTATTTTCTTCATATCCGATTTTCTCAAAGACCACTGTGTTTCTCAAAAACTACTTATAATCATTCAATTGAAGTAATTATATTTAAAGAAGTTACATTTTTTCGTTGTACAGTTAAAGCTTCTCAAATAATTTATAATAAATAAATTACCCTAATGAATGAAATTAATGTTCCAATTGAAGAAACAATATTTCGTAATGTAAATGCATCTGGATAATCTGAATAACGACGAGGTATACCTCTTAATCCTAAAAAATGTTGAGGAAAAAAGTTAAATTTACACCGATAAATATAACAAAAAATTGAACTTTTAAAAGTTTATTATTTAGTGTTAAACCGGTAAATAAGGGGAATCATTGTACCAGCTATGATAGCAAATAGAGCTCCTATAGAAAGAACATAATGATAATGGGCAACAACATAATATGTGTCATGTAAAATAAAATCAATAGATAAATTAGCTAAAACTACGCCAGTTAATTCACCTACAGTAGATAAAAATACAAATCCTAATATTCATAAAGTTACAGGGCTGTAAGTAATTTGTGTTCCATGTAATGTTGCTATTCACCTAAACACTTTAATACCAGTTGGTACTGCAATGATTATTGTTGCAGAAATAAAACAGGCTCGTGTATCAACATCTACACCTACAGTAAATATGTGATGTGCTCAAACAACAAATCCTAATAGGCCAATTGCTATTATAGCATAAATTATCCCCAGAGTTCCAAATGCTTCTTTTTTCCTCTTTCTTGCCAAATAATATGAGAAATTATTCCAAATCCAGGTAAAATTAGAATATAAACTTCTGGGTGACCAAAAAATCAAAATAAATATTTGTATAAAACTGGGTCACCACCTCCAGCAGGGTCAAAGAAAGTTGTGTTAAGATTTCGATCGGTTAAAAGTATCCTAGAAAAAAGTTAGAATAAAAGTTATCTCCTTTATCTTTATTTCTTCCCACGATATTTGGTATACATTTTGAAAGATAAGAAAGTTCTCCGCTTGCTGTATTTGCCCCCAAAAATTCTCAGATTTTATGGACATAGCCTTAGTAAAACATTCACATTATCTAATTGTGTTGGAATTTTTCATAATTTGTTAATAAGTATAAACAAATTGATTGCTCGTTTTTGAGTTAGAACATGGAGAAAAGAATATTGTTTAATTTAAACAAATTATATTCAACTGGAATGAATAAAAGTGTCATATATTTACCGCTAAATACATATTTTTTTATAAATACTTTCATTGATTGTCAACATAAATATCTCCCTTAGTCAACAAAGTGTCGATTTAATAAATTATTTTGTTACATGAAAAGAAATATGGCATCTTAATAAACGAATTTTCTTTTAATATAAATTGAAAGTTTATTCAACTTAACAATTATTCTTTTGTCAAATCATGTAAGTAGAATCTAAATGCATCAAATATATTTTATTGAGAAGTTACTATTTTGTTAATTTAAAAAACGTCTACTATCATATTTGAAAAATAGTTGTTTGTTATAACTAAATAATTTATTTTATTTCATTCTTGATTTTTCTCTGAATGTACACAGTTTTGGCAAACTTAAGGAATGTATTAATTATCTTTACCGAATAGTTTTGTAGTCTCAAACAACGTATTATTTCAATTAAAATATTATTTTTGTTGTAATTTTCATATTAAATTCCATTTCGATGCAACATGCCATTTTCAGACGGTTCAAGAAGCGCTTCCTTGTTGTTGAATCGCTTTAAAAATTCAAAGCTCTAGCTTAATTAGAACAAGTTGAAATTTTATTGCAAGACGGATAGACAGACAAACAGACAACAATGCAAATTAAATAATAACTTTTAATAAAAGATTTTAAAATTATGTCATTTTTGTGAGTAGAATCTTTCACTTTCAAGAAGCTATCATTAAAATGTATTCCTTGCAGATTTAACCAAAATTATTTTTATCAGCTAAACTGAGCGCTGGGCGCATTGACTGACAATATATCACAACCCAGCGGATTATGCAATAGGTTTCTCCTTTGAAATAACCGTTATTATGTTCCGTAGATCAAAACATATTTTATAAGAAAGCATTTTCAACCGAAATAATGTTGTCTTGTAAAATTCCTTGTTTCCGTAATTTAAATGAAAATGATTTTCGATAAAATCAAGACAACAATAATGTAGCTCGAGCCAGTAAACAAATAGGAACGTGAATATCTCGTTGAAAATACCTAATAGATTAGATAAATATCTGAATGGCAATAATGTCTAAATAACTGGCGCATCCGCCTTAATTTTAATAAAAGCGTACACGTTATTACTTTGCTAGCAATGGCTGTTTTATGTCAACGTTAATACTATAAAATCTTTATTATTGCAATCATAATATATAACAACAAATGGATTTGTTTATTGCTTTAGCTTCGTATGAACTGTGTGGGATAAATGAGTTATTTTAATTGCAAATTGTAAAAACTAAATCGCAAAATCGCTAGCACTACGCGTACATCTCACTAATTAAATTAAATATTATGGGGAATAGAACTTTGTTCTAACTGCCATTGTTTATTTTCTTTAAATTTCATGTTGATCCTTAAAATAATTTTCAAATTTTCTACATATGCAATTTTGTAAGCTCGTTATTTTAGGAAAAAAGTTATTATTTGTTTGCAGAATAGAAAATTAATCGTGTGGAAGTAATGTATTATTTATAGAAACAAATGAAAATATATTACCAGAAAATACTAGTAATTATTCAAACTTTTACAAAATACTTATCACAAATAAGTTTAAAACATATATCTTTCTTATAACAATTATAACAAAGAAAATATGCCCATTATGAACAGTACAACTGTTATCATAATGTTATTTTTAATTTAAATTATCCTGCTCAATGAAACCCAAAGATAATCAAAACAAAAGCACTTACCGATATAGCAGTAACAGAAAACTTTAGAACATCCACAGACACGTGTTTCGGCATCTATGCCTCTTCGGTGCGGCTTTTTCTAAAGTTCACAATCAACTGAAATATGTAAGCAAATACTCGTGTTATAACTATCAAAGGATTACCAGAACAGGATATTAAAAATTAAAATTAGATTATAGGAAATTCCCCGTAAAGGGATAATTATCAATATAATTATATGTTTTAAACTTATTTGTGATAAGTATTTTGTAAAAGTTTGAATAATTACTAGTATTTTCTGGTAATATATTTTCATTTGTTTCTATTGTTGTAGAGCTTTTACAGTTCCAGGAAGTTGCATTTGCATATAATTATAATGTATTATTTCATTATATTTAGGTAACTTTTTTTAAAGCGGTTTAATCGATTGATTTGCCAACGTAAGGTGTGCATTGCTGCCGATTTCGGGCATCCATGAAGGTTCGTTCTAACACGCAGCTTTGTGGTCCGTCGAACACAACCCACGGACGGCCAAACCGCGTGCCGGAACCAAATCTCAGATGTTTTATATGCCGCCGGACCGGCTGCATACGCCAGGTTGGACACTGGACATGCTTGTTGTTAGCACCAAAAGCGGCATGATGCATGGGGTGGGAATACAGGATGGGAAGTGTAGGTATTTGTGAGATGCTTCTTTTAAGTTTCCATGCTTCTATTAAGTTTCCATCTGTCACCATGGGTTGTGGTGTCCAGGTGTTTGCGAGATGCTTCTTTTAAGTTTCCATGCTTCTATTAATCCAGCTAGCACACTGACGTCAATTTGCCGTCATTTTTTTGTTACGTTACGTCATAAGTCCCAATATAACGACGTTCAATGTACGTCTAAATGACATTCTAATGTCACATCCTAATGACGCCATATCCTGACGTCACAATCACGTTCAATACGACCCTAATTTGACGAATATGGGAATATGGCTCCAAATAAGAACCCTTTCCATACGTCACTTTGACGTACGATCAAAGTTTAATGCTGACGTCAATATAACGTTTAATATGACCTTGATTTGACGAGTACGGGCCCAAATAAATATCTTTTCTCACTTGAGAATATTATTTAATCTTTCAGTTTTTATTCATACATTTGTATTAATTAGGAATGGTTTGAATATACATATATTATTATAAATAACACTGTAACAGAATTTTAAACACTTACCTTAATATCATCCGGCTGTGGAATTTGAACCGCAGCCTCTCGTTTGGTAGTCCAGTACGCTTTCTGAGTTATTTTCCTTCATGTGAAATTTACTTTTTACCAGAGTGTATTTATTACTTGCAGTTGAGTACCCGGTTTAAACATAATGTTCCCTTTCAGCCTTAACCGTGTATAATTTATGCATTAATAAAATCAAGTGCAATGGCTAATTTCTATAAAACACTTACTTACGTTGTGCGAATAGTGAATGTTGTTCAATTAAGCAATGGATATTATGTTCATATGGGTGTTAAAAATTATTTAAAAATATTCTTTATTCATGAAAGAGAGTTGAATGTTTTAAAATTAAAAGAAAAAAGTGAGTTTTCATTTAATGTGGATGGCAGCACTCCTATTTTGCATTGTGGTCAAATATAAGAGTTAATTTTCTAGTGTTTGCTATAGTGGTGGTAGAGTGTCGTAATAATCGTTTTTTGTTTAATTCGCTCTGCGTTTTGAAATACATTTATACATATATAATAGGTATGTTAAGGTTGAGGGAAATATAGGTCAGCGGTCAACTACCGGTTGTTAGACCAATTTTCAATAAGGTGGAGTTAAAGATGTATACTGCAGTTGTGATAGAGACGCAGTATAGTTTGAATTTCAATGCCATAAATACCTAATAGAGGTAGAATACAAATTACATGGCAAGATTTCACATGTAGCTGTGGTACCTTCATACGCGATAGAGTAAGAACATAGGAGTTATTGTGATTCAATACCAATCAATACAGCTAATATATAAAAGTAACTATTATAAAAGATGAAAATATAAAAAAATGTATTTGACCGTTTATATGTATTTATACAATACCCAAAACATAAATGTCACTCAAAAATGACGTCATAGCAACGCTCTGTCTACGTCGTCTCTGCGACTTTCTAAAATCTGATGTAACTTTGACGTCATTTTTAAATCCAGTGTATGACGTCAGTAAATGACTCAAAAATGACGTCATAACAAAGTTCTGTCTACGACGTCTCTGCGACGTTCTAAAATGTGACGTAATTTTGACGTCATTTTTAAATCCAGTGTATAACGTCAGAAAATGACTCAAGAATGACGTCATAACAACGTTCTGTCTACGACGTCTCTGCGACGAACTAAAATCTGACGTAATTTTGACGTCATTTATTTGGGAAATGACATCGTAGACCGATACTGACCGTAAACTGGCATCTGATGACAGCAAATTGACGCCAGTGTGCTGCCTGGGAAGTTTCCAGCTGTCATCATCGGCTGTGGTGTGCAGGTGTTTGCGAAACGCTTCTTTGCAGTTTCCATGCTTCTTTTAAGTTTATACATTTTAAGTTTCTATCTCCTTATTTTTCTTCTTCTAAGTTTTCTGTTTCTTCTGTTTCTGAATCTGACAGCTTTTATTTATTTTTTTTTTCGTTTTTATTTATTAACCGTTCCACAGGTAAATATCCATTTACGGTGGAGTTTCTGGGAAGGGCCGTATCTCACGGTAACAATATTTTTTGCTCGTTATGAGAGAAAAGGTCCGAAGGGATAGATTGCTCACCCTGTAGGTATGTCGTTTCTTTGAAAAAATCGGTTTCAATTTCCGCCTTCCAAATCAGGGCAGTCTTTCCATTTCATCACGTACATATTATGTTTAATAGGTCTTTCGTGAAGTGACAATGTTTCAAAGTCGATTTTTTCATGATTTGGTCTGAATTTAATTTTTCTTAAATATTTTTATATTTTAAAATGGATCATTTTACAGGGTTCATTAGCAATATTACCAATGTTTTGGTGGTATTCCTTTTCGCATGTTGTCATCAAATTTTCCCTGGACAATCAAACGTTCTTTATTGACCTCTCTCCGGTTGATGTGGACAAAAAATGAGTGTATTCGAGAAAATCCAATGCAGTAGAGTCGCTTTGGGACAAGCGACTCTAAACTCACATTTTGAAAG
Source organism: Stenurella melanura (assembly GCA_963583905.1). Lineage (NCBI taxonomy): Eukaryota > Metazoa > Arthropoda > Insecta > Coleoptera > Cerambycidae > Stenurella > Stenurella melanura. The sequence goes on from OY757309.1 coordinate 18,670,023, forward strand.
CATCAATACGCCTTCTGTCTGCCCCTCTAATAGTCCATGTCACAGCAGCCTAAAGGAAAATTGAGAAAACTAGAGCGTTAGGAAGTCTTATCTTTGTGCGCCTCGTGATATTCCTGTCCAACAGATGTTGCTTTGCTTCTCCAGCACTACACCTCATTTTACGCAGAATTTTTTAAATCTACCGCTGAATTGTTATCAAAAACTTTTAATATGGAAATGTTATACAAGCAAAGTTAATTGCATATATTATATAAAAATTACACAGAGAGAAATAGCTTTGGAACATTTTGCACAATGTTGTGCAACAACGTCTTGTTGCATTTTTTTAAACAATTGTGAAATTTTAAAGCACAACGTTATATAGTTTTATACATTTCAATTGTGCATAATTCTTGTGCGTTTTATTTATCCAATATAAAGATTTAGTTCTGATGATTTTATTGGAAACTTCGACCAACAAATTGGCGAAATTTAGACTCAAATTTATTTATTTTTTCTCAAAAAATCATAGCAAATTTAACTTAATTAATTGTTAAGAGTAGCCTCAAACTATATATTTTGTTGCCATTCTATTTACAATTAGTTTGAAGTAATTGTTTAAAGGATTTGCACAACTTGTGTAACATAAACGTGTGATTTTATTTTATAAACGGTTGTTGACAAACTTGTGAAAGTAGGAGTCCCAATATATTTCTTTCCGCTGAACAATAATAGTAATCTGTGCCGCCCGCACAAACTGCACAATTTAATGACATACTATTCACAATCAGTTTGGTGATATTGTTTAAAAATCTTGTATAATTGTTTCATTTGTTTCACGTATTGGTTAACAATTGTACTGACCGCGCCGGCCATGCTACGCATATACGCGCAGGCAATTACGCATCAGATCCAGGTGATATGTCGCTAAGTGAAGACGTACACTTCCGAATTATAGAAGTACTCACATTTGTGATGGAATTTGTTGAAAACTGATTAATCGAGTGGGGTTTCCTAGATCTAATTCCAGCATTCACCGAGGTAAGTACTTCACACAGAGTTACAGATTTGCATATATGTTCTCTTAAATTAACTTCGTTAACATATAAATATGAAAAATGGTTTCTTGTTTATATGCGAAGAATGCATGATACCTATCTTCTAATACTTGATTTCGTTTACAGCTTGAGAGTAATTTCGTTTTCTTATGCGAAGCGACAGAAAGCTACTAAACTACTAAACCCAAAAGGCAAACTTGTAAAAGAACTTCTTCAAAACGAAGATAATACTTCTGACGGTAAGCAATACATTTGATTTTCGTGATGAACTGATAAATGTTATATATTTTTTTAAGAATATGACGTGACTACGGCATAAGCTTTATTACTACAAGCTGCGTTAATAGAAGTTAAAAAAAAGAAGCACTGGAAGCCTTCCAAATTAGAATTATTAAATGGATTTATTTTAAGCATAAATGTAAGTCACCTACTTCTTTTCAACTAGAACTTTATGCATATAAAATTTATTTGTATTTAAAAATATAGAAATGTTTACATTTACCATATGATAATATATAAATTCATGCTCTATTATGTATTATTGTTCTGTTAAAATAAAATATTTATTCTTTAATTTTTTTTATTGAAATCCTTTAGGAATACCTCCAATTTTGCAAACAATATTTCACAATCCGTGTTACAGAATAATACAATTAAAATGAAGTGGATACATATAGTGTGTGAAATGAGTGCACGCAGTTTTTTTCTGTGTAGGACGACCAATTTATTTTCTTTAAATGATGTTTGCATGTTTGGTTTTTACATTTTTGATAATTATTTATTCATATGTCTTTAAATGGTTAATTATGGATAACAATTGATTTAGCTAAAGCCAGGGCCGTGTAGTGTGTGTGTTTGAGATGTGCACCGCACACCTCTATCTATTTTTAAGGGACGGCGCCGGCGGTAGGCGGCCGGATAAACGGGCTGTGTTTTTTAATATAATTAGGTCAGAGCAATTTTATAAAAAAAATTTATATAATTCATTTTAAATTACTATTAGTTGGAAATAAATAAGCGTTTGTAACTAAATTTCTATGTTATATTATTATTTGGCACAATGTTCTGTCTAATATTTATGCTCCTAGTAATATGAGGCAAGATCCATCGATAATAATAATAATAACAATAATAATAATAAAGGGCTTTATTAACCAAATTAGTATTACAATTTAGAGTAACGATAAAATCGTTACTCTAAATGGGCGAAGTTCAGTAAAGCCTAAAGGGATTCTGTTCATCTACGATAAATTTAAAAATTTGCATAGACGCGTTAAATAATCCTAGACGTCTGAGCACAGATCTACAAAAAAATTATGATCTGGCGACCTAAACCATGATTCCTTATGTATTTATGGGTGCCGAAACCGAATTTTCAATATAAAAAAATTTCTACCACGTGGATTTCGAGTAAATCCCAGTTTTTAATTCAAAAATACAGTTTTGACAGTAAAAACCGGGAATTAGTCGAAATCTACGAAGTAGAAAATTTCTAAAATTGGAAATTCGGTTTCAGCACCCAAGAATACATAAGGAATCATGGTCTAGATCGCCAGGTCACAACCTGTTTTTTTCTAAACCAGTGAATTATCGATGTCAAAAGGCTTTGATGGTATGTCCACCCAAGCCAAGGAACTTGCAAGTGCATTGGAAATCGAGGCAAAATTTCCAAAAATTCAGAACGTGCTTCGTAGAAAAGAAAACCAAACGATTCGATTATGAACATGAAGATGAGGCACTGACTAATCCTCAGGAACAATATAAAATCAACTTCTAGTTTCAAATGATGGATCAAACGATAATGTCACTTCGAAGGTTTGAGAGTTTGAGAAATTACGATGATATATTTGGTTTTTTTGTCAAATGAAGAATTAATCGAACATTGTAAAGACCCCATAATAAATTATTAGATGAAATCCAAATGCATATTGACGACATAGAAATCCACGAGAAAATTAAAATGTTCCAAAATTACATTGAAGCCAATAATACCTGTTACTAACAGAAAAATTTATTTTCGAATATATTTTTAGTAATAACCTTATACATTTATTTCCAAATAAAACAGTTGTTTTAAGAATTTTGCTGACAATGTCAGTATCTATAAAAACATTCTCGAAACTTAGTCATTAAAAATTATCTTACATCGACAATGTCGCAAGAGAGATTGTCCAATTTAGCATAACTATTCATTATTAATAAGGCCGATTTGATTAGAGATTTTGCTAATGGAATAGCCCGTAAGGCGCATTTTGTTCAATAAAAAGGATTTTTTAAAATTTTTTTATTATTTAAATATTTCAACGAACATGTCCACCAAACAAGTAATGACAACTTTAGGTATATAACCATTATAAATGGCAAATATTATTGCTATACTTATTAAAAAATACTTTTGGTGGATATGTACAGTTATTTTTGGTTTTTTATTTTATTTGTCGACTGATTATTTGCCATATTTACTGTTCATTTCTATTTTTATAGTTATATTAATTTTTACTTTTATTTCCAATAACGTATGATTCTAATTCTTTTAATAATAATATATGTAAGTATGTTGTATGTTCCAAATTAATTCTGTACAATTAATTTATAAATTATTAGCAGTATAAAAAATATGGTTATGTAGAGTCTGGTAGAGAAAGACAATCTAAGGAAGATATCGCTTTATTTCTCCAAATTTTTAATGGCGCACTTAACCTAAAAAATTCGTACCCGTAAAAAAACGGTGGTTCGCTAATAAAAAAAATTAAGCTGGATGCGAAAAAAGTTAAATAAGGAAGTTGGATGTATTTAAATTATCTTTGGATTGATGTACAGTAAGTTATAGGTTAGTGCACAACCATAGAGAAAAATGGAAAAGTCCGATTTTTTCTGTTGCATATTTTTCTTGAAATTTCAGTTTTTGTAAAAATAAAAACGTGTTTCTAAAAATGATGCTCTTGGTCGGGAAATTAGCGAAGAGCAACGCTTAAAAGCTCAAAATCTTCTTTAACACTTATACTATCATGTGCAATTAAATAAAATATGATATTTTTAATTTTCGATGCTGAAAATGACGCCCAAAAATAATGCCGATTTTAAGGCTAAATTTTTCCGTTGTTTATAAATTTAATATTTATCGAAACCGGAATAGTGACAATCAATAGTCGCCATTTTGTTACCTATTTAAAAAAATATATCGTACGACCATCTAGATTTTTGCTGGCACTTTGACTCTTTCGCAAAATTTTCCACATTATTGTATAAAGAAATTTAGCGATTTTCGACACCTCTTCACATAAACCACTCTAAGTTTTTCTAGACAAAATTGACGTTCCTTTTTTTGTGACTGCAAATTAAAATTTCAATTTAATGATGTGGGGTATGATTTTTTTTACGGCGCTCCGGACGCTCACAGAGGCTCAATAATATTTTTTTTGTGAAAAATTGAACGAGAAATCGAATGGCGCAAACCGTAAGCCGTTATGTGACGTAATTTCCGAGATCCGATTTTTCAATTAGTTGATTTATAAAAGCGGACGCAGACCATTTAATTTATACAATTTTTCCCCTAATGAAAATGCTTTAAGAATCAAATTATGTTTAAACATCAAGAACTTACAAAACTAACACTCGGAGAACTTCGAAAATAGAAATTGCAAAAAAATCGAATGGCGCAAGCAGCAACTTCCTATGTGCGACTGTTTCCGAGATAATTTAAAAAAACATAAAAATCAACCCACAGTGAAAACTATTCGTCATTTAAGTATAGAAAAATGTAAAAATTATGATTTATTAGACAATAACAAAATATATAAAAATCCCACCCGATGATGACACCAATAATAAAAGGAATGGCTCAAGTAATTTTGGAAAAATCCATTTTTTTAATATGGCTCTTAGGGTCGTTAACATCACACTGTATATCATTTTTTGTTAAATGTTAGTAAACTTTTAAAAAGCCTATCGACCAGTTTATAAAATAATGTCATAATATGTGATGGCACGTTTATGGTTATTCTTTAATAAATTTTCGAAAGTATTGAAAGACCAAATTTGACGTTCTATAAATAACACAATCCAGTTGCTAACATCATTATTTTATTAATTTTAGCTAAATACCCCATAGAAGAGGTTGTTATTTGTTTTCGTTTTAACATTCAGTGTTTTTTCCGTCCAAAATAAAGCACATTCCATTTATTTCACGAATAAAAAAATACTTTATGCTATTTTTTTTATTGGCGCACAATACTACAAAAAATGGAAATAAGAATTAAGAATGTAAAATGTTTGAATTCGTGATGTGACATCAGGATACCTGTCAGTGTCAAATGACGAATGCAAAAATTAATTTGCAATTTGTCACATAGGATTAATTATTGTCACTACAGTTGTTACTGATTGTATATTGCTTTAAAATGAGTTCTAACATTGATTATTTAAATAGAAAAGCAGATTCGCGGTTAATACCGCAAAAATTCCTGTTAGATCAATAATTAAAAAGTTGACATTTTGACTCGGGTTGTAGTTGTTGCCATGGTAACCTTTAAAACACGCGCGTTTTTAAAAGTTCGATTTAAACACTCTGAGGCGTACTTTAAATAAGCAAAATAGGGTGCCAATAAAAAAATAATAATAAAACGTTGCGATTAACACATGACATTGTTGCATTAAAAGTCCCAAGTAGGCATATGCCAAATGTGTCATTTCGCTCTTAGTAATTATTAGAATAAATGGTAAATAATTTTGTGTATGGCTTTTACGAAGGAAGTGGGAGAGCTGCAAAAAGAGAGTATTCCAAATCGCCGTGTACCAGATCATAAAACGTTTTCAGAGGTATAACAATTTAGTAGGGAACATGGACAATTTCCATCAATGACAAAGCATGAACATGTTCCCAGAGCTTTTTCACAAGAACAGCAAGTATTACAGGTTGTGGAAAGTAATCCATCCATAAGTAATGAGTTAGCAGTACCTAAGACAAGAGTATGGCGAACATTAAAGAAGGAATATTTGTATCCACTTCATGTTGAAACGGTTCAACGTCAAGAAGACGACGACGACGTTCTCCGCTTAACATTTTGTAGGTAGATTTTGGGTCACAGAAGAACAATATCGAGAGTTCTTTTCACGGATGAAGCCCAATTCACACGTGACGGAATTAACAAATGTAAAAATCAGCATGTTTGGGCAACCGAAAATCCACATGCAGTGATTCAGAACCATTCTCAACACAGATTTAATATTAATGTGTGGTGTGGTATTTACAATAATTATCTAATATGGCCACACACTTTTGAAGAAAGGATAACTAGTGAAGTTTATTTAAACTCTCTTAGAGATATCTTGCCAGATTTATTAGAAGGCATCAATACTAGGGGTTTGTGGTTTCAGCACGATCGTGCTGTGCTGGACCCCATGTTTCTGTACCGGTCTGGGATCATCTAAACCAGCATTACACCAACAGATGGATTGGTCGCACAGCTCCGGTAAATTGGCCACCGAGCTCTCCTGATCTTACACCTCTAGATTATTTTTTATGGGGTCATCTCAAGTCAGAGATGTACAATGAAGAGTTCAATAAACGAGAATAGCTTCTAGAAAAAATTATTACTGTATGTGACAATATTAGAAACAACCCGGAAGTGATTGATGGTTCAGTAAAAAACACATTAAAACGTTCTCTAAAATTTATTGACGCTGGGGGCATTCATTTTGAAAACCTGTTATAATTTTAATTATTTTCATCATTTTGAATCTTTTCTTTTCAATTATTTAAAGTTCTTAAGAAATTTATTTTGTCAAAATAAAATTGCAAACTTTTGTCTTTAATATTTTCAACTTCTTCTCAAAAGGTGTTTAATATTTGTTTAAATTGTGCTTGTTAATTTAAGCATCTTCACTAACATTATTTATCTTTCATGAAAGAAATGAAATTAAATTTAAACTAAAAAAAGCTTAGAAACACTGAATATCAAAACAAATAACAACCTTCTACGGGGTATTTAGCTAAAATTAATAAATAAAATAATGATGTTAGCAACTGGATTGTGTTATTTGTAGAATGTCAAATTTGGTCTTTCAATACTGTTGAAAATATATTGAAGAATAACCATAAACGTGCCATCAAATATTATGACATTGTTTTATAAACTGGTCCATAGGCTTTTTAACAGTTTACTAACATTTACAAAAAAATAATATACAGTGTGATGTTAACGACCCTAAGAGCCATATTAAAAAAATGGAGGTCGGTCCTGGAATTTTTCCAAAATTACTTGAGCTATTCATTAACCTAAAAGAGTATAATATGTATACCAAATTTTATCTAAATATATGCAATCATTTCAAAAATATGGCGGACTGAAATTCTGGTCAAGAACGGTTCGCATTCAACGGTAAGTATAGGGGTGTTTTGAACTCCGCTGGGTGTGTTCTGCCTTCCACTAGAGTATGTCCATTTAAATCTGGAGCACCCGCATATTTTTTAAAATATGTGAAAAAATGGCGACTATTGATTATCGGTTTCGATAAATAATAAATTTAAAAAAATACAACGGAAAACTTAACCTCAAAATCGGCACTATTTTTGGGTGCCATTTTTAACATCGAAAATTAAATAAATCAACTTTTATTGTAAATAGTAGTACAAGTGTTCAAGAAGATTTCGAGCTTTTAATCGTTGCTCTACAATAATTCCCCGACCAAGTACATCATAAAAATTTGGAGAAAAAAAATGCTATTTTCCTTAGATTGTCTTTTTCTACATAACCAATTAACAATGAGTTTTCGTAGATTGGTTGGACTAACGATGCATGTCTGTCGTCTGAATGTTTCAGTTACTTGTTTTGGTAAATTACTCAATATATTTTTCTAACTCCCATCATGTCATCGGAGAAAAGTAAAATGGTATCGTCTGTGTAAAATATCTGATTAGGCATTCATTTGCATAGCATATCATTAGTTATGGACGAGATATTCGTAATATTCTCTCTTATCTTAACTTCTTACATGATGTGTCAAATTCCGCTGTCAGGTCTAAAAATATGCTAACGTTTCGAACCTGATCTATTGAGCTATACATTGATGAAAAAATATGTAGTAATCACTGTGAATAAACCACATGGAGATGGAGAGAGTGTTTCAAATTTATATAAATGTTAGAACATTCTCGATTTTAAACATTTCCCCGTTATTTTGCATTCTTTACTAGCAAATGGAGCGAAACCTAGAACTTGTATTTACTTATTCAAACATTGGTACCATTAGTATTCCCATTAAATATTTCAAGATATTGTCTTGGCTGAACAATTAATTTTCTCTATATTGTAATTGTTTTTTATCATGTAAAATAAAACAGTATTTTTAAAGTATAAGTTAATTAGTTTTGTCGATGCATTAATAATTTGTCACACACTTTAATAAAAAAAAGGTATAATTATCTACTAGCTGGGTGAGTTGGGTGAGTTGAATGTGTGTAAAAGTGGTCATGTGTCCTGGAGGATGCATTTTTAACAAGCTGCTTTCCTTTGTACGCGTATGACTCTTGTTGAGATGCATGTTAATGCGCCAGGAGTATGTAGTGCATTAATTTGCATTCTGAAGTATCAGAAAATGATCGTTTGAAACTTTATCCTTCAATATCAAAGTGCTTCATCTCAAACGCGAAAGTTGATAGTTTTTTAAAAAAGATCATGTTCACAAGTTCTACACTGGCGTCTGGAACTATTTTCTTGCTGTTCTGGTGAAAATAAAATATGTAGTACATTTGATTATTTTTACCAGGAATTTTTTAAATAGTGCATCATATTCACATTTATATTACATTTTTCTATATATTATTGCTTATAATTTGGTTGTTAATGTTGAAAATGTTTGAATATAGATATTAGGGTGTCTCAAAAAAAGTTAGTGGATTTGCGCAGTACTAAATAGAGTATATTTTTAGTAGGGGATGTGAAACATCAAATAACTGGATCTAAACTCCCGTCCAATAGACAAATCCTCGCAGTTTTGTTGTATAACACCTATGAAGTTAAACTAAGTGTCAATGAAAGTGCAAATCTTCACGAGTGTTATATTTTGGGTAAAAGTAAAAATCCCTGCCAGAGCGTTACCTAATTGTATACAAAACTTGTGAGTTTAGATAAAATTTGGAAAGACCAACAAAAAGATGCGAAAGAAATCAAGACGTCTTCAAGCGTCGCCAATAAGTGATTGGAAGCAATTTGGATAGCTTGTTTGATACGTCACACGCCACACAGTGGGGCCTTCCTCTGTTTTTCTGCAAGTTTTTATCTATCCCATCTGACCAGGTCTGCCTGGCTCCCTTTGCAGAACTTGCAGAATAACAGGGAAAGGCCGCGACTACGGGTTATTGAAGAAGAAACCCGGTGACTGAAATATCTTCCAGCGTCAACTTCTTCGGCTTTGCATGAACCTGATTTGCCTGACGATTCTTCTTCCAGTTCAATTGAGAATGTGGATATACAACAGAATTTGCCGCTGTAACTGAGGGAACACAACCTTAAACCATTGCAACAATAATGAGAACATATATTATTACTCTGAAATTAGTAACAGCATCAGGTAGGTGACAAATAAGTATGAGAGACTCTGTTTTTATTTTACAAACTGCCAACGAAGCAGTGAGACATAATGTTGACGAATTTTGGATAAGTAAATTCGCCACCCAACGAGTCTACACGGAAAGATGAAAGGAACGCGCGAAAGCCATAATAGTTGATTTTGTTGAAAAATGGAAATGAGGTACTAGACGTTGTAACTCTTCATTGGGACGACAAACTGTTGCCTACTCTGGATGTGCGAAACTGTGGCCTATTCCGGAAGGCCATCCTATTATCAGATAATTTCGAGAAAAGAAACAACACATTACTGTACCAAAATTACACAATTATACCGACACAGGCAAGGAGCAGGCGCAGCCTGTTAGGAATGCCATTACTGGTTGGAAGCTCGAAGACAAAGTGTAGATTTTCTGTTGTCATACCACGGCTTCGAACACAGATTGCAGCAATTGTGCCCGTGTGTTCCTGGAATAAAAACTTGAGCAATAATTGCTTGTCGTCGTCACATTTACGAACTGGTACTGAAAAACGATTTTGAAGTGAATATCCAACAAGTTACCACAAGTTCTGATATTCTACTCCTTAGAAAGTTCAGAGACAATTGGAAGAACGTTATTGCCACAAAGATACAGTGCTTTAAAGCAACTACCGCGTCGATATGCACTTAACCACTCCTGAAATTAAAGCCTTGCTAAAACCGGGCTAAACTGACAAAAAAAATAGTCAGAGACGACTATCGAGGGCTGATAGAGCTGTCGATCATATCTTTAGGTAGAGATACCGAACGAAAATTCAAATTTAGGGCTCCAGGTGCCATGTACCAAGCTAGATGGATGGTAAGAGCCATTTATTCTCTAAAAATATCGTTACTCAGTTCTCAATTTAAGGTGACCATTTCCTAGAAAGAGACATCCGATAGGGAAATATTTATTATTTTTGGCCATAACTTATTTTTCTTACTGCGTATATTTCAAAGAACTATAAGACTACCTAAGTAGAACCATAAGAAGACTATTACTATGAATTTTCACTCAATAATTTCAGTGGTTTGCAAGATAGTTAGATTTGAATTTAAAAATTGTGCTAATTTTCCTATTTCGTACTTTTAAATCTAACTATTTTGGGAACAACTGGAATTATTGAGTGAAAATTCATAGTAATAGTCTTGTTATGATTCTGCTTAGGTAGTATTATAATTTTTCTAAATATACGCAGTAAGAAAAAAAGGTTATGGCCAAAAATAGTAAATATTTCCCTATCGAATGTCTCTTTGTAGGAAATGGTCACCTTGTGATAACTAACAAGACGTATGCATTTTCATTGTGACATCGTACGTTAAGTCATGGCTACAATACATTTCATTTGTGAAAGCACCAAATCAAGATTTGTGTTTTTTAAAATCTATGAGAGCTTATGAAAGCTGATGAAAGTATAGAAAAAAGTATTTCGAAAGCAGCTCTAGAGAAGTTCAGCCAACATCTGTGGTACCTTACGGAAGAAGCAGCCTTGCTTTCATTATTTGACGATGAGGTGGACCATAAAAATATGATAACAAATTTACCAAAAGAAAGCATAATGATGACAGGGAAATGATACATCCCATCGAAGAACTGTGGGGGTTACTATATGGCTAGTATTACTGATTTAGTTATTTTTCGAGCTCTCTGTCTATTTCATCAGATTTCATGCTGAACATCCTATTTCTTCTTTCATTTTAGAAAAAAACATCGATGATTTTATATCAACCAAAAGCAAAGGAAATTTTGTCTCGGCTAAGAATTAATGATAGTTTTCTCCACGAGTGCCTTCCTCGTAGGAAACTAACGCCTAGTTTCTGGAAGCCAGAAATTTGTGTCAAAGCCTAGACCAGTGAATGATATAGCTGAAAGAGCTGTACAGTTAATGCAAGACTTTCATCGAACGATTACAGTAAAGGAAGAACAAACACAATTTCGATTTGCATTTTGTGTATCTGAGTACAAAATGTCAGTTACAAACTTTGACGTCAAGTAGACACGGGTTCTCATTATCGTAAGGCTGTAATATTCACTAAGTAAATAGAACCAAGTAGAGAAAAACTAAAGGGTATGCGTATCAGATTTCGTAAAAATAATTGTTTGAATTCTATGGTGGGACACCTTAATAGATATTAAACTTTTAATAATGATATAAAAAACTTTGCTTGAAAAATTATTTTTTGATGTACCTGAATTCGGTGTTGTGCGAATGGCTTTGCAGCCACAGCCATAGATTACAAGTATAGATAGATAGATAGTACCTGAATTAATCATTATTTTCTTTATCTGCATGGCATTAAATTCTTAATATTTTAGTTTTTTAAATAACGGATTCTAAAAAAAATATATCTACTTAAGTTCGACATATATTAATGCGGTTAGTGGCCAAATTTCACGTAAATCTGCAAAAGTTATGCAGCCCTATTGGATTTATAATTTTTAATTTTCAGCTTTTGACATCAGATTAAGCATCAGCTTCTCCAAAAATACGTCGCTATCGGTTTTAACGCAATCGTATGCGCTGTACATATGCTATATTCTCACATATTCTCGAATAAAAAATACATTTTTCCTATTCTTGCTTACATTATAGTAAACACAGCCTAATGAAACTAAAAAAGGACAGCCGCTGTATCATACTCTACAGTTTGCAAAAGATTTCCATCGAAATCACTTAAGCGATTCCAGAGAAATTGTAGATGAATCTAGTATCGTTTGGTCTGAAGGACTCGACAAGGGTTGTATATAATTTAGGCCGGAGCCGTGTCGCCGCTACGATACTGATCAACTCTACTCACAAGGGGGATTCAAGATACCCTTCAGACTCTCCAAGACGAGAATAGACAAAATTATACTTACTGTGATTGCTACAGTCTGCTCTCTCCGTCGAACTCTTATGTCGGGTACTGCACTCCCGATGAATATAGCTTATAATTAGCACTTTCTCAGAAACACTTCTTAATAATTAGGACCGTCGATGGATTTTATGAGTATTTGGATAAGTACACAGACTTGGCGGGATCAAAGGTGACCCGCGGGAAGTAATTGTCCGACTCACGCCACAGAATCGCCCGCCGGTCACAAATCTTATAATTAGTGGATCAATAAGAAATCGAATTCAAAACATATTATCATTTATTGAAATAATTCATAAAATGTAAAAAATGTAAATATTCAATACCTAGCTAATGTGTATAAGGCAAACATCAAAGAGCACCACCACTCGGCAAGCCGTTACATCCCGTAGGAGTGTAACTCATCCAGCGTCGAGAGAACTATGACAATCGACTATACAAAAAGATTCAGACTCCCAATTAGTAATATTTCTAAAATGTATGCAAAACTTTTTGAAAACTATTCACTTTGAATTTGGCACTAAAATTATCGAAATGAATATCAAGATGCTTAAAGAAGCTATCTATATATGTCCGATGGTTTTCCTGCTTTTATAAACGTACTAACGGCATCGAACACAAATATACTTTTTTTCCGTCGACTCCCCTTCGAGCGATTAGTATGGCGTTGTCCGCCTGAGCCGGGATAAAAAGTATTCTGTGTTCGTCGGAATCGACCCTCCGACTTTGAATTCTTTGACTATTTTTCTCTACGTTTTTGGGGTTTTGTATTAGGATTATGCTCCAACCCTTTGAGGAATATTAAATGAGGATTTTGGTTTTTATTGGAAAAACTGTCCCATTGATTTTTTCCTAAATTTTGACGTTTAAAATAGCTACTCGCTACATCCTAACTGACGATTTCGACTTGTGAACCACCAAATTCGTGGTACTTTCGAAAAATTCATCTCGAGGAGCGGTTTTCTACTTTATTTAGGTCTTGTTATTGTATTTTTATAAAAATAATTTTTTTGAGATTTTCAAAAATTAAATTCGTTGTACTTCCGAAAAATTTGTTGTGCGGAGCAGTTTTCCGTCTTATGTGATTTTATTCGTTGTACTTTCGAAAAATCAATTTCGTGATACTTTCGAAAAGTTCGTCGGGCGGAGCGAACTTGAAATTTTTGGAGCACTTTTGAAAATTCAAACGACGGAGCCCAAAGGCGATTGACCGTCGTCCTCGAGATGAAAAATTTTTGGTAATTTTTACTAAAATATTTTTTTACGTAGATTTCGATTTAATATTAGGCCAAAGGTGTTTACAAATATTTTAATGGTTTTAATATAATTTTTTTCATGGTCTGATTTTACTTTTATAGTAAATTGGATATTTTTTCAAATGGATCGTTTTACTTGGTTCAATAACAAAATCACTGAACATAGGGTGAAGGAACCAGTGGCTGAACACCCTCCAGTAAATGAACATTTCCATAATTATTGCTTTATTTTAAGATTACAGTAGCGTATATTGCAGTTTTCTGTATTTTGTAACTAACTACTTAATATTAGATTTCGTCTGAGAGATGGCAGCACCGCTGTGCTTTGACATTTCTTAGCTAGTGTCTGTGTAAATGCAACCTGTTTAGCAAGTGTGGTGTTTTCATAAATAAGATTTACAAAGGTAGGTCGACCCAACTTTTATAAAAAGTTTTATATTGTGTAATTTTGACATTAAGAAATATAATTTTCATTTAGCGCTATTAGATATGTTCAAATTCCGTATTTTTGACAAGAAAACGTTGACTAACCTTAAAATATTATAATTTTCGCGGGTGTTCACTCTCTGGCACATAACTTTCTTCGAAACCCAGTGAATGAACGTGGTGTTCATTTACTGGAGTTTGAGCACTCCAATATTTCATTCTAAAATGACCTTTAATGTACATATTAATACGGTTATTTTTTAATTTTACTCGTTACATATAATTACTATTTCTAGAACCAGTAGTTGAACATGCGTTTTCGAAATGTTCATTTACTGGACTGAGTATTTATTCAGCTATGAACTAAGAACGCGTCAATGAACATATCTATTTTTCCATTAAAAAAATTGCTTTTGAAATAATTTTGAACCAAGTAGGTACATATTAAATAATTTTTACAGATCTCGACAATCGATACTCATTCAGTATGAGCAATAAAAGCAGATCATATCAACGATTTACTTATAGTGAAGAGGAGCTGCAAAAGGCTATTGATTGCATAAGAAATGGTGAAATGTCTCTGAATACAGCCAGTAAATCATTTAACATTCCAAAAGGAACTTTACACAATAAAATTAAAGGAAAAGTTCCTTTTGCAAGAAAAATGGGACCTGAACCAGTTCTAAAAAGAGAAGAAGATAGAATTGAGAAATGGATTTTAGATAAGGCTAAGCTAGGTTTCCCAATGCATCCTGAAGATGTTAAAGATGCCGTCCAAAATATACTGAAAAGCCTTGAACGGAAAAACCCGTTTGTGGATGACAGGCCAGGAAAAAAAATGGCTTAAATTATTCTTGAAACGGCACCCAACAATTTGTAAACGACAGACTGAAATAATCTCCAAAGCTCGTGCTTCCGTTACAGAAGGAATGATTCGATCATGGTTTACCGAATTAGAAAATTTTTTGACCCAAGAAAACTGTTTAGATGTTATTGCAGATAGTAGCAGAGTTATAAATTGTGATGAGACAGGAATGCAAACTTGTCCAAAAACAGGTGTATTGTTAGGACCTAAAGGTTACACTAATTTCTATGATGTGGCAAGTGGCAAAGAAAAAGAATCAATTACAGTTCTATGTACTTTTTCAGCCAGAGGAGATGTTTTACCTCCAATGGTTATATTTCCTTATAAAAGAATGCCAAATCATATTGTTAATTCTGTTCCTGAAAACTGGGCCTGGGGGAGATCTGACTCTGGCTGGATGGTATCAGCCACGTTTTTTGAATATACAACTAATGTTTTATATCCTTGGTTGGTTAAAAAGGGTACGAAATTTCCAGTCATTTTCTTTTTAGACGGACACAAGTCCCATCTTAGTATCGAATTATGTAACTTTTGTATTGAGAAAGAGATTATCCTCTATTGCCTTCCCCCAAATGCGACACATATAGTGCAACCTTGTGATGTCGCCATATTTGGGCCTCTTAAGATGTTTTGGAAGCAGATTGTACGGAAATATAAACAAAAAACTGGAAAAGATATCACTAGATCAAACTTTTGCACAATATTCAAGGAAGCTTTTGATAAAGCCGTTAAACAGGAGACTATACAAAACGGATTCAGAGTGTGTGGTCTTTTTCCTTTTTCAGCTGATTCTGTTGATTATACTAAATGTATATCAAAACGCAGACAGGAATTACAATCACCTAAAGTACAGGACATCACTAGTGATGACTACAAGATTGCTAAAAATGTCATTGAAAAAATAATTGGTCCAGAAAAAATCTCAGAATTCAAGCAAAAACGACACAACTCCAATCCTCAGAAAACTGCAGACTCCGTTTTTGATCTTTGGTTAATTTGTGATACACACGGTACGGAACAAGATAACACGTTCATGAATAATAATGAACAAAATGTAAACAACGGACAAAATGTAAACAACGAACAAAATGTTGATGAGATTATTGACATTTATTCACTACCAATAGATATAATCGATGATAATTATTCATGGCAAACCAATAATGAACATGAAAATATATCAAGTTTCATTGAAGAAAACCAAGCAAACGATATTGATGAAAGCTTGCTTTTGTTAGGCAATGACTTAAATGATCAAGATTTTGAAAAACTTAATGGCACCGAAAATGATGAAGATTTACTACTGACGCAAGAGTTTGAGAATGACAAAAACCTTAACATAACAGACAAAGAACATAATGAGAATAAAGACAACGGAGTGACGAAACAATACGAAGAACATCTGAATCAAGAAAATAATAACCAAGAATCATATGAACAGAAAGGAGATAAAGAAAAATGTGCCAAACTTGAGCAATATGAACATTCAAATCAAACAAATAATAAACATAAAGATGATGTGAATAAGGAAAATGAAGAATTTGGGAAAACGCAAGAGTCTTCTAACCAAATAAATATTAAAAATAAACCAGATGATGAACTGGCAAAAAATTTAAATCTAAATGTTCTTGACGAAAATGAAAAGAATATACTTAAAGATCGCACTAATGAAAATTTAGAGAATGTTTGGTCATTGCATTTGTCGTGGCCGAAAATCGACGAGAAATTAAATAAAGCAAAGCGAAAATCTGAGAAAATACCCTTTGCAATAACATCAAAAAGGTGGAAAGAAATCCAAGAAGAGAAATTGAAAGCTAAAGAACTTAAGGAAAAGCAAATAATGGAAAAGAGGGAGGAAAGAGCAAGAAACCAAAAAATTAAAGCTGACAGGAAAAGAAAAGCCCCTGCAATTAAAAAAACAAAATGGCAAAAGTGCCAAATTTGAAAAAAAGAAGAAATTAGAATCGGCTATTAACCAAAGTAGTTCCAATAATGAAAAATTTTCTGATGTGGAGACCAAGGAGACAAATCAGACAATAAAATATGAAGCAGGCGATTACGTAATCGTCGAATATGAAAAAATTTTATTTCCTGGAGTCATAACCGATATCGAAGAGGAGGAGCATGAAGTAAGTGCCTTACGAAAAAGAAACGATGGCACTTGGATATGGCCCAAACCAAAAGATCAAATTTGGTACCCTAAAAAGTCCATCATCAAAAAAATAGAAAAACCTGTTCTTAATGAAGAAACAAAAAGTTTTAATATACCCATATTTTGAAGTAGTAGGTATGCAATCAATAGTTCAACATATTTTATTATGTTTCAGTGTTAAGAAACATTTTTTTTTAAATACTGATGTGTTTTTAAATAAAGTTGTAATACTTTTTTATTTTTGTAGATTAATAAAATTTCGAAGTAATTATAGTTATTTGATTTTTGACCATTTTTGAGATTATATTTTACATGTTCAATAACTGGGTTTTCACTTTTCATTTATTGGAGTTGGTTGTTCATTTACTAGGGAAGGCATTGTTTTTTAATAAAAAGGGAAATAAATTATTTAAAAAGAAGGATATCTAATTTTTTAAATTTAAATCTAAATTGACTTAGTCTAATACATTTAAAAACAATGAAAAGTTAGAATTACATAAATTTACCATATTGCTAAATAACACCCAAACTTGGAATTACTGTAAACTGTTCATTTATTGGTGCCACCACCCTACCTACTTAAAAAATATTCGGGTCGAATTGAGAACTTGCCTCCTTTTAGAAAAGTCGGTTAAACATTGTCATAATTCTACAATTTTTAGACATTCAGATGCAATTTATCAGTATAATATAATTTGTATATGCTACATCAACTTCTATTGCCGAGTGTTACATTTCTTTAAATTGTATTGCGGATAATATGAATCTCAACTTTCTAGTCCCAAAATATGCACTAAACATATCAACTGCTTAACTCTGTGAGCAGTGAATATAAAATTTCTATTCATGTTACTTACCGCCGTACGTAGAATTGGTCAAGTTTTGAAAGGTTTCCTTCTCTTTGATGATAAAATCTCTGAGCATGCCAAATCTCAACGTCCCAGCAGTATTGAAACTGGGTTAGAATGTTCGATTACATACATACATATAATTCTTAAAATCGTATAACACAATATTGAATTTTATTTACAATTTACTTTTAAGAGAAATGAATTAATTCAAATTTAATACCAAACTATTCAGACTATGTCAAAGACTTTGGATAATAACTTGTTAATGCTGTCTACAACGGTTTCTCGAAATCTTATTTATTAAACTTTCAATTTTAATATACATTGTAAACATATTATTTTATTAAAGTACCATTTGCTTAGTTAAAATGAGATTGTAAAAACAAATAATTGTCGATTAACGCAGACATATGTCAGGAATACTACAAGGATATCATTTAGAACCATTGATATTATCTACTTTCCTTAGCAACAGTTTAACAATTGTGTTTTAATGAAGATTTAAAAGCATTAGACAAGTTCTGCTGGAGAGACCTACTAGAACATTGCATGAATCACAAAACATCTGTGAAGATGTTGATTGATTGATTAATTTACCAGCGTCAGGTGGGCATTGCTGCCGATTCCGGGCATCCTTGGAGGTTCGTTCCAACAGGCAGCCTGGTCGTCCGTCGAATAAACCCAACGGACGGCCAAACCGCGTGCCAGAACCAAATCTCGGATGTTTTATATACCGCCGCTGCATACACTGGGTTGGACATGGGATATGCTTGTTGTCAGCAGTTAGAGCCGCATGACGCATGGAGTGGGAATACAGAGTGGGAAGTGTAGTTGTTTGATGTTTCTTTTAAGTTTCCGTGCTTCTAGTAAGTTTCCATCTGTCATCATCGGCTGGGGTGTGCAGGTGTTTGCGAGATGCTTCTTTTCAGTTTCCATGCTTCTTTTAAGTTTACATCTATCGTCATCTTTTCTGTTTCTGAATCTGACATCTTTTATTTTTATTTTTATTTATTAACCGTTCCACAGGTAAATATCCATTTACTGTGAAGTTGCTGGGAAGGGACCTATCTCGCGGTAACAATATTTTTTGGGCATTATGAAAAAAAGGTCCGAAGGGATAGTTTGCACACCATGTAGGTATGTCGTTTCTTTGAAACAATCGATTTAAAATTAAAGTAATTACTTTCAACTGCCGCCCCTCAACTCCGGGCACTTTCCACTTCATTACCTACATTTTTTTCTCTGTTGTTTAATAAGCTATCCTGTGACAAGGATTAATTAATAAACCAATAAATAAATATCTTTTCAATTCTAATTTCCAATCTTTCAGTTTAAATAAGAAAATAGACTTCATTAATGAGCTAAACTAAATAAAAATTAAAGTAAACAATTAAAGTAATCAAAAACTTACTGTTTCATTCACATCTAGCTGGCTGTTGCTTATTTTATCTCATCCACTTGAAGAAGGGACCGAATCCATCCAGGTATAAATTTTACGGTCAAGCAGTACACTTTCTCGGGTTGTGTTGCTTTATTCAACCAACATAATTTAATCAAATATCAACTATATGACATAGCCAGGCTCGTGCTAATTTATATCAATCAATGCAGAATTGCTTACGCTTTAATTCAATACAATATCGACGTTCTGTTGTCGCTCTATCCGGATTTATCTCAAAACGTCTGTGAAGATGTTGTGAATAAAAAGAAGAAATAAGTTCTGGAGAGCAAATATAAGTTCATTAGGTCCTAATAGTACATTACATAATAAGTGTTGTATGAAGCATATTACGCACGAGTGGGAAATAAGTTCTGCAGAGCAAATATAAGTTTATTAGGTCCTAATAGTACATTACATAATAAGTGTTGTATGAAGCATATTACGCACGAGTGGGTACTTCCATGAGTGCGTAATTACTTTACAACTAGAATTATGTACTATACTTTACCTACGATCATATTTTTTTAAATTGAAAGACAACTTTGTATATTTTTAACTCAGCAAATATTGTCAGTTTTGACAGCGTTTGAAAATGAAGTAGGCGCATTTGTACATTTAAATTCCTCGTCAGCGATGTGAGCCGTTTTCCAAATTAAGTGTAAAAGAGATTGGTAGATTCTCATTGCTGTATAGTCCATAGAAATGTTACAAAATTTTGGACGAACCTTGCATTTTGGGTAGGACAAGATTTTTTCTATTGATGTTTACGGGGGGGTCGGTGTGAGTATAACACTCGATTTTCGGAGTTAGAAGTCCCCCATTTGGCCGCCATCTTGAAAAAGGGGGCGTAAACAGTTTTTCCGCGATGTCTTGAGAACCGTAAGTCTCACAAAACATTTTCTCAGACTTTTTTTGTAGAGAACTGAATTCTCTAAAATCTTACAGTAAAATTGAAAATGAAAAAGTATATAATAAAATTTTCAAGTAAAATATCATTTAAGGGTTATAACTTTTTTCTATTGATTTTATGGAAAATACACATCAGATGTTAAATAAAATCAATAGAAAAAAGTAATAACCCTTAAATGATATTTTTTTTCAAAATGTTAGTCTATTTTTAATTATAACTTTTTCATTTTCAATTTTTCGATAAGAAATATCTAGACGAAGATTGTAGAAAATCCAATTCTCTACGAGAATAATTGTTTACGTTCCCTTTTTCAAGATGGCGGCCAAATGGGGGGCTTTTAACCCCGAAAATCGAGTTTTATACTCACACTGACTCCCCCTAAACATCAAAAGAAAAAAATCTTGTCTTACCCAAAATGCGTGGTCAATGTAACATTTCAATGGACTAATAGGGCACTTTTCAATATTCACCGTTATATCCACCAGTTGAAGAAATCGGTTAGAAACATTTTATACAGGTAGATGGTTTCGTGCGGTTGGTTAAACATTTTGAAACACTTTCAATTCAATTTACCAGTTATTTTCATAAGTTTGACATTTGTTTTTGTTTATTCATAAAATATTGAAAATAACCTTGTGACCGTTATGTTTAAAACTTCTGCCGTGTTTCTAGGTTTCTTTTTACCAATATTGGCAATATTTCGTTGCTTTTTAACTTGTCTTAATATACTTGCGATATGGAGAATGCTAGTAAGCGAATGTAAAACGTTTTTACTCTTAAAGAAACTTTGAATGTTAACTTTATTTAACTATACGTAAGAAAACATGACTTTCGAGTGATTAGTAATTTCTATAAACTTATTAAATTTTTAACATTTTAGTTAATAAACTAATCGTGGATGAATGGGCTTAGCGCAAATGCAAGAAATTCAAAAAAAAACATTGAAATATAACATGACCAACATTAATTATAAAAGAAACAAATATTTTCTATTATAAAAAACCAAATCATCTCAATGCAGATGAAAAAAAACAAGAAAATATACAGGGTGGGCCATTGATAATAGGGCATAGTGCAGGGGTAGATTCAAATATACTTTAGTAAAATTTTGCTGTGGAAAAAGATACAGAGTATATGAAACAAAGTGTATTTATTGTTAAAAGTACAAAACATAAGGGGAAAACAAAATCGTAATAAGAGCGTAAACTCTTTCTCACATCCTTATGAACCAATGCAGTATATTCATGGTATTGAGATAAATACATAAGTCAAAAGATTGTGCAAAATAAGAATCTATTAGAAAACCCAAAAATAACATAAAAGTTGACTTAATGACATTAGTATTTATTATATAAACTTTCCCCCCATGCAAAAACCCCATTGCTGCAACTTAGAGTAAATTTTCGATGTGGTCTCCACCTACTTCTATGCCTTTTCTAATTCTTTTCATAAAAGATTTTCTTGCATTAAAAAATACATTTTCTTGTCCTCTAATAAAATTGGTTGCGTTTTATATTTTGTCCCACAGTTCTTCTATTGAAGGATTTCATATGTCCCCACACATAATAATCATAAGGATTATATTCAGGACTCCTTGGTGGCCAAGCAAACTCACTTCCTCGACCGATCCATCTGCGTGGGAAAGTCTCATCAAGATAATTCCTGACTTCAATGGGGAAATGAGGGGCAGCTCCATCTTGCATAAACCACATTCTGTTCCGTATGTCTATCATGAAAGCATGTAATATATCAGCAAGAGTATTTTGATGAAAAAACAGAAATTACTGTCCATTTAAATTTGGAGGAAGGACAAATGGTCCCAATAACCGATCGCCGATAATACCACACCAAACGTTAATTTTAAATTCGTACTGAAAATGCCTTTCTTTAACGGCATGTGGATTTTCTACTTCCCAGTAATGGGTATTTCCCCAGTTAAAAATTTCGATCCCTGTTGTGTTTATTTAGAATAAATTGACAAAATTGTAACCTTTGTGGAAGATTTCTTCGACGTAAGTTTTGTACAGGAATGAAATGATATGGGTAGAAGCATTCTTTGCGTAAGACTCTTAGAACAGACTGTTTGCTCACCCCTATTGTCGCTGATAAACGACTTGAGGTGACTTGAGGATCTTCATCCACACGAACTAAAATTTCTAGTTCTTGATCTGAAGTAATTCGTTTCGGTCGTCCTATATCACTTTTATTGCGAAATGAACCCGTTTCTCCCAAACGACGTAACAGATCTTTGAAAATCTTATGGTCTGGCTGTATTCTATTTGGATATTGAAATGAGTATCTCCTCGCTGCAGCACGTCCGCTAAAAATTTTTTGTACTTGAACAAATATCATATCCCTCATTTCCGTATTTGAAAAATTATTAAGAACAAAATAAAATGATTAAATGAGGTACATGACAGAACTAAAACGTAACCAAAGCACAGTTTTCAATAAGTACACTTTGTTTCATTAAATTTGAATTTGTTTTTCAAAAAATTATTCAAATGTTTAACGGCAATTTCCTCGAAAACGGTTGGAGTTATCAAGTTCTACCAACTGTACCTTTTATACGTGAAATTGACGCACTCATCAGATTTTCTGGTCAGAAGTACCACAACGTTTCGTCCAAAAAAAATATGAAAAAATGCATCATCATATGCAGGTCCTGCGGCGCCCTCTATGATCTAACGTGACGTAATTCATAAATTATTGTTTCTTAGAATAAAAAAAATTCCGCTAGCAAATTTGGCGAACATCAGTCAAGTGGCTGTTGAATTAATGCAAAAAAAAAACAATTTTGACACCCTGTAGCTTCTTCCACAGCAATATTTTGCTAATACATATTTGGTTATATCCTCATATTTTGGCCCAAAGAATGTACCCCTGCACTATAGCCTATTATTAATGGTCCACCCTGTATAACTATAGTAATAATGGAAAAAAATCAGTCTGTTTTAGTCAGAGCCTTAGCTAATTTTAATGTAACACTAGTTTCTTATCTCTTTTTAATTCTTTCTCCTCCTCCCATTTTTGCAGAACAAAATAAATGAAATTTTTCGATAAATACAGAGGTTTCCAGGACTCCATTTTAATATTTAAGTCATTAATAAATAAACAAACTTCACACTAAAACAACAAAATGAAAGTGAGGTTATTAGAAACACCGAGATTCTACCATTCTAGGCACAAACATTAGTGCATGCGGTTCCTCCTTGGTTGAAACAGCTAAGCTCACCGACAAATTTAGAAACAACTTATTTTTGGTGGCCAGTTAAGTTTGAAACATTGTCGGTGAGGAACTGGTTGAGATCGGTGTACTTACTGGTGAATGTTGAAAAGTACCCGTACTGACCATAAGTGGTGATCGATAGAGGTGTGCACACTATCATGTTTTTATATAAACCATATTTTATTATGACTTTAAAGTGAAGTATTATTAAAATTTTGTTTTAAGTACACAAAGATATGGAGTTGTATAAGATATCGAAATTGTAATATCCAGTGGCGGGCCTCTAGCCACGGGAGTATCAGGAACATTTGATCACCCCCTGAAGTGAAAATAATTAATTAATTTCCCTTGAAAATAAATTGGAACCATCTTGCATGTTTTTCTAAATTACAAAGGAATTGTCACTTCCTAAACTCCGATGAGAATCCCCACAATTTATTTCTGCCTACCCAGTAAATATATATACGTTTCTAAAACGTATTCTGAACATTGTGTCGTTTAATAATTCGTCTTATGTTAGAAAATTAACGGTTCTTTTATGGTTAGAAAAACAGAAGTCTGTAGAAGCGTTAAATATACGCGACTTTTCACAAAAAATGTTCGTAGTGCTTTTTATAACATTAAATTAAGGTTATTTAAATGGTTAAATAATGCTATTCTGTTAGACGTTCATAAAACGTCCAAACGAACAAAATAATTCTTTGAGGTCAAACAAAACGTATTTGTGAGGCATTTAAATTACGTAAACTAGTAATACATACAAAACGTGTTGTAAACGTTTCCAGTCTATCGTGTCAATGACGGCTTGTTTGGATTAAGTAATCCTATTGGTGGATAATAATGACATGCTATATATGTACCTATCGAGTACTTGTTTGCAAAAGTTTGTCAGTTGCTTATTCATCTCCATATCAGCATAGCGAGTTGACATAATTTGTTAGTTGTTGGTTAGTTTTAACAAACAGGGTGTTTCATAAGTAGACGATCAAACGAAGTAAGGTGATACAAAGGTTATACAATTGCTAATGCCTGCAAAAATTATTTCAATCGCGTAGTGTCAAAAGTGTAAAAAAATGATATAAGCAAAATGTGTTGTTTGGTTGCTTTATTTTTTAGGGAAGTTTTACGCGAGTACATTTTTCCAATAAAAGCATTTTCTTGGCCTCCGTCGTTTCCTGATAAATAAAAAATAGTTTTGTCCTCAAAAAATGTAAGTTAATTTTTATGTGATGCTGACAGAAAGAGTATGTATTACAGGAAGTTGAAATCAGGAAAAGTTGTATATTTAATGTAATTAAGTACAACACTTGGGGTTATTGACAACAGATCTTTGTCATTTTTTCGCGTTTGTTAAAAAAAAATCACTACTTCCAGATCCAGATTTTCCATTCAACTATCTGTAAAGGAAATTATCTTGACTCTATTTGCACTCCAGTATGTGGAAATAATTGGTGATGAAAGTTTAACAATTTGAGGTGTCGGTTTCTAGCCTATACTCCAAAAATTAAGGCTTTGGACTCTTATTAGCTTCCTCTACTTATTATCAACAAATTTACAACTTTCGTGGTAAGAAAACATCGATAAGGTGATTCTCTGAATTTAGTAATATGTGATATACGTCAACAGCATACGATTTTCATGGGGTTCAAAAGTCGATTTTCCAAAAAATGTATTATCGATTTTTTAGAAAAAAAATAGTGAGGTGTTCTTAATCAGCACCTTTAAAAACCTCTTCACTATACTTCCACATCCACTTAGTGGAGTGGAAGTATAGTAATAGTAAAAAAAAATCAACAATTTTTCTTGTTGAAATAGATTTAGAATATCATGAGACGTCGAAATTTTAAATTTGAGCGAAAAAGAAAATTTCTGTTTGTCGGTTTTGTCCGCACGATTTCTCTGAAACGTTTGGAGATATTGACTTGAAATTTTGTACACGTATGTGCTATAACGAGATCTGGAACTAAATCTTTTGAACTTATCCGGTGAAGGGTTGGGGGGTAAATAGTGGTAAATAGGAGAAAATAAGTAAAGCATGGTAATAGAATAAAAATTTGAGATTTGGTGACATTTTTCACCCCCTCCACCATCCGTACTCCATTATTAAAAGGGTTGATAAAATAAAATTGAGATTTTCACTTGAAATTTTGTACACGTATATATTGCAATGAACGTCTCATTGAGATAATTTCATTAGCGTATATGCTAGAACTCGACGCCTCAATTTTTTTTATGGCATCTATCCCAAATATTATTAAAATTCTCTGACCAATTATTTCCACATACTAGAGTGCACATATAGCCGGTAAGTTTTCCTTTAAAGAGATTTGGATGTAAAATCTGTATCTGGAAGTAGTGATTCATTAGTGACACTACGCGATTTTAGATAAAAACACAAATTAAAATTACTTTTAAACCAATATATATGGTTATTTTGATTGGAAATGACTTATCCCATCACCTCACTTTGATCATCCACTTATGGGACAATCTGTATTCTATATTACATTATTAATTGTAATGCATCTTTGTTTATTAACCACATCGTTTTCTTTACTTTATCTCCTGATATTAAACAACCATTTAATTCTTATATCAACTACTTGTAATTACCATTGAGAGCCTAAAGTTAGGTAATTATTGTAGAAGAATATGATTAAATGGGAGATCGTTTTGTGCTATTTTGACATTTTTTTAGTAAAATGACCATCATATTTTATTATTTACTAATTTCCATTTTGTTTGTCGATCTCTGTTATATTTATTTCCAGACTTCTAAAAGTAAAACATTTCTAAGACACCCATTATATTAACACTTACTCTTAACACTTTTAATTATATAGATTCTAAATTTTGGCATTGGATATGATGTTTTTAGAAAACTGCATCAAGACAGTGTAAACAGTGTCTTAATAATTCTTAACTGTTGGAGTTATGTCTAGAGTTTAGGAATTTAGCAATAAAAATAACAACGATATGGGCTAAAAAGGAAAAAATGTGTTTTTTTACATCTTATAAACTGACAAGTGACATTATTTTTTAAAAGATATTCGGAATTGTCATAATACGTTTCAAAATGTTCGTCACTTAAACGCATTTTTATCGTAACCGTCAGAACTGGGAGACAGTGGAACGCAAAACGGTTCAAAATGAACGATAGAAAGAATGTTGAAAAGTACGTCTACTAATACTTTTTTGAATCGTTAAAATTACAACATGCAAAGACCCTAGAGAAACGTTTCCGATTTACTTTACATTAACTAAAAACATTAATGATACGTTTATACTTTTGTTATTTGAAACGTGTAATACTACATCTTTAAGTTGATTGTACACAAAAAAATACGTATTTTTAAAATGACATTATAACCGATTTTCTAACGTATGTGTATTTACTGGATACAGGCCTGTCTAGTGGGTGTTTCAGACCTTAAAATGTTATTGAGTATTTTCAATAAGACTATGGTAAAATAGGTATTCACTTTGTACTTAATCTCAATGATACCACGTAGTAGCACAGTGCACTGTATTCGAACAAAAAATAGGTATTCGCAGTCGGCGACGTCCGACTGCAACTTATACGCATTTAACTGATTTCCACTACTCTAAACCTATTTTACCAAACCCCTACTTCGTACTGGTGTAACTGTACATATATTTAAGCTGCTCGCATTGTAGGTACATCGATCCATAGTTATTCATCCTTTTAGAAAAATGATGATACGGCAAAGTTCACTATATCTTAAAGATTTTACCCGACCTGGCTTTGAACCAGACCCGTATGGGTGAAAGGACACATCTCCGTGTATAACATTACCGAGCTGAAATTGTTCCTTGAAAAGGACAATTGAGGCATAGCGATTTGTTAGAAAAAACCAAGCGTCAGTTTATTAGTCCACATTTGAACTGATGTTTGTTAAAGTATTTTGAATTGAACAGGGTAGTTTACGATTATTAAAAGTATTTGTTTCAATCAGCTGTACTTTCTTGGACAGTTGCCATGAGAGAAAAATTGTGCTATACATTTTTCAAAAATAGTTCAACTGTTTTCAAAAGTTTTTTAGCGCAAGTTTTAATTCAAAAGAACGGTCACTAAAAATTATGAAATAAAACATCGTCTCTCACTTAATTGATCCTTATTAATAGCGCAGTAAAGGAAGACCACAAAAACGATAAGACATGCATAGTTTTGTAACAGCAAAATTGTGATGTCATACCTTATAGGGTATCTGAGGTTTGGACTTTCAAAGCCCATTGCGTTTCCTTTTATAAACAATTTTGTTTTTTGGGCAGCGGTTTTTAGTACGTACATATTATACAAAATTGAATACGCTAAAAATCGTTTCTTTTTCATTTTAACGCCCAGTGACGTCAAGAGTTCCGATCGGCTTCAAACTTTTAGAAAATATACCTTTTGGTAAAAACAAAGCACCCTAAAATTATTGTGCCCAAATATTGAACCTTGTGTACACAAATGAATTTGTTATCTGAAATTTGAATTGCCACCATTTTGTGAAATTAAGTCTAAAATGGATCTATTTTTTCAAAATGTAGATCTCGATGCCAGCTTTTCGATGACATTAAAAACAATTTACTTGGCTATTTTTTGGTATTTATCTATAAGCCAAATGACAACAAATGGATTTTTTCGACCATTTTGAAAACACTTTTGAAAAATTTTCATCAGAGAAGAAAGAGAATTACGAGAACTTTAATTAAAAAAGAAGAGTTCATTCTCATCTCTCTGAACTCAAGATATTTAACTTTTAGCATTATTGCCAATTGTTAATTAACACATGCGTATTTTTGGCTCATATTTGAACTGTATCATTTTGAAACATATTTACTTCATATGAAACATTCAGAAAACATTTTTAACTTATAAAAACTAATTTTCAAGCATTTACATTTCATTGTTGTTAATTAGCCAGAACAGCTTTTTAAAAATGCTATTTATCTTTTTACAAGATGCTAAAAGTTAAATTTCTCGGTTCAGATAGTCGAAAATTAACTTTTTACTTCCCTCGCATACCCTCCGAGATTTTTTCGGTTTTCACGTTTCAGATCATGTAGATTACGAAATTATAGGTTTTTTAATTCCGTCTGCCTGTCTGTCAATCTGTTGGTGCATTAACTAAAAGAACTACTCGATAAAGAATAGCCAAATGTCAAATGGTAGGTAGCTGACGCTACTGCCAGCGAAGGAATGGTTAGACTTTCACTGGAAAATATACAGAGTGGACCTTCTAAAGAGAATAGATTATGAAAAAAAAAATGTTTTCGCTCTAATTTAAAATTTCCACGTCTAACCCTATTTAAAAAAATTAATCTGAATTGAAAATTTTCTTACCACTGGAATAAACGGAAAAAAATTTTTACCTCAAATTTAAAATTTCCACATTTCGTGACATTCCAAACCTATTTAAAAAAAATAAATAAAAATCAAAAAGAAAAAACATTTTTCAAATCTTTTCCAAACATTTTTTATATTTTTTTCCCACTATACTCTAGAATAAATGATGAAAAAAATTTTATTTTCCTCAAATTTAAAATGTTCATGTTTCATGATATTCTAAACCAGGAGTGCCTCAAGGCTCTATCCTAGGTCCACTCCTATTTCTTATATATGTAAAGGATTTCTCAAATTATATGACAGGGACAGGTATAACAGAGTTAAATGAAATTAATGCCTCAGCTCAAACTTGTGCTGACGTCTGGTTCGCCGCCAATAGATTGTCTCTTAACAAAGATAAAACATTACGCTTTACGTTAAGAAATTCTATAGATGATCAACCCACAAAATTTCTTGGTATAATTTTAGACAAAGGCTTAAATTGGAAAGACCACATCAATATGGTAGCTAACAAATTGTCAAGTCTGCTATTTCTGCTGCGTAAAATAGCTTCATATGTTCCAATAGAAATAAGTCAAATAGCACATATCGGACTATTTCAAACACAGTTGTCTTATGGTGTACTTATGTGGGGAAATTCGACTGAATGGAGTAGAATATTTTTATTACAAAAAATGGCAATTAGGGTAATGGCTAATAACACATCACGTGTTACTTGCAGGCCCCTATTTGCTGAATTAAAAAATTTAACATTCCCGGCATTATGTATATATCACTGTCTAAACTACATAAAGAAAAATGAACAACAGTTTCAGAAAAAAAGTATCAACCATAAATATCAGAATAGAAAATCCAACGAATTAGTTCTCCCCCAATACAGACTAGAAAAAAAACATATTTTTTTTTTGTATGTGACTATAAAAATATACAATCAACTGCTTAACAAAATAAAGGAATTATTATTCTCCAGATTCAAAATAGAGCTCAAAGAAATACTCACCACTCTAGTACCATACAGTATCGAAGAATATTTTCATAAAGTATTTGACATACCATAAAAATATAATATTGCCTTATTATAAATTTGTAAAAGTAGTGTATGTGATTGTCATTTAAGCCCTAAGTGTGTCTTCTAAAATATTTGATATGTATTTCTTGTGAGTTTTATGTATGTCTGTTCTTTATATACCTTGACAATGCTAAAACTAATTTAAAGTTACTTAGCAAATAAAGCCGTTTATTTTTATTATTACTACATTTCAGAAAAATCAAAATTTTTTTACCACTGGAATAAATAAAAAAAATAATTTTTAGCTCAAATTTAAAATATCCACGTTTCATAACATTACAAACCTATTTAAAAAAAAACATTTTTTAAAATTTTTTCAAAGGAAAGATGATGGAAAATAATCTTTTTGTTCTAATTTGAAATTTCCACGTTTCATGACAGTCTAAACTTATAGAAAAAAAATTGAAATTTTTTTTACCATTGTAAATACATAATGGAAAAAATATTCTTTTTGCTTGAATTTAAAATTTCCACGTTTAATGACATTGTAAATCTATTTCAGAAAAAGAATGTTTTTGTAAAGGTATTTCCGCAAAGCTTCCACATTTTTCACCTTTTATTTATTAAATATGAGTTTCTCCTGTCGGATGACCACTTTCTATATTTTTTTGACCAAAAGTTATCAAGTTTTCTTTGTAATAATAGTGATAGCTCCATTCCGATTATTATTCTTATATGTGTTTTTGTAATTAATAT
The DNA here is from genome assembly GCA_963583905.1 of Stenurella melanura. Classification (NCBI taxonomy): domain Eukaryota; kingdom Metazoa; phylum Arthropoda; class Insecta; order Coleoptera; family Cerambycidae; genus Stenurella; species Stenurella melanura. The sequence continues at coordinate 18,700,750 of OY757309.1, forward strand.
TTTTTAGAGTATCCGCCCTGTATAATAAAGAGGGAAGTTCTATGTAAATATCTTTACCGATTCATTTCTTTTAAATTAAAGTTCTCGCAATTCTCGTTCTTTTCTGACAGACTTTGCAAGATTTTTTTCAAACTGGCCGAAATAATCAATTTGTTGTTTGTTATTTGGTTTATACATAAATGCCAAGAAGAGATCGTGATCTAAATTTTGAAAACAAATTGATCCATTTTGGACTTAATGGCACAAAATAACGTGCAATTCAAATGTCAGACAGCAAATTCATTTGTGCACACAAGATTCAATATTTGGGCACCAAAGTTTCAGGGTGTTTGTTTTCAACAATAGGTATATTTTTATAAGTTTGAAGCCGATCGGAACTTTTGACGTACCTAGGCGTTAAAATGAAAAAAAACGCTCTTTTATTTAATTTTGTATGATATGTACATACTCAAATGACCCAAAACTAAGGCAGATTTGTTGGAATTTTAATTGCGAAGGTTTTTGGTTTTATGTTTTTCCCCATCGGACCTCTTGAACAAAAAAACAAAATTTTTTATAAAAAAAGACGCAATAGGCTTTAAAAGTCCAAAACTCAAATATATACTCCTGGTGATACCCTAAAAGCTTGACATCATAATTTTGCTGTTATAAAACTATACACATCAATGTCCTTTACTCCATTATAACTAATATGCATATTCGGGTCGGTTCAAAATACATTCGATTTTAGTATTTATTCATTTTTACAACGATCTCAATATCGATATTAGGTAGGTAATAAAGTTGAATTAATCCGGCGATGGTGACATTTCATTTCATAATTTTTAGTGACCGGTGTTTTAAAGGCAATTCAGTTATTTTCAATTTTCTTTCCACCCGTCTTAGTGGCCCCTTATGTGGTTTCTAAAAAGTAAAAGATAATATCCGTTGTTTGATTCTTTGAGCTTAAACACCAGATACGTTATCAGAAAATCCTCAAATACCTGTGTAGGTATCTAACTTTATGTAAGTCTGCAATAGATTTGCAATTATGACATTCCTATTGGATTCGCCATTTTGAATTTTTAAATTTTGACATCAGATTCGGTATCATTATTCCGAAAATACATAGCTACTAATTTTAATGCAGTTCCGATAAAATTGTTTTTGTGACCACTGGTACATTCGCCAAATTATCGAATGGATTCCGAGATTTTCCTATTTTTGCTCACTTTATACTACTAGACATAATTATGCCTAATGATGAAACTAATATAAAACCACCTCGAGCCATGCTCTACAGTTTGTAAAAACTTGCATTGAAATCGCTCAATCCATTTCAAAGTAGTGATTGAACAAAAATAAAAAATAAGAAAGAAAGACATACATACGGGTCGAAGTGAGAACTTTCTCCTTTTTAAAAATGGGTAAAGTCCATTTAAAAAATTGGTAATTGTTTCAAATTTCACAATTGTCTTTGGTTTAAAATGTTTTATAATTATCGAAGGATCGAAGTTAAGTTGCCCTAAATTCTTATAAACTTAATTTTTTATTAAAAAACTTTTTTCGAATGAAATTCAAAAAACTTTATCCCGAATGAAATTCAGGTGCAGAAGGTATGTCTAAACTACCCGTTAAAATACTTTGAAATTATAGATGAGACTAAAATATATTTCAAAATGCAAAAGTTTACGTGATAGTCCCTTCAAATCAGAAAAAATTAAAGACATTTTTCCACAGCTATGAGACCTGTAAAAAGTGAAGGATTTAGGTTATCTGAACATGATTTTCACCCCCCCCCCCGCAAAAATGGGCGGTTTTTGAGAAATATATACATATACAATATGAATTTTAACGCTTTTTCGCACTTTTCTCTATTTTGAGGAAAAACTATCCATTTTGGTAAAAAATATCAAGAGAGTAAAGTTGTAGAGCATAAAATTTCTTTTGTCTCTAGTTTTGCCGCTAGAGGGCGCGAAAGAAAAACATAAACAAACTTTCGCGTCCTCTAGCAGCGAAACTATGCGGAAATAGGACAGAAACGTAGAAGCTGAATTTGGGAAATTTTATGTTCTACAACTTTGCTCTCGTGATATTTTCCAATAAAATGCATAATTTTGGCTGAAAATCAAAAATGGCGCAACAGTCTATGTACATATTTCTTTTACGCCATCTAGCAGTGAAATTACACGGAATTCAGACAAGAACGTAGAAACAAAATTTATAGGATATTCTATGCTCTACAACTTTGCTCTCCTGATGTTTTTCACCAAAATGCATAATTTTCTTTCAAAATATAGAAAAGGGCGAAAAGCGCTAAAATTCATATATATGTATATATTTCTCAAAAACCACCCTGTTTTAGAACTGCGGGGGGTGAACATGATGTTTAGACAACCCAAATGTTTCACTTTTTACAGGTCTCATAGCTGTGGAAGTTTTTCCATAAAACAGCGATTTTTTGACTAATTTTAAGGGACTATGGGGTTCTGGACCAATTTGCAATAATCCTGGTGTGATTTAAACTAATAATTTGTAATGAAGCATCCTAAAGTCATACCTCATTACTAAGAAGTTTCAGTGTAGTGCCGTGTGCACATTTGCCACACGACGGCGATTCATACTCGATATACTAAATTTGCACACCGCCCGACTCCGACCGTCTCAAAAAGGAGGGATAGTTTCGTGTATAAAAGCCCAGCCGCGGATCGAGAAGAGCACTGTGTACATCTCTCCGTAAACTGCCGATGGCGCGCTGAGCCGAAGACACTTTGCTGATTTATGCACCAAGTGACGTGACTCTCCGGAGCGAATATATCTTGACCTAGAAAAGTTCTACGGCGCGTTGAACCGAAGAACGGACCTTGTGCCAAATGTTATTTAGTCCAGCGATGTCCCGTCGTCCCGACGAAACCGACACGGAGCAAATATAAATTAACAGAGGAGTGACCCGGCGAGTTGAGCCGATAGCTTGCTCGGGTTGACGGTTATTAGCCCGCCGCCGTTTCCGCCGCCAAAACCCCTACTCGTCGCATCACTGCATTACACTCTCGTCGTCTCTCTCATTCATACGATTTAAATGTCACCTGATTACCAATAACCGTAAAAGATACGGACCTGAAACCGATAACCTGTAACTATTGTATATTATGTAAACCTGCATATTTTACCTGTTGAAGATAATAAAATTGTTAATTTTGATTGGGTTGTCTTATTAAACTAATCTGGATCCTGAACTAATCTCCGACTCCAGCTACCCAGAGCAAAACACCGTTACATAATTTGGCGCCCGAGCAGATTTTAGGACATTAGTTCATTCCGGATAACCCAAAAGGTGACATTGACAAACGAGAGATAGACAAATCGAAAGAGTGTAACATAATTTAACACCCGAAACAGATTTTAAAAGGTAGATTTACTCCAGACAACCCAAAAGGATACATTTATACTAAGAGAGAGATAGTAAGATATTTAGAGGGAGACACAAAATATTCCAAGCCATAGAAATGAGTTTGTCAGACACAGATGGTGCTTATGGACTAGAAGTCGCAGATACCACAGTAGGATGGATATATAAATTAAAGAAAGATGAACTACTAGTAGAATTATCCAAGTACGGCGCAATTACAACTGGAACAGTGGAAGAACTCCGAAGTAGACTAAAAAGTTATTTACGTAGCGAGGCAGCCAAGAAAGTTGATGCCACGCCCACCCAAATAAATCCTACAATACCAGACAGGTCATACATTATACCAACACCCATGGGTACGGTTTTAACTGAAGTTCGCAAATGGAACGTTCGTTTCGACGGCAGAAAAGACGTTTTCTCATTTCTAGAACGTGTAGAGGAGCTACAGTCTGGATACAATTTCAATGATGAACAAATGCTACGAGCCCTACCCGAACTACTACAAGGCGATGCATTATTATGGTACAGAAATAATAAAACGTCCTGCAATACGTGGGATCAATTTGTCACAAAGTTAACAGCATTTTACGCACCCTCAGATTACCATTTAAAGTTGGAAGACGAAGCAAGGCTCCGTGTACAAAAAGACAACGAAAATATAAAAGATTATGTAGTAGCAATCCAAACTCTACTGCGGAGGCTTAAAAATATCACTCCAGAACAGAAGTTATACCGAATATACTCAAATTTAAAACCAGAATACCGAAAATATATCAAACGAACCGATTTCCAGACACTCGATCAATTAATAACCCTAGCAAATGAACACGAAACTGTTTGTAAAGAAGAAAAGACAGCCAAACAAAATTTACAAACAGGCACACCAAGATTAGGTTTTAATTACACACCAGACAGATATTATCAAGCACCGAATTATAGAAATAATTATGGAAACAACACACAAAACCACAATAGGCCGGCCACCCAGAATTATTCTAGATCACAAGATCAGGTACAGAGACAAACCGCCGCCGAGTACCCCACAACACAAAGCAATTCTAGGAATAACACACAAACAAATCCCAGGCACAGCGTAGTTAATAACTACAATAGAAATACAAACTGTTGGCGTTGTGGAGGCCAGGGTCACACCCGAGATAACTGTACAAACACACCCAAAATATTTTGCTCCCGCTGCGGACAACTAGGCATATTTTCCCGTGATTGCAGCTGCAAAAATGAGGCCTCGGGAAACGGCAATATGGCTGCCCTGCCTCGCGAACAGTCCAGCCAGTAAACAACTTCCCCGCGGCCACCGTCCAAACTCCAGTTTTCAATGTCAACGACCGACTGAAGCTCCCGATACAAATCGGAACCGAACACTTTACATCGCTACTCGACACGGGCTCAACCCGCTCTTACATAGGGGACGCTGTATACACGAACTGCAAAGCAAACTTACTAGAAATAAATTGTACCGGACATAATATTAAACTGGCGGATGGAACTGAAACACAAGTAAACAGAGAATTCAAATTAAATTACTACACAACAGGACTTCAATTAACCGATAATTTCTTGTACTTGCCAAATTTAACTTATGATATTATTTTGGGGATGGACTTTCTAAGGAACCATCACGTTACCATTGATTTTAAATTACTAACAGGGCAAATTATGGGAAATATGATAGACTTTAATCAGAAAATAGAAGGAACAATACCGCTCTCTCTAATTCAGCCCTCAGATAACGAAAAACAGATCCTGTCAAATTTTTTACAAGTCGAACTTCCGAAATTTGAGACAATTCAAGGTGTTACCCCACTAACACAACACAAAATTAGACTCCTGGACGACACGCCGATTAAACAGAGATACCGCCCATTAAACCCAGCCATGCAAAAAATTGTTAATACCGAGTTAGACAGAATGTTGGAAGAAGGTGTAGTAGAACCGTCTAAAAGCCCGTGGAATTCCCCAATTGTCATGGTAAAGAAAAAGGACAATAAATATAGATTTTGCATAGACTTCCGGAAAGTAAATGAAGTTTCGATGAAAGATGCTTACCCATTACCTTTTATAAACGCCATTTTAGACAAATTACGAGAAGCCCGGTTCATATCTACTTTAGATTTACGCTCCAGCTATTGGCAAATATCTTTGACAAATGAGAGTAAGCCAATAACCGCATTTACGGTACCCGGAAGAGGGTTATTTCAATTTAAAGTTTTACCTTTTGGCCTCCATTCAGCCCCTAGCACATTTCAAAGACTCCTGGACCAGATTATAACCCCTGATCTGTCATATGCATTTGCGTACCTGGACGACATCGTCGTAGTAAGCAAGACATTTAACGAACATTTACAACACTTACAAGAAATATTTCAGCGTTTAAAAGATGCAAACCTACAACTAAATCCAGATAAATGTACTTTCTGCAGAAAAGAACTAAGATACTTAGGACACCTGGTAAGTGAAGATGGCATTAAGACAGACCCCGAAAAAGTAAGTGCCATTGTGGCAATCCAGCCTCCAAAGAATGTCAAACAATTACGACGTTTTCTTGGCATGACTTCCTGGTATAGGAGATTTATAAAGTCATATTCGGACACTGCCGCACCCTTAAACAAATTACTGAGGAAACATATCCGCTGGAAATGGACATCAGTTGAAGAAGAGGCTTTCACAAAACTCAAAAATGCATTAACAACGGCTCCTGTACTCAGCTGCCCCGATTTTACGAAAACTTTTTATCTCCAGACAGACGCATCTATACAAGGACTTGGTTCAGCACTGCTACAGAAAATTGACAATCAGGACCGTATTATAGCCTATGCAAGTCGCTCCTTGTCAGACGTAGAAAAAAAGATGTCAGCCGTGGAATTAGAATGCTCCGCCATACTCTTCGCAATCCGGAAACACATTAGTTACATACAGGGATATCATTTTGTTGTTGTAACAGATCACCAGAGTTTAAAATGGTTATATTCCACAAATCCCACCAATGGACGACTGGCTCGATGGGTAATGGAATTACAACAGTACGATTTCGAAATAAAATACAGAAAAGGAGTATTAAACAAAGTGGCAGACGCACTTTCCCGCCAGCCAGTTATCACCGAAGAAGGAAATAACACAGAGGAAGTTATTTTCGCAGTTGAAAATTCAGAAAACTGTGCTTGGTACAAAGAGACCATTAAACTCGTACAAAGTAAACCCGAAAGAAAACCGGAATACTGCATTATCGACGGAAACCTGTACCGCCATATATGGAGCAGTAACAATTTTACAGACCCCGAATTTTCCAACCCATGGAAACTTTGTATCCCGCAACCGCAACGAAAGCAAATCCTGAAGGAAAATCACGATGCACCATGCGCAGGACACCTAGGTATAACAAAAACTATAACCCGAATTGCCGATAAATACTACTGGCCTAGGATGTACAGAGATATTGCAAATTACGTAAGACGCTGCCCGAACTGTCAAAAATATAAATCATCTCAACAACAGACCGCAGGAAAAATGCAATTCCCTAAAATAAACGGATGTTGGGATACTGTCAGCATCGACATTGTCGGACCACTTCCTAGGTCTAGCATAGGCAACAATAATCTCATCGTGTTGCAAGATAGATTCACTAAATGGATAGAATGTCACCCTGTAAGAAAAGCAACAGCAGACGCCGTTTGCAAAGCATTAAAGGAAAAAATTATCACCAGATTTGGATGTCCAAATTACATTATCACCGATAACGGGAAACAGTTTACCAGCAACGAATTCACTTCGCTGTTATCTGAATACGGTATTACACACCGTACAACGACGCCGTATTCACCCCAATGTAATCCAGTAGAGAGGACAAACAAAGTAATAAAGACGATGATTGCCCAATATACCGAAAACGACCACCGAAAATGGGACCAATTTTTACCAGAATTTACGTTAGCCATAAATTCGTCCAGACATGAATCCACGGGATTCACACCAGCAATGCTTAATTTCGGTAGAGAGTTAACACTACCTAGCTCTCTCAACAAAGAAAACCAGAATAATAACCCAACAAATCCAGATACCCCGAAGAAACACATTGAAAAGTTGCAGAAAATGGCCGATATATTTGAACTTGTACGAGTAAACCTAGCCAGAGCATACCAAACACAGAGTCACCACTACAACCTGCGTCGCAGGGAATGGACCCCCCGTGTGGGAGACAGGGTCATGAAAAGGGAACACCCTTTGTCCACAGCAATCCGAAATTTTAACGCAAAACTGGCACCTAAATTCTCAGGACCATACATCGTGGTGCAGACTATATCACCAGTTATCGTCGAAATTAGATCCCCCACCGGTCGCAGGAAGCTGCGCGTACACGTAAAAGATTTGAAACCGGCGCATGTCTAAAACATATAAATTAACATGCACTCGCAGCAAATATTCAGTCGACCAGAAGCATCAGACCAAGATGTGGCCACGAACACCAAGCTTACCACCCTGGTACCCTGAGTCAGACGACCCGACGCCGTCTCCTCCACCACGCCCGATGTCTCCGCCCGGACCAGGTTTTGAAAACCTATATATATACTATGATCCTCCCAGGACGATCAATCCACAAACGCCGCCACTCACAAAAGTTTGGGCCGACACCAAGATACCAGCCCTACTGTCACCCCTACCCCGACGCCGGAAACCAAGGGTCTCCCCTGCCAGGGAAACGTTGGAGTAACAACGACGCCTCCACCGCTAGACATGCCATCCCTGCTGCCGTCCCCGAGGTGTCCCTCACCCTCCAGAGCTGAGCCGTCCCCCTCACCGCCAGTCAAATATGTGCCGTCCCCGATACCGTCCCCTGGGCTACAAATGATGTCTCCACTGTCCAGGTCAATGGAAGTGAAGTTCAGGGAGTTATTTGGAGAAAGCCCCAGCCCTCCAAAACCACCGACCCCAGGTAGGTCAATTCCCTGCCTTAGGGCCTTGTTTCAGGTAGAGGACTCTAAAATACCAAAACGGAGACGGAAGTTCAGACACCGCAGCAGCGACGGAACAACCACCCGCATTCCGGGAATCACCGCCCTGACCGTCATCAACCCCTGTACGCCAACACCCATGCCGCAGACGTCCGCTAACGCAACCCCACGAGTGCGCGGGAACGTCTAAGTGCGCGGCAAACGAGTGAGCGAAAAACTTATTAAACGGAATTTGTTATGTTATGTTATTTTCCGATGTGTAAATTTTGTTAATTATGCTTTAGAATCCATTTGTTTTATCTTTTATACCAATGTTTTCTTACGATTTATTTCGATTTATGCCATACCAAGTTTAGTTATTTTTTTGCATAGTACATTTTATTTTCCCAGTTATCTCTACCGTTGTTTTACAGATAGATTCCTGTTGACAAAACTTCAAATTTTATATTCACATGTTTATACAGGATGTCTACGGAAATTTTACCATGTTTTCGTTAATTGGATAAAAATGTATAATAGGTTAGGATTTGTTTTAATATGTTTAAAAATTGTATATTCACATGTTTATACAGGGTGTTTACGAAATTTTACCATGTTTTCGTTAGTTGGATAACAATGTTTAATAGGTTAGAGTTGTTTTGAAATGTTTAAAAATTGTTCCTGATGTCAATTTTTTTCACCCGACGAACGAGGGGAGTGTAATGAAGCATCCTAAAGTCATACCTCATTACTAAGAAGTTTCAGTGTAGTGCCGTGTGCACATTTGCCACACGACGGCGATTCATACTCGATATACTAAATTTGCACACCGCCCGACTCCGACCGTCTCAAAAAGGAGGGATAGTTTCGTGTATAAAAGCCCAGCCGCGGATCGAGAAGAGCACTGGGTACATCTCTCCGTAAACTGCCGATGGCGCGCTGAGCCGAAGACACTTTGCTGATTTATGCACCAAATGACGTGACTCTCCGGAGCGAATATATCTTGACCTAGAAAAGTTCTACGGCGCGTTGAACCGAAGAACGGACCTTGTGCCAAATGTTATTTAGTCCAGCGATGTCCCGTCGTCCCGACGAAACCGACACGGAGCAAATATAAATTAACAGAGGAGTGACCCGGCGAGTTGAGCCGATAGCTTGCTCGGGTTGACGGTTATTAGCCCGCCGCCGTTTCCGCCGCCAAAACCCCTACTCGTCGCATCACTGCATTACACTCTCGTCGTCTCTCTCATTCATACGATTTAAATGTCACCTGATTACCAATAACCGTAAAAGATACGGACCTGAAACCGATAACCTGTAACTATTGTATATTATGTAAACCTGCATATTTTACCTGTTGAAGATAATAAAATTGTTAATTTTGATTGGGTTGTCTTATTAAACTAATCTGGATCCTGAACTAATCTCCGACTCCAGCTACCCAGAGCAAAACACCGTTACAAATTGAGTCAAAATAGACATTCAACTTCGTAATAATTCGCATAGAGCTGAACATTAGTACAGACCTTGAATACACTAGTACAAATGAAATATCAAAAGTCTCCATGGATTCTCAGCTAAATATTTTATTTAAGGTCAAAGGTCACAAATATCGCATATTTTTCGTAAACGCTAAGTGTTGTAAAAACAGGTCACACAAAGTAGATCATGAGGAGATAACTGATCCATCTTTTTTCTTACAACAGTTTACAGAAGTCCAGCAAGGAGAGGAAGAAGGCGAAGAAGAAGAAAGCGAAGAAGAAGAAGAAGAAGACATGGATGTTGAGGGCAACAATAATCCGTTCCACTTTGATAATTACCAAAAGTATCATTTTTTAATCAATGGTAAACTGTCTGATCAGACTTGCTTAATCATAATCGATCGTGAATCAGGTCTACTGGGGAAACCACGTTAAAAAAATGCGACAAGTACATTACCTCATAAGTGACGCGGAAATGCGTGCATATTATGCAGAATACGACATTTCCAACTTTTGAATGACGATTCATAGGAAAAAGAAGTATTGAAACAGTTTTTGCAGATAATCGCATAATCTACAAACTTTGTATGACCTATTTTTACGATAATACATTATTTACTTTTGACATTTCATTATTATTAATACTTTATTAATAATATAAAACATACTGTACAAACTACAATGACAAATGTTTATAAAACAAACAAAAAATACAAATACACATGTATAAGAATAAAAAAAATAAGAAGTGCCTAAAATACAAAATGTTATACAATTCATTATTATTAATAATTTTATTTTTTGTTGCAGTTTTAAAGCGCTCTAAACGAGGTTAATCTCTAACATTTTTAGGTATATTATTATATTCCTTAATTCCATTACCTAATAACGACTTTTTCTGTGATCTATATACATGTTACTTTTCCGCCTAGTATTATATGAATAAACATATTTTACATATTTAATTAAATCACAAAAATAAGTTATAATATTATTGACAATTTTACAAATGAATACCATAGTTTGTATATAAATAATATCATTAACTGAAAACATTTAACATTAAGTGAATAGGTGTATAGCGGTCACATTTTAATATTGTTGGCGTGCATTTATTTTGAACAATTTGAAGATCGTTTTTCAAATTTTCATCTACTAAATGCAATACAGTAGTGCAATACATAAAATGTGGCAATATAATGGTTTTATATATTGTAAGTTTAGTGTAAGTTGAAAGATTTTTACCTACTCGTTTCAGAAAATATTTTTTTTGTTAATTTTCTTTATTAAATATTCAACATAGTGCTTAAATGATAATTCACTATCTAATATCACTCCTAGGTATTTATGTTGGCTTACAAGTTCAATTTTTTCGTTGTCTATTATCACTATATGATTACTAGTATTATATATATATCAACTTGGTTTTTTGTTGATATTACCATACATTTACATTTTGATGCAATAATTTTTAATTTTTTATGTTCAAAATACCTAGATAAATTATGCAAATCTTCAGTCAGTTCATTTGTTAATTTATTGTGGTTTTTATTAGTAATTGATAAAAGTGCATCGTCGGCAAATAAATGTACTTTACAATTTTTTATTATTTTATGCATGTTATTTATATAAACCAAAAACAGTAAAGAACCCAACACACTACCCTGCGGAATACCATAATTATTAACCATTTCTTCAGAAATTGTATCTCGTATTTTAACAACTTGTTTTCTATTTGACAAATATGCTTCAAACCACTTTAATACCATTCCACTTATATCATATGAATTCAAATTAATTAGCAGTATATTCCTACTTACAGTTTCAAATCCAAAAAAGCCACAAGTATCGTCTCACCCGCATCAATAACTTCCCTCCATATTACAGCTTGAATATCTGTTTCACGTGAATGTTTCTACCGAAATACTAATTTTCATAATATATTTTATTTAATTCGAAATGATTAAGTATTTCTTCATAAACAGCACATTCTAATACGTTATCCATTACAAGAGGCACATTTAATGGCCTGAACTCATAGGATATCGAAGTATTTTTGATTTTAGGGATTGGATTCACTGTTACAACTTTTAACTGTTCAGGAACGACACCTTTATTTAATAATGTGTTAATAATATTTAGCATTACATGCCCTGACACCATAAAAATATTTTTAAGCAGCTTTACGTCTAATATTGCATTAGAAGACATTTTGTTTTTTAAATTTAAAATTATTTTTCACAATTCTGCCAATGATCAATTTGAAATCTTTTAGTTCAGTGTAGTTTATTTCATTATTCTCTATATTAAGATCTGAATCAGGAATGCTTTGGACTATCTCTTTTATACTATCAGCAAAATATATATCAAAGCATTCAGCAATATTTTTTCTCGATGTTCTGTTCCATGTGGAAAAATTATTTCATCAGGAACTTCTGACTGCATTTTAGTGTTTACCAATGATTTTAAAGTACACCTCATTTTCTTATTACCCCCTTTTTGGTTATCAATTTTATTTGCATAATATTTTTTCTTTTTCCTTATTAATGTTGCTGCTTCATTTCTTTTTGTTTATATGCTATCCATTCTTCTGCCATTTTTCCTTGTTCATATTTTCTATATAATTGATTCCTTATTTTAATATTTTCTTTTATTTCATTATCCCACCACTTTTTTTCATCTCGATATTTTTTATATCTTGTTGGAGCAACTTCCTCTATAATTTTTGTTGTTTGGTCATTAAATTCATTATACAGTATATTTACATTGGCTTTGTATAAATCCCATCTACAGTCTAGAAGTTTTACCTGAAGCTCCTTAATATTCGCCTGGTTCAGTTGTCGATATTTTTTTTATCATCTTCATATGATTCACATTATTTTTAGTATTGATTCTTACATTAAGTTTGATAATGTTATGATCTGTTATTTTAGGAAAGCTTAAGACTTCCACAGAAAATATTTCATCATCCTTATTCGTTATTACCAGGTCTATTTTTGATGCACATTTTTTTTCAGTTCTTGTAGGTTGTTTAACCATCTGAACTTTTTGAGAACTATGTATAACATTATTATTACTATAAAAGGAACTTTTGCTTATGTCGATGTTGAAATTACCTGTGGACTTGGTGATCTATATATTACTCCACCATATATTATTTTATTACACATTTTTATTTTGAGAATTAATGTCCACCATTTTTTATTTATACAGTCTTTCATATATACACTACAATCATCATCCCCACGCACATATGATGGTATATGTATGTCTGTTTTGTGAGTTCACCACATATGCTTTATAATTTTTATTTCTGTATTCATTTTCATAAATGTCACTAGTAATTCACGTTTCGGATAATAACAATAGGCATGGTTTTACTATTTGTGCAAATCTGCTATTCTTCCATATGTTCTAAATAACTTCTGCAATTGAAATAACCTATTATAAATAAATTACTACTCTCTAATTGGTATACTTTTTCTTCTTTAGCTAAAATAATTTTCTGGATTCTCTTTAATGATTCGCAACTATTATCCAAACATGAATGTTTTATATCTAAACTTAGATTATTATTATTATTTGCATTTATATTCTTCCTCTTGTTTCATGCATATTTTTCCCTCATAATTTTCTGAACATTTATAACAAATTACTTTTTCTTTTTAACATTCTGTATTAATATGCCCAAAGCCCTAACACTTAAAACATCTAAATACATTAATATACTTCTTTTTATAGCATCTTGACTCTTGACCATCCTACATTTATTTTCTCATTATATCCACCGCTGCATCTACTTCCACTAGGATTGTATTTTGTTTTTATTATTTACATATTTTTTTACAACTTTCTAAATAGGATTATTTAAACCAGATAGATTATTTTGATTTGCAATAGCAGAAATTAATGTATCTTCATTATTAAAGAATTATTATATTGACAACATATTTGTCTTTCAAAATTTTATTACTCTCATTTTTTTAAATATCAATCGAGGTTTTATCACTGCATTTAATTGCAATTGCATCATCATTTAGCTTCTGAATTTTTTTACACATACCTGCAATCTTTGCAGATCAATATTCTCTTTTAAATCCTTCATCGTTTTGTCGCTATTTTTTAAAGACGTATCAGTTGGTTTTATAATTAAAGCGTAATTCTGATTATTTTCTTTGTTTACTTTTTTGTATTCGCAGTTTTTACAGCACTAGAACAATTAAAATTGCCACTTGTTGAAGGTTGAACATCATTATTTTTATTACATTCCTGTGTTAGTGTTATTAATTTATTGTTATTTACTTCCCACTTCTCATTTAATTGTTCCAATTGATTTCTTATTAACACCTCAACATAGTTTTTTATGTTTATTAACTAATTGAATTTAAAATCACATAGTTCACGAATGTGTTTACAACCTTTTATTGTTTTAATGTTTTTATACGCACGTTTTGTTATATTTAAACATGCTATGTGTAATAGTGTATTCAATGTCTGTACCAATTTTCAGTTCTATGCGAATTATTATGAAGTTTCATCTTTTTTTTCTATTTTGACTGGATTATAAGCTTAAATCAAATGTGCCCTAGTTTATGCCTACCTGATTCGGTGACTCGCAGCATACTTAAATATATTCTGTGCCCAACTAAATGATAGGTCGATGCAACGTGACCTAGTAACCAATAAAGCTACCTATATGACATACACTCCTTATTGATATTTATACTATTTCCCTATTTAGATATTCCCAAGCTTGTAAACTCATCCAGTTTTGTTACATCGATTAACCGAATGAAATATCTATTCCATGGTTATTACTAAAGATATGTTGAGCAAAATCACTTCGATATCGACTTCTGGTGTAACCGGAAGTACCACATGGTTGTAATTATTTTGGTTGGATTGGCCATACTGATTTCAGTAAGTCCCAAAATTTTCAAAACTTTCTGTTACATGCTTTTCCCAATATCGATCGATTCAGTTCACGGTGTACAGGGTGTATTATAGAGTCAAAACGTTTACTGAAAACTCGATTTAAAAAACATATGCCTTATCGCAGATACTACAGAACCGAAGTGAATATCGAGATGAAAAAAAGTGGTGGGATAATGAAATAAAAGAAAAGATTAAAATAAGGAATCAATTATATAGAAAATATGAACAAGGAAAAATGGCAGAAGAATGGATTGCATATAAACAAAAAGAAATGAAGCAGCAACATTAATAAGGAAAAAGAAAAAATATTATGCAAATAAAATTGATAACCAAAAAGGGGGTAATAAGAAAATGAGGTGTACTTTAAAATCATTGGTAAACACTAAAATGCAGTCAGAAGTTCCTGATGAAATAATTTTTCCACATGGAACAGAACATCGAGAAAAAATATTGCTGAACGCTTTGATATATATTTTGTTGATAGTATAAAAGAGATAGTCCAAAGCATTCCTGATTCAGATCTTAATATAGAGAATAATGAAATAAACTACACTGAACTAAAAGATTTCAAATTGATCATTGGCAGAATTGTGAAAAATAATTTTAAATTTAAAAAACAAAATGACTTCTAATGCAATATTAGACGTAAAGCTGCTTAAAAATATTTTTATGGTGTCAGGGCATGTAATGCTAAATATTATTAACACATTATTAAATAAAGGTGTCGTTCCTGAACAGTTAAAAGTTGTAACAGTGGATCCAATCCCTAAAATCAAAAATACTTCGATATCCTATGAGTTCAGGCCATTAAATGTGCCTCTTGTAATGGATAACGTATTAGAATGTGTTGTTTATGAAGAAATACTTAATCATTTCGAATTAAATAAAATATATTATGAAAATTAGTATTTCGGTAGAAACATTCACGTGAAACAGATATTCAAGCTGTAATATGGAGGGAAGTTATTGATGCGGGTGAGACGATACTTGTGGCTTTTTTGGATTTGAAACTGTAAGTAGGAATATACTGCTAATTAATTTGAATTCATATGATTTAAGTGGAATGGTATTAAAGTGGTTTGAAGCATATTTGTCAAATAGAAAACAAGTTGTTAAAATACGAGATACAATTTCTGAAGAAATGGTTAATAATTATGGTATTCCGCAGGGTAGTGTGTTGGGTTCTTTACTGTTTTTGGTTTATATAAATAACATAAATAACCATGTGGTACTTCCGGTTACACCAGAAGTCGATATCGACTCTCTATATATTTTCGACTTTTAGAAATGACCATGAAATTTTGAATCGAGTCATGTCACACACTAAATCTAATCTCTAAACCCAGCAGTTTCGGAGAAATTTGACGTTTTATAAGAAATTCGACAGGTGCAACGGTTTGCAATGACCGTTATAACTTTCTTCGTGTAGGAGATCCTCATTTGCTCTCTGGCACGTAGAAAGACACAAAATGTGCCAGTACCTACAATAAAAATAAATTCCATAATAGTATACCAAATGTTCTATTTTCACGTTACATTTTGTCAAATTCAAACCTCAGAAACTTGTTTATTTCAAATGGAACACCCTGTATTTTTTACATCATATTGTGTAAAAGTAAATTCCATTCCTTTTTGAAACATCGGCGACTTTCTTAAATCTTCAAGAATTTTTAATAAAAATTGCCACCAACTTAGCCATGATTAGAGACAATCAGTAATGTCACAGCCATTCCCTTTTGTCAAAAAATGCTAGCATATTTAAATTACACCCACGAAGGCTTTTTAAATTTATTTATTATTTATGGAGAATGTGATAAAGTAATATCAAGAACATGTAACACATTTGCTACTCGATACCCACAAGAACAGAAGCCATCACCTTACACTATAAAACGCATATTGGATAATTTATTTATTTGGCTCTGTCAAGGCAGGAATTCTAAGGGAAATCCTATTTTTGATGACGATAACATAGAAATAGCCATTCTGGGGTATTTTCGGGCCTTTTTTTCGGTCATTGTAGACAAAGAGCCAGCCCCAAAAAAATTCTCTGAATTTACAAAGCCTGGTTCTTTCCCAGTTGATTACAATAGTTATGAACCTAAACATACTGCGGTTAATCAAGCGCAATTGAGAATAAGTGTCTCAGGTGCGCTATCAAAGGTGTCATGATTACAGAAGTAATAAAATGAATTTACTAAGGTTGAAAATCGTTATACGAATTATGTATTGCATATAAATAACAGTTATGTCAGTCAGCCAGTTGAATATGGGGTCGGAGCGGCCAGTCAGCCCCAATGTATGTACAGGGTTATTCATTATATATTAACCCCCTTTATTTCTGTTATTATTGAAAATAAAAAACAAGTTTCGTCTAAAAGTTGTAGGATATTATCTATATTTTATTAAAACGTGATAAAAAACAGTTTCAGATATAGGTCACGTGATATGAAATAAAAATATGTTTTTCAAATGGAACACCCTATATATTATTGCCCTCTTTTTTCTGATTTCAATATACAACATCGTATAGGTACGGTCGTATACTTCTTGACAAATTTGACATTTAAAAATGCAAATAAGCTGCTTTATTGTTTATTTGCATTTTGAATGTCAAATATTAGTGTAAGCGAATTAAACGAATATCGAACTAAACTTGAAAAAATTTACCAAATGAATGGATTTTCACGAAACTTTCTGGATTCTATTCGCATTGATATCTAGATTAAACTCAAAAAAAAAATGTTTGCCGCTATTGCCCCGAAATTTTTTTAAGCAATGATTTTGTTGATAATTTGTTGACTGCAAAATCTGTGGTAAATTTAAAAAAACAAAATGTATTTTCAAATAATTTGATGAAAAATAACAACTTTTTACTCTTGTAAAATTTTCAGAAAAATGCGTATTTTCCGAGATATGGCGGTTCGAATTTTTCAAAAAACGGGGGGGGGGGTTTAAAAAGTGACGAGAAAAAAATCCACAAAAATTTTGGCGAATGTATTATTAAAATACAAGACATTTTTTCCTTCATTGCTTTTTCCTAAAGTGCACTCTGTCCAAGTCTTTCCGGAGAAACACGAAAAAATTACCCTTGTCGAAAAATGGAAAATATCGAAAACCGTGAAATTTAAAAATCTGAAAAAATTCAGACGTATAGACTAAGATATTCTTTAAAATTTTGGCCTCATGTGATTTTTTTGTAACGTGCATATTTCCCAGTATTCAACAGTATTTCACGATCAAAAGCACGTGTTTGATCGTGAAACACTGTTGAGAACTCGGAAAATATTCACGTTACAGTAAAATTAAAACAGGCCAAAATTTTAAAGTATGTTTTAGTCGACACGTCTGACTTTTTTCAGATTTTTAAATTTAATAGTTTCTGATATTTTCCATTTTTCGATAAGGGTCATTTTATCGTGTCTTTCCGGAAAAACTTGGACAGAGTGCACTTAAGAAAAAGCAGTAGAGGAAAAAATGTCTTGTATTTTAATAGTACATTCCCCAGAATTTTTGTGGATTTTTTTCGTCACTTATTATTCCCCCCTCCTCCCCTTTTTTGGAAAAATTCGAACCCCCATATCTGGGAAAATACGCCATATCTCGAAAATTTTACAAGAGAAATTATCTAAAAATATATTTTATTTTTCAAATTTACCACAATTTTGGTGGTTTGCAAATTAGCACTAAAATCATGGTTTAAAGAAATTTCGGGGCAATAGCGGCAAAATTTTTTTTTTGGAGTTTGATCTAGACATCAATGCAAACAGAATGCAGAAAATTTCGTGAAAATCCATTCATTCGGGAAATTTTTTAGTCAGAAATGCTAGTTCGCTTACACTATACCGGGTGAGTCACGAATTGCGCTCGCCCCGATATCTCCTAAAATATTTGGAATAGAAAATTGAAATTAGGAGGCCTTATTACACGACCAAAATGCCATCTTTTCAATAAAAAATCAAGTTTTGTGCACATCCGGTTTGACCGGAAATGCCCACAACTTTCGATTTTTAAATGGAACACCCTATATATTTTTACATTTTTGGAATCTAGAGGAAATTTAAATATAATACATCCATTTTGGTCACTTTGTGATAAACATTAAAAATTTTATTAAAAAATCTATTTCTGAATCCAGAGTGCTGTGGTGCCCAAAATATATTTTAGTTTGTGTGCTACGTTACTATAAAAATAAAAAGAGCAATATGATTGCATTACTTAATTCTCTAGAGGCGTTTAAAATTTTTAAATGTGATTTTTACCCACTAACTCGGTTTTTTTAAATGGGAATTTCATCGTTCACCAACATTTTTAAATACCTCATTTTCATACAAATCTAATGATACCAAAATTTTGAAAATCCTCTCAGAAATATTTGAGATTTCAGCCAAAATACAATGCAACCAAGCTTTTAGAAACATGCGGCTAATAGATAATAGATTAGTGGGCTTTGGAAACTAAAATGGCACATTTCTGTGTAAATCTGGTAACCTAATAAAATGGGAAAAATCATAGTAGCCATTGAATGTAATAAAACAATATCAGCTGACAGACAGATACAAAATAAAGCGTTGCGGAAATCTCTTTGAGTAAAAATTAAAGAAAATGAATGATTTTAGTAGAAATGAAAAGGTCGATATGTTACTGATATATGGAGAGCGCGAGCGTCTCAAAAATTCAACTGCAGCTGCAGAACTGTATCAGCAACGATATCCCAACAGACGTCATCCAAGCAGACACTTGTTTGCCAGAGTGGAACAAGAATTAAGAAACGAACCCAATCAACAAGATGACCATCAAATATTTATTGTAAGTGAGGACAAAGAAATTGATGTATTAGGATTTGTGATGGTACACCCAACAACATCAACAAGGGAATTGTCAATGGACTGCGGCATTAGTCAGTCTTCGGTTTGCAGAATTTTAAAGAAACATAAGTTTCGGTCTTATAAATACCAAATACACCAACATCTTTATGGAGATGATAACGACAGGAGGCTAGTATATTGCAACTGGTTCTTAAATGCAGTAAGTACAACAAAACCCAGGTTTTCCTTTTCATATTTTATATTCAGATGAAAGTAGATTTACGAACCAAGGTATGTTTAACAGAAATAATACTAGGTACTGGGCTCAAGAAAATCCAAGATTGGTAGGGCGGGGGAATATTCAGGAAAGATTTGGGTTTAACTGTTGGCTTGGAGTACTTGGAGATCGAATAATTGGACCCATATTTTTTGATGGAACACTTACTGGCGAACGATAGTTATTCTTTTTACAAAACCAGACAGCAGAATTTCTTGACTTACTTCCTCTTGCCTATTTACAAAATCTGTTTCTCCAACAAGATGGTGCTCCCCCACATAATTCCAGAAGAGTGATGGAATATTTAACAATTTGCATGGCGAACGCCTTATCGCAAGTCAAGGTCATATCAGGTGGCCTCCTAGGTCACCTGACTTAACACCCCTCGACTATTATGTATGGGGCACTCTCAAAAATAAAGTTTATAAAACTTCTTCAAATACCCGTGAAGAGCTGCAAAATAAAGTTGTACGGGCTTTTAATGAAATAACGCCGGCTGAATTGCGTAGAGCCATTCAAGCAACTGTACGCAGAGCCGAATTGTGAATAGAAAAAAATGGTGGACATTTTGAACAATATCTATAAATGTCAATTTATGGTTTAATTATATTAATTATTTTAAAGATACCTACTGTTACCTAGTTTAAGTTTAATTGTTCAAGCGGAATTGATTTTTATTTATTTATAGGCCCGATATTTATGTTCATTTAAATAAAACTCTGAAAAACGAACTGATGTCGCATTCTATGGCAAATGTCCTTGTGGATGTAATTGTGTTTACCTCCACATACCTATGCTAAACTTAATTGTAACGTTCTTTGCGCTCACAATTATTAAATGTTTGATAGCTCAAGATTGCCTATAACTACACGAGTCTGTCTGACAGCTGATATTGTTTTATTACATTCAATGGCTACTATGATTTTTCCAATGTTATTAGGTTACCAGATTTACACAGAAATGTGCCATTTTAGTTTCCAAAGCCCACTAATCTATTACACAGGCCTGCGAAGTTTTGGCGGTTTATATGAAAATTTGTTATTTTTGTCACATTAGATGCGTTAAAGTCGAAAATGACACCAGTTTTTACATATCACGTACAGATTTTCCATAAATCCATTTTAGTGTCGCATTGTGTAAGGGTGAGAAATAATTAATTAATATTATCGCAAAAGAACAAATTAGCACTTGTTACAACATATCTTTACAACATTCTCAATCTGAATGGTTCTTTGTGTAAGAAAACGTCTATGCCTGCCTAAATTCTGATAGTGGACAGTATTGTGAAAGTTCAAAGTGTGTAAACCATTAAATCTGTGTTGGTTTATTTACTTATTTTAAAAATAGCAAATAAACCAGGATCATCTAGAAGAACTTGCATAAATAGTCCTGATTCCTTTTGTTACATCTGTGGCAATTACACGATAAAAAACCAGAGACGCAATATTACTTCGTTTGTGAAAAACGTTTACTACTCATATTTTAAAGTAAAATTAGGTGATCAGGACCGTTCATGGGCTCCACATATTGCATGCAAGACGTGCGTGGAGGGATTACGATACTGGCAACAAGGTAAACGCTCAGCTATGCCAAATCCCGATGGTTTGGCGTGAGCCAAAAAATCACTACGATGATTGCTATTTCTGTTTATGCAGTGTAGTGGGTTACAACAGAAAGAATAAGACAGGTATAAATTACCCAAATTTACCATCAGCTATAAGGCCAGTCCCTCATGGACCAGATATTCCCTTTCCAATACCAGCGGTGGTGTTGGAGAATGTTGAATCTTCAGTCAGTAGTACGTCATCAGATGCAGCTGTAAATGAAGATGTGGATTTTTTACCAGACGATAAAGACAGTGTCCCTCAACTTTTTCATCAAACTGAATTAAATGATTTAATACGTGACTTAGGTCTAAGTAAAGAGAATAGTGAGATTTTGGGGTCGAGGTTAAAAGAAAAAAATTTGTTAGCACCTGGTACTACATTTTATTGGTACAGAAATCGTGAGAAAGAATTTCAGCCCTTCTTTACAAAGGAAGATCAGCTTGTATATTGTGTGAGCATCACTGATGTTATTAGGCAGTTAGGAGAGGAGGTTTATAACCCTAGTGACTGGCGTTTATTTATCGATTCTTCGAAAAGAAGCTTGAAAAGTGTGTTACTGCATAATGGAAATAAATATGCTTCAATTCCAATTGCACATTCAGTATATTTAAAAGAAAGTTACGAAAATTTGCGAAGAGTGTTGGAAAAAATTAAATATAATGAGCATAAGTGGGTTATATGTGGAGATTTGAAAGTATCTGGGGTGTTATTGGGCCAACAAGGAGGTTTTACCAAATTTCCATGTTTTTTGTGCGAATGGGATAGTAGAGCTCGTGATAAACATTGGATAACAAAAGAGTGGCCTTCGAGAAAAGACTTGACACCAGGAGCCAAAAATATAGTACATATTAGCTTAGTTGACCCTCAGAAAATGTTACTTCCACCTTTACATATAAAACTTGGAATTATGAAACAATTTGTAAAAGCGCTTTCTAAGAGTGGTGGTCCTTGTTTTCAATACCTCTTCAGTAAATTTCCAGTTTTATCTACAGCAAAAATAAAAGAAGGCATATTTGATGGGCCACAAATACGGAAACTAATGAAGGATACAGAATTCAGTGATACCATGAATGTCGTGGAGTTGCAGGCATGGAATTCATTTAAAGAAGTTGCAACAAAGTTCCTTGGAAATTTTAGAGATCCTACATATAAAACAATTGTAGAAAATATGTTGGAAAAGCTGCGGATACTTGGATGCAACATGAGCATAAAATTACATTTTCTGTTCTCTCATCTGGACTATTTTCCAGAGAACTTAGGTGACTACAGTGAAGAACAGGGTGAAAGGTTTCACCAAGACATAAAAGAAATGGAGAGACGTTATCAAGGACGATGGGATGTAAACATGTTGGCCGATTACTGTTGGTCTCTAAAAAGAGAAACTCTTCAAGATCAACATAAACGTAAATCAACTACACTCACATTTAAAACAAAGAGGAAACGTGTTAATCCTCAACCTGATCCCGCTGTATAATGTTTGTATATTCTTTGGTTTTCTATTTATCATTTTGAATTAGACATTTCATTACAGTTATGGTATACTTTTTATATTTTAATTCCCATTAATTTATTCATGTAGCTCTTGTAGCAATAAATACATATATTTCAAATTTAACTTGTATCGTCATTGGTTCAAGATTCTTACGTGATACCGGAAATTCCATAGAACATTTAGATTTAGCATTTGAAGGTTAGTAAAAATTACCTTACAAAGTTAAAACCGCAGAACAAAAAAATTTTTTCGCAGGCCTGTGATTATCTATTAGTCGCATGTTTCTAAAAGCTTGGTTGCATTGTATTTTGGCTGAAATCTCAAATATTTCTGAGTGGATTTTCAAAATTTTGGTATCATTAGATTCGTATGAAAATGAGGTATTTAAAAATGTTGGTGAACGATTAAATTCCCATTTAAAAAAACCGAGTTAGTGGGTAAAAATCACATTTAAAAATTTTAAACGCCTCTAGAGAATTAAGTAATGCAATCATATTGCTCTTTTTATTTTTATAGTAACGTAGCACACAAACTAAAATATATTTTGGGCACCACAGCACTCTGGATTCAGAAATAGATTTTTTTAATAAAATTTTTAATGTTTATGAAAAAGTGACCAAAATGGATGTATTATATTCAAAGTTTCCTCTAGATTCCAAAAATGTAAAAATATATAGGGTGTTCCATTTAAAAATCGAAAGTTGTGGGCATTTCCGGTCAAACCGGATATGCACCAAACTTGATTTTTCATTGAAAAGAAGGCATTTTAGTCGTGTAATAAGGCCTCCGAATTTCAATTTTCTATTCCAAATATTTTAGGAAATATCGGGGCGAGCGCAATTCATGACTCACCCGGTATGTCAAGAAGTATTTAAGATAGACCAACATAAGTCAGTAAGTAAGTAAGTAATTTATTTATATATATATGAAATCAGAATATCAAGGACTTCTCGAAAATGCAATAATATATAGGGTGTTCCATTTAAAAAACATATATTTATTTCATATCACGTGACCTATACATGAAATTGTTTCTTTTATCACGTTTCAATAAAATATAGGTAAGATCCTACAACTTTTACACGAAACCTTTTTTCTGTTTTCAACAATAACGAAAATAAAGGAGAGGCCAATATATAGCACATAACCCTGTACATAATTTGGGCTGACTGACCAGCTCCGTCCCCACATTCAACTGACTGACTGACATAACTGTTATTTATATGCAATATATAATTCGTATAACGATTTTCAATCTTAGTAAATTCATTTTATTGCCTCCTTAATCGTGACACCTTTGATAGCGTACCTGAGACACCTGTTCTCGATTTCGCTTGACTGGAAAAAATCAGACTTAGCAAATTCAGAGAATTTTTTCAAATTTTTGCGTATTAGAATGAACAAAATATTATACTAGAGGTTTAAAAATCGTATTTTGCGTAGAAACTTAAGGACGTTTCTGGTAAATTAAAATATCTCACTCTGTTTTGCATCAAGATAAAAATATCTGATTCATTGGTGGACATATTGCCCGTCCTTTACGACATTATCAGATAAATTCAAAGTACGTCTCTGTTTATCTTTTCCTTAGGTATGACGTTTTAGTTAGGGGTGATTCGTGTAACTATATCACAAGACTTGGAAATCTTAATTAAAAGATGCGTGTTTTCGATCACTTCTTATCTTAATAATGCCAGAACATACTTTACATGAGATTAATGACGTTTTATCTATTAAGTAATGCATTATATTTGTTATTTAATCTAGTCCAGAAAAACTCAGTCGACCTCCCATTATATTAGCTCGGTCGGTAGCTTTAAGTTTTTTATTCGCAGTCAAAATATGGAGTGAACTACATTAACTTTATTATTATGTATTTTGTGGAAAAAAATTGCGAAACTTATGCAAATGATTGTTTATGCAACAGAATAATGTCACAAATCCATTTGTAATTTCGCACAACTTTTCTTATCCCGGATTTTTCATAATTTCTTTATCGGGCACGAATACCAGTTTGACGTTTTAAACAATATGAGGGGTCTAAATAGTTGCAAAAATCTTAAAATCGGGTTGCAAATGTTTGTGATACCAATAAATAACATAATGTGAATTTGCAACCATAGAATATTACTAAGTATGTCTAAAATCATTGAAATAATCATGAATGAACAAATTAGAAAGCATGTAAAACTAAATAATATATTACCTATTAACCAGTCTGGCTTTCGTAAGGGATATAGCACAACTGGTGTACTGCTTGAAGTAGTCGATAACATTGTACGATCATCGGACAACAATGAGGCTACGGTCTTATTGTTATTAGATTACAGTAAGGCGTTTGATCTTGTAGATTATCGACTACTTCTAGCAGTTTTACATTATTTTGGATTCTGTCCCAGATATATAGAATTAATGAAGTAGTATATAACTGGCAGACACCAGAGAGTCGCCAGTAATGGAGAAAATTCTACCAGTAAATCAAGATGTGCAACAAGGTTCAATACTGGGGCCTCTTATATTTACGAA
Source organism: Stenurella melanura (assembly GCA_963583905.1). Taxonomy (NCBI): domain Eukaryota; kingdom Metazoa; phylum Arthropoda; class Insecta; order Coleoptera; family Cerambycidae; genus Stenurella; species Stenurella melanura. The sequence goes on from OY757309.1 coordinate 18,726,210, forward strand.
GTATACAGCTGAATTTCAAAATGTTCTTAAAAACTGTAAATCACATTTTTATGCTGGTGATACCCAGCTCTACTATTCTTTTAAAGAGACTATATTGAAAATGCTTGTAGACTCATTAACCATTACATAACATTTCTTATTAAAATATCTAATGCTGTTTGTCTTTCCATAAATGCAACAAAATCCAAAGTAATGTTATTTGGTAGGAGGGACACTAGAGGTAAGTGTGTGGAGAACGTCAACACACAAATTAACAACGAGCATATTGAGCTCACAAATGTGTCAAAGGATTTAGAATTATATATTGATTCAGGTCTGATATTTATTGAGCATACTGATTAATCTATGCAAATAAAGATATTTTGACAAAAGAAACTAAAACTATTTTATGTGAAGCTCTGGTCCTCTCATATAAACTATGCTTCAGATGTGTATTTACCTTTCTTACGCCAAGTTGATGCCCAGCGATTACAACATTTACAAAATTATTGTGTTAGACTAATTTGTGGTATAAGGAAGTACTATCCGGTATCTTTGAGTTTGAAAGAAATTGGCTGGCTTAATATTAAGAACAGAAATATTCTCCATAACTGCTAATTCTTTCACAGCATATTATTTACTAAGTCACCTTCCTATTTGTTAAGAAAATTACAAATAGAACAGACGTACATACCCAAATAATAGATATACCCTGATTGAAAACGATTTAAATAAAAACCCGTGGTTCCATCACTTAGAAGAAAGTAGGAAACTCATCACTACTGTTACCAGATTGAGATTTGCTCATGCTTGCTTTCCACAACACCTGAAGAGGATTGGAGTTATTGACACAGACATATGTACGTCATGTGGAGTCATAAGCGATTTAGATCACATCTTTTTTGCCAGTTCAAATCATAGTAGAGCCACAAATGATTTTAATGATGGTCTGCTAAAACTGAGAATATGTCTTCCAATTAATCTCCATCTATTATCTCTGAAGAAAATACATATACAGACTGTCTATTTTACGAGGGCCACACCAAATATCTCGCTTAATATCTATTGTAGAAGAATAAAGTTTAGAAACAGTTATCCCATTTTTTGTGAGCTATATTTCAGTAAAAAGAAATTTGAAATCCATAGCCTACTTTATGAGATATATTACAAAAACCTGAAAAATAGGAAAACCACAAACGGTTATAGCTTCCTTATTTGAGGAGATACGAAAAAAGTTAAAGGAATGAAAGTTGACGGCAAAGACAATAAGAATAATAACGTGTAACAACAAAATCGAAAAATGCAGTTGGCTTTGACATACGCTATTGTGCAAAAATGAAAAATACATATCTCAAAGTAGGCCATGACGCCATTAATTCCGTTATTTTTTTCTCATTCCGATATAAAACATGTCACAGAAATTTTAACCGATAGTGTCAATATTTAATATTTTACGAATACCACAATTCATATAATTGAATCGTAACAATCAGCTGTGCCATAATAGTAAAAATTCACTTTATAATAATTATAATTCCGTAATTATTTATTACTATTTAATACAAACCAATAAATATCTCATAAATAAAAATACAACTACAAAACGAACATCCAAAGAAAAAAACGAAAAACTATGTATAACAGTAATACCTAGTACTATATTGAAAAGAAATTGTGTGTATTTATTTTTCTAACTACAAATGCTCAAATTGTGCACCATGCATTCTGACACATAAACGTGCTCTACGAGACACGTCACGCATTACATTTTGGAGCATTTCAGGAGTAATTGCCTCACATGCGTTTCGAATTCTGGTTTTGATGTCCTCAATATTTTCAGGGGCAGTTTGAAATACCTTGTCTTTAATGTAACCCCAGACGAAAAAATCCAAGGGAGTAATATCTGGTGATCGAGCTGGCCATAGAATGGGTCCATAGGTGCCTATCCAGCTATCTGGCATAACTTGATTTAAATAATTTGTACATATTACAGCAGTGTGAGGTGGAGCCCCATCTTGTTGAAAATATGAATAATTTAATCTTTCTGCCACTGTTAATTCATAAAGAAAATCTTGAAATTCGTTTTGCAGGAAATTAAGGTATCTACTAGCGGTTAATTTGCCATCATAAAAATAAGGTCCAATTACTTTAGTCCCTAAAAGACCCAACCAAACATTCGTAGAAAATCTTTCTTGGAAAGCAGTCTCTCTGCCCCAATGTGTATTTTCTCGTGTCCACTTATAATGCATATTTCTATTGAAAAATCCATTATTAGAAAAATTTGATTCGTCCGACCAAAGAATTTTGCTACATATCAGCGCGTCATTCCTTTTCTTATTTAATAACCATCTACAAAATCTTACTGTCCTTGGCTTATCTCGCTCATTTAAATGTTGAACTTTCCTCATTTTGTAGCATCGAAATCCGTTTTTTTTTCAATATTTTTCTTGCACTGTCTTTTTTTATGCGACAGTTTCTCTGAATTTGTCTCAAAGAGGTTTCCTCATTTTGGTTAACATAATTCATTACTCTATTCACTTTTCTTACATTATCCGCAACATGCGCTCGCCTTACTACTTTTTTTGAAAATGAACCGTGCGTTTTTAGATTTTGAACTAACTTCCTAAACATAGTTCGATTTGGCTGCGGAGCATCTGGAAATCTATCTCCGTAAACCGTGACTGCCATCTCAGCGTCAAAATTGCACTGACAATAAATGCTAATCATATCGAATTTGTTATTATTGGTGTACACCATAATTACTGATATAAAATTTGTCTTAGAACTCGACAACGCAACATATAACATACAACAGTGACAATCTGTCAAATTTATTAATAACTGTATACATTGTTTTTCACTAATTATGGCACAGCTGATTGTTACGATTCAATTATATGAATTGGACGGCATTAAAGAGAAAGGAGCCAACCCACAAAATTTTAAAAATTTGTTTCTTAATTTATTTAAATGTAGAATATAGTAATGTGTGTTCAGATGAAAAAGTCCAACTCATTTTCCTTAGAAGAATTTAATGGTGTCGTTTCAATATTGTAATTAAGATGCAAAACCTTTCTTTGCAAGCTTGTTTCTTGATTTTAGCTGAGGGTGCTGGTTCCTTTCTGTTTAATGCTGTCCAATTGTGGTATTCGTAAAATATTAAATATTGACACTATCGGTTAAAATCTCTGACATGTTTTATATCGTTGGAATGAGAAAAAAATAACGGAATTAATGGCGTCATGGCCTACTTTGAGATATGTATTTTTCATTTTTGCACAATAGCGTATGTCAAAGCCAACTGCATTTTTCGATTTTTTTGTTACACGTTTTTATTCTTATTGTCTTTGCCGTCAACATTCATTCCTTTAACTTTTTTCGTATCTCCTCAAATAAGGAAGCTATAACCGTTTGTGGTTTTCCTATTTTTCAGGTTTTTGTAATATATCTCATAAAGTAGGCCATGGATTTCAAATTTCTTTTTACTGAAATATAGCTCACAAAAAATGGGATAACTCTTTCTAAAACTTTATTCTTCTACAATAGATATTAAGCGAGATATTTGGTGTGGCCCTCGTAAAATAGACAGTCTGTATACAGGGTGTTGCATCATGAGAGGGACATAGCTTAATAGGAGGTAGAGAACATCAGTGGTAACCGGAACCTCCCATAGAAATGTCTCATTGGGCCTTCACTACGAAATTACAGGGTGTTAAATAATTTTTGGCCAAACCTGTTTTTTGTCATAACTTTGACAGGAAATGAAATAACGGATTCATATTTGGTACGGCTAATGTACAAACGAGCCCCAAGAGGTACATGTATAAAAAAAAATATATCAAGGTCCGGACTCACTATAATTTATGTTTCTTCTTTGCATCAATAAAACATCACCCTGTATATATTTTTTTGAAATTTCGATACGATATTCGAAAAGAGCAAGAAAAAACAAAATGGCCTATTTCATTTTTTTGTTACACCTTCGTGGTTATTTAAATACGTTGTTAAATGTGCAAGAAAATGGATTACAGAACCCTATTAAATGAGAGGCACGTGAAATAAATAGTTTTATAACTAAAATTTGCAAAAATTCTATTGAGCCTAGGTGGTCTGGGTGAATCCTAATTCCGGCACGTTTTAAAGGTCCATTTTGGTAAAAAACTGTGGTCCTAATAAGTAATCGGGTATGAAATAACAAAATTTTTAATCAATCACAGTAGGCTTGTTCAAAGTGACAGATAATAAAAAGAAATCTCCTAAACAGTTGAATAATTGTTTGTTAGTAATTTAATGTGTCAATAATCCGCATTTAGTTAGTGAAAACTTGTGAAAATATTTTAACTATGCCAGTAAAATTTACAAACGGGGAATATGCTGACATAATATTCATCTATGGTTTCTGTAATGGAAATGGTAGGTCGGCGGAAAGAGAATATCGGCTGCGTTTTCCTGGTCGTCGATGCCCTAATCATAAAACCTTTAGTACGGTGTTCCAGTATGCAAGACAACACGGAAAGTTTCCTACTTCTGCACTTGTGGAGCGTGTTTTACAACAAGGTGTGCAGGAACAAAACAATATTATAAACGTAGTTCAAGAAAACCCAAATATGAGCACTAGACGAATCAGTTTGGCAACTGGTATTCCTCATTGGCGAGTATGGAGAACCCTAAAAAGAGAACGTTACCATCCATATCATATCCAGCAGGTACAGCGTCTTCAACAAGGCGACGATATCCCCCGCCTGGCATTTTGTCGTTGGTTGTCTAATCATCGCCCAGTCATTTACAGAACCTTATTTACGGATGAGGCACAATTTACAAGGGATGGAGTAAACAATTCACGAAATAATCATAAATGGGCACAGGAAAACCCACATGCGGTACGCCAACGCCGTTCGCAACACAGGTTTTCTGTAAATGTTTGGGTCGGACTTGTGAATAGACATTTGATAGGGCCACATTTTTTTGAAGAAAGATTGAATGGTGAAATTTACTTTGATTTTCTTCAAAACATTTTACCGAATATGTTAGAAAATATCGGTATAAAAGGCATGTTGTTTCAGCATGATGGGGCCCCACCACATTTTAACCTTCAAGTAAGAGAACACTTAAACAATGTGTATCCTAATAGATGGATTGGACGCGGGGTCCACATGAATGGCCACCAAGATCTCCTGATTGTAACCCTTGTGATTACTTTTTATGGGGCCACTTAAAAAACGAGGTTTATAGCATTGAAATTGAAAGTAGACAACATTTAATCCAGCGCATCGTTACAACCTGCGACGAAATACGGAATAATCCAGAAATGATACGTCGAGCAATTGGTGACCTTTCTAAACGCGCAAGAAAATACACAGAATTTGGGGGAGGACATTTTGAAAATTTACTTTAGTGTCAATTACGTTTTATTTTTAAACACATTTAGTTATTGTTTTGTTATTTATTGTTAATTGAATGGAAAATATTTTATTTATTTAGATTTTAGTTTGTTCTCTTCCAATTTTTATTAAGTATAAAATGTTGATGATTTTCTTGATCAAAGTAACTGGTTGCTTAGGCCTAAATGGTTTAAATTATCTGTCACTTTTATTCTTTGAACAAGCCTACTGCGATTGATTAAAAATTTTGTTATTTCATACCCGATTACTTATTAGGACCACAGTTTTTTACCAAAATGGACCTTTAAAACGTGCCGGAATTAGGATTCACCCAGACCACCTAGGCTCAATAGAATTTTTGCAAATTTTAGTTATAAAACTATTTATTTCACGTGCCTCTCATTTAATAGGGTTCTGTAATCCATTTTCTTGCACATTTAACAACGTATTTAAATAACCACGAAGGTGTAACAAAAAAATGAAATAGGCCATTTTGTTTGTTTTTTCTTGCTCTTTTCGAATATCGTATCGAAATTTCAAAAAAATATATACAGGGTGATGTTTTATTGATGCAAAGAAGAAACATAAATTATAGTGAGTCCGGACCTGGATATATTTTTTTTATACATGTACCTCTTGGGGCTCGTTTGTATATTAGCCGTACCAAATATGAATCCGTTATTTCATTTCCTGTCAAAGTTATGACAAAAAACAGGTTTGGCCAAAAATTATTTAACACCCTGTAATTTCGTAGTGAAGGCCCAATGAGACATTTCTATGGGACGTTCCGGTTACCACTGATGTTCTCTACCTCCTATTAAGCTATGTCCCTCTCATGATGCAACACCCTGTATAAAGAAATAGTACGTTTCCTCAGTAAGGTAAACCAGCTATTATAGGCCACTATAGGTTTAGATTTGTTCATTTATGTGTTTAACTCTGTGTTTATTTTACCTACTATCCGTGGTCTTAATCCTGTTTGTCTTTATAAATGCCCTGATGGACCCCTGGGCGAGAAGAGGGTGTCCCTGTTTACGTCCTTGTTGTTAATCTTCAATTATTCCACTACGTTGTTTAGGTTAGCTTTCAATATATGCAACTGGCTAATGGATTAGGTCAAATGCCAAAAAAAAAAACAGACGTACATAACTTAAATATGACACAAATCAACTATCACCATCCCAAGACACAGAATTGCCGAATTTCGTTGCGGATTCTCATAGCGTATGGCTTCTCTTTACAATGACATTCCTGAAGATCTCAAGGTACTACCATATACAATATTTAAAACACAATTTAAAAAGAAATTATTTCTAAAAAATTCGTAGTAAAACTTCTAACGCTAGGCCTGCTGTTTATTTTCAGTTAAAATACTGTGATATGTAAAAGTTAATAATTTATGTTGCTATTTACTATTATTTTCTCTCTGGGTTGAGTAGAAGAGCTGAGAATTTATTCTAAATTCGCTGAACGCTGCCTTTTATAATCAATTTGTCTCTTATTTTACAGTATTGTAATACTTTTTCTGGTTTATGATAAAAGCGATTATTATTATTATTACTAAATATCCCGGAACTTAATTAAATTACCTACTATTAAAATAATGAAGTTATGCTTGATTAAAAAAATATTTCATATAACATTCAAATAATGTATTTAAATACTCCTGTGAATTTGCAACCTTACAGAACATCCGGAATGTATTTTATCTGTTTTCGCTTTCCCTCTAAGACATTGCAAATTTAGTATTACTTTAATTACTGTTTTATTTATTTACTTATGAGCTTTCAGGACATTTAATCAGTTGTCCTAAAACATATTTTTTAAGTTTAGAGATCCCTATTAACCCTCATTATTTCACTCTCATAAGAAATATGGAAATAAACGGTATGCCAATCATTAAATTTTACAAAAAATCGATTGTGGAAGCCGTTACTATGTCATAGTTAATCATGATGATATGACATTCATTTGAGATCCATTTGAATCAACGTTTGAAACTGGCACCTTAATGTGCCGAAACTGCAGTAACACATGTTAGTGATAGAATACAAGATAAAGTGTCCTTTCTCATATCATTAAATGTTACCTCCAATCAAGTATGTCATATATAGTGAACATTTTACTTTGTCATAAGGAATGTGATCCTGCGCTATGTGTTTATGGTACATCCTTTATATTAGTTTATTATTCAATATTCGGGATTTTTTGTAGCGCCATATTTGAGTTGAAACCTATCGTTTTTATGCGTACATATTATGAAAATATTAAGGTTCCGGAATTTATTCTCCCTAGGAAAAGCTAAAGAAATAGGAAATTCCGGTTTCCGAGCAACGAAAGGGAAGATAAAAGGATCTTAATGGATAATATTATCCTGATAGTAGCAACATAGTATTAAGCGGTTAGTTTGCATCATGCTCATGTTTTCTCCTCTTTCACCTCCAACCATATCTTCCCTACTTAATAAATTTTAAAATCAAATATAATAAAATGTATGATTTAATTAACTTCAGTTAACTATTAAAATGCCCTTTTAGTGCCATTCTCTTGGTTTTGTTAAGTAGTGATATAAATCATGTCTAAAGCTAACATGAGTGCCACATATTATTAGGGAATATTATATAATATAAAAAATGATTAACTATCGAAAATATTGATCAAGATGAATATGTGTATACTTATCTCGATATACAAGGTGTTCTGGATTTCTTGCGATCAACAAATGGATGCCACTCTGAACTACGCATTTTGAGACAAGAGACACATATCCAGTATTATATCCGAGTATACCAGGATTAATTTCTTTGTCCGAAGGAATCCCAATACTACAGCCGAGAATCAAACTTCGACAGCGCAGTCCTTCTGATTTGTGGTTTGTGTTTTAGTATTGATAAATCTAATTATTACTTACGTGCGTGGTACCTAAGGTTTACTTAGAACTATCTAGTTTACATGTAAGTAATATCCTCCTCATTAATCTCGGTTGCCTTGCACTGTTATCAAACAAAGTAATTCAGAAATTTTGTATATTTTCTTGAATTAGACTTAAGTCTAATTTTACTGCTCTGCTACCATTTGGCTGATTCAAAGAATAAACTTTACCCTCGGACAACAAATGGGAGTATAGGATATCCAAAGTCAGTTTGAAAATCATAAAAAAATACCGACAAAGGAATACTTCATTACACTAGCGATGGTCAAGACCGTCGACTGACAATTTTTAGAATCGCATTTTAATTATGGAAAATATTATTTTACTACTTTATATTAATTAATATTGTTAGTTTAATGAACAACTTCATAAATGGTTCAATAGAAGTAAATAAATGTCATTTAACCTACGGCTATGCTACCGGCAATATTAAAAATAAACATAAGGGACTTGTAATGGTGGAAAAGGTGAACGATCGACTATTTTCGTTTGAGGTAAGCGCATATACACATTTGGTTAACTATATTCGTATACGGGTATCGTTTGCAATATTGAAGCACGGTTTCGGCTCTTATTTTATCAGGCTTTGTAATGATTTATCCTGGTAGCAACGCTTTAGACTGAATTATCAAATTGAAAGTAGAGATACTATACTATTCAACATCCAAAAATTTTGAGTAGAAATATTTCCTATAACAAATCAAAATTAGAGGTGAACGGGGTAAAACACATTTCTTTTTCGAATATACCGAAATCTGCTAATATAAGCGAAAAATATCTAAATAGCAGAATATCATTAATTAATCTCATAATTTCGTTTCATTTAGACAAAGATTGATGGAGATTGATTTTTTAAAACTACTGTTTTACTCAATTCTACAAACAAACAAAAAATACAAAGTTTCATCATTAACCAAATAATGTTGAAAATTTTTGTTTTAAAATAAAGTTTATTGATTTATTTTCCAAATAGGACCAAATACATGTATCTTTATAGCCATTTAAATGGGTGCTGAATTTTGAAAAAAGTTAAAATTGAATAATTATTGTAAAATATTTATAACTATGGGTAAAAATAATACAGTTAATATATTTTTTTCAAGTATACCAACTTAGCTACATGATCAAGAGAGGTACTTCTTTAGTATGTATTCTGAGAAACGCGTATTTAAAAATCATCTATTATTTCTATCGTATGCCAAAGGGAAGTATTGTAATCGTGAAAAAATCACTCTCCGAGATTGTTTCAGATTTTCATGTTTCAGACTATGTGGATTACGAAAACTAAGTTCTTTCAATTTCGTCAGTCTATCGTCTGTTTGTCGGTCTGCTGACTGTCTGTTGGGCGCTATATCTAAAAGAATATTTCATGTGTGACGTGCTTTCTTCCGATTTCCTAGCGCATAGACAAGCGGAAGCGTCACTTTAGCGCTGAGCTATGTTACGGTTATCTCGAGCGCCACCTTTACAATTCTTTTCGTGGGGTAAAGGTCCCACATTAGCCTCTTAACTGTTGCAGTAGGGCTGTGATAGCTACAGTGGAGATACAGTATGTCCAGGGGTCTGGACGGCAGATTAGACTTTCACTCACATTCAGCAGTAAAAGGCAGATGTCGGTAAATAACAAAGTTTATTAAAATTTAATAAAATTTACAAAGCAGTAAAAAAAACGGTGAGGGTAAAGTGAACTTCATATTTCTAAGTCAAATAAAAAATTTCCGACAAAGGAGTGAACACGGTGCGAGAAACCCAAAAAAGCCATAAAACTCGGCCATAAAAGTGTCAAAGCCGAAGTAATTTATTGCGGCTCAGGACCGTACTTAAAATTATTGTGCCGTGAGTTACAATCTAATTAATTTAATGTATGGTTGATAAATAAATAGTTGTTTGTTACAGTGATAATGATAAATTTAAAAAAATTATTCTGTTTTGCTTGCGTTAAGATAGGAATAATATTTTATATATTGGTGGAGCATTGATGAATTTTATTAGTCTAAATTCAAATTATACCAAATATTCTTTTGTTGCTCAGTTTCGCCAATAATAATTTAATATACCTATCGAATTATTATTGTTGCCTAACAAGGACCACGAGGAGGTACGAGCAATTCCTTGCCAGAAAATGTGGGTTCAGAGTTAAGGTTATCGATATTATTAAAATAGGTCAAAGTAAATTTTTAAATTCATTAAATAAAGAAAATATTGAATTTATGTCAATAACCCGTAACCTAATTAACCCAGATTAAATAAATAAATAAAATTCTAGAAAATAGACAAATAATTGAAATAAATAAATTCAATTCTGGACAGCAATTAAATAACTATAAAATAAATAAATTCAGTTCTGAAAAAGAAACAAATAAATAATTATCAAATAAAATATGTATGCATATAATATAATAAATAAAAATTACGTTATATTGCATTTGAGCGTATGTAAAACACTAATGAAACGATAAATTCACAATGTACACTAAATCAAATCACACATAACATTTTATTTAAAACTCTAATCACTACACTCACTCAACACTTCACAACCACTTTCTAAATCGGTATCATCGTCGGTATCTGAATCTACAGATATTATTAAACGGTCTTGATTAGGGCTGATGCTTTTTTCTAACTTAATAAATTCATCTTCAATTTTAGTGACATGCCGAATAAACTTTTTTCAATTAGTTGGTGTTATTTCTCCCACTTTAGCTTTAATAAGGTCGACTACTTTGGCATCAAATTTGGGGAAGGTGTAATTTTTGCGACTCCATATTAGTTCTATCGGGTTAAAAATGCAAAAATATGGGGGTAACCGTAAAACTGTATGTCCTTGAGCTTTAGCCATGCTATCAATCACTTATTGTTTTGGGAAGTTTTGCTTCTTAACAATTTCCAAAAGATATTTCTTCCTAAAATTCTCTTCAAATTCCAAATGATGTTTTCGGAGAAATTGTTGAATATCTTTTTTCTTTGTTCCCGTATTTGATATTTTCTCAATTTGTCGCGAATGATACGAAGCATTGTCTAAAACAATTACGCTGTTTTCTTCTATATTTGGTAGCAATGAAGTCTGAAACCATACTTCAAAAATATCCGCAGTCATGTTTTGGTGATAGTCAACGTTTGATTCTTCCATTTTTTTTCACTTAATTTGAGACCATTATGCACCCATCCATTTTCTGATCCACAATGTACAATTACTAATCTGGTTCCTTTATTTGCAGGCATATCAACTTTACATTTCTTTGAACCATCTATCCAGCCTTTTTTCACTGTATCATGGGTATCATATCAAGTTTCATCTAAATAAATAGGTCGTTGTCCATTTCGAATTTTTTTAATATTTTCCAAATATTCATTACGTCACTGCACAATTCTAAAGCTTTCCATAATACCTGCCCATTTATTAATAATCTTGAACCTAAATCCTATCTTTATTATCCAGCGCCGAAGTTTTGCTTGACTAACTGACACTGCACCATTTGTTTTCAGTTCCATATGTATTGATTCCACCGTTGGTTGGTACCTCATTTTCCATATACTTGCTATAAATTAAATCTCTTAACAATTTCACCATAGACGAATCTAATGCTCGTGCTGCTCCTTTATCCGATCTAACTTTTCGATTAGGTACCACATCCTTAATTATTCTATAGATAGACCGTTCTGAAATTTCTGTTAAGTAGGCCGTTTTTTCCACGGCTCTTTTTTCACCTTCACTTTCTTTTATATTTTTATAAACGTTTAAAACTACTTTTTTAGTACGTATGTTCGCATAAATATTATCTAAAATTTTCTCTGTAATTTGCGAGCCATTACCATTTCCCATATCTTCGTTAAATTCTCTGCTGGTGCTAGGTTGAGGATCTTCCCAAGGCCTGAACATTATCACAATAAAATTTTGACCACAGCCACTAAAAAAAACACTCGAATATTTCACCATCCGCCGGAATATTTTTACACAACTACATAATATACACTTAAACAAAGAGCAATTTCACTTATCTGTTAAAGTATTATACATTCTAGGCACTCATAATCAAAATAAAATGTGTGTGAACCACACACTGTATTATTGTATGAAGCACATAACCTATATATTCTAAATAAAACAAAACTCATTCGAAATATCTGTGGTCCGTCTCTGCTTAATACCTGTGCTGTTCTGCTTGCCCTTTTACAGCATTATGTATGTGTGTAAAAAATTAAGTAAACAGTAGTGACCGTTAGATCGTAAAATATTTTAGGAGTGAGTGGCGTGATTTATTAGAAATTATAACTGATACTGGCGAGTTTCCCTTAATTTATTATTTTAATCCATGCCACGCTCTATCCTAGTGGTAATAGGCGGCAAAGCTTTGAAATTTTTTATCTGACTTAGAAATATGAAGTTTGCCTTACCAATATTCGCAGTTCTCTATACATAAAATAAAAACTTAAGATATGCCATTTTAGAGATTATTCTGCCTAGATGGACAGACAGCAATAATCAGAACGGTGGTATTTCAGTTCGGTTCGGAAATGTTGAAATTACATCAACACTTTATGCCGTGTTTGCCAAGCACCTCAAACCCCACAGCTGGGTGCCTTTATTAAATGAGTTTTGGTTCGGCCACGTGGTATCTTGTCGAATTTGATGCAGAAAATTTCTGTGTATGAGAGTGTAAAGTTAGTTAATTTATTTACTGTAACTTAGATTTTGTTCTCAATTCCCGGACTATAATAAATTTCTAGAAAGTTGTTTCAAAGTAATGAATTTTGTTTTAATTCGTATCAGTACAAAATATTGTAAATAAAATGAACGGTAACTAAAATTTCTACTCACTCAGTAATAACAACAGCACTATAATAAATTTCACAAAAATTATATTATGATGACATATTTTATTTTAATTCGTTTAAATACGAAATAGTTAAAATATAATATACGGCAATTATAACTTCTACACACTTTGTAGAACAACATATATTATTTTAACTCAGTACCATCACAAATGGTCTTAATTAAAATAATAAACGGTAAACTTATGCTGGTTTTCTCTCGATATATCATCTATGTTCTTTTTCCCTCTGGAAGTTCTTTGGAACATAGCTATTTGAATACAATCGGGAGAATTTAACAGGTCCTAACTAGGACACCCTTACTTTGATAATATTTAACTTTAAATTAAAATTTATTTGGCTAAGTCGGAATATTTTGAGATATTCAAACGGAAAAGATTTCAAATTGCTGCTTTAAAACACACGTTTTAGTGAATTAGTCTTATCGGTGTTAATATAAAAAACCACGAGAAAAAATTTTTTTGTTGGGTACAAAATAAAATTAATATATTTTAGTGTAGTATACTAATTTAACTTCATGATCAAGAAGATATTTTTTATTATCTGTACTCTGATAAACACGTATTCAAAAGTCATCTATTTTTGTTATTTTTAAGTAATATGCGAAATGTTTAGTTTTTTTGCAAATATATTTAAGAATGTGCATTTTGAATTATACGTATTTGAAGCTTTTAACACATAGCTTTTTAGTTTGTCACAATATTTTTCGGAATGAAGTTACAGTTGTGTACAGTTAGACAGGAACCTAAAATGTAACCTATTCTTAAATATATATTTTTCTCAGATATAAAGAAAATAATCAGACTAAGTGCTAGAGCTGCAATACTTATCTCTAAAATTCTCATCAAAATTCCTTAAAATAAGATATTAATAATAACAAAAAATCTGTTTCGAGAAATGTTGAAAACAACACGTTGTTAGGATTGTAAAATACAATGCATGAAGTTAAAAAAATCGTTTGTACTACTGCATTATAGGAGGCGATTTTTGCAGTTTAATTAAAAATAACAGACCAGAGATAAATTATTTCTTATTCCACTTGTCAATAAAAGTTATTGGAATCGGTTAAAATCATAGAGATATTACATGTTCTTTACACATTTAGCTGCATACTCCACAGCGTTCCACTTAAAGATATTTGTATTTTAGAATTTTGACGAAAGTTGGCATCAAGACGTTTTAAGGCATGGCAAAGAAAAATATGTATCAATTTTTTTTTAATTCGCTAATATGATTTACTGGTTTTCTCGTGACAAAAACACATCGTAGAAAACCAAGCGATTCAATGTAAAACAAAATTAATGTCACCTATAGGTCACTTCAAAAAATAGATGCAAAACGGCCAAAGAACAAAAACGGCATAGGCCTGATTCACACTTAACAGAGACATCCTGAATATACATAAGATGCATATATATCTAAAAATGTCTCCTTAATTCTCGTGCAACTGTGGCAGTCATTTTCAAATCCATTATCTTGAATTTCCTATTTTTGATAACAGATTCGATATTAACTACTACAAGAATTCAATTTTTATGTAATTCCGACAAAATATGAATTTTGGCTAGTTTTGAGAGTTTGGTCCGATAGACACTCAACAGGTTGGCGAAAAAGCTACAATTTGGTCATCATCGCCGAGTAATGATACCCTACTGTTTGTAAAAAAATTATCATTTTGTGAAGTTTTTAATTCGTGTTACTGGCGCCTTCGCCAGATTTGCAAACAAGCTGGTAATATGAGCACTGAGCACTTGTTTCCAATGTTTGCTCACTCTACACTAGACGTACCTCAAGGAATCGCTTAAGCTACCCCAGAGTGATCATTGAATATGAGAACGTACATACTGGCTGAATTTCTAACCTCTTTCTATTTAATTTGTTTTGGAAAAATCGGATGAAAAGGTAGAAAAAGTACTTTTTGAGTATAGCAGGGTAGGCATGGGCCGGATGCCCCTCTGGGAATTGGGCTGATATTTTTATCTTGACATCATATTACTAAGAGGAATTATTCTGCAAGACATTACACCCCTGCCCCCCTCTGGCTTTTGTAATAAATTAATTAACTGGATTTTAAAAAACATTTTCTTTCTCTTTAATGACAACCAAATTTTATAATATTTATATACCGGGTGTAACAGAATCATGGTAAACACCCCTTTTCTCCTTTAGCTTTGAAGATAATTGATTGAAATTTAGGATATACTACATACATAATAAGCGGCACTTTCTGACATACAATTGATTTTTTTTTCATTTCCGGTTTCGCCGGAAGTGACACTAACTTTCACACCCTATATATTATTTTGCATTTTTGAATTCTGCATAATTTTCTGAATCTAACGATGCCAAATAAGTGACATTTCAAACGTCATTTTTTTTTAATATAATTTTTAGTTATACATTTAAGTGTGCCGTGACGCTTCCCGTTTATTCTAAATGACTCGTGTAATGCTACAAAAATCGAAATCCCATTAAAAACACTAAATTACGTGATTTATCAACAAATAAAAGTCACCAAAATTGTTTTGGGGCAAAACTCAATTTTTTCAAATGGAACCATATCGGTACCGTGGTACCATTTATTATTATTGTTAATAAGGAATTTATTCATATGTCGTACTAAAATGTGCGATAAATACAAACAAAATTACAGTTAAAAGAAAATAAGAAAATACAATTTTGTTCTAATTAAATGTTAAGAATTAACCAAGGTGGCTTTGAAAACAATGAAATATTTAGCTTGTCAAACATTTGTTGGTTTAACGGTGTTTTTATTGTGTCTTTAAAAAATTGTTTAAAATTCTTGTTAATTGTGTTCAAAATGCCGCAAATTTATACAAAAGATGAAAAAGTGGACATGTTAATTATTTATGGGGAAAGTAAAAAATATGCAATTGCAGCTATGGACATTTATGGCCGACGATATCCTGATAGACAATGTGCAGCGAAAAATTATTTTAAACGTGTTGAAAACCAATTCCGAAGAGAGCCTAACAATGATCCCGAAAAAAACTTAATTATTGACAAAGGAATGGAAATAATTAATGTTTTGGCTCGAATAGAAATTGATAAGACTGTTTCTTTAAGGCAAGCTGGGTTTGAATGGGCTTGTTCGGCATTTTTTTTTTATTTCATAAATCGAAAGTGCAAGTATACATTAAAGGATCTGCAAAAAATCAGAATCTTATTCGCACGTTTAGTATCTTTAAAACTATTACAAATCTCCATCTCACGAAAATGGGGCGTGGCCAGGCGCTACGTCACTATACGCATAGACTCGGCGATCTCAATAGACTTGATGCTCCTTACTTGTTATAATTATAAGTGTTTTCGAAGTATTGTTTGTTTTTGTATATTACTTGGCAGTAGGGGAGTAGAATTTGGTGAAATGTCAAAAAATTACAATTTTCTCTCGCTCCTGCCGGGACGAATTTTCGATTTTAACCCTGCAATTTACGATTAGAATTCATCGCCGACCTTCTTCTTTCCGTAGACACTTAGAACGAACTTCCGCTCGACGTATTTATTTAGTTACCAGCGTTTAAAAATTCCATGTTTTTCGACTTTTCAGGTTAAATTTGAAAGGTCCCAGAAAGCCATTTTTCTTACGTCACATGCGTATAGTGACGTCACAAATGAGCGCTCGGTTTTTGCAACTATTACTAATTTCAACTCCTTATATCTCGAGAACGGAAAAAGTTAATAATACGAAATTTTAAGTGTATAATGAGAATATTGAGTACTATATGAAAAAGTATAAAAACCATATAAAAAGAATATCATGGAACAAGCCCATTGAACATCAGTCACCAAACAGTAAGCCGAATTTTGCACAAATATCACTATAAATCTTTTAAATACTTTCGTACAAATACTGATTTGTACGAAAGTGATTACTAACGTAGGATGGAATATTGCAATTGGATTTTGTATAATAACGTGCAGCCAAACAATTATTCTTTGGGACTGATTTTATTTCCGTACGAGTCAAGGTTTACAAATTTAACCGACAAAATACAAAATATTGGTCACAAGAAAATCAAAATTTATTACGGGAGGGTAAGTTTCAAGTGCGGTTCGGTTTCAATGTTTGGCTTGGAATAATCGGTAGTAGAATCATTGTTCCAATAATATTTGAAGGACCTCTGACTGGTCCAGATTCCTGGAAAATAAGATTGAGAACATTTTAGATGGGTTACCTTTAGATTTAAGCCAGGAATGTATTTCCAACAAGATGGCGCTCCTCCCCATATATCAAGGATGGTAATTGATTGCCTTTAACGGAAATTTGGAGAACACGTAATTTCGACGAATGGTCCTGTGAGTTGGCCTCCAAGGTCATCTGATTTATCGCCCCTTGATTTCTTTGTTTGCGGTCATTTAAAAAATATTGTTTATGCAACCGCCGTTACAACCCGTGAAGACTTGGAGCTATGGATAAGACGAGCAATTAATAGCTTAACGGCCCAGTAATTGGCGAACGTTCTTCGAGAAACAGCTATGCGAGTTCAGAAGTGCATTGACGTTAATGGACAGTATTTTAAACTGTTGTAATGTTTTGTGTTAATTTTTTGTATTCCAAAATCACCTTATGTGTAACAAGGTAATTAGAATAAAATTGTATTTTCTTATTTTCTGTTCGCTGTAATTTTGTTTGTACTTATCAAACATTTTAATACGAGATATGAATAAATTCCTTATTAATAGTACTAATAAATGGTACCACGGTATCGATATGGTTCCATTTGAAAAAATTGAGTTTTGCCCCAAAGACAATTTTGGTGAATTTCATTTGCTCATAAAAAATCACGTAAATTAGTGTTTTTAACGGGATTTCGATTTTTGTAGCATTACACGGGTCATTTAGAATAAATTGGAACCGTCATGGCACACTTAAATGGAAAACTAAAAATTATTTTAAAAAATTGGTGTTTGAAATGTCACTTATTTGGCATCGTTGGATTCAGAAAATTATGCAGAATTTAAAAATGCAATAATATATAGGGTGTGAAAGTTAGTATCACTTCCGGCGAAAGCGGAAATGAAAAAAATCAACTGTATGTCAAGAAGTGCTGCTTATTGTGTATGTAGTATAAAATATCATAAATTTCAATCAATTATCTTTAAAACTAAAGGAGGAAAGGGGGGTATACCATGATCGTCCCGGTATGTGATAGATATACCAAAGAGTTATTAAACAATGAATTATTTTGTATTTGCAGTAAGTAATATACAAAATATTTGAAATAAAAATTTTAAAACATAAAAAATTTCACGTATAGAGACGCGCCATCACCAATTTGTTTTCATAAATGCCCCCTACTACCCTCTGTACCATATATTTTTTGCAAATTTTCATAAGCGTAGAACAGTGTTAAAAAAAATTATAATTTCTAACCATAGGTATATTAATATGGGGGATACTACTAAGAAATTTTGCTCTAATTTCGTATAATATAATTTTATAATAATAATAATAAAAGCATTTTATGGGATAAACCAAATGGCCATCGACCGAAGTCCTTCAGCCAGTATTACAAAAGAAATTCTGTGTACATTGTTTTAATGAAGTAATAATGATAATAATATAGGGTAATAATTTACTTATTGCATGTAAAAAAAAGATCATGCATGTATATGTATAAATATAACCATGTTCTTTAAGTAGTTGTATTTTGGTTTAGTTTGTGTACTCTTATCTTCTCTTCTCAGTTTTCCAGTGCCAGGGATGAAGGAATTTCTTGGAGAGCCTTTCTTGGACTTGGGTCTTGCTTCTGTTCTTTCTATTAAAAGTGGTTCTAGATGTTCCATGTTGTGTGTTTGTTTGGCAAATTTGGTAGAAAGTATTGGCAGTCTTTAGGTGATTGGAAGGATTTTGGTTTTGTTCGAAAGGAATGTATTAGATAAGTGGTGTGCGGATTTGCAGGATGGCGAATTTTTGTGAGAGGATGTTTCGGCAACTTAATAATAATAATAATAATAATAATAATAATAATAATAATAATAATAATAATATATAGCGGAATCTTCCGATGGCCTGGATCGATTACCGCAAGGCATTTGACATGTCATCGCATGAGCTAATTATACACTTGCTCCAATGTCTTGCGGTCCCCGGTCCAGTAGTGAGGTGTATTGAAGAACTGATGCCACTCTGGAGGACTCGCTTTACCATTACATCGGGTAACGATCGAGTCCAGACAGAGCCGGTAACGTTCAGAAGGGGAGTATTTCAGGGAGACTCCCTCAGCCCCCTTCTATTTTGCATCTCACTGCTACCATTATCCGTTTCGCTCCGAAAAACCCGTGGGTACAACTGCGGTACCCCAGGAGACAGGAGGCATAAGGTCACCCATCTGTTTTATATGGATGACCTTAAACTTTATGCCTCCGGGGAGAGGGACCTGCACCAGTCCCTCAGGGTGGTACAGGAGTACACGCAGGCTGTCGGTATGGAGTTCGGGTTAGACAAATGTGCACTGGTCCATCTTAAGAGAGGACTATGCGGGGACTACGGAGAGGACGCGCAGCTCGTAGACGGAAGCATCTTACATCATCTAGATGTCGGAGAGTCGTACACTTACTTAGGTGTTGAGCAACACTCCACCCAAGAAGTGAGTGTAGTGAAAAACGCTCTCCGCGGCAAGTATCAGCACCGGCTCCGACAGATCTGGTCTTCAGAACTGTCGGGGAAGAACAAGGTGTCTGCAACCAACATGCTTGCCGTTCCGATCCTTCTCTACTCCTTTGGAGTTGTGAAGTGGACTCGAGAGGAGTTGCGTCAACTCGATGTAGGAACCCGCAAGAAGATGTACCTCAATAGGAGTTTACATCCCAAATCGTCCGTTCCACGGTTATACCTCCCGCGACATCGGGGAGGGCGTGGACTCTTGAGTTTGGAGAGTCTCCACAACAGGATGGTTCTGGATGGAGCCTGTAAGGTCATCAGGAGTTCGGATCCCCTCCTCTGCATGGTCCGGGACCATGAAAATGCAGGGGTAGGAGCATTTCTGTTTAAGGCAGCACAGAGAGCAGCTGATGAACTTGGTCTCTCCTTCGACGTCGACCTGGTAAATCGCGACTCCGTCACCGAGTTGGAACCTGCTCGGCGAAAAGCCCAAATTAAAGCTGCAGAACACAGCATCTTTCTGCAGCTGCACATGGATAAGCCAATGCATGGAGTTTTCTATAAAAATATAGAAAACCTTGGCTTATCCGAAAGGCTGACCTTTGCCTTTTTAAGGTCAGCCGGGCTGAAGTCTGAGACCGAGGGATTCATAATGGCTTGCCAGGATGGTGTATTCAACACTCTGGTCTATCGTAGCCGTGTTATGGGTATAGAGGTCCCGGATGTCAGATGCAGGGCCTACCGCAGGGCGACAGAGACTGTAATGCACTTGCTGTTGGCTTGCCCGACATATGCAGTCTCGGCCTATATCCAAAGGCACAACGGAGCATTACGAGTGCTTTATTACCATTTAAGGCACTCGTATGGGATAGACGAGACACCAGTGCTGCCTTATGTTCCGGGGGATATTGAGTCCGTTGTGGGCAATGAGAAGTGTCTAATCTATTGGAACTACTCGTTTCCCACCGTTAGGCAAATACAAGCCAACAAGCCTGACGTAGTTCTCCTCGATCACCAACTCAAGACAATGTTTGTCGTGGAGTTCTCGGCTCCCGCGGAAAACAACATTGTCTTGAAGGAGGAGGAAAAACGGACAAAATATCGAGATTTGCTCTTCGAACTCCGCAGACTTTACCCAGACCATACTGTTAAGTTGGTGGTACTGATAATAGGAGCCCTAGGTGGAACAAGGCACACACTGCTTACGGAACTGAAGATCATACCGGCATGCCGAAACTCGGCAGACATCTTAGCCGGTAGGATGCAGAAGGCCGTCATCCTCGGTTCGCTACGTCTGCTCAGGGCACACGATTCCCGGACCCAGTAGTCACTTACCCCACGGTGTGGGGAGTGGCTACCGGTACTACCAGCTCCCCTCGGTGAGGATCGGAGCCACAGAGAAGGGTGACTGGTTTTTAACAAAAAAAAAAACAAAAAAAAATACAAAAAAAAAATAATAATAATAATAATAATAATAATAATAATAATAATAATAATTTATTAGTGTTAATGTACAGGAGTACTTACACAAGTTAACAGGTCAGGTAAAGTTACATTGTACAAATTACAAAAAAATATGAACAACAAATTAAACATACGTAAACGAACTTAAAAAACTTAGTATACATATAGCAGATTTTTACAAACAAATACTGATACTAAGTACATTCAATATCTAAAAAATCATAGTCCAAAAATTCCCTGTAGTGATAGAATGCCTTTTCAATGAGAAATTTTTTAATTATCATTCGAAATTTTTTTAGGTTATCAATGTTTTTTATGTTTGATGGTAGTTTATTAAACATTTGAATTGCTAAATAATTCGGTCCACTCTGTGACTTATTTAATCTATAATATGAAGTAATGATGTTATTTTTAGTTCTGGTATTATGACCGTGTTGGTTCACATAGGTAGGGTAGCCATTTGAATTTGATTTAATATGTGTTAAACATTCCAAAACATACAGAGAAGGTAACTTGGATGTTTAAGACAGGATTATATAATTTTAATAGTATTAATAATACCTAATTAAAATCATTATAAATATATTCCCAACTTGATGAAACATTTTATTGTCGAGTGTGTGGTCTAAAAGTAGATTTTTTTGTTTTATCGTTCCGAGAACCCACTCTACTATCCACCGAGGCTTTGTGACAAAACGGAACTGCACTCTTCTGTGGCTAGTTGCTTGCGGTTCCCTTTCAAAGCCGCTTTTAAAACAATATATGCCCTACTTTCTAAATAACTTTGCACATCCCGAAACCCTCTTCAACTGTAGTAATGAAAAAATTATTTGGTTAGAATTGCCGGATCTCAGTTTAAACAGAGAAACTACCACTGCTTGAATAATAGTCCTTGATGTAGTGTTTCACAAAGATGTCATCATACTTTGGAGTTGGAATATTTTCTCATGATAAGCCAGTGTATATTCGTATTTGATACTCTGAAAGTTCATAGTTACTTGAGGTAGATATGGTTTTATGTACGGGGAGTTCAAGATATTGCTCTGATAATTCATCGGATCTTTTTCGTATTTCATAGCTAACGTCTGGGTCTAATTCTGGATTTGGTTCAAATTCCAACTGGTCTATAGAAGTACTTAGTAGATTTTGATCGATTTCGCTGAAATCTCCTGAACTTTTTCGCGCATACATTTTTAACGAGAGGCTCCGCATACCGCACTATTTGGAAAAATTACTTCAAGTGTTTGTAACACATTTTGGCACAAAGTTATATCTTCCTCTGTCATTCAGATTTTTTTTATCCTGCCACTTTCAACAAAAAACGACCACACACCACATATTTAGAATTCTTCTCACTCTGCATTTTCGTAAATTTAGATTATTCCGCAAGGAATATTACTACTAACTGTAAGTCTGTACATTATACTGCTATTTATTCGCACTTTAATATTTATATGAGAACAATCTCGTAATAACATGACTTCGTACAACTACTACCCTAAAGAAAAACATGTACAGACATGAATCTGAGATTTAAAAAATAAACGTATTTTAATTTGTCGTCTATTGAGAGTGCGCATAGTAACTATATTACTTATACACTGGACTTTCCTTACCGTTGCCTTTGATACCCTTGACGCATTTAATACATATAGGAATATAAAAAACGTAGAGCTTAATTAATTGTTTAGTAGCCTTCTATTAGACAGATTATAAATGTTAATTTATATATGGTTAGTAATTATAATTTTTTTTAACGCTGTTCTACCGTTATGAAATTTTTGATAAAATACAGGGTGTAATTAGTTTCATGTCATTAAAAAAAACTGGTGGTAGGAAACGACAAGACAAACAAAAAAACCTTATATAGCATGGGGTCTAAAGCTTATAGCTTTGGAGAAAAAAATAAACAAAAATTTCGCAAATTTTCAATAAAATTTTTTGACAACTGCTGGAATATTGAGGTAGGTTTAGATCTAGATCTGATCTGAAGAAAACTATACTCTAACTCTCCCTTGTGCAATATTTTAGTTACTGTCGGTGCTTCGTTATGTACACACGTCCAACCCGCCGTTCGTTGTTTTTGTTATTTTTGAATTTCGCGTCATTGTGTATTTATAGTTAAGATTTATTTTATTGACTTACCGTTCAAGTTGTCAAATTCTTATGTACAGACGCAACTTACTTGTTCGTTCTTTTTTGGCTTTTGTACCAAGTTTTTATTTTATTTTTCTTTATTGACAACGTTAGTTGATAGTTTAGTGTTGAACGAAGTGCGTATGTACTTAATTCGCCGTGCCGAACTGTGTATTGATACAGATGCAGAGATTTTGAATCATTTAGGTAGGTAGTAAGCTTTTAACCCAGGACACTCTTTTATGTTACAAATGTAATAAACCACATTTAAATTTTCTAAATTATAAAGAATCTAATATTTTGTTCCCAATTAAAAAACACACATGTAAAGAAATGCTCTGGTTAAACCTCTATGGCCATTATTTGCTTGCAATTGTGCACGAAGAGAGAACGAATTATTTACTTCTTTATACTTGCCTCAGTTCAGTTGAGGCGGTACATCAAAGGCGGTCGATGATCCTTTGACACCGCGTGTGCCGGCCAGCACTTTTTATGACAATTTAAAAGTTGTGTAATTGGGAAGTACAAGTCAATCGACCAAGAAAAGCAGTGGTCCTCAATAGTTGTCTACCATAATATTAAATATGTTAACCTAGATCAGTGTTTTTCTAAGTGCCCCTAGAGGGAAAAGTCATAAAGGTTTTTTGTTTGTCTAGTCGGTCCCCATTACCAGTTTTTTTTAATGACATGAAACTGATTACACCCTGTATATGTTATATAAGATAGTAGGAGGCATTTACGAAAAAAAAAATGGTGATGGTGACTCTCAATATACGTGAATTGTTTGTGTTTTTAAATTTATAATTCAAATATTTCGGTATATTACTTAGTGCAAATACTCAATAATTTTTTATTTAATACCTCTCATATAAAAAAATTATAAAATCTGGTTATATCATTAAAGAGAAAAAAGTGTTTTTTAAAATTCTATTAATGTATTTATTTTAAAACCAGGAGGTCAGGGGTGTAATATCTTGCAGAATGGTTCCTCTTAGTTATGTGAAGTCAAGGTAAAAATATCAGCCCAATTTTCCGATGGGCATTCGGCCCGTTCTTACCCTGCTTACACTCTTTGTGCATATTTTAATTTTTATTGATAGGATATATGGAATAGGAATTTAAATTCGTCCTCAAATTCTTGCAAACCTATTTAGAACTAAATAATTTAGATTCTAGTTAGAATTGAACTTTTTCAGTCCATTAAAAGCTTTATTGCGTTTAATTAACTTTAAATCCTTATTTTATAGAGTAGTATAATTATCTTGCTAATCAAGGAGAAAGTAAATAATTTTTTCCATAAAAATGTGCAGCACAATTTTTAGTTTTATTAAAATTAATTGACTGGTTAAATAAATGTACCTATAAAATCAAAATTCATCGTATATACCGGTAATTATCAAGTATTGTGCACTTTGCTCTTTGTCTCATTCTGGTTAATTTCGCTAGCCTAGCGGATATTATATCACTTTACAATACAAAATTTAAAAATACGTCAAACGGGGAAACTTGATAAGCTAGAATGGGTAGTGACTACGTGCTTCGAATTCTGTATGTATACCTATAATCACATATAATAGACTGAATCTATAGAGTTATAGATAATGAAACTTGTCTCTTGTCTTCCTCGTTTCTATTCAACAATATCTCCGTAAACAATTGAGTTGATGATACTTTAACATAAAATCGTTAAGAGGCTATTCAGTAAATGCCTTTATAAAGAGACATTTGTAGTAGTTGGTTTTCATTAGATCATGTTTAACGGCAAAGTACGATAAGAGTTTATAAAACCAGTTAATGTAGAAATTTTGTCCTTAACTAATCCCTTAACGCAAAACTTTAATTTTAAGCCTTAGTCTCGGTAACTAAGTACTGACTGGTTAATAGGGTGGAACGAAAAAATCAATGTTTGTATTCTTATTTCTAATAGGGAAAATGCGTTGTCACTATAATTCAGTATTGCCCTGATTTTTTTTAAAGATATCCGATAATATCTTCGGTCCTTTATGCACCTTTAAAATAGATGTGTAAACCTGAGAGAAATTAAATGGCACCAACCGGTGTGAAGTGAGGTTAAAAAGCAGCTCTTTCTTTGATCAGATCATATCAGTGGCGGCTCGTCAGGGGAGGCAGGGGAGGCTGAGCCTCCCCTTGGAAGAACCACCATATCTTCAAAAGTAATATCTTATGAAATTTCTATTAGGTATATCTCAATTTTCAATATTTTTTATTGTTTATGATTCATTAATTAATTTTCAGTTTATATATAACATTTTTGCATTTCCTTTCCACAAACATACCTATAACGTTACAGTCCGGATAGTCTTTGTATGCATATTTCCCGGTCGGCCGGTCTTTTACTGAATGAACACTGCGGTTCGCTGGAGGCTAATACGAAATAGCTTCCAACTTTACCGCATTTACTTATAACATGAATGACCTTGAATTTCTTTGCGCTGTGTAAAATAGCAACACTTGGAATAGCCAAGTATGAGGCTAGCCTCCAGATCTCAGTTCTTTATAGCGCATGTGCACAGGTCATTCAAGAGTCAGGTGATTCACAAAGAAAACGAACTGACGTCTGACAGTGGCGTTTAGCCGGTTAACAACATGTCTTGTTGTCCAGACGTGGTGGATTATTTGTTATTAAATGGATTTACTACTCTTATTTATGACGAAAAGGTAAGAATTAAAAGAAATGCCAGGCCTACACCAGCAATGCTTTCGTTAGTTTTTAAAAGTGGTAAACAAAACAGAGGGTTTTGTGATAACAATTATAAAAAAGTCGAGTGGTTAACGGCATCAACAGTTAGAAACAAATTATATTGTTGGAGATTTTTATTATTTACTAATGATCAATCCTCAATTTGGGGCAGGGCCGGGTTTAATAATTTGCAAAATTTGTCGCGAGGTTTAGAAAGGCACGAAAAATCCCAGGAGCACATTTCATCTTGCATTAAATTCGAAATGTTTGGTAAACAAATATTGTAAATTTCTTGGATTCTGCACATAAGATAGAAATAGAAAATGTTAACGAAAAGGTCCGTGAGAATAGGGAAATATTAAAGAGGTTAATAGATGCCGTTATATAGTTATCTTCACAAGAAAATTCTTTCCGAGGACGTGAGGAAAAACGAGAATCGTGCAATAAAGGAAATTTCAAAGAGCTGGTAGATATTTTAAAAACTTATGACCCAAAATTTGAGAACTTTTTGAATAACGCCACTATTTTTTTAAACAATTCCGGTAAGCTTCTGTAGAATGATCATTTTCAGCACTTAAACGCATAAAAACATTTTTACTAGAAACAAAATGAGTCAAGACCGCCTTTCAAATGTATCGCTTATTTCAACAGAAAAACGTTTTTTGTCAGAATTGAGGAAACGCGATTCATTTTATGATGAAATAATCAACCATTTTGCTAGTTCCAAAAATCGCAGGTTACCACTCATTTATAAAAATATTCAGGCTTTAAAGCAGAGATTAATATAGGTAGTTGTTATTTTAGAAAAAATATTTATTTGTGTTATTTATTTTTTAGGAAATATTTTTTATAATTCTCCATAATATAGAGTTCCGCGGTTATATTTTTTTTATATAACTTCTTTCTCAAAACTATTTTAATTTCTATTAAAACTTATAATTTTACACGCCTGGCAGTGATAATGAATACAATTTTTTGTTTGTAGAAAAACACTTTAATATTTTTACCAAAACTATTTTTATTTTTATTAAAAGTTATATAATTTAATTACAAGTGGGATAGTAGGACTCCTTTGGATACCGATACTCGAGTCGTAGGAACGAAAATTTCATGAGAATGATTTTTTCATCTCATCATATTTTCTATTTCCTTTTCATTCTATTCTTTTATTAGTTCTATTCTCTCAAGTCGTGAATCGGTATCCTGGCGAACAACCCACGGCAAAAAAATGTAACGCGCCGTTGTAATACCTCAGGGGTGGTGGGGAAATGTACAAATTGTAGTCATATTGCACATCAGTTGTCTTTCAGAATATCAAGCCTCCTCTGCAGACAATATCACGAGTCGCCACTGGATCATATCAAATTTGACAATAAATCCAGAAGTCACCACGAGGAGGTGCCTACTATGTGACTTCGATCTCACCCACCAAAGTTGAAGAATGAACTAAAGAAGAAACAAGTGTAGGAGCAGCTATTGCAACTGGTAATGAAGATAAAAGAGAATTTGTACTCTTTTTGTTATTGCTGCTAATACTACAAAATAAGAAATTAAAGATATGGAAAAATTATTTTTCATTAAAGATAAATAAAAAATATAATTTCATCTCCCATAATTTAATATTCAAGCAATAGATATTAATAATGCTACATCACCAATTCGATTAGATAAAGCTGTTAATATACCTGCATTAAATGAATTAATATTTTACGAATAATTCTTTCGGCTGGTGCTTGTTTCAATCAAAAAGCGTTTTGTTATAGAATGTGATTTCTGTACTTAACACGGCCAGGCTCGCAATTATTTGCAGTTTGGTTTTACTATCCTTATGAAAATAAGGATTCACAGAGGTGATTGACAGAAATATTTTATTTTAATATATTCTCCCCTCTGGAAGCACGCTGTTTACTATTACGTGTCCCATGTCGGGATATTATTGTTTTGATTGCAGCAGGCATTTGCCGCTAGATGGAGCTTCCCCCATTTTGTCGTTTTGCAACGTCGATCTGGCTACTTAGTTGACAGGAGCTCTTGTGCTAGTCGTCTGGGGCCTGCCTTGCACTGATGAGCACCAGGAAGTGCGAAACTGCAGTATATAAGTTGGCCTGAGACGGCTGGCACGAGAGTTTCCTTTAATTAGGAATAATTCTTTTGGCTGGTGCTTGTTTCAATAAAACCAAGCGTTTTGTTGTAGAATGTGATTTCTATGCTTAACGCGGCCAGGCTCGCAATTATTTGGAATTTGGTTTTACTATCCTTATGAGAATAAGGATTCACAGAGGTGGTTGACAGAAATATTTTATTTTAATATATTCTGCCGTCTGGAAGCACGCTGTTTTCTATTACATGCCCCATGTCGGAATATTATTGTTTTGATTGCAGCAGGCATTTGCCGCTAGATGGAGCTTTCCCCATTTCGTCGTTTTACAACGTCGATCAGGCCACTTAGTTGACTGGAGCTCTTGTGCTAGTCATCTTGCGGCCTTGCACTGATGAGCACCAGGAAGTGCGAAACTGCAGTATGCAAGTTGGTCTGAGACGGCTGGCGCGAGTATATAAAACAACAAATTTTACACAACAAACTCGGGATTTTAAACATCAGACTGTCGCATACCGTTTATACAAGGGCTCTCCACAATCTGGAGTTCTATCACGCTTGCTGGTGGATGACCTCCCCCATATCAAGTAATTACTTAGAAACCAAATTACGTAACGTCCTTCCTTCAACCCGCTCGGGCTCCATATTATGTAACCCTGCTCGGACTGGACTACTCGGGCGCCAAATTATGTAACGTTCTTTGCTGGTTTGGGAAGTTATTTCAGGGTTCTGTTTGGTAAATAAGCTAGTCCAAATATAAATGAACAATTAATTTCTCGAAACAGGTAAATGAGTCAGTGTAACATAATATATATTCATTTCATTGGCTTCCGTGTCTTTTAGGGTCTCTAGATATTATCTAATCATACGTGTGCGAAGCGGGCGAGACTGTAATGTGACGATGTAGCAGCTACTTTCTATCTAGTCATGGCGTCCATGTTTTCGATGTCACTGGGTACGGCCTGATACAAATAACCATGAGAGCCCCAGCTCAACACACTGAAGAGTTCCTATCGGTCGGCTTATGTCCCCTCCGATTCAATGACGCCGCTAAGCATCTGTAGAGTACCTACGGCGGCGTAACGGCGTCGAATAAATAACTTGTCGATACAGAAGACTCCAGCGCAGCACGCTGTAGAGCCTTGAGATCGGCTCATATTCGGTCCAACTTGGTAACGCCGCTACCCACCTGGGTGGTACCTTTGGCCTCGTAGTGGCGTCGAGTAATAAACTTGTCAACACAAAAGACTCCACATCAACACACTGTAGAGCCTAGAGGTCGACTTATATTCGATCCGACTTGGTAACGTCGCAAAGAGTAATATTACTGATATTGGCCCAGCCCAGCACGCTGAAGACCAATGCCAGGAGATTTACTGCAAGGGGAAGAAGTGTGGTTATGACTTCAGTCTCATATAAATGGCCTTAAATATAATATCCAAATGGTGCTCGTCAGAGGGCCTTAGTGTACATCCGAGCAAAACAGTTATTGTACGATTTACTAAAAGAGGAAAGCTAGAGCTCCAATCTATGAAGTTTTCCAATAAAGTTAAACATCTAGGAGTTATCTTGGATTAAAAACTTACTTAAGCACTTACATCTAGAAAGAATATTTATAGAAACCACCGTGACTTTTTAGATGTGCCGCAGTCTATATTAAATAGACTGCGGCACGTCTAAAAGTCCACGGAGGTTTTTATAAATGTTCTTTCTGAAACGAACAAAAAAATTACTGGCCTTATCTTTCGATTGTGCGCCCAGTGATGATATAAACGTCATGTGCAAGTGGCTAAAAACTTAAAAGAAAGAAATTGCAACGTCTTGCTTGTTTAGATATTGTAGAGGCAATGTATTCCTCTCTCGCAGCAGCTGTGGTAGCAAAGCTAGACTTATTTCCTCTAATTGTGTACGTGAGAAAAGAGGCAGTACTAACCAATCTGGTTAGAATCCACCACCAAACCTAGTGGCTTAATGTTACCCAAGCAGAACTTCAATCACCCCTTTGAGGTGATGATTGAGAGCGGTTAAATGAGCAGGGTCGACGTACTGCAGTTGGAGAAGGGCTCATTTAACTGATACAGAGATAAATCAAATATTGCTCAGGACGGTTGGCATGACTGTAGCTAATCCTAATTGCGGATTACCTAGAGCCCTAGATAGCACCCCCAACAATGCTTTAGTTAGAAATGTATGCTATATATCTATGTGGCTAGTGATGAATAAACACAGATATTCGAAGGGCACAGATCTAGATACTTTCAGAGAAGCAGGCTGCATACATATTTGAATCTACAATTTTCTGGAAATGCAGGAAATGTTTGAAACAACCTGCAAAAACAACAAGGTTAACTTGATGTGTGTGCCAGGACACGAGAGAATAAGAGGTAATGAATTAGCTGACAGTCTTACAGTAAAAGACGCTAAGCTTCATTTCTAGGGCTCAAACAGTTTTATGAGTTTACCTAAAGTTCACAACGGAAAATGTCCTCAAAGGGTAAAAGGAACAGAAAATGTCGTTCTGGAGGAATGTCGCAAACCCAACAAGCGGAAAAGTTCATAATTTATTCGATAAAAGAACGTCACAAGGCTTTTAGAACTCGAAAAGCCTGACTTAAGGCCTTCTTACTGCTTGAAAACAGGAGTAGGGCGGTAATTGATAAATACAAATACTGCGGTACCTATTACATTAGAGGCTGCGAACTTGCGGAGGATATACTTTACGAATGCAATATATTAGTCCATATTAGACCAAATTAGCTCCTAGGAAGAACAAACTTTGAAAAATAGTCAAAACGTCCAAATTTACCACAGTAGAAGCAATAAGCGGATTCAATCTTCACCTACCCATAGCCAGAAATACATTTTAAGGGGTGATCATTGGATTTCAAGAGGGGGTCACTTCATATCTTTTCAATTTACAAAAATATAAAAAATGGTAATATTGGAATTTCTTTAGGGGGTGATAAAAAGTGTAACCTTTACTTTTTAACTCAATGAACAGCAATAACTAAAAATTCACCACGGCTTAGGGGCATCTCCTCAAAGTGTGCAAATAATCTGACAACTAATTGATAGATACCTAGACATGATTAATTCAAGCTTGTCACCAAGTGCTTGCTTTATGCTAAAAGTCATTAACCAAAGTTAATACGAAAGCTGTAAAAAAAAAAGTTAAAGGCGCCACTATGTTTTTAAATCTCCCGAGTACTATAGAAAACCGGGTGAAAAGAGTTAATAACGATTTAAATCAAGTCAAAATTAAAAAAAAATACATCTGATATAATAATAACAATAAATTGAATTGAAACCAACTCTATTGCTTTAAACGCAATGTAAAAATTCGAAACTATAGTATTGAGCTTTTAATTAACTGCATCTATTATATCAGCGATTCCTTTAGAAAGGTCCATACTAAAATCATCTCTACGATTTTTTGCTAGGTCCAAAATTATTATCATATAATAATTGGCTGTTACTTGCCGCTGTGCCTTATTTACTTCTTGTATTATATATGGTATATGCATATGATTCCTTTCTCTCGTCAGCTTCATTTTCACAAATACAGCTACGAACTCAATTAAAACTCGATTTATAAATTCCCTATTGTTTTTGAGAACTTATAAATGAGCATTGTAAATCCCATTTCATAGACATATTTACGTACTTTTATGAACACTTCTTAGGATAACTTTCGTTTACGTAGACAAATTTGGATTTTTTCAAGAAAGCTAA
This sequence comes from Stenurella melanura, assembly GCA_963583905.1. NCBI lineage: Eukaryota > Metazoa > Arthropoda > Insecta > Coleoptera > Cerambycidae > Stenurella > Stenurella melanura. Next base: position 18,758,100 of record OY757309.1, read on the forward strand.
AAACTTATCTTCCGTTTTGGAAGAGGCATTAATTAGAGAAGGTCTCTTGTGTCAGTTGTGCATTTCAATGTTTTTTCACATTCATTTCTTCACAAATAATGCAGCTGTTACTTAGTCACTGTCTTTCTGACACTATCTTCAAAATTTGCAATAAAAAAAACAGAAATAAAATAAATGAAAATCGGGAATTTTTGAGTTTGTATGATAGAAAAATGTCCTTCAACAAAATTGCCTTTAAAAAATGGTTCATTAAAAAATATGATTTAATATTTCACAGTCTTTCGGTTAAATCAACCTTATTAATATCGATTTTGAGTTTTACTAAAGAACGATAGTGTTCATTTCATAACTTTTAGTGACCGTATGTTTTCCAAAAACATTTCTTCGCCTATTTAAAGTTCCAATTTAATGTAAATCTGCGAAAGTTATGCAATTTAGCAGCCTTACTGGATTCGCCAATTTGAATGTTCAACTTTTGACAGGAGATTCAGTATCATATCTGAAAATATCTAATTACTAATTGTGAGATATTACCGACGACTACGCCTAAATTCGAAAATTTTCGAATAAAAAATTTATTTTACACTTTTTGCTCACGTTATTCTAGACATAATATCATGAAAGTAATATGGGACCATCGCCGAGTGATACTGTACAGTATACAAATAATTTTTTCTATCGAAATGTCGTACTTTTTAACTGTAATTTTAGTATGAAAAACGTCACTTTAACGCACCAGTGGACCAGTGCGAAAACAACTGTCACTTTTCACACTCAGTGCGAAAAGAACTGTCAACTTTCGCACTGGTACAAAGAGAAATTTATAACATAAAAAATAAAATTAAAATTTATTATAATTTTGTAAAAATTTATTGTAATTTTACATTAAGAACATTAACATTAAGAATTTATTTGTTATGTATATTTGGGACGCATTTCGTGCAATTGTTGAAAGTTTTCCCCGACGAAATTGGGACGAAATTGTGCTTTCCATCATAATTGCATCTCCAACTTCCTCTGGTGGCTGTTAGGCTATATTATCTCGAACTTGGAGACCAATTGTTTCTTTTTCCCCCATATTTTAACAGCTGTCCTCCGCTTATTTTCCGCAGAGTTTTCTATGTATCCTTCTGCAACGTTGGACGATTTCCAAGCTCTGTGACGCTTGAGCGTTAAAATATCGGCTCCGAAATCTGCCAACAGCGATGCAGAAAATCTTCTGAAACAGTGTCCTGTGTATCCTGAAGAATCAGATAATCCTAGAAATAAAGATATCTTCTTGGGCATAGCACCAAACGTGTTCATCCGAATGGGTTGCTTTCTACATTTACTAGTTCTGTAACCAATGGAAAATCGAGCATGGGGAGTTTGTGAAGGACGTAAATGTGCATATTTGATCATTTCAACTAAGTTCACTCCTTGAATATTCCCACAAGTAATTATGAATTCCCGAGGACATTTCGTCTTAGTACTGGGGAAGATAATTTGGTAAACATCTCCTTGATCTTGGATGTCTTCAACTTGCATGCGGCTTAGCTCATCTCTCCTGCACCCCCCTGCGATTCCAATAATTAAGCTCAAGAGAAATCACTTTACAAATAATACTATATTTATTCTGTAAGATTAGACATACCTTCATCATCAAAAAATCTTGATCATCAGCTCTCGTTTTTGGATATTGGATATTTTTTTTACTCAGTACTTTGGATTTCTTCGGTTTATAGCCCAAAGATTGCCTTTTTAAAAATGACGTTAGGTTATTATGTCTACTTATGTCAACATGTTTATTTTTGGATATCATCGTCCTCAACGTAATGGCTCCAAAGTGACGATGGCTTTTGTATTTTTGATTTTTGCTGGAAATATGCTAACAAATACAGTTTCCGTGAGGTGCCTCGTTCTCTTCTCATTGCACCATTTTTCAAAGCGTATATACGCCGTCTCATATTGAGATTTGGACTTAGCAGGTAATAGTGCGTCAATTGCCATTCTTGCAGAGTCCTCTACGTCGGACGCAACACTATCACTATTCTGGGTATTAGTAATAATAAAATCACAATAAATAAGGATTGTTTAACTTTGCGAGGTTTGAGCGTCGCTTGTAAACAATAATAATTAATAAAAAGACACTTTTATAACCTTAGAAAAATTGATGCATTGCCGACCGGTTTCCAAATGAAACTCCACTATTATTTCCAATTTGAACTGAAAAGTTAATATTGTTTATACATTGACTCATTGTGTTGCTAATTTAATTTACGCTAAAATTGTTTTTTTATTTTTCATGAACATTAACATTATTAATATTATTAACATGAAATTAGTATAATAATAATTTAAGCATTTTATTTAATGCAAATATTTGTTTCAGATTCCTTCATGCCCTCGTGAGTTACCTACAAGAGAAACATCCTTCAATGTGCCTCAATATTACAATGGTGTTCGAGATTTCCATTATCAACCATATGATTATCATGCCAGTTCATCTCTTGAATCGTGCTCATGTAGTTCTGGAAGCGATACATCAAGAACTTCATTTCGCGGTCCATGGTGTATTTGTATCGTAGTATGCGTAGTAGTTGCTACATTATCTGCTGGCCTAGGTCTTCCTCTTGCGTTAAATCCTCAAATGCAACCGCAAACTCCAGAAGAACGTTTAGAAGTGATACGAAAACTCTTAAAAGAGGCGCCACTTATCGATGGGCACAACGACCTGCCCTGGAATTTAAGAAAGTTTGTTCACAATAAATTGCTGAAACTCAATCTCAGCGCGATAAATCAAGAAGAACCTTGGTCAAATAGCCGTTGGTCCCATACAGACATTCCTCGACTTCGAGAGGGGCAATTGGGAGCTCAATTTTGGTCAGCTTATGTGCCTTGTAAAGCGCAGCATTTGGATGCAGTGCAAATTACTTTAGAACAAATAGACGTAATAAAGAGACTGGTTGAATACAACTCGCAGCACTTTGCGTTAGTTAGAAGTACTAGTGAGCTTGTAAGCATTCATAAAGAAGGACGTATAGCATCTTTAATAGGAGTCGAAGGCGGACACGCCCTAGGGAATTCCCTGGCGGTCCTACGCACATTTTATAATCTCGGAGCGCGATATCTTACAATAACACACTCTTGTGATACACCATGGGCTACGGGAACTAATACTCAGACCCAAGAAGGTCTATCGGTCTTCGGAAAGAGTGTTATAAAAGAGATGAACCGATTAGGGATGATAATTGATCTCTCCCATACTTCAATGAACACTGCCAAAGCGGCGCTGAACGCGTCCCATGCGCCTGTTATTTTCTCACATTCAAGCGCCTTTTCATTGTGCAACTCGTCTAGAAATGTACCAGATGATGTGCTAAAACTTATTGCACATAATGGAGGTGTCATTATGGTTAATTTTTATACATTTCATATTACATGTAACGAAACTGCCACTATACACGATGTAATAAAGCATATAAACCATATACGAACTGTTGCCGGCATTCAACATGTCGGTATCGGTGCAGGATACGACGGTATCAATATGACACCAACAGGACTTGAAGACGTATCAAAATATCCACACCTTCTAGCTGAACTTCTTGCGGATCCTGCATGGTCTGAGAAAGATATAACGTCACTTGCTGGGCTTAATTTGCTGAGGGTGTTTGAAAAAGTAGAAGAAGTCAGAGATCAATGGAAACTCGCAGAGGTCTCACCTGTAGAAGATTCAGTACCACCCATGCATAACCCATGTTCTTCAATATATTCCTGACCAAGGATATACCTACCTTCTTAATGGTCTGTTTCATATAATTTAAAATATTTTACTTATTGTGTTTCTGACGATAATTCTCAATACCCTTGTTTCAACAGCTGAAATATTGTACATTGGATAGTATTAAGAGTTGCAATTTTGTTACAAAAGACAGAAGTCAGAAACTGAGACGTAAACTCTATATTAAATTCAATTTTTTTTTATTATAATCAATAACTAATATACATCAGAAATATTTAATGATTTCAATTGTGTTATTAGACAAGGAACTTACTCTCCATTTCTGTTCATATGTGATGGCGTACCAGTAGAAGCTATTTTTTATTAATCTGCATGTTCTTCGAAAGAAAAAATAAATTTATTAAAGGACATACATGTTACTAGTAAAAAGACAGCTTCTAGTACATCATCGTTTCATTCATTTTGAGACGCCAGTTTACGGGTAAGTATCTTGCCTATACACACCGATGCTAAAGTAACGTCTCTATTAATTAAATTACTATACTTCCAATCCACTACGTGGATGTGAAAGTAGTTTAGAGATACAATAATTATTTTATCAAAATTTATTGAAGATTCGTAAATTAAAATGTACCTTTACTAATTTACTGCAAATGTTGCATATACTACCGAATGGCCCAGCCCATAAAGATACTCTTCAATCCATTTTGTGTGGCCAATTATGTGACGTAAAGAGCCAAAATGGCCGTCTTATGGTTTCGAAGTAATTTGTATAAAATTAAAGTTTCTAACTGGGACAATCTATATTGTTCTATATTCTCAATCTATTTTATATTTTTTTACGTTCGAATTTACTTCTTGAAAGTAAATTAAAATGATTTTACTGGGCGCCAAACAGTTTCTTAAAAGCTATTAATATTATAGACTATAGAACACCATTAGCATGACTATCTACAATCTATAGAATGACTCTTACTCAAGGTTCAACGAAGTCGGTTCAATAAATGCTCATCGATCAAGATAATAATCTAAATAAATCAAACTCAATATTGAACGAACAAAGTATTAATTTATTAACAAATTTGAACTTGGAATGTAATTAACAAATTTAAATAACAAAATCTAACTTAACTAATACTGATAAATATGGCCTTTTATTTAAAATAAATATGTACCATGGATTTGTGATATTGTAAAGCTTTACCTTGTCTAGGTTTCTTTCGACTCGAGTAATGTTAAATTATAACCTCTAACTGGTTATTATAATCCTTGAAATATTATGTCACTTGACTGACTTTTTAACCTCTCAAGGCTTCTTCTTCTTTATTGAATTGACGTTTGTTTATAACCTCCAATTTATTTTCAAGATTTCCTTGAAATATTTCTATCACTTGATTGACGTTTGAGTACCTTCACCATATAAATTTGCTAACTGGATTAACAAATACTTCCCTCTTCTAAATCTGCTTTCCGGATAATCTACTTCGTAATACTTTCAAAGTTTACTCACTTTTTATATTTACTATACCTTTACAATTTTTTCTTGATGTCAATATATCTGGATTGTAATATTCTAACCTTCAAATTTATTCACCTCTTTTCTTTTATTATCAATTTATGAATTATTCTTGGATGAATATTTTTCGCAGCTCGCTGTTCAGCGGTGTGTGATCAACTGATTTGTTATTTTAAGTCGTTTATTTGGGTTAAATTTCAATTTTTCAATTGTTTTTTTCTATTTTGATCTAATATTTCAAAATTTAATTTTAATTTAAAATTTAAACTATTCAGTTTTGAAAAAAAATCGATTGTGGAAGCCGTTACTTTGTGATAGTTAATCATGACGATATGAGAAGGAAAACTACTTTGTTTTCTACCACTAAAATTTATTGTAACATACACGTTACTGCAGTTTCGGTACTTTAACGTACCATTTTCAAACGTTGATTCAAATGATTCATTTGAATCAACGTTTGAAAATGGTACGTTAAAGTACCGAAACTGCAGTAACGTGTATGTTACAATAAATTTTAGTGGTAGAAAACAAAGTAGTTTTCCTTCTCATATCGTTATTCAGTTTTTGTTTGTTCTTTATATTAATTGAATACTGTTTTTAATTCTTTAATTTTCCTGATGAATTTCTTATTCTACTTTTCAGGATTAAGTGAATAATTGTAATTACTCGAAATATATTGACATATTACATATACTTTTTAAAATCTACTTATAACTACAATTAACAATTCCAATCTCAAATAAATACTATTTCATACATTTAGATGAATAGCAATGATAAACACAAAATGCTAGTAGTTAAAAACGTACTGCAGTTTTTCATACTGACAGAATACTGATATTATAAACTAAAACAAGAAATTGATACGCCACCAAACATTTAACATCATACTATTAGTCCTTTCTTTCTGCATGATGTGAAATATCATTTACAAAACACCTTTCTGCAATGATATTTGAAAATATCTGAAAACTTAAAATGTCATTCAGTGTTTTGTAATATATGGACTTACTATTTCTAAAATAATCACGCTGCAATGCAACTACTGTTAATAGTCTTTCATTCAATATTCATTTTGTGTAGATTTACAGTGTTTCTACACAATTTATGATTTTCAGCCCTAAGTTTTGACATGAATGTCAGATTTTATAAAATTTACTTTATTGTTTTTCAAATTCATTCTAAATCATTTAAAATGAGACTGTGAGTCTCTACAAATTCATGTTTTATCATATACTGTTTTAAATAACCTTGTTAAACTAAATTAACTTCATTTTATGTTTATTTAAATATTTTGTTCTTATTCAATATCAAGTTTCATTCTCTGCATCTTACTCGCTGAGAATAAGTGAACTTGAATCAATTAAATAAACCACAGATATTCCTGCTTCTGTATGATCCGTTAAAGTAAAACTGTTATGATTATTTCCTAAAATACACACAATTTGTGAATTTTATTTATGATTTCAAACACGATACTTAGGTAGTGTTCCACAGTGTGGATACACAGCAATATATTTTGAAATACCTGGATCTTACTGATCAAAACACATATGATCCAGCCCTCAGTTATTTTGATTTTCAAAAAATATGTACAGGGTGCGGCAGAAAGGATGGTGTTTTTGGGACGGGTGGTAAACACGAACGGAGAGGAGCAGACCGTTGTGGATAATGTCGTTAGACTCGGGAAGGTATACCATTTGTTATTCACGGGTTATCTGGACGAGAGAACATTATGCGTTTACAGGAGCATTTGAAATCGGGCGAATCTGTGATTGTTTTGTTGTGCTGTCAAAGTATAATCAAAATTTGACTCTTTTTTGGTGATTTTGTTTTTGGATGGTTCTCTTTTTGGTGAATTTTATTAGCCCCACTTTGGTGAGGTATGTCTAAGCGGAGCAGCTAGCTTGTACGTATTGTTTGATTTTTTTGACCGTGGCTCGAATTCTTTGAGAGCCGGTTTAACTTACTTACACTTAATCTTTGACGTTGGGCTGTTTTGTACTACGAAGGGTTTGCTAGTGGTTAAGTTCAAGTAAAAAGCGCTAATGCTTTTTTGTTTGGATGTAGGTAGACAGTCACTGTGGATCGTGCTAAGTCCAAGCGTTGTACTTTCGAATTGGACAAGTCGCTGCTTAGATGAGACTGTGATGTGTTTTGGTCAACGTCCTGCAGCTTGCAGAGTAGCCTAGAAGTATAAATAGAATAGTTTTTGTTTGTAGAAAAATTTTCTTTAGAACTGTTGTGAGAATATAGCACTGGTGATTGATGATATTGGGCGCCGGCTTTGTATGGGACTCTTGTAGCTTTCACTAGAACTAGTGTGTGGAGAACTTCTATAGTTATTGTCTTTCAAATAACTTCTTGGGAGTTTGTTGAAATAAAGCGAATAGTTTCGGGATAACAAAATTCGTTAGTTTTCGGACTTTTGCAACGCATATGTCACGTGACTAGTAAGAAATACATATAAATTCATTTTAGAGCCATTTCACAATTTACGTACCAATTTTATAGGCTTAATACTTTACAAATATTTTGTCTTACCTAATCGTAAATAATTTCACTTAAATTTTGGGTGTAATGATGTACAGTTTATGCATCAACGTTACTTGCAATTTTTGTACAATCTTATAAAACTGTATAACGTTTTGCTATGAAATTTTCCAATTATTTGAAAAAATCGAACAAAATCTTATTCTTCAACGTTATGCAACATTTCCTAAAACGAATTTTCTCTGTTATAGGCGCAACCGTGGCCACTACAATATGATTCTACAGTCATGCTAATTGTAATATAAATTTATTTCAGAAATAACATCATTCTTATTAATTGTAGATCCGAACAATAAATGAATTACGAATCTATAATGCCATTTCACAGTACGCCTTTAGAAATATTTTATCGCAAAAGAAAATTCTAAATAATTAGTCATATTTACTGATTCAACTCGAGTCAAGTTGAGTGATTTGCAAGAGCTCCCTTCAATCGGCAAAAATATCTAACAATGTTTCGACGATTTTTTTCTATGCCCGCCCCACCGCCCTTAAGTTTTGTCTGGTTTCGTTCCTGTATAGTAAATATACCAAATCACACGTACATTTTAATTGTTTTCTAGCGATTATTTGGTAGTGAAAAAATTTACCCATTTAAATTACAAATAATTCTTGCTCCTAAAGAATTTAGGAAGCCTGGAGAATCCGGATAAAAGTTCTTAGTTGGGCTTTCATTTGGTAGTATATTCAACGTGGAAAACGTAAATTCACCCTCAAGTCATCATTACTTTGTTAAGAGTTCTAAAGCGTTCATTACTCCTTCTCAAGAGAAGTCGGAGAAGTGGTTTGTGTTATTCTTGACATGTAAGATGTCTACCTACTTATAATTTCACATTTTGTAAAAGTAAATCCAATGAACCAGCTTACTTTATGAAAGCGGAACATAATTACGCTACGTCTAAAAATATGTGATGTAATACTTAGATTATTATAAAATATATATGAGCATATGTTATGTTTAACATAATACTAATATACGATTCAAATGTATTGACCCCTCAATTTAACCGCGAATATCTCAATACATTGGACAGTTTTGAAGATCTGCTAAGATATATTGAAAATTGTCCTACTTTTTAAGGAAATTTTGACCATACCAGTTTTAAATCTTGAAAAATATGCCTATTATGTACATGATATTTTAGATACTTACAGATAATGCACGGCATTTTTTGTACGAAGAAATTTTTTCATAATTTTTTATTTTAAAATTTTGCAGCTATTCTCAAAAACGTCATGTTTATTCGGTTATTTACCAATGCATTTAAAAAATGTTTGATAAAATAGTTAATTATATAAAATGTAAGCATTTTCAGAAAACAGAATTAATACATATTGCGCTTGATAACTAAATCAAATATTAATTTGGTTATCAAGCGCAATAGTATTGCAAGCTGGCGGTACCTAATATTATATATTGCGTTCGTTAACTAAATTAATATTTGATATAAACCTATTCTTTTTTCTGAAAATGCTTACATTTTATATAATTAACTATTTTATCAAAACATTTTTAAATACATTGATAAATAACCGAATAAACATGAGGTCACGTTTTTTAAAATAACTGCAAAATTTTAGAATAAAAAATTATGATAAAATTTATGGCAGAAAAAATGGCGTGCTTTATCGATATCTAAAATATTATTTACTTAGTAGGCATGTTTTCCAAGATAACATAAATTTAAAACTGGCATGGTAAAATGTCCTTAAAAAGTAGGACATTTTTCAATATTAACTCAGCAGAACTTCAAAACTGTCCAATGCACATTATTCAAATGTCAGTGATTGATTTAGAATAGACACATAACGGACGCATAATTTTTTCAATGTTTTTCGCTCCTCCGTTTCTGAGATATTCACGGTTAAAGTGAGGGGTCAATACATTTGAATCGTATATTAGGAAACGTTATTTTAGCATGGTGTGCCACTTTTAAAAGTTTTAATGAAAAGAAATAACCAATAACGCGAAGTTTCGGCATGTCAAAATTGTTCTCTAATTCAGTTTATATATACAGGGTGTCGTAGAAACACGGGGTATAAAAGTAAGTTAAAATGTGAAAATAAATATATATTGAAAAGGCTTTCTGTAAAAGTTCTAAATTAAAAAAAATCGGTGTGCTTTCGGGTCACAAAATTCACGATTCTGAAAACAAATAATTTTTTCAGACTAGACCGGGAAAAGTGTATGGAAATATTCTTCATTAATTGTACATTAGCAGTAATAATAATGTTTTAACAATAAATTATTATTAACATTTTTGTTACTTATAGTACATGTTTACTTGTATCGTACTTTTAATACAAGTATCGAACATTGGCGCTTTATTAAAAGCATCAAATCCTATGTTGCTGTTGAATTAATGGTGAGAAGCCATCAACAATATTTGTATCAATTGTTAAATGATTAGTTATATTGAAAATTCTATTAATAAATTCAATTCTATTGCTTCATCAATAGATGCTGCAGCAGTCGCAAACTTCCACTCTCATTACTTTTAAGTGAATCAAATCGACACCAATATCGAGTATAATTGAGTATTTCACCAAACTGATATGTCAAACTGCTGGTTTCAATAGAAATATAACTAACTCCTTTAGAAAGCATTTTCAGGCATATAGCTATTTCAATTTTTTGACTTAAGCAAGACACTAACATGGTCCTGAAATTTTGTTTCGTGTTTCAAAGGCCCTAATTTATGCATGATATCTACAATGTTGCACATTGTATGATTGAAAGTTGGGTACCTACTTAACTAATCTAAAATGTTTAGCAGATGTCGTAAAGTTATGTAATGCATCTTCAAGGTTGTTATGTTAGCTTTTTTTATTAATTTCTGTTTGGTCATTTAAGGTAGATTAATAAATTTTGTTAGCTTTAAATACAGGGTTCTAAAAACTGCTTGCATTAGAGTCTATTGTTTCAATTTTTCAGATCAAAATAAAGGAAAAATTTTCTATAAATATGCATTACATTAAATATAAAGCATTTATGTAACGCTCTTCGTGATATGAAATATTTCATTAGCTGTAAATTAATATTCCCAAGCATTTTAATTTTAGACTGAGTCAAACACAAAGTAATTATAGAAAATGTTCCGAAGAATATTTGATAGAAACAAGTACATATAATTTTTATCATATTTCTTCCTCTGAAATTTTGATTTTTTTATATACAGGGTGTAATTAGTTTCATGTCATTAAAAAAACTGGTGGTAGGGAACGACAAGACAAACAAGAAAGCCTTATATAACATGGGGTCTAAAGCTCAGAAAAAAATAAACAAAAATGTCCAAAATAATTAATAACATAGTTTGAGAACTGCTGGTATACTCTGACATTCGTGCAAATAAGTATAGTGCGTCTAAGAAATCGTCGAAAAGCACGCCGACAAAGCAGTTAAAAGCGACCGACAGAGGACACTGCCATGTTTTTTGCTTCTTCACGGCCAAATTATCTTATTACGGTATACTCTCCCTTGTAATATTCTCAATTAATAATTTCAGTTTGTGTCCTTACTTGGTAAATAACGTACCACACGACGCGACCTACCCGTTCCTTGGTTTTGTCTGTTGCTTTTGTTCTTTTTGAATTTTGTGCCACTTGTGTTAAGATTTATTTTATTGACTTATCGTTAAAGTCGTTAGTACTTGGTTACGTAAGACACTACTTCTCGTTCGTGCTTTTTGTGTTACTTTTTGGATTTCGGACCAAGTTTTGCTTTTTGTTTTCTTTATTGATAACGCTAATTCACAGTTTAGTGTGGTATTTTAATACGCAGATTTTGGACATTATGGGAGATTACACTTATCCAGAGCTCGCGGATATGCACTTGGTGTATGAAGAAAATGGTGGAAATACAGCTGGTGAGGAGAGCTTTAGAACAATTGCAACAACGTATTTTAATGTGCATAGAAGCCTACTAATTTACCAAATGTGTTGAACGGAGTGCGTATGTGCTTAGTTCGACGCACCAAAATGTGTATACGTGGACATGGAGGTCCTTTCGAACAATTTTTGTGAAACATTCAAAAGAATTGTTCAGTTATTGGGTGTTACCTATTGGACATTAAAGGTATGATTATTATTAGTATTCGCTGTCTTGTTTTGATCTGTTTATTATTGTTTACATTGATTTTCATAGAGACCAAAGACTCGATTTTTAGTTTTCGGTACCTGATTGGGAAAAATTATGCACTCGATTCGTTAAAAAAATCAAATTTTTTCCTAATTTAAAATACACAACTATTTTCTGTTATCGTATCTCGGACGTCTAACGGTTCGTTTTCCAATTTCATAAAATAATTACTACATTTTTAAGCTTTTAACACAATATTACAAATGTTAATAAACCACTTTTAAATTTTATAAATTCTTATAAACGACAATAAAAGCTACAATAACTTCGTTCCAAATTAAAAAATACACGTTAACAAATCCTATTTAAACCCCTGCGGCCATGCTATGCTTGCGTTGTGCCGAAAGAGAAGGAATTATTTACATTTTCATAATTAGTGGTATAAAAAATTCGGTACAAGTAATCCCATCAAAGTGCCGCACTTCCACCGGCGGGAACACAAGTCGAGTATTACAGTTTTTTATTATTTCTAATATTCGGAACTATGACATCCATTGACCCTGAAATCCAGTGGTTCTAAAATGTTTCCTACCTTAATATTAAGTGCCCCTAGAAAAAGAAGTCATACGGGTTTTTTGTTTGTCTAGTCGGTCCCTATTACCAATTTTTTTAATGACAAGAAAGTAATTACACCCTGTATATAAAAAATCCGGAAACGATTTTACATATAAATTTATATTTTTTGTTTTTTCGGTGCTTTAAACTATGTAAATCCACTATCTACAATGACCATTGCAAATGTCAATTCAGTTCAGTTTCACCCCTTTTATGAATAAGCCGTATAGGAACGTAAACATATTTTTCCCATAACGTTGATGATGCATAAGATAATTTTAAGGCGATTATCAATAAAGTTAAGGTAACCCATACAACTCTATGTGCAAAATTGTCAAAGATTATGCAGCTATATAATTTATCTGAAGAATATCTGAATTAACTTTCATTTACATCTCGAAACATAAATCATCAAACATACTTCTAATGTGATGTTAACGATAGTTTTTATATGTCATAAATGTGTCGCTTTCAATGGTTGTATTATTTTTATAATGCATTGTTTGTATAGCAAATATCCTAGCTGTAAGATAGATGAATAGCGAAATTGATAGCACCTGATTCGTTAATTTTAATATTATTTTGAAAATAATATTTGCTCATCTGATGGAGGTAATATGTGATTAAATTTAATTACGGCAGAAATAATATAAGTACCTACCGACCCCGTTGGCGTAACGCTCATGTTCATTTTAATACGCACAAATTTTGTATATTATACAAACTTACTGTCAAAATTGTTGCAGTGTAAATATCATATTACATCCCTAAAAATAATTAATATACATTAGATTTTAAAAATATAATTTTTGAGCGTTAACTTAAAGTATGCATTGTATAGTATGTGCTTCTTAAAAATGCTGCTACTCATATATAGTTTTTATTCTCAGAATATTTTATCCAATTAATGTCTGACTAAACACCAATCTCTTTGAGGATAAACATACATTATTTCGACTCAAAAGCATAGCCTGCTAGAAGTTTCTAAAATTTAAATTATTCATTGACATAAGAAAAGCATTTTTGTAAAAAAATGTTCACTAAGGATAAAATGTTACTTTTGATGAACTGTTTATTTCTAAGATTATTAACATAAAACTACACATCTTAGCAGTTGCTAGAATTTTGGTAATTTCTATATAAATTTTAGTACAAAAAAAATTAGTGTTTCAATATACACTGTGTTTCACTCTTCATGGGACCACCTTCATATATCGCTTATCTGATTTCCAAATATTTTGGAATTTTCGTGAGAAATATAAACCTATAAAGCGAGTATTTTGATGTGAAAAATTATACACTAAAGAGTATAAACAACTGTATAAATTAGATAACCTTCCTTTTATTGGGAAAAGAATTTTAATCATGTTGAAGAACAGGGCCACACAACCAGTCTCACCTACATTATTGGCTGTTTGAGCTAATACTATCTAACTAAGCGGTTATATTGGGGTGGTAGCATCTTAAGTGAAGTACGCAGTATAAATTATTAACATCTTCATTATTTACATATTCAGTATCAGAATTTTAAAAGGCATTTAAGTTGACGCATTGAATTAAAAAAACATTTTTATTATGAGAAGGATAGCTATCAATTTTTTTTAAAGGTACGACAAACAATTTTTAGTCTATTCCTCATATTGAAGGCGCTATAAATTTTTGCTTTACACATACGGATTTTTTATAATCATAACAAAGTATATTTCTCTCGGCTATTTCTTTTAGGTATAATACTTATTACTCTGTCTTTAGGTATAATAATGTCATTAGCTTAAAATACAAAAAAAGTATGAAAATCAAATTATTTTTAGCAAAAATAATTTTATGAAAGCCGAAACATCCCTAACAGCAATATCACTAATTTAATATGATCAATGTATAAATTTGCAAACTGATTTCGGGACAACAACAAAATAAGCGCCTTCAATATACTATATGTAACTCAGTAATAATAACAAATTTGTGTAGTTTATCCCAAACTTCTTGTCGGTATAAAAAATTCACAGATATCGCAATCCTTGCAACCATCGGGACATTGGAAATGATAACACCATATATAAAACATAAACTTTTTCCAGACTCGGCTCCGCCTCGTCCGGAAACAGCTACGATCCACTACTCACGCCGCTCGCCGGCCGAGCGCTGCGCCATCTATATCTATTGTCACTCGATCGCGACCTTAAATGAAAACTGGTAACTTGACCCCCGTGATACATGCAACCCATATTACACTTGCATATATCAGCCGTTGCATATGCGACAGAGTTCACTCGACTGCGACACCACTGCCTTTTGACCTAGAACGAAAACTGGTAACTCGACCCCCATATACGAACATAAACATTTCCAATGTTAAAATATCGAATATTTGTTCTTTACCGAGCCGACAAAAGCACCGACATTTTTTATACCGACAAGAAGTTTGGGATGAAGTATATGCAGTGAACTTGAAAAAGAAGAATATGAATACAACATGAGTGGACAAGGAATCGAGATTGAAAGTATTGTCAAGTCAAAGGATTGAAAGCAATAGTTTTATTTTATTAAACCAAATGCGTTAGTGTTTAAAAGTGAAATATTTTTTATTAAAATTGTAATAAAACATAATCTATAGGTATCGGATTTGGCAAACAGCAGAAAAAGTTATATATGAAAACTAAAAAACTAGTGTTACAATGAGAACTGTCAAATAAGAAAGAGACAAATTCATTTTAAAATTTGTTTAACAATAACCAGAATGCAGGTTATCGAAAGAATACAAAGATTGCAAATTAATATTTTTATAGATAGTTTTTCTCGTTTGTTCTCATATATAACTGTTTCTGCTGTTTGTCAAATCCTATACAGAGTATGTCTCATTAAATAAATTTGCGAAACAAATGACACAACATGGCAAATAATAATGCGTTTGATTAAGTCTTGACAAGATCTTGATTACTTTGTTCATAAATTCATTCTGAATCATTATTGTAATTGTTAAATAATTATGGACACAATTTTTCCTATGTTTGTAAAGAGTTTTTCAATATCCAAATTAAGCCTGTACAAAATATTAATACGAGTACAAAAACAGATAAATTATTAAATGCCTATATTGTATATAGATTTTCAATGAATCATTACAATATGAGTAGATATTTCGCTTTAGTTAGTTTACTATAGATAGGTACTGAAAAATCGTGTCCAAACTGAAGCCATGCAAGCATCATACATATAGATAAATCAGGAGATATATTGATATTGCATAATCTTACTTTGAATTCAGTCATTTTATTATGTAGAAAATACTTAAACAAATATACCTATAAATGAGTTGTTATATAAAGATATGCTGTCCGCTGTTTTCTAAATAAATCTGCTGCCAGCTGTTTATTAACAATGACATAAACACAAGAAAAAAGTAGACAGTGCTAAATATTTCAATATTTCATATACTTACTTTCTCTGTACGTATATTGTATTTATAGATTTTTTTAAAAGTCTTATTTATTTATAAAAGATTTGTAAAAATTGTTTATAGAAGAAGAAAGCATTATATATAACATAAATACTAGACATTCAAATAGAACTTAATGTTTGCTTTTTGTAGATATAAATATAACATGTAGATAGTTGATATTTATATAAAAATCATCAAATGTGCTGTGTACCTTATTACGATGTGCAACTGATGTCTCAAGATTTGAAAGATAACTAAACACAATGTTTTAACTAAAACAAGACATCAGAAACTACGTTGATAAAGTATACCATAGAAACTTGTTTATTGCAAATATTTTATATTTTTTTTTCGTACCTGTCTACGTGAGAATGTATGGAGGTTGTACCGCATATATTATAAGGGCAATGTTATGATTATACCTAGAATAATAGTACCTATCTACTTCTTCAAGCTGTCTTGGTGTTTCTGTAAAACCTTTATGAGAACTTATAAAAACTTTGTCTAAGGATAACTTTCTCGGCAGAACATTTATGCATACTTTCACAATAATAGTCTTAAGATTTTAATACAGAGAAATATATTATATATCTACTAATTCATTTTGATAAAGGCGGTAACAAGACATTTATTCTTTTCAATTTCTATAACTATATAACTTTATGAAATAAGGTCATCAAATTAGATCATAATTAAGTTAAATATTTTTATGGGCTTTATAAAAAAACTTTTCTGATGAAGAATAATTGATTTCAAATTGTTTGGATAAAAACTCAAAAAATATAAGTGTATTAACTAATATTGATATTGAAGAGTCATTTGCAAATTGTAGAATAGGTGGCTACTAAGAGTAAATTATCGTTTATATGGCAAAACCAGAACGTCGTGAGTACGTTTTAAAGGTACTGAATCTTTTTTATTACCTTTGAAAATATTAATAATTAAATACTGTGATCCAGAAACCATTTCTATAATGATTTAATCCAGATATTACCGCGTTCAGTTAAGTTTATAGTTTACAAATTGCGTTGATCCTCAACCAGAATTAACACTTGTTTAGAAAATATGACAAAAATAATTAATTATAACAATATAAATCAGTAATATTTAATTTAATTCTTATAGTACTTCGTTAAGATACTTCTTGAGATGTGGATATTCTTTCATTTTAAATGTTAGTAAGTATAAGTGTTACACGATGTATTCCCGTAGTTTTTGGTCAATGTTACACCACATAAGAAATATAAGATTTAATCTAAGTTCATGCTATCACACTAAGTTACAAAATATAAAAGTATTGAATTAACACTTTTTACAGAAATATTCAAGACTCATGCAATACTTAACCGAGATTCAGTCATTAAAATATATATTTCATATCGGAGATATAAGAAATATTACAACTCTCAAAGCAGACCGACAATTAGCAGAAGTGAAGAATGGGCTAAAATATATTTTCCATTATCCCTACTTGATTAAAAGTAAATCGTTGTCTGTGAGTTTGATACTGAACTTCAGTTGACGGATCGAGCTGAAACATTGTATGTAGCTTAACAATGGATCGAATTAATACATAGGTATAATAATCCTACATTTTAATAGCTTTTGTGAGGGAATTTAAAAGTGTACAGATCGCACTCTACGGATGAGCTGGGTGATGACCAGATAAATATAATCGGTGTAAGTGTAGTTTCAGTCAAGAAATTGTTAGGCATCATACTTATAATCTTGCTATTTTGTTATACTGAATCCGCAATCATAATTATAATTAACAATATAGCATAAGACCTCAGGGTGTAGGTTATCCTTGATAGCTTGGCTTAATATTGGTTATCACTTACCTTGGCAAATACTCGCTAACAGAAAATTACTAAAAAAAAGAAATACACAGCTCTACTAGGCTCAACAAAAAACGATAGTTGGACGCCACCTTATTTTCAGTTACTAGAAATCAACTAATACAAAAATTTCTTATTACTTTAAACTATAAATTGGCGCGGCAAAATAAGGAAACACCGAGCTATCCCAGTTTAAATGAGTGCTAGCTTAACGAAATTAAACAACTACTAAAACAAAATAATCTATTAACATTCGGAGTTACAAAAACAAACAAAATACTCTATTCGTAAATAGTCTTACAGAGGTAGATCGATAAAATATTTTGTATTACCCGGCCTGAGCTCAAGGACCGTTCAAAAAAACTTACAACTTACTCACTAAAATTACTATGTACAACAAATAGTATGTTCCAAGGATTAAACCTGTTCAACTAATTACATAAATCAACATGGCACTATAAACCTTAACCATCAAGAGGTTTCAAAACCGAATACACAAATTGGGGAGACATACAAAATGCTTTCTGCGCGTACCGGTTTTTCTATTGTTCCTAGGCAGACTTAAATGTTGCTGGCGATTACACACTAAATAGGCCACTAATTATGCCTATTGAGGCATCTAAATTGTCAACAAATCAAGTCAATGCGGCCGGTGTCTGCGACTAACATGAAAGCGGTCAAATTGTCTCTCACTCGGGAAATAAAAAATCAATCACGAAACAAGTTCTTTAACGGCACTAAAACATATTGTTTTTCCTCGCGCGTAGCTTGATCTACCACAACATAGTACATAAAATAAAAAACTTACAGTTTCGTTCCTGGACACATGAAGATCAATTGACGATATTGCTCCGAAAGCTGAACGTACAAACTCAGACAAGTTACTTAAAATCATAAATTATCGTTGATTGCATCAAAGCAAATAATTCAGATTAATCACGCAATTTGCTACTATTTACTACAAATTCATCCGATCATTTAATTGACCCGTAAATATTTGCACTTTGTAATTTACACATTACTCTGATGCACAATTTAACATAAAACGTAGCTGCAATAGGTACTAGAACACCAATCATCACCATAAAAAGACTTCAAATTTGCAGACTCCAACGACAGCTCGACCGTGTCTCAACACAGCCACAGTTCGAATTATATTACTACACCTAATTAATTCGGGGAGGTCAAATTCACCTTCTCCCGTGGTGTATCGGCCCGAGGCCAGAACTCGACTCTTTAAACCAAAAACATATACCTTCTTTGAAGCAAACAATCCCCTCTTCACGTTTCATCTCCGCAACGCGTTAAAGGTCAAACGGTTGTTATACTTGAGTAGAAGTTAATGTTTTACACAACAAGTTTCATAGACATAGACAGATATATACATCAAAAGAATCTAAGAAATGTAATAAAGGGCAGGTCTATCCTACAAATGTAACAAAACTAGGTAAAATACGAGAGTTACTTCCCAAGGATGTATTCAGTTAAAACGAAAACATTTTTTTGGCAAAATGCACCTTTAAAAAAAGTTACTAAAAATCATGAAATAAAATTTCACCATCGCGTCATTCGGTTAACTGAACCTTATTACCTAATGTCTATTTTGAGGTCGGTTAAAAATTAGTCTGATTTTATTATTGGTTAATTTTTACACTAGTTCAGGTGGTTCAATTTTTTTTTAAACAAGATTTTATGGCCTTCCTGCGGTTACAAATTGTAGCCCTGCATTGCACAGCTTCCATTAAATTATTATATACCATCTATATGAATTAACGCCTGTGACCACAGAAATCAAGGCAAAACGGTAATTTCACGGTTTGGCAAAAATTCACGTACCTACTACCCTCACTATATGTCGGGGCATTATCATGCAGTAGGTAGAAGCTAGCTAGCTAGAGCTATCATTGCAGCATGTGGAAACACAACAGGTTGCAGATTACTGTAACGGTACGTGATTGGATCTGTTAATATTTCTTTTTTGTAGACAGGAACGGATACAGACAATAGATATTTTTGTCAAAAAATAATTACTGAATACAGTTAGGTATAATAACTTAAAATGTATAAAAAATAAATAATCATTTCAACTCGTTGTTTTCGGTTATTGGATATTAAATACTCATTCGATTCTTAAAAGTATTCGATTGTACCCACCATTACTGTGAGTAGCACGGGACTCCATTATTGCCACCACAAGTTTGGATGTTATTGTGTCCATTCCAATCTAATAGTGAAACAGTCTCTTGTTAATGGAGAGGACAAGATCTACGAGAGATGCTTGTATTTACGTCCTGAATGTCATTCTCTAGCGTCTTCTGTTTCACGATATCTCATCCAGAGTAGATTGAAAATATTTACTGATGCGTGGAGAGCTTTACAAAATGCTTTAAAAACCTCTTGTTGCTTTTCAAGATCAAAATTGAAAAACTGAAAACTTGAAAATAATATTGGGTTAATGAATTCGTAACAGGCGAAATACTGCAACCGGCTCTTTTCTTAATCTGTGAAGGGCTAAACCAAATTTTTGTGTGCAGAGCTATCACATTTAATTTTAAGAAACATAAATATACCGGTACAAAATTTTAAGAGGGAGTTCTTTATATTTCTCATAGATTTTTTTACATTTGTTATAACTCCTGAAATAAAAAAATTACAATATTTTTAAAACTAACAGAATATATTTATTTTGACTTCTTCAATATCAATATGTAATATGTATACATATCTAATTACTACAAAATATATAGGTAGTAAATCTGAATAGTATGGAATAAATTCACTAAAATTGAAAGGAAAAGTGGGAATATCATCTGACACATTGGTTTATCTTGTTTTTATTGACAATTATCAACACTTTCAATTTCTTCTAAATATGTCAATAAAAGTTGTTTTAGATATTTTCTTTTGGACATTTTTTTTATGTAACTTATATGTTTACATCCACTGGATAGGCCTACCAAACGCAAATGAAAAATAATGGGTTTCTGTTTAAAATACTAACGATGACACCACTATTAGAAATTCTAATTTAATACTGATATGCGTATTTATGAACAAATAAATTGATAATGTCCATTTCTTTCAAACACTTTTGCCCTTTTTAAATTAATCAATTTGAAATTTTGGACTCACTGTATAAGTATTTATAATTTGATGCTATGCTTCGATTACCGAACACAGTTTTTTTATACATTACATTTAAATAAACTATGTTCGGTAACTGAAGTATATAATTGTACCCATAGTTGGGATTTTACTTCAAGTCACTTTTCACAGCTGCTTATTTTCCACTACCTGGTAAATATCAAAATATGTTTATACTGAACTTTCAAACTTGAATAATTTTCTTTGTCTTGAATATTAGTTATTAATTAATATTTACGCCATATCTTGCCCAAAAATGTAGTATTTTTCTCTAAAATCTGTTTACCTGTTTGATTTAGTACTTGTAAATATAATCGAGGAAATGTTATAGGTAAAATAAAATCAGATTCAGAAAAATATCCTGCCAAATTGCCCATTGTCCCGCAGATAATTGTATTTAATAATTTTAAGTAGGTAATATAGTATGTAACAATAATAGTGACCTGTTTTATATGGACCTGTCATATTAGATCATATTAGCATTTAAATTGCAACGACAAAATTTCAAACATAAATTTAAAAAAGTGACAATTACAAGTTTTTATTCAGAGCAGTTTTTCACATATATTGATGTTCATTTTTTGCTTTCGGGTAGAATGGTTAATATATTGGAAGAGCATAAAAGTCCTACACTCGAGTCAATGAAGGTTTTTACTTCGGAAAGCCAGAAAAACAGAAACAATTTTGATAAATAAAATTTAAATGTTTGTTATATTATTTATTACATTAATTGATATCAGAAACATCCCAACTGTAGGACTCGCGTACCTGTTTATATTGTTTACATAATTACAAAAAACTTACATAAACCCAGCCGTGCGGTAGATTTTTTCAGTATGATGCGAGTCTTCGAAATACCGCCCCTTGTGTGAAAAGTAAAAAAAAGTAACCTTATATTGTGATTTAAAAAAGCTACATTACAAAATGTCCAGTTACTTTTATTTTCGAAAATAATAACAATTTAAAAATATTAACATCAGCAACCTACAATTCACACTTACTACAGTTTTATTTTTCTAACTCTAAGTTCGGCAAATTAATTCGTCAATTAATGATGTGTAATCTACAGTGGCAGCCAATTTGGATTCAATTAATATCAATGATGAATCTTTAAGTTTTGTTCGGCTCTATGAATTTCTTAGATATTTTTTTATCAACTTTAATTTAGAAAAGCTTCTTTTCCCGCTGGCTACAGGAACAGGGAGTGTTAACAAAATCCTCAGCGCTATAATTGTGCTCGGATACAACGTAGTTAAATCATTTTCCCACAAATAATTTAAAATATCAAAAAATTTCATAGGTGATTGTAGTATCATTCCGGGATACATAATGTAATTCTTCTTGAAGATCAGTTGTTTTAAATCTGCATAATTTTCGACAGAAAATGTTGACTGAAGATTCGAAAAATAATTTTCTTAACATTTTGTCATCTATATTGTTTTGAAATGTCATATAAAATCTGAAATTTGTTACTATGAGTTTCCAGAACCGAAAATCGTTCATTCATAGAACATGAAGAACATGATTAAGAAAGTTTATTTTAAATTTATTCTCCTCTGTTAAGGGTTCACACATGACAGCTTCGTAACCAAATGGGCTTGTTCAGCATTTTTTTTTATTTAATAAATCGAAAGTGCAAGTATAAATTAATGGATCTGCAAAAAATCAGAATCATATTCGCACGTTTAGTATCTTAAAAACTATTACAAATTTCCATCTCGCGAAAATGGGGCGTGGCCAGGCGCTACGTCACTATACGCATAGACTCGGCGATCTCAATCGACTTGATGCTCCTTATTGGTTATAATTATAAGTGTTTTCGTAGTATTGTTTGTTTTGCTTACTACTTGACAGTAGGGGAGTACAATTTGGTGAAACGTCAAAAAATTACAATTTTCTCTTACTCCTGCCAGAACGAATTTTCGATTTCGACCCTGCAATTTACGATTATAATTCATCGCCGACCTTCTCCTTTCCGTGGACACATAGATCGAACTTCCACTCGACGTATTTATTTAGTTCCCAGCGTTTAAAAATTCCATGTTTTTCGACTTTTCAGGTTAAATTTGAAAGGTCGCAGAAAGCCATTTTTCTTACGTCACTTGCGTATACTGACGTCACAAATAAGCGCTCGGTTTTTGCAACTATTACTAATTTCAGCTCCTTATATCTCGAGAACGGAAAAAGTTAATAATACGAAATTTTAAGTGTATAACGAGAATATCGAATACTACATGAAAAAGTATAAAAACCATATAAAAAGAATATCATGGAACAAGCCCATTGACGCTTTTTCCTTCTAACTCTAACTTCAGTTTCGGTTGGAAATTCTGTGCTGCATTCAAGACCATCTTCAATCTCATTAGTAGCAATTTTCATCTGTTCATATCCAGATTGTCTATAAGTTTTCAGTTTCGTATGGATTTTCATAATCGGTAGTATTTCCTGAACTGATTCCAGCAAAAGAACTGCGTCAGAAATGTATTCAATACTCGTGCACCCATATGGGCTGGTCTAATAGGCAAATTTAAAAAAATGTTGCAAGATTTTTCAGTTTTGTAAAAATTGTAATTCACTGGTTGAAATGCCCCCCTGATGGTGCCGCCTGATGCAATCGCCTCTCCGCATCATAGCACAGCACGGCCCTGCATAAACCGTTATTTTTTTCGACGATATATAATCAAAAGTGAGCTTTTTAAATTTATTAAGTATATAGAAACAATCTTTGAGTAAAATAGCAACAAAATTTTCACTGAAATATGTTAATTCTCGATTTACGATGATTTATCATCAATGTGTGTTAAAAATATTTGAAATATATGTGTTTTTAAGTGTGTTTATTATTTTAAAAAGAGTGAGTTATCATTATGGTAAATTCATACACTGTAAAATCATATTTTTTTAACAATTTGGAGCCCTTTACTTGTATCATTTTTCATCTTACAACTAGTTTCGCTCCGAAATTTTCTATACGCTCGCATCACATAAAATAATAAACATGTTTGCTGTTTTACAAATACTTAATCGTTCTTGACTAAATTTGGTGTGATTGTTTATTGAAGCCTGTTAACCTAACGATTTTGAGTTTTACCCCTTTAAGTACAGCAGCTTCAATTCTAGAGCAGTTTTTCCACAGATTAAAAATATTCATTGAATCTTCAATCCCAAAAATCGGTTTTTGTGTACGTCATAACTTTGAGTCGTAATAAAATAATTGAACGCCAAAGGTCTTAAATTAAAGCTTGTCAAAAATGTTGATTACGGTATGTTTTCGTTTTTCAATATAGAGGTTGCTACCCCTATAAAAGTGGGTTAAAAGTAACCCATAAAAATGTTTCACTATTTTTTTTTCAAGATGCTTTTTAATACAAATAATTAAAATTAAATAAATTAAGTAATTGCAAAAACTCCACATCGGAAAACTGCCACTGAAAAGGATTAATACTACCCCTACATTAAAAACCCCTACATTAGTAATATTCTAAGAATATATGTAAAAAGTTTTAAGATACATTAGAATTTTTTTAATGTAAGGGTTGTTTTAACCCTTATTCAGGGGTGATTTTTAAATATGGGGGTATTTTAATTAATTACTCTCAAAAATAAATTTGAAGTAATTGTATTAAAGACCACCATAAAAAGAAAAATTTAGTGAAAATATTTATACTGAATTCAACCCCCCTTCAGAGGGGTAGGAACCTCCATACTGAAAAATAAAAAAATACAGTCATCTTCATTTTTTATTAGCTTTAATTTAACTTCTTTAGCGTTCAATTATCTTTTTTCGGTGCAAAGATATGACGTAAGCAAAAACTAATTTTTTCAGGAAGGACTTAATTTTGATCAGAAATTCGTATTCATCCCAAAAATTCCTAAATATTATTTTCTTGAAAACAATATTCACAATTTATAAATTGGGAAAGGGTGACACCAAAAATAGTCAGCTTTGAGGTCGTTAAATATGAACCCGAATTTGGTAATAAATGGTTGTTTATCATGAGACATTAATCATCTGAAAGTTTCAAATATCTTTCATAATCGAGATATGAGAGATTGAAGTTACCATTATGCACTAATTGTATAGCTTTCAGCGTTTTCACACAAACTTCGAGATTATAAGGATAGCGAAAAATTCAGACAAATAGTTGTAGAGATGTTATATAGGGCTACCTAATTGACAATTGCCTTGGCGGTTTCTAATGAAAGAGTCAAATCACCCTCTAAATGACCTTGACATGACATTCTCGAGGTAAAGTCAATGTCACCATTATTAAGTTGTCCTATAATGTGCCTACAACTTTTGCTTGAAGCTTTTATCGCTATCAGCCATAACTAATGATTCGCATGAAAAGAATGCAATGGCCTATATCTTCAACTGGTGCATCAAGGCATTTTCTACGTACTTTTGTGTATCCATTTGGATACGCAGGCTTTCCAGTTGGATACCCAGTAAACACGAAATGGATACAAAAATTTGGGCCTCGCCTCTTTGTAATAAATACTAATTTAAAAATTAATACCAGTGATACTTAAAAATGCAATATTACAAATAATAGAAGTCAATGAACGTACTTTATAAACATTTACCTAATTCGAAAACATAATCGAAATCAAAAATAAACCCTTTACTCTTTCTAATACTACAAACATTCTTGAAATTTAGTCCATTTTTCGCCACTTTGGTGGCAAATTACGAAAAACCGCCCGACAGAAATGTCTTCCACTACAGTACAATATTTAAAAATGAATTATTATTTGTTTGTTTAAGTATAATTGTATTGAAACATATTCTTTATAGAATTTTGCAAACAGTAGAAAAAATAACTATCTATAACTAAAAGAAAAACTTTGTGTAAAAATATTAATGAAATCTTTGCATTCTTTCGATAACCTGAATTCTGGTTATGCTAGCAAATTAAAATCCTAACATAAAGTCTAATTTCTTATTTGACAATTCTCATTCTAACACTAGGTATTTGTAGACTTTTAAGTACATGGAATACAGTTGTGTTAAGTTAAATAACACAATCACATTACCGTCTATAGGAATAAAAGCATTTTCACTGTCGATAAAGATATATATATAATTATAATACGAGGCATATTGAACCAAGTGACGAAAGAAATAACTGATAATCTAAATCAAAATTACAAATGTATTGCAGTATTCCTAGACCTAAGGCATTCGACACAGTGCCCTCACGAAAAGCTCTAGAGAAGCTATCAGTACACCAAGGAGAATCCAAATAGGTGTTCCTCAAGGCACTGTGCTTGGTCCAATTTTGTTTTTAATTTATATAGACTAATTAACTAACTTAGACATAAACGGTACCATTATTTCTTTTGCTGATGACGCAGTCTTATTATTCCAAGACTCTTATTGGAACCTCGTTAAAGAAAAAGTTATAAAGGTACATAGTTGGTTGAGTACTTTCAAATTACCACTAAATATTTTTAAAAACACATTACATAGCTTTCTCATTAATCAGCTAATAGACCTGACTTTTCCAAAATTAGGTTTAACTGTACGGAGGAAATTCTAGAAGCACCGCAAGCAAAATATCTAGGCATTATAATTGATCAAAACTTAAAACGGAACAATCACATTAAAAAATTAGCATGAAACATAAGAAAACTAATGCATAACTTCTACTTAATGAGAGAATTTCTAGGGAAAAAACTTTTAATATTGGTGTATAAGTCACTGGTGGAATCATTAATTAGATATGGCATTATTGTTTAGAGAGGGCTTTACAACAATACACTAAAACAGCTAAATGTAATACAAAATAAGTTTCAAAAGGTGTAGCCTTTATCCTATGAATTTACTATATACAGAAGATACAGAAGAGATTCCGTTAGCTGTATATCTTATCTTATTGTTCATATTTACAAAAGAATAAGCATTTAAAAAATTTCATATCCCATCAGCATGAAACTAGGGGTAAAGTTCATAAAAGTCTACAAATACCTAGTGTTAGAATGAGGATTGTCAAATAAGAAATTAGACAAATTCATTTTAGGATTTTAATTTGCTAGCATAACCAGAATTCAGGTTATCGAAAGAATGCAAAAATTTCATTAATATTTTTACACAAAGTTTTATATGCTGCTGACGAGTAGGTATTTGATCAAAGTGTCAGAAAAAACATATAATAGATCTTTTTGGAACACATGGTACGAAGTAAAACATCACTAAACGACGCCCTGCGTAATAGCAACTTCAACCTCTCATATCTCGGCAATGAACGGTAAGTATGCCAATTTGAAACTTTGAGAGAATTGATGTCTCATGATAAACTGTTATTTATTACCATATTTGAGGACTTCGAAACAAGCTATTTTTGGACGGTTCTTGGAGTCACTCTTTTTGCGTACCTGAACTCTATTTGTGATCATGTAATCCAAGAAATGCCTTAAACACACACTTCTAAAAAAATTCAATAAATGCACAAATAATGTCAAAAAATGGTAATTGTAAACATTTTTGAAAAATTTCGGGAAAAATTACCAGAATATCGTTATTTTGACAACGTATTCGTAATCAGTACCCAAAAACTCCCTAGATAATGTTTTCTCGTCGAAAATCGTACAATATGCAATCTCTAATTGAAATAATTTCCCTTATATAAAAATTTTCAAAATAAGAGGGCAAAAAATGTAATCATATCGCCGCGCTGCGCCGCTTGTCAAAATGTCTCTGATTTCAAACAATATAATATAAAAAATATTTTTTTAAAGTTTCACTTATATTGGTTCTGTTCTTGGGTGTTCCGAAGTTCTGACGATTTTTTGGCTTCATCGACTTGATAAGTAATAATGTATGTTTTCTCAGTTCTCTCTGTTGATGACTGCATCAATTTTCCTCTTCAAAACTGGACCGAGGAAAAAGTTTTTCTTCGGTCCAGTTTTGAAATTAAAAAATGATGCAGGAAATCTCAAAAAGAAAGATAGAAAAAATAATAAAATGCTACAACATTAGACAATATTTGGATATAGCTTGAAGGTTACTATTTAAAAATAGTGCACCCGTCTTAACCGACTTAATTCATATCGTGTACACCTGGTCTTGTTTTTTTTTTTTCAGAAGGTACCCACTCAGACTGTCTCTGCGTGATATTTTCATGTCTGCTGAAATGTTTCCTCCATTTTCTAATATGACTGGGCTAAGAGTTGTAAGTTTACGTTAAATTAAAATAAAATGTTCGATATATTGATTGTGGCTTTAAATCCTTTATTTATGCAAAAGTTGTATGTTTACACCATAAAGATAATATTTAGAGTTACCTAAATATACATATATTTTACTTTCATAAAAGTTTATATGTTGTTGCATTTGTAAAATTTATAGAAATGTATTTATGTAGATATTCTATATATTTGACCAAGCGTATTTTAATAGTTGAAAATATAAAAATTATTAAAACTTGCTTGTTTTCTTTTAGTTGTATATTATTGTTGATTTTAGGATTTTAGAGGTTATTTCTGGGAAACTGATATCTGATATGACTGCTTGGTTGAGAGGAAATCACACTTGTTTCCCTCACAGAAGTCCCGAATATACGTCCCTTGTCTTTAAATGTAAAAAGCAAATGCACAAAGCTCTCTCAGAGTCCTTAGGTATAAAGGGGGTCGTATTACCTGTGGTGGTACCGTCTGTTTAAATAAAAATCGAAATATCGCGTCCCCGACTCACGGTGGGGCCAAACCGAACTTCTTCAGATAAATTAGTTTTCTGAGGGCACGTTTTCGACAAACGAGCTAATTTTTTTTAAATACTCAGAACCAAATTCCTAATCGATCCCTCTAGGCGGAATTTTAATTTTCATTATAATTTTCCGAATAATAAGTGTTTAATTTTTTCTTCAAAAAATAGATTTTCTCAGATAATGTTTAACATTTTGACTTGATATTTTGAGCAATATTGATACTGATTGACCTTCATCTTTTCTGTTAATTTCAAGGCAAAGGGGCCGATACTTCTAGAGATATGATGTTTTAAAATGTTAGTAATTGAACGTTAATTGGGAAAAAACAAATAAAGTTTGTTCTTCTAGGCGAGTCTGCCTGCGGTAAAAGAGGTGATTTTACAAATTTTGTATATCATTTGAGTTAGCAACGGATTCTTATAGGACAAATTCCGCTGAGCAAGATTTTCTTATGAACCCGCTACCCCATTATCGAAAAAAAAGTTATTTGCTAATTAACAAATTATGCCAATTGTTTAAACAATTAAAAAGTATTAAAGATATCGGGCCAAAAAAATACGATATATTTTTTGGTATAAAAAGCATATATTTTGAAAAAAACAATATCCTGACCTCATTAGTTTCGGAGTAATCAATTTGTTAATTGTGAAATTTATTTTGGCTATAACAAATGAACGGGTTGACAAAATGAGTTAAGCCTAGCGCCAAACGACGCGTATTGAAAATATCTTTCGATTGAATCAAGATTTTTTCGGATCTGTCAAACCGTTTTCATTTTATTAAATAGAAACGAATAAAATGTTGTTTAAATACCATGTTTAATATTTGACCATGAAGCTCGCGGTTTAGGAAATTTTTTCATAAGAAAATCTTGTTCAGCAGAAATTTTCCTATAAGAATCCGTGGCTATATAACTCAAATGGTATAGAAAATTTTTGGGTAAAATCCCAGGCAGACTCGCCTATTCTAAAACGGTCACTTCTGGGGAGAAATTAATAATAATAATAAAAAAAATAATAATAATAATTGTAATAATAAAGTCTTTATTAGGAAAGCATGTACATACAATACATCCAATGGCCAAATTCAAAGATCTTTGACTTTTATACTACACTTAACAGCAGACTTGACAGCTGCCAAATGTAAGGTTACAAATTCCTAAATAGAGGATTTTTCAGTTAAATAAGCTTTTTTGTGGAGAAATTCCGTGACTTTGTATTTTGACAGCAGATTGACAGCAGATTCGGCAGCTGTCAAGTCTTGCTATTTTATGCTGACATTAAATTTTTGGTCAGAATTTGCAAGAGCCCCTAAATGGGGTTTTTGTTTCTAACTCAGATATATACCATTGTTCGAGAAATACACAGGTAGACAGCTGCCAAAATTTCCTTTTTATATATTTTATTGTAACGCTATAGTTCTTGTTAAAGTTGGAGATGGGTTGTCAATGAGACACATGCTGCAGTGCGTTATGACATTAACAAAAATTACGTGTTTAACATTTTAAAAAAGTGGAGAATAAACGGTACGATTAATAGAAATCCTGGATTAGGGCAACAAACGATATCCAACTCAACAAGAAACTAACTCAGTCAGTTTGGCATAGAATTAAATAAACTTATACAATAATTAGATTTCTGAAATCAGAAAAATCAAATTGGCAAAATTTAAGCGGACCATGAAAAATTAAAATATTTTGTTATCAAAAAAAATTTTGTTAGTAAAACTTTTTAAGGATTTTAATTTCATTTTTACAGTTTTTAATTTCCTTTTTTAATCATGTCCTCATCTGCTCAAAAAAACATAACTCCTAGAGGTTATTTCACAAATGTCTTTAGGTTTGTCTTGCCTAGACTCTAGTAGGACGTTCGTAAAACGTTTTATACAGAACGTTTTAGGGACAATAGCAAACGGACGTCTTTGGAACGTACCATATAAACCCGGGACGTTCAGACCTAACGAGGACCTAAGTGTACGTCCTGGGGACGTTTGTTGTTATCAGGGCACAGGCGCACTAAGCATTTCTGGATCCAACTATTTAAGAAAACCTGGAGCCCATACATGGATGTTTCTCACGAATTCCTCTAGCCATACGGGACCTTCAACATCAGCCATTACTATAGTTAATGCAAGAAACGTTGTGTTCGATGTTCGACAATATATTTTTCAATTACAGGGAGACATTGCTGCGACAGTACAAAAAAAATTCACAACTATGTTAACAAAAAATCTCGGATTCGTTACGATGACAGGTGTAACAGACCTTTTACAAGGCAAAGAAGTAGACTTTGCTACACCCGGCATGAATGTGGTGGCTGCGAAAGTTTCGATATTTTATATATGGCCCAGTTACATCTGTCGACGTCGAGAGGTCCTTCTCGCAATATAAATGATTTTTTACTGAAAGGCGCGGAAGTTTAACTCCAAAACATTTAGAGCATATATTAGTGATATACTTTTATTCTTGTAGTGAGTGGCGTTATTACCTTTGGATACTACATAATTCGCTACAAAATATTTCAAGATAAGATATCGTTTCATACATGCATGCAACTCTTTATGCGCTGACACATCATCATTTAAAGCCAACCCTGGCTTCACTTTAGCGTACAAATAGGTAACTGGCATTCCATTTTTATGTATAGTTTGTATTTTATCTATGATATATAGTTCAGTCAAAGATTAGAGAACTGAACTAACAAGATAGGACGGACAGTCAGACGGAGAAGACAAAATAGATGAAGACAGCTGAACTCCAATTTACAGGAACACGACATCCAGCGGAAACTGTTTCGGGATTTGTCGGGTACGCATTAAATGAATTTGACCAAGCTTGTTAGCTCATTAGAATCGACAAATGCCACGTCACGTAAGTATAGACCTCGATGACAGCTGCGTGTGGCTGTTTTTACCTCATTTTATAGAAAAAAGATTCAAAATTATTCTTTCACTGTACAATTATATCCTAACCAAATAGATACCTTATATATAAACATAGAAACACTTCATGTGACATTTATTACAAAGCAACCAATCTTTTTTAAACAAAATTTTCGCGAGTAACTTGGTATGTTCTAGTATGCAATACGAGCAAATACGGGCTAACCAAAGCATACTTTGCCGTTTTCGCGAACGTATAGTAAGGTAGGGGAATACGTACGACGGCAATATATGACGTCATGAAATGATTTTAAATCATACTTCGAGTAACCTAGTTGAAGAGGTAGTCACTTCTAGTTAGATTGTTTTTAAGAGTTGTCAAACGATGGCCAAACGTCACTTCTTTTAACAAGGTTATGTTTGATTTTTGTTTTGGGGTAGGTACAACGAGCTTTAAAGGATATGTCGTTGGGTAGGTACCTAGTTCGTTTATAATTATTAGCAATAAAAAGAAAATTGTTTTTTTTTTCATTCTAAAAAACCCATAGAACTTTATTTCAGTGTATTTCTCTAGCCAGTTTTCAAAATGAAGAGGTACACTTCATATCTTCTCAGTAACAGTCTTAAGCATATTAAAAATATATTACTGTCTGTTAAAATAATAGCATTATGTAACTCTGTATTTATATTGAAAATTAAGTTCTCCATCATAAAAAATAAATTTTCCATTACGTTTAAATTTGTAAATGCCCCAATGAAACTATAATAACTAACCTGAACTAACCAACTTGATGATTCTACGTTTTCGCGACTATCTGGCCTTACTAGTGTTGGTATGGTGGGGGACCTTACTAGACCTAACTATTTGGTTAGTTAAAGTTACTCGCGAAAATTTTGTTTTAGTGACTTTGGGTACTGACAGTCAGCTGAGTTCGGTCGTTCTATCTGGTTCTATCAGGACAGCTTTGTCCATTTTTCACTATTGGCCTCTCTTTCTAATATTACGTTCACCGTCTGATTGTCACATTGTGCCAACTGCGCGCGAACTCCAATTTAAATGCTGAGGTCAACGGCGCCATTGCTAAAAGTAAAAGGTTTTCCGCCGGCTGTCCTATCTTGCTAATTCTCTAATCTTTGGTTCAGTGACGTGCTATGCACATTTTTGTTCTCAACCGTTGGCTACTCTGCTGATAAGTGACGAAGTGACAAAGTGTTGTCTGTTGTGTTGTCACGTTACATAACCTATATATGTTTGAACGATCTTGAATTTGGTGTTGTTAATTTTCCAAGCATGGGTCCAGTTTTAATTGATTTATGCCCCAATAAATTATTATTAGACTCCAACTTTGATGGTTACAAGTTGTCGTTACATGAAATACCAAGTGAAAAAAAAGAATTAAGCAAAGCTGTAGACAGAATACTCTTAAATACAAGTCAATATACTTTACTACATGCAAAATTATACGGACTTCACAATCATTTAATAGGAGATTATTTAGATGAAAATGATGCTGTATATTATATAGACATCGACTGGAATGTTTGCAAAACTTACATAGACCCATTTAGCAGCGAATTAATTGAACCTATAGCAGTTTGGCAAGTGCCTAAAAGCGGTGAAAAAAAAATTGGGGATTATAATGTTTCAATGAAATTTGTTAGTAATAAAATAGCTGTCATATCAGATGG
Organism: Stenurella melanura; assembly: GCA_963583905.1. Lineage (NCBI taxonomy): Eukaryota > Metazoa > Arthropoda > Insecta > Coleoptera > Cerambycidae > Stenurella > Stenurella melanura. The sequence goes on from OY757309.1 coordinate 18,791,285, forward strand.
AGCTGGTATTATGTATATAGTTGACACAGGTTCTCGTAATGATGATGACATATTTACATTACTTTTCTCAGATGAAGTTATAGGTCAGGATCAAGGTTGTATAATAGTAGATGCTGTATGCAAAGGAGCTGAATCCGAGAGCGAGGAATTACATGTTTTATTACTTCATATTAAACAAGACAATCCAGAAGACCGTTTTTCAACCATACTTCATTGGATATCATTTTTAAAATCTGGAAATGAACCCTGGCAACAGGTAACATTGAAACAATTAAAAACGAATGGGGACATTCAATATGCAGCATTAGAAAGAGAGTGTGAAGCTATTTATGTAGTTAGTGATAGTGGTTGCAAATTTACCATCAATTCTGAGTGTCCAGTAATTGAAAATGATAATGTAGAAAATACGACTAAGACTTATCAGTGGACACAGACTCTTGGGGATATTACAATAAACTTTTCTGTTCCTGAAAATGCAAATAATACAGAATTAGTTCATGTTCAGAGTAAACCTACAGAAATTGTAATAAAGTATGATGGTAATAATTTACTTTGTGGGGAATTATATCAAGCAATTATACCAGAAAATACGATTTGGTCTATTGAGGGCAATTCTTTTGAAGTCATATTAAGTAAACGTAATCATGGATTGATGTGGCACGAACTTGTTAAAGGCAATCAAGCTGGTGAATATATTTTTGACACAAGCATGGCGCAAGAAGTAGACAATCGATTGACACATCTTTATAATGACAGAGAGGTAAGAATTTTAGAATTAAGAATGGAAAATTTAAGATAATAAAACTATAGGTGGTGCTCTGCAAAAAGCAATGTGTAGAATGCACGAACTCCATGAATTAAACTGAACATCATAACACCCGCTTCACAAGTTAAATTTTTTGACCTCCTCCCCCCCCTCCCAATCATGGGTGCCATGATAGGTCGTCAACTTGCTATTTTATGATATGTTGCCAAATGTATTACATATATTGTCATTAAACTTGAATACTCTTCTCTAGAAATGCCATCTCGGTATCGTTAAACAGAAAATTTAGATTATTAAAACATTTACAGTAATAAGCAAGGGTCGGAATCTTTCATTGATAACAGAGTCACACGCAGGAGCATTATATAAAGTACAATGAATATTAAAAATACGTTGAAATATAATATCACATAAAACATAAGTAATTTTCGGTTAACAATTCGGTTGACAATAATGTAAATCGAAAATATTTGTTAACCAATGAAACCAACAAATATAGATACATCAAAGGTAATTTTACAATATAAAATACACAAATGATGTTAGTCGATGGTATGACTGGGGACCTAATTTATTTAGCTTGTCTTTATAATCTTTTTTGCTATCAGACACTTCGTGTTGAATTTATGTCTATTATCTTCTTTAAGTTTTTTATCCAATCGGCTATAAATCGTTATAGTTAGGGGGTAAGCGGAGCAGAACTAGAGTTATATTTTTATCATACAGGAAAAATTATGATTAAAAACCTGTTTAATTTATGTCAGTCAGTTGATAAAAAGCAAGGGTTATTAGGTATTAATAATAAAAAAAAATTATTATATTTTCTGGTGTCGACGGGTCAGGGGGCATGGTTTGGAGGGGAAGGAGGTTTGATTGGTGTGTTTGTTGTCTGTGTGTCGTGTCATGTTGGGTTTTAATCATGGTCACCGTCTTTCATGAAAGACGGGTAGTCTTATTTTATCCCAAATTTGGGCTTTTAAATTATTAATAAAACCTTCCTTATTTTTTTCACTGAAAATTCTTTTTAAGGTCTGTTTAGTTTTATTTTTAGCTACACGGAAGGTTAATTTTTGTGCCATATGATCCGAGATTAGCGAGTGTAACACTTTAGCCTCTACTGGTCCTTGCAAATTTAAGAATATATTATCTATACATGACCTACTAGTATTTGTTATTCTTGTATTCACAGTTGCATACAGATTAAATGAATTCATTAGTGAAAACAGGTCGTCTTTGTCTTTATTGAATGTAACTAAAACAAATACTATTACAACCCATATTTATATTTGAAAAACTGCCCTTAAAGTTATACGAGTCAACCAGTGTTGTCTATGGCGAGGTCTATGGCAAAAGTTAAAAGACGTAATGACGTGTTAGCTCGTGAAAGAATAGAAAACTACCTCGAATTGCATTTTGATGGTGTCAACGTGCACTGTGATGCTTGTAAAACAATGGTTGATTTTAAGAGAAAGTGCAACTTTGATTACCACATCAATTTAATGAAACATGTATCGAATATTAAAGACTTAAAGGCTGATGAATTCAAGTTGGATTTAAGGTGACCATTTCCTAGAAAGAAACATCCGATAGGGAATGTTTATTATTTTTGGCCATAACTTTTTTTCTTAGTACGTGTGTTAAAAGAATTATAAGACTGTATAACTACTACTATGAATTTTCACACAATAACTCCAGTCGTTTCCAAAATAGTTAGATTTAAAACTACAAAATAGGAAGATTAGCACAATATGTCATTTTAAATCTAAATATTTTGCAGACCTCTGAAATTATTGAGTGAAAATTCATAGCAATAGTCTTGTTATGGTTCTACTTAGGTAGTCTTATAGTTTTTTTTAAATATAGGTACATACTAAAATAAAAGTTATGGCCAAAAATAATAAATATTTTCCTATCGGATGTCTCTTTCTAGGAAATAGCCACCTTAATAAATTTTATGATTTCATCCAACATTCCACGGTACCAGCTCAACCATCGTCCACATTTTAGACAATTTTTAGAAAAATACACGAGTTTCAAGCTTCCAGATAAATCATATCTTCAGAAATGCCATCTTAAATAAGAATGTGACAAGAGGCTGGAGAAAATTCGAGATCCTCAAAATAAATACATTTATATCTAGTGAGTATTGACAAAGCGAAAGATGCCACAGGCCGCGAAATAATTAATTCCCTTTAGATAAAGGAGAAGCTGTGAAACCACAATTAGTATTGTGTAAATTTGTGAAAAGAACTGATCACCTCACGATTGTTACCTCAATAAGAGACATGCTTAAGTGGTTTCGGCGGGAATCAGAGCAATATAATAAAAACATGTTTATTTTATTAGTAACTGACGGCGTGAGATATATACTTAAAGCAGGGAAGGTCTTGCAAGAGAAATATCCCAGTTTAGTTCATTTTACACCTGGACCGCATGTATTGCATTGAGCAGCAGAAAAAGTCAGAGATTAAAAATTTCGAAAATATTATAAATTTCATCAACACGTTCGAAGCCCGCGGAGGATTTTTGAAAAAGCAACGCAAAAGACAAAACTTGAACATATAAACAATAATTTAAATGTTATAGTAAATGTCATAGAACATCTACAATGCCCTGAGTTGTCAATTCATCAATCTCTGCAAAAAATTAGTTCGGTGTTTGACAAACTCGAGAAAGCAGAGGGAATTAAGGGTGTCAAAATATACGACAAAATGAATCAAGAGTTCTCGAAAAAGTCCGGATTTGAAGGTATTGGAACAATTAGCAAATTTCTGGAGGGTAATCTGGGTGATACCGAACATTCAAACTATTTGGCCATAAGGTATGCGCCCCACTTACTTCTGCCGATGTAGAGCGCTCCTTTTCAGGAATAAAATAGATATTGAACAAAAAATGACTGGACACTTTGGAAAGAATAATGATTTTTATATCATGGAAATAAATATATGTGAATAAAATAAACAAATAAGACATTTTTTATTACATCTTTCATTCGATGCCCATTATGCTGTACTGCATCTATACGAAAGGTAGTATGTTAACCCATTAACGCCGTGCGTTGCCATATGGCAACGGTAAACACATTTCATTTTCATATCACCCCTGTATGTTATACGTGCCGATAAGAGTGGGGGAATATGTTATTTTATGTGTCAAAACATGCCTAACTTGACACATGTTCCGCAAATTAATCTGCGGTTGACAGTAATTTAAGCATTTGTTTACAATTTTGTGGTGAATTAAAAATTGCCGAAAATATGGATGTACGTTTTATGTAAGTATTATATTTTTCTATACAGTGCTTCTAAAATATTTTTTTGTTTATGATGGTATTTTATAGACTCGGAACTTTGTTGTTTTAACAATTAAAAAAAAAATTGGCTTTTATTACATATGATATAGCTGTTCAAACTTGGGTGTTGCCATATGGCGACGCTAGGCGTTTGTAGTAGCTTGAAAGGTTTTCTTTCTTTCTAGGGGCGAGTTGACGTTAGCAGAGGCAATGGACATTGCATTGCTCTGCATTATTTTCATATATGAAATTTCGTGGCTATTCAGCAATTGGCACAATCCGCCAAAACAGAACTCTAAAATTATGTCCCCTAACAATTAAAAAAGATTCTATAAAAAAGAGCGTAATTGTTATGTACGTTGGTTTGATAATGCCGCTTTTCCTAAGATTTTTTCTTCACATGGCACACAAGAGAATACCCAGACAGAACGGTTTTCACAAAAATTCAAACGTCCTGTCATGGTTTCAAGACGCAAACTCATTACAAAATACAACTCATTTATGGGAGGGACAGATCAAATGGATCAAACTGTCACTTGTTCTCGTATTGGAATACGTGGAAGAAAGTGATACTGGTCTATACTTACCTGGCTTTTAGATTTAGATAAATCTGGGAGAAAATTATCACAACTTGAATATAAACGAGAAATTACTAATGCCTATCTGAAGAAATACGGTGTGCCACATAAAGCAACTGGGAGACCTTCAGCGTCACCTGCAGCATCAGACAGTCGAATATCTGGATACTGTCAGATTGGATGGCATCAATTATTTTATTCGTCACACCATTGAAAAAAAGAAAATTGTTTGTGTGCAAATTGGTCTTTGCATAGACTTTTGTCCCATTTTATTCACAATAAATATGTTTTAATATTTTTGTGTATCCTAAATTTTGTAATAAAATAGTTTTTTAATAATAAAGTCATGTAAATTTAATTTTTTAATAATTATCTAGAACAATATACAAAATTGGGGTTTTCTTAAGTTACGGTAGCCCAGACGCCTAGCATTGCCATATGGCAACGGCCAACATCTCATTACCTGTCAATCTGTCAAAAAAAAGTTTACATAATTTTTTGTTCCTTTTGTCCAGTGTAACACACCTAGTACAATAAAAATATTAAAAACTAAAAAAAAAATAATTCCGGCGTTAATGGGTTAATATTATAAATAGGGATAACATAAAGAGATAAATTACAATTACAAATTCACAGTTGTCAAAACACAACATTGTTATGTTATATTTCTTGAAGAATTAAATATCAAGTCATGTCCGACTCTGTTAACCCTGACAAATTCAGAAGCATCTAGGTACACCGAAAGTCTGGAGCTTCGACTATGTGCAAAACGTGATATCATTTATCTGACTATTTATTCCTTGTTGTAGTGTTTACTGTCAGCTGAGTGGCTGATGCATAGATAAAGCTATGGCTTATGATGCGAAAGGTCCCGGGTTCAAACTCCCTATGCCCGCTTCATTTTTTTTCTTTAATTTTGTAACGATTAATATGTTTTTTCACTAATTCTCTTCGGATTTCTTTAGGTTAGGTTACTAGGTTTCCCTCCTTTTTCCTATAATGATTTCATTCTTTCGTGTGATTTTTTTAGCTTAGGCTAATAGGTTTTTATTCTGATATCTAAATATTAATAATTATTAGCGCCGCAGGCAGTATTAGCGTCGCAGACACACAAAATAACAACGAACTACTTCAATTTCTCGACTTTCGGAATATATTACACATTTACAAGGCAATGCACATGATCGAAGCTCCGGACTTTCGGTGTACCTAGACGCTTGTGACAAATTCCGACCCTTGGTAATAAGCTATGATAAGTATCCATTGATATGTTAGTTTCAATTATATCGTTTCCAAGACCAAACAATCATTTGCCCATCAACAGTACTAGATGAAATCTGACAATGTTCCATTTGTACTTTGTTTTGATTTGCTAGGTGAATTATAATAATGATGTTTTTTAATCTGGCCATGATTTTGGGCCAAGGAGTCCTGAAGTACGAATATGAATTTTTTCCTTGGTGACCTATTATGGTGACCAGCATCGAACCTGTTAATATAACTAGCCAATGTGGAGTTCATTTTACATGAAGTTCTTGGTAGAATAGCATACACGACATGCGGTAATTTGATTTTATGAAGTATATATTTTTAACCTTCCCACCCAAATGGTGAATGCCTGGTTAATGAAATAAGTCCGTTTCGACTTGACTTGACCTAAATAGTGAGATTATTTCTCTATTTTATATATTTGTTTATACAGCACTTTGTCAACAAGAAATGTTCTTCTGGACAATAAAGTATATTTGATTTGATTTGATATGTCAATTGGTCTAATATCAAAAATTCACAGATAATACCATATATTTAAATTTTGAGGTCCCAACACTAGGCTAGGCAAATAAAGGTTTTGAAGTATATAAATTAGTAGCCACAATGTGTTTGCAAAATGGTTTTGGCTTCTCATCTCGTGAGTTAAAAAATTTCATTTGCATCGTTTTTTATTAGCAATTAGAACAGAAAATCAGTTTTTTTTTAAATACTGAAAGAACTATCAGTCGTAGAGAAAGGTGAGGAATGGGTGATTTATACGCAATTTTGAGATTTTCCAAATCAATATCACGCCAGAGGTAAAAAAGTTATTTCAAGGAAACCTGCATTGTATATAAATTAAATTTTATGAGGTCTCAAAATTAGATAGTACTGTCATACTCAACTGTCAACTTCATTACCTGTGGAGTAAATCTAAGGGTCTAAGGGCCGGTTTTTCAATGTCCAGTTAAAAGTGTCTGGTAGGTAGCTGCTAGTTACGCTTAGCTAGCAGTTATATCTATGATAGTGTTTATCAATAGTAACTTAACTGCCAGCTACATATCCATGAGATTAGTTATTTCTTAGCTATGTTGGCGCTACTGATTCTACTTACTTTCTATTTTACTTTCTTTACTTTCAATTGGTTTAATTCAAATTGCGCGCTTGTTTTAGTGACAATTTATCTAATTCAACCTCAAAATTGCATTGTATAGCGTGTAGATTGATATTCTGTTCTTGATTTTGTGCGTTAGTGTATCAGCAATAATTGCAATGGAGAGTGTAAGAAGGAAAAGAGGTCCCTACCTGTCCGTAATGATTTCAGTTTATTCCTCTATCATCTCAACGATATGTAAAACAGTTTCTTTACACAGTCGATACCTTATAAAAAATCTTTATGATAATTCTCAAAATTTTTCTCATTCCCTTATGGTATAGTGTCTCCTTTGATACTTTATAAATTGTATAATTTCATCGTCATCATTACTCATATCCAAAATATTATTATTCATTATTGGCAATAATATATTTAATATAAATCACAAAATTGAAAACGAACATATCAATCAATCACATTAGTTAGGTTAGAATGTTTTAGAATTGTCAGAAACTGAACCAACTGCGCATGTGCAAATCTACTAACAGTAGAATAAATCCTTAACTGGCACTTTCAACTCTCTGCTAAATTTACTTTCAGATAGTGAGCCAAACCCTCCGGCAAATTTTAACTGCATATTGAAAAAGAGTTTACCTGCCAGATAAATTTTATCTGACAGCTAAGCTATTAAACTGGACATTGAAAAACCGGCCCTAAATCGCCTAAAAAGGAATTGCCATGTTATAACAATTTTTTGGCTGGAACTTGTTGAAAACATTTCAAGAAGTGTAGTAAAAAGTTTTGGATTAAATCCGTCTGGTGGAAAGCTTTTGTTTAAACAAAAGAATGTTCAGAATTATGTTTTTTCACAGTTTTTCTTAAATATCTCTGGTTGTATAACCCGTATCGCAATAAAGAAAGAGACAACGAAATTTCTAAAAAACCTAGATTTGCCCGAAACTTTGACCATGCCAAATCCCAAAACATGAAGTCATTTTACGGAGGGCATTTTGAAACAATTGATGATAACTAATGCACATATTCTAACAAAGCTTTAGAAAAATATACCCCTTGTGGTGTTACACCATCAAGCTAAGTTTCAAGTTAAAATGTTTACAATAACTCCTAAAAGACAATTGCAGTCGAAAATCGAATCATCGACTGTTTATGGATATCAAGTCGTACATCAAAAATTTGTGTTTCAGATTACAGTTGCTTTTATGTTCTTTCTGGTGGCATAAAGAAAAATAAATTTTAAAATTTTTAAGACCGAAAAAATATTCAAGTCACTATGTCTCTTGCTTATAAATGGTCATATCTGGGGTTTCAATTGTTGTAAATAAAACAACTTTTTCTTAAATAGTCAATTTTTATTATTGGGCAAAATATTGAGTAAAATTCATTTGTTTTGAAAAAATAATATAGAAGAATTGAATAAAATTGGTTTTAAAACATTTTAAATTATTTATTTTTGTTTATAACACCACAAAGAACATGAAAACAACTATAATCTGATATTCAAATTTTTGATGTATGGCTTGATGCCCATAAACAGTCGACGATTCTATTTTCGAATTTGCGATTGTTTCTTAGGAGTTATTGTAAACATTTTAACTTGAAACTTGGCTTGATGGCGTAACACCACAAGTGGTATATTTTTCTACAGTTTCGTTAGAATATGTTCATTAGTGTTCAAGTTATCATCAATTATTTCAAAATGGCCTCCGTAAAATGTCTTCATGTTTTGCGACTTGGCATATTGATCAAAAAGTTTGGAACAAATCTAGATTTCTTTGCAATTTCATTGTGAATAATTTGTCTCTTTCTTTATTTCGTTACGGTTTATACAACCAGAGTTATTTAAGGAAAACTGCAAAAAAACAGAATTCTGAACATTCTTTTGTTTAAACAAAAGCTTTCCAATACATAATATTGTATTTCGATGATAGTAAAGTATATAGACAAACAATGCTTGCTCTATGAAACTGGTAGTTTACTAAGTGAAAAATTCGTTTTAAAAAGTGAATTTTACATCATCTGTGCATAAAGAACTATTCTTCATACTAGTATAAAATTTGACAAGATCTAATCACAAATTAATTAATTATAAAGAAATCTATTTAAACTACAGTGTTTTTGTGAATATTCAGTTAAAAACAAAAAATAACAGTAAAAAGCAAAAAAAGTTGTGTTTGTAATATTAAAGTAAAAACATTAGCTGATAAAAACTATAAACTGTTTTAAACCATGTGCTTACCTAGAAATAGTTACACAAATTGAAAAATGAGTTGTTCAAAATGCAAAAAGATCGACTTAGATCAAAAATTATTATATCAATGCGATTTATGCCAAAAATGCGTTTGCAATGAATGTTCAGCATTGACATCAACAGAAGATCGATGTATGGGACTATCGAAGCAAAGAAAACAAAAATTCTTCTGTCCAGAATGTGACAAAAACACACTGGCCTATACAAAATGTATTGAAAACAATGAGAGACTGCACCAAGAAAACCAACAATTATACAAACAACTTCTAGAAGCTCAAACTAAACCAAATAATACAGAAGGTATGATAAAAAATCTTCAGGCAGAAATGCAAGTAGCTCTTATAGAAACTATTAAAAAACTAATAACACAAGAAATTAGCCAAGTAAAAGAGGAAATAAATAACCTTAGAGAAAGTAACAAGGACTTGGTAAAATTATTCTCTGAAGCTCCCTCAAATATTGTCACAAAACCTACTTCCCTATTTAACGATATAGTTAAACAACAAAATCATGACCAGAACAGAGCAAACAACCAATGGATGGAGAATATCTCGAGCCATCGACAAAATAAACCAATCAACAGCAACAAGAGTGAAGCTAGAGAAGTGAGGAAGGAAAAACCTACATTCAAGCAACAAGCAAAAGCTACAAAGACTCAAGATGCAATTATAAATGTATCACTATCACCAAAGCGAAATATAAATTCAAAAGCTAATGCAAACGTGAATAATGAGCAACCAGTAAGACAGCCTGCTGCTACCTGGGCACAGATAACTCGAGCTACTACAAAAGAAAATATCACTGCAAATTCGAAATCGTCTCCACAGATGGTTCTACAGTCTTCCATACTATCAGAAAATAATAAAGAAGGACAAAAAGTAATAGTAAATAATAGACCTAAAAGGAAAATATTTATAGGTAGCGGAGAAACTGAAGATCATGAGACATTCACTGGAAGAGATCAGGATGGAAAAAAAGCATGGCTTTTTGTATCGAGAGTTCCGGATAAAGTTGATGAAAATATAATAAAAAGCTATATAAAACGTAAATTAAATATTGATAAGGAAGATGAAATTTTTGTAAAACATATTCCAACAAAAATTGAAAATGAGAGACCAAACAGCAGATGTTTTCAAGTTGGAATCAACTTCAATTTTATTGACATAGCTTATGACAATAATTTCTGGCCGAAAAACGTTGCATTTGAGCGCTATAAATTTAAAAGAAATAAATACATGATGGACAACAAAAACTCTGATGAAACAACTAGTACTTTTTTAGGAGTTCAGGGAGCATAAGAAGCACTTATGAACATATACCAAATGTTAATGCCAACAATAAAAAAATTATTAACAGTCAAAATTATAATATTAACATATTTCACTTAAATATACAATGTATAACAAACAAGCTTAATGAAATTGAAGCTTTTTTAAATGAAAATAAAGATAAATACGACTTCTTACTTTTCAATGAGCATTGGTGTATAAAAGAAGAGATAAAATCTGTAAGTATACAAAATTATAATTTAGCTTCTGAATTTAGCAGGTCTATTCACAGACATGGAGGAGTAGCAATATTTGCTGCAAAGAAATGCAAAGGAAATTCCCTTGAACCAGTAACTAAATTATCAGTTGAGATACATTGTGAGATAACAGGTTTCGAAACGAAAAATGTTATACTCATGACAGCATATAGATCGCCTAATGGAGATCTGGAAATATTTTTAGAAAAAATGTCTGCTGCTTTAAATATTGTTACAACTCGAAATAAGGTGATATTTGTCTCGGGTGACTTTAATATACACTTTCACAAAGAAAATGACAAGAGTACAAAATTAGTTGTAGATTTATTTAAATCATTTGGGCTTTTACCCACGAATAATAAGAATACACGAAATGGACATTGTCTCGATAATATCTTCACAAATATCAGTTTAAAGAACACAGTACAAATTATTGATACAAAACTATCTGATCATGAGGGTATTTATCTACAAAGTTACATTAAATGTAAACATTATTTAAGGAGAATAGCTTATAGGCCGATAAATAACAACGGATTGATAATGTTAAATAATCTTTTAGAAACAGTAGACTGGCATTTCATACAAGACACCTCATTTGAATTAAACAACAAATTTGAATTATTCATTAATATCATTAACGACGCGATAGAAACTGTTTTTCCAATTAAAACAAAATTGGACAATAATGGTCAGTCTCCTAACATAAACTGGTTTAATGATGAACTACGTCTTATGAGAAATCAGTTACATTTTTTACAAGACTTCTGTAAAACAAATCCGACTGAAGAAAATAAAACTCTAGTGAAACAACATAAATATAAATACCACCATGAGTTGTCGAAAGCCAAAAAAACTGCCCATGATAACTATATATCGAGTCATGGAAATCCACAGCAGGCCATGTGGAAAATATTAAACTCTCATAAGACCAATAACAGACAACATACTGATAACATATCACCAAATGACTTTAATAATTTTTTTGTAAATGTAGCTAATAATATTGTAAATGAACTCCCTCAAAGTAATCACATCTATTCAAAATTTCTGACAGAGGCGGTTAATAAAGATCAACTCTTCTTTAGACAGGTATCATGTGACTATGTAGGTAACATCATAGATAATTTAAAAAACAAGCAAAGTAAGGACGCATATGATTTAAATTCAAAAATCCTAAAATCAATTAAATTGTCCATCTTGGTTCCCCTGACATCTCTTCTAAATCAATGTATTACTGATAATGTATTCCCAAAATCGCTGAAAGTTTCAAAAGTTGTGCCAGTATATAAAAATAATGATATAGATGAACCCTCCAACCATAGACCCATATCTGTTATACCTTACATTGCTAAAATTTTAGAAACCATATTAAAAATCCAAATAACTGATTATTTTGAGGCAAACAATCTGTTTAATGCTAACCAGTTTGGCTTCAGAACCAAACGCACTACAACAATGGCGATTGACGAACTAACAACTATCATAAATCAAGCTTTTGAAGAAGGAAAGTTCACATGTTCTGTGTTTCTAGACTTATCAAAGGCTTTTGATTGTGTGTCCCATCAAATACTAATTAACAAACTGGATTATTATGGTTTTTCTAACAGTAGCAAACTTTTGTTAGAATCCTACCTTAGTGAAAGAAGCCAATATGTCCTCTATAATGGATTGAAGTCTGACCTACTTAACATTGAGTCGGGAGTCCCACAAGGCTCAGTTTTGGGCCCCACTCTATTTTTAATATATATAAACGACCTTCCAAATTCTATAATAGATTCGTCATTAATAATGTTTGCTGACGACTGTAACATAACTGATTGTAACTCGGACCTGTCAGTTTTGTTAGATGAGGTCAATCTAACACAAGCAGTTGCTCAAAACTGGTTTATTTCCAATAAATTGAGTTTAAACATCACGAAAACAGAAACAATGATTTTTTCACTGCGGAATATATATAATTTCAATAACCCTGACTCTGTCAAATTTTTAGGTCTATATCTAGATTCTAAATTAACATGGGATCATCATACCACGTATATTTGTAGCAAAATATCTAAAAATATATACCTGCTTAGAAATTTATCTGGCAGTGTATCTCAACAAACTCTCTTTACTGCTTATCATAGCCTTATCCACTCGGTGATATCGTATGGCATTCTTGTATGGGGGCATGCTGCTTCTCGTGACAATGTTTTTAGAGTACAAAGAAGGGCCGTAGGAATCATTGGTGGGTTAAAATTTAGGCAAGATTGTAAAGATGCTTTTACAAAATTAAACATAATGACATTACCATCGGTCTATATACTACAGTGTCTTTTATACATCAAAGCTAATGAAGCGTTGCATCCAAGGCGAGGTCAAATACACTCGCATTTTACAAGAAATGCGAATAACCTACACATAAATTATTTGAGACTCAATAAAACTAGGGATGGAACTGGTTATTATTGTCTTAAATACTTTAATGTATTGCCTCAAAGTATAAGAGCATTACCCGAAAAGGAATTTAAATGTAGAATGAAAAAATGTCTCCTGTCAAACGCATTTTATAGTGATTCAGAATTTTTAAATAGTAATTTAAGTCTTGTTTAAATAATACATTGTATATTTATATGTATATATATTCTACCATTTTAAAATTATTTTATATTTTAACATTATTCTATACATTGTTATTTATTACAATTATTTTTATGTCTAAGTTTGTTTACATACTACTGTGTTGTTCTTTTGACTTGTGTAAGTACTTTTATATGATTAGCATCAATAAATTATATCTATCTATCTATCTATCTACATGGATTTAATCCAAAACTTTTTATTACATTTCTCGAAATGTTTTCAACAAGTTCCAGCAAAAAAATTGCTATAATAAGACAATTCCCTAAGAATTTTAGTTTTATTCCACTATACTTATTTTACAATGTGTGTGTTTTAACCAAGTTCTCATTTAGTTAGGGAAATTTCCGGTTACCGACCGGAAGTTTTGTCTGCCAGTGTAATTGGGGCATGTGAAGTGCATATACTAACTACTGGTAACCATTCGATTAAAAAAAAGTGTGTGTCCCCTCCCACCATCCATCCACCATACCAAAAATGTCCTGGGAAAATATTTTGGTACCCATCTGCTCTTTTCGATTACTGACTGGCAGACGGTAACCTTTTGCCGTCGAATTTGCATGCAATTTCCTAGACTAATTGGTTTAATTTGCAAGAACACAGCTTAAAAAATAGAAAAGTTATGCCTTTTGATTATTAGTGAATAAATTTTAGTTGAAAATTGCAACCTCCCTGGGAGGTCCAAAGTTGTCCATTTTTTCCCTCAGTGGGATAAGCAAATAGGATTGTGCAAAAACTATTACATCGACAGCACCCATCTTTTGCACACTTACAAAGAACTATAAAACACACTTATTTAAGAAAGTTTTATAAAATTTTAACAACAAATTAAAAAGTTAGGTTAATAATTAAAAAAATGACTGTATTGCAGGTTTTTTGCAATAACTTTTTTAACGCTAGAGCGATTTTAATTTAGAAAGTTTCATAATGTAGGGATTTTAATCGCACACAAATCACCCATTCTTCACTTTCCTCTACAACCGATAGTTTTTCCACTCTTTTAAGAAAACGGATTTTCTGCTTTAATTGATGATAAAAACCAATGAAGCAAATGAATTTTTTTGACTCATGAAATGAGAAGCCTCTCCCATTGCCTGTCTCAAAAACATTCTACAAAAACATTGCGGCTACTAATGTACATACGTCCAAACTTTTATTTTCCTGACCAGTTACTAGTGAATTTTTTTAATATCGGTGAATAACTTGAAGTTTTTGCGGGACAAAATTCTTAATAGACTTAAAGACATTTCTTAGAGTTCTAATTTGGTGGTTCATGAGTTAAATCAATTTTAAGATTTTGATTTTTGTACAAAACATAATAACGGTGTTATATTTCCAGAAATATTAATGAATGAAATGATAGTTAAACGTTGGAGATGCACTTATTCTCCATAACATTTTCATTCATTCAACATTTTTATCCTAGAACACATAAATTAACCCTTGATTAAATGTTTTTTAAGGATATGCCACAGTCTGGGATAACATTTAATAGCGAACAAGTAGAGGATTGTGATTTTGAAACTGACAAATCCGTAACATTTGAAAGGTTGGATGGAAATACCAATGAAATAACTCATAAAGTACATTTGGGAACACATCAAGTTTTGTTGACTGCCAATTTAAATCCAGATTTACCCCCTGCTCTAGGTATTAGACATGATATAGACGTTTGTCTTTGGCAACCGCTGAGCTGTTGTGAGGACTTTTCTCTATCCCATGCAGGAACATTACTAGCTTTTGGATATGTTCAAGTAAGTGGAGTCATCGGACATTATAATAAGGGTACTATTTTATTGGCTTAAACCGTAATCCCTTATAATGAATGGGTCTAGAATCCATATCAGATCACTTAGGGCCAGTTGTATGAAACATAGTTTACTAAAAGATCAGGTGAACCAAGATCACGTGCTGACCATGGTCAAATAGTGCAAGCGTTGTATGAAAGTAATTTATAGTATGGTTAGGTAAACCATTGATCAGTTTATTTTTTGATGGTTGGTAACGACGCTCCCTAGTAATATTTGTCTAATTTGACAATTGTGTTGGTGTGAAATTATAAGACAACCTACTTTATCAACAAAAATGTAATTTCATGTGTCAATTGTGTTATTGTTGTTGTGTATTTGTACGGTGAATTCTGTTGTTTCTCTGTATTCCAACGTGTGAAGTTCATTAAAAAAAAATTAGAATGGGAGATAAAGAAAATAAAAGAACGCCCAATTTTACATCTTTGGAGGAATCGATGTTAATTGGGTAGTGACAAAATTTAAAGATGTTATAGAGTGCAAGAAGACCGACACGGATACGTCTAAAAAGAAAAAAAACATTTGGGTTCAGGTAGCCGAAGAATTTAATGCTATGTGTGGGGGAACTCACCGAACTAGCGAAGTGTTACTAAGCAAATATAGAAATTTAAAGACTAAGCACTAAAAAAAGATTTGCGGATGAAAAATGTTACATTGAAGGGACTGATGGTGGGCCACCAAAAAAAATTGTTATCACGGAGACGGAGAGCGTATTAAAAGAAATTCTTGGGTCGCAAATTACTGGACTCGAAAGCGAATTCGACGATGATAATATGTTAACCTGTAAGTCTTAAAGTGCCTATTTATATCTCTATACGTTATAGGTATTTATTTTGCTTTACTTATAGTAATTATCGAGGATGGCGATGCGCAACAAGAGCCTGAAAGTTTAGACTTACCAATCTTGGAAAATAATCAAATAGAGACATCTACTAGTGAAATTTTGGAAAATAATCAAAGAGATAACACCGAGACATCTACTAGGGGTAAGTAAAATAGTTCAAAATATACAATGTGTATTTTATAATTCTATATTTTAGCGCAACCTAATATACCAGATCCACCAACACCTTCAAGTGTAAACTGGTCTACATATACACCACAAAAACTGAAAACTGCAAAATCGAAACCATTAAATATTAAAGGAAGTAGTAAGTATATAGATAATATTTAAATAGTATTTTATATAAATAAATTTGTTTTTTACAGCAAATCGACCAACGAAAAGTAAATTATCTGATAGGTTGTGCTCTTGGGTCAACTCAAAAACTGAAATAGCTCCACTGCAGTATAGAATAATGTTGGAACAACACAACTTATTTATGCAGCAACAGCGAGAAAAACATGAAATGGAAATGAGATTTGCCAAAGAAGAGCATGCTTTAAACATGGAAATATTAAAAAAACAACTTCAAGATTGAAAATAAAACATTTTTATTGATAATTATAAAAAAATATAGTTATTAGTATTAAATAAATTTTTCATACACCAAGCAATATCCAATTATTATATTATAAATAATCAAATTGTGTTTCAACATATACAAATCATAGCTAAAATCACTTTCATTGCTGTCGTTTTTTTAAAAAACGACTACTTATAAAGTTTCACTCAATATTGCACACGTTTTGTGTATATATACAAGGAACTCAAAATAACCCTGTAAAATAATCTATTAATTTATGTCTAGTTGAATTATTATAATTGATAATGTTGCCGTTTGGTTGTGCCACAGGAGTTACATCGACATTATTTATTTCTTCAATGAGATTTTCTACATTCTCATCAAGGGGAGGAGGAGGTGCATCTGCATTTTTACAAGCGATATTATGAAGCACTGCAGTAGCTACCACTATTGCTTCAACGCGATCTACATCTAACCGTATCCCTAGTGCCAGAATAGGAAAGCGCCGCTTCCAAACTCCAAAACATCTTTCAATAGGGTTTCTTGTTCGGATTTGGGATTCATTAAACAAATGTTCTCCTGCTGTTCGGGGATTCAATAATGGAGTTATTAGATATGGTTTAATAGGATAACCGCTATCACCTACTAATATGTTATCTGCCATTTCTCTATTTTCAAATTTAGCTCGTATTCTACTCATATTCCAAATAGTAGAATCGTGAGTAGACCCTGGCCAACGACATACGATATTTCTTATGATAAGGGCAGCAACACAAATGCATTGGACATTGAAAGATAAATAGCTCTTTCGATTCCGAAAGGTCTCGGCGACATTACCTCCTGGTGATTGTATTCTCATGTGAGTACAGTCCAGGGCACCAATGCACTTTGGAAACCTTGCCTTTCTGTAAAATCCCAAGCGTACCTGTGAAATTTCTTCCTGTGTATCTGGTAGCTTAATATAATTGTCTTTTAATCTGGCAATAGCTCTAGATACTTTATACACAACTCTGCTGGCGGTTGATTTATGTATGCCCGCAAAATCACCAGCAACAATCAGCATTGAACCGGTTGCAAAATACCTCATTGTCATTAATAACATATTCTCTGGGGAAAGTGCTTTACTCCTAAAAATGCAAGATTTGTTAGATTTTTATATTCACACTATATACTATCAGAACTACCTCTTGGTAGGTAATCCAATATTTATTTGGCTTAACACTTCTCTTGCAGTCCTCTTTGATACCCTAAACCTAGCAAAAAATTCTTGTTCACTCCACTTTTCAAAATTATTTACTCTTGGTCGAAATTTACGAGGAATTCTTCTCAAGCCTTAAATAAAAAAATACCTGCTTGGTACTACAATTTTTAAAAAATCTAAAATAGATACTAACCTTGCACTACTTCTCTTATTAATTCGAGAAAATCCTCATCATCTGTTAAATCATCCATATCCATATTTTCATCCATCCAATCATTCATATTTTCCAATTTTTTAAATAATTTAACACAGACTATTTTTGAGGTTAACAAAATGACAACTAGACACGTGAACTTCAGTTAAACCATCATTCTTGGTGGTTCAGCAACTGGCATAGTAAAACCATGGTTAAACTATGATATCTCTCGACTCCGCTTCATATAACACTATAATTGCTTTGAACTTGGATTAAACCTTGACCACTGGTTAAACCACGTTCGTACAACTGGCCCTTAGTAAGATCTAAGGTCTATATATGAATATTTCTCAACTTGATATAAATCTAATTTCTTTAAGCTTTCTTCAGTTCGTTACGTGTCTGGTTGGGAATGGGGATTGTTTCAAGTGAACCAGAAGTTAAATCGGATTGCAGAATGCAAAAAAAAAAATTAAGTTTATTGAAAATATCTATGTAGAAGTATGTATCAAGAAATGCACTTTTGCTGTATTAAACCCCGCCAGTGAGCGATGAGTGAAACACCAATACTGTAACGGTTAGAGCTGGGGTTCTCCAAGCGGGATAAAAAATGATCGGAAATAACCAAATAATTGCTGTTTATTCTTCTAAATTACACTCTAAAATACCATAAATATTTGTGGTTAAGTAGATAGATAGATAACAAATATAAAATAACATATCACACACAAATGGGAACTTTATAAAATTAATAAAGAAACAAACCTACATTAAATAATAATTTAAACTATAACATATAAACTTATAAGTATAACACCTACCTAATACCAGGTACCTCGTGTGATTTCTTTGTAGATCAAAGTCTCACAGTTTAAACCAAAAGGCTATTATGATGCAAATCAGAAAATATTACCACGTTTTTATAGGCAATCCAACAAGAAACACGAATCTTTTAATCAGGGTAAAAACTAATCAGCTTATCAATTCACCTCGATATGATACCAGTAGCGGCATCCCATTGTAAGCCACAGCCTTAGCAAGGAAAATACGAAGACCCCTGCTAGAGACAGTGTGTCGCCGTCTACCAATATAATAATTAATTATTGGCAACCCAGAGTCAAGAAGTCAATTCTATTATGAGTTATGTAAAACGTTATGTAATTACACCTTTCTAATAAAATTAAACCCTATATTGACGCGAAATTATTGAAAGTTTATTTTTCGAGAACAAATATTCAAAAGAAATTGAGGAAACTTGACATGCAGAAAGACAAATTATTTTGATTGGTTTCAGACATATTATTAACCTCATTAAATTCGATATGCATGCTTGTTATGTCACATTATGATAAATGCATATAATATAGAAAAATCTGCCAAAATGTGTATGATTTCGCATATTCCAGTTGAAACATGTGTAAAGAAACTATTTAAAATATGATAGGATACTCCCACAACTTGATATCATATTTGGATATTTCATGGAAAAAAGCACATGGACACATATTTTCCTTGAACGCACAATAGAAGCCTATAAAAAGTTATCACATCCTATTTTTTAATACTTTGCAGTGGACCAATTCCATTGGTTATATTTTGGATTGTGGAAAATGACCTATGAAACTATTTATTTCAATACGCCCTCATGCCAAACCAAGACTATACGGGATGTTGGGTAAAGCGATACCCTGAACAGTGATGTATTGGTTATTGGGCATATATATGACCGAATAATACCCATATGAAAAATTCACCAGTTCTTTCTATAGTGCCGATTTTGTCCATTTTTCTAAACCTCCATTTAGTCCATTTTTCATCATTTATGTAAGTATTACGCACTTAGTTTGACTTTATATTCTGAAATATACTTTTTCGTTCCTTTTTAACTTTCAAGAAGAAACAAAATTTTAAGTTTCTGTTGGTTATAAAAAATAAAATACATTTATCTAGATTGTAATATAATTCTTCAATTACCATTGAATTAAAAAAAAAATGGTCATCAAATATTTTGAAAACTTTTCTATTTTATCTTTTTTATGTGGTGGTATGATACATACCATCAAGATTTACCAGTTACTAAAATATGATTAAAGAATATGAGTCGGCAATAATTTTTTATTTATTCGAAGCTTAAAATGTGAGGCTTTCCAACAAAAACAAGGTATAGTTCAGTCAGTAAAGACAAAGAAAGTGCAAAACCTCGGAATCTGGTTAGGAAAGATCGATTTTCATGAAATAAACGGCATTCGATTCGGTATTGCAAAGTGTACATGGTCCGAAGGTGTGCTTTTACTCTGGGGGTAGATGCCACCACTTCTCGGAGGTTGAATTTAGTAAACTGAAAATGACTACAGAAATCGATAGAGAAATTAATTCTGAGCAATCGATAATTCAATATTTTTCGAGTTATTCGTGATTGAAAATGTTGATTTTTCATCTAAAAAGAGAGATTATTATTCGAATAACTCGAAAACCTTACGTTTCATCAAAAAATTCATCAGGAGCAAAAATGAAGCTTATAAAACAATGAATCAATAATTATTTCTGTGGATGCAGTATGAACCAAGTTATGGCTCATTGAAGGTGACTGTTTGTTTGCCGAAAACTGAATGCAAATCTTTCAACTTTAAATAACGGGAAAACGGCGAATTTTTGGAGGAAAACTTGTCAGACCTTTAAAATGAGCTAGTAAGAGTCGTTGACATTAAAACTTATAAGATGATGAAATAGTTGTCTCGTTTTTTCGGAAGAAGAATCAGCAATAAAACCAACGGTTTCACCGCACGAATTGAAATTAAACGTAATCCCATTTACAATTTATATTATTTAGGTACGAACAATATGTTCTAGAAGTTTAAATTGTTTAGAATGCCTAAATTTAAAAAAGTTTGATTCAATTTTGAAATGGTTTTTGAAATTTTTGGAAAAATTTTCTTTTACAATAACTCAAAAACTAAAGAAGAGTTGTAAAAAATTCAATAGTACAAAAATTTAGGATAATGGTTACAAAAACTTTTGTTTTTTTTTATTTCACTAGGATGAAGATTAATTGAGATATCAGCGTTTTAAGTTTGCGAGGACCACCTTCCCAAAAGACACAAATACAGATTAAAACTCATTGTACGAGTATAAACATTTCTCAAGTAAAAGTTGTTTGAGACTAGATTTGAATTCGTTAAAATTGTTGACCTCCTTAATCACACTAGGTAACTTGTTGTAAAAGCTGATACCAGAGAAATGAGGTGATTTTTCAAAATGAGAGGTATTATGATGAGGCAGAGTTAATAAGTCATCATGACAAGTATTATAATTATGGTAACTTGCAACAGTTTCGAATTGATCAATGTTACTTTTAATGTACTTTAACAAAGAAAAAAGATATATGGATGGTGCTGTTTATATTCTGTGACTTTTAAAAGAGTTTTTACATGATGTGGTCAAGTTAAGATTAAAAATGAATCTAATTATGCGCTTTTGGCAGACACAAACTTGCTGCAAATTTTTTGCACGTCTCCACATTATAATATTGTAGGATATATGGATATATGGCATTGAATAATACAGTTGCAATAATGCCTCAGTATCTAAGAATTTCTTGAGCTTACGTATACAGTAATATGCTTTGTTAAGTTTTTTGCATACTTCATCGATTTGAATATCCCAGCTTAGTTTTGTATCTATTGAAATACCTAGAAATCTTGTATCCGGGCTAAATGGCAGGGTCATGTTGTTAAAATTTAACTGATTGTTGGAAGGTAAAGATTTTCTTTGTGAGAACATATACACAGTTTTCTCAAGGTTTAATATGAGATTATTTCTGCAGCAATAGTCATCAAATTCTGTCATAACAGCCATCCATCATCGAGGAGCTCCGTAAGACTCGATGCAGATATGCCAAAGGAGTTATCAGCGGCAAACATGGTGATATTTCCTTTTGATACGAATGATGGTAAGTCATTTACAAAAATCATAAAAATCAAAGGGCCCAGCACCGAGCCCTGTGCTACTCCAAGACTGACGTCATGTTCCTTTGAAATCGTTTGGTTGATTTTTACCTGAAGAGATCTGTCCGTTAAATATGACATGATCCACTGTAACAAAACTCCTCGAATGCCTAGCTTAAATAATTTTTCTTTCATAAACGACAGAATGAGAGAGTCAAACGCTCGTGATAGGTCGAAAAACAATCCCATAATGCCTTACCTTTGTCCATTTCATTGTAAACAAACTGCAAAAGCTGAATTATAGCAGTGTCAGTAGAATGATTTTTGCGAAACCCATGTTGGCGATCCGTCAGTATTTTGAAAGAGTTAAAAAATGCCATTATTCGATTAAATGCAATTTTTTCCATTATTTTAGAAATCACTTAAGATGGATATTGGTCTGTAATTTTCTGGTTCTAAAGAATCATTTTTTTAAAATATAGGGATAAAAGGAAGCAAGCAAGATATTTAAGACGGATGGAAAAATACTCGATTGAAAAGATGCGTTGATCAAAATGCACAATGGTTCAATGATGAAATCACATGCATACTTGATAAACTTAGTGGAGAGTCCATCGGGACCGAGAGCTTGTTTAATTTTTAATTCAAATATAATTTGCCTTATTTGATCTGGTGTAACTGGATAAATAAAGATGAACTGATCATTGAGTTCACAGGAAGTGCAAGCATGTGATAAATTAGCACCAAAGTGATTTTTTACTTTGTGTACAGTGACTGAAGCGAAATAGTTTGCAAAATGTTCTGCAACATCATTAGGATTGTCAGTGACTTTACCATTTATGTTTAACTTAACATCAGCTGGAGAAGAATTGTTGATATGTAATTCAGATTTGATGAGCCTCCAGATTTCCTTTGTGGAATTTGGTGCATTTAATATTCTATTGGAGAAATACTCCTGCTTGGTATTTCTTATATGGTTGTGGTATTCACGTTTCGTACACTTATAGAGGTTAACAAGGTCAGGGGAGCTATAGAGTTGGAAAAGCCAATGCAAATTTTTGAGGTATTCACTTTCACGTTTGATGTTCGGCGTAACCCAGTTTTTTGTGTTTGTAATTGTTAGTAATCTGCTTAGTTTCAAGAAGAAAGGAATCATTTATTCATTATAATTTTAAGAAAATTTGTAAAGGCTTCGTCAACATTTATTGAGTCCATACTGTTAATAAAATCCTAATTTGTATTATATAAAAGATATTGAAATTTGGCTATGTTATCCTCAGTAATATAGCGGGTAGTAATAGTTTGTTTAATAATTTAGTAGGAATATGGCAAAAAATCTTTAACACATAGTTTGGGCAGCGTGGTCCGCAATGCAAGGATAGCTCATATATACATCCACCATATTGCTTAGAAGATCACCATGTAATCAATGGATTTTGACAACATGCCATATATATATTACTTACTACGCGAGTAGGTTCATTGAGATACATGGAGATATTAAAAGATTCAGATATGTCAGATATCAGATAGTAATTGTCTATTATGTGAATTTGAGCAAAAATCTACGTTAGGATCTCCGCAGAGAATTATGTGATCATATTTTTTGTTGATAAAGATTAAACATCCCTGCAATTTAGCCAAGGAGGCCTATAAATTACTAATAACAAAATCTTTCTTTTAAGACACAGAACTAAGCCACAAAGCTCTTAACTTTTGATTTAGCAATATTGTCAGCATAAATAGCAACTATGTTAGCAAAAAAAAAACTTTCAGAATAATAAAAATTAAACAAAGTGAGTTATACTTACATAAAATGGAGATTCTTAATAAAGTACAAAAACGGCATTATTAAAAAAAATCGTAGCATTTTTCATATAGGCATGTTTGGCAATATAGATGCCAAATAACCTCGTATACCCATGTTCCAGATCGGTATCGCTTTACTAGACACCCTCTATACCTGATTTAACAACATTTGAGATACTCCCTCAATGCAGAAATGTAAATAATTAATGAGAATAATATATTTTAGTAGAGTGCTCGCGTTGACAAAAGTCGCTTAGTTTTTGATCCCGTTGGCACTTTTAGAGTAAAATGTATGACCCTGTCAGATATGTTACTTATGCCCTGTGGATTACGAATCCACTTGTCGTCAAAGAATCGTCATGAATATAAGGGCGCAAATCAAAATGAAGCGTATTTTATCAAAAAATCATTAAATTCTCTGTGGAATTTCTATTTTTAAAATAAATAAGGAAACGAACTTTTGCATGGGCTTATATGGCAGTAAAAATCAAAAATCCTCATTTTCTCTGTTCGACTACGGCTGAAAATTAATTATTTTTCGTCTACTTTTCCATTCCCACGACGATATCTCCCAAACTATTATATTTATCAAAAAAATATATTCCTTATAAAATATTTGCCAGATATTCCAGATTACAATGGTTTTTAAATCAGATTTTTTGAGAATTTAATAACCAAAATATTTAATAATGTGTAGCGTGATATCAATTTTCGAAGCTTATCAGCGGCATGCGTTCGTTGCAAATTCTCGCTCTCCCACTCTTTAAAACTGTTTCAACACACCCCACTTCGCACCTGCTCTGGCCTACCGTTAGATAGATTGGCGCATAGTAGCTCTCGTGGTTCATAATATTTTGAAATTTATATCTTGAAAATGATTATTACTACGAAATAAATGTAAGTATATTTGTAAAATATTAATTCAGTGTTACATGGACTTACATAAAAATTATGGCCTGCCTAAAATTATTGTGTAATAGATTAACACATTATAAAAAACTCCCTATAGTTCACTGTTTGCAAGATACTTTCAGCTGGTATGTATTTTAAATTTTCTACCATATAGGTAACTGATGTAACGTAAAGGCACCGAATTCCGACCGCTCATGAGAACACTGAGTATAATCGACAAAAAGATTATTTTAAAATTGTTGAATCTATAAAATATACATATACATATAAAACCAATCTTGTTTTCCGTCAAATAATATCAAAATACAAGTGATAAATGCCATATTTTAAGAAAAAATAACGAATTTAGCTACTAATGCCAATATCATGAAAATGCACCTGTTTCCGTCCACCCACACCGGTTTTTCCTAATACCGTCCACTAGTGCACCAGTTTCCGACCTATACTTTACCTGTGCAAAATCGAAAGCAAACCGACCTTGATGACCAAATGTTGATTTGATTAAATGCTGCTTGAAAAACTAAACAACGCATTTATTAGCACAGAAAAAATATATTTTTTTAATAATTTCAATTTTAAAAATATACTGTAGCAATACAAAGATGATATACGCATATTATATTATGTAATGGGAGTAACATATTTGAAATTAATATATATTAGTAAGCACTTTTTATTAATGTTATATTTTTTTCCGCAAAACGTCAATTTCCGGAACACTATATACTCCACGGCTAGTTACCTTCGTTGGAATATTAATTTTTGATATTACATCGGACATAGGGTAAAATAAAATGTCATCTCTTTCAGGCCATTTCCAAAAATTTCCACTCATCGTCATACTTTTGACTTCTAGCCCATTATCTTTTTTTTCTAAAATTACCCCCGGAAAGTATTCATTTTCATATTGAATTATTACAAAATCATCTTTTGTAAATACAGATGTTTCTTGTACCTGTTTGTCTATAGTAGATGTCTCTTTGCCTGTTTGTCGTTGGCCACCTTTCTCTTTACATTTAGTTTTATTTTCTTTGCTTTTGCATTCTTGCTTTTTCTGTTTATTCATCAAATTTTCTTTTCTTCTATCAGCTCTTTCCAGCTTTTCTCTCTCTTTTCTTTGTTTTTCCTCTTCGACTCTTCTTTGTTGCTCCATAAATTCATCGGCAATGGCAACCGTTGGATATATCTTTATTTTCTTCTTCGTTCCTAGGTTTTCTGCAGTTTTTTTCCTTTTAATGTTGCATTCAGGCCAAAATAGCGCTTTTTTGAAGGGGGTTGAATAATCATTGCCTTGTGCATTATCATCTGGTTCAACTTCCTTTATTGGTGTTTTATGCTGCGAAGTTGAGGGCTGATGATACAGTGGGGTGGTTTTGTTATTTTTCTCTAAAGGTGTTATTTGTTTAAGTGGAATTCTCTCGGATCCAGACCAGTGTCTTATATCTTGCTCAGTAACAGCTGCCCTACATGACGATAGAGACTGGGGTACCCTTTTTGATATTTCTGGATGTCGAGAGAGAAATCCAGTGTACCATTTTTTACCCGGTGTGTCATTTTTAAATGGATTAGTACGTTTTAAGTTCTTGATGACGTTTGAAACTGAATCTATAAGTTGCGATTTTGTCACAGGAAATCCCAAATCGCCCATTTCTATTATCCATTTTACTAAAAGTTTTTCTTCACCTTCAGTTAACACTGTTGGTCCACCAATATTGCCTGGATTTTTGTATTTATCATGCATTCTATCGATAATTGTACTTTTAGGAACGTTATAAACCTTAGAAGCTTGTCTGATGCTTAATTCATTTGAATTAACAGCTTCTAATGCTTTTCGCAAGTTTTCAGGTGGATATTTTAGTCGTTTCTTTGAATCCATTTTTCATTAACTGAAAATAAAAACAACTGCATAAAGTCTTGCGTGAAGATCACATGTATAGGTCGCATTTTAGTTAAGCTGTGAACCGCATTCCGACCACCCCGGTCGGAAATTGGTAAAGCCAAATATGATGTATCCTGTATGCGACCGATTTTTATTTTGTGACATACTACAATACTAACGATTTTTTAAATACAAATATTTCAAAAAAATAATTAGTTTATATTAGTTATTCATAATTTAAACAAAAATACTTATTATAATCCTTTCCAAATATAAATTCTGGCATAATAAGAAGATACCGACAAAGCCGATTAACGCCACTAAGTTCATAAATAATGAATATTTAAGCTCAAATATTATCAAACATGTTAGTTGTAGGGTAGGTCGGATACAGGTTTTTAATTACAAAAATACATGGACTTTCCATTGCAACCAGAAATATTGGGTCTAGGTAAATGTAATATAAACTAGAATCGTATAATTCCAAGATCCGGAATTCCCTAATACCGTCTAAGCGGACGGTATCACGCATCAAGGTATTCCCTAATAATCCCTTTACCGCCCACATTTATTTTTGTAATAAAATTTATTGGGTAGGTCTGATTGCATATCGAATGTATTTATGTTATACTAGAAAACCTATTTTTAGAAATAAATAGTAAGAAACTTACCTGATTCTCCTCACTTGTTGATAAACTGAATAATTATGATAAGTCTTTTTATTGCTTTTGAACACTATTATTAAGGCACAACACACCCACCTTGACAACAACTCAAATTGCAATGACTAGAATTTTGTTACAGTTTATATATTAAGAGAATAAATGGAGGGGATAATTTTCTATCGGAAAATGTAAACAACATTTTGTTCACGCGGGGGGTAAAAATATTATTACAAAATAAATGAAACGGACGGAATCAGGAGACCGGTCGGAGAACGGTGCCTTTACGTTATATGCTTTTTAGAAGAAATTAAAATGAAAAGTACTACTGATAGCACAAGTTCTGAAAGTGAGATTGAGAAAAATATAATTGAATGTAAAACAGATTCGTAACATATTGGCTTAATTTGTATGAAACCGGGCCCTATAATCAAAGGTTTTGAGAAATCGTTTGCAGCATTTACTGATTGTTTAAAAATCTATGAAAAAATAAGTAACCAAGGAGAAGATGATCTATATCTTAGCATTATGTCATTAAAAAAAAAACAAACAATTTTGACTGGTTTGGCACCGAAATTGCTATTCTAGTTTTACTAGCCAAAGAAATATAGAACATTTAAGAAGATAAATAGAGAAAGAAATTGAAAAGAGTTCAGATGGATCCAATGCCTGTCCATCAACTTTTTCCTATGTGTATTTTCGTAAAATAATTATTTTAAATAGAGAAATGTACTTTTGTCAGAAGTACAACAATAAAGCTTTCTCAAGTAATGACCACGGAACCAGAAAGAAAAGTAAGACTACTAGCCCACCAGAATCCCATAATTTTCGAAAAAATTTGTGCTAACGATTTAATACCTACGGAAATTGAATATCATATTTCATGTTTCTAAAGTCGCTATATAAAATGCAGAGGTCTATCTAACAATAAAAATAAAAGTGGAAAACGGACAGACAACGAACGGAGTTCTACTAAAATATGTAAAATTCTTGAGAAACGGTTTTTAAAGCAAAAAGGGTATAGCATGTCGTCAATTTATGATGAGAAGTATCTAGAATGGATAGATATAGGTCTAAAAGAGAGATCAGTAGGCTACTTATAAATACATTTACCGGCAAAGGAGTCAAAATTGTTAAATCTGCAAAGAGAAACGAAAAATATGTTAATTCAGAAAACGAGGCATGAAACTTTGCATTTTCTATTGTGACTTTAGAAATATTAAACATGATATTTAGTTTCTATAGCATTTAAATCGTTAGCACAAATTCTTTAGAAAATTATGGGATTTTGGTGGGCTAATAGTCTTATTTTTCTTTGTGTTCCTGGTCATTACTTGAGAGAGCTATTTTATTGAAAAAAAAAATCATTTTACGCAAGGACACGCCTGAAGAAGTTATTGAACATGCACTCCATCCATCTGAACTGTTTTTAATTTTTTTTCTCTTTCTCCATTTCTCTCCTTCAATGTTCCATATTTCTTTTGCCAGTAAAACTAGAACAGCAATTTCGGTGCCAAACCAAACAGCCAAAATGATTTGTTTTTCGAAATCGCATAGTTCTAGAATATACATCATCTTCTCTTTGGTTACTTATTTTTTCGCGGAGTTTTAAACAATCAATAAATATTGCAAACGATTTATCAAAACCTTTGTTTACAGGGCCCGGTTTCATACAATTTAAGCATAATATTTTACGAAACTGTTTTTCTTTAAATTTTATTTTTGTCTCAATCTCACTTTCCGAACTTGCGCTATCAGTAGTACTTTCCATTTTCATTTCTTCTTCAGTTACCTATATGGTAGAAAATTCTGTTAAAAAAATACATACCAGCTGAAAGTATCTTGCTAACATCGAACTGCCGAGTTTCTTATAACGTGTTAATGCATTACACAAAAATTTTATGTAAGGCGAAATAACACTGAATAATTATTGATTAAACAAATATACCTACTTATATTATTCATTCCATAGTAATCATTTTCAAGATATAAATTTCATTAATATGAACCACAAGAGTACCATGCGCCATTGCGGGTGCGAAGTGGAGTGTGTTGAAACAGTTTTAAAGAGTGGGAGAGCGAGAATTTGCAACGAACGCATGCCGCTGATAAGCTTCGAAAATTGATATCACGCTACACATTATTAAATATCATGGTTATTAAATTCTCAAAAAATCTGATTTAAAAACCATTGTAATCTGGAATATATGGTAAATATTTTATAAAGAATATATTTTTTTGATAAATATAATAGTTTGGGAGATATCGTTGTGGGAATGGAAAAGTAGACGAAAATTAATTGATTTTCAGCTGTAGTCGAACAGAGAAAATGAGGATTTTTGATTTTTACTGCCATATAAGCCTATGTAAAAGTTTGTTTCTTTATTTATTTTAAAAATAGAAATTCTACAGAGAATTTAATGATTTTAGGATAAAATACGCTTCATGATTGACTCTATCGCGTGGTGTGGTTAGTTAGAAAATTTTGATTTGTGCCCTTATATTCGTGACGATTTTTTGACGACAAGTGAAATCATAATCTACAGGGCATAAGTAACATATCTGGTAAGGTCATATATTTTACTCTAAAAGTGCCAACGGGGGGAATGATAGAAATTAATTTGCACTCTACTATTTAGTTTTCATTTTACTAGTGTTTTATTGCACTTGTATTATTTATACTTAGTTTCTAGAAATAAGAAAATTTATGAACTTAAATTTTACCTTACTTTATAACAAATATTTATCAAATGTTTTTGCACATTATGTTAATATTAAATAATAGAATTTCATTTATGCTTTTAGAAAAATAAGAATGTGAATACAAAGGTAAAATAGCCTTTGCTTCAAATTTTCTGAAACTTTGCAATTTGCTTTCATGCTGATCAAAAATTGTTATGGACACAAAAAAAGACTTTGTACAAGACACTGTAGAAGGTATTAAAAGTCGATTCTTCATCCTTTAGCCGACATTATATAATAAGATATGCATCTAACAAGTTATTTAATGGTTATTTGGTACATTGTTCATGAATTAAGTACTAAAAATGATTTTTTTATTTGCTAAGCAATTTTATATGATTTTGAAACAGATATATCAGTAAACCAATACCGGCCGAGGGGCGAGTCCGTGCCCCACACGAGTGCGCTGCTAGCCTAATATAATAAAAAAGAAGTGTATACAGAACCACTAGCAGTTCCCCAACAGCGCGTACCAGAGAGCCAACAGCATTGACGCATACAAAAATTGTAATAGGAGGTCAGGAATTGTAATACAACGTTTATGTTCTGATAAATCTACACTAACCTGACTACCAGAAAAGGGGCGCCTGTCAAAATTCCGCACAAGGGCGCTTGAGGAACTAAGGCCGGCCCTGCAGTAAACATAGAGAACTTTGTTCCTACTGGTACAATGAACGTATACAGGGTGTCCCAAAACTCAATGTCATCTCATGGAGGGCTGATAGGCCAGCTTCATGACTGGCCAGAATATCGAAATATACACTTGGTAAAAAATTGTTAGTTTTTGAGATATTGGCACTTTTATGAAATTTTGTGAAAATCGACACCTGCTTAGATCAGTTTTACTTCCACATCCACATAGTGGAGTGGAAGTATATGATTTCAAAATTTTTTATTGTTGAAATAGGTTTAGAGTATCATGCATCAAGATTTTAAATTTGATTGAAAAAAAATTTCTGTCTGTCCGTCTGTAACTTTTCTTGTGCGCACGATATCTCTGGAAAGGTTTAAAATATTCACTTGAAATTTTATACATATATGTACTATAACGAGATCTGGAACTGGATTGTTTTTTGAACTTATCCGGTGAAGGGTTGGGGGTAAATAGGAGAAAATAAGTAAAGCAAGCTGGTAAGAGTACAAAAATTTGGGATTCGGTGTATATACTGGAAGCCAAAGCCTAAGATTTTTTTATAATATTTCCATCACACCCCCGCCCTACCCCCACTCCATTATAAAAGGGGTTGATAAAATAAAATTGAGATATTCACTTGAAATTTGGTACACGTATGTATATTATAACGATACCTAGAACTAGATTATATTTTGAGATGATTCCGTTGAAGGGTTCAGGGTTAAATAGGGGAAAATAAGTAAAGCAAGCTGGTAAGAGTACAGAAACTTGGAATTTAGTCTATATACTAGAAGCAAAGGCCTCACATGTTTTTAATAATATTTCCATTCCCCGCACCACCCCCACTCCATTATAAAAGGGGTTGATAAAATAAAATTGAGATATTCACTTGAAATTTGGTACACGTATATATATTATAACGATACCTACAACTAGATTATATTTTGAGATGATTCCGTTGAAGGGTTCAGGGTTAAATAGGGGAAAATAAGTAAAGCAAGCTGGTAAGAGTACAGAAACTTGGAATTTAGTCTATATACTAGAAGCAAAGGCCTCACATGTTTTTAATAATATTTCCATTCCCCCGCACCACCCCCACTCCATTATAAAAGGGGTTGATAAAATAAAATTGAGATATTCACAATTTGGGACACGTATATATTATAATGATACCTACAATTAGATTATATTTTGAGATGACTCCGTTGAAGGGTTGGGGGGTTAAATAAGGGAAATAAGTAAAGCAGGCTGCTAAGAGTATAGAAACTTGGAATTTGGTGTATATACTAGAAGACAAGGCTTCAATTTTTTTTATAATATTTTTCAACTCTCCCACCATCCCCACTACAGTATTAAAGGGGTTGATAAAATAAAATTGAGATATTCACTTGAAATAAAGTACACGTATGTATTATAACGAC
This sequence comes from Stenurella melanura, assembly GCA_963583905.1. Taxonomy (NCBI): domain Eukaryota; kingdom Metazoa; phylum Arthropoda; class Insecta; order Coleoptera; family Cerambycidae; genus Stenurella; species Stenurella melanura. The sequence continues at coordinate 18,823,298 of OY757309.1, forward strand.
ACCTGGAACCAGATTATTTTTTGAGATGATTCCGTTGAAGAGTTGGGGGTTAAATAGGGGTCAATATGGCAAAATAAGTAAAACAAGCTGGTAAGAGTACAGAGACATGGGATTTGGTGTATATACTAGAAGCCAAGGCATCGGATTTTTAAAAAATATTTTCAATTTCTTCCACCACCCACCCCCACTCCATTATTAAAAGGGTTGATAAAATAAAATTGAGATTTTCACTTAAAATTTGATACATGTATGTATTGTTACGACACCTATAATTAGATTATGTTATGAGATGATTCCGTTGAAGGGTTGGGGGTTAAATAGGGGCAAGTAAGTAAGGCCAGCTGGTACGAGTATAGAAACTTGGAATTTGGTGTATATACTAGAAGTCAAGGCCTCTGATTTTTGTATAATATTTTTCAACTCTCCCACGACTCCACTCCATTATTAAAGGGGTTGATAAAATTAAATTGAAATATTCACTTGAAATTTGGTATTATAACGACACCTGGAATTTGATTATATTTTGAAATGATTCAGTTGAAGGGTTGGGGGTTAAATAGGGGTGAATATGGGGAAATAAGTAAAACAAGCTGGTGAAAATACAGAAACTTGGAATTTGATGTATATACTAGAAGCCAAGGCCTTAGATTTTGTATAATATTCTTCAACCCCTCCACTACCCCCACACCATTATTAAAGGGGTTGATAAAATATAATTGACACATTCACTTGAAATTTTATACGCGTATGTATTCTAACGACATCTGGACGTCTAGATTATATACTGAGATGGTTCCGTTAAAGGGGTGGGGGGGATGTATTGGGGACAATAGGTGGACACAGTTAATAAGAGTCTAGAGGCTTCATTTTTTTCGTATATGCTAGAAACCAATATTTCTATTTTTTTTTTTGACATTGTCTCAAATATTATTATTTGAAATTTTTTGAAGAATAATTTCCATATAGTAGAATGCAAATATAGTCAAAATATTTTCCTTTAAAGAGACTTGGGTGGAAAATCTGGATGTGGAAGTAGTGATTCCTTAGGCAGCGGTTTTTCACGTGCCACAGCTATAAAATTCCATATTTTAAGATTCTAATTTTTGTCACCAACCCTGAATAGCCTTGTTGATCACAGTCCTAATTAAAATTAATAGTACCATTCCTTTGGAAAAAAAAAACATTTTTGCCTGATTCATGAGTTAAATTTTTTTTATTAGCCAACTTAAAACTTTTCATACTGTAAAAAAATTACCACTCTAACCTGGCAAGTTATTTGAAAAAATCGCTCGTTTAGTATAGTTTTTAAAATGGCATAACATTTTCTGTTTTACTTTGGAAAAAAGGAAATTCCTATTTTACTGGAAAAGGAGCTCATTGTGAAATTATTTCAATAATTTGGAATGTAAATGAAAACATATGTTGAGTTTGTTTTATTCTTGGTGTAACTTATTTTGTGTTCTAATCGTTTACCGTAATTTCTTCCTGTTTGTCCAATATACATACGCCTTAGGACAAGTACCACAAGTCAACTTTTAGACGCCTAATTTATTTTCTGTTGAAATTCTATCTTTTGCATCTTCTTTACTGAACACAAAATTATCCTGGATTTTCAAGGAGTTAGGAAAACATCTTTGAAGGGCGAGATAGGTTGAATATAGAATCAGTTGAAGAGGTACAAGTACTTCGCCACTCCTTGTCAAAGAATATCTAATACCACTATGTATTGACTCACCCTCGTTATTAACAATGTTAAGCATATGTTATATCTTGCCTGTTTGTCATTGTATATTTTTTAAGTATTTGAGATAGGTTACAGAATTTTACACCGATTCAACGAAATGTACTGTAAATACAAACATGCCTCTTTGCCACAAGTTAACTCGTATAGTAACCCTGAGTTAGGGTTAGTCAGCAATTTTTGAGTTACATCACTTTGCGGTGTGGGCAACAAAATGTACCAACCGACTTGAACTGACTGATGTTCTAAGTTACATCACTAAAATAGTAAATTCAGAAAATAGTATATTTCAATGACAATTTTAAAAATCCATATTATATTGAATATTTCTTTACCATTTCTTTCTTTTCCAGGCTTCGAAACAAAACCGAAAATTTTGTACTTGCTCACCTGATACCAGCTATTCAGTAATATGCCAATTTTCAAGACATGTATTCATTTATAGACAGAAACAACCAATTTCTTCATCTGAACTAAGAAATCGGTCTACAGGAAGACGAATTCAGAACATCGCTCAGCAACAAGTGGTTCATGTTTCAAACGATGAAATTATAGGAATATACGCTGCCAAAAAAACGTTGTTTTTATTACACCAAAATTCAATTATAGCTTTAAAACTGTAAATCTTCTTATACTTATTCCATTAAGATAAATAAACTGATTTAAACTATAATTTTTATTTTTTAAATAAATATGAATATAAATAACAACTGGGAAGAAAACAATATTAATCTTGATTTTCATTTTATTTTCCCAACGTGACAATTGTTTCGCCATACAGTGGTATCTTCAGATGTTCAGTACTACTATACTAATTTTGCAGTGCGTAAAATGCAATTTTGACCTGATTTTAATCTTAATTACTAAAGTTTAAGGAAATACATTTAGTAGGGGAGATGAGTTAGTTTCAATTTGATCATTTAGTAAAATGTCAGATTCTAATATCAGGTTTCAATCCCTTTTTCTCAGTATGTAAAATTTTGAAATCATCGTTGAATATGTGACCTTCTTCTATTAGATGGTTAGCATATGTTTAGTTTGTTTTATTCTTGGTGTAACTTAATTTGTGTTTTAATCGTTTACCGTAATTTCTCTGGTAAGGTGATATTATTTTGTTTTTTAAATCGTATCAATTTATAATACAATATTTTGGGGTGAATTTAGTATTTTCTTTTATTATATCTGACACTAAATTCGCCCCAAAATATAAGTATTATAAATTCTTATGATTTAATAGAAAAAACAGAGAATATTACTTTACCTGTCAATGCAAAATTTATATCTTTTGACGTACAGAACTTATTCCTTAGTACTTATGCCACCAAACCGATCATTTTAGTTGAAAATCTTTTGGACAAAAATAATACAAACACTGTTAACAGTGTTTGTATTATTTTTGTCATGACATGACATGAAATTATAAATCTTTTAACCATTCGCCAAGAACAAAATTATTTCCAATTTAATAATAAGATAGCATTAGGTGAAATGGGGAATGTGTTTAAATAAAGAAAACTGGCTAATAGACTTAGTTTCTAGGGCCAACAATGCCATTAAAAAAAAATAATAATAAGATTTATGCAAGTGACGAGAGTCTAATCATGGGTAATCTACTCAGCCCACTTCTCTCAGAAAATTTATGGACTTAGAAAACTAAATACATAAAAATCCAAATTGCAATAAATTTCTGTATTGGCATAGATACGTAGATAATATTTGAACTTGTTTCACAGGCCCTAAACGACAACTAAACAATTTCCTTAATTTCGTGAACTCGCTTCACAAATTAAATTTACTCTCAAAATGGAAAACACTATTAACTTCCTAGATTCAACTATTAAAAGAATAAAAAACACGATTTTTCAATTTCAATTAAACTATCTCATACGGATATAACAATACACAACACCTCAGGACATCTTCATTAAAAAAAATTGCAGCTTACCACAGCACGATACATGGGCTTTTAACTATTCCCCTATCAGAAGAAAATTATATTAAAGAAATACAAATACTAAAACAATTTGCATTTAATAATAATTACAACCCCGAAATAATAGACAATATTATGGTAAGAAAATCATTTAACAAAGCTATTAAAGGAGTATAATCAACAACAAAAGACAAAAATAACATTTTATATTTATAACTTACATTGGCTACTCAACAAAAGCAACTTAAAAAAAAACCGTAAATTCTATGTTCTTCATGTTGATCAGGTTTGCCATTCCGCGGTCCATTCGATAATTCTTCATATCTCTGAAGAAGCAACTTCAAGACCTCTTTGGGAGAAGAAAAACTTCTGTATGTTGCCAAAAAGACGTTAATGTATGTGGTTTATATTATATTAAATTAGTAAAACATAAAAATGCAAAAAGATAGAATTTTCACAGAAAAAGTTGACTTGCGGCACTTATTCTAAGGTGTGTATTGAACAAACAAGAAGAAATTATGGTAAACAGTTATAAGAACACAAAATAAATTACACTCAGAATAAAACAAACTAAACATGTTAACCATCTAATAGAAGGTCATGTGTTCAATGTGATATCAAAATTTTGCATACTGAGAAAAAAGGGTTAAAACTTGATTTTCCTTAGAAATTAAGAAACTTAGGTCATCTGATATTTTATTAAATGATCAAATTGAAACTAACTGATCTCCCCTACTAAATTTATTTTCTTAAAATTATTGAAATTATATTCAATAAATTACCTGTCAATAATATTAGTCTCAGAAATGGCGTACATAATCGACGACGAAAAGTTTCCGTCTTTCACTCAGTGATCGAAGAAAACATATAACTACAAAATGTTTCTCTCTTGGAAGATGTTTGGTATGGTGGGAGGATATGGAGGGGGGACATTTTTTTTAAAACGGTTATCAATATCGCGTAGGTCGTTAATATATGTACTTGACATACCCCAATTACACTGGCAGATGAAAATTTCGCTCGGTGCTTGGTAGAGGGAAATAAAAAAAAAATCTCTTTAAAATTCCCTCTACCGCGCACTAAGCGGAATTTTTATCTGCCAATGTAACTGGGGTATGTCAAGTACATACACTAACGACCTATGAGGACAGATAACGATAACCAGTCATTTTAAAAAATTGTCCTCCCCCTCCATATTCTCCCACCATACCAAAAATTTTCAGAGAGAAAAAAAATTCGTAGTTATATGTTCTCTTCGACCACTGAGTGGCAGACGGTAACCTTTCGTCAACGATATTGCACGCCATTTCCCTAACTATATATATTTTCACTTAGTAATCAAGATTAAGAATAGAAAAAATTGTATAACACCATGTATTTTACACATTGTAAACTTAGTAGTAGGGGAGCCCACGATGCTAAATGGGGATTTACTCGAGCGTCGTAGGGAACTATTTGATTTTGAAGATTAGATGGCAGAAAGAAAAAAGGTTATATGATGTATACCCTTTCTCCGGTGGAGGAAGCATCTACAGGCTTTCAAAAATGTAAAAAAAAACAATCACATGGAAATACTCGAGCGCGTCAGATATTGATAGTGTATATGCCCCACGTGTCTCCGATGACGGAGGTATGTTAATCTGCCGGTTTGCATGGTGGGAGTGGCCGCACGGAAGTGTTAAAAATGGGAAAAATAAAAATTTACTCGAGCGCGTCAGATATTCAGAGGGGATGTTAAGTGAACCCGAACGAAGCTCCCATTCAAAAGACTGACGATTCGGATGTGACGCAAGCTTGTGGCGGCTTTTTGAAAATGCAAAGGAAAATAGCCATTTTGAAATTCTCGAGCGCGTCAAATTTTCATACAGATGGTTTAGCTTGATGTCCTGGTCGTGCTGATCAATAATCTGACGATTATTTGGAGGGATTTTCTTAATCTGACGGTTTGAAAAAAAATATTTTTATGATTTTTTTTTAAACCACTGAATGTGATAAATAAAATGCACGGAAAATAGCATGCAAATAAAAAAAAATTACAAATTTTGTTGAAATTTGTAAAGAAAGTTTTTTATTTTATTTTCTGCACACGTAAATCTATTTCTTTTAATTATAATACATATAAACACATATATTACATGTATATATACTTTCGGTAATCTCTTTCTCTGATAAAATTACCAATGATAAATAAATAACAGGTAAAAAAATTTTGACCGAGGTTAATAAAAAACGATATTTTTAAACTTTTTGATAGTTTTATTGGTGGGTGATAACTTTACAGAATTCACAAAAAATTAATGAAACAAAATAAACATGTTAAAAATATTTTGTTTTGATCTTCATCTTCATCCGTGGAATTATCATCATACAGCAAGTCTGGTTCGATTTGATCATCAATTTCATCCACAGCCTGCATATCTATAACAAGAAATCGTTTATAATACTTGACGATATATTTTTTATTTAATGAAAAGCGTATTATTAAAGTATTGAAAAGCAAATGTACCTGAATCTGGAGTATCCCCTAGAATATCTGGTGTTATGACTACATCTTCATATACTTCTGGTAATTGATCACCAATGGCGTGATGTCTGGCGTGTGGGAACGGTGCGAGAGAGTGAGAGACAGAGAAAGAGTGAAAGGGAGAGAGATGCGCGGAGTGGGGAATACGTGCTTCACTGCGGTACACGCGCTAAACTTTATTGACGATTTTTGTTACTTCGGCTTGTGGAAATCGGCAGATTATATTTTTCCCATTATCCTTGAATTATTTCCTTCAAAACAAAAAAAATTCGACCGCGCTCGATAATGTCGAGGTGACGTTTTTTTTTGCAAGTTTGTGACCCTCCCACTCCCTTGCGTAACGCTGAAATCGTCAGATTATTGAAACGCACACTTTTCAGCATGTAATTAACCCATCACACCTTAATCTGACGCACTCGAGTATTTCCAACTATGGATTTCTTTTTACTATTCTGATCGGCTGCCCTACACGCGCGGCCCTATATAGAGGGCTTAGATATGGTGGAGGTACCCAACAGGGTGCAAGGTATTCCCTATATCTTAATCTGCCGCGCTTGAGTAAATCCCAAAATCCCCTATTGGGCTCCCCTACTATAGTACAATAGTACTCAATATGCGGAAAACCCACTGTGTGGCATGTTGACAAAATAAAGTAAAAATCAAGACTAATCAATCGTTATTATGAATTCTCAATAAGCAGCGATCCAATCTGTTAAATGGATATGAATATATTCTTTGTTGAAAATCAGTCCTTAGTTCCTGGTTCCTCTCATTTGCTTTTTACGATGGCTTGGCAAGCTGCTTCTATGTTCGGATACCTGTACACAAATCCTGTAGCTTGGGTCCTCTTTGGTATGACCTTTTGTCCCTCTGTGATCATTACAGCTCTTTCTTTATTTAAGAGCATATTTAGGACGAAACTTGGTAAAGGTATTAATGCGGGTCGATTTAATGCTTTCCCAAATGCCTGAAAATATATGCTCAATTGATTTTAACCTGTTTGTAAATATTACATTACATTCTAAATATTATACAAATATAATCCCAGAATTTCCTTAATTTTTCATTTTTATTGAGAGGTCAACCACCGTAAAAATGTATACACTGTGCACCGATACTACTTAAATATTGAAAAGATCATCCAAGCTGCCTTGACTGCCAATTACACCACTGTGACTATACATAGTTATACCCAGGGACTCTTAGAAGTTGACCAAAAATAATGAATGAAGTAATGAATAATTTATTAAGATGAAAATTTAATGCAAAATGATTACTTCTTTGGAAAGAAACTTTTTATATTTTGTATTTTCAGAATGCATGGCAGCTGGATCTTTCCATGAAATTTGGAAGGTCTGCTGGCTCATTACATTAACAGATCCGTGTATTATGTACACTCATTTTCAAATTCTTGTATATTGCACTTTTTGGACCGCAAAAAAAAAATTTTAATGTGACTCCAAAAATATTATATTGTAGCTATTACTCTGCCAATGTACCAGCTACTGTCATAGTAAACACTAATATTATTCTTTGTTAACCTTGGTCTTCGTCTTTACGATATATTTTTCTATTTCCTCCTCATCCTCTTTGACCGAAAATAATTCAGTCGTGAACTCAGCTGAATTATTTTTCTTCTTCGCCATCATTTTAGTTTCTTTTTGTATTCTTCAGATCACTTTATAATGTACTTTTCTCATTTTTTCTTTTACTTGCCCTACTATTGCCATGCATCATGTATCTTTAACCATCAATAGTCCAATATGTTCCAGTTCTTTCACTGAAAAACGAGCAAGGTGAAGATCTTCGGGCAATTACTATTTTATTCTTCTATCTAGTAGACACGGAAAAAGGACAGTTTAGTTGTATTCTCAATTGTATTGTTATAGGATATGATCCTTCCTCTTATTATAAATGTGAACTGTCTTTTTGGAATCTTTTAAATTATTTTAAATATACAGTATCTCACTTTTTATGACTCCCATATGACAGCTCCCTTATTAACAATCCAATTTTTTAAAAATTCGGATGGAAGATATTTACTCATCAGGAGATTGTTTCATGGTAAAATATTTAAAAGTTCACCAGTGGCGTCCGTCCTTATGAAGAAACATTAACCTAATTTTCCAAAAAAAGATATTAGGCAAAGTTTTATCTGTGAAACAATCTCATAATCTTATTCGTTGTTATCAAAAACTCACAAAAATGCCGAATTTCAATAAGATAATGTACTTGGTATTCACGTAATAAGGAAATAAAATTTTCCTTTTTAAAGTGCCAATTATACATAAATCCCTGTCTTAAAGCCTATCTTTCTCCAGCTGGAGGAAGACTCTCCGAGATCACCCCATCCCCCAAACGGCCAAAAACTATCCCCGAAAGGAGTAAATCACGTATCCGCCGTCTCCTACCAGCCGAACATGTGTTACCCCCGTTTTCAAGGAAGCTGAGCACGATGGTAACGTCATTAGGGGTTGGCGGGGGTCAAGAAGGGGTCTCTATAACACCATCTTGCTCACCATTCTAGAAAACGGCGAATTTTCGCGGGTTTAGCCGAGAGAAAACGGCCTATCTGCGTTTCACACCTTTGGGAGGTGGTTTCTGGCCGTTTGGGAGGTTAGCGGGGGTCGAGGAGGGGTCTTGACATCACCATCGTGCTCAGCATCCTCGAAATTAAATTATTGTACCATACGAGATCTTAATAAAAATTGACGTAAAAGTCACAGGCGTAGAGGTTATTTACCAGTAACATACTGGTTAATTGTGATATTTTGTAGATTCCCCGAGCACCGCTTAAAAGGAAAATATACATGTGGCAGGAAGTCCCAAAGAATTGAAGAAGGAAAAAAATTAAGATAATGCCACAAATAACATTTTTAATAAATGTGGTTCCAGTGTTTGAGTCTTACTTAAAAGTTCCTTAAAAATGTAATATTAAGGTGTAATAAGAGCATACCCGAAATAGCGAAAGGAAATAATAATAATAATAATTGAGTAATAATTATACAGGGTGTTCCTTAATGATGCTAATATTTCAGAATGTATTTCCTTAGGTCATTTTATGAAAAGTTCATATGAATCTATTTTTTTTTCCTACAGGGTGTTGAATTTTTCTTTCAATCCTTATTTTTCAATATCTCAAAAAATACTTATTGATAGATAGATAGATATTATTTTCAATTTTGTATGTGTATAGAATATAAAACCACATGATTGAGTTAGAATAGTTATTTAGGTTAAGTGTAAGAGTAGCCTATGGCTAAACTTCGCCTTAATAAAGACGTTTTATTATTATTATTATTATTATTATTATTTTATAGCTCCATCAGTGGCATCCCTGCAAACATGTCCTCTGATATTTTTTAACAATAAAGTGGTACGCCACTGACATTTTTTCGTGTTAATATTTTTTCTGATTAGTCTGGACAGTTCTATATTAAATCAGTCTCTTGCATTTTTCTTGACAGATGCACACCCTGAAATAGTAGCATGTATAATTAATTATTACTCAATTATTATTATTATTATTTCTTTTCACTATTTCGGGTATGCCCTTGTTACACCTTAATATTACATTTTTAACTAAATCTCAAAAACCGGAACCATTTTTATTAAAATCTCGTATAGCACAATAATTTAATCTTCGGGTGACTTTAGTAACGAAACTAGTCATACCACAGGTTTATGCCCATTGAGACTTTTAATCAGCATCATGTGAACTACAATATACCAACATTTCAGCCAATTCGATAGGGACCCGCTTTTCCATAAGATTAGTGTGTAGAGACTCTCGAAGAGTACAGCGACTGTCGGATGGTGGTTGACCTCTTGTTCTTTATTATAGTAGGTATTCAACCATAATATAGTATTAACTCTGTCAGCATCAGTGGCGGCTCGTCAGGGGAGGCTGAACCTCCCCTTGGAAGAACCACCATATCTTCAAAAGCAATATCTTAAGAAATTTCTATTAGGTATATCTCAAGTTTCAATATTTTTTATTGTTTATAATTCATTAATTAATTTTCAGTGTATGTATAAAAGTTTTGCATTTCCTTTCCAGAAACATACCTATAACGTTACAGTCCGGATAGTGTTTGTATGCATATTTCCCGGTCGGCCGTTCTTTTACTGAATGAACAATGCGGTTCGCTGGAGGCTAATACGAAAACGAAATAGCTTCCAACTTTAACGCATTTACTTATAACATGAATGACCTTGAATTTCTTTGCGCTGTGTAAAACAGCAACACTTCGAATAGCCAAAGGAAGCTAGCCTCAGATCTCAGTTCTTTATAGCACGTGTACACAGGTCGTTCAGGAGTTCAGATGATTCACAAAGAAAACGAACTGTCAGTTGCGTTTAACCGGTTAAGATCAACTTGACGTAAAAATACATAAAACATTTGATAGGCGGGCTAGAAATAAGTGCTCTAGGTGAAAATATTCCCAACAACATGTCTTGTTGTCCAGAAGTGGTGGATTACTTCTTATTAAATGGATTTACTACTGTTACTTACGACGAAAAGGTAAGAATTAAAAGAAATGCCAGGCCTACACCAGCAATGCCTTCGTTAGTTTTTAAAAGTGGTAAACAAAACAGAGGGTTTTGTGATAACAATTATAAAAAAGTCGAGTGGTTAACGGCATCAACAGTTAGAAACAAATTATATTGTTGGAGATGTTTATTATTTACTAATGATCAATCCTCAATTTGGGGCAGGGCCAGGTGTAATAATTTGCAAAATTTGTCGCGAGGTTTAGAAAGGCACGAAAAATCCCAGGAGCACATTTCATCTTGCATTAAATTCGAAATGTTGGGTAAACAAAATATTGTAAATTTCTTGGATTCTGCACATAAGAGAGAAATAGGAAATTTTAACGAAAAGGTCCGTGAAAATAGGAAAATATTAAAGAGGTTAATAGATGCCATTATATATTTATCTTCACAAGAAAATTCTTTCCGAGGACATGACGAAAAACGACAATCGTGCAATAAAGGAAATTTCAAAGAGCTGATAGATTTTTTAAAAGCTTATGACCCAAAATTAGAGAACTTTTTGAATAACGCAACTATTCTTTCCGGAACGTCTAAATCAATTCAAAATGATCTAATTGAGAGTGTTAGCTCGATTATTAAAGGCAAAATTTATGAAGAACTATATAATTGCGAATTTTTCTCGTGGCAAATTGACGAAACGACGGACGTTACTTGTAAATCTCAACTTTCGGTAATTTTTAGATATGTAATGCACGGAGAAGTTATTGAAAGGTTTGTTGGTTTTCTTGATGTGAGTAGTGGAAGAAATGCGGAGAGTTTATTTAAATTATTAATCGATGAATTTGGTAAATTTGCTTTGAAAAATAAATTAATAGCACAAACTTATGACGGCGCTGCAGTTATGTTAGGGCATCTTAATGGACTCCAAACAAAAATAAAAGATATTGCTCCTCAAGCTTACTTCATTCACTGTTACGCACACCAATTAAATTTAGTTCTGAGTAAAGCATGTAACGGAAGTTAGAATATTTTTTTCAAATATTACTGGTTTTTCGTCATTTTTTTCAAAATCTACCAAAAGATCTGATGTTTTAAATAGAATTAATATGAAACATAGAGTTCCGACAAACGCTCCCACTCGTTGGAATTTTTCATCTAGAGTTGTTTTTACTGTTGACAAATACAGGAAAGAACTTACTGACGTTTTTAATTTTATTTCGGAAAGTGAAGATTTTTTAAATGATGATCAGACTTTACGAGCAGCTTACGGATTAAAATCGTTATTGTTGGATAAAAATTTCATATTTTTTCTAAAAGCTTTTAAAATGATTTTTGAGCAAACTGATGCTGTTTTCCAAATTTAACAGAATAAACTAACTGATATAACATATTCTAAAAATAGACTTAATTCACTTATATCTAAATTAAAAGAATTTCGCAATACCGAAGTACATTTCAGTACTTTATACATTATTTTTTTTTAAATGTTGAAAAAGTAGACGATGAGCCAGAGCCACAATGTAAAAAGAGAAAGACAACATATAACTTTGACAGGGCAGATACACACATTACAAACAAATGTTTATAGAAATTTTGGACACCATTATAGTCCAAATTGAAATGAGATTTTCTGATTTAAATTTTTTGCAATGTTTCGATTTAGTAAATCCTAATAATGTTACGTTTTCTAAATCATTTCCTACTAGTCTAATGGAGAAATTAATGTACCATTATCCTTTTTTTGACCGTATTTCGTTAAGAAATGAACTATGCATGTTGTATTCTGACCAACAACTTTTAGCAAATTCAAAATCATCTCAAGAAATGCTTACTTTTATATATAATAACAATTTAAAAAGCTGTCTCCCCGAACTGTACAAACTTTTGTCATTAGTGTCAACAATTCCGGTAACCTCAGCTTCTGTAGAACGATCATTTTCAGCACTTAAACGCATAAAAACATTTACTAGAAACAAAATGAGTCAAGACAATATAATTTTTTGTTTGTAGAAAAACACTTTCATTTTTTTACCAAAACTACTTTTATTTTTACTAAAAGTTATATAATTTAATTACAAGTGGGATAGTAGGGCTCCTTTGGATACCGATACTCGAGTCGTAGGAACGAGAATTTCATGAGATTGATTTTTTCATGTGATCATATTTTCTATTTCCTTTTCTTTCTATTCTTTTATTAGTTCTATTCTCTCAAGTCGTGAATCGGTATCCTGGCGAACAACCCACGGCAAAAATTTCAGCCCTTTGTTCTCATTTTTAACTGAATTTACATACCGTAGGGGGTCATGTAGATACTAGTTTAATCTGCTTAGCCGCAGGGGACTACGTTGGATGCTAGTGTTATTTCAGAATTTTAATTTGCTAGCATAACCAGAAGTCAGGTTATCGAAAGAATGCAAAGATTTCATTAATATTTTTTCTCATATATAATATAGTTCTCATAGAGTTTTTCTTTCCGCTGTTTGGAAAATTCTATAAAGAATATGTTTCATTACTATAGGCAAACAAATAATAAATAATTCACTTTTAAACATGTATTGTTAGTGTTACACTTTTACACATTTAAATTTTTTTAAACTTTTCTGTTTCTCTGTTAAGTGTTTACTATCTGTCATTATTTATTAAGAATATAATTTTATTTGCATTTGTATTTTGACTATTAAGTATACAATAAAATAAATAAATGGTATTTATTTATTTTTTTTTTAATTTTAATCACTGATTAATTTTAAAAAATCACTTCATTAAAACTGTTGATTTAAATCAAAAGATTTAAATCGGGCGAACCCTGCTGTCAATTACACTTTAAAATAAGGTTAGTTCATAGTTCTTTTAGTAATACCTAATAAGGAAAATAGCAAGCCGCCGTCTGTCATGCCGATTGCGTGAAATTTTTGTTTTTGTTTCACTGACTGACGGGGGTTGTCCCACAAAATGGTTAACTGACCATTTTATTTATGATTAATATAGTATTTAATACCCTTACAAACATTTTGAAGTTTAATAAATGAATTGCACGTTGTTTATTTTTTGTACATACATTGGGGTTGACTGACCAGCTCAGTCCCCACATTCAACTGACTGACTGGCATAACTGTTATTTATATGAATATATAACTTGTATAACGATTGTCAGCCTTAGTAAATTAATTTCAATTCCTCCGTAATAACCTTTGATAGCTTACCTGAGACACCTGTTCTCGATTTCGCATGACTGGCCACAGTATGTTTGTGTACACAACTACTGTAAACAACTGGCAAAAAAACAAGCTTAGTAAATTTAGTTTTTTTGGGTCTGGCTCTTGGACTATTATGAATAATGGGAGGTACCTTAGCATGAATATCTCAATTAGAGTTAGGAATATGCAAAGTACATAATTTTGATATATTGTCTGTCCACCAATATTTGCTGTTCAAGTAATATCTTATTTTAATAGATGTAGGTGGAGTGGAATATGTTCAGTTCGAAATACAACATTTTGGATCCAAGCCGAGACATATTTTACAACCAAAATCTGCAATTTAATATGTAGTACAGATTAAAAATATAATAGGGTGCTGTCACATTTGTTTTTAAGTTGTGTAGCGAACACACTATCTTATGTTGTCTGCATTTTTGAAAATGTATAACACCCTTCTGGACCGCCTTGGCTTTGGGATTGTGTAATACATGGCACGTTATGTTATTTGTTGTATGTATTATAGTGCAGGAGCCAAGTGGCTTTTTTCGAAACCCATGGTTACAAGAACTTTGTGCGAGTTCATTAATTCTCTCAAACATAAATCATGACAAAATAGACTTCTGGTACGTTAATCCCGTCAGTTTGGCCATGTTCAAGATAAACGTCTTTTTCATGTAAGATGTCATATTTTCTCATATTTAAATATGAATAGAAATTATTCTGATGAGAATTTGATCTTGAGATGTATATTTTTTTCTGGGAAACTTATAACCAAATTAAAGTGACCTTTTAATAATGATACAATAATTTGACATACGGTAGAAACTCAACTTAGTGAAAAATGTTAAATTCCTCTACAGTTAAGGGTGTGCAAGCGCGGATCCACCGTTGTGGGCACGGTGGGCATGCCCACAACCCTAATAGAGGTCAATAGGCTAATGTTATATCCAATGCCGTAATATATTTTTTTTTAAACAATGAACCGTGTGCGAATTACTTTTTTACTTTTGGGTACTAGTCTGTAGTATTCACGGAAGGCTGAGACAAACAAATATGCGTGATTGCCTCGTGATCGCGACGTGTTCCATCCCCATTGGTTGCATTTTCCAGGAGATTGACAAGGATTTTCTCGACTTTGGATGGCCAATTGGAAAAGAGAATGTGAAAACAATTCCGCCATACCAGAGTCGGTAGCTCATCTCATTGAAACATGCGACCAAGGTTTGTACCCTAACATAGCCAGCGTAGCTACCGCGGAGAAATCGTTTTCTACTCTGCGCAGAATAAAATCTTGGTTGCGTTCCTGAACGGCACAGGAAAAATTATTCGGGTTAGCTCTCCTAAATATACACAAAGATGTGAGTCTGGATATCGATGAAATTATTAATGTTTTCGCGAAAAAGAAGCGTAAGTTTGAATTTGTTATTTAAGTAAGCATCTAAATAAAATTATTCAGTGTAAAATGTATACTATCTTTTAATAATCTGATATGCTTTCAAGCTGTAAAAGTTTCATTAAAATCGGTTCAGTAGTTTAGAGTCTAGATGTGATATTGTAATGTGCAAATAGACACATTTATTTTTGTAATTTTTGTGAGCAAACAGATTAACATTTTACAAGTTTATTAATTTACTAGTGTTCGCCCCGCGGCTCTGCCCGCGTGGACCTATACACTGTACAAGGTCTTGGCTGGGGCGTCATATTTTGTAAATGTCTCATTTGTAGAAATGCAATGTATCGATCGTAAGCGAGTCCCTGTCCGACTCGCACTTGGCCGATTTTCGGGTGACCGTGCCCACAACCTTTTTTGGGGGCTGGATCCGCGCCTGAGGGTGTGTAGTACTTCTGACTTCTGTTTACAACCATAACTTTTTGGGAATGGTATTTTGTTAAGGGAGCATTACGTTTTAAAAAAAGAGAAAGAACTTTGAACGATGAGTTTAGAATTCTGAGATGAAATATACAAAACCTGATTTTTTGACATTTGAGAACAATAGTTTCTTTCTGGGAATAATTTTCTGTACTTAAAACGTTTAAATATTCTCAATCTAAAAAAAATCTTGTAACGATGACATGCTATAATTATATTTTTTACAACTGACATTTCGTGACAAACTTAAAAGGGAGTTGCCCCGCTAAAAGCTGATTCTGTGAATCGTTATCATTCATAAAACGATGATGTGTCGAAAAAGCCACCCAGCTCCCATATTATTATAGATATAGATATATATTTGGTGTTAAAATACACAAGGTGCATTACTGTTGTCACGTTCACTACTAACATACAACAAAACATTTCGTTTCATTCATTTCGAAGGCATTTTTAATATTCATTTCTTTCTTACTTTTGAAAACTCCAGATTTGTGCAAGGTTTAGGTGCAACTCCATTGAGAATTCCTTTAACACCCTCATTTTCAATTGCGTATATTATAAGATTTGTAAGGTCGTCTATATGAATCCATGGCATATATTGTGTACCATCTCCAACAGGTCCTCCTAGGCCCAAGGAAAATGGGAGATATAACTGTTTAATCATGCCTCCGTCTCTTCCTAATACTACTCCACTGCGAATTGTAACAACTCGACAAACATCTTTGGCTTGTGCACTTAAAGAAGCAGCCTTTTCCCAAAGTTTGCATAAGTTAGAAAAAAAGTCGAAGTTTTCACAAATAGAATCTTCACAATATTCTTTCTTTGGGTGAGGCTTATAGGATCCAACTCCTGACATCGTAATAAATACTGAGGGTTTTATTTTAGCTTCATTTATTGCTTTTGCTAATGAGCTTGTCGTATTAATTCTAGAATTAAACACGTTTTGTTTAAAACCTGGAGTCCATCGTCGTGTGTAATCCATAACATTCTGTCCAGCAAGATTTACCACAGCTGCTGTGCCTTGTGGAAGCCCTCTTGATTGTAAGTCGCCCCATGACAATCGTTTAGGTCCTGGCATACGAGATATGATAGTAATTCCATATTTATTCTTTTTTAAGGCTTTACATAGGTAAGTACCTATAAATCCTGTACCTCCACCTATAAATTTCTGATTACATAAGAAATATATACTCGCCAATATCGACGCAGAACTGACCTATTACAACGTTACGACTAGCCGACATTGCCATCACTATGTTTTTATTACTTATTAACAGATGATGTGATGAAATAAAATCATTTTTTTTGTTACAGTTTAATAACAGAAAACTAAGAATAACTAGAAACTGTCATAAATTTGCAAGAACTTTGAATACGCAGCAACGTACCCAATAAACTACATCTCATAAATGGCAAATGTAAATTGTAAACACGACAAAAAATCATCAAAAGCTTTGTTTTGATACTTATTACTTATTAAGGCGGATACAGACGTGCATTCTTGAACGGTATGCATACGCAAGTTTATTGTGCAATGTGCAAGTATACTGGAACGTGTGTATTAATGTATTATACATAACTTTATAATACCAGGTGGTGCTACTGGTGCTGATTACACGTTGCAGTAAGCTTACTTGTACCTTGTACCAAAGATTAGGAAATTAACAAGATAGGACAGCCGGCGGAAAACCTTTTATCTTTTAGCAACAGCGCCTCGCGCAGTTGCCACAATGTGACAATCAGACGGTCTGATTCAGACGGAAAGGTTAGTGATGCGAAAGAAATAAATACGGTACGTTTTTTTTGTTTTAAACGAGTTTTTTCAAGAAAAAAACACAAGTTCTGTTTTTCGTTTTTTATTAAAAACATTGTCTATGTACCTATGCATCATCCGACCTAAACACTCATAGCAATTCATACCACAACAATTATAGTTCAAATTTAATATTTTATATGCCTGTCCAGCAGCCGGTAGGTAACCCAAACTTTCAGTATATAAAACCTTAGAGTAGGCAAGATATATAGTGTATTTATAGTGATATTGGTGATGGTGTAAAAAGATTTTTCAGGTTATAAAACGTTTGACATTTAGGATATCAATCAAGAATAATGCGCACGCGCAACGCAATACATGGCGACAATTTCGAGTTTTAAATGAAAAGGAAAACTATCTGAACAACAATTTCTCTCAGAAAATATATTAATGTCAATATAAAATGAAAAAACATGTTTGAATCGCACTTTGCGACTTTACCCATAAATTTAATGTGAGACGAAAAAAACGAAAAATACGAGAAAAAAACTGTTTTTTTCAACTGAAAAAAACATCAACATCAAAAAAACCGTTTTTTTGCATCACTAGGAAAGGTAACAATAGAAAGAGAAGCCAATAGTGAAAAATGGATAACACTGTCCTGATAGAACGACCGAACTCAGCTGACTGTCAGTAGCCAAGGTCACTAAAAAAACAGGTTGCTTTATAATATATGTCACATGAAGTATTTCTATGTTTATCTATTTGGTTAGGATATGGTTAGGATAGAATAGAGCAGTAGCAGCTGACGTCACAACATGGCCGCCAAAGTTGCCTGGGTGGTAATGACCTAGTTTTGCATTTGTGTGCTTTCTGATTAATTCGAGTTTTTAAAGAATTTGCAGTGCTTTTTAAACGTTTTTTTCGTGTCACATCAATTTTGGGTGTTTTTCGTCTATTATTCATTTCGCGATTTATTGATCTGACTTTAATTTAGTGTTTTATTTGTGTTTTTCAACCGGCGTGTTATCTTGCGTAGGGGAAAGTTGGGTAAAACGGGATATCTAGTGGAAGAAAAATTATAACTATACAGAATACAAACAAAACGTCACAATTTTTGGCATAAAGCACCGTTGACATGTTTGCTTTCATGACGTGAAAACATTTTCCATGAGTTCTTTTATTAAAAACAGTTATTAATTTTTTTCTGTTTACATGCAAAATATCCCGTTTTAGCAACCCGGTCGGGTAAAACGGGATGTTACATGCGTCCAAAACGGGATACACCCTGAATAGGTAGGTAATCTTAAATAGCCAATAACACAAATGTTCAAAATTGTCAAAACTATAATTATTATTAAGTACATTATTAACAGTTAACTTAATCTACTGACAGAGGTCACAAATGAAGGGTCTTTCGCAGTCATCAGGTTCAATACCGGCGCAGGCTTCATGGGCCCACTCATTACAAGGACCCTGACATTTAATCCATCCATCCTCTGGCTTTGAATTGGAATATAAGTCACTACAGTAAATGCAGAGAGCTGTGCTAGATCCCTGTTCTTCCTCGGAGGTGCTGTCTTCAATTTCCCGTGTCTTTGGATAGGATTTGTTTGATCGTTTTGAATTGGATTTGTTTTTTTGTTTTGGATTCGACTTTGTTGCCTGCTTGTTAACTTTTGACTTGCCTTTTACATCTCCCATGTTCAGTGTTTTAACTTTCTTGTTTTTCTTCTTAATGGCTTCCTCCAATTCCTTTTTATAAGGTGTAGATGTTAAAATCGCAGTTTTTCCCTTTCTTTTGTCATTGGGGTTGGAAGGCTTTCGTTCAGCTTGCGGAAGAGGAGCTAAATATTTTGGTGATATAGAATAAAATGCTGCCGAAGATATGGAAGAGTAGGAAGAAGTAACACCTTCATTCAAAGATTTGGAGCAGCTAGGACCAGGAGCATACATGTCGTTTATGGACTTCACGCTGTCTTCATTATTAAAGTCAGCAGACTTTCGCGGTGGAGTTTTATGTATATCAGGTCTTGATGATTGCGGAGTTACTTCCTCGGGCAGAGTTTCATGTCTATCAGGTGTTAGTGGGTAAGCAGCCGGCTGTGCAGTAGTTTCCTGTGTTGGGGTTTGGTTTTCGATTGGTCTGTTTGTGGTTTCCGCTGGTTCAAACATCCAGTCTGGAAAAACATCCGGATTTAACGGCCATATTCCTGTTTTCTTAAATCCGTTAACTGCCGTTTGAACGCTGGCGGCCTTCATAAAAGCATCCCCATAAAGCTTTCCTATTTGAGCGATAGTAACGATCCTGCCGGGATGTTGTTGCAACCACTTTTGGACTTCTGCAGCATAGAATGTGCTCAAAGGACCCATGAAAGTCACATCGAGCGGCTGCAAACGGTGGGTTGTGTGAGGAGGAAAGCATAATAAAATAACGTTGTTTTCTCGTGCCCTTTTTATCAGTTCTAAACTTTTCGTATGTGTCGAGTGGCCATCTAAAAGCAATAGAACAGGTTCTTCTTTTGTGGGGCGTGAAAACTGAAGGAAATGATTAAACCACTCCAAAAAAATGTCCGTTTGCATCCATCCAGATGGATGGTAAGCAGCTGTACTCCCGGGTGGTGTATCATCCAATAATTCAGGTTTTGCCCTTGCCCGAGGAAAAACAAACATAGTAGGCATGAAGGCACCTGCAGCGCCCATACAGGTTTCTGCTGTTACAAGAACTCCACGTTCTGCCGAAGAAAGGCTACCAACTTGCTTCTTTCCTCGTAATGCTAAACACCTGGACCGTCTTTTCGGAACTGTCATAATGCCAGTTTCGTCCACATTATAAATTCTTTCCGGTGGTATTTTATATGTCTTATAAATTTCAGCTAATAATGAGAAAAATTTAGCAACGGCAGGTCTATTAAAGCCCATGGCTCTTGCAAGAGAGGTAGGTTCTGGAAGCCTCAATGCTACTTTTCGGTGTCGTTTTAGAAAGCCGTAGAGCCAAGCCTTGCCAGCTTTTTTCTTTTCTTTGTTGAATTGATTAGCTAGACCATTACGCTCAGCTAAGTGAAAAGCCAAACTTCGTAGATCCTCAAGTGTAAAACCAAATAAACGTGCTTCCAAAGCTAAAATATGATCCTCTAATTCTTGCTCTTGTGCTTCTGTGAAAACTGGTTTGTGACGTCCCAGGCATTTTTTAGCAGAATTTTCTCGTGTAAGCACACCTTTCCGCACTTTCTTCACACGTGCTTCTATTGTAGTACGGGGAACGCCATATTCTTTGGACGCTTTAAGGTAACCCATAGTACCATCCAAAACAGCGGTAACAGCTTCACGCATACTTTCTTCACTCCAGGACTGTCTTTCGGTTTTTCTTTTGTATTTCCCCATGACTCTGCACAATCAAAATAAATAAAATTAACTAGGTATAATCATTATATTAATACAGTGAAAATAGAAGTGGTTGGCTAAAACGGGACAGTCCTGTTTTGCCCCACTAACTTGTATCCCATTTTACCCAACTGGTAATTTTATAACATGAAAATTAATTACCTGATTAATTGTTAAAAGTATCATATAGCATTTAATGCTTAATTATACGCAAAGATATGTAGATTATTATGGATGACTTACCTCGGAATAATTTTTGTTCTAAACAGTCAAAAAATGGCAAAACATGTGAGTGGTACAATTTAACAAAACAACACATTTGACATTTCTGCACTGAATGAGTACCATCTAGAGGATTTTAGTGGAATCTGATGCCTGCCCGCTATAGATTTCTACTTCCCGAAATTAGTTTGAGACCTATTTTGCAGATGGCAGCATCCAGACTATTAGAAATAGCTGTGTCCTGTTTTACCGCACCATCCCGTTTTACCCAACTCTCCCCTACCTGTCAAAAGTTATTAATTTTCGATATGGTAAGTGAATTTCAGTGAATTTATTATAATTTTATTTATATTCTACATTTTAGGAGTCCCCTCATTACATTTTCTAAGCTGAAATGTATTAATGGAGCCAACCAATATGATTTAAAAGTGAGAGATTGAAACTATATCCTTGGACAATTTTTCAAAAATATAATATAGCATTGAATTAATGAACCATTGTGACCCTTCTTGTAAATAAAATTTATATCTAAACTATAAGACTATTATTATTCATACTTACCCTTATAATTATGTATAATATGTATAATTTGAAACATTCAATGATGGTAGACGATGCTGTTAAAAGTGTGTTATTTTTTAAATTCTGTTGTTTTAGCTCACTTACCTTCACTGGTATTTTATTTGTGTACATTATCAATGTTAGATCTTGAATCTTGGATTTAACTTTTTAAAAACAATTTTTTATTTTATTTAAACAAAACAGTATTTATTATTATTTTTGTTTAGTTAATTCACAATTTAATCACTTAAAACTAATTAATAGTTAGTCTCCGAGCATTGCTCTTAATGGAGAAACTAACGATGAGATTAATAACAATAAAAATATTAAAATACAGAGAGGCTTTGCTCTATTGAAATTAACTTGGTGAGTTTACTGAACGATGCAGGACTGAGGCCAAAAGCGTCGTTCAGTCGTATTTATAATGTTTGCATAAAATGCAGATTAAACAGAAACTAAATCTATGCATCAGGGTTTCACAAAAGTAACCTAAGCTAAAACGTGCAATTTGGAATATTAAAGTATTGAATTACAAAGATAAAGAAAGATATGGAATAAAGAAATGAATTTGTTTTGGAAAGTATTAAATTACTTATGTGAACGTGTTGATAAGAACTTAAAGAATAATACGGTTACACAAATGTTATTATATAATACAATGCTTAAATCTAATATAACATCAATATTTTGAACCTTTGTAATTATAATTGTAAGAATCAGAACAGATACCAAACTAGGTATATAGCTATATAAAGTATTCGGAGCGTATTATGTTGCATATTTGCTCGCAATTTATATTAAATGGAAACTGAAATGATCTCACAGTCCTATTTTTTTTATTAGATTTACTATTACTCCTGCATTTCATAATACAAACCTCTGATTGTTGTTAGTAATGTGATAAACACTTACACTCGTTACAAACTTTTGAGCCTAACAAAAGTAAGATATAAATCAATAAAAAGTTGAAGGGAAATATTTTAAATAGTCAAAAAACGTAGATTTTACAATAGGTTTATAAAACCATTAATATATGATTGATATATTGGCATAAATCAATGAGTATTTTGATAACTTTTAACCTAGTGTAATAATACTACCTAACCTATGTCACTGCCTAGCTGTAACTGAGCGTATATTAATTAAACATTTACTAAAATATGTCTTGATATTATATATGTACAAAAAAATGTAAAAAATCCAATATAGCCTTTATTTTCACTAATTTATGGGTTCACAAAGATGTCAACGTTGTTCACACCAAACTTTACGCTGGTAAAAACAACACTAATAAAGTTATAGTGATGGGCGATATATCGCGAACTGTGATTTAATCACTGATATTAAAAAATCACAAGTAACGACTGTGAATAAAGTTGGAAGAAAAGCGTGACGTGATCACGACTTTCCATATATCAATATATTCTTGACGATATAAATATCTTGTTTGCGACCATATGTATAACACGTAAAGCAAACGATTCCGTGACTTAACGATATTAGGTATAGGTACGCGTTTCACAAGATAGATTGATCTAGCGCGTCTCATACTATATAGATATTTATTTACTTATCTTTTTATATTTTTTATTCACTGGCAATTAAAGGTAGGGTCGTGGGGGAACATTTCTGTTACAAGAACACCTACTAAAACCATGCGTTAAAATATTTTTTTGATTAAATATACTAGCAATTTTATTGCAAATATTGAACATCCACGTCTCGGCATGGCATATAAAAATATGGAATTCGACAATTTTGTGTTCTTTTCGATTTTTAAAATTGTGAAATGCTTAGCTCCAAAACCTGTTTTAGATAATTGTGTTTTTGTTGGAGAGAAATAACCACAACTTCTACATCGAAAACACATCGACTAATCCTATATATAGGTATATATATAGAATGTGCAACAATTAATAAAAAAGTACAGTAAGTTGGCGAAGAGTATAATGGTTATAGCTTGTATATATATACGTTAGAAGTGCTGCCTTATGCCGTTGACCAAAATTGTAAGGAAGAAGTAGGTAACAAATTTTTGATAAATATATTTGAAAATGGGAGAAATACTTGAACTTTATTAAATCAAATATGTTTCCCATATTAAATAATAGCAAATAAGAATAACTATATAAATAAACATTATATTCATTATTTAATTTGTACATTTTTATTAAAATCCGAGGCTTTTATTAAAAAGGTTGCAACACTCTTATAAACAATAACCCAGCAAAAATTAAAATCCCTGATTGATAACTAGCAACCTAAAACCTAAATATAGTTTATTGATGCTTCCGAAATGTAGAAATGTTTACATATTTGTATAACTTTACAAACATATGCTATTACGAAGTTCAAACAGGCGTCCCATTTAAAACTTTAGTGTTTTGGCTCTATCACCAATCCATGTCAGGTTACTCAGGTTAGTTGGATAAGCAAATCATAATATCAACATGTATGTATATGTAAATATCATACGTATTATATATCTACGGCTGCACAGATTACCAAAGTAGCGAATTCACCAATTCACCAAAATTAACAATATTTCCTATTCGCCGTATTATGAAAAGTCGTGATCACATCACGGTTTAAATTCACTGATATCAGAAAATCACAGTCACGATTCACGTTGTGATTGAAAAATCACGATATCGCCCATCTATATATAAAATTTTCTCTCACAGTAGATTTAAAAAATATATATTTATAAACATCACTACATCTATCTGATGTTAAGAAATCCTCCACTTTAATTTATATTGAACAAAAATTGACCCCAACTCAAATGTCAAATTTCTGAATTTACCACCCAGGCAACTGACAGTTGGCAATACTGTGACGTCACTGCTACTACTCTATTGTACATTGAAAGAATAATTTTGAAACTTTTTTCTATAAAATGAGGAAGAAACAGCCACACGCAGCTGTCATCTAGGTCTATACGTGACATAGCACTTGTCGATTCTAATGAGTCAACTCATCTTTTAGTTAGCTTGGTGCAATCCAACGCTGGGTCTTCATTATAATTTCGATAGCTTGGTGGTTAGTTCGCGGGGTTAAGTGCTATAAGTTTGATATACTCTATAGGTTTGTTCATTTGTGTTGATTTAAAGCAGCTTCAAGCAGTTAAATAAAGATAGTGCTATCGCAAGTAATGCGAGTGTGAGAAAGATAACGTGCTTCAAAGTTGCTATAAATCAACACAAATGAACAAACCTTATAAGTCTATAGGTTTGCTCATTTGTGTTGATTTAAAGCAGCTTCAAGCAGTTAGATAAAGATAGTGCTGTCACAAATAATGTGAGTATGAGAGAGATAACGTGTTTCAAAGTTGCTATAAATCAACACAAATGAACAAACTGATTAGCTGCTTTCGTTCGGCAGAGTGATTCGTAATCATAAGGAACCTGTTTCATGTGTTCTCTCTGTCTCTACCACGCACTTTTGTATAATATGATCATTGTTCATTGAAATCCTGTTTAATATGTTCACCGCAAACGAGAGCAGCTAATTTATCGATAGTTTTGTTCGTTCGATGTTATCTTCGATATAAAATATCGACACTTTCGCTTCGATGACACATCACTGATCACTGTTTTATTTCCAAGGTTGATTGATAACGTTACGTGCACGACGTCTATTTAAAATATTCGTATTAGTAATAACTTTACTAATAAGCGTACGAATTTTATGTATTAGTTGCAGAAATGTACCAGTAATTTGTTATTAGGTATTTTCTCGTTATTATTTTTAAATTTTCTGGGCCCCCTCTGATACGCCCTTGGTTTAATTTGCTTTCGATTATTTCCGTTAAATAAATCGCTATTTCACGATTACGGTGATTCTAACCTTAAACTTATATTTTATTCTATATTAAGTTACTTAACGCAGTGATAAGTAAATCTATTAATTAGTAATCACCAGTTTAATTGAAAATAAAAACGTTAAATACATATAAGCAATATTCATGCAACATGTTTTAATTGGAGATGTCTGATCAAATAGAACTGTTGTTTTTTGATACCTTTGCTCATGACAACACAGAGGTAAACAATATAAAAAACGTTAATTATTGCCTGAATTTTTTAGTATTCTGATAAAATATTTTAGGAAATAAATTTGGATTTAGTACAGTTTCCAAAACCGGTGTATGTAACAGAGGTAAGGATTATTCCTCTAGGTGCTAGAGTTCAAGCCGATTTTCCTGGAGGAGTTCGCTTGGGTGCTACTAACCCAAGTCAGTTTCAAATAGAATTCTTTGTAAACGATCTGGGAAAGCCTGGTGCTAGTACTTTTGAAACTCTTGGAGGATTTGAATATGATCAAAATGGATGCATTAATCTCGAGTGTACCCCTGACGAAACTATAAGAAAAATACCTACTGATGGCCTAGTATTAAAAGGTAATTTCATTTGTTGGGTAAGTCATTTGTGTGTCTGAATGGCAAATGACATTAAATATACTTATTAAGAATGGTGACGTTTTATTGCTCGGCTTCTGTAGTCATGAGAGTATTTTCATTATTGCAATTCATGTAGCAAGTCAAAACAAAGTACAAATTGAGTGTTGTCAGATTTCATCTAATGTTATAATGCTATCCCGTTGCTGTTGATAGACACATTATTGTTTGGTTTTGGAAACCATATAATTAAAACTAGAGTATCAATTAATACTCCCTTGATAACCTATTACTATAAAAATTTGTCACATTTGCTACTGTATTTTCTATTTAGAGACTTTGGGGTAGCATTTCTGGAAAGAAGTATTAAAGTTTAACGATACTATTAATCATTTGATAATATGCCGCAAAATAACAACTAGTGATGGGAGATATGTCACGAACTATAATTCAATCACTAATACTGCCATCCTAAGGAAAAGCGTCCTATCTAGCATTTTGTTATATATATATATATATATATATATATATATATATATGTTGTTTCTTAGGTTTTCACGGGTATTAAATGAAGTGTTGACGTGCTTCCGGGTGTTTTCCCGTGTAGTTGGTAGGCTCCTGTTGGAACCATGGTTGCCTGAACGACGTTTCGGCGGAATCTCATCTGCCATCTTCAGGTTCTAGCTGAAAGCTGCCTGCTGCTGCTGCTGCTGCTGCTGCTGCTGTTGCTGCTGCTGCTGCTGCTGCTGCTACTGCTGCTCCTCGTTGCTCGAACTGAACTGACGTTCTCTCTGTTGTGCGGCTCCTTATATACGTTGTGGGGTGGGGCGCACCTGCGCACTTGGCTGCGTGTTACTGGCCCTCTTCTCTCTGTTGGAGGCGTAGCGGGCGCCTGAGCTAACCCGACAAGAGGCCTCACTGAAACGTCACGTTTCACGTGACTTCTCGTTGAAGGTCGTGTATCCTCGTATCCAGTCGTCGCTGGCGCTTGTCGTGCTTCACTGGATCGCTATTGATCAACTTGCGGAGTTTCGAGCAGACAATGATGTCACCTTCTGTACAGAGAAACAGAAGAGGAAATTTGACCGTCTTCAACTCCAACAGAAGCCAAGTAGGAAAGCCAAACCACTAGAACCGGCAAGTGTAGTCCATAACCTGTCCAACTACCCACTTGATGAGGCTTCCCTAAATGTCCTAGCCAAAGGATTTAATTTCGCCATCGCACCAGCTAGTATTCCAGTAGAAGATATAATCTGTGGAGTAGAGTCAGCAATTTCCCAAATGGATAACAACACAGCTGAAACTATACGCCAAGACGCATCGCGTATACTAAGAACAGCAAAGGCACCAAAAAGAAACATACCGCAGGAAGAATTGAAGGCACTGAAGACGTTAAGACAAAACCGGGACATTATAATCTTACCAGCTGACAAAGGCAACGCTACGGTAGTGATGAATAGTGAAGACTACCACAGCAAAATAGAGGCGCTATTGGAAGACACTGCGTATGAAGCAATCACAACAGATCCCACTACGTACCTGGAGAAGACCACTAAAGCCAAAATCAAAGCTAGCCCCATAGACGATCAGGTAAAAAATCAGATTATACCGAGAGAGAAGTCCTCAAGATGTCCCAAACTATATGGCCTACCAAAGATTCATAAGGAAGGAGCCCCACTAAGACCTATTGTTAGCTCAGTAGGATCACCTGTGCAAGAATTAGCGAGATATCTAGCTAGGCAGTTGCAGCCACTCGCCGAAAAGGCTACATCCTATGTGAAAAACGCACAACATTTCATCGAGTTACTAAACAACGAGACTGTCCAACCAGAACATCTTCTAGTGAGCTTCGATGTTGTGTCACTGTTCACAAATGTACCAGTAGACGAATCACTCGAATTGATCAAGCGAAAGTACAATCCAGAGGAGCATATTCTTAGTCTAACTACACACTGCTTAAATAACACTTACTTCACATACAATGACCAGCGCTACAAACAGACGGAAGGAGCACCGATGGGTTCGCCTTTGTCTCCAGTCATCGCTAATCTTTTCATGGAGGACTTAGAAACGCGGGCCATACAAACTGCACCACTCAAACCAAAACTTTGGTTAAGATACGTCGACGACACATTCGTAATATGGACTCATGGAAGAGAACATCTAAATAGTTTCCTAGTCCACCTGAACAACATTCACGACAAAATCAAATTCACGATGGAGGTAGAAGCAGAAGGCCAGCTCCCATTCCTAGACGTATTAGTGAAGAAGAAACAAGACGGAACACTAGGTCACACAGTATACAGAAAACCCACTCACACAGACAGATATCTAAATGCAGCATCACATCACCATCCAGCGCAACTGAATTCAGTAGTGAAGACCTTAGTGACACGCTCCCAAAGGCTAGCAGACGGCGACCATATCAACGAAGAGATGTCATCACTTCAGAAAGCACTTATGAGAAATGGATTTTCAAGGTATACAATACAGAAGTCGCAAGAACCATCCAAACCACGAACCCAGGAAGAATCCGAGAAACTAGTGGCAAAAGCATATCTACCTTATGTAAAAGGGACAACGGACAAAATCAGCAAACTTCTACGTAGACACAACATAGGGACAATATTCAAAACAGACCGAAAAATCAGCGCAGTTCTCCGTAACCCGAAATCAAAAATTGCCCTAGAAAACCAAGGAGTGTATGAAATTCCGTGCCAAGATTGCAATAAATCATACATAGGACAGACCAACAGACGTATAAGTGTAAGAAGAGAAGAACATAGGAATGCAGTGCAAAAAGAGGAGAAAACATCGTCCCTAGCACAGCACGCAAAAACTACTGGACACAAAATAGACTTCGACAACACCAGGTCAGTAGCCAACATCGAGCATTGGAGATCAAGAATTACTAGGGAGGCAATTGAAATTGAAAAGAGACCGCAAAATCTTAACAAGAGAGACGACACCCAGAGATTACCCACCGCATGGAAGCCCGCACTGTCAGGAAGATATATAACGGAAAACACACGACGTCCCATGGTAAACGAACCGATCGCAACGAGGCACCGTCAAATATCGACAATTCACGAGGAGACATCACAGCCGGCCACAAGGGGACCCATCACGAGGAGCCGGAGCCAAGCACTGACTAACCTAAGTGAAGCACGACAAGCGCCAGCGACGACTGGATACGAGGATACACGACCTTCAACGAGAAGTCACGTGAAACGTGACGTTTCAGTGAGGCCTCTTGTCGGGTTAGCTCAGGCGCCCGCTACGCCTCCAACAGAGAGAAGAGGGCCAGTAACACGCAGCCAAGTGCGCAGGTGCGCCCCACCCCACAACGTATATAAGGAGCCGCACAACAGAGAGAACGTCAGTTCAGTTCGAGCAACGAGGAGCAGCAGTAGCAGCAGCAGCAACAGCAGCAGCAACAGCAGCAGCAGCAGCAGCAGCAGCAGCAGGCAGCTTTCAGCTAGAACCTGAAGATGGCAGATGAGATTCCGCCGAAACGTCGTTCAGGCAACCATGGTTCCAACAGGAGCCTACCAACTACACGGGAAAACACCCGGAAGCACGTCAACACTTCATATATATATATATATATATATATATATATATATTTACATCCTGCAGTGGATAAGTCCTCCTCATGGGAAGCAGCAATAGGTCATCCCCCAGAAATAGTGAATATATATATAATTTAATTCATGTATATAGTATATTAAGTCACCTTCATAACAATTCCACCAAAAAAATCGAATTTATTATTTTAAATTTGCATATAAGTTGCGATCTTTACGTCCTCCGACTAAATCACAGTCTTTGCGTCATCCGGATGTATATTTTGTTAACCATTTCTCAGCTTTCAGTCTCCCATTATATACATAATATACAAACCGCGGTGGATCGATGGCCCGGCAACGTTGCCAGCGTTTCTTGATCAAACAATGTAACAAAAATAATTTCTCTCCCAGCTCTCCGCTTTCGCATATTTCGCAGGTCAAACTAAAAGAATTTTTACTAAATAAATGTTTTTATTCTATATCGGATTTCTTGTGTACGCGTTAGTTTGTAAGTTTTATATCTTTTTGTGAATTTTCTTATTTTTTCTAGAAAGAGAAAATGTAATAGTTCATTATGTTGTTACTTACACTTTAGGTACATTTTTATAAAAAAATTGACATGCCTAGTAGGTGAGAAACGCTAACTATTCCTATACAATGTATTGTCTTAAGGAAAATAAATGATATTATTATTATTATTTAATATATTTAAGTATATTTGATATAAACAAGAGCAGTACCAGTAGGAAATTATCTTTGGTGAAAGCGTCTTGCGTCAAATTTCAATTATTTAATCTGGTAAGAAAAGATATGAAAAAGGCTGGTGCTGTTCAAGAATCCATCGAATAGCTTATAGATTTGCTGACGATGTTTACCAGACGGTCAGAATATCCAAATTTCTTATACATATGGAATAGGGCGAGGTTTGTCAGAGTTTAGATGAAATTAATTTGAATTTAGAGATAGATATGATAAAACAAATGCTGGGATAAAGCAAAGACAAGTTTTGATATAATCAAATGAGACAGAAAAAATTACTGATTTTATAGACAGAACACCAAAAGAACACTTCAAAATTCATATAAAAGAAAAAGAATCTCTATAAAAAGCTAAATGTAATTGTCTCATTTTAAAGGACCCTGATTTATTAAAAAACAAAGATTGGCGAAAATCTAAATCATTGTCCAGAACAAATATAAAAATAATGGAAAATAATGACTAATAGCTGCATTATTGATACGTTTTATTATGTTTTCTGTTTATATCGTTTTTTTAATCTTCAAGGCCAAAAATGGTACTTTTATAACAGGAGCTCATGGGTAATGCTATTTTAGGCGCAAATTTAAAGTCAAAATTGACAAAGAATTAATACTATACATGTATTGTACTACAATAAAGAGAATATTATGATACTCAGAAGTACATACAATAAAATAATATTTCGTAAAACAGCAAATATTTGTACATTTAGTTGATAATAATAATGTTACGTATTTCCACCTCTTAGGAAACACCCTTATGAATCTGTGGGTTCTAAAATAATTTCAACAAGAGACAAACACCACTAACACTTTATTTAATAATTTACTGATTATGCAATACTTCAAAATAAACTTTACACTTTGTTTACTTGATGTTTAACCTCACTTTTCCGCTATCTTTCACTTTTCTAAACTTCTTCTTCTGCGCCGGTAATCGCACTTTATATACTCTGAAATTACCTCTAGATTGATCCAGAATCTTCTCCCACCACACTCTAGAAAAGTCCATGGCACTTTCTACAAGTTTCCAGCCACTCATTATTAGGCATAGGCGTATCAATCTCCAGTTCCAAGGGGCTGTAATTCATAACACTGCCCCCTCCTTAAGCCTGATCGTCCCGATCAGGCAACTCAGAATCATAGATGTATTTCGCCAGTCTGTCCAAATGCACAATCTTCATCTTGGACTTTTTGCTTCGTTGAATCCAATTGACGACATCATTAATTCGGGTAATAACAGTGTACGGTCCATCACAAGGTGATTTCGGTGACTTTCCTTTCCTCCGCTGTGGGTTGTATAGCCAAACCAGCTCTCCCACCTTGATGAACCCTTTTGGATTACCCTTCCGGTCGTATCGAGCCTTCATTCGGTCACTGGCTGGTGATGGCTCCGCTATATCGTTAGCCAACCTCTTGAAAGGAGTTCCGGCGCTGAACTGCTTCTTTTCACCCTTACTTCCAGTCTGTGGGCCCTTACTGGCTGCACAAATCTTGCATTTGCGACACCAAGCCTCCACATCCTGACGACTTCTTATCCAATAAAATCGTTCACGTATTTTCTTCAGGGTCTTGTTAACACCGAACTGTCCTGCGGATGTTCCATTGTGCACTTCCTGAAGCACCTTTGCTACTCGACACCTGGGAATCACTAGACGCATAACCACCTGCTTTCCATCCGGGCTTTCCCATGCTCTTGCCTGAAACATCCTTCCATTTTGGACGGGTTCCCCTTTCTTTGGCTCTCAATATAGGCCCAATTTCCTCATCGTTCAATTGTTCTTATCTGAGCGCTTCATCTGCCCTATCATCCGACACTTCCACCTTGACAGTGGTGACTGCTCCCGTGACCTGCAGTTTCTCCTGGTGGTAGTACTTGCAATATTCCTTGTACCTTCTTCCGGATGAAATATCTGCAATTTTCTGGGGTTTCATTTTATTTTCACGTTCTGGTAGTAGTGGACTTCTCGGAATGCTTCGAAGCTGGGAAATCTTTACTTCTCTCGGGGTACCATGTTCCCTATCTGTCACAGTCTCTCTGGTACCAGCTTCCTCTGATTTTCCCCTCAGCTTCACAGCTTCTCCGTCCATCACTCTCTCCAATCTCCTCCGTGGACATTCAAGCTGGATATGCCCTAGTTCTCCGCACCTGTAACAGTTCATACGCCGTCCACTTGGCCTTCCATTACTTTGTTTATTTTGTGTCTCTTCCATGTTTCCAGCATTCGCTTGCCTCGAGTTTCGATGTCGTTTGATATGCCCTGCTCTGCCGCAGTTGTAACATTTAATGCTTGGCTTTCCTTGTCTTCCTAGGGTATCCAATTTAGCCAGTAGTTGAGTAATCATTTTCTCCATCTTGGTCAACGTAGGACTTTGGTTCTCTTTTTCTGGCTCAGATTCTTCAAGCGTCGTATCGAGATGACCTAAGGACTCGCCTGATCTCCTCGTCCCTTATCCCATCTAGGAATGCCCCCACTGCCAATTGCTCTTTAAATTCTCTTGGTGCGTTAGGATATGCTAAATGTGCCAGTCTTTCCACCGCAGCTTCAAATTCTTGCAGACTCTCTCCAGCTTTCTGAACGCGCAATTTCAGCTGGGTCTGGTATACTTGAGCAAGATGTTGATCGCCATATCGCAGATCTAAGGCAGCTTCTTAAACTCTAAAGTTCCATTGTTGGTCTACCGGAATTGTCTGGAGCAATTCCAATGCTTGGCCCCTTAAAGCTACGATTAATGCCTTAGCCCTCTCTTCGTCATTCCAGTTGTTTGCACTCGCTGCTACCTCAAACTGTGTCTTGTAAGTCATCCAGGAACTTTGACCATCAAAGGAGGGAATTTTTAATTGCTGGCCTGATGATAGCACTTGCTGGTTTCCTCTATCCCTCAACTGTTGTTTGAGTTGGTCTATTTCTCCTTCTACTTGGTGCATTTTCTCTTCAACCTTGTCTACTTTTTCTTTCACTTTGCTTACTTCCTCTTCAACCTTGTCCATTTTTACTTCGATCTTATTTTTGAGCTCTTCAGTGGCTGAAATAAAGGCATTCTGTGGCATCTCTGTTGCTTTCCTTAATTCATCATTGTCCTTTTGACGTCTTCGTTCGTGATCCTCAAAAATTTTCGTGGGTTCTAAAATAATTTCATCAAGAGATAAACACCACTAACACTTTATTTAATAATTTACTGATTATACAATACTTCAAAATAACCTTTACACTTTGTTTACTTGATATTTAACCTCAATTTTCCGCTACCTTTCACTTTTATAAACTTCTTCTTCTGCGCCAGTAATTGCGCCTTATATACTCTGAAATTACCTCTAAATTGATCCAGAATCTTCCCCCACCACACTCTAGAAAAGTCCATGGCTCTTTCTACAAGTCCTTGAGATATGAACTGGGAAGTTGGTAACTTTTATTCTTATTGAGCTTCGAACTTAAGAAAAATTACTTATGTATAAAATTGAACGGAAAATTGATAAGCGTGTTCGTATCTTCTCGGATTTTGGAGTTATATATTGCGAAACTTCGAATTTTATACTCTCAGCTACTCTCGCGTCAATATCTCGAAGACCATTAGAGATACCCAACTCTGACTCAAGCAGTTAGATTCTTCTCCTTATCCCACGTATTCGTGAAATTTTTCAAATGTTTAGATAACCGGATGTAGATAACATGTTTCGTGTTTTTGAAATGCGATATTAGAAAATATATTATTTTTCCGGAAACATTTTATTGATTAACAAAATAATCAAAAAGTCATTGGTATATAAAGTAGTGAAGCAAATTGAGTGGTATAGACTGTAAGTCGATATCTGGATCCGTTTTCTACATATCGACGAATGAAAGTTGGGACTTGATTCGATTTTGACAACTATGCTTTTATCGTGCTATAACTTAATAAAACAATAACTCTACTTTCTTCATATTCAGTAAATTCTAAAAAGGATGCTCTTTCCATGCATGTATTGGGTCGGTTTTCTATCTGCATTATTTCTCAAGATTTATCCAGTTGAAGTTTTCAAAGACAAATCAAATGGCGTAAAGAACAAGTTGGTAGCTTCAACGGTTCTTGATGTGAGCTCGCGAATCTGAAGTATGGCCGAAATCTTATTCTGCTGGTGACACCGTTGAGTTTTATGTTACGTAATTTCTCCTCGAATGGAGGCTTGACTTTAAGAGAAATATATTTCATAAAAAATTGAACGAAAACTGGCGTAAACCTGAAGTTTATATTTCCATTCTTTTCTGAAATATCGATGGTGAAACATCGACTTCGATATACTCATCGCATCCACCTCCAATTTTTCACGTCAGTATCCCGAGAACTATTTGAAATGTCGGACTGTGGTCTATGCAGTTCCGTTCTTCTCCTTATCTTACGTGTCCAAGAATTTCTTCAGATTTTTAGATAATGAAATGGAAATTTACATTCTGCGTCTTTTACAAATATTTACATATTAGAAAATATATTATTTTTCTGAAAATGAAAATTTGTATTCGATTATCAAAAGAATTTAAAAAAAATCTGTACATGTAAAATGATAAGGCAGATTGAATGGGATAGGTCACAGGTCGATACCTGGATCCTTTTTTTAGATATCGACAGTAGAAAGTTTGGTTTTGACATCTCTTTCTTTATCTTGTTGCAACTTTAAAAGAAAAGGCTTAAGTACCTTCCAATTCATTCTAAAAAGAATAGTCTTTCCAACGATGCATTGAACGGTTTTATATCTGCTTTATATATTAATTATATTAATACCAGCATTTGCTGACACCCCTCCAGGTTAAATAAAGTTTATTTATTATTATTATTATTATATCTTGAGATATATGAAGTTGAAATTGGCTTAGCCTTCATTTCCATATTTCCGTGACACGATCCCGTTTTGTTTGCGATAATTTTTGAAACACGATTAAGAAAAAAATATTTATTACAAAATTGATTGATAAATCGAATGGCACAAAGAACAAATTGATACCTGCAACTGACTTAGTGGCAATTTACAAACGTACTGCCATCATTGATATCGCATGCTCATTGACGCGTAACGTGCAGAAGATCGAGGCCAATAAAATTTCAAAGTATCAGAATGTGGAAAATTACATTAAGATAATCTCTAGAGTAGAAAATGTCATATATTGACCTGATAGTCTGGTTCACAGGAATAATCTCCAACAACTTGTTCAAATATCTCGAAGCGCCGACTACCCCAGTGAACTAACATCTATTTTTGAGAATGAAAAAGATTTAGTTTGTCACACTATGTACTTCTGTGGGTCATGATCTTCTTTTGCTATTTTTATTAATTTAAAATTTATGTATACCTTTAAAAAATATATACTTTAATTTCATAAACTTTAGTGCACTTTTAATTTATTATTCGGCTTTTTATACAAAAAAGATACCATTTTAGAGTTCTAAAGTGACAAAATAAAATGGTCGAATCCATAGCTGTTAAGAATTAATTTTCGTTTCTTTGAAATAAATAGAAAAATCACGCCTCGGATTATTTTCACTAACTCGCCATATTATATCTTTTCTTTGTTCAGATTTCAGAAATGTCCATTTAACTTACGTATGCTTATTTGTGTTGGCTGTTCTGTATTGTAATAAGTACTCATTGTTGTTGAAATATTTTAAAAATCATCTGTAATAAAAATAAATTTCAGTATATTTATTCTGTTTAAAAAGATAAAACAGGAAATGGAATTCGTTTTTCTCTACCTGAAGTTACTCACAATAGTTGTGCAATGGAAGCTTAAACAATGAACTGAAGACAGTGTTGTCGATATTATGGAGGACTTATTCACCGCAAATCTGATATTAAATATACGGGGGATGACTAATCCACTGCAAAGTAGGTGCAGAATATACGATCGGCTATATACGCGCTATAGTGGCACCACCCGTTCATACGGTAAAGCCCGCAACTAAAGTATTCAAAATATCAAAAATAACGCTATAACTCACCCAGCTGAAAATTTACCAGCCAATGTAGGATGATGAACTGAGTCTGTTTACACAGGAAGCGATAGGTCCTCCGTATACGGGCGACCTATCGCACCCGGATGACCTATTAAATGCAAATTGTCTATTAGCGGAGGACCTATCCACCGCAGTATGCATATATATATATATATATATATATATATATATATATATATATATATTGCAGAACGTGTTATAAACAAGAATACTCTTAGTTAAAAAGCTAAAACTTTCAGTATATCAAAATATATATATATATATATATATATATATTGATACTAGTTAAGTTGTCACCTCCGTCATATAGAAGAGGCGTCCCCATATCCGAGTCATTCCATTTATTTACCGCTATTAATCTGATCTATATATGCTGAGGGGAATCTCCAGAATCCAGATTTCAAGAGAGGGGAAATGATTTCTTATTTTTTTGTTTGCTCATTTTTGTAGGATACTGAAGATACGTTCCCACATCCTAAATATATATATGAGAAGATACTGATAGTTCGTTATTACATCTAACAACGTTGCCATATCTCTGGAAATAGGAACGTCCTGTCATTATCCACAGTGATAAAATGTACATATATATCGTTGAATCAATATGCTCTATTGTAAATTTTAAGAAAGTAATGTTTTGACTATGACGTGTCCCCATGGGTTTTAAGTTCATGATATTTTGTAAGAACAATACTTTTGTCCACGTACCAATGAATAAATGAATACGATAATAATGTGCACATTTTGAGAGAGGATGTCACCGTTGATATTAATTAAATTATAGCAATAGGTAATACTTATTATTGCAAGCTTACAAGCTTGCAATAATATTATCTATTGCGCTTGATAACTAAATTAATATTTGATATATACCAATTCTTTTTTACCTCCCTCGCATACCGAAGCGAAGTATTGTATTCGAGAAAAAATCACCCTCCGAGACTTTTTCGGATTTTGACGTTTCAGAACACGTAGATTACGAAAATATAGGTTTTTCAATTCCGTCAGTCTGTCTGTCTGTCTGTTGGTGCATTAACTAAAAAACTACTTGACGGAGAGTAGTGGTAGGTAGATGACGCTCTACTGTCAGCGAAGAAATGGTTAAAATTTCACTTCAAAATATACAGGGTGGACCGACTAAAGGGAGTAAATAATGAAACAAAATTGGTTTTGCTGAAATTTAAAATTTCCACGTTTCATGACACACTAAACCTATTTCAGAAAATAATATTTTGAAAATTTTTTTCACCAACACTTGAAAACATTTTTACCACTAAAATGAAAAAAAATGTTCTTTCAAATTTAAAATTTCCAACATTCTTTTAAATTTTTTAAAAAAATTTTTTACCAACATTTTTGAAAATTTTTTTACCACTAAAATAGAGGGAAATTTGTTTTTCCTTTTTTCGAAATTTAAAATTTTCACGTTTCATAGCGTTCTAAACCTATTTAAGAAAACAAAATTTAGAAAATTCTTTTACAATTTTTGAAAAAATTTTACTACAAAAATAGATGGCTAATTTTTTTTCTTTGTTCAAATTTAAAATTTCCACGTTTCCATGGCATTCTAAACCTATTTCAACAAAAACAAATTTAAAAATATTTTTGAAAAATGTTTTAATCTACTCACTACTATAGAATAGATGAAAAATTTGTTTTTGCTCAAAATTAAAATTTCCACGTTTCATGACATTCCAGACCTATTTTGGAAAAAAATTGCAACATTTTTTTACCATCGTGGAAAATTATTTTACCACCAAAATAGATGGAAATAAAATTCTTTTTGCACAAATTTAAAATTTCCACGTTTCATGACATTCTAAACACATTTCAGAAGCAAAAAAATTTGAAAATATTACCAACACTTGAAAAATTTTAAAAATTTTTTTAATCACCACTATACGTGCACTCCACGTCAATGAGGAATTGAAATTGTGACAGATGGCAATAATATTTGGAATGTGCACCTGTTAAACTTTTATTGAAAAATGTACAGGGTAGTCATCCCAAGAAATAATTCAGTCATGGTGGACATTTGTAAAGGTATTTACGCAATCTTTCAATATTTGGCACCTGTCATTTAGTATTGAACTTTTATTGTTGGATGAGCAATCTGTATATTTTTTTACCAAAATTTATCAGGTTTTCTTTGTAATAATAGTGATAACTATATTCCGATTATTATTTTCAATGTCATTTCGGAATTATTAATTTTTTAGAGTGACCGAGATGCACAAATAAGGAGGGAAGTTTTGTGCAAACACCTTTACCGATTTTTTTGAAAATGCTTTAGTTTTATATAATTAATTATTTTATCAAAAAAATTAAATACATTGATAAATAAGTGAATAAATATGAGGTTACGTTTTTGAGAATAATTGCAAAATAAAAAAAAATTATACAAAAATTTCATGGTACAAAAAATGGCGTGCTTTATCGGTATCTAAAATATTACTTCATAGTTGGCATATTTTTCAAGATTAAAACTGGCATGGTCAAAGTTTCCTTAAAAAGTAGGGCATTTTTCAATATACCTTAGCAGAACTTCAAAACTGTTCAAAGTACATTATTAAAATCGACGAATGAGTTAGAATAGACATAATACACACATAACTTTTTTCGCTCCTCCATTTCTGAGATATTCGCAGTAAAAGTGAGGGATCAATACATTTGAATCGTATTAGTCTTTTTCTGATTAAAATAAAAAAAAACAAAGGTACAACTCTTCTCTCATTTTTACTTGACTTTTGGTAAGACATCAAATTAAATTACATTTGCCTTATTTATTGTTTAACAACTGATTTTAAAGCAAAATGCCTAAATACGAAATAAATGTATTTTATTTTTCAAATACATTACCACCATTTTCAAGTATATTACCAACAGGTACCAGCTCATGAGCTGATGTAGTACATACACTCAATGACATATTTGTGACAAATGGAACTACAATTTAGGAATCGTATTCTTTAAATAAATAAAATGATAAGAGAAACACAGGGTCTGGTTACACATAATTCATTTATTGTCAATTACATTTTCTTCACTCTAGGCTCTTGACTATATAACTAAATAAGGAACTAATTCGTTGAAGATATTTTATTGCTTCATATGTTCAATTGTACACAAAAAATGATAAATCCATAAAGTGCTATTAAACTTAGGCTTAAATTTTTGAGAACAGAGTAATTTGTCTACTTTGTAGCTTTTTTAACTATCACTCAAAAGCTATACATTTTTAGTATATACACATAATTCGGTTCTTTGTAGACAATCAAATTTCCTAAGTCAACAATTTTTTTAAACAAAATAAGTCAAAAAAACTATTTAAAAATCGAAAATTTTCGATTCTTTCTTTTTCTATTAATGTTTGTGTATAACTTTTCTCCGAGTGGATTTAGGTATAGGCATTCGTTCACAAAAAGGAAAGCTGACGTAATTCCGTTAAAATGGTGATAAAGATTGATTGAGATACAGTCGTTCAGTTACCTACTTTTTTACGATTTTACCACTTTTTACCTTTATACCATGTTATTTTTAATTTTTACATACAGGAAACTTAAAAAAAGCGTGGAAACTGAAAAGAAGCATTTCGCAAACACCTGCACACCCCAGTCGATGATGACAGATGGAAACTTAATAGATGCATGGAAACTTAAAAAAAGCATCTCACAAACACCTACAGCTCCCATCCTGTATTCCCACCCCATGCAGCACTCGCTGCTGACAACAAGCATATCCAATGTCCAACCAGGCGTATGCAGCCGGTTCGGCGGTATATAAAACATTCGAGATTTGGTTCTGACACGTGGTATGGCCGTCCATTGGGCGTGTTCGACAGACGACCAAGCTGCGTGTTGGAACGAACTTCCATGGATGCCCGGAATCGGCAGCAATGCCCATCTTACGCTGGCAAATCAATCAATCAATCAATCAATACAAAAAATATTTTTGGCTTATCAATGATAATGATAAAGGTATTTGTCTAAAATGTTGATATTTATAATATGATCTTAGACATAAAAAAACTTTAATGTTGTATCTACTAATTTATAGTAAAGTTTAACTCTAAATTCGACTGTCATCCACAAATACTGCTAAACAAGCCAAGAGAAGGATACATTCCATCTCCCTCAGTATTATTTGTAAAGACTTATCTCCACTATCAAAACGTATTTACGAAACAGATGGTTAAAACCTCTGATTTAAATAAATTTAAAAACTTATTTATACAACTTAATATTTTATAAATAAATATGTATACACATGTCAAAAATAAATTGTATCATTCTTTTTCATATTAAGGATAATCTAAACATCAAAATTTTCAAAAAATACTTTTCCTTTAAGAACTTGTTAATTACATAATGTGAATTAATAAATGATATATTCGAATAAATAATAAACAACTAATAGATATGTAATTTTCAAAAAATATGTCTTTAAAACAAATATAAATTAGTACATTTGTTCCGAAGGCAGCCGATCAAATTGTGTAGTTTTTCAAAAATCTACGTCTGCGTCGGGACTAGTACCTATTGAATAACAGTTGATGTTTATATTACTTTCAACCTTTACGGGTTGTAAAACTGTAAACGACTTGTCACCAACAGTTTACTTCATTCTCATCTTTTAATTGTTGCGGCTCTAGTACTGACAAATTGCCAAAATCACTATTGTTTAACCAATCCTAAAACATCTTTTAGCTATTGCCTTCTCTTTATTTTTATTGTTTACCTTAATTCTGTTCACATTCTTTCCCTTTTGATAGTTTGAATTGGGTTTCGCTATATTAGCAGGCTTTTTACTTGCGTTGTCAATAATTGTTCTTGCTGCAAAACTTTTTTTTAGGAATATTTACCTCAATATTTGTTTTCATACACATTATTACTGTTAGAAATATTAAAACGCAATGTGTATATAAAAAAAATATAATCTCTTTAAATAAATATCTTGTACTCTGTTCAACACTAGAAATCTAAAATTACAGTAGTTAGTCCTCGTAAAGATTTTTTAAATTAACTTTAATTTTAATATTTTTCAAATCAATATATTTTATGTGACTAATTATACATATTCTTTTATTATACATATTAACTGTACAACAATTAAGCCAGGTCCTAATTGAAACTTGAACAATAATGATTGCAAATGAACCTGAGGAGGCGTGCATATTTATTTATCGTTTTTTAACGCAGTGAACGGTATATGAACTTTAAAATTGGCGTCAGGTACATAAATTGGCTCATTATTTAGGGATTCATAGGACAAAGCGGCTACCCTATTCTGGAAAACTTTCTTTTATTTCATTACATAACCTATTTGAAAACAAAAAAAAGTTTTGATTAGCTAATTAATTAAGGTTTTGATTAATTTTACTCCACGAAAAATGTACCAACGTTTACGAATAATAATATCTTCTGTTTATTTTTCTGCAGCCAATAAAATTTTGGCAAAAGACAGGTCTCTTCGCGATAATCTTTTTGCTTGAAAAGATACAATAAAATGTTTCGGATAACAATTGTAGACAATAAAGTTATCTATTGAACTACTTGAATTGTTTATTGCTATTTCTCCAATAAACGCGGAGAAGAGTGGCACGCGAAATAATTATTTATAATAATTAAACTACTCAACTTATCAACACGAAATTCAAAGTGGTTTTATTTAATTAGTAGACGAGGCGATTTAAAAAAAAACAATAATATTTACAAAATAACTACTTTCTGAACAAAAACTGATTTTTGCAAGGAAAAAAAATTGAATTATTTTTTACGATTACTTTAATTTCACTTCACTACGTGGATAAGGAGGTAAAATTGTGCCCAATTGAGATTTAAACGGGTCAATAGATAACTTAATTATCTACAATTTTTATTTGAAACATT
The DNA here is from genome assembly GCA_963583905.1 of Stenurella melanura. NCBI lineage: Eukaryota > Metazoa > Arthropoda > Insecta > Coleoptera > Cerambycidae > Stenurella > Stenurella melanura. Next base: position 18,865,585 of record OY757309.1, read on the forward strand.
CATTTGTATCTTCCCACTATACTTCCACTCCACTACGTGGATATGGAACTGAAAATATGACAGATGGCAATAATATTTGACATATAGTTAACGCTCTTGACAAGGAAGACACCTGTTATAACAGGATGGTCATCCTAAAAAATAATTGAACCATGTTGTAAAGGTATTTACGAAAGCCTTCCATATTTGGCACCTTTTATTTAACATTGAATTTTTGCTATCGGATGACCACTCTGTATATTTTTTTGACCAAAAGTTACCAAGTTTTCTTTGTAATAATATCTTCCGATTATTATTCTCATATGTGGTTTCGCAGTTAATAATTTTTTAGAGTGGCCGCCGGGTATACATAAAGAGGGAAGTTCTGTGTAAATACCTTTACCGATTTTTTTATACGGAATTTAAATACTTTATCTTTAAAACTCTGTAAAACTGAAGAGTATAAAAATTAATTTTATCACTGTAGATCTCCGAAATGATGCATTTCTAATCCTATATAATGGAATCTTTTTGTTTATTTTTCGCCAAAGAATTAAAAATATTTCTTCAATCGAATAATACAACTCCCTGTATTTACAAATATATAATGCATTGTTCTGTGATATGGCTACTAAATTATTTAGAAACATTTCAGCTGGTAGGAGCTTAAGGGATTTTCGATAATAAATCCATCTGTGCAATAAATGTCGGCTAGTAAGGACTTCATGGGTTTCCCAAAATATTACGTTCAGTACATAAAATTATATAATTTACATTTATTTGACAGAATCCTAACCGAAAAATATTTAATATTTATTGTATTTCCATAATATTGACGTAATTTTTATAAAGCCTGGTATCTATATAGTGTATTACATCTTTTTGGTGAAATACGAAAAGAAACCGGAGATCTGTTTCGATAAAAATGTATATAAAACATACTTGCGCTTCATAAATAAATGTAATTTAAAACTCGAAAAACATCCTAAATGTCAGAAAACCAACAAATATGCTCTGTTCTAAACATCTTTAATGCAACTTACTGTAGTATTTTTTATATAAACAAAAAAATAATGTTTCTGTTAAATTTTGTCTGTTTAAATATTTTCTCAATACCAATACATTGAAAACTATATTGTCTGAAAACTATCTCTAGCACAGAAGGTGCTATAAACAGTCTATAAATGTGGTATATTCCTAGCATATATTTAATATACTCATAAACATCACGCATAATAAGAATTTGGATTAAGTCTTTTGAATGTTTGGTTAATAATCTTATGTCGAAATAATTTAGCGAAATCGGAAAATGTTAAAATGTTTAACAAATTTCGCATCCACCTTAAAAAACGCATATTTTTAAAATTCTTTCAGTCTTTATGTATTACTTTTTGTCAGTCTACTACCTACTTATTTTTAATAAGAAAAAGTAGCTCGAATGTTATACAAACCTGTTTTACACGTCTATTGCCCTAATATTTGAGATCGAAATCTTCATTAGTGAATCAAACGTTAGAGTATTTTTTGCATCAAAATAAGGAACCTGAAGGAACCATCAGGAACCTTGAAAATAGGTGCATGTGGGGAAAAATATACCTACTCTAAGCAACTTTTGTAATATGAACAATTTACGAGAAGACACTGATTTTACAGATATTTACATTTCATATAATTTTTTTAAGTAAGAAAAATGCCATAACTTTTTTAAAATAAGTTTTAGATAGGTGCATTATTATTTGTTGAGGCACCTATATATTTTCATGTAAAATTTGAGAAAATATTATTTTTAGCAGTTGATCAAATAAAGTTAATAAAACAGTTATTCACAAAATTTTAAATCAGTTTATTTAAAAAATGTTATGGCGAGTCTTATTAAGAAAATTTTAATATTTAAGTTGAAATATCTCGAAAACCGCTGATTTTTCGAAAATTGTTCAGATTATGCCATGCATGTGTATGCTTTAATTTGTAGAGAGATCGTTATTATTAAAAACTGAAGTTACTTACATATTCTGGTCATAGCTAAGTACATAATTCAAATATCTCTTTTAGTTATCAATAAAATAGCAGCAGGAGTTTTAAGGGAGACACCCTATATATTTACATAAAACTTCTTCTGTATTTCCGTAGATAAGTGACATATTATGCAACTTATAGTAAAAGTTAATGATTTCAATTCACTTGTACACAGTGGCAGTATCTGAACGAATAATATGTAAGAAATAGAAATACAAATTTCAAAAGTGAACATTCGCTAAACATTGTGTCGTAAGTCTTAATTTTTTTAGTTATGGAGCACCGCTTCAAAAAAAATTGAAAAAACTCGAAAATAAACTACTCATAGCAGTACATTTTTGGCAAAAAGTTTATGTACTCGAATCATTATTTTCATGAATAAATAATTATATTTTTTTTTATTTTCATTCGAAAGGAGCCATAGAATCGGCACATTCCTTTCCCAAGATGTATTCAAATTACATCCACGTACTCAATTCTCCTAATAATTAGCATATAGCTTGCAAACATAAAAAATGAGAACGAAAATTATATTTATTGGTGTACATATGTTACTAATATATGATTCAAATGTGCTGATCCCTCACTTTAACCGCGAATATCTCAGAAACGGAGGAGCGGAAAAAATTGGAAAAATTATGTGTTATATCTCAATTTTAAATCATTCACTGATTTGAATGATGTACATTGAACAGTTTTGAAGTTCTGCTAAGTTATATTGAAAAATGTCCTACTATTTAAGGAAATTCTGACTGTCAGTTTTAAACCCATTATATCTTGAAAAATATGCCTACTATGTAAATAATACTTTAGGTACCATTAAAGTGCGGCATTTTTTGTATGAGGAAATTTTTTCATAATTTTTTATTCTAAAATTTTGCAGTTGTTCTCAAAAACGTGATCTCATATTAATTCGATTAATTATCAATATACGCATACCAAATATTAAGTCAACATATTAATTTTATTTTGTTAATATCTTTAATAATGGAGTGAGAGTGAAAAACATAATTAAAACATGGTACATGTATAACAACATTTGGAACTAGATTACATTTTGAGATGATTCTGTTGAAGGATTGAGGTAAAAATAAGTAAAGAGCTCAGAAACTTAGAATTGGGTGTATGTGTTAGAAGCCAGGCCTCAATTTTTTTTATAACGTTTGTCACTCCGCATAACCTGTTCTCAAAAAGTTTTGGACTACCTTCATTATTACCTCGGAGTAGACGAGTTCAATTATATTTTTTCAATTCTGTGAGCAATTATTTCCACTCACTAGAGTGTAAATATAATATCGATATGTTTTCATTTAAATAAACTTGGATAGAAAATTTGGATGAAGAAGTAATGATTCCTCGGGCAGCGGATTTTTGTTTTCAATCAAAGATGTGAAACCGAAATAAATTATTTTAAACTATTTGGACGCATATGAGTCATATTTTGGTTTCCAAATAAGCTTTTTAGAAGTGTCTTAATAGTTTTTGAAAATAAAATTGACATATCACCTAATATATGTGAAGTTCGTTGAAACCTGAAAGATAAACTGTATATTAATTAGTTTCGATATTTTGCAAGTCGTATTTTTTTGTGCTTCATCAAAAAACTTAACAAAACGTGGCTCCTAATTACAAGTATTCTGCCTTACATCAAATTAAGGATCATAATGCATTTGTAATTTTTCTATAATTCTTTATCATTTGGGCATTTAACATGTTCAATGAGATATTGAATATTTAACAGATTATTTATGTGCATACAATAATATATTTACATTTATTTTGAAAATAAAATCTTATGTCATTAACAAACATTTTTCACTTAGTGAAAATTTCACTTTCATTGAAACCAAAGTGCGGCTCAAGATTTCTTTAAGAAACCTGCGTAATACGTACTTTGCTTTCAGTTTAAAAAAGGACTCAGTGTTCCAAGTATTTCTTATTATTAAACAGACTATACAAGTCCCTAGGTAAAATTTTATTACGGTCTCCCAGTTAAATTCCATAAAAATAGCGCGGAAATGATACCGAATATCTAGAGTTTACTTTGAATGATTCACCTTCACGATGTTAGTTATTTTCAATATTTAGAACACATTTCACATTTATTGAAATGAATATAGATTATATGCACTTTCTATATTATTTCGTGTTTTTATATTTTAGCATTAAATGGTAAATGGTAATGATAAAATACTAATTCTAAAGTTTTCTTCCATGCTTCTTAGCTTTCAAGTTATTATATTTAATAAAAAGTGGTAAAAGCCATATATATATGCTTAATTATATTTAATTCGTTGTTATGAAAGAAGTTTCGATGTGTTGTGAATTAATGCTGATCTGTGTGTCGATTTAATATATTGTTTTGTATCTGTGCCAATAAAACTAATTTTATTAATAGCTTATTTACCTGTTTTAAATGTATTGCTCTGTAAATTGTTAATATGATTTAAAAATGTTGTTGACTGTGACAGTACTTAGCAAGCTTGTGAAAACGTCGTCAGTACCATTACATGAAGTTAAAATATTCGACAGGAAAAATTTTACAGGTTATTCTATGATCATAGATAAGAAAGAAATGGACATAACATAACTCTGAGAGTTTCTCTCTGATATTCTTATTTATCCTTCACATTTTTAAAGATAATTTATTCGAATTCAGCAAATAAAACGCTTATAGGAGTACCTATGGGATATTCTTATTACTTTAAGTAATAATTTCCAAGACCTTAGTTTTTTCAAAATAATGAGTTTTACTATTAGAATTTTAAATAATACAATTTCAGCTAAAAATAACTATATTGACCATAGTAAGAATTTAGCCAAGCTGTATTTTGCCAAATATCGCCCAAGGAGCACGAGATGTCAAAAAAATGCAACAGGCCAAAAAGTTAAATGATAAAAAGGAAAGTCTTTTTGTGAAAGGACAGTTAGTATCGACGTAAAAAAAGTTCGCAGGCCAAAGGGGTCCTGTTTCCCAAAAAAATATCATCCTGTAGATTATTTCGAATGGTAATAAAAATATTTGGTGGGAAGTCCAAAAAGTGTTTTTTATATCGAATTTAATTTAATTATCTTTAAACCGTAATACTGAAGAGAATAAAAATTAATTTTATCACTAGATCTCCGAAGTGAAGCGCTTCTAAATCTGTTATAGGATCTTTTTTCTTATTTTTCTTATTTTTCGAAAAACATTTAAAAATATTTTGTCCATCGAATAATACAACTCCCTGGATATAATTTCAACTTAAATATTAAAACTTTCTTAATAAATTAACTAAATTTAAACTATCTACATAATTGTTTTCTTAACTTTATTACAATCAATTGTTGATATTTGAAAAAATGCCAAAAACAATGTCGTCTTCGTCGAGATAGCTTTAAAGAATATAGTTTTCAATGTATCGGTATTGGTATTCAGAAAATATTTAAAGAAGCAATATTTAAAAGCAAGGAGGTGGTGGGTTCTTTCGTTTAACTTGATCGCGAAAATAAAACGTTATTTGAGCCAATGCCTTTTTATATTTGTTTTTAGTTCAAGTTCAACATAACATTTAAATAAAACTTAGATAAAACATACTACAGTAAATTGAATCAAAGATCTCTCTAACATAGCATGCATAGCATTTGTTGGTTATCTGATATTTTGGACGTTTTTCGAGCTTTCAATGACATCTCATTATGAAGCGCGAGTATGTAATAATAACTTTTTATTTTCATGATCAAGAGGTTAGGTTTCATAAAAGTAACGTCAATATTATGGAATTACAATTAAGATTAAATATCTTTCCGGTAAGTTTAAGTCAAATAAATGTATTATTGTGGGAAATCCATTAAGTCCTTACTAGCCGATATTTATTGCACAACAATAAGTTACATCTTTTTATTTTCATAGATAATTTTGTATCAACATGAGTAATATATGCAGCTTGTAGAAAAAATTAATGTTTTCAATTCACTTTTACGATTTTTTGTGTTAACAATTTATATTTCAGGGAATAATAAAATAAACAACCAATATCTCTTCCTCAGTGGCAATAACTGAATGAATAATACGTAAGAAATAGAAATACGTTTCAATAGTGAACGCCACTGAACGTTGCATTCTTAAGTCTTTATTTTTTTAATTAAGGAGCACCGCTTCTAAAAATTAAAAAAAAAACGACAATAAACTGCTCATAGCAGAACATTTTTGGTAAAAAAAATTGTGTACACGAATCGTTATTTTCATGAATAAATAATTATTTTAATACATTTTTTACTTCCCTCGCATACCGAACGGAAGTATTGTATTCGAAAAAAAATCACCCTCCGAGATTTTTCCGGATTTTAACGTCTGTCTGTTGGTGCATTAACTACAAAACTACTTGACTGAGAACAGTCAAATTTGGTAGGTAGCTGACGCTACTGTCAGCGAAGAAATGGTTATACTTTCACTGGACCATCTAAAGGGAATAAATAATGAAAACAATTTTTTTTGCTAAAATTTTAAATTTCCACGTTTCATGACATTCTAAACCTATTTCAGAAAAAAAAAATTGAAAATTTTTTTACCAACATTTAAAAAAAAATTTTATGGCTAAAATATATGGAATTTTTTTTTCTTTGTTCAAATTTAAAATTTACACACTTCATGGTATTCTAAACCTATTAAAAAAAATAATATATTTTTTGAAAAAAAAAATTTGTTGAAAATTTTATTATACTTATAGAAAAAAATTTGGAAATTTTCAAAATTTTTTATAAAATGAGTGATGGAAAAAATGTTTGCCCAAATTTAAAATTTTTACGTTTTGTGACATTCTAACCTATTTTAAAAAAATGTTTTGAATATTTTGTACAAAATGGATGATGGGTAAAAAATTGTATTACTCAAGTTTAAAATTTCCACGTTTCATGACATTTCAAAAAATAAATTTTAGAAAATAAAAAAATTGTGAACATTTTTTTTAAAATAATATCTAAATATATTTCAAGAAAGAAATTTGTTTTGAAAATTTGTTTTTTATTATTTTACCACCACAATACAATAGATGATGGAAAACATTGTTTTCTTCAATTCTAAAATTTCCACGTTTCATTATATTCTTAACCTATTTCAATATAAAAATATTTTGAAAATAGAAAGAATTCCCACCATTATACAGTAGACAATGGAAAAAAGTTATCAGTTTTTCTCTGTAATGATAGGGCTAACTACATGGCGATTATAATTCTCATATGTTATAAACCTACATTTTTACTTTAAGAACCTCTACATTCGTGTTCGATCGCAGAAATTATACCGACTTTCCTGATTTTCATTTTTTCGTAATCTTCTTAAGAATACGATTATAATATTTTGGGTTTAAAGCAGTAAGTTAGTTCCTTTGAGGTTTGTTAGTTTTGAGGTTAAATTTAATTATTCTGAAATTGGATTTAAACAAATCGACAAATAACTTTATGTTTACAGCTTTATCCGAATATTTTTTATGTGTTTTCAAAAACCTGTTTTTTTAAAATTTTCTCGACTAACAAAATAAACAGAAGATATTTGTATTCGCCAGGCTAGGTACTTATTCAGATTTATACAGCCTACCGATAAAAAAACAGCAACTATCTGCCTCAAAAAGGTTAGAACGCGTCAGCATTTGGAAGCGGAAGAGAATTTTACGTGATAACTGATGACCCACACATTTTTAAATATTCTAAGCAGCGCCCAACTCAGCATACTGTAATCCTGTAAACCCGATACATTTTTTAAAAACACTTAATAAATGGCCATTCTGGCGTTCGCGATGTTGCCAATATTTGGATGTAATAGCGTATAATACATCATACTAAAATTACTATATATAGACGGATGTATCAACGCACTAACTATTATACAAATGAAGTCGATAGCAGCGCCACTGATATATAGTGGAACTAAAAATTTAATTTGCGGGTGTAGACGTAACTTTTTGACCTCCACACAAAAATTTGAGTATAAGTTTCTGGTGGCATCTATAAGCTTATAAAGTTGAAAACAAGGCAAAACGCTGTCACCTCCGAAATCGGATGTAGCAGCGTTATATATGAGGTGACAGCGTGTAGCTAGTACCTACTTTGGATATGACAACGTACTCTGCATACGTATATATATATATATATATATATATATATATATATATATATATATATATATATATACATTTGTTTAACCGTTTATACAGACCAATTTTGGATATTTCACTTACGTACACAGACCAAAAGTGACGAAGTCAGACCAGTTTCTTGGCTTGAAATCGTTTTACCATATTTTTCATAAATAGGTGACTGGAGGGTGCAGAGGACGAAATTTGAAGTGGGCCTGGTTAGACAGTAAAATATATAATTATATATAAATTTAGTTCAGGATTTCTAAGCTTTGGCGCTCGCGTCTCATTTCTGTATATTGTATAATCGTTCATATGACCATTATGTTTTACTGATCTTCCCAGACCATAGATATGGCAACCTCCAAATATTATGTTTGTAAATAGATATTTAAAACTTAGAAGTGAAATCAAATGCGGTGTAGAATCTTAGAGTTTATTTATAAATTTTTATTTTTTTGAAAGTAGGTATTAACAAAAATAATATATAGCATACATGTAAAGCTTCTCACTAGTTTTCACTAAAATAAAAAAGAGGTTCCTGTATTTATTATGAATCATAAAAGTAAATCTAATAAAGATGTATATCGTTTGACTGTGAAAACCATAAAAGCTATAAAAAATCTAATAATACATCCCCTTACAAAATTGATAAACGAATGTCTCTTGGAGGGCACATTCCCAAACATATTAAAAGTGGCAATAGTTACACCCATTTTTAAGAATGGCGATATGGATGGCCTTACCAATAACTATCGGCCAATATCAATTCTTCCGGTATTCTCAAAAATATTGAAAAAATGCTTGTACACTCGATTAATTACATATTTTTAATCAAATAATCTCTTTCTTGAATGTCCACATGGCTACCGAAAGAACCGCAACCCTACTAGCACAATATTGGCCTTAATATAATGTCCTCGACGCATATGAAAATCATGAATTCAATGATGCAATTTTCTTAGACCTTGGTAAGGGTTTTGACTGTGTTTCACATGACATTTTAATTGAAAAATGACAAAAATATAAAATTTACGTTAATAGTATAAAAATATTGGAATCTTATTTATATTATAGTAGTCAGAGCGTTAAATTTAACAACATAACATCAAGTAAAGAAATATTAAAGACCGGTGCACCTCAGGGCTCCATATTAGGACCGTTACTGTTTTTGATTTACATTAATGATGTCCTTGGCAAAAAAATGTCTCACGTATATTCTGTACGCAGATGACATTACAATCTCCATTAAATCAGATAATTTAAATAATGTTGAAGTGAATAAAGCGAAATTCAGTCAAAAGTTGAACAATGGTTTGCGTCTAATAATCTAGTTTGTAATAAAACAATATCACAAGATATGATGTTGACGTTACGCAATTTCGACATTTCTACTGATGTAATATCTACTGTACAATTTTTAGGTGTTTATTTGGATCTACATTTGAGGTGAAATATACACATTGACATTTGTCGAAAATTGAGTAGTAGAGTTTTCGTTATTCGTAACCTTTCGGGTACCGTGTCTACAGATACGTTGAGATCAGCTTATTTTGCATCCTCATTCAATAATGTGTTATGCTATAATAGTGTGGGGAGATGCTGCAGATTTTAATCAAGTGTTTGCTATACAGAGAAAATTAATTAGAATTATAGCATGCTTAGGATATACTGAAGATTGCAAACATGCTTTTATTAAATTTGGTATGGTAACATTACCTTCTCTGTATGGTTTGGAATGTTTAACATATATTAAATCAAATTCAAATGGCTACCCTACCTATGTGAACCAACACGGTTATAATACCAGAACTAAAAATAATATCATTACTCCATATTATTTATAGATTAAAGAAGTCACAGAATGGACCAAATTATTTAGCAATTCAAATGTTTAATAAACTACCATCCAACATAAAAAACATTGATAACCTAAAAAAAATTCGAATGATAATTAAAAATTTCTCAAGGCATTCTATCACTACATGTTTTTTTTACTACGATTTTTTAGATATTGAATGTACTTAGTATCAGTATTCGTTTGTAAAAATCTGTTATAGGTATACTGTGTTTTTACGTTCGTTTACATATGTTTAATTTTTGTTCATATTTTTTTATAATTTGTACAATGTAACTTTACCTGACCTGTTGACTTGCGTAAGTACTCCTATACATCAACACTAATAATTTATTATTATTATTATTATTATTATTTCTAAGGGGTCTAGAGAGATTTAATTTGAAAATGAGATATTACCTAAAATAGCCAAATGAAATATCAGTTTGGTATACAGTATGTCTCATTTTTCATGACCCCCCCATATCACAGCTCCTTTACCCACACAGCACGACATCCCTAGGATATCCTCATTTGGTCCCAATCGAGGACAACATTCCTCAGGATATCCTTAGGATATCCCAATAAAATATATACAACCTGAGAATATCCCAGATGGGGATATCCTAGACAAATCCTGGCAGGATGTCCTAGTAATATCCTGCAAAGATATTAAAAGCCTAACAAAATATTCCTTGTGGGAATATCCTGGGCAAGTCCTAGAGTCGTCCTATTATAGGTATTATTATTTAGAAGATTTCAACAACAAAAATAATGAAAAGTATATATATTATTTTAAGGCTATTTGTTTATACTGTCTTTTATTGGTTTGTAAAATTTGCTTCAAAAACTTATTGGTTTGTTCTATTTGATAATCCCCTCCAGTACAAATAATTCATTAAAAATGTATATCTTATTTAAATAGTAGTTATTTATAATTGGGTTTTAATACATTTACTGTGTTTTGAATTGGCTGCCATTTCCTGGCAAGTCGAAAGTTCTAAGAAATCCGCCGGGCGTCGAATGGCGTCGATGTCTTTTCCTCGTTCATTTTAAAGTTCTTTCGACAAATAAGATTACGTTAAATATTTCATAAATATAATGCTGCTATGTTATATCTTTGTATTTATTATATTATCTAAAAGGGGAAAATGTGATTGGTTATTGTCCGCAGATCTTATTGTTAGATTACGTATCTAACAATAACATCTGCGGACAATCCTTTATATTTTTCTGAATAATTTTTTTTTAAATTCATTACAAACTTTTCAGCACGCTATGATTTTTTAAAGTTGTATATGTCATCCCTTATAACTTCTAACCGCCCTAAACTCTGTTGATTTTAATAATACCAAAAAACGGCAAGAGATCATTTTGTGTAATATTTCATGCTTTTACAATTTTTATTTGAAACTTTTTTACTATCTTTTACACATTTTGAGTAATTTTGAAAAAACGCTTTGTGTTATATTCTTTTTCACCCCTTCTCGGGGTTGAAAAAAAAAATTTCTTTCATTAACCGTGTTCAAATACTTCAAAGTAACATATCAAAATTTTGATATGTCGACCTATTTCATTAGACTATATATAACCTCTACTAGTTTGGTAGATTTACTTTTAAAGCGATATAAGCCAATTGATAGATACAAATATGTGTATGGAGTTGTACATATATGTATCACATTTTTTATTAGTCATTTTACCTTTGCCATTATATAAACTTGTATTCCTTTGTCTTCGCTTATTGGCGCAGTTTAAAAGTAATGATCTTATAAAATAATATGTATTTTTTGCAGTCATTCAATAAACCCTAAAAGAACTATGGATGTCCTATATAAAGTCCTATCAATGTCCTCAGGTTGTTCATAGTAAAACTCAGGCATAACCCATATAAGAGCTGATGATGTCCTGTACACACCCGACTGATGTCCTGAGGACGTCTTCAGCAAAGCCCGAACTGTCCCATTTGGATATCCTACACGGACATCCTAAGGTGATAATGGGATTTTCCCAGGATATCCCATATGTCCTGAAAAGTTGTCCCCAGTATGTTCTGAGGATGTCCTTGTGCTGTATGGGTATTAGCAATGTGATTTTTTTTAAATTTGGGTGGAAGATACTTACCCATCAGAAGATTGTGTAACGGTAAAATATTTAAAAATCACCAGCGGCGTCCATCGTTATGAAGAAAAATGTACCTAATATTTCAAAGAAAGATGTTAGGCAATGTTTTAACTGTAAAACAATCTCAAAACCTTATTCGTTGTTATTAAAAAATAATTAACATTAATAATTCAATAAAAAAATAAAATGTTCTTCTTTAAAGTACCAATTATTAGGCGTAACTTTATCTTCGGACGTAATTAAGCAGAAGAGAGTCGTTCCATTTAGAATTAATCATGTCATGTGTTGAACACACTGCGATTTAATTATCTATGTAAATTTTATTATATATTGAAATCGTTCATGAATGAAATTTGTCTAAAATTGATTTTTTTTAAATTTCCAAGTTAATGATTCTTTGACTTTGACTGTTAAGTAAACTGACTGACGTCACGTGATTAATTCTAAATGGAAAATCTGTTTTCCTCCAGCTTAATTAACTCCTAAGTCCGAAAATAAAGTCATGACTGTAATAGTTGGTACCCTAAAAACAGAAGTTTTATTTTTCTATTACGTGATCACCAAGTACACTATCTTATTGAAATACGGTTATAGTGAGTTCTCGAGAACAATGAATAAAATTATGAGGTTGCTTTACAGATAAAATTTTGCCTAATATCTTTTTTGGAAAATTAGGTATATTTTTCTTAATAAGGACGGACGCCACTGTTGAATTTTTAAATATATTACCGTGACACAATCTCTTGATGGGTAAGCACCTTCCACCCAAATTTTAAAAAAATCGCATTATTAATAAGAATGCTGTGATATGGCAGTCATGAATAGTGAGATATACTGTATAGCACAGAAAGAATTTTTTTTTTTTGTAGGAACTTATTTATTTTAGTTAGTGAAGACTTTGTTTAAAAATAAATTTGCATTATTAAAACAAAAGTAAAAGAACAAACAATATTTCACTTATTGCGACCCATACAGCACAAGGACATCCTCAGAACATACTGGGGACAACTGTTCAGGACATATGGGATATCCTGGGAAGATCCCATTATCACCTTAGGATGTCCATAGGATATCCAAATGAGACAGTTCGGGCTTTGCTGATGACGTCCTCAGGACATCAGTACGGGTGTGTACAGGACATCATCAGCTCTTATATGGGTTATGCCTGGGCTTTACTATGAACAACCTGAGGACATTGATTGCACTTTATATAGGACATCCCCAGTTCTTTTAGGGTTTATTGGATATTTCTAAAGACAACAAAAAATAACTATTATTTTATAAGATCATTACTTTTAAACTGAGCCAATAAGCTAAGACAAAGGAATACAAGTTTATATAATGGCAGAGGTAAAATGACTAATAAAAATGTGATACATAGGTATATGTTCAACTCCATTCACATATTTGTATCTATCAATTGGCTCATATCGCTTTAAAAGTAAATCTACCAAACTAATAGAGGTTATATTATATAGTCCAATGAAACAGGTCGACAAATTAAAATTTTAAAGTAAATACTTGAATTTTTGATATGTTACTTTGAAGTATTTGAACACGATTAATGAAAGAATTCTTTTTAAACTCTGAGAAGGGGTGAAAAAAAATATAACGAAGCGTTTTTTCAAAATTACTCAAAATGTGTAAAAGACAGTAAAAAAGTTTCAAATAAAAATTGTAAAAGCATGAAATATTACATAAAAATGATCTCTTGCCCTTTTTTGGCATTATTAAAATCAACTGAGTTTAGTGTGGTTAGAAGTTATAAGGGATGATATGTACAACTTTAAAAAATCATAACGTGCTGAAAAGTTATAATGAATAAAAAAAAATCTATTCACTCAGAAAAACATAAAAGTACGTATCTGACAATAACATCTATGGACAATAACCAATCACATTTTTCCATTTTAGATATTATAATAAATACAAAGATATAACATAGCAGCATTATGTTTATGAAAAAATTAACGTAATCTTATTTGTCGAACGAACTTTAAAATGAACGTGGAAAAGACATCGACGCCAGGCGGATTTCTTAGAACTCTCGACTTGTCACAAAAAGGCGGCTAATTCAAAACACAGTAAATGTATTAAAACCAAATTATAAATAACTGCTATTTAAATAAGATATATTTTTAATATATTTTTAACGAATTATTTGTACTGGAGGGGACTATCAAACAGAACAAACAAATAAGTTTTTAGAAGCTAATTTTACAAACAAATAAGAGACACTATAAATAAATAGCCTCAAAATAATATATATACTTTTCATTATTTTTCTTGTTAAAATCTCCTAAATAATAATACCTGTACGACTCTAGGGCTTGCTCAGGATATTACCACAGTGGATATTTTCTTAGGCTTTTAATATCTCTGCAGGATATTACTAGGACATCCTGCCAGGATTTGTCTAGGATATCCCCATTTGGGATATTCTCAGGTTATATATATTTTATTTGGATATCCTAAGGATATCCTGAGGAATGTTGTCCTCGATTGGGATATACGGGACCAAATGAGGATATCCTAGGGATGTCATGTGCTGTGTGGGGATAGTTGTTGAACACTAAAGTTTCAATCCGAACCCAATCGCTTTATTTAAAAAGATCCGAATATTTTTGTATGATGTTTAAACATTTATTTTTCTTTGATGCAAGGCTGTTTTCAATATTATTTAAAAAAAATGTAGTTGCAAGTTTCTTCTGCTTTGGTAACCACCTCATACGACCTGTCTTCTTAGCCGAGTTCCCTTTGTCCTATGAACCATTAGATACATTTTTTATTTTTTTTACTAAAGCCAGCTTCTGCAGTATTGGCAGAAGAATCCGCAGGTCTAGCTTCAAAATTATAAAATCAGTCTGGTCGTTGAGTTTTTGACTTCTCTACAGATTCTTCACAATTTTTCACTCTTGTAAAATTTTCGAGTATTATTCGAGATATAGCTGTTTGAGTTCTTCTAAAAAGGGGTGGAGGGGTAACAAAAAGTAAATATAAATCCAAAAAAATTATGGTGAATGTATAATTAAAATAGAAGACTTTTTTTTTTTATTTATGACTTTTTCCAAAAGTGTACTTTGTCCAAGTTTTTCCGGAAAAGCACGCATAAAAGACCCTCATCGGAAAATGGAAAATCTCGTAAACCATGAAATTTAAAAATTTGGAAAAATTCAGACGTATCGGTTAATATATTCTTTAAAATGGGTGTTACTTGTAATTTTTTAGTAACGTGCGTACTTTCCGAGTTTTCAACAGTTTTTCACATTCAAAAACGTGTTTTTGATCGTACCTCTAACTACACTAATGTTTTACTCCTAGTTAGCATTCATTCCTTTGTTTTTTCTAGTAGATTCAATATTTTTTTACCTCGAGTTGACATGTTCTCAATGCTACACATACGAAGTACTTTTGAAAAATGGTAAATATTCGTTGTTGCTTTATTGAACGAGGGTACTGTCTGCTTATAGCAGTACGAAAATACTTTCCATAATTAATAAATTCGGCAACATCGTAAGGAATGTGTACGTTAGTAAAATAACAAAAATATATACACCTGGCACAAATAGGCGGTTCTTTATAAGTGGCTCGATAACAACAGTGAAATATATAAAAATATAATTTTTCATATTCTTCTACCCCTCTAGTACTGTTACAGTTTATTTTGTTAATATAAACAATAAATGGCTATATATACACTGGAAAAATAAAGATATCACGATGGTCTGTGGTGGCCTGTAAGATATAGGTGGCTTGGTAACGTCGGTTGAACGTGTATATATATATATATATATATATATATATATATATATATATATATATATATTTGATATACTGAAAGTTTTAGCTTTTTAACTAAGAGTATTCTTGTTTATAACACGTTCTGCAATCGCGGAACCGATAGAACAGTTCAGCTATTCATGTTACTAAGCTAAAAAGTTTTATCTTGGAATTAAAGGCATATATGACTTATTTTTAGTACAATGCAATTAGGACATCTTGAATTATAAATATACTGTTATGAGTACATACTTAGGACAAACAATATAAGAGATTTTCGCCTTCTTATTGCATATCGGCCATTTTTAACTAGAAATTAGTTAGAATACATGCAGATGGGACAGAAAATGTAATAACCTGAAAAATGCAATTTTTGCAGATAGGACGTTTTTCCTTAGGACGGCAGAATATTAAAAAATCACTGATAAAGACTGTTAATAAAGTTGGTAGAAAAGCATGACGTGATTAAGAACAATATAAATAAACGTTATCTTCATTATTTAATTGGTACATTTTTATTAAAATCTAAGTTTCAACAGTATTATAAATAATAACCCAGCAAATATTAAAGTCGCTGGTAATGCTTCCCAAATGTTAATATTTGTATAACTTTACAACAATATGTTATTAAGAAGTTCAAACAGGCGTACCATTCAAAACTTAGTGCTTTCGCTTATCACCAATTCATAAATCAGGTTACTTGGGTAAGGAAATCATAATATGTATATACAGGGTGTAATTAGTTTCATGTTATTAAAAAAAACTGCTAATAGAGACCGACTAGACAAACAAAAAATCTATGACTTTTTTCTCTAGGGGCATTTTGAAAAAAACTGACCTAGGTTTAAAATTTGAATATTAAGGTAGGAATCATTTGAGAACCACTGTTTTTCAGGGTCAATGGATGTTGTGTGAATGAATATTAGAAATAATAAAAAAACTGTAATACCCGACTTGTGTTCCCGCCGGAAGAAATGCGACGGCACTTTAATGGGATTACTTGTACCAAACTTTTTATACCACTAATCATGAACGTGTAAATAATTCCTTCTCTTTCGGCACAACGCAAGCATAGCATAGCCGCAGGGGTTTAAATAGGATTTGTTCACATATGTTTTTTAATTTGGAACAAAGTTATTGTGTAGCTTTTATTGTCATTTATAAGAATTTATAAAATTTAAAAGTGGTTTATATTAACATTTGTAACATATGTTGTGTTAAAAGTTAAAAAATTAGTAATTATTTTATTAAATTGGAAAACGAACAGTTAGACGTCCGAGATACGATAACAGAAAATAGTTGTGTATTTTAAGTGAGGAAAAAATCAAATTTTTTTAACGAATTAAGCACATAATTTTTCCCAATCAGGTATCGAAAACTAAAAATCGAGTCTTTGGTCTCTATGAAAATCAATGTAAACAATAATAAACAGATCAAAACAAATCAGCGAATACTAATAATAATAATAATAATAATAATCATACCTTTAATGCCCAATAGGTAACACCCAATAATTGAACAATCCTTTTGCATTATTCACAAAAATTGTTCGAAATGAGCTCCATCTCCATGTATACACATTTCGGCACGGCGAACTAAGGACATACGCACTCCGTTCAATACATTTGGTAAATTAGGATCATTTTTTATAGTTTCTATGCACATTAAAATATGTTGTTGCAATTGTTCTAAAATGTCAATTGGATCACGGTAAGCCAGAGATTTGAAATGCCCCTAAAAATAAAAATCCATTGGATTTAAGTTGGGCGATCTAGCAGGCCATGGTACTGGTCTGCCACGTCCAATCCATCATCGAGGAAACTTTCTTTTCAAAAAATTTCGAACAGCCAGACTAAAATGGACTAGCGCGCCATCGTGCAAATACCACATTCTTCTGCGTGTAGCCAAGGGTACATCTTCCAGCAAATTTGGCAATGTATAGGTCCAATTATTTCATTACCGCAAATTCCTGCCCACAAATTAACGCTGAACTGTCGTTGAAAATGCGCCCTTCTTATTACACGTGGATTTTTGTCTGCCCAATAGTGCATATTTTTAAAATTAAACACTCCATTTCTGGTAAAACACGACTCATCGGAGAAACACAGAACGTTTAAAAAATCCTCATTTGCCGCGTGTTTTCTTAAAATCTACCTACAAAATTGCATTTGCTCTTCAAAATCTTGAGGATCTAGTGCTTGGACATGTTGATAGTGATAGGGATGTAAGTTCATATCTCGCAATGTCCCCCATACCACAAAATGGGATACTCCCACACGGTTCGCGATATCGCGGGTGCTTAAAGTTGGATCCTCTTCTACAAGTTCCAAAATTTGAACCTCTGTGTCAATTACCCTTTCTTCGCGTTGTAGACCTCGTTCTCCTCCATGTCCATCGAGATGACCTTAAACCTTAAACCATAAAGCTCTTCCGCATCAGCTGCATTTCCACCACTTTCTCCATACATCAAGTGCATATCCGCGAGCTCTGGATAAGTGTAATCTCCCATAATGTCCAAAATCTGCGTTTTAAAACACCGCACTAAACTGTGAATTAACGTTATCAATAAAGAAAACGAAACGAAAAACTTGGTCCAAAATCCAAAAAGTAACACAAAAAGCATGAACTACAAGTAGTGTCTTACGTAACCAAGTACTAACGACCTGAATGATAAGTCAATAAAGTAAATCTTAACATAAGTGGCACATAATTCAAAAAGAACAAAAGCAACAGACAAAACCAAGGAACGGGTAGGTCGCGTCGTGTGTACGTTGATAGGACACAAACTGAAATTATTACTTGAGAATATTACAAGGGAGAGTATAGCGCGCGTAATAAGATAATTTGGTCGCGAAGAAGCAAAAAACATGGCGGTGTCCTCTGTCGGTCGCTTTTAACTGCTTTGTCGGCATGCTTTTCGATGACCCCCATCGCGGCTTAATTGTCTCTTAGGCTCACCATACTTATCTGCACGAATATCAGCATATCATATGCGACAAGACGCGAGGCAATAAAGCCTACTCTAGCATGCCAGCAGTTCTCAAATTATGTTATTAAGTATTTTGGAAATTTTTTTATATTTTTTTTATCCAAAACTATGAGCTTTAGACCCCATGTTATATAAGGTTTTTCTGTTTGTCTTGTCGTTCCCTACTAACATTTTTTTAATGACATGAATTACACCCTGTATAGTAGTGATGGTATCTCAACACTGCTTAACAGAAAAGGAAATAAAGTTGTATCAAATCAAAAATTATGTTATGGCAGCTTACTTGTGCAGATCAGAAAGTAAAAATGGTGGCGTCTGCATGATTGTTCGCAATAATCTGACGTTTGATCCTATAAATGCTATTACCCAAATGAGCAGTAAGAAAGATGTTGAAGTTTGCTGTATACATTTACATTTAATGAATTGTACGATAGTTGTAGTTTATAGAGCACCAAATAGTGACTTTGTAAAATTTAAGGAAAAGCTAACAGAAATGCTTCAATTAATTATTAAGAAAAATAGGAACACCATAGTAGGAGAGAGAGGTGACTTTAATATAAATTTTGCTGTAGATTGAAATGACACTAAGGATATTACTAACCTATTTTTATATTTCGATCTAAAAAGACTATAACAGATTTTACTAGAATACAAAGCAACTCAAAAACAATCATTGACAATATATTTACAAATTTTGAAATACATACTGCTGAAGTGAGAGATTACGTACTCTCAGACCACAAAGCCCAAATAATTAAATTTGACTATTGTGACAAATCAACTAAACCAATTTTTAAGATAACAAAAGTATTGGAAACAAAGACAATTTTTAGTTGAACCAAATGACATTTTTTACAAAATCATAAATTTTTATTTTGAAGCATCATATCCTTTAATTCGAGTAAAATGCAATGAAAACCAAAAGAAGCAGATCAAAACTGCAAATCCACAAATATGCGAACAAAGAAATGAAATTGACATACTTCATACAATGTTGACTTTAGGCAGAAACAATGTAGATGTAAATGTAAACCTGCTGCTAAAACAGAAAAAATATGAGTACGAGCAGCTCTTATTAAATCAAAAAAATGTGCTAGTAAATAATGAAATTAACAAATCTGATAATAAACAAAAAACGGTTTGAAATATAATAAACAAGAAAACTGGTAAATCAAAAAGTCACACCCACTCTGCTAATGAATATAATTTGTACTTTAGTACTGTTGTAGACAAAATTGTGCAAAATATACCAACCTCAAATAAACCATATTATAGTGCTTATTTGCAAATGGGCAAACTTGCGGATGTCCATTTTGCAAATTTTGTGCCAGCTATCACTACTGAAATAGCTGACATAGTAATGTCACTAAAAACTCTAGTTCATCTGATATCTATAATCACACTATACAAATGTTCAAAGAAAATTTACCTAACTTACTCGGTCCAATTACGCACATCATAAACTATATGGGGTGTTTCCAGATCAACTAAAATTAGCTAAAATTTTCCCACTCTTTGAATCAGGTAGCAGAGATGAACTAAATAATTACAGACCTATTGCCTTAATACCAATTCTCGCCAAAATAATTGAAAAAGTGATTGTTTACCAAGTAGCTAAATTTTTTGGAAATAATCATTTGTTTGCTGAGAATCAGCATGGATTCAGAAAAGGCAGAAGTACATCAGATGCCATCTTGGGATTAGCAAATTTTGTGCGAGAGGAATTTGAAAGTAAAAAGACCACTTTAGCAATGTTCATTGACCTCAGTAAGGCGTTCGATTGTGTCTCGCATGACATATTGATAGATAAACTAGAGTTCTATGGTTTTTCCGGAAGAGCATTAAACTTAACGTCTTCCTATATCTCAAATAGGTCACAGTATGTAATGTGTAACAATGAACTGAGTTCCGTACTGAAAGTGAACAATGGGGTCCCGCAAGGCAGTGTGCTAGGACCACTATTATTCCTAATATATATTGACGATCTATCAGACTGCATGAAAACATTTACCAATCCTCTTTGCTGATGATACAGATTTTGCAGTGCACTCAGAAAATTATTCCTCAACATCAGTAAATGAAATATTAAAGAATATTATTCTTCAATCAGCGGACAGGTTTAACTCAAACAGATTGTGACTAAATCAACAAACGACAAACTAACTCGTATTTGCAACAAAAACAGAAAACAACAGTGCAAATTTTTTGGGTCGAACCCTAGTTAACAACTTAAACTGGAAACCATGTACTGATTCATTAGCTAGTAAACTATCAAAAACAATATATGCCCTAAGACTTAGAGTCAACATAAACTTGGAAACTGCTCTAATGGTTTACTTTGGAATGTTTCACAGCACCATGGTGTATGGATTACTGAGAACAATCAGGGTTTCGTAAAAATCATTCTTGTGAAACGTCTTTTCAAAATATAATATCAAACTGGAAGGAAAGCTTAGATATAGGATGTGCAGTTGGTATCGTCCTCATTGATTACAAATGGGCATTTGAAACAATGAATCGTGTAAAATTAGTGGAAAAACTAAAAATGTATGGACTGAATGGAACCGTTATAAAGTGGTTTCAAAGTTATTTAATGGAATGGTTTCAAAAAACTAAGTATGGGTCTGAGGTATCTGATGAGAAAGAAACTAAATTTGGAGTACCGCAAGGGTCCGTATTGGGTCCAACGCTTTTTAGTATATATTAATGATATAAAAGATGCAGTAAAAAACTGTTCCGTAAGTATGTTTGCTGATGTTACGCTTTTATTCGACAGTGGAAAAGATATTAAAGTTATTGAAAAGAAATTAAACGAAGACCTAATGAGGATGGACAAGTGGATGTCTTTTAATAGTTTAAAATCAAATTGTTATAAATCTAAGTGTATGCTAATAAATAGTGTTCGTAGTAATATAAACCAAAGTTTAAGTATTGATATGAGTGGAGAGAGGTTAGAACAAGTTGCTGAAATTAAATATTTAGGTGTAATAGTGGATAATAAACTAAATTTTAAAGCACATGTGCAATATATCTGCAAAAAAGTTGCAAAGAAAATTAATTTTTTATCTAGAATTAGTAATGATGTCTATTTTTGCCAGAATAACTGTATATAAGAGTATTATTTCTTCTAATTTTGAATATTGTGGTTCAATCCTATATTTCTTAAATTAAATGGATATACAGATTTTACAAAAACTTCAGAATCGAGCAATGCGTGTTATTTTAAAATGTAATAGATATACCCCTATACAAAACATGATAGATACACTGCAGTTTATGTCAGTAAAACAAAGAATATGCTACAGTACATTAATTTTTACTTTTAAAATAAAAGAGGGAATGTTGCCTGAATACTTACAAGACCGTATCACTTATATATCCGAAAGACAATCACAACACAAGACAACAAAATGATTTTTTATGTACACTTTAGACAAAAAAGTTTTGCACAAAATTGTTACTTACAACAATATTTGTTTTTCCAGGTTGGTATACTACAATTACATTAGCTGTCTATGGCACCTTGACAAATAACATAACTGAACAAATCATTCAGCCTGTGGTCAATCCCGCTTTACCTGCACAGCCAAATACTATAGCTGATGCCCAGCAAATAATTTCTGGAACTACCATTGAACCTGAGTGGCAACAAGAACCTATACCTGCAGTTCCATTGGAATATACTGCACAACCCGCTGCTCCTTACCATCAACCTTATAGCCAGACAGAACCCTATCCACAAGAATTTGCTGAGTATTATAACGATGTCCCAAAAGATCCAAGGAGCTATCATCATACACCTGAAACTGATTGGGATGCTAAGGGAAGACCTCGAATTTCTGATCCGGAACGTGACAGGGAGCGTACTAGAGATTTGACGTACCAGGTAATTGTTCCTTCTTAAAATTCATTCATAGATTATAACCCAGAGATTTGGTCTTCACTCCAATAAAATATAGAATAGCAGACGTTAGCTAATTTATTGGGTTGTATTTAGATTATTATGACGATCCAATTTTGGTGAATAAATTATTATTATGATTATATATTGGTGGATATTCCGTGATTTTCACTCATGAAGACTTTCGTTTAGAAAGTTGAAAACTGCAATATACTAGAATTGGAGACAGTTTGGCCGAAAATCAATTTCCATAAGAAACGTGCGGGTTCCTTTAATTAACTGTGAATGCAAACGAGTGCTTTTCTTAAAAGATGTTATAGTTATAGAGTTGATACGATGCAATAATAAATAAATATTTTAATTCTTAAAATTCATTCATGTGCATTGAAACGTAGAGGGAATTTTTTTTTTACCGATATCAATATGCTTGGGTGTGCAAAAGTTGGTGCTATATGACAGTAGTTTACCATTAAAATTATTTTAAAATATATTGATATCTTCAGGTGCCACAAAGCTTCTAAATTTGGAGGAAAACGAGAAGAAAACGGTTTATTTTTTTAATTTCTTTTATTACATTGGTAACATTTATTTTTCTTAACATGGCTGTAAAATAGGTTCCCTTCAATATCAACATTAACATAAAAAAAAAAATGGGTATAAATCAAATATCCAGAAATGCCACCGAACTACTGAACATGATAAAAAATTAGAAATGAAAACAAAATTGTTTAAATATCAAAAGAGTTTATTATTACAAACTAATTAAAACAGTTTACTAAAATATTACGAAATAAGCAAAAACAAGTTCTTAGTCTAGTTTATAATCAGATTTTTTTTCAAATTGGGGCATCAAAGACCTGGATTTTAGTCTTGATTTAATATATCCGTCTCTCTGCGGCTCACATACTGCTGCAGCTTCTGTGATCAAACAAACACATCGCTCAACAGACTGGGGGTGACAGGGGTAATTTGGAAATGTCATTATATTTTTGTTTGTATCAATATAACTTTTGAGCTCTTCCACGCTGATTAATTTTGTCAAAGGTGGCTCATTGTTTAAATAAGTGGCATAACTTATCATTTCGTAGTACTTGTCGGCTTTAAAATTGATTTTTGGAACTTTAAATTTTCTAACACCAATGTTGTTTTGTCCCCGATTTCTAGTTTTCAAAATTCGCCGTAAAGCTAGTGTTCTGATAGTTGGTGGTTTGTCATCAGTTAGCATAGCTAGCAGTAGGTTCTTTGAATGTGAAAAGTATGCAGTTCTTTGAATAACTGGATCAATTACGTTTCTTAAAATTTGTGGCAGATATCTGCTTAAATGAATAATTTTCCACAAATGTCGTGCTCTATCCCAACATCTTGGCTTCGTTTTGATCATGAACCAAACTGGTGCGTAAACTGTAACGATATAGCTGGCTAATGTTATCAGATTTTCGGTGGGTTTTTTAGATGAAATGTATAAACGCAGTATTCTACTGGCAGTTGTTAGCCACCGCGAATATGAAATTGGGCCCGGCTGAAGATTAGATAAATGCTGGGAACACTTACCAGATGTTTCAGCCAAAACTATTCCATACAGATATTTCTGATCGTTACTTAGATCCGCCAAATCAACTACTGGTAACGCATTTCCTTCAATTGCCGTGTATTTTACAACTGGTTGCATGCAGTGCTTTCAGAGCTGTGACAAGTACTTTTAAAAAGTACTCCCAGTACTAAGTACAAGTAGTTTAAATTTTCATTTTTACTCCCAGTACTAAGTATAAGTACTTCGAAAAAGTACTTGGAGTTTTAAGTACTTTACTTGAAATTCAAAATGTAAGTAACCAGTACAAAGTAATTACTCCATAACTTAAAGTAGTAAAGTAAGTAAAGTACTTAAAATACTTCCAGTATTTTTTTAAGTACAAGTAAAAGTAATTTCTGTTAATGGGAGTATTTTTAATGTACTGTAAGACTTTTTTAGGTACCACTAATTTTTAAATTGAGGAGTGTCCTACGCTGAAGTACGTACACTTTACACCCAAAATATTTAGTTGTTATAGTAATAATCATGTTTTTCGCTTCAATGCAAATTTCAAAAATTTGCTGCTTTAGAAACCTGCAATCTGCATATTTTTTGTTCTATTCATTTAGCTACAAACAGACGCAGCGTATAGAGGAGAAATTATCTGATTTTAACCAACTGTATACAGGGCACTCAAAAACGTTTCTTAACAGAGAAATGCTTCGTTACAGAGGTAAAATCTTTCGTGAAATCTAAACCTAAAAGTTATAAAGTTATGTATGTGAATCAATAAACTACAATACAAAAAAAGTGATGAAAACTAATGTTTACAAACATATTTTTATTTAAAAACTCACTCAAATCAAATAGTAACAAAAATAAATATAATGTATATAATAAATGGGTAAATAAAACAATGAATGTACATACAACTACAAAACAAACTAAATATGTAATGTGCTGTTACTCTTAAGCAGCACAAGTTTTTCAAAATTAACGTCACTTAAAGCATGTCGTTTGGGTGCATTTATAATTTGGGCAAAAGAAAACAAGCGTTCAACAGGGGCTGACGAGGGCAAAACTGAATTATATTTAATAAATAATTTCTTCATCATTGGATGGTCTGTTAACATTTGAATATTGGATCTTGAGTCATTTAAATATCGCAATAATTCATATTGGTTTTGGTTTGAGGAGAATATCGATGAGACTGAAGAGTTGAAATCCTCTTTCTCTTTGAAATCGAAGAATGGATCCTCTTCAGTATTTTCACCGACTGCCACCTCAGACTGTTGCACCTGGTCCAACTCAAGAGCTGCCTCTAATACCCATGATTGAATATCTTTACAAGTAATTGTAATCTTTTCGTCTCTCAACCCGCTGAACCAGCGCATTTTAAATCTTGGGTTCGTGACCGCTGCTATTACTGCCATTTTTTATTTAAGCGTAAACAAATCTTTGAAACGTTTTTGGTGGATATAATATAAAATATATTCTAAGGGCTTGGGCAGTTGCCTTATTTCTCTAGAGAGCTTAATTTTTTCTAGTTTCGTATACATAGGGAGAAGGTAACCATAAAATGTGTTTTGGTCCCCTTGGAGAAAGTCCAAAGTTTCAGCTAAAGGCTTCACAATTCTTACATATTCCTCCAAAAACAAAATATCGTTTTTTGTAAAAGAAGGAACTAATAGTTTATCACATAAATCCTTTAGTTTTTCCTTGCACGAAGCAATTTTTTTTATGGCGTCATACGTCGAATTCCATCTGGTGACGCCAGGAGAACTCAGGGTATGACCTAAAACTTGTTGGACTATTTCAGCGGATTTTGGTCTCCTAGCCTTTTTCCATAAATTTCCACAAAGTTACAAGTAGTTCTAAGGAGGACACTTTAGTTTTAATCAGAAAATTGAAAAATTCCAACTCTTCGGGACACAACGAAATATCAAATATATTATTAAAACGTATAGCTACATATATCGTTGAACCTTTAACCTATCTGATAAATCTGTCTCTTGAGCAGGGAATGTATCCATCGGATTTAAAATTGTCAAAAGTTATTCCGTTGTTTAAAAAAGGCGACCCAAACTTGTTTGAGAATTATAGGGGCATTAGCCTTTCTCCTAGTATGTCAAAAGTTTTTGAGTCTGCAGTAAACTCTCAGTTAATAAGCTTCTTAATGATGCACAATAAGCTTTCTCCCAGTCAACATGGTTTTACAAAAGAAAGAAGCATAGACACTGCTTTAAGCGACTTTGTGGACGGTATTGTAACGTCCATGGACAAAGGACAAATAACTCTGGGACTCTTTATAGATTTCTCAAGGGCGTTTGACTGTGTAGATCACTCTATATTATTGACAAAACTTGAGAAATATGGAGTTAGAGGTGTTGCTCACGATTGGTTTGTGTCATATCTTTCAAATAGAAATCAGCAGGTCTGTATTGAGGATGTTATATCAGACTCGCAGACTGTCAGCGTTGGAGTACCTCAGGGATCTATTTTGGGGCCCACACTTTTTATTATTTATATCAATGACATGCTGGATTATATTCAATATCCATCATGTTTGACAGTTTCGTATGCCGATGATACGAACATTTTAATAAAATCTAATACTCTCGCTGATGCTGAAAACTGTGCAAAAACTATATATGCCAAAGTAATATTGTGGACTGAAAATAATAAACTATGTATTAACCAAAGTAAAACAACCTGTATTCTCTTTAAAACTTTGCAGTCTAATATTGTCTTCAACACTAATATCCTTCTATCTCCTACTGCAAGTGTGGAGTATGCCAATGAATCAAAAATGCTTGGTTTGAAAATCGACTGTAGCCTTAAATGGTCTAATCATATTCATGATATGTGTGTTAAACTGTCAAAGGTCTGTTATGCTTTGGCTATAACATCCAAACAATGTAGCTTATCAATAGTAAGACAGTTGTATTTTGCTACTTTTCATTCTTGCATAAAGTACGGTATAGTGCATTGGGGTTCCTCATCTGAAGCAAATAGAGTTTTTTTACTACAAAAAAGGGCAATACGTATAATAGCCAATCTGGGATATAATACTTCCTGCAGGGAAGCCTTTAAAAGCTTAAACATTCTTACTTTGAACTCTATTTACATTTATGAGCTGTCATGTTTTGTTTACAAAAATAAAAGTAAATTTAATGAGATTAGAACTGATCATCCATATAGCACTAGGAATAAACATCTCCTTTTACCAAAAGAACACAAAACGGCTTTGTACCAAAAAAGTCTCTGTTTCATGGGCTGTAAATTTTTTAACTGTTTGCCGGGGAACATTAAATCTATGCGAACATTTTTTAAGTTTAAAAAGGCATTAAAGTCATTTTTGTTGGACATGAACAGCTACAGTGTTGACGAATTTTATACAAAATGTGGGACTAATTTTGTATAGTTCTAGTTATAATATTTGTTTTAATTGCTCACTGTTCACATGTTTTTTACTTTCTTTCTTTCTTTTGTGTGTACTTATATGTTTTTACAATGTTATTTGTGATATTTTCTTTGTATTTCGACGATGTTTCTTAACTGTAATTGTACATTTTCTGAAACTAATAAATATTATTATTATTATTATTAGTAGGTAATTTTTTATATTTTATGAAAAATACTGAATGTTTACAAGTCCTTAGAGTACTTACTTAAAAAAGTACTTAGAGTACTTTTTATATAAAAAAGTACTTAGAGTACGTTTTATATAAAAAAGTACTTAAGAGTACTTTTTTAAGTAACAAGTATTACTTATTTCGAAATAAGTACAAGTATCCAGTACTTTTTAAGCAAAGTACTTAGAGTACAAGTAGAAGTACATGAATTTTAAAAGTACTTAGAGTAAAATACTTAGAGTAAAAATGTACTGAGTACTTTACTTGGAGTACATTTTTGTACTGAGTACCTCAACTCTGAGTGCTTTAATGCTTTACCTATACGACCAGAGATTGAATTTGGACCATGCGTTGCACCATCCAAGTAAACTAAAAGATGCCGAAGAGGAAGTTCATTTGTATGTAGGAGACGGAGACACACAAACCAATGAAGAGGTTTTTTGTAATGAACTTCTAATTTACGCATTATACCATTTTCATTCCCTGTATTTACATTAGCTCCGTCACATCCAATGGCAACTAGCTCGTCAGTTTTGTACTCCTTTAAAGACATAAAATTTGTAATAGCCATAAAAATGTTGGAAGATGTCCCCGATAAAGGACTTACATGTCCTAAATATTCAGACATCGGCTCCTGAACCAAAACCACATGTTCTTCACTAAGGTTTACTGGGTGATAGACTCGTCTTTTAAAATAATTTTTCTTGTTAAATCCTTTGGCCATCAAAATATATTGATTTCAGCATTAGATCTTTTTCGTCGTTTGATTGATTTTGCTTCCTAAGCTTCTGCCTTTCGCGTCTTACTTTGCTGCGATCTATAACTGATGAAATATCATTTTTGGTCACAACTTCTAAGTCCTGAAGTAATGCTGAGGACACCGCAGCTACTCCGCGATCAGAGAGACCCCATCTATCGCACTCCCGTGCTAAATTTGGCAAAGATTTACGCATTTGTCCAGATATAATAGAAATAGGAGGTTCTGGGGAAGGTTCAATAGAAGTTGATGGCAAACTAAGGCTCATTTCCAAGGATTCTTTAACATGAGAATCATCAGCATCTCTTTGTAGCCTGACAGTTTTTACAATGCTGGACGATGCTGCTTCTTGCAATTTCCTATTCTCCTTTTTCTCCATTTGTCTCGTGGTATTACTATCAACATTCCCGATCTTCATTTTTCTGGCGCTCCGCTGATCTAGCAAAAATCCTCGCTCTAAAACAGGTATTTTCTTTAATTTTTCACAGGTACATTTTTCAAAACAGATGCACTTGCAGGTTACAATATCGAATAAACTCTTTGAATTTTCTTTCAACTCTTCAATCTTTTTTATGTAGCTTGCAACATTGACTCTTTGTTTGTAGTGTTTTAGTAGTTCCCGATATTTGCTGTGGTATTCTCGCGTCCTTTCCACAATTCTTTCGCTTGATATTATAGGCAATGACGCTTTCTTCCAGATTTCCTGGAGCTGTGGTACGACTATTTTGGCAACCTCTGCAAAAGTGGGCTCCGTTAGCTGACCGCTCATCTCAGTTCGTTTTTTGTGAACGAATATTGTTGCAAAATATCCTCGTAAGTTGGCAAAACATTTCTATTAAATGGTGTATCAACCCCATATAATGGACATCGAGTGGTCCGTCCACGAGTTAAAGGTGAATTTGCTGTCGCTGGCATTGTTACTGAACGTTAGTTATCTGAAATAATAGAGAATTATTTTGGGCATTTGACATACTAAAACAATGCTTTAAACCACTAATTGTAGGTTTGTAAATGAATTTATAAAATTTTAAATTTGTAAATTTTTTGTTGAAAATTGATAATGTTTAGCAATTTGGTGGCACCTCTAAATATTAATCGTGTGAGTATATATTTACTGCTGTTATCCCTACTAGTATTACCTGCAAGACTAATAAACCAGGTAGTGTAAAATTTTTAACTAAAGTAAAATACCATAGATAATTTTTTTTGAAATTTTTGATATTTTTCAAATTTTCAGGGCCCTTGTGGCACCTCAAGACATAGAGTTAGGGACCTGAAATTTTTAGGGTTTAACTAATATACCAAGCCACAACTTTTGCGCACCCAAGCTAGTTCAGTTTCTGAAAAAAGTGAAAAAAATGTATTTTTCGCTCCACCGTAGTGCACATCACTGTTTAATGATCAATGTTTATTTCACCAATCACATTTGGGGAAGGCGTGGTCTATCTGCACCTCGAAACCTGACCATAATTGGCATTTGCTGTATGCATTTTAGCCCAGATGTCAGAGACAGAAATTTATAAAATCCGGTCATTAATCGTTATATGGCTGAATTTTTCAGAAAAAGTATTTTTGTTGATGTAAAATACGATATAAAAAGTTTACAGCAAAAGTGCCGGCGACCCCTAAAGTAATCGAAAATATTGGCCGAAATTCGGTTTTTGGACAACAACTCGAAAAATAAAAAGAATATCAAAAAACTAATAGCACTAGGCGATAGAGAAAGAAATTTCTCATCAAAAACGTTTATGAAGTTTTGTTGTACTATCAAAAATGTAGGCTCCAGATTTTTTTGTTTAACACACGAGGATGGAACATGGCGACACATAAGTACGGAGTGCGAAGCATGCGCGGTCTCGGACGTGCTACACTAAATTTGTTGTAGCTTTTGAACTAAATAATGAAATTGAGCCCAATAAAGCTTAAATGAAACAAGAGACACGTGGCTATTGGACTATCATATTTTCAAATATAAAATGAATGTATGTAGAATAGTACATATATGAAGTCGGAACATAAAAAGATTTCCGATGGAATTTTTAAGATAAAACCCCAAAACTTTTACATATTACTCTTGGAGTAATGTATAGAAAGATCCGATAGATAGGTATGCTAAATAATTTTTAATTATGATAATAGTTATTAACATTTATTTTACCCTAGTTTCACAAATTTTGAAGCAAAGAAAAAAGAGGGTTAATTTAATTTTTAAGGTAAATCCCCTTGAAGCATCTTAAAGTACACATTTAAAGCTTTAAAAATCACACCTACAGAAATCTGATAACGCGATTTAAACCAGAGTAATAGGTGGTTAAATTTATTTATACATATCAAATTTTATTGCTTTCTCAAAATTTTTTAATTTTGAAAATGCACGTATTTAAAAATAAATTGTTGAGATTTTGTTCAGTCATCAGATCTTTTTATATATTACTTCAACAGTAATATATGAAAATTCCAGGTTTTTATCTTAAAAATTGTACAAATGGTGGAGCTTTTAATGATTTCATCGGAAATATCTTTATGTTCCTCGTATATGTACTATTTCTACATACATTCATTTCTATATTTGAAAATATAACATTCCAATAGTCACATGTTTCTTCTTTCATTTAAGCTTTGTTGAGCTCAATTTCATTAATCGTGGGTTAACCAAAGAAAATCTGGAGCCTACATTTTTGATTGTACAAATAAACTTCACAAACATTTTTGATGTGAAATTTCCCCATCTATCACCTAGTGATATTAGTTCTTTGATTTTTTTTTAATGTTTGAATTATTGGCCAGAAACCGAAATTCGGCCAATATTTTCGATTTTCTTTAGGGGTCGTCGGCACTTTACAGCTGTAAATTTTTTTTATCATATTCTACATACAAAAAATAAGTATCTTGAAAAGTTCAGCCATATAAGATTTAGTGATGCCTTAAACCCCAGAGGACTGGGCTATTTGCATTTAGTTAAATTATAATTATCCCTTTTCAGGGAATTCCAAAATTTTATTTTTATTGTCCTATTTAGGTAAACCATTGATAATTATTGCAGGGGTTGTTGCTCAGATTTGTCTCAGTTTATTTAAAACCATGTTCTTGCCAATATCTTTCAATAAGAGTACATTACCAATACATAAAACCTTAGAGATCAACAGTCATGGTAAATTAATAGAAATAAAGTCTGCAGTCAAGGTAAAATATTTAGAAATAACTATTGATCAACAAATAAGATGGAACAAACACATGAGTAATGTAATAAATATTTTAAGAAGCCTATTTTATAAATATAAATTTTACAACAAACTAGTAGTGTCACAGTTAAGTTATAGCATTCTGGGTGGGGTGGGTACTCATGTGCAAATCTACAAAAAAGCCTTATAAAAATAAAAAAAACTTGGAATTTAAAAAAGTCGTATTTGGTATACTTATTGCTCCAATTTACTCTTTAAAGAAACAAAACTTTTATACATTTAGACAAAATATTTTTCCTCATAATACCTATGCATTACACAGTACAGAAATAATAATTTATATTTAGATTACATCTAACATAAAATAAAGCACAGTTAAAATTAGGTACCTTTCTATAAGACAAAAGACAAGACAAAAACACTTGCATGCCTTTCACCTAATATATTTAATTCACTCCCAATTAAACAAATTTTCTGTCAGCACAACATAAATTAAAAAAAAATAAGGAGATAAAATATACAGATACATCTGAGCTTCATGCCATCAACTGCTTGAAATTTGGGAAAAGGGTGTGAGATCAATAGTGGCATATTCAAAACTGATTTTAAAATGTACAGGGCGTTTCACATAATGGTGACGAGCTAGTACTAACATTTTTTTAATGGAAAACTCAGTATTTTTTTATACATTTATATTTGACACTTCATTCTCGATCTAGACACATATTATTTTTGGACTTACACTGCCACAGTATTTAGGATCAACATGTATTTTCAATGATAAAGAGTAAAATCTGCAAGGACGCATTCTCATAAATTTGATTGTTATTTTGCTTTGAATGTTATTCGAGATTATGTACTAATTTCCCAACCTCTTAGAGTTGGACCTAATTCTACAGGGTGTTCTCCACAATGACTCAAATTTTTACGTTTTTCAACTGCCACAATTCATATTCTGGAAGACTGTATTTTTTTATTGAAAATGTTTCGACAATCAATTACCTACATGCCGATAGCTTATAGTATCTACCTTCTTTCAACAATTTCTAGAGTCTTAGTCTTAAGTTTATTTAAAAAAATATACAGATTACTTAATTGTAATGAAATAAATGATAGATAGTTATTCAAATTATTAAATTTGAGTTGAATTATTTTATTAACAGAATGATTAAATAATGTTAAAAAGCACAAGAATTATAATTACAATAAAACGATAATAACAACATCACAATAAATGTTTGACATGATGTCCATCTTCCTCAGAGCATTTGTTCATTCACTTTTGAAAATATGAATCACCATTGCTTTTAAATGTTCGAGTTTCTTTTAAATTTTCCTAGAAAAAGGAACTATAACTTTTAGTTTATTCGTTTATTGGTAATTTTTAAATGTTCTTAGTATTCATAAACTGATTCAGCATCAGCAGGAGGACATTTGACGTTTAACATTTTGTATACAGACACGAGCTTTGAAACTGGGCCCATTCCTAATATATTCCGTATTTTAGATTGGATTAGACTAAAATTAGAAAATGTTCTCTCAATTGAGGGAGACGATGCAATGCACTGTGATAAATGTTCGCTAAAATCTAAAAACATATTTAAAAAAATGTTTTCATTTTCATCGACATTATCCACCAAACACTGTTTTTTTAAACTTTTCCACCACTTGCTAGGGGTGAGCGTTTTTAAAACTGAATTTGCAAACATGGTTTTAGGAAAAGGATGTGATTGCAGGTCAAACTGCAATAACAATGGAACGAATGCTGTATTTATTTCTTGATTATCAAAATTTCTTATGGTCTTCTTTTCTTCGGGTGTTAATTTTTCACCTCGATATTTAGGACTGAGCATATAAGCCAACTTGTGATAATTTGTAATGAAGTTTGAATATCACTTTTTAATTTGAGTTTTGTATGGCAGCAAATCTTCACAATTAAGTAGTAAGATAAATTCATGCGTAGTATCTGCAATTCCTATTGTAATTTATTTAGGGCATTACCAATATTCTTCAATTGTTCATATAAATGTTTTGCTTCTACATACAATCCCACATTTGATGCTCTAATTATTATCCGATTTTCACTCACTTGAATGCTCTGTGCAAATATTACAGTAAAACTCTATTTTTTAAGATGACGTCTATAATAACTTGCATAACCAGTTTCGAGCAGTGGTTTTTTCCACTTTTTGTGGTTTTTTCCAGTTTTGACCCGGACTTTCCTACAAAAAAGCGGTTTTTTGTCAACCCTGAAATATACTAAACTTGAACATTACTATTGGACAATAGTATTAACTACCTAACTAAACTTTGAAAACAATAACGAAAATAAATAAAAATTCATTTGTGGCAAAGCCAAATAACACGAAATAAAGAAAGTGAATGTAAGATAGAAGATAAAACAACTATATAAAAGGTCTTCTGTTCTCCTCCAATTCTTTTAGTTTAATAGAGCTTACCCTTTTCCAATTTTTTTTCTTTCTCCTCTGCAGATCGGAGTAACTGCTTTTTTTTTTCAATTCATCTTTATATGCATAGGAATTTCGAAAATAATGAATTATTTTTTTGTTAATATCTACTTCTTCTATTCCTCCACGATAAAGTTGTGCATCATAAACCGTTCTCTGTTCGACTAAAGATATTTCTAGAAGGTTTTCTACTAAACACTGACTATTGACAGAAAACAATCTTTCCACAGTCGCGTTTCTATGCGATAAGGACATTACAAGTTTAATAAAATTCACAAACACTTCTGGTGCATCATGCTGTTGGCATAATGCAAAATATAACTTATCCAGTCTGTGATCATATTTATTCGGAATCTCTTTGGTTTTCAAACTACTATTAAATTATTTTATTTCTGAAATAACAGATTTGTATCGAATAAAATTATTGAAATATTTCAGTATTTTATCAGCAGTTAAAGTACTGATTCTCTTAGCATCTATTAAAATCTCTAAAGCTAGCTCCAATCTTCTCGCAGCAACAGTACTTTCTAATATAGCTACAGTTTCAAGGCATTATATTCCTCTGACTAACTTATACCCAAGAGGAGATTTGATGAACATCTTGTTGCAAAATTGAATAAGAACAATAACACACTGTTTTTTTAACCTTAAAACCTCAACATGTCTAGAAACTTTTCTTAACTGTGCCTTGGTGGTAAATCCCAAATTTACATTATTTATTAGCTTATGGTTTTCCGTATTCTCCACTTTAGTGTCTTACAGCCGGTTTTACAATAGATGGTTAACTTCCAGTCAGAGTTAACTTTCAGGTTATTATAGAAATTGGGTTTTACAATAGCTGGTTATTTTCAATGTTGTAGTTATCTAGTAGTTAACTTTACTAGCAGATGATGTGTGGGTAAACTAGAAGTTGGCAGTTTACTGGCAATTTATAACCTATAAAATAACTGTCACAAAATAATTTTTTGAAATTTCGCTTGAAAATGGATATATACGAAGTAAGTTCATATATCAGTGATGAGGAGCCAAGGTAATCCGGTATAGACTTAACTTTTTCGAAGAATATAATGAAAGAGATTTTTTAAATAGATCGAGACTAAATACTACTTACTTACTTAATAGTAGACCACTAACTCATAAATTGCTTCTGACATTTATATTTGATAGAAGGTGGCGTGACTTTGGCTAAAATTCATACATTTTATGTATATTACCCATTTTTCCAGTACCAACATTATAAATTTTATTCCCAACCTCTCGTTTATAAACCATCACTTAACTTTATATTGAAAAACGCAAGTGTCGGTAAAGTTGTAGTTAACCTGCAAGTAAGAGTCAGCTAACATGAAAGTTAACTTGCGATTGTAAAATCGGCTGTAAGACAGTTTTCATTACGTCATGTAATGATTTGTATAATAATGGAGTCATGGGCTTTTCTGCTTGAAAGTCTTTTAAAAAGCCTTGTAAATCCTCTGCAAATGTTCGGAAAAATGCTATTTTGCATGACAGCATTTTGTCCTTCATGCACTGTTTAACGGTATGGTAGCTGGCACATCTAGGTTCCTTTCCCTCCTCAATTGCATATTTAATATACTTATTTATATGAACCAGTATATCTTATATAGTCAGCTTTCTGAGCTCTCACAGTTTTTAATAAATTATAAAAAGCTCTGAAAAAATTGACCACATTCCACTCGGATTCCACACTTTTAATGACAGTTTTAAATGCATTATTTATTGTGTGTAGACTACAGCTTCCCAATTCTAAGATACGTGGTCCATCTGGAGTATTCAACTCTGTCTTAAGGTCACTAAGGAGCCTATAATTAACATTCAAACTGTCCATAGAGAGCTGTAACGAATTTTGGATATCAAAATCCTCTAGCGCATTTTTTAGTCCTATTAAGAGATCAGCTGAAGTTGTATAACCTAGAAACGTATCTTGTTGAAACTTTTATATCATTCCAAAAACGAATATAAATATCTTGTTGTTCACTCTGAGAAATTTTATTGCAGGACTCATCGAATGACACTATGTATAATTTGGTGGGCCCCTTAAAAATATTATGCAAATTATCTTGAAAATATGGCGCAAGACAGTATGTTTGTTTCTTTGCAATTTCATGGTCTTAGCTATCTCACTGTCTTGAAACATTAGTGGAAATAATTTATTGTATTGTTCACTAGACTTTAATGACAAATGATAGTTCACTGTTGCTAAACAAGCTGTTATTTCAGCCTTAGTTACACAGTCTTTTTATAAAAAATTTGTTATGTTTGAGATTTTTTGGACGGATGAAGAAGGCTCATTTTCAGACTGGGCTATGAAAGTAGCTACCGATCCGATAGATTCCGATCACTGATCATATCTGACAATATTATATTATATCCATTTTAAAAAACAGTGAAAATGGGATATTATTTTTCAGTTTCTTAATTTTTGAAAACTTAACATATTTAGTAACAAATATGTTTTATCAATATTTTATTTTTGTTTAAGAAAACTGGTAGCATCGATAGAGACCATGGTAGACCAGATGTGGATCGTAGGGATCGAGAAAGAGAAAAGAGGTATTCTAGATCAGAAAGTAGAGACAGGGACAGAGATACAAGAGAATATAGGGAAATTGATAGAGACAGAGAGCATGAGCTAGATTGGACTGAGCACGATAGACAAGATTATCGCTCTGAAAGAAACGAACATGATTGGAGTGAAAGAGATAGGGGAAGAGGGGGCCATGACCGCGATAGAGACAGAAATGATCGTTGCTATAAGCATGACGACTATCGGAGAAATTATAACCACGGTGAAGATAGAGAGGAACGTAAACGCCCAAGGACTCCTCCTATACAATCCCCCAAGCGACCTCATACTCCCCACGCAATAGATCTCAAGGAGGTGTCCCCAGTTGAAATAGAAATTATACCAGAGGAAGATGTAGAAAAACTTAGAAGGGAAAGGGAGGCACGGGAGGAAATAAAAGTTAAAAGTCCACTGAGAGAAGTTAAAGAGGCACGAACCCCACCCACTGAAGAAAATACTCAGATGGATGTTGAAGAATTTGAACCTATTTTAAGTGATGAAGATATTTTGGATGATGGTGAACATTATCAGGATTGTGATTATGACTATAGTACTTATACAAATAACGATGACATAATCAAATTGTTTACGCCAGGTGTAACCGAACTTACTAAATATCCCAAGGCTCGAAGTTTTACAATAAAGAACAATTCGATCGAAATAGATGATAGTCTAAAGGTTGCCATAGGAATAGCTGATGATTACTTTAAATCCAGCATAACAAAATATGACATACATGGTTTTGACAAGTTGAACGCAGAAATCAAAGAAGAATTCATCCATTTGTGTGAAAGATTAGTTGCTACAATCGGTCCAGCAAATATATTTTGTGACATAGCAAAACTATATGTCGATACAAAGTCTATGAGTCCCCAGAATTTAAGCACACAAGATAAAGAATTAGCTGAGCAAGTACATTTTATAATCGAAACCCTCATGGAGTGGTTAAAAATTGCGTTAAGCTATGATCTGGCCAACATTCAAGATCAACCTGCTTATAAGGTTAGACACATTAAATGTGGAGTCCGTTTGGCCGATTGGTGCTGCAATAGTACCGATTTCATAAAACTACTCTGGCAGAATGATTTCAACATGCATAAGGAATTGTTACACCTTTATGATCAGGAGTTTATGGCACTCTCTATTAAACTAATGATATTGAAAGCTTTGGATACTTACTTACAACATAAATTTGCTATCGAGAAATTTCTTTTAGGAAATACAACTAATCTGCCGAAGGAAAATGGGTATTACGATATATTACCGGTTTCTGAAACGAACGGTTATAAAATACTTGTACAAAATATGAGAAAAAATCCTCTAGTTCGTGTCAAGTTTGCGTTAACTTCTATAATGAAAAAATTAAATTTGTATGAGGTGCTGCATAAAATGCATAGTATATTAATTAAGCTACGGAATGTTTCTCATGATATATCTGCCGAGGAAATAAATTTGATTACGAAGTCTCTTAATGAAATTTTACATGTCTGTCAGTGTGGTCCGTTTACTCTCTCTCAGCCTAAACGGTTTTTGCCTGTGTCTGTACAGTTTGAAGTCCTACGGAACGACACTAACCATGTTCTTGTCGAGTACTTCAAAATGTTTAATTTGTTGCAGTGTTTTATCTTACTCCTTACTTATCCAAGCACTTTAAATTTACCTCTGATTAAGACACCTATATTTGAAATAGTGTCAAACTTGTTGGATAATAGTGAAGGTTTGCAGTACTTATCAGAAAATAATGAAACGATGAACGTCCTCTTGAAATGTTTATTAAGAACAGATGAAGAAATTCAATATACCATGCAAGAAAGCATAGAAATAAGATCTCATCATTTGGGTCTAAGAATTGCTTATAAACTTCAGTCGTTATATCATATCGAATGTTTACTTACTATAGGAAAATTGTATAATTTTGACTATGATGCTGCTGAAGTCATCGACGAATTACACGGTTTATTTTGTTTAACGTTTTCTCCAGTTGGAAAGGCAGCATGTGCAGAAGCACTGGGAATGAATGAAAACATCAAGTGTCTTGTACAATTCCTAGATGGAGTCATTTCAAGGGATAAATTAGAATCACAAATAATCAAAATTAAAAAGTCGCCTGGTATTGCCTATATCATAGATTTGTTAACCTATGCTATTACCACCGTCTCGAATATGGCTCTTATAGAAAAACAATCAAAACTTCTTTTTCAAATAGTTAATCAACAGGAACTATTTGAGGATGCTGTTTGCAACAAAATAAATGAATTGCGATCATATTTAATACCGTTCGAGAATGTAAATTTTCTCTCTAACGGTGGTATAAATACATTCTTGGATGTTATCGATAAACAAACAGAAAATTTAATGTACAACAATGGAGCTTTAGTAACAAGCTTAAGGATGATACAACATCTCGGTATATCAAAACACTCACAAACCTTCCTCTCTGAAAATCCGTTGTGCCAGTACATCGAGCTGAAATATAAACATGTTATTTTACAACTGTTTTCTCTGGACGGGACACAAATATTATCAAAATTATTGCAAAAAATATGTGACCATTATGAACAGCCCAATTTACATTCTTCGGTATTCATGTCGCAACAAGGGTTACAAATCTTAAATATTATCGGCCCTGCTATCTCATTATTGAAGCAGTTAATGGCTTATGTAATTCAATGCCGAAACGTTAATTTCAAAGATCTGAGTAGTATTCCTATATTTCTTCACACCTACAATTTACTGAATAGTTTCCCAACAACTGCCCCAGGATATTTTCAAGCCCAAAAAGTGCAAACTAAAATAATCGATGCATTGCTATTATTCACGCAACCCATTTCAGAAGAAGTGAATGAAAAAGACTCGTTGACTAAAACCTTATGGACTCGGATGTGTGGTGAGGTAATAAAATATGCGACATACACACCACAAAGCTTTATATCTGGATTATTGATTTTCTCTGAATTACTGCCGTTACCTTTACCTATACAAACCCGTGATGATCTACTCAAGGAAGAAATATCTTGGGTCATTAATTTACGGATACTTTGGTCGGCTCATTTACATCCTCACAGCACTCTTATTCAAGATATGGTAAACACGCTGTGTATTTCGACGCAACCACAGCTTCTAAATCTTTTGAGGCGGATCTGTGTACAGATATCTGATTTAGCTGCAAATTCTGCCATCATGATAGCTAGAGGTATTTTAGATAAAGTATATGAAGCTTTGATGCCAAAAGAGGATATGAAAATGGGTCCCTGCAATAGTCACGTGACCAGATTATTAAATTTTTTAGCTTGCTTGGTAACCCACAATACCATTAAGTGTGCTGTTCTTCATCTAATACACACAAATAGTACAGTAACTTTAAAAACTGACGAGACATATGTATCACTTATAGCAGCTTTCTCTCAAGTTTTGAAAAATAATTGTAATTCAAACAGTCACATTCAGGCACAGGAGTGCATATTAAGTATTATTCAAAGTTTTTGTGATATAGAAATAACTTTAATGCAGAACCCTATCAATGGAACTGGAGAGCTTTCATCGGAAGTGTATTTAGCGAATGCAATGCCAGTTAAGGAACATCTTTTAGTGTTTATTCATATGATGTGGGAGCATCTGACGACTGAAAATTCATTTGTAACTTATTTACCTATCGTTCGAACGTTGCTCTTATTAACAGAACATGATTATGGCTTTTACCACCTGAAGGAATACTTGCTCAAGAAGAGCGATTTGTTTTTGGTTCTGTTAAACAAGCTTGCAAACAATTTTTCAATGAATAATGCAGAGTGCCTATCTACTTTGAACACTTTGGTCGAATTTCTGAGAGTTTGTGTAACAACAGAAGAAGAAACGGAAGCAAGTTTGTTGTACTCACCTAGAAAAATGAAATTATCTCTACAAGAGATGAAGTATTTGATAGGATGGACACAGGAAGAAGACAAAAAGCCGGAACATCATCCACTTGTAATTCTTGAAGAAATTTTAAAGGTATGTGCAATCAATTTTCTAGTGTAGAATAGTGAACAGAGTTGTATATTGGGTATTGTTTTATGTATTCGTTTCAAAGGACCCAGCGCCATTCTTATTAGCCATTTATATTAACATTAACATCAAATAATGACAATATTTATTACCTTCAATAGGTGACAATATAAACATGTAACATGTAATAAAGTGTTCAATGTTATTACTCAATTGCCAACTAAATATTCCTGTGGTATTGATGGTATTCCTCCATATATACTCTAGAAAATAGCTGAATATATATGGGATCCTTTAACAGATATGATTAATGAATGCTTCATATCAGGTACGTTTCCAGATGATTTAAAATTAGGGTCATTCCAATATATATAAAAAAGGATCAAAATTAGATATTAACAATTATAGACCAGTATCAGTTTTACCATTACCATCAACGAGAACGAGATAAGAATGGAGAAATATTAAAATCAGAGATTATCACTGCTAAAAGGGACGTTCCTCAAGGTTCTGTGCTGGGCCCGCTCCTTTATCTTATCTACACCAATAATGTCGCATGCACTATTGATCAAGATGTAATTCAGTTTGCTAATGATACCTCTCTAATCTTTAGTGACCATCAACTGTAAATCTTAATACGAATATTTTTTCTACACTCGAAACCTTAGAAAATTGGTTTGCTGCAAATAATCTTTTACTTAGCACAAATAAAACTCAATAAAATTCGATTATAGTCAAAAAAATAATGAGTTGACAGTCACTAATAGAACTAAACAGATTACAACTGTAAACAGTGTAAAATTCTTGGGGGTTCAAATTGATTCCCGTCTTGATTGGCGATGCCTTGTTGGGATGCTTGCAAGCTGCCTAGCACGTTATTACTATGCCTTGAAAGTGATTTCAAGCATGGTTAATGCCAGATCAGCCCTAATTGCTTATCATTCATACATACAATCCAGAATAAGATATGGAATTATCTCTTGGGCTAATTCTCCAGAGATGTTCCGTATCTTTATATTACAAAAAAGATGTATAAGAAACATCTCATCAATTACAGAACCACGAATCATGTAAAAATTATTTTATCAATAATAAAATACTTACTCTGCCGTGCATTTATATCTATGAATCGGTAAATTTTATCTGCAACAACAGGCATCTGTTTGAGAACTGCAATAGGCAGCACAGCCACAATACTAGAAATAGATCTAATCTGATTACTGATAGACCAAATTTTACGTATATTCAAAAAAATGTGAAATACTCCATAATAAAAGTTTATAATACATTACCAATCTCAATCCGGAATCATCCAGTAAAAAAGATAAAAACAATATTACATAATATCCTAGTACAGAAGGCCTACTACAGCATTGATGAATTTTATAATGACCCTACTAATTTCTGCCCTAATTAAATCTGTTTTCATAATCAATGTTATATTATATTACCTGTTATACTACTGTAATTAACTTTTTAATGTGTTTGTTTGTTCTATTTATTAAATATCCATTTAAAGTTTGTTTTTAGACATGTAACTACATTTTATTTATTAACTTTGTAATTTTTTGACATGTTCTACACCATAAAGGTATTTTTAAGAACTAGTAAAGATAATCTATCTATCAATCTTTGAAAGGATAATTTACAACAGATTGGTACTATTTCTTAATAATAATATATTGACGAAACAACACTATGACAAGGGATGAGTACTGAACTTGCAATATAGTTACTAATATAACTGATAATATCGATAAAAGAAAATCGGTAGCAGGACTGTACTTTGACCTTTCAAAGGCATTTGATACAATTGATCATTAGCTTCTTTTAAGTAAGTTGGAGAGCTGTGGAATCAGAGGAGTTTGCATTAACAATGATGGTTCTCAGTATTATTCTGAGTTAAATAGAGTTACATATGGTGTTCCCCAGGGTTCTATATTGGGACCGATACTTTTTCTATTATATGTGAATGATCTTTCGGTCAAACTAAATATTGAAACAGGTTATCAATTTGCTGATGACACATCTGCGATACTTGCGAAACAAAATTTACAAGATTTATCATTAGACTTAACAAATGATGGAATGTACATATTCAAAAACTTAACATGAAACTAAGCTCCATCTGTGGGGTTATACGTTGCCTGAGAGATCAGGTCACAATAGATAGATTAAGAATATATTACTTTTCCTGTGTGCAATCTATTATCCTATATGGTATTATATTTTGGGGCTCCTCACGCAAAAAAAAAAATTATCACCCAAAAAAGAACAATAAGATGTATGTTAAAGGTTTGTCCGAGAACATCTTGTAAGCCCTTTTTTGCTGAACTTGGATGTCTAACTGTTCCTAATATTTTTTATCTCTAGTAAAATTTGTTGAAAAAAAAACCTACATTTATTTCCAACGAACAGAGAATTTTATTCATATGAAATGTCTGTATCTACTAGGCAGGGAATTAGAATTCCAAACTACACTTCTGCTTTTTTTGAAAAAGGACCATATTATTCCGCTATCAAAATTCAGTTATCAAATACTTAAAAACTAAATGCTACTACTCATTTGGCTGTTGGCGGTAGTAAATTGTATACCACAAAATTTTTGTAGGCCATTTCTTGTCATTGCTTGCTATCCAAATATTTGTTTTTTTATTATTATAGAGAGAGAGAGAGAGATGTATTCATCTGAGACAAAGAATTGTGTACACTCGTCAATATTTTGTCCCGTAGGACACAGTACATAGATTTACTCTGATTTATATAAAAATAACTAAAAAAGAACTATGATA
This sequence comes from Stenurella melanura, assembly GCA_963583905.1. Lineage (NCBI taxonomy): Eukaryota > Metazoa > Arthropoda > Insecta > Coleoptera > Cerambycidae > Stenurella > Stenurella melanura. The sequence goes on from OY757309.1 coordinate 18,909,236, forward strand.
AAATAATATAAATATTCGTTTGTTATATATTATTGTTATTATGTGTATATAAGTATTATGTAGTTATTGCAAACTGTGCTCTAATTTCTTGTATTTTTGACGTTGCTGTATCCATGATGATCTTCTAGCAATAAAAAATTGTTTTATCTTATCGTATCTTATAGAAATTGGCTCCCTGTCGATTTGGCTGAAATTGTGTTAGTTTGAAAGTTTTCGTCTTCATCGGCGCAAGTCATGAAAATAATTTCTTATGAATGTGAGCCATGAAAATGCGCCGATTCCCCAATATGGAGATTCGAAGTCGTAGTAGATAGAGTGATTATTGCTTCATACGCAAACACACAAAAGCAAACAAAAATGTTTGCTTTTGTGTGCCTTCATATGAAAAAATGCCCCCTGCACTGGAATGCATCCCTAACCCCATAAAACAGCTGAGAAATGGATAGAATCTCTCTGGGTAGCTATTCTGTAATTTCAGTGAACGTGAGCATTTGTTGTGAGAGGAGAGAGCTCATATCACGATCCCTTCCCAGGGAAACAAAAATACTATTCTGTAACTACAGTGACTACACGGGGACGTGAAGTGATCCTTCCAGCGTTGCCAACAGTTGCTCCTACATTTCAACCAATAGAATTGCCACAACGCTATGATCGAAGGTCGTGCGTTGTATGATGGGAAATGCATCTTGTCAAAATGCAAGTTTCTGACATTCAAAATAAGTGCAATATCTAATATTTTGTAAAAGTGACATAATTTTCTGTTAGGCTAGGAATAATAACATCAAAAATCCGTTTCAACCCGATGAATAGTGACTTAAAATATGTTTTGATTAAATGGGTAGAAAAACAACTACAGCTTCTGTGGAAAATTGACAAATCAGTTCACAAAAAGATGCAAAAAAATGTGGGAAAGAGTAACAACCACTTTAAATGCTGTCCCTGGAAACTAATAAAAATAATTCGGAGCAATGGAGAAAAGTAAATTAGATTTGTAATATAATAATTGGATTGTACATAATCTGACGTATAATATATTGTATGATATCTCCAAGCATGTTCTTTATTTACGTAATTATAAAAGCCCTATCTGCTAAATCGAAGGGTTTGTTCATGAAATGAGTTGTTCTTTTTGAGCAATCTGAAGGTCTCATAGTGCCTCATTGATAATTTAGTACACCGGCAATATTCATCACCCTTTAATTCCTACAGTTTAAGTAACACAAACCTCATTGTATGATCTAACATAATGACTTCAAATAAATATCATGCCACCGACATCCAAATAAAATGACAGATTGCCAAAAAGTGAGGTTATACTTTCATCCCCTCACGCGTGAACGGCCCCGTTCCCTACAATTTACCAAGAGAAGCAAGTTCCCCGATTTTTGGCGTGATGTGACCGCTCCCACAGCTACAGAGAACTCCGCCCACTTTCTCATGACAACATGTGCTCACGTCACATCACATCGATGCAGAATAGCTACCCTGAAATAATGAAGTAAGTGTGATGAATCAATGAATCTTCTGCAGATTCGGATTCGCGTGAGATACATGACTATATGAACTTTCTGTATCTACTGGTTTCAAAGCTTTTAGAAATTGTGAAGTGTTTTTGAGGCTAGACATGAGTAGTCATGTTCTTATTTCAACTGATGGAGGCTCTGACCTCGAAATCGGATTCAACATCGCAAAAACATAGGTATATAGAGTTCTCATCTTTAGTTCGTTATTTCAGAGAGATCCTATCCATTTTTCAGTTTTTTTTGAGGTTAATGAGGCATCCCAGTATGATATGGTATTTTCTCATATGCAGGTACACAAAAGCAAACATTTTTGTTTGTTTTTGTGTGTTTGCGTATGAAGAAATAATCACTTCATCTACTAATACCTCAAATCTCTATATTGGAGAATTGGCACATTTTACTGGCTCGCGCCCATCAGAAAGTATTTTGGTGGCTTGCACCCATGAAGAAAGTTGTTCAGGAGGATGAAAACTATCAAATCAACACAATTCCAGAAAAATTGGCAGGGAGCCAATTTCCATAAGAATGGTGCGGGATCCTTTGGTTGCTAAGTATGTTTATAAAATGTGGTTGTTTTGACACAATTTTGAAGTCGCTCATTGGCATGCCACCCTTGTGGAGAAAATTGGTGACAATTTTTGAAAAAAATATATTAGTGATTTTTTAATAGAACTTTTAGTATATTCTTATTCAACATCTTCAACCCCCCCCCTCTCCCCCATAATTATCATAATACCCTCCTAGCCTTAGAAAAACATCTGTATTTTCTGCACTTCATGTTGAACCATTTCGTTAACAAATTTGTGGTTATAACACAGTAAAAGTTTGAGACCAATTAATTTAACTGTTCTGTTTTTGAGTTAGGGTGAGTTAATCGAAAAAGCATTGTTTTATAATTTTACTTTTTTTTTTTAATTTTGCCTCAATCTTTTGTTTCGATCAACCAAAAGAATTGCAACTTTTTATTCTATTAAGGGACATGTCCTTGAACAATTTGTTTAAGGTGGCATTGCTTTATACCGAAGTGTGGCCGAGCCGGCCACTACACTAATACATTCGTTGTTGGATGCGCACCATTTGAACTACCAAGAGGCCTATAGACAAAATTTGAAATATTTTACATATAATTTCAGCTTAAAATAATTATTTTAAAACTGTTCATTGTTTTATGTAGAAAGCGGTGGAAGAAAATAACACTTTTGAGAGTTTTTTGGAAGGTCTATCAGCACTTTTAAAATTATTGGAGGATGATTCTAATGAAGAAGAAAATAAGGAAACTTACACTGAAATAGTTCTTCCAGCACCAGATACATTATTGGTTCAATTTGCATGTCGAACGATTTTTAGTTCAGCAGATGCTTGCGATGAAAGATTAACAGCGAGATATTGGTTGGCAGCGCCGACAGATGAAGGTGACGCCGATATGGAAAATGTAAGTCTTCCAAGTAGTATTGTTACAATTCATTAATAACATATTTGTAGGTTACTTGCGACTTAATAGAAATCAGCAGGCAAACCTTGCGTCAAGAATATAACCTAGTTAAAGAAGTTGAAAGGTTATGTCGAATATTCAGGTCGGAGAATCCAGATGACAAAGACAAACAAATTGATGATCAAAAAATGAAAATGAAAAAACCTTTTGGTATGTAATAATAATTTGTTTATTACTTAACAAGAGGCAATGCCTTTTAATTATAAAATGCAACCAGTATGTTAAATTCCTAACAAGTAGGTGTTTCTATAAAAAAAATAAAATTCAAATTGTTCATTTTCCTGCCCTTCAATGGCGTTTCGTGCTGTAGATGTCTGACAAACTCCGGGCATGGGCGTCGGAAATTGTAAATGTATACTAAATGGTCAATAGAGTTGTTTTGATTGATTGATTGACGTGTAGAGATAAAGAATCAAAATGAAAATTTCTTATAGTAACTAGTGGCGATAGGGGACTAAACTCGAAAAACTAAACTTCAGTGTCAGTGGATCGATAATAGAAGAGGGCATGTACTTTTCCTATTATCGACCCATTGACACTGAATTTGGCCCAAAAGCTTGTGGGGCTATTTTACCATGCTTATCCCGCTACTCTTTAATTTGACTAATATTTTTATCAATAAATTGTAGGTTTCAAACAAGTCATTATATTTCGGAAACGCAGGAGTATGACTGTAGTGTTTGATAATGTAGTGAAGCTACGAAATTGGGGCCACACTCCTGCGTTTTGAAAATATATAGACAAAGTAAAACAGTGTATTATTTCAGTTTGTTATAATATACAGTCACCAAGTAATGGACACTACGATTAAATTCTTAATATTTTTATTGTTTTATTTCTGTATTTATTTGTTTTTATTTATCTAATACACAAATTCAGAAGGTCCAAAAGTATTCATATATAAATTCTTCTTAGTTACACCAATGAGAGCCAGAAATTTTGCAAGAACAGTTCAACAGAGACCAGATTTATTCAGATCGAGACCACCAAATACCTCTAGGCCCCCATCACTTCATGTAGATGACTTCGTAGCTCTTGAAACTTGTGGAGCACAACCCACTGGGCCAACAGGGTACAATAAAATCAGTAGAGAACTGCTTGCCTCGACACGAATTGCAAGAGGAACAAGAGGACGAGCTTTCGTAACGTCAGAGAGATCCGTTCAATATAGACAGATGTGGGTATAATTTAATTTTCCTTTTATTAAAACAGAATTAGAGATATTGAAATGGCGATAAAGTTTTCTACTCTCACATATAGTTTAAAAATGAATTATTATTTGTTTGCTTATAATTGTATTGAAACATTCTTTATAGGATTTTGCAAACAGCAGAAAAAATAACTATCTATAACTAAACATATAGTTTATTCTAAAATAATAAATTCAGTTCAATGGTAGGTTATATTAAATAGTTAAAAATAACTGAACATGAGGTAATCGTCGAATAATTACAACACTGAAAATTTGAGATCGATTGGATAAGTAGTTTCAGAAATAGACTGCTTTAAATATGAACTGATGCGCAGGAAACTCTGATGTCATTTACTCCCAAAATTTGTCTTGGAGATACATTTAATGTGAAAATCTAGTTATTAAAAAGCAGACTCACCTATCGATAAATATCTCTAATCAATAATGATAATAATGGTTTATTGATGTTAAGACAGTGGGTGCATACAGAAGTCATTGGATTAATAATACAACACAGAGTTAGAGCTTGAATAAAAAGATAAAAGTAGACAATAAAGGACAAAAACTTGATAAAACTACAGACTAAAAATGAGATCCTGAAAGTTATTTTAGAGGTATTCCTCAGAGGTGTAAAACACTTTTCTTTTTAAATAAGCATTTTGAACTGGTTTATATTTAATTGTTTTATTGCCTCTGGCAAGACATTGAAATCTTTTAAGCACTGATAACCGAGACCGTCTCTGGTTCTTGACAGCCCGTGAAAGTTTGGTACAACATTATTGTTATTTCTTGTTTCATAATTGGGAACGTCACTATGTTTGTTGAATAAATGTTCATTTTACTTCCCTCGCATACCGAAGGGAAGTATTGTATTCGAGAAAATCCACCCTCCGAGATTTTTTCATACATTCATGTTTCAGATCATGTAGATTACGAAAATATAGGTTTTTCAATTCCGTCAGTCTGTCTGTCTGTTAGAAGTGCATTAACTAAAAACTACTTGAAGGAGAACAGTCAAATTTGGTAGGTAGCTCACGATACTATCAGCGAAGAAATGGTTAAACTTTCACTGGAAAATATACAGGATGGACCGCTTAAAGCGAATAAATAATAAAAAAAAAAAATGTTTGCTCAAATTTAAAAGTTGCACGTTTCATGACATTCTACACCGATTTCAGAAAACAAAAATTTTGAAAAATTTCTTTTCAATAACATTTTTGAAAAAATTTTTACCACTAAAATAGATGAAATTTTTTTTTCTTTCTTCAAATTTAAAATTTCCGCGTTTTATGCCATTCTAAACCTATTTTTAAAAAAAATATTTTGAAATTTTTTTTTACCATTTTTAAAAAAAATTTTGCTACTAGAATAGATGGAAATATTTTTCTTTTCCTCAAATTTAAAATATGCACGTTTCATGACATTCTACACCTATTTCAGAAAAAAAACATTTTTGAAAAATTTCTTACCGCTAAAATAGATGGAAAAAAATTGTTTTGCTCAAGTTTAAAATATCCACGTTTCATGACTTTCTAAACCTATTAAGAAAAAAAAAAATAATTAAATTTTTTAATTCTAGGTAAGTCTATTTCAGAGGAATAAAAATTTGAAAATTTTTTTATCAACATTTTTGAAAAATTTCAAAAAAATTTTTTTTAACACTATACTTCCACTCCACCACGTGAATATGGAACTGAAAATTTGTCAGATGGCAATAATATTTGGCATATGCACTTATTATAGTTTTATTGAAAAATGTACAGGATGGTCATCCCAAGAAATAATTGAACCATGGTGGGTATTTGTAAAGGTATTTGCGCAAGCCTTCCATATTTGGTGTCTGTTATTTATATAGTAATGAATTTTTGCTGTTGGATGACCACTCTGTATATTTTTTTGACCAAAAGTTATCAGGTTTTCTTTGTAATAATAGTGATAACTATATTCCGATTATTATTCTCAATGTCATTTCGTAATTAATAATTTTTTAGAGTGACCTCCATGCACAAATAAAGAGGGAAGTTCTGTGTAAATACCTTTACTGGGTTTTTCTTTATATGTATAAGGCATTCTAGTATAAAAATGCATGGTAGCAGAATATTAAATTTGTTTAAAGTTTGCCGATAGCAATCTCAATATTTCAGTTTATCTATAATTCTGATGCATCTCCTTTGTAGCCCAAATATTCTAGATGCGTGGAAGTAGTGTCCCCAGTTAAGGATGGTATAGCTTATATATAAGTGTATGTCGCCATAATGTGCTGTTATCAGAACTTCGTGGCTGACTGAATTCACTAGGTTCCTGACTAAATAAATGTTTCTCGAGGTTATCCACATGCTTTTACCAAGTCAGCATGGGATCTAGGTGGATACCTAAAAATGTTACCAATTAATTTTTTTGTCTCTTTGTTATGATTTTTTGTAGGTCGTAAGCTAAATGAGTTTTATTGTCATTTTTTCCTAGTGGGTTAGCAGCATACCAGGTTTTTATATTTGATTGTATGTTCTTAGATATAGTGATAATTCTTGTTGTACTTTAGTTGTGTCATCTGCAAATAAAATTAGATTTACATTAGGATCACAGTTGGGCAAATCGTTAATATAAATTATGGAGAGCGGAACCTAGCACCGAGCTCTGCAGAACTCCATGTAGGACAGTTTTTTCGTTGGAATATGCGTTTTTGTATGTCTCATATTAATGCCTTTCTGTTAGGTTTGATTTCACAAGAATCAAGCTATTCTCGTTAAAGCCATATGCAGATAATTTCTTTATAAGCATAACATGAGACACACTATCAAAGGCTTTTGCCAAATCATAGAAAGATTATTTTTAAACCCGTCATTGATTAATCGAGTAAGGTTATTAATTGCTGTTGATTTGCAATTTTGGAACCCATTTTAGCATGGACTGAATAAATTGTTGTTCTAAAAAAATTCCACTACCGGGTGCCACAAGTAAGTGGCTCGCCCTTATATTTCCTTTATTTTTTAACTTATTCATTTGAAATTTGGGGTGCATAAACTACCTGTAAAAATGGATTTTTGGACATAAAAAATGGTATGAGACCATTTCCGATTTACCCGGAAATGACCGCAACTTTCGAATTTTAAATGGAACACCCTGTATCTTTTTACATATTTGGATTCCAGACAACATTCTGAGTATACCATGAGAATTTCGCGAATTTTTGAGTCGATGTTCAGTTTTTTTTAAGCATTTTAAGATATTCGTCTAGAGTCCTTTGGAATACCAAAATTTGTTCTACGGCATGTAAAGTCCAAGGGAAAAATATGATTTTTCATTTAATTTCATTAATAACCATTTATGAAGCCTCCAAAGTTGAACATGTCACTTTTTTATCGAAAACTTTTTTTTTTCAAATGGGAAGGTGGTGGCTCATTGTGTTCAATAAGTTATAGATTTTTTTTCATTGATATCCATTTCAAATCTATGCTATTTGTTTTTCTATTTTATTTAATTTGTTTAAAAATAAAAATCTGCACAAAGGAGTGGCTCACCCCTATAACTTTTTTATTTTTGAACATATCAAAATGAAACTAGGGAGCCTAGGGTCATACAGAAAACTGCATTTTTTGACATATGAAGTAATTTAATACCACTTCCGGTTTCACAGGAAATAACCCTAACTTCTGATTTTCAAATGGAACACCCTGTACATTATTACATTTTTGGATTCGGAATGAAGTTTTGAACATGTATGGTGATTTTTATAAATTTATGGCAAGTTGTTATTTTTTATAGCAATTATAAATTTTAATCTAGACTGCCATGAAATAAAAAAATAAGTACTGTCATTTTAGATTGTACAGAAAAAAATATTTATACATAGTTACTATTATTAACCATTTTGTAAGCATTTTAATGCAAGTAATTTAGTTTTTTTGAAATAACTCTTTTTTTCAAATGGGACAGTGGTGGCTCCTTATATCCATTAAATTGGCCTTTTCTACGAATCCATTGATATCACTATGCTTGGGTTTTTATTAACATATATTTAAAAAACTGTAAAAACAGATTCTACTTGTGGTATTTTAAATCTACAGTTATTATTATACCTACGGCTATTAAAAAATTTCTCATCAAGTTACCTTTGCATTTTAAAGGGAAAAAAAACGTATGTTTATTATTATTTAAAATTCTAAATCAAAATTTTTAAATAACAACACATTGTAAGAAAACTGAATCAAAATTAAAATATTTACAATTAACAAAAATTACAAGTATTGTTCAAAGTGGCCTCCCCCACTAAAAGCCTTAAAATGCTTAAAAAACTGAACATCGACTCTAAAAGTCGCGAAATTCTCATGGTTTACTCAGATTGTTGTCTTGAATCCAAATACGTAAAAATATACAGGGTGGTCCATTTAAAATTCGAAAGTTGCGGTAATTTCCGGGTAAACTGGAAATGGTCTCATACCATTTTTCATGTACAAAAATCCATTTTTACAGGTAGTTTATGCACCCCAAATTTCAAATGAATAAGTTAAAAAATAAAGGAAATATAAGGGTGAGCCACTTACTGTGGTGCCCGGTATATTTGTGTTTTTAAGAGACTCAAAAATTTAGGTTGACAATAACCAGAGTAGGCTGTACCTACCATGGAATAAAACTTTTCAATGTCCTACCAGAGCAGGTTAAAAATCTAAACTTCAACTCCTTTAAGCATAAAATTAAACAATATTTAAAGAATAAAGCCTTTTATAGTCTTGAGGAGTTTCTCCAAAGCGACTTTGATGATTGGATGACGCTTTCAAAATAAGTTTTAGCGTATATAGTAGTGGAATTGTTTACACATTGTTTCACATTTTTTCCCTACTTGTATTTTTTTATTCAATTTTAATATTTCCCACATAACAAAATGATATGCAATGTACATACACTGTATCTTCAATCTATGGATATGTATATCGACAAGATGGAGATAGTATGTCTAATGTACATCTAATGGATGTGGAATTAACATTCCCAGCAGATACGTTTGTCGCCGACTTCCATATCTATTTTATATCATATCAACAACATATGAAAAGGAGATAGAGGAATTGAAACAAATTAACACTAATTTACACAAACATATAGGAAATCTTAAAATGGAAAATAGCAAAGTTTTAGCAAATCTAAACAACATAAAAGAAGGTAATAAAGGAAAAAATGTAACTGATAGTGCTAAAAAAGATACCAATCAACAACAACCATCAACAAGCTTAACCAACAACCAAACATATTTCTCCGAGACAGCCAATGGTGCAAATTATAGAAAGGCATACAGACAAAGAAAAAGTAAGATTCTTCTGCTATCTGATGAGTTAGGAAAAGGTATGAGTCCTCGAATACTTAAACTTGCCAAGAATTATGACACAACATCTATTTTGAAACCTTCTGCAACCTTGAGATCAGTTATGGAAAATATGGAGCAGTTATCCAAAGACTTTGACGAAAATGATTTCATCGTTATAATGGCCGGAAAGAATGACTTCTGTATAAACAAATTTCCTTCCTTTAAATATATTAATGAAAAACTCAAAAAGTGCTCAAATATAAATATAATTTTTTCTTCAGTACCTTATACCAAAAGTACTTTTTTAAATAAACACATTTATAATTACAGCAATAGGCTTAATACATTTATTGAAAAACTTAATAAGACAGTAGAGGGAAATATGCTGTACTATGAAATAAATAAAGAAAACTATGTTATTAATAAAGAAATTATAACCAAGGACCTGTACAACTTGATTGTAAATTGTAGGTTCAACCAAAATAAATCCTTAATTTTTATTAAAACGAATGAAATTTTTGCAAAAAAGGCAAGTACAAATTACAATTTAGATATTCCTGATGCAAATATTAACAAAGAGCAACTTGAGAGTGCACATAGTAATAATTATGTGGATCTTACCATTAATAATATTAGCCGTCATCAAGATGTTAATGTAAATTTAAACTCAAATACAGCTCAAAATTTTTTATATCCCCATCTATCTCAAATGGACCTGACAATGTAAACAGGCAAAAAAGTAAAAACTTTTTCAAAATAATGCACCTAAATGTAGTGTATAAAAAATAAGTTAAATTCCCTCGAATCAGCTTTATTTAATAAAAACCTAGATATTGTAATGCTGAGTGAGCATTGGCTGAAAGAAGATGAGATAAATTTATACCAACTTAATAACTACAATTTATTATCCTGCTACTGTAGATCCGAAAGTATTCATGGGGGTACATGTATTTTTTTAAGAAATGATATTCTGGGTATAAATTTGGATCTATTAAATAATTTAAATGTCGATAAAAATTTCGAGAGTTGCTGTATTAGAATACCTGACATAAATTGTGTTATTGTATCTATATATCGTTCCCCAAATGGTGACATCAATATTTTCAAAAAAAAAACTCTATCAGTCACTTCAGACTGTATTCAATCATTTCAAACACTGTAAATTAGCAATAGGAGGTGATTTTAACATAAACTTTGCAACCAAGAACAAAAATGCCAAAGAAGTCACTGACATATTCCACTCTTTTCATATGAACAAATGTACAACAGAATTTACAAGAGTACAGAAAAGTTCGCAGACATGCATAGACAACATTTTCACCAATTTTGAAATAAGCGAAGCCATTGTTACCGATTTTCTACTTTCAGATCATAAAGCGCAAATAATTACATCTAATTCTTACTTAAAAAAAACAAAACCTAGCCATAAAGTTATATTGAATAAAAGTAAGGCAAATAAAAATAAATTTTCCAACTATCTCCTAAGTGAGGATTGGTCAGACTTATATGCAGATTCAAACCCAAATAAAGCAGTAGACACCTTCTATAATATTATAAATTATTATCACGAGATATCCTTTCCTAAAATTTCGATAAGAACAAATTGTAAAGATCAGAATTATTTCATACACTTAAATCCAAAGCTAGCCTCACTAAAAGAAGAATTAGTAAGTCTAAATAATAATATGAGAGTAAATATACCAAACAATGAGGCCTTAAATCAAAAATTTAAACAAAAGAAATACGAATATGAGCAGATGTTAATAAAACTGAAAAAAGAACAAGCTAATAACGAAATAGTTGAATCACAAAATAAACAAAAAACTATATGGAACATCATAAACCGAAATGTAGGAAACATCAACAAACAAACCAATGAAACTTCAATACCCCCTAACGTTTTCAATGAATTCTTTGTAAAAGTTGCTGAAAATATTTTGGAAACAATACCAATGTCAAACTCAACCCATTCAGATTACTTAAATAAATTATCGTCAAAAAATAACATTTTAATAGACCTATATCCCGCCTCTGAAACAGAGGTACGGAATGCCATAGAATCCCTAAAAAAATCAAAGGCTACGGACTTGTACAATCAGTCCATAAGTATGTATAAAGAAAATCTGAGTTTACTAACGGCTCCTGTAACTTATTTAGTAAACCTCATTCTAAAGACGGGTATATTCCCAGATAAATTAAAAATAGCCAAAGTAGTACCTATTTTTAAATCAGGTAATATTGATAATGCTGCAAATTATAGACCCATAGCTCTTCTACCCATTCTGGCAAAAATAATAGAAAAAATCATTGCAGCAAGGATTACTAAATTTTTTGAGGACAATAAATTGTTCAATAACTCCCAGTTTGGCTTTAGAAAGGGTAAATGCACATCAGACGCCATTCTTCAACTAGTCAATTATATAGGTGATGGTTTCGAAATGAAATCATCAACACTGGTAATGTTTTTAGACCTCAGTAAGGCATTTGATTGTGTATCTGGACCAATTTTATTACAGAAACTAGGTTTTTATGGCTTTTATGGAGTAACTCTCCAATTAATATCATCCTATCTATCTGGAAGGCAACAGTGTGTAACGGGCAAAGGTGGAATAAGTAACTTATTACCTATAAAGTATGGAGTCCCACAGGGCAGTATATTGGGCCCACTATTATTTTTAATATATCTTAACGATTTACCTGAAGCCTTACCACTTTTTACGGTGTTATTTGCTGATGACACAACTGTGGCCAAACAGATAAAGGATAGCAGTGAGGAAACCATTAAGGAAGAATTAGATGTAATTAAACAATCATTTGACTGGTTTAATGCAAATATGCTATGCATAAATCAAAACAAGACAAATTCAATGATATTCTCTACCAAACCAGTTGTATCTGAAAGCGTTAAATTTTTAGGTTTAACTCTCGATAATCGGCTAACATGGCACGCACATGTTGACATGCTGTCAACAAAACTATCCAAAAAAATACATGCTATAAGGCAAATTAAAATCAGAATTGGTTTAACCTCAGCAATGGTCGCATACCATGCGCTATTCCATAGCTTAATGACATATGGTCTAATTAATTGGGGCACCTCTAATCATGTCCAGCAAGTCTTTACTGTTCAAAAGAGAGCAATTAGAACCTTGTCAGGAATAAGTCAGTTAGACAGCTGTAAACAGTGGTTTATAAAATTTAAAATAATGACTCTACCATCTTGCATAATCTATTACAATTTAATATACATCAAAGATCACCTTGACGACTACTCTAGAAATTGTGACAACCACAGGTACCTCACTCGCAATAGAAATGATATACAGATACCACAGCAAAGATTAACATACACAAAAAGAAACAATTTCGGAATTGCACTCTTTAATTCTCTTCCGATATCACTAAAACTGCACCATCGACATTATTCAAGAAAAAACTGAAAATCCATCTCATAGCCAAGGCTTATTATAGCATCAATGAATTTAATTATACAGATTTATAATTATACTAAATTAATTACGTTTTGACTAGATTAAATTTTAATGTTATTTGTTATCTATGTTCAGTGTTTGTTATATACACCTTTCTGTAAGTTTTTTACAAATTATTTATTATTGTATTTATTGTATTATTTGACTTGTCAAAGCACCACGGTGCATTTTATGACCAATAAAATCTATCTATCTATCCACTGAATGTACATAAACATCTGCAATGTACATTCACTGGATATGAAACACACATCATATACACAATCGTATATTTTATGAATATTCATTACATATCTCTGAAGTAGTTTCCACGGACATCAAAACGCTTATTGAATACTGCACCCGACGCGTGTTGCCCCAGTCATGCTGGCATCATCGGCAGATGATTAAAACGAAAAGTTTTAATGATCCCGATGATACCAACATGATTGGAGCAGCACGCATCGAATGAAAGTGTTCGAGTGTTTTGATGATCGTGGGAACTACTTCAGAGGTATCCAATAGTATCCATATAAGAGGTAATAAAACACAGATAGCTTAATAAGAAATATATTTTATATAACTATTTTAAACATACACAAACTTTACAAAATAACCTAATATTACACAATATTTAAAATTTTCAATATTGACGTATACTTCTTTACCTTTACCTAGTTTAACAAATTGTAAACATAGATAGATAGATAATGTTTATTTGACTACGTTACATACACAATATACATTTGTAGCAAGTCGACAAACTGCTATACAGTTAAAATATGACTGAACAATATAAAAGAATATACAATATTTAAAAGGATCTATTACATGCACGGGCATAAGTACAAAAATAAAATATAATTAGGTAAGTATATATGTACAAAACTACAAGAATATAAATATGTATAATTATTAACTGTGAGTATATGACAGTCTAATGAGGTAATGAGTAATTAATACGCGTACCTAATTTGTAATTAGGTCGGCGTTCATAAATTCCTCAACGGAATAAAAACAGAATTTCACCATAAAACTCTTTATCGTTCTTTTGAATTTATCAAGTGTTAAATTTTTTATTTGTTCAGGTAACCTATTGTACATATTTAGGTTAAGAGAATTCTTGGCTGATTTTGTTAAGCGATATCTTGGTGTTTTTAGCAAATTTGCTGACCTAGTATCATGACTATGGTAATTCACTGGTCTTTTATAGAGGTTTACATTTTTATGAATTTCAAGGAGCGAAACATATATAAATAAAGACGGAATCGGCAGTATACCGTATTTAATGAACAAAGGTTTGCAGTGTTCCTTAGGATTTACATTTGAAATTATTCTAATTGCCTGTTTTTGTTGCCTAAAAATTTTTATCGCATTGCTCGCGTTTCCCCATAATACGATACCATAGCTAATTTGTGAATGAAAAAGCGCATAATAAGCTGAAATTAGTGTATCAGTATTGACAAAATGTTTAAGCCGCCTCAGAAGAAATATATAACTTGACAATTTGTTACTGAGTTGCTCAATATGGCATGACCAACTCAGGGTGTCATCCAGGACAACACCTAAAAGTTTGACACTGTCCCCCTTTGTGATATTGTTATTTGTGGAAAAAACTAATTTTTGAGTCTTATCACGGTTTAGTTTTAGCTTATTGCAGTTATACCAAAGTTCCGCTCGATTTTCATTCTCACAGATGACATCTTGTAATTTATTTAGACTTTTATCAGAATCGCGAAGAGTTGCGTCGTCCGCAAACATGATAATGCTGCTTGGAAATAGGTAGTAAAATAAATCGTTTACATAAATAATAAATAATAATGGACCCAGGACCGAACCCTGAGGTACGCCATGTCTTACGGTTCTTAAATTAGATTGCTCATTATTTATGGAAACACATTGTTGTCTATTTTGCAAATAAGACTGAATAAGGGAGAGCGGTGGACCCTTAATTCCGTAAAAACTAAGTTTTTCCACCATATGTATAATACCTACTATATAGTTACTCATGTCCTACATATATGTTTAAAACATTCTCAACCATCAGTAATAAGTTATACAGGGTGTTTGGTGCATCGTGTGCCAAATTGAAATGGCCGACAGAAAGGGTTATCTGCTATCCTTTCAGGCCCCTTAACACTTCCCATGCCCTGCGGGATTTTTCATATCAACGTTCTATCTTTTTAATGAAAAAATCCCAAATTCTACATTTAAATTGAAATTATAAAAAAAGTTTTAGGCGTAGACTGCGAATTTTATTTTTATTTTGATGTGTATTGTTGAAGGGTTCTTTTAAATCCAAAATTACTGGCATTAGTCATCTAGTTGTTTTTTTATTCACTCGCAAACTTTCGGAATAGGTAAAATTTAAATTTAAACTTAGACTTTAGACGGCTATAAAAAAAAAAGCTCAGAGCAACTGGGATCTTCCAACTCCCTCAAAAATTCTCTAGTCTATCCTCTTGCTAATGATGTGCCACATGTCATAAAAATCTTTTAATAACTTCGTGAATTCGCTAAATTAATGAATCGGGTCACATAAGGCTAATATTCAAAATTTCGAATAAAAAATTATATTTGCTTAAATTATGCATGGCAAACAGGTAAAATCTGTTATCTCACTCTTGCGAAGTAAAATCTATCTTCCATCTCTTTCTGTTCATTGGTTTTCTTGAAATAAAGAAACAGTTACATTTTTATCATTTATTAAATAAATTTAAAAATCTTGCTCAAAGTATTGGTCTCTGTTGCGAATGCAGGCCCGACATCTGCTTCGTATTTTGACAGTTGTTGTATGAAGTCGTATTTCCTCCCTGATTGTACCGAAAGCCGTTTCTATGCGTTGGACAAGAGGACAAGTTCCTCCCTAGTCGCAACCTCCGTCGTGTACGCGAGCTCTTTGGCACGTCCCCAGACATAAAAATCCAACGGAGTTAGGTCTGGGGAACGTGGAGGCCATTGAATAGGGCCATCCCGCCCAATCCATGCATTTGGGAACACATTGTCTAGATATTGTCTTACAATCAATCGCCAGTGCGCGGGACAGCCGTCATTTTGAAAAACTATAGGCGTATGCGTAGATTGGGCGGGATGGCCCTATTCAATGGCCTCCACGTTCCCCAGACCTAACTCCATTGGATTTTATGTCCGAGCTCGTGTACGTGACGGAGGTTGCGACTAGGGAGGAACTTGTCTTCTTGTCCAACTCATAGAAACGGCTTTCGGTACAATTAGGGAGGAAATACGACTTCATACAACAACTATCGAAATACGAAGCAGATGTCGGGCCTGCATTCGCAACAGAGACCAATACTTTGAGCAACATTTTTAATTTTTTTTAATAAATGATAAAAATGTAACTGTTTCTTTATTTCAAGAAAACCAATGAACAGAAAGAGATAGAAGATAGATTTTACTTCGCAAGAGTGAGATAACAGATTTTACCTGTTTCCCATGCATGATTTAAGCAAAAATAATTTTTTATTCGGAATTTTGAATATTAGCCTTATGTGACCCGATTCATTAATTTAGCGAATTCACGAAGTTATTAAAAAAAATTTATGACATGTGGCACATCACTAGCAAGAGGATAGTCTAGAGAATTTTTGAGGGAGTTGGAAGATCCCGGTTGCTCTGAGTTTTTTTTTATAACCATGTAAAGTCTAAGTTTAAATTTAAATTTTACCTATTCCGAAAGTTTGCGAGTGAATAAAAAAACAACTAATTTTGGATTTAAAAGAACCCTTCAACAATACACATCAAAATAAAAATGAAATTCGCAGTCTACGCCTAACACTTTTTTTATAATTTGAATTTAAATGTAGAATTTGGGATTTTTTTCATTAAAAAGATAAAAGGTCGATATGACAAATCCCGCAGGGCATGGGAACTATTAAGGGGCCTGAAAGGATAGCAGATAACCCTTTCTGTCGGCCATTTCCATTTGGCACACGATGCCCCAAACACCCTGTATAATATGAACGTATGTAATTTTTATTCACTATATTTATAAAATACATACCCAATATGACAACAGCAAATTTTTAGGCCTCTATCACTTTCCGCCATCTTTACTAAACACACACCTGCCACAATCAGTTAAATATGAAACTTGTAAATTTTCTAACCCTAAAAGAGTATGTATTTACGAATCTAAAGAATTGCATTATAATAAATATACTCTTACATCATGAGAGTTTCATGCAAATGTAACAGCATAATATAGCAATAAGCAAATATAAAATCCAGAGAATGAGAAAGAGTTAACTTTCATCACACATAAACACTATGCACACAACAATACAGGGCTTAATCGCTTAATGGCTGCTGGCGCCGGCTATTGCGAACTACAATTCGTAAACAAATGATGCCTAGAGCGCTGACGTAGTATGCCATAACTTAGTAGCGCATGCGCATCAGATAATGAGATAAAATTCGTGTACGCGTATAATTTAATTATACCTTAATGGACAATTGGACATGTTATGTATAAATCATTATGTATATACCTCCAGCAATATACACTGTATATGACGCTGATGCATATCAGTAGCTGAATATACATTTCATATCATATGTATATTTAATAATACATATTCAAATTCCAACACCTAATGCATATGCTATGGATGTACATATCCATGAGATGTTATGTGGGTTTAATGTCATTATTATAAAGTTTGCCAGTGTTGATAATTTTGACTAAAATGCCATAATGATCTTTGCTCTTGCTATTTTTTAGCTTACTAATGCTCGTCCTTACTTTATTGTAGGTAACATCTCTGAATTTGAATACTGATTTTTCATTTGTTTTAATGTAGTGTAGTGGCTCTTTATTTATTTCTGGGATGCTCTCGATTACCTCGTCAGCTATGTTTATAAAGAAATGATTAAAGTCATTGGCACTTAATTCACTGCCTCTAGGGACATTTAGTTCATGACTAGTACTTTTAATGATGTCCCACATGGCCCGTTGTGAGTTGCTAGAGTTCCTAATATATTCGTCGTGTGCTCTGCTTTTAGAGGTGTTTATCTCTGCACGGTAGCTATTCTTATAATTTATTGTTTCTTTTATTATTATTTCGGGATTTGATTTGTTCACTTCATTTAAAAAGTTTAAAGTATCGCGCATTGGCCTTAGGTCTTCATTATACCATTCAACTTTTTTTCCCGGACCAAAAATGTTTGCAGACTTGGTTTTCATAGGAAGAGTTACCTCAACAGCTTCTATTATTAAGTATATAAATGTGTCTAGTTTTTCATCATTGTTGGTTGGTCATTGATAAAGTCCCAGTCGATGTTTTCAATTTGGTTATAGAGCTAAAGTAGCCCAAGTCCGTGATTGGCCTAGAGCTTACTCCCGCGTTACTATTAGCTGTTTTCTTTGCCATGTCGAAGTGAATAGAGATACTTTGGTGGTCTGACAAGTTTGTGTCAACAATTTTAGCAGAGTAGCTGTTCGTTGGAAGGTTTGTAAATATTTTGTCAAGGCATGAGTGCGTGTTGTATATTATTATTGTTTGGTGCAGTCCATAGGAGTCCAAAAGGTTACAACGTTGTAAAGCTTTTGGGTCAATTGTATTAAATTTTACATTGAAATCACCTGTTAGGATAATCTGCATAGTACTGTCGAGTTTGTCTAACAGTGCACTTATTGATATAATGATAAGCAAGGTCCAAGTTGTATAATGAATAAGATGTAAAGAAACATTTGTTTTATATTAAAAAATACTAACACATGGAGAATAAAGAAAAAAGTAAATTTCATAAGAAAAAAAACATTGTAACATCCCTAGTAGCACAACATATTGGACCAATATATAATCCATATAGGACCAAAATATATGAATATTCGTCCTATATTCATATATTGGTCTTATATGGATTATATATTGGTGCAACATTAGTGCTACTAGGGATTATTAAATCATAGCAGTTAATATCATTCACACAATTCGTGTCACTTGACATTTCATTTATATCAGTTATTAGTCAAAGCACATTTTGAGATATATTAAGTTACTATAGGAGTAAATGATGTCACCATAGGAGTAAATGACGTCATGCAGTTGTTAATACGAAAGCGTGTTCTTGGTTAATTTTGAAGCCTATAGAGACTAGAAAATTCTACTTTTCTGCATTTCGCTTTTAATATCAAAAGATTTAAAAAAAATATAATACAAAAAATTAGTTTTCTTAAAATACTGGAAAAACTATCGGTCATAGAGGAAAAAAATGGGTGATTTGTGCGCAATTAAAATCCCTACATTATGAAACTTTCCAAATGAGAATCGCTCCAGTGGTAAAAAAGTTATTGCAAAAAAACCTGCAATATTAGTTATTTTTAACACGTTTTTATTAGCTTCACCTGTATCTATCAATCTATTAATGTAACGGAATCTTTCAGCATAATTTTTACTCACTGCTAATTGTTGTACCATCATGATGAAATTTCGCATTTGTATGTAGCTCCGATGACATACAATATAGTATACTCAATTTTATATGTTCAAAATGGCCGCCGCCCCAAGATGGCGGATTATCATTTTCTTTACAACCCCCTTGATATGGGTATCAAAGGAAAGAGCTTGACAAGTAGAAAACAAATACGTCATCAAATTTTAAAAATTCAAAATGGCGGATAGGTTTTATCAATTATCGCCGGATTCGATTGGAAATCAGAATCTGTGGGTTATCCAGATTAGAATTATCTGGTCCAAATTTTTAAAACTAAAAAATAAATTATAGTTTAAAAAAACTAAAATAACACGCTTTAATAGCAAACCGAACTAAAAAGTAAAAAATAATACAATACAAAAAAGCGCAAGGTGTTTGATATCAACTAGTATAAATATTTCATAGTAATAAGTACCATGTTTTTTTGTATTGCGTTGTATTATTTTTTACTTTTTAGTTCGGTGTGCTATTAAAACGTTTTTTTATTTATTTTTTTTTAACTATTGTTATTTAATTATTAATTAAACTTTTTAATTTGTTCTTAAAATTTTATAAAACCTTAAATAAGTGTGCAAAAGATGGGTGCTCTCGGTGCAATCATTTTTGCACAATCCTATTTGTTTGTTCCACCGAGAGAAAAAATGGACAACTTTGATCTCCTGTGGTGCTCGCAATTTTCAACTAATATTGGTTCACAGAACATTTTTGTAATATTCAAGATCTAACTAACCTTTTTGCAAACCAATGTTTACAAAGCATGGCTGTGAATCATTACCTTAAAAAGGCTTGATATTTGCTAATAAACAAAAGGCATAACGTTTTTATTTTTTAAGTGGTGTTCTTGCAAATTAATCCAATGAAAACTTAGTTAAAACACGCACATTTTAAAGATAAGTAATGTAGTTGACAGTATGACTACTATCTAATTTTGAGACCTCATAAAATATAATTAATACACATGCAGGTTTTTTTGCAATAACTTTTTTATCGCTGAAGCGACTTTAATTTGGAGTCTCATAATGTAGGGATTTTAATTGCGCACAAATCAGCTATTTGTATATACGTCAATACCTTTATTTGCTTGGTCTACATACAAATCATGATGAAAGAAGTACTTCCTCACTGCTTTCTTTTATTTTCTAGGCCATGGTGGGGAGCTGGCATGGGAAGAGGACCTTATCAAATGTAAACAATATTTAATGTGTACATTTTTTTAAAATAAAACAGATATTTCATGCATTTTTATTACAAATTTTATACCATTTTATTTTTATATAAAACAACTAAAGTAAAGATGGACAAACTGCCGACAAATATTAAACCAAAAATGCCACTAGCAAGTAATATAACCTCTGGTGGTGTATATTTTACAAAGATATTATCTTCGATGGGTAAAATGGGCAATAACATTAAAATGAAAAATAAATATAATAGTAGTCCCACACTTAACACAAGTTGCAACGTTCCGAGTAAACTATCTGATAAAGACATTGTTTTTATTCATCAAAATATTCCTGTTCAAACTTTTTGAAATCATCCTCTGTGAATACAGTTTTCTTATCCTTCTTTTGTTTGTTAGGTTTCTTTATTGGTCTTCGGGTAACAGCTCTTTCGATGATCTGAAATATATACTTAGTTATTGTATTGAATGCAATTAGCGGTATAGAAAATAACCGATCAGTAGCAGTAAGGATTTAAGAAAGGTAGAGGTGTTTCAAAATCTCATGAGCTATGACCTTGATATGCGCAAAGACAAAATCCCTCTCGTGAACTCAGTTACACTTCTTAAAAATATTAGATTTATTGTTTACAATTTATCCCGAGCTCTTGTTTATGTATACAGCAAGGTAGCTGTCAGTGTTTTCAAAATACACTTGTAAACCCAGAACAAACTTTGCCTTTTGCGCATTTCGCGGTTCATAAGATTCTGAAATACCTCTATTCTTGTTGATATATGACAGAATTAAGCATTTTTAATTATTTGGATGTTTGTTTCAAAAATTTGTGTCTTTTCGCTTCATACATTTTTTTAAACTGGAAAAAGTTATTTAGTAGCACTATGAAATTTCTGAAACTATATTGTCAATAGATGTAAACTTAAGCCTTAGTCTTAATTTTTGTGAAGAGAAAAAATTTGAATTCTTAGAATGAACAGCCAAATGAATAGAATAAATAACTGGGAATGGGTCTCATTTTAACATATACCACAAGAATACCTATCTTGACCTTATTAAAACAGATCAATGAATATATTCCGTGTCGATTTTTTTTTTAACTAAGATGAGAAAGGAAGAGACTAGACAAAATTAACTTCAAAAATTATTACAGCAATATTTTTACCACATTACAGAAGTCAAATTGTCTAAAAATTTTAACAAAATGACGAGGATGGATGTGGAAGCTATCGCAGTCGCGGCAATTTTGATATAAATCTATAAACTTCAAAACTTCATCACTATTCCATACCGCCATCGTAGGTCGTAAATATAATTATTAGACCGCTGTAAAATCTTTTGATGTGTCCATGAAAAACCGACAACATTCGGCTGGCCGGCCAACGCTGGCCGCCAACGACCAAGTTACACCAAGTGGACTTGTACACGTTGGTCCAACTAGTTGGCCAAACGTGCACAAGGACCTTTACAGTGAAACTTGCCTGAATTAAAAAAATTGCTTAATGTATATAAAATATAGAAACAACTGTTTTACCTGCTTTACGATATCTTTATCCAGTTCCACTTTGCTTGCATTTTTAATTACTTTTAATTTCTCCAAGTTTCTTTTCAAAATTTCTTCCCTTGTTTTAAATTGTTTCTTTGCTTCAGTAACAGTTAATTTATGTTTACTAGAGAGTAAATTTATTTTCTCAGCTAAAATAAAAAAAACAACAAATTATCTATTTACGAATTGGAGCAATTTCAACAGAGTACAGATTAGATATTTGTTGCTCACTTTGATCTAAAAAAAAAGGTAATTTTTAAAAGTCAGAGATTAAATGAAAGATCCTATCCATGAAATGGGTGTTTTCTGTACATACAATTTTACTTCAAATGATGTATTGATAAACAGTACAACATATATGAAAAAGCCTAAATGCATTCATATGTAGGTAAATAAATATTTAATAATCAAAATTATCTAAAATTCCAAATATTAAAATTTTAAAAATTGCCTTATTACTATCTTATAGACGGAGAACTGGCTACGAGAATTAAATGATAAGGTGTAGTGAAAATTTTTATGTAAAAACCCTCCTTACTAGCTGAGAAGTACATAGCTCTGCAGCCAGAAGTCGCACCCAGGGTGGAAAGCGTGGGTCGACGGTCAAAGGCATTAATTTTTAATCAAAATAAAATCTGATTGCAGCTCTGAAATTTTGTGTAGTTATAGTTTTTAACTGTAGAAATTACATAGAATGTAAAACGTAATTCTAGAATAAGAAATGTCAGCCAAAAAGTTCAAAACAAATTAAAATGTACACCCGTACAGGATTCGAACCTAGAAATCCGCTGTGAAACTCGTCGCCTAACACGATGTGCTACAGTTGGAGTGGACTTGAAATTTCAATTAGTCTTGTCGGAAAAAGCAAAACATGAAATTTTTAAATGTTCATAACTAAATACATACATCAGTAGGAAGACCTCCTAATGTCGAGATCAAAAGATCGAAATTGGTATTTTCCCGGCATCATTAATTGCATGGGCGAAATCGAAAATTTGAGCCAACAGAAGTGAATGAAAAATAGCACTTTTTGACATTTCACGAATTCAATTTGTCAGTCATGTCACTGGTACGTTATTAACCGGAAAACCCAGAAGAATAGGACGATTTTAAATATAAAAACAAAATTGCTAGAACTTCACCTTAACATTAAAATTTAAACAATTTTTTTACAAATATACCGACTTCTGGCAACGTTTAATCCAAGACCTAGACTTCTGGCAATAGTTTTATGCAATTTCT
This sequence comes from Stenurella melanura, assembly GCA_963583905.1. Taxonomy (NCBI): domain Eukaryota; kingdom Metazoa; phylum Arthropoda; class Insecta; order Coleoptera; family Cerambycidae; genus Stenurella; species Stenurella melanura. The sequence goes on from OY757309.1 coordinate 18,932,631, forward strand.
ACAGATAAAAACTACAACTACACAAAATTTCAGAGCTGCACTCAATGATTCTATTTTGATAAAAAATTCACGCGTTTGACTGCCTGCCCACGCTTCCCACCTCGGAAGAGACTTCTGGCTGCAGAGCTATGTCAGCTAGTAAGGAGCATTTTTATATAAAATTATCACTGCACCTTATCATTTTTAATTTCTAATTCTTAGACCATTATACTATAAATGGCAAATTGTTCACATCTCGTGTTATGTTTGGTTGATATTTGAAATTATATTGCCCAAGTAACCAAGAAGTAAAATTTAACCGCCCCTTTGACATTTTTAAATAATTTTGAGGTTAAAGCTGTCAACAAACAAGAAATCTACAGTATATAGTGTGGCAGTTTAGCTAGAATATTTGAACATATTGTGCACTTTTTGATAAAAGCACCAAATTTGGCAGAGGTAGACCAATGTAATATGAACAATTTTGGATGTAGAGCCATCGGCCAACTGCCCCCTGGCGGCCATTTTCCAAAATGGCCGCCACTGGACACCCAAAATACAACAGAAGTTGGATGAAGTTTGCTGCTGAAGGTTTTAGTGAATGTTTATGGAATGTTTTGAATGAAAGATAGTTTGTAAGTTATATATATTTAATAATTTTATATTTCACATTTCAAATTATATTTAAATTATTTAAAAAAATACAATACAAAATATTAATTTAATTTTATAATATGACTGAAATATATTGTATGTGAAATGTTTAAAGTAATTTAAAGATTGATGGAAAACTAAGATTTATTACATTCAAACAAACTTTTTCCTTTCTGTACATTTTTCATATTGCATTAAAAGACAAAATATTAAAAATCTGTTTTACAGTCCCAGTACAGTATCAGAACATTCTTTTTAAGAATGCGACTTCAGTTCTCAGAACACTCCCCGTCGCAAGCACACAGTGGTGTGCATTTGCAGGAGACGAGCTCCCTGCAGATCTGGGATGCTTCGGGTAGCGTTGTCCAGAGAGGTTCATACACGCCGCTGGTCTTGATCCAACACTAGTCAGTTGGTGAGGGAACCAGGGCCTGACCCCAGACATGTCCGCCCTGGTATACTGCTCTTCGAACATGCTGCTCCAGGGCTGCCCTTGTCGGTGGGATCAGCTGGACGTTGCTTTTCTTTGCAAACAGTTTGCAACGTGCCTTGTCGATATCGGTGTCAGTGATTGTTCTGTCATAAAGCAGTGTGATGAACCTTTCAATGGTGTGCATGGCTTGTATATTTGTAAAATTCAGACAATGCACACTTTTCGTAATTTTGCGACGAATAATTGACCTCCCTTTGCGACGTCTATTTGACATCGTTGACGTCAAATCGCTGTGACATATTGTCGTCATGTTTACATCGAGAGGACGTCGAAATTTTGGTGAAATTGACGTGCTTTGTGACGTATAATCAACGTGAAAAGAACGTGTCTCTGCTAGCTGAGGAGTGTGCCTAATTTTGCAGCGGCGAGCTTATTGTTTACTGACTACAGTACCAAATAGAGTTTGCAGACTGACGAAGTCTAACGCTGATTCATCATCGCTATCTTCATATTGCGAGAAGAGAAATCTTTGTTCACCCGTATAGATCTGTCAATGCAATTATTAAACAGATGATGAGAATTCGAGGAAAGCTAGAGAGTTTTTCCTCTTGTAACGGGCGCGGGCGGACAATGTATGGACATAGGGTACTTAAAAAATAGAAAAGTCGCAAGAAAAGACTTTTCTCAAAATTTTCATATCGGCACAAACGCCCACCCCTCTCCGTTCTTCCGCTATACAGCAAAAACATTACCGGTGTGTATCTCCCTTCCTAATCATCTGATCGCCATCTTGCGGGGCGGAAATTGAAGATAGAAAAAATGCTATTAATTGGTGAAAAAATTATCCCCCCACCCCCTTCCTTCATGCCGAAAAAGACGTGCAAGAGATCGGCCATTTTTTATTTTGCGCGCCAGGCATTTAAAAAAAAATTCCGGCTGTGCTATCTTTTAACAAATAAAAAAATACGGAAATTGGTCCCGAAGAGATTGCTGTAGCTCTATTAATAAGGAAGTTATAGCGTCTTAATAATTTTGGTTTCCCCCCATATCTATCCTCCTAATTATCCCACCCAGGGCCAGCCCAATGAAATTTTTCTCCCCAGGCGAGTTCTGAGTTTTGTGCGCCCCCCTTCCTAATTTTCAATACTTTCTTAGGTAAGTTATACAAATTTTAGTAATGCGTCTAAAATTAACATTATCATAGAAATGAAAATGAATAACTAAGAAAAACGTATCTGTTCATAAAAACTGGTCTCGTCTAGCTTTCTGTAAAGCAAACTGCTTAACGAGTTCACTAAAATCCATCGAATGTAAAAGTTTATTTTCTATGGAAATCATAGCTGAGGTTAACCTATCTTGAGTCATTGAAGATCTCAGATAAGTTTTAATTAACTCTGGTTTACTGAAACTGCATTCGCCACTTGCCGCAGTCACCGGAATTGTTAGGAGGATGCGCAAACTAATCCACACATTTGGCATAGTTTCGTGTAAGTTATTTTTATGTAAATGGTTTAAAACTTCAATAGGCAACTTACAATTAGTGTCTTTTAATAAAGATATTAAATGAAATAATTCATCGCACAACTGTTCTCCGTCAATATCATGGCCATCTCCAGCTTTTAAAATTTCACTAAAGGTATTACACTGTTTTTGTAAAATAGCACGACTATCCGAAATTGTTTGAATTATACAGAAAAGACCATATATCGCTGTGAGTCTGAAGCTGTGTAAATCGTTCAGTAATACAACTTATAGATATATCTAACAAATAACAAAGGATAAGACACTGTTGTTTTATAGCGATGTTCGGGATCTAGAAGAGTTTCATCTTCGTGTTCGTACTGAAAAAGTCTTTTCTTTCGTCTAGGCCGTAACTCTTTAAACTGGGTTTCTATTTCCAATTCCTCACTAACTTCGCAAGTTTTTAAAACAGCTTCTGTGTATCCCGATTCTCGGTAGCGAATAAGGAACTCCTTATATTTTTTAAAATACACAACGGTTGTTGGTAAGTCCATATCTACTTTTTGCATACTATTACTAACCAAATTAACTTGGAAAAGTACATCATACCACACCATTAAGGTTATTAAGAATTCATAATCACACATGTGTGTTTCCAGACATTGCCTCTGATGATTCCTTAGGATCATCAGATGTTACCTGTAAAGCAGCAAGTGTATTACAAATGTCGGGAAACTGATAACGGACTGTTTTAAAACTGTCAATTCGACTTTTCCATCGTGTTCAGTCGAGCGAATTTTTATTATTCTGATTTTTCCTGCTGCCCCTAAAAATCCGTCGCTTTACGCACATGCGAAATTAGCGTATAGGGTAATTCAGGACTGGTTAGAACCGGTCTTACCAACACTATTTCTATAATAGACTAATTTGAACAATTTGCCTTTTTAGTTATGTTATATTATGTCATACTTTTTATTTCTTACTGCAAAAGTATGTGTTTCCTATAAATAATGTATTTATTTACTTATTTGCAGAAAACTCAGAACTCAGTCAAAGAAGACCGACAGTCGGCGGCGTCGGTGCTCTATGTAAAAACGATAAAATGCAAATATCTTGGACACGTCGCGAACTTTGTACTCCGCCAACCGCCGGCCGGGCGGTAATACTTTGATTTTTTGTAATCAATCACAATCAGACAGCACGCTTACCGGTTAGGTGGGCAGGGGCGGATTTATTTGAAGCACGTGCTTTCGTTCAAAATTTTAAATTTAATTACTCTGAAACTACAACCGACTTGCGGCAAGTCACTTGCGTTTTGGCGCCCCCCAGGATCCAGCGCCCCAGGCGATCGCCTGGCTCGCCTGCCCTTTGGGCCGGCCCTGATCCCATCACCCCCACACTCCGGCCTTATCTAGTGTTCATCAATACCCTTCTATTTAGAAAAAGTTGAGGTTCCAACTCCACTACTTCTCGAGAAAGAATTATTTTAATTTTTCGTTTCTTTGCAAGTTTAATAGCGATATCTCGCGAACTAATTATGCGATTGGGTTCGGGTTGGAACGAGCTTAAGTGTTTTGTCAAGCTCTTCATTTTTGGTAAGTATGATTTTCTTGTGGCACGAACACCTGCGGAGATACGTCGAAAAAACTGCTTTCCCATACTTTTAATAGGCCGTTTCCCACACCCCCCGCCGACTCCGCCCTGTAAAAACTTGTCGGAATGATGGAGGGGACCTAACTTTACAGGTTGGCAAAAAAAATTTTTCATTCGAAGCAGTCACTTTTCAAAACCCAGATCTGCCCCGCTAGAAGCACTTCTTGAAGAAAAAGTTGGGGGGGGGCGCATAAGTTGATTACTTTTACCTAAAGAATATGTCTGAATATTTTGGGATCTTTCTGAAGTAGAAAACAAAATAAAAATCTAGGGAAATTCTTGGTCGAAATTATTTTTGTCTAAGAAATTCTGAAATCCAGCAGGCATGTTCTTTGAACAAAAATATTCAACTTATGCCCCCCATTTTTTCTTCAAAGTGCTTCGTTTTCCCGTAAAAAAATTACAAAAAAAAATAATTTTTTTCTTCTTTGTTATTTTTTTCCGGGAGATGGCAGGAAAAAAAACACCAAGAGACAAAAGATGCTTATTTTTCCAAAGAATGAGCCTGAATATTTTCAAAATTTTTATGGAACATTTAAGTAGACCTTCGCAGATGTTCAGTTTCAATCGCCTCTAGATCAAAAAATTGAATTCGGTCGGGCTGGTGGTCAAAGAGAATTTTAATCAGGGAGCCCAGGAGAACATTTTCCCCAAGTTTCAGAACAATCAACTGAAGCCCATTTTTACTATAAAAAACTGCGGGGTCCTTTATATCCTACACATAAACAGCTTCATTTTCAATCTGATAGAACAATTATAAAGTATTTTACATAAAAGTTCTAACATAAAAATCACTATGCTCGAAACTAGTTTTTATCTTACATACAAAAGGTTTAGCACCTACCTTTTCCATTTCTTCGGTGTCTTTTAGCGATGAATTTATGATTTTGAGGAACCAATCCAAATACTTCTTTTCCTCTTTTGGTTTTATTTTTACTACCTAAAAATACAATTTTTAAGGATAATTTGTCCTGGTCAGATTCGAAATTTTATTACTATTATAAATTATAATGAATTACATATTGAATATGAGTATAAAATAATATTTTTATTAAACATGTATATAACAATTTCAAGTTACGAGATGCACACTTTTGCATACTGGTAATTTGGGTTTCCAAGCATCGGGAACAAATATGCTTTCGGGCCTAAATCAAACTTTAAAATTAGTCCAGAAAGTCTGGAAATGAGGATAAAGCTCCACTGGAAATTCTGAATGGAATTTCATGAATACAAAATTTAAAAAACAAGTGTTTTAATACATAAAGATACCGACCCGGCATCACTAAGCACCTATGGTGATGAACCATAACATATATGTACCATGTTACAATATTTTTAGAGGTGCAAACTTCCATCAATTTTGGTCTAGAAATCCTACTAATTGTCTGAAGCTTTAAGTCGTGGACAGTCATCATCTAATACTGAATATATCAACAAACCAAAAATAGGGAGACCATACTATAATTGGATAAAGACAATTGAGAGGATCATGAACAAGCATATAAGTACTGCCGAAATCAGAAACGAAAAGAGCAGAAGACCAAGAAGAAAAACTCTAGAAACAAAAATGGCTGCATTTCACAAACACATACACTCCAAATCTTGTATTCCAATACCATGTGACATTTCCTTGTTGAGTGTTAAAATGATATAATTACAAAGTTGCACACATTTTACTATAACTACATATCGATACCTTATTGCTATTAGGTCGGATACTACAAAATTTTGAAAATAGAGTTTTTGATGTCTATGGATTCTTCAGGTGATTTCCCACAATTTGGTAATATGTAGCGAGTCATTTATTTCAATCCTATCCTACTTACTTATTAGGGTATTTTAATAAGTCGTAAACAAATCAGCTGTGCTTTGTAGTTCTACTATAGCATATCCCACAGTTTCAAAGCTTGGGAGATTATGTTTTTGTATTCTTAAGTGTTCTTACTGTGAATATTTGTACGAAACTACACGTGAGTTCTTATTACTATCTTGTTATTAATAATATTTGTAATCATATTCTGAATTATTTTAAAGAAATAATTATAGCATTTAATATCTGTTTAGATACGACATATTAGAATATTGTGGCTTACGTCTTAAACTTGTTATCACCATTTATGGCGTGTGTACGGTTCGAGCTACGCCTTGCTTTAAGATTTGTTCTCACTCATACACATATCGAGAGATAAGCTATTCTAAGCCTATAACTTTCCACTTATAAAACTTCTATGATTATACGTTCATCACTTTCTTTCCTTCACGCGATTAAACTTGATGAAGGGCCAACGTTTGTGCCCACGCACACGCCATAAAAGGTGATTCAGACTACCTATATTAATGTTAGTCAAATATTTTAATAATCAGTTTTTTAGGCCTCCCGTGAAATTTTACTTTTGTGGGTTACATCCTATTAGTAATAAGGTATTAAGGTATCGATATTAACCATACCGCTACAATTTGTAAAATTGTAGAAAATTTTATGAAATATAATTTTTCTAATATTATTGTCAACACAGGACCCAAAATTATGTATTGAAATATCTGAGAAAAAACTATTTTTAATTTACTTTTAATACCTGTATCCAAATTAAAGGTAGGATCGACGATTTGTAAACTTTTTCGAACTAGAGATGCACTCATTATTGTGTCATTGAATCCTAATCATGTTATTAATATTACACATAACCATGAAGGCCCACAACTTAAAAATTCACAGATTTTGAAAGATAAAATTTGTATTTTATTTTTTCAGTCGTGAAAATGCATTACAAAAGCTGTAATGAATTTATCGTTTATAACATAACATAACCTTCTAAATTTCTTTCTCAGTACTCTCTACTCTCAGCCAGTGTTGCCAACACTGTTGGGCGAAAAAAACTGTAGTGATAAAAAAAATGGAAAACGGGGAATTTATTTTAGTGAAACTGTGAAACAGTAAACCTACAACCTACTGTTTGTTTTCCATTTTTTTCTCAGTGTGCGTTTGCTAATAGCTGATATAAATGTAATAAAGTGTGAACAATATTAACTGCTATACATATATGATTTAATAATGTAAGAATGTTCTTTTCTTATGAAATATACTTTTCTGTTTATTCTCTTATGTGTTAGTATTTTTTATATAAAATAAACGTTTGTTCATTGTACAACTTTGACATTGATTGTCATTATTGATCAGATATTTTTATTGATAGGTGAGAGTTTGCTTTTAAATAACCGGCTTCACATTAAAACGTATCTTCCAGACAAATTTTGGAAGTACCTACCTACTTAAATAAGACGCCTGCGTATCGGTTCATGTTTAAAGAAGTATATTTCTGAAAAGCTATTTGTCAAACTGATCTGGAATTTTCAGTGTTGTAATTATTCGAGGATTAGGTACCTCGTATAAACGAACTAAATATGAAATTTGATTAAATGACCCCATTATTCCAGTGGGGGTGCGGCATTTGTCCTTTTTGGTGGACTTTAAAAAATTCAGATAGATAATACCTTAATACAATAATTGATCTATATGTAAAAAAACTGTAGATTTAGCAGTTCGGACAAAAAAAAACAAGGAAGAAAACTAAAAAACTGTAGATCTGCTGAAAAAACTGTAGTGTTGGCAATACTGCTCTTAGCCATCTCTCTAGGGAAGGCAAATATCGATATATGGATCATTTGATACATCACAAGACTCAGATTGATATATTCGATATATCAACAAAAAATTATCGATATTTCCATATATCGATATATTTTTTATGCAAGTTGACCCTTTTCAATATATTTACAAACATATCGATATTTCATCGGAATATATTGCAACAAAAAAACGATATGAATATTCATATTTAGCATTAAATATATCGATATTTATTTTATATCGATACATCGTTGCCATCCCTACGTCTCAGCACAGAGTGTAGTTACAGTTACGTACTCTGTGGTCTCAGCTCAGTATTAGATCACGTGTCTTCGCTAGTTACTGAACTGCAGCGATGGTAACCCTTCGGATTTATCCGTAGATCTACGAATTTTTTGTGCCAGTTACGATTTTCCGATAAATCGTATTTATCTACGGATTTTTAAGGATATCAATTATAGTATAATGTTAATCAATAGTGAAATATGAAAGTCAGCTAGTTCGTGGCTGCTGAGCCGACGCAATCACGGTTTACGATTTCGCTGCAGTGTTGCCGATCGGTGGATAATTATTCGATTTGCGGATAATTCAGGAAGGTGGAGGATATATTTCTTATTCTGTTTAAAATCTGATAAAAAATGGATAATTTCAATTTAGTATCGTAGTGTGGCCGATGGGATTTGTTTTGTGTGATAGCGAATAATCGTCGAAAATTTCTCTCCCGCTCTTCAAAATTTCGAGTGAGGGGAAAAAATATAAAAATATGCACCAGAGAAATTCTCCCCCCTGCTCTTCAACATTTCGAGAGAGGGAAAAAAATGCGTGTGGAGATATCGCGCCCCTCCCCCCCCCCCGCTCTTCAAAAATTTCGAACGAGGGGGGGAAAAATGTGCAGAGAAATCCCCCCCCGCTCTTCAAAATTTGCAAGGATATTTATTTCTATTTATACCTATTTTTTCTTTAAGTAAAATGAAATACAATATAATAAAACAAAGTAGTCCAAATTCATTATATTTTGAATATTTATTACATTGTGTTAAAATTTTCACGGATTTATGATCAATCGCAGGTGCTACGGATTTAGTATCACATTCTACGGATTTTTTTTAGCTTGTCTACGGATATGCAAGTTGAAAAAGTTACCAACGCTGCTGAACTGCATCCATAGACAAAGCAGACTAGAGAATTAACTCTCTAATCTTTGCCATAGATTAAAGAGTTATTTTATGTTGAGACATTGAACTCTACATTATTATTCTGTGCTTCCACCTTCGAGTGCATCTAAGAGCCGATTTATCAATGCGAGGATAAAAGTTATCCTATGGCTAAATCACATTTGAATAATACAGTAGGGTCACTCCCACCAAACTGAGTGTAGTCCACGCGTCGCGCGCCGATAGGATTACCAAAGATTAGAGAATTAACAAGATAGGACAGCCGACGAAAAATCTTTCATCTTTTAGCAATGGCGCCATTGACCTCGACAATTTAAGTTTCCGCGCAGTCGCCACAATGTGACTGTCCTAATAGAACTACCGAACTCAGCTGACAGAACCCAAGGTCACTAAAGAAACAGGTTGCTTCGTAACATGCCACATAAAGTATTTCTATGTTCATATGTTAGGTATCTATTTAGTTAGGATATAGAACTGTTCATTGACAGAATAATTTTGAAACTTTTTTTCTATAAAATGAAGAAAAAACAGCCACACGCGGCGGTCTTCGAGGTCTACACGTGACGTAGCACTTGCCGATTCTAATGAACCAACCTGTCTAAATCCCGAAACAGTTTCCGCTGGATGTCGTGTCCCTTTAAATTGGAGTTCACAACTATCTTCATCTATTGTCTTCTTTGTCTGACTGTCTTATTATATCTTGTTAATTTTCTAATCTTTGGCCTTACTCCTATCGACCGACGCGTGGACTACAGTCAGTTAAGGTGTGACCCTACTGTATTATTGAACTGTGATTTAACCATAGGATAACTGGACCATACCATACCGGCCCTAATCCTGTTTGATCCGCAGGTTCACCAACGTTGGCCTTTTACGTTGTTTGGTTGTTTATAAATTTGTCTTCTTCTTAAGTTGGTAAGGAACGCGTAAGAACCGTGGTCCGTAGTTCATACCTACCTACACATTACTCCTTTAATCATTTAATTTATAATCTATGGTTCATACTATCAATTTACTCACGGGATTTATGATGTAATATTGAATTTTGAATGATAAAATCAAATTTTATTACTAATTTATTTTATTATTGTCAATGCACAACTAGTACCTACATTACAGTTGAACTCAACAAATGTTTGGCTAACTTTGCTACTTACGAACAGTGGGTAAAATATTGCTGCGGGTAAAATCGGGTATTTAAGAAAACGATGAAAATCATGACATGCACGCCGAGAAAAAATTGCTCATGTGGGCAAGCCTATAACTAACAACGGTAATAAATTAACAACAGTATATTGCTTTGAATTAGTGACTAGTGATGGATTTATTATCTAATGATAAAAATAAAAAAATGAAGTAATGTACCGTGCAACTATTTGAAAAATAATTCAGAATAAATGTGTTAAAACATGGAAATAGTTTACATGTATATTTTTTACCTTTTAATAAAGTCTATGGTTAGTATTCTACTGTGAGGGTAAACTTCCGAGAAATTTAATCTGGTCGTGCGGGTAAAAGCGGGTATTTTTTAAATTGGCCGTGGGAAATTCCATAAATTGCATTGGCAACACTGCTTACGAAGGTCATTTGTTCTATTTTGTTCTAAGATCATTGGTCATTTCGATTTTTTTTAAAGCTGTAAAATTTTGAAATTATGTACAACATTAAAGGACCGAGCAAAATGGTTACCAAGACTACTACTAGAAGGGGTACGTGTTTAAGAAAATGTGTGCTAATAATTTTTATTCTACTAAAAATTCAAACTTTTTAGGTATTTCCCAAAATTTAGACAATTATAGGGATCACAATAAAAATAAAATAATTGAGAATGAACAAAATGAAGTAACAAAGTAAGTCGGAAGGATTTATATAGCACTTAAGTAAACTGACGCTTTTGCATTTTAGTGGCCCGAAACCAGTTTTCCATAAAAAAACATCACAAAACAGTCAAAGACCGGAAAATATTTCTCCCCAACACGAAGAAATTATCAAATTCATTCATGAATGTGAGCATAAACTTTTAATATCAAAGCTTTATGGCAAATTTTAGGCATAACCTAACATTTCTAAATATAGGTCTCGGATGAACAAAGTTATGACTTAACTCATCTATTACTTATGGGTTCCTTTTTTTTTTTCTTATAAATTAATACGGAATTATCAATTTCAAACATTTGTTAAATTGAAAATTGGGTATAATATTAATACCTTTAGGTATTTGATAAAAAATATTGATATATACAAATAGTAAAATATGAATTGGCCGATTGAATGTTTTCATTAGAAAAGAAAGAATAATTCCTCAGAAAATTGTAACTCAAAAGTGATAAACTGAATTACAAAGTACTTGTAACTTTCTTAAAGTGGCTATTGAGGAGAGGTCTACCTACTAAGAATTATAAATTTTGTATTATTGGGTTACAAAATTGTAGTAATTAGTGTACCTACCTACACATAAAATTTATCATTGAACTTTAACACTGTTATCATTTTTTTAAATTAATTTACGCGTTATTAATTGTTACATACCCATTTATCCTCTAATTAGAAAATATGTTTTCTTCTAGTAATATCAAAAGTACCTACCTAGTATCATTTTTAAACACTTATATGTTATATTTATATTTAAACACAAAAATGTGTTATCTCTGTGTAGCAAACATTATTTTTTTTGTCATATTTAACAGCAACTCAAAATTTGTTTATAAAATTAGAACATAAAACTTTTTTGCACACGTGAGATTCTAGAACATAACAGCTTATTCTAAAAAATATTTGCACATAGAAAAATTAGTAGTTTTATATTCTTGTATAAATAACTGGGCATTTTTTGTCAAGAATTTGTTTCACAGCCCACGTGGTTAAGCAAAACCAATCTGCATTTTGTGAAAGAAGTGTAAAATTTCTTACTTAGTTCTTTAGATTCTAAGTTGTTTGACCTGCAGCATATTCATATGGTCTACCTGTATGAGCCAATATGGCATAACTGTTGAAAATAGCAAACCAAATTTAAATTTATGAATTATATGTTTAATATGATTTTTTGAATAACATGTAGGAAGATACAAATATTGATAATGCAATGTAGGTGCCAAAACGGCATATATTTTTTTAAATGAAGATAGGAAAATAATGGGCTTGTTCGGCATTTTTTTTTTATTTCATAAATCGAAAGTGCAAGTATAAATTAATGGATCTGCAAAAAATCAGAATCTTATTCGCACGTTTAGTATCTTAAAAACTATTACAAATTTCCATCTCGCGAAAATGGGGCGTGGCCAGGCGCTACGTCACTATACGTATAGACTCGGCGATCTCAATAGACTTGATGCTCCTTATTGGTTATAATTATAAGTGTTTTCGAAGTATTGTTTGTTTTGCTTACTACTTGACAGTAGGGGAGTACAATTTGGTGAAATGTCAAAAAATTACAATTTTCTCTCGCTCCTGCCAGAACGAATTTTCGATTTCGACCCTGCAATTTACGATTATAATTCATCGCCGACCTTCTCCTTTCCGTAGACACATAGAACGAACTTCCACTCGACGTATTTATTTAGTTACCAGCGTTTAAAAATTCCATGTTTTTCGACTTTCAGGTTAAATTTGAAAGGTCCCAGAAAGCCATTTTTCTTACGTCACTTGCGTATAGTGACGTCACAAATGAGCGCTCGGTTTTTGCAACTATTACTAATTTCAACTCCTTATATCTCGAGAACGGAAAAAGTTAATAATACGAAATTTTAAGTGTATAATGAGAATATCGAGTACTATATGAAAAAGTATAAAAACCGTATAAAAAGAATATCATGGAACAAGCCCATTGATTGGAATTACAAAGAAACATTCAACCACTTTTACAACACCATTTTTCTAGTTCATGGTAGGCATTCCAAATTTTAACCATCAATGCCAAATGCCATTTAGTTCCATCCATCCTGCCCAAAGGCTAGGTAAACAGATGAGCGTATAATTACCAGGCGTTATAGCAGCAATACCTGCTTGAAATTGTGCATGCAGATAATGCTGGAATAAGGCAGCTGAAGAAGGGACTAAATGAACTGGTTTGTTACCATTGCAAAAAAGATGCATTTGCAATTTGTTGACGTATCAGTAGCCACTTTGCAGATAACAATTGATTTGGTTCCATTCTCAGCCGTATTTGCTATACGTTGAATAATCTAGCCTCTTCTCTGTCCACACATGATTGCTATTTAAGGATGATGCAGTATTTTCATTACAGGCATATACTGTAGAAATGTTTGTTGCTACTAATTTATTTATACTGCATATAAACAGACGTCCACTTACATGTATATAGTTAGGTAGAAATATAAATATACAGGATAAGAAACTAAAACAAATTAAAACATCAACATAAGAAAGCAGTTTCTTAGAAAATTGTTTACAGTAAGTAAGCAATTATTTTATTAACAGGGGAGTTTGTTTTACATATCTTGAATACGTTCTCACTAAGTCTTAACCTAAATATCCGGTGCGTTTATGTTTATGGCTGATAATATATCTGGTGCAACAATGTGGCCATGTAATACGTTAAAAATGAACACAATTTGGGTATTATCGCGACGCTTAAGAGTGGTATGTTGAATTCAACTCTTTATCGTTCATATGATATTAAAAAAGGATATGTTCTATATGTTTTAGGATACATGGACTTTAAAAATGTTTTGTGTATTTTTTCTATCATATCAGTGTATGTGAGAGCCCTAGGATTCCAAATAACACAACAGTATTCTAATTTGGATCGCACATATGAATTAAACAGTCTTATGGATGCTGTATAACTAAAATCTTGACTGGCTCTAAGGATGAAACCGAGTTTTCTGTAGCATTCAGCTGTTAGCTTTTTGATGTGGTCATTAAAAGTAAAGTTCTTAGTGAATACTATACCCAGGTTTTTAATTTCGTCTAACAGTTCAAGTTGAACACCATTCACAGCATATACTCCTATCAAAGGGTTCTTCTTCCTTGTATAGGATAAGACCTTACGTTTAGTTTCATTTAAAGCCAGGTCATTATCCTCACAGAAAGCAGATATGGCATTGACGCCATTGACATCATATTGGAGCAATTCCAAATCTTCATTAGATTTATCGTGACATAGATTTTTAGATCATCTGCATATATGAGAAATTTAGCGTACTTAATATAATCTGATATATTGTTAATGAAGAACACAAAGAGCAATGGTCCTAGTATAGAGCCCTGGGGTATGCCTGAGGTAGAAATAAAGGATTCTGAATTGTTATTTAACTCCCATACTAGACTTGCAAAGAATGAAAACAGCTCTACTTCATTCAAAGAATTGCTTCAGTTATGACATACTACTTGTTAATAATTGATAAAACACACAACACCGGATTGAATATCTCATAAATAGACAGAACAATGGAATATGCCCATATTAGTTGTTTGTCTATAAAAACACCTGATTTGGCACATGCGGCGCATATTCTACAGACAGTACCATTTAAAATAATACAGAAAATGAGCCACATATAATTCATAGTATGTACATAGCTTTGTAGATATTGATGCGGAAAATAATAGATATAACCATTGTTATACTCTTCACAAATAAATACGAAAACGGTGATATATTACATTTGACCTGCATATTTCTAAAACTGTGATGCAAAAAAAATTCATATTGTGTATAGGCAATTTTTGATAAATAATTCGATGACGAATATAATGTTTACACTCAGTGCAAAAGGTTATCTTAGAATGACTAGGTAATTATTTTTTGTATAAACAAGTGTATAACAAATTGTTCATACCACTATTTATCTAGCTTACTAATAATTTCATATTTGCTTGAAAATATATCCTAAAAATTTATGACACTACTAATGAGACATATATAATTATAATTTCAGTCCATGTAATAGTTACTCTCAAAACATTGAAATATGAGCACAAATTAATGAAAAAGAATAGGTAGTTACTAGCTAGCTTGATCTTTATAAAGGTACATTTTTTAGTATAGAAACAGAACAACATTGTATTTCGAAAATAATATTTTTATCGGATTGTGCACCCCCCAAATTAAGGGAGGATTCCCATTAAGCGAGCTGATAAATCGCGTTTTTTAGGAATTTTTATTGGGAAAACTATTAGACAAATCATTTTCAAACTTTGGAGATATATTTATTATACATTGAAACTAGCGCTGGGGATTACTTCAAGTAAAAGTAGTATAAATTGTAATTGAAGAAGGAAAAAAAAAAGTATAAATTGTAATTTAATTACTTTTTTAACTTGAAGTATTTTACTTCAAATACCCGAACAAATGAGTACTTGGTACTTGATACTTGCAGATATTTTAGAATAGTACTTAGTACTTGTCAAACGAAATGACACAATTCTTGAAGTACTTTACAATTTACTCCAAGTATTTAAAATATTTGATTACTACTTCAAGTACCTTAGGTACTGCGAGTAAGTTTACAATCCAGTTGAAACCTGCAGAGAGTGATATTCGTTATTGCTTAAAAGAGCATTTGCCTTTAGTTTGTATTAGACAGTATAGTATAGTGTATAACACTTTCTGACCAGGCGGAAAATTTTCATTGCTGAAAAACCATATGCCAACATTTTCTGCTTGCCTGTTTTCCAGATTTTTCCACATTTAGCGAGTAATGACCTAGAAATTACCCTTTTTAACATAACAAAGTATTTGAATGAGTTTTTACATTGAGAAAGAAATATTGGCACTCACAGAGACTATTCTCTGGTACAGAAACTACAAGTTTGAGAAAGCGACATTTTTTAAAAAAAGCACCAGTTTTGACCTGTTATTGGCCAAAAGTCCAATTTTTGTCCAAATATCTGGAAAATAGGCATGCAGAAAATGTTGGCATATGGTTTTCCAGCAATGACCATTGACAACGAAAATTTTCCGCCTGGTCAGAAAGTGTTACACTATTACTATGTTCCCTCTTCACTAGCACCAAGCCCCAAAGTGTTGTACTCTGTTTCACAATTGAATATTTTCTGGGGCGGCTAACGCCAAAACGGGCAGGGTGGCAGGTCTGACTCACATAAGATAAAATACTCAGAACAATATTTTCTAAAATATAACAGCAATGATAAACATGTTATATCCCAGGCCCCTTATATCGAGCTAGCTACTAAACTATAATATTCAAGAAATTTTCTTAGTTATTTTAGGATACGTTAATGAAATGAAAAGTTATCTTTTTTTAGGAACAAAATTTTCTCATTAAGTAGGTACATAAATAAAGCATATTCAAAAAACTGTATCATTATTTAAATACACCCTAAATATAAAAAAATATGTCAATTTACAGAAATAATAACAGACAAAGATTGGTTTAGATAAAAATAAAAAATTTAAAGTACTTGAAGTAGTTAAATGTACTTAAGCGTTCTATTTTTAAACAGTACTTGATACTCGATACAAGAAAGTACTTGAAGTATTTACATGTACTTGTTAGAATTAAATGACTAATTGAAGTAGCACAAGTAGTACTTGCATCAAAAATTGCAAGTACTACCTGGAAGTACTTGATACTTGAAGTATTCTGCTTTTTGAAAAGTAATTGATATTTGGTGCAACAAGTACCCCAAATAGCTATTTGGTACTTGATACTTGAAGTAGTTGAATTCAGTACTTTGCCCAGCTCTAATTGAAGCAACATTCAAACTTGTATGTGATTATAATGGAAAATTGCTGCTTTGGTGCCCCTTGAAGTGAGACACCTCCCAAAATTTCTCGGTTGCTGGCTGACACCATTTCTTTTCTCCAGATCATGTAAAACAAAAAAAAATCAAATTTCTTTTTACTTCTTGTGAATATAGGTATGGCATGAATGGGCTTGTTCCATGATATTCTTTTTATATGGTTTTTATACTTTTTCATATAGTACTCGATATTCTCATTATACACTTAAAATTTAGTATTATTAACTTTTTCCGTTCTCGAGATATAAGGAGTTGAAATTAGTAATAGTTGCAAAAACCGAGCGCTCATTTGTGACGTCACTATACGCAAGTGACCTAAAAAAATGGCTTTCTGGGACCTTTCAAATTTAACCTGAAAAGTCGAAAAACATGGAATTTTTAAACGCTGGTAACTAAATAAATACGTCGAGTGGAAGTTCGTTCTATGTGCCTACGGAAAGGAGAAGGTCGGCGATTAATTCGTTCCGGCAGGAGCGAGAGAAAATTGTAATTTTTTGACATTTCACCAAATTGTACTCACCTACTGTCAAGTAGTAAGCAAAACAAACAATACTTCAAAAACACTTATAATTATAACCAATAAGGAGCATCAAGCCTATTGAGATCGCCGAGTCTATGCGTATAGTGACGTAGCGCCTGGCCACGCCCCATTTTCACGAGATGGAAATTTGTAATAGTTTTTAAGATACTAAACGTGCGAATAAGATTCTGATTTTTTGCAGATCCATTAATTTATACTTGCACTTTCGATTTATGAAATAAAAAAAAAATGCTGAACAAGCCCATTAAGGAGAATTTTTTTCAAATTGCAACGTATGAAAAAAATTACTTTTTTCACTTAAAAAATGTCACATTTTTTATGATCAAGAAAAAAGTTTTGAATGTATTTTACTTTCCGTAGTTTATGAGGACAGTTGTGTTTTCGGTATATGTGCCAAATTTCAGGGCAATTCGCTTAATGGTTCTTGAGATATCACGTCGGACGTGATATCTCAAGAACCATTACCCGCACGTGATATCTCAAGAACTATAAAGCCAATTGCCCTAAAATTTGGCACATATATCGAGAACGCAACTGTCTTTCTCATAAAGTAGGAAGAATAAAATACATGCAAAACTTTTTTGTTATCATAAAAGATGTGACGACATTTTAAGAGAAAAAAATTACTTTATTTCATATATCGCAGTGTCCTCATTCTTTAAAAAAAGAATCTCTCCGTAGTTCATGCCATATCTATATTCACAAGAAGTAAAAAGAAATTTGATTTTCTTGTTTTAAATGATCTGGAGAGAAGGAATTGTGTCAGCCAGCAACCAAGAAATTTTGGAAAGCATCTCACTTCAAGGGGCACCAAAGCCACAATTTTCATTATCATCACATAGAAATTTGGATGTAGTTGCTATAATGCTTAATAAATATATCTCCTACGATTGAAAATTATTTGTCTAGTCTTCCCAATAAAAATTGCTAAAAAACGCGATTTATCAGCCCGTTTAATGGGAATCTCCCTTAATTAAAAATAATGTATCACACTAATACAATCAATAAATTACCAATTTGAATTGTTATATTTTCATTTTCAAAAATATTGCCCAGTTTTGGCACAAACCAATATCCTATTGTTACAACGCACATCACAGTTGGTATATCATTAATAAATCTGTATTTTTACCATTTTCCAAAATAGGCACCATATTAGCTTGTATGGATCGTGTTTTTTCACAAACTGCAGAATATGACTAACATTTCACAGGGTTAATCTTGTGGACTATTACTAGAATATTATTTGGATTAATAATGAAATATTTTTGACAGTTCCAATTGCTACTTTTTCATTTATTCACAATTTCCAACCTGCGTTACCTAATATTGCAATATTGCTGTATAAAATGATAGCAGAAGATAGTAACATGTATATTCTCTACTATTTTTACGATTTTTGGATAGCTTTTAAGTTGCAGGGCAGACAGACCTCTCTTGATTTTTATTTCTGTTCACATAGAGTTTATGCAAAACTAGGTATAATTTAGTGATGTTCAAGTACACTCAACCCAATAACGGAAAATGTTGCTGTTCGGGAACATTTCCTTTTGGAGTCGATTTTTTTCTGTTTGAGACTCCTGGCCTATATCTAAAAGAATGTTGGTCAAATTGGCCGTACCTGTGTATACAAATTACACATGGAATGAAAGGCTTGATAAGCTTATGAGCTTCATTTTTTATTATTTACTATACCATAATATATCTCAGCTACCGGGGAAGTGCCTATTTTAGGCACCGTAAAAATGTATTCATTTTTATCATTTATTTGTATTTAAGACCTAAAAAGATCGTAAAACGAACTCCTATTTATTTAAAACAACATATGAAAGTTCATTTTGTATATGTAGGCAGGCCAGCGTTCATGTAAAAAATGTCCGCGATTCTTTAATTTGCTTAATAGATTTGAAATAATACATCCAAATTCATCTAAATTGGAGTTGGAGTATATTTCAATTTTTGGCATTATAATTTTATTATAGGTACAGGGTGATTTACTAGTACGTAGACTGTCAATATTCCGTAAACTATTTCAAATTTGAAAAATGTCTGAGTTAAAAATTGTAGGGGATAAAGTGCGGCATATATTTAAATTATTTTTCAATCTACAGGGTGTTCCACATAACAATGAAGGCAGTACTTGAAATTTTTGTATAACACACCCAACTTTCGTTTATATATTTGTATCTGACTCTTAATTCTCTATCCAGATATATGTCATTTTGGAACTTACATTTTGGCATTGCTACTCTATTCCAGTTTTTTCTATAAAAAATAGATTACCAGCGGTCAAGAGTAAAATATGTAAAAAAAAGTATTATAAATTTGACCATTTCACCGACAATGTTAGTTCAAGGTCATGTGCTAATTTCCAGACTCGTTAATTTTTTTCGACTCGAATTTTTCAAAAACCCTCGAAAAGAAGTTGAAACATTTTAAGTAAAAACATACATTGTGGCATTAAATTCATCCGGTAGGTGATGATGCTTCACTTTAACACTCGAGCTTTGGCAATTCTGTTGACAGTAGAGACGGAATGCGAAAAGTTCGGGCGCCAGTTCCTTTTCTGGGGGAACAACCAATTACCCTCAAAGCTGGTTTAGCAGGACTTCACATACACTACAGTAAACAGCACAATTTAGATTATATTATAATATTTATTATCTTAAAACTTACCAATTACAATACTAGTTAATACTATGACTACAATTACTGAACTGAAAAAAACAACCAAGAGCTTAAGCTGCATTAGAATTTTATCAATGGTGCCAATATAATGAAATAAGAGTAAACGTAAATAAAACATTTTTTATGGTATTTCAACCAAAGAACGGTAAAGACGAATCTAGTCAACTCGTTAAGATGAATCATAACAGCATTGAACAAGTGAATTTTATAAAAATTTTAGGGGTTGTAATAGACCAAAAAATGACCTGGGAGCAACATATAGACATATTTCTTCAAAATTAAGTACTGTGTGTTTTATTGTAAGACAGCTGCGAACTACAGTATCTTTGTCCATTCTTAAATTGGCCTATTATGGGCTTGTGCAATCTATTTTAAGTTATGGTTTAATTTTTTGGGGACGTTCAGCCCACTTTCATAAAGTCTTTGTTATACAGAAAAAAATTATCAGATGTATGGTAGGAGCACATCCTCATACATCCTGTAGACAAATATTTATTAACTTGTCAATTCTAACTTTGCCTTCTCTCTATATATATTTAGTTATATTAAATATAAAAATGAGAGAAAATTCATTTGTGAAAATAAGCAATGTGCATAAATATGATACACGTAACAACAGTAATTTATACCAACCATATTCAAGATTAAGTGTCTCTCAAAATTCGCATATTTATCAGGGCATTATATGTTTCAACAGGTTTTTAAATCTTTGTGGTGACGTTAGTATTATTCAGAATTTTAATCATTTTAAGCAAAAACTGTATGAACACCTAGTGAGTAAGGCATTTTATTCTGTAGAGAAGTATCTAGGTCATTGACTATTTCGTTTATTTGCATGTATGTTGAGTGTTAGATTGCTTAAGTGTATTTGGTAATGTCTATGTATGAGTGAGTGCATTGTGTATGTATATGTATTAGTAGTGTACTATTTTGACTAGTTTGATAAATTTTACCTTTGTATGTAAAATTAATGAATGAATCAAGTATCTATCTATCTATCTATGCTACTCGCTTTCTCTTTGCTCTATCTCTTATGTCTGATTACAACTGTTTTGGACGACCAACACCTTCTTTGGATGTTCCCAGTGGTGGGTCTACTTTCTTAGACTCCTCAGAGCTTAGTGCTATGGGTTCATAAACTTTGAAGGGAAAAGCTCCTTTCAGCCAAGAGCG
The DNA here is from genome assembly GCA_963583905.1 of Stenurella melanura. Taxonomy (NCBI): domain Eukaryota; kingdom Metazoa; phylum Arthropoda; class Insecta; order Coleoptera; family Cerambycidae; genus Stenurella; species Stenurella melanura. Next base: position 18,953,747 of record OY757309.1, read on the forward strand.
AAATCTTTTTTAAGACGTGTCTGTGCAACTGTGTTCTTTATTTCGAAGTACTGAACCAAAAAGTTGTACAGATGTTCAGACTGAACATTTTGGCTTTCTCTGCTTTTTTGTCGTATAATATCGTAAAGTTGTTGCCCTATTATCGTGAACTGATGTAACACGGGCCTAATGCTACTCTTTGTATCACAACAAATCCAACAATCAAACACTGAGAGATGTTCATGAAAAAATAAACTATAAAGCAAAATTATCATCAAGCTGTCGTTAAAATTATGGAAAATATCATTTTCAATTGAAATGAAGTACTTTTTTCAATAGATAGTGATGTATGAAAGATTTTTAATCACATTACATTCGATGTGTTTTTCGTAAATTCTTGCAGAGACACAATTATTTGAACATTTTTAAAAGTGCATACTTCAGCACGATGATTTTTTAATTATAATGTTGTGGATACTTTAAACAATTTTTTGCATATTTGTAGGAAGCTGGGACTTACGAGGTTTTTTTTTGTAAGTCTAGTTGAAATTGGAAGTGAACGCACCTTTATCCGATAAACAATACACGAAATCATTATTGATAACTAAATTAATTGAATATTAATTTGCTTAAAAATATATAAAATAAAAATTACATACCTGAAGTGATTTCTCACAATTATTACACATAAATTTTTCACAGTGATACGTCTCTTACAGCTGATCGAACTCGAGGTATTAAATGCACGTCAACACAATGAATTACATGCGATGAAATGATCACGTTTGCGGGTTTGTAGGGAGAAGCTGTCTGGACATAGATACCTGAAATTCTGGAAAAAAATTACCTGACCTTTCTTTAACCCAATCAGTAGTATTTGGGAAGGGTACGAGAACTTTTATAAAATTGTAATTTGTTCCGCTTTTTCGTGATTCCGGGACCACTGTGACTATGCACCACTACATGAAACACCCTGTAGATTTAAAAATAATTTAAGAATATGCCACTCTTGATCTACAATTTTTATATTTTTTTAAAATTTAAAACGATTGAGGAGATATTGACTATCAATGCACTAGTAACGCAATCTGTATAAGAGGGACAAGTAAATCGTTTATATTTTACTCCTATATATTTCTAAATATTTTTCATCTATTTGTTTGTTTAATCTAGCATGGAGTTCAGTTTGTTCGGAATTGGAACAGGAAAATGGTGACTCGGACAGCAGCATGAGCCCGCAGAGTAAGTTAATTTTATACTAGTAGTTGGTCATCATTGCAGATTATATATAAATTTTGTAGGTGAGCAGTCCATATGCTATTATGAAGATGAACCCTGTGTATCCTTACAAGATTTTAAACCCTTTGATTTAGAATCATGGTGGGGCAAGCGTCTTTACACATACATTACAAGTTCAGTAAACACGAAAAATTGAAGTAATAATTTAACATAGGTATTAAAATAAATTTAACAAAATTACCTGAACCTAGTCTACATTCTTATTTGATCGTTTTAGCTGTTAGCATTTAGCTGCCTTTTTTAATGTTTCTGTTTTTAGTTCTTTCTGTTATTGTTGTAGATGAGTAAGTGTTATGTAAATAATGGTTGACATTTGTATATAATTTAGTAAAAATATATTTTAATTAATGATATTCTTACTTTCTATGGGGTATTTAACCACTGAAAAATATTTAAAAATTTTTATGAAAAAACCTCTCCGTCGAATAGTTCACACAGAGGTTATTAGTTCTTGATTACTTGATTGTTAGAAAATATCTCACACCTAAAAATATATAAACTAGAACGATGTTATAAACTAAAAAGTGAAAGTGAAAACTATACTTAGTCTGTTTTTAAATCAGGAAAAGTAAACATGGAGGTTTCATTCACACCATAAAAAGTAACCAGAAAATACACTAAAACCTTGTTGTCGTTTTGGGCAACCAACAATACACGACTACAGTGTTTTTGTGTATATTTTATTACATTATATAATGCATCGACCTCTATTTGACCAAGGAATTTTATACAGCATCCATATCATTTACGCAATATAAAGACACCAAGTAGTTAGCCACTTTTACTTTCAGATTTATTCAAAAGGAATTAAAAACTGATATATAATATGCAATGATAAAATAGAAATTATAACCAAATAATTTATGACATGAAATTAAAATTTTTACAATATGTCAAAATTTACGACTATTGCCTTGTGTAAAACAGATGTATGATTTAGCTCGTTAAATTTAAAACGCTCCTCCTGGTTTAAAAACAGACTATAATAAAGATTATCTACTTCCGTTCTCAAAACTTTTTGACTGTCAACCATGACGTTTATGTATTTCCACAGTCACGTCAGACATTAAATAATATTTATCTTATTTTGATTCAGTTCGTCTCTAAGGGTGGGCAACCAACTAGTACAAAAATCTATTAAAATATTCGCGGATTCCTTAAGTTTTCTTTTTTAGTTCCGTTGCTCTCGTTTGCCAAAATCTTCTCCGAGTCCCTAGATCTTGTGATTATTATCCCACGAATGTTCACAAAGTTTGGATTTTTCAAATTCTCCTAGCGTAATTTCTATGTTCACCAAGCCTTGTTGAAAGGTCTAGATGACTCACCTACATAATGTTTTCCGCACTGACATGGAACAGTATAAGTTCAATTCTTAGAATTTTTAACATCATTTAGATATTTTGTTCTTGATAAAACTGATCTTAGCATGGAGCCCGTTTAAAAAAACATTCGTACAGAAAGCCTATTTCCAATTCTTCATAATTTATCTGCTAAACCATGTATATATGGAATTACTGCTATAGACCTAAAGACCTCAGATTGTAATGGTATAATTCTCTGTTTCAATGTTCATCAACTGACTGTCAACAAAACTCTCAGGATATCAATAATTTAATAGGACAGTTTTTATAAATTGCTTTTTGTTCCTTAAGATTAATTACATCATTTTAAGAAATTATTTTGGCTCTGTCATACAAACATTTAACAACAGCTTTCTTAACACTAAAATGTTGAATTAAAAAATCTGTTTGTGTGTTTGTTTTCTATACACACTGGTTTGGTATGTGTTATTTAATTTTTTAATTAACATGTCTAAGAAAGGTAATTAATTGTTATTTTCTATTTCCATTGTAAATTTAATTGAAGTTTTTTTTCGTTAATATGATTTAAAAAATTACTTAAATATTCTTTATTATAAGGCCATATTGCAAAAATGTAATTTACATATCTCCAGCATACAATGGATTTATACGCTAAATCATTGATATTACTTCCCTCAAGATTTTCCATGAAAATGTTACTTAATATTGGAGATAATGAAGAACCCATGGCCTTCCCAGTCATATTTAACTGAAAGTATGTTTTATTATAAAGTGGAAATAATTCCGTTATAGTTTCAATGTTGTAATTTGTTTTTAATTATTATTAATATTTTATCTATGGGAACATTCGCAAATAGGCTTACTACATCAAAACTGAACATTAGATGATTATTATTAAAATGAATTCCTGGCAGTTTTTGATTATAAATTTTGGAAGTGTTTTTTTGTACAAAATCTTGAGAGCTTGAAATCATTAGTGAACTTATTATCGTTGGTAGAACCAACAGTGCACACCTTATAAGTTCTTTTATCCAGTAATAGTACAGGGAAAATTATTTTCAATTAGGTACATAAAACTACATGACTGGTTAAAACTTTGCAGCTATATAATAGGTAATGTACTCCGATCAAAGAACAAGTCTAGATACATACCAGGTATCTCTTCAATACATACCTTGTTTGCTCCCAACATAGTCACATTATATAGCCATAAAAAAGGATAGATATCATAACATTCCCAAGCCAACAGTGGTGGGTATGTGTAGAAGGGTCAATATTTTCATCAAAATAAATGATTGTAATTTGTGCATCACCTACTCTTTATATAACGTTATGTATCGGCATGTAAAATTACAGTAAGATTATGGTTGATATATATGAAATTTACTTAGCCTAAACTTTTAAATATATCTATTGTTACATATGTATAAAATGTCTCATTATTCATAAAAATTGCATTTCTCTATTCTTTCTCAAAGTTTACGTATACTAAGAGGGTAAATTATACATATTCACTTGGCTAAATTGTTAATATTGAATGTTGATCATTATAATTTATTATATTTATGCATTATATTTATGCATTACTGTATTTAATAAACACGCATATTATATTTATGCATTACTGTATTTAATAAACACACCACAAATTAGACAAGCCGCAAATTCAATGTTAAGATTGTCTGAGAGGGAGTTGCATATTTCAAATAATACAGACATGCATTCGTTACTAGCCAACATTACCATGTAGGAGCTGGAAATTGAATTAAGTTATTATACAATGGGATCAAATATGCTACACACAACACCCTTTAGCTCACAGAGTTACCAAGTCGGTCAAATATTCAAAACCACCAGATGTACAGAAAGTTAGAGAAAAAAAACATATACATATACACATACCAAAACAGAAATTATTGATTTTCAAACAGTACAGTTTTTGTTAAAATACTTCTTATTCTGTTTCCTCCAACTTCTTTTAATTTTCTGGTTTCATAGTAAATTCGGATACTAAAATAACTTATTAACTCATACACAAGACAAGTTAAAGTTTACTCGATTCTGCTAATAATAATCATCATAAACTTTTATTCCCAATGAAGTAATTTTATTATTACTATTAATTATTGTGTTCTGTTTATATAGTGTACCCCAAAAAGTCCGCACCATATAGAAATTTTTTTATTCAATTGTTTTTTTTTAAATGGGTTTCAGCATGATTAATAGCCACAAAATTTCCAAAAATATTTGCCATGTCACAACTATCACATCTCCAAAATGTTTTTAGAAATTTTAAAATGGCGTGAAATGCCCTTATTTATCAAAATACGGAAAAGTACCACAAGGAAAAGCTGTTTGTAATTACATTAAGAATCTGAATGTGAAGTTTGGTTTAAAAATTTCAATGTTTTAGTTTTTTTCTTTTTTCTCCAAAAATATGTATCAATTTTTTAAAAATTTTTGTTTACGGTTGAGTTAATTTGAAATACATCAATGCAAAAAATACATAAATGTTGCATTTAATTTTTAAATGTAATTAATAATGGCAAAAGAGCATTTTTTACAAAACACAACAGGACAATCATGGACTATTTTCAGTAATTCTGAACCCTTACCATGGAATTTTGCATGATAATCGGCTTAAATATTAAAGAAACGATTGTTTATTTAAATCAAATTTAGGTCACATAAATAAAACAAAATTCTTATTAAAATTTACTTCAAAGACCTTAAAAGAGAATAATACAGATTTATTTAAATACTTTAAACCATGTTTGCCATCTTACATTAAATACTGCATTTCTGTATGTCTTCCTTCTCCTAACACATATTATTATATTATTGTCCTATTGAAAAATTCCTTCGTTAAAAATATGAGCTGTGCCCGTATTTGTTCTATTTTCGCTGTGATTTAAAATAATTGCAATTTCTTCTTCTTTAGTAAGCATTTTTTAAACAATCAACAGCAACAGAAAAATTAAATTTTATTGTAGACATTAATAAGGCATCGATACGTCAAAAGCTAGCAGTTGTTTTCAAAACTTACTTGATTTAGGTAAGAGTTACTAAATAAATCCGTATTATTCACTTTTAAGGTTTTTGAGGTTTTTAATATGAATTTTGAGTTTCATTTATGTGATCTAAATTTGATTTAAATTAACATTTGTTTCTTTAACTTTTAAGCCGATTATCATGCAAAATTTCAGGGTAAGGGTTCAGAACAACTGAAAATAGTCCACGATTGTCCTGTTTGAAATTTTCAAACCAAGATTCTTAATATAATTACAAACAACTTTTCCCTATGGTAGGTACTTTTCCATATTTTGATAAATAAGGGCATTTCAGGTCATTTTAAGATTTCTAAGGACACTTCGGAGATGTCATAGTTGCGACATGACTAATATTATTGGCAATTTTGTGGTTATTAGGTAATCATGCTGAAACTAATGCTGAAAGCAGTTTAAAAATAACAATTGAATAAGAAAGTCTTCCATATGCAAACTTTTTGACGGACACTGTATATTAGCACAGCAATTTAGGATCGAAAAATATAGTAACGAAATTAACATAGTGGGCACATCATGTATTGTGTGATAAATACCTATCTGTTTTTGTGTAATTTCCATGCATTGAAGTTTATTCAAGAAAATAAATACGTATTTATTAAAATAATGACAATATTGTACCTATTAACTATTTTATGTATTAATTGTTGGTTAAATTTTCATAAATTTCTAGGTGCATAACCGCAGATTTAACGAGTAAAGTGTAAACGAGCACAATTGAAACCGTATAAAAACTAAAAGCCGGCAAAAATAGTCTGCAACGTTATTGTACATGGGCGGAGGTAAATAGAAATGCTTGTCACAAAAAAATTTTATACTTTTTTGAAAATTGTATAAATTTTTGTTTATTAGAGAGGCTATTACTTCCACATCCACGTAGTGGCCGGATTGGAAGTATAGTAATCGCAAAAAAATTTTCAAAAATTTTTATTCGTGAAATAGGTTTAGAATGTCATGAAACGTCGAGATTTTAAATTTGAGCGAAAAAAAATTTTCTGTCTGTCTGTCGGTCTGTCTGTAACTTTTTTTTGTCCGCACGCTTTCTCCGGAACGGTTTAAGATATTGACCTGAAATTTTGTACACGTATATATTATAACGACATCTGGAACTAGATTATACTTTGAGATGATTCCGTTGAAGGGTTGGGGGTTATTTAGGGGTCAATAGGGGGAAATAAGTAAAGCAAACTGGTATGAGTACAGAAACTTGAAATTCGGTGTATGTACAAGAAGTTAAGGCCTCAGATTTTTTTATAATATTTTTCAACCCCCCCACCACCCCTACCCCATTAATGGGGTTGACAAAATAAAGTTGAGATATTCATTTGAAATTTCGTACACGTATGTATTATAACGACGTCTGGAATTAGTTTATATTTTGAGATGATTCCGTTGAAGGGTTGGGGGTTAATTTGGGGTAAATAGAGGAATATAAGTAAAACGTTGGTAAGACTACAGAAACTTGAAATTCGGTATATGTACTAGAAGCCACAGCGTCAGATTTTCTTATAATATTTTTCAACCCAACCACCCCTACTCCAATATGAAAAGGGTTGATAAAATAAAATTGAGATATTCATTTGAAATTTGGTACACGTATGTATTATAACGACGTCTGAAACTAGATCATAATTTGAGATGATGTCGTTGAAGGGTTGGAGGTTAAATAGGGGCAAATGGGGGAAAATAAGTAAAGCAAGCTGGTAAGACTACAGAAATTTGGGATTCGGTGTATATACTAGAAACCAAGGCCTCAGATTTCTTTCTAATATTTTTCAAACTCTACCACCTCCGCTTCTTTATTAATGGGATTGATAACATCAAATTGAGATATTCACTTGAAAGTTAGTACGCGTATGTATTGTAGTGACATCTGATTGAGATGACTCCATTGAGGTGGTAGGTTGTAAATAGTGGAAAATAAGTACGGTAAACTAGAAACTTCATTTTTAACGTATATGGTAGAAACCAACTCCTCAAACTTTTCTATGACATCTACCCCAAATATTATTAAAATTCTATGACCAATAATTTCCACATAGTTACTAGAGTGCAAATATAGTCAAGATGTTTCCTTTAAAGTGACTTGGACAAATAATCTGGATGTGGAAGTAGTGATTCCTTAGGCAGCGGTTTTTTTGTTCATTTCGCCAATAACATATTTTTGAAGTATTGTATCAGATTTAGATATAAAGTCTAAATATTTAAATTTATTGGGTTTAGTTTTAAAGTTAACCCATATATACTATATTGAAATATGTTATTGCTCAGCAAGGACCAACGAGAAGGTATGAACATATCCTCGCCAGGATGAGGGAATGGGGCAGGTTAGATTAGCGAAGGGCAAGGATGTTATATAATAAAAAATAAAATTTGAGTTTCTTCTAAAATAAAAATAAATATTTGTATAGATAAAACATAAATAAACACTGAGGGAAGTTTTTTGCAGTGACAGCCAAAAATCAAGCTACAGCAGCAAAAAACTCTATTTAAATAGGCGCCAGCCAAGAATTTTGTAAAGGCAGTAAAAATCATTTTGCTGAAGTTACTTTACTGCAATAGTAAAGTTACTTTATAAGATATTCTTCATTGCAGCCACCGAAAATAAGCTTTACTGTTATAGTAAAGTAATTTTATTGTAGCAAAGTGGAATATATCACTAAATATGCAAACTACCTAGCTAGGGTAGCAACAGTTCTTTTTAATTCTGACAATAATTTTTACTACTCTTTAATAGTTTTATTGCTATTGTAGTTGATCTCATTTTTGTTGTACCAAAAATATTTATTAGCTATCGCAAAGTATCTGGCTATGATAGGATTAATTCTTTTCACTTGCAGCAACATTTTTTATTACCACTATGATTTTCCTGGTACTGTAGTTAATTCTTTTTTTTGCTGTAGCAAAGTTACTGATTGGATAGAGCAAGAATTTGGCTGCGGTAGTATTACTGATTATTATTTACAGCAAAAAGTTTCACTACCATTGCAAAATTTTTTACTACCCTAGTAAATTTCTTTTTTATTTAGTAAAAAATTTAGTAAAAAATTAGCCTGCCTCAGAAAACATATTTGGTCACGTCAAAAAGTTTTAGATCAATAACAGTAGAATTTCTTAATTAGAATAGAAAGGTCATTTTGCTACTACTAAAAAGATATCTGCTGTAGAAACGGGCCATGTGCGTCCCCACATGTAGTTTACAGGAGAAATGTTTATTCCTAAAATACAACTTTACAAAATGCGCAATCTTATATCTAATTTAAAAAAATCTGCTATTGGTGACCTTAAACTCTTAGACGCGACAAACTTCTGTGACAAACCAATGTTTTAAATAGGTACACGTATACGAATTTTTCAGTTGTAATTTTATATTCGCTTGATAAGCATTGAAATTAAATGTTACATACCCTAGTAGCATTCAATATCCGGTGGACGTCCACTCAAGGTCCGAGTGATCCAGGGACGTCCAGTTTATTCGAATAGACATCTTATGGACATCCGAATTGTTCGTAAATTTTATTACATCCATTGTGGATGTAACATGGACATCCCAATGGGACATAAAAGTTATTATGATCATTATAAATGTCCTGTGGACATCCTAGGAGGATATAAATTTTATTATCTTCAATGTGGATGTCTAATGGACATCTTAAGAGTACATAAAATATATGTTGTCCATTATGGATGTTGTATAGATATCCCATTGGGACATTAATTTTAATTTATTTATTATTTCTTTTGTCTTTATTCGGATTATTTTTTTTTGTACACTGGAGGGTGTCATGTGGACATCCTAACGGGACGTATATTTATTATGTCCATCGTGTATATCATATGGACGTCCTTATAGGAGGTAAAGTTTATTATGTCCATTGTGGATGGAACATGGACATCCTAATGAGATATACATTTTTATGTTTATTTTGAGTATCATATGGACGACCTTATCATGGGTTACAAAATTTAATGTCCACTATAGACGTAATATAGACATCCTAATTGGACGTATATTTATGATATCCTTTGTAGATGTCCCATAGGTATTCTAATAGGACATACATTTATTATATCGACTATGGATTGAATATGGATGTCCTGGTGGGAAGCAAAATATTTAATGCCTATTGTGGATGTCATATGGATATCCTAATGGGATGAACATTTGTATGTCCATTTTCAACGTCATATTGATGACTTTAGGGATGAAAAATTTGTTTAGTGCGCTATATAAATATCATCTGGGCATCTATAATGGGATTTATTATATCTATTATGGATTGCATATGGATGCAAAAACGCCAAATATCTATAATGCCCATTGTGGAAGTCATATGGATATTGAGACGTTCCTTTATTATTGTAAACTTTACATTAACGACAATGGGATATGAAAGTTAGGTTATAATTATTGTAGAATTATAAAGGGTCATACCACTGAACTATACAACTATGTAGTTCAGTGGGTTATACAAGCCTTTGCGGCTGTAGAATTACAAAGAATAAGGGGTACAGCTCTGTAGCATTTTAATATAGTTTAATGGCTATTCGTGGACATCATTTGATGTAATATATTACGACCATTGTGGATGTTACATTTAGTATTACAACGAATACCTTATATACTTACATATTTATTATAATAAAGAAAATATACACACATGGGCTTGAAATACCGTCCATGTGTGGATATTTCACTTACCTATATATTATAATTGTACATTTCCCCATAAATATTTGAATATTGATTTTGTAACCATTCTAAGATTGCAGATATTCAAATTTTGGGCTAGGAACTAAATGCCAAAGCAATATCTTATTTAAGATAAAATTAAGATTACTTTTGAATGTTATATTTCATTAAAGAGGAAAACTAGGTATGCATATGAAAGGCATAAAAATTTGATTCAACCTCTCTATGCGCATAGTCAATCGCCAAGACGGAATGTTGAACGCACTATTATGGAAACAATGCGCCCTACGAAGACATAATCTGAACCCACTCTATCTTCTTCTCACACTCTTGCGGCGGCTGCGCATACTGCCATACCCGTCCTCTCCTCTCCTCATATGATGCTGTGCTGTCCATGGGGGTGAAACTAGAATTCACAGAATGTAAACAAGCATGGCGTCGATCCAGGCAGAAATGTCAAGTCGGCGAATTATTTCCGTCAAGGAAAATCTGTCATCTGTGTTCTAATATGACATAATTGTCACAATTCATAACTTAACCTATGAATAGGTATAACAATGTAGACTGTCGCTATGATTCCCAGATAAACAATTTATCTGAGATGTAAATACTTTGTTCAGTTCATTAAAAAAAGTATAATTGTTAATTGCTAGGTAGGTCCGTCTTTTGGTACTACATATTGATAAACTTCACCTGTAATAAGTAAGAAAGTCTGTGGTAATTACCTATCATTTTAATTTTGGATTGAATTTTGATTCCCTCTTCCAACCAGCTAAACAATTTTATATTTTTCAGCAGTACTTACATTCCCCTTATTTGGACATACTATAATTGTAATGGCCCTGTATTGGCATGCAATAATTTTTGTTTTAATGGTGACCAAAAAGAGAAGTTGCAGCAATTTTGATCCAGCTAGAGTAACAAAAATTTTGATTTTGTGTAGGTATGTTCGCACAAAATTTTCATTTTATTAAAATTACCAGCGACTTTCATTTTCAGATATGGCGTGTGAAGGCAATGATGCGTACAGCTTACATAAACATAAGATCAATATCACGGCTTATAAGTAATGATCAACTGTGATATATTACTATACCTTTGTAAATGTAGTCCGTACTTTTGTGAGGTAACCTTGTTACTTACTGTATTTTGAATTTGAGAAAACTCTATAATGAATCCACAAAAAAAATACTCCTGCAAATATCCTAGTTGCGAAAATAGTTATTATTGAACAAAAGGTGCAAAAAAAGTGGTAAATAAACGGTTTTATAGAATTCCTTTAAATCATGAACGTGCCCTTGTTTGGAGACAAGTATGCAAAATAGACTTGAATAAAGCCTGTAGAAACTTTTATGTTTGTGAAGAGCACTTTCGAAGCAATGACTTCAGGGCCGCGTCTAACGAGGGGCCATTTCGTGCCACGCACGAAGGCGCACTAGGCCATGGGGCGCCAAAAAGCCAATTTTTTAGTATTTCAACTGAGCGGAGGAGTATTTCGGCAGCGGTGTCACGGCGTCCTATTTGATCTACTAGTTTAATCCTTATATACCTTATTATTAGAGTAGCCCTTGATGACCAAAGTGTATGCAGGAATCTATTATTTTCTAACTGCGATACGCAGAGAGCATTATTATCCTCACACCTCACAGTCACAGTACTAGTAGTGTGTAGTGCTTAGTTGAAAAGTAGGAAAAACCACAACATTGCAAATATTGCAATGCAATGAAAGTAAAGTAAGTACCTAATTTAATTATTCTGTAGGTTCAATTCGGTTTGGTTTTCGCAGACTTAAAGTACGTACCTAGGCCTAGGAATATTTCATAAATAAACGAAAAATATCTGACGAAGGCAAAAGGAAAAAACCGCCCGGACATGAATATAGAAAGAAGAGTTTTACGCGACACAGAGCGAGACAAAATGAAAGGTGCTTTGGATGTATTTTTTAGATCTACCATAGAGAGTGTGCCGTCAACTTCTACATCAGTGTCGGCAACAGACACTTCAATTTCAGAGGATGTAGATGTAGTTGAAGAGCCAATGTCAATAGACACTTACAAGGACATTATCCACGTTCCCTCGAACGATCCAGGGACATCATTTTCTCTTAAATTACCAGGAATAGCGCTGCCTCCTGGAGATGATGACGCCAGTGCCAGTTCTCATTCTGAACGACATCCTGATACTCCTAGTTGTTGTGATGTAATTCCATCAACTCAACAATGTACTGATAGCGATTGCGATTTTCTCGATGAACCTTCCAAGTGGCCTTTTCCATTGACACAAAAAAATATTGAATATTTGGTATTGCATTATGTGGTTCCTAGTTACAGTTTCCTCTGGAGAGCGTAGCTTTTCAAAATTCAAAATTATAAAAAACTATCTGCGGTCAAGTATGAAGCAAGACCGTTTATCTGGACTTGCACTCATTGCCGTCGTGGAAAAAATTAATTAATTCCGAATTTGCATGGAAAAAACTCCGCACAGTGCGCCTTTAATGTTTGCTAATTATTTTCTTTTGTTTTATTGTTATTCGTTGTATTTACATATATTATATTATCCATAATTGTATACTGGCATACCTAGCGAAGCAGGTTCAATTCCTGCTCACCGCGAAATAATTTTAACTATAAAATTATCCCCAAGATGTGGTTCGGACTCCACTATAAACTGTAGGGCCTCATTTCTCTTTACCTAACACAAAATCATTCTGGATTTTCAAGGAGTTACCTCGGTGACTTGAGAAGCGGTTAAGAAAACATAAACATATATACAGTAAATTTGTTGATTTTTCTATATCATTATTATTTTCTTCTGTTTCAGTTTATTTATGTCATGTTACCATAATATATCATAATATTTACCTTTGTCTTTTGTTAAGAATCGTTGTTTCTTACGTTTGTTAATTTTTTTAAATAATAAAATAGACACGTCTTATACTGACATTTTTTTTTAAATCGTACCCTTTGCCCCCAAAAAAGGGCGCCAAAAATGCTCTCAGCACGAAGGCGTCTCATGACCTAGACGCGGCACTGAATGACTTCGTCAATGTCTCAAAACATTTGCTTCTTCCAAATGCCGCTCCACGTCCTATTAATGAACAGGAAAACCAAGTGCCTATTTCTAACGAGAATGTTATAATTGATGATAGTGCAAATAATAATAATAATACTGAGCAGTCAAATAGTGTTAATATGGTAATGTCGGTTTTTAATGATCATGATTATTTTATAAATAATTCAAACAACTTTTCTGATAAGCAGGCCAATTCACCCCCATTCACATACAAAAGTAGTCAGTAAGTACAATTTTATGTATTTCACTATAGTTTTTATAATGTATTAATTTTAAATTTCGTTTTGTGTGTCTTGTTGGCCAATTATAAGTTAACCGGCCACTGCCTAGGCAGTTTTTTTGTTATTTTATTTTTATATGTTATATTGTTGATTATTTAATTGTTAAAATTGTTACAAGTGTAATAATTGGAGCTGCATTTATGTAGACAAATATTTTTAAATATATATTTATATATTTTTGTTTTCAAATCATTGTATCATTTTTCCCTGTCTAAATATTTCGCAGGTACACACGCCATCTTTGACTTTTTATTAATTAACAGGCCAGATACAAAGAATTTCTTTTAGAGATTTATGTTAAATTCATGAATGAGCGGAAGGTAATATTTTACATAAAAAAAAGAAAATTTTCTTCACAAGGTTTGGTAACAATGAAAAGTTTAAGATGTCGAGTATCTGTAATGCGTAGATAAGATCGGGCACAAATTTCAAATTCAATATTCCCGCACAAATTTCTAATTCAATATTCCCGCATATTGCCTAGTTCTTCCAGGCGACTACCAGATGGCGAGCCAAACTTTGTTGTGGCTCTTAAAGCACTGGCTTGCGCTTCTCCTGAGTATATGTTCTGTGGTGCTGTCGCTGTGATTTTATGTGCATGTAGCGTGTAGAGAATTCTGTGTTCTTTTGTTTCATATTTTATGTGTATGCGTGTTTTTTATCTTGAACCAAAAAGGACGAAGGAAAATACATTTTATCTGGAGGTAAGTACAGTTATTTATCGATTTAGCGGTTATTTAATAAAATTACTGTTATTTATATCTGAGATGCCATAACGAAAAACGAAAGGGGCCATTTTGGTTACACGACACGAGCTGCGTCTATAGAGGTGTTTCAGAATCTCATGAGCCGCGAAATGCGCAAAAGGCAAAGTTTAATCTGAGTTATAAGTATGTTTTTGAAGATACTGGAGGCTGCCTTGCTGTATACATAAACAAGAGCTCGGGATAAATTGTAAACAATAAACATAATATTTTTAAGAAGTGTAACTGAGTCAACAGGACGGATTATGTCTCTGCGCATATGAAGGTCACGGCTCATGAGGTTTTAAAACACCTCTACCAATAAGTGAATTTTAAACTACATTATTTACTCATTATGAATAAATATTAAGATATAGACATAGATGTCCACTTTTTTTTTCATTACACTTGTCTTCTTTGTTACTATTTCTAGAATGCAACTTTAACATAGATACAAATAGTGAAATAACCCCATTAAGTAATTTCATATTTCTTTTTATTTTTTAGGTAACAGAATTATCAAAAATAGGTGGCGACACATCTGATGAATATATTAAAAGGGCAATGATCCATCTTATATCCAACCAATTGGCCTCAGAATATAGCTGGAAAGGTTTAAAAGGAAAAAAGATAATATTTGACAAGAAAATAACTAATCTTCTGGTCGGTGAGTATTTTTTAAATTACAGTTAAGTCACTGAATGTTAATTTATGGTCGGTAAAATACAATAAATGTTGCCCATACGTTGTTTATTGTCATTGGAAAATCGGAACTATCTGAATAGTGCGAGTAAATATTACTGTTTGATACCAAAAATATGTGCGTTACCCTTTTTCTGACGAACAATGCAATTTTGAAATTATTTTGGAGAAAGCACTTTTCTTATGTACATATACATTTCTCTTTTTGCGACAATGTAATTTTCAAACAAATTTAAAAGTTATTTTTTGTACCACTTGTGAATATGAAACAGATAGCGAGAAAAATAAAATTAATTAAATCTGAAACTGATCCGCGAGGAGAAAAATTTTTACTTATAGGTGAACACTGAACACTACCGGACACATTTTATTTATCAGTTATCTGAAGATATTAATATAAAAAAACTGCAGATATCAGAAAGGAATTCTAAAATAGTTAATATAATCTAAACTTGTAAACTCAAACGCCCTATCATTAAACATACTAATACGATTGTTCTGTTTTTTAGACAGTGCATTTAAGAATAAAATGACTTCTAAATGTAGCTTAAAAGAAATAGAAGAGTCAATTAAAACATTTTTAAGGAGATCAAAGGAGAGGGCTTTAGCAGAAGAGAAAAGAAAGTGAAGTGGTAATTAACGTCCAGAGTTTAGAAGTTCTATTTTATTTGATTAATATTATGAATGTTCGAATAATTTATTTTATATATTAAATCTGTTTTATGTTTTATTATTTTATTAAATCTATAAACTGAATTTTAACATATGCACTTTCTAGTAAAATTCAGTGTAAGGAAATTTTGTTTAATTTGTGATGAATATTGCAATGTTTTTCTTTTTTAATAGAAACGTGACTATTTTGTGTTGTTTTTATTGTTATAAATTAAACTTAATGTTTCTATTACTTTTAATTCCAACCGTCCACAATTCCAAAATCCTGCAAATTATTTTCAGGATAGTTTGTAAAGGACCATGCACTGATCTTATGGGAATTGGTTCCCGGTCAATTATTTCATTACTTTAGGAAAAGTAGTCTAGGATCTGACCAAAAGTCTCTATGACCACGAGCTCGACAAATGAACAGTTTCTAAAATACAGAGTATCAAATGTACAAATATGCTATATTTTTATACATTTGATACTCTGTATTTTAAAATGAATTTCCTTATGTGGTGATGCGAACGTTAGAACCTCATTTAATTTCGTTATTTTTGGTATTACGTAAAAAAGCTGAAAAATAAAAGTCGTAGGAAATCACATGTATTTTCCAAAAATTATTTCAGAAAAACAAGTGAAAGTCGAGTTTCGGAGATATGAGCATTACTTTAGTTTTCTTAAATGGAACACCTTGTATATTTTTACATCATCTGAAAAGTCATGAAAGAAGCTTTTCGATGATATAAAACATGGTATTTTTTTTTTTAATTATTCGATTTTAAGTTTTATATTTTGTTACCATTAAAAGTCATGGTAGTCATCATTGAAATTCTCCATTCTATTTAAAATAAAGTGAAATTAGTTAGCAACAAATATCTTGACAGAACTAACATATTTTGTTTACTTCAAATTACATATGCTTTTGTTTTCCACGGTCAATTTGGTAAATTGTAAATTTATAGTAAATTATACAAAATTTGATTAAGATAAATACCATGTTTTATACATCATTGAAAAGCTTTTTTTATGAAAGTGTAAATGGTGTAAAAATATATGGGGTGTTCCATTTAAAAACACCAAAGCAATGCTCATATCTCCGAGACTCGACATTCAATTGTTTTTCTGAAATGACTTGGAAAATACATGTAATTTCCTATGATTACTATTTTCTTACTTTTTTATGTAAATCCAAAAATTACGAAGTTGAATATGGTTCTGAAGATCGAGCGATCGCCCTGTACAACCCAGCATTGTATTATGGATATCCATTTATAGTTTTCACCAGATATCTTTCCAATGTGTTTTTGGTACGTTACATGGATGTCCTTGGACCTACAGTTTATGTTCCATGGTGGGTCATCTATAACGCAATTTTACATCAATTGGATGTCCCAGATATTTGCATATATCCATTGGATGTCCTAGGTGTACGTCCATAGGACTACATTGGACCACTTGAAGAGGTCAATAGGACTACATTGTGCTACTAGAGGATGTCCATATGGTGCCTTAAATGTGTAATATTAATGTCTATCTTCAGTTTTCTTTGGATGTCCTAACGCCGTCTTCTTAGGATGTCATATGAAAGTCATTTTTGGACGTCCTCTTTATGTTCCAAGTTGTGACATCTGTAACACGATTTTATATCCATCGGATGTCCACGGATATTTGGGTACGTCCTTAGGACGTCCTGTATATCCCAATTTGTACATCCAGTTTACGTCCATGGGACTAGATAATGTTACTAGGGTAATGACATAGATATATAGATACATCACTTTGCGGCTATATGAAAAACATTATTTTTTAAGATTTTTTTTTTAAATAAGAGGAAACGAATAATAAATATTAAATTACCTAAACTTTTGAAACTACAAGCAAAAAATTGGTATACCTTGGACTAACAAATGGTTAAGGATTTGGCCCAAAGAGACTAAAATCAATTAAAAATAAATAAATATTTATTTTCATAGATGATAAATTAACAGATTTTCTTTATAAGTAAAAAACATAAAACATTAAATTCTATTATTTGCTAAAACAAAAACAAAATAAAAAAAAGAATAAATAGACATTTATTTTGATACGTAATAAATTAACAATCTTTCCCTAGGAGTAAAAAAAACACATTTATTTTGACATGCTTAAAAGTAAAATACATAAATTGTAAAGAAAACACTAAATTGGTGAATGTCATTCTGGTAATTCTACTGCCATCGGTCGTGGGTCAAAACAACGCATCTATTATTTTAGTACTTACTGTCAAAGTTCTTTAGAAACACTTCCATTCTCCCATTCAACAACCATTTCTTTATACGTTTCTGTCATGGTGACATATCACTAGGTATATCTATTACCTATGGTAAACTGAATTTAAATCAAGTTGATTTGAAATTCCACAGACAGAGCTGCTCCACGCACATGTGATGGGGAAAGCAGGTGATGTTTTTTATGATAAACAAGAATAGCCTAGTTGCTTTGCACTCGCTTGCTCCTATTGCCATACGTAAACAAACATTTTCCGAATCCGTACACACCGATAGAGTCGACCCTGCGATTTAGGAAACCAAAAACAAAAAACGACTTGCCCAAAAGTCTCCTGTGATTTTTGTTATAATGAAACACACCACACATAAAAATATAGTACATATAATATTCAACCCGCACAAAGGCACAAGTAAACGCGACATTATTTACTTATTTACCAGGTGTATCATTGAGGTCACAGCGTAGAATGACGTCGGGCCGTCGGGGCAGAGCCAATGAGAGGCAACTTGTGTGTTTTCCCCGGAATCCGAAGTTGACCGATTCAGTCCGATTGGTGTTGTGGTGACGTAATTCAATACAAAACTTTGTAGTTCCAACAAAGTTTTTATTTGCCACAGTTAAATCTTTCTTTATATTGTCTTCTTTTTAATGGTAGCTAAATGCTCTAGTGCTCTAGTAAAGCAACTAATAAAAACTCTAAAGTACTTTTTAAGGGCTAATACAAACACTCAGTAAAGTTATTTATTCTAGTATAGTGAACAGATATTTCTAACCTAATTAAAATTATTGCTACTATAGTTAAAAAACGCGTAGCAAATAATTTTTTGCTGCGGCTTTTCTCAGTGAAAACAAAATTAAAATATGTCTCTAGAATAAAGTAACTTAAATTAAAATTTCTTGTCAACTAAATAAAATATATTCCAAGAAATGTAACAATAAAAAAGTAAACTTTATACCTAATATAATAGCTAAATATTTTGTTCTGAAAATATATATTAAAAAAGTTAAATGCTAAAAGTTGACGCGTCCGAATCTTCACTTTCTGAAGAGGAATCATTATCCGGTTGAATTATAATCGGCGCAATGGGGGGGTAGTGTTAGATATTGATTTTCTTTTTTAATTACATGCTTAATGCAATTTTTCCATAAATCAGTATTGCCGAGGTCATTTATTACTTCTCTTATACGATCAACTACTACCGCGCTTAACGTTGGAGAGTCATTACATTTTCGCAAACGATCTTTTAAAGTTGCCCAAACCATCTCGATAGGATTAAATATGCAATAGTACGGAGGTAACCGCAAAATGTATGACCGTGTATATTAGATTAGTTATCAATATCATATTCCTTTTTGAAATTCTGTTATTTTATTCTATTCAGTAATTCGCGCTTTATTGGGACTTTTACAGGAATTTCCATATTTTTTCTCATGAATTTTAAAATGTCTCGCTTTCTTGTACTGGTGTTTGGCATTTTATTTAATATTTGCGAGTGATAAGAAACATTATCCAATACAATTACCGAATTAGGCGGGATATTTGGTAAAAGCTGTTCTGAAAATCATTTTTCGAATAGAGCGGCTGCCATATCTTCGTGATAGTCTGCAGAAGACTGCTATATTTTTTTGGCCGACAAGATGAGCAACGCATTAGGTACAAACCCGTTTTTATTTCCCGCATGAAGTATGATAACGTGCCTTCTTCTGGAACACGGAGTATTTAAAACAATTATTTGAACCGTCTACCCAACCATACTGAACAATCAACAATCATCATGAGTGTCAAACCACGTCTCGTCTAGATACACTATATGCCTGTTTAGTTTACGATATTCTCTGATTTTTTCTAAATAATCTACCCGAAGTGTTACTATATGTCGCGATTCCATAATTACCATACGACTGTCAATTTTTTTATGTTTAAAGCTGCATTCTAATAAAACATTTCATAGTGTATCTAAAGAAGGATAATTATATCAGGATAATCGCTTAATTTTTCTCGAATCATAGTTAACGTAGGAACTATATTTTCTTCATACGTATTATAAATTATACGTATTACATTTAGGTACCATCATCAATATTTTTTAATTTCATATTATTCCGTTTCCTATTTGTACCGTGATCTATAACATCTTTTTAATTACGCGATGAATTGTTGATTTTGATATTTCAGTTTGTTCGTTAATACGTTCTATTATTTCGTTCTTACATTGTTCACGATTTTCGCTTTTTAAACGTTTATATATATATTTAAAATAATTCGTCGACTTTGTACGTGTAAATCTTGATTTTTATACTCTAAATTTATTTCGGCTTCTTGGGCAATAACCGGTTCGACTATTTCGGAATTTTCTGGCGTTATTATATTATCCTCTGTTTCAAATGGTCTCCAGAAAGCCATGGTAAATTAGTAAATAATAGAATATATTACTTTTATATAGTAATAAATATTTATAAATATGAACAATAAGTATAAACTGAACCACACTTGATATTACAATAGGTATTTCGGCACTGCACTGGAAAAACGTTATAAAGAACTAGGTGACATCGACTCCACGTTGACTAATGGCTGATATAACTCAAACACCGACCGACCAACCGGACTGACCAATATCCGGACCCAGCTATATAATCGTCGCCACCTGTCCTTAAACCCAGGCCAATGACAGCACATCTCACAAGTCCACGTTGTCCGCTGAGAAACGATTTACGAGTTTTTTCATGCTAGTGGGCCTGTCCGTTTTATTATCTTTAAACCAGTGCAGTCATAGATGGTTTATTTAGGCTGATTACATTGCCAGTCTCGGACTCGCCTGCACAGTTTCAGCTACCATTCGATTCTGGATACCATTGCTAAATACATAGGACAAAATATCAAGTTAAGTGCGCACGGTCCTGTGCTTTCACACTGACCAGTTTCAATTGACTTCGTAAACACTATACATTGTAACTAAACTGGATAAAAATCACTTCTTCACCACTAAATCGCTCTGAAATCTTACAAACACCTGTTCCATTAATGGTGGACACGTAAATAGAGATATTCGTCATTACTGAGAACGAACCCGCACCAATCAACTCCGAAACGTTACGGATTTTTTACAATAAAGCAGCGAATAAATCGACTAGCCAATCAGGGGAACTTTGGGAATGTTTACAACTGAAGTACCTTAGACGGTGATTATCTCAGCGACAAACTAATACACATTATATGTATCTAGGGATAAGTTCTTTGATCGAAGGTAATGTATACTACTAGCTAATATACTTTATGAAAAGAAAATGTTTAAGGGAGTTACTTATCTGCTGGATGTAGAGGTATAATTAAGGAATGAGGGTCACATTGTGCTTGTGCATGCTTTAAGTAAATATCTTTTTAAATGGTAATTTCGCAAAAAAATGTGGTTTTGCGGAACAAAATTGTCTAATTTTGGTTTCTCTATGCATGATAAATGCGGACCAAGATACAATTATTTGAACAGACTCATGATAGGTGCTTAACTTTTTTATTATAGAAAAAGTAGTTACTAGAGAATAACTCAGTGAATATTTTCTTTATTAGAAAATATTCTTTTTTTTATTGGTACCCTATTTTGCTTATTTAAAGTACGCCTCAGAGTGTTTAAATCGAACTTTTAAAAACGCGCGTGTTTTAAAGGTTACCATGGCAACAACTACAACCCGAGTCAAAATGTCAACTTTTTATAATTATTGATCTGACAGGAATTTTTGCGGTATTAACCGCGAATCTGCTTTTCTATTTAAATAATCAATGTTAGAACTCATTTTAAAGCAAGGTACAATCAGTAACAACTGTAGTGACAATGGCTGCGTTCATCCGAGCAGATCGCTACCTGGCGATCACGGATCATTCGGCTGAACGCTATGGCTGAACGGCACTTCTTGCACTGAGCGCTCTTGGATCGGACGCCATTTTTTGTAGCAAACAAAAATTGTGCTCAGTGATCGACTGATCAGTGATCAGAAACGGAAAATTTGATATATTAGAAGAAAAATGGAGAACGCCGAGTTTGACGTGACATATGAACACGAAAATGTACATTATAATGTTGCAGGAGATCGAGATTTACATTTTCGACTATTTTCGGTATTGTAACCTCATAAAAGTGTCTATTTTGGGGAGTTCTATGTCGTTCTTGATGTTCTCATTCATTTAATGGCAACGGATTTATGAATCCTTCTGCTATGTTTTGCACAATATTCATATCTAAACCTATATCACCCGCAAGCAATAGCACTAAATTTCTATTTTTGTTTTCCATTTCAACAGACGAGCAAAGCTAAGGAAGGATACAACGAAAAACCGTAATTTAATATAATTATAAAACTCTTAGTCTCTTAATATAAAATTATGATTACAAATTACAAGCTACAATTCAAATTCAAAACAATCACACCATGAAAAATTCGACAAACGATAGCGGACAGCACTGAGCCGTTCATCCGCTTGCAGAGCGATCACCGATCAGTGAAGGAGCGCTCAGGTAGCGATCTGCTCGGATGAACGCAGCCAATAATTAATCCTATGTGACAGATTGCAAATTAATTTTTGCATTCCTCATTTGACACTGACAGGTATCCTGATGTCACATCACGAATTCAAACTTTTCACATTCTTAATTCTTATTTCCATTTTTTGTAGTATTGTGTACCTACCAATAAAAAAAAAATAGCGTAAAGTATTCGTGGATAACTGATCTTTAAAACACTTGCTCTATTTCGAGCACTCCGGCTGCGCCGTCGTGCTCGAAAAATCGCTCGTGTTTTAAAGACCTTAATATATCCACTCAAACTTTAATATACTATTTTTAAGTTATCAAAATACCGTCAATATGGTTTTTAGTTTCATTATTTGAAATAAAAACAGCCTGTGTTACATAGGCGCCGACTTCTCGGGTGCTTCGGGGCTCGAGTCCCCGGCCAGAAGTCAGGTCGGGGGCGGAGCCCCCTGCCAAAAATATTGTGGTTGTATTTATATTTTTTTTTACTCCAAGACTAACAGAACTGGGCTCCATAGTAGTGGTAATAGTAGTAGAATATTAACTAGGTACTTTATTTTGTTCTTGAAGATAGAATTTGTTTTTGTTAATACTACCGTAAGTATCTAGAACTGTTAATATTTGTTTAATACTACTTATTTTAATGTAAAAAATATTGAAATAGAGTTTTTGTTTTAAAATTGTCTGACATATTTATAGTTCATGAAAATGTTGCAAAAACGTCAAAAGTGCTGTGACCAGCACGAGACCTGGGTACCCCCCGAGGGTGCTCAATACGATGGCTATATTTTTAGGCCTCTCAACCCTCGGGAAATACCTTCGGGGTTGAAACTACCCCCTGATACTAATATCTCCCTCAAAATTGATAGAAATGTGTTTCTATTCGTTTTTAAGGGTGCTCAACACGATAGCAACACATTTCTCCCCTAACCACCCCAAATCCCCGAAACCACCCCCTTTTTAAATTTCTGGCTATTGGACTAATGGAGAATCGTTGGATCGAAGTTTTTGACAAGATTTCGGTATTGTAAAGCAAGTTGAGTGCCGAGACATGCTATCGTCTGCGGGGTTAAAAACTACCCCTCCCCTAATACCAAAATCTTCCCAAAAATTCAAACTTTTTGAAAACTGTTTATCCCCGTTCTCGAGGGTACCCAACACGATGGCAACATAATTTCCTCCACTACCCTTTCCTGAACTACCCTCAATGACCAATCCACCCTCTCGTAATATTTCTTACTGGGTATATGTGGGAACGTTTTTATCCATTTTGAAATTTTTGAGATTATAGTATCAGGGGAGGGGGTAGTTTAAACTCCGGGGGTAGATAATATGTTAGATGGTCAAAATCCATACGGTCTATCCGAAAAACCCGATCCAACAAGTCTTCGCATGCCTAGAATGGAAAAAACGCGAATAGGGGGTGATGTTTCATTTAGGGGGTAGTTCCCGAGGGGTGGGAGACCTAAAAATATCACCATCGTATTCAACACCCTCGAAAACGAGAGGTACCTAGGTCTCGTCCTGGTCACAACACTTATCAAGTTTACTCCTTTTTTGAAATTTTCTCATGGACTATTACCCACATAGCACGCGATATGAAATGAACATTCAAAACTCATTGTCTACATTCAAACAATATTCAGAACTTCTTTTACATATAGCCGTAATATACATTTTGCGACGTACTTATATCAATATAGGAAAAATATTGCCAGTACGTTGTACGATATTCCTATATATACCTATAATATACGTGAAATAATGTCGATTCTGCGATATACACAGAATATTGTACGAATCTTCTCAAAAATTTACTGATGTGTCAAATATTATATAGATATACAATAGGCAATATTTATGCTACGTACTTAATTCAATCTCTTTACAATTTACAAATGGAATATTTTTACAACATGATATTTTCGTATACTGTAGACATATACAAAAAGCTATATTAATTTTGAAATCTTTAATAAATATCACATAAACATTTAATGGATAACATATGTGTATCATCATATATATCCTGATAATGAACCAGTGGAACATTTCTGCAACATAGAATTCATGTTTGTATTTTTAATATTCAAAAAATGACATTCAAAAGTTGAACACATGTACACTACTGCTGTATGCAATAAAACACAAATTAAATTTTAGAATGGGGTGTAAACATATTGAGCCAATCGTTGGCACACGTAAATTATGTATACCCACCGACAAAGCAGTTTTAGCAACATTGCAACTGAAACTTGAAACAATATAGCTCTAGTAATATTGCACAGCAATATGTTACATTTTGCAAAGTACCAATAAGATTTATGCGGTTTTTGACTGATTTTGACAGCGTAATGCTGCATGCATTTGGGCTATATTACATAAAAATTATGGTAAGTTAAATATTAATTCTACGCCAGTGTTGGTATATAGTGCCTATCTACCTCATAACAAAAACAAATCGATGTTTCTCTATCTAGGCTTGGTTTAAGTGCATTTATAATCATCCCCTGTGGCGAATGGCATACGTTTTATAAATTATAAATCGTTGGTTAAAATTGTAGATATGAAATATGATTTAAATTTTGAATCCAGACTTTGGACTTGTGATCGTTTATTAAATAATAATGAATAATAAAAATGATAACTTATTCATCCCTTTTTCAATTTTCCTACTGTATTTAATTAATTAGTAGCTATCGGCATTTCTTAAGCAGGTAGTTCGGACTTGAGAAATGATTATTTAATTACATTTTATCGTTATAATTAGATTTCCGCTTTCCATGTCGTTACAATCGCCCCTTGTCGAATTTTTTAAATGCGCGCCACGTCCTTAGATTAGCGCATGCTCTTTGCCATCACAGCGCACAGGCTGTCAAATGTCGATTTCAATTCGTTTGTGTTTTGTTTTCCCGTGATTATTAATTATTAGTTCATGTGTGGGTACATTAATTGCTTTGCAGTAAGTATTTTACAATTGTACACAATACAACTACCTACCACATAGTTTTAAGGATGACCCCCTTTGTTGTCATTTGCTATTTGCAGATATTTTATATTCAGATACTAAAGTTTAATGTATCCCTTTGTACTTACCTGTTGTTATAATAATGGCGGCGTTTGTAGGCACCAATTTTTTGAAAAGAAACGGAGGTAGTGGTTGGTGGTCACTATTCAAACGGAACCAATTTGACAAATCATTGAAAAACAGGAGAAATCCCAGATGAAACTTGGACACTTTACGGGGTGTTTAAATCTTATTTTTAAGAAGGTAGGTTCGATCTATTTCAATATTAAGGTGCTTTTGTTTATTTAAATCACAACCATTGGTTTTAATTACAACATACGAGTTGTTATATTTATTCGTATTAATTTGCTTTATATCTATTTCAGAGGATTATAAAAAGCTGCAATTAGGTAAATGGAAAAAATCAGAAATCAGATGTACAGAGTGAACAGAAACAAATCAAGGGACTATATGTACAAAAAGCATATTAGCCCTCCGAAAAGATTATTATTGTCAGATGAACATAGTGATATCGAAGAACGTATTGGAAGCCGTCGACTTCCCAAAGTGAAAGAAATGTTGTCTTTACTGGAAGTTGAAAGAGAATATGTGTTCTTCTAATAACTCTGGTAGGCATTTAAAATTACAAACACAAACATTTCCGATTTTCAAAAAAATACCTATAACTATGTTTTGTTTTATGATAATATCAATTTGTTTAATTTATTTTTGATTATTTTTATTTTTTTCTGTAAGATGTGTTTATTATTTTATTTATTAACTTCATCAAGGACAGTTTTTAAATTGAAATACCTATTCAAATATAATTAATTGTTTTTTCTTTTATAGTTGGAACTATAGCTCGTGTATCCCCACCTCCTCTCTACTCAGGAAAAAAATACCTTCTCCCAAAAATTGGAAAAGCCAAAAGAAAGTATTCAGCCAATAGGAGCAGGTGACGTGTTCAGAATGCCAAGTGGAGTTTCGCAATTAGAAGTAGCGCCATCGGCAACACCTGGACACTGGTTTTGAAAATGTAAGCCCTCCAGTTTTTACTATTTTTTACTTACTGGCCAAATATTTCTTATAGTAAAATATGACAGTTTATAAGTTGCAAACAACATTTTTTTGTTAAAAAAATATTAATCAGTTCATAAGTTGCAAAGCACATTTTTTTGTTTAAAAAATGTCGATTTAAATTCTTGGCACAATTGTTATTTATTACTGCAATTCATTTTGTAACAAAAAATAAAAATATATTTAAAGTAACACAACTGTTTTAATTATAACACTTCCTATTTTATAATTTAAGATACATAATTGTTACGACGATGTAAAGTAGTATTTTTTTTTGCTATGATATTCTTGGGCCTTTGTAAAGTATTGTTATGGCAAATGCAGTTTTATTGGTAGGTTTATTTAGCATTTGTGTGCTCCATTCAACAAAATTTGATCAATAAAACATGTTTGAGTTTAACTGAAAAGTAATGGTAAAAACAAATTTTCCATGCAGTGTACATTGTTAGAAGCAATAAATATATATTTCGAAATATCTTTACAATATTTTTTCAGCATACATGCAGATCTACAAGACGTATGTGTACGATATGCTGTGGGATGAGAACAACCATTAGTATACAGGATGTTCCAGTAAAAAGTCTCAGGCTGGATATCTTCTAAGCAAATAGAGACGTTTTATTTCTGTAAAAGCCAGTTTGTAGCACATAAATAGTGCTTCAATTTTGAATATAAATGAATGGTTTTTGAATATATCAGTGTGTAGATGGTGCTGGGCTCTAAATAAATCTTATTTCTTTGGGAGAAACTTCAAAACCTGGTTTCTGTGGAAGGGAAATACATTTCTAAGTAGATTTTGTTCTTAAGAAAAAAGGCAAATCTAGCCGTTTTTGAGATGTGTCCAAATATTGCCATTTGTTCCTATTGAATAGTTGTAATCTCTGAAAGATTTATTTAGTCTTTAAGGGGGACAATCTGTATATCATAAACTTTGAAATTTTGATTTATATGAAAATGCCTTAAATGTGATTTTTTTTAAATCACTTAAATAGTGAAATGTTTCGGAAATAATTATTTAACAGGAGCAAATGGCAACGTTTGGATACAAATATCTCAAAAGCAGTTGGATTTGCGATTTTTTTTAACAATATTTACATAGAAATGCATTTCCCTTTACACAAACCACATTTCAAAGTTCCTCTCGTCGAAATATTTCTTGCTCAGTGTCATATATGTATTAAAAAATTATTTATATTTATTACTGAAGCACTCTTTATGTACTACAAACTGACTTTTACAGAATTAAAATATCTCTATTCATCTAGAAGATATCCAGCATGGGAGTTTTTATTGGGACACTCTATAATCTATTTTGAATAAGTATTAAACATTTATTCAATATACTATTGTTGCTTTGCAATATTGAAAGTATACATGGATAACATTGCCTATATGTAGGGAACACATTTGTGTATATTATAACTATATTGTAAAATAAATGTTTATTTCAGAATATGTTTACAATGTGTCACCAACATGTTTGTGTATATTGCAGAAATATGTATAGTATGTGAAAACCTGTGACAAAACAACCAGTATACAACTTATTTTGAATCAGTATTAAATATTTATTCAATATACCATTGTTGTTTTGCAATATACATTGTATATTGAAAGTATACATGGATAATGTTGCATGTATGTACGGAAAAGGTTTGTGTATATTGTAACTATATTGTAGAATGAATGTACATTTCAGAATATGTTTACAACGTGTCAGCAACATACATATGAATATTGCAGGAGTATGTATACAATGTGAAAACCTGTGACAAAACAACCAGTATACAACTTATTTTGAATTAGTTTCAAATATTTATGCAATATACTAATTTTATTTTGGAATATGTATAGTATATCGTAGGAATATGAAAATGCTAATTGGGTATATATATAGTAGGTATTGCGGAAGAATTGGTGGGCTCCCGACCAAAATTTCAAAAGTCGGCACCTATGCTGTGTTATGACGAAACACATCTAATTTTATCAAACTAACTGAAATGAAAGAGTGAAAAAAGGAGTAAATATTTTATAAACTGTAAAATTAAAAAAATTATGACTATTTGAAAAACATGAGGAAGAGATTAGGCAAAGTTTTAACTATGAAACAATCTCAATCTTAATCGTTGTTATCAAAAACTCATCACTAATATCGAATTTCAATAAGATGTAGTGTATAAGAAAAATAAAATCTCCCATTTTTAAGTACCGCAATTATTACAATCATAACTTTATTCTCGGGCGTAATGAAGAATTAATTAAGCTGGAGGAAGACAGGCTTTCCATTTATAATTAATCACATGACTTATGTCAGTTTACTTAGGGCTATTACTTTCGGTCTTCGTTAAACTTTATAGCCCGAGACTCACGACGCCAAGGGTGAAAGAGCTTTGTAAAATCTAATATTTATTTATCAGTTTATTCAAAAATAATGGTCAGCCTGCACGCTGATAGAACAGCGCGCGCAGTCAGCGGTCATTTTCGAAGCGGACCCGTGTCGCTGGAGAATCGAAATCCTTGGACCATAAATTCTTTGCTAGGACCTCTTACTTTGGCGGCCGCCATCTCACTTTATCGTGTGCCCCACATAATCGGTTTGGAAATTTAATTTCCAATCGATCAAGCACAAAAAGGGGGTCAATTTTGTCTAGAAAATGTTAGGGCGGTTTATGCGAAGAAATGTCGATATCGCATACATTTTTAGTGGTTTTTCCAAAAAAAAAAGAAAGTGCCCGTAAAAATCTAAAGAAATTCAGGAATCAGGGGTATGTATAGGAAGGCTAGTAAAATTGACCGCAGCTCTATCTCGCTTCGTTTTCGAGATTGAGCCATCGGAAGTAGGTAAGAATCGGTCTTTTTTCCTACTTCCGATATAGCTTAATCTCGAAAACGAAACGAGATACAGAGCTGCCCTGTACGCCATTCAATTTTTCTCACCCTCCTACGTACCCCTGAATTTTTTCAGATTCTTGCAGCCATTTTCCTTTTTTTGGAAAGACTTAAAAAATTTATGCGATTTCGACATCTCCGCATAAACCGCTCTAAAACTTTTTCTAGACAAAAATGACCCCTCCCTTTTTGTACTTGATCGATTGGAAATAAACTAATAAATAAATATTATAGAGTCCTTAACAGTCTAAATCAAACATTAATTAACTTGGGAACAAACAAAAGTTAAATTTTAAACTAATTTAATTCAAGAACAATTCAATAAATAATAACAATTACGCAGATACACACTCAAAAAACAATCAGAAAAATGCAATTTTGCATTTTTCAAACTGTATTTTGAGGATAGAAAAAAATTGTGACGTGGTGGGGCAAAACTGACACCGGATTCGGATTCAGCAAGCCAAAGTACACCGGAAATGATTGGTCTACCTTATGTTAGTCTGTTAGTAAAAGTAGGAGAGTGAATATCTCTCACTCTTATAACATTTAAAGATGAATCTAACAAGAGATTGGCGTAAATATAAAAGTCAGGGAGCTATAGAAGCGCAGTTAAAAGAAATTTAGATAAAATACGCAGTGACAATAGCCGGGCATACACGAGAGGATTTTTTAAAGGATCGGGTCTTTGAAAGACCAAGTCCGCAAAAAAGTCCACTGGTGTGTGGATAACGGAGGGCCACCATAGACATGGAGAGGGGAGAATGATCTTTCAATAAAATTGTTTTGTGCCAAATTGAAGAACGGTCAGACCGACGGTGCGCGCGCGCAGTTATCACACATTTTGAAATTTAAAAGAAATGCATATTATGATACATAAAACTTATTCATTAGGAATAACATGAATTTTGAGTATTAATCAGTATGTGAGTAGTATCAAATATATTTTTCGCCTAGCATATGTGAAATTGAAGCATATTAACCCTAAAAATATGACCGAAAGTAACAAACAAGTGCAAAATAGCAATAAATTGTAATTTTGTGAATAAGTTAAAATGAATGGTAACTCAGACTATATGGGACAGTTGTGTGTCACATATGCAGAGAACGCATTAGTAGTTCTTAGCTATCAGCTGCCCTCTGCCTAATGATCATTTTCTGCCCTTGTGACACAATATACTATATTTATTTAAAATGTGTTTAAAGTGAAATAATTATTTATTGTATGTTTGTTTAAAGGAGGTATTTACTGTCTGTTGGTGTTTAACCTAATAAAGCCCTTAATTAAATGATGTTATTAACCTTTGTTTTTAGAGGAAATGTCTTTAGTAACACATATCATTCATCAACATGTTAAAACTGCAAGTGATAAACGACTGGACTCGCATACATACAAATATGCGAAAAGGATTATTGTCCTTTTGTGGTTGGGTAAAAATGTGTATGAAAGAATACGCAATGTTTATATTTTTACATTTTATTGATTATTAAATAATATTAGTTTAGTTAATTTCCGACGAAGTGGATTTCCCATCATTTCGGCAGTTTGACTTTTTCCTAAATTATATAGCCTAATTTTCAAATAATTGTGAATAATAATTTTTATTAATTTTGATTGATGATCTTCCGTATCATATAGTGCATGACGTTGAAAACATTTATTATCCGAATATATCGATGAACCCAACGATAATGTTAATAAATTTAGAAAGTTTGCATCGTTCGGCATTTTTCCATTTGTCACTGCTAACACTTTTCTAAATTGGGTCTCGGCTTTGCTGCATATATATATTAAGTCTTCCGAAGGAACAATTAGAGCACCCCTTTTTTTTCTTTTTAACAAAAGTAGCGCTGAATCTTCTCTAACAGTTGCTGAGGTGTCTTCTAATAAGTCTACACATTCTTCACATTTAATGTATTTTTTACTCATGTTAACTACAAATCCAGATATATATGCCACTACGTTTTCGGTTATGTCTGTTAATGTTAGTGTTAGTGGTAGGGAGTATTCATGGTCGTGAATAACATTTTCTTCGATTTCAAGGCTATATACTTTCTCATGATATTCATATCATCTGCAGTTATTGGTACTACAGTATCTTTGCCTTTTGTTACACACAATACATTTGTGTCATCCTGCCCAACACAATTTCCACTTAATTTTTTAATATCATGATGTAACAATAATCTCTTATAGGTTCGATAAAATTGGAGTGCACTCGGATTATTGTTCCAACCATTGCGAGATCTGAAATTTTGTTTACAATCAATATCATATATTTTTATAACATTTATCAACAATCAATATCGATTTTTGGTTGGCTAACAAAACTTACCTCATCCAACAAAAGAAGAGTTCAATGTGGTCTTGACTTAATTTATAAGTCATTAAATATTTTAATGGTCCATTGTCTACATCTATATAGTTTTCATAAATGCCAATTATGGATATTATTGTTACAATGAATCCTTTGAATGGAGTTTTTTTTTTTTGTATTAATTAGTAATGTCCCATCCATTGTAGTTGAATGGGAAAAATACAGCAACGCTTCTGAAAAGATCGGCTGCCAAATATTAATGTAATTTTTTCTTATTGGTGTTTTATATGATATTCCAAACGGTGCTTTTGAATTAAGCAGATCAAAAACAGAATCTACCAATCGAATAAATTTTATTGTGGGACCAGCATTTATAAATAACGGATGTTTGATATCCTTCTGTAAAAATTCCAGCGCATCTGCTACACTTCTACTAAGAGTCTGGGCGGCTAAATTCACCTTAAAGAAAAAAATAACATCAGAAATTTACAACTGGTTACCATTATGGGTAATAAATCATTACAGGTGTTGGTATTATGAAAATATTATCAAATGTTTTTCACTTACTTTCATTTTTTGTTTCTCCCATTGTATGTGCTGCTTTGTTAATTTTGTTCCAAACCTGAAGTTTTCATCCTTTTGTATGGTGTGCAGATTCAGAATGTACGTAAAATCAATTAAATGTCCTTGAGGATCACGAAATTTTAGTAGCCTTGCCCAATTATTTCTTAAAATTTTTAGCATATGACAAACGTCAAAGATAACGAATACCCTCTTGGACTCATCGGATGGGTGGATGAAGAATGTTTCACAATTATTCATATCATTTACGATAGCACCTAATTCTTGCATTACTAAAAAATTTACATTTGGTCCATCACATGTTACAGAAATTATTGTAACACCACAATCATGAAGCTTCATGAGTGCTTCTTTAATAATATTTGCTTTACTGGCAGCAGTCAAAGAATTAATTAAAAAATAGGCAATCGGCAACTTCCAACTTCCATTTACTGCAACTACCATCAGTACTAATGCCTCTTTAGCAGGTAGCAATTCATCATTATTTATGTGGGTGCCTAGATCAACATATCCCCAAGTTTCTCCATTGAACAGTTCTATTTGTTTCTTAATAGATACCTCATCAAAGATCAAACTGCATACAGTTTGCATTTGTTTATTTGAATTTTCCAGTACCACGGATTTTATGGAAGTAAATGCAGGTTCTGAAAATCCGGGAGCACATTCCACATTCGACATCCACTTTCTGATCGTAGATTGAGCAGGTAAAGCTAAGTTGAACGTTTGGCGAACATATTCGTAAGCCTTATTACTATAAAACTGCAAAGTCATTGCAAAACTTCGTAAGGCTGCAGGAAACTTCTCTCTTGCTATTTTCTTTGTGTTTTTTAGCATTCTTGACATCATAGCCAATGGTATTCCTGCGAAAGATGTCTCTAAAACGTGCCCCACATCCTTGCTTATCATTCTGTTATCCTTTAACGTAGAGATAACTGTTTTTAAATTAGACACGTTTCTTCGAAGGCGATCTTCATGTTGCTGGGTTACTTTACAATGTTTTCTTAATTCCTCATTCTTGGACTTTTCATGGACATATTTTTGCAATATTTTTCTATTTGACAACCTAAAACATATGACATTTGTCTTATTTGCTTATCGAGAATTTACATTTGTAAGTGCATTCATTGAACATAAAATAAAAATTTGACTTACGCATAGTTGTGATAGGTCTGTAACATCTTCTTTCTTCTTTTTGGACTTCCCCTCAAATTGTCACTATCAGAACTGGAAGATGCGGTATCGTTCATAGTTCTTTTTCTATCAGAAATACTATCTTCTTTCTTAACAAAAGAATGGCATTCAGAACTGAAATCAAAACATAAGTCATAATACAGCTCAGAGGGGTACTTATGTAGTATTTCAATTAAATTAGAATTATACTTGCCTTCTCAAGATAATATTATACACAGTATAATGTATCAAACATAAGTACAATAAATATATATGAGTATTATTCATGTGCATTTGTCCAATTTTATTTCCTGTACACACACTGCCAAAGTCTACATTTTCAGAAATAACGTCGACAGATTCTTCAGCAGTTTGTTCACTACATGTTTCAGTGGACATATCCTCTGGATCATGTCTCTCTTTCATCACGTTCTTTCTATAAATTACATTTTTGATATTTTAATAATAAAGTAGGTAGGTATACTAGAACACATTCCAAATAATGGTATACGGCTCACCTAAGTTTAGGAACAGCCCCAGCTTTTAATTTAAACTTTCCATCCACAATAACAAAGTCTTCCGGCGAAAAATGTTTGGAACAAATTACATTTTTGGGAGATATATTTTCATCATGACTTCTACCTATGGCTTTAAGCCATGGTCCGTATCTATTCTTGGTAAGTCTAAAAGTAAAATATATAAAACTGACTGCACAGAAAGCTAACGTAATATACAACTGTCCATTCATAAAAAGCTATATGGATAGGCATTATCTATATGAAATATCATGTGGAAAAATACACATATTATCTAAACTTGCTTTCCACCAAACTTAGCTTTCATAATCCAAGTAGTTTCAATTTGAGAAAATATTTTTCTGACACATGTTGACGGTACTTAATCTTAAAACCTTTTTTGTTTGGCTAAGATTGGTGGCAAAAAGAAAGCAAGTACTAACTATTCCTTACCTGTAATAAATACCAGCACTCTTCCCCTTACTTGAACACCATCCTATTAAGCACTTGGTCGGCATTCTAATATAAAGTTCGTAAATAACACTATAAAGGCTGAAAGGTTTAATTCGTCAATGAACGAGGTTAACAATAACCACGATCAGTATAGTTTACTGATCGTGAACAATAACATATAAATGACAACTGACAGTTCTAAATTATTTCCATTTCTATCAAATTAATGAAGATAATCTGTGCGCAGTCTCAGACTCGGTTCATTTTAATCCCCATGAAATCTCGCGCATGTATTGGCGGGAAGGATGCAAAGGGCGTTCTCCTCTCCATGTCTATGAATTGCCCGCATGTCGATAGTGTAGAAGAAAAGGATGAGACCACATATATTCCTATCTCCATTATATAATCGATGGAAAGTCGATAAAGAAAGTTTCAGATAATTTTTTGGGGTATTTCAATGGTGGTTTTGGATTTGATCTAACTTTTTTAGTTTTTGAGATAATTGGGAAAAATCACAATTATGCCATAAAAACCAGCCATCAAAATATCAGAGTCAATGCGACTTTGCTGTCCCATATTTAATTTAAGTTTTGTACAAAGGTTTTTAAAGTTTAAATAAAATGGCTAATAGATTATCTCAGTGTAGTTCCTACGAACGCCACTGGGATGGCGTAACAATATATTAAAAAATCGCGTGCTTGGAAAGTCTTAATTACAATGGATACCTACAACAAATGAATGGAGTTCCTGAAATGTCATTTTTTTTCATGATAGATATCTCTAAATGTCAACAAATATAGTGATTATTTTTAAAATTCTGTAAAGGTTAATCTAATAGAATTATATCTTTGATAGAATGCTGGAAACCCGCAAAGTGTGATGAGAGTATATATTTATTTTCAAGTAAAGTTTATCGAAATTTCTTAGGTTAAGTCAGAAAAAAATCAATATAAATATCGTTTAAAAAAGATAAATTCAATATTACACGAATTGGAATATAGTATTGCAGAATCTCAGCGCAACGACCATCAAATATTAATGGCTATACGTTTGGAAAACTTGAGGAATCAAAATACTACAAACCAACTAGAGGAACTTCAAGAGGAGAATAAACAACTTCTTAGTAAGTAATTTAATTTAATTTTTTATTGTAGTGTTAGGTCATATCTTACGCAAACTCGGCGTCTATTAGATAGGTACTGGAATATAATTATTATTAGGTACTTTACTTTTTCAGTAACAACTCGTGTTGAGTGGTTATTCAAGTTTTTTCAATATTTATACATTTATTGCGGTTAGCATAGAGACATTAAATATTGTCTTTTATTATACTCTTCGCAAATATAAAACGAAGAATATACCTATTGCATTTTGATCAGCATATCACTAAAACAGTTCATGAAAAAGTAGCAAGAAAAGGCGAAAACGTCAAAAGTGTTGTGACCTGGACGAGACCTAGGTACCCCCGCTTTTTCGAGGGTGCTGAATACGACGCACAGAGGGGCCAATGCTATGAAAAATTATTTTTACTGATTATCTATCAATGTTTTTGTTCAAAATGCATAGAGGGTTTTAAAATTAACAACTGATCGACGTTTCGTGCATTTTACTTTAATAATATATATCTACAGGGTGACACATTATGCATATTTCAATTATAATTTCTTCTATTTCATAAAGTTTATATACCTACTTACGTGAAAATTAAAAAAATAATTGTTGACTAAAAACCACGTTCCATAACTAATTTTATAATAACAGCATGTATAGGGTCTATTAATCTCAAAGGCACCCACGAAGATAAAAAATACTGGCATCATCGTCACTAGCTGAACCAGTGGTGAATCTCTATTTGTATTCGGAATGGCCAGAGGAACCATCAAATCCCCATTTGTAAATCAAATGCAAGCAGTTTATATTTATTGCACTTGTCTAATAATAACTTCACGTTGCACACTTGTAAAAGGCACGAAGCTGTATGATCAAGAGGTCCTTGTAATTTTGTAACGCTCACTTTTTGAAACACACTGTAGGTTAATTTGCAAATTTAAATTACGTGTGCCAATACTATAAAGCGCGCGATTATTCTGTTTATTATTTAAATTTAAATTATATGCGTTTAAATCTTACCGGCTAATCATGACAAATGCTTGACCAATAGCGTGGTAGCTTGTACGACCAAGTTTAACCAACAGTAAACGAAGATATACGCTAACTCGGGCAGACGCGGAAAAGATGGCGTAGAGGCGGTTGGCCGGTAAGTCGTAAGAAATAAAAAGCCGCCATATATTTGTAAATATCTGTATATTTATAGTGAATAATAACTGCGAATAGAATCAGTAAAGTAGCTATTTTAGTTTATATGTTCTGTGCTATAGTGTAACATTGCCCATAGTTACAGCAAGACAATGTTTTCGTCGAATCAACTTTACTGTAAGTACAACAGACTTTTATATTATGTATGCCTCTCGTGATGCTAATAGGTAAATTCGGGTTCTTATTTTCGGACGGTTCAAGAACGATCATCGGACTGCGTAGAATTATTTGCGCACTATCAAAAATTTGAGGACAGTTCTGGGACTGTTCAAAACTGATCAGCGACATGAATTAACCCGAACACGGTTATCGTTTATCCGAACCGTGACTATGATACAAAATAGGTAGGGGTACTCCTAACCTAAACCAAACTTATCATCACTACTAGATGAGGATGAAGACGAACTTGATTGCAGTATTTCCAATAAATCCATAATTTAGCTTGATGATTTCACAATGGAAAAAAAACAATAACGAGAAACGCACAAAAGAATAACCAAACAAAATATGCCTAATGACGGCACTTTGTTTTTGTTTGATCAGATCATGCGTGAAAAAAAATCCGAAACTAGTACTTGCTCTAAAACGAGAACTGATTTTGACAGTTCTAGAACCGTCCGAGTACAGTTCTTAAATTAACCCGAACACAGAACTATTTTACCAGGACTGATTCAAAAATAGTTCGACCAAACCCGAACATGTCAAGATCAACTGCGCAAACTCCTGAGAGTTCTGGGACAGTTCTTTTCAGAACCCGAATTTACCTAATGTTGCTGTTTGAAGCCGATTGCGGAAATACATAATTATTGATGGCTTCAATACTTCATTTCACGTTTGACCAGTAGGTAATATTCTTGATTGTATCCAGTGTTACCGTCCGATAAGACTTCTCGTACCCCATGAGAAGGTTATAGTGCGGGAATAACTTCGTTTTGGTGGCGTAGCTATACCGCCCCGTTATTTTGACATCTCCCGTGTGTTTTGGGCATAAAAACATAGTGTTCTACTGCGGAATCAGTTTATGTCGAAATTATTAATTGTCGGGCCATTTTTGTCATTAATTTTATGTACAGTCGATAATATTTTCCTTTTGTGTCTATAGGTAATCCAGCTAAGCTTAATTATGTTATCGTAAATATTATTTGTTTACAGCGCCCTGGCCAGACCACGTTTAGTTTAGTTTCATTATTTACTGTATACGGCTTCTTATTATGTGTACAATTTTTACTGTGAGTTACATAACCACCCACTATTTACTTATAAAAGGATAAGAGGCTCTCTTAGAATAGATAAGAGAATAGTTGCAGATGTAGCATTCTTTACCTTTAGTTTCAATGTATATTATAGACCAGTCTTAATTTGTATCTCATACTGTTAAGTGCTCAGTGAAATAAATTTTTCTTCTTTTTAAAAACGGGCTTTTCCTTCGAGAAAACAACAGTGGCGCAGTCGGGTCGGATTTTGTTGCAGGATTCTGTGAATAAGATTTCCTTCGATTTTTATCGTTTGGCAGCAAAACGGACAAACTTTTCGCGAAAATTCGTCAAGTGAATATTGTTCGAATCTAGTGAAAGTGGTAGGTGAACGAAGTAGCCTACAAGAAGAACGTAGAAGTGAATTGAGTAGCTTTTACAGAAGCAGAAGCCATTTTTCAGAGAAGAATATTTCACACCCTTGTGATTGGTGAAAAAATCTCGCCGCTGGACGATTAGGTCAAGTAACAAGTTTAGGATTAAGAAAAGGAAGTGGGAACTTCACCTTGGTTTCCATATTTCCACCTAGGACTAAGTTAGAAATAAGAAAAGGAAGTGGGAACTTCACCTTGGTCCCCATATTTCCACATAGGATAAGGAAAGCAGGAAAAAGGAGAAACTTCAAATGAAAGCCGCACTTTTTTCAACATTAATGTAAGTCGATTTAAACCATTATTACTTTTGGAAGGAAACAAATTGTCACCACCATCATAGCACAGTCAAAGTCAGTAAATTTTCAGAACTAAATTAAAATTTAAAATTCATTCCTGAAATTACTGAAAATTATTAAATATCGCTGAAAAAATAGTAATTCTGAAAAATAATAACTTTTCATAATAATTTTGAACATTTTAATCAACAAAACGTCATACCAAGAAAATTTCAACAATTTCGAAGCTTTTTCAAGAATCAACAGCACACCAGGATCATTTTTTTTATTGTGAAACAAAAACTGTGTATAATTTACATAAAAAAATTCGAAATAATAATTTTTCAGTACATTAATTTTATTTTGCATTTAATTCAAAATTTCCAATTTTATTAATTCGAATTTTATTTAAGTTTTAAGACTCTCAATTCTTTCCAAAACATTTAATTAAGTTTAGTTAGCTTTAATAAGCAATTTTAAAAGATATAGTGAGATTTTTCGTGATTGAAACCTGGAGGAATTAACCGATTTATTTAATAAATTTAACATTGAGAACCCACCAGTTTCAAACAAGAAAATGAATCACGGACTATACAAAATCTATGCAGACAATATTCCTATATTTAATGGGGATGAACATATTTTACCAACTTTTATAAGAGCTAGTGAGGAATTGATATTAACTTTTCAGGACGATAAAGAACCACGAAATCCTGTAAATAGGTGTATTATTAGCACGATAATTAGTAAACTACGTGGACATGCAGCTAATATTGTTTGCCCACGAAACGAACTAAATAGTTGGGCACTAATTAAACAAACTTTACAAAATACTTTTTCAGATGGTAGAAATGTTGATTGTTTGATAAATGACCTTTTGTCAACCACCCCAAATCGAAATGAAACTCTCACTCAATTTGGTCTAAGACTACAAACTTTGCGTAGCTTGTTAATATCTAAATTAAACGAATCACTTGAATCAGCCAGTTCAAAATTAGTAAAAATTAATTACTTTGAGCAAATAACTTTAAAAACTTATATAAATAATTTACCTGAAAAAATTCAAATTATTACGAAATGTAAAGATCCCGAAAGTATTGAAGAAGCTATCAATATAGTGAAGTCTGAAGAAGCAGACCATGAATTTAAATTAAGAACGCAAAATAAAAACCCCAAACCGAACGTACAGACAAACAGACCAAACCCACAGCCAACATTTTATAAACCACCTGTTGCAAATTCTTTTATGCAAAGAAATCAACCTTATTTCAGATATAATACACATGTTCCACATTATAATAACTTCTCACAGCAAAGATATTCAATACCCCCTATGGCACCATCTTTTAGACCACCCTTTCAAAATAATTTTCAACATAATGTTCCAAACAATTCTTTTATACCAAATGTAAATTTCCAAAATAATTTTCCAAGAACCCATACAAATATTTTTAAGCCAAATTCAAACGTAGCAAGACATCAGCCAAGACCAACCCCTATGGATACATCATCTGGTAATACCAAACTTCAACCACATAATCAAACCTTTAAGACTAGGGAATTATTCACCCAAGTAGTTGACGAGGATTATACTGCTAATCCCGAGACTAACCCACAGGAGTCAGAAAATTCTCAATATTATTCCCATGATGTAGATGAAACTTATAATTGTGAACAAGAACAACAAGAAATATTTCCCCTAAATTATTCCCAATTTTATCCATGTTATTCTATGGAACCTGAACCTTATTATGATAACTTTTATTATCAAAATCCGAGTGTTAATCTTGACACCATGCCAGTCATGACACCACCAAATCAAACTGAGACTGAACAAAATCAAAATTTTTGCAAACTTCCCCCGGGCAGCACAGGAACTTAGACACAATAATACTTAATAACATTTCCCAAGATTTACCTTATTTCTATTTTCCAAAACTTGATTCAAATTTCTTATTAGATACAGGTAGTACACGTAGCTTTGTATCACGAGCATTGGCATATAAAAAATTTTCTAAATTTATTCAAAATGAATCATTCCAAGTAAAAACTGCACATGCAACATCAATTCATAACGAAGTGATAAATATTCCAATTAATTTAATGTTCAAGATAGATTCAAATAAAATGTATAAATTTTATATTTTCGATTTTTCAAGTAATTACGACGGACTTATCGGTCTTGATTTGTTACAACGACTTAATGCGAAAATAGACTTGTCTAATAATTTGCTAATCACACAAAGGGAACAAATACCTATTTATATAGGGACTAAAAAGAAAAATGCAAAACCTAAAATTAAGCTAAAAAAGCCATATACTATCGTTGTACCCGGTAGAACACAACAAGTTGTTCCTTTACCAGTAAAAATTAAATCTGGATTAGGCATATTAGATCACCAATACTTTGATGAATTAGAAATGCCTTTAGCATTAGTAAATGTAAACTACCACATTGCAATTACAACATTAACGAACCCCTCAGAAAACCCCATTGAAGTAACATTTTACGAACTATTAGATATCGAGCAAATTGATGAAACGGAAACTAATTTTATCGAAAAAATGGAAACGGATATAGAATTAGACAAACATTTAGATAACCTTCAAAAAGAAAATTTGAAAAACTTACGCTTATCTCACTGTAATACGGAAGAAAAAAAATTAATACACCAACTATGTTATAAATATCGAGACATTTTTTATAACGAACAAATCCCTCTAACATTTACGAATTCAATAAAACATAAAATAAAGGTAACCGACGAATCGCCAATATTTACCAAAAGCTATCGGTACCCCGAAATACATAAGGACGAAGTGGACACTCAAATAAAGAAAATGCTGAACGCTGGCATCATCCAAGAATCATATTCACCATACTCATCGCCGATATGGATAGTACCCAAAAAAATGGACGCATCAGGAAAAAAAAAGTGGCGCATTGTAATCGACTATCGAAAGTTGAACGAAAAAACTGTAGATGATAAATTCCCCCTGCCTAACATCACGGAAATATTGGATAAACCGGGTCGTAGTCAATATTTCACAACTATCGATTTAGCCAATGGTTTTCATCAGATCGAGATGGAAAGAGAAGACATTCAGAAAACCGCCTTTTCAACGAATAAAGGACACTACGAATTTAAAAGAATGCCCTTCGGCTTGAAAAATAGTCCTTCTACCTTCCAGCGGGTAATGAACAACATTCTTCGAGGCCTTCAGGACGAAATCTGTTCAGTATATCGTGACGACATCGTCATATTCTCCTCAAGTCTTCAGGAACATTTAACAAGATTGGAAAGTGTATTTCAACGGTTAAGAGACGCGAATTTTAAAGTGCAATTAGATAAATCGGAATTTTTAAAACGTGAAGTAGCATATTTAGGTCATGTAATTACGCGAGACGGAGTTAAACCAAATCCCGAAAAAATACGTGCTGTAAAAGAATTTCCAATTCCGAAAACTCCAAAAGAAATTAAATCTTTTCTAGGTTTAACCGGTTACTACCGCCGATTTATTCAAGATTATGCGAAGATTGCAAAACCCCTCACAAATTGTTTAAAGAAATCTAATAAAGTCGAGCATACCCCAAAATTTATAGAATCTTTTAATCACCTTAAGACTTTACTTATTAATGCACCCATTCTTAAATACCCAGATTTTACAAGACCTTTTATACTGACAACTGACGCGAGTAACTTTGCACTTGGCGCTATATTATCACAGGGTGAAATTCCTCAAGATAGACCAATTGCATATGCATCGAGAACTTTAAACGAAACCGAAACTAGGTACAGTACCATAGAGAAAGAGCTATTAGCTATCGTGTGGGCGTGTTAAATGTTTAGACCGTATCTATATGGACGTAAGTTCAAGATCTATACTGACCATCGACCATTAACGTGGTTATTCAACTTAAAAGAACCAAATTCCAAATTAGTCAGATGGCGACTAAAACTTGAAGAATTCAACTATGAAATAATATATAAAAAAGGTTCCCTAAACCACAATGCAGACGCCTTGTCAAGAATACCCCTAAATGTACACGAAACAGAATCAGTCACCAATAACCCAGGAAATATAAACTTCGATGTATTGGAATATTTAGAACAACTAACTAGCCAAGTAGCATCATTGAATAATGATGAACTACCAGAAAAAAGCTCTACGGACACAGCATCAGAAGTACCACAAGAAAATATAGAAATAAGAAGCTCTACGGACACAGCATCTGAAACACCCCTAGAAAATCCAGCAGACGTCAACGTAAGACAAGAAGTCCAAATGGAAAATCCACAGGACACAGTACATACGAGTACAGACGGACAAACTAAAGTTATTCCTATACTAGATGAAATAATTAATAATAAACCACTACAAATTATCATTGACAGAGGACCCCATCCAAATAATAAGTATCGCGAAGATAGTATAGACGGAAATAAAATAAAATATTTCATTATTTTCCCAGGTAACAAAAAAGGTATAATCGATATTTTAAAGGAACATGCAAATCCAAATGCAACCACTTATTTATACTTTATTAATAAAAACTTCATACCGTTATTTAACGAAGTAGTTAGCGAGTTATTTCGAAATTTAAAAATAGTAATTTGTACCAGCTTAGTTAACAATGTGTCGGACAAAGGTGAAAGATTAATGTTTATAAAATATCAACATGAAGGAAAGACAAATCACAGAGGTATTATTGAAACCTACGAAAAACTAAAAACTAACTATTATTGGAAAAACACGAAACATGATATTATCGAATATATAAATAATTGTGACATATGCCAAAAAGCCAAATATAATCGAAACCCAACACAAACACCCTTATGTCTAACAGAAACTCCAAGTAAACCATTTCAAATTATTCATATTGATTTGTTCTATTATCAACGTCAATCAATGCTAACAGTAATAGATAAGTTTAGTAAACTTGCTCAAGCCTACATAGTTACAAAAACAGCCAAATCTGTAACAGACGCTTTAATAAAATATTTTTCGACATATGGAATACCGGAAAAAATAGTATCAGATAACGGCAAGGAATTTAAAAATGAAGTTGTCAAGGAATTATTAAAGACACATAAAATTACCATTCATTTTACAACACCGTCGCATCACGAATCAAACTCACCCATTGAGAGATTCCACTCTACACTTTTAGAGCACTTAAGATTGTTTAAAAATAAGCATCCACAAGATACTCTAGAAGAAATTTTGCCTTATGCCATTATTGCCTACAATAATAGTAGACATTCCGCGACAAATTATACACCATTTGAAATTATATTCGGTCATACGAATTTAAGAGACCCGTTTGATCTTATCCCTCAAAACTTTTATTCAGAGTATATAGCATCGCACAAAGACAAAATGAATAGTCTTTATACAAATTTAAAAGACAAAGCCGTCATGTCAAAAACTAGAGTAATTAAGAAAGGTAATGAAAATATTGATCCTAAACCATTTAAATTAAACCAAATTGTATATCGGAAAAACTCAAATGCACGAGTAAAAGATAAAAACAGATTTTTAGGTCCATACAAAATAATACAAATACTGGAAAATAATAAAGTAAAATTAAAAAATATAAAAACTAATAAAGTAGCAACAGTTCACTGTAAAGAATT
The DNA here is from genome assembly GCA_963583905.1 of Stenurella melanura. Classification (NCBI taxonomy): domain Eukaryota; kingdom Metazoa; phylum Arthropoda; class Insecta; order Coleoptera; family Cerambycidae; genus Stenurella; species Stenurella melanura. The sequence continues at coordinate 18,998,225 of OY757309.1, forward strand.
AATGACACGAGAACAAACTATTCCAGATGGCAAACCCTCTACATCGCAATAAGTTCACCGAGTTACCATCTACATAAAAACAACCCCGGAATACTACCCATCACCCTTGGTACCACCAAACTATCCTCAGACCATTGGACTTTTACACAGACTTTCAACTTACAACCTATTATTGAAGAATTCACTATATTAAAAGGTAAATTCAATACAATTAAACTTTCTCTAGAAAATAACACAAGTCACAAAATGAATATTTCAATTCATACAACGTAATAAATACTCTTGAAAGTAAAATAAAAAATCAAATTATTCAACTCATACCCGAATTAAATTTAAGAAAGAAACGTGGACTTATTGATGGACTAGGCTCAATAATAAAATGCCTTACCGGCAATCTCGATCAAGAAGATGCTAGAAAATATAACGAACGAATACAAAATCTTCAAGAAAATCAAAATAAGATCAAAAACATTATATCAGCAAATTTCTATAATGAATGCATCAATTAGAAACTTTGATGAAATAGCTAAAAATATATCACACAATCAACTTACTTTAGAATCAAGAATTATGCAAATTGAAACTTGTACCAAAAATCTTAAATTGCAAGAAATAAGTCATTATCAATATTTTATGACCTTCACTGTACTAAATCAAATAATGTCCATTTATCAAATCATATATGATACATTGGAAAGAATAGAGACAGCAATTACCTTTGCAAAATTAAATACTTTACATAATTCAATAATAAACCCTATTACTTTCTCTCACGAAATTAAGGCTATTGAAGAATATATAGAACCCCATAATTTACCATTTGAAAACAAATTAGAAAATATTGTAAAATTAGAAAAATTAATTGAAATAAAAAGTTTTCAAAGAAGTATGGAAATAACATTCATTCTAGAGTTACCCCTAGTAGAACCTATAAATTATCAATATTACGAATTATATCCATTCCCAACTAAACTAAACGACACATATGTAACCATTATACCAAAAACGAAATTCTTAGCTATTAGTGATATGTACTTTCTAGAAATGAACAATAAATGTATAGATTTTCCAAACAAAGAATTTATTTTTTGTAAAAACGAGATCAAAAATCGAATAGATAATAACTTAAATTGTGAGCTAGAAATTATCAAATATTCTAAAATGGTTTCAACCTGCAATATAAATCAAATTAATGTAAAATCACCGTTAATCAATAAAATAAACGACGCCAATTACATTGCAATAATACCTGAAACTCTTATTGTTACTGAAACTTGTAATAAAATAAAAAATAATAGAAATTTACATTCAGGTAGCTATTTAATTGAACTCGACCCAGATTGTCGTGTTGAAATACAAAATTTCAAATTAAAAACTAGAAAAGCAAAACCGATCTTAATAAATAATATTGACATCCCAAAAATTGAAATAAAACATAATTTGTCCAATAAAGAAATCCACTTTAATGATTTAAACTTAAATCAAATTAATACAGACAAACTAAGAAACTTAGAATCACGATTGGAAAAACAAAAAGTTAGGACCGAAGAAGTTAACGTCCAAACTTTTACCAGAAACCTTAGTATAAGTACCATAATTTTGTATTTAATCTTAAGTTCAATAATTATATATTTTACTGTTATAAAAATTGTAAATCCTTTAATAAGTAAAAGAAAGATCATCAATAAGAAAAAGAAATTAGAAATGAACCAAATCAATGAAATCAAAATTTAATTTTATTTTATAAAAAATTAAATTTTTCTCTTAAGGAGGGAGGAGTTACATAACCACCCACTATTTACTTATAAAAGGACAAGAGGCTCTCTTAGAATAGATAAGAGAATAGTTGCAGATGTAGCATTCTTTACCTTTAGTTTCAATGTATATTATAGACCAGTCTTAATTTGTATCTCATACTGTTAAGTGCTCAGTGAAATAAATTTTTCTTCTTTTTAAAAACGGGCTTTTCCTTCGAGAAAACAACAGTTGTGTCTTGTTATATGTCAGATGGACTTTTAATGGTTTGTTTACATGATTATTCTGACGAAAGTTTTTGTAAAGTTTACTCACACCCCGATGTCAATTGCTCTGCCTTTGTGTACTTTTTTAATAAATTATTAAAGTAAGTTAAATTCAATGATTCGTTCTATTTCCACTTAAGAAAGTTTAACGTTTCAATTTAACCCCTGCCAATATATCGTTAACAACTATATGTTCCGGTTTAGGATAACAATCCTTCTTAGTCTGTTGAATAATTTTGTATGAGGAAAATTGTTAGTACGTATTATGTTATATTGATGTCTTGTACGCTTCGCATCTACAAACATAGATAAGGTTTCCTCTGAGGCAAACTGGCGGCTACTTTTAATTGTATCCAATTTCTTAAAAGCTGTCGTACCTATACCGAGTTGCACGTTTGGGAGATGTAGTCGTAATTTCTTTAATTACTTTTGAGGCATCCGCTTGGCCTGAAGCTCGTAAACCCATTTGGGTTGCATATGATAGTTCTGCATGAGAGAATTTAGCACGTAAATCTTCGGTTCTATGTCGCTTATTAGTCCTCTAGCAAGTTGTACTAAAATCAGACTTGGGTCTTCCAACTGCAGTTTCACTTTTTTCGGACACATCATAATTCGTGAAACTTATGAATGTTTCTAACCAACTTGTGTTTTTAGCTAAAAATCTTTCTCTTATTCTGTGAGCATCCGACCACCTTTTGTTAAAGTCTGTGACAAAGTAGGTAACCAATTTTTTTATTGAGATTCGCTACTCCAGATAATGGACATTTCGTTCGTTCTTGCAAATATTCTTTTAAAAACGAAACTTGACCATCTAACTTGTTTAGACCGGATTCGCTCATTTTATCATAAAGGAATCTTCTCGAAAAAAAAAAACCGGCCGTACAGCGTACAGCTTGATCCTAAATTAAAAAATAAATTTGATTAATGTAGGCATAGTTGACAGTTGACACTAAACTTAGTTGTATAAAAATATTTATCTACTCAAAATTATTTAAATTTAGGAAATATATAGATAATGAACGTTAATATTCTTAGGCCACTCTGATAAATCGATTCCTGAAAAGTACCATTTTTTTCTTAAGGAATTAGAAGATTCTAATCACATCTGGCCGGAGATAAACCGTGAATTCTAGGAATCCCTTTCAGATTACACCCAAAAGTTTCTAGGAAATTTCAATAAAATATCAAAATTAAACCATATGTCCGATTATCCAGGAAAACATATCTGAATGTTAAAAAAAAGAATTGAAAAATTCATTTCAAAATTATTTATTAATATGTATGTTCCGCGATGTCGATATGAATTTCAGATGACAACTATTTGTTTTTTGATTTTTTTTACAAAAGGCAAAATATGGCATAATGATACATACTAAAAGTATATCACTTTAGCTTATAAATGAAAAAAAGTACTCGGACGTACACCGAAATCAACTAAAACCTTATGGATAACTAACGATTCAATTAACCCACGCCATATACAAAAAAATAATAGTTATTGGTGAATTTTTTTTGTACATTATATGTATGAAAAGTAGGTTTATTTTAGCAAATATTTGTTGACTTACCTGTACTTGATGCCATGTTAATAAAAAGTAACTAAATGTCTGTATCATAAAATAACACTAAAACAAATGCAACCGACCACGAGCGTAAATAAATACCGTACAACAACCAACTTACACAAAGGGCAAGTTTGGACTGTTGTAACTTAGGCTCATGGCCCATTATCGATCAGGTAAGGGTGATTCTAGGTAGCCGGGTAAGATTACTAGAAATTTTAGGTACAGTTGTACCAATATGACCATAACGAACTTTTCGTATTTTTGCCACCTTTTCGTAGCATTTCGTAGCTCAGGAACTATCCCTAAACGCTAAAGACCACCCCCTTTTCGCGTTCTTTCCATTCTAGGCATGGGAGGGCTTATCGGATCGGATTTTTCGGGTAGACCTTATGGACTTTGATAGTTTGATATTATCAATCCCCGGGGTTGAAACTACCCCCCCCTCCCTTGATACTTAAATCTCCTCAAAAATTTTAAAATTAATACAAATTTGTTACTATTCGTTTTCAAGGGTACTCACTACGATAGCAACATCCAATCCTCCCTTGTCCTCCAGTAACCACCCAATTTTTACACTTTTGGCTATTGGGCATGTGGGGAATCGTTGAATCGAGGTTTTTAACAAGATTTTGTATTATAAACGCAGTTGAGTGGAAAGACATTCAATCACCCCGAGGTTAAAAACTGCACCCTACCCTAATACTAAAATCTTTACAAAAATTCAAACCTTGTGAAAATTTGTCCCAGTTTTCAACGATGCTCAACACGATAGCAACATAGGTACATTACTCCCCTACCCTCCACTAAACACCACCCCATCATTCCCGAAATCATTCCCTTTTTACATTTCTGGCTATAATAATTTAATTTATTTTCTATAAAACCCCGACCGAACGATTTCCCACATGCCCAGAAGCCAGAAATATAAAAGGGGGGTGGTTTCGGGGCTTTGGGGGTGTGGTTAGTGGAGGGTAGGGGAAAAATGTATGTTATCGTGTTGAGCATCGAAGACGAATAGACATAAATTTTTATCAATTTTGAAATTTTTGGGGAGATCTTAGTATCAGGGAAGGGGGTAGTCTCAACCCCGGGGGCTGATAATATGTTGGATGGTGATAGCACTTTTGTGTTTTTGCAACTTTTGGACTAAAAACCGCAACACGATTTTTTTCCTCGGTTGCAATTTTAAGATTGTAAGGTTTCGGTAAGCAGGGAGTAGTGTTTCTTTTACTATTCGATACTTCCACCTACATTTTTCCTCGTCAAAAATCTATACCTATGTTCTTACCTCTTAACAATCCAAATTTGCATATGCATCTCCATCTCCTAGAATTCGGGCCCCCTCAAACTGTCCGGGCCCCTCAAAACCTCCGCCCCCCTTAAAACCTCCGCGTCCGGGGAAACACCCCCGACCCCCCCCCTCTCGACTGGCCTGGTTGGTGTTGTAGTCCTTAACCTACCCTGAAAATTTCAATCGAAAATACGTTGTAGTTTTTGCAAACCGTCGCTTTTTGCAAAAGAGACACTCTTTTGTACAGCGCCGCGAAAGCCCTGTGGCGGTCGGACTGGTATTTAACCAACGTAGTTGTATTCTTCGAGATTTGCTCTACAACCTGTTACTTCCACATCCACGTAGTGGATTGGAAGTATAGTAATCGTAAAAAAACATTCAATTTTTTTTTGAAATAGGTTTAGAATGTCATGGAACGTCGAAATTTTAAATTTGAGCAAAACAAAATTCTGTCTGTAACTTTCTTGGTCTGCACGTTTTCTCCAGAACGGTATAAGATATATTGTCTTGAAATTTTGTACACATATATATTATAACGAAATCTGGAACTGGATTGTTTTTTGAACATATCCGGTGAAGGGTTGGGAGGTAAATAGGGGGAAATAAGTAAAGCAAGCTGGTAAGAGTACAGACACTTGAAATTTGGTGTATGTACTAGAAGCTAAGACCTCAAAATATTTTATAGTATTTTCCATCCCCCCACCACTCCCCACTTCATTATTAAAGGGGTTGATAAAAAAATTGAGATATTCACTTGAAATTTGGTATACGTATATATTATATTGACATCGGAACTAGATTGTATTTTGGGATTATTCCTTTGAAGAATTGGGGGTTAAATTAGGGGTAAATAGGGGAAAATAAATAAAACAAGCTGGTAAGAGAACAGAAACTTGAAATTCGGTATATATACTAGAAGCCAAGGCATCAGATTTTTTATAATATTTTTCAACCCCCCACTACCCCTACTCCATTACTAAAGGGGTTGATTAAACAAAATTGAGATGTTCACTTGAAATTTGACACATGCATGTATTATAACGACATCTGGCACTAGATTATATTTTGAGGTGATTCCGTTGAAGTGTTGGGGGTTAAATAGGAGTAAATGGGGGAAAATATGTAAAGCAAGCTGGTAAAAGTACAGAAATATGGAATTTGGTGTATATACTAGAAGCAAAGGCCTCAGATTTTTTAAATAATATTTTCCATCCCCCCACTGCACTCCCTTATTAAAAGATATGATAAAATTAAATTGATATTTTCACTTGGAATTTTGTACACGTATGTATTATAACGACATCTGAAACTAGATTATATTTTGACATGATTCCGTTGAAGGAACGGGGGCAAAGTAGAGGTAAATAAGGAAAAATAAGTAAAGCAAGCTGGTAAGAGTACAGAACTTGGGATTTGGTGTATATACTAGAAACCAAGGCCTCAGGTTTCTTTCTAATATATTTCAACCACCCTCCCCCCCCACCACCATCACCCCCACTCCATTAATATAGGGATTGATAACAAAAAATTGAGAGATTCACTTAAAAGTTAGTACATGTATGTATAGTAGTGACATCTGATTGAGATGATTCCGTTGAAGGGGTGGGAGGGGGTAGATTGTGTATTGCGTAAAATAAGTAGACCAAGCGAGAAACTTCATGTTTAACGTACTTTTATGGTAGAAACCAACTCCTTAAATTTTTCTATGATATCTGCCCCAAATATTAAAATTCTACGACCAATAATTTCCACTTACTAGAGTGCAAATATAGTCAAGATGTTTCCTTTAAAATGACTTGGACTAGAAATCTGGATGTGGAAGTAGTGATTCCTTAGGCAGTGGTTTTTGTTTTGTTTTGCCAAAAGTCGATTGGAAGCATGCGAAAAATGTGATCGAAACCCGTTAATTTCAGCGCTGTGGAAGGGACGAAGAGGGGGGACAAGCGAGAGCGAAGGGGAACTCGACAGTTGGATAATATTTATCCGCTCGAATGAGCACTAGAACGTTCTAGGCTGTGGAAGTGGGCTATGCGTGCTGTTAGGCAAATTAAATTCGGCAATATTGCAACAACGTATGTGATTAAAAATATGTCAACATAACCAACTAATAGTTTTCAATATTATGACATGTTTAGTGCTAATTTTAAGTCACTATTTCACTTCATTTCTTTATAAATGACTAAAATGCAAGATATTGACTTGAAATTTTGTACACGTATATATTATAACGAGATCTGGAACTGGATTGTTTTTTGAGGATATCCGGTGAAGGGTTGGGGGTTAAACAGGGGAAAATAAGTAAAGCAAGCTTGTAAGAGTACAGAAACTTGAAATTCGGTGTATGTACTAGAAGCTAAGGTCTCAGATTTTTTCATAATATTTTTCAACCCCCCACCACCCCTACCCTATTATTAATGGGGTTGATAAAATAAAGTTAAGATATTCATTTGAAATTTCGTACACGTATGTATATTATAACGACGTCTGGAATTAGATTATATTTTGAGATGATTCCGTTGAAGGGTTGGGGGTTAATTTGGGGTAAATAGGGGAATATAAGTAAAACAAGTTGGTAAGAGTACAGAAACTTGAAATTCGGTGTATGTACTAGAAGCTAAAGCGTCAGATTTTTTTATAATATTTTTCAACCCCCACCACCCCTACTCCAATATGAAAAGGGTTGATAAAATAAAATTGAGATATTCATTTAAAATTTGGTACACGTATGTATTATAACGACATCTGGAACTAGATTATAATTTGAGATGATTCCGTTGAAGGGTTGGGGGTTAAATAGGGGTAAATATGGGAAAATAAGTAAAGCAAGCTGGCAAGACTACAGAAACTTGAAATTCGGTGTATGTACTAGAAGCCAAAGTGTCAGATTTTTACATAATATTTTTCAACCCCCACCACCCCTACTCCAACATGAAAAGGGTTGATAAAATAAAATTGAGATATTCATTTCAAATTTGGTACACGTATGTATTATAACGACATCTGGAACTAGATTATATTTTGGGATGGTTCCGTTGAAGGGTTGGGGGTTAAATAGGGGTAAATAGGGGAAAATAACTAAAGCAAGCTGGTAAAACTACAGAAACTTGAAATTCGGTGTATGTACTAGAAGCCAAGGCCTCAGATTATTTATAATATTTTTCAACCCTCACCACCCCTACTCCATTATTAAAAGGGTTGATAAAATAAAATTGAGATATTCATTTGAAATTTGGTACACGTATGAATTATAACGACATCTGGAACTAGATTATACTTTGAGCTGATTCCGTTGAAGGGTTGGGGGTTATTTAGGGGTAAATAGGGGAAATAAGTAAAGCAAGCTGGCATGAGTACAGCAACTTGAAATTCGGTGTATGTACTAGAAGCCAAGGCCTCAGATGTTTTAATAATATTTTTCAACCCTTCCACTACCCTTACTACATTATTAAAGGGGTTGATAAAATGAAATTGTGATACTTGTAATTTGGTAGACGTATGTATTATAACGACATCTGGAACTAGATTATATTTTGAGATGATTCCGTATAAGGGTTGGGGTTAATAGGAGTAACTAGGGGCAAATAAGTAAATCAAGCTGGTAAGAGTACAGAAATTTGGGATTCGGTGTATATACTAGAAACCAAGGCCTCAGATTTCTTTCTAATATTTTTAAAACTCCACCACCTCCTGCTTCGTTATTAATGGGATTGATAACATAAAATTGAGATATTCACTTGAAAGTTAGCACACGTATGTATTGTAGTGACATCTGATTGAGATGACTCCATTGAAGGGGTGGGGGGTGGTAGGTTGTGAATAGTGGAAAATAAGTAGGGTAATCTAGAAACTTCATTTTTAACGTATATGGTAGAAACGAACTCCTCAAACTTTTCTATGACATCTGCCCCAAATATTATTAAAATTCTATGACCAATAATTTCCACATACTAGAGTCCAAATATAGTCAAGATGTTTCCTTTAATGTGACTTGGATGAAAAATCTGGATGTGGAAGTAGTGATTCTTTAGGCAGCGGTTTTTAACTTTGGGTAAAATATTCATGAGTAAAATGCATTTGTTAAAAAAAGAAAAAATAAACAAATTAAAGAGAAATGGTTTTCAAAAACACTAAAAATGTTTGTTTTAATGCCGCTGAAAAACATAAAATAAGCTACAGTTTGGAAAAAAAGTTAATGCTTTTAAGCGGCTGTTATAAACATTTCGACCTGAAATGTGGCACCACAATTTATCTCTATTAGTAGCATATTCTTCTAAAGTTTGGTTAAATTTAACGCATTATCGTTTAAGTTATTACCGATTGTTTAAAAATGACCACCCACAATTGCTATTAAGATTTCTCAAATGTTCCGTAAAGTCTCGTCCTATAACAATCACGTTGTCATGGTAAACCACGCACATCTTCCAGGTTAGCCCTCGCAGTACGAATTCCGTCAGTCTTTCCAAAGTGGCTGGGGCATTGCAAATTCCAAAAGGCATCACAGTAAATTCGTAAAGACCACTGCCTGCTGAGAACGCTGTCTTTTCCCTATCATCAGGATGTAGCCCCACTTGCCAGTATCCGCTCCTAAGATCTAACGTAGGAAACCATCGTAAGCCTGCCAACGTGCTTAACTTGTCATCAATCGGGGATAATGGATAACTGTTTTTCTACGTGATATCGTTCAATTTCAGGTATTCAACACAAAATCTCCTTCTTGGCAACCAAAACTACCGGCGATGACCAGTGACTCGTTGACTCCTCAATGACTCCATCTTGTAGCATCTTATCCATCATTACCGAGGCTTCCTCTTGCTTCGCTAGCGAGAGCCTCCTAGGTTGTTGTCGAATAGCAAGTGAGTCACCAGTATTTGTCCGATGTTGGACTATGCCTGTTTTTGTAGTGGTCTCTGTATTTTTGGCAAATACTGAACTTTCCTTTTCCAGGAACTTGATTGCCTCCCCTCGTTCATCCTCAGATGAATGCTCCAACTCGGAACTCAACAAGGGCAAAACCTGGTATATTTTCGTAGATGAATTTCCCTCTGTCTGTTCCTCACACTTTGCTATCCATGTAACCGTTTCATAGGAGCCAATCGGTTTGCCTTCTTTGATTGTCACTGCATGGGAATTTAAATTAACGACTCTAATTGGAATTTTGTCTTTAGTCCGGGTTAAAGTTCTTGCCGCAATAATATTGGTTAGACAGCATCTATTATCTGTTCCGAATGAGCAGAAACCTTAATCGCCGGTGTTGTCAATAGCCTTGCTTTATAGAATTGGTCGTATGCGGTTGCCAGAATAAATTCCTCATTTCCAATTTTCAAGACTTGATGCCCTACGTCTACAATAAAGCTCTACTCTCCCATGATGTCCAATCCCAAAATGAAATCATCCGTAATGTCAGCCACAATGACCTTGTAATTGAACTCAACCATCCAACCTGCAGTTCAAAGTTGACCTCTCCATGGGCCGCAGCCCTGTCTTCCGTGGCTGTTCGAATAATTACTTCATTTTGCCTCTTGTTAATCTGCAAGCCTGATATAAACCCTGGCCGCACTATTGATGACGTAGCACCAGTGTCAATAGTAAACACACATTTACGTATCCTTGCAACAATAGACTACTTGGAATTCTTCGAAGCTGGGAAATCTTTATGCTCTGGAGGCACCGTGTTCCCTAGCCAGCACAGCGCCCTTGGTGCTGGCTATATCTAGTTTTATTTCTTCTCTTCAACATTTACAGCATTTACTTGTCTCTCTTAGTTCTGCTGTCGACACTCTAGTTTCATATGCGCTACCTTGCCGCAGTTGTAACATTTAATACCTTCGCTTGGCTTTTCCATATTTTATTGGTTTTCCTGTCTTCTTGAAGGATTCGATTTAGCCAGTAATTGACTGATCATTTTATGTATATGGGCCAACATTGGGTTATGGTTCTCCTTTTCTGGCTGCGATTCTTCAAGCGTCATAACCCGCACTCTTGACCTTGGAGTATCCATGTAGGCGGCTTCTACTTCTAGTGCACGCACTAAGGCTTCACTGCTACTATTATATCGAGATAGCCCGAGGACTCGCCTGATCTAGGAATGCACCCACGTTAATTGCTCTTTAAATTCTCTTGGCGCATTGGGATACGCCAAGTGTGCCAGTCCTTCCACCGTAGACTCTCTCCAGCTTTTTGGACGCACAATTTCAGCTGGACCTGGTATACTTAGGCAAGGTGTTGATCGCCATATCGCAGTTCTAAGGCAGCTTCCGAAACTCTAAAGTTCTGTGTTGGTCTACCGGAATTGTCTGGAGCAACTCTGATGCTTGGCCAGGACCAGTACCATAGCCTTCTTTTCACCATCCCAGTTGTTCGCACATGCTGCTGCCTCAAACTGTCTCTTCTACGTTGTCCAGGAACTTTGACCGTCAAAGAAAAGGGGTTTTAATCGCTGGCCTGATGACACTATCTGCTGGCTTCCTTAATCTCTCAACTGTCGTTTAAGCTGGTCTATTTCTCCTTTGACTTCTTCTTCGAACTTGTTTAATATCACTTTGACCTCACTTACTTCTTCTTCGACCTTATTTACTTGTCCTTTGATACTTCTTACGGTGCCCATATCATCTTTAATCTCATTTTTGATTTCTTCAACGACTATAAACAAGGCATTTTGTTGCGTCTCTATAGCCTCCTTTAATTCGTTATTTTCTTTTTGTCGTCGTTTCTCTTCTACTTGTTTTTTCTCTTGACGTCGTTTCTCTTTTTCTTGTTTTTCCTTTAGTCGTTGTTTCTCTTCTTGTTTCTTCTCTTGACGTCGTTTCTCTTCTTCTTGTTTTTCCTCTTGACTTGACTTCCTCTTTTTTAATTCCTCTTGATGTTTTTATTCGTGGTCTATCATCATATTTTGCATTTGTCCCATTAGGTCCTGCATTTGTTTTTCGAATGCTATGCTTCTGGTCGTTATACGCATATGATTACGTTAAAATCAAGTAAATTTAAGAATCACGTCAATATCGGCAATGGAACTGTCCAGAAAAAGTTCGAAACAGCACGAAAAAGTGTTATATAGAGTCTTTGTCACTTAACCACTAATGTCCTAATAAAATGTTCTACAATGTCTTAAAAATGCACTTAGCACTATTTTCCTGTTCGAAAATAACCCTCGAACAATGTCTAATAGATCAGTTCTCCCGAGAGTACACTGTCCAAACCTTCTCGAACACTTCCGAAAAATCCTCTTGTTAAAATTCTGCTTCTGACACCAAATTGTCACGTATTTCCACTCCTGAAACCACCTTTCAGGATCCGTGGGTTCCAAATAATTTCAACAAGGGGTAACCACTAACCCTTTATTTAACAGTTTACTGATAACTACACAATATTTTCCTTAAATTAAATACACTTCTACTGGACTAAAATAACCTTTACAATGTTTATGACTTGATATTTAAGTACTCTTTCTATTTATTTAGGATTTCTAACCTCTCACTTGTACTTTTCAACTTCTTCTTCCGCCGGGAATCTCGCCTTATAAACTCTAAGAGTTGTCAGGAACACAATCTTCTCCCACCACACTCCAGAAAACTGGATGTCTTTTTACAAATTTCTAGGACAATCACTAATAGGCATGGGCGTATCAGTCTCCACTTTATACTGATGGGCAAAATGCATTTGTTTAAGAACAAAATTAAACAAATGTTAAAAAATGGCTTTCAAAAACACTAAAAATGTTTCTTTTAACGCCGCTGAAAAGTACATAAAATAAGCTACAATTTGGAAAAAAAAACCGTTTGTTATGAAACACAAGATAAATAATTCACTTTTAAAAAACGTTTGTTGTACGACTTGATGCCCAAAAACGGCCAACTGTTCAAATTTCGATTTTGTTATTGTTTTTGAGTTGTTGTTATAAACATTTCGCTTTGAAATTTGGCATCATCGTTTATCTCTATTAGTGGCATATTTTTCTATAGTTTGGTTAAATTTAATGCATTATTGTATAAGTTATTACTAATTGTTTAAAAATATCCACCCACAATTGAATCTATGTCTTGCAATTTAACCAATTGACCAAGACAATTTGGATCGATCTAGTTTTCTTCGTAATCTCATCGTGAATAATTTGTTTCTCTCCTTATTACGATAAGAGACATAGAACCAGAGTTATTGAAGAGAAACTGCGAAAAGACACTATTTTGAACATTCTTTTGTTTAAACAAAACTTTTTCAACACACGAATTTAATCCAAAACTTTTTCCTAAACTTCTTGTAATGTCTACAGTGATAAAATTGCTATAGTAAGAGGAATTTATACTCTTAGTTTTACTCCTCTAATAGATACAATTTTCATTACAATTCTTACAAAGAAGTACGGCGTTAATTTATCACTGATTTTTTTTAGATATGGTGCAAGGAAAACACGACGAACCTAATATGTCAAGAACATCATCAAACTTATCATGTTCAACAATGAGTATGGTGCATTTGCAGTGCAAGTATGTGAATTAGGTATTTAAATAAGATTCATTTAATATTGCCTTATTTAGACTGTCGTTATGGCGGAAATATTTTTCATGTTAAAATTTAGTACACTTATAGCACTGGTCTACAAAATAACAAAATTTTCTGCTCCAAGGTCTAAACATATCATTCCTTAAGTATTATTGTGTGTGTGCTGAATCCGAATGTTCAATTTAAAAAAATTTCTACCGCATAGATTTCGAGTAATTCGCGGTTTTTGTTGTCAAAACAGCAATAAAAATCGCGATTTACTCGAAATTTACTCGGTAGAATTGTTTTTAAATTAAAAATTCGGATTCAGCACACAAAAATACGTAAGAAATGATAGGTTTAGTCCTTGGAGCAGAAAATTTTGTTATTTTGTAGACTAGTGTTATCAACTTTTAGATCTTGGTGAAATCTGACAGCTCATTGACACCTGTCATTAAGTCGAAATTTATTTTTGACTTCAAATTCGTGGTCAGCGACCCAAAAAACAAATACAAAGGTCATAAAAAATAATTAAAACATTGTTTTCAAAAAAATCTCTATAAGAGTTTATAGGGGTTATATGGGGGTGTAGAGAAAAATTGACGAGGTAGAATTTTTTTTGCCAAAATTGGTTTCAGCGCACCAAAATACTTAGGAAATGATGAGTTTGACTACAAAGACAGGACATTTTTTTTGTAGACCTGTGTAATCTGCGCCCGCTCTAGAGTTTACGTCGTCTCGGACAAAAAGCAAATTGCCACTCCTTGTCACGTTGAATAAAAATCCACTGGTTTTAAATTATAATAAAAAGATATATTTAGAAAGAAACAAGTAAAATAAAATTAACATTTAAGCAGTACAAAACAGTACACATTAAAAAGTACCTGTATCTATTACTCCATTAATTAGATGTATTTCTAATGCTATTATATACTAAAATGTATTATTGAAGAAAGGAAGAAAGAAAGAAAGAAAATTCACATCCTATAAAAACTAAAAAAGTAACTACCTACCGAAAGTAACAGCAACTAATCTAAAATCGCAAGAAACTTTTAATATCACTTTTAGTTCTCCAAACTTACTTAGTGTCTCTTTTAAGTTTATTTGATCAGCAATTTCATGCTCAATTGTTCAATCACTCAATTGATGCCAAACCAAAGAATAATTTATTTTTTGACAATTATTAATAGTTGATTTTAATTTCCGAGAGTTATTATACTCTTGGCAATTACAAAACGGAGAGTATATTGCATTCGATCGGCACATTTCTAAAACGTACCTCGTATCATATCACTATGTCCGTCCGTCTGTCTGTCCGTCCGTCACGTTTCTTGTAAGCACGATAACTTAAGAACGAAAAGTCCGAATGTATTGAAAATTAGATAGTAAGTTAGTGTTAGGTAGAGGAAGAACTCTATTGTTTTTTAACAAAATCGATCAATAAATAAAAAAAGTTATTAATTTTTTAAATGGGAAAAACATTTTTCTCTAATGTTTTGCAATTAGACTAAAAATGTCTAAAACTGATATTATTTACAAAAAATACTGTGCAGAGTATCCTATGGAATATGCAACAATTATATAAAAAGTGTAGTAAATCAGCGAAGAGGCTAATGGTTTAGTCGGGAAAATCTGGGGAAAAAGCAACATCGAAAAGTGACTGCTCCGAATGAAAAAAATTTTTTGCCAACTTTTAAAGTTAGGTCCCCTCCATCATTCCGACGAGTTTTACGGGGCGGAGTCGGTGGGGGAAACGGCCCATTAAAAGCACGGGAAAGCAGTTTTTCCGACGTATCTCCGTAGGTGTTGGTCCCACAAAAAATCATACTTACCAAAAATTAAGAGCTTGACAAAACACGTAAGCTCGTTCCAACCCGAATCCGATCGCATAATTAAATTGAAGTTGCGAAAAAACGAAAAATTAAATTAATTATTTCTCGAGAAGGAATGGAGTTGGGGCCTCATTTCTTTATTAATAGAAGGGTATTGATGAACACTTGATGAGGCTGGAGAGTGGGGTTGGTGGGACAATTAGGATGGGGAGATATGGGGGGAAACCAAAATTATTAAGACTTCCTTATTAATAGAGCTATAGCAATCTGGATGGCACCAATTTCCGTATTTTTTTTATTTGTTAAAAGGTAGCACTGACGGAATTTTTTTTTTTTTTTTGGAAATACGCGTCTGGAGCGCAAAATAAAAAATGGCCGATTCTTTGCACGTCTTTTTCGACATGAAGGAAGGGAGGGGGTGGTGGAAATAATTTCTTCACCAATTAATTATTTTTTTTATCTTCATTGTCGCCCGGAAGATCGCGATTGGATGATTAGGAAGGAAGATACAGGCTGGCAAAGTTTTTGCTGCATAGCGGGAGAATGGAGAGGGGTGGGGGGCTCGGGTCGGGATAAATATTTTGAGAAAAGTCTTTTCTTTCGATTTTTCTATTTTATAAGTACCCGATGAAACATATTCTTTGTAGGACTCATCACAAAAGCCCAAAGCCACTCATAACGATGTTCCATGCAAAACCAAGTCAGTATCCATGAATAAGTATGAAATATTTATATTTGACATTGACTGATAAAAACAACAGATCTTCACCTATCTATTAGCTAACTAGTATTGGAGCCTGTATACTCCATGCATGTTTAAAAGTGAATTATTTATTATTTGTTTGCTTATAGTAATGAAACATATTCTTTATAGGATTTTGCAAACAGCGAAAAGAAAAACTATCTATGAGAACTAAAAGAAAAACTATATGTAAAAATATTAATGAAATCTTTGCATTCTTTCGATAACCTGACTTCTGGTTATGCTAACAAGTAAAAATTCTTATTTGCCATTCTCATTGTAACAAGTAACCGATGTCCATACATTGTCCGCCCGCGCGAGTTATAAGAGCAAAAACAGAACGAAAATGGGCGAGCGAGTCAGTTGAGCCGCCGGGGGCGCTTACTCTCTCCCGCTCTCTCGCTCTCCTCGAACTCACACACGCGTGAACGAACGTTTTACTTATTGGCAACAAATTGGTTATAATAAAATATTATATAAGCTGCAAACACCATTGTTTAATTAAAAAAAAAACACTAATTTAAATTTTTAGCCTAACCAATTGTTTTTACTATTGAAATTGGATTTTGTAATAAAAAATTAAAATATGTTTAAAGTAACATAACTGTTTTATTTATACTCCTATAATATAATATGATATATGCTGCTCCTACTTTATAATTTAGGATGTATAATTGCTACAACAATGTAAAGTAATTAGTGGAATAAAATCATACTCTGCTCTGGACAATTTGGTACATGATGTGGATTAGATTTAACTTTAAGGTAACGTAATATGTAAAAGGGAACTTAATAAAATGAGCCTTTTATTTCATTATTTTTTGAAATTTTTAAAAATAGTTGTAAAATTCTGCCAATGTACACATTTCGTCATTTTGCGACGTTTATTGACGTCGTCTATCGACATCAAATCGCTGTGACATATCGTCGTCATCTTTACGTCGAGAGCACATCGAAATTTTGGTGAAATCGACGTGCTTAGTGACGTCTAATCAACGTGAAAAGAACGTGTCTGCTAGCTGAGGAGTGCCTAACGCTGATTGGTCATCGCTATCTTCATATTGCGAGAAGAGAAATCTTCGTACACCCATATAGATGTGTCAATGCAATTATAAATAGTTCACTGACAGATGATGACAATTCGAGGAGAGCTAGAGAGCGGGAGAGAGTAAGCGCCTCCGGCAGCTCAACTGGTCGCTCGCCCGTTTTTGTTCTTTTCTCCTCTTGTAACTCGCGCGAGCGGACAATGTATGGACATCCGGTATTTATAAAATAGAAAAGTTGAAAGAAAAGACTTCTCAAAATTTTCATCCCGGCCCAAACCCCCCACCCCTCTACGTTCTCCCGCTATACAGCATAAATTTTACCGGCCTATATCTCCCTTCCTAATCATCCGATCGCGATCTTGCCGGGAGGAAATTGAAGATAAAAAAATGATTGATGAAAAAATTATCCCCCCACCCCCTTTCTTCATGCCGAAAGAGACGTGCAAGAAATCGGCCATTTTTATTTTGCGCGCCAGGCATTAAAAAAAATCCGTCAGTGTTATCTTTTAACAAATAAGTACGGAAATTGGTCCCGGCTAGATTGCTGCAGCTCTATTAATAAGGAAGTTATCAGCGTCTTAATAATTTTGGTTTCGCCCAATACCTAACCTCCTAATTGTCCCAGCACCCCCACCCTCCGGCCTCATCAAGTGTTCATCAATGCCCTTCTATTCAGAAAAAATTGAGGTCCTAACTCCACTCCTTCTCGAGAAATAATTAATTTAATTTTTCGTTTTTTTGCTAGTTCAATCGCGATAACTCGCGAACTAATTATGTGATCGGGTTCGGATTGGAATGAGCCTACGTGTTTTGTCAAGCTATTCATTTTCGGTAAGTATGATTTTTTTTGTGGCACCAACACCTGCGGAGATACGTCGATAAACCTGCTTTCCCATACTTTTAATGGACCGTTTCCCCCACCCCCCGCCGACGCCGCCCTGTAAAAACTTATCGGAATGATGGAGGGGACCTAACTTTATAAGTTGGCAAAAAAAAATTTCATTCGAAGTAGTCACTTTTCAAAATCCAGATTTGCCCCGCTAGTTAGCTTGTTTAATCTTATTTTAATGCTGTATTTTTATTTCGATTTTAATAAGAATTATTATTTTATTCCCATAGCCTTTATGGATAAAAAAGAATCTGCAGAAATACTTTCACTAGAAGAAGTTATTTCTCAAAAATGTGACAAATAACTTCTTGGCTTTTGACGAGATATTAGTCTCGTTCCGTGTTGAAACTATTAACAACGTACCCCATGTTCTGTTCATGCAGTAGGTACTAAATTCAATGTCGACTCGATTACTTTCAGAATCTACGTTCACGAATTATGGGGCGGAGCGTTTATTCCCTGTATTACGAACTCCAATTTCCGAATCTGTATAACATTTTTATTTTTTAGTTAAATATGCCACTTTTTTAAGGTTACTGAAAATATTTTTCAGACTGAAGGATTACAATTTTTTTTAGCTTTTGGTCAAAACAGCAAACTCAAAATGTAAGTTGCATGGTAATTTTAGCGAAAGAAAAAATCGACAATTATAAATTTCGATTAGTTGGGTGTTTTACTTTTCAATTTTTTGTCACACTCGCGGCCAAAATGCCTCTCCTAGATTTGCCTCTCCTAGATTTGCCTCCCCGGACAGTGGCCCAGGTTGTACGCCCCTAGAGCGGGTGCCGATGTAATTCCCGTATTAGTAAAAAGAACATTTTATTATAATAAGTTTTTGCAATACTTATAAAGCATATCCAATGAAATACTAATGAATCATTTTTGTATATTTAGTTTATTTTATAATTGAATATAGGTATGAGGAATTGTTGTCTAATCAGAATGGGTTATTAAGAACATTGGAAATGAAAATAGCTGCTGTTCGAAAATATCAAGAAGAAAATGCGACTCTTAAGCAAGAAATAGAAACACTGAAAATTAATATGCAAAATTATGAGGGAGAGATATCTAGACTGTCAGAAAAAAATATTATGTTAAAGAAAAGAAAAGATAATAAGGTAGGTAATTTAAGTTAGTAAAAATGTACCACAGCATGTAAATTAAACAACACTTATCAACACCAAGATGAACCTATAGTCTGTGTTTAAACCAGGAGGAGCGTTTTAAATTAACTGCGCTAAATCATTCATCTGTGATTGGATACGCCTTCGCCAGTTTTACGAAATACTATACATTTTGGTGAAAAATATCAGGAGAGCAAAGTTGTACACCATAAAATTTCCTACAAAGTCTGTATCTACGTTTTTGTCGGAATTCCGCGTAGTTCCACCGTTAGAGGACGCGATAGAGATATATACATATATAGACTTTTGCGCCTTTTTAGATTTTCAGCTGAAATTATGCATTTTGGTGAAAAATATCAGGAGAAAAAAATTGTAGAGCATAAAATTTCCCACAAGTTTTGTTTCTGTATTTTAAAAGTTTTTTTCGAATTTCGCATGGTTTCGCCGCTAGAGGGCGCGAAATAAATGTATACAGGGTTTTTCAAAATTAAGCGCAAATCTTCTGGGGGCGTAATCTTCGAATAAAAATAAGATAAAAAGTTCCTATCAACATGGGTCTGGAAACGCTTTTTAAAGAAGCTACGCCCCTTCGAATGGGGCACCCTGAAGATGGTTTTTCCGCAATATTTCCGAAACCGTTTACAATCATATATCGAAAATAAAATAAAATTGAAAAATTTTAGTCGGGGGCGTCACATACCGGGAAGGTTAAGGGCTAAAATAACTCTATTTTTTTACGTTTCAGTTTATTACGGTTTTCGTTCAAAATTATAAGATTTCAAAGTTTTCTA
Source organism: Stenurella melanura (assembly GCA_963583905.1). Classification (NCBI taxonomy): domain Eukaryota; kingdom Metazoa; phylum Arthropoda; class Insecta; order Coleoptera; family Cerambycidae; genus Stenurella; species Stenurella melanura. The sequence continues at coordinate 19,018,001 of OY757309.1, forward strand.
CGTAAAAAAGGTACTCTTAGTTCATCTCGATAGAATGAACCGTTTTCGAGAAAATTGATTCTGAAAATAGAAACTTACGATTCTCGAATTTATTTATTAGTTAGTATTTATTACAATAATTCTGGGTTCAAAGTTCGAGGTAAGCATCTGAGATTTAATGCAGCAATAAAAATAAGATGAACATTTCTTATTAATGTGGGTCCGGGAATGCATCACTACCGAGATACGGCCCTTTAAATAGCGAATAAAAAATGTTTCTATTTTATTGAATCTTTTAATTTTAATATTTATAACTAGGTCTTGTACAATTTACAGTGTTCAAAATTACTGCCATTAGCATCACGACAAGCTCGTAACATTTTTATTAGATTGCCACGCACGTGTATAATTCTTGGTATATTTCTAATTGTCTCAAATCCTTCCTATATCCTTTGCCTCAGAACGTCAACATTAGGTATTGGCCGGGAATAAACTAGTTGTTTTAGTGGATTTAAGACTGGAGATCGTGGTGGCCATGGCACTGGACCACCACGACCTATCCAACGGTTTCCATAGACATTTTGTATATGCTATTTAGCGACAATACTAAAATGTGGGGGAGCCCCGTCGTGCATAAACCACATTTGTGCTCGTAAGTCAAGTGGCAGGTTTTCAAGTAATTGTGGTAATTCATTTTGCAAAAAGTCGGTGTAAGTTTGTCCGTTTAAGCTTTGCTGCAAAAATACAGGCCTTATTAAATGCTCATCGATAATTCCACCCCACACATTTAAGCTAAACCGCTGCTGATGTCCTCTTTGTACCATAGCATGGGGATTTTCAGCTGCCCATTCGTTATTGTTGTGAAAATTATAAATTTCATTCCTACTAAAGCCGGCCTCGTCGGTAAATAAAATTTTATTTTCAAAATAGTGAACGGCAACACGTTGTTCTTCAAACCAATCACAAAATTGTGTACATGGAAGGAAAATCTCCCTTCTCCAATGCCTAAACTCGTTGAATATAATATGGGTACAATAACATCTCGTGCAAAATTCTCCATACTGTTGAATGGGATAAGACCTCTTGCTTTGCAATGGTGCGGGTACTTAAAGACGGATCTTCTTCAATTAGAAATAACACTTCTGTTCTTCTGTGGTTAGCGTTCTAGCATTTCTCGGTCCTCCAACAACTTCTTGTCGGTGTAAAGTACCTAAAGTTAAATGTAAGTAGTAAGCGATACTTTTCTACTTAAATTTTAGGACCAACCCGTTTCCCTTATATTACGATCCACTCTGGCGAAAACAGAACGGTGTGGTACTCGTCGATTAGGAAATGCCTTTTCATACAACCGTTTTGCTTCTTCACAATTCGCAAAAGCTCTCGCAAACGTAATGTGAATATTAACCTGTTCTTCATAGGTATAAATCATTTTTGTTTCCCAATTAACTCAAACTAAGTAATTCTCATTGAGTTAGAAGGTAGGGAGACGACATCCTATACAAATTTCCTATACAGAAACGGCATCAATAGGCGTGGCTAAATGTAGTAACAATATGGTGGTTTTGCCAGACCCGGACTAAATAAAATAATAAGAACTTTGTACCCCAACGAGACGGTCTATCTAGATGACGTAAATAAATGGTCAATTCAATAAATGCAAGACTTTTAACAGTTTTTATTTACTTTGATATATAAAATGTGCAATGTTATCCTAAAATAAACAATTTGTTTCTATTCTATGAAATACATAATCGGAATATATTAAAGAAACATTTAATTAGCTGTTTTTTTAAATACGGCTCTGTTTGCTTGCACTACCTATGAAATGTTAGTCCCGTTAATTTCTTCTTGTCAACACCATCTCTAGAAGAGCAACTTCTTTTAGCACACGACACCATAGTCCTTTTAATGCTTATTGTCTAAAATTTAACAAACTATCAGTAGGAATCACAATAAATCGCACGGAAAACAAACTGTCACTATTTGACGGAAAAGTAGTAACAAGATGGCGAAATGATGCCGTTTTTGATCACGTGACAGCTTCTCCCTACCTTCTAACTCAATGGTAATTCTTTACTCTTTGGTAATTATGGGTATTAGTACTAATTCAACAAAGGTTAGGCCGTTCTTATTTTTGATAAATAAAACGAAAAAACTTTAACAAACAGTTCCACTAACACTGGATCAAAACTAAATCACATGTCACATTGACAATCAGTGTCAGTAAAACTTCAAATTACTTGAAAACAAATGGCGGAAAAAATGGCAGATCGGGTGTTGTATCTATTTTCAGAGTCAATTTTCTCGAAAACGGTTCATTCTATCGAAATGAATTAAGAGTACCTTTTTTACGTAGAAAACTTTAAAATTTCATAATTTTGAACGAAAACCGTAATAAACTGAAACGTAAAAAATGGGGTTATTTTACCCCTTAATTTGGCGGGGGTCGAGAAGGAGTCTCGACATCATCATGCTCAGCATCCTCGAAAACGGGAAGTAACAGAAGTTTGGATGGTAGAAAATGGCCTATCTGCGGTTTACCCCCTTTCGAGGATGGTTTTTGGCCGTTTAGGGGTTGGTGGGAGTCGAAAAGGGGTCTACACAATACCATCGTGCTCAGCATGTTCGAAGACGGGGTTTCGGAGGTTTCGCGGAGGTTTCGCGGGTTTAGCCGAGAGAAGACGGCTTATCCGCGTTTCCCCCTATGGGGCTGGTTTTTGGCCGTTTGGGGCGGTTGATGGGGGTCGAGGAGAGGTTTCGACATCACCATCGTGCTCAGCATCCTCGAAATGGGTGTAAGACAGATTTGGTTGGTAGGAGACGGCGGATACGGAGTTTACCCCTTTCGGGGGTAGTTTTTGGACGTTTGGGGGGTGGGGTGACCTCAGAGAGAGATTAAACCACCGCCATGGTGTTCAGCATCCTCGAAAACCGGGACGTGACATAGTCTCGTTACGTTAGAAAATATTTGTATTCCTGTCCGACTTACAGAATGCTCTAATATAGTTAGAGAGAACATACTTAAAGATCAATTCCTTGCAGACCGTCTAAGAGGTGGAAACCCACCCCAATAATATAAAAAATTGACTAATGGCAAGAACGAAACGGAAAGCCAACTTATGACTTATACCAACTGATACGCCCATGACTAATAGTGACGTCCTGGAAATTTGTAGAAAGAGATAGAATTTTCTGGAGTGTGGTGGAAGAAGATTCTCGATTATGTTCTAGATAACTCTAGAGGCAATTTCAGAGTATATAAGGCGGGATTCCATGGGGGAAAGAAGTTTTATTAAAGTGATGTTTGGTAGCGAAAAGTGAGGTTATAAATCCGAAGTGTAAATATAAACATTGTAAAAGTTAGTTTAGAAGTATTGTGTAATCAGTAAATTATTAAATAAAGTGTTAGTGGTTACCCCTTGTTAAAATTATTTGAAACCCACGGATTTATACAGGGTGTTTTCTAGTGGCGAAGATACGCATCAATTGGCGTCAGAAGCGGAATTTTAACAACAGGATTTTCGGAAGTGTTCGAGAAGGTTTGGACAGTGTGTTCTCGGGAAATAATGCTAAGGTGGACTGATTTACTGAACATTATTCGAGGGTTATTTTCGAACAGAAAAATAGTGTTAAGTGCATTTTTAAGGCATTGTGGAACATTTTATTAGGACATTAGTGGTAGTAATTAAATCCTCAGAACTGAAAAGTGATTAAGGACTCTGAACAAGACTTTCTCGAGTTTTTCTATTTAGACATTAGTGGTAAAGTAAACTGTTTCTAGATTTTTCTGAACAGTTTCATTACCGATAGTGACGGAATTGTTAAATTAATTTGATTTCAACGTAGTCGTATGCTTGCAATGACCAGAAGTATGGCATCCGAAAAACAAATGCAGGACTTTATGGCACAAATGCAAAATATGATGATAGACCAAGAACAGAAACGCCAAGAGGAATTAAGAAAGATTCTTGAGGATCAAGAACAAAGACGTCAAGAAGAAAAACAAGAAGAGAAACGACGTCGAGAGGAAAAACAAGAGCAAGAGAAACGATGTCAAGAAGAAGAGAAGCAGCAACAAAAAGATAATGACGAATTAAGGAAAATTATAAAGAGCCAGCAGAATGTCTTCATATTAGCCACTGAATCACAAAAATAAGATCGGAGTTAAAAATGAACAGGGTCGAGGAAGAAATAAGTGGAATCAAAGAAGAAGTGAACGAAGTTAAAGAAAAAGTAGGCAAGGTTGAAGGGAAAACAGACAAGGTCGAGGAAAGAGTAAACAAGTTCGAAGAAGAAGTCAAAAGAGAGATAGACCAGCTCGGAAGACAGTTGAGGGATAGAGGAAGCCAGCAAGTGGTATCATCATGCCAGCGATTAAAAACTCTTTGATGGTCAAAGTTCCTGGATGACGTACAAGAGACAATTTGAGGCAGCAGCGAGTGCAAACAACTGGAATGACGAAGAGAAGGCTATGGCATTAGTCCAGGCTTTAAGAGGCCAAGCATTGGAGTTGCTCCAGACAATTCCGGTAGACCAACAACGGAACTTTAGAGTTTTAGAAGCTGCCTTAGATCTACGATATGGCGATCAACACATTGCCCAAGTATACCAGGCCCAGCTGAAATTGCGCGTTCAATAAGATTGCTGCTTATTCAGAACAAATAATTGATGCTGCCTTAAAAGGAAATCCTGGAGGGTGTCGTGTTGGCCTGGTTGAAAGTGACGATCGAGTCCCTAAGTAATATTATTGTGGCAAGAACTTTAACCCGGACTAAAGACAAAATAAAGTCGTTAATTTAAATTCCCATGCAGTGACAATCAAAGAAGGCAAACCGATTGGCTCCTATGAACTGGTCACATGGGTAGCAAGGTGTGAGGATCAAACGGAGGGAAATTCAGCTACGAATATAGACCAGGACGTTTTAACCTTGCATTTTTCTGAGGATGAACGAGATTAGGCGATCAAGTTCCTGGAAAAGGAAAGTTCAGTATTTGCCAAAAACAGATATAGTCCAGCATCGGATAAATACTGATGACTCACCTGCTATTCGACAACAACCAACGAGTCCCTGGTCATCGCCAGTAGTTTTGGTTGTCAAGAAGGGCGGAACGTTAAGATTTTGTGTCGATTACCGAAAATTGAACGATGTGACGAAGAAAGACAGTTACCCATTACCCCGAATTGATGACACGTTAAGTACATTAGCAGGCTCATGGTTTTCTACGTTAGACCTTAGGAGCATATATTGGCAAGTGGGGCTTCATCCTGATGATAAGGAAAAGACAGCCTTTTCAGCAGGCAGTGGTCCTTACCAATTTACTGTGATGCCTTTTGGACTCTGTAATGCCCCAGCCATTTTTGAAAGATTGATGGAATTTGTACTGCGAGGGCTAACTTGGAAGACATGCCTGGTTTACCTTGACGACGTGCTTGTTGTGGGCCGAGACTTTACGGAACATTTGAAAAATCTTCAAGAAGTATCTGGGCGAGTAAGAAACGCACACCTGAAGTTGAACCTAAAGAAGTGCCTACTATTCCAGAAATAAGTCAAATTCTGGGGTCATGTTGTGTCTTCGGATGGAATACAAACGGACCCCGATAAGATTTCTGCCGTACGAGATTGGTCAAGACCATCTAATGTTCATGAAGTACGAAGCTTCCTTGGCCTCTGTACTTGTTACAGACGCTTTCTGGGAGGGTTTGCAGAGATCGCGAAACCATTACACCGACTCACAGAGGAGAAAGTTCAGTACCAGTGGACACCGGAGTGTGAAACGGCATGGAGAAAATTGAAGGCGGCTCTATGCACTGGTTCTGTGCTAGCATACCCACAGCGGAATGAATTTTTTATATTAGATACGGATGCCAGCAATTCTTCGGTTGGTTGTGTGCTGTCCAAAATCCAGAACGGACAAGAAAGAGAGATCAAATACGTCAGCAAGGTGCTCTCCAAACCGGAAAGAAATTACTGTGTAACCAGGAAAGAGTTATTGGCCATCGTCAAATCCGTGGATTATTTCCATAAATACCTTTATGGACGACATTTCAAGATCCGGACCGACCATGCTGCATTGAAATGGCTGTTGCAGTTAAAAACTCCGGAAGGTCAACTGGCTTGTCGGATAGAACGGCTGCAACAGTACGACTTCAAAATCGAACGTCGACCTGGAAGATCTCATAGGAACGTAGATGCTCTATCTAGAAGACCATGCAAGGACGACTGCACGCACTGCCAGGCAAAAAAGGCGATCTGGGTTTTTAGCATTATGTGGATGAATCTGAGTTTTTCCAAATTTTCTGGCAGAGCTGGATCTGGGGTTGAAAAATGGAAAAAATTTATAACTATCGGAAAAAGCTGAAAATCGATATTTGTGTGAAATTCGGTGTTTTGAGACTTTTTACGGGTCGATTGTAATTTTTAAGAGAATACGGGACGTGTTGGGTGGGGGTGGTTAGGTTGGGGATAAAATTTATTTTCTCGTGACGAATTGTCGATTTGCGCTTTTGGTAGTATGTGGATGAATCTGTTGGTTTTTAATACTTTTTTGGTCGAATTGGATTTGGGGGGGGTCGAAAAAATGGAAAACGTCATAATTATCAAAGAAAGCTGAAAATTTATATTTGTGTGAAATTCAGTGTTTTGAAGTTTGTACTGGTCGAATGTAATTTTTAAGATAATCCGTGATGCGTTGTGGGGGTGGTCGGGGGTGATTTTTTGTTGTTGATGTTTTGATGGGCAAAAGTGTCGAATTGCGTGTTTGGCAGTATGTGGACGAATGTGGGTTTTTGAGAATTTTTGGCCTAGTTGGATTTGGGAGTTGAAAATGGGAAAAAATGATAAATATTAGTCGACCTACGCCTAGCGTCGTTTTTGTAAAACTTGTGTATTTGATAAATTTTGATGCCTAATGTTCATGTTCTTGCATTTTTACGTCTCAACGCCGACCGACGCCTAGCGTCGTTTTTGTAAGTATTTGATCAATTTTGATAACTAAATTCATGTTCTTGCATTTTTACGTCTCAACACCGACCGACGACTAGCGTCAATTTTGTAAAACTTGTGTATTTGGTAAATTTTGATACCTAGATTCATGCATTTTTATGAAACTCTTTTTTTGTGGAATATTGATGTAAAGCCAATTACTCCGAGCTGTGTAACTCTTGTACTATTTTATCCGCAGCTTAATAAAAGTTTGAAAATTTCTAAAACTTTTCTTTATTTCTACCCCTGTACACTTTGCAGATTTGGAAATATGATGTCAGACTTGAAAGTTAGCCAAGTTCATTTTCAATGTAATAAAGAAGCTTGCTAAATTGCAACTTCTGTAAATTATTTATAGTGGAGTAGATCTGGCATTTGAAAAACAAGTGCCTTTTTTCCAAAAATGTTTTTTTCCATTTTATAGAGGACGACTTTCCTCACTTCCCTCACACTTACACATCCGAGATCTAGGTGGTGGGGGGGAGAAGGGGGGCTGTTAAACATATGGAAATTCGGGTTTTTTCAGTTTGCGTGCGATCGGGGAGACGGGCAAGAAAATATTTCGAATAAAAAGAAGGTCTCCCCGAGACGCGTAAACTGGTTTTGGTTTTTTAAAATCGGCCAATTAGGTCCGGAGATGTGATCGTTTGAAGGGATCGAGTTTCAGGGTAGGAAAAGGGATCGGACAGGAGGTATGAGGGGTGTTTAAGAGATATGGGATGGGGTTAGGATGGTAATTTTTTTTCTGTTGTGGGTGGTTATAGGAAGAGGTCGAGGCCGCGGAAGGAGCTCTCTAGGGCAATTAGGGAAGGAGAAGGAGGGGGAACTTGCAAAAAGGAAAAACGGCCATATCTCCAGTTCTAATAGGGCGATTTAAAAAAATCAAAACGGGATTTCTTCCTTCTTTGATCAGCTATAATATTGGATAGGTAGGAAATAGTTTTCGCCGTAAATATAAAAATGGGGGGTTAAAGAAAAAATGTATTTTTTTCAAAACGATGTTTTTTTATTAAGGGAAAATTTCAGACTTACCTTTCTGACCTTCGATTTCTCTAGCCCCACCCCCATCGCGTGCTGCTCTTCTTCTCTACTTTCCTCTCACTCTATCAGATGAGAGGTCCGCAGGAATTTTTGACCTGCGGAGATGCAGCTCGCTGTCGCGACAGTTTCTCATGAGCGTTGTATCCTCGCTTAGGGCGCGGGTGAGATAATAATAGAAAGAGAGAGAAATGAATAGCAGGTAATGGAAGAAAAATCGAGAACGAGAGGAAACAAATTGAACGGTGTGCATTGAATTCTTGTATGCGGCGCACGTCGATGAAGTAGGACGCGCGGAAGTTGATATGATCACGCGCGTGTGATATCTTCACAACCAGTCGGCATATTCCACTCTACAGAGCCTCTATGCAGTTGCCGACAGGGGATATATATGACGAGGTCACGGACACACGCGTTGTAATTAAGACCCCACACGGCCGACTTGACCGGCGTACGCCGTGTATAAGATAATGAAATAAGAATCAGGAAGTTTCGTGATTTACGGTCGCTATCTGCCTCTTCCATTCTCTTTCTTTTTATTCGCCGTTCATCCTCACGTCGACAAAACACTTCCTCATACACGAGAGGCGTCGGCGAGATGATTTTCTGCATAAATTCACGGGAAATTAAAAAAACATTAAAAATCGTTGAAAACTGAGGGAGTTTAAATAATTGAAAACGCCTCGCGCGACGGCTCACACGGACATAAAGATTTTCTCCTTCTGTGAGTGAGAGCGGCGAGAGAGTAGAGAGGGTAGAGGCCTCGCCTATTCTCCCGCCGCTGCAGCTGCTGATTGAACAGAAATAAATTTACAACTGTAACTCGCGCGTGTAGCGCAAGTTACTGTCCGATCGACTTTATTTTTTCTTAATGAAAAGATAAATTTGATCTCTTTAAAATGAGCCCTGACAGAAAGGCGTAGGACTTTCCCTTGCCCTTCTGCAGGGCTCAAACTTCAAGTTGTCGCCCTGCCTGTCGTAATGAAGGAATTTGAAAAATTATTTTTTTATTTTAAAGGGGATGAAAATCCCCCTCTTTTGAGGAGCATTTTATCCCCCCCCCACTCACCCCTTCATAAAATAAAATCGTTTAGAAAAAAATGCATTTTTTCTTTTGCCCCCCATTTTTACATTTTCGGCGAAAATTATTTACTACCTATCCAACATTATAGCTGATCAATGAAGGAAGAAATCACATTTTGATTTTTTAAAATCGCCCTATTAGAACCGGAGATATGGCCGTTTTCCCCCTTCGCACGTTCCCCCCCCTCCCTCTCCTTCCTTAATTGACCTAAAGAGCTCCCCCCGCGGCCTGACCTCTTCCTATAACCATCCACAACAGAGAAAAAAATTACCATCCTAACCCCATCCCTTATCTCTTAAACACCCCTCATACCTCCTGTTCGATCCCTTTTCCTACCCTGAAAATCGATTCCTTCAAACGGCCATATCTCCGGCTTAAATTGGAGAATTTTAAACTAAAAACCAGTTTACGCGCCTCGGGGAGACCTTTCCTTTTTATTCGAAACATTTTTTGTCCGTCTCCCCGATCGCGTGCAAACTAAGAAAAACCGATTTTCCATATGTTCAATAGCCTCGGATGTGAAAGTGTCAAGGAAGTGGGGGAAGTCGTCCTCTATAAGATGGGAAAAATTTTTTACTACCCCCGTCAAATTCTTTCAGAATATGTAACAAACAAAATGCTAATTGGCCTTATTTCTGACTAATGTGGTGTAGTTTAAAGAGCAAGATTTTGGAAGTAAATTAGGTACAACAATTAAAGTAGGCCTACAGTATAGTATTCTATTTGCTCCTTTCTCAGTTTAGTCCCCGAATTGAAAACTAGAAACATACAGGTCTATGCGCACTGGTCATTTTAACCTGGCAAGTATAACAATGTGAAAAGTGAAAGGTCGTAGGATAAAATTTTAAAAACAACGAAGTAGTTACTGACATGTGTTTTATTTATGCTACGCTGATGAGGAAGAATAATGTCGAAACACTTGTCCGTAACTGTTTCGTTATGTTGTTTTTTGGTATAGCACTATTATTTATTTATTTATTACAACCACTTGATCGATATCCTTCCATGTGTATGTGTATGAAGCCGCCGCTGTCGAATCACACTTCACAAACTATGAGTATGATGTTAAATTTTGAGAAATATTCTAATAATTTTGTGTATACCAGAGTGTATAGCAAGGCCAATTATAATAGTTTTTATAGATATTTAAGTAAGTAAAATTGGGTAGATGTATATGAGAGCAAATCAGTAAACGATGGTTTAAAAAAATTTGTTTATATTATAAGTCATTATTTTGAAATGTCATATAGTCATCAAGCAAAAAATCAATGGATTACCACGGGTATTAGAGTTTCTGCTCAATATTTGAAATCTGTTTACAACCTGATGACTCAGACAGGAAATTTAGAACTTGCTTGATTTTTATAAAAAATATAAGCAAATATATAAGAAAGTAGTTAAGAGGCAGAAAAGTTACATAATGCTAAGGTATATGAACGTTTAGGAAATGAGTCAATATGGAAATTAATTAAGGATACGGTAGATGGAAATAAGAATTAAAAAAATGGTGAGTGAGATAAAGGTAGCGGACACAACTGTTCATGACGCCAAAGAAACCGCTAATAATTTTAATAATTTTTTTTATAGAAAAGCCTAATAACTTGAATGCCACATTTTCTAGTCAAACTAATAATTTTAATTTTAAAACAAAAAAGACTTACCCGACCATGTTTCTTGAACCTGTTTTAGAAAATTAGGTATTCAATACTATTACAGATTTGCATAAATCCAATTCGTCTGGACTGGATTGCATTTCTTTCAATTTATTAAAGTCTGTTGTAAACTTCATAACATATCCTTTAACTTTTTTAATAAATCGTTCAATATCTGATGGTGTATTTTCATATGTATTTAAAGTAGCTAAAGTTATACCATTACACAAAAAAGGGGACAATACTTGTATGGAGAATTATAGACTAGTATCTTTATTGAGTTCCATCTCAGAGGTACTGGAGAAAATTATGTTTGGTAAAATAATGATTTTTTTGCCAAGACATAATATTTTAAATAATGCGCAACATGTTTTTAGGAAGGGTAGGAACACACAATCAGCATTACTTGATTTCTTAAATAATTTGTACAATGGCCTTGATTTAAATAAAAAATATTTCGGTCTATTCATGGATCTAAGGCTTTTGAGCTCTTGGAGCTTTTGACTTGGTCAACCACGCTTTTCTTGTGGAGAAACTTAACGAATACGGTCTTAGGGGTAAAATTGGTAACTGGATTAACTCTTACTTATCAGACAGGAAACAGGTGGTAGAAATCAATGGAATTAGGTCATACGAATGTGACGTTAAAATAGGTGTGCCACAAAGGTCCATTCTAGGACCCCTGTTATTTTTAATACTCATAAATGACTTGCCAGATATTGTTGAACATAAAAATCTAATAATGTTTGCAGATGATAATAATTACTTATGCATAGACTTTATTACCAAGGACGCTCTAATAAAATTGCGGACTATGATTAACTGTTTCACCAACTGGTTCACATCTAACAAGCAACATTTAAATATATCTAAGATATAGTTAATTAATTTTACTCCAAAGTCAAGCATAATTAGTGAGTCACATTTAATTAAAATTGAGTCAAAATCCTTGAACAAATAATCTCAACCAAATTTCTTGGAAAATATATAGACAATAAATTAACTTGGCAGGACCACATTGATTATTTATGTAGTAAATTTCCCCATTGTGTTACGCATTGTGTCGGCTTAGAGATATCACAAATAGATCCGTTTGTTTAGTTTTTTATCATTCTCATATTTTGTCTAGGCTGAGGTATGGTATAATATTTTGGGGTATCTCAAGTCACTTTAATAGACTATTTAAACTGCAGGAAAGAATAGTTAGAACAATCGTGGGCGCTTCAAGACTGCAATCACGTACCATTTTTATAGAATTAAATTTATTGAATTTACCCTGTCTATATACGAAATTCTGCTTCATGTCAAGAGTAATTACCAAAACTTTTTATCAAACAACTGTTTTCACGAGTACGATACCAGGTTTAATATGGATTTAACTACGCCTTCACATAATTTAAAGTTATTTGAAAATTGCCCAACTTAAATGGGAATTAAATGTTTTAATAAACTGCCACTTGAAATAAAAAATACTGCCAATATAAGAATATACAAAAAGCAAGTCTTTAATTTTCTGTTGGAACGTAATGTTATTTATAGTGTTGGAGAATTTTTAAATTAAAGTGTATATGTTAAATTAATGTTTTAACTTAATTTGTTCGTTAAATTGATGTAATATATTTGTGTAAGATTGTATTTTACATAGGATTTAAATTTTTTATATTAATTATTAGGAGTTGGTATCTTAGGAGCCACATATTATTTGACTTTTCCTATACCAATGTAAATGGTCTCTTGGAATAAATAAATTATTATTATTATTATTATTATTATTATTATTATCTCTTTTCCAGATTACGAGACTGAAGAGTGACCGTGACACGTTAGCAGTTGTGCACAACCGGCTAGTTGCTTTACTCCATGAACAATGCATGGAAAGGGATAAGTTGCTGCTTAAGCAAATACAAAAAACCAGGGAATCGGGTAGAGCGTTGTTACTACAAGAAGTAATTGGAATTAAAATAATAACACTATTTACATAATTTCTATATCTATTGAATTTTAGATTCGTAAGAACAATTTACTTTCATATGAAAACTTTCAACTTCAACAAGAAAATGGATATCTTCAGTCTGTTTTAAAAGTGAAGAGGCATAAATCTGATGAAACTGTAGTGTCACGAAGTAGGACCATTAAATGAAATTGAAAACAAACATATTTTATAAACCTCTGAAAATTATTATGTTGCTCAAATGAGCAGTCTGGTATGGAATGACTGTGAATATCGAAGTGATTAATATTTCACTCGAATGCGGCATAATTCATATTCACATGCTGCCATTGTTTAATAAATAGTAAATATCGTTTTCATATTTATGGTTCAAATAGGTATTCATAGTCAGCAATGCCCTACTGCAACTTTCATTGGTAACAGTCATATCGAAAGTATTCAAATGTTTCATTTCTAGTGGGTGGTATCGATAATAAAATTGCGAAATGATTTTTTAGCTTGTCGACTTTTCAATGAATTTATAATCATCTTCTGGATTAAATATTTAGTTTCAAATATGAACACGAATATCATGAATAATAAATAGCCCACGGAAATTAGCATTTGACCTGAACAAGATTAGTAAAAATCTGAATTTTTGCATAGGTGTCCCAAACCAAAATCCACAAACATCACAAAAATCTCAGCATGACTACCCAAGATTTTGAAGGTCAAAGTTTTTTACAAATATCTCGCGTCCTATGCATCGGATGCCCATGAGGTCAAAGTGAAAGTTGTAGAGTATTAAATTATCTATAAGTTGACTTTTTTTATTTTTTCTCAAACCTTCGACAACGTTTTGAGATATTCAAGGTCAAACTTTCAAAAACATGGTTTTTCGCGATTTCCTCGCGCCAAAAAACTTCAGAGAGCAATAAAGTTAACATGAAAGCTGTAGAGAATTCAATTATCCACAAGTTTGGCACTTTGCATTTTTTCCCAGAACCTCACCCTTTTCGAGATATTCAAGATCGAAGTTTAAAAAAATGATTATTTGCAAATATCTCGCTGCTACCTATGCATCGGTCGTACATGAAGTCAATGTGAAAGATGAAGAGAACTGAATCATCTACAAAATTGATCCCTTGCATTTATCCCCCAAACTTCACCTTTGGCGAGATATTCAAAATCAAATTTCCAAAGAAAACGGGTTTCCGCGAATATCTCGCTTCATATGCACCCGGACGTCCATGAAGCATTATTATTATTATCGAGAATATTCTCATTTGTAATCTCCCAAGTGTATGAATTATCGTCGGAAATTTTTCGAATACATGAATTTTCTTAAAAAATTCATGTACAAGAAAAATTTCCTGCAATTAATTCAAGCACGCGGGGGATTCGGTAAGAAAATTTCACACGAAAATAAATAAACTCTAATTTCAACTAACATTAAGATTATTCTATGACATATCACCCATTTTAGTTTCAAGAAATTACTGAAAATTATTTAGGACAACTCTATTTGTGTTATGGAAAAAGTTTTATTCACTAAAATAGGTGGAACGTTGTTTTCTTTATATATTTTCATGTTTTATACACATATAGTAGCATAGTTTCAGTACAGTATAACTTAGCAGAGATGGCTTTGAAAGAAAACGTCATTAGTTATTTATCATTATTTTATTGACAGTTTAACCAGTTTAAGCTCAATATTTCTTATTGTTGAAGTTATTTTCGAGGTTTTTAAAGTATAAGATTACAGAGTATGGAAAAAGAACATAATATTTCTCGTTTAATATGAAAAATAAACTTCAATTTTTATGTAGGTAATATCAAATGTCAAATATGATCATATGCCAATAATTTGATAGAAAAATTTCCACTTATTAATTTCGTTCAGGGTACCCTAGAGGATGAAAATTTCCGGAAATTTTTTGGGTTGCCGTGGTAACGACACAAAAACAAACTTCTGATTGGCTAAAAAGGTGACGTGTGAAATTTTCCTCGTAATTCATCTGTCCAGTGTGCTTCGTTCCGACTTTGACAGATGCATTTTGAGTTTCGATCAATATGAATGGAATTTTTTTTATATGTACAAAACCGCTTGCGGGTACGGAGATAGCTGATGTACTTACTCCCACCAGCACCAGATATGTACTGAACTAAAACTTCTGCAATAGCTGAAGAGCTTGCAACGCAAGGTGTGATTGCAAAGAAATCGGACTAGAAGGCTCCGAAGCTTGCACCAATTGTCGGGACTCGGGAGATATCGTGCATAAATAGCAAAAAGAAAATATTTGAACTGGACTAAACTGAACTGAGTTCAGTTCGAGCAACGAGGAGCAGCAGTAGCAGCAGCAGCGGTAGCATCAGCAGCAGCAGCGGTAGCAGCAGCAGCAGGCAGCTTTCAGGTAGAACCTGAAGATGGCAGATGAGATTCCGCCGAAACGTCGTCCAGACAACCATGGTTCCAACAGGAGCCTACCAACTACACGGGAAAACACCCGGAAGCACGTCAACTCAGAACTAAAGTATTAAATATCTGTAAATGGAAAGTAATTCGTAGGGGGAAAGATACTAATAGTACATTTCATTTTGAATTCTTTTTGTTATTATTTTTTTGTTCTTACCGTTCGTTTCTGAGTTATTTAACATAAAAGCGTATATTCCTTTCATTAAAATTTGCCAATTTAATAAATCGTCTTAAACCTTAATTTTAATTGTGAAAATGGACCGATTAAACGACAGCTAATGAATACAATTTTTATTTGCATAAATAGAACAATATCATTGAAATATTTAAACTAAAAATGTAAATGTTTTAAACATAGCCAATTTTTTAATCTAAAATCCATACTAACTAACAATTGTTAACAATTCATTAAATTTTTGCATAAATTCACAATTGTTTTGTTTATAAACGTCGACGAAGGCAGAAGCGTTTTAGCGGCTCTCACGAAATCTTAGAAAACGTGCGGAAATGTGTTGAATTAAAGCGTGGACAATCCTACATTAGTTGATATAAATTAGCGTAAATTTATCTATTTCATATAGCTGATATTTGATATTTGATTACAGTATAACTAAAAGCGTATATAAACAACTCGACAAAGTGTACAAACATCTGGCAACATAAGATAACGTTGCTAAAAGAAAATAAACACATGGAATGGGACCAGTGCATCATGTTATAAACTCGTAAATTATCCTACAACAATAAAATATAGGGAAGGCAGAGATATACATACGAAGTGAAGTGTAAATAAAGAAATCATAGGATAGACTAGCAACCAAAGACCAGGCTATTAAAAAAGCTAAGCTATATTAATTTAATTTATCAACTTAATATAATTACTTATTACAACAACCCAGTTTATTGGTCTAGTCTAGTCTATTCATTGTATTTGTTTCTCTTGTTTATTGTTTTTTTATTGTTTGTGATTAATTTTTAGTTTATTACAAAACAGAGAAAGAATTTAAAAGTGAAACTGAAAATGTATTAAATATAGGTAATGAAATAGAAATATACCTGGAATTAAAAGCGGCCAACTGGAAAAGTGAAATTATAAATAATTGCTTCAAAAAACCATATACAGGGTGTACAAAATAGTAAACTCGTATTTTATTTTTTACCACAAGATAGGGCCCTTCCCAGCACTTCCACCGTAAATGGATGTTTACCTGTGGAACGGTTAATAAAATAAAAAAAATTAAAAATAAATAAATAACTTCGTTTACATTCACCGTAAACGAACACCATGTCTAGCTTTTCTTGTTTCCTGTTTTGAACCATGACTTCAAAAAAGTGAATCAAATACAAAAAGATTACTTGAACACAAACACTAAAATCAAAACTTAATAGTGTTTAAGCTTTTGACAACTGTTTTGACAGCTAAAATTAAGGTTAACAGAATAGTCAAAGCCTACTAGATGAAGACAATTAATTAAATTGACAAATTTTAATAAAAGGTATTTACATTTTCAATGTTAAATAACTCCGACACGAACGAAAAAAAAAAAAACAAAAAAATTCTAATAATAAAGAGAACTCGAAATTAAACGTACATTGGTATCTTTACTTTTCAAAACTTCTGCCATCGAAAATTATGTTGCGAGCGTCATAACGAGTCCACAATAAGGACGAAAAACGTTTCAAAAGCTAAGCATTTCCAAGAAACTGAATGAGATTTTATGAAAATGTAATTCATTAGAACGAAAAATTTTTAAAGACGAGGTAGGTAAATAAATTAATTTCAGGCCTTTGTTCTCATTTTTAACTGAATTTACATATCGTAGGGGATCATGTAGATACTAGTTTAACCTACTTAGCCGTAGGGGACTATGTGGGATGCTAGTGTTATAATGAGAATGACAAATAAGAATTTTTACTTGTTAGCATAACCAGAAGTCAGGTTATCGAAAGAATGCAAAGATTTCATTAATATTTTTACGTATAGTTTTTCTTTTAGCTCTCATAGATAGTTTTTTCTCTCCACTGTTTGCAAAATCATATAAAGAATATGTTTCATTACTATAAGCAAGCAAATAATAAATAATTCACTGTCAAATAATTGTTTAAACAAAATTTGTTTCGTTTTTATTTAATAAAATGAAATCTGTTTGACGGATCCGAAAAAATCTTGATTCAATAGAAGGATATTTTCAATACGCGTCGCTTGGCGCCAGGCACAACTCATTTTGTCAACCCGTTCATTTGTTATAGCCAAAATAAATTTATTAATTAAAAAATGATCACTCCGAAACTAATGAGGTCAGGATATTGTTTTTTTCAAAATATATGCTTTTTATACCAAAGAATATACCATATGTTTTTTGGCCCGATATCTTCAATGCTTCTTGATTGTTTAAGCAATTGGCATAATTTGTTAATTAGCAAATAACTTATTTTTCGAAAGTTTGATCGACTTCAAACCAACTTTAAACGATAAATATTGATGTTGGGCATAATCCTCATAGAAGTCTGCACGAATGCAACTTTTTGTTTTTGTTTATTTAAATTAACTTTACAATTTAACAAATACAATATCTCGGCTGTGGGTAAGCGGATTGAAATGGGGTCTGTGCATATGAAAGTGCTTGGAAAAAGGAAAATCTTGAGACCAGAAAGAACTTGATCGGATAACCGGAACCGGAAATAAAAGTGATATTGCGTGAGAGGCTCTAATTTGTTTATTAACAACTTTTTGGACACGAGGTTTGGTGCAAATGAAAGTTAACAAGTTTTTCCATCAACCACAAAAAGTTCTACAAAAAATATTCAATCCCTGAAGAGTTATACGCGTTTTTGATCTTTTAAAAAAAAATCTCTCCTGCAACGTGAAAATAGTAAAATTTGACGCGCAATGGGGTGGCGGGTTCGATCCTCGGTGTGGGCAAATTTTTTTTTCGTCAAATTTGCTTTTTCTCATGTAACCAAGTATTTTTTATGATAATAAATGTTTTTACTTTCTGAGGAATTTTTAAAAACGTCGTAAATATATTTCTTTGCAATTTTCATTAAATAAATGGCTACCTTGCAACAAACATATGATTGTTCTTGTCCAACGAGGGTTTGTCTCTAGTTTTTGTTTTTTTTACTACTTTTTGAGAAAGAGAAAGCTTGTTTCACTTTATTTGAGAGGGGTACCTGTCGAAACAAGACCAAAAATTAAAAGGAAACAATTTTTTTTCACTTTTTTCTTATAATGAAAAAAGAGTTCACGTCTCATGAAAAAACACTTTGTTATTTTTGTAAATAAGAAATAATCAAAAGATTTAACTATCTTAATGGCATTATTATCTTACTGTTTTAATTACAAATATTTTCAGTTAATAACTATTAACGTTAATAACTATTAGAGTATTCCACCGTTCCATTCGACTATAAGATTTCTTATAGTCGAATGGAACGGTGGAATACTCTACATTTGTAGAGTATACAAAGCAACCGCACAGCATTAGCTCGAGAGTTACGGATTTAATAAAGTTCTCAAAAATAAATAATTATTTATAGCGTTTTTTACAATTTAAAAATTATTTCATTATAGGAAATATTTTATTGCACGAAAAAAAGTGAATTTGACAAAAAAAAATTGCTCGCACCGAGGATCGAACCCGCCACCCCATTGCGCGTCAAATCTTACTATTTTCACGTTGCGGGAGAGATTTCTTAAGGGTCAAAAACGCGTATAACTCTTCAGGGATTGAATATTTTTTGTAGAACTTTTTGTGGTTGATGGAAAAACTTGTTAGCTTTAATTTGCACCGAACCCCGTGTCCTTACTTCTACTTTAACAGATTTATTAAATATTAAAAGGGTACAAACATTGCCTCCTCGGACCGCGATCCGGAGCCAACCAGACAACCACGGCGCGTGACGTCGTGGCGGACCTTAGGTTGGACGGATCACGACCGGTTCGGTTTAATATAATGGAAAAACAAAAAAAAACGAAAGCTAAAACACCTGCCGTCTGTGACGGCTTAAAATTAACATTAAAATTGAACATTGTTTTAAATTAAACATTAAGATAATTAAGAACTAATTTTAAAACCATCACTACCGCACTGCTGATGTTGGCTGTTGATACGGGAAAAACTCAACGAAAAAACCCGTTTGAGACAATTGATATCCCAACGGTCTGCCCGCCGTTTGGGAGAGTATGGAAGTAGAAGTTTATTATTTTTTTTAATGTTTAGATTTCTTAAATTTGTTGGTCTAAAGGGAATTTCTAACAAAAATGACAAAAGAACAAAAAAGACAAAAACGAAAACAATTAAAGGAAGAGAAGAGGGATAGAACAGAATAGATTTGAAAGATATAGTGTAGGATTTGAGAAAGTTGTGATTAGTAAAGGTTTGGCTATAGAGGTTGCCGGAAGATAGGCAAAGCCCGGTATGGTAGGGGGTGTTTTATCTGGAATGGGGCATTATGCATTCTGATTTGGGTTATGTTGCGTGTTAGCGGACTGTCGCCTAGGCGAAAGGAATAGAATTTTTGTGATATTTCCCGGACGTAGTCCGCTAGTGGCATTATGTCGTTGCGGCGATCATACAAATCTCTGAGGGAGGTATACCTGCTCGAGTTTGAAATGAGGCGCATAAATTTGTGTTCTAAGACTTTAAGTTTTCTCATTGTCGTGGCCGGGATGCTGCACCACACCGGCGCCGCGTATGTGATGGCCGGCCTGAGTACCGCCGTGTACAATAATTTTTTATTGTGTCTGTTAAGTCCGCTACCCCTTGCCATGAGCGGATACAGACTCCTGGACATGAAGTAGACCTTACGTATCGTCTCGTTGATGTGTGTATTAAACGTCAGTCGTTTATCCAAGTTAACCCCCAGATACTTCACGCACCTTTTGATTGGAATATGCTGACCCTGGATCGAAATTGGCGTTAATATGCGGTTTTCTGTGAATCGGCGCGTGAAAAGTATGATCTCCGACTTCGCGACGTTGACCCGGATGCGTAATTTCAAAACATACTTAAGCACAACGCCAGACCCGCCCATCCAAACGCTCATTGGTTATTTCAAAATATATCCTATCCAACCTAATAGGGTAATTTTTAATGAAAAAAGAGTGAAATGTTGTAAGAACAGGACATCTTTTTTTATAAGAATAGAGTACTTTAATATAGGAACAGGGTAATTTTTTTTGGAACAGGTTAATTTTTAATAAGAATAGGGTAATTTAATATTACAATACACAAATAAGGTAATTTAATATCGGAACAGAGTAATTTAGTATGGGAATAGGGTATTTTTTGGGGGGAACAGGATAATTTACTATCACAATACACAAATGCATAGTAATTAAATTAAAATACCTCACATATTTTCTGGCACCCCTGTATGCATAAATTAAAGGGATGCTATAATAAAGCACGTGTATGTAGAAAATATAGTGTCCGCGAGTTGGTAATGCACAAAGTAGATTGTATCTTGTCTTCGCCCACAAATTATCTACGGATATTTTTTGGAACTACGGGAGGGTAATTTAATACCGGAACAGGGTAATTTTTAATAGGAACACGGTAATTTTTAATTCGGAACAGGGTAATTTTGAATGGGAACAGGGTAATTTTGAATGGGAACAGGGTAATTTAATACCGAAACAGGGTAATTTTTAATAGGAACAGGGTAATTTTGAATGGGAACAGGGTAATTTAATACCGGAACAGGGTAATTTAATACCGGAACAGGGTAATTTTGAATGGGAACAGGGTAATTTAATACCGGAACAGGGTAATTTTTAATAGGAACAGGGTAATTTTGAATGGGAACAGGGTAATTTAATACCGGAACAGGGTAATTTTTAATTCGGAACAGGGTAATTTTGAATGGGAACAGGGTAATTTAATACCGGAACAGGGTAATTTTTAATAGGAACAGGGTAATTTTTAATTCGGAACAGGGTAATTTTTAATGGGAACAGGGTAATTTAATACCGGAACAGGGTAATTTTTAATGGGAACAGGGTAATTTTTAATTCGGAACAGGGTAATTTAATACCGGAACAGGGTAATTTAATACCGGAACAGGGTAATTTTTAATAGGAACAGGGTAATTTTTATTTTGGAACAGGGTAATTAGGAATGGGAACAGGGTAACTTATATATCGGAACACGGTAATCTAATATGGGAACAGGGTAATTTAATACCGGAACAGAGTAATTTTTAATAGGAACAGGGTAATTTTTATTTCGGAACAGGGTAATTTGGAATGGGAGCAGGGTAACTTATATATCGGAACACGGTAATCTAATATGGGAACAGGGTAATTTAATATGGAAACAGAGTAATTTTAAATGGGAATACATTAAAGTTGAAAATTGTTGAGAGCAGGATAAATAAAAGTTCGCTGTATATGATTAATAATTTGGTGACATTAACTAGCAGTGGAAACATGTATACCTGCAATGTTTGCGGTAAAATATTCTCTTGGCCTAGTGGCTTATGTCGTCATTCATTTATCCACAAAGACCGCCTCTTTAACTGTGGTTTATGTAATAGGGCGTTTAAAAGAAAAGACTATCTAAAGAGTCATGTATGGAGAATACACACAGAGATATCTAATGACCAGGAGACGGGCTCGGAAATCGGCAAGCAGACAATTGAGGAAAAGGAAAGCGAAAGGCGACACCGACGCATACTGGCTGCACTTAGGGCAAGATATTTATCTCATGCACAATCAAATTAAGAATTAAAACTTGTGCCTTCTGTATCATTTACTGTAGGAATCGATAGCTGGATCGTTTAACACCGAACGTTGAATCGATTGTGGGGGTTATAGGTAGCATATATGTTTTCAGAACTGTGCTTGGGAGGGGTAAATGGAATAAAATCTGGGTAAATTGGGGTGAATATGAGCTACTTGCTCATTCAACATCATACAGTAAACATGTATAAAGAATAACCAATATACACAAATGCAAAGTAATTAAAGTTGAAAATTGATGAATCATGTAAAAATTAAAGATATTATAGTAAAGTTCTTAGGTAGTATATATTTTACCGTTGTTCTAAACACTTCCTCATTATGCCTATCTGTACGTGGCTGTGCATCAGGTGTAAAAGTGTATTGAAGGAGTACAATGTCTCCAAAAATGAGAAAATATTCACCGTTTGTGTAAATTGTGACATGCAACCTAGAAGACCTCTTGCCGCATAATTGATTTTATGTTACATATATGTCATTAATTTTGGGTGAATTGTGACATGCAACCTAGAAGACCTCTTGCCGCATAATTGATTTTATGTTACATATATGTCATTAATTTTGGGTGAGCGAGGATTCAAGCAGAAAATTATTTTCGTACATCATATTAGAGCTGAATGATGCAGTCACGCGGATGGTGCACCAGACTCACAATCCAGATACCATGTATGTAAATGGTGACTTCAAATGTGTGGTTGATATATTATAATAATTCTAAATACCTTTTTATGTAAACATGTTGTGGTAAATAAAACAATGAATAATGTATATGTTTTTTATTTATAAGTAAACAATGCCTTTATCATCGGTAGATCACAGAGCTACTTTATTTCACAGTTCTGTGTGAATGGTGTGTAAAGTAGATGTAAATATAGTTGAAAATGTGGTTTTTGTACAACACTGTGTTATTTCATGGGTATATTAATAAAATTTTAAATCAAACTGTACAATGTATTCCTCTGACAATGTATGATTTTTCTTAAGGTTGATGGGGAATCGTGAAAAATATATAGTGTAATAAAATAGCTCCTACATGCAAGTGTATTTTTTATATGTGTTCGAGTTCCGGCATGTTTTTCGACATGATGTTGTTAGCGAATCCGCAGCGTATGTTGAATCGAGATAGAAAAAATAAATGTTATAGCTTGAGGTTTGCGGAGTAGCGGGAACGAAGTCCGATTAGTCTTATTACACCTTTGAATTTTTTCTCATATATCATGTTCAGTTGTGTTGGGTATGGAGGAGCTTTTTGTTAATTATTTTTTAGTATTAAATTGGGATCGGTATTTTTTCACTTTCCTGCTACATTTTTTAAGTTTTCATCTATAAACACACTAATGTTCTATTAAATTAATATGAATTTATATTATATTATAAAGAGGGAGGGGTAAAGAATGAACCAGGTCTTTTATAAATTTAATTTATTAAACAATAAGTATAATTCGTTTACTACAGAATCTTTGTTTATTTTGAATACTTTACCATCCCACATCTTAAGTCCTTCGTGAGGTATAAACGATTGGTGTTTTTTCTGTTTTTCTTTGTTGGTAGGTTGGCCTTTGATCACATCCTTATCTTTTATAAATTCTTCAGGATTGTGGCTGGGGGTATAATAATTATTGGTGTTTTCTTCCTGTGCTTTCACACGCCTCCACGTCTAAGTTTAAAATCTTTTGAAAATAAGTGGGATTGGTGAGAGCCCTTCATCGATTACATATGTTGTAATAATTCTAATACATCTCACCACTTAAGATTAATGCAACATAACGCAATATAAAGCATGCAAAATAGTGGATTGGCATTCATGCTTGAGATATTCCCGAGAATGGAGAGTGGGTCGAATCATATATGGTTGACATTCTTTTCTGAAGAGTTAGGATCTAGACAGTGAATCCAGAATATAAAAGTGATATGAAGTTAATAGTTTGCAATTTGTGCAGAATTGAGCCCATGAATATATATGTCTAAGTCAGCATTACTTTATTGCTTTAGACTGAGATGAGGTGAAACGTTTTGTACGAGTTATTCTTGATGCGTCCATGAACTTTAACACAAACATTGAAAGTTCCCAGGTGTCTCAACATACAACTGATTATGGTTTGGAATTAGGAAACTGTGCCTTGGTTCGTCATGCTTGTGAAAGCTCTCTTTCTATGTGCTGTTTAACTCGATTCTGTTTGTTGTGTAATCACATTTGAGTTTTTTGTGTAGGGTGTAACATTGTATAATGTAAAATATTAATAAATAATATATTACTTAAATCTATTGTTTTATTTCTAATCAGCACGTAAGATTTTTTTTCATTAATTTTTATGTGAGTTGAAATAGCTTAGTGGTACCCCCCACTAAGCTATTTCAACACTGTACATCTAGAGGTTTTATGTTCAATCCCTAGTTTCAGAACATTTTCTTTAATTTTCAATCAATAAAATATATCAATTTCGTAAGATGATTGGATGTATGGTATATTAGCTCTATTTGAGATTATTGGGAAGAAACTTGAGGAAAGACAGTGTAGAAGGGTATCTCAAGTCTTCATTTCTATTAGGTCTGTATACTTTTAGGAAATGTGTTATTTATTGAGTACGCTGTATATTACGTATTAATGGTCGTATATCGGAATAATTTTTGATTATCCCTGTACATAACATATTAAATTTTTATGATTCTTGTTTATGCTAAAATTTAGAGGTGATTGATTTTATTTATTCAGTGTTCGATCTAGAATAATCAATCTACTTGGTAGGCTTTTGTGTGCATAGTATATCTTCATGTTATCG
This sequence comes from Stenurella melanura, assembly GCA_963583905.1. Classification (NCBI taxonomy): domain Eukaryota; kingdom Metazoa; phylum Arthropoda; class Insecta; order Coleoptera; family Cerambycidae; genus Stenurella; species Stenurella melanura. Next base: position 19,042,668 of record OY757309.1, read on the forward strand.
ATATTTTTAATATAATAATTTGGAGCTGGCTATTTTAAAGAACACATGAGATATATTTATTCAAATTATGAAATTCAGAATGTTGAACATTTTGATATTTATCTAGTTAAAAAGATTTTAAGAAGAAAAAAGGAAGGGAAACTGTATGTTAACCAGTAAGCATAATTCTTGAATTAATAAATGAATTAGTATAAACCTGGAAACATTTTATTTAAATAAAACAAATTGTATTTGTTACATGTTTTTTTTATTTCAAATCTTACAGAAAACATTCTACATCTAAGATTAATATAATTAAGTATATTTGAAGCTGCCTCGATTCTCATATGGAAACGTAGTCTGTCCACTGCAAACAATTCCATGTTATAAGATGTACTCGATTATATTTTGGGTAACTTAATGTATGATAAAGACATCTATTGGTGCAAACTTATTATGTTTACACCAAGAAATAGTATACGTCTTAATAACCAACCCGATTTTCCCTCCTGGAATTCGGGTGTTTGTACATTCATTTCCTCACCAAATTCTTCGAAAATCTGATGCAGGTTCGTTGAAATAGTAATTACTTCAGATTTTGTATCGAACGACCTAATATCACTTAATTCCTTTTCAGGGATAGTATAAGTCCCAAACACTTTAAAATTAATCTTGAGAGCCCGGTACTTCTCCAAATATTCACTAATTTTATCCAATACCTTTTGTTTGACTTCTTTTAGAAAATCGGAATAATTGATGTTGCTTCTAGGACTACTAAAACGATAACTAGCAATCCTGCTTTTAAATGCTGAATGTAGTTTCTCCACTCCGTCTCCTAAACTGTTCACAATAGGATGATTTATTTTCTTTCTCTCAATTACAAACATATCCTTCAGGGCAGGACATCTGTTATTACTAATATGACGTCGTAAGTTAGACAATAATGAAAAGTCGTTTCCACAATAGTTGTGAGTTTTTGAACAGCTTGTAGAATTTGTTTTTTTGTTAATACCACTTGTAGAAGGCACATCATCGAAGTTTTGCTTCTTGCTTGGTGGCTCACAAGCTACACTTCTACTTTTTAGAACAGGACAATATTGGCGAATATGTCGAATTAAATTACTTTTCTTTGAGAAAACTTTCTTGCAGTGTTCGCACTTCATTATTGTAAAATAGACTATATAGTACTGGAGAATATTATTTTTTCCTAGCATTATATAATCTGTTGTTGGGGCTGGGGATTCCCCTGTTGTAATATTAAACCTGTGAGAAGGACGGTTACGATGCTTTCCCATAGGGTTATTGATCTATATAGCCTTCATATAACCTTTACACACGTGCATTATGAACTTGATCCTTTGCCAACCTGTATCGGTAGCTCAGTTTGCAATTCTAAAATTAAATAACCTTTGGCTATCTCTAAATAGCACCCTGTGTGGGAACATCCTGAGTCGTTGATTCACATGACTATACTCTTCGTATGACCCTTGTATATTTTTCAAACTTAAAAGCATATGTCGGAATGCAGAGTAATTAAATTAGTATATCACATATTTCTGTCACCCCTGTATGCATATTTCATACCTCATATAGTCCTAATGTATATATTTTTTTTAAACTTTAAACCATATATATCTAAGAGCCCCAATGCAGAGTAATTAAATTGGTATATTTCACATATTTTTGTTCCCCACTGTATACATATTTCATACTTTAAACCATACATATCTAAATAATAGTCCCCAAATGCAATTTAATTAATCTGGTGTATACCTCACATATTTTCTGTCTCCCGGCATAAGGCACGCGTCTTTTGCATGTAATTAATAGCAGGGTATTAGGTTTCAAAAGACTGCGCTAATTGCTTTGATTTGATTACTAGTCTTAAATATATGTTACTTAGGTTTTCATCGATAATCGAGTTTGAAATTATTTTGAGTCTTTCCTCTCCGACATGTAAGTTCTAACGAATTTGCGTCTCTAGTCTGGCCTTGAAATATGATTTCCTTAGTTGTTTACGAAAAATTCTTCTCACCGCTATTTTGCGTTCTCAGGTTTAACGTCTTTTCTTATCACGGGTGTCTTGTACCATGTTTATGCAAAAATACCCATTCACATGGCGATAACGAGCTAATTTGTGGAAATTTGTATGTTCTAACGGTTTTCGTCTCTAGTTTCACCATTGCTTACGAAAAAATATCTATTCTCACGGTGATAGGCGATTGGCGACGTGTCGGGAACATCTAATTTCATATTTTATGCGTTCTGATAAATTTTATTCAAAGAATTCTGAAATATGAAGTCTAATGCCCTAGGCGTTCCCATAATGTGATAAAATAGATTATTTGTACAGACTTAAATCAAATTTCTATTTTGTCTGGAGTTATTCCACCTGACAAGATGTTTATGTTATCAACCTACCTACGCGGTGTACTGTAAATAATATGGACATTAATCGCGCACATCTAGCTTGCTTTTAATGCATTCTCGAGGTCTGTTCTTTAATTGAGACTTGCACGAAAAATGTCGTATACAGGGCATTTTATTATTTTGTTGCATTTATTGAACTAAAGTAGTTGTTTGAATGGTATTTTCTACTTTCTCAATACATACTCACATTCGGAATAGGGTAACTCATTTCATCTTTTATGTATTCTGATAAACTTTCATGCAGGTTCTTTAAAAAATGACACATACAGGGGCTATGGAGATTGTCAGTTGAATACAGGGTATTTTGTATTTCCTATACTTATTAGTATAATGCATTGATTCGGATTAATCATTTTGTATTATTAGGGGGTTACGGAAATTGTTGTGGCCATGTACATTTTGTACTTCCTATAATTATTAGGCTGATTCGGATTAATCATTTTGTATTATTATATACAGGGAGCTACGGAAATTGTTATGGTCATATACATTTTGTATATCCTATAATTATTAGTACATGCATTGATTGATTCGGATTAATCATTTTGTATTATTATATACAGGGGGGCTACGGAAAAAATGTTTTATAGGATATTTTTATATTTCCTATACTTATTAGTATAATGCATTGATTGATTCGGATTAATCATTTTGTATTATTATATGCAGGGGTTACGGAAAATGTGTTATAGGGTATTTTTTATATTTCCTATACTTATTAGTATAATGCATTGATTGATTCGGATTAATCATTTTGTATTATTATATACAGGGGTTACGGAAAATGTGTTATAGGGTATTTTTATATTTCCTATACTTATTAGTACATGCATTGATTGATTCGGATTAATCATTTTGTATTATTATATACAGGGGGTTATGGAAATTGTTAATCATATATACTTATTACTACAATGCATATTAATTGAATCGTATACAGGGATTATGTGTTCATATACAGGGTGTTCCTTCGAATGTTTGTTACCATGTATACCCATAGCTCAGTTATGTAATTATAAAATTCCAGGGAATGTAATTTGATACACACGTACATTCCGGACTTGTCGGTGACCTTCAAATAACCTCTACACATATGCATTAAAATTTTCGGTCGGTAATGCAGATTCCATATTTGAATTTCCCACCATTTTGAATTTCCTGTCGGTAATGCAGGTTCCATATTTATTTTACCCGAGATCCAAACCTTTAGCCGATATCCAAACCTTTAGCCGGGACACAAACCTTTAGCCGGGACACAAACCTTTCTCGTAGTTCCGAAAATGTCCGTCTGTTATAGAGGGCGCCTGTCTGCCTCAGGTGCCGCCATATCTACTGAAGTTATTTGCTAATTAACAAATTATGCCAATTGTTTAAATAATCAAAAAGCATTGAAGATATCGGCCAAAAAAATGGTATATTCTTGGGCACAAGAGGCATGTATTTTGAAAAAAAAAAAACAGTATCCTGACGTCATTAGTTTCGGAGTAATTAATCTGTTAATTTAGAAATTTATTTTGGTTATAACAAATGAACGGGTTGACAAAATGAGTTGTGCCTTATTTGACCATGAAGCTCGCGATTTAGGAAGATTTTTCATAAGAAAATTTTGTTCAGCGGAATTTTTCTTATAAGAATCCGTTGCTAACTCAAATGATATACAAAATTTGTAAAATTACCTCTTTTTTACCCCAGGCAGACTCACCTATATAGGATTTGACAAACAGCAGAAAAAACTGTCAATGATAACTAAAGAGAAAAATTATCTGTAATATTATTAATTTCTAATCTTTGCAATCTTTCGATAACCTGTATTCTGTTTATGCTAGCAATTAAAATCCTAAAATGAACTGGTTTGTTTCTTATTTGACAGTTCTCATTGTGACACTAGTAAACACATAGTCCCCTACGGCTATGCAGAGCAAACTAGTATCTACATAACGCCTTACGGTCATGAAGATTCAGTTAAAATGGGAACGAAAACCTAAACTGAATTTATTTACATACCATGTCAAATAAATAATAGACAAATTTTAGGATTTTAATTGCTAGCATAACCAGAATGCAGGTTATGGAGAGAATGCAAAAATTGAAAATTAATAATTTTAGAGATAGTTTTTCTTTTTAGTCCTCACTACAGAAGTAATAATTGAAAATATGGAGGGCTGGTCCGTGGCTGTTGAAAATATAATGCGCTATATGTAGAATGAACAAAAACGAAATTATATTTTATTTAACATGTATATATTTTATTCGTGTATTTATTACGTATAGTAACATGAGAATTGTGTTTAAACCAATAACATTAAAAAAATAAGGGTCTATCACAGTTTTTATTTCCACAGTAATTTTCTATTTAAAATATCTAAAAAATAAATTGAGGTATTAAGCAAAAATATACCAATATATAAAATATGAAATAGTTACTTGGCGGTAAGGTCATATCCGTTACTATTTGAAATGTTTAAACTTCCAAGTCTCCTTTTTCCAGAATTAATGTCACTAATTTCATTCCATATGGGCGGCATATCCATTTTATCTAAAAGAAAAAAAAACATATTAGGGTAAAATGCGTATTATACAGGGTGTAATTAGTTTCATGTCATTAAAATAACTGGTGGTAGGGAACGACAAGACAAACAAAAAACCTTATATAGCATGGGGTCTAAAGCTCATAGTTTTGGAGAAAAAAATGAACAAAAATTTCCAAAATAATTAATAACATAGTTTGAGAACTGCTGGCATACTCTGACATTCGTGCAAATAAGTATGGTGCGCCTAAGAGATCATCGAAAAGCATGCCGACAAAGCAGTTAAAAGCGACCGACAGAGGACATCGCCATGTTTTTTGCTTCTTCACGGCCAAATTATTTTATTACGCGTGGTATACTCTCCCTAGTAATATTCTCAAGCAATAATTTCAGTTTGTGTTCTTACTTGGTAAATAACGTACCACACGACGCGACCTGCCCGTTCCTTGGTTTTGTCTGTTGCTTTTGTTCTTTTTGAATTTTGTGCCATTTATGTTAAGATTTATGTTATTGACTTATCGTTCAAGTCATTAGTACTTGGTTACGTAAGACACTACTTCTCGTTCGTGCTTTTTGTGTTACTTTTTGGATTTTGGACCAAGTTTTTCTTTTTGTTTTCTTTATTGATAACGTTAATTCACAGTTTAGTGTGGTGTTTTAAAACGCAGATTTTGGACATTATGGGAGATTACACTTATTCAGAGCTCGCGGATATGCACTTGGTGTATGGAGAAAGTGGTGGAAATGCAGCTGGTGCGGAAGAGCTTTAGAACAATCGCAACAACGTATTTTAATGTGCATAGAAACCATAAAAAATGATCCTAATTTACCAAATGTGTTGAACGGAGTGCGTAGGTCCTTAGTTCGACGTGCCGAAATGTGTATACGCGGAGATGGAGGTCATTTCGAATAATGTTTGTAAAAAATTCAAAAGAATTGTTCAGTTATTGGGTGTTACCTATTGGGCCTTAAAGGTATGATTATTATTATTAGTATTCGCTGCCTTGTTTTGATCTGTTTATTATTGTTTACATGGATTTTCATAGAGACAAAAGACTCGATTTTTAGTTTTCGGTATCTGATTGGGAAAAATCATGCGCTCAAATTGTTAAAAAAATCAGATTTTTTCCTAACTTAAAATACACAACTGTTTTCTGTTATCGTATCTCGGACGTCTAACTGTTCGTTTTTCAATTTCATAAAATAATTACTAATTTTTTAAGCTTTTAACACAATGTTACAAATGTTAATAAACCACTTTTAAATTTTATAATGTAACGTGCGGAATGCGCAATAGCATCCTTCGTTACATTTTCTAACATTTATTAGAAAAATTTTAATAATCAAACATTTTATTCTCCTATGCTCTGGTACTATAACGAACTATTCCTAGGGAGATTTGAAATTGTCAGTAGCTTATACTTACGCATCAGTATCTTAAACGGCGCACGCTCGATAATATTCAAATAAAATAAAATAAATAAATCAAACTAACTGAAAAACGAAGTTGAGTCGAGTATTTATGATAAAGTCGGTTAGTCACATGAAACGTAAAACTATCAACACCAATATAGATCCTTAATTTAACCTAATATTTCATAAATAAAAGAGAACTACTTTTGGGCGGAGCCACGTTACTGTCGGTCTGGGACATATCGAACAATACGCCGCGCTAGACTAAATTCCAGCTCTTTCACTCGAGCCGTCCTTCGAGATAGACGTAATTGAAATTTGGTTAGACCTTAAAGGGGATATTAATATGAAGGAACTTTACAGACGTATAAGGTTTTTCTTCTATAACAAATTTTGCTTTTCACGTCGAAGTGATCATTTTTACATTTTTGCTTCATGAAAAATTACCTATGTTCATCTTTTCTCAATAATTAGTAATTAAACTCTACAATACTACGTTTCTCTTTATTACGAAATCTTTCGACACAACTCATATTCAACACTTTCCACCAAGTAAAACGAAACTTTCTGGACGAAGAAATTTACTTAATTTTGTCTTGGTGACAAATGATGTAAGTACGAGCATGTTCTTTATGATTTCATAACCTCAAAATGGAATTAAGGCGACCACGTTAGAATCATTCCAATTGAGAAAATGGAGGTCCTCTGACATCGAATCACCTACACAACTTTTAAATCTATAATCATCGGAGAACAGGGGCGTATTTAGGAATTTCTCTCGTCAGGATTCTTAAAACAAAAGATAAGTACTTTTGATTATTACCTCATATAAAAGGGATTATTTTCACTTATAGTAGTTCTTGCTTCATGAAAGCAATGTACCTAGTTTGGTTCATAAAGCCAAGTGTCTTAAGTTTTAAATCTTAGATTCAAGCGTCTTTTGTAAGATTTTGTTTTTTTAATTCGTTGTAATATATTTTAATTGACAGTTACCTTTATCTTGATTCGTTGTTGAAAATTTTCATCGTAGTATCGTATATGCACTTTTGTTTTGTTATGTATGGTAATAATCGTGGTGCATTTTGTTGTAACGAGTGTATATAGAGTTGATGTGGTAAAGCGATGGGGCATTTCGTTGTAATATGTGTTTTATGAGTATTGAGATACCGTTACGAGACATTTTTTGTAATATAGTTATTTTGTCTCTCGTAAAATTCTCAAGTTTACCTCGAAGTTAGGTAATGGTAAAGCCCCAGTCCTTATTTTATAATATATCTTGTGTCGCCATTTTAGTATATCTAATGGTGTAAATTTTGTGTTGCATTTTAGTATACCAAATGCTGTAAATATTTTGTTTGTTGGATCATTTGCGAGATACCTTTGTAATATATTTCGGCTGATGCTGTGATAGCTCATTCTTTTTTGTAATATAATATTTTGTAATATATTTCTATTGTATATATGTAACATTTGTCTTTTGTTTATCTTTATCTTCATCTTTATTTTTCCTTGATTATACTAAGTAATCAATGGCGCCCAAGCCTTGAACTCAATGCCTTTCTGCTCTCCGTATCTTTACTATACTAGCCAGGTTAAGCCAGTAACGCTAACCACGTCGCTCGTAGGGTAGCCCACACAAGAACCACTTGGGCAAACGTAAGGCCTTTTCATAATAAATAGCCACAATAAATCCTTATAAACGACGATAAAAGCTACAATACCTTTGTTTCAAATTAAAAGAAAGTATGTAAACAAAGCCTATTTAAACCTCTGCGGCCATGCTATGCTTGCATTGCGCCGAAAGAGAAGGAATTATTTACATTTTCATAATTAGTGGTATAAAAAGTTCGGTACAATTAATCCCATCAAAGTGCCTAACTTCTACCGGCGGGAACACAAGTCGGATATTACAGTTTTTTATTATTTCTAATATTCGGAACTATAACATCCATTGACCCTGAAAAACAGTGGTTCTCAAATGTTTCCTACCTTAATATTAAAAATGCAAACCCAGGTCAGCTCTTTTTAAAGTGCTCCTAGCGAAAAAAGTCATATAGGTTTTTTGTTTGTCTAGTCGGTCCCTATTACCAGTTTTTTTAATGATATGAAACTAATTACACCCTGTATATTTGTAAGATAAAAAAGAGTCTAGCAGGATAAGCTAGGCGAAACGGCCCCAGAAAGCAATATTTGAAATTACTTATGTTATAATATTGACAAGCCATAAGAACACGATTGGCAAACTTTCAGCCATTGACCTCCACGTGCGCCGGCACAGCTAATTTTTAAACTTGTTTTTCTCGAAAACTATTTTAGCTCGACGAATGAAACAAAAGGGCTTTGTTAGACCATTAGTTGTTCTGTTAAATATTTATTTTAGAATTTAACCTCCCCCAAAAAATCTTATTGTAGAGGTTATTAAAATTGGTCCAAAAAAATTGAGATAACATCAAATCTTTACGTTTTGAGGTCCCAGGAATCCAAAAACGTGGTTTTTAAAAAATGTCTGTGTATGTGTGTGCACGATAGCGGCGAAATTACATTTGACTCGATACATGTGCACAGACATTTTGAATAATTCACATAGATCACCGCATAGTGAAGTTTTCCATGCGTATTTTTGGGGATTGTATATTTATTAAATATTTTTCGAAAAATTTTCAACATTTTCGAAATTTCCAACTGATCATTAGAAGACGTCACATTTCAAGTATACGAGTGCAAAAACTAATAAATAAATTAATGTAAAAATGGTACCATTTTATAGAGTAGAATCTGTTTCAAAAAGCTTTATAATTAAAATCGATTTCTTGCAGAATTAACCAATTGAAAATAACTTTTATCAGCGAAACGAGGCTCTGGGAGAATTGACTGATGATCGATTACAACCCGGCGGGTTGTGCAATAACATTTGAATATTGAATGGTAGTTCTGAATGAATGGTATATAGCAATGGTTATTGATGGCGTTTGTCACGAAAAAACCTAAGGATTTCCCAATGAGGTGCCGCTAAACTTCGATGTCCATTCGCCTCTCCTAAAGTCTCTCGTTCTTGCTCCCTCTTAAAGGTATTCCGCGTCCCTTTGTGAGATCATTTCAATTACTCCTCACTTTGTAGCTAATCTTCTATTAAGAATTGTTTTACGACGCTTCCAAAATACTTAAAAATAGGATTGTTCCCTGTATTCGTGAGTTATTATATAGGTACCAAGTTTAAACTCTGTTGGATCGATACATCTTCACACGCACGTCACGACTTTCTGATCGATTTATTTATCTTTCTTTTACCCATATTTTAAGTAACTATAAAAGTTCTGTATTTTTAGTTAGTGACGATTATCGTAAGTTTTCCATTAACATTATTGTGAACAAAGGACACACGCGACAATACTCTATTTTGGTGTCATTACTAATCGCGCTGGTTGATGATGTTCGTACGAAGATCTTTTGACTGAATATATATTACATATCTTCTATTTATTGTTTTCCGTGCTAATTTGACCACATGGCCCATTTTCAAGCTAGATATTTCGACATTTTCTCTTTTCCTGTATAAACCTTTCTTCTAAGGGGTCCATTGAAGACATGATCCTTTTAAAAATATACACGTGATTATTTTGCAAATTCCTGACATGTGCTTATAAGAATTCGGAGATGTACAGTATGGTCCATTTAAATTAAGATAAAAAAATATCTCTCAAACAACTCATTATCGAAAAAATATTTCAAATTGTAACAAAAATCGAATTAGGGGTAGTCAAGTACAGACCTGTCGTGTATAAAACAACCGTTATTTTGTTCTCTGAGGCCTCGGCAATATTTCAAGGATCGATATTTTAATACATTAAAGTAAAATACTAGTAGTAAATAAATATCTATATTCTGTTGCCTAATTTCTTTGGGTTGTGTTAGAACCCCGGAAATACGTCTTTTTAACTTGAGTAGTTTTTGAAGGGTCGACATTTGAAAAGTCACAGGGAAGGAATAAATAACCATCTGAATTATTTTACGTCCGAATAATTTGTTTTGGCCGCACCGAAAATAGTCAAACACGTGATTACACAGCCCGGGTGACATGAGATATGACGACGTTGGGGGACCTAGGTAGATCTTGAGGATTAAAGTAATTGGTTCACAGCGTATCTGTAATAATCTTAGTAATAAAACTAGATAGGCTAAGGTAGGTTTTTTCCTGTATTAAGTAAGTAATTGAAAACGGGTTTTTTTCATCGACCCTACTGGTAAACATGTTAGATAGGACAAATTAGGATTTGACAAAAGATTATTGGTTCTTCACGGCATCATGTGATGCACTTAAAGTTATTTTTCGTAAATCCCATGGTCCGTTAGGCAACTTCAAATTCGAGTACAATTTAACGCAGGGAACGTTTTTAATTGGTAGAAATTTCAGGGTGTACCACCCACCTTTGGGAAATCTTATTTCAATGAGTACAATCGACACTTCTGGTTTGGCATCTCTTCGATCAACATCTACAGGGTGATAATAAATTCTCGAATCCTTTTCAGTTTAAGAGTTTATGTAAATTTGTTCGGTACTTTGTCGGTTATAACGTAAATTTATTTGATGTAATTATTACTAATTAACCTAAGAGTGTTTGGCTCGCAATTCATCTAAAGATTTGAAATACCTGCGGACCACTTCATTTTCTTGTATTACGGAATTACAGTTTATTAATTTGTTTATTCGTTAAATGGTTGTTGTTTCATTTGTTTTCATTTTCTCTGTAAATATAGTTGTTTAAGTGTTTTGAGAAATCATGTGTTTTATTGCTCAATACGTAGATGATTCTAAATTTAGTAAAGTTCAATTATGAAATATCCTGTTTGTGATGAACAAGGAAAGTGATACAGCAATCTAAAAAGGAGAGAGGTAAGCGCACTATCTCGGTTTTGATTATTGAACTATAATATCGGCGGAGCCTGTATAATAATTGAGACACTTCGTACTATACCAATGGTAATGTCTAATAATTTATGTAACTAGGGCAATATAACCCCAGTTATTACATACTTTGGGTTAGAGGGGTTAATAAAACGATATTATTTTTTTTTCGATCTTGTGGACGATTCAAGGTAATTTTAAAGTTAATTTCAATTTCCCAAATAGGGACCTATATTTCCTTACAGCATCGTATTCACATGAAAAAAATATGGAACCACCCCACAGTGAATCACATATGCAAAGCGCGACAAAAGTAAAAAAGTAAAAGTTGTTTGATTTCTAATTTAGGAACGGAATTATGTTTTCGCACAAATTATCTATCATTTCTGTAAAAAGAAATGGGTAGAGATCGAAATGTTTCTAGATTAACTCGGTCCAACTTCAGGTGGGGTGCACCAACCCAACTGCTTATTCAAACATTTGCCGGCAGGCGTTTTCTTCGTGTCTCAGTGCTACATAGTTAAAAGTGAACATGAAAATCGTAATTAGTGGCAATCACGATATGTATTTTCCCTTTAGAATAATTTCGAAGAAGTTGTAAACATTTTTTTAAGCATTATGAGTGTAAGAGCTTCGCAGCTGAACTTCGCCGTTTTTTTATTTGTAAATTTAAAAAATAAAGTAATTTCATTATTATTATACTTATAAAGGTTATTATTCAGCGTATCATTTTTTTTCAGTAGATGATAAAGTATATTATTTTACATAATTTCTACCGTAACATTTAGTCGAAATTATCCTTGTTTATTAAGCTTTTCGGTCTTTTCGGTATTTTTTTATCTGTTTCGTCGTTTGGGAGAAACGGGTTCATTTCGCCATAAAAATGATGTAGGACGACCGAAACGAATTACTCCAGATCAAGAACTAGAAATTTTAGTTCGTGTGGATGAAGATCCTCAAGTCACCTCAAGTCGTTTATCAGTGGCAACAGGGGTGAGTAACCAATCTGTTCTAAGAGTTTTACGCAAAGATCGCTTCTACTCATATCACTTCACTCCTGTACAAAACTTTTTGATAATCTATTGATAGTTATAACACGAGTATTTGCTTACATATTTCAGTTGATTGTGAACTTTAGAAGAAGCTGCACCGAAGAGACATAGATGTCAAAACACGTGTCTGTAGATGTTCTAAAGTTTTGTGTTACTGCTATATCGGTAAGTGCTTTTGTTTTGACTGTCTTTGGGTTTCACTGAGCAGGATAATTTAAATTAAAAATAACATTATGATAACAGTTGTACTGTACATAATGGGCATATTTTCTTTCTTATAATTATATAAGAAAGATATATGTTTTAAACTTATCTGTGATAAGTATTTTGTAAAAGTTTGAATAGTTACTAGTATTTTTTGGTAATATATTTATTTATTTATTTATTTATATTGTTATAGAGCTTTTACAGTTCTAGGAAGTTGCATTTGCATGAAATTATATTAAAAACATATGTCTTTAACCTCTTTAAATCCATCCCTTAGCGTTTAAAATTTTTGCCTATTTTTAACGTTATTCATCGATTTTATATTATATTCACATATATTCATAAAGATTCAGAATTTGAAAATAGTGTTTTAATTTTAACCCCCTCAAGAATAAGCCCGTTAGTATTTATAATTTTTTCACTATATAATCGCATCTGTAATATTATCATATTTACAAAGTTTCAAAACTTCAAAACTATATTTATTTTTCAACACCCTTCAAAAAGCACCCATTATAGTACCCAGATTTCCCCCCTATTTTTCTTGTATTTTAACAAGTATTTTGAACTCATTTAGAAAGTAGAATTTAGTCCTCATAAAAGTTGCAAATGGCCCACTGCGTACTACCGAGTTATACTCTAGATTTTGCAAAAAAATTCGTAGAAATCGTCTAAGCGATTCCACGAAAATCAATACACAGACATGAAAAAAAACACACATATGAGTCGAATTGAGAATCTTCTGTGTTAAAAGAAAAACAAAATTAAAATCAATGAAAAATAAACAGAATATGTGTTTTATATATTTTCTTTAAATTTAACATTTAAAAAAATACTAATAATTTATCTTCGACATTGAGGTAGTGTTAGTTTATGCCATGTATAATATATGTAATGTTCTTTGGACTAATACAATTTACAAATAAATATTATTTCTTCCAAATAGAACATTTTCCAAAATCTGTTAAATCACTGAATCTGATCCTCTCTGAAACAAAAGTAAAATAATATATAATAGATAGGTAATGGGAGCCAAAAATGGCATCTGCCTGAGTAAACCTGACAATTTTGTAGATAAAGGATAAATAAGGTTAATACATTATTAATTTTGCGACGTCGAACGTTAATGCTGACATTACCGTCTTCAACCTTGGACAAGGAATTAATTGGCATCCTCAAAATGCAGCCGAAGTCGCCGGGGGCGCCATTAATTTGGTGGCAAACAAACAGCAAATACCAAACAGTAACGAATATCAAGTACAAATACTTTACCGCGACCAGCTCAGTTTTTGGCATTTCAATCTGACGAAACCGAAATTCAAAAACTAAATATCTATAATATTCCAAAGCCAATGAAAGTTTCTTGCGTGTAAACTGACAGTCACTCTTATAAGCCAATTTAGAAAGGTATCGAGATACTCTGTTAAAAATTATAAAGTATTTCCTATTAGCGTTTCCTTGTAATGGGGATTATTTAAAAGTCTAATTTTTGTACAAACCCCAACTGATAGGCATTTGTGAAATATCTTCAAGTGGGAAATATAAGAATTTCGGTAAAATTACTTGCTTGCTATACAGGCGTATTTCCATGCTTCTATTAAGTTTCCATCTATGATCATCTCCTTATTTATTCTTCCTCCAAGTCTTCTCTTCACTTCATTTGTCTGCCAAGATATACATGCATTCGCTCACCGCAGGGTATTTTTTTTTATTAACCGTTCCACAGGTAAATATCCATTTACGGTGGAAGTGCCCTATCTCGCGATAAAAAAGCTATTTATGGTGGGTTGGTTATGAGAAAGAGGCCCTATAGAATATTTTCCACACCCTGCATATTAGTTTGTTTCTGCAGTAATTACTTTCAACTGCCGCTTTCCAATTCCGGATATTTTCCATTTCATTACGTGTATTTAATACCTTTTCACCCCGCCCGTAAATGTTTTCTCTGTTGTGTAATAAATTCTCCTATGGCAAGGATTAATAAACCAATAAATAGAACTAAAAAATAAATAAAAATAAAACTTATCTTTTCATCCTTTGCTTATGTTACTACTTCCACTCGTTAGAAACCAGTCCGTTGCTTTTCACTAATGGTGTATTTATTATATTACCAGATGTTTACGTTATCACGCTAACCACTTGAGAAATGGTGCTCGATCGTCTTAGCATTGGTATAGGCACTTACACTTGCTTTATTTGATTCGATTTAAAAAACTGTACGCGTAATTATTAATTCCATATGATTTTTGTTTTTCTATTGTGGCGTTTTACTTCGCGCACAATTTCTTGATGTATCGGTGGCTTAAATTTTATCGACTTTAACGTGGTTTTTATCGCTTTTTTACCGCTTTCGTTCGAGAGCATTTTACAGCACGTCTATACACGAGGCTAGTCCTACGCGTCTCCTTTTTGAAGATATTTCACAAATGCCCATCAGTTGGGGTTTAAATAAAAAGTAGACTTTTAAATAATCCCCACTACAAGAAAACCACTTTGTAATTTTCAACAGAGTACCTCGAAACCTTTCTGAATCGGCCTATACGAATGACTGTTAGTTAGCATGTAACAAACTTTTGGGTATTACTGGTTCTTAGAATATACTATAATCAACTTTAGACTAGGAATGAATTTGCATCCTTACTACGCACCCGAAGTCGCTGGGGATGCCATTAGTTTGGTGGCAAACAAACAGTAAATACCAAACAGTAACAAACATCAAGTGCAAATACCTTTTTAACTTTATCGCGACCAGGTCAGTTTGTGGTATTTCAGAGTGACGAAACCATGGTAACTGAAATTCAAAAATTTAGTGTCTATAATAAATCTCCCTCTGAAAACATCAAATTATTTGACGAAAACCGCATCTAAACCGATCTATCTGTTACAAAAATAGATAGTAGGGAAGACATACACGCATTTACCTCCAAACGCATATGATCACCTCACGACTTTATGAAATATATACAGGGTGTCCCATAAGTAATGGATAATCCTGAAAATGGTAATAGGCCAGGCCATAACCCATCAGAATATGATAGCTTGACCTTATTGAAAACCCTACGATTTCCGAGATATGGGCACTTCTTTGAAATTTTCAAAGTTTCTACTCTAGGATTGTATTTTGCAAGTAAGGATTCTTGGTGAGCATTTTAGAACAGTTGTACTTACATGCATACTACTACTATTATATATTATTTCAACTTACTGGATTTTTTATTGTACATTCCACTTTTTCGTCCACTATTTGATATGTTAGACAGTAAACTTATATTAGAATCTCTTCTTACTCCAGACGGTTGTCCAGCTACATATCTGGATACGCTTAAATATTGAGTTCTAGCAGTACCAGCACTGGCTTTGGCTAATGGTTCTAATATGTCTTGGAGGTTGTATTGACTCAGGTTCATTTTAGCGTCTTTATTTTTGTCTGCAGGTGGCACCTTGATTTTACTTCTTGGTCGAAATAAAACATGCAAATAAATATAATAGTATATCGTTAGTTAAATTCTGAATAGGCACAGATGTATAATTATTTTAATTAACGTTTTATGTTCTGATGTTAATAATAACACTAGTAGCGATACAAGGCGAAGAGCATGCCCCCGAAAACGTTGGGTAGCAGTCACCTAAATGAAGAGGATAGGAAAGAATGTTTAAGTTATTTTCGGTCCTGTGACTAACAGGCAGCCGCAACAGATGACGTGATGCTATCAGGAGTACCATATAACAAAAGGAGAGGAATAATTCAAAAAAATAATTCACTAAAAATGATGAAATGAGGATAATTTATTTACAAAAAAATTGTAACATGTTCATAAAGGAACAGTACGAAATGTTCAGTACTTGCAAGTCATTATGTCACAGTTTGCTTACAAATGACTAAAATGTAAAAAATGGCATATTTCGGTTCCCAAATGGCATTAGACTAATCCATTCAGATTTGTATCTAGGAAATTCTCTATAATTCGCTAAAAATATAGTAAGATATTCTCAAAAGTGATGGAAATGAAAACCTAAAAAGTTTATTTCAGTAATATTTTGTTTAATAATATAGGTGCATAACTGTTTTTGTAAATTTGATTCCTTTCGGGAAACAATAAAAGGACAAAAAGAAAGATGAGAGAATGTTACGTTGCGCTACATAAAATGTGTTAGAACTTTTTATTAACAAAACCAAATGACAAAAATGAAAATACAACTTAAATTAGATATTGACGTGCAATTGGTGTATACAGGGTGTTTCGTGAGTGACTGGACATACGCTAGTGAGGGGTACAGAACCCTAAGACGATTTAAGAATGACTTTTATTAGATTTCTAATGTCTCTCGTTTCTGATATACAGCGTGTTTTCTATTTTTTGCCAAAATTTAAATCGGCCGTATTTTTTTAATGGCTGTAGCAAATTGTACCAAATTTAATACATATGTTTTACTAATAGAGGTCTACATAATTCAGTATCGAAAACAAAAAAGTCAGGGCCTGAGCCAATTTTTTAAATTTCGGATCTTACCTAAAAACATCATCCTGTATATTCGAGAATTAACAGCTGAGTTTCACAATAAATCCATTTAAAAATATTTGAGTGACTTTCGATCACAAAAACATCAGTAACTACATGGACGACATTAATTTTGTGAGGAAAGATTTAATTTTACTGTCTGTTTGTTAGAATTTGCTACAACGACAAAAGAATATAAAAATATGTAAATGTCAAGAAAAGAAAAAAAAATTAAATATGTAAAAATGTGACAAACAAAATTTTCATTTATTAGAAAAAATACAAAAGAGTAAAAATTATATGGAAGTGAAATAACTGAGACAATAAAGCTCCTAAATAGTTAGTACAATTAGTTAAAAAGAATTTGATCCAATACAATTACACGAAATTAAAATAACACCTAAAATGTAACGAACAAAAAATAGTTTAAAAAAATGACTGCAACAAATTTTCAAAATGTCTGCCTCCAACCTTAATACACTTTCTTGCGCGTAACTGTAAATTATTTATAGCATTTCTAATCATCCGAGGGTTATTTTTCATTTCAATACATTCCCGTTCTATGCGTTCTCTTAATTCCTGTCTAGTGGTAACTTCGGTAGCATACACTTTTTGCTTTAAATGGTCCCATAAGAAATAATTCACTGGAGTCAAGTCTGTGGACCTCGTAGGCCAGGAAACTGGACCATTGCGACAGATCTACCTCATGGGGTAATAATTGGGGTAATATTGATTTATTGGGGTAATGGTCATCTAAATGTTGCCTCACCTCTCGTAAATAGTGATGACCTACACCATCGTGTTGGTGAACTCCTCTAATATTTATATCTTGTAATAATTCTCGTAATGTATCTCGCAAAAAACTTAAATACATTTCACCATTCAAAGTAGCCTCGAAGAAATGGGGTCCAATTAACTTATTATCTAATAGTCCACACCAAACATTTATAGAAAATTTGTGTTGGGAATTCTTTTGAGATATGCCGTAAGGATTTTCTTCTGCCCATAAGTGTACATTTCTACTGTTATAAATGGTAAACTGAGACTCGTCAGTAAATAAAACTCTTGGATTGTTCTTCTATGATTCAACCCACAACGACAAAACGTTCTTCGGGAAATCTCATCCCTTTCTTCAAGTCTTTGAACAATTTGTAATTGGAAAGGATGCAAATGGTTGTTTTTTTAAAGTTTTCCAAACTCTTACACGAGGGACTCCTAAAGCTGCATTAACTCTTCGTGTACTAATTGAAGGATTTTGATCCACTGTCCCCAGAATTTCATTTATATCTTGTCGAATGGACGTTCACGTCACAAAGGAGATGAAAGAAATTTCCCGTATTGTTTTGCATAATTATGAACAGAAGAAAATGTTGATTTACTGGGAATTCGTCGACTGGGAAACCGTCGACGATATTCTCTAACGGCGGCCCTGGAGTTCCCATTACAAAAACCATAAATGTAACCATAAAGCCAACGTACTCTTCATTAGAATAAGACATGTTAACTTTAAAAAGTAGTTTAAGTGCTGCTTCAAACAAACAAGAACAAAGTTGTTTTTTATTTGTTTGAGTATTGTCTGTGGCAAAAGTTTATCAAGGCTCGCGAGATTTTTTAAATAGATTTATATGGTGTTAATTCTCGAATCATTAAAACTGTGTAAAAACTGACTAAATAGTTCCATTACGTTATTATAATATTTTGAAAATTTGTTGCAGTCATTTTTTTTATTATTTTTTGTTCGTTACATTTTAGGTGCGTTATTTTAATTTCGTGTAATTGTATTGGAACAAATTCTTTTTAACTAATTGTACTAACTATTTAGGAGCTTTACTGTCTCAGTTATTTCACTTCCATATAATTTTTACTCTTTTGTATTTGTTCTAATAAATAACAATTTTGTTTGTTTACATATTTAATTAATTAATTTATTTTTTTTACTTTTCTTGACATTTTAAATCTTTGCCCACAAAATTAATGTCGTCCATGTAGTTACTGATGTTTTTGTCAAAAAATAGAAAACACGCTGTATATCAGAAATGAGGCATTCGATATCTAATAAAGGCCATTCTTAAATCGCCTTAGGGTTCTGTATCCCTCACTAGCGTATGGCCAGTCACTCACGAAACACCCTGTATACTTGTTCTTCAAAAAGCATCTTTAAATTATTATTGACAGATTCGTTGTTATTAAACAGCTGTAATTCTTATAAATTTTTCTTAAATGACTTCATATTACAAGATCCTACCTTGAGCTATTTCAGTAAGAATTTTTTATTACATTACTGATAAATAATGACTGAAATAGCATTACCGTATTTAAAAAAGAAATTACAGCTTTGTCACTGGAAAAAAATATTAAAAATGAGAAATTTAGTGCATTCTTGAAACGCCGATTTGGACTATTTTAAGTCGCCGTCTAGCACCGCTAATATCTCTCTACTCTACTTGTAAGTTGTCATTTTATATCAGATGTTACAGGGTTAGGTGAGTATTGTGTTTACTAGCTAATACATAATACTTAAGGATTACCTCGTGCCAAGTTGTTCAAATAATAAGTTAATGCCCCAAATAAAATATCCTTGTACCTTCTCAAAGAGGAATATAAAAGAAAATTGCGATTTTGGCAAAAGTACAAAAGATAGTACTTATGACTAGGAACACTAAAATTGAATATTTCTTTTTGTATCAGTAAGTAGTGTATTCTAAAAAACGGCTGATATTTTTGAAGCTCTCTTGAAAATTGTACTCCTCTTTCATGCCTACTCTTCTACTTTGTAGTTATGAAAATTTGGCCAATTATCTTTTCCAGTTGACGCTAGCCACATTGGGCAAGACTGCGTTAGGGTCTACCACCACTGTAGGTGATTTGCCCAAGAAATTAAATCCAACGATATATACTGGGTGAGTCACGAATTGCGCTCGTCCCGATATTTTCTAAAATATTTGGAATAGAAAATTGAAATTTGGTGGCCTTATTACACGACTAAAATGCCATCTTTTCAATAAAAACTCAAGTTTGGTGCACATCCGGTTTGACCGGAAATACCCACAACTTTCGATTTTTAAATGGAACACCCTATATATTTTTTCTTTTGGAATCTAGAGGAAATTTTGAATACAATACATCCATTTTGGTCACTTTTTGATAAACATTAAAAATATTATTAAAAAATCTATTTCTGAATCCAGAGTGCTGTGGTGCCCAAAACATATTTTAGTTTGTGTGCTACGTTACTATAAAAAAAATAAAAAGAGCAATATGATTGCATTACTTAATTCTCTAGAGGCGTTTAAAATTTTTAAATGTGTTTTTACCCACTAACTCGGTTTTTTTAAATGGGAATTTAATCGTTCACCAACATTTTTAAATACTTCATTTTCATACGAATCTAATGATACCAAAATTTTGAAAATCCGCTCAGAGATATTTGAGATTTCAGCCAAAATACAATGCAACCAAGCTTTTAGAAACATGCGGCTAATAGATAATAGATTAGTGGGGTTTGGAAACTAAAATGGCACATTTCTGTGTAAATCTGGTAACCTAATAACATTGGAAAAATCATAGTAGCCATTGAATGTAATAAAACAATATCAGCTGTCAGACAGACTCGTGTACTTATAGGCAATCTTGAGCTATCAAACATTTAATAATTGTGAGCGCAAAGAAGGTTACAATTAAGTTTAGCATAGGTATGTGGAGGTAAACACAATTACATCCACAAGGACATTTGCAATAGACATCAGTTCGGTTTTCAGAGTTTTATTTAAATGAACATAAATATCGGGCCTATAAATAAATAAAAATCAATTCCGTTTGAACAATTAAACTTAAACTAGGTAACAGTAGGTATCTTTAAAATAATTAATATAATTAAACCATAAATTGACATTTATCGATATTGTTCAAAATGTCAACCATTTTTTTCTATACACAATTCGGCTCTGCGTACGGGGTTATTTCATTAAGAGCCTGTACAACTTTATTTTGCAGCTCTCCACGGGTATTTGAAGAAGTTTTATAAACTTTATTTTTGAGAGTGCCCCATACATAATAGTCGAGGGGTGTTAAGTCAGGTGACCTAGGAGGCCACCTGATATGACCTTGATTTGCGATAAGGCGTTCACCATGCAAGTTGTTTAAATATTCCATCAGTCTCCTGGAATTATGTGGGGAAGCACCATCTTGTTAGAAAAACAGATTTTGCAAATAGGCAAGGGGAAGTAAGTCAAGAAATTCTGCTGTCTGGTTTTGTAAAAAGAATAAAAAATATCGTTCGCCAGTAAGTGTTCCATAAAAAATTATGGGTCCAATTATTCGATCTCCAAATACTCCAAGCCAACAGTTAAACCCAAATCTTTCCTAAATATTCCTCCGCCCTACCAACCTTGGATTTTCTTGAGCCCAGTACCTAGTATTATTTCTGTTAAACATACCTTGGTTCGTAAATCTACTTTCATCTGAATATAAAATATGAAAAGGAAAACCTGGGTTTTGTTGTACTGCATTTAAGAACCAGTTGCAATATACTAGCCTCCTGTCGTTATCATCTCCATAAAGATGTTGGTGTATTTGGTATTTATAAGACCGAAACTTATGTTTCTTTAAAATTCTGCAAACCGAAGACTGACTAATGTCGCATTCCACTGACAATTCCCTTGTTGATGTTGTTGGGTGTACCATCACAAATCCTAATACATCAATTTCTTTGTCCTCACTTACAATAAATGTTTGATGGTCATCTTGTTGATTGGGTTCGTTTCTTAATTCTTGTTCCACTCTGGCAAACAAGTGTCTGCTTGGATGACGTCTGTTGGGATATCGTTGCTGATACAGTTCTGCAGCTGCAGTTGAATTTTTGAGACGCTTTCCATATATCAGTAACATATCGACCTTTTCATTTCTACTAAAATTATTCATTTTCTTTAATTTTTACTCAAAGAGATTTCCGCAACGCTTTATTTTGTATCTGTCTGACAGCTGATATTGTTTTATTACATTCAATGGCTACTATGATTTTTCCAATGTTATTAGGTTACCAGATTTACACAGAAATGTGCCATTTTAGTTTCCAAAGCCCACTAATCTATTATCTATTAGCCGTATGTTTCTAAAAGCTTGGTTGCATTGTATTTTGGCTGAAATCTCAAATATTTCTGAGCGGATTTTCAAAATTTTGGTATCATTAGATTCGTATGAAAATGAGGTATTTAAAAATGTTGGTGAACGATTAAATTCCTATTTAAAAAAACCGAGTTAGTGGGTAAAAATCACATTTAAAAATTTTTAACGCCTCTAGAGAATTAAGTAATGCAATCATATTGCTCTTTTTATTTTTATAGTAACGTAGCACACAAACTAAAATATATTTTGGGCACCACAGCACTCTGGATTCAGAAATAGATTTTTTAATAAAATTTTTAATGTTTATCAAAAAGTGACCAAAATGGATGTATTGCATTCAAAATTTCCTCTAGATTCCAAAAACGTAAAAATATATAGGGTGTTCCATTTAAAAATCGAAAGTTGTGGGCATTTCCGGTCAAACCGGATGTGCACCAAACTTGATTTTTTTATCGAAAAGATGGCATTTTAGTCGTGCAATAAGGCCTCCGAATTTCAATTTTCTGTTCCAAATATTTTAGGAAATATCGGGGCGAGCGCAATTCGTGACTCACCCGGTATACTGTTATGTAGCTTAGTGAACGAGTAAATAAGATCGAAATCTTTTCATTTCGCCAAGTCATCTTAAAAAGTACTTGAAAACAAAGCTTTTTTCAAACTTTTTCGTGAACTATAAAAGATAAGGAGACGAAATCAACGGGATATCTTTTGGAATGTTTAGTACTTTATTATATATTTTTTCCATGTTAAATCAACAATAAATACAATTTTTAAAATACAAAAAAAAATGTGTTCGCAATTTTCAGATAGTTATATAAGAATGATCGCTTTTGAACTACTCTCAAAAAAGAGCTGGTGAATACTTCATTTATTCCTTAAAATTAGATTCCAACCAAACTGGTGAAACATACTGAAAGAAAAGCATGTATTTGGTGGAGCCCTTATTTTTACCATTAATACTATAATCATTTGTTTCAATTTCTTTTTTAATTCTATAATAACCCTAATCAGGCCGTCAAAAGAAAATCGGGGCCCGGGGGACCAATCTTCAATACAAATTGTGAAGAGAGAGGTGGCATAATAATAAACTATCTCTAAAAATTTCGAAGAGCGGGGAGGAGTATTCCTCTTAGGATTGAATATTTATCTTGATCGAAGATTTGAAGAGCGAGAGGGTAATATTATTCCTTATACTTGAATATTTATCACGGTAAAAATTTTAAAGAGCAGAGGGGGAGAATATTCCTTCGCCTAACAATTTCATATTTATCTCATTATAGACAATACAAATCATTCGGAACTCGTTATCATTTGCATCACACTAATCATTCAAAAGTATACCTCTCTCGTTTTACCTCTCCAAATTCGAGTAAAACCCGGGCCTCCCCAAAAACCACCGGGCCCGGGGGGCAACACCCTTAACCCCCCCCCCCCCCTCTCGACCGGCCTGACCCTAATACTATTTATTATCTGTTACTGTGGCATGCGACATGATCTAACTTGTTCGCCGCGTGACGATCTGGAGACATAAAGCATGAATCTTGTGCATGAATCCATTCTCGGTTAGGAGCCACAAGATGCATCGGTATGAGCAATGTGAGCATGGAGAGGGAGAAACCAATTGAATCGTGTTTAGTCAAGGTATGTGAGTATGTGTGAGATTTGACAGTAGGAAAGGGTTAATTTGCTTGCCGAGGTGTTAGTGCAAGGACTTGATGGACGACGACACGTTCTTTTTGTGGTTTTTGCGTTAAAAATATCGATCTTTAAGAATTGTAAGGGGGTCTTATAGAAATTGAGTGGCCGTAAAAAAGTTATTTTAACTTGCTAAATTATATAAAACAAACAAATTGTTATTAACGTTTTATGCTCTAAATGTAGACTTATTCAGTTAAAATAACTTTTTTTACGGCCACTCAATTTCTTCTGGACCCTCTTACAATTTTTAGAGTTCCACATTTTTAACGCAAAAACACGTCTACAAGCAAACTAACGCTTTCCTACTACCAAATCTCACACATACTTTGACTAATCACGATTCAATTGGTTGCTCACACCGATACGTCTTGTGGCTCCAAACCGGGAACGGGTTATAACACGCACAAAATTCAAGCTTTAATTGGTTTATGTG
This sequence comes from Stenurella melanura, assembly GCA_963583905.1. Classification (NCBI taxonomy): domain Eukaryota; kingdom Metazoa; phylum Arthropoda; class Insecta; order Coleoptera; family Cerambycidae; genus Stenurella; species Stenurella melanura. The sequence continues at coordinate 19,066,934 of OY757309.1, forward strand.
AATGTCTCCAGACCGTCACGCGGCGAACATGTGAGATCTTGTCGCATGCCACAGTCACAGATAATAAATAGTATTAGGGTTATCATATAAGTAAATTGAAATAAACCATTGTAGTTGTAATAGTAAAAATAAAATATGGGTACCACCAAATATATGTTTGTTTTTCTCACCAGTTGGATTGAAATCTGATTTTGAGGAATAAAAGAAGTATTGACCAGCTCTTTTTGAGGGTAAACCGAAAGCGGTCATTCTTAAATAACTATCTGAAAATAGCAAAATAATATTTTTTTGTGTTTTAAAAATAGTATTTATTGTTAATTTAAACTGGGAAAAATTTATAATAACGTACTAAACATTCCAAAAGATATCCCCTTAATTCCGTCTCCTGATTTATTATAGTTCACGAGAAAAAAAAGTTTGAAAAAAACTTTCTTTTCATGTATTGTTTCTAACTAGAAAACGCTGCGCGTTTCCTAGTTCCTACCGGAGGGGTTTGATTTCTCCGCAATCAATTCGATTGGAGCTTGGATCAATGTAGAAAGCTTCAGTTTCCAGTTGTTGAGTTTTCAGTATTTTTTAGTTTTAATTACAGATTCGTCATCAAAGACCCGATATACTTCCTGGTACCGATTCTGTCAGATCGGACCATAAATGACAAATTTTGCCCACCATTTTGGCGCTGTAATGTTGAAATTTGCAATTCCGATATCGTATTCGTTATCAGCTTCTTCAATAACATCCCCCCCATACCAAATTTCAGCGGAGTTGGTCAACAAATAAGGAAGGCAACGACTTTCAGTTGAATTGGAGGATAAATAATGATCCACCTTATTGATGCCGTTATTTTGATTTTTTGACTCTTATATCTGTAATTTGCGACCTCGATCAGACATAGATTTTTCAGTTTTTAGTTTTTCTGGCTTTCTTTTCAATTTTCAGTTTTTCGTTTTTTCGATTTTCATTTCCGTTATTTAATTTTTTCACCTTTTCTTTTATGATTTTTTCACTTTTTCAGTTTTAATATTTTCTGTTTTTAGATTTTCAGTTTTCAATTTTTAATTTTTCAGTTTTCTGCGTTTCAGTTTTTTAGTTTTTCCATTTTCAGTTTTTCGATTTTTCAGTTTTGTAGTTTTTCTGTTTTTCAGTTTTTCGTTTTTATTTCTTCACTTTTTCGTTTTTTAGTTGACCATTTTTTCAGGCTCGTCGTCAGCGACCTTGAGAATCCCCACATGCCGAATCTAAGCAGAGTTGGATGATAAACGATAAAGATCGTCCGTCATTTTGAATTTTGCGATTCCGACGTCATCCTCGTGATCGGCGACGTCGATAGCCCCCCGTAGAAATTTTCAGCGAAATCGCACGGCAAATAAGAAAATTTAATTGAAATCAATTTTCGGTAAATTGTTCACACACCCTGTATATGATGCAATTATTAATTTTCTTAAACGTTCGTAATGATAGAATTAAATGTCAACACTGCATATATAACCTATAAAATTAAAGTGACTTACGTAATGTCAAATATCTAATAACCTATAAAATTTAGCGCTTTGACTTGCCTGTCGGAAATAACAAACTGTAAATGCCACATTAAAATAAAATTACTTACAGCCGTATTCACCAATGCTAGTTAAGTAGATAACGGTTCGTTAAATTGCTAACGGATAGTTAAATTAGTCTCTATGTATTCATCAACCCTAGTTAGCGCTAACGTGTCTATAAATGATTCGCTAACTTGACTGACGAATATCGGGTAGGCAACTAATTTAACGGCTCGTTAACATTTTGAGGTTGAGGTTATGTTATTTGTTGACAATTGTGAAGTGAAGCTACAATTTGATTTGGAATAATTTGGATATATTTATTTGTTAATGAATAGTAAAGCGTATCACAACAGTGCACATACCTAGGTAATTTAATAAGTGCCTGCATCTATTAATTTATGTGTAATAATAAATAATCAATTAATTATTTTCTTATTTTCTACAATATTGAGCAAATTTTGTTTCTCACGTTCGGTAAAAATGTTTGATCTACTTTTCTTTGAATCCATGTCTTCAAACAAAACTACCGATACCAATACAAGAGCAAATATAATAAACAAATTGATGACATTGACATTCCATTTCCATTCGAGCGTATGCGCTACTACCCGTCAGGAAAACATTCAAAATTCATATTTAAATAACCGTTTGTTAAATATTCTAATATTTCATTTGGTGAATACATAATAGCACTAACGGTCATTTAAAATTTAACTGTTACTAAATGAGTTGTTAAGCACATCTTGGTGAATGCGGCTGTAAAACTTCAAATATAAAATAACTGAATAAAATTGACTATGTAATCTTTAATTGCAAACATCTAAAAAATGTCTACTAAAATAACTAAACAACAAATTTAAAATGTTTAGAAATAAATGCCGTCGGATGTTCAGATGACGATTTACTTAGATTTTTCCGAATTGTCCGAAAGAGAAATAAACAAACCCATAAACGCATTTTTTCGCTCCGTTTTCAACGTAATCGGACGATAAATAAGGAAATTTAATTTAAACCAATTTCCGGTAAATTGTTCACACACCCTGTATATGATGAAATTATTAATTTTCTTAAACGTTGGTAATTCGTAATGACAGAATTAAATGTCAACACTACCTATAACCTATAAACTTAAACTAACTGAGTGTCAAATATTTAATAACCTCTGACGTGTCTGTCGCAAAGTGTAAGTGTCACGTTAAAATAAAATGAGTTATACTTTTCAAATACAAAATAACTAAAATTTGTTATGTAATTTCGGTAAATTGTTCGCAGACCCCGTATACCATGAAACTAATTTCTCTACAATTTTAATTGTGACGTCATGACTGCCGGGATGGGCCTCCACTTTGACCTCTCGCGGCTTGCTTATTTCTGGAGCGGGACGAAAATAAAGAGAACGACTTTTAGATCGTTTAATTGTATACGATTTCGTTGGAGTCGTAGTATTCCGTCCTAGGAGCCACCGTTTAGAAGTTATGAAGGTTTGAAGGGAATTATGTCCCATTCTCCGCCCTACACCGCCGCATATTTCGGCAGATATTTCCGAAACGAAGATCCGCGGGAAAATGCCGGTGGAACCGGATGATCGCTCACGAAATGAACTCGTCCTTGGAGATTTTTTATTTTTGAGCTAACTTCAACGGTTTCCGAGATATAGGCGGAAAACCGCAAAAATAAAAGGCGCTCTTAGAAGACGAAAATAGTTCGAAAACGTGCGATCTTAAAACGTTCATATTTTTCGAAACACACCTTCGGAGGGATCGTACGGCGTTGCGACGGAAAGAAGAAGGGTTCTAGCAAATCCGCATCGTAAATTGCGAGGCGGAAATCGAAAATTGGGTACCACAGGAGCGAACGAAAACCGGAATTTTTAGACCTTTTAATAGAGTATTTGATATTTTAACAAAATTAGTAGACGGACGTCGAGTATATATCGGAGCATCGCGAATAATTTTGAGGGTCGTAAAAGCACACCTAGAAAGAGATCAAATTTAATCGATTAATAGGAAGTTATTCCTCTAGTAATTAGCATCCCCACATATAAGGCGCAACGGCGGCTGTTGTCCCGCTTCGATCCGTACCGGGCGCGTGCCGTGAAAAGGCCCGTCTAAAAAGCCTTTATCTAGTTCAGATCGCGAAGAGGAGGGGGCTCGCACCGTTTGGATTTTATTATATATGGATGGATGGATAACTCGGAGAAATGTAAAGATTTTGAGAAAATACCTACATATTTTATTTACTCCTTCACTAAGTTACATAACAGCATACATATCGTTGGATTTGATATCTTGGGCAAATCACCTATGGCAATGATGGTAGACCTTTTGAAGTTTTAGTTATGACTAACAGCCTCGTTTGAGTTTGTGCAAATTGCTTACTACCCGCATTCAAGAATTATCTTGGATATGACACACATATTTTTGTCGTCTTTATTTTAAATTTTCTAATTAAGAAGTAAATCTAGTACATACCCTAATATATCAGCAAAATCGTCTTCATATTCAAAACTATTTCCCAGACCCCATGTAATTTTCTTATTTGGTACAGTCCTACTGTGATTATTCATATTATTAACTACTGGTAAATATTTACTACTATAGTCCGATTGACCAAAACTATACACTATTGGTGCAGGTTGTTGTTGAGGCTTCTCAGGTGTTTTCATTGGCTTTATTAAAGACTGAATGTTAATTTGCACTGATGGTTGTAACGGTTGCACTGAATTGTTTTGGTTCAATTGCTTCAAGAGAGATCGTCCATTTGCTTGCAACTGTAGTGACTGTTGAGTGGAGTATATCTGGTTTTCGTCTGAGGTCACTTGAGTCGGAATTTTTTGAAATATTCCATTAGCATGCGATTGCAATGCACTGTTCAAATGTATTTGGCGATTCGTTTGAAGAGCGCTGTATTGTTGCCCAACCTAAAGGATAATAAAAATATTAGAAAAAATATTAATCCAGTCGGTAAAGTAAAAAATACACCAGAAATGTTATCTGAGATTTTCCTTCCGTAACTGTTAGTGCGAGGATTAAACATCACAAAACCACAAAAACCAGTTCTGGGGGTGCTGTGCAACACCCAAAAAAAAACCACCCATTTGGTGAAAAAAGCCTTATTTTACTGATGACTTGTTAACCGTTGAAGATATAAAAAAGAAAGCTTGACTAAATGCCTAAAAATAAGTCCTCTTGTAATTTTCTTGTATACGCCATAGTTTGCAAGAAAATCGACATTGACAAATATTGCAAAATTTGTGTTTTTAATACACACGAATATTCGTTTATTTGAAATTTTTTGCGCGCGGCATATAGAACAAATTAAATTGCTCGAAAATCAAACAAGTTAGGAAGACAAATCTAAATGGGTTTTAAAGGGGAATAAAATACTCTGTGTTGCCATTTTTGAGGGCTATTGATATTTATCAGTATATAAACATAACAATATAATATAGTTATCTCTTTATTTTCTGTGTATCTAACTATTCACAGCCCCATAAAAAATAACTGACCATAATATAAATTATAAATGCATTATCTTTTAGTTCAAGGTAGTACTTCAATGCAGAAAAAGTTAGGAATAAAAGTATTCACATTTACAAATTTAGCAGCATGTTAGTTGTTAGCCAAAAAAAAAAATCAAAAAAAGACTGCATATTCAATTATTTATGCAACATATTCTTTATAGGATTTTGCAAACAGTGAAAAGAAAAACTATCTATGAGAACTAAAGGAAAAACTATATGTAAAAATATTAATGAAATCTTTACATTCTTTCGATAACCTGACTTCTGGTTATGCTAACAAGCAAAAATTCTTATTTGCCATTCTCATTTTAACACTAGCATCCAACATAGTCCCCTAATTAATTTATTTACCTACCTTGTCTTTAAAAATTTTTTCATTCTAATGAATTATTTGATGACATTTTTTTTAATATATTTTTTTACTGTTAAATGATTAGGAACAATAGTTATATGATATATAAATTCAAAAAAACATTTTGGAGCTAAATTTTCAAGATGTTTGGGTCTTTTTTTTATTTTCAAAAAACAGTAAAAATTTGGCCGAAATTTGGCTAACTTCAATATGCTGGTAAATTTGTAAATGTGAATATTTTTATTCCTAACTTTTCTGCATTGAAGTAAGTACTACCCTGAACTAAAAGATAATGCATTTAAAACTTATATTGAAGTCAGCTATTTTTATGGGCCTGTGAATAGTTAAAAGTGCAAAAAATCAAGAGGTAACTATATAATATTGTTATTTTTATACGCTAATAAATATCAACAGCCCTCAAAAATGGCAACACAAGAGAGCATTTCATATCCTCTTTAAAACCCATTTTGATTTATATTCCTAGTTTGTTTGGTTTTCGAACAATTCAATTTTTTCTATAGGCCGCGCGCAAACAATTTCAAATATACGAAAATTCGCGAGCATTAAAAATACAAATTTTGCAATTTCTGCCAATATCGATTTTCTCGAAAACCATGGCATATACAAGAAAATTACAAGAGGGACTTTTTTTTAAGCGATTAGTCAGCTTTCTTTTTTATGATGATCATGTTTCTTATATCTTCAATGGTTAACGAGTTATCAGTAAAATAAGGCCTTTTTCACCGAAGGGGTTGCTTTTTGGGGAGGTGGCGCGGTACCCACAGAACTGATTTTTGTGATTTTGTGATGTGTAATCTCTCCACTAACAGTTACTGAAGGAAAATTTTAGATAACATTTTTTGGTATGAAAATCTTTATAATTATTGGACTGTATCCCTATAATTTATTTTAATTTCTTACCAACGGCATACAATTAGGTGTTTTCACTATGTGCAAATTTCCTTTTTTGATATTATTAAAATGAAGTACTTGTTATACCAAAGCACTTGTTGGTATTTAAATACCATTCTGTCGTACATCAAATTAAAATTTCAACAAATAAATAACATAAAGTTTTAATAATTGAACGAGTAGGCAAAACACGCTATGATTGGCAGTGACGTCATCGGTTTTATTAATGACTTAAATCGCTTTTAAATAGTGGCAGACACAACATTTTATTCGCTTCATTTTCGTTTTACATGTGATTAAATAAGTAATGTCTAATACGGGATTTGTAAAAGCTACTTCTGGAAATTTACCTGCTGTAAAAGTGTTTTGGTGCTGTCGCTAAAACTCTTCCAGGTACGTTTTTGGATGTATCTTTGCCTCTTGGCACAAAACGCTACTTAGTTTTCATTATAGAATGGTAAGACTTTACAAAATAGCGTGTTAATAATGCACAATGACATTTGTCTACTGACAATGCAACTGATGACGTCATAAGTGCGCAAGGAAAAGCTATAGTAATTTGGGCTGTAAAAGTTCAATTCAAAATTAAAAAGGCTTATTTTAAGTTACTACTCGACTGATTGTGAAAATTCAAGTGTTTTTAACCGAAATTTAGTATTTTCTTCAAACTCAAAAAAAAAAACTAAAATTTGTGGAAACACCTGGTTGTAAGAAGGTGAAGTATTGAACTCTTTTGATGTTCGTTCTTTGTTTTCAATTGTATCAATTTCACAAACCTGAGATACCTTAGAGGTTTACTGGAATTAACAATAATCAAAATGTAATTAAGTAGTATATTGACTTTACTAAACTTTACATGGAGCAAAATTGTTTCCAATCCAATAATACGTTCTTCGAGCAACATGAAGAAATTGCAATGGATAACTTCTTGTCACCTTTTATTGCTAAGCTACTCACAAGTAGGTTCAAAACAGAGATCGGGGAGAAATTCGAGTACATCGCTAGGGTATGGTTGAGATATGTGAATTATATATTCGCAATATTCGATACAAAGGTTACTGATGTAGACAATTTGTTTGGGAAAGAGGCTGCAAAAACTTTTCAGCAACCCAAAGGATAAAACTGAATCTAGCCAAATGTCCGGAATTTACCAAATTTACAGATTGTAATTTGAAGTATGTTGGACAAAAAGAAAAATCCAGTTATAACAAGATTTAAAGAACATATGACCCAAATCAAATATGGAAGAACAATGTAATGTAAAAATAGTATGTATGTATAGTGACAAAGGACCGATTTCAAATAGTCCTCTTTATTAGTTTTTATCACGGTTCTGGTGACGGTATACTTGTATACTGGTTGAACCATGACAGAGTTTTAGGTAGAAATGATAGAATTAGTTGAATTCCTTTAACAATGATAATATTTTTGTATAAATATAGGCATGTCCTTAATTGTACATTAAATTTAACCATCTCCCAATGACACTAATCTGCAATTTAGTACAGTAAGAGCTGTGATGGTATTACCTAGCGATGAGAATTTGTGATTACATGTTATTACAATATTAGTATATTGATACCTGGAAAAATTGATGTTTTAAAGCTGACTGGGCAGATGGCCTATGAGCTGGGTTCCATTCTAAAAGGTCGTCCATTAAATTAATAGCACTATAACTGGCTTGAGGTACTACGTCACTAAGGGGGGTTTTGGCAAAATATGGAAATTTAAATCCTACTGCACCAGCTAATTGATAAGATTCTGGCCATTTTTTCTAAAAAAAGAGGTTGTAAGAAAACGACTCTTACTGGGAAACCAATGTTACCTTATCCGGCGTTCCTAAAATGGCACAAATTTTATACAGTTGGTCAGTTTCAGTTGTCCCAGGAAATAGAGGTCTGTATGTATAGATTTCTGCAGCTATGCATCCCACTGCCCAAAGATCAATGGGACTACTATAAGTCGTTGAATGTAATAAGACTTCCGGGGCTCTGTACCATCTGGTAGAAACATAATCAGTGTAAGGTGGCCTAGACCTTATCTCTCTTACCAACCCAAAATCGGCTATTTTTACTAAGTCCGGCCCCGAACACAATATATTTTCAGGTTTAAGGTCTCTGTGGAAAAAGCCATGACGATGTATAAAAGCTAAACCTTGCAATATCTGAAAGTGAAAAAAACATGTAATATACACAATGACAAATAATATACATAATAACAAATTATATAAACTATATAAAAATAAATGAGATGGAAAAAACGCAGCTCTAACGTCTCCATGGCCTAACTTGTTGAAAAGTAAACTTTAACATTTTTTTCCAACGGGACCTTATTCTTTGAAGTGTTAAGAATACACCATAATTTTTTAATTGATATTTAATAGTATAAAAAAATATTTTATGTGATGTAAGTACTCTGTTTTGAGGCGGCACGCGCATCCTGCAGGGGTGACGAGTCCTATTTTCAGCGTTAAATTAAAATTATAAATAATGGAGATAGAGTTCCGGGAGTTGGGACTTTTTATTGGAAATTTCCTCCTCTTTAAAAATCTTTTTTCCGATTTCCATTATCGCTTATAGTTTTTGAGTTATAAGCAAAAAACTAAATGCCATTTTCTTTCATTTTAATTTATTTATAATTTTTGCAATTTTTTATGTGGTAGGTAATAAAACATTTTAATATATTTTTCTAGACGTCATTCCGAATCCAATGAGCTATCGCTCATATTTTTAGGAACTATTTCAAAAATTAACCTTTTTGAACTTGTGAATTGGACTAATAAGCCTCCTAACTCCCGGATTATAACATTTAAACTGTTCAAATTTTACAATTTTTTTTAGAGGTATGAAATAATTTCTTAAATTAAACTAGTTCTGGTGCTTAGTTTTAACTATTCTATTTAACAGCGATCTTACTTTGTGGAAAACCTATCCATTTCTTCACAACATTCATACTTATTACGATTGGTTTTTAATAAAGAATCGTTAAACTGAGTAAACCGTACTCATCCTCAAATATAATCACTTTTAATTCAGGCTTTTCCGCTTTTACCGATATGGAAATCATTTATAACTTATAATTAACTTGAATATCTTAATAAATTATTCACAAAATCAATACCAAGAGTTTCCAGTATTTAATGAAATTAATATTTTCTTCGCTTTAGTTCGTGACCGACCTACTTGTTTTCGAAAATGATATGGAATAAATAAGAATATCTTTATTTAATTTAAATAGGTTAGACGTTATCGTTTTAATTTACTAAGCGATAGGTAAACAAAATATTCATTTATCAAGTTTTAAACATGAAGCAAGAATATTGAATTTACTGTACAATTTTTTTCATGCATATTTACTACCAATGATTTATTGTCGTAAAATAACTTATTCATTGTCAGGAAAGTCAGTAACAATATATTGTACTATTATTAGCATTTGATAATTCGAACAAATACCTAAGTAAATACATTAATATGTTTGAATATATATTTTGAATATTTATAGAATTTGCGGTACCGTAATATCAAATCACTTTATGTTTATGTTCCATCTTGCATAGGTGGATTAGATTCGAATGTTTGTGTTTTGTGTTGATTATGCTTTCGCGGCCGCCCTCACATTTGGCCGCCCTTGTTCAATGAACACCTCGCATCTCCGGTTGGTGCGACCCTATTTGCAGATGTGCCTTCACTTTTAAATTGAAAATTTACAGGGTTCGCCAATATATATCCGCCGATATATTATATTATGATATCTATTATTTATTTAAATCATATCTATATTTTCTTGCCTTGATATGGTAATACCAATGTAGCAAACATCTCCAGTAGTATCAATGCTGTTACTACCATTAGCGTACCATTTAAGGACGTTCAGATTAAGATGAAATTTTCCAGTTAGCTTGATGGAAAAAATAAACTAATAATAATATGGAGTTTCTTGTTTATTGCATTTTTATCAATTGTATGATTTTTCTATGTAGTTTTTTAAAAGAATAGTATTTTATTTCTGTTTATTAAATGAAGTTTTGGCTTGTTATTATATCAGATTTTCGATGTACCAGGTGATTTTTTGAAAACTGGGAGAACCGTTAAAGATTTTTTTTTTGCAGTAAACGGCATTTTGTTGAATGTCAAGGGGACACATTTTTACGAGGAAAAGTGTGATCCAAAAGTCACCCCTTCACCCCCAGCCACCCCAAGTTTATAATTTCAAATGACACCCCTAATTTTTTTCATCGATTTCTAATAGCAGAATTTTTTTGGAATTCAACCGTAAAAACAGTGTGACCTTGAAGAGGAAAATTGTTAAGAGAAATGCTAAAAACTGAATTTTTACAAAAAAGTGATGAAAGCTATAAGGGTCTGAGTTAAGTGTCGTCATGAATAGACGTGTTTTTTAAGATGCTCTCTAAAAAACGGTAAGAAAGTGGTAGAAATCCCATTAAACTCGAAAAAATTTCAGCCACTAGTAAATTAAGAAATTCTGCTTGAAATGAAGCACCTCAATAGAAAAACAGAGTTCATATGGAATTAATAATTACAAGTTTTTCTAATAATATTAAATCAAATAAAGGAAACAAGCTCAAGTGAAGTGCAGTGTCCCTACCTACGTACACCCTAGACGACCCAAATGGTTCATGGGCAATAAATAATAGACCATTTTAGGATGACGTCACGATAAGTCGGTTATTATACCTGAGGGGCAACCAAACTTTTTATTCCATTATAAGCAATAGAAGTAATCAAAGTTTTGCACGTGAAAGAAAAATAAAATGCCATCGTTTTGTGCGGTAGTAAAGTGTTCAAACAGGGCAGAAAGAGACCAAGTGCGATTTTTTAGAATTCCTGCTGTTTTAAAAGGTCGAGGTGAAAAATTTGAGGCGTTATCAAAAGAACGGCGAGAATGTTGGGTTAGGTCTTTGAAACGAGGTGATTTAAGTGAAACCTTTCTTAAAAACGCTCAAATTTGTTCAAATCACTTTCTGACAGGTGAGTTATTTTGTAAACTATATATTACATGCTAAAATATGTGCCACAAAACCATTAAATATACTTGAATCGTAGTGTGGTCTTTAGCAAGTTACCTACAATTTAACGTGACATTTCTGATCTATGATTTAATGTTTTTTTTAGGGGAGCCCGCACAACTTGATGATAAAGATAATCCTGACTGGATTCCTACTCAAATCACTTTCTGGCAGAGCCTATTTTGACTACCTATACGGTACCTACATAAACATAATTAACATTTTATCACTGAAACCTAGCATTTTATTATTTAAATGTAAAACTTACCTTGCCCATAACAATGAATGCATTTGAGTTTATCTTTCTTGCACAAACCCCTTGTACAAATCCAGCCTCATAATATTTATATGCTTGCAAGGATTTGTAAGCTTTTAACTGCTGGCCTGTGTAGAAGCTGTGAGTCAACACTAAATAATTTACCATATCAATTACAGATACACGAGGTAAAATAGACAAATCTGCAGAAATGTCTCCAGTTTCCATTCTAAGGGTGTATGGGTCAATATTGTCTATTATTTCTATTTTCTTATCATACCGACACTTTACATCACCCATAAGGGTTAAATAATATTCACTGCGTAACATTATTACAAAAACACACAAAGTTTCTCAAGAAAAACTAGAAAAAAATATATAAAACCACGCAAACTGCTTCAATCAGAATGATAAACAATGAAAGAATGAAGGTTTGGTTGCCCCTCAGGCAATATGGCCGACCTGTCAAAACCACGTGACCTAAAATGGTCTATAGCATAGTCAGTGTCAAAATGAGGCACATATGTTTACAAAGCAATATAGCTGTGTTGTGATCTAAAGTTATTGTATACAGTGGAAAGTTCTTAAATGGGACAATATTAACTCAACCGAAGAAAGAAGAGGAAAGGAAATAAAATAAAACAGCAATCACAAGACGCTGCAGAAAGACAGATAAGCTATTATTTACTTATTTTTATCTTTACTTGATATTATTCTATTCCATCTTTCTATCTGATCTTTACCATCTTAATTTTTATCAGCTCGATTTATTGATTCAAAACATAATATTTTATTATTAATTTGGAAGACGGAAATTGAAACCGATTGTCTCAAAGAAGCGGCAATTGAAAAGATATTAAACATAATATATAGGTAATAAACATAATATATAGGTGATGAAATGGAAAAACTGCCCAAAATTGAAACCGATTGTTTCAAGAAAACGACATACAGGGTGAGCAAACTATCCCTTCGGACCTTTTTGCTCATCCTTTTTCGCGGAAAAAATAATAATAATGGTGATAATAATAATAATTTTACCGCGAGATAGGGCCTTCCCCAGCAACTCCACCGTAGATGGTTATTTACTTGTGGAGCGGTTAATAAATAAAAAAAAGAAAGGGAAAAAAGGAAGAAACAAAATACAAAAATAAAATAAAAATGAAAGCTGCCAGATTCAGAGACACAAGAAGCAGGAAACTTAGAAGAAGAAAAATAAGGAGATGGCGATAGATGGAAACTTAAAAGCAGCATGGAAACTGAAAAGAAGCATCTCGCAAACAACTGCACCACACCCCAGCCGATGATGACAAATGGAAACTTATTAGAAGCATGGAAACTTAAAAAAGGCATATCTCAAACACCTACAATTCCCATCCTATATTCCCACCCCATGCGTCATGCGGCTCTCGCTGCTGACAACAAGCATGTCCAATGTCCAACCCGGCGTATGCAGCTGGTCCGGCGGTATATAAAACATCCGAGATTTGGTTCCAGCACGCGGTTTGGCCGTCCGCTGGGCGTATTCGACGGACGACCGGGCTGCGTGTTGGAACGAACCTCCATGGATGCCCGGAATTGGCAGCAATGACCACCATACGCTGGCAAATCAATCAATCAATCAATTTGCGGTACCGTAATATCAAATCACACAATACAACAAGCTAACCGTTATACTCTTCGCCGATTTACTGCACTTTTTATATAATTGTTGCACATTCTATAGGACACTCTTCGCAGTTTTTTTGTAAATAATATTAGTTTTAGACATTTTTAGTTTAATTACAAAACAAAAACATTATGTAAACAAATTCTTTTTGATTTCAAAAAAATTATAATTTTTTTATTTATCGATCGATTTTGCTCAAAAACAATAGGGTTCTTCCTCCAGCTAATACTAACTCAGTGTCCAAATTTCAATACAATCGGACTTTTCGTTATTATTATTATTATTATCGCGCGAGCAGAATTGTGGAATCCGCAGCACTCAGGCCTGTCGGCCCATTGTGCATTCACGTCATGTGGGATCTTCTAGAACAGACCAGTACTCTCCACAAAGGATAGCAGTCTATTCCATGGTTGATCCCGTAACTCCTCCGGCTGTAGAAGTTGCCTTTGGAGATGCCTATACTTTAACGCACCTAAAGGTGCGCAATTGCATAGGATATGAGTGGTGGTTTCATCCTCCACTCCACACATCCTACAAATAGGGCTGTTTTTCAACCCCATTGTGTGAAGATGTTTGTTCAGAGGACAGTGTCCTGTTAACAAGCCTACTATCCGTCTCATTTTTTCTCTATCGAGCCCAAGCAGCCACTTAATGGTTGAGTCAGTCGAGGGCCCCTTTATATGGAGCCTCGACTGCCTCATTCCAGGGGCCTGAGTCCAATAGTTGCTGAACCTTGCAGTGGCCCAGTCTCGTAACTCTGATTGAATCAGACGTCTTGGCAAACCAAAGGCTGGCTCAGGGCCAGGGAACGGAGTTATTGCTCCTTCTCCCGCCAATCGGTCTGCTTCTTCGTTGTCCCTCCACACCTCTGTGACCGGGCACCCATATGAGTTTGACAGAGTTGTGTTCGCACAGTTCTGTCAAAATATTCCGATAGTTTAAAACTAGTCTTGTTCGTTGTTAAGTTATCGTGCTTACAAGAAACGTGACGGACGGACGGACGGACAGACAGACGGACAGACAGACAGACGGACGGACATTTTGAAAGTTGTTCAGAATTCGATCACCAACACAGTGATATGAAAATTTTTCCTCTACGAGCAATATTACCGGTTTTAGAAATGTACTGATCGAATGCAATATACTCTTCGTTTTGTATTTGCGAGTATAATAATTCAATCTGTTCAAGACTGTTACCTCATATTTCTAAAATTATGAATTTATTGAAATATACTGAAGGTTTAGTTTATAGACTAGAAATTGTGGCTGTTGTTTTATTATACATTTCTTTTTAGTTAGGATCTAAATAAAGTTTTTAGCGGAAAAAATGTTAACTAATATTTTACCACAAAACTAGTAATATGCTAATAAATAATCAATTTTTATTACCTGGTACAGCATATTTCTAACTGTCGCTTCAGGAAAAGGCACTCGTCTATCCTTAACAAGTTGATATAAATTTTCTTGCATATATTCAAACACAAAATAAAGGACGTCATTTTCACGAATAACTTCTTTTAATTTGACAACGTTCGAATGGTGTAATTTTTTTAAGGACTGAAACAAAGAACCATTAATTAGTACAAATATTACTTAGATATACAAATAATCAGTAAATAAATAACTAATAAACAAAATTTATTAATTTATTATTGCACCGTATACTGAAGGGATAGTAGATTGAAGTAGCTACAATCGGAACGAAAATATGTAATGGGCTCATTTTGCATATTTTTTAAATTATATTTCCTGAAAGATCTTTTGACTTTAGAGCGAAATGCTAAAAACTAGAATTTTCTACAGTCTCTATAGACTTCAAAATTAACCAAGAACGCGCTCTCATATCAACCGCTGTATGACGTCATTTACTCCTTTATTATATCTTAAAGTGTGCTTTGCTAATAGCTGATATAAATGTAATACGAAGTAAAACGAATTGTGTGAATAATATTAACTGTTATACATATGATTTAATAATGTTAGAATGTTCCTTATGACATTTACTTTTCTCTTTATTCTCCAAATGTTAGTCTTTCTTACATAAAATAAATGTTTTTTTTACATCTTATTCATTATACAACATTGACATTGCTTGTCACTATTGGTCAGATATTTTTATTGATAGGTGAGTCTGCTTTTAAATAACAGTTCCACAAAAAAGTGTTCTGTACATTTGATCAGACCATAGGCGTAATTCGGGGGGGGGGGGGTAGGCAACTGCCCACTCAATATTTTGAAAGAGCATTAAATTGTTTAAGACAAATCTGGCAAATTCCGAAATGCTACGACCGACAATCGAGTCAAAGGTTTTCAATACAATTGGGCAGGGGCGGATTAAGACTTTGTGGGGCGGGGCCTTGGCTAAATTTTGTGCGGAGCTTTTTTGCAATTCTCGTAAAACCACAGACAGGCGAGTTAAACCTCAGATGCCAGGGGGAAAACGAGTGCAATACTCGCAAACCGCAGACAGGCGACTTAAATACCAGATGCCCGGGGATAGCGAGTTCAAAACTCGTAAAATCATAGGCAGGTGAGGCACGTCTATGATCATATAATATACTATAAGGTCTAACGGGTTTAGGGTTCTTTTCTAGGCGAACGGTTTGCTTAGGGTGTTTTACTAATTTTTATACCAGTTTCTAAAATTTTGCATTTATTTCTTTAGTGAAATCGTCCCATGGGAACCCATTTCTTTATAACAATTTTATAAACAAATTATGAATATCGCGATTTTCGATCCCAAAACACATCTATCGTAGAGTATGGGTTAATACAAGAAAAAAGTCTTATAAGTATATGTTAATAACATACATTTATTGTTTAAAAGTTGTTAACGTTTAAACATTGAAAAAATGAGTTTTTAGTCTTTTTGACCTTTAATAACTTTTGAATGGAGAGAAATTTTTAGATTCTACGAAAATAATCGGAAAATTCAACTTCCAAATGCCGAAAGATTTATAAAAACTACATCAATGGTTCCAAAGTTATAGCATGCTATGATTACTATACTTAGGTTGCCTGCTGTCACAGACATGGTCTGTAACCGCAAAAGCATGGCGCGCTGTACTGAAAACTCCCAATTTTGAAATCGGAGTAACTTTTATATTGATGTAATCTTTATAATTCCTTCGGCGTTTTGAGGTTAAAGCCTTACACTTTCAAAGCATTTTTCAGAATCTAAAATTTCTTTCAGTTTCAAAGTTATTAAAGGTAAGAAGGGTAGAAAACGCATTTTTCAATGTTTACTTTTTAAACTTAAACCTCTTTGACATAACATACATGACATTTTTCTTGTTTGGACTCATACTTTACGATAGTTTGGAATCGAAAATCGTATTATTTACGTACTTGTTTATAAAACTGCGTGTGCTCGCGGAGTTATCGCAGAAAATTCAAATTGTACACATCAACGAGAGCTGGCCAGCATATTAACGAACGTATTCGAACGACAATAATCTGGGGAACGCTCGCACAACCGTTCGGTGAACGATCGCCAAGTCTTCCGATTTTTGCACGAACCTTATTTAAGTACCAAATTGTCTTTTCACACCACTCCCTTTCCCTCTATTGAGTTTAATATACCTGTGAAGTGATAAACTTACTTGCCTTCGGTCATATGGGTTTAGGATCTACTGTCTATGTTTTAACTTTTTGCACCACTCGCTTTTCCTCGGTCATTTATTTGGGTTTATAGCGTTATCGTTTAAGAATTACTTGCCCTGGGTCATTTGGGGGTACAGGGTCATCGTTTAAGAATTACATAGTTCGCTTTGCTTCTATCTATTGGGTTACCTGTGAAAAATCCCTGCCTGTCCAATAAAAATGCTGAAATTACGCCTATGGATCAGACCCTGTTATTCTTATGTTCTGAAACTACATATCAAATTGATCTCGAAATTTCAGTGTTGTAATTATTCGACGATTACCTCATATAAACGTACTAAAAATGCAATATGAAATTTGTCTAAATGACCCCATTCCAGATTTGCAGATTATACCACTTTAGTAGCATCAAGCGAGGAAGAACTCAGGCACCTGCTAGAAATGCTGGAAACAATAAAGTCCAATATGATTTAAGTGTAAATTACTACAACACGAAAATTATGATTGCATATTGAACAAATGATAACCACAAAAACACGTTAATAATAGGTGGCTCTAAGTAGTAACCAAGATGGTAAAGTTTGTCTAATAACAACTGGAAAATCTTAAAAAGACCAACAAAGGAATAGTTCATAATTCCAGCAATGTCATTAGCGTCGACCGCGAATTTTTAGAATCATCTTTTAATTATTGGAATAAACTGAATATTGTTCTAGTACATTATATTAATTGATAGAGATGATATAAGTTATTTATTTATATGTTATTTATTTATAATTAATAGTGTTAGTTTAATGAACAGCTCCATAAATGATTCAATAAAAGTAAATCAATATCATTTAACCTACAGCTATGCTACCGATAATATTACAAATGAACCAAGAGCAGGTAACAGACTTGTAATGGAGAGCCACGTAAAGAATCGAGTATTGTCGTTTGAGGTAAGTGAATAACGTATCTGGTTGACTATATTCGTATAGTATCTTCTTTTTCTTTCTGTGGTACTACAGTTCTTCACTGGACCCTGACCTTCTTTAACCTTTGGCTCCATCTGACTCGGTCTCTCGCTGCTTCCTGCCAGTTTCCTATGCTAAGTAATTTTTTTGCATCATTTTGTATGTTATCCCGCCAACGGGTCTTTAGTAGTCTGTGCCCATTGCCTATTATTTCCCTCTTATGATCCTTTTTGGCACCCGGTCGTTGCTCATTCTCTCAACGTATCCCGCCCATCTAAGCCTTTGTCACCATACAGTATACAGTATTAATTCATAGTTGTATCTAATCCACCAGCCTTTATCTTCTCTCACCGGGCCATACACCCTTTTGAGAACTTTTCATTCAATATGACTAACATGTCTTCAAGTTTTCTTGGTAAGGGTCCACGTTTCATAGCCGTAGGTGACAATTGGTCCTGTAAGGGTTTTTTATATGGCCACTTTGGCGTCTCTTTGAATTAGTTCGGATTTCATGGTTTCGTGTAGTTCATAGAGAGTCCTGTTTCTTATTTCCTCTTTTAAGTCGTTGATCTCGTTCACCTTGCTACCTGGGTATGTGAACCCTTGTACTACCTCTATGTTATTTTCGCCAATATTCTGTCCTAATCTCCTTTCTGTGCTGGTTACCATTGCCTTTGTTTTATCGACATTAATTTCCAACCAGATTCCCCGTGCTTCTTCTTCTAGCCGTTCATATTCTTCCCTAGTTGCTCAATTTGGCCTTCCAACTATAGCGATGTCATCTGCGTACACTATTATTTATTAGAAAGTAAAACCGCTAATCGAGGCAGGCTTGCATTGCGCAGAGGAACGAATTTCTTAACATTAGTTTAGATAAGTCCTAAAAAGACATTTACAGATAAGAGAAAATTATGAAAATCCATTCCCTCTCGAGATTTCCAAGGTAAATAGCTTCACGAAATGGTTTCGATTCAGGATGCAGAATAAAACTTAAAATTTGTCGATCAGTCATTAAATACGTGTTAGGAAAACTAGATTGAAACGCGATAGTGTAGCGTTATGATGTTCTTTGGTATGTTCAATTGTTCAATGTTCATATGCAGCTTTTAAATTATAAGTTTCATTTTATAAAAAAATAATATAGTTAATTGATAGCGTGTCCCATTTTTTAAAATAAACATGTTTGTTATATTAATTATTTCAATTTATATTTAAAATAAAATCAATTCCAGTTATCAGTTGGGATACTACATACGCTCAGTTATAGATCGTACCTAATAAATATTCATAATAGTTTCAAGGTCATATAATAAAAATTACTTTCTGATTGCTCTTATTATTAGATGTGACTAAAACCACAAAATTACAACTAATCAGTTAGTAATCAGTAGTAATAAGCTAGTGATATCGACTATTTCAATAATTAAAATAGATTTCATATTTATACCAAAAACTATTCAACCAGCTGGTCATGTTTCGATTCAATAAATTCTTCAACTTCGAAGCCGATTATTCGACGTAACCATTGTTCAATACTAATTATCTTTTTTGGAACGAATGCATTCATAATAGCTATTACAACAGTACTGAGGTTTTGTCGAGACAAATAACGTTCCTGACCATGCAACAAATGATATTCAAACTCAATGATTAATGCTATTATATCATACGCAGATGACATTAACTTAACCGTAAAGTTATAGAGAAGAACTTAAATAGAAAACCCATTGGATATTTTGCGTTGAAGACAAAAATTGACTCACCCCTGCTGCAATAATTGTACTGGGTACATGTAAGAGAGTAACATCGATGTAGGTATATACGTCAATAGAAATTAGGAAAGAAATATTAATGCAAATTTTTCGCTTTGTTTGTATTTTCAGTAACTTTTTCTTGTCCCGTCCTCATCAGTGGAAAGGTCCAAAAATGTTTACTTTGTGTAGGATTCAAGCAGTGAATGCCTACTTCCAACAAAACAAACATCGAACAGACGCTTTATCAAATCCCAATTAAATAAAATAGTCTATAATAAAATAGAGTTGAATATCACGTATTATTCAGAATCCTTATCAAAATACTGGTTTTTACATGTATTTTTTGTTACAATGGAACAAGATTATTTCACATACAATAATTCATTATACTATACTAATAGATATGGTACAGAGGAAAATCTTCATCAAACGGAAGGTGTTCAATCATAAATTGATTTTCATACGATTCATAAGTGATTTAAATACTGTTCACATGTCATACCATTTTCTGAATTCGCAGGAAGGTGAAGGTGCTTAGCGGTGAGAAAATGTATTTTCCTTAATATGCATATATAGCTTAGAAGATTATATCTAATTGATAAATTACATTTTATACGTAAAGAACTAACGAAGTACACGACAAGATGGTAGAAACGTTACCCATTCATAATAGTCGCATTTTAATAGTATATTCTACAACAATGAAACATGTTTTTTATAGGATTTTGCAAACAGCGAAAAAAAACTATCTATGAGAACTAAAAGAAAAACTATATATAAAGAATATTAATGAAATCGTTGCATTCTTTCGATAACCTGACTTCTGGTTATGCTAGCAAATCAAAAATCCTAAAATAAATTTGTCAAATTTCTTATTTGACATTCTCATTATATCACTAGCATCCAACATAGTCCCCTCCCTACCTCTAAGCAGATTAACCTAGTATCTACATGACCCCCTACGGTATGAAGATTCAGTTAAAAATGAGAACAAAGGCCTAAAATGAAATTTATTTACCTATCTTGTCTTAAAATTTTTTTCAAGGTAGGTAAATAAATTTCATTTTAACTGAATCTTCATACCGTAGGGTGTCATGTAGATACTAGGTTAATCTGCTTAGCCGTAGGGGACTATGTTGCATGCTAGTGTTATAATGAGAATGTCAAATAAGAAATTGGACAAAATTATTTTAGGATTTTTGATTTGTTAGCATAACCGGAAGTCAGATCATCGAAAGAATGCAACGATTTCATTAATATTTTTTACATATAATTTTTCTTTTAGTTCTCATACATAGTTTTTTTTCCGATGTTTGCAAAATCCTATAAAGAACATGTTTCATTATTATAAGCAAACAAATAATAAATTATTCACTTTTAAATTCTACAACAAGTTCTGGAATGGCCCATATTCCACACTAGTGAAAAGTTCGCGAATGTGGGATATGCCATTCTAAACGTGTTGTAGACTATACTTTCTGTAACAAGATTTTAGAAATTATACAAAAAAACTTCAAAACGATAAAATGTCAAATGCGAAGCTAGACGTAACCATAGCAGCCGAACCACTAACTGTGGCTTAACGTCGAAAGCCGTGCGGTATATAACAGTGTGTTGGAATGATACTTGCTCCTACACAATTTTTAGTTGTGGAATTTGTAGTTTCCGAAATAGTGTTAGAGAATAGTATATTCTATAACAAGTTATGGAATGGCTCATATTCCACACGAGCGAAAAGTTGTAGGCCGAGCCAAAGGCGATAAACAATAAACCTACAAGGTAAGTTGCCGCCGACCATGATAGTAAAAGATTCATATTGAGTCTTCTAAAAAATGAAAATAACCACCCATATAAAATTGAATAATATATTGAAACTGTAGAATATTATTGGGCAATAATCCCATTATAGTTTCATTTAGCTATTATCTTGTACAAGGCGAGCAAAAATAGGGGCTAGGGACAAGATATAAATTTATTTGGAATTGCACTAAAATTCAGCTGACATTGAATTTGATGTAAACAGTTCAAAATTCAAACAATTGCAACATTTTATTTTTGCATACTTACATACAGTGGGGATAAAGAGGATCGAGATGACGAGTTTGATGTTAATGTGTAAAATATTAATATAAATCTTCTTTTATTTTGTATAAAATACATAGGAGGCAACTAAGAGTAGTGAGCAAACATTTTTGATACACGCAATGTGGTAAAATCAGATAAAGATGGCAAAAAGCCAAAATTCCCGATAAATCTCATATTTCTTTAGGAGACTACGAGATACTACTATTTATCCCCCAACCCCTCACCGGAATAAGCTCAAAATACAATCTAGTTCCAGTTTTATTCATAACACATGTAGGCGAGTCTGCCTGGGATTTTTCCCAAAAATTTTCTATACCATTTGAGTTAGCTACGGATTCTTATAGGAAAAATTCCGCTGAACAAGATTTCTTTATGAAAAATTTTCCTAAACCGCGAGCTTCATGGTCAAATAATGGTTTAAACAATTTTTTTTTCGTTTTTATTTAATAAAATGAAAACGGTTTGACGGATCCGAAAAAATCTTGATTCAATCGAAAAATATGTTCAATACGCGTCGTTTGGCGCCAGCTACAGCTCATTTGTCCACCCGTTCATTTGTTATAGCCAAAATAAATTTCATAATTAACAAATTGATAACTCCGAAACTAATGAGGTCAGGATATTGTTTTTTTTTATGTTTTATACCAAAGAATGTATCATATTTTTTTGGGACCGATATCTTCGATGCTTTTTAATTGTTTAAACAATTGGCATAATCTGTTAATTAGCAAATAACTTTTGTTTCGATAGTTTGATCGACTTCAAACCAACTTTAAACGATAAATATTGATTACGCGTCAAAACTACTATTTTCACGTTGCGGGAGAGATTTTCTAAGGGTCAAAAACGCGTATAACTCTTCAGGGATTGAATATTTTCTGTAGAACTTTTTGTGGTTGATGGAAAAACGTATTAGCTTTCATTTGCACCGAACCTTCTTTCCAAAAAGTTGTTAATAAACAAATTAGAGCCTGTCACGCAATGTCACTTTTATTTCCGGTTCCGGCTATCCGATCAAAGTCTTTCTGGTCTCAAAATTTTCCTTTATTCAAGCACTTTCATATGCACAAAACCCCATTTCGATACGCTTACCCAGAACCGAGATATTCCATTTGGTAATTTGCAAAATTGATTTAAATTTTAAATAAACAAAAGCAAAAAGTTGGATTCATGCAGACTTCTATGGGAATTATGCCCGACATCAATATTTATCGTTTACAGTTGGTTTGAAGTAGACCAAATTTTCGAAAAAAAAGTTATTTGCAAATTAACAAGTTATGCCAAATGTTCAAACAATCAAAAAGTATTGAAGATATCGGGCCAAAAGAAATATGATGTATTCTTTGGTATAATAGGCATATATTTTGAAAAAAACCTGACCTCATTAGTTTCGGACTAATCAATTATGAAATTTATTTTGGCTATAACAAATGAACGGGTGGACAAAATGAGTTGTGCCTGGCGCCAAGCAACGCGTATTGAAAATATCTTTCGATTGAATCATGATTTTTTTCGGATCCGTCAAACCGTTTTCATAATTAAAAACGAAAAAAAAATTGTTTTAACAATTATTTGACCATGAAGCTCGCAGTTTAGGAAAATCTTGTTCAGCGGAGTTTTTCCTATAAGAATCCATTGCTAACTCAAATGGTATACAAAATTTGTAAAATCACCTCTTTTTACCCCAGGCAGACTCGCCTAGTATATGAAAAAAAGAACACAGCAGGATAAACTATGGAAAAATGCCCCTACGCTTATTTAGCTAAAATGACATCCAAGTGATGCAGTTTATAGAGAATATTACAAGATAAAAATTTAACCCTTTATTACCACTAAAAGGATGGAATAGAAATAATTTACCCTTATTATTATAGGTAGAGAGCTGCTGTATAGATTTTCTATGAATAAGATACATGAAAAACTTTATATGAGTGAGTAAGTACTACCACAGACCTACAGGGAGCCACTTTTCATATAAGCAAGGTTTGCCCGCGCCTTAGAATTTTGGCGTAAGCGAAGAAGCCATGAGGGGATGCGGGCAAATAGGAAGAGGCATCCTATTTTTTTTAATAACTGGAAGGTTTGTACTTTCATTAAAAAAAGAAATTCATCCATATATTCGATGACTTAGGAAAACAAAAAAAAAACTTTAATTGAGGGTGTACCAGGGTTGCAGGCAAATTAAGCACGGCACCCCACTATAATTTCATTGTATACCGCAAAACCTACATCTTGACGTAAGTTTTATGCATGTATTCGAAAACATAAAAAATCGTGACCGGAAATGACACCAAAATTCCATGACGCGGGCCAAATTTGCTTATATGAAAAGTGGCTCCCTGTAGGTCTCTAGTATAAAGTTTTTCATGTCATGTGTCTTATTCATAGGAAATCTATGCCGCCGGCTCTCTACCTACTAGATTTTTTCTCGACTTCTGTACAATCGATTGATTTCAAATTTAGCATGAATATTGCTTGCATGGAGCTAAGGTATTAAAAAAAATAAGGCCATTTTACGCTGATTCTATCGGGAACAAAATGTAATGTTTTTAAGGAATAGGAGGGTGGCTGCCCTTCTTGGAACAACCACCCTGTTGTGACATACTGTCTTAACACTCCATGATTATCATACTGAATTTTCAGATTTTTTGCTGTGGTGAAACAGTATGAAAGTAAGCTTATCCTACTTGCTCTTTCAGGTCAATATCTTAAACCTTCCAGTGAAAACGTGCGCACAAAAAAAAGCTATAGACAGAAATCTTTTTTCGTTCAAATCTAGGCGTTTCATAACATTCTAAACATGTTTCAACAACAACAACAACAAAACGGGATTTTTTATGATTACTACACTTCCACTCCATTACATGAGTGTGGAAGTAATTAAGACAGTGACTTAAAATTTGGTACACCTACGTATTATAATGAAATCTGGAGTTAGATTATACTTTGAGCTTATTGCGTTGAAGAGTTGGTGGGTAAATATGAATAAATATGTAAAGCAAGCTAGTAAGAGTCCAGAAACTCCGGATTTGATGTATGTACTAGAAGTTAAGATTTCAATTTTCTTTATGATATATGCCACCGTCATCATCACCTCCAACATTCCCACGTCATTATTAAAGCAGTTATCAAAATGAAATTGTGTTTTACTGTGTATGAAGAAAAAAGTTCTCGAGAAATTCTTGGGCATCAGTCATCCCCATTATCACCTTGGAGCAGACGATTTCAACTATACTATTTCAACTATAAAACTCTATGAATTATTACATGCAAATATGTTTTCGTTTAAAGTGACTTGGATGGAATATCTGAATGTGGAAGTGGTGATTCTCTAAGCAGCGGCTTTTTTCATATTTCAATGTTTATGTTGATTACACACCCCTACAAAAATAACATTTTGTCTTAGTGCCGGAAAAGTAAGCACTGATTTTGGATATTCTTGGTGTGCCGATTCCAAAAATTTACCACGGACTTTTTGTAGCAGCTCTAGTTTCTGAGATACAACGAGTCCAAAATATAGTACAGGCAATGAAGGCAACATTTTGTAAAAACTTCACAAAAATTAATAAAAGGATCATCTCCGGGATTTAAGTAGGTAATAACCTGTAGAATGAAACGATGCATTCTTTGCACTTCCAAGTCCGGGAAATTTTTTTAAAAAGTTGGAAAAACTTTATGATTTTCGTTTTTTTTGCTCTAGCGGCTAAAATAATGAAAGTCAACAAAATTTCTAGCTCGTCTCTTTCTCTACAAAAAGGGTCCTTACAAATTTTTGTCTTATTAAAGACGTTTAGGAGATAAATCCAGTTTTCCACTTATAGTTTTGATTCGCTCAGAAACGCGCGGAAATGAGAATTCTCTGGGAGTTTCGTACGACCGGACACATTGATCGATAATTCTTACTATTCAGAGCCGCTAAAAAAATGAAAACAACATAAAATGTAGAAAAAATCTCAGCTTTATTGTAGAACCAATCACAAAATTCATAAATAATTTTATCATTAGAGAAGAAAGTGTTAGAAGATGGCTTAGTAAACTTTATACAGTTGATTTATTCATATCTTTGAGTTTTATGCATCGTGTCTATTTTCCTCGTAACGATGGGTGCTTTTTCACTGTATGGATTCGATTCCACGCGCTTTAGCCTATATTTTGTGAAAATTTCATTGAAGAATGTTAAAGAAACAAATAAGTTGTATATGTTTTACTGTATGATTGTGCATTTTGTGAACGTGTATGAATAATGGAGACAAACTCAAAAAGTGCTGCATGCATTTAAAAAACTCTTAAGTCATTCGAAAGAATATGTTTTATTGTACCTATAATCCAAAAATTAAAATTGTGCTATTAGTATTAATTAAGATATAGCGAATTCAACTCCAAAATTTGGAGGTGATTGATCGATGAGAAATATAGCCTCTACTTTGATCGCAAGGCATATTTTTCCAACAAAAGTAATTGCAATAAAATGTCGATTGGATTAATATATCATTATATAAGAATAAATAAGCAAAATGAATTATCATTCTAACGACTCCCGGCAAAGATATGAATAAATCTGTGGATCAACTGTACAAAGTTTACTAAGCCATCTTCGGACACGTTTTCTCTTTGATAAAATTTTTTATGAATTTTGTGATTAGTTCCACATTAAAGCTGAGACTTTTCTCCACATTTTGTTATTCTCATTTTTTTAGGGGCCCTGAATAGTAAGAATTATCGATTGATGAGCCCGGTCGTACGAAACTCTAATTTGTCGCGCATTTCGAAGCGGCTTAAAACTATAAATGGAAAACCCGATTTATCTTCTAAACGGCTTAAGTAAGACAAACATTTGTAAAGATCTTTTTTGTAGAGAAAGTGACGAGCTACAACTTTTGTTGGGAACTCTTTTCTCTATTTTCATTATTTTGGCCGCTAGAGCAAAGAAACCGAAAATCAAAAAGTTTTTACAAGTTTTATTGAATTTTCCAGAAACTTGGAAATGCAAATAATGCATCATCTCATTCACTAAGTTATTACCTACTTAAATCCCAGAGATGACCTGTTATTAATTTTTGTTACCCTAAATGGCTAATTTTCCTGTACTAATAGTATTTCCTTACCTGAAATTAGGATGTAAATAGCGGATTTAAGGTGCTGGGTATTCCTTATGACCCAACTTTTCTACCTGTGTAACCCAAAACCACGTGATGCCCCACGTGATGTAGAATTAGCGGAAGAGATGCTTTCCAACTTAAATAAACTAGGTTGTAACATGAGCGTTAAGGTTCACTACTTCCAAAGACACATCGTTTTTCAGAAAACCTAAACGATTTTGATGAAGAACATTGGGAAAGGATATAAAAACTATGGGAGGATGATGGGGAGCTGGGGATACCCACATGATGGTCGATTACTGTTGGAGTCTTCAGAGATTGTCCTGGAATACTTCATGCAAGGAAGACTTATAAAAGAAAATTTGTATGTGACGAATAATCAATGCATACGTTTATTTTGTGAAATAAATACCTTACCATGTATTTTCTGGCTTTTTGGCAAACAGTTATACTAAATAGTACCAAGCTAACCATTATACTCTTCGCTGATATACACTTGTTACATAATCGTTGCACATTCTATAGGATACCCATCGCAGTTTTTTTTTGTAAGTGATATTAGTTTCAAACATTTTTTGTTTAATTACAAAACAAACAAAAAAAAAATTATTTCAAAAATAAACTTTTTCATTTATTGATCGATTTTGTTCAAAAGAATAGGGCTGTTCCTCTAGCTAACACTAACTTACTGTCCAAATTTCAATACTATCGGACTTTTCGTTCTTAAGTTATCGTGCCTACAAGAAACGTGACGGACGGATGGACGGACGGACGGACGGACATTTTGAAAGTTGTTCAGAATTCGATCACCAACACTGATATGAACATTTTTTCACTACGCGCAATATTACCGGTTTTAGAAATGTGCCAATCAAATGCAATATACTCTTCGTTTTGTATTTGCGAAGAGTATAAAAATATTATTATCACCACAAGCAATAAACAAACTATACATATACACAGAAATTAATACTCTTACCAACGGATAGTAGAGGAGGTTTTCAGGCTGCCGATTAAATTAACTATTTTTATTATAGTTTTATTGTTTTATTTAAGCCGAATATTTACCACTTACGCCTTGTTGATGGTTCACTTTAAAAACATCAAACTTCATTAATAGAAAAAACGCAGGAACAAATATCTAGATCGTAGATTTCATTTAACAAACATTACCGATAAAAGAAAATATCCAAAGTAAATTGTTATCAGATCCACTTTTTATTTGCGATGAGTATAAAAATACCGCTAACTTTAAAATTGATACTTCATTGAATTGATAATTGATAAAATACTACTAATATCTGCAATTAATTATTACTGATTACAAATAAAATTATGCGTTTTATTTAGAATCCAATG
Organism: Stenurella melanura; assembly: GCA_963583905.1. Lineage (NCBI taxonomy): Eukaryota > Metazoa > Arthropoda > Insecta > Coleoptera > Cerambycidae > Stenurella > Stenurella melanura. The sequence goes on from OY757309.1 coordinate 19,095,075, forward strand.
TGTCATTTTTTGACCAAATAGTTTACAAACTCACTGTATTGCACAGGATACGTATACAGATTCAGAAAGTATTCGTTTTGGTATGGCAATAATTGGCAATAAGTGGAAGCGAGAGCGAAGCAACTAGGCTTTTATTTTCTATCGTATGTATAACACATCGTACAAAGCGCCACCTGCTATCTCCACCACATGTGTGTGGACATCCCTAGAGTTTGTTTCCGTCTTACACACGTCAGTTCTCGTTTTGCCCTATACGATAGAAAAGAATAACCTAGTTGCTTCGCTCTCGCTTGCTCTTATTGCCAAATATTACCATGCCAAAACGAACACTTTCTGAATCTGTATAGGTACTCTGGCACTGTGTTACTGGCCGAATGTTAAAACATCTATTTCTACGTTTATGAAGACGTTATAGTTCTCGGCATTTTTGCAAAATTCAGCAGATTTTGTTTCTTAGTTCATATACAAGACCCCTTCTTAATTGATTTATTGCGATAAAGAAAGCTAGGCAATGAATAGTTACTGTCAAAATGAGACGCATGCTATTACAAAGCAATTACTGGCTGTGTTGTGACCTTAAGTAATTGTATGCAGTGGAAAGTCCACTTAAAAAATAAAAAAGTGGCAGGTAATAAAATAGACAAAAATATGTGGAATTGGAAAGCAACTCGCTAGTGTATTAATTATTTTTTTTAGTTAAAATTGGAAAGAAAATTAAAAGCAAAATCGAAAAGGTATTATTCATATACAGGGTGTAATTAGTTTCATGTCATTAAAAAAACTGGTGGTAGAGAACGACAAGACAAACAAAAAAACCTTATATAACATGGGGTCTAAAGCTCATAGTTTTGGAAAAAAAAATTTCGCAAATTTTCAATAAAATTTTTTGAGAACTGCTGGAATATTGAGGTAGGTTTAGATCTAGATCTGATCTGAAGAAAACTATACTCTAACTCTCCCTTGTACAATATTTTAGTTGCTGTCGGTGTTTCGTTATGTACACACGTCCATTGTTTTTGTTATTTTTGAATTTCGCGTCATTGTGCATATTTATAGTTAAGATTTATTTTATTGACTTACCGTTCAAGTTGTCAAATTCTTGATTACGTACAGACACAACTTGTTCGTTCTTTTTGTATTCCTTTTTGGCTTTTGTACCAAGTTTTTTTTAATTTTTCTTTATTGACAACGTTAGTTGATAGTTTAGTATTTAGTGTTGAACGAAGTGCGTATGTACTTAATTCGACGTACCGAGCTGTGTATTAATACAGATGCAGAGATTTTGAATCATTTAGGTAGGTAGTAAGCTTTTAACCCAGGACACTCATTTATGTTACAAATGTTAATAAACCACATTTACATTTTCTAAATTATTAACAATCTAATATTTTGTTCCAAATTAAAAAACACACATGTAAAGAAATGCTCTGTTTAAACCTCTATGGCCATTATTTGCTTGCAATTGTGCACGAAGAGGGAACGAATTATTTACCTCTTTACACTTGCCTCAGTTCAGTTGAGGCGGTACATCAAAGGCGGTCGATGATCCTTTAACACCGCGTGTGCCGGCCAGCACTTTTTTATGACAATTTAAAAGTTGTATAATTGGGAAGTACAAGTCCATCGACCAAGAAAAGCAGTGGTTCTCAATAGTTGTCTACCATAATATTAAATATGTTAACCTAGATCAGTGTTTTTCAAAGTGCCCCTAGAGGGAAAAGTCATAAAGATTTTTTGTTTGTCTAGTCGGTCCCCATTACCAGTTTTTTTTTTAATGACATGAAACTGATTACACCCTGTATAGGTAATGAAATAGAAACTAAAGACGTAGACAACCACTTTAAAAAACTGAATCTCTTATATGGTTTTAACTAATTTGAACATAGTTTGCTATTCGAGACATACACACTTTTTTTGTAAATAATATCAATTTTAGACACTTTTTGTTTAATTACAAAACATAAAAAAGTATTTTTTATTTATTTAAAAAATCAATGACTCTTTTATTTATTGATCGATTTTGTTAAAAATAATAGGGTTCTTTTTGTAAATAATATCACTTTTAGACAATTTTTGTTTAATTACAAAACGTAAATTTTTTTTTTCTTGTTTCAAAAATTAATAACTTTTTTATTTACTGATTGATATTGTTCAAAAACAATAGGGTTCTTTCTTTAGCTAACACTAACTTACTTCCCAAATTTCAATACAATCGGACTTTTCGTTCTTAAGTTATCGTGCTTACAAGAAACGTGACGGACGGACAGACAGACAGACGGGCGGACATTTTGAAAGTTGTTCAGAATTCGATTACCAACACAGTATGAAAATTGCATATGTATATATTTTTGGATTCTGCATCCCAGAATTACTTATGGGCGGGCGAATTAGACTGATTGTGAAACCCTTTTCAACATTACAATTTTTTGCGTAGGAATGGGTACTACCTCTCGAATCCTTACAGATTTGAAGATACGGAACATGATTTTTACTTCCCTCGCATACCGAAGGGAAGTATTGTATTCGAGAAAAAATCACCCTCCGAGATTTTTACGGATTCTGACGTTTCAGATCACGGAGATTACGAAAATATAGGTTTTTCAATTCCGTCAGTCTGTCTGTCTGTCTGTCTGTCGGTCTGTCTGTCTGTCTGTCTGTCTGTCTGTTGGTGCATGAACTAAAAAACTACTTGACGGAGAGCAGTCAAATTTGGTAGGTAGTTAACCCTACTGTCAGCGAAGAACTGGTAGAATTTTCACTGAAAAATATACAGGGTGGACCGTCTAAACGGAATAAATTGTGAAAAAAATTTTTTTTTGCTCAAATTTAAAATTTCCACGTTTCATGACGCGCTAAACCTATTTCAGAAAAAAAAAAATTTTTGAAAATTTTTTTCAATCATTTTTGAAAAAAATTTTACCACTAAAAAAAATTTTTTTCTTTGTTCAAATTTAAAATTTCCACGTTTCATGGCATTCTAAACCTATTTAAAAGAAAAAAAAAATTGAAAATTTTTTACCAACATTTTTGAAAAAATTTTTACCACCAAAATAGATGATTTTTTTTTTCTCAAAATTTAAAATTTCCACGTTTCATAGCGTTCTAAATCTATTTAAAGAAAAATAAAAAAAAATTTGAAAATTTTTGAAAAAATTTTACCACAAATAGATGGAATTTTTTTTTCCGATTTAAAATTTCCACGTTTCCATGGCATTCCAAATTTATTAAAACAAATTTGAAAATGTTTTAGAAAAATAAAAAAAAATGGAAACATGTTTTAGTAATCTATTTATCACCATTATAGAATAGACGAAATATTTTTTTGCTCAAATTTAAAATTTCCACGTTTCATAACATTCTAAACCTATTTCGGAAAAAAAAAATTTGCAACATATTTTCACCAATTTGGAAAAAAATTTAACACTAGAATAGACAGAAAACATTTTTGAAAATTTGTTCTATATTTTAATCACCACTATACTTCCACTCCATTACGTGAATGTGGGATTGAAAATGTGAGAGATGGCAATAATATTTGGCATATCCTATCATATACTTTTATTGAATAATGGCATGCCAAGAAATAATTGAGTTATGGTGGACATTTATAAAGGTATTTGCGCAAACCTTCCATATTTGGCACCTGTTATTTAGTATATTGAACTTTTGCTGTTGGATGAACACTCTGTATATTTTTTTGACCAAAAGTTACCAGGTTTTCTTTGTAATAATACCAATAATTATATTCCGATTATTATTCCCAATGTCATTTCGTAATTAATAATTTTTTTGAGTGACTGTCATGCACAAATAACGAGGGAAGTTCTGTGTAAATAACTTTACCGATTTTTTATTACAAAGTAGAAAGCGGAACCCTGTTTTTCTTAAGATAATCTTAAATATCTCGCAGGCGCGGATTTAGAAAATTCTTCAGGGGGGGGGCACACATTGAAACTAAATATAATGGCATTTTGAACTTTTTATTAAAAAAACTTAAATCTATTAACCAAACTAAAATATGAAAATAATAGTTTTGAAAACATTTAATAAATAACTTAATTATATGAATAGAAACTTATAAATTATTTGCTCAGGGAGAGGCGCCCTCTCCCCAAATCCGCGCGAAAATTTTCTACAAGAATAAGACATTGCGAACATTCTCAACAAAATTTTATTATTGCAAAATTAGCAACAAAGTTGAAAAAATGAAACAATTTCGAATTGCAATAACTGAAGTAATTTTCTTCGAAACTTGTTAAAATTTTGGGAAAACGTAGCCCTTGGGATGCCTACAAAGTGTGCGCAACCCCGATTCTCCAATCCAAAATGGAGGTCTATTGCAAATTTTCAAAGTTGAACATTGTTAGGGGCTTATTTCACGAGATAGTTAAGAAAATCTAAAAGAAAAACAGGTTTCCGCTTTTTATTTTGTAATAAAAAACCATGTTCTGTTTCTTCAAATCTATAAAGGTTCGAGGGTTATTATTTATGAATTTTTTACCCATTTTTAAGCAAAAAATTGTGATGTTTAAAAGGATTTCAGATTCAAGCATTTTAGGTCTAATTCGCCACGCCTATTAGGAACTCTTAACAAATCCCAACCACCAGAATGCATGTAGGCCAGTGTTATAAGTCTTACAATAAAGAGCACTTGCCTTAATTATTATACTACTACTTTACTCTTGTTTTAAAATCATATTTCTATAAAACGTTAATTAATACTACTCCAGGGGGAGAATATTTTGACAGTGCTGTATCACTCATGTCTAAAAATTATTTGCATTAATTAATTCTGACTCACGGAGTATGTTTTAAATGAGTTAACTATAGGTTACCGTCCCATAAATCTTTGGAATTCTTACTTAAATAAATCACAGGCTTGCATGCGGAACTATGATAAGGAATCATTGGCCTCTTGTGATTTAGGTCAACGTTATAATATATTTCTCTATGATTAGCCTATATGTAAATTAATGACCTAGAAATACATGCGAATTTCTGGTTTTCCAGTTAAATTGTGATATTAAAATAAGGAAGAATTTCTACTAAATGTTTACTTTGAAAAATTCCAGTATTAGGCCAATCAAATGAAGCAGAATAAGATCGTTTTTAGAGGTAATTGCCATTAGAAAAAAAACACCAGAATTATATTCAATACATGTGAAATATCAGTTTTCAGAAGAGTGCATCCAAAATAAAGTTGGAGAACAAAATGGTGGACGTTCTACGTACAAAAAAAGTCGGTTTTTCTTGTCTCTCTGCGAATGTACATTTTTCACCAAAAAAAAGGTTCAAACATCAGTTGTAGGCATTTAAAAAACCTACAAAATGACGCCCACTGAATCAAAATCGGTTTGTTAGATTTCTCGGAAATTAAAGAAAAACATGACATTTTTTAATTTTGCAATAATTAATTTATGGAATCAATAATCTCAGGAAATGTGCTTAAAAAGTGACCGCAACCCGAATTCCGACCGATGAATAGTTTCCGAGAAATTCAATTGTTTATTAAAAGAATGATTTTAGTAACATTTGAATTCCCCAAAATGGGGCGGTTCGATTTCAATTTTATAAAAAGCTTTCTACTCTTCAAGAGTTGTACTATCACTGAGCTCAAAGCCAAAGTCAAATACTTCAATTAAGTTGCTTGAACGTTGAAAATGATGCATATTCGACAAGCGTCTAGGTACACCGAAAATCCTGAGCTTCGAGCATGCGTAAAACGTGATATCATTTGTTTGACTATTTATTCCTTGCTCTAGTGTTCATCGTCATCTGATGGTTGGCGCATAGGTAATGTTCTCGCTTATTTTTTGTTGATTCTTCTAAATTTTTCTCTTCCTAATAATATTTTACCTTACACGCTAGAATCATTTAAAAAATCTTAATATTTTAAATGATAAGTTGTGCGGTGACATAGCCGCTCTCTTTCTCTCGCTATAATTACTTAGAACGGGGTTTTTAGTCAGCAATTTTCCCGTATAGATCAGCCAAATATATCCTAGAGATTTTATTTAAACCTGTGCTTCTTGCATTTCATACTAATTATCTTAAGTTTACTTTTTCTAATACATATTGCTAAGTTATTCGTTATTTAATTTGCACTCTGAAAACAAGAGTTAACATTTACATTAATTTTTTGCAAGTCGGACCTGGACCCTGGTCCCGGACATTCTATGGATGTCTGACTGGCTCCGGATCGATTGTCTGGGAAAGACAATTTTTTTGTATATTATAATTTAAAAATAAATTTGTTTTTGATTTGATTTGATTCTCGCTTACGGAGCGAAAGGTCCCGGGTTCAAATTCCTACGCCCGCTGAACATTTTTTCTTTAATTTTGTAACGATTAATATATTTTTTCACAAATCTTTTCTATGATTTCTTTGGGTTAGGTTAATAGGCTTCTATTCTGGTTAAAATAGATTCATTCTTTCGTGTGATTTCTTTAGGTTAGGTAGTAGGTTTTTATTATGATATCTAACTGTTAATAATTATTAGCGCCGCAGGGAGTATTAGCGTAGGAGACAAAGAGAAGGGGGGTGGCCCCCGCCTTTTTTCACAAAATAACACGAAATATTTCAATTTCTCGTCTTGTGGAATTTATTACACATTTACAAGGTATTGCGCATGCTCGAAGTTCCGGATTTTCGGTTTACCTAGACGCTTGTCAAAATATAAAGCCACGCCGCAAGGAGACAATGACCAAAACACCCAAATCACCCGATCCTGGGGGTATCCAGCAAACAACCAGCTAGGTACCCTTATGCTACCCCGTGCCGGCCTCCGACCCTAAAACAAGCGTCCTTGGCCGTAACAATCCTTGAGCTACACAGCCCAAAACTTCCTTCCGACGAAATTGGAGCACATGATGCCAATTGGCACCCTGGGCTCCGACTAGTCACACACCCCCAAAACATTCCAAACTCCTTCCAAATTCCTACCAACTATGAATCCATTATTCCATTCCCTGTCAAAATAATCACAAAAAGAAGTTTCGGCCAAAAATGACAAAACACCCTGTAACTTCGTAATGAAGACCCAATGAGAAATTTCTGTGGGAGGTTCTGATTACCACGTATGTTCTCTACCTCCTGTTAAGCTATATCCCTCTCATAATGCAACACCCTGAGCAGTAGAGCTGATCTGGCAGGAAAAATGAGCGCAAGCCAACATTTTTTAAGTACGTGTCATGAAATTATTCTCTGAAAATCACGTCTCATACTCGAAGGGGGGAGGGGATATATTTGCATACAAAGTTTGCAAAAACTACTAGTGCCTGGGCCAGCAATGAAATGGACTTCATGATTATAACCCTTTTTAAAACCTATTCGGGGGGGTTCCTTTTGACGAGTCTACCACGAATATTCATATCGCCCTATATGGAAGCGGCGCTTTAACCCTTACGCACCCCTCAAACACGTCATTTTTCAGCCTTTAGGGTTTGTGATAAGAACCCGTTTGTTTTTGATTTTAATGAGAAGAATATATATAAAAACCCATATACGGAAGCTATTGTCCGACAAAAAAAGTGACGCGTTCGCCCAGTCCGACACCCGAAACATGTCAATTTTGAGCCTTATGGTGTCATGACTATAACCCTTACCATTTTTGGCACAAAGTTTAAAAATTGAATGTAAAACATCGTGGTAAACTTGTCCGACAAAAAAAATGACGCGTTCGCCCAGTCCGACACCCGAAACATGTCAATTTTGAGCCTTAAGGTTTCGTAACTATAAACCTTACCATTTTTGGCACAATTTTTAAAAATTGTATGTAAAACACCATGGTAAACTTGTCCGACAAAAAAAGTGACGCAAAATCTAGAAAAACTGGAAAAAAGACATTTTTTTTATGCAAAAATGTTTTTTAATGCGTTTTATTATAATCTTTACTTTAAGATCATAGGAGGTTCTAAATTAACGATCAGTTTTTATTCAAATTATGAGAATTGATTAATCAATGTCCTAAAAGTACTCAGTTCAATTTTTGTAGCCCAAGCGTGTGTTTGATTTGAGTTATAAGTATGTCTATTTTTACGTGTTTGACACGGTCTTAAATGGAATTTAACGGAGGGAAAATCGAGATTTTTTCATGTTTAATTAAACATGTCTTAGTAATTAATGCTCAGTTTTCATTTAAATTTGATAAATGAGCAACGAATAAACAACTTTCTATGCGAAAAATTGTACTAGCATGTTTCTAAAGGTAGAAATCAAAGAAGTAATGTCATAATTTAGAATAATTTAGATGAATTAATATTCATTAATCAAATAATTATCTCTTTATATTTCTTTAACAAATTCAACTATTTGATAATAAGTACTTTTCAAGCTATATACTTGTACCCGCAATTTATTTTTTCTATACTAATAAAATAATGACAATATAGCTTCTTCATGGGAATTTAAATTTCCGCGGCACGGAGTAGTATTATACTAATACTACTCCGTGTTCTGCGGTGATCTTTCTTCCAAGAAAGTAAGATCTTATGTAAAATTTTATTACAAAACTTTTATCTCTTTTAAACTTTTCACTAAAACTAGAAAAAAATAGTCAAAAAGTCATTTTTTATGAATTTTACACAAAATTAATCATCAAAAATTTAGCTAAACTTTTTCAGGCTGCGAATTCCTCAGTTACTGTTCTATATGTTATTCTTAAGGATTTTTCACAAAAAAATTACGTGCCCTTCATAACAGCCAACTGAAAACAGATGCTTTCTAGTCTATAATTATTCTGAAAAAAAGCACCACTAATAAAACATCTTTTTTGCATTTTTCTTGTCGGACCGTCCATATTTTTGTCGGACATATATATAAATGATTTAAGAAAGTGTTAATGAATCACGTGGTGCCTTTGTCCGACAGGTTATAGTCACGAAACCATAAGGCTCAAAATTGACATGTTTCGGGTGTCGGACTGGGCGAACGCGTCACTTTTTTTGTCGGACAATAGCTTCCGTATAGGGGTTTTTATATATAATCTTCTAATTAAAATAAAAAAAAACAGGTTCTTATCACAAACCCTAAAGGCTGAAAAATGACGTGTTTGAGGGGTGCGTAAGGGTTAAAGCGCCGCTTCCATATAGGGCGATATGAATATTCGTGGTAGACTCGTCAAAAGGAACCCCCCCGAATGGGTTTTAAAAGGATTATAAGCATGAAGTCCATTTCATTGCTGGCCCAGGCACTATACTTTTTCGGCGATGACTCGGAAAATAATGCCTGTATGAAAACAAAGTCCAATTCAAAGTTGAAGAGAATTTGAAAATATGTGATCTGAGCCAAGGTTTGTCCAAACATTTTAACTAGATCTTGAGTTATGGTCAATTGAATTCGCGGAAAAGTTTTTTTGTCGGTAGTTTCAAGTGTTAGACCGATTATTTCTCCAGGAAAGAAGGATGATAGGGACCTGAAATTTTTGGTGAATGTAGGGAACGTGTAAAGCTTCATTCTGACCAAGGTGAAAACTTGGTGAGGGAATTAGGGAGGGAAAGAGAGTGGGAGACCGTAAAAATTTTCGGAGCTACGTAAAGAAAAATAATCGCGTTTTTTGAACGAAAAAAAAGTTGTACTTAACCATTATATTTTGCACATGGAGGGAATTTTTTTCTCTTTAATTTAATAAGAAATTATGGCAATAGGATGATCAGGACGGGAGTTGAGTTGATAACGCTCTTGCCTCTGTAGAGGGGAAACAAAAAGGGTTATCGAACTTCGGACTAGGCTCATTTTCAAGTTCAACTCTCTATTCAACTTGTGATAAAAGGGAGATCAAATCAATATTTTCGGGCTGAAACGGCGAGTTATACAGGGTGTTTCTTAATGAAGTGCTAATTTTTCAGGACGTGATTCTATAAAGAAAAGTTCATATGAACATATGTCGCAACGGCTTAAATTTCTTGCTACAAGCTGTTGAATTTTTTTTATCGTTATTTTTTAATACCTCAAAAAGTACTTTAGATAATTCAATTTTGGTTTGTGTTAATAGGATATAAAACCACATATTTCAGTTAGATAAGTTATTTTATAGCTCTACCAGTGGCGTTCCTGCAAAAATATCAAAGGGCATGCCCTTTGATATTTTTTACCAAGAGAGTGGCACGCCACTGACATTTTTCATGTAGAATTGACCAAGCTAATCAGAAAAAATATCCACATGGAAAAATGTTAGTGGCGTACAACTTTATTGGAAAAAAATATCATAGGGCATGTTTGCAGGGACGCCACTGTTGGAGCTACAAAATCACTTTTCTAACTAAAATATGTATATTAACCATTAAAAAAAATTCAACAACTTGTAGTAAACAATTTAAACCGTTGCGGACATATGTTCATATGAACTTTTCTTCATAAAATAGTCTAAGGAATCACGCCCTGAAATATTAGCACTTCATTAAGAAACAGCCTGTATGTGCATAACTCACCGTTTCAGCCCAAAAATATTCCTTGATTTGATCTCCCTTTTATCACAAATTGAATAGAGAGTTGAACTGGAACTGAGCCTAGTCCGAAGTCGATAAGCCTTTTTGTTTCCTTCCACAGAGGCAAGAGCGTTATGAGCTCTAACTTCCGGTCTGATCATCCTATTTCCATATTTTTTTTCGAATTAAAGAGAGAGAAAAGTCCCTCCACGTACAAAAAGATTATTTAAATATAACCTTTTATTCGTGCAAAAAGCGCGATTTGAAAAATGCAAAATCGTTTTTCGGGTGTAACTTGGCAAAATATTTTAAATACGTAAAATGTCAGTATTTCATGGGAGTTATGATATCCCAGAACTTAAATTGCAAACATAAACAGCAATAAAAATATTGCTCCAGTTTTTAAACAACCCGACCCATTATCCATAGAGTAGGTTTTATTCATTTTTTCCTGTTAATCTGGAACACTACTCTCTGGTCCATTTATATTTTCTCTTTAACTTACCATTATCTAAATTTCTTAAGAAAATAATTTAAATATAATACATATAAATCTCAACAAGTGTGTTTTTGTAGTCCATAGATTTAAACAAGCTTGGCAAGGTCCCCAGCCATACCAACGGCACTCTGTGTATTGTTTTGCATTCGTAAATTAAATACATATAATACTATATATTATATTATAATATACTACATTTTATTACCTTAGTTATAAGCTTGAAATGTATAATAGCTAAAGAAAATAAAAACAATTAAATGGTAAATGGTATTATAAATCGAAAGCTAAGTTCTATTTTCACCAGCGCATTCACCAAATATGCGAATATGCCGGTAAAGTTTAGTAATCGCGAACAGCCACTAAAATCCACGAGTCGAATAGAGAACATCCTCCTTTTCAGATTTCTTGAACTCAATTGAAAACGTGGGAGACATAAATCGACTGTCAAGAAATTCATAAAAATCGATGTGGTGTGGACGAAGGTACAAACAAAGATAACAACGTGTGGGTAAAATTGAGAACCTTCCTTTTTTTGGAATCCGTTAAAGTGTTCAAAAAGTTATTACTGTCGAGGTGTACTTACGAGTACCCAAGGTTGATTTTTGTTGAACGTCAAGAAATTTTTGTAATATTTTATTCTAAAGATTATACATCAATTTACAAATCTCATATAAGTTTAGGCTCGAATATAACGAACATACAGGCACTCGTAAATATACTATTCTGTTAAAGTATGAAATAAATTAGTAATTTCTTGAACAACATACATAATTATAAATATTGTCTAAATTGTAGTCGTGGCACTCGTTTAATTCCTTTCTTTCTGGAAATTTCTGCCACATACGTATTTTCCTTTAGAAAGAATCAGTAGGAATATTGTTGAATACGAATGAATCCTTCTGTGTCTATTTCTATAAGTTGTTTACCGATATTGGAACTTAAAATCATTGTTTAAAATAAAACTATCAACTATATTAATAGTTCTGTATAAGACCAACTACATATATTTATGGATTTTAGATGAAACAAATATATTCTTAAAGTGTAGGTGTGTAATATACACAGGACATAATAGATTCTTTAACAAAGCTTAGAAAGAGGAATCAGGTTCAGGAGAGAGGAATCAGGTATAGGTATTTATATTATTTGTCAAAAACATCATCAAATTGTTTCTTTGATGTAAAAATCATAGGCCTGCAGATTATTTATCAATAACGTATTAAGTAATTCTATCATTTTGTAGATTCCCTGGACACTGTTTTCATAAAAAAATACACGGAGTAGAAACTCCTCCCAAAAATAAAAGAGAAAAATCATGACTATTTTTTAAAAATATCAGGCAGTTAAATTCTGTTTTCAAATGCGTAACTTTTAACATAACTGTCCAATTTATGACATTTTGAAAGGCCTTTTAATTCTCAATCGAAACATAAACTTTTTGAAACATACAGACTGTATATAAAATATTAAGTACGTTAAAATCCAGAATTCTTCATTGACAAACGTAAAAATGATAATAGCTGACTTTGACTATAACAATATCTGATTTCTTGATTCTGCTAACCGTATATTAATAAAAGGACTATTAAGATAATAACTTTAGAATTTTGAATACTAAAAAGGAAAATGGCATCTTTACAGGGTCAAGACCTACTTGAAGACGGAATAGTTCAATTAAGTATATGGAAAAGGACAAAAGTGGTCGGGAACCCATGTTCCTAGAACGATTCAATTTGGCAAACGAAGCCATATTCCTCATGAACGGCCATGTTAGTCATCAGTCCATATTAAGGCAACTGAAAAATCTCTATGAAGTCCCCCACCACCGATAATATAATTATAGGACCGTTGACTTGGTTAATACCACATAACAAAATCCACATTTTTTAGAAATGAATCATGGTTCTAAATATCATTTTGTGATTGTGGTATGTAATTACCAAGGTGTCGTTTTTCGAGATACGTTTAAAGGTTGAAGAAAAACAACCGAATGGCCGCCCAAGTGTCCAGATTGGGCACCTTTAGATTATTTCTTATGGATAAATTTTAAAGAGTACAATTTATTTCAAACAGGTCAGACAATTTGAAAATTTTAGAAAGCGTCAGAACGGACATTTTAAATATACCTAACCTCGAAGTCATAGACAATTCAAGAAGAATTTGTTTTTCGTCTCTCTCATTTTATTCCTACTAAAGATCAACATGTATCATGATAAACCTTATTTTCCCTTTAGTAAATTAATTAAACTAACTTTCTTCTGATTTAATTGTTTTACAGCAGAAAGTATTGGATTTTTATGTTATTTTTTACGATAAATATATTTGTGTTTATTGTTAATTTATTTTATTAGCATATTACTTCCACATCCACGTAGTGGATTGAAAGTATAGTAATCGTAAAAAAAATTTCAAATTTTTTTTTTCTTGAAATCGGTTTAGAATGTCATGAAACGTCGAGATTTTAAATTTGAGTGAAAAAAAATTTCTGTCTGTCGGTCTGTCTGTAACTTTTTTTTGTCCGCACTCTTTTTTTTAGTTATTTGAATGTCTAATATGATCGTACACTATTTTTGGACATCATACCTATTTCATTTCTTTTGCCAACGTGCCTTTGAAATAATTTAAAATTTATTTGGTTTGATTGAGAATAAAAAGAAATTAAAAGAGGCATCACATGACCTAGTTGAAATTTAAGGAAATATCGATGATGTCGATGTCACAAGTGTGAGACTTGAATTCTACAAATATGTCAATATTATGGTTTTATACCTTCTGAGGTATCACCAGGAGTATATATCTGAGTTTTGAACTTCCAAAGCCTGTTGCGTTTTCTTAAATTTTTTAAACACCGTTTTTTCTTAAACAAAAAATCAAAAACCTTCGCAATGAAAATTTCAATAAATCTGCGCTGGTTTTACGTCATTTGAGTACGTACATAACATTCAAAATGGAATAAACTGGCTAAAAAGTATTTTTTTTTTTTTTCATTTTGACGTCCAAAGAGACATCGAGAGTTCCGATCGGCTTCAAACTTTCAGAAAATATACAAAACACCCTGAAATTTTGGTGCCCAAATATTGAACCTTGTGGAGACAAATGAATTTGTTATCTGAAACTTGAATTGCCCGCCATTTTGTGCGATTAAGTTCAAAATGGATAATTTTTTCTTTCAAAATGTACACTTGGATTCCAGCTTTCCGATGACATTAAAGAATGTTCTTTTAAACTCATATTGGTCACTTTCTTGGCATTTATTTATAAACCAAATGAAGACAAATTGATTTTCTCGGCCATTTTTAAAACATTTTTAAAAAATGTTTATCAAAGAAGAAAGAGAATTGCGAGAACTTTAATTAAATAAAAGTAATTTTCGTCCATCTGAACTCGAGATATTTAACTTTTAGCATCTTGTAAAAAGATAAACAGCAGTAAATACACACACAAAGAAACAGAGTTGTCTGTGAACAGAGCAAATATTTGACATTAGTCAAGAAAAATAGGGTTATAAATTTATAAAGAGAAGTGAGTAGAATATCAAATCTCCCTAAATATATACGTTAATTACCAACTTAAGTAAGCTGGAAACAATTGAGTGAATTGAGTACGGTGCAACAAAACGAGAGGTAATCTTGATACATAAATTGAAAAAAAGGTATTTAGGCTAATTAATAACAATGAAATGCAAATGCTTGAAAATTAGTTTTCTTAAGTTAAAAATGTTTTTTGGGTGCTTCGTATGAAGTAAATATGCTTCAAAATAATACAGTCAAATATTAGCCAAAAATACGCATTTGTTAATTAGCAATTGGCAAAAATGCTAAAAGTTAAATAGATATGTCGAATTCAGATGGACGAAAATAAACTTTTTTTAATTAAAGTTCTCGCAATTCTCTTTCTTTTCTGATAATTTTTTTTAAAATATTTTCAAAATGGCCCAGAAAATCAATTTGTTGTCATTTGATTTATAAATAAAATCCAAGTAAGTGGCCGAAAGGACTTTAAAATAAATGTTTTTTAATGTCATTGGAAAGCTGGCATATCCAGATCTACATTGAGAAAAAAATACTCCATTTTGGACTTAATTGTACAAAATGGTGGACAGTTCAAATGTCAGATAGCAAATTCATTTGTATCTACAAGGTTCAATATTTGGATACCAAAATTTCAGGATGTTTTGTTTTCAGCAAAAGGTATATTTTGTGAAAGTTTGAAGCCGATCGAAATGTCCCTGGGCGTTAAAATGAAAAAGTAAACGCTTTTTAGCCAGTTTATTCCATTTTGTATGTAATGTACGTACTCAAATGACCCAAAATCAACACAGATTTGTTGGAATTTTAATTGTGAAGGCTTTCGGTTTTCTATTTTTCCGATCATACCTCTAAAACCAGAGATATTCACCTTTTTATCTAAAAAAATGCTGTTTAAAAAACAAAATTGTTCATAAAAAAAACGCAATAGACTTTGGAAGTTCAAAACTCTGATATACATACACTCCTGGTGATACCCCAAAAGGTATAAAATCATTATATTGCTTATTTAAAAGTGAATTATTTATTATTTGTTTGCTTATAGTAATGAAACATGTTCTTTATAGGATTTTGCAAACAGTAGAAAGAAAATCTATCTATGAGAACTAAAGGAAAGTTTTTCCTTTAGTTCTCATAGATAGATTTTCTTTCTACTGTTTGCAAAATCCTATAAAGAAAATGTTTCATTATATTGCTGTTACAAGACTATGAATATCTCATCGTTCATTTGGTCTTTTTTACTGCACTAACCACAAACATTTGTTAATGCGAATATTTGACCAGTAAAAATGTTGAATACCGTGAGTTTGTCATATACGTACTGGGTGGTCCCTGGGAACGGGAAGTTTTGAAAACGTCATATTGTTGAAAGTAACTTTACTTATTTAAAATAAGATATAACAATGGCTAAGTAATTATATGCATTTTTTATTTCTTAAAAGTAATTCCTGGTAAATGTCTTCCCCTTATCTCTACGCAGTCTTGAATACGATTGGTGAAATTTTCTATTACACGATGCAATATGTCTAACAGAATATTGGCAATTTCTTCACGGATTTTTATTTTCAACTCCTGAATATTTCTTAGTTTTTCAACAAAACCCTTTGTTTCAAGTAGCCCCACAAGAAGTAATCGCATGTCGTAAGGTCTGGCAACCTTGGGGGGCCATTCAATGTTTCCACGCCTGGAGATAATGCGTTCAGGAAATAATCTCTGCAAGGCATTTATTGGTAACTGTATGGCATGAGCGGAAGGAATTCTCCCGTTACGAGGAATCGCAAAGTGTAGGCGAAATTGCCGCTGCACAACAACTATACTGTCGTTATTTTTATACTCTTCGCAAATACAAAACGAAGAGTATATTGCTCGTAGATAAAAATTTTCATATCACTGCGTTGGTGATCGAATTCTGAACAACTTTCGAAATCTCCGTTCGTCTGTCCGTCCGTCTGTCTGCCTGTCTGTCTGTCTGTCTGTCTGTCCGTCCGTCCGTCCGTCCGTCCGTCCGTCCGTCCGTCCGTCTGTCTGTCTGTCCGTCCGTCCGTCCGTCCGTCACGTTTCTTGGAAGCAGGATAACTTAAGAACGAAAAGTACGATTGTACTGAAATTTGGACAGAAAGTTAGTGTTAGCTAGACGAAGAACAAAATCGATCAATAAATAAGAATTATAAATTTTTGAAATGAAAAAAAATGTTTTTGTTTTGTAATTAAACAAAAAATGTTTGAAACTATCATTTACAAAAGGAACTGCGAAGAGTACCCTAATATAGAATGTGCAACAATTATATAACAAGTGTAGTAAATCGGTGAAGAGTATAATGGTTAGCTTGTTTTTATAAAACGGTTTTACTGCAAAAGCACGCCGCTAACCGGATCACTGCTCCGTGATTACCAAATGGCATATAATAACAGACAATGGGTATGACAAATAAATCCATGGCCAGCTATACATGTTAGGAAATAACAACATTTTCAAAACTTCCCGTTCCCAGGGACCACCCGTTATAATATTACAGCTTTCTTTAAATTTTAAGATAAACATTGATGGGAGGTCATGATCTAACAATAATAATGTCATGAATATTTACGTCAAATAATATTACGTACTTTAACTTCTCGTAGATTCATCGCTTCATCCCAAGAATAATATTTCCTTTTCATTCTCTTAATGGCAACTTTTTCTCCAGTATCTTTTCGTTGGCCTAAGACTACAGAACCGTAAGTTCCATCCCCCAACTGATGAAGTATTGTGTAACGATTCATATTAAAAAATAATCACCAGTGTATAAACATTAACCCATAACTATTGTAAATTTGGTTACTTAGCACTAGCTTAAACTTTTTTGTTGACACATTTTATTTATTGTGTACAGGTCTGGGGATACACATCGACTGAGTATAGGTGTATAGTACCTGTATCGCCGTCCTTCTAATTATTGATTATTTCACGACTTTTATGTTTTACTCCCCATCGTAGTAGTCCCTATCGAAGAACCCCTATGAGACTAGCACAGTCTCAGCTGTTTACTTACGCTGTACATATTAATATATAGTATGTTTCACTGTTATTCTGATATTGTCCACTTCATTCATTTTTAATAAGACCTGTTTATTTTTATCTCTTGTTATGGGGGAGGTTTTTATAAAACTATATTAACTGTTGGAATGACGACATCATATATTATTTTATTATAATTTGGAGAATATATCCCAAATATTTATTTAGGAAAACCCTTATTAGACTAACAGACTCAGTTGTTTATTTACTATGTACATAACATATCATTGTACACTTCACTTCTGATATTATCTAAGGAATTCATTTATTACTTTCACATCCACATAGTGGATTGGAAGTATAGTAATCGCAAAAAGATTTTCAAAATTGTTTTTTCTAGAAATAGGTTTAGAATGTCATGGAACGTCGAGATTTTAAATTTGAGCAAAAAAAAGATTTTTTTGTCTGTCTGTCGGTCTGTTGGTGTGTCTGTCGGTCTGTCTGTTTGATTGTAAATTTTTTTTTAGTCCGCACATCTTCTCCGGAACGGTTTAAGATATTGACTTGAAATTTTGTACACATGTGTATTGTAATGAGACCTGGAACTGGATTATTTTTTGAACATATCCGGTGAAGGGTTAGGGGGTAAATAGGGGAAATAAGTAAAGCAAGCTGGTAATAGCACAGAAACTTGAAATTCGGTATATGTACTAGATGCCAAGACCTTAAATTTTTTTATAATATTTTCCATCCCCCTACCAAACCACCCCCCCCCCACTCCATTATTAAAGGGGTTGTTAACTTAAAATTGAGATATTCACTTGAAATTTGGTATACGTGTATATTATAATGACATCTGGAACAAGATAATATTTTGGGATTATTCCGTTGAAGAGTTGAGGGTTAAATAGGGGTAAATAGGGGAAAATAAGTTGCAAGCTGGTAAGAGCACAGAAACTTGAAATTCGGTGCATGTACTAGAAGCCAAGGCCTCACATTTTTTATAACATTCTTCAACCCCCCCACCACCCCTACTCCATTATTATAGGGGTTGATAAAATAAAATCAAGATATTCACTTGAAATTTGTTACACGTATGTATTATAACGACATCTGGAACTAGAATATATTTTGAGATAATGCCGCTGAAGGGTTGGGGGTTAAATAGGGGTAAATAGGGGAAAATGAGTAAATCAAGCTGGTAAAAGTACAGAAACTTGAAATTCAGTGTATGTAGTAGAAGCTAAGGCCTAAAATTTTTTTATAATATTCTTCAACCCCCACCACCCCCACTCCATTATTAAAGAAGTTGATAAAATAAAACTGAGATATTCGCTTAAAATTTGGTACACATATGTATTATAACGGTATCTGGAACTAGATTATATTTTGAGATGTTTCAGTTGACGGGTTGGGGATTAAATAGGGGTAAAAGGGGAAGAGAAGTAAAGCAAGCTGGTAAGGGTACAGAAACTTGAAATGGGCTTGTTCCATGATATTCTTTTTATATGGTTTTTATACTTTTTCATATAGTACTCGATATTCTCATTATACACTTAAAATTTCGTATTATTAACTTTTTCCGTTCTCGAGATATAAGGAGTTGAAATTGGTAATAGTTGCAAAAACCGAGGGCTCATATGTAACGTCACTATACGTAAGTGACGTAAGAAAAATGGCTTCTGGGATCTTTCAAATTTAACCTGAAAAGTCGAAAAACATGGAATTTTTAAACGCTGGTAACTAAATAAATACGTCGAGTGAAAGTTCGTTCTATGTCTCTAAGGAAAGGAGAAAGTCGGCGATCAATTCTAATCGTAAATTGCATGGTCAAAATCGAAAATTCGTCCCGGCAGGAGCGATAGAAAATTGTAATTATGTGACATTTCACCAAATTGTATTCCCCTACTGTCAAGTAGTAAACAAAACAAACAATACTTTGAAAACACTTATAATTATAACAAGTAAGGAGCATCAAGTCTACTGAGATCGCTGAGTCTATGCGTATAGTGACGTAGCGCCTGGCCACGCCCCATTTTTGTGAGATGGAGATTTGTAATAGTTTTTAAGATACTAAACGTGCGAATAAGATTCTAATTTTTTGCAGATCCATTAATTTATACTTGCACTTTCGATTTATGAAATAAAAAAAAAATGCTGAACAAGCCCATTCGGTGTATATACTAGAAGCCAAAGCCTCAGATTTTTTATAATATTTTTCAACCCTCCACTTCATTATTAAAGAGTTTGATAAAATAAAATTGAGCTATTCACGTGAAATTTGGTACACTTATGTATTATAACGACATCTGAAACTAGATTATATTTTGAGATGATTCCGTTGAAGGATTGTGGGTTAAATAGGGGTAAATAGGTGAAAATAAGTAAAGCAAGCTGGTAAGAGTACAGAAACTTGGGATTTAGTGTGTATACTAAAGTGAAAGCCTCAGTTTTTTTTTAATAATATTTTTCATCTCATCCATCTCCCACCACTAAAAGGGTTGATAAAATTGAATTGAGATTTTCGCTTGAAATTCTGTACACGTATGTATTATAACGACATCTGAAACTAGATTATGTTTTGACATGATTCTGTTGAATGAGTGGGGGTAAGTAGAGGTAAATAGGGAAAAATAAGTTAAGCAAGCTGGCAAGAGTACAGAAACTTGGGATTTGGTGTATAAACTAGAAACCAAGGCCTCAGATTTTCAACCCCCCCACCCCCATTATTAATGGGATTGATAACATAAAGTTGAAATATTCACTTGAAAGTTAGTACATGTATGTATAGTAATGACATGTGATTGAAATGATTCCTTTGAAGGGGTGGGAGGTGGTAGGTTGTGAATAGGGGAAAATAAGTAGAGCAAGCTAGAAACTTTATTTTTAACGTATATGGTAAAAACCAACGCCTCAACTTTTTCTATGTCATCTGCCCCAAATATTATTAAAATTCTATGATGAATAATTTACATACTAGAGTGCAAATACAGTCAAGATGTTTCCTTTAAAACGACTTAGATGAAAAATCTGGATGTGGAAATAGTGATTCCTTAGGCAGCGGTTTTTTTAATAAGATCTTTTTGTTTTTACATTTAATGTTAATATTTCTATAGACCAGCATTACAATAACGACTCCATATATTATTCTACCTATTTGATTTAATTTGAACTTTTATTGAGTTTTAAAATTGATATTGAAAATTGCGGCAAGTCTCCATCAATTGCTTTACGTACGAATACGTTCTGCATCTCAGGAAGTAATTCTTAACAGACCCACTTGAATTTTTTTTACCTCTTCGAGTACTTTCAGAATATAACTCTATGGTTGAAAATTTCTACCTAGTTATCACCATTAGTGGAATGAAAGAAGGACATGTGCATAGTTTTGTAAGAGCAATATTATGATTTCATACCTTCTGGGGTATCACCAGGAATATATATCAGAGGTGAATATCTCCAATTATAGAGGTCCGATCGGGACAAACTACAAACCAAGAACTTTCGCATTTAAAATTACAACAAATCTGCGTTGGTTTTGGGTCATTTGAATACGTACATGGCGTACAAAACTGGCTAAAAAGCGTTTTTCTTTCATTTTAACGCCCAGGAACGTCAAGAATTCCAATTGGCTTCAAACTTTCAGAAAATATACCTTCTGTTGTAAACCAAACAACCTGAAATTTTGGTGCCCAAATATTTAATCTTGTGAACACAAATAAATTTGTTATATGAAATTTGAATTTCCCGCCATTTTGTGCCATTAAGTTAAAAATTGATCATTTTTTTTCTAAATATATTGCCAGATTTCGGATGACATTAAAAAAATATATATTTTAAAGTCATTTTGGCCACTTTATTGGCATTTATTAATAAATCAAATGACAACAAATAGATTTTCTCGCCCATTTTGTAAACATTTTTGAAAAATTTTCAGAAAAGAAACAGAATTGCGACAACTTTAGTTTAAAAAAAAGTTAATTTTCGACCATCTGAACTCGAGATATTTAACTTTTAGCATCTTGTAAAAATATAAATAGCAGTAAATGTATACATACACAAAGAAACAGAGTTGTCTCTGAACAGAACAAATATTTGACATTAGTCAAGAAAAATGAGGCTATAATTTTATAAAGAGAAGTTAGCAAATTCCCCTAAATTCATATGTTAACTACTAACTTAAGTTAGCCTGAAATAATTGGGTACGTTACAACAAAACTAGAGGTAATCTTGATATATAAATTTAGAAAAGCTATTTAGGCTAATTAACAACAATGAAGTAGAAATGCTTGAAAATTAATTTTTGTAAGTTAAAAATGTTTTTTGGGCGTTTCATATGAAGTAAATCTGTTTCAAAATAATACTGTTAAAATATTAACCGAAAATAGGCATTTGTTAATTGGCAGTTGGCCAAAATGCTAATAGTTAAATATCTCCAGTTCAGATGGACGAAAATTAACGTTTTTTTTAAATTAAAGTTTTGCAATTCTCTTTCTCTTCTGATAATTTTTTTTTAAAAAGGCCGAGAAAATCTATTTGTTGTCATTTGGTTTATAAACAAACGCCAAGAAAGTGGCCAAAATGACTTTAAAAGAATTTTTTTTAATGTCATCGGAAAGCTGGCATCCAGAACTACATTTTGAAAAAGAATGATTCATTCTCGACTTAATGGCACAACGTGGCGGGCAATTCAAGTTTCATATTGTTAAAATAAAACATCAAATTACTTAGTTTCTTATAATTTACGTAGTTGGTATCACTGTTATCAATAACATAGGATGGTACTACTGACATCCGGTTCCTTATTAAAGAACCATTTGGTGTCCATTTTTGTCATAGTTAAGTCTTTAGTGTAATGCTGTAGCGAGCAGACGTGTGTTAAGATATGTTCTGTTATTTCTGTTTGAATAAACCATTTTCATTTAAGTATCTCGTATATCGATTTCGTTTAATACTCTAATTAAAGCATATTGAGATTATTCTGCACAAGCAAATTCACGTAATCTCAACATGGTAGCAGAGCGTGGTTCGCGTGTGGAATAATTGCTTTGTTTTTTGGCGTGTTATATTGCTTTGGTGTGACGAGTCGCGAGTTTAGGTAGTGATTTCGCTCATTCATTGTCTCAATGGAATAAGCATGGAGTACCAAGGAATTGAGAAACTACGGTCTGCCGAAAATTGGAGCATTTGGAAGTTTGCAGTAAGAAATTTTCTGCGGGGAATCGAGGGAGCATACGAGGTATGTGTCGGTGACGTTACGAAATCGACAGCACTAGCGGCAGATGCTAGTGTAGCAGAGAAAGGTGAATATAAATTAAGCTTTAACGCGTGGGATAAAGCGGATCGTGCAGCGAGTCAAGTTATCGTAAAAACTGTGGACGCCAAAGTAATGGCGCTGTTGGTGATTTGAGAATCGGCACGGGAAATGTTTTTTAAACTGCATAGTGTGTACGAGCAGTAAACTAAACAGGCGGCCCACACGGCTCAGTCCGAATTTTTCGGGTTCAATATGAATAATAATAACGACATGGTGACGTATATAGCCACATTTGAGGGACTAGTTTTGCGGATGCAGCTGCTAAACGTAAAACCGGATGAGTCATCTTTGATGGTAAAACTCTTAGATACACTACCAGATGACTATGAAAGTCTTCGACAGGCTTGGTGGGCTCGACCGGAAAATCAACAAACCCTTACCAATTTAGTCCTAATTTTAACGTCTGTCGAGAATCGACGAAAACAGCGTACTGAAAAACAGGAAGAATTGGTAGTATTAATGGCGGTGAAATCAAGGAGTTGTGAAAAAAGTGAACGTGGTGGCGCTAGTAGTGAACAAAGTCAACAGGCGAAAATATCCGTCGGATTTACAGCCGGGAAAAGCAAAGAAAGGAAATCCAACTTTAACTGCTACGGTTGCGGCGGGAAAGGGCATATTCGTCGGAATTGTCCTAAGAAACAGATAGGATAAAAAGACGCTAGTGCGCGGAGTGGCAGCGGTAATGAAGCTTTTATAAGTGAGGTTATGAATGCCGAACTTGACAATGATGGATGGATTATTGACTCTGGCGCAACGGACCATAAAACGTGTCAAAGAGAATGGTTTACGACATTCGAGTGTTTCGCGGAGCCTGTAACAATAAATATCGGCAATGAATCCACAATGGCTGCACTTGGCAAAGGAACGAATAAATTTGAAACCGCTGTAAACGGGAAGTGGCTGCAGTGCTACATGGAGAACGGTTTATTCGTACCAACTGCGCATAGAAATTTGTTTTCAGTTTCATGTGCAGTTGGCAAGGGCTTGAAATGTACTACTTCAAAAACTGAGTGCGTGTTTACAAAAGATGGCGTCGTGAAAGCTCGTGGCGCTCGTATCGGTAAAATGTACAAAATGAACATACGTGTGAAGAAGCCGGAAGCAAACCTAGCGGTGAAGGGTACGTTACAAATTTGGCACGAGCGGTTGGGGTATCAAAACAAACGACAACTTCTTGAAACAAACCGGGATCGATATTACGGTGGACAATGAGTTTTGTGGTGCTTGTGTTGAGGGGAAGCAACATCGAAATATATTCCAGTCACGACAGCAGCGCTCGACGGAGTCTGGTGAAATCATCCACGCTGATTTGTGTGGCCCTATGGAGTGCGCATCGTTAGGTGGAGCAAAATATTTTCTGTGCTTCACATGCGATTTTTCTCGTTTGCGAATGATGTATTTCCTCAAAGAAAAATCAGAAAACGCAGAAAAGATTGCGGAAATGTTACAAATCGTTAAGAATCATCGTGGACGAGCACCGAAAACATTTCAGTGTGATGGTGGACCTTAGTTTGATAACAGTGGCGTGCAGAAGCTCATGAAATTGAACGGAGTGAAATTAGTTGTCACAAATCCCTATACACCAGAACTGAATGGTTGCGCTGAACGTGCCAATAGGCAGTGGTTGAGCTCGCCCGCACAATGCTGTTGGCGAAATATCTGCCAAAATTTTTATTGGCAGAGGCGGTAAATACTGCTGTTTATATTCTTAATCGAACGGGGCCAAGCAGTATTGATGGCAAAACACCATATGAGTTGTTTGCAGAAAAAGCGGCACACCTGAGTGTACTTCGTATGTTTGGGACTGAGTGTTTCGTGCATGTGCCCACAAAACAACGTAGACAGTGGGAAGCAAAAGGAAAACATGGCATATTTGTTGGCTATTCAGAAGAGGTAAACGGCTATCGCATATGGATACAATCTGAAGATCGTGTAATCCGGAGCAGGAATGTCGTGTTCAAGCCAGAGACTGTAGAACGGATGCTAACACTATTTCCATACGATGAGAACAATGACCCTAATGTAAAAGAATGTGATATTGTGCCCAATTTGCAAGACGACGAGAAGCCTCAACCTACAGTTGGTTCGTCAACTAATGTTTCAGTTGACCCACCGGTGCTGCGACAACTACGAGATCGGACATCAACTAAACCACCTGATCGTTTAATTGAAGCGATGCTAGCTGAAATTGGTGAGCTGAGAAGTTTCACTGAAGCCAATAGCTCGCCGGAGCGAATGCACTGGAAAACGGCTATGGAAGAAATGGTGTCGCTGGATGAAAATTCGACATGGACTCTAGTTGAGTTACCAGCAGGATGTAAGCCTGTTTCAAATCGCTCGGTATATCGCATCAAACGTAAAGCTAATGGAGAAATAGATCGGTACAAGGCACGATTAGTTGTCCGAGGTTTTAGTCAACGAGAAGGGATCGACTACAACGAGACGTTCAGCCTTGTTGCCAGATTTGACACAATCCGAGCTGTACTAAGCATCGCAGCAAATGAACATCTCGAACTGGTTCAATTTGATGTCAAGACAGCATTTCTCAACGGCATAATTGAGAAAGAGATATTTATGCGGCAACCTGAGGGATATGATGATGGTATTCATCGCGTATGCAAACTTCAAAAAAGCCTGTATGGACTGAAATAATCACCAAGGTGTTGGAACAAGAGCGATTTAAAGATGTACTTTTAAGTTTTGGATTGTGTGAGAGTACAGCAGATCAGTGCTTGTTTTATCGGGTTACTGGCGAGGAAAAATTAATAATGGTATTGTACGTTGATGGCGGACTTGCTGCTACAAAGGAGAAAATGGACATTGATAAATTCCTGTGTAGGTTAAAATCGGGATTTAAGATAACCATTGAACCAATCGGCCATTTCCCCGTGTTAATTGAACAAGTGGAAGATGGATCGATTATTATCAACCAAAAGATATATGCTGAGGGTGTGCTTCGAAAATTCAGAATGCAGGACTCAAACACCGTGTCAACGCCGATTGAGAAGTGTTGTTCACCTGCAAGGGAAGTGGCGAATACTGAACTATCAACAGCTCCATATAGGGAGGCGGTAGGCTGTCTCATGTATCTAGCTGTTGCGACCAGATATTGCTTTTGCTGTGAGCTATGTGTCACAGCACCTTGAGAAACCGGAGGAGAGACACTGGTCAATGGTGAAACGTATCATGAAGTACGTGAGAGGATCTACAACGACAGGCATCCGGTATGAAGCAGCAAAAGGAGTAGGTGAACTGGAAGCTTACAGTAACGCTGACCACGCTAGTGATTCTACGACACGACGTTCGGTGAGTGGAATCCTTATTAAATACAGTGGTGGAGCAATCAGCTGGGCAAGTAGAAGACAGCAGAGTGTGTCTCTATCGACGACAGAGGCTGAATATGTAGCTGCAAGCGAGGCTGCAACGGATATTATCTGGCTGAACCGAATTTTTAGTGAGCTTGCTCCACTGAAGCATGTGCCAGTTCTTCTGGTGGACAACGCCAGTGCGATTAAGTTGGCCAAGAACCCTGAGTTTCACAAGCGTTCAAAGCACATCGATATACGTTTTCATTTTGTGCGTGAGTGAATTCAGGACGGTCAGTTAGTATTGGAGCATGTGAGCAGTAAGGAACAAGCAGCAGACATTTTAACAAAACCAATTCCACGTGTGCAGTTCGAAGAGATTGCGGAATATGGCGGGCATGGTGTGTCGGGATGTTGGGTAAACAAGTGAAACTTTTAAGTAGTGTGAAGTTTTAGGGGAAGTGTTGAAATAAAACATTCAATTACTTAGTTTCTTATAAGTTGGTATCACTGTTATCAATAAGATAGGTTGGTACTACTGACATTCGGTTCATACTTGAAGAACCGTTTGGTGTCCATTTTTGTCATAGTTAAGTCTTTAGTGTAATGCTGTAGCGAGCAGACGTGTGTTAAGATATGTTCTGTTATTTCTGTTTGAATAAACCATTTTCATTTATCTCGTATATCGATTTCGATTAATACTCTAATTGATGCATATTGAGATTATTCTGCAGAAGCAAATTCACGTAATCTCAACACATATAACAAATCAATTTGTGTCCGCAAAGTTCAATATTTGGGTACCAAAATTTTAGGATGTTTTGTGTTCAACAAAAGATATATTTTCTGAAAGTTTGAAGCCGATCGGAACTCTTGACGTCCCTGGGCGTTACAATGAAAACGCCTTTTAGGCAGTTTGTTCCATTTTGTACGTTATATACGTACTCAAGTGACCCAAAACTAACGCAGATTTGTTGGAATTTCAATTGCGAAGGTTTTTGGTTATATTTCATCAACGACTAATTACATTGACTAACGAACTTTAGGTTTTATAATGATAATAGTTGGGTTATAGCAACATATGTTAATGTTCGCGTATAGCGTATAGGACAAAAGTTACGAGTTTTTCCAAGGCCGTCGATATGAAAGTATCAAGGTCAGATGATGTAATACTGAGCGAAAGCCTGTTACCATGTGGGGCGATGCGGTGTAGTGGGTCAGCGCCGATCGATATTGTAGAGCCTGTTCAGCAAAAAGTGGTAAGGAGAGAGCAAATCTTTTAGCAGCGAGGCGGGACGCATTAGTGCTGCTGCGGAGGACGAATAAAGAAGCGTGATATCATTTGTATCACTATTTATTCCTTGCCCTAGTGTTCATCATCAGCCGTACGGTTGACGCATAAGTAATGTTCTCGCTTACAGTGCGAAAGGTCTCGGGTTCATACTCCTATGCCTGCTGAATTTTTTTCTTTAATTTTGTGACGATTAGTATATTTTTCACAAATTCTTTTCTATGATTTCTTTAGGTTAGGTTAGCACGTTTTTATTCTGATTAAAATGAATTCATTCTTTCGTGTGATTTCTTTAGGTTAGTAGGTTTTTATTCTGATATCTAATTGTTAATAATTATTAGCGCCACATGCAGTGTTAGCGTCGCGTCCACAGAAAAATATAAAATTAACTTGAAATCAGTAAAATCACTATGTTCGTAACGAGTCGTTAACTCTCGATCCAAGAATGCCGGCTCGATGCTACAAAATTTGCTCTCTCCGTACCGTCTTGTCGGTTCAACTATTTCTTTCGCGCTATAGAGCTGTTTGAGAACTCCTGGACATGGCGAATTTTTATTTTTATTTTGGAACGATTAATAATTTTTTTTACAAATTCAGGTTTGATTTGACGGCAGAAATAATGTTTTCTTTTTAAGATTGGAAATGTTAATGTTCATATATGGGGCCAAAGTTACGAGTTTTATCCAAGGCCGCCGTCATGAAAGAGTCGAGATGAGATGACGTAATACTGAGTAAGTAGTGCACAGTATGAGTATGCGCGGAGAACATGAAGTTATAATGCGGTTGTGGTCAGTGCCAATCGTAGTCGCCATGGATTCACAAAGTTTGACATTTCTGTATTTCTGTAACAAGTACCTAAAATAATGTCTTTTGGGATGGATCGTAGCTGTTCCGGACGAGGTGAAGCCGAGTCCGGAATAAGTTTGTTTTATGTATGGTGTTACTATTTCCAATGCCCCGATGGTTGCAAGGATTGCGAAATCTGTGAATTCTTTATTTATGTTGGCATGAATCCTTAATAATGAGTTATAATATTTATTACGAACAAATAAATTACTTAACTCTGCTAACTACCCTAACAAAGTGGAATTAAGAAATGAACAATAAAATAGTCGCATCATGCGTTCAATAGACACTGACGCTATACGGTGTTCTCTAGGCAGTAGGAGAGTGCCTACATCAGTAATTTTTTTGTACATAAAGGAGCAGTAAAAGTTTTTTAATTTTTGTCATATTTACTATACTCGTCAAGCTCTTTCAAAATATGTAATAAAAATTTTGTTAAATGGGTCTATTGCACAAATAAGAGAAGACATAAATACATAAATATGAATGCATCTCATCTCTGGGCGGCGCGGCGGCTCAAATTCAACGTGGAGTGTGAGGAGCGGTAACCATACTTACTTCATCCTTTCCCCTCCTACGCTGCTACTTAACTTAACTCACGCTTCCTGGTGACAATACAACTCTTTTCGCGAACTTTCTTCTTTCGGAGCTGGGCTAACAATCCTCGTCTTCCGCTTCTATCAATATCTATTCGTATTACCTGACTCAGCAATGTACCCAGTTCATTGCTGGAGCAATGCTTTTATAGAAATCGCTTAGATCAGGGTTGTAGTGGAGCCGGAACGCGCCTGAACGCCGCGCCGTTCCGGCACTGCTTTCTTTTACGGGAAATAAATAAAGATAATAAGTAACAAGCTAAAAAAACTACATTTTGATACACTTTTTATCCTTGTTGGGATGATTCAGTACATTTTCAGCAGAGGGTCGCAAGATGTTTCAGTACATTTTAACATGTTTTATTTTCTTTCTTTTTTTTTTCTTTTTGCATTGGCTAAAGTAAAGGCTAACTACATTTTGAAACACAGAAATACCATCGGTTCTATTTTCATTTAGTAAATGAAAGTAAGTAAATGAATGATGATTTTTAAATATAACATTACAATATTTTTTTGCATCTATATCGCACGGAGAATTTATCAATTTGTAGTATTTTTTAAAATAATTCTATGGAATGCATTTTTGTAAATAACTCGTTTATTTTAATTTTTTCGAAAAAACTCTATTTCAGATTTTTTGTCCAAAAAGGTCCGTGCCTTATACTGGTTATAAATATTGATCTACGGAATAGTTAATTTTCGATTTTTATTAGGAAACTGTTCGGAATTTGTAGAATTTATAAAAAGAATTAAGGTGTCCAGGATTTGTAGATTCGGTTTTGATTTATCAAATTTCTCACAAACGTCAACTAATACACCTAATCGAGCCCTACAATTGACATTTTTGAAAATCAAAATCGGACCTTCGGTTCGGGAGTTATTAATTTTCGGGCCGCCAGCAATAGGCTTCATTTGTGGCCGTGTACCTTTGATCCCACTAAGTCGAAATCGATCAATATTCTGGGCAGTTATATTGCTTCCTCGCCCGATTTCGAGAAAACCACTTTTTTGCAAAAAATTTCAATTTCAATTTGTTTTTCGACATAGTCTCTGGTATACTTATTTGTAGAGCTTTGCCAGCGGCACCATTTCTTTTTTGAAATATCTCGATCCGGCTACCCGTTACCGAGTTATTCAATTTTTCCCGAAAAACTCGATACGTCTATATCGGGTACTTCCAGTTTCCGAACAGAGCCGAGCTTCCGGCGTGAGGTTTTTTAAAGACCTCCTATTAACCAACCAAGTCTCATCGAAATCCGAAAACGGATTAGGGGGGCTGGGCGTGACAGACAGACCGACAGATAGACCGACGGACGGAATTTTCTAAATTCGCTCTCGAGTCGATAGATATGACTCTCATTTCGATCCAGCGGTTTTTTTCGGATTTCGATGGTCTACCGGAAAAATGCAAAACCTATACTACATTTTTTTTTCAAAATGTAGTAACAAGCTAACCGTTATACTCTTCGCCGGTTTACTGCACTTTTTATATAATTGTTTCACATTTTATAGGATACTCTTCACAGTTTTTTTGTAAATAATATTAGTTTTAGACATTTTTAGTTTAATTCCAAATATTAAAAAAAATTATGTAAAAAAAGAATTTTTTTTGTTTAAAGAATTTATGACTTTTTTATTTATTGATCAATTTTGTTAAAATACAATAGGGTTCGTCCTCTAGCTAACACTAACATGCTGTCCAAATTTCAATACAATTGGACTTTTCGTTCGTGCTTACAAGAAATGTGACGGACGGACATTTTGAAAGTTGTTCAGAATTCGATCACCAACACAGTGATATGAAACTTTTTTCTCTACGAGCAATATTACCGGTTTTAGAAATGTGCCGATCAAATGCAATATACTTTTCGTTTTGTATTTGCGAAGAGTATAATAGGACACTATGACACCCAGGTCAGAACGCACAGTGGGATAAAATCATAAAAATGGACAAACATCGTTCTCCGGCTTAAGATATTTAAATACATATTTTTTTCAATACTTAGGAAACATCAGAGTTTCACGGAAGCCTCCGATTTTTTTAATTATTAATTTTTTGAGATTAGGAAATCTGTTAAAAGTATGAAGAATATTTTAAAAAATGAAAAGGTTTTTATTTTATGATGACAAAATGTATCCTAAATATTTTTTTAAGTTACTATATAGGTTTTTTGGGTCACTCATTCCGAGAATCGTGGTTCCGAACCCCTAAAATATGAGACTACTACCGAAATATGGAAAAAACACTCATTTTAGGTTCTTTTGCAATAATTTGAACATTAATCTTAAATAATAAATTGATCCAAATTCTATTAAAAGGGGTTAATTAGAGAGGGTGAATACTACCCCTAAAATGATGTAAAATGAATATGGCTTGTTTACATTTTTTCTTTAGGTACTATTTGCTTTCGATTCGAATCAGTTTTAAACAATAAAAAAATATTTTAACCCACTCTTGGGGGTAAAAGTACCCTTAAGTACCCCTTAAAATCCTTAAATTCAAGTGTAATAAAAAAAAAATTGAAATATTAGTTTTTTGCATTTTTATGGTATTTTAAATGTATCGTTAAGCGTTTTCACCCCTTTTTGGAAACATCCTTCCTTAATTTCCGTAGGTTCAAAATAATTAATAACTTACTGGAACTTAACAATACACTTTTACTGACTAACCTTTACCAACGTTTATGACTTGATACTTACAGTTTGTATTTACTTTGAATTTCTATCCTCACTTGTCACTTTTCAACCTCTCTCTACAAAACTTCCTCTTCTTCTGTTTACATTTGGCTTATATATACTCTACAGATTGCCTCTAGAACCTAGCAAAGTCCAGAACCTTCCACGGTGATAATTTTCTACAAACTTCTAGAAACCGTGTACTACTATCACTGTCTCAGAGATGGCGTGCATTACAGACTTTACGGTTGCCTAACCCTGATTTTCTCACCACACCACTGATGAGCGTCAGTCTCCCAGACCCAGCGTGTAACAGTATTAATATATTTTTTTTAAATTCACTAAATATTTTCAGGCTTTTAGGGGATAAAACCACTCCTAAATCGACTTGAAAGAAAAATATTATAACGGTTTTTTTGCTATTTGCTTTCAATTCGAATCAATGGCAATTTTTAAACAAAAATTAATTTTTCTTTTTATAAAGACAAAAATGTTTTCTAAATATATTTTTCAGTAATTTTATTTAATATGAAATTTTGTTAAGTAATAATTTCACTGATACACCAAGTATACCTATATGAAAACCGATGTTTGAAAATCTGTGACTCTGTAATGATATATTTATGTTCATATAGGTTCTAAATAATTCCTATGACCGTTTGAAAAATCTCTATTGATATACCCTATATATCACGTTTTTCCTATACTTAGTGCTTTTCCTAAAGTACTCTTAAATTAGTGAAGGAACATGGTTTTTCTTTTATTAAATAATCGTTCTCCTTTTATTGTTATGTGAGCGCTGTAAATGTTTCCAAACGAAGAACGAAGAATTTGTTGTATTACAAAATAAACCCTGAAGGAAACCTTTATGTGGTATACAATATTAATATTGTGTATTAGATATAGACTAGATCACTTATATAAATATCTTGGAGACAAACTATTTTAGTAAATTTATATTTAAGTCACAACACTAGAAATAATCTTAGGTACATAAAAAAGGTTAAAGTGGTGAGATAAACTAAATATTATGTTTATGAAGTTCACAATTCATTTCAAATAATTTGAATCTATATGGTTGCTGTTTTCTGGGCATTTGATTTCAAAACAACAATCTGGATAAGGCTTTGATAAATCTCCTTCGATTATTACGCAAGGAGGTTCAATTCCAACGGATCCACATCTAAAACAGATGAACTATCTTTACAAAAGAAAAAAATATAAAACACGATTAAGCTTAAAAAGGGAACATTTTTATGTAAAAAATGGCACCATTTTTAGATATATTTGCCATACATTTGGTACGTACGCGTATGTATAGGAACACTATGATTTGATTCTTTTAATTACTTCGTCTACTATTAGAACAGAGACCTATCGAGTTTCATGATCTGTCAAGTAGTTTAGTGTAATCATTATAAATAATTATTTAACACCGTTTCTGTTTCATATTTCTCTCGTTATAAGCATGTATTGAATAAATAATGATAATAAATAAAATACGAAAAAATAATTATTTTTTCGTTTAACTCGCACTAACTCATAAATGGAACAACGAATTAGACTTAAATTTTTGTATTACTATCACTGCATATTTGTTAACAAAATGGGTTTTCATGAAAGCCAAATTTTAAATAAGTAAATTTGATTAGATATCTTATTTGGCACTATACCACCCTTCCACACTGATCTTAGGAATTGCTCACTCAAGCCAAATTGTCTAGAGATGACTTGGCTAGAAATTAAAGTAAAAATATTACCAATAGTTCCTTAAGGTGATTTTGTATGTTTAGATTTGCTTTAAAAATAACCTCATATTTCATCAATTTCTCCTATATCCCTGAACTGTGTTTTAGAAGAGAGTTTTTTCTAAAAGTCCGTAAAAAAATTATTTTAATTAGTTTTGAGATGTAGGATAAATTGTCGATAAACCTTGTTTTTCTATAATTTTTCTTCAAAATCCTTGTATTTCCACAAATTCTCCTACATCACTAAATCAATCCAAACAGTTTTTTTACAACCTTTTAGAAAAAAAACTCTGCTCTAAAAAACTATAAAAAATGTGTGAACCGATTTAGGGACGTAGGACAAATAGACGAAATACGAGCCTCCCTTAACAATGAATGTTTAACTTGAACTAGAATATTTGAAATTTACAAGCCAGAATCGATTTTTGTACCCCGGGAAATGCTTATTTGAAAATTTATTTTTTCAGCTTTCAAGAAAAAGTAATTTTGTAGTTGAATATTTCGTAAAATAATGATTTTAGCACAACACATCAAAGGAAGTACCTAATAAGATGGAGCTGATAAAATTGCCTTTATTCGTTATTTTTTTGGTACTTATAAAATGGACGTGGTGAAAATGAGAGACTCTCGAAGATGCCCTAAAACCTTACATTCTTTACAGTTAAAAAATTTTGAAGGAGAAGTACCTATCATTCAGAGTATTTCAAGTCGTTTGCAAGATGTCAGATTTTTTTATGGGCATGGAGTATCAATGTCCTTCTCTATCTAGAATGATAATTACAAACACTTATCATTTGTTTTGATTATCCTACTATTGTAAAAATTCATTAATCGTATATCTAATTAGTAGGCCGTAGTTTAATTTTAGAATCCTGAATTTTACTTGAATGAAACTAAGCATATTCTAATCAAAAAATAAAACTCTTAGGCAAGAACTAGTTACTTACCCTGTAACCGATATGTCTCTATTTTTCTTGCATTGTGCTATCGCACATTGTCCCCCAATTCTCTTCTCTTCACCTTCATTTAGCGCTCCAAGGTTATATGTGTCAGTATAACAATAACCCGCATGTTCTAAAACAATAAGTATACAGGTTTAAAAATGAATTATTATTTGTTTGCTTATAATTGTATTTCAATACAAATAAGTATACAGATTCAGCAAATTTAGTTTTAGGTACGTAAACTTGTTTCTGCGCAGATAAACCACGCCTTGTCGTAGAACAATGCAGAGCATTGGTCCATCGCTTGACCGCGACGAGTTGAGAACAGCGCAAGCGCACCCATTCTGCTTTTACTAGCGTAGCTGATTAGACGTGTGGGAATAAAAAAAATTAATCTCAATTTCGTTATTAAAATGCCGCGTGTTTATACAACTGCAGGAAAAGTGCAAATTGTGAAGTGGTACTTCGGGGGCCATTCCACTGATGACACAGTAAATTTATTTACTGTGGCATATCAAGACAGACCAATCCCCTCAGCTAGCACAATTTCAGACATTATTAAAAAAAATGAGAATTTCGGGTGTGTCGTGAATTATTGTAAAAAACGCTGTCAATCTGAACCCCGTCATCAACAAATGAGCGAAGAACGTGAAATTCGCGAAACTAATGTCTGTGCACTTGTTGAAACTAGTAAACCTTGTTCTAGCAGACAAATTGCTGATGAAGTTGACATGAAGGGAAGAACTGTAAGAAATATTTTGAAAAGAAATGGGTACAGTTGTTTTAAAGTTCAAACAACGCAAGAAATATTTCCCGAGGACAATTTCAAACGGATGGAATTTTGTGAAATCATGATAAATAAAGTGAATGAGAATGAAAACTTCTTAAAGAATATATTGTTTACAGATGAATCATCCTTTTCATTACATAGGAAAGACAATCCGTAGTACGATATTGGTCTCGAAAAAATAAACATTTGAGTGTTGCTGTGCGAACTCAGTATCCTCAAAAGTTGAACGTTTGGACGGGAATTTTAGACAATCATATTATAGGCCTACTGCTAATCGATGGCAATTTAAATGGCAATAAATATTTAGAGCTTTTACAAAACCATTCCTGCAGTTCAAAATCTTCCTGTCAACTTTGACGACATTTGGTTTCAACAAGACGGCTGCCCAAGTCACAATACCTTAACTGTTATTAATTTTCTGGAAAGAACATTTCCCAATCGTTTAATAGCTACGAGGGGAATGATAAAATGGCCCTCCAGGTCACCTGATATAGCACCCCATGATTTCTTTCTGTGGGGCTTTTTAAAGGAAACCGCGTACAAACATGCGTTTGAACGAGCCAATGATTTAGTTGAATTACGGGAAAAACTTATCCAACTTTGTGCAAGCATTACTCCAAATCAACTCAATGATATGAGAGGTTCATTGTATAATCGGTTTGGCTATTGATTGGCACAAGAAGGTGGTTTGTTTGAAATCCTCACTTCATTAATTTATTGTTTGATAATTATTAGTTGATTTTAGTTTCTGAGGGTTATTTCATTTTATTTTAATGTTCTATTTTTGTAATTTAATAAGAAAAATGTATTTTTTGATAATTATTAGTTGATTTTAGTTTCCAAGTTATTTAATTTTATTTTAATGTTCTATTTTCATTTCGGTTTTAATAAGAATTATTATTTTATTCCCATAGCATTTACGGCTAAAAAAGAAATTGCAGAAATCCTTTCAATAGAATAAATTATTTGTCAAAAATGTGACAAATAACTTCTTCGCTTTTGACGAAGAGATATTTTCTCGTTTCGTATAGAAATTATTACCTACGTCCGCATCCATCCTTAGTTCATGCCGTACTAAATTCAATTCATTGTGTGTCTCTGCTTTCACGATTTATGGAACTAGCGGGGCGTGGTCAATTACATCGTTATTCCTATACCCTAAACTGCATTTTCCGAATCTGTATATGATAAGATCAGTTAAAGGTGCAGGAAAGATTAGAGAATTAATAAAACAGCCGTTGAAAAAACTTTTATCTTTTAGCAATGGCGCAATTGACCTGGACATTTACATTGGAGTTATAGAGCAGTTGCCACAATGTGTCAATTATACGGAAATCGTAAAATTAGAGAGAGAGGCCAATTGTGAAAAATCGACAACACTGTCCTAATAGAAGGAACAAATTCAGCTGATTGTCAGAACCCAATAATATTACTAAAGAAACTAGTGGGGATCTGGATTTGAAAGTGACGTTTTTTTTTTACTTTTTTTTTATATTATAAAGTCGGACTTCCCGAAACTTGTGGTGACTAGTGTAGGTCACCCACGGGTGGTGGAGGGGGCGAAATTTAGATGTAAAGATACGGGAAATCAGTTTTAGTTTGATTCGGATAAAAAAATTGTAAGGAGTAAAAATAAAGGGCTCGCAAATGCTCGTAAACTGAATTTTGATTCGTCGATTGTGTCCAAATTTCAAATCGCTAGGTCGATTAGGAGGGGTGGGGAAGGGGAAAACGAAAATTAAATTAAAACTGCTGTAACTTCCAATTTTGGCCTCATGTCGCACAGCAAACGCGACATTGTCCCTACTGCAGGGGTTTATCATTTGTTTATAATTTTCGGCATAAATGAACAAATGATTGATGTGGAAAAACCGATGTTTTTATTTTATTTATTTTTTTTTTAGAAAAAGTCATTTTTCACCAGGAAGGAAGGGGGGGGGGGGGAGACATTTTCTCGCCATCGGATGCGGAATTTTTTTCTCTTTGATCTGAGCCCGGCCAGATTGCGATCGAATGATTAGTAGAGGAGGGAGGGAAGCGCAATTATTAGCCCATAGAAGGGCAAGAGAAAGGGTTAGGGACTTCGGGTTGGGCTCATTTTCAAGGGCAATTAACGTCTGTTCCCACTATCACTACATCTCTAGTAAACTTGCATACTTTATGCGTATGCCTTGATGTACAAGCAGTTAACAAGTGGAGAGGAAATGTTATATTTCCCTGGACTCCTATTCAAGTACTAACCGAGCTCCGAGCCTTTTCGTATCGAAACACGAGTATAGCCGGACTCATCTACGCTCGCTATGACAGTTGTTCATATGTCGGGAAATAAATTGAGACAACTTTGATACTATGATACCTGGTGTATGCTTCCTTTTAACAAATTCAAAATTGCATCTTTCTTTCCTAAACTATCTAAACTCTGTCTCTTCCATCATTTACTGACAATTCTGGATTTATTACTGAATATAATATTGTGCTGACTGGTCTTGCCAGTTGCTTCAGCCCCCGCTCCACTGGCATAAAGTGTGATAACTTTCAGAGTGGATTGAAAGGCTTTTAATCCCCTAATGTAATTTAACGTTTTATTCACGACCACGGCCAAATTAGGCGCGTGAAAGCCGTATGAGAGCAGGTGAAAAATTATGATTTTGAGAAACGTCAGATTTGACAAGTTTATTTTTACTAAGAATCTTTTGATTTTGAGCAAAAAAATAGAAGGTCTATCTTTGGAATCGTTTCTATGACATGAGTTTGTTTATTAGTTGACAAAAGAGAAAAAAAGTTCAAAATGAAATCATGCAAGAAGCTCAAGAAGTAGTAAAGCGTACACGAGAGGGAATTGGTAGAATTCGACAACTGGCGAAAAGAGGGGGCATAGGAGAAGAAGCAATTACAGAAGAGGTGCTACTATCCTACTTTTTCAATGTGGAGAAACGGTTTGCTGCCTCTTCAGTGTGGACAAAGTGCTCCATGTTAAACTCAACGTTGAAAGTGCACAAACCTATTGATATTTCAAAGTATGGTAAACTTACTTCATATTTGAATGCCGAATTAAGAAATTATAAACCGAGGAAGGCAAAGATACTGGAGAGAAACCAAATCGAAAAATGTTTGAAAGAAGCACCGTATGAGGAATATTTACAAGTTAAGATAGGAAATACACGATGTCGATATTTCAATTTATACATTGACCTTTTTATTTTAAACTCATTACAGGTTGCAACGATCATGGGAGTTGCAGGTGGTTGTCAGTGTGATGAATTACCCTTTTGGGTATCAGCCATGTTCAAGACAAAGGTAGTATTACCTGTACGTACTCATTCCGGATACGAAAACTAACATTTCAAGAAGTTTCACGATCATGGAAGAAGCTTTTTCAGTCAGTGCTGTATATACATATGTCGAAAATACACCAATTTGCGACCTAAAACTGCCGATTGTAGATTTTTCTTGCGATATGTGGCTGAAAATGTACTATACAACATGTAGGCATCAGAACAATTTTTTGAAAACCTTTTCAAAAGTGGCTTCATTTCTTGATCCATAAAGTTTTACCGGATATAGAATGAGGCGTTCTTCGGCAACATTATTGGCCAATGCTGGGGGCGATATTACCACTGTCAAGCGTTACGGGGCGGTGATTGGAAATCGACTACGGTAGCGAAAAGTTATAGGTATAGAAGAATCGCTGAAAAAATCCAGGTCCTACCGTGTACATCAATTAGTATATGGTTACCAAAGTCGGCGAAGTTGTGAACCCCTCCATTTCTTATTCAGAAGCACCCTGTCCAGTTAATTTCATTAATCCCGGTCAAAATGACAAGAAGATTGTTCTTGATATAAATGTTAATGTTTATATTAATAATAATTCTAAATGAAATTCTATAAAATCGAAGTGTGGCATTATGAATTTGAATCCACTAGTGTACTAAACGGCCTTTAATCCGCGGAAAATATAGTGGTCGTGGATAAATTTCTTAAGAATGCTACTTCCGAAAGAACATGAAGAAAATAATAATTAAGAAATCATATACCACATATTTTCTCTAATATTTGTTCCTGTTTTTGAAGTTTTGAAATTTAATGTAAATCTACTAGCATTATCGCATTAATTTTTTTCTGTTCAAAAACTTACTCAGTGGTATTCTTGTGTTATGCTTTATAATTCCTACCCAGGCATTTACGGTAAACTGGAGAACACATATGCATAAAATAAATAAGAACGACTTCATGACTGATGTTAATATTGTTGTTAGTTGTACAGTATTAAGTACTAGCTCAGAATTTACAATATATATGATGTCAACATTTTGATAACCTTTGAAATATTTCGTATTTATGTTACGCATAATTAGAGTGTTATTTATTGCTTTTGAACAGATAAATATTGAAAAATATTTTACAGGGATCGCTGCTGAATATCGGTAATATGCAATAAATCTGCTTTTTTACTTCACGTCTCTCTTTTACATAAATTGTGCCTTGCTGCCGGAAAAGTAAGCACTGGTTTTGGATATTTTTGGTGTGCCGATTCCAAAAGTATAGAGTAGCGGCAGAATGACTACTAGCGCTTCAGTGGAGCATTTCCGAATTACTTCCTGTGGCTTTTATATTTATGTGTATGCGTCGATTTGTTTTTTTCCTGATTTTACAAAAATTTAGTAATTGTTTGTTGCCGCGACTGTCATATACAGTAAGTACAAATAATTCCGTAGTGAGTAAAAGTAATGTTCGAGTGAATATTATTTTTCTGTTATGTTAAAACATTTTTTTGCGTAGGTGAGATGACATTTCATTTTTTGTAATATATTGTATATGTGACTAAACAATTAATTATTAATACTCAATGAAAATTTACCGTTGTCTAAACAACTCTAAAGTTTAACATTGACTTTTCTGTCTGGCCCTTCTTTGAGTAACAAGATGGAAAAATTGATTTCGCGAAACTAGGGCTTAACGGATGGTCCAATTTTGCATTATCTATAAAATGTGCAAATCTTTGAGCACTTATTCGGTTGCCATAAGGATCCCCCTGAGCTGTAAAATTAATTAACAAAATTAGTATTTTCTCAGAATATTTTAAATTGTTAACTACACATAAGTATCTTGTATTTCATGCTTTGATCCACTTTTCCCTGCTCCAGTTTATACAGACTTGTTAAAGGTGATTTTCATTTCGGAAAAATTGCCCGATCGATGATTTTTGTTGAAACGTGTTCTGAAAGGTGTGGAGAACAAAATATCAAAATGCCACCGCGGGAAATTATGCAGCATTTCCAGCGTAAACGGACGGCCGACATAGCGCGAGTTGGAGCGTTAATTAACAAATTACTGCACATGTTATATATGTTTCTTTCATAAAATTTTGTGTTTTTACCAATGGTTTTTGTTAGTTCTTTCATGCAAATTTAATTCAAAAAGTTATTCATGAAGTATCGTATTGCACCTAAATTGTTTAATAAAGAATTTTCCACACAATTTCTCGCGGTGGCATTTTGCTTTTTTGTTCTCCACATCTTTGTGAACACATTCCAACAACAATCATCGATCGGGGAACTTGGCCGAAGTTTGGGTCCTTTTTGTCTAATTTGACTCCCCTATGTGGGAAATGAATAAAACTTTATATTTTTAGTATTATTCGATCTATTTCCACAGTTAACCACGCAACAAACATCTCCGCATGATTTTTCCATGATATTAGCCGGAGATTATGTTACACAATAACAAACACTAAACTGCTGATTTTGACAATGTCAATTGTAGCTGCGGTGTTCCCAACACTTCCCACTTTGGTGGCATTAAAGTAAACCCAGAGATTTGCGCGTTTTTAAAAAGCTTATAATAAAATATTTATTAAAAACAAAGATTCTCCTATTCACGTACGTGTAAACGA
Organism: Stenurella melanura; assembly: GCA_963583905.1. NCBI lineage: Eukaryota > Metazoa > Arthropoda > Insecta > Coleoptera > Cerambycidae > Stenurella > Stenurella melanura. The sequence goes on from OY757309.1 coordinate 19,135,930, forward strand.
CACAGGAATTAACTTTCTACTTGTACTTGGTCACTGCGAGCGCTAGCTGTCACGTACAGATAAGCTCCGCCTTTCTGCCAGTAGTCTATACCATGGTTTTTTCGTAGCAGCTCTAGTTTTTATGGTATAACGTGACAAATGTTAGTACTGATAAAAGACAAAATTAATGAAATATTGATATGTTCAGAGGCCAAAATAGTATTTTCTTACCTGAAATGAGAATCTAAATAGCCGATTTGAGGTGCTGAGTACCCAACTTTTCTACACGTGTAAAGTAAACTTCATATTTCTAAGTCAGATAAAAAATTTCAAAGCTTTGCCGCCTATTACCACTAGGATAGAGCGGGGCATGGATTAAAATAAGAAATTAAGGGAAATTCGCCAGTATCAGTTATAATTTCTGATAATTACGCCACTCACTCCTAAAATATTTTACGATCTAACGGTCACTACTGTTTACTTAATTTTTTACACACATACATAATGCTGTAAAAGGGCAAGCACTTTTATGGCCGAGTTTTATGGCTTTTTTTGGGTGTCTCGCGCCGTTGGGTGTCTCCTTTGTCGGGAATTTTTTATTTGACTTAGCAATATGAAGTTCACTTTAACCCGCAACCATTGTCATGCCTCCCGCTAGTAATTCATTGCTCGCCGATAGTCCCTTGTCAGACTAACCTCCCATGACAAAAAAGGTACCCCATTGAACACCTCAAATTTAAAAGGTGAAAATGGTTGCAAAACATGTAAATATCAACTTACACTCGCCAGACCATTAAAAATTTATTGATTGTTATTTTTTATGAATTTTTGAATTTAGCTAAAAAAAATTATTTTATGTTTCAATGTTTTCTATTTGTTATAAATAATGAATCATCTAAAAAATTTGGTCTGTCTGACAATTTTTGTTAACTAATGTGACAGACTTAATATTTTATAGAGCTCTTTTCTACGAAAGTACACTTCATAACACCTTGATTTTTGTTTTAAAATTAAGTTTAAGATCTCTCCTGTCTCTCAACTGGTTTGTCCGACAATTTTTGTTAATAAATTTGTTTGTTTTTGTTAATTTTTTATGTTTTTTTTTTATGAAAGTGCACTTCATAACACATCCTTGATTTTTGTTTTAAAATGTAGTTCTCTCCTACCTATTACAATTTGTATGTCTGGAAATTTTTATTTAAAAAAAACAAAACGTTATCGCGACGCCTAAATATATTAAGTCTGACATAGTAAAAAACATTTTTTCGATAAAAAAACTTATTTAAATATATAAAAGGAATCTACAATATTAATTCAGAATTGAAAAAATTATTCTTTTTTTAGTTGTAGTGAAAAACATTTTTTCGCTGACAAACTAATTCTTATTCATAAAGGAGGTCTCAAACTTAATCATTGAAAAAAATAAAAATGGCGTTTTGACGAGGTCATTGTAAGAGCTTATTTAAAAAAACATCGTCATGGCGCTTCAAAATTAAGTCTGACGTGGTGAAACACATTTTTTCAATGACAGACAAATTTTTATGCAGAGAGGAGATCTCAAATTTCAGTTGTTCGTTTTTTAAGGATGTGTTCTGATATGCCAGTGATTAATCCTGATGCATTAATGCTGCACATTCAAAATTAAGTCTGTCACATTAATTAACAAAAATTGTAGGACAGATCAGTTGTAATAGATAGTAGAAATCTTAAACTTCATTTTAAAGCAAAAATCAAGAAGATGTTATGAAGTGTACTTTCACAAACAAAAAAAAAGTTCTATAAAAAATTAAATCTGTCACATTAGTTAACAAAAACTGTCGCACAGACCATTTTTTTTTAATGATTCATTATTTACCACAAATTGAGAAAATTTCAAGCAGTTCTTTTTTTTAGTTAAATTTAAAAATTCATAAAAAATTGCAATTAACAAAATTTTAATGATCTGGCTGCCGTAACACGATATTTACATGTTTTGTAACCATTTTCACCTTTTCAATTTGAGGTGTTCGATGGGGTACCTTTTTTGTCGTGGTCAAATGCTAATTTCCGTAGACTATACCGGTAACCTATTTTATCCCGATATAAGAACATAATTATATCCTAACTTGTGAATGTTTACGACATCCATTTATCGTATTTTGATTTTTTATTGTGGCATGTAGTAGTATTAGAAGTAGTTTATGAGTAGGTAATGAAATAATGTCCAAATGTCCAATAGTCCTACAATATTACGAGATCGTGGAGCGAATAGGGGGTGCAAAAGGTAGTATCCGAGAAGGGCGAGGAGCATTTGCACCGTATTAGCAAATGCCCTTTTAGGACGACTTTGACCTACCTCAAAATTTTGCAAACAGAATGTTCCACTGCTCAAAGTTACGTACTTATGATAATTATGAAGTTGTCATTTATACAGAAATAAAATTGGTTACCGGTACCAGGAGCCTAGGCACACCGTTTATGTTTACACAAGTTATAACGCTCGTTATGAATCGAATGCATAACTAAATTTCACTACCAACATCAGCAGATAATTTAAACTAGATTCCTTAACTGAAGGAAAAGAGACAATACGTAAAAGTAGTTATTTATTGTGCCCGTGTGTAATTATGCACATTAGTCATGCAAAAAAAAATAGCCACGAGACCGCCAGGTCGAGTGGCTAATTTCCTTAAGCGACTAATGCAATACAAAAATTTATGCAACCTTTCTTTCAATGACATTTTATTTGAATATTTTTATAAGGACATTCCCTTCGACAAATTAATTTTGATTGATTGATTGATTGATTTGCCAGCGTAAGGTGGGCATTGCTGCCGATTCCAGGCATCCATGGAGGTTCGCTCTAATACGCAGCTTGCCCAACGGAGGACCAAACCGCGTGACGGAACCAAATCTCGGATGTTTTACATACCGCCGGACCGGCTGCATACGCCGGGTTGAACATTGGACATGCTTGTTGTCAGCAGCGAGAGCCGCATAACGCAGGGGGTGGGAATACAGGATGGGAAGTGTAGGTGTTTGTGAGATGCTTCTTTTAAGCTTCCATGCTTCTATTAAGTTTCCATCTGTCATCATCGGCTGGAGTGTGCAGGTGTCTGCGAGATGCTTCTTTTCAGTTTCCATGCTTCTTTTAAATTTCCATCTATCGTCACCTCATTATTTTTCTTCTTCTTCTAAGTTTTTTGTTTCTTCTTTTCCTGAATCTGGCAACTTTTGATTTTTATTTTTTTTGTTTTCATTTATTAACCGTTCCACAGGTAAATAACCGTTTACGATGGTGTTGCTAGGAAGGGCCCTATCTCGCGGTAACAATATTTTTGCGCGTTATGAGAAAAAAGGTCTGAAGGGATAGTTTGCTCACCCTGTAGGTATGTCGTTTCTTTGAAATAATCAGTTTCAATTTACGGCAATTATTTTCAATTGCTGCCTTCCAATTCCGGGTATTTTCTATTCCATTGCATATTTTTTTCTCTGTTGTTTAATAAGCTGTCCTGGGACAAGGATTAATAAACCAATAAATAAATATATTTTCAATTTTAATTTCTAATTTTTCAATTTAAATGAGATAAACTTCATTAATGAGCTAAACTAAATTAAAACAGAGTGAAGAAAAACTTGTCTGTTTCATTCACATCTGGCTGGCTGTTGCTTAATTTATATCACCCACTTGAAGAAGGGACCGGATTCATCCAGGTATAGATTTTACGGTCAAGCAGTACACTTTCCTGGGTTGTTTATATACACTCTTTTGTGTTGCTTTATTCAACCAACATATTTTAATCAAATATCCCACATAACATCTCGTGGATATGTACATCCATAACATATACATTAGATGCTGGAATTTGAATATGTATTTTTAAATATACGTATGATTTGAAATGTATGTTCAGCTACTGATATCCATCAGTGTCATATACAGTGTATATTGCTGGAGGTATATACATAATAATTTATACATATCATGTCGATTACGGTACATTTGATGTGATGATGAGCATGCGCCACTAATTTGTGGCGTGGTGAGCCAACGTATCATTCGTTTACGGATTGTAATTCGCAACAGCCGGCAGCCATTAAGCCCTATAGTGTTGTGTGCATAGTGTTTATATGTGATGGAAGTTAACTCTTTCTTATTCTGTGGATTTTATATTTATTTATTACTATATGGCAGGTGTGTGTTTAATTAAGATGGCGCTAAGTGACAGAGGCCTAAAAATTTGCTGTTATCTCAAGTCATATTGGGTATGTATTTTATAAATATAGTGAATAAAAATTACATATGCTCATATTATATAACTTACTGATAGTTGAGAATGTTTTAAACACATATGTAGGACATGAGTAACTATAGTATTATACAATTTGTTAAACTACCAGAAGGTATAAAAGTATACGTAAATATTGTGTAATAATTAGGTTATTTTGTAAATACAAAATTTACATATGTTTTAAATAGTTATGTAATATATATTTCTTGTTAAACTATCTGTGTTTTATTACCTCTTGTATGGGTACCTCTGAAGTAGTTCCCACAAACATCAAAACACTTCAACACTTTCATTCAACGCGTGCTGCACCAATCGTATTGATATCATCGAGATGATTAAAACTATTGGTTTTAATCATCTCCCGATGATGTCAACATGTTTGGCGCAACACACGTCGAGTGCAGTGTTCAATAAGTGTTTTGATGTCCGTGGAGACTACTTCAGAGATATGTAATGTATGTTCATAAAATATGCGATTGTGTATATAATGTGTGTTTCATATTCAATGAATGTACATTGCATATGTTTATGTACATTCATTGGATATAAAATAGATATGGAAGTCGGCGACAAACGTACATGCTGGGAATGTTAATTTCACATCCATTAGATGTACGTTAGATATACTTTCTCCATTTTGTGGATATACATATCCATGGATTGAATATACAATGTATGTACATTGCATATCATTTTGTTATGTGGGATCAACTATATGAAATAGAATTGCAGAATTGCTTACGCTTTAATTCAACAGAATTTCGACGTTTTGTTGCCGCTTTATCCGGATTTATCTCGAGATCTTGTAGGAGCCACGAAACACGCGTCTTTCACCGAATTCGACACTTTGAACTCCTCTTTGACAAATTAATTTTTATGTTTATAAAAGATCAGGGAATGGAAAACAATTATTAGGCGTGAAAAATGGATCGAAATTTGTAAGCCCGGGAAGAAATTAGAAAGGAAGCAAATCAATGAAGTTTCCATATTGCCAATGTTCCTAATCAAAAGTATTTTCTACCTTATTATTATTCTTCAATGCTCCTAATGTATTTTCCACTTTTTGAGCATAAATCCTTAATTATTAACATAAATGATTAGTGTTTCTCTTAGAATGAATGTTTTGCATTATAATTAATTTTTTACATCCATCACTACTAGTGACTTTTTGAATATTCTCTCACTAGTATATAATACATCACATTCTATATCTAAAATCACCATATAGTTCAATGTTTGACTCTAGAAATAAGTCATTACCTCAGTACCCCTATACTAATTTCTATTCCGTTTCGGGGGTGTAAATTAGTACATTCAAAATAACAGCAGAAATCGACAGGGGGATGAATACTAAGCAAAAAACGTTCTGTGAAGGTTTTTCGATAATTCAATATTCTTCGAGTTATTCGCAATTGAAAATGTTGATTTTTCATCTAAAAAATACATGTTTTAGAGCGATTTTTCACGAATAACTCGAAAACCTTTCGTTTTATAAAAAAAAGTTGTTAGGAACAAAAACGAAGCTTATAAAATAACAAATCGATTCGTTTTCTTTTATTTCTGTAGACGCAATACGAACCGAGCGATGGCTTGTTGAAGGTTACTGTTTACCAAAAACTGAATTCGAACCATTCACCGTTAAAATAACGGAAAAACTACGGATTTTTGGAGGAAAACTTGTCAGATCTTTTTTAAAGTACTTAAGAAGACCTTTGAAATGAGCTTTAGTAGATGTCGTTAGCATAAAGACTCGGAGTTATGATGAAAATAAAATGGTTGTCTCGTTTTTTCAGAGAACAAATCAGTGATGAAACCAATGGCGCCAGAATTGAAACGTAATCCATTTACAGTTTACTATATTTAGGTACTAGCAATACGTTTTAGAAGTTTGAACGGTTTAGAATGCCTAGATTTGAAAAAAGCTGGATTCAATTTTGAATGATTTTTGAAATTTTTGAGAAAATTTTCTTTTTTTCGCAATAACTCAAAAGCTAATGACGATATGTAAAAAATGCAAAAAATTTTTTATTTTTTGCTAAAAAAATTGTTTTTCATGTTATTTCTCTGGGATGAAAATTAATTGAGATCTCACCGTTTTAAGTTCGCATTTGAGTGCGAGGACCACTTTCCCCGAGGCTTTAAACTCAAAAATCTCAAATACCAAGGGTTCAAGGAAGTTCTACGTTACAGGCCTTGTAGCTCTTCAAATTCCCTGCTGTTTTTGGAGTGATTGGAGATCTTAAAAATTAAGGAAGTTTCATTGCTAATTTTTTCTCCGAAAAAACTAGAGAACCATTTTATTTCCATCATAAGTTTCTATGCTAACGACTTTTATGAAAGCTCATTTTCAAGGTATTTTCAAGTACTTTAAAAAAGGTCTGGCAAGTTCTCCTCTAAAAATTCGTCGTTTTTTCGTTATTTAACTTTGCCATAACTTTGTTAGTATTGTATCTACAGAAATAAAAGAAAATCAATCGATTTCTTATTTTATGAGCTTCATTTTTGCTTCTAGTTATTTTGCTTCCACAACCACACGTAGTGGATTGTAATCGTAAAAAAAAATCATTTTTTTTTCTTGAAATGGGTTTAGAATGTCATGAAACGTCGAGATTTTAAATTTGAGCGAAATTTTTTTTTCTGTCTGTCTCTCTGTCGGTCTGTCTGTCTGTAACTTTTTTTTTCTCCGCACGTTTTCTCCGGAACGGTTTAAGATATTGACTTCAAATTTTGTACACGTATATATTTTAATGAGATCTGGAACTGGATTGTTTTTTGAAAATATCCTGTGAAGGGTTGGGGGGTAAATAGGGGGAAATATGTAAAGCAAGCTGGTAAGAGTACAGAAACTTGAAATTCGATGTACCTATCTTACTACAAGCCAAGGCCTCAAAACTGTTTACAGTATTTTTCATCCCCCCACCCCCTCCAGTTAATTATTATAAAGGGTTTGATAAAATAAAATTGAAATGTTCACTTAAAATTTGGTACACGTATATATAATAATGACATCAGGAACTAGATTATTTTGGGATTATTATTCTGATGAAGGATTGGGGGTTAAATAGGGGTAAATAGGGAAAAATAAGTAAAACAAGCTGGTAAGAGTACAGAACTTTGGGATTTGAAAATAGAGATATTCACTTGAAATTTGGTACATGTAGGTATTATAACGACATTTGGAACTTGATTATATTTTGAGATGATTCCGTTGAAGGGTTGGAGGTTAAATAGGGGTAGATATAGGGGAAAATAAGTAAAGCAAGCTGGTAAGACTACAAAAATTTCTGACTTGGTGTATATACTAGAAAGCGAAGGTTTTAGGTTTTTTATAATAGTTTCCATCCCCCACCATCACCACTCCCTTATTAAAATAGTTGATAAAATTAAATTTAGATTTTCACTTGAAATTTGGTACACGTATGTATTATAACGATATCTGAAACTAAATTATATTTTGACATGATTGCGTTGAAGGAGTGGGGGGCAAGTAAAGGTAAATAGGGAAAAAAGTAAAGCGAGCTGGTAAGAGTACAGAAACTTGATATTCGGTGTATGTCTTAGAAGCCCAGGTCGCAGATTTTTTAATAATATTTAAATGGGGTTAAATAGGAGTATATAGGGGAAAATAAGTAAATCAAGCTGGTAAGAGCACAGAAATTTGGGATTTGGAGTATATGCTAGAAACCGCAAGACCTCAGGTTTCTTTCTAATATTTTTCAAACCCCGCCATCTCCGCTCCATTATTAATGGGATTAATAACGCATAGCATTGAGACATTCACTTGAAAGTTAGGGCAATTATTATGTCTTGTAATGACATCAGATTGAGATGATTCCATTGAAGGGGTGGAAGGCGGCAGGTTGTGAATAGGGGAAAATAACTAGGGTAAACTAGAAACGTCCTTTTTATCGTATATACTGGAAACCAACGCCTCAAACTTTTCTATAATATCTACCCCAAATATTATTAAAATTCTATGACCAATAATTTCCACGTACTAGAGTGCAAATCTAGTCAAGATGTTTCCTTTAAAGTGACTTGAATGAAAAATCTGGATGTGGAAGTAGTCATTCCTTAGGCAGCGGTTTTTTGATATAACGTAACGTTTTCGAGTTAATGGTGAAGAATCGCTCTAAAACATGCATTTTTTAGGCGAAGAATCAACATTTTCAACCGCGAATAACTCGATAAATATTGATTTATCGAAAAAACCTCATAGAACATTTTTGCTTAAAATTCATCACTCTATCGATTTCTATTTTGAGTATACTAATTTCCGTCCCCGGGAAGGGGTGGCATCCACCCCAAGGGTAAAAGCGCACAACGGGACTATATAACTTTTGTTCCTTGAGCTATTCCCTACTTACTGTCCAAATTTCACATCAATAGGTATTATTCGAAAGAAGTATGAGCGAAAAACTCTCAAACACTGGACTAATAGAATAGTCATATTCTACGCCTGTCTTGGATAAAATACATATAATTTTATTTTTACATTTTGTGTTGCACATTTTACTATAATAATATTACAACTAATACGTGAACATAGTACTCAACTTTACGCTTGAAACATATATGTGCTTCATTATTTACATTGTAACTATATACTTGCCAGAGCCCCAAGCACATCGCACGCGGGCGCCATGCTAAAGGAGCGCAAACCCGAAAGTTTGTATAGAGATGTGTTGAAAAAGAAAAATTATAATAATATACAGGTTGTTTCAGTTATGCGGTCAATAATTTCTAGAGATGATTCTACATTAAAAAATATGATAAAAAGTTCCTTTAAACATGGGTCAGGAAATCCCTCCTCCAAGGGCGCTGGGGGCCTTTGAAGGGGGCACCCAAAATTAGTTAAATTATATCTATTATTTTCTTGAATAAACTAAGGAAAAACAACAAATATATGTAAATTAAAGGACCCAACAGGTTTTAAAAATTAACAAATTGAATTAAATGTTCAAAATAGGCGCCATTCATTTTCACACAATAAACTGCTAGACTGGAAAAATTCCTTTAGGTTCAAATTTCTCAAAACTGGTTGGTCCTACGGCGTTGTAACAAGATATAACCTTTTTTGTGTAGTCATAGCCAAGGAATCATATTCCGATGAGACAATCACAGAAAGTTCATATAAAAAAATGGGGTAGAGGGAAAAGTACCCCCTTTCCAATTTTGTACATCCCTGATTAAATGTACCCTTGGTGGATAACAGCAAATAATGATCTTTATTGATATCGAATTACGTGCAAAACCTAATCAATGTAGCTCAAAGGGTTTCTGAGATACCTACTAAATAAAATGTCAATTTTGGGTGCCCCCTTCAGAGGCCCGCAGTACCCTTAGGAGGGATTTCCGGACTCATGTTTATATGAACTTTTCTCATATTTTCTTATGTAAAATCACCCCTAGAAATTAATGACCTCATACCTGAAACACCCTGTTTATCGCACCCATACAGCACAAGGACATCCTCATCAGAACATACTGGAAACAACTTTTCAGGACATATGGGATATCCTGAGAAGATCCCATCATCACCTTAGGATGTCCGTAGGATATCCAAATGGGACAGTTCGGGCTTTGCTGATGACGTCCTCAGGACATCAGTACGGGTGTGTACAGGACATCATCAGCTCTTATATGGGTCATGCCTGGGCTTTACTATCAACAACCTGAGGACATTGATTGGATTTTCTATAGGACATCTTCAGTTCTTTAAGGCTTTATTGGATATTTCTAAAGACAGCAACAAATACATATTATTTTATAATATGGTAGATCATTACTTTTAAACCGAGCCAATAGGCAAAGACAAACGAATAATACAAGTTTATATAATGGCAGAGGTAAAATGACTACTAAAAATGTGATACATATATCCAATGAAATAGGTCGACATATCAAAATTTTGAGGTAAATACTTTTTTTTTTATATCAGTTACTTTGAAGTATTTGAACACGATTAATGAAAGGAATTTTTTTTCAATCCCGAGAAGGGGTGAAAAAAAAATATAACAGTGTTTTTTCAAAATTATTCAAAATGTGTAAAAGCTAGTAAAAAAGTTTCAAATAAAAATTGTAAAAGCATGAAATATTACATAAAAATGATCCCTTGCCTTTTTTTGGTATTATTAAAATCGATAGAGCTTAGGGTGGTTTGAAGTTATAAGGGATATGTACAACTTTAAAAAATCATAGCGTGCTGCAAAGTTATAATGAATTAAAAAAAATTATTCACTCAGAAAAATATAAAAGATTTCGTATCTGACAATAACATCTGCGGACAGTAACCAATCACATTTTCCCCTTTTAGATATGATAGGTAATAAATACAAAGATATAACATAGCAGCATTATATTTATGAAATATTTAACGTAATCTTATTTGTCGAAAGAACTTTAAAATGAACGTGGAAAAGACATCGACGCCCTGCGGATTTCTTAGAACTTTCGACTTGTCACAAAAAGGCGGCTAATTCAGAACACAGTAAATTTATTAAAAACAAATTATAAATAACACTGCTATTTAAATAAGATATACATTTTTAATGAATTATTTATACTGGAGTGGATTATCAAATAGAACAAACAAATAAGTTTTTAGAGGCAAATTTTACAAATCAATAAGACTCAAAATAATATATATACTTTTCATTATTTTTGTTGTTGAAATCTCCTAAACAATAATACCTTTAATATAGGACGAACTTGCCCAGGATATTCCCACAGTGGATATTTTGTTAGGCTTTTAATATCTTTGCAGGATATTACTAGGACATCCTGCCAGAATTTGTCTAGGATATCCCCATTTGGGATATTCTCAGGTTGTATATATTTTATTGGGATATCCTGAGGAATGTTGCCCTCGATTGGGATATACAGGACCAAATGAGGATAACCTAGGGATGTCATCATGTGCTGTGTGGGCATATATGGCAGCTGTGTCAATGGGGCACAGAGAGGGATGAGTTATCAGTATCACCGTTTCTCTCTTCTATCCATTCGGTAACACATTTTATTACAAAATTAAAATGGAAAGTTAATACATACAATAACACTCTAAAACTATGAAAATAAATATATAGTGATTAATGAAATTTAAAATATATAGGTATGAAACAACGCATGGTTCTCATTCTTAAAAATATATATTCTATATTTAAGGGCGCCAAAATATTTCTGGTACTCGGGCGCCGATAACTCTTATTGGGGGGCCCTGTACACTACTGATTCCATTCTTAATTATTTCACTGAAAACTTAACTGGAATCTCAAATCTTTATTATTATTTCACGTCCCCGTATCGCCTCAAGTAGCAAGTAATGAGGAAGTATCCACATGCATGGATCATTTCTGGTCTAGTAAGTGCTAGGTAATATATGCCAGTAGTTTTTCCCTTAGAGTCACATTTAGAGTATATAGGAAAAGCAGCCCCCGTAAGATCAATATCATTTCATTCCAATCCGTCTTTTAATTAGTCCTTGCTTGTTCTGACAGCAAATCGAGCATATTTTACAAAGAGTCAGTTTCGGATTGCCATAATGCCATATTTCCACAATTAGCAACACAGCAAAATTCATGTTATATGGCATTACATTCACAAAAATACTTCATTAGTCGCTCCTTTAATAGCGTTCCCAAGTTCTGTGATCTGTGATCCGTCAAGCCAGAATACACAATTTATAAACTGAGCTCAAATGAGTCACATGCTGTGATACGAGTATTTCCGCAACCGACACGAAAGAGGGAGAGATTACATGTACACGTGAAGTACTTACTTTTACTCTGTCTAATCCTCCTTGCTCTAGCGTCGCCACAGCATCCTGTCTAGAGATGGGAAAAGCAGTTCCACTTATGTAGCGTTACAATCGCCATCGCTCCTGAAAAATACCGCGACAAAAAATACGATTATTTTGAAACCACAGAAATCAAATGATTCGATTGCTCCGTCAACCGCAATACGATTAAAAGAGTGCACGTTTGTCGCGTAGCGATGTCCGAATTCAGTTATTTGCATAGAACGCTTGTTTGTTTCTATTTATATATTATATATGGGTTCCTTAGATTTTTTGCTAAATGGTAGACCCCAATAAGGATATATGTATATGTTATAATAAGACTAGTATTGTGTTGTAAGGTATAGATAATATATAAATATTTTGAACTTGGTCATATATTTAAAAAATCGCAACTTCCGTTTGGGTGTGGTATACCGAGTGGTTTATTAGCCAATAAAGAACACTCTTGTAACTTTTGAATGGGTCAACGGACTATTTTCAAATCTGGTGTAAAGTGTATCCACGAAAGGCTGAGAGTAATAAATATGCGTGATAGCCTCGTGATCGCGACGTGTTCCATCAACACCACCTAAAAACAGGTGGTGTTGGTTCCATCCTCACTAGTTGCATTTTTCAGGAGATTGCCAACGGTTTTCTCGACTTCAGTTGTATGTAATTTGCGTAAGAGTGTATTTATATATTTGTTCGAAAATTTGAATTATTATAACTCAGTTTAGTGAATCCATTTGAATTTTATGCTAGTGTATTATCTAGTTTAAAAGAACAATATCCTACATTTTCATTAATATTCACTCGTTTTAAAATCGATTAGGAAACTATACTTGTATTTTTAATAATTTTACGCATGAATGGCTCTGGAGAACTAAGCCCACGTGAACAGCGCGTGACAGCTCCCAGAGCTTGGCGAATATACTATAGTAGCATTAAAAAAAATCTAATTATGTGATGTAAAAAAAACAAAATTGCCGACGATGTAAATCTGATTTTCAAATGGAATAACCTCTATATTTTTGTATATTTCGATCCTGCTAGCCAAAATACATATAATCCAAACTTCAGATATTAGAGTAACCGATGATTTTAGCCCGTTGCGGTGAGAAGGCAGGTCATTTGCACATACCTACAATGTGCAGTCGTTACTTGGTGAGAGTGATGATAGTCGTTGAGAGTAACCGGTTATTTTGGCATTTCGTAGCGCGACGGTACGTGACTTAAAAATATCGCGACAAAACAACACTACAGAAATACCGACCCATCTCTACCTAGTCTCAAGTGTCAATGTCAAATAAGTTAATAGTGAGGTTATGTATATACATTACCAAACTTAATTCATTTAAATAATAATATTAATAACTGCTATGGAGTGTTCAGAGTTATATTATTATTAATTATCTACTTTCAATAATAGAAAATATAAGGTATGCTCATTTATATTTTTTTTACAATAGTTAGATAAATTTTAATGAGTCCAAACCTCTAATTTTCAATATTGATGAACCAAAATTATGGTGCCTTTCTTTAAATGCATGAAATTATAGTAAATAATATTTAAGTGGCATTGCTTTATGTCAGTAATATTGCGCTTAAGATTATTGTAATATCTGTGTATAATCAGTACCTAGATGCCGAAGTTCTGAATTACCAAGGTAATATTTTTAAACAATGAATATTCACACGTTTTTCCCAAAAATCACTTGCCGAAGTTTGTTAGTATTTTTAAAGGCATCCTGTTTTATAAATTCTAGAAAAATATGATGCTTTAAAGAAACATGCTAAAATTATAAATAGGTAATAGATATCTTCATAACCTCAAGGTAAATAGGCACTGAAAATGTGACTCAAAAGGTGATTGAATTTTCTTTACTGAAAATTTCGTGTATTTTAAGTTGATGCTTGATTAATTTGCAAAATAAGTAAGTAGTGTTTCTTTCATTTGAAGACATTTCTGTTCTTTTGTGATACTTTATTCAAATCTTTTTTATTACTCTATTATGTTTTGTATGATATTATTCATTAAGTGATTATGTTTATTCCATGAATTTCACCAAATTGTCACCTATAATTATTTCCTTCTATTATAACAAAAATGCATTAACAAGTATTTCTTGTGCTCTAGACATTTGAAGAGATTGGTACCTAATTATTTAGTTCTACAGTTTACTTTTCTGATTTTGCAATATATTATTATGTTAATTTTAGGTATTCTGAATATTTAAAAATGAAGATAAAGGAGACAAATTTAAAGAAGAGAAATGTGGAAAAGAAGGAAGACAAAGAAATATCCCAAAATGAGAAGAAAATTTCCTCAGATGATACATCAAATGAAAAAAATAAGTTGTAAGTTACACAGTTTAAATATTAATGTAAAAATCACTACATACCTAGCATGAAAGGAAGTATGAAGTGTCTAAATAAGCGGACTAGTCTCAAAAACCACTGGACCAATTTTGATTCGAATTTCGCCATTTTGCAGCTTATTCTTTGAGAATTTAAGTGTATAAAAATGTATGATGTGTCTTTATGTGGCCAAGTTATAAATACAAATGTGCAGTTAGTTGAAGAAAAATAACTGCTTGGATGCTTTATCGCATGAGATTCAAACAGAATCTTATTTTGTTGGTTCCTGATAGACAAACTTAGAAATCCTTTAAACCTGTAAGAGAGAGCCCAAAATGACACTGGGCAAAGCCGGGGCAGGTTGCTAGTTTAATAATATTACCAGAAGAAATGTGGTTTCACCCCTGTTTTTTTTTTGTTTTCTTTTTTATGGGAGCAATTATTTACAGCCCCATACTTTAAACATTTTCAGGAAATGGTATGGTCTGAATTGAAACTGATTTAATAGTTTAATTCTTTATAAGAAACTATAGTTTTTAAGTATATTTTAGAAATTGTATGAATTACTCTGCATGAGATTTTACAAATTCTAAAACATTGAACACCACACTTAATCGGATACAAACTGAATCTTAATGATGCCAACTTGGTTGGCAAAAGATGTCTATTAATGCAAGATTTTATGTTTAGTATTTGTCTTAATAATAGTATCTTAACTTCTGCTCCATTCTGTGTAGTTTTACCTTTCTTTACACATGAAGTTCACTGGAAACCACATTTTCCCCCATCTTTCCACTCCAATAACACATCCATATTTGATGGCGAATACCTATTTCTCAATAGCCGATGTGAATAGCATTGTCCGGTTTTAACCCCCTGGGACTCATCCCCCAAAATCGGGGCTTCGGAAATTATAAC
The DNA here is from genome assembly GCA_963583905.1 of Stenurella melanura. Classification (NCBI taxonomy): domain Eukaryota; kingdom Metazoa; phylum Arthropoda; class Insecta; order Coleoptera; family Cerambycidae; genus Stenurella; species Stenurella melanura. The sequence goes on from OY757309.1 coordinate 19,151,236, forward strand.
ACGAGATACGAACACTACACATTTATTAACTTCTTATTTACAACATGTTTACTAGACTATTATAACCTTACACAATGCTTATTATTTGATATTGCCCTGTTGTTCATTTTGGATCACTCTGAGCTTATCTGAACTTTACTGAACTAAAACTGATTTAAAAACTTCCTTCACGGCGTGAATCAGTCGCCTTATATACCCCACAAGATGGCGTCTAGAGTATTCTCCACCATTCGAGGCAGGGCTAGTTTTCTGACTAGGCCTCATAGGCCCGGGCCTAGAGGCGCCACTATGCGGGGGGGGGGGGGGCTTTGCCTTACATCTTAGTGGTTAGTGCCCATAAGCTGATGACAAGCTCCTCATAGCGGGAGGTGCAAAATTGACCTGGGCCTAGCCTAATTTATATCTAAAACCGGCACTGATTCTGGCGCTTCTGAAATGAATCTTGAATTTTCTAGTATAGAAATCTTGAACAATCCAGTAGAAATCTTGATTTGGCATTTTCTAGAAAAGTTGTACTACTCTGAAGAGGTAGTTGAACACACCACAGGTTTCTATAAAGTGGTGGCTGTCTTTAATAATAATTTGTGTTACGAGGATTTATTGAGCTGTTTTTGTTACGTATTTAAGGACTTTTCGCAGTCTTTGGAAAGTAATTTCTTTAAATAGTTGCCGAAATTTTTTTTCCCAAAAATTTGTATGTACCTAGTAGTCGAGTAGAATTTTTCTGCAGATTGAGGTATAAATGGCATTGTGATGCAATGAAATTGTTCAACCGCAGGAATCTTGAAAAGATGAACATTAGATGAAATATTGCTTTAATAATATGAACAATTTTCGAAAAATTACTGGTACTCGAGATATCCAAGCTTCAAGGTAATTTTTTTAAGTAACAAATAATGTCATATATTGTTTAAAATTAGGTGAACTTAAATGGTCTACATAATTGTTTTATTAACTTTATTTATCATCCATTGTTGAGATTTGAAAAATGCTCATAATAATGTTTTCTCAAATTTTCCATGAAAATGTATAGAGTGCTCCATTAAAAAATAAATAATGTAATTTCCGATCAAATTAGAAGTTGAAATAAATGTATTTCATTACTATCTGAACCAATCTTTTTTACTCTGAAAATGTCCCAACAGACATTGTCTAAAATATATTTTGAAAAATTTATGATATTCTTGTTACTTAAAAAAATTATATTGTACCTAGTTCAAATATAGATAATATTTATAACCGAGTTGTAAACAACCAAAAACAATTTTATGTGCATACAGAGTAAAAGACTTACTTAAGGGTTCTAATAACAATATCGAGAACAAATAAGCTTTGTTTACTTCTAAAAACAAAACAAACTAGGCCTTGTTTCTTGTTGGTAACATCATTCCATAAAGCGTATCCTTTAGCAGTAGTTGAGATAATGTTTAAGTAAGACTATCATTAAATAAGTGATAAAATTTAAACATGATTAATTGATCATGAACTCATTACACAGTTTATACCGGATAACCTAGTCTATTCAGGCACACAACTTTTGAATGGGCAAATGGATTGTTTTGAAATTTGATGTACTGTAGGGTGACGCTGTATTGTCCGGAATTTTAATGAGGTGTACAGCATTTTTTTATGTACAGCAAAACGTACAGCATTGTGTTTTACTCGAATAATATCTGCTTTTTATTACTATTGTCGTTTTTAATTTGATTTAACATTTAAGGAGTGGGAATAGTAACTAAATATTTTGTTGATAGAGTAGAAAGTATATAGACGCAGAATAAATACCGACTATGATATCTTATGGCAAGTAGATTGGACATGAGGCAGAGCAGGCAGAATGGGAAAGTTTTGTAATGGTTGATGACTAAAGAAAATTCAGTGATTCACCGTGAATACAGAAACAGATTTGTTTGTCTGTGGCCAGTGCTGCATGCTATTTACATCACATTTATTCCCTCGTCAAAAAATATTAAAAAGAAATCTGAGGTCTTGGCTTCTAGTATATACAGCAAATCCCAGCTTGCTTTACTTATTTTTTCATATTTACCTCTGCTTTTCCCCCACTGCTTCCACCGAATCATCTTAAAATATAATCCAGTTTCAGACACCTGTACCAAATTTCAAGTGAATATCTCAGTTATATTTTATCAGCCCCTGTAATGATGTGGGTGGTGGTGGGGGATGGAGAATCTAAAAAAAATGTGAGGCCTTTGCTTCTAATTTATACACTAAATCCCAAATTTCTGTACTCATACCAGCTTTCTTTACTTATCTTCCCCTATTTACCCCCAACCGTTCACCATATAAGTTCCAAATTCAATCGGGCTTCAGTTCTCATTATAATACATATGTGTACAAAATTTCAAGTCAATATCTTAAACCGTTTCAGAGAAAACGTGCGTACAAAATGTTACAGACCGAACTTTTTTTTCGTTCAAATTTAAAATCTCGACTTTCGTGACATTCTGACCCTATTTCACAAAAAAATTTTTGAAATTTTGTTTAAAATTACTATACTTTCATTCCACTCTGTGGATGTGGAAGTAGTCTCCCCAGCAGAAGTGTACAGCAATTACTCAACAAAAATCTGGTCACCCTAATGTACTGACGTGAGATAAAATTTCCGATAATGTGATGTATTTTTTAAAACTAGATGAACTTAATATTGTCTGTAATTGTTTATATGTGGCATATTCAGATTTTCTTACTTTTTTACTTTACAGAGGTTTTTTCATTAAAATTTTTAAATATTTTTCAGTGGCAAAATACCCAATAAAAAGTAATAGGTGAACTTAAATTGTCTACATAATTATTTTATTAACTTTATTATTATCAGTTGTTGAGAATTGAAAAATGATCAAAATAATGTTTTCTCAAATTTTCCATGAAAATGTAAAGAGTGCCCCATTCAAAAATATATAATAATGTAATTTGCTAAGTTGAAATAAATATATTTTATTACTATCTGAACCAGTCTTTTTTACTCTGCATGTCGCAAAGGACATTATATAAAATATTTAAAAAAAAATTATGGTACCTATTTGTGTTATCGTAAAAGTTGCGTAGACTGCAATGTCTCATCACATACACCTCTTTTGGAGGTGCCTCGGATCGAAAAATGTCTGCATTGCGCCATCTATGCCTCTATTTATACAGTTTTTACTTGAAACTAAAGTCAATTATACAAGATTCAAATATCCCTTTCAGTTATCGAGAAATTGGCCCCGGGAGTTTTAAGTTAGGTTAGGTTAGGTTAATATGTGAGTGAGCTCTTGCCAGACCCTCCACTGCAACCATCAGGCCTATTGTGGCTCACTACTAGTTATAGTTCACTCAACAGATTCAGTTTTTTAATTAATCTAATAATCTTGTTGGGTGAGAAACCGTCCAGATCATCTGGCTCCAGTCACCCTTTGTAAAACAGTGAGAACCTGGTTCTTTCTGCCGCAGGACAGGTACACAAAACGTGTTCCGCCGTTTCATCATCCTCCAGACACAGACGGCATTCGGCGTTTTTCACCAGTCCAATTCTGTGTAGGTGATGATTTAATCTGCAGTGCCCAGTGTATAGGCCAATTAGAGTTCCTAGGTGTAGCTTATTTAACTAATAGTTTTTTAGTTCTTGACTTCAAGGGGTATGTAATAAACTCCATTGAGTGAACTAAACTTGGTAGTTCCTGCCAGTGTTGGATTGTTTTCAATTCAGCTCAGGCTAGGATAGTAGCCTTGGCAGAGTTAGCAGATATGCCAAGTGGCGGTTCTGAACCTATAAATTTGGTTGCCACGCCTTCTCTGGCCAGGGAATCGGCGACTTAGTTGCCTTCTATGCCAGAGTGGCCAGGTATCCAGATCAGAGGCAGTTTGTTGTTTCTGCCCAGTCGGGCAAGAGCTTCCTGGCAATTCCAAACCGTTTTAGAGTTACGTCTGAAAATCTTTTTATTGATATGTGTCCCGGCTGCGTCAATTTGAGCCTCCGTACACACAGCTTATTGGCATGGATTTCTGCCTAAAAAATAGTCACATTATCACCAAGGCTTGAAATTATCCTTACCTTTGCGTTGCGACTATACAGGGTGATTTACCACAACATGCGGAAAATTTATAAGTAAGTTGTACCCATCGAAAGGAGTTAAAAAAATGAAAAATTAAAAAAAATATGACAAAAAAAATTACCTTATTTTTTTGTAGAAATGCGCTGCCTATGACTAACCAACCTGACGTAACACGGTGCAACTATAATACTTCTCCTCCCCCTTTATCAGACTTGAGACTGACAGCGAAGCTGGCAGAGTTAGAAGTGACTTTTTGGATTCAATCACACAACAGAAATAGCAAAAATTAAAATAATTTTTGTAGAACACAGCACACCAGAAAACCTTAAAGTAACAAAAAGTCAAAGAAAATATTCGATAGTTTGATCATTAACACTCACTGTTCTAAGTACAGATAATATTTTCGTGTATGCGATCACATTTATCTCTTTGATCGTGAATTAAATTCTAGGCATTGTCAATGGCTTGTTGTAACTGTTCTAGGGAGTCTATTGACATAGCGTACACCAAACTCTTCATGTAACCCCACAAAAAAAATCCATAGGGATCACCACTATCTGGGCTCTTTGTTCTCTCATTTGGCACACGCCTGCCGGAACATTTTCTCTCGTATATTCTCGTACAGCAGCTGCAAAATTTTCATTCACTGCTCTATAATTTAAAATCATATCGCAGTATTCATGCGATGTAAACGCTGACATATTGTCCAGTATCGATCTACGAATATAATTTTCAAAACGTAAAAATCCAAATGGAGGCCGGAAAGAAACTGACCATACGTAAACAACTTCTAATTACTTGAAAAAAACACGAAGTGGCGTATGCGTAAATACGTGTAAACAATTGAAGTATTAAGGGTAGCCAAATTCCATGGTTCAGTAGCGTATCATTACAAGTTTTAATGCAAAAAACGTACTAAATTATTTCGGATCACTCTAAAATTTTGCAGGGGGTTTCCCACATAGAAAACTAGTACACCATTTTATTTTCCGCATGTTGTGGAAAATCACCATGTATACACCAGCTTCAGTTTCCTCAGGAGTTTTAGAGCCGTCTGTGAAACAACAGCTGTCTGCCCTTTGTAAGTCGGTTTTGTTCCGATCCCATTCGTCTCTTCGAGGAAACAGGACTTTAAAGGGCAATTCATGGTTGATCAAGGATGCTGTGACAGTTTAAGTCATCCAGCAGCCTGTTGTGCTCCATGATGCTAGCCTGCGGCATATTAGTTACCCTTTGATGGATTATGTATGTTGCCCACCTGGCCTCTCTCTTCAGGTAAATATGGAGAGGAGGTAGTTCCAGGAGGACTTCCAGAGTAGCTGACGGTGTGGTGCTTATTGCACTAGTTATTGCTAAGCATGCTTGTCTCTGCAATCCAGAAAGTTTGGCTTTGGTCATTTTTTACAGCCCTTTTGACCACCAAACTATTGAGGCATACGCTATCATTGGTCTAATGACCGTAACGTATATCCAATATATTTTTTAGGGATCAATGCTCCAAGTTTTAAGTGGAACACCCTGTATATTTTTAATTTTTAGGTTTAATCATAGAAGGCTATATGGTGAAAATTGTTAAAAATCGGTATGCAAGCACCCGTAAAATATTATTTCTTCAAATGCCTACTGAGATTAAGCTGATTTGTTCCTCATTAAGTTCAGTGTTATTCTTTTTTCAACTAAAACATTAATTTTTTTATTCGGAAGAGGAAATGGTGTTTAATCATAGTATTTTTTTTTATTAATCGTCTTATTCATAGTAACATCCTGGCAAAGTTTAGCCATAGCTATTTCACGATTTAACCAACACAAAGATGACTAGGTACACCATTCCCTGCGATATTGCCATATCTAGCCCACTCCTACTGTGTCGGTAGCACATTATAAACATCCATACCCTAGCCAGAATTCGAATCCAGAACTCTGTGGTTGCAAGCTTAACAAGTAGGCTCTAAGTCATCAAGCCAGTAAAAGAATAAGAAGAAATAATATTTAACAGATTCTTGTAGACCGATTTATAACATTTTTTAAAATTTGTATCGCCTTCTGCGATTAAAGCTAAAAATTAAATAAGACAGCTTTTTAAATTTAAAATAATATTTGAGGGTTAGAACTTATATATTTTGGCCGGCAGAATCCAAACATGTACAAATATACAGGTTGTCCCATTTAAAAATTTAATTCTCGTGTAAATTGGATCTAAACTGGAAAGTGGCCATTTTGATTCTATACATGACGATTGAAATGCTTGTTTAATATCATATCACCAAAGGACCCCGCTCCAAATATGGGTTTCGATGGAATGTAATCGAAAATGGCATTCGAAAGATTATGGCTCCCTGATTAAAAGTCCTTATGGTGGAGAAGCCCGTTATAAAATATCCAAACTAAAAAGCACAATGGCTAATTTTCAGTATTCAATAATATGACATTAAGAAACACTTTTCTTATGTATATTGGAGCAAGTAGCATTCGACAGATTATGGTTGTCTGATCAAAAGTCCTATTTTATTGAATACTGAAAATTACACTCTGTAGCTTCGAAAACATTGAATAATGGACTTTGCGCCCATGAAAGACTTTTTGGTCAGGGAGCCATAATTTGTTGATTGTCAGTTGTTTCATTATCAAATTCCACCGAAATGCAAAATCCCACATATTTGGTGTCCCTTTGGACTACACCTGTTATGCCACATAATATATTAAATTGTTATATACCTTGCATCTTATTTTTAGTAAATATGGTCCGCTGCCAAGATTTCCCGGTCAAAGAGTATGGAGTAGAGGAATATTAATTTTTGGGGTATTAGTTTATGTTTGGTATTTTTCAAAGTCTCCTAAAGAAACAATTTTAGCAAAGCAGAATGAATTGCATAGCAGAAGAGGACAGAATGTTGAATGCAGCGCTGAATATTTAGATGATATTAAACAGTATCCTGGATGTGTTCCCAAGACCTGTGGTAGATACGTTAGTGATAAAATAGTTACAATACAGGAAGCTGAAACATTGCTCCAACTTGCACACAAAGGTAAGAAATTAAAACATTTAAAAAAAATGTCGTCAACAAATATCTTCACGCGGTCTTTTACTAATGAGGCTTTTGGTATCATAGAAATGGCATTTACGTAACATGGCTGGAGTAAAAAAAATTGAAATATGTTCATTTTTAGAGAAGTTATAACCTGATTTTTAACGGCTATACAAGTTAGAGTAAATTTGCAGCTTGAAAGTTCAGGCTGAGGATTCTTATAAAATTTAAATAAGAATATGCAGTGTCTCCCACTTTTCACGGTAACACCTTGGTAGCTCAGTAATAATCTTTATTGAAAATAGGACCTAATACATCCCTTTAATATTTTACGTACTGGAGGATAATGAAATGACAGAGCACATTTTATGTACTTGTCATGCTGCAGAGAGAATCAGACTAGAGCCAGAGAACCTGGACTGTTGGGTGATATATAATTAGGAGTGATTGTCGCAATGACGAGTCTGAGAAAAGCCCACTCACATATTAACCTCATAGGAATATGTCTTTTCTGTTTCCTTCATTTTTTCCACTAAAACATTGTTATAATGAAAAGCATTGAGCCTATGCACCACCTTGAACCACTATGAACCACTTTGATTTTGAAATATGTTAACATATATTTAATAAATTTTTAAACAAGCTAACCATTATACTCTTCGCCGATTTACCACACTAGTTATATAATTGTTGCATATTCTATAGGATACTCTTCGCAGTTTTTTTTTTTTTTGTAAATGATATTAGTTTCAAGCATTTTTTGTATAATTGCGAAACAATTTTTTTTTTTCATTAAAAAAATTAATAACTTTTTTATTTATTGATTGATTTTGTTCAAAAATAGGGTTCTTCATCTAGCTAACACTAACTTACTGTCCAAATTTCAATACAATCTGACTTTTCGTTAAGTTATCGTGCTTACAAGAAACATGACGGACGGACAGACAGACGAACGAACATACAGACAGACAGAAAAACAGACGGACGGACATTTTGAAAGTTGTTCAGAATTAGATCATGTGAAATGATATTACCGGTTTTAGAAATGTGCCGATCGAATGCAATTACTCTTCGTTTTGTATTTGCGAAGAGTATAATAAACCAAATTCTAAATTGGTTTATTTTGTGCTTCTTTGTAAAATTTTTTTAAAAAGTGCAATATTTGTGAATTTTTTTCTGTTTCGTAGATGGTCAGTGGTGAAACTAAAACTCCCAATTTGGCCTCCATATTAAGGGTGTTATCAGTTTTTTTGATATACTTATCTCACAAGAAAAATTGTAAAGAGCAATTTTGTGGATAATAATATTCTCTGTAACTTTTTTTAAGTAACCTTTTCATGTAGCATTAATAATAAAAAAATTATTCAAAAGATGCATCCCTGAACTTTGCATCTTTGAGGCTTATAATTTTACTTCCACACCTAAGTAGTAGAGTGGAAGTAAAAATCGTAAAAAAATTTCAGTTTTTTTTTTTTGTTGAAATAGTTTAGATGTCACGAAACGTCGAGATTTTACAGAGTGACCGCAAAATCCGTCTGTTTTTGGGTAGCGGATTGCGAGCTTGGGAAAAATCTTAAAAAGGTTTCGCAGGTCTCAAATTAATCGTCATTAAAAACCAAAAGACGCATTGTTCTTAGTTATTTGAAAATGTTCAGTAATTACCTTTATTCAGGGGTTGAAATGAATAAATCTAAAAATGATTCTATTATTTCTATTAAGTCAATTTTAAAAAAGCGAAATTGTGTATTTTCTATACAATAATATTCTAAGGGTTACAAATTCACCCAGAGGCCCTCGAAGGGGGTGACTCAAAATATCAAGAAAATCAAATATATTTACAAAAATCTGAAAATAAAAGATTTAAATGTTTCAAGTCATAAAAAAAAACAAATATCTTTTGTTTCGCGACAGGTTTCCTGTTTCACAAGCACCTACGACCTAGAGAGAGAAAAAAAAACGGTAATTCTTGATTTTTGTTTGATATTACACAAAATTTTATAGTATTAATTTGTGTACTGAAACAGGTGGACATCATGTGGAGTATTTGTTATTAATGTATTTTTTTTAAATAAACTGCTTTTCTGTTATTACAACATTTTGTTCTAGAATTGTAAATACACATTAAATACAAAAAAGAGGAAAAAAACGATAATTTCTTATATTTTCATTGATACTACAAAAAATTTTAAGAGTACCTCTTTTGAAGCTCTTTCAATGCTCTGTAAAAATGTTCAAGTATTCCGTAATTTAGAGCCAGAATATTAATAATTATGAAAAAGAATTGAGAAACAAAAGATATTTGGTTGTTACCAAGTTTACATAGAGTACTTATAGAGGTGCAGCTCCCATCAAGATTTGAAAATTTTATCTTCAATATAACAGAAACTATTGGAATTTATTTTCCTGTCTGACTTTAAGATAATGTACTTCCCTAGGGATGCATTTTTTGACTAAGGTAAGTTGAGTTATATGGGCCCAATATGAAATCAGGAATCACAGGTTGCCATCCGGGAACTAAATTCTGGAACACCCTGTATATACACCCAAGAGAAATCTGAGGCCTGGCTTCTGGTATACTAGAAGCCAGACCTCAAATTTCTTTCTAATATTGTTCAACAAAAAATGCAGAAAACAGAATCTCGACCTCTATTCCTAAGGAAATTTTTTTTTTAATGTATAAAATGTATATGTAATAAATATTATGTCTGATTAAAGTATATGTCCTCCATTACAAGAAAAGTAAATGAAACCTTTCGAATGTGAAACTTTTGTTTTCATGCTTACTGGTGGCAGAAAACGGACCTTGTCTGAATTCGTCCTTTGGTAAATGTGGTACGCTCAGAAATGATACTTTACGCGAAGAGGTTTTTGGTTTTATGTAATTACTTATGAGTTGAAGGATTTTTGTAAAATTCAGATAATTAATATCTATATTTGATAAAATAAGTAATGCCATCTCATTGTAATAGGTATAGGAGAATTTTCACTCATTTTTGAAAAGTTTTTAGTAATGGCATTAGGTGGCTCACAAGGAGGAGCAAGCATAATGGATCTTCATTCTGGAGCATTATCGTTCAACGATAAGTTTATCAATGTTTATGCCCAGAAAAATAATAAATTTTTAACACGGACAGACCTGGCGGTTTACAAATTAGTCCGAAGTAAAATTCAGAATGCTGTAGCTGAAACGTTTGGTATAGACGTGAATAGCCTTTACTTGACCCATCCTACGTTTTTCTCAAGGCTTACAAATTTGGAACCAGTAACACCTCATGACGAGTATTGGCACGCGCATATCGATAAAGTAAGTACATAGCATTTTACAATAGATGTATTTGAGGTCAGGATCGAAATGTCAAAAAGTGTATATGTGGTTGCCTAATAATCATTAAAATTGCGTCAAATCGACACTTGGTATTTCACAAAAAACTTTTTTATAAGTAATTCAAACGAAGTTTTAAAGTGGGCAGTATTATAACAGAAGTCGGCCAAATACAACTGACCTGTTTGTTTCTTTTTTAAGTTCACGATAAATTCGGAATAAATTATTAAAATTGCCTAATTATCAGACGATACGTTTGTAGCTATATTTGATAATCAGAGTTATTTAAGTACATTTAATTAGGTCGTATTGATGCGTATTACAGTCATTTTCTCTTATCTGTGTAAAAAATTGCATAAAATTGCTTTTGTACATTGTAATTAGGGGTTCCAATTCCGGGGTCCTGAAATCCCGGGACCCCGGAATCCCGGTCAAAAACTAATCTCGAAAATCCCGGGATTAAAAGTCCTATTCCTGGGAACCTCGGAATAAGTTACAAAAAATAAAATACACAGCTTAAAATTTCAATGATTATTTTAATTTTTTTAAAGGTATAATTCATGATATTATTTTAATATTTACCACGTGACTTGGCAACATGGCAGCACGGAGTTTGATGTTGAGTGCTTGACCAGTGTTGCCGATTTGCGGGTAATTACCCGAAAATTGGGTATCTGAACCTATCTTGTGGGTAAAATTGGATATTTAAGAAAACAATGAAAATCATGACATGCATGCCGAGAAAAAATTGCTCATGTGGGCAAGCCTATAATTAGCAACGATAATAAATTAACAACAGTATAGCGCTTTGAATTAGTGACTTTGGTGCAAATATGGATTTTTTTTTAAAAAACCTGTAAATTTTTATACATGTTTGTTTGTTTTTCTGTGTTTTGTTCCATTTTGCCTTTAAAATTAATACATAATAATTAAACCGCTAAAATTAAACACATTAGAATTTTTTCGGGTTTAGTCAAGGGATCTCGGGATTAATTGACATTTGTCTCGAAAATCCCGGGATTTAAACAATGGTCCGGGATTGGAACCCCTAATTGTAATGTATGAAATTAATTTTCAACACAAATCGATGAGTCATCAGAATAATTGTAAAGAATATTTAGAATAAGTTCATCATGTACCTAGAAGATGGCGCCAATAGCCTAATGAATGAAAAGAGGTAATGATTTTGATTTATGAATGAAATGAAAAGTGGGGCATATTTAAATTTGTTGAATAAACTAAACAATGAAAGTATTAAATGGTCAACAGTTTCCAACTGTATTCAAGCACTAAAATGGCACTATATCCCAAGTATATAATATATACAATAAATTGTTAATTTTTGTCAAAAGTTAGGTGAATTTTCAATGAATGTAAATTTATAAATTAGATTCGAACCCTGAATATGGTTCATGGCATTGGTGTTTTAATCAACTGTCCATAACTTTATCTCGTTTATGCTTCCACTGAAAAGAGTATCTTATATTTCATAGTGCGACTGCTTCATCGAGAGGAAACAACGTGTAACATAAACCCTGAAGTTACGGATTCTATCAGTCAGTTTTGGCAAATTTTTATTGTGTAAGAATGATTAACCCAATGTACTTACTCAGATATTGGTTATGTTCTTTTTTCTAGATATGTGCAAAAGTATTGTTAATTTTTTTTGGAGAATAGGATAATGATACAATATATCTAGAGCTCAGGCAGAGATTAGAGAACTAACAGAACTAACAAGATAGGAGAGTCAGACGGAGAAGATGAAATAGACGAAGACAGTTGTGTATTTCAATTTAAAGGGACACGACATCCAGCGGAAACGGTTTCGGGATTTGTCGGTTACGCATTAAACGAATTTGACCAAGCTTATTAAAAGATAGGTTGGCTCATTAAAATTGACAAGTGCTACGTCACGTATAGACCTCGATGACAGCTAAGTGTGGCTGTTTTTTCCTCAACTTATAGAATAAGTTTCAAAATTATTCTTTCAATGTACAGTTCTATCCTAACCAAATAGATACCTTACATATAAACATAAATACTTCATGTGACATATCTTACTAAGCAACCTGTTTTTTTAGTGACCTTGGCTACTGACAGTCAGCTGAGTTCGGTCGTTCTATCAAGACAGTGTTGTCCATTTTTCACTATTGGCCTCTCTTTCTAATGTTACCTTCTCCGTCTGATTGTCACATTGCGGCAACTGCGCGAGAACTCCAATTTAAATGTCGAGGTCAATGGCGCCATTGCTAAAAGATAAAAGGTTTTCCGCCGGCATGTTAATTCCCTAATCTTTGCCGAAAGTCTGGAGCTTCGAGCATGCGTATTACCTTGTAAATGTGTAATAAATTCTGCAAGTCGAGAAATTGAAGTATTTCGTGTTATTTTGTGAAAAAAAGATGGGGGGGACACCCCCGCACCCCACATTTCTTTGTCTGCGACGCTTATACTTCCTGCAGCCCTAATAATTATTAACAATTAGAATAAAAACCTACTAACCTAACCTAAAGAAATCACACGAAAGAATGAAATTATTTTAAGCAGAATAAAAACCTCTAACCTAACCTAAAGAAATCATAGAAAAGAATTAGTGAAAAAATATATTAATCTTTACAAATTTAAAGGGAAAAAAATTCAGCGGATGTAGGAGTTTGAACCCAGGACCTTCCATAGCTTTACCTATGCGCTAGCCACTCGACTGACGGCGAATGCTAGAACAAGGAATAAGTACTAAATAATCAGATAAATGATAAAGCTCCGGACTTTTGGTGTATCTAGACGCTTCTCACACACACTACGTTCAAGGATATATTTACAACTGTTAGGTAGAATAAAAATTAGATGAGGAACAGTTGCCAAATTTAAATACATACTGTCTTTGCCATTTTCAATAATTAAAACTTTGGTGTGTTCCCATAATTAGGATAAAAGTTTCCTGCTGGTTAATTTAAAATTAATAATGTGGTTAACTTTTAAAATATTTCATTTTAAAATTTAAACAATATCCCTATATGATATTAGTTGTACATGGCATAAATTATGCACATCTACATTTTAGAATTTACCTAACCAGATACTAGCTATATTTTACGACTATTTATGTAATTAGGTAATATTTATAATTATAATTTGTAACATATATTATATCTTATACTAAAGAAATTTTTGTACATGTGGCAATGCGGACAACATTCCGACAAATGTTGAAACTTGCCAATAAAATAAGATAAGATACACACTGTGCCATCTACGATTAACATAAGTACTAGCTTACGAGTTTTTGACATTTCGATCCTGTCCTTAAGGATGTTCTAACTCAACCCACTGCTTTTTAAGTGAGCAACTGTAGGGATTACTCGAATGACTAGTGCACCATACAGCTGTGACATGTCAAATTTGGGATCACAGAAAGTAAACATCCCGAGCATAGTGAAAGAGAATTCTTATGCAATGGAAAAGAAATGTGATGTAAGATATAAAGGAATGTTCATGTAACAGAAACAATAGGGTGCGTGCGTTGTATGACTGACATAACCTCAAGTATTACATTTTTGTAAGTTTATATTAATTTTTAATGTTTTTAATTGCATTTCTAGACTGGTACTCATGTAGCATTAATGGTCTCTCTCGAATAGAATGCATGTAACCATTGAATTTTAAAAATAGACCGCTAATTATAGGTTGGATTTCCAACCTGTAAATATAAGTATATTTTTAAAAAATCAGTGGTTTAAAAAAATTATATGCATTCTATCAGATAGAGTTCATTACACAGGTGCCAGTCTAGAAGTGCGAATGAAAACATTAAAAATGAATGTAAACTTACAAAAACGTAATATTTGAGGTTATGTTAGTCATACAAGGCACTCCCCCTTTTAGTAAATAAATTTACAGGTGGGAAAAAATCTAAGTTTATGGTAGTATAATTTGAAATTCGCGTATGAGCGAAGCTTGTTTTCACTTTCACTTTTTTACTAAACAAACCCGATGGTCGATAAAAGACAAAGAAACCGGAAAGAAACTCCAACCTTCTAGCTTTCTTTTCGTCAAAATCCCCCTGTTAGAACCAATGGATTTTCTGTCTCAAACACACTTATCTTCCAGTTTACTAAAAATAGGTATCTGGGATACTTGAGGTCGCAGATTACAAATATGTGATCAAAATTCAAAATGACGGCGTCAACATGGCAGATAGGTTTTATCATTTATCATCTGATTCGACCGAAATTGGGTATCTGGAGGTTATTGAGGTTGCAGATTACACTTATCTGGTCCAAACTTAACAATTCATAATAGTGGCGTTAAAATGGTAGATACATTTTGTAATTTATGGTCTGATTCGTATGAAAATCAGTATCTGGGGATTTTCAAGGTCGGATTATAAATATTTAGTCGAAATTCTAGAATTCAAAATTTTGACTTCAGGAAGACGAATAGGTTTGTCATTTATAGAGAAGGAATTTTATCAAACAAACACACTATTCTAATTCGAACAAAACTAAAAAGAAAATAAATAATTAAAAACAAAATACGCTTTTAAACTCGAATTACTCAAAATACCTGTAAAAACAGAAAACTTTACTGATCTCGGGTGCCCTGCGCTTTTACGTTTATTAACATAATTATTGTTATTATTACAATTATTTTATTCTTAGTGAATTTTTTAACAATTTCAGTTTATGTTTAAAAGCATGTTTTTAAATTTTTTTAAATTAAATAATTTAAAATAAATATTTATTCATTCTCATAGCCCTTTTAGACAGTGAATGTGACTAAGATTTTAACAGCACTTTCTTGAGGGTTTCAGGTTTACTTTTTTATTTATTAGAAGTGATTCCCGCTGTTAAATATATCTCGGTTAGAACATCCTTAAATATACAAATTTTTTTATCTAAAATGTCTGACTTTTCCACTTAGATCTTGTTCATGGTTTAGTAACAATAAAAAATGTAATAGGGGAAAGATTTAACTGACAAAATTATTACTATTCAGAGATTTTCAAACCTTTTTTTGAAGTCGCAATGAACTTCTGTTGCATTATTTTTAGCATACCTATGAATCCTTTCATTATACATCTTTGCTGTACCTGAATGATTATGGCCTGGATTTCAAAGGTGGGAGATTTATGTTTTTGAATGACATGTCCAATCCTACTAAAAACGTAACAGTGGAACCAAGAAAAGGTAGAGTCTCCATGTTCACATCAGGCCCAGAAAATCCACATCTTGTAGAAAGGGTCAGTGGCGGATTCAGATTTGCAATTACAGTGTCTTTTACATGTGATTCAGATAAGGCCATTCAAGATCCTGTATTTAAATAATACTTACGTACCGATCATTAATTTATTGTACAACATTCCTGATTGTTAATTTCATCTTTTTCTTACCTTGTTGTTAATATTGTTTATGTATTCTAATTAAATTGTTATATAACATATTGTATTGTTTTTAATTTAAACACATATCTTCTTATACTTTAATAATGAAAGCTCAGATCAGCTATTTGTATGACTTTTCTTGTGTCGTGATTATTTTTTCTTACAAAATGGAATCAATTGGATATCATTGTTTGTTTCCAAAAATGTTACCAATAGGTAGCATGATTTTCAGGCCTTGATGGATGTGTGAAGTTAGCATTCCAATTTTTAAAATTAAAAAAAAATTGACTTACGATCATTTGCTATTCATTTGTGAAAATAACTTTTTTGCGACACAATAGTTTTTGGAAAATACCAATTCGAAAATATTAGCAAATAATTTACAGTAGCCCCCCAAATTTGAAATATTAAACAAATTCTTCTTTCTATAATTTGTGATTCATGTTCGATTATATTGTATTTGTTTATGATGCTGAGGTTCCCTGACAAAAATGTACATTCTTGCAATCTTTCATCCGCAAAACTGTAGACAAATATCTATGCTGCCAAATATTAGAAATTCTGGTGTCAAATAACCCAGTATTTTTTTTAACGCCCTATTTATTTTAAAGTCTTGGCGAAGTTAAGCTAATGCTACTCTACCACTTAACCAGGACAGCGAAATGAGATACGGTCACCCATCTAAGTGACAGACTCGCTCGGCGTGTCTTAACTTCACCGATCAAGATCTCGCCATTGAAACCGGTTGAAAATAAATACCAATAGATTATTTAATTCATACAACAAATTGACCAAATTGTCGTTGAAATAAAATGTCAGGTTTTATTAAACTGCAATGTCGAGATTTTAATAGCGTTGAGGCAATCAGAACCTTGTATGTGTCGGTAGTTAAGATAGCCAGAGGCTGCTGAAGAATGGGGCGCTGTTTTTCTAAAGTTATAGCCTCCATTGGAATCTAAAACAACTTTGGCATCTCCAGCGGCTCCTCCAATCAAAGCTTTTAACGCAAAAACCAATTTTTCGGGATGATTCTATGTGATGTTGGTTAGATATTAAACACTTTGTCAATAATTACATTTTTATTGTTTTAAGTATATACAACCATTTTATTTAGCTGTGACGATGTCGCAAAAGCCAAGCAAACAAACTCTGCGCCATCACCAGAGCTTTCATTGTGATTGAATATCTATGTCTTTGGTTGAAAATCCAGACAAAAATAATTTTACATTAAATAACTTAAAGTACTTAAAAAAATAAATTACTTATAAAACATAAGAAAATTTATAACTAAAAATATTTTATATTTACATACTATAAATAATTTAAAAATGTACTAATAATGAGATTCAAAATATTTGGACCGTAAAATGATGTGATGACATGGAATGTGTTGAAATTATATGGGTGTAATATGACTATACTTTATGAATCGTGTGCAAGATATCTGCAATTCTTTCTACACTATTTCCACTTAATATACTACGATGATTTCCTTTTAAGCTTTCAATGGTCACTTTTTGTTTGCATACCTGTAACAAATTAAGAAGAAATTAGGTGATAATAAAGTCAGTTAAGAGAATTAGTAATTCTAAAATTGGCATTACATCACAGATTAGTAAAAACAGATATAACACTTCTGTTTGCACCTTTGATTTTGAATCAGCTTTTGGTAATTTTTTCACTTTAAACAAGTTACTTAGATGTTGCCAAATTTCAATAAGTATGCTGTTGCCATTTCGCATTGAAGAATATTATTGCTATCTTTACAATCAAATTATTTTAATAAACATTAGGAGTTTTTTTTTGAGCCACGACCGGTGGCAGTAGAATTACAAGAGTGACATTCATCAATAAAACTACAAAACTAAAATTTTATGTAGGTGACAGATTTTTTGAGAACCTTAGGTCATGTTAAATAATGAATGATGGTATGAACATTCATGTAAATAAATAAATTTTTCTGATATCGGTAAACATAAAAAAGTATATATCTCGAATACAGACTTAATATCAGCTACACATTAGGCTATCTATTACAATTATTACAAACACATCATCCCCACCCTGATTTTCTACCGATGCTTCCGTCTTGTGAGACGGAATGAATAACAGCAAACTGGAATCAGAACGATGAGCAAAAAAGCGACAAAGTTTGACATTCCGGTGGCAGAATTGGAGCACTTATTGTAAAATGATAAAATAACCTATAAAAAATGTCCTACTATGGTCAACATAATGCATTATTTTTAAACTTATGGCTATTCTACAAAACATGTTGCACGTCCTTTGATATACAGTGTGTTTCATCTCTCGCTTGCACCCCTTCAGTTTTTTCAGATCAACCTCAAATATTTATCAACGCAAATCACAAAATTTATAATTCTTTTCCTAAAAAAGAAATACTTTGCCGATCATCGCCTACTGAGAACGGTTAAAAAATATTAAAATTTAAAAAAGCAGGCTTTGTTTAATCGTGTTTCCACTAAGAAAAAATCGGTAAAGGTATTTACATAGAACTTCCCTCTTTATTTATATTTTATTTATTTATACAGGGCGGGCACTCGGCAAAATGACACGAGAATAATAATCGGAATGTAGTTATCACTGTTATTACAAAGAATGGATGGATGAATTATTTCTTAGGATGACAATGTATATTTTTCAATAGAACTATAATAGGTGTCTTCCTTGCCATATAATTATTGTCATCTGTCATTTTTTGTTCCACATCCACGTAGTGGAGTGGAAGGATAGTAGTGGTTAAAAAAGTTAAAAAAATTTTTTTTTTTTGAAATAGGTTTAGAACGTCATGAAACGTAGAAAATTTAAATATGAGCCAAAAAATGTTTTCATCTATTCCACTGGTAAAAAAATGGATTTTTTTTAATAGGTTTAAAATGTCATGAAACGTGAGAATTTTAAATGTTTCAAATTTTTTTCCATTTATGCTATTAGTAGTGGTAAAAAAAATTGCCAACATTTTTAAAAAATGTTTCAAATTTTTTTTTTTTTTAATAGGTTCAGAATGTTACGAAACGTGGACATTTTTAATTTAAGCAAAAACAATTTTTCCGTCTATTATTCCATAGAGTGGTAAAGAGAATTTCAAAAAAAATATTTTTTTTTGGAAAAAATTCTCATTTTTTTTTTTTTTTAGGTTTAGAATGTTAGTAGCGTCAGCTACCTACCAAATTTGACTGTTCTGCATCAAGTACTTTTTTTAGTTAATGCACCAACTGACTGACTGACAGAATTGAAAAACCTATATTTTCGTAATCTACATGATCTGAAACGTGAAAAAATCTCGGAGGGTAATTTTCTCTCAAATACAATACTTCCCTTCGGTATGCGAGGGTAGTAAAAATGTTTATTATTATTAATATTGTTGATTGCACAACTGACAAATATGAAATTGATCTGAAAGAAACTGAGGAAGATTCGGGGATGTGTAGGCGAGTGCTGACACACAGATGATCACTGAGACAGTCGGAACTGTGATTGATCTTTTCAATGGGTACCATATTTTATCTCTCGAATTCATTTCTCTTTTATGTGTCGATATCTCCCCTTACTGATTAGTAAGAAAATACATGACAGTAGTTAGTATTGATTATATTATTGATTATTACCTCTGATAAACCATAGTCTTCACCCATTTGTACATAATTATCAATAGCCTTTACTAATGTCACACTTCCATTGAATTTTCCAGTTGGCTTATATTTATCTGCTACTGTCAATTTTCCATAAAAGCTAGTAGCTGCGGCAGCTATTTGATCAGATGGATAAGGAGTTGCCCCAGAAAGTATTTCTAATGTTTTTGCCAGTCTCTCTTCCCAATTATTTAATGCTGTTAGTTCTGCTACAGTCTGAGAATAAAAATTTAATATTAAAACACAATTAACAAGTTTCTAAAGATATCATTTACCTTTTGTTGATCAATCTCCTTGAATTGCATTATGAAATATACTAAAACTTCACTTTGTTCGGCTGCTGTGTTTCCCTGAATCTTAGATCTCGCTTTACCTGTGTGTGTGGCAACATACGACGGAGATCCATCCAGTAACAAAAGTTTAGCCTTTTCATTATTTTTTTCTAACCAAATACCCATTTCAAAAGCAACACATGCCCCAAATGAATAACCAATTAATGTATATGGTCCTTTAGGTTGAACAAGTTTAATTTGACCAATGTAGAATTTGGCAAGGTCAGCAACACTTGTAAGGGGTGTATTTGCAGTACATTGGAGACCATATACAGGAGCATCAATGTTCTTCGCTAAGGTTTCCAGAGCTTTTACCACACCTTCAATAGGATGTAATACAAATACTGGAGATTTCTTATTGTCGGTTGATTTACTACTCATTTGAATAAGAGTTTTTACTGGAATGATTTCAGCTGTCTGATCATATTGAACATTGTTATCTTTTGTATCTGGGGTTTCCACAGGAGGAGCACTTCCTCCACCATTGCTGAGTTCAATTAAACGTCCGAAAGTCAGAGCTCTGATCTCTTGCGCACTCAATACCAAATCATAGTTGCGTTCTAATGTTTGTTTGATTTCAGCTCCCATGAGAGAATCCATTCCCAAGTCAGCAAGAGAGGCACTAGTAGTTACAGTACTCGCATTTTTGATTCCGAGAATATTTGCCACAGCATCAGTCAAACTTACTTGACTAGCGCCTCCGGCACCTTTACGCTTTTCAGCAAGGACCATGCTAGCAACAACAGCATTTGGTTGTTGCAAAAATACATCCATGGTGGATAGACAAGATGACATTCTCTGAGGCAAAGTGCCCCCTACTTCTGTGTCGTTACCACCCATTGTTTCTAAAATCAGTCCTACATCACCAATAGCTCCCCATTGTATGGCAACTCCAGGCAATCCAGCAGCTTGACGAGCCTCAGCGATTCTTTCCATAGCAGAGTTGGCTAAACCATAGTTAGCTTGACCAGCATTACCTCTACCGCAAGATACAGAAGAAAAGTTAACAAAGTAATCTAAATGGGGAGCTAACGTTCTGGATGCAGCATCTAATTGTTTGCTGCCGTCTACTTTTGGCTTGCTAACTGTTTTAAAATCAGCTTCAGATTGATTTTCCATCAGAGCATCTCGTAACACTACTGCCAAGTTGAATATGCCTCCAACAGGCCCTAATTCATTAGCCTCTTCTAGAAGTCTTCTAGCGCCTTTTTCAGTCGTAGAATCTGCAGTAGAAACGAGTACAGTTACTCCCTGTGCTTTCCATCTTCTGATGCAAAGAGACTGATAACCAGTTTTAATTCCACTTCGAGAGGTTAGAACTAGTTTCGTAGCCCCTCTTGTTATTAACCAATTGGCAAGTTCTAATCCAAAGCCTCCCAATCCTCCTACTAAGACGTAACTCTTCTCAGGGTCCATGTAAGTACGAGGAATGGCACTAACAGTTTTAGGAACGGGACGTTGGGCCTTGCGGCTCTCCTCATCTCTTATTTTAAGAAGAACTTTACCAATGTGTTTACCAGACGCCATATAACGGAAAGCTTGCTCTACTTGATTTTCATTGTAAACAGTCTTTGGTAATGGTATGACGGCTCCACTTGCAATACCCTGTGTTACTAATCTAAAAACTTCTTTTTTCTGTGGACTGTCTGAATCAAAGAGGGCATCGAGAAGAATGCCGTGGAATGTAGTGTTCTTCAAGAATATACTCATTCCTAATGGCGAGTTGTTGGAAAGATCTACTTTTCCTATTTCCAGGAAACGACCTCCTATTGCCAAACATCTGACAGATGCTTGTAGCTGATGAGCAGCCAATGAATTCAGGACTAAATCTACACCTCGTCCGTTAGTTTGTGTCAAGATAAGTTGTTCAAAACTAGTGTCACGAGAATTGCCGATGTTTTCATCTTTAAGTTGAGGGAAGGTCTTCTTCAAGAAGTCACGTTTTGCTTGGCTACTTACAGTAGTAAATACTGTGCATCCCATACTGAGGGCAATGGAAATAGATGCTTGACCTACTCCACCCGTACCAGCATGAATGAGGACTGATTCTCCAGGTTTCATTCCACCTCTAACTATTAAAGCATAGTAACTCTGAAAATAAAAGCTGTTAGTGATACATTATTTCTATAGCGTGTGTTTAAACTTACGGTTCCATAAACAACTGGAATAGTTGCTGCTTCTTCCAAGCTCCATTTCTCAGGTACTTCCCAGAGAAATCCTGGATCGGCTAGAACTGTAGTTGCCAAGCTTTTAGCTGCTACCATACCCATTACACGCTTTCCCTTAGAATCACGTCCAGAGAATTCTAATCCAAGAATACAATCTTGTCCAGCAAGATCACCTGGCAGTGCATCTGGTGGGAGTTTTCCAGTGGCCAACATAATATCCCGGAAGTTAAGAGGAGCATAGTAGACATGGCACAATTCACTGTTTGCAGTGTCTCCTCTGAAAGCAAAAACACGCTACAAATGTCATATTTCAAACTTATGTATGTAATACGTACTTGTAATATCCCAAAGGCCCCTCAACCCACCGAAGACTTGCTAGATCTCCTCGGGTCATTGTATTAATATATGCATGTTCAACTTGTAATTTTCCACTATCATTAACTTGATCTAATAGAATATGACGGTAGCTTCCCCAGACCTTCTTTTTGAGAACATTATGAACAAGATCTTTTTTCAGTTGACTTTCATATGCAGATATGGAGAATTTAGGAGCAGTGCTGTCTTGTATAAAAATCGACCGCAAGTTTGAACCACCTGGTTCCTGTTTTAAACAGTTGACCATACCAACTAATCCAGTAAGTTCTTCGCCTTGAACATATAAATAGATTTTTCCTCCGTCCCCTTCGGCCTTCTTCAATGCATCTTTCAGGGGTTCAACCCAGGTAAAGTTCTTTTCAGTTACTTGTATAATAGTAGCATCTGTGGGCACAACGATCGGTTTTCTCAGGAGAATATACACCTTTGTACTAGTTACTTGTGTGCTTACTATTTCCAAGCCACCCAATGCTAACTTTTTAACATCTATAGGACCTCTCACTTCTTCCAAAAGGATGAAACCACCTGTTTTAATAGATGCTACAGCATTTTCCAAAACATTCTTTAAATTGTATGTCAGCAGATCACTGGCAACCACTAAATGAGCATCTTGGGCAACAGGGTTTGAATTTACATCACGGACGGCATGTTTGATATCACTGGCTTCCAAAGAACTAGTATCAACTGGTCCAGAAGTTACTACCGTAGCTTCTACAGAAAGCATGGGTTCTTTTTCAAGAATATTCACAATTGCTGGAGATAATACAGATTCAATCGGTTTATCAGTTCCTACTTCAGCAACTTTGAGTTTTAAAGCTCCCGAACTATTTTCTAGGACAGTTTGTAAAAGAACGGTTAATGCATGAATTTTACTCTTTTCAGGATCTTCAGTAATTTGTTGGTTATTTTCATATGGAACAAACTGATATTTTTCAAGTTTTGGGGCAGCTTGTGCTTGTTGTCGCCGAGGAGCCAGGCTGGCTTTCATACCTCTAAGCTCAATTCCCGGAGATTTAATAACACCAATATTACGGTACATGTTGACTGGAACGCCTAAAAAATGTAATACAATATGTCAGGCTCAATATATTATAATATAATAAAATAATACACTTCTTACAGTAGTTAAACATGGGCAGTAAAAGTTATTCACACTATTTTTTCGCATTTTGAAATTTAAACATGTTTATTTAAATATAAAAATTTCATTCTGGCATATACTTTTTTGTAATAATAATTTTATATATTCCTGAAACCACAAATTTTGAGGTAAGAAAAGAACAAGATTTTCTTGTATGATCTGAAAACAATACTTTCATCCTCTGTCAGTCATGGAAACGGTACTTAATATTGCGTTAAGCCCTGTTTCTACGTTTTTAACTGACCAGCAGTGCAATTTGTTTGAATTAATTTTTAAATTGTGATCCTTAGAATATTAGCAAAGACATACAGAAGCTGAGTGTCATCGGCATATGAGTGCAAGTGAGAATTATTAATTTGATTACAAATGTTGGCTGTATAGATTACAAACAACAGTGGTCCGAGGAAGGATCCTTGCAAAACATCTGATATTAATTAAGCAGGGGACACAGAATGAATGACAGTTACTGACTGATAATGGTTGCACAATATTTAAAAATGCAACGGCATTTGCATCAAGTCTGTAAAAGACTAATGTTGCTCATAACAGAATGTGATTAGCAATGCCAAAGAGAGTGCCTTAGTGTTGAGTGATATTGAGAGCCTTTATTTTATTTAAGGCTTCATAATATTACAGAGATTAAGCAGTATAGTAGTGATACTTTGAGATTTATAAAAGCCAGATTGATGTAGGGAAAAATATCATGCAAATTTAAATAATTAACGATCATGTACATTTACTATAGTCTGTTTTTAAACCAGGAGGAGTAAACATGAAAGTTCCATTCACACCATAAAAGTAACTAGAAAATACACTAAAACCTTTTTGGTGTTTTGGGCAACCAACACTACACAACTACAGTGGTTTTGTCTGTATTTTATTACAATGCATCGACCTCTAGATATTTTATATAGCATCCATACGCAATACAAAGGCACCATGTAATTAGCCACTTTTACCTTCAGATTTATACAAAAAGGATTAGAAACTGATATATAATGTGCAAACGATAAAATAGATATTATAACCAAATAATTTATGACATGAAATAATTTTTTTTTATAATATGTCAAAATTTACGACAATTGCCTTGTGTAAAACTGGCGAGGGCCTGCCCAATCACAGAAGTATGATTTAGTGCGTTAAATTTAAAACGCTCCTCCTGGTTTAAAAACAGACTATAGTAGTTTCTAAGTATTATACTTATTCTAGACAATATATTATGCTTATTAAATATCAAAATTACTCACTTTCACCTTCAGGTAGACCCTGAATAAACTGTAAATGTTCTTGAGGATTTACAACTGCTCTCTGTAATCTCGTTGGTAGATACAGTTCTCGTGTGTCTTGCCCTAGAATGGAAAACTGCAACATAGTGTCAATGAAACTAATCCAATTATTTTCCCATTTTAGTTTTCCACTAAGACCTCTGTTGTCTGATTCGGATATGCCTCGGAAGATACCTCCATAGTCATATCCCCGTAAACGTAATTCTTTATAAATATCTGCAGTGTCCAGCGGAAGAACATCTTTTTCAGATTTTATCTGAGGTTTGGGTAGATTTAAAACTTCTTTTGAAACATCTTCGGGAACAGATATTTTACCCGACACAGCCACTGAGCCACCTTCGCATAATTCAAATTCACCAGTTCCTTCAAATATATTGATGAGAAACTTCACAGAGCCCTCTTTTGGCATAATAGTGGCACGATGGAATTGTACGTTTTCAAGAATGACTGGCAATTGTTCGAAATCTTGGTTTCTTAGTTTAGCGAAGGTCTTCCAAACTAAAGTCTGTAAAGTGAAGTATGGTTATATTATCATTATACATTTTATATTATGAAAATTTACCAAATATCCCGTCGCTGGAAATAGAACACGTCCATCGATTGCATGGCCCGACAAATATTGGTCTGATTCTTTACTTAAATCTATATCGACGACTAATTCTCCAGAACGAGAACCCTTTCCTGAGAAATTAGCTACTGACCATTCGATGGAGTGATCCCATTCGATCATGGAGTTAATCATAGGGGTGCCTTTACCAACAGGAAAGCTGACTGGGTGGAACAAATTACCAAATTTGGGCTGAGCTCCTGCAGTGTATATCCTTAAAAAAATTTAAATATGAAATCAGTAACTATTGACTTAAAAAATGAATAATTATTATTTAAACAAAATTCAACTGTAGTGGACAATTTAAAAAATATACTCATACGTTTGATACATCGAGTTTCACTCGCACAGTTGAACAAATTTTCTAACACCTCATTTCTGAAAATAAGTCCAACTTTCCCAAGTAGCATTTTAAAGAACAATTTCGCAAATGTTTTAAGAAATGTACTTGTTTCTATGTATAGTTTGTGTCTATTCTGGTGGCACTACACAATTCTTTCCTGGGTCAAAAATAAAGGGAAACATCTTTCTAACTTGTAACTCACAGTTTCCTCCAATTTTGCAAAAAGTATCAGTGTTCTGTTTCATTTAAATTGATTAGTCTCCTTAAATATTTTTTTTAACTAATACTGTTGGGAATGAAATGTATATGCAAGTTTTCAAAAGTTGTATTATCTTTTATAATAAAGAATATGTATTTTTGTTTTGATATGGAACAGGTATTAAATAATAAATAATATGTTGAAAACTGATGCATCTAATTTTTAGCAGACATCTGATATTATTTTCTGGAAACATTTCGATATTTTGAATGCACCTTACAATATAACCATTTGCAATTTATATCCTTCATTACAAAAATATATGTACCTACACCTATATTTTTTTGCAATTATTTTTATGATAATCACATTACGTTTCTTTTTAGTAATTTATATCGACATTTAAGCCTTTACTTACACAATGCTTTCTATCAAAAGAAAATTGACCATTATGGCCGCAAATGCCATTAATGCTTTAAAACCAAAATGGCCAGAGAAGTAATTCTCCGTGTGTTTTAGGAACGGAGGTGATATTTTATGAAAAGAAACTTGTTTCTATAACGTATGAATACAGTTCCAATTATTGCAACATATATTGCCCTTAAAAATTGTTTCGGCCGGCGTTGAACGAGTATTTTAGGAATTTTGTTTATTTATTTTGTTGTGTATTTTTCAGTGCAACTTTTTACCTTCATCAATATTTTTTATAAAAATAGGATATTCTTAAATTTCTATTTATTTTCATTTAGGTACCATACTTATTTGTTTTAAAACTGTTGTTGGTACACAACAACAGATTGCAGTATTTCGAAGAATTTTAAATTGTCTGGTTTTTCTATTTTGTATCGCAGAACTATTTATAAACTGTGTTATTTATTGTAAAAGATGAGGTTATAAATAATTAAATATATATTTATAAAAGCTCCCATAGATTCTGTTAGTAATCTATTTTGTGCTTACTTGTCATTACATCGATGTAGAAAAGTAGAAACAATTTGAAAACAGAGGAAGACATAATAAGCATGTGTTTAAAAAATTTCAATAATGTATGTGTAGATTTTAAATAAGCTAACATATGCTGCTGTATGTTTCGAAAATGTCTTCAAATAGAGAAAAAAAGTTGCACTTATAAACTGCTTAATAATATTGTTGGAAATTTATGTAAACTGTTGTATCTTACATTTGAAATAAAACAGAACTGTTTCCCACCTTTGTTGTGAAGTCGTTTCTAAAAATGCTATTTGGGTTTTAAACTCATCTACATGGTCACATATTTACATAGCCACACATACATACAGACATGTGAAACACACAATCCTCCTATTCATAGCATAGTCAGATAAAAATAAGCAAATACTTACTTTCCAAGAGCGGACAACAGAAATTCGGTGTTATCGCTATATCCTCGTTTCACAAGACTAATGTTAGTAGCTTTTGGCCCCAACGCCCTCTTTAGAATAGCTTGAAGAAGCCCTGTGGGTGCAATTTCAATGACAATTGAATTTTCAGGTACATGTTTTAATGCTTCATGGAACAAAACAGGGGATAGTAAGTTGTTTACATGGTAAGCAGCTGAACTTTGTAGGGCTAGAGGAGTTCCCCATGCCGATTCAGGTATAGATGAGGAAACCCATCTTGGTGATCTTGGCTTTGGATTTGGAATAATTGTGTCCAAAGCTTTGCGTAGTCTAGGACCAGCTTCAGCAATGTATTTACTATGGAAGGCAGTGCCTGAACTTTTTACGGCTTTAGCGAATATATCCTCAGATTGGAGCTGTTCAACAAATTTGTTAATGGCAGCTGGAGGCCCTGAAATGGTTACACTGTCTTCACTGTTGTGACAAGCGGCAACAATTTCAGGAGGGCATCTTCTTTTTATTTCTTCCCATGACAACCCAACTGCTGCCATTGCACCTGGTGATAGTTTGCTTTCTAAAATGGCACGTCCTCTAGAATAAGCTGCTAATACTGCTTGTTCTCCAGTTAAGGTTCCATCAGCATACGCACAGCCTGTAAGTTTAAAGAGAGATATTACAATGATTGAAAATGTATCTATGAACTTTTCTTTATCTTAAACTGACTAGACAAAAACTGAGTACTCAGTAGTGTTTAGTTAATTGAGGTTACTTACCAACTTCTCCAACAGAATGTCCTACGATGACATCTGGCTCAATCCCAACAGTTTTTAGAACATCTGTTAAAGCTACTTGCATAGCTGCAATTGATACGAACGAGTTAAGAACATTGTCAAAGGTAGCTTCATTGCCATTAATTAATATATCCTCCAAATTAATACCATGAGGTTTTAGTGCATCTGAACACTTTCTTAGTGAATTCTTGAAAGCATCTAACTGCATCAGGTCTTTTGCCATTCCTGGCCACTGAGAACCCATTCCAGAAAACACAAACGCAATTGGTCTCTTATCACCAGGGACCTGGCTTACCTCTCGAACAGCTGGATCCTTTAGAATGGCATAACCACGGTAGGCATGACCGTTGATATTGGAACTATGTATTTCATCTAATAATGCCAAAAATTCTTCGTCATTTTTATTTTGTTCTATTTTGTTCAAAAAGTTGTTAACTGCATCTTCTGTACGGCCTGAAACTCCGACAACACGTGGTATTGGTCCAGCGGGCCATGTAGTTTTAGGTTTGGGATTGGAACGTAGTACAATGTGTGCATTAGCCCCGCCAAATCCAAAGGAATTTATAGCTATTATTCCTCCATTCCATGGTTCATTTTGGGCTACAACCTTAAGGCGACCATCATTTAGTGCTGGAATATCTTTGTTAGGACTCTTAAAATGAAGATTCTGTGGAATTAAGCCAGATTCCATGGCAATAACCATTTTTGCTAATGAACATAAACCTGACGCTGGTTCAGAGTGGCCCATATTGCTTTTTACTGAACCAATAAGGAGGGGATCCTTCCGATTCTTGCAGAAGAAGTCAGCAATTGAGTTTACTTCTTGTGGATCTCCTACTTTAGTACCAGTTCCATGTGCTTCTACATAAGAAACTTCCTGTGGTTTGATTCCAATTTCGTCATAAACTTCTCTTATAAGTTTATTTTGCATAGCCCCAGAAGGAAAAGTAATCCCTTGTTCCTTAGTTCCGTCAGTATTTGTTTTGGCTCCAAGTACGGTTGCATAGACTCTTCGAGCAGCACTGGCTTTTTGTATGTATACTACTACCGCTGCTTCAGATCTAACATATCCGTTACCTGAAGCATCGAATGCTTTGCACATACCTTGAGGACTTAACATACTCAGTCTGTGGAACTGAAGTGAAGAGGTGGGTTTCAGAAGCAAATTAACACCTCCAATAATAGCTGCGTCACACTGGCCAGTTTTAATAGCCATTATTCCCTGTTGAAAAGCAAATAAACTACTCGAGCAAGCAGTGTCTATTGCGTAACTGGGACCATTAAAATCGAAAGTATATGAAATTCTGTTAGGAAACATAGCTCTACAACACCCTGTTAATCCATATCCATTGACTTGATCGGGATCCTGTGTCCAAAATTCTGATGATTCACTATCAGATACTCCAATGAATACTCCAGTTTTGGATCCCTTTACATCATTTGGATTTACTCCTGCATCGACAATAGCTTCATGGGTAAGTTCTAAAAGCATTCGCAACTGTGGATCCATAACATCTGCTTGTTTGGCATGTACTCCGAAAAAGGTAGCGTCAAAATGCTGTAAGTCTTTAATTTTGCCGGTACGTGTGGGTAGACCGTACAAGCCAGAGGGCCATCGTCTTTCATCGTCTGTGACAAGATCAACACCATCGAAGAGCTGTTGCTTGAATTCTTCGATACTGTTGCTTTCTGGTAAACGGCCAGATATACCGGTAATTACTATGTCATCGTTAAATTGATTTCCCACTAGTCCATTTGTTGTTTCTGGGGCTCTGGCAGGCATCTCGCATGTAATAAATTAAACCTGTAAATAAACAACACTACGTTACCACAACTACTAAAGGAAAAGCAACATTCATTATGAATTTTAACAATAAATTATTACCCTTTCTTTTCATTAAAATATTATTTTTCTCAATATTTGATTGGTAAATTGATGTAAATTATTATACAATAGATAAGCAACTGTATGACAAAAGGACAATTATGTTTATATATATAATAAAATGTACGACGCAACGAAGATTAACTCTATGAGAGTGGTTATGGTTATAAGATTAAAAATATTTATTAATCTATAAAAGATAGGTTTAACACGCAGAATTTATATTAAACCAAAGTCTGTAAATTTATTTTGTCACTTCTGTATTAATGTCATGGTATTGAATTAGAGAAATATGTTAAATAACAATTAATTCATGAAGCTAGGATATTAGAGTATATTAAGGTATCTCTATTCACTATATATTAGTATCCATTCATGTATTCATGAGTTAAGAATTTAATTCATTGACACTTCTATAATATCACATATACACAGTGTTTCTAGATTGCTTCTGAGAAATTCTGGAGCGAATTGGAATTATACATGAAGAAATAAGAAAATATGTACAAAAATGCTTGTTGTTTTTTTATTTATTATGTTAGTAACTCATTGACATAAGATTATGAAACTAGGCGCACGAGTTTATATTAATAGAGCTATTAGCTCATAGATAGATAGATAGATGGATAGATTTTATTGGTCATAAAATGCACCGTGGTGCTTTGATACGTCAAATAGTACAATAAATACAACAAAAAATAATTTGTAAAAATGTACAATCTTACCGAAAGGTGTATATAATAAACACTAAACATAGATAACAAATAACATTAAAAATTTAACTAAGTAAAGGTGAAAGTTTTAAGTGAATATGACAACGACTAAATATAAATAACAAATAGTATTAAAAATTTAGACAGTTAAGGTGTAATTAATTTAGTATAATTACAAATCTGTATAATTAAATTCATTGATGCCTTGGTTATAAGATGGACGTTCAGTTTTAACTTAAATAATGTCCATGGTGCATGTTTTAGTGATATCGGAAGAGAATTAAAGAGTGCAATTCCAAAATTGTTTCTTTTTGTATATGTTAATCTTTGCTGGGGTATCTCTATATAATTTCTATTGCGGGTGAGGTAGCTGTGGTCACAATTTCTAGAGTATTCATCAAGATGATCTTTGATGTATATTATATTGTAATAAATTATGCAAGATGGCAGAGTCATTATTCTATAATCTATAAACCACTGTTCACAGCTGTCTAAATGACTTATTCCGATAAGGTTCTAATTGCTCTCTTTTGAACAGTAAAAACTTGCTGGACATGATTAGAAGCACCCCAGTTGATTAGACCATACGATCCCATTAAGCTATGGAATAACGCATGGTATGCGACCATTGCTGAGGTTAGACCAATTCTGATTTTAATTTGCCTTAACGCATGTATTTTTTTGGATAGTTTCGTTGACAACATATCAACATGTGCATGCCATGTTAAACCTAAGAATTTAGCACTTTGAGATGCAACTGGTTTAATAGAGAATACCATTGAATTTGTCTTGCTTTGATTTATGCATATTTGCATTAAACTAGACAAATGATTGTTTAAATAAATCTAATTATTCCTTAATGGTTTCCTCATTGCTAGCTTTTATCTGCTTGGCAATAGTTGTGTCATCAGCAAATAACACCATAAAAAGTGGTAAGGTTTCAGGTAAATCATTAATATACATTAAAAATAGTGGGCCCAATATACTGCCCTGTGGAACGCCATACTTAATAGGTAATAAATTACTTATTCCATAGGATTATCCAGAAATACTTTGAAGGATACAAAACTGAAGGAGCTCTACGCTTTTCAATATTGTTTTTATACTTTATGTATTTTGATAATTGAATACTGGAATGAATGATTTTTATAAAGAAAATTATGGGGTAATGATACTTTTGATAATTTATTGTAATAATTCCAACCTTTTCTAAACTAGTCAGCTTATTTAGTTAATTAATTAAAAAGTAAAATGTTAGTATTTGTTAGACACTTATGGCTATGTGTAAAGTAAGTTAAGGCTTATTTTTCTTGGGCTAATAAATAAAAACAACTTTTTATTCCTCTTCTTTGAAAGGTAGTAGATCCCTTAGGAAGTATATACAATGTGACACACTTAAGATGAAGACATCCCTGTATTTAATTTATTTTTAGAAGTAGAGATTTGAATTTTGGTACAGAGGTGAAACTTCAGAAGCTGCATTTCTTAGAATACTGAACTCAAATACCAAGTGTAATCCCAGCTTACTGCTACCTTGCAAAATATTGAGAATCTGTTGTATTCACAAAGTCGCAGTAGGCTGGGGTTACACCTGGCATTTGAGTTTAGTACTCTAAGAAATGCAGCTTCTGAAGTTTCACCTCTGTACCAAAATTTAAATCTGTACTTCTAAAAATAAATTACACACAGGGGTGTCTTCATCTTAAGTGTGTCACACTGTATATGTTTATGTCTCCTTTTTTTCTTATTTTTTTTCGTGTAAAATTAGCTACCGAATTACTTGAAAGCAGCTTAGAAACATCCTATATAAAAATTATGAATTTTTAAACCAACACTTCTTAGAAAAGAATATTTAAAGAAGCTCATTCACATTCTTTCAAATTAATGAAGAATACAAACGGTTTT
Organism: Stenurella melanura; assembly: GCA_963583905.1. Taxonomy (NCBI): domain Eukaryota; kingdom Metazoa; phylum Arthropoda; class Insecta; order Coleoptera; family Cerambycidae; genus Stenurella; species Stenurella melanura. The sequence goes on from OY757309.1 coordinate 19,183,772, forward strand.
AGATTTATGATAATGGTTCTATATCTAATTTTCAAATATGGTAGTACATATATGCCCTACCTACGATAAATGATGTATTAAGCGAGCTGACCTCATAGTTTAGGAATGACCGCAAAATTCGCCTGTTTTTGCATAGTAGATAGCGGGCCAAGGTAGAGAGCAAAATATATCCTATTGGGCTCAAATTAAACTTTGAGAAATTTTAAAGTGGGCATATTTTCTACTTTTTTGAAAAAATGCAAAAATCACCCCTAATTAAGGGTAAAAAATATTTTAAAAAGGCAGTATATAATTAATATTTAAAATAATAAAACAACTGTTATTACTCAGATTTTATATTGTGTGAATTTTTTACGGATTATATATTATTCTGTAGCGTAAGAGTTTAGGAAATTGTCCTACAACCCTCCCAACACCTTGTAATAAGTAAAATGCAAACCACAGAAAACAAAAAAATTAATAAGTCCCACCACATGATACAATCGTCATGGGATTTTCACTAGAATAATTGTTATGACTAGTCGAACCCATATCTACAGGAAAATTGTTTTATTTTTTAAAATATTCATTATATACTGCCTTTTTTAAAATATTTTCTACCCTTATACAGGGCTGATTTTTGCATTTTTTCAAAATAGTAAAAAATTTGCTCACCTTAAAATTTTTCAACGTTTAATTTGAGCCCAATAGGATTTATTTGGCTCTTTCCCTTGGTCCGTCTTCTACTTTACAAAAACAGGCGAATTTTAGGCCTTTTTTCACTCTTTGTTGAAAGATTTATCTATCAATAAGAAATAAGAAAGACGTAACTGACTATTTATATTATGAAAACGTTAAAGAAAAGTTTCTATGAATTTGCACAGATGTATTGGATAATATTTCTACAGATGTTAAGCAACTGATTTTCATATGAAATTTATTTGTCATTTAATAGGTATTAAAGAAAGTTTCTCCAAACGGCCCTCAAGGCCCTTGCATCGAATCGGACCAAGTCAAAACTGGTCCAAAACTGTAAACAGGCCCTCTGCGAACTTGGCTCATCAAACTGGGTCAGGCTTCTCTGGGTGCCTGGACACAGCAACATTGAGGGTAACGAGCGGGCCGACGCTCTGGCCAGAAGGGGCTCTCGTAAACAAACCTCTGCTCGGTCCGGAGCTGGCTCTCGGCTACCCTAGATCCCAAGCCAAGCGGTTAATAGATAACTGGACTCGCTCCCAGTTCATTGACCTCTGGGATTCCTATCCTGGACTCCGGCAAGCGAAGCTCCTAATCTCAGGACCCTTGCCGGAGAGAACAAAGCAATTTCTGCGTCTAAGCAGAAAGCAAATTAGAGCCGTAACAGGCCTCCTGACCGGACATGGCTCTTTTAGGAAACACCTACACACAATGGGGGTGGTTGACCACCCCGATTGCAGGTTCTGTGAGGACGAGGAGGAGACTTCCATCCACGTTCTCACTTCTTGCCCAGGACTGATGAACCTGAGGCACAAACACTTCGGCACTGGCTTTCCAATGCTGGAGGAAATAAGGAGTTCTCCCGTGGGAAGGATTTCAGCCTTTGGGCTTAGTGCGGCGACCTCCAGGCGCCCCGCTAAAAGAAGAAGAAAGAAAGTTTCTACTGAAGTTGAAAATTTTATTCAACTAGAGACGACATACGTGTATCTAATTTATTTTCCGAAAAGAAACCGGGCAGGACTTGAACAGCATACTCATGAATAATCTAGTAATCATGCAAAAAGCCCAAACTAACATCTGTTTAAGTTTCTTGGTATTCATGAGCATACTATAGCCTAGATCTAATATTGACTACATTGTTTTGCACATTCATCTATGAGAGAAAGTTGATAAGTACCATTCTAATAAAAGATTGTGAGCTTTATCATTACATGAAATCTGGTACAAGGGGGCAGTGAGATGTCATTAAAGGTGCATTCCCACGTAGCGGCTACAGCACGCTAAACGCCTAGCAGTGCTAGGATATCACTGGCAGCGCTAGAAAAAACGTAGGTTCCATTGCCAAACTAATTATTTTGTAGTGTGGAGAGGCGTCATTTTTGTTGTGTTTTTACTGTGGAAAGGAAAAGACAAAAAAATAAAGAAAGAAAACAAATAGAAAAGAACTTTAACAAAATAACTCATCGACAAACGTTTCAGAAACGGGGGTATGTCACAAGCAGACGACATATAAGCACGGAAGAGAGACCATATTCAAAATTCAATCATAACGTTTAGCACGCTCGCGCTAATGAATATATCTAGCGGAGCTACTAGCGCAGCCTGTAGTGTAGCTTGTAGCCGCTAGGTGGGAATGCACCTTAACAAGGCGGGTTGTATCGATTCAGTTTAAACCAACATTAGCTTGATCAGAGATCAAATCCAAGGTTACGATTGTTGTAACAATCGTAACCATGAATTCTGACCTTTAATCAAGCTGATTTTGGTTTAAACTTGGTTGATATATATCTCGCCCTAATAAGGGGCAATGGAAATTACGTTTGAGAGTTGAAATGACGCGATGCGTGACGTCTCAAATAAAAATGTCAGTGTACTTGTACCTATTTAAATTGTTTACGCATTACTCATTAGAAATACTCAGAGAAATATATATTTATAATTTGAAATAAGCGATACAAGTTGCATGATAAACACCACATTATGTACAGGGCTGGCTGGCTCGCAGGCTCGAGCACCACATGTAAAGAAAAGTAGTGGTGCTGAGCACCATACACGCCTAGCAGCGACAACTAGAGATGTTTTTGAAAAAAATACAATTGTTCTCTCTATTATTAAACTTTTATTAGAATGTACAGTTTATTTACCTCGCTTGTGTGAGCGTGTGGTGCCGTTTAAAGTTGGTACAGTAGGATTTTACTGAACTCACCCATGCACGCTTATGTTATTACCGGCTTGTTTATTAGTACCCCGGTAAGTAACAGCTGTCGACAACTGCATGAATGAAGAAATTATTAGATTTGTGTTAACATCTGAACGGCCACAAAAAAGATTTTTAATGATATATGAAACACAGTATTTTTCCTACAAACTGTTCTAGATATTTAATTTTATATATTGTTCCCAATCAATCATAGTAGTCCGAAAAATATTAGTTACCAACAAATATTTTGACGTAACTAACATATTGCACACTTTAAATTACATATTTTTGTTTTTCACAGCTAATTTGAAAAATTGTCAATTTATAGTAAATTAGACAACAGATTTTTAAGATAAATATTATATTTTATATATCATTAAAAAGCTTTTTATGGCCTTTCAAATGGTGTAAAAATAGAGGGAGTATTCCATTTAACAAAAAGAAAGTAAAGTTCATATTTCCGAGATGCGACTTTCAATTGTTTTTTTGAAACGATTTTTGGAAAACGGGTGATTTTTTATAACTTTTGCTTTTGAACTTTTTTACGTAACTCCAAAACTAACGAAGTTAAAAGAGGTTCTAACGTTCCCGCGACCACCCTATACTTGTATGACTATAATATAAGTATAACTAAAAAAAGTCTGCAAAGTTGATTTCTCCTCCGATATCCTTCTCCCCCTTCTCTCAATATTTACTACTAAACTGAGCTCCACACGTTAAATTGAAAAGATGCCGGTCCTGCGTTTGTACACATACACATAGACGCACATGACCAAGGACGTCCCTAGAAACGCGGCCGGCTATAGGATGGAGTATTTGCTTAGTATATTTAGATATATGTATGTATAAGAAAGATTGGAACAAATGAGAACGGCATTTTTCATTTAATTAATTAATAAATGGTCATAATTAAATGAATTTAACAAGTATATAGAAGGGGCGTAGTGGGCAAATCATGACTTTCATTTTGTGCCACCTTTTAGTGCAAATTATAAATAGAAATCTTTCATGTTTATTTACCTTGCGTTAGTACCAGCGGTTTACCACCAGATGCCCTGCTATACAATATTATGTGTATATATTTGTACCATGATTATGTGATACATTGAGTTAGAACAGGCTCGGCCCAATGAAATTTCTCGCCCCAGGTCAGTTTTGAGTTTTGCGCCCCCCTTCTTATAAAATGAACCTAGCTATACTTTCTTTGGAATTAAAAAAAAAATTTAAGTTTTAAATTTTTTGTCAATATTGAACATTATTTACCGAGTTTAAATTGACCATTTTTAATTATTTGGACAATTAATGTAAGCAAATAAAGCAGTTTTTCTTCAAATTCCCCTTTTTGCCAAATTCGATCGCTTGTAAAAAAATCAACAGAGGTGCGACAAAAAATCTAATTAGATGCTTATGTTTAGTGATATTACAGGGTGATCATTTTTACAGGGATCGGAAAAATCAAATTAAAAAGTCCGGTACTGGAATTTAAAAAAAATTATAACAGCAATCTATCAACTGGATAGGTGTATAAAGTGTCTAAAATTTAAACAAAATACGATCAATAGTAAGGACGTTCTGGCCAAAATAAAAATTTATCACCCTGTATCTCAGAAATTAAGAGCGACCGGAAAATTTCAATGGCCGTTGCTCAATAGCCAAAATATATTGTTTTATGTTTTGTAATTAAACAAAAAATATCTAAAATTAATATTATTTGCAAAAAAACTGGAGTATCTTATAGTGCAACAATAAAAAGTGCAGTAAATCGGCGAAGAGTATAACGAGTGACTTGTTATTTAACGTAATATATGTATGTATTAAATTTTACAAGGAATCGGATGACATTTATAAATTGTCATACTCTTGAAAAAATGTAAACAAAGTATATAAATCTGACAGAATATATAAATAATTTTGCAAGATGTAGGGGGAAAACCTTAATGTTGTAAAAGCTCTGCAAATTTACATTTCTCTTTCTGAAGCTTTCTAGGTGAGGCTGAATAAACAAATTTTTTACCAAGCGACTTTAAAATCTGTTTTAAACAGATGAGGTTCTCAACTCGATCCGTGTGTATGTTTCTTTCATGTCTGTGCATTGATTTCTCTCAGATGGATTATAGTCCAGTCGGTAAAGTAAAATATAGATGAAAATTTGTAAATGATTTAAAACAAAGAAAATACACCAGAAGCTCGCAAAAAATGTTATCTGGCGTTTTCCTTCCGTAACTGTTAGTGCGAGGAACATAACAAAACCACAAGAATCAGTTCTGGGGATGCCGCGCAACCCCCCCAAATAACCACCCCTTCGGTGAAAAAAACCTTAGTTTACTGATGACTCGTTAACCGTTGAAGATATAAAAAAATTGCTCATCATAAAAAGGAAAGCTTGACTAAAAAGTCCTCTTTTAATTTTCTTGTATATGCCATGGTTTTCGAGAAAATCTGTATTGATAAAAATTACAAAATTTGTATTTTTAATGGGCGCGAATTTTTGTTTATTTCAATTTTTTTACACGCACCCTATAGAAAAAATTGAATTGCTCGAAAACCCAACAAGCTTGGAAGAAAATTAAAATGGTTTTAAAGGGGATATAAAATACTCTCGTGTTGCCATTTTTGAGGGCTATTGATATTTATTAGTATATAAAAGTAACAATATAATATAGTTATCTCTTGATTTTTTCTGCATCTAACTATTCACAGACAAATAAAAAATAATTGACTATAATATAAGTTATAAATGCATTATCGTTTAGTACTTCAGTGCAGAAAAAGAATAAAAATATTCACATTTACAAATTTAGCAGTATGTTAAAGTTCGCCAAAAAAATTCAAAAGGCGTATTAAATTTTTTGACATTTTTTTAATACAATTTTTTAACTATTAAATTATTAGAAACAATATGATGTATAAACTCCAAAAAAAAAAATTTTTTGAGCTAAATTTTAAGATGTTTGGTTCTTTTTTTATTTTCAGGAAACAATAAAAACTTGACCAAAATTTGGCTAATTTCAACTTTATTCCTAACCTTTTCTGCATTGAAATACTACCTTGAACTAAAAGATAATGGCATTTATAACTTATATTAAAGTCAGTTATTTCTTATGGGCCTGTGAATAGTTAAAAGCGCAAAAAATCAAATTATATTATATTGTTATTTTTATATACTAATGGGCTTGTTCCATGATATTCTTTTTATATGGTTTTTATACTTTTTCATATAGTACTCGATATTCTCATTATGCACTTAATATTTCGTATTATTAACTTTCTCGGTTCTCGAGATATAAAGAGTTGAAATTAGTAATAGTTGCAAAAACCGAGCGCTCATTTGTGACGTCACTATACGCAAGTGACGTAGGAAAAGTGGCTTTCTAGGATCTTTTAAATCTAACTTGAAAAGTCGAAAAACATGGAATTTTCAAAAGCTGGTAACTAAATAAATACGTCGAGTGGAAGTTCGTTCTATGTCTCTACGGGAAGGAGAAGGTCGGCGATGAATCCTAATCGTAAATTCCAGGGTCAAAATCAAAAATTCGTCCCGACAGGAGCCGAGATAAAATTGTAATTTTTTGACATTTCACCAAATTGTGTTCCCCTACTGTCAAGAATTAAGCAAAAGAAACAATACTTCGAAAACACTTATAATTATAACAACTAAGGAGCATCAAGTCTATTGAGATCACCGAGTCTATGCGTATAGTGACGTAGCGCCTGGCCACGCCCCATTTTCGCGAAGTGGAAGTTTATAATAGTTTTTAAGATACTAAACGTGCAAATAAGATTCTAATTTTTTGGAGATCCATTATTTTATACTTGCACTTTCGATTTATGAAATAAAAAAAAAATGCTGAACAAGCCCATTGATATCAAAAGCCATCAAGAATGGAAACACAAAAGAGTATTTTATATCCCCTTTAAAACCCATTTTGATTTTTCTTCTCTCGATTTTCTCGAAAACCATGGCATTTATAAGACAATGGGCTTTTCCCTCAATTTTTTTTTATTGTGTTATTGGAAAGAGCCTATCAAAATATTGCTAAAAATGAATTTTTATTTTCTTTCTGAGCGCATAAAATACCACAAAAAAAATACAAATGTTCCGTAAATGAACAGCAGTTTGAAACGATAGCTTTCGGGCGCCAATGTGACGTCATCATAAACTGCACCAATCAGTATGAGATTAAACGGCCGTCAGAATTAGCTATGAAGGTGCATTCAAAAAGAACCTCACTTCTCTGCCTTGCTTTCCACAACCTGCAATTCTATTGGTGCCTGAAGTACATTTATGAGGAACTACCAATAGAATCTCATATTGCAAAGTGGTAACGCATAATTGAGAACGTGCGTTTATGACGCCCATTGACAGTGCCAAGAAGTATCTGTCATAAATCACGAGAGTGCAACCCAGCGTGTTTACTTCTTGTTTGGTGTTATAGTATTAATTTCTTTCAAAAATATGAGCAAATGTGAAGACAGATTTGTAAAAGGTCCACTAAAAGAAAGAACAATATATACATACGTTAAAATGATCTTCGCAACAGAAAAATCCAGGAGCAGTATAAACAATACCTGGAACTTTTGCAACTTTCCACCATAATGTTCGAATTTCCAAATTTGTTGGAACTCGCAAAAATAACTTCGTACTATTTTCACTATTATTTGGACACACTGGTACAAAACAAACCTTTTTAAGCGGCCTTTTATAATTAGAAGAGAGCAAAATTAATTTTCGTATGGAACGTAAACAATAGAAAGTGAGGTTATCGAATAAAGTTTGAACATTTCAGTACAGCGTTGCCAAATGAAACTGGCATTATACCATATGTGAACCAAATGAACAAAAATAGAGAATATAAATCTGATATATAGATTTTAGAAACTCATACAGTCAAAAGTTGATACAATTTTTGCTTTTATTTAGTGTCAGAGAAACGAAGAATACGTTGTAACGAAAAAATGCGCTATTCAAAGTAGACAATTGATAACGGAAATACGATGTTCATGTAAAAAGACATACATCTGGCAATAGAGGATCCTCATTAAGAATACGACTTTTATTGGTCTAATCAGTGTGACGTCACGCATGGCGCCTTAAAACTTACGTTTCAAATTACCTGAAATAAAACTGATTTTGTAATGCAAATATTTGGTAGAACGTAAAAAATTGGAAGAAACTAAATTAAAATAAAATTATATTGCAGTTTATTATATGGCTTGATTATAGTGAAGTAGTAAAATTCAGTCATGCGGGAAAGGCCCATTACAAGAGAACTTCTTTTTTATGCATTTAGTTAAGCTTTCTTTTTCATCATGAGCAATTTTTTATATTTTCAACGGTTAACGAGTTATCAGCAAAATAAGGCTTTCTTCAGCGAAGGAGTGGTTTTTTGGGGGGTTGCGCGGTATCGCCAGAACTAATTTTTGTGGTTTTGTGATGTATAATCCCTCCACTAACAGGTACTGAAGGAAAATCTCAGATAACATTTTGTGTTATGGAAATCTTTATAATTATATTAGACTATTATGCGATTTATACGCAATCTTTTGTAGTAGAGTATGACTCCGACGGTGATCCACTGTTTTTTATCAAGCTATGTCTAGTATAAGGTGAGTTAAAATCGGATAGAAGTAATTTCTATTCGATTTGAACTTATGGAGGAAGAGAAGGTTGAAGTTAAATTGTCAGGTATTATCGAAGTAGCTGATATTGAGCTGAATTTGATATTGAAAGTTAAAGATTCAAAATGACGAATGCAACAGAGCTGCTATAATTACATAATTATTGTAGATTTACATGAAACTGGGCCACTGGAAAGGATGAAAAATTTTTAAAAAATTGTACCGCATTTAAGAAAACGGTCACTAAAAGTTATGAAATAAAATGAATTCGATTTTGTAATTTGTGAGTTTTTACACCGACCTCAAAATCAATATTAGACGATAAAGTTCAATTAGCCGAACAACAACTGTGAAATTTTATTTGATAATTAGTGACCGTGCTTTTAAAGACGGTTCAATTTAGAAAAAAACTGCTTTACACCTGTTTTATTGGTTCAATTTCTTATAAATCTACAAAAATTATGCAAATATGGCAGCTCTATTGGATTCATCATTTTGAATCTTTAACTTTTGACAGCATATTCATCATTACTTTAAACTCAATGTAGCTGCGGCGCTTCCGTCACAACTTCAAATAATTTCACACCAAAAATGCTTTTTTCCAATTTCTGTTCATCTTATACGAGACACAGCTTGATGAAAATAATAGGAGTATGTAATCGTTGAACAAGTATAAAAATCATACATACTGGTTAACTCTTTCAGGTACAGAATTTCTAGTAAAAAATAAACCCCACAAGTACAGATTTTTTTTTAATCAGAAATAATAAAAATTAGGGTACATTTCCGTTAAAGACATGTTTATAAATATATATTAGGAGAAAAAAGAACATTTTTTGGTTAATCAAAAAAAATACAGTGTGGTATAATATTTGTACCACCGTACACAACCTATAAAAACTTAAATATGATAGGCTCTCCATCTGTTTTCTGATATGATTTTCTGATATCTTGAAATTTCTACTCTGCGTACAAATTCGTTTAAAATACAATGTGATTCAATATATCATCCGTGATTAGCAAATTGAAAGCTTCATAAGGACTTAGATCTGCAAGATCTTTTATGAATTGAGGTAGACCAGCATTGCTGACAAGGATCTCCGGTGATTTGAAATTACTCAGATCATCTGACCAAGATATTTGTTTATCTTTCAATATTTGTGCCTGTCTAGCTAATGGCACTTCATCTGCATCCCAATCAGAAAACACAAATTCATTATCATCGTCGACGAAATTATTAGGATTTTTTTCAATACTTGTTATTGTTTGTTCCTCTTCTTCTGCGTCACTATCATTATCAGAACCCATCTCGGAAAGTATTGAGGCACAATCATTTTCAATATCGTTTATAATATCATACAGTTCATCTTCCCGTTATTCCAACTAATTTGAAGGTAAGAGGTTCCCGCTTTCTACTCATTATACTACCGGTACGGTGGTACAATAAATGAACAGTAAAATTAAAATATAATAGCTGACATATAAAAACACTTACAGTTATAGACAATTATTACTCACCTCTAAATGAACTTAATAAACAGGTTACAAGCAGTTATCCAAACAATTTTATAAAAACGCTCTATTTCAACACTTACAAACATGTGCAGGCACACGGCTTGATGCATTGTCTAGTACATAACCTCATAAAGCAGAACTAACAGCTGATAGTTTAACCAGACCACTGCAAGCCATTTTTGGTACTACAATAATATGTTTGCATAGGTGGAGCTCAGTTTAAACCGGTGTACACATCTGGGAAAAATTTTTATTTTAGTGGTATATATTTTGTACCACCGTACCTTGGAAGTTACAGAAATGGTGGTTCAAATTGTAATCCACCGTACTTCAGAGAGTTAAATTGAGAACTTCCTTTAAAAAAAAAAATTGAAATCGGTTGAAAACAGTTAGTTCTTTCACTGTTGCAAAATTATGACACTACTTTAAAAACAAGTTCCTACTTCATAATACATCGTTTTAACGAGAATTTCATGTAGAATCCAAATTGCAAAAACGTATTCAGGGTGCTATTCTAACAAACAAAAGTTGATACGTCCTCTGGCTAGATGGGAAGTGACATCTTTCATCCATGAATCATGAATGGGCTTATATTGAAACATTTTTTATAGGATTTTGCAAACAGCAGAAAAAATAACTATCTATAACTAAAAGAAAAACTTTGTGTAGAAATATTAATGAAATCTTTGCATTCTTTCCATAACCTGAATTCTGGTTATGCTAGCAAATTAAAATCCTAAAATGAATTTGTCTAATTTCTTATTTGACAATTCTCATTCTAACACTAGCATCCACACAGTCCCCTACGGCCATGCAGATTAAACTAGTATCCACATAACCCCCTACGATTATGAAGATTCAGTTAAAAATGAGAACAAAGACCTAATATGAATTTATTTATCTACCTTGTCTTAAAAAATTGTTCATTCCAATGGATTACATTTTCATGAAATCTATCATTCTGTTTCCTGGAAATGCTTAGCCCTTGAAACGTTTTTCGCCCTTATTCTGGAGCTCATCAGAAAGACATAAAGCCATTCATAAAGATGTTTCATGCAAAACCAAGACAATTTTTATGAATAAGTGTGAAATGATTATATTTGACATTGACTGATAAAAACAACTTCACCTATCTATTAGCTAACTAGTATTGGAGCCTATATACTCTATGCATGTTTAAAAATGAATTATTATTTGTTTGCTTATAATTGTATTGAAACATTTTTTATAGGATTTTGCAAACAGCAGAAAAAATAACTATCTATAACTAAAAGAAAAACTTTGTGTAGAAATATTAATGAAATCTTTGCATTCTTTCCATAACCTGAATTCTGGTTATGCTAGCAAATTAAAATCCTAAAATGAATTTGTCTAATTTCTTATTTGACAATTCTCATTCTAACACTAGCATCCACACAGTCCCCTACGGCCATGCAGATTAAACTAGTATCCACATAACCCCCTACGATTATGAAGATTCAGTTAAAAATGAGAACAAAGACCTAATATGAATTTATTTATCTACCTTGTCTTAAAAAATTGTTCATTCCAATGGATTACATTTTCATGAAATCTATCATTCTGTTTCCTGGAAATGCTTAGCCCTTGAAACGTTTTTCGCCCTTATTCTGGAGCTCATCAGAAAGACATAAAGCCATTCATAAAGATGTTTCATGCAAAACCAAGACAATTTTTATGAATAAGTGTGAAATGATTATATTTGACATTGACTGATAAAAACAACTTCACCTATCTATTAGCTAACTAGTATTGGAGCCTATATACTCTATGCATGTTTAAAAATGAATTATTATTTGTTTGCTTATAATTGTATTGAAACATTTTTTATAGGATTTTGCAAACAGCAGAAAAAATAACTATCTATAACTAAAAGAAAAACTTTGTGTAGAAATATTAATGAAATCTTTGCATTCTTTCCATAACCTGAATTCTGGTTATGCTAGCAAATTAAAATCCTAAAATGAATTTGTCTAATTTCTTATTTGACAATTCTCATTCTAACACTAGCATCCACACAGTCCCCTACGGCCATGCAGATTAAACTAGTATCCACATAACCAGGAAACAGAATGATAGATTTCATGAAAATGTAATCCATTGGAATGAACAATTTTTTAAGACAAGGTAGATAAATAAATTCATATTAGGTCTTTGTTCTCATTTTTAACTGAATCTTCATAATCGTAGGGGGTTATGTGGATACTAGTTTAATCTGCATGGCCGTAGGGGACTGTGTGGATGCTAGTGTTAGAATGAGAATTGTCAAATAAGAAATTAGACAAATTCATTTTAGGATTTTAATTTGCTAGCATAACCAGAATTCAGGTTATGGAAAGAATGCAAAGATTTCATTAATATTTCTACACAAAGTTTTTCTTTTAGTTATAGATAGTTATTTTTTCTGCTGTTTGCAAAATCCTATAAAAAATGTTTCAATACAATTATAAGCAAACAAATAATAATTCATTTTTAAACATGAATGGGCTTGTTCGGCATTTTTTTTTTAATTTCATAAATCGAAAGTGCAAGTATAAAATAATGGATCTGCAAAAAATCAGAATCTTATTCGCACGTTTACTATCTTAAAAACTATTACAAATCTCCAACTCGCGAAAATGGGGCGTGGCCAGGCGCTACGTCACTATACGCATAGACTCGGCGATCTCAATAGACTTGATGCTCCTTAGTTGTTATAATTATAAGTATTTTCAAAGTATTGTTTGTTTTGCTTACTTATTGACAGGAGGGGAGTACAATTTCGTGAAATGTCAAAAAATTACAATTTTCTCTCGCTCCTGTCGGGACGAATTTTCGATTTTGACCCTGCTATTTACGATTAGGATTCATCGCGGACCTTCTCCTTTCCGTAGAGACATAGAACGAACTTCCACTCGACGTATTTATTTAGTTACCAGCGTTTGAAAATTCCATGTTTTTCGACTTTTCAGGTTAAATTTGAAAGATCCCAGAGAGCCACTTTTCTTACGTCACTTGCGTATAGTGACGTCACAAATGAGCGCTCGGTTTTTGCAACTATTACTTATTTCAACTCCTTATATCTCGAGAACGGAAAAAGTTAATAATACGAAATTTTAAGTGCATAATGAGAATATCGAGTACTATATGAAAAAGTATAAAACACATAAAAAGAATATCATGGAACAAGCCCATTAATATATTATCAAATTTCAAAGTATTCCTAAAAACAATTGGGAAATTGGAATGGAACTAATCTTGTTCTCACCTGGTGATTTACTAGATCTATGAAAATTAGAAAATAACACCAATACTTAATTCATTTCAAATTGTAGTTAAAATGTTAATTTTTATATTTCATTATTCGTTACAATGTATCTACTATTCTCGCTATCGTTAAGCATTAAATATTTTAATGAGTATGTTTTGATTAATTTATTAATTATTATATAACAAAGTTACTGATAAGAAATAATAACGACATTGTCGGTCAATGTCAGACTACTGCAAGGTCAATGTATATGATCAAGAAGCAAGGTTAATTTTATATTGAGTAGGTACATAAAAAATAGACATTACAAAATCAGTGCTACTCGTATAATATAGTAGAAATTACCAGGTTGTTAACCATGTAGCCACTAATGTACAACTTGTCTCACTTTTAAAGGTTCTCTTCAAAAATATTAGGATCGGTATCAATATCCTATTCTAATTTTGACTAAAACAGAATAAAAACTAATTCGCATTGACGAGTGTTTACTATTAAAAAAATATCAGTTATCTAGAATCCCAGAGGCTATTGGAGCCTTCAGTGTGCCGCTGCCTCCGAAGAAGTAGTTACCATGAACACCAAAACTCTTGAACACAATACTTGAATGCCGACACTAGACGCGCGCTTCGACATCCACCTTGGAATTATCGGGAGATGAATAAAACTCAACATTTTAATCATCTCCCGAGGAAGTCAACATTATTGGCGAAACGTGCGTTGAATGTTGGTCTTCTAGTGTCATATTCGAGTTTTGGTATTTGTAGACAATACGTCTTCAGTCAGAGGCAATTATCGATAAGTCATTAATTACTTTCTTCCTAACAAAATAACTTAATACTATTGATCAGTATGTTTCAGAACTCTCAAATATGAAAATTTTACAACCTTCTCACTAAAGGGGTCTACACTCAGTTAATGTAAGCAGTTTTCAAGTTTCAAGTGTTTAGCTTAAAGGCCAAAAATAGCTTCCATTCTTTTTCCTTATACTCTTCTGAAATACAGAACGAAGAGTATATTGCATTTGATCGGCACATTTCTAAAATCGGTACTATCGCTCAGAGAAAAAATTTGCATATCACTGTGTTGGTGATCGAATTTGGAACAACTTTCGGAATGTCCGTCCGTCTGTCCGTCCGTCACGTTTTTTGTAAGCACGATATCTTAAGAAGGAAAAGTCCGATCGTATTGAAAAGACACCGTAGTTTTTTATAGTAAAAGTGGGTTTCAGTCGATTGCTCTGAAACTTGGGAAAAATGTTCTCCTGGGCCCTCTCATTAAAATTCTTTTTGACCGCCAGTCTGACCGAATTCGATTTTTTTATCTAGAGGCGATTGAAACTGAACATCTGCGAAAGTCTGCTTAAATGTTCCATACAAATTCTGAAAATATTCAGGCTCATTTTGTGGAGAAAAATAAGCATCTTTTATCTCTTGGTGTTTTTTTCTAGGTGCTCCCGGAAAAAAATAACCAATAGAAAACATTTTTTTTCTATTTTTTTCACGGGAAAAGGAAGCAATTTGAAGAAAACGTTGGGGGGCATAAGTTGATTGTTTTTACCTAAAGACTATGCCTGAATATTTTGGGATCTTCCTGATGTAGAAAAAAATAAAAATCTAGGGAAATTCTTGATTGAAATTATTTTTGTTTAAGAAATTATGAAAACCGGCAAGCGTTTTCTTTGAACAAAAATAAGCAACTTATGCTCCTCCAACTTTTTCTTCAAAGTACTTCCTATTCCCGTAAAGAAATTACAAAAAAAAATGTTTGTTATTTTTTTCCGGGAGAAGGAAGCACTTTGAAAAATCACCAAAAGACAAAAGATGCTTATTTTTGCCCAAAAAATGAGCCTGAATATTTTCAGAATTTTTATGGAACATTTAAGCAGACTTTCGCAGATGTTCACAGTTTCAATCGCCTCTAGATCAAAAAATCGAATTCAGTCGGACTGGTGGTCAAAGAGAATTTTAATCAGGGGGCCCAGGAGAACAATCGACTGAAACCCATTTTTACTATAAAAAACTGCCGGGTCCTTTGGAAATCAAATTAATGTCTAGGGAAGAACAAAATCGATCGGTAAATAAAAAGTTATTAATTATTTAAATTTAAAAAAATAAAATTTTATTTACATTTCTGATTTCTTTATCAAGGGAGTATTTTTTATCTCTTAATCTATAGATCCTCCAGGGCCGGTCTCAAGATTTTTAAATCATTCAGTGAATTACCTGAATTGCGGATTTTGAAACCTCTGTTGGCATGGGTTGGTAAAAAGTCGGTTTGAATATAGAATACTGACATAATGACTTTTTTCGAAACAGCTTGAAACATGATTGAAAATTAAATTGAAGCAAATCTAATCAAATTTTATTTGGAAATAGAAAAAAGAAAATAGTCTTAATAGAACATTAATAATAAAATTGATGCTTGCATTGCCTGTCACTGATCACACGAAAAAATTGGAAGTAATTTTTAACTTCGATTTACGACTCATTTGTTCTCCCATTTCAACTATTACGACTATTCAACAAAGTCGCAAATTTTAACAGCATTCTGCATAATACTAATTACAGACTATATTTTTTTAATTGTCATCTTTTTCTGTTATTCTGACTGTAAAATAAAAATCAGCTACCAATAAGGAATTTAACATTAATTACACAGGCACACAAAATAATGAAGGTTGTCAATTCCACGGACCAAATCAATCATTTCCGGTGTATTTTGTCTTGCTGAATCCGAACTAGGTGTCAGTTTTGCCCCACCACGTCACATTTTTTTCTATCCTCAAGGAACAGCTAGAGAAATGCAATTTTTGCATGAGGATAGAAAAACAATTGTGACGTGGTGGGGTAAAACTGACACCGAATTCGGATTCAGCAAGTCAAAATACACCGGAAATAATTGGTTTGGGCCGTGGAATTGACAACTTTTTTTGTGTGCTTGTGTTATTAAACACAATATCACAAAATTCCATATCCTTCCAACAAGTTATGGGCCCAGATGATATTGTTTCACAGTGTTGAAGTATTACATTGAAGTATGACAGAACTGCGATATACGCTCCTAAAGTTAAGTAGCAGTAATTATTTTAACTGACAAAATGAATATGCTAGAGTCGAGTAACTTTAACTTGTCTTGTGTATGAGTTAATAAGTGCACGTACGATTTCATTTTCTCTTGCACACAAAGTTAAAGCAATAGCTTCTTAAAAACACAAGTACACGTATGCCAACAAAGCCTAGTTTAATAGACGACGCGATCTTTGGACCGTCCATGTTAAAAGTACACTGGACTATATTTATGGAGAAAGGCGTTTAGCTTGTGATTAGTAATACCCCGCAAAAATTGCATTTTTCTAACTGTATTTTGAGAATAGAAAAAAATTATGACGTGGTGGGGCAAAACTGTAGTTTGGGTCGTGGAATCGTCAACTTTTTTTTGTGGCACAGACACACACAAAAAAGTTCTCAATTCCACGGACCAAACCAAACATTTTCGGTATATTTTGGCTTGCTGAATCCGAATCCGGTGTCAGTTTTGCCCCACTACATCATAATTTTTTTCTATTCTCAAAAAACCGTTAGAAATATGCAAAATTTTGCATTTTTCTAACTATTTTTTGAGGATAGAAAAAAATTATGACGTGGTGGGGCAAAACTGACACCAAATTCGGATTCAGCAAGCCAAAATATACCGAAAATGTTTGGTTTGGTCCGTGGAATTAACAACTTTTTTTGTGTGCCTGTGTTATTAAACACAATATCACAAAATTCCATATCCTTTCAACAGGTTATGGGCCCAAATGGTATTGTTTAATAGTATTTAACTATTGCATTGAAGTATGACATTTTGTCTTGCACACAAAGTTAAAGCAACAGCTTCTTAAAAACACTATAAGTACACGTATGCCAACAAAGCCTAGTTCAACAGACGACGCGACTTTTGGACCGGCCAAGTTAAAGTATATAATTACGGAGAAGGGCGTTTAGCTTGTGATTAGTAATACGCCGCAGGATTAATGACGAACGTCTGGATTGGTAATAACCAAACGGCATATTCAAAGAGTTCTTTGATCGAAGTTTTGATCACTTTGAACAAATCGAATACAAAAAGTCCTAACCTTCTGCTTTTATGGGTTAATTAAATTTGATCATTTTTAGGATAAAATAAAAGTGAGCAAGTGGCACGGCCGATCATAGAACATATAACTAGGGGGAAGTTTGTTCTTAAACTCTTAATTGCGCACGCTTCGTTATTTCTGGAAAAAGAATGTAACTCGCTCTATTATGCATGCTCAAAATATTAGAAATGAAAACAAAACACATTATTTGGCAGCATTGTTTAGAATAAGTTTCACTGTTAATGCTATAAAATGATGGAACTTTCTTCCTGAAAAGTTTCAAGTATGTACTTAATATTAACAAAAAGTATAAATATAAATCTTATTTACTCACCATGCAGCAGAATATTAATTTGTTACTAATATTTGCATTTTTTATAGCTAACTTTTAAATCATTACAAGAAAAGTGGTGGGTAAGTAACAGTAAGTTAATTTTCAGTTTCCTTTCCCATTAAAGTGTATTTTATAGTAATAAAACCGATTTATTATAATAATAATAATTATTATTATTATTAATGTTATATAAATATGAGTATTTTAGTGTGGTTTTACTAAGAATGGTTCTCGATTTATGTTCATTAAGGTGAAATTTTTGTGTGCTATTGTAAGTAAATTTTTATCTGCACTTCATTGTTTAATACACAAGTAAGATTAAAATAGTAAAACTTTCTAGATATCCATAACACTGTATTTTTATTGTTCATTTTAATTAAACATTTAAATTAATAAATTAATTTAAATTAATAAATTAAAATGGTCCCAATATATTTCTTTAATTTTATTACAGGATTTATAGACACTAAAATTAATTTTTTATGACTATAAAGATAGACATAGATAAAAAATCTTAAATATACTTTTAATTAATAAGTATTACTCAAAGAGGTTCGTTTATTAAATCTATGGTATTACTTTAGTTGTAAAACTGCAAATAAGAACCTACAAGGTATTGTATATCTAAACAAGCTAATCATTATATATACTCTTCGCCGATTTACTGCACTTTTTACGTAATTGTTACACGTTCTATTGGATACTTTTTTTGCAAATAATATTAGTTTTAGACATTTTTTGTTTAATTACACAATATAAAAAATATGTTTTTTTTAATTTAAACAAGCCAACCGTTATACTCTTCGCCGATTTACTGCGCTTTTTATATAATTGTTGCACATTCTGTAGGATACTCATGGCAGTATTTTTGTAAATAATGTTAGTTTTACACATTTTTAGTTTAATTACAAAACATTAAAAAAAAATATGTATTTTTTTATACAGGGTGTAATTAGTTTCATGTCATTAAAAAAACTGGCGGTAGGGAACGACAAGACAAACAAAAAAACCTTATATAACATGGGGTCTAAAGCTCATAGTTTTGGAGAAAAAAAAACAAACAAAAATTTAGCAAATTTTCAATAAAATCTTTTGAGAACTGCTGGAATATTGAGGTAGGTTTAGATCGTCGCGCGTGTCTTTGCCTATGATACCATTACTATAAGCAAACAAATAATAAATAATTCACTTTTAAACATGCATAGAGTATATAGGCTCCAATACTAGTTAGATAATAGATAGGTGAAGATCTGTTGTTTTTTATCAGTCAATGTCAATTATAATTATTTTGTACTTATTCATGGATATTGTCTTAGTTTTGCATGGAACATCGTTATGAGTGGCTTAGGCTTTTCTGATGAGTCCACAATAAGGACGAAAAACGTTTCAAAGGCTAAGCATTTCCAAGAAACTGAATGAGATTTTATGTAAATGTAATTCATTAGAATGAAAACATTTTTAAAGACAAGTTACGTAAATAAATTAATTTCAGGCCTTTGTTCTCATTTTTAACTGAATTTACATATCGTAGGGGATCATGTGGATACTAGTTTAGCCTGCTTAGTCGTAGGGGACTAGGTTGGATGCTAGTGTTAAAGTGAGAATGGCAAAAATTTTTTTACTTGTTAGCATAACCAGAAGTCAGGTTATCGAAAGAATGCAAAGATTTCATTAATATTTTTATATATAGTTTTTCCTTTAGTTCTCATAGATAGCTTTTCTTTCCACTGTTTGCAAAATCCTATAAAGAATATGTTTCATTACTACAAGCAAACAAATAATAAATAATTCACTTTTAAACATGCATAGAGTATATCGGCCCCAATACTAGTTAGATAATAGATAGGTGAAGATCTGTTGTTTTTTATCAGTCAATGTCAATTATAATTATTTTGTACTTATTCATGGATATTGTCTTAGTTTTGCATGGAACATCGTTATGAGTGGCTTTTGGCTTTTCTGATGAGTCCACAATAAGGACGAAAAACGTTTCAAAGGCTAAGCATTTCCAAGAAACTGAATGAGATTTTATGAAAATGTAATTCATTAGAATGAAAAAATTTTTAAAGGCAAGGTACGTAAATAAATTAATTTCAGGCCTTTGTTCTCATTTTTAACTGAATTTACATATCGTAGGGGATCATGTGGATACTAGTTTAGCCTGCTTAGTCGTAGGGGACTAGGTTGGATGCTAGTGTTAAAATGAGAATGGCAAAAATTTTTTTACTTGTTAGCATAACCAGAAGTCAGGTTATCGAAAGAATGCAAAGATTTCATTAATATTTTTATATATAGTTTTTCCTTTAGTTCTCATAGATAGCTTTTCTTTCCACTGTTTGCAAAATCCTATAAAGAATATGTTTCATTACTATAAGCAAACAAATAATAAATAATTCACTTTTAAACATGCATAGAGTATATCGGCCCCAATACTAGTTAGATAATAGATAGGTGAAGATCTGTTGTTTTTTATCAGTCAATGTCAATTATAATTATTTTGTACTTATTCATGGATATTGTCTTAGTTTTGCATGGAACATCGTTATGAGTGGCTTTTGGCTTTTCTGATGAGTCCACAATAAGGACGAAAAACGTTTCAAAGGCTAAGCATTTCCAAGAAACTGAATGAGATTTTATGAAAATGTAATTCATTAGAATGAAAAAATTTTTAAAGGCAAGGTACGTAAATAAATTAATTTCAGGCCTTTGTTCTCATTTTTAACTGAATTTACATATCGTAGGGGATCATGTGGATACTAGTTTAGCCTGCTTAGCCGTAGGGGACTAGGTTGGATGCTAGTGTTAAAATGAGAATGGCAAAAAATTTTTTACTTGTTAGCATAACCAGAAGTCAGGTTATCGAAAGAATGCAAAGATTTCATTAATATTTTTATATATAGTTTTCCTTCAGTTCTCATAGATAGCTTTTCTTTCCACTGTTTGCAAAATCCTATAAAGAATATGTTTCAATAATATATATATTATGCAGTATATATAGTCCTCACTTCGGCTCGGCCTAAAAACTTTTCGCTCGTGTGGAATATGCTTTCTCTAACAAGATTTTAGAAATTATACAAAAAAAACTTCAAAACTGTTCAAAACGTCAAATGCGAAGCTACCTCCTGTTCGACGGAACCATAGAAACCGAACCACTAACAGCTTCTGATTCGTCGAAAGCCGTGCGGTATTATACCATAATAGTGTGTTGGAATGATACTTGTTCCAGCACAATTTTTAGTTGTGGAATTTGTAATTTTTGAAATGGCGTTGGAGAAAGAAAGTTACGACTTAATTTACATATTTGAGCGAAATGGAGTATTAAGTAGGTATACATTATTTAGGGATTCTTTAGCACGAGACAGGACGAACAATCAGCAGCCAAAAATGGGGTATTCCTTATGTTGTCATTTGACAACTAAAACAGCGTCCAAGTGGAAAAGTTCAGTTTATATGACTTGTTTTACGTGTTCATCACGGAAAACTCAATAACAGCCTCTTGCTATGTGTCTTATCATTTTTTGGAGGGTTCCTAAATATTATTTAGGAGAGGGATGGGACACATAGTCAGAGGATGTGGATTGGTTGTCCGCTATTAATGAAATTCTTCTAAGTGAAATTGTATTATAGATCGTATGCGCCAATAAGTATGAAGTATTATAGCCATATACTTATTAACTATATAATGGTAATACTCCATAAGCCACTATGTACGGATTTGAGGCTAGAGAACGAGATAGTTTTCTATCTCTATGGAGGACTCTGACGATACGATCTGATGATTCTGATGAAGAAGGAAGCGCGCGCTGTAACAGGTCAGTGGTCCCAAAACAAAGAAATCTACCGGCAACCGTAGAAAACGGAGATTTCGTATACTATGGTAAAATATATACCACCCTTTTGGAATGATTCACATGCTATTAGGAAGCTTTCGTTTCTTGGTATTTAAATTATTTAATCAATAAATGAATACCTAAGCAGTAATTAGAAAAACTTATAGTCCAGTGGAATTAGCAAAAAAGTGGGTCTTATAGGGTACTAATGGAAGTTTCGATGTTCAGCTAAAAATTCTACTTTACGAATATGAGTGGCACAATTTATATTTTTATGTTTTATGGGTGATTCAGCCGTAAAAAGGCAAGATTGTTAAAAAACAATTTGACATTGAAAGAAATGGTAAATATTTTTTTTCTTTAGTTCTTGGGACGGCATCTTATTTTTTGAGTAAAAAAAATTGTTCTTGATATTTTTTCTAAAAAGTCAACCTTTTTCAGTAAAACTTGGTAAAAAAATCTTCAATGTTAAAATTTTGAGAATTTTTAACCCCAAAACAACGCACTTTATGCAAAGATAAAACAAAAATATTCTTGGGAAAACTAAAAACATTTCACGATTAGCACATGTAACTAGATTTTGGATTATTAAATAAAATTTATTACCGATGATATGACAGGTTAGGGTCCTGCTTCGGCTGGCTTTTACACAAAAAACACCGTTTCATTTTTGTGGATATAGGTTTACACCATGTAAATACAAATCCCTATTTTGATAAACAATAAAATACATAAAACAACTTCACAATCTTAGAACACACAAGCGCTTATAATATTAATGTCTGGAATTGGAACTTGGAACCACTGATATAATGCCTATAGTGCACAATTTCTCCGATTAGATTGTGACCATTCATCTTCTATATTTAGTTGAACTGTCACATTCTCGCGTCGATGTTCCGCCCACTAAGACATGCGCACAATACCAAGTCCTCTTAAAGGATAGAGAGACAGGCTTTCCTTGGCGTCAAATTGGGAACGAAACTCATAGTATATAGTTAATAAGTATATGATTATAGCATAGCGTTATCAATCTATGTTGACGAGCACGTCATTATTAAATAATAAATCGTAATTACAAGAGACAATACTTAAATAATTCGTTTTTTTACTCTATAATCAGCGAACGTGTGTCCATAGTGTTGCACGCATTAGCTATTAACAGACATTATTAGTAACAAATGCGTGAAACACTATGGACACAGATTCGCTAGTTATAGAGTAAAACCAAGATATAAAGAGATATTTGTTTAACTTTGTATAATAATGATAATTATGATTATGAATATACTCCTGAAAAAGTTGCTGACACCAATGATGTCACACATACATTATAACCGGCAGGAAAATTCGACCGGACATCGTTGCTGATCGATGTATCTATCCCAAATAATGTCATCGTGATGCCTAAGGAAACTGAGAAGTTAACCAAGTAGAAAGACCTCCAAGGATGTGGAATGCAAAAACCACAGTCGTGCCAGTAATTGTAGGGGCTCTCGGAACTGTAAAGAAGGGCCATGACCAGAGGTAAAAACAACTGCCTGGTCAACCGAGCGCGCAAGAAGTGTAGAAGATTGCAGTCTCGGAAAAAATCAAGAAATATTAAATATTTGTAACTATAAATCACGTCAGCAGCGCACAACTGAATCGAGACACAAATGCGTCACTACCTTAAACATTTAATTGATTGATTTGATATCAAAGTTTTAAAGGTCAGCATGGACATTGATGAAATACACGTTCAGAGTTCGGGACACTGTACGAACATTACCTTAGAATAATATTGCAAAAGGGGTTAAACATCACGATTAAAAAATTAGGACATTTTATTGATATAAAAGGAAACTAGTAACAGCAAATTCTTACAAATTTTAATAAACCATTATGGATCAATCCTTCTCTACAGGAAAAAGTAAAACACCGTAGCAAGAAAATATGTTGGTCCAAGGATATAAATAAACAATATGAAAAAACACATTTACGTATTGACTTAATAAACTACTCTATGCTCCAAAGTTCCAAGTTGTCAAAAATATCGTGTTGATATAAATAAATCTAAAAAGAACCAAATCATGATTACGTATTTAATTTCGGGGATCCTAAAATCTATGTTGGATATTGTGAATTATAACATAATAGGTAGCAAAAAACATATGATGAAGCTGATTTATATGCGGTTTCTCACCAACATCGCTTCAGAAATTACACTAGATCTACCTGTTCATTCCTCTGACTCTCCATCATCGTATTTTCTTAAATCCTCTCATTTTTTGGCCACATGAACCGGATAGATGACAATATAGAATGTGTGATTGTCCAAAGAAAACCAGATAGCAAGAGACGAAGAGGAAGACCGTTAAGTTGATGCCACCAAGGATGGGAGGAGCTTTGATGAGGCCATGTGCCTGACAGGTGCACAGTGGGGCCAAACCGAACTTTTTCAGACAAATTAACTTTCTGACGGCACTTTAAGGCCAAACGAGCTGATTCTTTTTAACACTCAGAACCAAGTTAGTAATGGATCCCTCCAGGCGGAATTTTAATTTTCATTATAATTTTCAAAATAAAAAGTGTTTAATTTTCTTCCAAAAAATAGATTTTCTCAGGTATGTTTAACATTTTAACTTGAAATTTTGAGCAATATTGATACTAATTGACCTTCATCTTTCCTGTAAATTTCAAGGCCTCTTGAAATATGATGTTTTAAAATTTTAGTAATTAAACGTTAATTGCGAAAAAACTTAAATATTCTTCTAAAACGGCCACTTCTGGGGAAAAATTCAAAGATCTTTTACTTTGACAATACGCTTGACAGCAGACTTGAAAGCTGCCAAGTGTCAAGGCTGCATTATGTCATTAGATTCGTGATCCGCATTCTAAAACTTCCTAAATAGAGAATTTTTCCGTTAAATCAGCTTATTTGGGAAGAAATTCCGTGATTTTGTATTTTGACAGCAGACTGACAACATATTTGGCAGCTGTTTTCAAATTTTGGTGGGAGTCTTAATATTTTATACTGATATTGAATTCTTGATTAGAATTCTCAAGAGTTCCTAAATAGGGTTTTTGTTCCTAACTCAGATACCATTGTTCGAGAAATACGCAGATTCTGTATTTCGACAGCAGGTAGACAGCCGCCAACTGTCAAAATTAATGAAAGTTACAATTCCCCCTGGAGGGATCGATTAGGAATTTGTTTCTGTGTATAAAAAAAAAATCAGCTCGTTTGGCCATAAAGTGCCTTCAGAAAGTTAATTTGTCTGGAAAAGTTCGGTTTGGCCCCATTGTGAGGCGGCCGCGATAGGTGGCGTGAGGCTGTCGGAAATGCTATACAGCAAAGGGAGGCAAACTAGAACATTACATGAATTTCAAGACGTCTGTCAAGAAGAAGACTCAGAAGAAGTAGACCCGATCCTGTCACGTTAGCTTTCGAATACTTGAGTTTCGAGAGATATTCTAATATGGCAATTTAACGTTTAATTTTAGACCAGCAAGTGTTGAGGAAGTAAATAAAACTATGAAGGTCAAGTCAATTGTTAGTAAATGATCATTTAACTAATTTTTTTAATGTGCTAATCGCTATGCTAATGTTTCCTTGCTTAATTATTAAAAATTTTGCACAAAAGTTGGAATAGGTATACCCAAGTTGCTTCAAAGTAGTTACAGTTATACCCGTGTCCAGAAAAGATTCTGCTTATGATTTTAATTGGTACAGGCCAATTTCAATAATAACCGTAGTATCAAAATATTTAGAATATACAGGATGTCCCAGTATTGAGTTCCCGGAGAGGAACCTGTGATTACTGAGTTCATGTTGGGCCCATATAACCCAACTTATCTTAGTCCAAAAATGCATCCCTGAGGAAGTACATCCTCTTAAAGTGAGGCAGAAAAAAATATTTTTTTCCAATAATTTCTGTTATATTGTAGATAAAATTTTCAAATTTTGGTGGGAGCTGTATCTCTATAATTATTCTATGTAAACTTGACAAGAACCAAATATCTTTTGTTTCTCTTTTTTTTTTTTCATAATAATTAATATTTGATTGGTAATATATTTTTAATCGCCCTGTTAAATGATGGAATACTTGAATATATTTGCAGAGCACTGAAGGGGCTGCAAAAATGTGCTCTTAACATTTTATGTAATATTAATTAAAATACAAGGAATTATCGTTTTTTCCCTCCATTTGTATTTAACATTTATTTACAATTCTAGAATAAAATGTTGTAATAACAGAAAATTAGACTTTATTCTAAAAAATACATTAGTAACAAATGCTCCACATGACGTCCACCTGTTTCAGAACACAAATTAATACTTTTAAAATTTTGTGTAATATCAACGAAATATCAAGAATTAAGTATAATTTTTTCTCTGTAGGTCGTAGTTGCTTGTGAAATAGCAAACCTGTCGCGTTTGAGAAACAAAAGATATTTAGTTGCTATCAAGCTTATATAGAGTACTTATAGAGATACAGGCCCCATGAAAACTTGAAAATTGTATCTTCGATATAACGGAAATTATTGGAAAACATTTTTCTGCCTTACTTTAAGAGAATGTACTTCCTCAGGGATGCATTTTTGGACTAAGGTAAGTTGGGTTATACGGGCCCAATATGAACTCAGGAAGCACAGGATCCCGTCCGGGAACTCAATTCTGGAACACAATAGATCTTCATTAAATAAACAACATATGCTTTAAATCGCCATAGAAACCTTAGCCGAGGGTTTTGGGGCAGGACAATTTGTTAGAATATCATTTTGTGACTTGACTCTTCCTCTCGCACATACAAGGCGTAATTGATTCGCTGGTATGTTATGTTCTTTACACGTATTTGCCTAATAAATAGTTATCTTGTTTACTAGTATCTAAAATAATTATTTTAATGCCTTTCTGAGGTTGATATGATACAATTCTGTTTTTAATTTATATTAGTGAACTAGTGACAGTTGGGCTTTACAGTGACTTTTGTGTTATTTAGCCTCACACTGGTTTACAGTAAATTCCTTAAAATTAAATGATGATAGAATTAACAAGATGTTTACCTTAAAGCTAAAACGAATACCCTAACAAAGTACAGTTTCTAGAAATTGTGTTAAACTTTACATTAAATAAATGAAACGATCGTGTGGACTGCCCAATGTCCATGTAGCATGTTAGTAAATTATCTACTAACTTTTATCATCTTAAAAGCAAGAACGTGCCCCCTCTTCAATTTTATCATCAGCTATGGAACACTTATTGAGTCACTCAGCTCACTGTGCAACAGTTTCTAATGTGAAAAAATGCAGTTATTCAGTTTAAACTATAAAGAGGTGAAGATATATTTTATCAGTTTTAGTTCTTAATTAGTTCGAGTTTAATACATTTGTAACAAAAGTCAAGGTAAGGGTAGCCAAATACGGCCCTGTTGAATATTGAACAGCCGTTATCTCAGCATTGCAAGTCTAGAGAATCGTTCATGCGGCTACACTATCTCATTGAAACAAACACTTGTAGTAAATAAATAAGTATCTAAATGTATGTTGTCTATTGCCATTCGGTTGTTGGAGCCCCAGAAATAAGCACTTCTAACTTGTATAGTTATTCGACGTTTGAAAAGTCACATGAAAGAAATAAATAACCCTCTGAATTATGTCCAAGCGATTCGTCTTGCTTTGCTTTCGAGTCAAGAATGGTAAACACAGTCCGATTGATATAGAATACGAATAACCGTCGCGACGAGAGACCTTTATAGATTTTCAGGAGTAAAGTAATTGATTCAGAGAGGATTCCAGAAAATATACGTACCTAATAAGTTTAGTAGTAGAATTAGATAGGCCAATAAGGTAGATTCTTTCCCGTATAAGAGCAAAGGTATTGATAAAGGGTTTTTTATCTGCCTTACTGGTGTAAATGTTAGATAGGTCAAATTGGGATAATGAATTATTAGGGATTACGGCTTGGCATCATGTGATGCACATAAAGTCATTTTTCGTAAATCCCATGGTCCGTTAGGGAACTTCAAATTGGGGACGGTTTAACGCAGGGAACGTTTCTTTTAATTGATAGAAGTTTCAGGGTAACCCACCCACTTTTAAGGTCTTATTTCTAGGAGGAAAAAATAGCCACTTCTGGTTTAGCGTCTCTTCGGTCAACATCTACCTACAGGGTAAGTAAATTCTCGTATCGTGAACCCTTTTCAGTTTTAGAGTTTATGTAAATCTGTTGGGTATTTTGTCGTTTATAAAGTGAACTAATGTGTTGTAATTAAACTAAGTATTCGGCCCGCGATTCCGCTAAAGATTTGATTCGGACCATTTCATTCACCAAACGCCCAGCAACGACAACTAGATATGTTTTTGAAAACAATCTAATCGTTCTCAACTATTATTACATCTTTATTAGAATGTACAATTTCTAAAATTTACCTCGCCTGCGTGAGCGTGTAGTGCCATTTAAAGTTGGAAATATTAGACTTGAAGCCACTCATACATGAGATTTGGCGGCGTTAGAACCTCATTTAACTTCGTTATTTTTGGAGTGACGTAAAAAGAATTTGAGTATTACTTTTTTATATTTTGTTCCCATTAAGTAAGTCATGCATGGCAGTCCGAAAAAAATATAGCAATCATTGAAATTATCCATTTTATGTAAAGCAAAATGAAATTAGTTATCAACAAATAGGGTATCTTGACGTAAGTAACGTTATTGTTTACTTTAAATTACATTTTTTTGTTTTACACGGCTAATTTGATAAATTGTCAATTTATAGTAAATTAAACAAACATTTTTTAAGATAAATATTATGTTTTATATATCATTAACAAGCTTTTTATGGCATTTCAAATGGTGTAAAAGTAGACGGGGTATTCCATTAAAAAAAAAAATGAAGTTCATATCTCCGAAATACGACTTTCAATTGTTTTTCTGAAATGATTTTTGGAGAATACATGTGATTTTCAATAACTTTGATTTTTGAACTTTTTTATGTAATTTCAAAACTAATGAAGTTAAAAGAAGTTATAATGTTCCCGCGCCCACCCTTTACTTTTATGACTATAATAATAACCAAAAAAAAGTCTGCAAAGTTGATTTCTTCTCCGGTATCCTTCTCCTTCCCCCCTCTCTCAATATTTACTACTAAACTAAGCACTACACGTTAAATTGAAAAGATGCCAGCCCTGGTACTGAGAAGTGGATAACCACCTAGAAGGGAAAAGGGTAAGCACATTTTCGATTCTGATTGATGTACTATAATATCGACGGAGTCTGCAAACGTAATGGGCTTGTTCCATGATATTCTTTTTATATGGTTTTTATACTTTTTCATATAGTACTTGATATTCTCATTATACACTTAAAATTTCGTATTATTAACTTTTTCCGTTCTCGAGATATAAGGAGTTGAAATTAGTAATAGTTGCAAAAACCGAGCGCTTATTTGTGACGTCACTATACGCAAGTGACGTAAGAAAAATGGCTTTCTGGGACCTTTCAAATTTAACCTGAAAAGTCGAAAAACATGGAATTTTTAAACGCTGGTAACTAAATAAATACGTCGAGTGGAAGTTCGTTCTATGTGTCTACGGAAAGGAGAAGGTCGGCGATAAATTATAATCGTAAATTGCAGGGTCGAAATCGAAAATTCGTTCTGGCAGGAGCGAGAGAAAATTGTAATTTTTTGACATTTCACCAAATTGTACTCCCCTACTGTCAAGTAGTAAGCAAAACAAACAATACTTCGAAAAGACTTATAATTATAACCAATAAGGAGCATCAAGTCTATTGAGATCGCCGAGTCTATGCGTATAGTGACGTAGCGCCTGGCCACGCCCCATTTTCGCGAGATGGAAATTTGTAATAATTTTTAAGATACTAAACGTGCGAATAAGATTCTGATTTTTTGCAGATCCATTAATTTATACTTGCACTTTCGATTTATGAAATAAAAAAAAAATGCCGAACAAGCCCATTGAGACACACCGTATCATACCAAGGCAATGTCTAATATAATTCAGATAAGTAAGGGAATAAAACCCCAGTTATTACACATTCTTCATTGTTCAATTTATGTTAAAAAGATTCATAATATTCATACCTAAAATACATGCAGTAAGTAATACTGTCTCCATTGATAATGTTCTTGTCAGATTACATAAAACAAATACCGATCTCGATAGATTATGGAATACGAGCCGCACTCTGGGCCTAGAGTCAAGGCTTAGAGTCCTCCGCGCGGCTAGTATTTTACTGAATATTATTCGATTAAAAATTAAGACGTACCACATACTAAATTACTGCGGATCTCTTTTTTATAATGCATTTATTACCTTATAATTTTAGAACATACCTACATACAGGTAAGTCTAAAACCAAACTAAAAAAGTCTAAAGCGTTCAACATTTCGAAATTATAATCTACAAATCTCTATCTAAGTTCAATATTTGCGTATACGTACACTCCATATTTATACAACACATAAAGAACTCGAAGCTGCCGACCGAGCTAATAAAAGAGGAGATTGAGACATGCTGTAATTTTCTAGACTACATTAAATAATAAAATAATGCATTACCTAATAGATAAAACAGCATCACTCTTACGTAAAATATATCCTGGCCCGAATAAGATAAGAAATAAACAGAGACACGCCTCCTTTAATTAATATTTCTAACTCTTGTGATATACTTACGCGAATCACACCTAATTAGAACGTCATGTCATACCTAGGGAACAGATAAACAGAGAAATCTAAATTTTAGTGACTCTGGACCTGGATTTTTTTCATGTGACACATGTATTTCTGAAGGATCGTTACTGTATTAGCTGTACCAAATATGAATCCATTATTCTAGTCCTTACTAAAGTAATGACAAAAAGTAGTTTTTGTCAAAAATGACAAAACACCCTGTAACCTCGGAATGAAGGCCCAATGAGAAATTTCTATGGGAGTTTCTGATTACCACTGATGCTCTCTACCTCCTGTTAAGCTATGTCCCTCTCATGATGCAACACCCATGTATAGTATTGTTAGCAGTTCACCCTGTAGAAGCCCCCAGATCACCTGAATGAAAGTGGCTGCTTAATAAAATAAACAATAAGGGACTTGCCTGTCTGGGCACTAGGATTATTCAATATTCTTCGTGCTAGCCTGGCGACATCAGAGTTTAATTACTTTACAAGTTATTTTTAT
This sequence comes from Stenurella melanura, assembly GCA_963583905.1. Taxonomy (NCBI): domain Eukaryota; kingdom Metazoa; phylum Arthropoda; class Insecta; order Coleoptera; family Cerambycidae; genus Stenurella; species Stenurella melanura. The sequence continues at coordinate 19,214,509 of OY757309.1, forward strand.
TAATTCATAGTGCTTTGAGTAATTCCAACTTTGGCAATCATTAATAATTATGCATTAGTATTGAAATTAATAAATATTATAACGTGGTAAAATCGAATTTAATTAATTTCTGTGAGTGAAAATGATCTGCACCCCCTCCTCGCTATTTCTCTAACAATATTATAAATAAGTCCTGAGGGAATTTCCATTTTCGGTTGAGCATTAGATTGACCTCACTCATGTATTCGAAATTCAAATGGAAATATTAATGAAGGTCACATTTACTGCTTAATTTTGAATGAATTAAAAATAGCATAAGAGGTACGCGATAAATTAAATTGATTGACGTCCTAGTTTTGGATATTTGGAAATATTTTTACAAACAATAGTGTTTACCTCGGTGTTTACAGATTTGATAGTAATTTGGTCTTTAATTGTTCCGTATTATACAAGGTGAGGCAAAGACGTGTGGATGGTCAGTACCTTTTCAACTGTTTGAAAGAAAAAATGTCCGAGATAAAAATCGATGGATTTTTTAGATTATTTATCTTATAATTGCCAGCTGATATTGGGGCATGCATGAGTTTCAGAATTTTGGCCAAACATTTTTAAATCTGACCCTCTGTAGCTATGCAAAAGAGACGGCGAATCTATTAATTACGGATGGTATTACATGCCGGCATATGTGCACAAAATCCTCATATATGGAGCTGAAATTCTGCGATATTACCAGTCAGTGAGCTCCCAGAAGAAGCTCAGGGGTCAAGGAACAAAGACCTTAAACAATACAGGGGAAGTCACACTAGAAAATCATCTAGACAACTAACGAACGAAGATCTTCATTGCTTGTTAATTTTGTCCGACCCGTTCATCACAGGACTTAGAAAATTTCCCCAAAAAAGGTCCACAACATTACCTTCCGAAGTATTAAGTCTACTAGCAATACCAGAACTACCCAAACCTTCCGCGACTTCGGTGACACAAACGCCACAGGAAAGCACCTCCAAAACCACAACTTCTGACGATGACATCGGTTCCGACAGTAGTGATTAGGTAGACAAGTGTGTATTCTTATTTTATTTATTATTTCTGTACAAAAATCTAGAATAAATTTATCTTTTGAATGTGCCTATTGTCTCTTTTTATTCCACAATATTAACAATATACAGGGTGTAATCAGTTTCATGTCATTAAAAAAAAACTGGTAATGGGGACCGACTAGACAAACAAAAAACCTTTATGACTTACCTCTAGGGGCACTTTGAAAAAACTGATCTAGGTCAACATTTTTAATATTATGGTAGACAACAATTGAGAACCACTGCTTTTCTTGGTCAATGGACTTGTAGTTCCCAATTATTCAACTTTTAAATTGTCATAAAAAAGTGCTCGCCGGCACACGCGGTGGTTTGCGATGTTAAAGCAAAGGCCTTGGATCATCAACCGCCTTTGATGGACCGCCTCAACTGAACTGAGGCAATTATAAAGAGGTAAATAATTCGTTCTCTCTTCGTGCACAATTGCAAGCAAATAATGGCCATAAAGGTTTAAACAGAGCATTTCTTTACATGTGTGTTTTTTAATTTGGAAGAAAATATTGGATTGTTTATAATTTAGAAAATTTAAATGTGGTTTATTAACATTTGTAACATAAATGAGTGTCCTGGGTTAAAAGCTTACTACCTAAATGAATCAAAATCTCTGCATCTGCATCAATACACAGTTCGGTACGTCGAATTATGGACATACGCACTTCGTTCAATACTAAACACTAAACTATCAACTAACGTTGTCAATAAAGAAAAATAAAATAAAAACTTGGTACAAAATCCAAAAAGGAATACAAAAAGAACGAACAAGTAAGTTGTATCTGTACGTAATCAAGAATTTGACACCTTGAACGGTAAGTCAATAAAATAAATCTATAAATACACAATGACGCGAAATTCAAAAATAACAAAACAACGAACGGTGGGTTGGACGTGTGTACATAACGAAATACCCACAGTAACTAAAATATTGCACAAGGGAGAGTTAGAGTATACTTTTCTTCAGATCAGATCTATTAAACACTCAGAAAATATCTTTCATCTTTACCGCATCGCTAAAGATCGCCGACATTTTAGAGCTATCTACACAAATATTGAGTATCATAGGCAAAGACACGCGCGACGATCTAAACCTACCTCAATATTCCAGCAGTTCTCAAAAAATTTTATTGAAAATTTGCGAAATTTTTGTTTGTTTTTTTCTCCAAAACTATGAGCTTTAGACCCCATGTTATATACGGATTTTTTGTTTGTATTGTCGTTCCCTACCACCAGTTTTTTTTTAATGACATGAAACTAATTACACTCTGTATAATTTTTTAAAATCTTTTTCTAAGAACACTAATTAAACGATTTTTTGAATTCTTACGGATCACTCCCAGCACGAGTGCGTCGTTTCACTTTTAATGTTAGTCAAGACCTTGTACTAATATGCAGGCTTCTTAACGAAGTTGGACGCAGTTCTACTGGGTGTCTTCCATGGTAATTCTTACATTTTTAAACTATAATAACTCATTTCTTTCAAATGGAATGCTGTCTATTTTTATTTAAAAACGGTTTCTAGAGTAGGCTAATTAAAAAGAATATGCAGAATGCTTCATGATTACCTAATTGTAATGAAATAAACGATAGGTAAATAATTATTCAAACTGATATGTCAATCTTTCGTATCCAACCTAACATGTCAATATATTCCACCTATTCATATTCAAATTAGCAAGAATCCAATAAAAATTACTTTCGGAGAAGACTGATTTTCTATAACTGGGCTTGGGAAAAATAAGAGAAAATCCTGATTTATTAAATTACATGTTATTTACAAATCATGTAACATTCATCAATATGCAACTGATAATCCTCATTTTATCAGAGGCATTGATTGTCAACATAGAGTGTCAATAAATGTTTAGTGAGGTTTAATTGGAAACCAAATTAGAGGACCACATTTTTTTCGAACGCTCACAGTCGACACAGACATTCTTATCTTTTACCTCGCTTTTATATAAAGATATTCAATAAGTCACCAACAGCTTATCATTATGAAGAGTGTTTAAAAAAAGTGGTCTCAACAGGATAGTGTTCAGCTAGATTGTAATCAGGTTAGAACGTATTTAGGTAATGAATTGCCTTAAATGAATTGGCAGAGGAAGACAAGTTGAGTGGCCACCTAGATTTGTAGATTTAACGGCTTTAGATTTTTTCTTATGAAGATATATGAAAGAGATTGTTTGCTAGACGATTCGCTACTAGAGACGATATTATGAACAGAATAAAGAATCTATTAAATTCAGTAGGTCCTATCATACTGATGCCGGGTTGTATCAACCAAGTTCAAACCAAAATCAGCTTGATTAAAGATCACATGGTTACGATTGTAGTAACATTTGTAACTGTAGATGTTGATCTTTGATCAAGCTGATTTTGGTTTAAACTGAGTCAAATAGAAACTTTCCTAAAGGCGGATGGATTGTCCCTTAAGAAAATTAGGTCAGGTTTTAGAAAGCGAATGAATAAATGCGAATGGAAGACACGGTTACTTATTGTGACGTTAGCGATGTTACTATGCTTTGTTATTATAATTATTGCCATTTTTTATTTTTTTCAAGTGCATTGCTTATTTTTGTTTATATTTAATAATTTCTTTAATAACATTATTCAAATGTATTATTATATAATATTTAACAGCATGTCGGTAAGTGATTGCTGAAACATTTTAAGTAAAAATATACAGGGTTCCATTTGAAAAAAATGAGTCGACAGTTTAAAAAAGTAAAAATTTAAATCATCGTGGGGAACACCCTGTAGAATTAGTTTCGTCTCTGAGAGGCCTGAAAATTAATAGATGGTCTTGACGGCCAAATTTATGAAGTACAAAGTTAAAATATGTCTGGATATAGAATTAAGTCAAATACAAATATTTTAAAAAGCGGTGGGTGTTCCGTGTAATAAATATTAAAATTAGCTTGCCGCTAATATGTGAACATCCTGTTGATTTTAACTTTTAGAATATGCCATTCTTGATCTTCCACAACTTGTATCTCAGATAGTTTAAATCATTTTAAACGCTCCATGCATTACTGACTCACTCTGTATTTACATTGCTGTTTATTTTGAATATTCATGTTTATGTTATGTTATGGTCATTGTCATTACCGATGACACATTCATTGTATAATGCTCTGCAAAAATTAGGGAAATTTGTAAACAAACAAGTATAAATTAGTAGTAAAATCAGGGCCGCAACAACGGCGCGGCGGAGACAGATGGGGTGGCAACCCCGAGTGCAGCATGATACTTGTATCGTTGTAAACAATTAATTTTTATATGGTTTTATTCCATTCAGCAAAATATCTTCGAGATGAGTCTTTTATGTCTTTGGTGCTATACGTTGACGTCCATTTAACTTGAATCAAATAAAATATATACCAAACAAATAATCAACGTCTTGTAATACGGCAACTGAAAAGTCCAAATTGGGTGTCTATCGTGTTGTGTAGTAAAATCTCGAGCAAAATGTTTCCCACTGCTGAAGCCACGCCCCCGACTGTACAACATTTATTAAATAATTAGACAATTAGTTTGGTTAATATTTGTGCTCTCTTTTGTACTTTTCCTCTCGAGTCCTAGGTATATCTGCTTACTTATTTTTATAGCTAAGTATATAAGTAAATAAATTTGATTCCATTATTGTAACGATTGCAACTGACCTTGTAATTGATATTCTATATGTATTTATATAAATAATTTTATTTTGTTTATATTGCTAAATACTGATTGTAATTTCGACAAAAATCCTCTTTGCTAATTGAAATTAACTATTAATATTCTTTCAAAATAGAAAACAGGATTTGGTAAGATATAATGTATCATTTAAAATATATATTTAATGTACTGTTGTGAGCAGAAAAAAACAGGACAATTATTTTTTTCTAATGTAAATCTGTCTCTATTTGAATATGTATTCAGTAGCCGAAATAAAACAGTTTAGCGCTTTTATAATATTTTTTATTGTAATGCTGTAGTTATTGCTAAAGCAGAAGATGGATTGTCAGTGAGACATTGCACTGCGTTATAACAATAACAAAAATTCTGTGTTTAACATGTTAAACAAGTGGAGAATAAACGGTAGGTACGATCAGTAGAAATCCTGGATCAGGACAACAAAGAATACCTATCCAACTTAATAAGAAACTAACTATTAATAATTTGTTATTGCACTATTTCTATTTATAACTTCTGTAAGTCTGTTTGGCATAGAATTAAATAAACTCATACAATAATCATTAGTAATAATATTTTCCCATGCATCATTTACTACTTCCAATAATTCTTGGGCATTCCGTGGCCTCACGTTTCGTTTTTGGATACTTCTTACGAGTAGTCCCCATACATCTTCTACAGGGTTAAGATCTGGACTATGACTGGGCCAGTTCAGAACATTAATGTTGTTGTCTTGAAACCAGTTAGTATGAGTGGTATGAAGTGAACTATCTTGTTGAAATATCAATTCATTATTAGGAAATAATTGTGACACAGAAGGGAGCATAATATTGTCTAAAATCCTAATATACGTTTCACTATTAAATCGTTTTTCAATATGTCACAAAACAGGAGGTCGGTCGATAAACACGAATACGACACCTGTGTGTAGACTGAAAGGTTTTTTCATCTGTAAAGATTACATTGTTCCAAAAATTTACATCATGCACTAAAAATTCAAGCGCAAATCCCAGTCGAGCTTTATGTTCAGCTTTAAATAGGTATTTCTGTGCTGCTGGATGACAGCGTAGCTCCGACTCTCTTACTCGCCGGCGATTAATACTACTCGTTCCAGGAAAATCAAAGAGTTTAATAACTAGAGAAGACAAGCTGGCGATTTGCCGGGAGTCGCGGTTTGGTTGCCTTGGAGACGGTAGGCTCTTCGTCCTTGTCACACACACGGCACACCTCGTACTCTCTCTGTTCACTGTTTTACAAAGCAACACAGCCTTACCCGGCGCTCTTTGATTTCCAACAAATGACGTCAATCGTCGCCACCCCTCATGTACTATACGACAAAGATAGAACGAACCGTGTGAGAGGGATGAGAAGCCTACAGCCTCCCGCTGTTTATACATTACGCTTATGGAGCTTGTCTCCTCTATTTGTTAAACTCTTTGAGGAAAATTCGTTTCTTCAGCAGCCTGAATTACTGAGTGAAATGGATTTTCTACTAATTTATTTACCAATTGCAAATCTTGCTGTTGAGTTGATATCCTTCGTCGTCCTGATCCAGGATTTCTACTAGTCGTACCGTTTATTCAACACTTTTTAAAAATGTTAAACACAGCATTTTTGTTAATATTATAACGCAGTGCAATTTGTCTCATTGACCATCCATCTTCTGCTTTAGCAATAACTCCAGCTTTAACTAAATCGATTATATGGAGCATATTAGTTTTGGCACACTTGCAATGAATTTTGCAACTAACTGACAATGTCACAAAAACTAAAGTTTGATGTAGGTACACAACTAGATTTTACACAAAATACATTATAAGACTTGTCCTATTTTTTTTTGCGCACGACAGTACCATTTAAAATTCATATTCAAAATATATTTTCAGGATTCCGAGAATATACAGGATGTTCATTTTGTAAGGGCTCTCAAGGATATCTCGCTTAATATCAATGGTGCTATAAAATTGTTTATGCAAGAATGATGCCGATTTTGACGAGCCGAAGAATGGTTTAAACTTCATTCTTTTCCGTGGTAAAAAATTTTCAGAAATTTAAAAAAGTCTTTTATAATTAATTGTTTAGTTCAAATTAATAAATACGGCATGTGGCATATTGTTAAAAAGTGAGAAACATACTCTATTGAAACTATTTTCCGCTTGTTTTCTATAAATTTCGAAATCCTGTTGTTCTAAAAAAAAGTTAATACCTAGTTAAAAGACTCCTGTGCAAAGAAGTTTCCTATCTGAAGTTTTTTCGTGATATGACTTAGAGGCATATTCCGTATTTGCTAGATTTTCCTTCATGATTCTTAAATTAGGCCATGGATTTCGAATATATTTAAATCATTAAGCTGCAGAATGATTTAAATATCGACAAAATTTTTGTATAAACAATTTTTTTGTACAATTGATAATACGCAAGATAACGTCGAAAGTTCTGATAAAATGGACAGTCCATATATATCGAGCGATATTCACAAAAAATTGCCAGATGGAGAAGGCGCAACGCCTCGATTTACAAAGGTTATCATCTGCGATGCGATATATTGGGAAAATATTTTTATTTTTTTAAGTGTAGTTCTAATGTTTAGAAAATATGCCGGAGAACAAAAAAAATGACCAACTTTCAGTAACATATAGTAAGTATATATCTCATATGTCTGATTATAAAATACATACCTAAAACATAATAGTAATAAACGTGCTTGAAATTTTTTTTTATAAAATGTACTTTACTACTATTATGTATATTGTATTTTATTATCATATACCTACGTTATATTATGTACTGCTATGTATGTTACTACTGGTATTTTACTACCTTGTAGGGTAGTCCATTTAAATTGAGAGTGTAAAATATCTTGCAAACAACGCATTTTCTAAAATGTAATTTTTTAAAAAGAAATTAAATCTTTTTACCGCATCGTATTTTATAAAAGTAATTAGTAGCTTTTGTCTAAAACAATAAATGCAAGAGAAATGGTCGTTGAATAGGACGCACCGGCCTGCTCGAACACCCGATTTAACGTCTGTTGTTTTTTGTGAGAATTAAGGATTACGTAGGTATATTCAGACATTCCAACTACCTCTGAAAATACAAAAGAATGGAGAAGGAATGATTATGCAAGTATTGATAAATTCTATTAAGTGCTACTAAATTATTTATTCTTGTTAATCGAGGTCAGAGGCAAATTAAATAACAATGTGCCCTGTGTTAAACAAACAAAATTTAAAAATGTATTAAGAACTATCGTTTCTCAACTAAAGCAATGTAAACGTATTTTCGTTTAATTAAATGAACAGATACACGTCCTAAAACGTGTTTTGTAAAATATCTCCGAAAAACACTTTTTCGACAAAAATGTTCCAGACAAAGGTTGAAGTTGACCTTGAAATAGCTTTGAAAAATAATGTCATTTTGTATTCTCCTCGAAACCTGAGAACTTTTATCTGAACATTTTTTTTTAAATCCGTTGATTCCAAGATATTTTTAACTGTTTTGATGTTTCAATTTAAGTCAATTTAATTGGACCACCATATGTCCACACGTGATATATCCGATATATATCGGACATATGTCGTCTGATATGATAATTTTCATATAAACATGACACTTATTGTCGAACCCTGTCGGTATATTTTATGGTAGTACCTTGTTTTTTGGAACAAATTATGAAATTACATTAAAAAAATATTTGAACAGTTGAGTGTCCTAGAAATGTAGGTACCAAATTTTTAATATGCAATCTAAAATTAATTGTTTGTTAAGTAAAATTTTTACATTTACGAAATAGAACAACTCTTATTTAAATTAGTTTCTTTAACAAATAAACCTATTTACGTAAGTAATGTTATTTGATGATAAACGCGTGTATGTTTGGTGCAATTAATTTTACATAGAACAAATATTTTCCAAAAGGTTAAATAACTAATCTATATAATGTACTTAGTGCGGATTATGACATTGTTACCAGCCGATAAACTGGTAATATAATTTTCAAATCATATGTTACACACTTAATATATTTTTAGGTTAAATAATAAAACATTGTGTATATATGTATTTTTATTTACGGAGTGATAATTGATAATTTAACCTCAAATTTGGTTTATATTTTAGCAACAGTAAACAACGTTGCTTAGGTATTACAAATTTTTGTACTGTATTTCAAAGCAAAGTATAACAAATGTATTCACCGTGAACTAGAACCAATTTAAAGGCATGTTTGAATGCACCGAGACACTTAAATTATTATTATTTATAATTAACAGTAAAAATAAAATCTACTCTAGGTAAAAATCAGAATCAGTGCATCAAATGATTACGATTAGACCGGTTTTAACTAAATGTAGCACCAGTGGCGTATTCAGAGTGGGCCCAGGGGTACGTACACCCCCTATCGTTCCATAAACATGTATAAAAGGTATTGAAACATTCTTTATAGGATTTTGCAAACAGCAGAAAAAATAACTATCTATAACTAAAAGAAAAACTTTGTGTAGAAATATTAATGAAATATTTGCATTCTTTCGATAACCTGAATTCTGGTTATGCTAGCAAGTTAAAATCCTAAAATGAATTTGTCTAATTTCTTATTTGACAATTCTCATTCTAACACTAGCATCCACACAGTCCCCTACGGCCATGCAGGGGACTGTGTGGATGCTAGTGTTAGAATGAGAATTGTCAAATAAGAAATTAGACAAATTCATTTTAGGATTTTAACTTGCTAGCATAACCAGAATTCAGGTTATCGAAAGAATGCAAATATTTCATTAATATTTCTACACAAAGTTTTTCTTTTAGTTATAGATAGTTATTTTTTCTGCTGTTTGCAAAATCCTATAAAGAATGTTTCAATACAATTATAAGCAAACAAATAATAATTCATTTTTAAACATGTATAAAAGGTGTCTTTAAGTAAACTTTATGATACAGGTAGGTGACTTTAAAGTAAGTTATGTTCCATGTGGCAGATTAAATCTCCTCTTAGATAAAGTTCGAATTTTGGAATATTCTGATCTGCTGCGGTTACTCTAAAATAGCATTTCATTATGTTTACCTCGTCCTAACGTAACATTTCCTATTTGTTAATCTGTTTAAAATTGCTTATTTCGATGGCTGATAGCACAGGAAAGTTAAAAGAGCAAACGAAAACTGCAAACACGTTAATTACTTTGAAACATTGAATTTGCGTGCCTTCCAATCTCGTCAGCTGTTAAATTGCGCACGCGCAAATCACTGCACTAATCACTTGTCAAACACAAGAAGAAATTTGTAGGTTAGGATTTGCAGTAAAGTTAACTTTAATCCAAAAAGAACCCAATTCGGAACTTTACGATAAAGGAAGCTGTTTTGTAAAGTCTCCTTTAAAAATCGATTATGTAACGGATGTTACAAGTTAAAGGGAGTCGCGATTAAATGCGACTTTAATTGAAAACAAAAACATTGTATACCATTTAACATGCGCTTCTTATTAAATAATAATAAACAACGATATTAGGTAACTGTTACTATGTTACAATATTATAATATAGATACGCTGGATACGCTCACATACAAAATTATTCCTTTATAGGTACTATAGTACTTTTAACATTGAAATAATTTTGACAATCACATCAAAAAAGGGAAAACTTGTTTCACGAAACCTATTTTTCGAAATAAATTCGCCTGCAGTGCATTTTTGTGGATTGAGCCCCCAGTTAATTTATTTTGGATCCGCCTCTGTGTGGCGCTTTCTATTAATTTGGTTTGGTCGTATTTTTCGCAACATACCTACTACTTAATTGAACAAAACTACTGAACTAGTTAATTTTACTTCAAGTTTTAATACAATTTTAACAATTTTGGGATGTCATGAGATGTGAAACGATCAATAATATGCGTAATTCGTGCATATAATTTATTTATTCTTATATTATTTAATCCGATCCGAGTATAAATAATAGCTGCATTAATTACAATTTATGATAATTTATGAAAATTGCCTTGATTAATCAAAGAACTGTAGGTATCTAACCTGCATAATCTACCTACCTATTTCGGATTTCGACCGAACTTGAATTTGCAAGTGAGTCATGAAAAATGATAACATTAGTAGTCGCGGCTGTCAATATTAATAAATCGATACACTATATTATCGATATTTGATTATTTTATTTAATATTGGCATACCTATTTATTATTTACCAAAGTAGGCACCTATAAAAGTATGTGTGCTCGGTATGTGTGACTTACACTTCACCAATTTTATGAAAAAAATCTTTAGACAAATTATACCTAATTATATATTATTTAAAAATGAGTACTTATAACATATATTGTTTAAGTCATGGTTGTCCTCTTTAATTAAATTAATGCTTATAATTGGGTTAATCAGCAGATTTACAATAGGTATCGAGGCAGACGTGTAAGTATACTATTTGTTTACTATTACGATAATTTTGACCGATCGAAGTTGATGAATCATTTGTTTTATTGTTATTTGGAAAATAATCACAGATAGGTAAATAGATTATTTAACACCTGGATTTCTGAACTGATGGGTATAACAATTATTTTTTGGTAATAACTTGGCGATTATTTTAACGTTTTAGTAGAAGAAATTTTACACATATCAACAATTATAAATATTAGGCACTATTTGAAATAAAGATAATTTGTTTTTATAATTAATTAAGTTTTTCTGTAGTTGTAGAAACTGTTTTAATTTGCACTTTTTATCTTTTATAAGGGGGTTGAAATTTTATAATGTAACAATGTAATAAAACCTGTAGAAACTTACGTTCTAAATCTAAATATTCCTTTTAGTGTAAATAATATCACAAAATATTCTAACACAGCACCAAATTTCGTCAATATTTAATAAATAAATTCGCGCGTATATGCTACACACTCGCGAACTGGCCGGCATGAATTTGCGCTTGGCATTTATCTGTTACGGGATGTGGCCCTATGTCAGACCACGCGGTTTAACCAATGGGGTTTCGGCGTGTCTTACTCGTGGCTCGTGAATGCCGCTGAAATTTTCTTAGCTGGTCGATAGTCGGCACATAGAATCTCCTGGAGTAGTTAAGAAAGACATCACCGAGGCTCAAAATCAAAATAATGCTTGTGGACAGTGACCTTGCTAGATTTTAGAACATTAGATAATTTGCAGTGCTAAATAAACTTCCCATCAGAGTGTCGACCATGTGGAGCGTGAAACACACACGATTTGTTTACATGCGTTGCCTAGCAATCGAAATACGTAGTAAATGTTCACTGAATTATTTTATTTCTGTCTAGATTATTAATTAAATGATAATTTTTTAGGCTTGTCCACCACGAATCAAGTTTATAATTGTAATAATTTTCTAATTTTGTTACACCATATTTTAAATATGAATTAGGTATGGAGAAGAAAAAAAAAACAATTGACACCGGCGCATCCGCCGTTTTATGTCAACCCTTTATACGGGTGTCCCAATAAAAACTCCCGGGCCGGATATATTCTAAACGAATAGAGATATTTTAAATCTGTAAAAGCCAATTTGTAGAGCATAAAGAGAGCTTCGTTTTTGAACATAATTGTTTTTTAATATATCAGTATATAGATGGCGCTGTGCTCTAAAGAAATATTTCGATGGGAGAAACTTTGAAATGGGGTTTATGTGAAAAAAAATGCATTTCTAAGCAGATTATGTTGTAAAAAAATCCATAAAACTAACAGTTTTCGAGATATATTTGAGTCCAAATATTGGCATTTGCCAATATTGAATAATTGTAATCTGTTCAACATTTCAGTCCTTTAAGTGGGACAATCTTTATTTAATTTACCAATTTTAGAAGAAAATATTTAAAGAATTTTTCATATCTTATGAATTAAATATATTTGAAGTAACCCTTGGAAAAAAAAACTGAAAATATTATTTATCATATAATTCAAACATTTAAGCAATAAAAAAAAAACAATTACGAACATAAAACAATTTTTACGCACTAATGATATTAAAATAACTGTTTTAATAGGTATTCAAAATTATTGCCATTTTCATTAACAGACATCGTAAACCTATTAATTAGTTCAGATCTAGAAACTTTTAATAATGTATGCCGAATAATGGCGGCAACACTAGCATACATTTTATTATAAAGATCTGCCATGTCTTCTATATCCACTCTTCCGTGATTCTGAAACATATTTCGTGAAAAATTGAGACACCCTATAATTTCCCTTCTATTGGTCAATAGTGTACACCAGGTATATACATTTTTCCCCTGCTGGCACAATTAGAATTGCTCCGAGAACGCTCTATTGGACGAGCCTTTCTGTTTTTGCATATTTCACTGAAATAGGCGGCTTCTTGTAGCTAATTTTTATGAATTTCTTATTCCACAAACATTTCCCACATGCTAAATTGTTAATTAGAGTTAGATCTCTGTTGATACAAACTATTCTCCTACCTACTTTTGTTTTGCTACCTTAACACGCGCGTTTCTATTACAAGCGTATAGTTGACATTTATTTTCCACAATAAGAAATAAAGAAAAAACCGCTGCCTAAGGAATTACTACTTCCACATCCAGATATTCCTTCTAAGTCTTTTTAAAGGTAAATTTCTTGACTATATTTGGATTTTAGTATGCGAAAATAATTGTTCATAGAATTATAATAATATTAGGGGCAGATGTTATAAAGCTGCAATTTAGCAAGCTTCGTTAAGACATTGAAAATGAACTTGGCTAACTTTCAAGCCTGATATTTTCAAAATCTGCAAAATGTACAGGGGGTAGAAATAAGGAAAAGTTTAATATTGCATTAACATTAATATTCCACAAAATAATGGGTTTCGTAAACATGCGAGAACATTAATCTAGGTATCAAAAGTTATCAAACACACAAGTTTTACAAAAATGACGCTAGGCGTCGGTCGGCGTCGAGATGTAAAAATGCAAGAATATGAATTTAGATATAAAAATTAATCAAATACAAGTTTTACAGAAACGATGCAAGGTGTCGGTCGGTATCGAGACGTGAAGATACAAGAATATCAAAATTTATCAAATTCAAAAGTTCTACAAAAACGACGCTAAGCGTCGGTCGGCACCGAGACGAAAAAATGGAAGAATATGAATCTAGTTATTAAAATTTGTCAAATTCAGAAGCTTTACAATAACGACGCTAGGCGTTGGTCAGCGTCGAAACATATATTTAGATATCAAAGTTTATCAAGTACACAAGTTAAATAACGGCGTCGAGATGTAAGAATGCAAGACTGTGAATCTAGGAAGCAAAATTTATCAAATACACGAGTTTTACAAAAACGACGCTAGGTGTCGGTCTGCGCCGAGACGTAAAAATGCAAGAACATAGATTTACATATCAAAATGTATCAAATATACAAGATTTACAAAAGCGACGCTAGGCATCGGTCAGCGGCGAGACGTAACAATGCAACAATAAGAATCTGGGTATCAAAATTTATCAAATACACGAGTCTTATAACACGTCGAAACGTAAAAATGCAAAAACATATATTTATATATCAAAGTTCATCAAATACATTAGTTATACAAAAACGACGCTGGACGTCGGTCGGCGTCGAGACGTGAACATGCAAGAATATGAATCTAGGAATAAAAATTCATCAAATACACACGTTTTACAAAAACGACGCTAGGCGTCAGTCGGCGTCGAAACGTAAAAATGCAAGAACATGGATTTAGATATCAAAATTTATTGGCCAATGTCGAGACGTAAGAATGCAAGAATATGATTCTAGGTATCAAAATTTATCAAATTCAAAATCAAATTTGGATCTTTCAAAAACTATGCGATGTAACAGCACCTAACGCTTTCCTGCAAAAAAAAAACCAACCGAATTTCCAAACGTTACATAAATCGCTACTGGACGGTTGAGTGGCTTTGTACCTTTGTGATGAGCTCAGAATAAGGGCGAAAAACGTTTCAAAGGCATTTCCAAGAAACAGAATGATAGATTTCATGAAAATGAAACAGAATGATAGATTTCATGAAAATGTAATCAATCCATTTGAATGAAAAATGTTTCCAAGAGAAGAGGTATGTAAATAAATTCATTTTGGGCCTTTGTTCTCATTTTAACTGAATCTTCATAGCCGTAGGGGGTTATGTGGATACTGGCTTATTCTGCATAGCCGTAGGGGACTGTGTAGAAGCTAGTTTTAGAATGAGAATTGTCCAATAAGAAAGACAAATTGATTTTAGGATTTTAATTGCTAGCATAACCAGAATTCAGGTTATCAAAAGAATGCAAAGATTGTAAATCAATAATTTTACAAATAATTTTCATTTTAGTTCTCATAGATAGTTTTTTCTGCTGTTTGCAAAATCCCATAAAGAATATGTTTTGCTAAAAGAGAGATTAAGAAAAAATATAAATTAAACATTTGATTAAAATTTTCACAGATTTGTTGAAATACTTAAACAGTTTATCTTAAAATTTGGTAGTAAAGCTAAAATCTACACGAAAAAAAGAAAAAAAGACATCGTGATACGATGAACTTGAAGAGTGATGAATGATGAAGCAGGAAATAATTACGCCTTGAAAATGCTAGAATATCTTAAACTACGGAATAGGCTGGGCGCGACATTTCCGTTTCGGCGCACTGTCGGGAAACTTAATTTAGACAATTTTCCAAGGATTTATGTGAATAACAAAATTGTAACATCTTAAACGAAGATCATCAGAAACGTCAGAAAATATTCAGTGCTTTCAGTTTATTTATAAATGGCTATAATGCAAAAAATGTCATATCTCGGCTCCCAATTGGCGTAGATAAAACGACTTTTTCACTACACACTACACTTAATGTTTACAACGCATTTCAGTAAAAAAATATTAGTTCTGCTCTGCTCCTTATTAAAAACAAACAAAACATATTGATACCGGCGCATCGCCGTTTCATATCAAACCTTCTAAAGTGACCATACCTTTATTGATTGTCACGTGTGTTATATTAGTATCGACATATATATTTTACCATGCGAATCAAATCAATTTATAATTTACCGCAGAGGAAAATCTTATAGTGTGTAAAACGTCTGATTTGCTACTTTATTGTTAAACGAATATAATTTATTATATTATAACAGCAGTATTGTAGTAAATCATTCTGTATTAATCATGTAAAAATAACGTACTTAAATTAATTAGCAACAAAATATTTGCAACGAAAAATGATGTGGAAAGGATCGATATATGTAGGCAATATAACAGAAAATTATTAGAAAAATGTTACTATAATATTCATAATAGTAAGTGGGCTTATATAATTTCGTATTTTTTCGTATTTAGTATTATACAGGGGACTAAAATACGCACCAAATATTTTCTTGGCCGTTCCAAATATAAATCGTTCACCTTCTGAACCCCTTCGAACGATAAAATATTCATATCTCTATAAATCGTTAGCTGGTTCGTTTGCGTATTAAGATACTAAGATTTTAAAGAGAAAAAATAAATTTAATTACAAATTTAAAAATATCCCGACGCAAAACCTTTCTTTAAATAACAAAAAAAAACCGCTGCCTAAGGAATCACTACTTCCACATCCAGATTTTCCATACAAATCTCTTTAAAGGAAAACATCTTGACTATAATTACACTCTAGGATGTGGACATAATTGGTCATAGAATTTAAATAATACTTGAGGCAGATGTCAACAAAATTTGAGGCGTTAGTTTTTAGCATATACTACAAAAATGAAGTTTCTGGAATCTTATTATATTGCTTTACTCATTTTTCCCAGTTTACCCCCAATCCACCCCTTTTACGGAAGCATCTCTATCAGATGTTATTTTAATGCATACGTATAGCAAATTTCAAGTGAATATCTCAATTTTATTTTATCAACCCCTCTTGGAGTGGAGGTAGTGAGAGATTTGAAAAATATGATAAAGAAATCTGAGACCGTGGCGCATAGTAGGTATATGCACCAAATCTCAAGTTCTCTTACCAGCTTACTTTACTAATTTTCCCCTATTTACCTCTACTTACCCCACTCTTCCCCTCACCTCATCAACGGAATCTAAAAAATTTAATCTAGTTCTAGATGTCATTATAATACAAACGTATACCAACTTTAATGTGAATGTCTCCATTTAATTTTATTAACCCTTTTAACAATGGAGCTGGGGTGGCGGGGTGGTTGAAAAACTTACCCCCGAACTCTTCACCGGAATCATAACAACATATAATCTAATTATAGATGTGATTATAATGCATACATGTACCAAATTTCAAGTGAGTATCTCAATTTTATTTTATCAACCCCTTTAATAACGGAGTGGGGATGGTTGGAGGGAGTTGAAAATATTATAAAAAATTTGAGACCTTAATTTCTAGTATATACGCCAAATCCCAAGTTTCTGTACTGTTACCAGCTTGCTTTACTTATTTTCTCCCTATTTAACCCCCAACCATTCAACGGAATAATTTTAAAATATGATATACTTCCAGATATCGTTTTAATATATATGTATACTACATTTCAAGTGAATATCACCATTTTATTCTATTAACCCTTTTAATAATGGGGTGGGGGTAGTGTGGGAATGTAAAATATTGTAAAAAAAATGAGGCCTTGGCTTATAGTATATACACTGAATTTCAAGTTTCTGTACTCTTGCCAGCTTGCTTTACTCATTTTCCCATATGTATGCCTATTTACCCCTCAACCCTTCGCCGGATATGTTCAAAAAGCAATCTAGTTCCAGATCTATTTACAATATACAATACAATATACGTGTATAAAATTTCAAGTCAATATCTTAAACCGTTCCACAGAAAACGTGCCGACAAAAAAGTTACAGACCGACAGACAGACAGAATTTTTTCGCTCAAATTTAAAATCTCAACGTTTCATGGCATTCTAAACCTATTTCAACAACAACAAAAAATTAAATATTTTTACGATTACTACACTTGGGCGGGATGGCCCTATTAAATGGTCTCCACGTTCCCCAGACCTAACTCCGTTGGATTTTATGTCCGAGGTCGTGCCAAAGAGCTCGTGTACGCGACGGAGGTTGCGAGTAGGGAGGAACTTGTCCTCTTGTCCAACGCATAGAAACGGCTTTCGGTACAATTAGGGAGGAAATACGACTCCATACAACAACTGTCGAAATACGAAGCAGATGTCGGGCCTGCATTCGCAACAGAGACCGACACTTTGAGTAAGATTTTTAAATTTTTTTAATAAATGATAAAAATGTAATTGTTTCTTTATTTCAAGAAAACCAATGAACAGAAAGAGATGGAAGATAGATTTTACTTCGCAAGAGTGAGATAACAGGTTTTACCTGTTTCCCATGCATAATTTAAGCAAAAATAATTTTTTATTCGGAATTTTGAATATTAGCCTTATGTGACCCGATTCATTAATTTAGCGAATTCACGAAGTTATTAAAAGATTTTTATGACATGTGGCACATCACTAGCAAGAGGATAGACTAGAGAATTTTTTAGGGAGTTGGAAGATCCCGGTTGCTCTGAGTTTTTTTTTATAGTCGTCTAAATTCTAAGTTTAAATTTAAATTTTTCCTATTCCGAAAGTTTGCGAGTGAATAAAAAAACAACTAGATGACTAATGCCAGTAATTTTGGATTTAGAAGAACCCTTCAACAATACACATCAAAATAAAAATGAAATTCGCAGTCTACGCCTAATACTTTTTTTATAATTTGAATTTAAATGTAGAATTTGGGATTTTTTTCATTAAAAAGATAAAAGGTCGATATGAAAAATCCCGCAGGGCATGGGAAGTATTAAGGGGCTTGAAAGGATAGCAGATAACCCTTTCTGTCGGCCATTTTCATTTGGCACACGATGCACCAAACACCCTGTATAGTGACCACTTTCGGATTATTCTCAAAAAGAGCTAGTGAATACTTATTTTATTCCTCAAAATTAGAGTTCAACCAAACTGTTGGAGCATACTGAAAAACAAAACAACTTATATTTAATGGTACCCATATTTAATTTTTGCCATTACAACTATAATTAAGTATTTGTTTCAATTTACTTGTATGATAACATAACCAAAGCTGGTCGCTCACTAGGGAGCATGTTGAGCAACATGCTTCTGAACATACTAGTCAACAAAACTGGCCGAGTTCACACATCAGGAAAGTTCAGCTGACAAAACGCGAGCTAATGAGTGGTTTAATATGAAAATGCTGTCATAGCAAGAAAAAGTGGCAATTGCAGTAGGCTTGACAATTAATAGTCATGGAAAATAAGAGAAGGAAAAGAAGAGTATGGGTAAAGAAATGGCTTTTATGACGCAGACAATACTCTCATATGAATCTGTTGCGAGAGTTGAAGACTTCCATAATTATTTACGAATGGATGATATAGCATTTGCCACTTTGTTAAATCTTGTGAGGCCCAAGATTGAAAAACGTGATACTAAATTTAGGGAAATAAGTCAGTGCAAAAGAACGATTAGTAGAATGTTGAGATATTTGGCTTCCGGAAGGAACATTTGCAACTTAAAAAACTGACAAGTGTCTCTTTAAATCTTACAATTGCTACTTTAAATCTGACAATTGTCACTTTAAATCTTACAATTGCTATTTAAAATGTGACAATTGTCACTTTAAATTTTACAATTGCCACTTTATTATTGTTATTATTATTATTATTATAGCGAGAGCAGATCTGTGGAATCCGCAGCACTCAGGTCTGTCGGCACATTGTGCATTCGTGTCATGTGGGATCTTCTAGAAGAGACCAGTGCTCTCCACAAAGGATAGCAGTCTTCCACGGTTGCCTTTGGGAATGCCTATACCTTAACGCACCTAAAGGTGCGCAGCTGCATGGGATATGAGTGGTGGTTTCATTCTCCACTCCACACATCCTACAAATAGGGCTGTTTTTCAACCCCATTGTGTGAAGATGTTTGTTCAGAGGACAATGTCCTGTTAATAAGCCTACTATCCGTCTCAATTTTTCTCTATTGAGCCCAAGCAGCCACTGAATGGTTAAGTCAGTCGAGGGCCCCTTTATATGGAGCCTCGACTGTCTCATTCCAGGGGCCTGAGTCCAATAGTTGCTTTGGGACTCAGAAGATTTTATCGCGCTCCCAGTTCTCTCGACTGGGAAACGCCGCTGAGTACGGAATAGTGAAATTGTGGACAGGGTGACACCGGACATCCTCCGCTTGGGTGATGACCCGGTCCCTTACCGGGGTCTTTGTGTGCCCCCATCCCCGGCCAGTCCCATTCCACATTCCACTTTGAACAGCCTATTTTCTACTTTTCTAACTTCCAGTTCCACCTCGAGATGCAAGGGAGTGAGTCCAAGAATGGCCTCCATTGCTATCGTTGGAGTAGTTCTGATAGCTCTTGTAATTCCAAGACAAGCTAGCCTTTGAACTTGACATAGGCGAGCCCTAATTGTGGAGCGCTCCTGGGAGTGCAACCACACCAGTGCCGCATGTTACTCGGGGTTTGACCATGATGGTGTATGTCCAAAGAGCAATCTTCGGACTTATTTTGGACAGAAGATGCATTTGCACATCCATAAGGAGGCGCGCGCTTTCCTTATTTGAGCTTCAACGTGGTCCTTCCATGACAGCTTGGAGTCCAAGGTTACCCCGAGATACCTTACTGTGCGGGAAAGACACACACGTGTGCCCATAAGAGAAGGAAGCTGGAAGTCGCTTATTTTTCTCCATTTAGTGAACAGCATTAGCTCTGTCTTGCCAGGGTTGACAGAGAGCCCATGTCTGTTACACCATTCCTGAACTATGTTGAGTGCCCATTGCATGAGCCCTGTGATAGTTGTTTCAAATTGGCCTCTTATCATGATAGCCAAATCATCTGC
This sequence comes from Stenurella melanura, assembly GCA_963583905.1. Taxonomy (NCBI): domain Eukaryota; kingdom Metazoa; phylum Arthropoda; class Insecta; order Coleoptera; family Cerambycidae; genus Stenurella; species Stenurella melanura. The sequence continues at coordinate 19,235,112 of OY757309.1, forward strand.
GTAGCGTATGCGTGTGCATAGAAACCTGCCTCGTTCAATTCTGCCAGAAGCCCGTCGAGCAGAAAATTCCACAGTAGTGGAGATAGTACCCATCCCTGCGAACATCCTCGGCCCACCTTGGCCCTGACCGTCTCGTTGCGAACTGTAATCTCGATGTCGCGGGTGCTCAACATAGACGATATCCATCTGATAATGATACCGTCCACATTGCGGTCCGCAACTGCTTCAGAGAGAGAGACTCGAAGGTGGGGTTATTAAACGCTCCTTCGATATCGAAAAACGCTACCATGGCAAGTTATTTCTGGTCGAGCGCCTTCTCAACTCTGGCAACAAGCTGATGGAGGGCCGTCTCTGCAGATTTCCCCGCCTGGTATGAATGTTGATTGGGGTGAATTGGTGATAGCGCCAATACCCCATCCTTTATGTACCTTTCTACTAACCTTTCCAGTATCTTCAAAAGAAGGGATGTGAGGCTTATTGGTCTAAAGGCCTTAGTCTGGTCATATATGATACACTTTAAATCTTACAATTACTATTTTAAATTTGACAATTGTTACTTTAAATTTTACAATTGCTATATTAAATCTAACAATTGTCACTTTAAATCTTACAATTGCTACATAATTTTATTTTCAAGCGAGGTCTTTCAACGCCTTCGTAGTAAACAGAACCACATCATGTTGCGACTATGAAGGTAAAAACCGTGAATAGATCGACTAGCCAATCAGGAGTCGGGAATGTTTACAACTGAAGTACCTCAAACGGTGATTTATCTCAGCGACAAACAAACGAATACACATTATATATCTAGAGATAAGTTCTTTGATCGGAGAAGAAACCATTAAAATTGCAAGTTTTTCCAAAAATGTATAACTCCGGTTCAGATACATATTAAAGACTGAACGTTGCACACGTTGGAGTTTTATTAGTCCTTAACCCGCTTTCAAAATTTCAATCGAAAATACCGTGTACTTTTTGCAAACCATTGATTTTTGCAAAAAAGGCACTTTCTTGCACAGCGCCGCGAAAGCCCTGTGGCGGCCAGACTGATATTTAACCAACGCGGTTGTATTCTTCTAGATTACTCTACAACGCGCTTTTTTTTGTTTTGCTAAAAGTCAATTTGAAGTATGCGAAAAACCCGATTGAAAATCGTTAATTTCAGTGCTGTGGATGGGGCGAAAAGTGGGGGTAGCGAGAGCCAAGGGGAAATCGGATACCCTCACTCTTCACCGTTTCCACAGTGCTGAAATTAACGGTTTCCGATTGTGTTTTTAGCTAGCTTCCTATCGGCAAAACAAATAAAAACACGTCGTAGAGTAAACCTCGAAGAATTCAACCGCGTTTGTTAAATATCAATCCTACTACACGGTATTTTTTATTGAAATTGAGATTAGGTTAAGGACTACTAAAGCTTCAACGCGGGCAAATTTCAGCATTTGATATGTATTTGAACCAGAGCTACAAATTAAAAAATAACGTGCAAATTTAGTGGTTCTTTGCAATTTGCGAGGGAACCACCGGGGCAATTTGCCATTGCCATTTTGTTCGTTATTTTATTGCGCACACTTTTTTTCATATAAATTCAACTTTTCCTTTAAGACGCGAAGAAACGTTTTTCGCGACTTTTCGCTACTTTTTCTGCAAATTCCACCAAAAATTCTTTTTCCAAAATAATATCATCTTCCAGACATTGTAAACTGTATGTTTTTTTGCTGAGGTTGCAGTTAGTCTGAGGGTAAAACCTAGCTCGCCTACATTATAACTCATAAATCCTGAACCTACAAACTCTAGACCGATATATCTAAAATTAATAAACCATAAATTTATAAATTCAAAACCATAACTCCGATCATGACAATCGTAAATGGGTAATCGAAAACTCAATTTGAAACGGAAATGTAGTACAAGACGAATCAACCAGCAGAAATGAGCTAAAATATTTTTTATTTCCTATACGTAACCTCAGATATCTCAAAACGAGGACAGATTCGAATTCTACTCCTAAAATGCCTAAAGTTACACCTCCTATTTTTTAAACAGCTGGACCTTGCAGATCTGTCGTAGTGAAAAACATTTTTTCGCGGACAGATCATTTTTTAAGCACACAAGAGATCTTAAACTTAATTACAGAAGAAAATTCAGGTGGTGTTTTGACGCGGCCATTGTAAAAGATTATTTTTTAAAAATAAGTAGCCACGGCTGCAGAATTAAGTCTGACGTGGTGAAACATTGTTTTCAATGACAAACAAATTCTTATGTATAGAGAAGATCTTAAACTTCAGTTGTTTTTTTTAAGTCTGACAAATTAATTAACAAAAATTGTCAGAGAGACAAATTGTAATAGGTAGGAGAGATCTTAAACTTGATTTTAAAATAAAAATCAATGTGTTATGAAGTGTACATTTATAAGAAAAAATAATTTATAAAATATGAAGTCTGACAAATTAATTGACAAAAACAAATTTGTTCAAAAATCGTTTTGAAAAGTAGAATTATTTTTTTAGCTAAATTAAAAAATTCATAAAAAATAACAATTAACAAATATTTAATAGTATGGCGGGCGAAACATGATATTTACCTGTTTTGCAACCATTTTTGCCTTTTAAATTTCAGGTGTTCGATGGGGAACTCTTTTTGTCATAGAGGCTCGGTCTACACAGAGAAGGCTTCAAACCTATAACACCCACCTTTTTGCGTCGGGGGTTAGAAAGTATTCCGATAGTAACAAAATAAAATGAAGAGTAGCAAAGTAGTAATTTTATGTAGAAATGTTTCTTTCTGGCTTTTAAAGGACGATGATCCTAAATCATGTCGTAAAAGCTGTCACGAATAGCTTCAAGAGTGGTAAGAAACCGCTGCAGATGACACTATTGGTGTCTTTATTGCATAAATTTTTGCCGTGTCCTTTAACCGCATGATGGTAAGGTCATTTACATGGAACGCAATTACTATCTAAAGTTATTAAATTTTGAAAGTTTCATTGTCCAAGGAGCACGCCTTCGGCTTACTCTTGACTTAATTTTTTTATATTGTGTGTTCGCCCCTTGTTGGCGGGCAATGTCCAAGCTTAATGAATAAAACTCTCGTTTTATTAGGATTTTTTGAAAATTTTATGTATAGCCCCACGTTGGGCGCCATGTCGAAAGAGCAAGATTAATTTTCTGGTTTCTTGCGATTTATTGGAAATTTATTGTTGTTGTTGGCTGGGTGTTTGCTTATAATAGGGTCGCCTCGGGCTTAGAGAACGACTGTGTTGATAGGGCTAGCAAATTTGTTGATTAATGGGGCGCCAACTAGCTCTTGTGCCTCGGAGACATGGACTCTCCTTGGATCTGGTAGATTAAGTTATCAGGTAGGCTCTGGTAGTCTTTGTTACACTGGTTTTTGTCGTAGAAATGAAATACTGAATTTATATAGAACGAACGTATAAAATATTGTTTATTGATGATTATTTACAATTATCGATAGATAATTTATTAACTGAACACTTGAGGTTTAAAAAATTCAACTATTTAAAAGTCAGTCTGAGATACACGAATTTGACGTAATAGAATTGAAAAATTTGGTTTTATACGAAAAGTTTATTTAATTTTAAGCGCGGGTGATTTATTAAACGCCGCTCGGAGAGAAGGAGACTTGTTGTTTGGCGAAGCGCGGAGAAGTTATCGGACGAAGTAATTATGAGGTACTACTTGTTTGCTGTACGATCGCAGCGGCTTTTATACTGTTTAGATATTCTAGATCACGGAAGTGATGTAAAATCATGAGATAATGAATAACCAATAAGGTTCCGTGGCCTACGTGACTTTATGCATGTAATTAGTGAGTCACGAAATGACCTTGAACGGAGCTCGTATCTACTCGGAAACTGATTGTGTTAATTTACGTAATTGAAGTAAAAGAGAGATTCGACTCCGTGCGGTGTGCGCGTGAGCAAATGATGTTATGCGGGCAAGCGGTAATTCGTCCGCATCAGAATTAGTCCAGTAAGTGAGGGATTTTATCTACAAAAATTATTAACAGCAAACCGAGGTATGCAAAAAATCGGAAATTTTTCGTAGAATTCAATGAACTATTTTTAAAACAAATGACGAACTTGCGTCCTCTTCAAAATGGCGGCCAAAATTTGCGAAAAACAGTTTTTTGCGTTGAAAAAGAAAAGTTGGCGTCGCACAAAAAAAAGTTTAACAGCACAATTGTGTATCTTTTTAATACAGATCGAGCCCGCCCAGTCCGATCTCCGAAAATTGCAAAATTAATTAGTTATTGCAAAAAAGACGTTAAAAATCGCATTTTTTTGAAATAACTGTATCTCCGTGAAGAGAAAATATTCTTTAACGAAACTTGGTGAAAGCGTAGTCCAAGATATGTCGAATAAGAACATTTTTACAGATTTGCAAAATATTGCAAATTTCTTGGAAAAATCGATTTTTTCGAAAAAAAACGCGATTTTTTCAATGTCCAATAGCTCATACAGGCCATCATATTTCTATACCGCACCGGTCCGAAAAGTTTCTCTAACAGTTGCGCTAACCTGTGCAATTATTGCGCATATCACGAAACGATCCCTAATATGCGAAAAATCGGCCAAAAAATCGATAATTTTTTTTACCCCAAAAAAAAATTGAATATTTTTGAGATTATAAATTATATTGCAATGTCGTTATTGCCAATAGATAGCTGGCATTTTTCTACAAATTTCCAAAAAAAATAATTGCTCTCCGACCTTCTGAAGCCGAGATAATTTTTTTTAAGGAATTCTAGGGGAGCCATTTTTTTAAGTAAAGGGCTGAAAACGGATAAAAGAACACGTTCAAAAGAACAATCAGTTTGGAAAATAGAACAACAATAACTAATTCTTAAATTAAAACAAAAGAAAATGCAACTTAAAAGATAGACAAATAAGGAAATCGGACCGTAGTCTCGAACTTAAGCAAAAAAAATTACTTTGTTAAAGGAAAAAATCATTTACACTCAAATTCAAACTGATTGCCAGAAGGGCCAAAAAATACAATAGCCCTAACTAGCATGAAGTTAATTATTTCTTTATAAATTAGTGCAGAAACGCCAGTTGCCAGTGACAATATGAACGAGGTAACGTTTAATTTGAGAAATCTGATGACATGAAGTTAAATTTTATAACAGAAGCTCAAAAATGTAAATACTTATACCCGGGAATACTAAAGTTATCGCGATAAAAGTAGGCCGATGTCACACCACCAGTAGCTGATCGGAAAGTGTCTTTCTTTCCGGACGGGATTATCCTTGTCAATTTTTAGTTAGTGGTCCTTATCCACCCCAAAGCAATCTAGATCAATGAATGAAAGTCCGCCTCTTTTTAGAGGCATCAAGTCATCCGGAAGGTTGCGTCCTCTATAGTAGAAATTATGTACCGACATAGTACTCGCCTGGCAAGTGGCGTTCTCTTTAGTAACTGTGGCCAAATTGGCTTCCCTTCAGTATAATACGTCCATTTAAACAACAAAATATTCTACATCTAAGCTAGCTAATTATACCTATTATTAAAAAACCTATTTGTTTTACGAGTGGATTTAGAAAAGGAAAAAGCAACTAGTTCCTACCTAATGTGCAGTTTGGGGAATTCTTGTAATCAATTACCCCTTTTATGATTTGATTATTTTACACATTCACCTCATTTAATTACCCGCGCGTTTGTTACATTTCTAATAAAAAGCAATTTGACGATGACATCGATCGCAACGGATTTTTATCAGTTTATGAGGGGTATTTTACTGGTAATAAAATATTTCCGATTTAGCAAATTTACCACAGATTACTTCATACCTATGGCTGAAAAAATCTAATAGTACATCGCCCGCCTCGATAACATTTTGGCGTTTGTCAAATATCGTCCCAAACTATCTACGAAATCGTGCTATTGTATGGCAAGTAATTTTAATTCCTTTACGCTTTATTACATTTGTTACATTACCAAAGAAACATCAAAATTTTATTATGTCTCATTTATGTATTCGAATTGTTTTTGTAGAATACGTTGCATTAATATTGTTTTTTTCTTTTGCTTTTTAATAGGAGACTCGTCTTCATTACCACTACTACTGTCACGGTAAACGTCATGTAATATTATTTCCGCATTATCGTCATCACAATCATCATTATCGTTATCATCATTTGAAAATTCATCTCTTTCTAGCTCAGTCTCTGTGATATTTGGCTCGTCTATTTCTTCGTCGATATCATCAGCGACGACTCTGTTCTCCTCAATATTTGAGCAAATTTCATCGTCACACGTTGAACACACATTTGAACATTTTATGCCGTGTTTTCGGCAGCTGCAGGCGTACGCCACAGCATCGAGCTCCGAGTTTCATTGAATTTGCAATGCTCACCAATGGCCGATCAAGTTGCGAAGATTTTTTATTGAAAATATAAGTATTGTACAATAAACACTGCAAATTTCAGCCCTTTACCTTAAAAAATGGCGCCACAAGAATTTCTTAAAAAAAAAAAAATTATCTCGGCTCCAGAGTCCGAGGGCAATTTTTTTTTTTTTGTAAATTTGTAGAAAAATGCCAGCTATCCATTGGCAATAATGGTGTTCCAATATAATTTAAAATGCCAAAAATATTCAAAGTTTTTTGGGGTAAAAAAAATTATCGATTTTTTGACCGATTTTTCGCGTATTAGGGATCGCTTCGTTACATGCGCAATAACTACACAGGTTAGCGCAACTGTTGAAGAAACTTTTCGGACTGGTCCGATATAAAAATATGAAGACCTGTATGAGCTATTGGACATTGAAAAAAACGTGTTTTTTTCGAAAAAATCTATTTCTGCAAGAAATTTGGAATATTTTGCAAATCTGTAAAAATGGTTGTATTCGATATATCTTGGACTATGCTTTCACTAAGTTTCGTTAAAGAATATCTTTTCTTCACGGAGATACAGGTATTTCAAAAAAATGCGATTTTTAACGTCTTTTTTGCAATAACTAAATAATTTTGCAATTTTCTAAGATCGGACTGGGCCGGCTCGATCCGCATTAAAAAGTTACACAACTCTGCTATTAAACTTTTTTTTGTGCAGCGCCAACTTTTTTTTTTTACGCAAAAAAACTGTTTTTTGCAAACTTTGGCCGCCATTTTGAAGAGGACGCAAGTTCGTCATTTGTTTTAAAAATAGTTCATTGAATTCTACGAAAAATTTCCGATATTTTACATACCTTGGTTTGCTGTTAATAATTTTTGCAAAAAAACGCGATATTTTCGACAGATTTATTGGACTAAATTTAAATAATGGGAATTAAGCGGATAGCGCGACTTGCGTGGATCCGTTCATCCGTCGATACGGCGACGTCGACGATGAGTGCACATTGCACGGTACTTTCGAAATTTTATAAAGAATTTAAACAAATGAATTTTTGCATCATTGTTTATTGATGGTTTCTTGATTTACGTTAAATTTAATAAATGTAAGTGGGATTCAGATTAGTTAAATCGGTTTCTAAATGTTATTTATTCTGCTGAAGGCTTACTGTTGTATGGATCGGCGGTGACGAGAGAGATTCGTGGTACTTTCCAATATTTCAGAATTTTTTAAGAAAATAAAAATTTCGCTATTGTGTTTTTTGATAGAAATGAGTTCTTCATAAGATTTTAATAATATGCTTGAGTTTCGGAAAGTTTGATTTTGAATGCAAATAGTATTTACTGAATTTTATAGTCTTTATACGAAAACTGACAAATTTGTTTTTTTATTGATTTGTGCTCGTGCAATCTTTTTTATAATTTTGAGTGAATCTTTTTGTGTATTTTTGACTGGTTTAATGATGAAAATTAAAGGTACTAAGACATCATCACCAGTACCTAATTTAAATTAAAATGGTAATAATTCAAAATTACGTTTTCTTTTAGTTAATGCTGTGCAGTTTACTTTAGTCACTTAGCTGGTAATTGTTTAGAAGTACCTGACAAATTACTTTAAATAACCAATAATTAATTTTCTTTTTTACCATGTTTTAATCGTTGACGATATTAAAAACATATTATTAGATATAAATTCACTACGTAATTATTAGAAGTAATAAGTAATCAGTATAATATTTATATTTTTTTATAACCAACAAATTTTTCCACCACAACGCACTCTTATTTTTTAAGGTATTGCTATGAAGAGGGAGAACATGTGAGAATAACTTCACATAATATTTTCTCTTACGTTGCATATCAGCATGGCTCAAAATATCAAGTTGAAATTTATTTTTCTCGGTCTCCCAGATTTGTTCAAAATCCCAAAGAATGATCTCCAAATTTCATCAAAATAAGTTAATATAAACACATGCCTCTAAGGCAATGAAATTGCTCATAGAATCGTGAAAGTGAAAATTTAGTGAAATTAAATTTACACTTAATTTCTTCCACATCCACGTAGTGGAGTGGAATACAGGGTGTCCCGAATTGCATAGGCCAATATTCACTAATCAATACAACTTTTCAAAACAAGAAAAAAAGTTCCTATAAACATGACTCGGGAAGTGATTAGTTTCCGAGCTACAGGGTGTTCAAGTAATTCTCCTGAAAATGTTTTTGATGAATATTTTCGAAACGTCTAAGATAAACAAATGATAATTTACACAGGAATTTGCCTTTTTATGCTTTTTAAGAAAAAATGGCAACTATGTACGAAAATCATTCAAGACCCACATAACATCTCATGGATATGTACATCCATAGCATATGCATTAGGTGTTGGAATTTGAATATGTATTGTTAAATACACATATGATATGAAATGTATATTCAGCTACTGATATGCATCAGCGTCATATACAGTGTATATTGCTGGAGGTATATACATAATGATTTATACATAACATGTCCATTAAGGTATAATTAAATTATACGCGTACATGAATTTTATCTCATTATCTGATGCGCATGCGCTACTAATTTATGGCATACTACGTCAGCGCACGAATTGTAGTTCGCAATAGCCGGCGCCAGCAGCCATTAAGCGATTAAGCCCTGTAGTGTTGTGTGCATAGTGTTTATGTGTGATGAAAGTTAACTCTTTCTCATTCTCTGGATTTTATATTTGCTTATTCCTATATTATGCTGTTACATTTGCATGAAACTCCCATGATGTAAGAGTATATTTATTATAATGCAATTTTTTAGATTCGTAAATACATACTCTTTTAGGGTTAGAAAATTTACAAGTTTCATATTTAACTGATTGTGGCAGGTGCCAGGTGTGTGTTTAGTAAAGATGGCGGAAAGTGACAGAGGCCTAAAAATTTGCTGTTGTGTCATATTGGGTATGTATTTTATAAATATAGTGAATAAAAATTACATACGTTCATATTATATAACTTATTACCGATGGTTGAGAACGTTTTAAACATATATATGTAGGACATGAGTAACTATAGTAGGTATTATACATATGTTTACAATTTGTTAAACTACCGGAAGGTAAAGAAGTATACGTCAATATTGAAAATTTTGAATATTGTGTAATATTAGGTTATTTTGTAAAGTTTGTGTATGTTTAAAATAGTTATATAAAATATATTTCTTATTAAGCTATCTGTGTTTTATTACCTCTTATATGGATACTATTGGATACCTCTGAAGTAGTTCCCACGAACATCAAAACACTCGAACACTTTCATTCGATGCGTGCTGCTCCAATCGTGTTGGTATCATCGGGATCATTAAAACTTTTCGTTTTAATCATCTGCCGATGATGCCAACACGACTGGGGTAACACGCGTCGGGTGCAGTATTTAATAAGCGTTTTGATGTCCGTGGAAACTACTTCAGAGATATGTAATGTATATTCATAAAATACACGATTGTGTATATGATGTGTGTTTCATATCCAGTGAATGTACATTGCATATGTTTATGTACATTCAGTGGATATAAAATAGATATGGAAGTCGGCGACAAACGTATCTGCTGGGAATGTTAATTCCACATCCATTAGATGTACATTAGACATACTATCTCCATCTTGTGGATATACATATCCATAGATTGAAGATACAGTGTATGTACACTGCATATCATTTTGTTATGTGGGGAGCTGGTGAAACTGGGGAGGCTTTGGTATAATTTAGCCCCAACTTTATTGTCTGACACTTTTAAATTAATTTATGAGCAGAACTTAAAGATTTGAAGTTTTTTACACAAAAGAAGTCTCTTGTGTTTTTCCTCTAAAATTGTCAGTTTTTGAGTAAATCTTATCTGAACTTTATTAATTAGTAACCATTATTACCAGCATTCCTGGTATACAGGAGTGTGCCGTGATTGTAATGTTTGTAACAAATGAAAAATAATCTAGCATGCAATGCCAGAATGATTGGTTTTCTGTAGTTAATTGTTCTGTAGTTTTATTATTTCCTTTTGGAAAAAGTGTTCTATTGAAAAGTAAAAAATGGCCATTTTTAGTAATGTGGAGTACGCGGATATTCATTTTATTTATGGATATTGTAATGGAAACGCGAATGCCGCGGTACGTGAATATCGCAGAGGACTTCCTAATAGAAGGAAACCATCTAAAGATGTTTTTATTCGAACCCACCTAGAATTTAGAAATGTTGGACTTAAAAGGGGTCCAAGAAATGAAGCACAGCGAAATGGGCGATTTAAAAACATGATTTTTGCCAAATTTAACAAGACTAATAAATTAAGTATCAGAAGAGCGGTCCAACAGCTGCGTGCGGAATCTGTGCATGTTTCCAAAAACAAAGTTTTTCGGATTCTGAAAAAAGACCACAGAAAAGCTTTTCGAATGCAGCCAGTCCAAAGCCTTCAATCAGGTGATCCCGAAAGGCGTATCAATTTTTGTAATTGGTTTATAAATGCCATGGAACACGATCCCGATTTCGGAAGTAAAATTATTTGGACTGATGAAACTACCTTTAACCATAATGGATCGGTTAATTTTAATAATGTAAGAATCTGGGCTCATCAGAGTCCTCATATAATTCGCCCTAGGGCATTTAAACAGGAGTTTAGCGTTAATGTATGGTGTGGTGTTATAAACGGGACTTTTTGTGGGCCCCACATCCTTCCTCCCCGTTTCAATGGACCATTATTTAATTATTTTTTAAATAACCATTTTTTTCAATATCTAGAGGATATTCCTCTTAATTTAAGAAATGGATGCTGGTTTCAAATGGACGGATCTCCTGCGCATTTTGCTATTGAGAACCATTTGTGGGTAAACAATAATTATCCTGAACGGTGGATCGGTAGATTAGGTGCAAGAGCCTGGCCACCCCGTTCACCGGATTTAACTCTAGTTGATTTTTTAGTCTGGGACTATTTATAGGACAGAGTCCATGCAATCCCTGTAAACACGAGAGAATAGAATAGACTTTTTTTAAGCAATTAGCCTAGCTTTCTTTTTTATAATGACCATTTTTTATATCTTCAACGGTTAACGAGTTATCAGTAAAATAAGTCTTTTTTCACAGAAGGGGTGGTTTTTATGGGGGTTGTGCGGCACCCCCAGAACTGATTTTTGTGGTTTTGTGAGGTTCTGGTGTATTTTTTACTCTACCGATTGGACTAATAATAAAGGTAATCATTTGATCTCATTTTGAAATTAACAAAAAATTACTGATTTTCAGTACACATAAATGAAAATGATTCCGTTGATCGTTGTATTCAAGAAGATATGTCTGTTGGTGTCACATTGTTTCAATTGAATTCTGAACTAACTTTTACTTTGTATCAACAGATATTAATGAATCAGTGGTAATAGCCGATACGTCAGGTTTGAAGAATTATTGGACGGACTATACACCGACAATGCTGAAAACCATAGTGTCGAACAAGCTGTCGGTGTCTAAAAATGACAAGGAACAAAATAAGGAAGAAAGTAGACTTAGAAAAGTTAATAATGTCATATTTTAATAATAATATTTTCATAGACATTATTGTTCAGGGAAAACAACAGGAACCATGACTAATAAGAAATGGTGCATATTAGCTGACAAAAAAATGGACCTGCTATGTTTTCAGGAGGAAATGGTGGCAGACGAGAATAAGAGGAAAAATGTAAGAAAAACACAAATTAGAAAGGCAATTGTTAGAAAATAATTGTTCTTAATTATAAATTTATAAATTTCGAACTATTTCAGCAACGTATATTCGTCTATTATTGTCGTTATTGTTCGTCCTAATAGGCAAATCTCTTGCCCTATTGAAGGCTCTTTCGGCATCTTCGTCAAGATGTGGGGGTTCCTGTTTATTATTCTCGCAAGCTATATTAGTTGCAACAATAATCCATTGAACTTTGTAAAAATCTAATGCTATACTGTGGATTGGAAATCTTATTTTTCAGGCACCATGGAATCTTTCCACAGGAAAGTTCTTATTTGGGATTCATTATAAAGATTTCTTGAAGGGATATTCATATTTTGCACAATAATACAGCTTACCTTATTTATTTCAACGATTAAAATTATTCGCAAACTTATAATTGACCAAAGTCTGGTTTATAAACTCTGTCAAATCAGCGCAAATGAGTTCGATAGCATTACCAACCACACAAATTCTCGGCCTAGTTAACCCAATTTTCTGAAATTATGGTTAATGTACTGAAAACATATGTAGAGCTAACCTAGTTTAAAATACTGATTAAAATCTAAACTCGTTTAGTTAACCCAAATTTTAACCCAACACCGAAAAAGTCTAACCTATGTAATATTTCGCCAGTTTCGTGAGGAGGTGCTTGATTCTTAGCGTCACAGTCTGGGCATAACAACTCTGTAGGTAAGTAGTGACATCGTCTACGCCAAAGTAGGATGTTCGTCAATGGGTGTGATGGTATGTCAACGGTGAAAAAGCTAAAGAGAATAGTAGTAAGAATTGTCCCCTGAGGGGAGCCTGCTGAGAACCTTTTAGGATTTGGCAGAGGGTCTTCACCCACACCAGGATGTACCCATCCGCTCCATGGTTTTTAATAATAGGTGTTAAATATGATGAGAGTTTATGATTTGCCACATAAGCAGTGTCAACCCTTTCCAATATTAACAAGTATGTTGGCTTTCACAATTGGGATCACAATAGCTATCTTTCCTTTTTCTGGAAACAAGTGTATACCTACCATAGCATTTATCGTCTTCACCGAGACTGACAACAGGCATATTGTGTTCGTACTTGTTAAAACGCGTGTGAGTATTTTCCTTGTGTTCCTCTGACTATTATTATGCGAAACCCGTCCGTGTGCGCAAATTTTTTTCCTTAGGATTATGTTTTTGACTAGAATAAATGTTCCCAATAAGTCTAACAAATGGTTAGTCGCCACATCTCCAGATAAGTGGAACTTCTTTTTTCCACAGTTTTAAAAATCAGAAAAGATATTTATTTTACACAGCTACTACAAAAACCTTACATGTGGCTTTGTCCAAGACGAATTTATTTAGAAATTAAATTTATCACAGTCATATTTGTCATGTCATGTTTTCAAGATTCTATTTAAGTATAGAAGATGTATACTGTGTATACATGAAGTATTATTACCTGAATTATTTTGGTAGGCGTTTCACATAGGCGATATATTACGTTTCATATCAAATTCCAAATAATACTATCAGTACAAAAACTGATAATCTGTAGTTAAACATTGTCTGCTTAGTTTTCTCTAGCGTATTTTACGATGAGAATGGATGACGACTTCGATTTAGATGGCGTGATACATCGTACGAGATTGGAGTGGATACCACACGTCTGTCGACTGGCACTGAATCATGAGTTAAACAATTAGATTTTTAGAGAGTTGAATTCTAAGAACGGTATCTAAAGCATTCACCTGTGCATTCAGTGGCGGTCTGTGGCTAATTTTGCGTGGGGCACACGGCAAAATTGAATAAGCAGTAGCTAATGCAAAAATTACGGAAATATATGTATGATATTTAATGTCAATAACTTAGATAGTTTGGACAGATAGACATCAGCACGAAGTCCAATATTTACTCTAATAAATTATCTGTATCTTGAAGTATACTTTTTAATGTAACAAGTTCTGTAGGTTTTAGGATCCTCATATGTTATATATCATTATCATAGCAGTAAAAAATGTTCAAATGATCTGGGCAGAAAATGAGTTGACTTTAAATTTTTTTTCTAATTTCCGTGTAATTTATAATCTATATATTTTTTTCAAATTGCTCTGAAATGAGGAAAAATTAACTTTGACACATGAAAGAAAATACAAATTAAAGCTAAGGGTAGCTACTTTTAATAAACTAATTCACGTTTTTATTATAGTTTAGATTCAACAGGAACGTGCAATATAGTGCATGTATCTTAAAATCGAAGATTTTTCATAAATATGTTTTCAGTACCTACTGAATGTTGACATTTTTTACAATTGCGAACTACAGTGAACGAAAAGTAAATATAAGTTCTTTCAGTTGCATATAATGAGTTTTTTTTGTAGCGATCGGGACATGCAATGAGTAGGTACAAAACTTCCGACGAAAATGTATATAGAATTCAAACTTGGAGCAGCTCCTACGAACTGCCCGAGGTGGCGGCGCACATTTGGTCCATTTTCAAGTTTTAGGTGGGAAAAACTCTACAAATTTGCAATTGAACAGAAAATATTCGTTAGAAAAACGGAAAAAAACATTTTAGACAGTGGTGATTTTTGAGGGGGTTTAAAAAATTTATTCGGTTCAAACATTCTGAAACTTTGTAGGTACGATAATATTGTACCCGTGAATGCACTAAAAATAGCAAAGAAATTCTAAGGATCAAGGGGTTTTTAAGGGGGTTGAAAATTAAATATTATTTTAAAATTACGTAATTCTTTGAATAAGATTTGTGACTATGAAAAAAATGTAAAATAAATGTAGTGAAATAAATGAAAGTCTTAAGGAATGGTTTTTGAGGGGCTGCAGCGGATAATTTTATATTTCTAGGACGTGGACGAAATTATTTCAATTATTACTTCCCTCGCATACCAAAGGGAAGTATTGTATTCGAGAAAAAATCACCCTCCGAGATTTTTTCGGATTTTGACGTTTCAGATCACGTAGATTACGAAAATATAGGTTTTTCAATTCCGTCAGTCTGTCTGTCTGTCTGTCTGTCTGTTGGTGCATTAACTAAAAAAAACTACTTGACGGAGAGCAGTCAAATTTGGTAGGTAGTTGACCCTACTGTCAGCGAAGAAGTGGTAGAACTTTCACTGGAAAATATACAGGGCGGATCGTCTAAAGGGAATAAATGATGGAAAAATTTTGTTTTGCTCAAATTTAAAATTTCCACGTTTCATGACACGCTAAACCTATTTCAGAAAAAAAAACTTTTTTTTCACCATTTTTGAAAAATTTTTTACCCCTAAAAAATTTTATTGTCAGTTCAAATTTAAAATTTCCACGTTTCATGGCATTCTAAACCTATTTCAAAAAAAATATTTTTTTTACCAACATTTTTGAAAAATTTTTTACCACTAAAATAAACGGAATTTTTTTTTTCGTTTCATAGTGTTCTAAACCTATTTAAAAAAAAATGTTTAGAACATTTTTTTACTATTTTTTAAAAAATTTTACCATTATTTTTTTTTTCTTTGTTCAAATTTAAAATTTTCACGTTTTCATGGAATTCTAAACATATTCAAAAAAATTTAAAAATTATTTTAATTAAAAATTTTTTTGAAAAAAATAGGGGTAAATAGGGGAAAATAAGTAAAACAAGCTGGTAAGAGCACCGAAATTTGAGGTTTGGTGTATATACTAGAAGCGAAGGCCTTAGGTTTCTTTATAATATTTTCCATCCCCCCACCACCCCCACTCTTATTAAAAGAGTTGATAAAATTAAATTAAGATTTCACTTGAAATTTGGTACACGTATGTATTATAACAATATCTGAAACTAAATTATGTTTTGACATGATTGCGTTGATGGAGTGGGGAGTAAGTAGAGGTAAATCGGGAAAAATAAATAAAGCAAGCTGGTAAGAGTACAGAATCTTGAAATTCGGTGTATATCCTAGAAGCCAAGACATCAGATGTTTTAATAATATTTTTCAACCACCCACCACTCTTACTCTATTATTAAAGGGGTTGATAAAATAAAATTGAGATATTCACTTGAAATTTGGTAGACGTGTGTATTATAACGACATCTGGAACTCGATTATATTTTGAGATGATTCCGTTGAGGGGTTGGGGGTTAAATAGGAGTAAATAGGGGAAAATAAGTAAATCAAGCTGGTAAGAGAAATTTGGGATTTGGTTATATGCTAGAAACCAAGGCCTCAGATTTCTTTCTAATATATTTCAAACCCCACCACCCCCGCTCCATTATTAATCGGATTGATAACATAAAATTGAGATTTTCACTTGAAAGTTACTACACGTATGTATTGTAATGACATCTGATTGAGATGATTCCATTGAAGGGGTGGGAGGTGGTAGGTTTTAGATAGGGGAAAATAAGTAGGGTAAACTAGAAACTTAATTTTTAACGTACATGGTAGAAACCAATGCCTCTAACTTTTCTATGACATCTGCCCCAAATAGTAAAATTCTATGATCAATAATTTCCACATACTAGAGTGCAAATTTAGTCAAGATGTTTCCTTTAAAGTGACTTGTACGAAAAATATGGATGTGGAAGTAGTGATTCCTTAGGAAGCGGTTTTTTATGTTGTTCTTGAAATAATATTAAGACATGTTGTAACTTAACTTGTATTTAAAATTAATCGCTTTATATACAAACATATATATCAGTGGTAATAAAAACAAAAGTAAGTAAGCAAAAAAATTATTCGCTATCAATATCATCACAAACAATTTCCTTGGCAGACTAGGCAGACCATTTATCAAAAAGAAATGTGGAATATTACTCATAAGAGGATTTTAATTGGCTGTGCTGTTCGAAGACAGCCTTTTCTAAATTATTTATTAGGCAAGCAACAACACATTTTCCACTTGCATGATATGCGGCTTGAGTTGCTAGGCTTAACTGTTCTGAAAAATGTTCGAGTAGTGATTGCACTTTTTTTCTTTTCATTCTTTGTCCACTATCACCAAAACTTACATTAGATTCCCAACTGGCTGTTTAATCAAGTCGAATACCTATATGTGTTTTTAAACGAAGATACATTAAATTTGTAGGACCTCCAGCGCTTAAACAAATTGCACAAGAATAATTTAATCATTTGACGAAATTCATCATTTTCTCCTAGCATTCCACACTAATTTTCTTTCTCATGTTCATTATACTCAATTATCTTGTGAATCACCCTTAGAGATGCTCCATCACCAGTAAATTTTTATTCCAAGGAATTGAAATAGGCAAATTCTCTTTACGTAAATGACCACTGCAATGTAATCATAAATATTTTCTAAAGTACAAGTAAATTGACTTTCATTACATGTTTGAAAGTGAGGTACAATACAAATGTCGGTGAAACTTTGTGAAACTTTTTTTAAAACAAATACAAGAGCGCAAATACAGGCTTACGCGAAATAAATCGTTAGAGGTGTTTTAAAACCTCATGAGCCGTGACCTTCATATGCGCAGAGACATAATCCGTCCTGTTGACTCAGTTACACTTCTTAAAACTATTGTATTTATTGTTTACAATTTATCCCGAGCTCTTGTTTATGTATACAGCAAGGCAGCCTCCAGTGTCTTCAAAAACATACTTAGATAACTCAGATTAAACTTAAATTATTTAAACTTTGCCTTTTGCGCATTTCGCGGCCCATGAGATTCTGAAACACCTCTAACAGCACTTAAAAATAGTTTCAAATTCTCGAATGCAGTTAACAACTCGCTTGGACTAGTATCGGTGGTGAATTTTCAACCGTGGACCAGCCTAAATACTTTATAGGGTCACAACTTTGTAGACGTACGGTATAAGCCAAATATTCTCTTGGTGTGTGATGTGCTGGTTATTCAGGTATTCGCGTAATTGTGTGTGTGGGATAAATTTTATTTTTTAATTTCTTCCTCTTAATATTGAAAAATTGACCACTGTGAGTTTGCAGCACACGTACTTTTTTTAGTCATTGTCATTGTATAGTAAATGTTTGACTTACTTTACTATCCGTTCATTTTCCCAGCCTTATAACTTTGATTCTTATTTTACGAGAAAGTGGTTATATGTATATTATTACTTTCATCTCAGTGATAGATTTTGTATTTCCCGTAATTTAAAAGTTATTTCTAAACAATGTTTGTTTTGTTTGACGCCATTTTGAATTATCTTTCGTCCACGGTGGCATTAAAAACTTTTTAAATTACGTTTCTACTACTAAATAACTACAAAAAAATCGGAAGTTTTCATTAGGATTATTTAATCCTAGCTCAGACTGTATTGATATTGTTTCTATTTCAAATGTTATGTACCCAGTGTCACTCACACCGTCTAGACAAATCAATTAATTAAAGAGTCTTCAAAGTTTTCGAGGAATAAACATATGTACATATAAACGCACGTTAGACCTAACCACTATATACCACCCCTAATGGCGTAGTTGGGAAAAAATTACTTACTGCAAGAAGAAGAGAAACTCAAAAAACGGTAACACTTGGTCTCTCTAAAAATCTAATAAAAACTGATTTAAAGATTTGGAAAATACATATTTAATAAAAATGGTTTGTTATTTAAATAATTTAAGCTGAATTATCTGTATTTATGAAAACACTGACGTTCATACTTTACTATAAAGCAAAATAAATAATAATAATTTGAAATTAAGTAACATCAGTAATAAACAAAGTATGCAGTAATAGTATAATATACAAAACAAAATACTTAGTTCTATAAATGCACAAAGTTATATGTGTAAATTTCTGTCTTATTTTTTAAAATAATTGTCCAGGCATATAAAATTTTTACCTCGAAACATTGTATGTAAAGCTACCTTAGTTTTAAACGACCTTACGTAACAAGACCCATTGCCAGAAAAAATTTGTATAGGTTCTCATCGTATTTCAGGAGATCAAAATTTCTTTATAATTTCTCCTAATAAATTTAAAGATGGAGGAGCTGCCATATTACAAGCACAAAATGTAAATCACCAAAATGCTATTCTTGGCATAATATTTAAGAATCCTTTATTTATAAATAAACTTCTTTATTTAAAAAAAAAGTGTTTTTTAATTGACCAATAAATGACTATAATGAATATTAATTGCGAAAAGTATCCCATAGAATATGCAACAATTATTTAAAATGTCCAATAAATCAACTAAGAGTATGATGTTTATTCTGGTATTTATTTTATTTTTGCAGTATATTTCATTTTTGTTCTAATTCGCTAAGTACTTTCTGTAGCTAGGGCAGTAAATTACTGTACAGGGCTGAGCAGAGGAACCTCACACCTTTAAACAAAGATAGAATTAAGCATTTTATCACATTTATAATTACAAAATAACTCGTTATTATGTACCATTTCGTTCCATATAAATGTTTAATGATGTTTTGAAAATAACATTTGCCACGTATTTATTTGAGCATTCGCATCGGATAAGTGTTCATATTGATCGTGCGGAACTAAAAAACCTATTTCTACTACACTTCCAATCCACTACGTGGATGTGGAAGTAATTACCCATACATGAGCACTGATCCAATGCGTAAGCATGAATAAGGTTCTCATTTTATTTGAGCTATACTATGGTGAAATCTTGTATCTCCGTGGCATTCGAATGAGTTTCGCACGATGTCTTAAACAATGTCCTGCACTGAGCAAGAATCCTCTCTCGTGTTTACTTCGATGTATCGAAATCAAACATAAGCTCAGTTTGCTGACTTCGGTAATCAAGCTTGTGCTTATTCGGGTTGAATACTCATATGAATACGCAGATTTATTCTGAAAGTTCCTCATAAGAGCATAGGTTGTGTGGTATAGAGGAAGAAATCCTCATCTTCAAAATGTCTTTTGAATCAGAATGAGCAATTCCGAATGTTAGGAAATATTGCAAAATTATAAAGTGACGTACATTAAGAAAATATCTTAGCATTATGTCCATCTCAGCTATAGGTGTGTGTATGCATTGGAACTAAATAGTATAATGGATCAATCTACATGCGTGTAGTTCTTGTGAAACATATTTCCACCTTAGCAGTGGTGACATCGTCACATCGTCTGTAAACAAAAATACCTACTTTATACCTTATCTTGTGACATTACACCAAACAGAAATTCACTCACTGTGAATTAATAGGCCTGACTACTTCTATCTTCTTTTATTCTGTCAATGTATTTTAGCGTGCCTATGCCTGTTACCTAGACTGTTTGTTACTGAAGGCGTCGAGTTAAGTAACCATTCTGTTTTTCACTTATATTTCAGTATATATTTTTAAAGGAACTTGGTCGAGTAATGCACGTCCAACAGTTGGAACTCGTTCCAGAGATCTCGATATTTATTGTCTAAATGTTATTTGTGGCATTATCTTAATTTTTTTCCTTCTTCAATCCTTTGGGACTTCCTGCCACATGTATGTTTTCTTTTCTTTTTAAGCGGTGCTCGGGGAATCTACAAAATATCACAATTAACCAGTATGTTACTGGTAAATAACCTCTACGCCTGTGACTTTCAGATCAAAGGATCAGTTAGAGGTTTCTTTTTTTAATTAAACAACACAAATAAGTATAAAAACTTAAAATTAAATATTTCGCCGACGTTTCGGAAATCTATTCTGTTTCCTTTTTCAAGGCTTTTTTTGAAAAATCTTTTTTGCTGTGTATGATAAATACACAGCTTTAAGAATGTTTGTTATATTCAATATTCATAGATACTTACTATTTACATAGAACTGTTCATATAGTTAACAGTTTTTTTTAGTTTTTATACAATGTTAAGTTTGTGAAGTTCTTCTTTTAACATTGACAACCAAGTTGTACAGGCATCTACGGAACAATTCGACACGCATCTATCCTCATTCAATAATATTATCGCGGATTCTTTAATTTTTCTTTTTTTGCTATTTGCCTCTTTTGTTAAAATTTTTGCCGAGTCCCAGTTTATTCTATGTCTGCTCTCCCAAGCGGGTTCGCAGATCTTAGACCTCCGAATTTCATTTTTTCTGATATAATATTGATGTTCGCCCAATCTTACACTAAAAGATAATGTCAAGACCAATTTATCTGAAATTGTTAAAATTCTTTGCGCCGCATCGGTGATAGATTTGATATTAGGACGGTATTTCAAACAAACAACACTTTAAGATCAAAATTCAAAAAACTGCATTTATAGTATTCCGTGTGAGTGCAACAAAATACGTTGGTGAGTCATCCAGACCTTTTAGTGTAAGATTGGGTGAACATCAAAATTATATCAGAAAAATTGAAATTCAGAGGTCCAAGATCTGCGAACACGCTTGCGAGAACGGACATAAAATAAACTAGGACTCGGCAAAAATTTTAACAAAAGAGGCAGATAGCAAAAAATGAAAAATTAAAGAATCCGCGATAATATTATTGAATGAGGATAGATGCGTGTCGAATTGTTCCGTAGATGTCTGTACAACTTGATTGCCAATGTTAAAAGAAGTACTTCACAAACTTAAGAAAACTTAAGAAAAACTAAAAAAACTGTTAACTGTTAACTATATCAACAGTTCTATGTAAATAGTAAGTCTATGGATATTGAATATAACAAACATTCTTAGAGCTGTGTATTTATCATACTGAGCAAAAAGATTTTTCAAAAAAGGCCTTGAAAAAGGAAACAGATTAGATTTCCGAGACGTCGGCGAAATATTTAATTTCAAGTTTTTATACTTATTTGTGTTGCTTAATTAAAAAAGAAACCTCTAACTGATCCTTTGACGTAAAAGTCACAGACGTAGAGGTTATTTACCAGTAACATACTGGTTAATTGTGATATGTTGTAGATTCCCCGAGCACCGCTTACAAAGAAAACATACGTGTTGCAGGAAGTCCCAAAGAATTGAAGAAGGAAAAAAATCACGATATTTAGTTCATTTTTCCTCCTTCTTATGGGTGAGTTTGCTTTGGCTGGTATCGAGAACCGTATGAATGCCTTATAGCCCAATCAATAGGTAGAAATGTATACCAAAATTAATACCCGGAAACAAAAAATATGGTTCTATAGAAGAGACAATTCTAAGAAAGATTTGTGTTTCGATGAACTCGATCTGAAGTGGCGAACTTAACCTAAAAAATTGAAGATGAAAAAAAGCAAGTTTTTCGTAAAAAAAAAGGATGACTCTAAAAAGTTGAATGAGAGAGTTGAAGGTACTAAAGTATCAATTGTGATAACACTTTTTGAGATATATCGAAAAATCGTAAAAAATGGGCTCTTCTTGTTTTCTCTGTATCATTTTCAACTTACTGTAGAACCCTCAATGGAGGGTTCTACAGTAACGATCTTGGGCTCATTTCTTTTATAAAGAGTTCTCAGGGGCGCGTTTAGATAAATTGAGCCCCTAGGCGCTGTGACATTTGAGGGCCCCTCGATTAAAAAAATATGAGATCTAAAGATTTGAAGGCAAGTATATTTTTACAAATACATATTATCATATTATTTTTTTCCGGCTTTATATGTTAGCAAACTTGTCAATTTAAACGTTTGATATCACAGTTTTGTGTTTCCTCTGATACAGTATAGAGAAGAGACAAATTTTAAAGTCGCTGTTGCCCCGAAGTACTTCGTAGGTAGTTATTAATTCTTTTGAGCGCCGAAAAAGTGCGTTTACATGAGGGATTACACAAAAGGGTTTCAACATTAAAAAATGTCGCCTGCAATACATTGAGAATAAAGAACTCCGCAGTTTTTTATAGTAAGAATAGGTTTCAGTCGATTGTTCTGAAACTTGAGGAAAATTTTCTCCTGGACCCCCTGATTAAAATTCTCTCTGACCACGAGTCCGACCGAATTCGAGTTTTTGATTTAGAGGCGACTGAAACTGTGAACACAAGGTCTGCGTAAATGTTCCATAAAAATTCTGAAAATATTCATGCTCATTTCCTGAAGAAAAATAAGCATATTTTGTCTCTTGGCATTTTTTTTTCAAAGTTGTTCCTTCTCCCGGAAAAAAATAAACAAACAAAAATATTTTTTTAAATTTTCTTACGGGAAAAGGAAGCACTTTGAAGATAAACACCAAGAAACAAAAGATGCTTATTTTTGTTCAAAGAACACGCCTACCGGTTTTCAGAATTTCTTAGACAAACATAATTTCGACCAAGAATTTCCCTAAAATTTAATTTTTTTCTACTTCAGAAATATCCCAAAATATTCAGGCACGTTCTTTAGGTAAAAATAATCAGCTTATGCCCCTTCAACTTTTTCTTCAAAGTGCTTCCTTTTCCCGTAAAAAAATTGCAAAAAAATATTTTTTTCTCTGTTATTTTTTTCCGGGAGAAGCATTTTGAAAAAAAAAACACCAAGAAACAAAAGATGTTTATCTTTCTCCAAAAAATGATTATGAATATTTTCAGAATTTGTATGGAACATTTAAGCAGAAATTCGCAGATGTTCACAGTTTCAATCGTCTCTAAATAAAAAAATCGAATTCGGTCGAATTGGTGGTCAAAATGAATTTTAATCAGGGGGCCCATGACAACTGTGACGTTTTCTTCACTCGTCGGGTGAGTGAGAGGACGTCACTTTGACACTCGAGCTCGGTGCGGTTACGGTAAGCTCGGGCGCCACCTTTACAATTTTTCTCGTGGTGTAAAGGACCCACGCTAGCCTCTTAACACAGCCTGTTTCGGTAGGGCTGGGATAGCGTCAGAGGAGACACGGTATGTCCAGGGGTCTAGGGATGTCAGACTTCACACACACACAGTAAAAAAAAGGCACAGTTTAAATAATATGCATATTTATTATAATAAAAATCCTAATATCTACAATTATACCTAACCTATAACTACTATGGTTAACGGTGACGGTGGCGAAGCAAGAGGGCGGTTACAAGCAGGATACGAGCTTAGAGAAACGGAACGGTAAGTCGGAGTAACTACTATCGGTATAAAAGCGGACAGAGCAGATACCAGGCGGAGGAAAGCAAAAGCACAATAAACAACAATAAACAAATACTCGGGCAACTTGGCTAAGGCGCAGAGCCTAAGGTTAGCACACACTTCCGGTCACGGTTCCTTGTCGGTGTAATCACCCCAAAGGAGAGATTAAACCAACGAGGTTCACGGGCGCTACTTTGCGCTGGTGGATGTCCTTGTGACTTTCCAGTCGACGCACCCAGACCAGAAAGCCCCAAGCTTCCCAAGTGCTCGCTTGTCCTCCAGGCGACGCAACCAGACCAGAGGGCAAACACGAGACCTGTTACCAGCGGAAAGTTTCCCAACTTGCACACTGGCTCACTCCGGTAGGCGGTATTTGGTCGGGGATGATACTTCGGTGTGCTAGAAGGCTTTGTGACTTTCCAGTCGACGCACCCAGACCAGAAAGCCCCAAGCTTCCCAAGTGCTCGCTTGTCCTCCAGACGACGCAACCAGGCCAGAGGGCAAACACGAGACTTGTTGCCAACCAATGTATCTTCCCAGACACACGGCGGAGCAAACCGGGATTAGTACACGGATGGCACTTAGTCCCAGCCAAGCTGCTTATTTACGGTCGGTTTTACTTACTTTCTCTCTCCTATGAGACGGCGGTTTCCAATTAGCCTGGTAACGGTCCAAATAAATGGACCCGGGCTAATAATTATTTGGCTGGCTGGGCCAAGCATTCGTTAACGGTGAAGCCAATAGTGTCAGTGATGGAGACAGTGCTCCATCTAGCGGCGTGTATGTCTACTTGCTAAATGAAGGTATATTACTTATTTGTGCTCTGTGTGGACAGTATAAAATATTAATATTTAAAATACAAAAATAGACGGTGGGTTTGGGTGTAATTTCCACACTAGAAATTACGCCCAATACCTGTATTAGAAAATACCCATATCCTAAATAGAGAAATAGACGGCGGTGTCGGGTGCAATTTCTACAATATAAAAATGCTTCATTACATCCCCCTCTTACTTCGCTGAAAAAAAATAATAAAAATGAAATGGTTATTATTTTTTTTCCGTGTCTTCCTTGGTTGCTAAAAAGAAAGAAACTGAAAACAAGGAGCTAATAAAACAAAACAAGAAAATCATTCCTTAGAAAAAATAACGGTCCCTATCGGAATTAAGGCGCTTACCCCGCAATGGTTACTTAAACTTTATTAGGGGGTAAGTACGTCTTTTACAATCTTAAAAACTAAACTGGAGAAAGAAAGCAATATAATACTACAGTAATGTTACAAAAAGAAACATAATGAATCCGGTAGGTCATCTGTTTTCCCAGATGTACCTCCTTTCTTAAAATAAACCAGGTACGCTGAAAAGAAAAGCAAAATCCTGGGTACGGTGCATCCCGGTGAACAGCGGTGGGCGTCTTTTGAACCCCATTAGAGTAACAGGTCACATGGTATCCCCCGGGACATGGTGTCGATTTGACGGGCTGGAGGGAACATGTAACACTACACTCCCTGGGTTTTAGCGGTAACGGTCGGTGGACGAGGTGGAGAGCTCATCCTCGTCAGTCGGGTTGGTGTGGAAGCCGGACGGTTAAGTGTACGTAGCACGGGTGGTCTGCCCTGGGATGGGCGGCGGCGGATGCGGGGCGGACTGGTGGTACCAGTGTTCCTTGAGGTGGTTCCCCGGGTTCTCTCCTCGGTACTGTCGGTAGGCGGGATGGCGGCATCTCTCCTTTGTAAACGGACTTTTCGACGGCGGAGATTATAATACCGGCCTTGTGTGGCGCAGGCTTGTGCTAACTTGTTACGGACCAGTTCAAACACTTCTTGTAATTTCTCCAGGCGGTCGGTATGTGTTGGCGGTATATCGTTCTCCCCGGACAGTTCGGCGGTATTCCCAGTCTCGGTTTGAAAAACTGTTTTCGGCAAGGACATCTCACGGCCAAAGTTCAGAAACGCTGGCGAGAATCCTGTCGACTCGTGTTTCGAGCTGTTGATAGCCAGTTGGAAATCGTTCAATTGCTGATCCCATTTTCGGTGGTCCAGCTCACAGTACTGGGCTATCATGGTTTTGATGGTACGGTTGGCTCGTTCGACTGGGTTTGCTTGGGGGGTGTACGGTGGTGTCAGACGGTGCTGGATTCCAAACTCTTCCAGTAAGGATCGGAATACTCGACTGTCATATCGGTAATGACAGTACGGGGGCAACCAAAGCGGGTAATGACTTCATCGTAAAGTGCCTGACTAACGGTACGGGTGGTAGCACTTCGTAGGGGGCGGCACTGAATCCATTTGGTAAAGCGATCTTGAAAAACTACGAGGTAGTTATTCCCTTTACTAGATCGGGGCAGCGGTCCTACTAGGTCGGTGCTGACGGTTTCCCACGGTTGTTGACTGACGGACGGTTGCATGGTTCCTGGTGTCTGCTGCTGGGAGACTTTGTATCGCTGGCATTGCATGCAGCTACGTACATATCTGGCGATGTCACGGAACATCCCTGGCCAATAGTACTTCTGAGCTATTCGGGCAATGGTTTTAGCGATCCCCATGTGTCCGGCGGACGGAGCATCATGGTTCTCCTGTAGGACGGTGCGGCGGAGCGTTGTAGGAACACATAGTTTCCATGGATCAGACATATCTGATTCACGTAGATCACTGGAATCCCAGAAGTGGCGGTACAGCCGGTTATTACGTACACAGTAATCCGGAAATGTTTCTGGGTTCCGTTCGACTTCAGTTTTCTTCCGTTGATACCATGAACAGTTTGGTGCCTCATCCAGGGCACATAGTTCGTTGGTTTCAGACTCAGGAAGAGGTCGGTCTAGCGGTTGGCGGGACAGTGCATCGGCTACCCGGTTTAGGGCTCCCTTACGGTACTTAATTTCGAAGTCGTATTGCTGTAGGAATACGCTCCATCTAGCTAAACGGCCGGTCGGACTCTTGATAGAGTGTAACCATCGCAGAGATTGGTGATCGGTCAGTACGGTGAAGCGGTATCCTTCCAGATACGGTCTCATCTTCTCTATTCCCCAGACAATGGCCAAGCATTCTCGTTCCGTTACGGAGTAGTTTTTCTCGGCTGAGGACAGTGTGCGGCTGGCGTAAGCTATTACCCTGTCATGACCCTCAATTTCCTGGGTCAGAGCTACGCCAAGGCCTTGGTCGGATGCATCGGTCTGGAGAGTAAACGGTTTCTCGAAGTCAGGACATGTCAGTACGGGGGCTTCGGTGAGACAAGTCTTTAATTTCTTGAAAGCCTGTTCTTGCTCGTCGGTCCACTTGAAACGGTGGTTTTTCTTTAATAATCGGGTCAGCGGCGTCACAATTTCGGAGAAGGTTGGTACAAAGCGTCGGTACCAGGAGGCAACACCAAGGAATCGGCGGACGTCTCGGACGTTCCGGGGAGTGGGGAATTTCTCAATTGCCTCCACTTTGTCCGGGTCGGTCTGTATTCCTTCTGAGGTTACTACATGACCTAAGTACTTTAGTGACTTCCTACAGAACTGACACTTCTCGGGATTAAGTTGCAAGTTTGCAATCCTTAACCGTCGGAAAACTTCTCGTAGATTCTGCAGATGGCCCTCGAAGGTTTCACCTAGAACAATAATATCGTCGAGGTAGGCGAATGCATAGGGTTCCATGTCGGGCCCGATTATGCGGTCCAGTAAACGTTGGAAGGTGGCAGGAGCGGAGTGAAGTCCGAACGGCATCACCCGGAAATGGAACAGACCCCTTCCCGGTACGGTAAACGCGGTAATCGGCTTGCTTTCTTCAGACAGCGGTATCTGCCAGTATCCTTGTTTCAGATCGATACTTGAGATGTACCGAGCCTTGCGGAGTTTGTCTAGGATGGCGTTGATGTACGGCAACGGATAAGCATCCTTCTCGGTGACTTCATTCACCTTCCGGAAATCTATGCAAAACCTGGGTTTCCCATCCTTTTTACGGACGATAACTACTGGTGAACTCCACGGACTATTAGACGGTTCTACAATGCCGTTGGCCAACATTTCGTCTACTTCCTTGTTGATGACTTCCTGCATCCTTGGGTTCTGCGGACGGTATCGTTGCTTAATCGGCTCCAGTTGTGAGAGCCGGATATGGTGTTGAGTTAGTTTCGTGGTTCCAGATATGTCCTGAAAACTGGGCAGTTCGGTATCTAAGAACTCTTGGAGTTTTGTCTCCTCCCTCTGTGATAGAGCGAGGGCTATCCCTCCCAACGGACTGTTCGGAAGTGAAGATGAAACGGGGCGGTTATTCAGGTAAACGGTTGTCGTAGGTAGGTGGATCGTAAACTCCTGTGTACGTAGGATATCCATTCCTAGTACAATGTCTGATGACAAATTCGGAAAATAGGACAATCGTTCACAAAATGGAGTTTCGGCTATTACAAACTCTAAGTCGTAGGACTCGTCGATTGTTACCAATTTTCCATCGGCTAGCTGGGCAGACGGGGCGGTTATGCGGACGGACGGTATTTTTAGTTGGTGGCACAACTCCTTCACACGGTTTCCTACGTAGGATCGGACGGCTCCAGTGTCGAATAATGCGGAAAAGATGTGGCCATACATAGTCACCTGGATGTGCGGTCGGTCATCTTTGGGGACGGTTTCTGGCGAGGTGGCAGTATTACGGAGCTGCACCGGCCTCGGAACGGTACAACTCCTGACTAGTTTCCCGACCTGGGACATGAGCAATCTCTGGTCATGGTGCCAGGTCGTCCACAACGGGAACAAAATAACTTCGGTGGGAAACGGCATTGGCTGCGGAAATGTCCGGTTCTTCCACATCTCCAACAGATAGTGCCTCCGTTTATGGGAGCAGTGCCAGCGGAGGTTGATGGCCTGTCTACGCGGTTTGTCTCTCGGTTCACAGGTGGAGCTGGGTCCCTTGACCTTCTTGTATTCTGGTGGTTATTTCCGGTCATATGATGCTCCAATTGCGGTGGTGGCGACTGTGGATTTTCCGGTTTTGGCGGTGACGGTTTAGGATGTGCTGCTGGTGGTGTGACGGTCAAGCGTGGCGGTGCGTCATTAGGACGGTAGACTTGTTGTACTTCCTGACGCAATGCCTCAAATTCTTTGACTGCGGCGATCAAAGCGGCTACATTGGTTAGTCCGGACCTCGGGATGTACTGCCTATAATCGGGAAGTAAGTTTCGGTAAAGCCACCGGAGTTCCTGCTGCGGAGTAAGATCTCCATGTCGGCGGATGAGTGTTTGGAGATCGGTCAGATATGTACCTGCAGGTTCATCTGGTCGCTGTAGGCGGCGGCTGATTTGCGCTTCTATCTCCTCCTGATAGTTCACAGGGAAGTAAAAGATGCGGAATTCGGTGGTAAAATCTTCCCAGGTTCTCCAGTGCGAGCGGTTGTTTCGGTACCAAAGTAAGGCGGGTCCCTGTAATAATTCTGCTAGTACAGGTAACAGTTGTGCCGGATGAATTTCAGTATATGAGCACACTTCCTCTATTCTTTCCAGAAAGGCAGCGGGGTCTCCTTTCCCGTTGAACTGGATACCCCATTTACGGATGTTCAGCGGTTCTAATGTCCTGTTCACTGTTTGAGCGGATGAAGACGGTACAGTAGTCGGTATGGTTAGAGTTAGTGGCGGTGGTGCTGGTAGCAGAAAGACCGGTCTGGTGACTTGTGGCAATGGCGAGGTACAGCCGTCTTTGATGAATTTTACTAGGCGGCGCTTCTTGTCATCCACAGTGCCTGAAAGGTCTAGACGGAATTTCCCTAATTCGACGTCCAGCTGTTCTTTTCTCAGCTTATATATCCAGCTGAGGCGGTTTTCTATTCCTTCGGTGGTTGCGGTATCCTCGGTCGGTTCTATGTTCACGTCTTTTTGATCTTCTTCGGTGGACATCTTTCGTGGTTTCTTCTACCACGGGGTGGTAGTAAACGGTAACGGTCGGTAAGAAGTAACAGGTAACAATGGGCGGTCTGAGCGGTGTCTCAGAGAGATCCTATCGTAACGGTAGCTCACTATGAAGTGTGCGGAACGGTAACAATAGCCAAAGGCTGTCAGTGAACAGTCTGAGCGGTATCCCAGAGAGGTCTGTTCGCTACGGTGGCCCAGGACCAAGTGTCGGGAACGGTGACAGTAGCCAAAGGCTGACAATGAACAGTCTGAGCGGTATCCCAGAGAGATCTGTTCACTACAGTGGCCCAGGACCAAATCCTCCCTGCTAACTCCTAAACGGCTTGATATATCGAGTCGAGAGTAGTTCCGTTGGATTCTGCGCACTCGATTTACTATTCCAGGAGGGGTCACAAGCTATATCTCCCCTGTCACCGGAGTTTCTAGAACTCCGGGCAAAATCCGGTGAGGGTCGATTTAGACGGTGTCTGGTGGTGCGGACAACTGATTCCTATCGGTTTTAACTGGTTTCGGCTTTCCCCTTCTACAGGGTACACTTTTTTTCGGAACGGATGGTCGGATCGTGACGAAACCCGCGGCAATCGATTCAGCGTCCTTGAGTTACTGCTAAATGAGGGGTCACT
Source organism: Stenurella melanura (assembly GCA_963583905.1). Taxonomy (NCBI): domain Eukaryota; kingdom Metazoa; phylum Arthropoda; class Insecta; order Coleoptera; family Cerambycidae; genus Stenurella; species Stenurella melanura. The sequence continues at coordinate 19,265,573 of OY757309.1, forward strand.
TGCCTAGTAACTCCAGTCTCCGGAGTGGTCAGGTATTCCGGACAGAATCCGGGCGGTCGGTAAAAGTCGGTGCAGAAGGTGTGTCGGGGTGCTGTTTATCACCTAGTATGGGCCCTACTCAATTCAGACCCGTAACTTGGCTGTAGCACACTTTTCCGCGGAACGGACGGTCGGATCCGGTTGCAAACGTCACCAATCGATTCCTTGGGTTTGATTACCCTGAACACGATACCCCACACGATAGTTTGTGTGTTCGGGTACCTTCGGCGGACTTCGGAAGTGTTCGGTCGGAGTTCGGGTTTTTGCTAAAAGTGCAGCCTCCTCGTGTGTCAACTCCACAGAAACTGCCTCTGGTTCGAAAAAATTCCCAAAGGGGTTATTAAATGGTTAATAACGCCCTCGGGAGCGGTCGGAGCGGTTCGACAGTAGTCGGAATCGGTTCCTCGTGCTCGGTTTAGTCGAAAATGACACCTCACACGCCTATGAGTGTCTATTCGGAGAATTCGGTTGCTTTCGGTGACTGCCGAATGTGAAGTCTAAACTACTATCCCTATTTACGGTCCCTGCTCGGGCGCCAAAGTATGTGACGTTTTCTTCACTCGTCGGGTGAGTGAGAGGACGTCACTTTGACACTCTGTAACGGTGTTTTGCTCTGGGTAGCTGGAGTCGGAGATTAGTTCAGGATCCAGATTAGTTTAATAAGACAACCCAATCAAAATTAACAAATTTATTATCTTTCAACAGGTAAAATATGCAGGTTTACATGATATACAATAGTTACAGGTTATCGGTTTTCAGGTCCGTATCTTTTACGGTTATTGGTAATCAGGTGATATTTAAATCGTATGAATGAGAGAGACGACGAGAGTGTAATGCAGTGATGCGGCGAGTAGGGGTTTTGACGGCGGAAACGGCGGCGGGCTAATAACTATCAACTCGAGCAAGCTATCGGCTCAACTCGCCGGGTCACTCCTCTGTTAATTTATATTTGCTCCGTGTCGGTTTCGTCGGGACATCACTGGACTAAATAACACTTGGCACAAGTTCTGTCCCCGGCTCAGCGCGCCGTAAGACTTCTCTAGGTCAAGATATATTCGGTCCGGAGAGTCACGCCACTTGGTGCATAAATCAGTAAATTGTCTTCGGCTCAGCGCGCCGTCGGCAGTCTACAGAGAGATGTACCCAGTGCTCTTCTCGATCCGCGGCTGGGCTTTTATACACGAAACTATCCCTCCTTTTTGAGACGGTCGGTGTCGGGCGGTGTGCAAATTTAGTATATCGAGTATGAATCGCCGTCGTGTGGCAAATGTGCACACGGCACTACACTGAAACTTCTTAGTAATGAGGTATGACTTTAGGATGCTTCATTACACTCCCCTCGTTCGTCGGGTGAGAAAAAATTGACATCAGGAACAATTTTTAAACGTTTCAAAACAACTCTAACCTAATAAACATTTTTATCCAATTAACGAAAACATGGTAAGATATCGTAAACACCCTGTATAAACATGTGAATATACAATTTATAAACATTTTAAAACAAATCCTAACCTATTATACATTTTTATCCAATTAACGAAAACATGGTAAGATTTCGTAAACACCCTGTATAAACATGTGAATATACAATTTTTAAACATTTTGTTAACAGCAATCTATCAGTAAAACAACGGTAGAGATAACAGGGAAAATAAAATGTACTATGCAAAAATTAACTAAACTAGGTATGGCATAAATCGAAATAAATCGTAAGAAAACATTGGTATAAAAGATAAAACAAATGGATTCTAAAGCAAAATTAACAAAATTTACATATCGGAAAATGTAATAACAAATTCGGCCTGATAAAGTTTTCCGCGCACTCGTTTGCCGCGCACTTAGACGTTCCCGCGCACTCCTGGGGTTGCGTTAGTGGACGTCTGCGGCAAGGGTATTGACGCACAGGGCTTGATGCTGGACAGGGCGGTGATTCCTGGGATTCGGGTGGTCGTTCCGTCGCTGCTGCGGTGCCTGAACTTTCGTCTCCGATTTGGTACTGCAGGAGGCGGCTTTGTGTCGTCTATCTGAAACAAGGTCCGAAGGCAGGGAATTGACCTACCTGGGGTCGGCGGCTTTGGGGGACTGGGACTTTCGCCAAATAACTCCCTGAATTTTCTTTCCATTGACCTGGACAGTGGAGATATCGTTTGTAGCCCAGGGGACGGTATCGGGGATGGCACATATTTAACTGGCGGTGAGGGGGACGGCTCAGCTCTGGAGGTTGAGGGACACCTCGGGGACGGCAGCAGGGAAGGCATGTCTAACCTCGGCGGCGACGATGGTATTCTGGTATTCTGGTATTCTGGAATTCAGGTATTCTGGTATTCTGGTATTCTGGTATTCTGGTATTCTGGTATTCTGGTGTTCTGGTATTCTGGTATTCTGGTATTCTGGTATTCAGGTATTCTGGTATTCTGGTATTCTGGTATTCAGGTATTCTGGTATTCTGGTATTCTGGTATCCTGGTTTTAAATTTGAGTAAACTCGGTATAACTTCTGTTCTGTAGTGAAATTTATTTTGATATTTACTTGGATAATTCTACTAGTAGTTCATCTTTCTTTAATTTAAATATCCATCCTACTGTGGTATCTGCGACTTCTAGTCCATAAGCACCATCTGTGTCTGACAAACTCATTTCTATGGCTTGGAATATTTTGTGTCTCCCTCTAAATATTTTACTATCTCTCTCTTATCCTTTTGGGTTGTCTGGAGTAAATTTACCTTTTAAAATCTGTTTCGGGTGTTAAATTATGTTACACTCTTTCTATTTGTCTACCTCTCGTTTGTAAATGACACTTTTTGGGTTATCCGGAATGAACTAATGTCTTAATATCTGCTCGGGCGCCAAATTATGTAACGGGAACTGCTCGGGCGCCAAATTATGTAACGGCCTTTCTATATCTGCTCGGGCGCCAAATTATGTAACGGAAACTGCTCGGGCGCCAAATTATGTAACGGTGTTTTGCTCTGGGTAGCTGGAGTCGGAGATTAGTTCAGGATCCAGATTAGTTTAATAAGACAACCCAATCAAAATTAACCATTTTATTATCTTCAACAGGTAAAATATGCAGGTTTACATAATATACAATAGTTACAGGTTATCGGTTTTCAGGTCCGTATCTTTTACGGTTATTGGTAATCAGGTGATATTTAAATCGTATGAATGAGAGAGACGACGAGAGTGTAATGCAGTGATGCGGCGAGTAGGGGTTTTGACGGCGGAAACGGCGGCGGGCTAATAACTATCAACTCGAGCAAGCTATCGGCTCAACTCGCCGGGTCACTCCTCTGTTAATTTATATTTGCTCCGTGTCGGTTTCGTCGGGACATCACTGGACTAAATAACATTTGGCACAAGTTCTGTCCCCGGCTCAGCGCGCCGTAAGACTTCTCTAGGTCAAGATATATTCGGTCCGGAGAGTCACGTCACTTGGTGCATAAATCCGCAAATTGTCTTCGGCTCAGCGCGCCGTCGGCAGTCTACGGAGAGATGTACCCAGTGCTCTTCTCGATCCGCGGCTGGGCTTTTATACACGAAACTATCCCTCCTTTTTGAGACGGTCGGAGTCGGGCGGTGTGCAAATTTAGTATATCGAGTATGAATCGCCGTCGTGTGGCAAATGTGCACACGGCACTACACTGAAACTTCTTAGTAAGGAGGTATGACTTTAGGATGCTTCATTACACTCCCCTCGTTCGTCGGGTGAAAAAAAAATTGACATCAGGAACAATTTTTAAACAATTTAAAACAACTCTAACATTTTTATCTAACTAACGAAAACATGGTAACAAATTTTCGTAGTCCGGAATGAACTAATGTCTTAATATCTGCTCGGGCGCCAAATTATGTAACGGTGTTTTGCTCTGGGTAGCTGGAGTCGGAGATTAGTTCAGGATCCAGATTAGTTTAATAAGACAACCCAATCAAAATTAACAAATTTATTATCTTTCAACAGGTAAAATATGCAGGTTTACATGATATACAATAGTTACAGGTTATCGGTTTTCAGGTCCGTATCTTTTACGGTTATTGGTAATCAGGTGATATTTAAATCGTATGAATGAGAGAGACGACGAGAGTGTAATGCAGTGATGCGGCGAGTAGGGGTTTTGACGGCGGAAACGGCGGCGGGCTAATAACTATCAACTCGAGCAAGCTATCGGCTCAACTCGCCGGGTCACTCCTCTGTTAATTTATATTTGCTCCGTGTCGGTTTCGTCGGGACATCACTGGACTAAATAACACTTGGCACAAGTTCTGTCCCCGGCTCAGCGCGCCGTAAGACTTCTCTAGGTCAAGATATATTCGGTCCGGAGAGTCACGCTACTTGGTGCATAAATCAGTAAATTGTCTTCGGCTCAGCGCGCCGTCGGCAGTCTACAGAGAGATGTACCCAGTGCTCTTCTCGATCCGCGGCTGGGCTTTTATACACGAAACTATCCCTCCTTTTTGAGACGGTCGGTGTCGGGCGGTGTGCAAATTTAGTATATCGAGTATGAATCGCCGTCGTGTGGCAAATGTGCACACGGCACTACACTGAAACTTCTTAGTAATGAGGTATGACTTTAGGATGCTTCATTACAACTCGAGCTCGGTGCGGTTACGGTAAGCTCGGGCGCCACCTTTACAATTTTTCTCGTGGTGTAAAGGACCCACGCTAGCCTCTTAACACAGCCTGTTTCGGTAGGGCTGGGATAGCGTCAGAGGAGACACGGTATGTCCAGGGGTCTAGGGATGTCAGACTTCACACACACACAGTAAAAAAAAGGCACAGTTTAAATAATATGCATATTTATTATAATAAAAATCCTAATATCTACAATTATACCTAACCTATAACTACTATGGTTAACGGTGACGGTGGCGAAGCAAGAGGGCGGTTACAAGCAGGATACGAGCTTAGAGAAACGGAACGGTAAGTCGGAGTAACTACTATCGGTATAAAAGCGGACAGAGCAGATACCAGGCGGAGGAAAGCAAAAGCACAATAAACAACAATAAACAAATACTCGGGCAACTTGGCTAAGGCGCAGAGCCTAAGGTTAGCACACACTTCCGGTCACGGTTCCTTGTCGGTGTAATCACCCCAAAGGAGAGATTAAACCAACGAGGTTCACGGGCGCTACTTTGCGCTGGTGGATGTCCTTGTGACTTTCCAGTCGACGCACCCAGACCAGAAAGCCCCAAGCTTCCCAAGTGCTCGCTTGTCCTCCAGGCGACGCAACCAGACCAGAGGGCAAACACGAGACCTGTTACCAGCGGAAAGTTTCCCAACTTGCACACTGGCTCACTCCGGTAGGCGGTATTTGGTCGGGGATGATACTTCGGTGTGCTAGAAGGCTTTGTGACTTTCCAGTCGACGCACCCAGACCAGAAAGCCCCAAGCTTCCCAAGTGCTCGCTTGTCCTCCAGACGACGCAACCAGGCCAGAGGGCAAACACGAGACTTGTTGCCAACCAATGTATCTTCCCAGACACACGGCGGAGCAAACCGGGATTAGTACACGGATGGCACTTAGTCCCAGCCAAGCTGCTTATTTACGGTCGGTTTTACTTACTTTCTCTCTCCTATGAGACGGCGGTTTCCAATTAGCCTGGTAACGGTCCAAATAAATGGACCCGGGCTAATAATTATTTGGCTGGCTGGGCCAAGCATTCGTTAACGGTGAAGCCAATAGTGTCAGTGATGGAGACAGTGCTCCATCTAGCGGCGTGTATGTCTACTTGCTAAATGAAGGTATATTACTTATTTGTGCTCTGTGTGGACAGTATAAAATATTAATATTTAAAATACAAAAATAGACGGTGGGTTTGGGTGTAATTTCCACACTAGAAATTACGCCCAATACCTGTATTAGAAAATACCCATATCCTAAATAGAGAAATAGACGGCGGTGTCGGGTGCAATTTCTACAATATAAAAATGCTTCATTACATCCCCCTCTTACTTCGCTGAAAAAAAATAATAAAAATGAAATGGTTATTATTTTTTTTCCGTGTCTTCCTTGGTTGCTAAAAAGAAAGAAACTGAAAACAAGGAGCTAATAAAACAAAACAAGAAAATCATTCCTTAGAAAAAATAACGGTCCCTATCGGAATTAAGGCGCTTACCCCGCAATGGTTACTTAAACTTTATTAGGGGGTAAGTACGTCTTTTACAATCTTAAAAACTAAACTGGAGAAAGAAAGCAATATAATACTACAGTAATGTTACAAAAAGAAACATAATGAATCCGGTAGGTCATCTGTTTTCCCAGATGTACCTCCTTTCTTAAAATAAACCAGGTACGCTGAAAAGAAAAGCAAAATCCTGGGTACGGTGCATCCCGGTGAACAGCGGTGGGCGTCTTTTGAACCCCATTAGAGTAACAGGTCACATGGTATCCCCCGGGACATGGTGTCGATTTGACGGGCTGGAGGGAACATGTAACACTACACTCCCTGGGTTTTAGCGGTAACGGTCGGTGGACGAGGTGGAGAGCTCATCCTCGTCAGTCGGGTTGGTGTGGAAGCCGGACGGTTAAGTGTACGTAGCACGGGTGGTCTGCCCTGGGATGGGCGGCGGCGGATGCGGGGCGGACTGGTGGTACCAGTGTTCCTTGAGGTGGTTCCCCGGGTTCTCTCCTCGGTACTGTCGGTAGGCGGGATGGCGGCATCTCTCCTTTGTAAACGGACTTTTCGACGGCGGAGATTATAATACCGGCCTTGTGTGGCGCAGGCTTGTGCTAACTTGTTACGGACCAGTTCAAACACTTCTTGTAATTTCTCCAGGCGGTCGGTATGTGTTGGCGGTATATCGTTCTCCCCGGACAGTTCGGCGGTATTCCCAGTCTCGGTTTGAAAAACTGTTTTCGGCAAGGACATCTCACGGCCAAAGTTCAGAAACGCTGGCGAGAATCCTGTCGACTCGTGTTTCGAGCTGTTGATAGCCAGTTGGAAATCGTTCAATTGCTGATCCCATTTTCGGTGGTCCAGCTCACAGTACTGGGCTATCATGGTTTTGATGGTACGGTTGGCTCGTTCGACTGGGTTTGCTTGGGGGGTGTACGGTGGTGTCAGACGGTGCTGGATTCCAAACTCTTCCAGTAAGGATCGGAATACTCGACTGTCATATCGGTAATGACAGTACGGGGGCAACCAAAGCGGGTAATGACTTCATCGTAAAGTGCCTGACTAACGGTACGGGTGGTAGCACTTCGTAGGGGGCGGCACTGAATCCATTTGGTAAAGCGATCTTGAAAAACTACGAGGTAGTTATTCCCTTTACTAGATCGGGGCAGCGGTCCTACTAGGTCGGTGCTGACGGTTTCCCACGGTTGTTGACTGACGGACGGTTGCATGGTTCCTGGTGTCTGCTGCTGGGAGACTTTGTATCGCTGGCATTGCATGCAGCTACGTACATATCTGGCGATGTCACGGAACATCCCTGGCCAATAGTACTTCTGAGCTATTCGGGCAATGGTTTTAGCGATCCCCATGTGTCCGGCGGACGGAGCATCATGGTTCTCCTGTAGGACGGTGCGGCGGAGCGTTGTAGGAACACATAGTTTCCATGGATCAGACATATCTGATTCACGTAGATCACTGGAATCCCAGAAGTGGCGGTACAGCCGGTTATTACGTACACAGTAATCCGGAAATGTTTCTGGGTTCCGTTCGACTTCAGTTTTCTTCCGTTGATACCATGAACAGTTTGGTGCCTCATCCAGGGCACATAGTTCGTTGGTTTCAGACTCAGGAAGAGGTCGGTCTAGCGGTTGGCGGGACAGTGCATCGGCTACCCGGTTTAGGGCTCCCTTACGGTACTTAATTTCGAAGTCGTATTGCTGTAGGAATACGCTCCATCTAGCTAAACGGCCGGTCGGACTCTTGATAGAGTGTAACCATCGCAGAGATTGGTGATCGGTCAGTACGGTGAAGCGGTATCCTTCCAGATACGGTCTCATCTTCTCTATTCCCCAGACAATGGCCAAGCATTCTCGTTCCGTTACGGAGTAGTTTTTCTCGGCTGAGGACAGTGTGCGGCTGGCGTAAGCTATTACCCTGTCATGACCCTCAATTTCCTGGGTCAGAGCTACGCCAAGGCCTTGGTCGGATGCATCGGTCTGGAGAGTAAACGGTTTCTCGAAGTCAGGACATGTCAGTACGGGGGCTTCGGTGAGACAAGTCTTTAATTTCTTGAAAGCCTGTTCTTGCTCGTCGGTCCACTTGAAACGGTGGTTTTTCTTTAATAATCGGGTCAGCGGCGTCACAATTTCGGAGAAGGTTGGTACAAAGCGTCGGTACCAGGAGGCAACACCAAGGAATCGGCGGACGTCTCGGACGTTCCGGGGAGTGGGGAATTTCTCAATTGCCTCCACTTTGTCCGGGTCGGTCTGTATTCCTTCTGAGGTTACTACATGACCTAAGTACTTTAGTGACTTCCTACAGAACTGACACTTCTCGGGATTAAGTTGCAAGTTTGCAATCCTTAACCGTCGGAAAACTTCTCGTAGATTCTGCAGATGGCCCTCGAAGGTTTCACCTAGAACAATAATATCGTCGAGGTAGGCGAATGCATAGGGTTCCATGTCGGGCCCGATTATGCGGTCCAGTAAACGTTGGAAGGTGGCAGGAGCGGAGTGAAGTCCGAACGGCATCACCCGGAAATGGAACAGACCCCTTCCCGGTACGGTAAACGCGGTAATCGGCTTGCTTTCTTCAGACAGCGGTATCTGCCAGTATCCTTGTTTCAGATCGATACTTGAGATGTACCGAGCCTTGCGGAGTTTGTCTAGGATGGCGTTGATGTACGGCAACGGATAAGCATCCTTCTCGGTGACTTCATTCACCTTCCGGAAATCTATGCAAAACCTGGGTTTCCCATCCTTTTTACGGACGATAACTACTGGTGAACTCCACGGACTATTAGACGGTTCTACAATGCCGTTGGCCAGCATTTCGTCTACTTCCTTGTTGATGACTTCCTGCATCCTTGGGTTCTGCGGACGGTATCGTTGCTTAATCGGCTCCAGTTGTGAGAGCCGGATATGGTGTTGAGTTAGTTTCGTGGTTCCAGATATGTCCTGAAAACTGGGCAGTTCGGTATCTAAGAACTCTTGGAGTTTTGTCTCCTCCCTCTGTGATAGAGCGAGGGCTATCCCTCCCAACGGACTGTTCGGAAGTGAAGATGAAACGGGGCGGTTATTCAGGTAAACGGTTGTCGTAGGTAGGTGGATCGTAAACTCCTGTGTACGTAGGATATCCATTCCTAGTACAATGTCTGATGACAAATTCGGAAAATAGGACAATCGTTCACAAAATGGAGTTTCGGCTATTACAAACTCTAAGTCGTAGGACTCGTCGATTGTTACCAATTTTCCATCGGCTAGCTGGGCAGACGGGGCGGTTATGCGGACGGACGGTATTTTTAGTTGGTGGCACAACTCCTTCACACGGTTTCCTACGTAGGATCGGACGGCTCCAGTGTCGAATAATGCGGAAAAGATGTGGCCATACATAGTCACCTGGATGTGCGGTCGGTCATCTTTGGGGACGGTTTCTGGCGAGGTGGCAGTATTACGGAGCTGCACCGGCCTCGGAACGGTACAACTCCTGACTAGTTTCCCGACCTGGGACATGAGCAATCTCTGGTCATGGTGCCAGGTCGTCCACAACGGGAACAAAATAACTTCGGTGGGAAACGGCATTGGCTGCGGAAATGTCCGGTTCTTCCACATCTCCAACAGATAGTGCCTCCGTTTATGGGAGCAGTGCCAGCGGAGGTTGATGGCCTGTCTACGCGGTTTGTCTCTCGGTTCACAGGTGGAGCTGGGTCCCTTGACCTTCTTGTATTCTGGTGGTTATTTCCGGTCATATGATGCTCCAATTGCGGTGGTGGCGACTGTGGATTTTCCGGTTTTGGCGGTGACGGTTTAGGATGTGCTGCTGGTGGTGTGACGGTCAAGCGTGGCGGTGCGTCATTAGGACGGTAGACTTGTTGTACTTCCTGACGCAATGCCTCAAATTCTTTGACTGCGGCGATCAAAGCGGCTACATTGGTTAGTCCGGACCTCGGGATGTACTGCCTATAATCGGGAAGTAAGTTTCGGTAAAGCCACCGGAGTTCCTGCTGCGGAGTAAGATCTCCATGTCGGCGGATGAGTGTTTGGAGATCGGTCAGATATGTACCTGCAGGTTCATCTGGTCGCTGTAGGCGGCGGCTGATTTGCGCTTCTATCTCCTCCTGATAGTTCACAGGGAAGTAAAAGATGCGGAATTCGGTGGTAAAATCTTCCCAGGTTCTCCAGTGCGAGCGGTTGTTTCGGTACCAAAGTAAGGCGGGTCCCTGTAATAATTCTGCTAGTACAGGTAACAGTTGTGCCGGATGAATTTCAGTATATGAGCACACTTCCTCTATTCTTTCCAGAAAGGCAGCGGGGTCTCCTTTCCCGTTGAACTGGATACCCCATTTACGGATGTTCAGCGGTTCTAATGTCCTGTTCACTGTTTGAGCGGATGAAGACGGTACAGTAGTCGGTATGGTTAGAGTTAGTGGCGGTGGTGCTGGTAGCAGAAAGACCGGTCTGGTGACTTGTGGCAATGGCGAGGTACAGCCGTCTTTGATGAATTTTACTAGGCGGCGCTTCTTGTCATCCACAGTGCCTGAAAGGTCTAGACGGAATTTCCCTAATTCGACGTCCAGCTGTTCTTTTCTCAGCTTATATATCCAGCTGAGGCGGTTTTCTATTCCTTCGGTGGTTGCGGTATCCTCGGTCGGTTCTATGTTCACGTCTTTTTGATCTTCTTCGGTGGACATCTTTCGTGGTTTCTTCTACCACGGGGTGGTAGTAAACGGTAACGGTCGGTAAGAAGTAACAGGTAACAATGGGCGGTCTGAGCGGTGTCTCAGAGAGATCCTATCGTAACGGTAGCTCACTATGAAGTGTGCGGAACGGTAACAATAGCCAAAGGCTGTCAGTGAACAGTCTGAGCGGTATCCCAGAGAGGTCTGTTCGCTACGGTGGCCCAGGACCAAGTGTCGGGAACGGTGACAGTAGCCAAAGGCTGACAATGAACAGTCTGAGCGGTATCCCAGAGAGATCTGTTCACTACAGTGGCCCAGGACCAAATCCTCCCTGCTAACTCCTAAACGGCTTGATATATCGAGTCGAGAGTAGTTCCGTTGGATTCTGCGCACTCGATTTACTATTCCAGGAGGGGTCACAAGCTATATCTCCCCTGTCACCGGAGTTTCTAGAACTCCGGGCAAAATCCGGTGAGGGTCGATTTAGACGGTGTCTGGTGGTGCGGACAACTGATTCCTATCGGTTTTAACTGGTTTCGGCTTTCCCCTTCTACAGGGTACACTTTTTTTCGGAACGGATGGTCGGATCGTGACGAAACCCGCGGCAATCGATTCAGCGTCCTTGAGTTACTGCTAAATGAGGGGTCACTTGCCTAGTAACTCCAGTCTCCGGAGTGGTCAGGTATTCCGGACAGAATCCGGGCGGTCGGTAAAAGTCGGTGCAGAAGGTGTGTCGGGGTGCTGTTTATCACCTAGTATGGGCCCTACTCAATTCAGACCCGTAACTTGGCTGTAGCACACTTTTCCGCGGAACGGACGGTCGGATCCGGTTGCAAACGTCACCAATCGATTCCTTGGGTTTGATTACCCTGAACACGATACCCCACACGATAGTTTGTGTGTTCGGGTACCTTCGGCGGACTTCGGAAGTGTTCGGTCGGAGTTCGGGTTTTTGCTAAAAGTGCAGCCTCCTCGTGTGTCAACTCCACAGAAACTGCCTCTGGTTCGAAAAAATTCCCAAAGGGGTTATTAAATGGTTAATAACGCCCTCGGGAGCGGTCGGAGCGGTTCGACAGTAGTCGGAATCGGTTCCTCGTGCTCGGTTTAGTCGAAAATGACACCTCACACGCCTATGAGTGTCTATTCGGAGAATTCGGTTGCTTTCGGTGACTGCCGAATGTGAAGTCTAAACTACTATCCCTATTTACGGTCCCTGCTCGGGCGCCAAAGTATGTGACGTTTTCTTCACTCGTCGGGTGAGTGAGAGGACGTCACTTTGACACTCGAGCTCGGTGCGGTTACGGTAAGCTCGGGCGCCACCTTTACAATTTTTCTCGTGGTGTAAAGGACCCACGCTAGCCTCTTAACACAGCCTGTTTCGGTAGGGCTGGGATAGCGTCAGAGGAGACACGGTATGTCCAGGGGTCTAGGGATGTCAGACTTCACACACACACAGTAAAAAAAAGGCACAGTTTAAATAATATGCATATTTATTATAATAAAAATCCTAATATCTACAATTATACCTAACCTATAACTACTATGGTTAACGGTGACGGTGGCGAAGCAAGAGGGCGGTTACAAGCAGGATACGAGCTTAGAGAAACGGAACGGTAAGTCGGAGTAACTACTATCGGTATAAAAGCGGACAGAGCAGATACCAGGCGGAGGAAAGCAAAAGCACAATAAACAACAATAAACAAATACTCGGGCAACTTGGCTAAGGCGCAGAGCCTAAGGTTAGCACACACTTCCGGTCACGGTTCCTTGTCGGTGTAATCACCCCAAAGGAGAGATTAAACCAACGAGGTTCACGGGCGCTACTTTGCGCTGGTGGATGTCCTTGTGACTTTCCAGTCGACGCACCCAGACCAGAAAGCCCCAAGCTTCCCAAGTGCTCGCTTGTCCTCCAGGCGACGCAACCAGACCAGAGGGCAAACACGAGACCTGTTACCAGCGGAAAGTTTCCCAACTTGCACACTGGCTCACTCCGGTAGGCGGTATTTGGTCGGGGATGATACTTCGGTGTGCTAGAAGGCTTTGTGACTTTCCAGTCGACGCACCCAGACCAGAAAGCCCCAAGCTTCCCAAGTGCTCGCTTGTCCTCCAGACGGCGCAACCAGGCCAGAGGGCAAACACGAGACTTGTTGCCAACCAATGTATCTTCCCAGACACACGGCGGAGCAAACCGGGATTAGTACACGGATGGCACTTAGTCCCAGCCAAGCTGCTTATTTACGGTCGGTTTTACTTACTTTCTCTCTCCTATGAGACGGCGGTTTCCAATTAGCCTGGTAACGGTCCAAATAAATGGACCCGGGCTAATAATTATTTGGCTGGCTGGGCCAAGCATTCGTTAACGGTGAAGCCAATAGTGTCAGTGATGGAGACAGTGCTCCATCTAGCGGCGTGTATGTCTACTTGCTAAATGAAGGTATATTACTTATTTGTGCTCTGTGTGGACAGTATAAAATATTAATATTTAAAATACAAAAATAGACGGTGGGTTTGGGTGTAATTTCCACACTAGAAATTACGCCCAATACCTGTATTAGAAAATACCCATATCCTAAATAGAGAAATAGACGGCGGTGTCGGGTGCAATTTCTACAATATAAAAATGCTTCATTACACAACATTTTCCCCAAGTTTCAGAACTATCGACTGAAACACATTTTTACTATAAAAAACTGCGGGGTCCTTTATACATTTCAGCAGGCGACTTAAGCCGGCATATATCAAAAATTGATGCAATTTATCTGGAGATAGCTCGGAATCTATGTCGCCTTTATAGCTTGATACTAATGTATTGATCATTGCAGTGCACTGATTATTAGCTTGTTTTGCATCGTCATACTCTGTTTCCAAATTTTCTTTATTTTCAGATTCTTTTTCTATTTGTTCATCATTGTCAGATTCACTAGAATCGTTTCCTAATGGTTCTTCCTTTTCGCAGTCCTCATCACTGGTTTCAAAATAAACATTTCCCCAGTTGTTTTCTCGGGTTTTCTAGATTGTTTGTCTCAGGTTCTTGAATTTTCGCATCATCATTATCGGTAGATTTATTTTCATTAATGTGAAATATACCGAAATGCTGATTCGTCATCTGGCACGTGCCGACTGCCGAAACTTAAATAGTAACGTCTGAGGAATTGCCAAATTGGTCTGTTAATTGATTGCACCTTTTTTTAATACACTGACAAAAATATGTTCGGGAAATCAATGAATTAAAGTTCATTGAGAATTTATGAATCTGTTTATTGATATAATGTATATGTTCATTAAGACAATGTACACATTTATTGTTACTATGTAAACGTACATTATATTAATAAACGGATTCATCACTTTTCAGTCGATGAACCGATTCATTAATATTACGAACATATTTTTTTCAGTGTGATGCACTGAATAAATATTAAAAAAATGAATATTCAAGAATATTCAAACACGATAAACACAAACAATAAATTCCTATAGACTTCTACATTGAAATATGAAAAAAATTGAAATCGTAAGGAAGAACTATAAAATGATTTCAAATTCAAATGATATAAAATGTAAATAAACGACAAATGTTCGTGAACACATATTCGCATGAACCATTCTTATTTTGTTATTTTTGTTGCAATTGAGATCTAATGAGGATGATATGGAAAAGGGAAGAAATGTATTTCATGATAGTTGTAATTATCATTATTGCTATCGGAAAAGAGAAAATAAATAACGGCATAACAAAGAAATAAAATTTTTACATTGCCTTTTTACCTCAATAAATCGGGAAATCGGGGCCAATGGAAAAGTGGGGCCCTAGGCGCGCGCCTAGTGCGCCTAGGCCTAAACGCGCCTCTGAGAGTTCTACTATCATACTTTAACAGAATTAAAACGGTTTTATTAATTTTAAGGATAAATAGATGGTTTTAGAATAATTGCATTTTTTTGGGTTGTTTTTTTAAAATAATTTTGCCAATTTTGATTTCGTCTGGTTTCCAGAAAGTCGTAGGACAATTTTTTTTGTAAATTCGTAAAAAATTGTCAGTAATCGATTCCCGTATGTCATTTCTGTAAACTTATTTTAAAAAAACATAACCTAAAAAAATTCAATTATTTTATAGCCATTTATTTACCCTTAATATTAAGAAAACCATTATAATTATTTTACTGTATGATAGGATAATTCTTTATAAAGAAAATAAGCCCAAGATCGTTACTGTAGAACCGTCCGTTGAGCAAGAAAGACTAGCCGATTTTCGAGAACGTCTTTTCTTAGAAAAATCGATATATCTCGAATAATAAAAGATATTTTTAATTTTTTCAAAAACTAACTTTTTCGGCTTGCCGTGAGCTATTCTCACGGTTGGCAGTAAATATTTAAACGTAAATTTGAAAAAGATACAGTGAAAACAAGAAAAGCCGATTTTTCACGGTTTATTCGATATATCTCGAAAAGATATTTAAAAAAATAGCAATCGAAAGATTTTTTAGGTTGAATTCGCCACTTCAGATCGAGTCCATCGAAACACAAATCTTTCTTAGAATCTCTTCTTCTATTCAACCATATTTTTTGTTTCCGGGTATTAATTTTGGTAAATTTAACATTAAACCATGTTAGGTTGATTGGGCTTTGCTTTAATGTGATAAGAGGTATGTCAGGTTCATTGCCGTAAGGATAATTGGACACGAGTAATTTCACTAAATTCGCTACTGCGCGCTCACGTCAACAGAAACGTGTGGCGATACTAGTATTTGGTCTACTCCGTAGACTGAAAACAAGCCGTTATTGAAACGTTCTAAGAGAAGTTACCATATTTCAACAGATTTGGATGAATCAACTACTCGTTATGAAGTCATCTAGAAGTAGTACAATCCACAGGTTTATAAGAACCTTCCGGATATACATATCTGACAGAGAAGATGAGGAAATCAAGTAGTTGTGATAACAAATGATATCGATATGTGAATAGTGTTCCAAGCAGAAGCCAAATCCATACAAGTCTGTGCAGAAATGGCAAGCAAGATTGTTAAGATAATTCGCATCACCGAGAACCAAGCAGCGCCTTAAACTTTAAAAGTAGTAAAGGGTAAAGGAACTAGATGTCCAAAGGAGGATTCTAAGATAAATATGTTTGTGATGACATTCTTGCCTCAGCTTAATATTAACATTGAAACATATTCTTTATAGGATTTTACAAACAGTGGAAAGAAAAGCTATCTATGAGAACTAAAGGAAAAAACTAGATAGCTTTTCTTTCCACTGTTTGCAAAATCCTATAAAGAATATGTTTCATTACTATAAGCAAACAAATAATAAATAATTCACTTTTAATATTAACATATTAGAACACAGAAGATTGGAGACGTTCTGCATAATAATGGTTACTTCAGTATCCCGACCTTACTATCATGATAATATAATTTGGTGTAAATGATAGAAGAAACCTGTATGTATTCTATGTACATATCATTTTATTATACAAATTTTGGACAAAATGAGACATTGACTTGAATTTTAGAACTGCTCATATAATTCAAAATAATGTGAAATTTATTGAAGGCTTACCTTTATAATTTAGGATTTCAATCAATCAATTGCAACCTATTAGTACTATTTCTACAATATCAGATATGTTGTGTCTTCATACTACCTTACTGTACGTAAATAAAAGTTTGTTTTGAACTATTAAAAAAATATGCTAAGGAATATCACATATTTGAATTTTATTCGTTTAAACAAAATGTCCACGCCATACTAATATGCTTTTTACTAATTTAAATGTTAATGTTATCTGGTATGTATAATTTCGTAAATAACAGTAATAATCAGCAAGTTCCTGTACATTCTAATGATATGTATATTTTAATGGTTATAAAATGGTCAATTATTTAAATTTAAAAAAGTAAATATCATTTTCATGTATAGAATAAATGTCGTGGTAAATTTTACTATATAAAGTGAATCAATCATAAGGAGTGAGACAATTATTTTCAGATACACAAATGAAACAAATCAGTGAAGTGCGAGCCGGACTCGCTCTGCATTTCAAGAAAAAAATTTAACCCCTTGATCTCACCCCTGGTTGAAGTTTGAAGAGTTCTGGACTCTTTATTCTTTATTTTCTAATCATTATTTAAATTTAAGTCAAGTTTCCACATTTTCTAAAAATTTGTAACCCAATAGTTTTGGAAATAAAAGAGGAAACATAGTAAATTATGATGGATTTTTTTTATGGTGGGTACATAGATCCAACGACAATAAAAACGAACATTTTTAACGAGAAGCAAACCGAGAAAGAAAACTGGTGTGAATCTGGAAGGAAATCCGAGGAATTCTCAAGGACACTTCAAGTAAATTCGGGAAAATTTGAAGAAAATCCGAGGAAATCTGGTGTAAATATTTGGGGCGGTTGGCTGTTCAATTTTTACAGAACATATAAAAAACTTTTTCTTTTAAATATTGGTATCTAGAGAGACGAGAGACGATGCTACACTTGCCTGGATTACTTTTTTTAATTCCACATTTTGGCCCACAAAAAGAAGTCAGGAAATATTTTTGGAATATCCAACTGTCTGCAGAACACTAATCTCTGGCTACGTGTGTTTCATGTTTCTAACTATAATAGTTTTGGAAATAAACCACTGCACTGTGACTGACAGACAGATGGACGAGTCATCCCGTTCTTATGGGGGAAAAAAACTTAATTTTCTACTTGTGCCCGCCTGACATTGGGCGTAGCTTGATTTCATTGAAATCAAATGTAACGCAAAAATTAGACAATAGAATTTTTGAAAAAAAAAAAATTGAACCATTTTCAAAAGAGAGGTTACTAAATATTGTGAACCCTAAGTCGGTTGATTCGCCGTTTGTTCATTTATGCACCTACTTCAATATCAATATTAGATACTAAGATTCATTTCACTGGGCGGCGGCGGCGCATTGTTAAAATAATGATCAACTTGACAATCAGCCATAAATAACTAGAATCATAAGTTTGCATAGATGTAGAAAATAAAGGAATTATAATTTTTTCTTATGTGCAAAAAGGAATCCATTTTACTTCTTTCTTTTTCTTGGATATTTTTCCACTTGTGTATCAGAAAAAACGATACATTTCAATTGACGCAATGACACAAGACACTAAATTAATAGGAAAAGTCAGATTTGTAAGATTTGACAGATATTTGGTAGATAGGCATAAATACTTTAGGATACATTTCAAATTTTAAAATTTTCAAATTTAATTTCTTTGATGAGGAATACATAAAATTCAAAAAACCTTATATTGTTGGATAGAGAATTAAAAACCCTTTCAAATGCGCTATCGCACGCACCTTTGTCCCATTTAAAAATAAATGTCATTCCAAGGGGGTTGAAGGGAGGTATAAAATTATACTCAAAATATGTCGTTTTAGAATTAAAAATTGACATCTTTTAGGATTTTACTCATAGATTGTAAATTCCGTAAATAATAAATGTATCCATTACTTATGATCCTCACTGTATAAAATAGTTTACAAAGTTTACAGAGTGATTCTTTGAAGTTTGTTAAAAATGTGTATGAAATCGCGCTTTATAAGTCAGGTCAAACAAGTATAGTCTCTGTAATATTATACGAATATTATTATTATACTTTGCAAATGCAAAACGATGAGTATATTGCATTTGATCGGCACATTTCTAAAACCGGTATTATTGCTCGTAGAGGAAAAAATATCATTGTGTTAGTGATTGAATTCTGAACAGCTTTCAATTGTGACGTTTTATTCACACTCTCGAGTAGTGAATCGTCACTTTGACACTCGAGCCTTCAGTCGGCGGTGACGGTAAGCTCGGGCGCCACCTTTACAATTGTTTTTCGTGAGGTAAAGGACTCACACTAGCCTCTTAACACAGCCTGTTTCGGTAGGGCTGGGATAGCGTCAGAGGAGACACGGTATGTCCAGGGGTCTAGGGATATCAGACTTCACACACACACAGTAAAAGGCACAGTTTAAATAATGTACATATTTATTATAACCCAAAATCCTACTATGTACATAATTATTATAACCCAAAATCCTACTATCTACAAGTCTACTCTACTACCCTAACGTATATTGCATAAAAACAAACAAAACAATATTTAGACGGCGTAAGCGAGGGGGGAAGGTTACTACGGTTAAATTATTACAACAATCACAGTTATTGTCATCGGCGGTGATTACCAAGCAGGGAGGAAGCAATTAACACATCTATATGCAATACAGTACAATATCTATGCAACTTGGCTAGTGCGTAGCGGAAAAGAAAGATACAAGATTTAGAATGCACACGTAGATAAATTACCCACTCCTGCTCACTGTTCTCTGTCAGCCAATTTATACCTAGGCATAAATTGCCCTCTAGGATTTACTCACTCCAGTACGGGGGATATTTTGGGTAGCCGAGAGCTTATGTGACAAACCGGCTGAAGGGACTAGGCTAGCAAGTCACCCTATCTACCCAAAACACCTCAGAACCAGGCGTGCGTACTCAACAGTGAGTTAGAAAGATAATATTCAGGTGGTTAACCAGCTGAAGGGACTAGGCCAGTGAACCACTCAAGATATCCCCTTCGACGGTCTACAAACAGAAACACTCCGGCTCACGGTTCCCTCTTGGTTAATCCACCCGCAGAGACAGACCAACCTCCAGGGTTTACGGACACGAGAGTGGAGGAGATGCGGGGTATCAGCGGGCCCGTGTGGTCAACCAGCTGAAGGGACTAGGCCAGCAAACCACACCCGACCTCCACCCTGCGTACATACGCTCCGGGCAGCAAGGATAGATAATATCCGAGATATCCAAAGGCCGTTGGTATCTGACCAGCTGAACGGACTAGGCCAGCCAGAAACCTCAGAACTTTTTCTGTCCTGGATATTCCTATACTTACTCGAGCGTCCGCGGCGTACCAGACACACAACTGGAAAAGAAAGTATGATTAGCATGTCTGTGCTTAACACTGGCCAAGTTGTTTTACCAACGTTCCTAATGCCCTTCTTGATTTAGGATTTCCTGCTCCTGAGTCCCTTGCTATATCGTTGGCTCGGTTGAGTTTTCGATACAGATGGAACATAATTAATTGGTGTTGGAGAACTAGCGCCATCTAGCGGAGCTCTCTCCAACCGGATAATGCTTAAATTCAAACAACTATTTGCTTTCTGTACTTAGAAATAGTATATAATACATATGCGGTTTTATAAAATAAAATATGCTTCGTTACACAATATGTCCGTCCGTCTGTCTGTATGTCGGTTTATCTAACTGTCACGTTTCTTGTAGGCATGATAATTTAAGAATGAAAAGTCCGATTGTATTAAAATTAGGACAGTAATTTAGTGTTAGCTAGAGTTCAAACAAAATCGATTAATAAATAAAAAAGTTATTAATTTTTTAAATTAAAAGAAATATATATTTTTAATGTTTTATAATTAAACAAAAAATATCTAAAATAATATTATTTACAAAAATACTGCAAAGAGTATCCTATAGAATATACAACAATTATATAAAAAGTGCAGTAAATCGGCGAAGTTAGCTTGTACAGTATTTATATGGTGCCTTGTGGAATTCAGAAGATTGAAGAAGTCGATAAAATCTTTGACTAAGTTATTAACAAATACATTTTTAATAATTCATTATTTTGTATCTTTTCCTTACAAATTTAGATAGTAACTTCAATCCGATATTTTTTATCTTTGTTTTTCCTTTCGAAATATTGTATACTTGCCTATTATATTGATCTACATTGTTGTTATTGAATTACAGTCAGGGTCAACGAAGCCTTACAGAGTGTAAAATAATTAACTTCCGATGAATCTGTTAGGAACATCCCTCTACTGTTGCAGTAATTCAAAACATTTATTTACTAACATAATTTGTATCAAGTTCAAGGGTTTTTTTATAATTTACAGCAAAGCCTTTAAAAAGTTGATACAGAAAGATTTAAATATCAGTAGTAGTATTGGAAATTCCAATTGGCTAACGACCGAGCTTATGTGCATTAAGAAATTAAATTAATAATATTAGTCACTACGTAGCTATATAAGGGATTCGTAAATTGATTGTGTAGGGAATATTCTTTTAGATGGGATGTTGGGATTGGTTTGGTGAATTAAAGGATTTATAATTTCGATGTTAAGTGAATTATTGGCAAATTTTTGTGATAGTCCTTTGAATCGGGAGAGGATAGGTTCAATACGGATTTTTTGATAAAGAAAGTTGTTAGAGGGATTATGCAAGGGGTTGTTGGGGTGTCTAATCTTCGTAATTTTCCTCAGACTGCTTCTCTCTCCTACTTCGATGTTGTTTAAGGTGGCCATTCCCTAGAAAGATACATCCGATAGGGAAATATTTATTATTTTTACCCATAACTTTTTTTTCTTGGTACGTATATTTAAAAAAACTATAAGAGTGCCTAAGTAAAACCATAACAAGACTATTACTATGAATTTACACTCAATAAATTCAGTGGTTTGCAAAATAGCTCGATTTAAAACTACGATATAGGAAGATTAACATAATTTTTAAATTTAAATCTAGCTATTTTGCAACCCGCTGAAATTATTGAATGAAAATTCATAGTAATAGTCTTGTTATGGTTCTACTTAGGTACTCTTATAGTTTTTTTAAATATACGTACTAAGAAAAAAAAAGTTATGGCCAAAAATAATAAATATTTCCCTATCGATGTCTCTTTCTAGGGAATGGCCACCTTAAAGCTGGCTTCCGACAATTTCCAAATAATATAAAACCATACTCTAGTATTGGTCGACAAACCATTTTATAAATTTTGCAAGCTGTTTGTGTATCTATTCGGCTAAAATATTTGGAATTCGAACACAAACGTAGAGACAAAATTTGTGGGAAATTTTATGCTCTCCTGATATTTTTCACCAAAATCCATAATTTTGGCTGAGAATCTAAAAAAGGCACAAAAGTCTCTTTATATATCTCTTTCGTACCCTCTAGCGGCGAAACTATGCGGAATTCAGACAAAAATGTAGAGACAATTTGTAAGAAATTTTATGTTCTATACAACTTTGCTCTCCTGACATTCTTCACCAAAATACCTAATTTTTCCTCAAAATAAAGGAAAAGGTGAAAGAGCGCTAAAATTCATATACAGGGTGGACTATTAATAATAGGCCATAGTACAGTGGTAGAATCCTTGGGGCAAAATATGAGGATATAACCAAATAGGTTTTAGTAAAATGTTGTTTTATTTTGTTCTTGTGTTCCTCGAGCAAATTTCTTTAACTTCTTTATTTAAAATGCCCTGACATTATAATTTTTCAAATAGGGAAATGAGGGATATGATATGTGTTTACGTACAAAAAATTTTAGCGGACGTGCTGCAGCGAGGGGATACTCATTTCAATATCCAAATAGAATACAGCCAGACCATAAGATTTTCAAGGATCTGTTTCATCATTTGGGAGAAACTGGTTCATTTCGCCATAAAAATGATGTAGGACAACCGAAACGAATTACTCCAGATCAAGAACTAGAAATTTTAGTTCGTGTGGATGACGATCCTCAAGTCAGCTCAAGTCGTTTATAAGCGGCAACAGGGGTGAGTAAACAATCTGTTCTAAGAGTCTTATGCAAAGAACGCTTCTACCCATATCACTTCACTCCTGTACAAAACTTACTTCGAAGAGATCTTCCACAAAGGCTACAATTTTGTCAATTTGTTCTAAATAAACACAACAGGGATCGAAATTTTGTTAAGAACATTTTATTTACCAACGAAGTAACTTTTACTCACCGAGGCGTTTTTAACTGGAGAAATACCCCATTACTGGAAAGTAGAAAATCCTCATGCCGTTAAAGAAAGGCATTTTCAGCACTAATTTAAAATTAACGTTTGGTATGGTATAATCGGCGATCAGTTATTGGGACCATATGTCCTTACTCCAAATTTAAATTATCTGTTTTTTCTTCAAAATACTATTGCTGATATATTGCATGCTTTCATGCTAGACATACGGAACAGAATGTGGTTTATGCAAGATGGAGCTCCCCCTCATTTCTCCATTGAAGTCAGGAATTATCTTGATGGGACTTTCCCACGCAGATGGATCGGTCGATGAAGTGAGTTTGCTTGGCCATCAAGGAATCCTGATTATAATCCTTTGGATTATTATGTGTGCGGACATATGAAGTCCTTAGTCTATGCAAATACTATCAACTCAAGAGGAGAACTGAGGGACAAAACACAAAACGCAGCCAATTTTATTAGAGGACAGGAAAATGTATTTTTCAATGTAAAAAAATCTTTTATGAAAAGAATTAGAAGAGGCATAGAAGTAGGCGTAGACCATATCGAAAATTTACTATAAGTTGCAGCAATGGGGTTTTTGCATGGAGGGAAAGTTTACACAATAAATACTAATGTTATTAAGTCAACGTTTATGTTATTTTTGGTCTTCTAATAAGATTAGATTTTACACAATCTTTTGATTTATGTATTTATCTCAATACCATGAAAATACTCCGTTAGGTCATAAGAAAGTGAGAAAGAGTTTACGCTGCTTTTACGATTTTGTTTTCCCTTACGTTTCATGCTTTTTTCAATAAATACACTTTGTTTCATTAAATTTGAATTTGTCCTTCAAAAATCATTCAAATATTTAACGGCAATTTCCTCGAAAACGGTTGGAGTTCTCAAGTTCTACCAAGTCTACCTTTTATACGTGGGAATGACTCCCTCATCAGATTTTTTGGTCAGAAATACTACAACGTTTCGTCCAAAAAAATATGAAAAAACTTCATCATCAGGTACAGGTCCTGCGGCGCCCCCTGTGATCTAACGTGATGTAACACATACATTATTGCTTCTTAGAATAAAAAAGTTTATCTAGCAAATTTGGCGAAGATCAGTCAAGAGGTTGTTGAGTGCTGTTTAGAGCAAAAAAAAACGAAAAAATTATTTGAATTTTGACACCCTGTATCTTTTTCCACAGCAACATTTTACCAAAGCATATTTGGTTGTATCCTCATATTTTGTCCCAAAGAATCTACCACTGCACTATGACCTATTATTAATGGTCCACCCTGTGTATGTATATATTTTTCAAAAACCACCTTTTTTTAAAACTGAGGGGGGGGGGTGAAAATCATATTTAGACAACCCAAATGCTTCACTTTTTACAGGTCTCATAGCTGTGGGAAGTTTTGAATAAAACACCGATTTTTTTACTAATTTGAAGGGACTAATAAGTTGAATATGATTGACTCTGTCAAATGCTTTAGAAAAATCAGTATAGACAGGGGCAACCTATACTTTATATTCCAAGGAGTTGAGAATAAAATTGTTATAAATAGCTAAATTGGTACATGTAGATTTACACTGAGAGAAGCCATGTAGCTGATTTACACTTATTTTTACAATCCTGTTATAAATTTTTGGTTACTAAAGAATGTACACTGGGTTGAATCTGCAGTTGGTTCCTTGTGAAACATTTTGTAATATTTAAATTATGTAGGAAACATGCTTTTCAATGTTTCCATAAGCGTTTTTAAACTTATAAAGCATATTTTCTACATAATTTAAATCAATAATATAATAATTTTGGAATATCCCAATGGGAGTTCGAGAGTGGCTGGCGTCTAGGGTGGATGTGCCGTGGGACGCTCCCGATCTATTAATTTATTTACCATAAAGAGAGCTCTAAAAAAGCGGTAAACACCACATTAAACTTGAAAAAATTTAGGCCATCGATACATCAAGAAATTCTGCGCGAAGTCAAACGTCATAATAGAAATCCAAAGTTCATATGGAATTAATAATTACGCGTGCAGTTTTCTAAATAATATCAAATAAAGCAAGTGTAAGTGCCTAGACCTATGCAAGACGACCGACCCTTTCTCAAGTGGTTAGTGCGACAAAGTAAACATCTGCAACGGTGAGAGGCAACGGACTGTTTTCTAACGAGTGGAAGTAGCAACATAAG
Source organism: Stenurella melanura (assembly GCA_963583905.1). NCBI lineage: Eukaryota > Metazoa > Arthropoda > Insecta > Coleoptera > Cerambycidae > Stenurella > Stenurella melanura. Next base: position 19,290,373 of record OY757309.1, read on the forward strand.
AAAAGGTTGAAAAGATAAGTTTTATTTTTAAGTTCTATTTATTGGTTTATTAATCCTTGTCAGAGTACAATTTATTACACAACAGAGAAAAATTTTAAATTAAAAATGAAAAGATATTAAATACATAGGTAATAAAATAGAAAATACCCAAAATTGGAAAGCGGTAGTTGAAAGTAATTACTGTGGAAACACACCGTTAGGCGTGTTCGGCGGACGACCAAGCTGCGTGTTGGAACGAACATCTATGGATGCCCGGAATCGGCAGCAATGCCCACCTTACGCTGGCAAATCAATCAGTCAAAAATTTTGGAATATCCCAATGAAATATGCCTAAATTTAGAGATTAAAGATTGTATGTAATGGTATTGCCAATGTAAAAATGCACTGTTTCAAAAAGTGCCATCTAAAGTAAACTTTCCATGGTAAATTCATGACTTTATTAATAATATGCTTTATATCAATATATCAAACATCTATAGTTATATCAAAGTTAAAATTGAGAATTTGATTGAAGTTGCCATTAGAGTACACATTTGAAACGAAATTTGCAAATATATCAAGTACATCCAGATTATTTTCACTAACAATATCATCGTAGTACATCTTAAAAGGTAAACTATACGATTTTCTCTTTGCATTTATGAATTTTCAAAAGGTTCTTGGACTATTATGAATATAAGTTTGAATTTTCTTCACATAATTTTGATAACACATTCTTAATTCTTTATATCGGGATCTTATCTGACAGAAATAAATATAATCATCTCTTCTTTTGCATAGTTTATATTATTTATGTATACGCTTTCTTTCATAAATTAACCTTATTAGTTCAGAGTTAAACCCTACAGGAAAAAAAGAGGATTTATATTTCTTTAGAGGAATATATATTGTATTATACAGTATTGTATATTGTTATACAATATTGTATAATAAAATGACGATACAACGATATTAATATCATTATTGTTAAGAAATGTTTCTCAGCCTCTACTAGCGATATATTCATTCATCACAAGATAATTTTAATTGTAATAATTATAGTAGTTAGTATTCATCGTAAGCTAATTGTGAATAATCTTCTAAAATAGGCAAATCAAAAGTAACAGCTGAATGATAGATACTATTTTCAAAGATAACGTAAATTAGGATCACAACATTTATATCACTATAACTTGAAACTATTAAATAAATAAAAATACATCCTCTGTTTGCAATGGTATTAAGTTGATAAAGATTGTAATAACTAAATGTGTTTACTAAAAGCAGGTCTGGAGAATTATCTGGGCATTCTACTGTTACACCAAAAGTATGTAACATTGGGCAAATTATAATCACCACACAATACTATTTTACAATTTACTAATTGCTCACATACTTCTTCAACACTATTACAGTGATCAATATACTTGTTACTACATTTTGAAAAAAAATGTAGTATACGTTTAGCATTTTTCCGGTGCACCATCGAAACCCGAAAAAAACGTCGGATCGATGTGAAAGTCATATCTATCGATTCGAGAGCGAATTTAGAAAATTCCGTCCGTCGGTCAGTCGGTCTGTCGGTCTGTCGGTCTGTCGGTCTGTCGGTCTGTCGGTCTGTCTGTCTGTCTGTCTGTCTGTCTGTCTGTCTGTCTGTCTGTCACGCCCAGCCCCCCTAATCCGTTTTCGGATTGCGATGAAACTTGGGTGGTTCATAGGAGGTCTTTAGAAAACCTTAACGCCGGAAGCTCGGCTCCGTTCGGAAACCGGAAGTACCCGATATAGACGTTTCGAGTTTTTCGGGAGAAATTGAATAACTCGATAACGGGTAGTCGGATCGAGACGTTTCAAAAAAGGAATGGTGCCGCTCGCAAAGCTCTACAAATAAGTATACCAGTGGCTATGTCGAAAAACAAATGAAAATTTATTTTTTTTTGCAAAAAACTGGTTTTCTCGAAATCGGGCTAGGAAGCACGATAACTGTCCAGAATATTGATCGATTTCGATGAGACTTAGTGGGATCAAAGGTACTCGGCCACAAATCAAGCCTATTGCTGGCGACCCGAATCCGTTGACCGCAAGTATGTTTTCCAGGGCCGAGTATGATTTTTCAAAGAAATTAATAACTCCCGAACCGAAGGTCCGATTTTGATTTTCAAAAATGGCAATTGTAGGGCTCGATTAGGTCTATTAGCTGACGTTTGGGAGAAATTTGAGAAAACAAAAGCGAATCTACAAATCCTGGAAAACTTGATTTTTTTTATAAATTCTACAAATTCCGAACAGTTTCCTAATAAAAATCGAAAATTAACTATTCCGTCGATCGATATCTATAACCAGTATAAGGCATGGGCCTTAAGGCATGGGCCTTTTTGGACAAAAAATCTGAAATAGAGTTTTTTCGAAAAACTTAAAATAAACGAGTTATTTACGAAAATGCATTCCATAGAATTATTTTAAAACATATTACAAATTGATAAGTGATAATGTTATATTTAAAATATCATCATTCATTTAGTTATTTTCATTTACTAAATAAAAATAGAACCGATGCCCTTTCCGTGTTTCAAAATGTAGTTAGCTTTTACTTTAGTCAATGCAAAAAGAAAAAAAAAAGAAAAATAAAACATGTCAAAGCACTGAGTCATCTTGCGACCCTCTGCTGAAAATGTTATGAATCATCCCAACAAATTGGACAAAAAGCATATCAAAATGTAGTTTTTTTCACTTGTTAATATTAGATCCAAGTGGAATATAAACACCACCAAAGACAATATTTTGGTTCTCCATCTATATGAATGCAAAAATGTGTTCGACATTATTATTGTATACAATCACTTCATAAGCATAAAAAACCTTTTTTTATGACAATTAAAACTCCACCTTCATATTTTTTTAGTGGAGTTGACAATATCTTGTTATAATACATACGTGTATGTCATAAAAAAAATTGAGACCTTGGCTTCTAGTATGTACAGAAAATACAAAGTTTCTGGACTCTTACTAACATACTGTACTTATCCTTTTTTATTTACCCCACCAACCCTTCAATGGAATGAGGTCAAGTCAATGTCTTAAACCGTTCCAGAGAAAACGGTACAGACAAGACCGATGGAGAATTTTTTTTCGCTCATATTTTAAATCTTGACGTTCCATGGTATTCTAACCCTATTTCAATAAAAACCATTTTTCAACTATTATTATACTTCCACTCCAGTATGTGAATATGGAAGTAATATACTTTTCGAAATTTTAGGCAAATTAGGGCTGTTGTACAATATTCAATTCTGATTTCAGCATTATCTGAACAAATAAGCTTCGAACGCTGTACAACTTATCAACAGTACAAGAGAATATTAAGCGCCTATGTACACTTTACTCTGTAAACTACCGCAAAGCTTCTGACGATGTTGAATATATTATCAGAGATGGGAACACCCAGACGTCTGGTCTTCATTATTCGCTGACTGTATAAAGTAAACTCTGCATTGGTGATAAATCGTGTGCCATAAATACCCACTCCGTTTGATAGGAGTATATTTAGGTTGTTGTTTCGTCGCTATTTATTTTGCCTTAGGATAAATCATTTTTCAGGTTAAAAGTTTTTATATTTTATTTACATTGTTAATTTTAATGATTTGCTTTCTAAACGTTATCGTTAAAAGTATAAAGTGTGCTTTGAGAATTGAATTGCCATGTTGACCATGACTCTCGGCAATGGGGAGAAAACAAGTGGAGAGGAGAAGAACGCGAGAAGAAACTCAAAAGAGATCTTTGGCGTCGGGCAGTCTAGTCTGGGAGAGATATAGTACGAGCTGCGAAGAGCACCCAGAGGCTGGATGCACGATGGAGATGTAAGCAATATTAGACAGTGGTGAAGAATGTTTAATGTTTCCCTATTATCACGGTACATAGAAGACGTTTTTATATATACTGTGCTATTATAATTCAAATCCTTACATATTTGTCAGGTAGAAACTTTATTTCTGACAATTATAAGACATTTTCTATTTCATCTAGCCCTCAGGTTGAGCATCCATATTTTAAAAGTAAAAAATAAGTAACTACCGTTAAGTACAGCACATTTAAACAAGCTAAGCATTATCGCCGATTTAGTGCACTTTTTATATAATTGTTGTAATAGTATACTCTCCGCGTTTTATCGTAAATAAAAAAAATTGTTTGTTTGTATTATCGAGTGACGGCCTTGTGAGATGAATGAAAGCCGTCGCTGCTTGGTCCATAATCTTATCGCATTTGTGACAGATTTGTAGGTGTTAAATTGATGAACATTAGAGACTGCCTAATTAGCCGGTTTTGCAATGTAGCAGTATTATATAATATAAATATATGATTTAATAAATTTAAATACTACTATACCAAAATTTATGGCGTCATTGGTTCTTGAGTTATGACGTCCTCATATTTTTTTTAATGGAAAGAGACATTTTTATTTACTGTTTTTGGTGGTGTATTCCTTTAGCTTTCTGGTGATATGAAAAAAATTGATATTACCTAAGCCATTCTTTTGAAAAAAAATATTTTTATTGATTGATACCTCACATAAGTATTTGTGAGTAAAAAATCATCTCAATAGCTCAAATTGCTACCCTTCAACCATTTGGCATTGACCAAGACGGGTGTAGACACTTGCACGCTGTTCTGAATCATCTCGTGGGCAAATCGTCTCATCTCCAAGCCAATTCTGTCTTTCAATTCTTCTATGGTATCCGGTCTGTTAAAATACACCCTTGACTTTAAGTAACCCCAAGGAAAAAGGTCTAAGGGAGTTAAATCCGGTGAACGCCACTCAATCGGACCTCGACGACCTATCCACCTTCCAGTAAAAGTGTCATCTAAAAACTGACGCACTGCTTCCCAAAATGAGGTCGGGCTCCGTCTTGCTGAAATCAGACGTTTTCAGCAGGAATATCTTCATGTTCATTGTTCGGAAACATAACTGCTAAGGCTGGCAGTAACTCAATTCGCAAAAATTGTGTCCTCAAAAAAAAAAAAGTCCCAATAAACGATCACCAATCATACCTGCCCACACGTTTACTTTGCTTCGTCGCTGTATATGGGCTTCTTGAGTCCAATGAGGATTTTTGCGTGACCAATACCTACAGTTATGCCGATGTACAGTCCCCTTTAAAGAAAATGTCACTTCATCAGCAAAAACAATGTCCTTAAAAAAAAATTTATTTTCATCGCTCAAGGTCATCAACCGTTCACAAAACTGTAAGCGCTGATCTGGATCGTCGTCATTCAATTCGTGGATTAACTGCACTTTGTATGGATGGTGTTTTTCTTTTCTCAATAGACGTACAACAGAAGTTTGACTCACGTTATGATTTAAAGCCAGCTGCCTTGTCGAAAGATGGTGGTTTTCCTCACTTTTTAGAAGAATATTTAATTTGGTTTCGTTGCTTGTGCTAGGGCGACCAGATCGAGAGAGGTCAGCTACACTGCCAAATTCATCATATCTAGCCACCAATCTACTTACAGTGGATCTAGAAATTTGATTTTCGGGATACTTGGCATTGAAAACATCACATGCTTCCTGATGAGTTCTCAGCCTATCACCATCTCCAACCATCATCAAAAGTTCTACGCGTTCTCTTTCACTGAAACGTGGCATTGATTCACTAGTTTTACACTGTCTCAGTAGTGTCACAAAACTAGGGTTCCACACGTGCCCGGAGTAAAAAAGTTATCGATACTTTACACAAAAAGGCCTATATCTCTCTGTTGTTAAAGTGATTGTTTTTTTATTATTTTCTTTGTTTTGTTTTTATGGCAAATATTTTCATGCTAGTTGAAACAAAAATGTCGGCAACAAGATTTATCAGTCCATAAGAAAGTGGAACATTACACGTGAATTTGCGAAAGGTAATCCATTTTTACATAAAATGTCAATTTTCCAAAAGAATCGCTCGGGTAATATATTTTTTCTTTATATCACCAGAAAGCTAAAGGAATATAACACCAGAAATAGTAAACAAAAATGTCTGTTTCTATGAAAAAAAAATATGATGGCGTCATAACTCAAAAACCAATGACGTCATAAATTTGGGTGTAGTATTTACAAAAATGTAGCATTTACAAAACTAAATCGAGAATTTTTTTGAAAAATGACACATACCAAAGATATGAATTTTGTGCGTTTATTTAGGTTCACACTGTATATAATCTCCTTCATCATGTATTCATCAACAAAAATGATTTTAATCAAAAAAGCAATTTCCACTCATACGCAACTCGTAACAGAAATGACTTCACGGTTTCAACACACCGTCTTAGTCTCACAAAGAGATCCCATGTGATACTGGGATTAAATCTCTTTAATAAGCTTCCAAACAACATTAAAAACATATCTTACTTAAAGCACTTCAACAAGGAAGTAAAAGAACTGCTACTCAGCTTGTGTATCTACAACATAGGAGAATTCACAAACACTACGGTCTAAAATTTTAGTTGTCGGCCACTCCGTTTAATCCGTTTTGTCACTCATCTTTTCTTATATTTATGTACTTATGTCCTAAATGTCATGGCATATTTTCATGTCTGGCAGCTACTGGTACAACCCTTTGTATTCTTTCTTTGTATTATTACCAATATTTTGACTAGTCTTATAATACTCTCTGTATTCTTCTGGACAATAAATGTTTATTTATTTATTTTATTTATTTATTGTCAAATGCATTGCATAATGCATTCAAAATGTGCAATACAAAACAAATTTATTACAATAAGCTCTACCGGAAATATTATCCTGTGTGCCTAATGTTATATATCATATACAGGGTGTCCCATAAATGAACTATCAGACGAAGAGGGGTGATAGGGGAGGTCATTTTCCATCAAAATATGGTTATCCAATTAAATGTGGTTATCCAATTAAAAGTTATTTCACAGTGCAAAAATATATTTCTTTTTTTAAGAGGGTTTTTAATAGATGTACTATTCCAATGAAAGCATTTTGGCCTTTACAATTTTAATTGATTTACAGAAAAAAAATGTGTTATAAAAAGTTGATCAACTATCCGAAAAAGTTGCCTTCTTAATGTAGATTCTAACATCGTATAACGAAAAATTTCCTGCAATTAATTCGTGTACGCAGGGGATTCGGTAAGAAAATTTCACATCTAAATATACATTTTTATGTAAAAGCAAATGTCAAATATGATCATTATGTCAATGATTTGACAGAAAAATTTCCACGTATTAATTTCGGACAAGAAGGATTTTTAGATTGCCATGGCAAAGAAATCAAGAACAAACTTCTGATTGGTAAAAATAGTGACGTGTGAAATTTTCAGTTATTTTTCATGCAAACGCGACTTATTTGTAAATAATAATAACAAAAAGAATCTATTCTGAAACTCTGTCAGTTATACCATGTTAGAATCTACATTAAATGGGCAACTTTTTCTCTAATAGTGGGTCAACTATCTGTAGTAATTTTTTTTTCTGTTAGCATCAATTAAAAATGAACAAAGCCAATTTCTTTTTTATTTGAGAACAGATAACAAAATTCAAAAATGCATTTGTTGGAACAACACATATTTTTTTAAATTAATTTCTAGTGATAGGTACAATACGCGATTTTAGGGAATGATGCAAAAACTGAGATAAATTTCAAACCATCAACAACTGGATAACCACATATGTATTCTTATTAGAAATGACCTCCTCTATCACCTCTGTCCAGGAGGCGACTGCAAATTTGTGTGGGGAACGAGTGGACGGGATTTAGCAGTTTAGAACACTGCAATAGTATGCCCTAAACTCATAACCGCTGGTCGGCCGATCACGGTCCCTGGCGGTAATGAGTAATTGTTTATTGGGGCGATGGGGCGATTGTGGTGACAAAGTGGGCGTTTTTTTTTTAAACTAATTTGTTAATTATGATCCAAAGAATGTAAAATGCTCGGTCGGCCGACTCCCACCCCTGGCGATAGCCTTGGCCGACCATTAACAACAATGCAGTTTTTAATGACTAGCCTCCCCCAAGAAGTGACCAGGTCGGCCTTGGTCTATCCGAAAGAACAAAATTTTTCCTTTCATAAAACCCCGATCGGCCGATCTCGGTCCCTGGCTTTAATGAGTAATTACACTAATTGTCGTGGGGGGCACAGGGGGGATTGTGGTGACAGAGTGGACGATTTTTTGTTTAAACTTTTTTTTCATTGTAATCTCGAGTCTAAAATGCTCGGTCGGCCGACCGCACCCCTGGTCATGTCCTTGGTTGCAAAACAGTTTAATTTAAAAGTACGAACTAGGAAAATTGGCATAATTTTTAAATTTAAATCTAACTATTTTGCAATCCACTGAAATTATTGAGTGAAAATTAATAGTAATATTCTTATAATTTTTTTAAATATGCGTACTAAGAGAAAAAAGTTATGGCCAAAAATAGTAAATATTTCCCTATCGGATGTCTCTTTCTAGGGAATGGCCACCTGAAGGGGGTATTATTCCAACAACAGAATAAAACAGGGGATTTTAAATTTGTTTTACTCAAAATATGTATAATTTGTTTTCTACAGAATTTCGTAACGAATATCTACGTTTATGAGATTATAATAATGAAGCACGTTTTCCTTCGGTGTGTTGCTGGTGTCCAGATTTTACCAAATGTGGCCTTGACAGGCCCCTGGTTAGTGCCATTACATGTCCTTTTATAAACAAAAAAAAATTAATAGCACAAATTTTTCCTCGGTGAGAATCGCAAAAGTCACTAAAGGGGTTTTTTAAAAAACCCAAGTTGGTGGCCATATCTTATACATAGGGTGGCCTTAATAGGCCCTTGATAAATGTCATCATATGTGCCCTTCCAAAACAAACAACTTTCATTCGGACAATTTTTTTCTTCGATCCCAATTTAAAGTTATTCCAAGTGTAACTTCAAAATGAAACACGTATATTTATTTCAATAAATGGTATATGCATTTTTTTAATTAACATCGTAGATATTTTTTTTCAACTGTAATTTTATAAAAGCAAAATGCCATCATAAACACGCGATGAATTCCGATCATACAGTCAGAAAAAATTTACTAGTTTTAAGTAAATCCATGTATTGATGTATTTGAATCAGATTTTATTGAATCAAAGTTTTTTTTCCTTTAAAACAAACAATTCTATGTTTACTTCAAGAAAATTGATTTATTTGATATTACGTAATTTAATATCTTAGAAACAATTTAAAAAATCATAAAATGAAATAAATAATTTACTTGAATTAAGTGAAATTTTATACAATTAAATAAACGATTTACTTAAAACAATGAAACAGTTCATAGGTTCATATTTAAATTAGAACGTTTTCTTAAAACTATAGAAATTTACCTAAAACTATAGTACACTTTTTCTCTGAGTGCAGTTGCTACAACATTTATCCCCCCCCCCTTAAGGGGGGAAGAAGTTATAAAAGTGAAAACAGTGAGGTAATAACAATTCTTTTGATAATTCCCCTTTCGAATATTCCAAGACCGATCTGCTAAATTCGTGCGTGAGAAAAGGCATTTACAATGTTGCAAATGGTCGACCAAGGACATCACCAGGGGTGGTGAAAAATTTTAAAGAAACACGGCTATCGTTCTCGTTCTTATAAATATCAATTGCATCAATTTTTGTATGAGAATGATTATCAATGAAGAATAACCTTTTGTAATTGGTTACAGTTACGCCAATTAAGAAATGAGAATTTTGTCAAAAACATTTTGTTCACTGATGAATCGAGATTTACAAACCTTGGGTTATTTAATCGAAACAACACTCGATATCGGGCATTTGATAATCCTCACATTATGAGACAGGGGCGGTTTCAGGAGCGGTTTGGCTTCAATGTTTGGTTAGGCGAACTGGGCGACCATAATATAAGTCCAATAATTTTTAACGAAACTCTAACTGGACCAAGATATCTAGAATTTCTCCAAAATATAATAGTTCCGCAGATTAATCAAATTCCCAATACCAATATTGACGAGGTTTACTTCCAACAAGACGGGGCTGGAGCACACAATGCTATTATCGTTAGAGATTACTTAAATCAATTATTTCCAGACCGTTGGATTGGGACCCATGGTCCAATCAGATGGCCTGCAAGGTCGCCTGACTTAACCCCACTTGATTTTTTTATTTGGGCACATTTGAGAAATAGAGTCTACATGACTGCTCCAACCACAAGGAAAGATCTGGAAGAAAGAGTTCGACACGAAATTGCACAAATAACACCTCAACAATTACAGAATGTTAGACGTGCAACGATAAGTCGCGCTACTCTGTGTATTAATCATAACGTGAACAGTTTGAATGATTTTTATAATGGTTTATTATAATTTAGGTTTTGAATACTTTTGTTATTCTTGGTAGTTTATTCATGGTTGTAACGTTATACCTATTAAAATTATTTCTTGTTTAATTTGTGTTTACTTTTTAAAAATACTTCTGTTATTACGAAGGATATCGTTAAGAAATGATTAATGGCGAAAAAATTATAGTTTATGAATCATTATTTCTGATTAATAGAAGAAATAGCACAGCTCCATTAAAAAAAAATCCATAGGACTCCTACGGAAATGAAGACGAAAACGAAATTCCGTTTTTTTGAAAACAAACTAAAAATACTGGTACCTATCAGTAATTCAAACAACTATTTTCTGCTTTACAGACAAGTCTACAACCTTGCTAATAATTTCCATAGCCTACTTAGTAATTTTCTTACATCGCATTCATCTGAAGCGGCCATTTTGAAAAAATTAAAAAATTGTTCGTATCTCACTTATTTTTTGGAATTTTTTACATCTGAAAAAACTGTTGCGCTTAGAAATTCATGCTTAATGAGAAACCATAAAAAAAATGTAGTCATTCCATTTAAGAAAAAAAAGTTGATGTTTAGGGTATAAACAAGTAAGCTAGTAGGACTCCAAAAACTTGGGATTTGGTGTATACAGGGTGATTGACCACAACATGCGGAAAATAAAATGGTGTACTAGTTTTCTATGTGGGAAACCCCCTTCAAAATTTTAGAGTGATCTGAAATAATTTAGTACATTTTTTTGCATTAAAACTTGTAATGATACTCTACAGAACCATGGAATTTGGCTACCCTTAATGCCTCAATTGTTTACGCGTATTTACGAGCGCGCCGCTTCGTGTCTTTTCCAAGCGATCAGAAGTTGTTTACGTATGGCTTCCATTTGGATTTCTACGTTTTGGAAATTGTATTGGCAGATCGATACCGGTCGATATGCCAGCGTTTATATCGCATGAATACTGCAATATGATTTTAACTTCTAGTGCAGTGAATGAAAATCTTGCAACCGCTGTATGAGATTATGAGAGAAAATTTTCCGGCAGGCGTGTGCCAATTGAAAGAACAAGGAGCCCAGATATCATCCCTATGGATTTTTTTTGTGGGGTTACATGAAGAGTTTGATGTACGCTAAGTTAAGACTCCCTAGAATAGTTACAACAAGCCATTGACAATGCGTCGAATCTAATTCGTTTTTGCTATTTTTGTTGTGTCATTAAATCCAAAAAGTCAGTTCTAACCCCGCCAGCTTCGCCGTCAGTCCCAAGTCTGATAAAGGGTGAGGGGAAGTGATATGGTTGCACCGCGTTACGTCAGATTGGTTAAAGTCATAGGCGGCGTATTTCTACAAAAAAACAAGCTAACCATTATACTCTTCGCCGATTTACTACACTTTTTTTTATAATGGGCTTGTTCCATGATATTCTTTTTATATGGTTATTATACTTTTTCAGATAATACTCTATATTCTCATTGTACACTTAAAATTTCGTATTATTAACTTTTTCCGTTCTCGAGATATAAGGAGTTGAAATTAGTAATAGTTGCAAACACCGAGCGCTCATATGTGACGTCAATATACGCAAGTGACGTAAGAAAAATTGCTTTCTGGGACCTTTCAAATTTAACCTGAAAAGTCGAAAAACATGGAATTTTTAAACGCTGGTAACTAAATAAATACGTCGAGTGAAAGTTCGTTCTATGTCTCTAAGGAAAGGAGAAGGTCGGCGATCAATTCTAATCGTAAATTGCAGGGTCAAAATCGAAAATTCGTCCCGGCGATAGAAAATTGCAATTTTTTGACATTTCGCCAAATTGTACTCCCCTACTGTCAAGTAATAAGCAAAACAAACAATACTTTGAAAACACTTATAATTATAATAACAAAGAAGCATCAAGTCTATTGAGATCGCCGAGTCTATGCGTATAGTGACGTAGCGCCTGGCCACGCCCCGTTTTCGCGGGATGGAGATTTGTAGTAGATACTAAACATGCGAATAAGATTCTAATTTTTTGCAGATTCATTAATTTATACTTGCACTTTCGATTTATGAAATAAAAAAAAAATGCTGAACAAGCCCATTGTTGCACATTCTATAGGATACTCTTCGCAGTTTTTTTTGTAAGTGATATTGGTTTCAAACATTTTTTGTTTAATTACAAAACAAAAAATGTTTTTTTTTCATTTCAAAAATTAATAACTTTTTTATTTATTGATCGATTTTGTTCAAAACAATAGGGTTATTCCTCTAGCTAACACTAAGTTACTGTCCAAATTTCAATACAATTAGACAGACAGACAGACAGACAAACAGTCAGACGGACGGATATTTTGAAAGTTGTTCGATCACCAACACAGTGATATGAAATTTCTTTCTCTGCGAGCAATATTACAGGTTTTAAAAATGTGCCGATCGAATGCAATATACTCTTCATTTTGAATTTGCGAAGACAATATAATAAGGTATTTTTTTTGTCGTATTTTTTTAATTTTTCATTTTTTTAAATTCTTTCGGTGGACAACTTACTTATAAATTTTCCGCATGTGGTAAATCACACTAGAAGCCAAGGTCTCATTTTTTATGACATAATTTTTTATTACATAACAACATCTATCATCATGTCAGCAATAGACTTTCTCCGCATCAGCACGGCTTTATGAAAGGTCGATCTACCACGACTAATTTAACTGTCATCACGCAATTCACTGAAAAATCTAGCGACATGCAAGCTCAAACTGATGTTATTTACACCGACTTCTCCAAGGCATTCGACAGACTTGATCACAACATATTGCTACAAAAGCTTTCACTATTCGGACTTTCCCCATCACTTATAATGCTATTTATATCATATCTTTCTCACAGGAAACAGTACGTAGTATTTAGTGGTTTCAGGTCTGTTGAATACCTTGCAACTTCAGGAGTTCCCCAAGGCTCTGTCCTTGGTCCCCTGCTTTTCAACATATTCATTAATGACATCGTGTTAGATCTAGATGTAAATTGCCTACTTTATGCGGACGACTTGAAAATATTTGATGTGGTTAGGAGTGTTGAAGATTGTGAAAGAATTCAGCATAATTTGGACAGGATAGTAAAGTGGTGCGTGTTAAATAAATTACCGCTTAATCCACAAAAGTGCAATAAAATGTCATACACATCAAAGACCTCTACGTTAGTATTTAATTATACTCTCGAAGGTACAGCATTGGAGCACCCTAATATTTTTCGCGATCTGGGTATAATTTTTGATAAAAAACTGTCATTTAGTAAACATATCGTTACGACAGTGTGTCAGGCGTACAAATCCTATAGATTTGTAGCCCGAAATAGCAGAGACTTTGTGGATTTAAACACCATTAAAATACCGTATAACTGTTTTGTGAGATCTAAACTTGAATATGCTGCGATTGTATGATATCCTCATTACAATGTACACATCGACAATCTTGAAAACGTTCAGCGTAAATTTCTTAAACGGCTGTCTTTTAAATCGGATGGTATGTACCCACCCTTGGACCTACCACAAAATGAACTACTTGAGAAACACTCAATGGTAAGTCTTTTAAAACTGCGCGAGTATCACGTACAAAGATTTTTATATAAAATTATTCTTAATAAAATCCACTGCCGAGACATTGTATCTCTGTTAAACTTTTATGTTCCCAGACTATCCTCCCATGATAATGTAACATTCTACCTACCCACAGCGCGTACAAACACACTGCAACATTCACCCATACATACAATGTGTAACAATTGCAATCTACTAGGAAGTCAGTTAGGTACATATATTTTCCTGCAGCCAGGACCATATACTTAGAACAAATGTCTTTGTTTTTCTTTCTCTATGTGCTGATAATATTATGATTTATGTATTCTTGCCTCAACTACTTATTTCACTGTTTTCCTTTAGTACTCTAACTTATATCTAATACTTATCATACCCTCCTGTTCTGTAATTGGGTATCTTACCTGTAGAACAGTGTAATTTAAATAAATAAATAAATAAATCTCCCATTCCCACCACCACCTCTATAACCCTATCTTTATTATTAAACGAATAAACAAAATAACATTGTACTTTAGTGTGTGTATGAAAATTTCTCTCACATGCTGGAGTTCGAATACAGTTTCTAGATAATTTTGAGTAAAGATAATTGGATGGAAAATCCGGATGTGAAAGTAGCGAATCCTTAGGTAAAGGTTTTAATAAAAAGGATACTCAAACCTTGGGGCATAGACAAGAGTGTTTTGTATAATTGATATATTCTACCCGCAAGAAGCCTGTCAACAATTTATGTTGGCTATAAGTATGTTTATGTATTTCAACCTTTAAGAGGAAATCGACTTTTCTAATACGTATGTAACTTTATGTTAAGATAATAATCTCAATTGTTATATGAATTTTATAAGTAAGTTGCTTATTTCTGGCAAATGCATGAGGCGGGCTTATTATGCTCTTCGTAAATACAAAACGAAAAATATATTGCATTCGATCGACACATTTCTAAAACCGGTAATATTGCTCGTAGGAAAAAAAATGTATATTGCTGTGTTGGTGATCGAATTCTGGACAACTTTCAAGATGTCCGTCCGTCTGTACGTCCGCCCGCCCGTCTGTCTGTATGTCCGTCACGTTTCTTGTAAGCACGATAACTTAAGAACGAAAAGTTCGATTGCTTTGAAATTTGGACAGTAAGTTAGTGCTAGCTACAGGAAGAATCCTGTTTGCACAAAATCCATCAATAATTAAAAAAAAATTCATTATTCTCTCAGGTTGAAAAAAATGATGATGATAATATAGAGTGGTTAATGCATTAGAAAATACCAGATACCAGAATACACAGATAGTACACACAAAAGGACGGACGCCCTCCAAAATGTTGACTCGACGCGACGGTATGAAGAAGCTGGTCGGAAAGGACTTTGGTGGGGAAATACGTCTAACTGCGATAGACGGCGTGATGTTGTCAAGCTTTCATAGAATAATGAACATGTGTAAAGACATTATGGACGAGAAGGTGAAGAAGACATTGCAAATTTTATAAATAAGAGTTTCCCCTCTAGTGAAGTTTTCCCTTAAAAACCACATCCGTTAGGAGTTTTTATTTGCGGATTGATCAGATGCAATATAACCAATTTTTTTACCAACTTTAAAAAAAAAAGGTTTTCAATATAATCTGTACGTCGATCTATTTTTACTTCCCTCGCATACCGAAGGGAAGTACTGTATTCGAGAAAAAATCACCCTCCGAGATTTTTTCGGATTCTGACGTTTCAGATCACGTAGATTACGAAAATATAGGTTTTTCAATTCCGTCAGTCTGTCTGTCTGTTGGTGCATTAACTAAAAAAATACTTGACGGAGAGCAGTCAAATTTGGTAGGAAGTTGACCCTACTGTCAGCGAAGAAATAGTTAAACTTTCACTGGAAATTATTATTATTATTCCGTCTACGGAATATGGAATAAATAGTGAAAAAAAAATTGTTTGCTCAAATTTAAAATTTCCACGTTTCATGACACGCTAAACCTATTTCAGAAAAAAAAAATGTTTTTCACCATTTTTGAAAAAAAATTTACCACTAAAATAGATGAAAAAAATTTGTTTTCCTTGTTCAAATTTAAAATTTCCACGTTTCATGGCATTCTAAACCTATTAAAAACATTTTTTTTTTAAATTTTTTTACCAACATTTTTGAAAAAAATTTTTTCACTAAAACAGATGGAATTTTTTTTTCTTTCTTCAAATTTAAAATTTCCACGTTTCATAGCGTTCTAAATCTATGTAAAAAAAATAGAATTTTTTTAACCATTTTTGAGAAAATTTTACCACTAAAATAGATGGATTTTTTTTTTTCTTTCTTCAGATTTAAAATTTCCACCTTCCCGTGGCATTCTAAAACTATTCAAACAAATTTGAAAATGTTTTTGAAAAATAAAAAAAAAAGTTTTAAAAACATTGTTAATCTATTTATCACTTACTATAGAATAGACGAAATTTTTTTTTTTTGCTTAAATTTAAAATGTCCACGTTTCATGACATTCCAAACCTATTTCGGAAAAAAAATTGCAACATTTCTTTACCATTTTGGAAAAAAATTTAACACTAAAATAGATGGAAAAAATTTTTTTTGCTCAAATTTAAAATTTTGACGTTTCATGACATTCTAAACCCATTTCAGAAAAAAACAATTGAAAATTTTTTTTTGGTAGGTACTTACCAGCATTTTTGAAAAATTTCAAAAAAAATGAAATTTTTTAACCACCAGTATACTTCCACTCCATTACGTGAATGTGGGATTGAAAATGTGATGGCACCCTAGTAGCACAAAATATTGGACCAATATTGAGCCAATATTTATATATTGGTCCTATATAGGACCAATATTCATATATTGGTCCTATATGGATTATGTATTGGTGCAATATTTGTGCTACTGGGGCAATAATACTTGGCATATGCACCGCACCTATTATACTTTTATTGAAAAATGTACAGGATGGTCATCCCAAGAAATAATTCAGTCATGGTGGACGTTTCTGAAGGTATGTACGCAAGCCTTCCATATTTGGCACCGGTCATTTAGTATTGAACTTTTACCGTTGGATGATAACTCTTTGACCAAAACTTTGTAATAATAATGATAACTATATTCGAATTATTATTTTCAATTTCATTTCTTAATTATTAATTTTTTAGAGTGACCGCCATGCACAAATAAAGAGGGAAGTTCTGTGTAAATACCTTTACCGATTTTCTTGCTTGTTTTGCTGTGAGAACTCGAGTCGTATTGAAAATATCGAGCTGAGAAATTTTATAGAATCTTTACAATCTGAGCATAGTGAGCATGAGTAAAATAGGCGCCCTCGCTAGATTAAGAAAAAAATAAACACCAATAAGTTGAATGTACCTATTACTAGATATTTATTTATAAGTAGTATGCTTTATATATAAGGAAGATGCTATCACTCAAGTTACCTGGTTGACTCGGTAATTGACGAATTCCTAGGTATCCTCAAAAGGAGGATATGTAAACATAAATACACCTTTTACTTCCACATCCACGTAGTGGATTGGAAGTATAGTAATCGCAAAAAAATTTTCAAAAATTTTTATTCGTGAAATAGGTTTAGAATGTCATGAAACGTCGAGATTTTAAATTTGAGCAAAAGAAATTTTTCTGTCTGTCGGTCTGTCGGTCTGTCTGTCTGTCTGTCTGTCTGTCTGTCTGTCTGTAACTTTTTTTTTGTCCGCACGTTTTCTCCGGAACGGTTTAAGATATTGACTTGAAATTTTGTACACGTATATATTATAACGAGATCTGGAACTGGATTGTTTTTTGAGGATATCCGGTGAAGGGTTGGGGTAAATAGGGGAAATAAGTAAAGCAAGCTTGTAAGAATACAGAAACTTGAAATTCGGTGTATGTACTAGGAGTTAAGGACTCATATTTTTTTATAATATTTTTCAACCCCCCACCACCCCAACCCCATTAATGGGGTTGATAAATTAAAGTTGATATATTCATTTGAAATTTCGTACACGTATGTATTATAACGACGTCTGGAATTAGATTATATTTTGAGATGATTCCGTTGAAGGGTTGGGGGTTAATTTGGGGTAAATATGGGAATATAAGTAAAACAAGTTGGTAAGAGTACAGAAACTTGAAATTCGGTGTATGTACTAGAAGCCAAAGCGTCAGATTTTTTTATAATATTTTTCAACCCCAACCACCCCTACTCCAATATGAAAAGGGTTGATAAAATAAAATTGAGATATTCATTTGAAATTTGGTACACGTACGTGCTATAACGACATCTGGAACTAGATTATAATTTGAGATGATTCCGTCGAAGGGTTGGGGGTTAAATAGGGGTAAATAGGGGAAAATAAGTAAAGCAAGCTGGTAATACTACAGAAACTTGAAATTCGGTGTATGTACTAGAAGTCAAAGCGTCAGATTTTTTTATAATATTTTTCAACCCCCACACCCCTACTCCAATATGAAAAGGGTTGATAAAATAAAATTGAGATATTCATTTGAAATTTGGTACAAGTATGTATTATAACGACATCTGGAACTAGATTATATTTTGAGATGATTCCGTTGAAGGGTTGGGGGTTAAATAGGGGTAAATAGGGGAAAATAAGTAAAGCAAGCTGGTAAGACTACAGAAACTTGAAATTCGGTGTATGTACTAGAAGCCAAGGTCTCAGAATATTTATAATATTTTTCAACTCCCACCCCACCCCTACTTCATTATTAAAAGGGTTGATAAAATAAAATTGAGATATTCACTTGAAATTTGGTACACGTATGTATTATAACATCTGGAATTAGATTATACTTTGAGATGATTCCGTTGAAGGGTTGGGGGTTAAATAGGGGAAAATAAGTAAAGCAAGTTAGTAAAAGTACAGAAATTTGGGATTTGGTGTATATACTAGAAGCGAAGGTCTCAGGTTTTTTTATTAGTATTTTCCATCTCCCCACCACCCCCACTCCCTTATTAAAAGAGTTGATAAAATTAAATTTAAATTTGCACTTGAAATTTGGTACATATTTGGGATTGCATTGAAGGTATGGGGGTAAGTAGAGGTAAATAGGGAAAAATAAGTTAAGCAAGCTGGTAAGAGTACTGCAACTTGAAATTCGGTGTATGTCCTAGAAGCTAAGGCCTCAGATTTTTTAATAATATTTTTCAACCCTTCCACTACCCTTACTATATTATTAGAGGGGTTGATAAAATAAAATTGAGATATTCACTTGTAATTTGGTAGACGTATGTATTATAACGACATCTGGAACTAGATTATATTTTGGGATGATTCCGTAGAAGGGTTGGGCTTAACAATAAGTAAATCAAGCTGGTAAGAGTATAGAAATGTGGGATTCGGTGTATATACTAGAAACCAAGGCCTCAGATTTCTTTCTAATATTTTTCAAACTCCACCACCTCCGCTTCATTATTAATGGGATTGATAACATCAAATTGAGATATTCACTTGAAAGTTAGTACACGTATGTATTGTAGTGACATCTGATTGAGATGACTGCATTGAAGGGGTGGGAGGTGGTAGGTTGTGAATAGTGGAAAATAAGTACGGTAAATTAGAAAATTCATTTTTAACGTACATGATAGAAACCAACTCCTCAAACTTTTCTATGACATCTGCCCCAAATATTAAAATTCTTTGACCAATAATTTCCACATACTAGAGTGCAAATATAGTCAAGATGTTTCCTTTAAAGTGATTTGGATGAAGAATCTGGATGTGGAAGTAGTGATTCCTTAGGCAGCGGTTTTTTAAAATATTCCCTTCCCTTCCCACCCATTTTCATATTTCTACGCTTTTCTGTTGGATCGTACCTTATCTATCACCTTAAGTACTCTCCCGAGTCCTTCTTATGACTCAAAATAATCTGCTGCTTGTTACTGGCCCATCAAAAGCATCACTCCCTTCGCTTACCTCACACATACAGTGCTTCGTACAAGTGAA
This sequence comes from Stenurella melanura, assembly GCA_963583905.1. Taxonomy (NCBI): domain Eukaryota; kingdom Metazoa; phylum Arthropoda; class Insecta; order Coleoptera; family Cerambycidae; genus Stenurella; species Stenurella melanura. The sequence goes on from OY757309.1 coordinate 19,310,179, forward strand.
TTCATCTTATTAGGGTTTAATCTGTATTTTCTATTTAAATCTATGTTCTGAACACATCTTCACTTAGCGCTACCCAGAAACAACGACGTAAGCGCGGTGGTGGTGGTGGTGATGGTGGGCCAGTAGCAAGCAGCAGATATATCTCGAGCCATAAGGAGGACTCGGAAGTGTACTTAAGGTACAGTCCAACATAAAGCATTGAAACATGCAAATAGGTGAGAAGGGTGAACATGACTTGGAGAGGGTGGGATGTCTTCGTTTAGTCTGGAATCTTTTTAAAAAGGTATATTTAAATTTACAATTAAGTTTCCGATTATTTTCTTTCAAATTAAAAGGGGCCCGAAATCAGGCCTTATTGACCCTCCTCCTTTGAGAATCATTATTGTTATATTAGGAAGTGCCCTTCTTATACGAGCGCACGTCTACAGCAAATGTAAAAACTAAATATAGTTTTTAGTACTCTCCTAATTGCTTCTACGGGGTGTAATTAGTTTCATGTCATTAAAAAAACTGGTGGTAGGGAACGACAAGACAAACAAAAAACCTTATATAACATGGGGTCTAAAGCTCATAGTTTTGGAGAAAAAAAATAAACAAAAATTTCGCAAATTTTCAATAAAAATGTTTGAGAACTGCTGGAATATTGAGGTAGGTTTAGATCTAGATCTTATCTGAAGAAAACTATACTCTAACTCTCCCGTGTGCAATATTTTAGTTACTGTCGGTGTTTCGTTATGTATTTATAGTTAAGATTTATTTTATTGACTTACCGTTCAAGTTGTCAAATTCTTGATTACGTACAGACACAACTTACTTGTTCGTTCTTTTTGTATTCCTATTTCCTTTTTGGCTTTTGTACCAAGTTTTTATTTTATTTTTCTTTATTGACAACGTTAGTTGATAGTTTAGTGTTTAGTGTTGAACGCAGTGCGTATGTACTTAATTCGACGTACCAAACTGTGTATTGATACAGATGCAGAGATTTTGAATCATTTAGGTAGGTAGTAAGCTTTTAACCCAGGACACTCATTTATGTTACAAATGTTAATAAACCACATTTAAATTTTCTAAATTATAAACAATCCAACATTTTGTTCCAAATTAAAAAACACACATGTAAAGAAATGCTCTGTTTAAACCTCTATGGCCATTATTTGCTTGCAATTGTGCACGAAGAGAGAACGAATTATTTACCTCTTTATACTTGCCTCAGTTCAGTTGAGGCGGTACATCAAAGGCGGTCGATGATCCTTTGACACCGCGTGTGCCGGCCAGCACTCTTTTATGACAATTTAAAAGTTGCATAATTGGGAAGTACAAGTCCATCGACCAAGAAAAGCAATGGTTCTCAATAGTTGTCTACCATAATATTAAATATGTTAACCTAGATCAGTGTTTTTCAAAGTGGCCCTAGAGGGAAAAGTCATAAAGGTCTTTTGTTTGTCGAGTCGGTCCCCATTACCAGTTTTTTTTAATGATGACAAATGCCACAGCAATACCAAAATAGTACTTTTCAAATCAACATTAGGTAATAAGATCTTATTCTACGACCTTCCAATAATAGGTACATAGAAGGTAGACACATATGCGTAAACCAGTGAAACTGTATGTCTTATATATTGTATTTTTTGATGGCAGTAAAATTTAAAAAATGCTAATTAGGTGTTGAGTTTATTTCTCTTTGGCAAGTAATGATTTTTATTTCAAATTACAGTATAGCTTATATTTACTTCACCGGTACATTATATTCATTTTATTAAGATAAGGAAGGGAAACAGCACCTGCAAATCATGTTACTATATATTTTCAATTTATATTCGTTTGTTCAATCTGCAATAGGTCAGGTGTTATATTTGATATACCCAGTAGATCACGAAATAAAAAATGCACATAATGATAAAATATTACAAGGTTAAAATTGCCTAATATTATATCTCGATTTGAATAAAATATCACGCATTAATTTATTGCGATGTGATTATAAGAAAATCCTGTAACATGTGACTGTCATTTAATTTTGTATGGTCTTTTAGTATCTCTTTGATATACACAAATTGGCATATTAATTGAGAAAAATTGTTTAGTCGTTTTTGAGAAAACCAAAAGTTTCAAAGTTTTGAATTAGTAAACTAAGAGATAGTTTACCCCGTGGAAAACGAAAACCAAAAATGGCATATAAGCTAGGTTGATAACGTATTGTAATCGTACCTCATCCAAATGTCGAATTTTCACGTTTCAGACTGTGTACATTGCGAAAATTAGGGTTCCTCAATTCCACCTGTTTGCGTGTCTGTTTGTCGATCTGTTGTCTGTCTGCTGGCGATATATCTACAAAACTACATATTTGACGAAGAAGAATAACAGATTGTAGGTAGTTGACGCTAGCGTCAACGAAGAAATAGAACACAGTTTTAGTGAAAAAAATATAGCCCCTCAAAAATTGGCATATAAAAATAACTTTATTTTTAATTTGTATTATTATTTTTTCTTCAACTTTTATGAAAAAATATGGCGAATGAAAATAATATTTGGCATCTAGTTAATGTAGTTGTCAAGAAAGAAAACTGTTATACTTTTAGTAGAAAATATACAGCGTGGACACTAAAAAATAATAAACGATAAAAGTGACGGAGAACGATAATATTTCTGATGCAGCTATATAGTTGCCTTCATTCGTTTAGTGCAGATAAAAAAGCTGTAAAAAAACGGACAATAAATTTGGCTCGTTAAGATAATTGATGTCTCACAGAGACGTACTTAAAGTTTTTGTGCACACTGATAGAAATTTAAATCTGTTGAGCAATTATGAATTTTTAGTTTAAATTAGAATTATCAAATATTCTCTTATTGCTCAGTTTCGGCAATAATAATTTAATCTATTGAATTATTATTGTTGCCAAGCAAGGACCACGAGGAGATACGAGCAATTCCTTGCCAAAAAATGTGGGTTCTGAGTTAAGGTTATTGCTATTAATATCAATAATTCTAACTTGATCTAATTGACCCAGATTAAATAAATAAATTTAATTTTAGAAAACAAATAAACAAATATTTAATGAATAAATTCAATTATAGAAAACAAATAAACAATTATTAAATGAATAATTCAATTCTAGAAAACAATAAATAAGTATCAAATAAATAATTCCGATTCTAGAGAACTTCGAGCAAGTACAACATTTTTTAATACGTTGCAAATATTCATTCATTCAATTCGGCAGCTTTCCATAATACTTGCTCTTTTATGAATCAATTTAAAGTTAAATCCTATCTTTAATCGTCATCGCCTAAGTGTTTGTTCACTAAATGACACTACACTTGTTGTCCTCAGTTCCATATCACTGATTGTACTGTTGGTATCTCATATTCCTTATTCTTACTGTAAATTAAATCTCGTAATAACTTCACCACAGACGAATCTAATGCTCGTGATTTTCCTTTGTACAATTTAGCTTTTGGATCATATGGTCCTTCCTTAATTAATTTATAAATAGTTTGTTCTGAAATTTCTGTTAAGTAGGCCGTTTTTTCCACAGCTCCGGTTTCTCTTTCACTTTCTTTTATATTTTTATAAACATTTAAAACTACTTTTTGGGTATGTTCATATTTATATGAACAAACATTTATGTTGTTTAGAAACTTTCTCTGTAATTTGCGAGCTGTTAATAATCCCCATACTTTCCTGTCATTCTCTGCTAGTGCTAGGTAAAGAACCTTCCCAAGGCCTAAACATTTTCGCGATATTATTTTACCACAGCCACTTATAAACACAAAACTCCCGAATAATTCACTACCCGCCAAATATTTATAAAAACACAATTGCATAAAATGCGCTAAAACCCAAAGGAAAATATGATATACCTGTTAAATTATATTAATTACCCTTTTAAGTTCTCACAATCTAAATATAATGTAAAGACAGTTCACCAAGTATATTTCTTTTATAAAGCACATACAAATATATTCTTAACTGATGCGGTAATTTGAAATTCCGTGACAATGACAATATTAAAAGTTCGACTCTGTCGTACCCGCTAGGTCATAAAATATTTTCCGTAGGTGCGAGTTGGTAAATATGAACAAAATAAATAAATTAAATGATTGGAACAGGTGTGTTTTCGTCAATTTGTTACTTTAATCATTCCAGAACATACTTTATATGTGAATAATGATGTTCTATGCATTAAGTAGTATAATATATTTAATATATAATATGTTCGAAAATCGACATGCCCTGTTCTCCCCTAAATGCTGTAGTCAAGTATAAACGGCACAGCTTTGAGGTTTTATGTGCATTAAACGAATGAAGGCAACTATACAATAATTGTTTAGGGAGGAATATGCTGTATATTTAAGAAAAAATATGGCTCTCTGTCTATCCTGGCAAAAGAGGGCTAATGCTAATGACTAAAAGGAGAAGAATAAGCGATTTAGAGCTTTCTTCTCTTATGGACACACGTTTGTGTCTCTCCTGTACAGTAAAGTATCTTGGAGTAACTCTGGACTCAAATCTCTCATGAAAGCACCATGCGGAAGTTTAAACAAGGAAAGCCTGCGCATCTCTATGGATATGCAAACGCATCTTTGGCCCAAGGGAAATACGTCCGAAAGTCTTTGGACGTGTACTGTCTTGGTAAAACCCCTTATAACATACGCGGCACTAGTACGGTACCGCTCTCAGGAGTCCACAGTTAGAACTCACCCATGTCAAGTTCAAAGGCTAGCTTGCCTTGAAATTACAGGAGCTAACAGAATCACTCCAACGGTACAATGGAGGCCATTCTTGGACTCACTCCCTTGCATATCGAGGTGGAACTGGAAGCCAGGAAAGCAGCAAATAGGTGGTTCAAAAATGGAATGTGGAACGGGACTGGCTGGGAGCTGGGACACGCAAAGGCCCTGGCTCTGCCGGTAAGAGACCAGGTCATCACTTAATCAGAAGATGACTGGTGTCTCCCCGTCTATAGGTTCACTATTCCATACTCAGTTGTGTTTCCTAGTCTGGACACTGAGTCCCCTGAGTCCTGGATGTCACGTATGGTATACAGACGGATCTAAAACTCAGGAGGGTGAAAGGAGTCTTCAGCTGACTCAACCGTAAGGATTGAAGAACAATCCTATTTGTCGGATGTGTGGAGTGGAGGATGAAACCATCACTCATATTCTATGCACTTGCATACCACTAGGCGCCTCATAGACCTCAACTCCCACAGGACACGTCTCCATGAACGGTGAGAACATCCAATGGCACGATACCGTCAAGTACCTTGGCGTTATCATGGATCGAAGCCTGACGTGGAAACAAAACACGGAAGCAAGGACGAGGAGGCCTCTACACTACCCTATGATAGGGAGACAGAGCCAACTCAACCTGAGGAACAAGTTCACGCTTATCAGGACCCTCATTGCACCTGTTCTGACCTACACCTCCGTTGCCTGGGGATAACAAGCAGCCACCTACGTGAAGAGGATACAAGCCGTGGAAAACGTCGCACTTAGGTGTGCCGTGGATGCACCATGGTTTGTCAGAAACACCGACATCTTCAGAGACCTAGACTACACCCCAGTAACTGAAGTCATCCGGGACAGAGGAAAGAACCTATACGCCCGTGCTGCAGAGCATGGGTATCCGCTGGTCAGACAGGCGACGGATCATGACCCCAACGACGCTCCGAGGCACAAGAAGCCCAAGCTCCAGATCCTGGATAAAGGGTAACCAAGCCGCAAGCGGACAATGACCAAAACACCAAATTACCCGATTCCGGGGTACCTAGCAAACAATCGGCTTGGTATCCTTACCCTTAGCCCGTACAGGCCTCAGACGCTAAGAACACGTCTTTGGCCGAATACAGTCCTTGAGCTATACAGCCCAACCTTTCTTTCCGACGAACTCGGAGCACATGATGCCAATTGACACCCTAGGCTTCCGACTAGTCAAACACCCCATACCTCCCTTCAAACTCACGACAGACGATAGGCGCTCCCGGGAGCCGACATGCCAGCGAAGAAAGAAAACCAAGACAGAAGAGCGCCAGAAGAAACAACCCAGCTGGCAGGGTCCAACAGCCAGGACCAAGGGGGATCTGCTAACCTCGTCAACACCATCCTCATTTGCGGGGGGATGGGGTGGGGTTGACGAAAACAGCAGGCTCACCCATTAAGAGGCCGGTCCAGGTCTACATCGATGATTGGGGCAAAGAGCTCAAGATGGACCCCTAATCATCCGAGATCGAAAATTACATTCAAGAATATTGGCGCGGTATAGAGCTCTCTCAGGGCAATTTATACAGCCAGAGTTATTTACCCCGGAATCAAAGTGATCATTCTAAGAAATAATTGAATTATGGTGATTGGATGACCATCCCGTAAACATTTTTAACCAAAAGTATGTCAGGTTTACTTTTGGTAGCAGTGACAACTACACTCCGAACATTATTCTCTTCTGTCGTTATTAATTATTAATTAATATTATTTTCCACATTTTTAAAGTAACATTAGTGTAACCACTGTGACTGTATATGTTTTGCTAAAAGTACAGTAGTGTCTTATTATACTTATATAGTGTAGTGTAGGCCAATTAGCAATTCTGACGAGAAAGTTTACCGAGTGAATTTCCACGAAACTTTCTGGATTCTGTTCGTTTTGATGTCTAGATCAAACTGCAAGAAAAAAAATTGCCGCTATTGCCCCGCAATTGTTGTAAATAATGATTTTGTTGCTAAAATATCTAATTTGTGATAAAATCTTTTTTTCACAAATTAGATATTTTAATTTGACCCGTATATATGTTGTTTATTTTTTACGTTTGTTTAGCGATTTCTCTGAAATGGTTTCAGCGATTTCTAAGAATTTTTGGCTAATTGTAGAGTAACTCGATGGTGGTTCCATATTTTTTTCATCAAGCTATGTGTAGTGTAAGGAGAGCAAAGCTCGGGAAGAAGTACTTTCTTAACTGACTTTTAGTACAGAATACTCGAAGTTATGGCGGAGGTGCAGGTTTAAAAAAATATTCGACGTTATGGCGGAGACGGTGTTGTATGTAAATAGTCAGGTATTTCAGGTGTAGCTGAAACTGAATTAAAGATTCAAAATGGTGAATTCAATAGGGCTGCCATGATTGCGTAACTTTTGTAGATTTACATGAGATTTCGCCGCTAAAATGACGGAAAATCTATTTTCAAAAAATTGAATCGAAAAAACGGTCACTAAAAATTATGAAATAACCTTATTAGAATCGATATTAGATAATGATCAAGTTCAAGTAACCGAACGATGCAACGGTTTTTTCATAATTTTAAATGACTATTTTTTTAAAGGCAATTTTTTTCAATATTTTTTAATGTAGTTGACACTACTGCCGTGGAAGAAAGTATTATACTTTCAGTGAAACATGTATAGGGTGGTCACCCTACAAAATAATTTATAAATAATAAATAAAACTAAGAAATGAAGAAAACAATGTAAATGAAACTATTTTCAAAAAAGAAACCTGCCATGGTTTTATTGAAAATTCTATAGACATCATCCAATAGAAAAAACTAATAAACTAGATACACAAAGATTCCTTTCTATACCCTCATATAAAACACTACAGCTAGTGCACTAGTAGTTATTTAAGACCACATTTAAATATTGCTACATTGTTGCAATGTACAATGCATGTTGTTTTAAAATGCTCAATGCAAAACAAATTGATTGCAATAAGCCTCATCAGAAGGAATTATCCTGTGTGACGTATGTTAAACCATCCATATACTGCAGTTTCAGGCTCTTGGCCTTCCTCAGTAGGGACCAGGTACTAAGTACCCCAACAGATAATAAGTTCCTCCCTGCAAATTGAGCAAGACTGTTTACGCAACTCGCAAGTAAAGCCATCTACCAACCACTTATTGCAATCAATCGAAGAAGTATTAAATACCAAAGCTATCTATAGTCCATAACAAATATGAACTGGTTTCTTGAGGGTTGCATTAGTAGCAAACGGTAGCAAGCCAACTGAATAAATTTATGACATTTTTTTATTGGTCTTATTTATATTATACAGGGTGTTTGGTGCATCGTGTGCCAAATTGAAATGGCCGACAGAAAGGGTTATCTGCTATCCTTTCAGGCCCCTTAACACTTCCCATGCCCTGCGGGATTTTTCATATCGACCTTCTATCTTTTTAATGAAAAAATTCCCAAATTCTACATTTAAATTGAAATTATAAAAAAAGTATTAGGCGTAGACTGCGAATTTCATTTTTATTTTTATGTGTATTGTTGAAGGGTTCTTTTAAATCCAAAATTACTGGCATTAGTCATCTAGTTGTTTTTTTATTCACTCGCAAACTTTCGGAATAGATAAAATTTAAATTTAAACTTAGACTTTAGACGGCTATAAAAAAAAACTCAGAGCAACCGGGATTTTCCAACTCCATCAAAAATTCTCTAGTCTATCCTCTTGCTAATGATGTGCCACATGTCATAAAAATCTTTTAATAACTTCGTGAATTCACTAAATTAATGAATCGGGTCATATAAGGCTAATATTAAAAATTTCGAATAAAAAATTATATTTGCTTAAATTATGCATGGCAAACAGGTAAAATCTGTTATCTCACTCTTGCGAAGTAAAATCTATCTTCTATCTCTTTCTGTTCATTGGTTTTCTTGAAATAAAGAAACAGTTACATTTTTATCATGTATTAACAAAATTTAAAAATCTTGCTCAAAGTATTGGTCTCTGTTGCGAATGCAGGCCCGACATCTGCTTCGTATTTCGACAGTTGTTGTATGAAGTCGTATTTCCTCCCTAATTGTACCGAAAGCCGTTTCTAAGCGTTGGACAAGAGGACAAGTTCCTCCCTAGTCGCAACCTCCGTCGTGTACGCGAGCTCTTTGGCACGTCCCCAGACATAAAAATCCAACAGAGTTAGGTCTGGGGAACATGGAGGCCATTGAATAGGACCATCCTGCCCAATCCACGCATTTGGGAACACATTGTCTAGATATTGTCTTACAATCAATCGCCAGTGCGCGGGACAGCCGTCATTTTGAAAAACTATAGGCGTATGCGTAGATTGGGCGGGATGGCCCTATTCAATTTCCTCCACGTTCCCCAGACCTAACTGCATTGGATTTTATGTCCGAGGTCGTGCCAAAGAGCTCGTGTACGCGACGGAGGTTGCGACTAGGGAGGAACTTGTCCTCTTGTCCAACTCATAGAAACGGCTTTCGGTACAATTAGGGAGGAAATACGACTTCATACAACAACTGTCGAAATACGAAGCAGATGTCGGGCCTGCATTCGCAACAGAGACCAATACTTTGAGCAAGATTTTTAAATTTTTTTAATAAATGATAAAAATGTAACTGTTTCTTTATTTCAAGAAAACCAATGAACATAAAGATATAGAAGATAGATTTTACTTCGCAAGAGTGAGACAAGAGATTTTACCTGTTTCCCATGCATAATTTAAGCAAAAATAATTTTTTATTCGGAATTTTGAATATTAGCCTTATGTGAACTGATTCATTAATTTAGCGAATTCACGAAGTTATTAAAAGATTTTTATGACATGTGGCACATCACTAGCAAGAGGATAGACTAGAGAATTTTTGAGGCAGTTGGAAGATCCAGGTTGCTCTGAGTTTTTTTTTATAGCCATGTAAAGTCTAAGTTTAAATTTAAATTTTACCTATTTCGAAAGTTTGCGAGTGAATAAAAAAACAACTAGACGACTAATGAGAGTAATTTTGGATTTAAAAGAACCCTTCAACAATACACATCAAAATAAAAATGAAAGTCGCAGTCTACGCTTAATACTATTTTTATAATTTGAATTTAAATGTAGAATTTGGGATTTTTATCATTGAAAAGATAAAAGGTCGATATGAAAAATCCCGCAGGGCATGGGAAGTATTGAGGGGCCTGAAAGGATAGCAGATAATATATGAAGCAGAATTTTGTGCAACTGAGTTGACTGATTTAAAATGTATTGTGATTGCAGTGTACAGATCCCCTATGGGACACTACGAAAATGTTCATGATAAACTAATTGAGCTATTGGAGTACTGTATAAATAGTTATAAAAACATTTTACTGGCTGGTGACTTCAATATTAACTTTACGGCCAATCTAAACAAATTTATTTGTTTAACTTCCACTTTTGGTTTAAATGTTACTATTTGTGAATTTACTAGAGTTACAGATAGATCATCAACTTGTGTTGACAATATTATTCTTAACTTTGATGAGACTGCTTTTACGTCTAGTGTGATAGATCCATGTCTATCGGATCACTACTCTCAGTATTTTCTACTGAATACTATGGAAAGAAAGAGACACCAGTGATGCTTTCAGAACAATCATTACTTCTCGTAGGATCAACAAGTTGAAAAAATCCCTTAATGCGCTTGATTGGACTAGCTTCAATTTTATTTCCCATGATAATATCGATGGGTGTGCAAATCTGCTTGTAAATAATTACCAGAGCCATATTGAAAAATTATTCCCTTTGTCTAAGATTTCAACAACTAAATCTAAATTACAACCTCGTTGGTTCAGTGAAGAGCTTAGAACATTGAGAAATAAATTAGCGGGACTAAAAACAATATATAACTCATCTAAATCTGAAGAGGACAAAAATACCTACTGTAAATATAGACGTTATTATAAAAAAGCTATCGGGGTTACTAAAAGAAATGCGTACAGTGCATACTTTGCGAATTCGGAAAATAAAGTTAAGGCTAGTTGGAATATAGTTAATACAGAAAGAAATGTGACAAAGACAAAATTAACAAATAATGATTTTAATGTCACTGTTGCTGACAGTATCGTTAATTCCATTATAGACGCGGGTTACGAAGCTACAGAATTTCTAAGTAATGTACAAAAACCATCTTGTTCTTTTTTTTTATATCCAACTACACCACAGGAAGTCATAAATGTTATGTCCCTAAAAAATACCAGCGCACTTGATATTTATGGTATTAATACTGCCATGTTAAAAAAACTATCAACATTATCGCTGTACCTCTCAGCAATTTGTCCAATGTTTGTTTCGATAAAGGTATTTTTCCTGATGCTTTTAAAATAACCAAAGTCATACCAATTTTTAAAAAGTAAACATGTCTCTTCTCAATAATTATCGTCCCATATCCATTATACCAATTTTTGGGAAAATTTTGGAAATTCTTTTGAAAATAAGACTGGTCAAATACCTAGAATTGAACAATGTCTTTACTCTTCTGTTATACTATGTGATCTAAGTAAAGCTTTTGATTGCGTTTCTCACGAAATGTTAATCCAGAAACTAGAATTTTATGGTATAGAGGATTACCTTTGTCTTTATTTAGATCATGTCTTGAAAACAGAAGACAGTGTGTTTCTCTTAATAATAAAAGCTCTGACATTAAAATCAATAAATATGGAGTTCCGCAAGGTTCCGTATTAGGCCCAATTTTTTTCATCGTCTATATTAATGATTTGCCTTCATTCCTTGTTACGTTATTAAATGTACGTTATTTTCTGATGATCTGACCTTAAAGAACTCTTCTAAAAATATAAAAGAACTAGAAAATCAAGTAGTAGTAGCTACAGAAAAAGCTGAACAATGGCTCTCTGCAAATAAATTAAAATTGAACAAAAATAAAACTCAAAGTTTATACGTTATAAATACGTTATTTTGCAGATAAATTTCCTAAAGTAGCTTTTACAAATTCCGTATTAGGTAGGCGTTACTTATTTAATCACATGTAAAACGTAAATAAAATGAATAGAATGTTGTGTTTAACAATTTTTAAACGAGATTTAAGAAACTAATATAACCGATGACGTCACCGCGTGTTTTGCGTACTCGTTCAATTACTAAAACTTTATGTTATTTATTTGTTGAAATTTTTATTTGATAAACGATAGAATGCTGTTTAAATATCAATAAGTGCTTTAGTACAACAAGTACTTCAATATAATAATATCAAGAAAGCAAATTTGCACATAGTGAAAACATCTAATTCCCTGGACGTCAATTTATACAATGAATTACCTAGTGACTGGAAATTATTAAATAATATGAATTTTAAAACTAAAATTAAGTATTTTTTATTGAGAAACTGTTTCTACGTCGTGGATGAATATCTTAATGCGAATGTAATGTGATGTTTTTAAATTATTGATATGCATTAATCGTGCTGTACTGAGCTGTGCCCATTCATGTGTACATGAACTTTAGTTGTATTGTTTTATTATGTTTGTATCATGTAATTTGTTTTATTCTATCTGTATATATTTCTATTATAGTGGTTAAATAAAGATCTATCTATCTATCTATCTATCTATCTATCTATTAATGTCCTGGCGGAGTTAAGCTATTGCTACTCCACTACTCGTTCAGGACACGTACACACAGACATCAACACAACAACCATTCCCTGCGATATTGCCATCTACCGCAGCTGGGACTGAGATTCAGGTGAGCTAATTGCGACATTCATTCTTATGGTATAAATGGAATCTATTATTGCAAATAAACATGGAATTCAACTTGCACCGATCTAATTTTGTTATCACTGATTTATTTTCATGTAGATTTGTAGCCAGAAATAAATCATAGGGGTGCTTATCGCTCTTCAGGGGAGGCTCATTGCAGTCTGTATAATTGACGAAAATATACAAAAACAAATGTTTATATTGGGATTCTTCAGTACGTACTTGAATGTTGCCAGGTGGAGACGAACACTCAAAGTATTTTCTATTCGATATATGAAGAATGCACCATGGATAAAATTAAGTTAAAATTCGTAGTTAGTCACTTTTTGAGTAGCTGATACTGAATCTGCCAAAAGTTAAAAAAAATCGAAACGACGAATCCAATAGGGCTGCCATATTTGCAAAACGTTTGCAGTTTTATACAAAATTTGGTACCTGGAGATATTGTTCTTACATTGTAGAAACTATATAAGAAGAAGGGGTGAAGAAAAAATTGAACAACCTTTATTAATTGAATTGGTTGCACTTATTTCGACTCTACTCACTTACTTATGGACAATTGGTTCTGCTTTCTCTCATTCTACAAATCACAGTAATTTTAGCAGCTGTCTTATGATAAATATCCAAGGTCAATCCGATAAAAACGTGTGTCTATGTGCGCGATAGTGATGACAACCTAGAGGTCGCAACCTCAGAAGCACCGAATCTGAGTTCTAAAACGATGTTTCTGGTTGTTTTTACTTAACTAGTATGTTGGCATGCTCGTATTGGCAATAATGTACGACAAATTAGGTAATTTCATGTTACAGATACAAAGTATGCGAGACATAATTTGCTTATTAATACCCAAATAATAATCATAAATAGCAAATGAATTAAACTGCTTAATAATAATGTAAATTACTTTACAGCTCTAACATCAATCTATATAAAAGCAACATGCTTCTATCTAAACGGCAGTGAAAGGTCAATATTAGAATTCCCGCTAATCTTTCAAAAATATATTACTCATTATCTGTCAATTTTTTACAATTCTGATCTTTAGTTTGACATTGTATAAAATATGCCACGACCGGACAAGATGTTCAATATGATTATCAACTATAAATATAATTATAATTATTTCAGCAAATTAATAATGGACGCAAACAAGTACATAATCTAAGAATAAAATAAGACTTTTTTAACCTGTGAAAACGTTGTTCTCTCCTAGGCATACAGTCATTTCAAAGTACTTTCACATCAGTTCCTTTATGACAGAATCCAACGTTTTCTCATTCTATGTAAATAGTTTAATACCATTGATACATCTGATAAAAGAAAACAGGAGCATTAAGTATTGCTACACCAAATAATACAGTATTTGGTCCAGGAGGCGACTGCAAATTTGTGTGGGGAACGAGTGGACGGGATTTAGCAGTTTAGAATACTGCAAGTATGCCCTAAACTCATAACCGCTGGTCGGCCGATCACTGTCCCTGGCGGTAATGAGTAATTACGGTAATTGTTTATTGGGGAAATGGGGCGATTGTGGTGACAAAGTGGACGTTTTTTTTTTAAACTAATTTGTTAATTATGATCCAAAAAATGTAAAATGCTCGGTCGGCCGACCCCCACCCCTGGCGATAGCCTTGGCCGACCATTAACAACAATGCAATTTTTAATGCCTAGCCTCCCCCAAGGAGTGACCAGGTCGGCCTTGGTCTATTCGAAAGAACAAAATTTTCCCTTTCATAAAACCTCGGTCGGCCGATCTCGGTCCCTGGCTTTAATGAGTAATTACACTAATTGTCGTGGGGGGCACAGGGACGATTGTGGTGACAGAATGGACGATTTCTTGTTTAAACTTTTTTTTATTGTAATCTCGACTCTAAAATGCTCGGTCGGCCGACCCCACCCCTGGTGATGTCCTTGGTTGCAAAACAGTTTAATAAAAGTACGAACTAGGAAAATTGGCATAATTTTTAAATTTAAATCTCACTATTTTGCAATCTACTGAATTTATTGAGTGAAAATTAATAGTAATATTCTTGTTAAGGTTCTACCTAGGTAGTCTTATAATTTTTTTAAATATACGTACTAAGAGAAAAAAGTTATGGCCAAAAATAGTAAATATTTCCCTATCGGATGTCTCTTTCTAGGGAATGGCCACCTTAAGAGGGGGTATTATTCCAACAACAGAATAAAACAGGGGATTTTAAAATTTCTTTACTCAAAATATGTATAATTTGTTTTCTACAGAATTTCGAAACGAATAATATATACGTTTATGAGATTATAATAAGGAAGCACCTTTTCCTTCGGTGTGTTGTTGGTGTCCAGATTTTACCAAATGTGGCCTTGGCAGGCCCCTGGTTAGTGAGTGGTTAGTGTCGTTACATGTCCTTTTATAGACAAAAAAGAAATTAATAGGACAAGTTTTTCCTCGGTGAGAATCGTAAAAGTCACTAAAGGGGTTTCTTAAAAAACCAAAGTTGGTGGCCATATCTTACATAGGGTGGCCTTAATAGGCCCTTGATAAATGTCATCATATGTGCCCTTCCAAAACAAACAACTTTCATTCGGACAATTTTTTTCTTCGATCCAAATTTAAAGTTATTCCAAGTGTAACTTCAAAATGAAACACGTATATTTATTTCAATAAATGGTATATGCATTTTTTTAATTAACAACGTAAATATTTTTTTTCAAATGTAATTTTATAAAAGCAAAATGCCATCATAAACACGCGATGAATTCCGATCATACAGTCAGAAAAAATTTACTACTTTTAAGTAAACCCATTTATTTGAATCAGATTTTATTGAATCAAAGTTTTTTTTTTTCCTTTAAAACAAAGAATTCTTTATTTACTTCAAGAAAATTGATTTATTTGATATTACGTAATTTAATGTCTTAGAAACAATTTAAAAAATAATGAAATGAAATAAATAAATTACTTGAATTAAGTAAAATTTTATGCAATTAAATAAACGATTTACTCAAAACAAAGAAACATTTCATAGGTTCATATTTAAATTAGAACGTTTTCTTAAAACTATAGAAATTTACCCAAAACTATAGTACACTTTTTCTCTGAGTGCAGTTGCTACAACATTTATCCCCCCCTTAAGGGGGGGAAGAAGATAAAAGTGAAAACAGTGAGATAATAACAATTCTTTTTATAATTCACCCTTTCGAATATTCCAAGACCGATCTGCTAAATTCGTGCGTGAGAAAAGGCATTTACAATGTTGCAAATGGTCGGCCAAGGACATCACCAAGGCCGACGGAGCATTTTAGACTCGAGATTACAATAAAAAAAAATTAAACAAAAAATCGTCCACTCTGTCACCACAATCCCCCCTGTGCCCCCCACGACAATTAGTGTAATTACTCATTAAAACCAGGGACCGAGATCAGCCGGCCGGGGTTTTATGAAAGGAAAAATTTTGTTCTTTCGAATAGACCAAGGCCGACCTGGTCACTCCTTGGGGGAGGCTAGGCATTAAAAATTGCATTGTTGTTAATGGTCGGCCAAGGCTATCGCCAGGGGTGGGGGTCGGCCGACCGAGCATTTTACATTCTGTGGATCATAATTAACAAATTAGTGTATGAGTTTAGGGCATACTATTGCAGTATTCTAAACTGCTAAATCCCGTCCACTCGTTCCCCACACAAATTTGCAGTCGCCTCCTGGACCAATTGAAATCTTTGCACGTAGATTTACTCTCCAGGACTATCGTATATAGATAGGGGTAGAAATTATGTCTATAGTAATAAAATTACATACAGGTAGAGAGCCCGCTGTATAGATTTTCTATGAATAAGATACATGAAAAACTTTGCATGAGTAAGTACTACCACAGACCTACAGGGAGCCACTTTTCATATAAGGAAATTTTGCCAGCGTCATGGAATTTTACCGGAAGTGATATCAAAATGGGAGAATGCGGGCAAATAAGAGAAGGCAGCCTATTTTTTTAATAACTAGAAGGCTTGTACTTTATCTAAAAAAATTATTCATGTATTCGATGACTTAAGAAAACAGAAAAAAAACCGTTAAATGAGGCTGTCTCAGCGTTGCGGACAAATTAAGCCTAGCAGCCCACTACAATCTCATTGTATACCTCAAAACCTACATTTTGACGTAAGTTTTATCCATGTATTCGATGACACAAAAAATCGTGACCGGAAGTAACGTCAGAATTTCATGACGCTGGCAAAATTTGCAAAAATGAAAAGTGCCTGTATGTCTGTGGTAGTACAAATATTTCTATGTCAAGTTCCTTCCGCATTGGTTATTAAAAGATGAAATTTCTACTATATCCCTAAATGGTTATAGTTTGGCAGCATACTTTTCTAGATCAAACGCCATACATGGAGGTGTTGCAATTTATTGTTTAAATAGGTACAAGTGTACACCCATCAAACTTGTAAACTGTCTGTCGATTGAACTACACTTTGAGATAGTGGGGATAAAATACAATGATATTCACATTTTAACTGTATATAGGTCACCCAATGGTGATGTCAATTTGTTTTTAGAGAATCTGTCTCGCGCTCTGGAAACACTTTTAATTAAAAATAAAAATAAGGAAATAATTATAACTGCCGAGTTTAACGTTCATTTCAACACAACTGAAAAAAAAATACTACTTAAGTCTTAAACACTCTTTTATCTTTTGAATTAGACCCCATAAATAGTGGAAACACAAGAAATAATTATTTCTTAGACAACATTTTTGTTAATTTTAACTATGATCAATTTAACTACAAGATAGTTGACCCCAATTTATCCGATCACTTAGGTATTTTACTGGCTATAAATAACCTTAAGCCAAAAGCGTTAAGTAAAAGAATACATTACAAACCCATAACTGAGGAGGGACTATATAGCCTAAACAATTACTTATTAAATAAAGATTGGAGTTTTATCGGCAATAACGACTTAAACGTGGAAGAGGTTGCCCAAAAATTTGTAACTGATATATCCGATGCTATTGATAAATCATTTCCAAATCCAAATTAATATTTGAAAGTGACTCTCCTAAAATTAATTGGTTCAATAATACCTTACGCAACAAAAGAGACACATTGCATTTCTTGGAATCTGTATATAGAAAAAATCCGACAGAAGACTTGAAAATTTTAATAAAAAGAAACAAAGCCCGGTATATGTTAGAACTCTCAAAATCTAAGAAAGAAGCAAATGACAAATATATTACAAACTCAAGTAATTCACAACATGCTATGTGGAAAATCATCAATAGAATTAAAAAATGTCACGAAAATACATCTGACATTTCAGCGGACGAGTTTAACTTACATTTTGCAAATGTTGCTAAAAATATAATAAACGATTTACCAGCTACCAATAAAACTCACAAATACTTCTTAGATAAAAAGGCAAACAATACCTAAATTCAGTTTTGCTTTAGAGAGTTTACATATAATGAGGTAAATGATGTTATTAAAAATCTAAAAAAGACCAAGTCCAAGGACGCTTATTTTTTAAATAAAAAGATCTTAGATGCAATTAGATACATAATTTTAATACCCCTCACTAACTTGATAAATATTTGCATACGCACGGGTACATTTCCTGATATTCTAAAACTCTCTAAAGTCATCCCACTACACAAAAAAGACTCACTAAATGATGTTGGGAATTATAGACCGATCTCAATTTTACCTCTTTTTTCGAAAATCCTTGAAACTTTATTAAAAATTCAGTTGACTTCTTACTTTGAGTCATACAATCTATTTAGTCCAAGCCAATTTGGTTTTAGAGCTAAATCGTCCACAACATTAGCCATAAATAAGCTAACTGAAATAATAAGTAATGGTTTCGAATCTGGTGAACATGCATGGGCACGTTCAGTTTCTGGACCTTTCGAAGGCTTTCGATTGTGTTTCACATCACATTTTAATTGACAAATTACGTTTTTATAGCTTCCATACTAACGGTATAAAATTAATTCAATCATATCTGACTAATAGATACCAGTATGTTACATGCCAAAATACAAACTCTAACTTGCTAGGTATGGACTATAAAGTACCGCAAGGTTCTGTATTGGGACCAATCCTATTCTTAATTTATATTAATGATTTGAGTGACATAACTTCTTCACATTTCGTGTTATTTGCAGATGACACAACCATTATTCAGTCACACCACAATATTGAAACTATACATAGAAATGTGAATGAGACGCTGCTGGAAGCCCAGGAATGGTTCACAGCAAATTTGCTGAGTTTAAATAAGTCCAAAACTGAGTCAATGGTCTTTAGTTTAAGAAATGTAGCCGAGTTAGGTAACAAAGACAGTATCAAGTTTCTTGGGGTACACTTGGACAAAAAACTGTCATGGGAACAACGTATACATTTTGTCTGCAAGAAAATTTCAGTTAACTTTTTACGAAATCTTGTAAATAACGTTTCTCAAAAAACATTAATTACAGCTTATCATGGCCTTATCCATTCGTCATTATCATATGCCATTTTAATTTGGGGACATTCTACTCACAGTACTAATGTTTTTGCTTTACAGAGAAAGGCCATACAGATCCTATACGGTCTAAACTAGAGAGACGATTGTAAACAAGCTTTTAAACACTTAAAAATATTGACTTTGCCCAGCGTATATATCCTGCAATGCCTAATGTATATTAAAGAACACGAATCAGACTTTACATCACATAATGAAGTGCATAGATATGATACGAGAAATAACAACAATATTTATCCTAACTTCTTAAAACTTTCCAAATCTCGTGATGGAATAAACTACCACGCTATAAGGTTTTTTAATCACCTGCCTAAAAAAATAAAAGAACTTAATTTCAAGTTATTTAAGAACACTGTTAGAGCTCTTTTAATGACCAATGCTTTTTCCAGCTTCGAGGAATATTTCTCTTTAAACTTTAATAATATCGAAATTTCACCCTTTTCAGTTTTAGTAAATGTCTAATCCTAATATCTCAATATGTATTCTTAAATTTTAATGTTTTTTATATAATAATGTTTCACTTTACGCTTGTTATATATGAATGTATGTATGTTTTGTACGTTTCTATTTTTATATTATGTGGGGCGCTTGCCTTCTGACGTGTAAATACTTCTGTATCTGTGGTACTAATAAATTATTATTATTATTATTATTATTATTTCCTTTCTCTCGCACTGAGCGGTACTTTATCTCATGCACATCGGCCTGACGGCAAGATGTGCAATAAGTCAGTCTTATCTACGCGAGAAACTTGCGGACGATGCTACAGGTGTTCAAGATCACGATCACGACATTAGGATTTATATTTAATGCGGTCAAGCTGTCTTTTAAATTATTTGGAATAACTCCAGTGGACGAGATGATTATGGGCACCACTCGGACGTTATCTTGCTGCCACTGTTGCTGGATTATTATTATTATTATTATTATTTTTTTTTCGCGTTAGCGATGCTGGACAGTTCTCCCGTGTCTCCGATATTCTCACAGGGGAAGTGCCAGCGAATTATCTACAACCACTCCCCACATCCCGCAGGGTTAGTGGTTGTAGATTCCAGAATCGTGTGCCCTAAGTAGACGCGGGGACCCTAAGACGACTGCCTTCTGTATTTGGCCTGCCAACCATTCGGCTGATTTTTGGCAGGCCGGTATGGTCTTCAATGCTGAGAGCAGCGTAGGCCTCATCCCACCGAGAACGCCGATTATCAGGACGACCATCTTGACCGAGTAGTTTGGGTATAGCGCTCGGAGCTCATACCGGAGATCTCGGTATTTGGTCCGTTTCTCCTCCTCCTTCAAGGTGATGTTTGTCTCGGCAGGTGCCGAGAACTCGATGACATACATCACCTTGGTCTGGTGGTCGAGGAGGACTATGTCAGGCTTGTTGGCTTGAATCAGCCTGACGGTCGGGAACGAGTAGTTCCAATAAATTCGGCACTTCTCGTTCTCGACAACGGACTCGATCTCTCCGGGAACATAAGGCAGCACTGGTGTTTGGTCTACCTCGTACGAGTGCCGAAGATGGTAATACAGCACTCGTAAAGCCGCGTTATGTCTGTGGATGTAGGCCGAAGTCGCGTAAATCGGACATGCAGATAGTAAATGCATGAGCGACTCCGGCGCCTGATGGCAGGTCCTACAATTTAGGTCGGGGACCTCTACACCCATAACACGACTGCGGTAGACCAAGGTGTTAATGACACCATCTTGGCAGGCCACAATGAATCCCTCGGTCTCCGACTTTAGCCCTGCTGACCTCAGGAATGAGAAGGTCAGCTTTGTCGATAAACACAGTGTCTCTATGTTGTTGTAGAACACTCCATGCATGGGTCTATCGACGTGCTGCCTGAACAGATTTCTCTGCTCGGCAGCTTTAATTTGGGTTGTCAGGCGATTTGGCGGAAGCTCAGTTACTGACTGTGCATCAGCACCTCGCCTGCCTCTTCGCCTGAAGTCGAAAACGAGACCGAGATCATCTGCGGCCCTGCGTGCAGCCTTAAATAAAAATCCGTCCACTCCTACGATTTCATGATCTCTCACTAACCGCAGGAGTGGATCTGAGCTCCTCAAGATGTTACATGCCATACTCAGCGCTACTCTGCGATGCATGCACTCCAGGCTCAAGAGTCCTCTGCCCCCCCGTTGACGTGGGAGGTACACTCGAGGAACGGACGATCTAGGATGAATACTTCTGTGAATATGCATCATCTTGCGGGTATCCCTATCCAATTGACGCAGCTCATCTACTGTCCACTTGACTACTCCAAAGGAGTAGAGCAGAATCGGAACGGCAAGTATATTAGTCGCAGACACCTTGTTCTTTATTATTATTATTATTATTATTATCCATCGTTAATCACAGTTGCTTGTCAACTGGTTTCTCCGGGGTAGATCGGGAGCATACCCTGCTCCTTAAATCTATCCCGCTTCGTATTTGTGTGTTTCACTAACCCTCTGCATTTAGTACCCTACGTATAATATATGTTGTTCCAAGAAGCACACTTTTCTGCAAACTGGTTTTATAATTTTGACCTGGTATCTTATTTAAGTATTTCTCCAGTTTGTTTGTGACAGTTCCAGTGGCCCCGATTACTATTGGTACTACCGTAGATGAAACACCCCACATTCGGCCTATTTCTATATTGAGGTCTTGATATTTTAAAATCTTTTCCGCCTCTTTCTCCACCACTCGTCTATCACCTGGCACAGCCACGTCGATAATCAGCGCTGTTTTTTCCGCTTTGTTTTTTATCAGGATGTCCGGTTTATTTGCTCTGATCTCTCTATCAGTTATAATCGGTTGGTTCCACATCAATACTTTACCGTTTTTCTCGATGACTGGTTTGGGGTCATGTTCGTACCAACGTTCACCTACTGGGACACCCATTTCTTTGCAGATGTTATAGTGCAAGTTTTTGCAGACTTGATCATGCCGTCTTACATATTCGTTCTTTGCCAATATTGGACAACCAGATATCACATGTTCGATAGTTTCTTCGAATAACCCACATAGTCTGCAAATACTGTTTATATTTTGCTTTTGTATGTTCCTTATGTGATATCTTGTGGCTAATGCTTGATCCTGAGCGGCTATGATTGTACTTTCAGTTGCACCTTTCAAATCCCCTTTTCTTAACCATTCATAGCTGCCTTCTACATTGATAAGCGGGTTATCAATTAGTTGTGGGTACTGACCGTGCAGGGGTTTATCTTTCCACCGCTTCTCAATTTTGGTTCGCAGTAGGTTCTTGATTTTAGAGCAGAATTTGTCATCTTGTTGTAAATCATTTACGTTTAACTCCCTTAGGGTTCGCCTCCCTATTTTGATAATTGACTTGCTATCCGGTCGTTGTAGTTCATTTTCTACAATAAGTGCACGGTATTGGTCGGTCGGTTGTTGAGTGAGGTAATGATACAGTTCGATAATTTCTGATATGTATTCAGTTTCTACATTAACTAGGCCACGCCCTCCTCTTGACCGAGGCACGTATAGTCTATCTACATCTGCGCGTGGGTGAAGCAAATTATAACTGTTCAATAGTTTTCGGGTTTTTACATCCAATTTCTCAACTTCTTTCGTTGTCCAATCTATCAGACCGAAACTATACCGTAGCACCGGGAGCGCTAAATTGCCGATTGCTTCAAATTTGTTTTTGTTGTTTAGTTCAGATCGCAGAATTGCTCTAACTCTTCTCAGGTATTCATTTCTCAACTCGGTTTTGACAGTTTCGTGATTAATACCTCTGCGTTCTTTTAACCCTAGGTATTTGTAGCATTCCCCTTTCGCCAATGGTTGTATCTCTTCTTCCTCTGTCCCTGCCGCTTGCATGCCATTTTCTTCAACAATCCTTCCCTTCTTAAATGTGATCTTGGCGCACTTTTCCAAGCCAAAACTCATACAGATATCATTACTGAATGTTTTTACAGTTTTTATTAAATTTGTTATCTCTTTGTCATTCTTTGCTACGAGTTTTAAATCATCCATGTAAAGGAGATGATTTATTGGTACATTATTTTGAGTCTTAATAAAACCGAGCTTTGTCTGGTTGAGCTCCAAGGATAAGGGTATTAGAGCTACACAAAACAGTAGGGGCGATAGCGAGTCACCCTGGAAGATTCCTCGTTTCACTGGGATAGATTCAGTCTTCATTTGATGCTCTTTAGCAGCTAATATTAGCTTAGTGTTCCATCCTCGCATGGCGTTTTGCACAAATCCTATGACCTTCTCGTGGGCTCCTACCAGCTGTAAAGACTTCATAATCCAATCATGAGGTACACAATCGTATGCCTTGCGATAATCTATATATGCAAGGCTGAGATCTTTCTGGTGTCGAACACTTTGATCCATGATGACTCGGGAAGGAAGCAGTTGGTCTTTACAACCCTTGGTACCAGGAGAACATCCTTTCTGCTCGTGTGGCATCAAGTTAAATTCGTTCAGATATTGTTGGATTCTTTGGGACATAATTGATGTAAATAACTTGTACAGCGTGTTGAGGCACGTAATGGGTCGATAATTTTTGGCATCTGCGGGGTTTCCAGGCTTTGGCAGCAAATAGGTGATTCCAATTAGCATCCACGTAGGTGTACTTGTGGGATCTTCAATGATTTCGTTGAATCTGTCTGTCAGTAGCTGATAGGTAGCCGTCAAGTTTTTAATCCAGAAATTGGGTATTTGATCTGGACCTGTAGCCTTCCAGTTCAGCGTCTTATGGGCTGTTTCCTGTACTTCTTCCTTCACAATACCTCTCCATGGCATTTGTGTTCTTTCTCTTTTTTCTTGTCTCTTCAACCATTGAGCCTTTTCATTGTATTTAACCGTTTTGCCCCATAGTTCGGACCATAAAGCTACCACCTGATCTTTGGGAGGTGTTTGATGGGCCGTAGGAATATTCTGTTTCAATTCTCGGTAAAATTTCTTCTTATTATTTCTGTATAGTTGATTCTGTTCGTAGCCTTTCTGTCTTTTTTCATACCTACGGATTCTTTGCGCCTTGGCGTCTACTTTCTGTCTCAATTCTTCCTTAACCTGTGTCAGTCTATCTTTACTGTCTATTTGATATTTTCTATATAGTTTAATGCACTTTCGTTTCACCTTTTTGCTGTTATTACCTCTCTCAAACTCGCTGATCAAAGATATTTCTGCCCTCCAACTATCTATGTTTCCCTGCAGTCGCTCTTTCCATGTCTTTCGGTTTGTTGTGTTCTTCTTAGCTCTCTTAGGCTCATCTCCTAGTATTCTGGAGGTTAATGTCGCTGCTACTGTATAAATTAAATGGTTAAGGTCAGTAATTGAAAGGTTCTGCTCTGTTGTAATTTCTTGGATAATTTTATTTGCTATTGCTATCAGTGATTTTAGTTTCGGTTGTATTGTAATTTTTCTGAGTGGTTGTCGGTCTTCAATGTCGGTCTGTTGGGTTTGATACAATCTAATTAATATTTCTGATTTAAGGCCTTGGTAGTCTGTGTCGTTTCGCATATCTATGATGTCTTCTTGGTCAGTCGCAGCACCTCTGTCTGCTGCTGTTGTATCATTGACTTCGTTTTCACTAGAGTCATCATTCTCGGCTTGAGTATTATTACTGTCATCACTGTCATCATTAATTTGATGCCCCTCATTTTCCCTCATGAGGGTAGTTCTTACATTTGTTTCTATATCATCTATTTCCATTAGGGTCAACTTTTCGTTCTTTAATATGTAGTTCTTTTGATTTAGTAGCTTCTTAGGGTCCAAATTTATTCTGGTGTTAGGATTTCTCTCTCACCATAGATCGTAAGCGGCTTTGTAGCTACCGCTTGTGGTTTCTTTAATATAGGTGAAACACCACACTACCTCCTGCATTTCCTCACTTGACCAGCGGGTGCGAATTAGGTTACGTCTCTCATTTTCACCTTCCGCTTGGTTGCCACGGTTGTTAACTGGCGTTGGAGTAGCGCCGTCTTGAGTTATCTCTTCACGGTTAACTACTCCATTTCTATCATCATGTGGGACATGCCTTTCCACCTCTTCTTCAATCTCCTGGTTAACATTATTTCTATATTCCATTAACTGTTATAGGGTATTTGCCCCAGATTCAGGTACCGGTGACACGTTCACGGACCATAGCCGTGGCATCAGCCAGCATTACGCCTCCCGGTCCCCGGTACTCCATAGGCCAGTACCAGTGTCTCAGCCGTTCTTCCAATCCTCGATCGCCATCATGGTAACCTCCAGACAGCGGTCTTAGCTCTTCCGTAGACCTACATACTGGCCCGACCTGCGGAACCTCCCCTGAGTCTTTAAGACCACACGGGTGTTTCCCCTTGCATAGGGCCGCTACCCCCCATGCCCCAGTCCACCCGGATATTCCTAAATGCAAAGCAGCGTGTTAGATTCACACACCCGTGGATGGCTTCTCCTCAGCTACCAGCTATCTGGCTTCCCCGGGTCCCTGTTTTACCGATGCAGGGAGAGACATCGGCACCTCTCTGGCAGGTTCGGACGAGGAGACCGTTTCTGTTAGAGTGCAAATGGCGTTTGCACCCCCACCAGGCCAGTAACCTTTTATTATTATTATTATTATTATTATTACTATTATTATTTTTTTTTTTAAATCTCAGATTTCTCTGGTTTCAGAAAATCTAAATCGGCTATTATTAGCAAGATCTAGACTTCGACCCTACTACTCTAGGAAAGACCGGACTATGTTTGTGGCGTCTAAGATGACTGACTTCTGTATGGTTCGGTAGGTATTCAAGGGTATTCCTATGTTGTTTAGACCGTCCTTTAAAGTTTTCGGAATTAGTCCCATGGAGGAGATTATGATCGGCACCACCTTTACAGTTTGCAGCTCCCACATCTCTTGAATTTCACGTCTCAGGTTGGTGTACTTCGCCATTTTCTCGTTGTACTTTAGCTCTATGTTGTGGTTATTGGGGATTGCGACGTCTATCAGAAGCGCTTTCTTCTCTCTCTTGTGTGTGATAGTTATGTCAGGTCTGTTATGTTCAACTGTTCTATCTGTTATAATACCCTTATCCCAATAAATCTTAACTTGTTCAGTCTCTACCACTGGTGGCGGCTTATACCGATAGTATGGTTCGTTGTTATCTGGCGTTATTTTATGCAGCTTCAGGAGTTCGAGGTATATTATCACAGCTGCTTTGTTGTGCCTTTTCAAATATTTTGTGCCTGCTAAGCTTTGGCATCCAGATAGGATATGTTCTATGGTCTCTGATTGACTATTGCACTTCCTGCATTTATTCGTCGTAATCTGCTCTTTTAAAATGTACCTTTGGTAGTTCCTGGTGCTTACAACCTGGTCTTGTATAGCGACCATGAATCCTTCTGTTTCCGGATATAGTGTTCCGCTCGTCAGCCATCCTAGAGATGCCTCTCTGTCAATGTGATCGTTCTCTAGGTTGTAGTGGTAGCGTCCATGTAGTTCTTTGGAGGCCCATTGTGTGATCTTGTCTCGGTTGGAGGTCATATTCGGAAAAGGTACGTAATTTATATTATTATTATTATTAATATTATTATTATTATTATGTATCCTATTCGTAGGAAATCTATACAGCCGCCTCTCCACCTAATACTTTCGCTTTATATCTGATAAACTAAAGCTATGTTCGCATACAAATGTCTCTTTTACATCCATCCCATAATATATTAGATCAAATATAATTCAAAATTGCTCAATTTTACGATTAGGTTCCACGCTTCTCAGAAGGTGAATTTAAATATTATTAATAACATGGATTATGAAAAACTAAACAGCCAAGGAATTTCTACTGTATTCGAAAATATTCTACTGTTTGCAACTAGCCATAGAAATAGCAAAAATTTAAAATTCACCGCGGTTGACAATGAAAATACTTCTTCACAAACTGTTAATTCATCTCAACTATGGACGTATTGGGTGAGAGTATAGACCCACCATTTTTTATACTGACATCTCTCGGACATCAGCTTAACCGTATAGTAGTTCTAACACGAAGATAAATGTTGATACTATTAATTTAGTTGTCATCTTAATAGATAATAGAGTAAGTACATGGACCCAAAATTATTAATGATAATTACGTCTGAAGAAATGCAACATTTCAAATAGCCAACAATGAACAGGATATACACAACAATAATAAACAATCCCATCATCTATACACAATATACACTCAGAATATACAGTACCTTAAAATGAAAGTGTCAGAAATAAATATTGCTGTAAATAACATGGAAGATGAGCCTTTATTATACTCTTCGCAAATACAAAACGAAGAGTATATTGCATTCGATCGGCACATTTCTGAAATCGGTAATATTGCTCGTACAAAAAAAAAATTCATATCACTGTGTTTGTGATCGAATTCTGAACAACTTTCAAAATGTTCGTCCGTTCGTCTGTCTGTCGATCCGTCTGTTTGTTTGTCTGTCTCTCCGTCTGTCACGTCTCTTGTAAGCACGATAACTTAAGAACGAAGAGTCCGATTGTATTGAAATTTGGACACTAAGTTAGTTAGAGGAAGAACCCTATTATTTTTTAATAAAATCGATCAATAAATAAAAAAGTTATTTATTTTTAATTAAAAAAGAAATTTAATGTTTTGAAATTAAACTTAAAATGTAAAACTAATATTATTTACAAAAATAGCACTACGAACTAAGAGTATCCAATAGAATGTGCAATAATTATATAAAAAGTGCAGTAATTAAATGGGCGAAAGTATAATGCTTAAGCTTGTTTATTTATCTAACTGAACACAGGTGCACATACCAAGAAATAATTTATATACACTTGAAATCATCTCAGTATTAATAATTTAATCCTTTATGATATACACTTATATAGAGTGAAGAATCCAAATGGCGCTATTTTCTAGGGCATCTTTTCTGAAGCCAATAAAACTTTTGGTCATCAAAAGAGATGCTTGAAAGATATACTAACTATGACACAGACAGAATCCTTTAGAAAGATATTTCTTCAAATTTAGTTCTTTGCCCTGTTCTACTATTATCAAACTTTCAGTGTCTTCTTCGAAGTCGGAAGAATTATCCATGCATCGGCTTTGCACAAAATATCTATATTTTTCTCTTTTCAATACTGCATTCAATTTTCTTCCTGGCTGATGATTTCGGTTCAGACATATTTTCTGTATTTTACGTGCTCCCTTCTGAATACAATTTTTCTCCTGATTATGTTCTAAGTGCTAAAATAGGGGAGTCATTAGCAGATTCCAGTTGTATTAATCCGCTTCTGCCGTCCTTCCTCTTGACGTATAACATCAGCACATCTACTTTCTGATGATGAATTCCTCCCATTGTTAGGATATTCCTCGTCTTCCTGCCCGTTTTTGCAATGTCAAAACTGTAGATAGACCTATTATTATTAATTACAGTTTTCTCGACCCTGTGTTGGTTTGCTGCCGGGACTCATCAAGAGTCCTAAGGCTTTCGTCTATGTAATTATTCTCCGAAAAATCTGGTGAACTACGATGTCTGTCCGGCTGGAGGCAATAGTCCGATCTGTCCTAATCCTGAGGTCTCACATCTTATGTGTTAATGACTGTTTGAAGCCCGTGCTCATTACAAGGAAAGAGCGCCAGCAAAATATGCATACTCCCCACATCCCGTTGAGTTAGTAACTGTAGATTCCAGAGTCGTGTGCTCTAATTAGGCGAAAGAACCACGAGATGACTGCCTTCTGCATTTGGCCTGCCAAACAATTAGCAGATTTCTGACAGGTCGGTACGATCTTCAGTTCCGAGAGCAGCGTAGACTTCATACATTCGGGTACACCGATTATTAGCCTGGGTACCGTAGTGGAGCTCGTACCGGACATCACGACATTTGGTCCATTTTTCCCCATCTTTCAAAGAGATGTTTGGCTCAGCAGCTCGACCACAAACATCACCTTGTCTTAATGGTCGAGGAGGACTATGTCAGGCTTGTTGGCTTGAATTAGCCTGACTGTCGAAAATGAGTAGTTCCAATAAATTTGGTCCTCTCGTTTTCGACAACGGACTCGATGTCTCCGGGGACGTAAGGCGTCTGGTCTATCCCGTACGAGTGCCGTAGATGATAGTACAGTACTCTACTCTGGTACAGCACCCTTAACGCCCCGTTATGATGGTGGATGTAGGCCGAAATAGCATACAGATTCAGAAAGTATTCGTTTTGGTATGGCAATAATTGGCAATAAGTGGAAGCGAGAGCGAAGCAACTAGGCTATTCTTTTCTATCGTATGTATAACACATCGTACAAAGCGCCATCTGCTATCTCCACCACATGTGTGTGGACATCCCTAGAGTTTAAATTTGTTTCCGTCTTACACACGTCAGTTCTCGTTTTGCCCTATACGATAGAAAAGAATAACCTAGTTGCTTCGCTCTCGCTTGCTCTTATTGCCAAATATTACCATGCCAAAACGAACACTTTCTGAATCTGTATACACCGGACATGCATGAACGATTCCGGCGCCTGATGACAGGTCCTACAGTTTTTATCAGGAACCTCTACACCCATTACGCGGCTGCGGTAGACCAACCTGACCAACGCAACGTGTTAATTACACTGTTTTACAAAAAGAAAAAAGTTTTCTGGATCTGGGGTCAGACCATACGTTTCTTATGTATTTTACGACGCTGAATTTGAATCTGTTTTTAGTTTTGCTCTATCACGTCAGGATTTTGAGATAGTCTAACCTAAAAGTTGGACACATTTGAGGTTATATAGCTTTGAGATTTTTTTTCTCAAGAAACCATGTGTTGGATCTTAAAGTACAAGTCTTCACCTTTAAAATACCGTTGAGCTTGCTCAAATATCTTTTTTTTATCGCCGAGATATTGCAATTTAAATAATGACCATAAGGTTTCCGTACTAATTAAATGTATTGGGAAAGATATGATATGAACAGACAATTTTAAAAATTCGATATCTCAGCGAAAAAAAAAAGATATTTGAGCAAACTCTACGGCATTTTAAAGAGGAAGATTTGTACTTTAAGATCCCATACATGGTTTCTTGAGACAAAAAATCTCAAAGCTACATAACCTCAAATGTATCCAACTTTTAGGTTAGAATATCTGAAAATCCTGACGTGATAGAGCAAAACTAAAAACAGATTCGAATTCAGCGTCGAAAAATACATAAGAAACGTATGGTCTGACCCCAGATCCAGACAAATTTTTTTTTGTAAACCTATTCTCCTTACACCATAAATCAAGCTTATCGAACATTCTTAGAGGATAACGCAAGCTCGAGGACAGTTTATCTTTATAAATTTTCATAATATCTACAGCAGATAATATGAAAACAGGTACTTATCGTAGTGTTGTCTTCCAACGTGACAAAGGATCTATAGAAAGTTAACCCATCCCTTGTGGAGAAATTAACTGAAAACAGTTAACTTTCTACACGGTTGTTTATAGTGACCAGGTAAATAATCATATTATGACGTATATTATATGACGTACATTACTTCAAGTAGTTTTTATTTTCAGTTTTGTTATTTATTAATAATTAACACAAAAAACGGATATGACGTACTATTTTTAATTATAATAATTATCATAGCTCTTCTTTTAGAATATTTTTTAAACTGTAATATTTATTAATTAACATTTATTAGATGTTAATGAAAATACACGTTATGGCTTATATAAAATCTAATTTTTTAAATTAGTAATAATTAACTCAAAGAAAAAAACAGAAAGTGGATATTATGTGTCCTTTTCATAATAATAATAATTATTCAAATCAATCAAAAAATCAGTCAATTATCATACTCTTCACAAATACAAAACGTATATTGCATTTGATCGGTACATTTCTAAAATCGGTAATATCACTCGTAGAGAAAAAAAACTTTCATATCACTGTGTTGGTGATCGAATTCTGAACAATTCAAAATGTCCGTCCGTTTGTCTGTTTGTTTGTCCGTCAGTCACATTTCTTATAAACATGATAACTGAAGAACGAAAAGTCCGCTTGTATTGAAATTTGGACAGTAAGTTAGTGTTAGCTAGAAGAAGAACTCTATTATCTTTTTACAAAATCTATCAATAAATAAAAAAGTTATTAATTATTTCAATTTGTTAAATTTATATATTTATTATTATATAATATTGTTACATTGCAAATCCGGCTAATTAGGCAATGGTCCCTAAAAAAATCATATCACTGTATTGGTGATCGAATCCAGAACAATGTACAAAATATCCGTCCATCTGTCTGTTTGTCCGTCCGTCTCGTTTCTTGTAAGCACGATAACTTAAGGGTGAAAAGTCTGATTGTATTCAAATTTGGAGAGTAAGTTCATGTTAACTAAAGAAAGAACCCTATTGATTTCGAACAGAATTAATTAATCAATAAAGAAAATAGTTATTAATTATTTGAATTTTTTGTAAATCTATTTTCTTATGTTTTATAATTAAATAAAAACTATCTAAAACTAATATTGTATAAAAAGTGCAGTAAATCTGCGAAGAGTATAATGGTTAGCCTGTTATTCATTATTGCCGATGTTATAATTTGCTTTAGAATCATTTTAAATATTAATTTATTAATTAATAGGTAGTAAAAATACACACTGTCACGAAGACACAATTCTTAAATATATTTTAACGAACTTTTTTACGTTGTAAAATATCTTCTTGCAGTTATCTGTTTTTTCTTTTATATTTTGTTGCTAATTTTAATATTATTTAACTTGTGGGTAAAATGTTTTTACATGGCAAAAAGAAAAATAGAAAAATTAAGAAAATACCACGGTTAACATTTAGACAACATAACATAACATATAACATAAGACACAAATTTGCACAAATTAGGATTTAATAAAGGACCATGCACTCTAATTTGCCTCTGAAGCATATCAGAGAACACATTTGTGTTGTGCATGACTCTTCAACAACATTCTTAGATGTAAAATTAACTTGTACAACTTATTATTAATCAATAACTTTTATACACGTTTAATTAAAAATATTGTTGTTATTGTTAGAGAAATATATAGCGACAGTAAACATGTCTTTATAGATAGGTTTTAGGAAAGACTAATGAATAGTTTGTAATTATTTCTTATAAAATTTTTATATTTTCTAATCAATTTTTTTATTTTATTTGAGAAGAGTCTAATTTTGAGGGGCAGGATATTATAAAATTGAGTAGCAAAATATGTTATATATCTCTGAGTATGCGATTTAGTTTGAAACGGAACTTTCAGTGATTTATTTGTTATTGTTGGAGTTTGATAATTATGGATGACAGACTGGTATAGATGCTGTTTTTTCACCGTGAAATTTACACATACAGACTTCTGATATTCATTATATTCGTTTGTTTATATAGTAAATTAGTGGAGTACATTCTTTCTTTTTTTAAAATTATTTTTAATATAGTATTTTGACACACGGCAAGGTTATACAATGCATTATTATAATAACATAATCCTCCCTAAACCACTATACAGTATCATAGTACAGACTCGACTAAGGCGTTGTATAAAATCATTACTAGTTTATTGCATACGATGGATTTTAGGAGATGAAATTTATGAGAAGAGTTTGCGAAGTTTCATTGCTATAAAATTGCTATGATCATTCCACCTCAGATGCTGATCAATAATAACACCTAGATATTTAGTGCATTTTATCTTCTTTTCCCGGAAATTTTATCTTCTTTATTTCCGGGAAATTGCAATTTGTGTTATATTTTTTTTAAATGAATTTCCAGTGTGTTTTGGTTGGGTTGATCCACAGCTGAAGTGGAGAAAGTTATATAAGTAGTTTTATTGATATTTAAACTTAATAAACTGAAATCTAACCAATTTTGTACCAGATGGAGACCTGTTTCAGCTTTCTCGTATATCTCAGTCCAATTTGTACTTGAAAACAGGATAGCAGTGTCATCTGCATAAGCAATTATAGTTCCGTTTTTTAATGTGTCCAATTTCATTGATATATACGAGAAATAACATAGGTCCCAACACAGTACCCTGAGGAACATCCATAGAGACAACCTGAGAGCTAGTCAACGTTTCATCTATTTTTACCCTTTTTTGTGTTAGTTAAATAGTTCTCAAACAGTCTCAATGTGTTTCTTTTTATACCCACATCTTTTAGTTTTTCAAATAATGTTTTATGGCATACAGTGTCAAACGCCTTAGCAAAGTCTATATAGACAACAAGGCTTTTTATGTTACTATTGACTTATAACTTCACTTGTTAAGTCGTAGACAGCGTTCTCAGTACTTTTGTTGGTTCGAAAACTACACTGGTTTTCATAAAATATATTTTTTGTTTCAAGAAAATTTACAAGCCTTTTTTTCAAACATTTTTCAAAAATTTTAGCAAAATTGTTTATTGCCGAGATTGGTTTGTAATTCGTCGGTTTCTGGGATCGCCATTTTTATATACGGGAATAACAGTGGAAACTTTAAAATCTGTAGCTATTTTAGAAGTTGTAAAGATCAAGTTGATGATACGTAATAAAGGTTTTAAAATGTAACAATGAATATTTCTTATTAATTCAGCAGATATTCCATCAGGTCCTGGTGCAGAGTTTGCTTTCAATGAGACTAAATATAAGCTCATTCTCAGTGATTGGGTTTAGATACATTTTTTGGTAGAAACTCTTGTTGTACAGGTTGTATTTTTTGTGCCATTTCCTTACCCATATTTATAAAAAAAAATATTGAATGCATCTGCCTTTTCCATATTATCAGATATAAGTTTATCATTATGTTTAATATTAATTATTTTTTTATTATTCTTTTTACGATTTGTAACCTTTTCAACCATATTCCATATATGTTTATAATTATTTTTAGCCTGTCCAATTTATTTTTATATTGCCTATATTGGTTAATGGCTTCTTCTGTACCGGTCCGTAACGCTTCCATTTTCATTTTATCTCTATGTCTTATAGAATTTATTAAACCATCCGTAATCCATGATTTTATTTTAATTAATTTATTTGTTTTACGTATTGTTCTTGTTGCTATTTCTATGTATAGTTCAAGTTTATGGGTAAATGACGCGTATATTTGTTCAATATCATTGCACTGTATCACCTCTTTCCATTCTTCACCTGATAGCAGTTGTTGTAGTTTTTTGTAATTTATTTATTTTTTTAATTAATAACAAAAACTATTATGTACCAAAGACAATTTTTTAAAACATTACTATCTTCGCAGTACTTGTATAAATACTATTTAGACATAAACTGAGATGTAAGGAACATTCCATTATACAAATCTTACTAGTGTAACCTTTGAAGATTATAATTATATCAAAAGTTAAACTGAGGTCGTCAGAAAGTCAATATGATTTTAATTACTGCATTGATTTATCAACACAAGTATGTATAGACTATGTATTAGAGTTCATTAATGTCATATCATGTAGTACATATGCAAATGAATGAACGGAAATAGAACAATCTACATTAATTAATCAGTTCATATTTTATCAAATTAAGAAATTATTTTACAGAATCATCGATAATTTGCTAATCCATAATAACAATTTACGTAGCTCGTAAAGCTTCACTGTATTTTGCAACAAAGTAATCGAAAAGAAATATCGTATTTATGTAATATTTGACGTACTATGTTAATACTTAATAATAACAAGCTAACCATTATACTCCTCGCTGATTTACTGCACTATTTATATATTTATTGCATACTCTATACGATACTCTTCGCAGTTCTGTGAAAATAATATTAATATTAGATGTTTTTTGTTTAATTACAAAAACATGAAAAAAAATGATTTTTTTAAAATTTAAATAAAGGTTTTTGTTTATTGATTAATTTTGTTCAAACAACGATAGGCTAACACGAACTTACTGTCCAAATTCCTATACAATCTGATGTTCAATTCTTAAAATATCGTGCCTACAAAAACGTGACAGATAGGCGGATAGATAGACAGACAGACAGATGGACAGACAGACGGACGGACAGATGGACGGACATTTTGAAAGTTGTTCAGAATTCGATCGCCAACATAGTGATATTAATTTTTTTCCCTACAACAGAAATGTGGAGATCAAATGCAATATACTCTTCGTTTTGTATTTGAGAAAAGTGTGATAATAATCTTTATCCACCACCACATTATAATTGAAGTTTCATCCACACTTATGAAGCTTATAAAGTACCACTTTATCTACTAGTGGAATAATGAAAAATACAATCTTAGAATAAATTACATTTTATTTAATTTTTATTAATATTAATATTTATATTAATAGACATTCCCTTATTTGTTTTATCATATTTCACTTCGTTTCCATTAATAACAAACTTGTAGTTGTCATCGGTTTCAGAACGCATAGTGCTTGTCGAAGTTTTTGATAAATCTGTAGAAACAAGGGATGTCTCCTCTTGTAAGGAATGAATAGTACCAGGAGTACCTTGGATTTTCCTTGCGATATCAAGCTTATTGGATATAGAATCCTCGATATAACTTTCTGCTATAGCGGAGCTTCTCCACCCACCATGTCGTTTAATTGTTTTGAGGTCAGCACCTTTTTTAGTCAGAAAAGTTGTTGAAGTCGCTATAAGCTTCTGCGTTTGTCAGATTAAAAATTTAAGCAACTCTTGAAGGAACTTTC
Organism: Stenurella melanura; assembly: GCA_963583905.1. NCBI lineage: Eukaryota > Metazoa > Arthropoda > Insecta > Coleoptera > Cerambycidae > Stenurella > Stenurella melanura. Next base: position 19,345,742 of record OY757309.1, read on the forward strand.
GACAAAGTATTGATTATACTCTATTTTTTCATAATGTTTCGTTGCGAAGTACATTTTTGATTAGTGTGTCGTAAAAAGAATCTGTCGTTGGATAACTTCTTCGGACGTAAGGACATGTATTTTCTACACGTCACCACAGTATTGATAGAAAACCCTTCTTCCATAATTGCATATTTTCGTGAGACGCCGGTCTTGGTATCTGGTACAGAGACAAGCAGATATGCGTCCCTGCTTTCTACATCATTGGTTTTCAAATTCGTCAATTCACAGCAACGACAGGCGCCAGACACCCCTATTATTAGTGCAACCTAAAATATTTCATAGTTTATCTATGAGGCATTACGAAACATGAGCAACCGAACATCAGTGGGGCCTGACGAATTAAATTTTAAAATCATTAACTCATGCATTCGCGTTATTGTTCAACCGCTTTGCTATCTTTTTACACGATCAATTTCTGTCGGAATATTTCCCACTAGCTTAAAAATTGGACACGTTACGCCACTGCATAAAAAAGGTGACGAAGAACTTATAGAGAACTACAGAGCGATAACACAAAACTCATTTCTATCAAAACTTTTTGAGAAAATAATTCATGCTAGAGTATATGACTACGTAACATCCTACAATCTATTAAGCAAAAACCAACACGGCTTCAGGCAAAGACACTCAACGATGACGGCCGCTTATGAGTTCGTTAAATTTATTTATGATTCACTAGACAATAATAAATATGTTACTACCATATTATTTGATCTAACCAGAGCATTCGATTCGGTAAATCACGGTTTCCTTTTGAAAAAAGCCGAAACCCTAGGAATTCGTGGCAATGTTAACAAGTGGATACAATCCTTCATCAGCGATAGCAAAATTGTTGTTAAAATAGGCAACAATTTCTCCCATGAGAAAGACGTTAATATCGGTTTACCACAAGGTGCGGTTCTCTCTCCCTTATTATTTCTCATATTTATCAATGATTTAGAATTAATTCTTAACAAAAACATTAAATTAGTTTTATACGCAGATGACGTTACAATCGGATTTACTGCCGATTCCCCCGAAGAATTAAATAAAGCGGCAAATGATCTATTAGCCGAGTTCGAATCATGGTGTGTGCGTAACAAATTAGTTCTAAACATAAGTAAAACAACTTACACACAATTTTACAAAAGACGCGAACCACCTACTCTAAATATTGCAAAGAATCAAAGTACAGTTCCACGATCAGAAAGTATTATATTTTTAGGTTTACTATTAGACGAAAAACTCACCTGGATTAATCACATAGTACATGTATGCAAAAAGCTAAATTCAGCATTTTTCGCAATAAGAAATCTTAAGCCATTATTATCTAAGGCACAATTATTAAATGTATACTACGGTCTTGTACACTCTCATCTGAGATATTTAGTTATTCTTTGGGGTGTTGGCACAGAAGCTGAGAGTCTTTATTTTACAAAAAAAAATAATTCGTCTGATGTTCTCACTGATGCCACTGGATTCATGTAGACCAATGTTTATTGAGAATCATATTTTAACGTTAACTTCAATTTTCACACTCAAAGCTGCACTATTCGTTTACCAAAACAAAAATAAATTTACGCTAAACTCCAATAGACATGCACATAACACTCGCATAGCCGATCAAATATCGATAAATACTTACAATCTCTCTCTTTTCAAAAAAAGTCAGTACGTCTGCTGCGCCAACATTTCTAATTCACTACCCATTAACATAAAAAATCAACAAAGTGTCTCTACATTTAAAAACAAATTAAAAAAGTACCTTGTAAGAAAGTGCTTCTACACTATACAAGAGGTTTTTGAAAATGGTAAAGACGAATAAATCATTATTGTATAAAACTTGTTACACTTATTAATTGATTTAATACTCTTATATTTTAAATTCTGTCATTTTACATATATATGTGTGTTGCTTATTTTTATTATTAGGTCATTTTTAAATATAGATGCGCTTATTGTTTGTATATGTTCTCCATTTATGTTATATGAAAACATTTTACTCCACAAATTGTAATTTTATATTTTATTAATTGTATTATTGTCAATAATAGTATTCATCATCTGGATTTCCACATATGACTTGTCGCACCTGTACTATTGTATAGCAAACGTGAATAAAGAAACTATTATTATTATTATTATTATCTACAATGTCTAAAAGGCTAGGAGATATTACCTTAATCATCAAATATTCTTTATCGCAAGCCCTTGTCAAAAATTCTTCCACCTGTGCTCTTTCCAATACTGCAGCTTTCTCCGTTTTGTACCCTCTCGACTCACTCTTCAGATAGGACCTTTATAGCGGCCTTCAGCATCGAATATTTCGACCACATGGATGAAATTGCATACTTCTTCAAATTTAAGAAAAACGATAGCAGAACTTCCTCATTTATTATCATTACCCCCCGTTTTTCTTTCCATTCATTAAATTCGGAAAATATTTTTTCATAATGTTCCCTGGACTTCACAGGCAATAATTGGAGAGTTGCTTCTTCAGCTTCCCGAAGGATTCTCTCAGGAACAAAATCGTTTTCTTGCATTTTTCACCAATTTCACAAATTTTTACAAATGGAATCCATAAATAATCAAAACTAATAGTCCGAGAGCTGTTAGACATTTTTGGGTAGGTATTTGAAGCACGATAAAAACTTGTTCAATACTTCTTCTGTTATACCTAAGTATAGAACAGAGATTAAAATTAGACGACTGTCTAAGTTAAAAACAAAAATTTTTAATTTAACTTCAGGGATGCAGTCACTGGGTTCAAAAAAGAAGACTCTTTTTTAAATTCAAGCTTTCGAAACTTTATTGTTTCTTCCTCAGGAATTCTACAAAAATGTTTATACATTGTAATTATATTATTTAAAAAATGTGAAAAGTACTTACTAAATTGAGGTTATAAATAAAATTGGGATGTCCTAAGGACCATAGAAAACATTGCTATTACAATTTAAAACACTACATTTTGATTCAATCTTAGTTAAAAGCAAAATCCTTAATCGAGAAGTTGCATCAGCCACTTCGAAAACTGAACAGATACCAGTCAACTACGTTTTATGAAAATTCGAAAAAAGCAGCGGAAGTTGACAAAAAACCACGAAATATCAGGACTGGAGCAGAGAGAGAGGGGGTGCCAAGCCCCTCTCTCTCTACTCCAGGCCTGACATAAATGGATGCCAACACAACAGATCAAATGAAACCAACTAATTGTTAAAAGTAGTGTACAGGGTGTTGTCATTGTTCCTTCTATTAGCGTGTGAATGTAATAAGTACGTATATAAAATACTGAGACCTTCGATATCACTTCTGGCATTCATAGCATCTGGTTCGTTAAAGATATGACACATCTCCAGGAAAGTCCTTTTATGAAGGTTTTTTTGAAAGTCCAAAATCTTAACTTTATCGTAGTTAAGATTATGGTTTAACGTTAGAGCATGTTTGGTTAACATCGAAGACTCTTTGTTGAGTCTCACGTCGCTCCTGTGTGAAGCGATTCTATCCTTAACTTTTCTACCAGTTTGACCTATATACTTTTTTTCACAATTCATGCAAGAGATGCAGTATACCACATTGGAATAATTTTTTAAGTCGTCTTTGTCTTTCAATTTAGCAAAAAGATTGTTGATGGTTATTTTGTTTTTAAATGCTAATTTTATGTGAGTGAATCTTGAAAATAATTTCCTTAATTTAAGAGACACCAGTGCTATGTTCGGTACAGAAAGATAAAATACGTTGTTACCCATGTCCTAGTTCTCAACCATACCGGGCACAATCCCGTCACGACGTCTATCATTTGAACTGTCATTAGCCGTTGTTCTGCTGAAAATCAGTTTTTTTGTTAAAGTCGGTGGATAATCACACTTAACAAATAATTCTGACAATTTTTTAAGATTATCTGCTACAAAGGAGGTATGTGAGGTGTTCATAACTCTATTTTTCATTCCCAACAGTACATTGATTTTTTGTCTTTCAGAGTGGAACGATTCATAGTGTAAATATCGTCCAGATGAACTAAACCAAATCTCAAGTTTCAAGACTCTTATATTACTAGCTTGCTTTACCTATTTACCCCCAACTCTTCAACAGAATAAGCTCAAAATATGATGTTGTTATATTGCATACGTGTATCAAATTTTAACTCAATATCTCAATTTCATATTGTTAACGCGTATAATAATATCAATAACAATAATATTAGAGTGGGGATGGTATGGGAGGGCGAAAAATTTTATAAACAAATCTGAGGCCATGGCTTCCAGCATATACACCAAATCTCAGGTTTCTGAAGTCTTTTTAGTTTGTTTTACTTATTTTCCCCTATTTCACCTTCAACCCTTCAGCAGAATAAACTCAAAATATAATTTAGTTTTAGATTTCGTTAAAATACATTGGCAAGCTTATACTGTCGAAAGTGTCTCTCAAATTTTGCCATCTTTTCCTGTCTTAGGCAACTTGTTTCCAGTTTCCGGCGAGCCTTTTTATGTCATCACTCCAACGACTAGGCGATCTTCCTCTGCTTCTAGAAGACTCGAATCTTGGCTTCCAATCTTTTTGTCCATCTATATATTTTGATTAGGGATTCTGTCTCGAAGAATAATTCCCAACATTGACCTCTCCATCCTACGTTGTAATACCTGTATTTTGTTGATATTTTTTTTGTCAGTGTTAGTGTCCCCGCGCCATATTTTAGTACAGGAAATACGCATTGGTTGGTCTTTAAACATATTGAATGAAGATTTTAGTTTACCAAATGCTAGGCCTATTCTGCGCTGGATTTCATGGGTCTGGTCATCTCGCCCAATGTTGATATCATGGTGTAGGTATTTATACACGTGTCAATTTTTATAGTATCACTTAGGACAAGATTTGTCATGAACTGGGTTCTGATAGATTTATTTTCAAACCTACCTAAGGTGATTTAACTTTTCTCCATCAATGTTTATTCCCATGTGCTCCCAGTTTCCTTTATTCATCACAGTTTGTAGCAGTGTGACAAATAGTTTGGGGTATAGTACATCGCCTTGTCTTAATCCTGTCTCTCAATAAAAAAATATTTTTATTGACCCATTTTGTTAAAAAACGACAGGGTTCTTCCTCTAGCTAGCACTAACTTACAGTCCAAATTTCAATACAATCGAACTTTTCATTCTTAAGTTATCGTGCTTACAAGAAACGTGACGGACCGTCAGACAGACAGACTGGCGGACATTTTGAAAGCTGTTCAGAATACCAATACAATGATATGGAAATTTTTTGTCTACGAGCGATATTACTAGTTTTAGAAATGTGCCGATCGAATGCAATATACTCTTCGTTTTATATTTGCGAAGAGTATAATAATACACACACGTAAAAACACATAACCCTGATTTTACCTTTGCTATAATCACATGAAAATACATCTAAAATGGGACTTTCCACAAGTACAAAGTTTGTTGTTATTAAAAGAAAAGAAAATACTTTTCAGTGCTTCCATCTAAGGGCTCGTGGAGATCATTATCGGTTTTATAATACACAAAGAACTATCCTTATTCGATCTGCACATTTCTAAAACCGGGGTAATATTAGCTCGTAGAGAAAAGATTTTCATATCACTGTGTTGGTGGTCGAATTCTGAACAATTTTAAAAATGTCACTCTCTCTGTTTGGCTGTCTGTCTGTCTGTCCGTCCGTCAGGTTTCTTGTAAGCTTGATAACTTTAGAACGAAAAGTCCGATTGTATTAAAATTTAGACAGTAAGTTAGTGTTAGCTAGTGAAAGAACCACATTGTTTTTGATCAATATCAATAAATAAATAAATAAATAAATAAATAAGTTTATTGAAACATATTCTTTATAGGATTTTGCAAACAGTAGAAAAAATAACTATCTATAATTAAGAGAAAAGCTTTGTGTTAAAATATTAATGAACTCTTTCCATTCTTTCGATAACCTGAATTCTGGTTATGTTAGCAAATAAAATCCTAAATTGAATTTGTCTAATTTCTTATTTGACAATTCTCATTCTAACACTGGCATCCACACAGTCCCCTACGGCCATGTAAATTAAAATAGTATCTACATATTACATAACCCCCTACGATCATGAAGATTCAGTTAAAAATGAGAACAAAGGCCTAAAACGAATTTATTTATCTACCTTGTCTTTTCATTCTAATGAATTACATTTTCATGAAATCTATCATTCTGTTTCTTGGAAATGCTTAGCCTTAGAAACGTTTTTCGCCCTTTTTCTGATAGATTTCATGAAAATGTAATCCATTAGAATGAAAAAAGTTTCTTAAGACAAGGTAGATAAATAAATTCATTTTAGGCCTTTGTTCTCTTTTTAACTGAATCTTCCTGATCGTAGGGGGTTATGTAGATACCAGTTTAATCTGCATGGCCGTAGGGGAATGTGTGGATGCTAGTGTTAGAATGAGAATTGTCAAATAAGAAATTAGACAAATTCATTTTAGGATTTTAATTTGCTAGCATAACCAGAATTCAGGTTATCAAAAGAATGCAAAGATTTCATTAATATTTTTACACAATGTTTTTCTTTTAGTTATAGATAGTTATTTTTTCTACTGTTTGCAAAATCCTATAAATAATATGTTTCAATACAATTATAAGCAAACAAATAATAATTCAGTTTTAAATAAATAAGTTATTAATTTTTTAAATAAATAAAAAAATGTTTTATGTTTTGTAATTAAACAAAAATTGTCTAAAATTAGTACTATTTACAAAAGAAACTGCGAAGTGTATCCTATAAAATGTGCAACAATTATATAAAAAGTACAGTAAAACGGCAAAGAGTAATAGTTAGCTTGTTTTTAATATACTTTAAACAATTTTAAGGAGGTTCTTAATTCGACTCTTATATGTGAGTTCAATCATCACTCTGGTTTAAGCGATTTCTATGGAAATCTTTTGCAAACTATAAAGTATGCCTCGGCGGTGGTTCCATGTAAGTTTTATCTAGCTGTATCTAGTATAAGGTGGACAAAAATTGAAAAAAATGCTATTCGATAATGTTGAGAATACGCCTGGGACAAATTGTGTTAAAATTGGTAGTTACGTGTTTTTAGAGTAGCTAAAAGTGAACCTAGTGTCAGCAGCTAAACATTCAAAATGGGGAATTCAACAGGGCTGCATTAATTCTTTTGCAGATCTACATAAAATTTGGTACATGGAGATATTTCTCTTTCTTTGTAGAAACTACATAAGAGGTTACTAATAAGGGCGGAAATATATTTTTTGAAAAGTTACAAAAAAGCGTTTTAGATAAAAGTTATAGACAATATAATACAGTAAATAAACTTTAAATTTGGATCTCAAAATCGTGATTAGCGACCAAAAAAACCCTACAGCACATTTTCGAGAAAAAACGTTAATATTTAATTTCTTTCTGAATTAATGAAATATTCCATGGTACGTATTCCAGTCTGGAATATGGAATTGGTCAATTTCGGAATCGTAATCAGCGTCAAATAAAACCCCCTAGAGCACACTTCCGGAGTAAAATATTCATATTTGAATTTCCGCCCGAAAAAATGAAATTTTCATCAAAAAATGACACGAACTCCATACTGGAATATGGATTTCCTCAATTTGGATTCCTCGGATTCGTGATCAGCAGCAACCAAAAAAAAACCCTAGAGCCCATTTCCGAGGCGAAATATAAATTTTATAAATTTTCCTATGATAGCTACTTTTTGAGGCACTCAAACCTCCCTAACTTGTTCATTTTCGGAGGTAATGCGGGGGTCAATGCTGATGAATGTTTCTGGGGGTCTAGGGAACACGTGGAAAAAGGAATTTTTCAAATCTGTGCTGTTCCACCACTTTTCCACATTTTCCGGCTTATTTACACCACTAATAATGTTGTTTAAACCAGGTATCAATATAGTGAAATCTAATCTCACAATTTCAAAATGAACAACGACACCGGCTTACTCCTTTAAACTCAAATATCTTTTCGAAGGAATAAGTAATTAAGATAAAAGTTTTACCAAATATAGCTAAAAGTATCCTCAAGAAGGTGATGTGAACTAAATTTTAAAATATTATTTTTGTGCGACTTACCTGAAATGAGTGAAAATCTGGAAAATCGCTATAACTTTTGGGATCTGACACCAATGCAGACGTTCTTAGGATCAATTTATTGGTTTATTTATCTATTTTCATAATCTGAAATATTTATTCCTTTTTTTTCACACTGAAAATTTTCAATTTTTTTAAAATTACTCTAAAATTCACTTTATTCATTTTTTTTTCTTTTCTAATAGTTTATTAAACTTTATTAAGACAAATTATTTGGATTTTTAAAATCCGACCAGTGCAGTGGAACCAGAGATACCGACATCTTTGAGAAATGATTATATTATTATGAGTTAATAACATTTTAAAAATGAATTATTATTTTGTTTCTCTGAATATGCCACAAATAAACAATTACAGACAATATCTGAATTATTATTTGTTTGCTTATAATTGTATTGAAACATATTCTTTATAGGATTTTGCAAACAGCAGAAAAAAATAACTATCTATAACTTAAAGAAAAAATATGTGTAAAAATATTAATGAAATCTTTGCATTCTTTCGATAACCTGAATTCTGGTTATGCTAACAAATTAAAATCCTAAAATGAATTTGTCTAATTTCTTATTTAACAATTCTCATTCTAACACTAGCATCCACACAGTCCCCTACGGCCATACGGTTTAAACTAGTATCTACATAACCCCCGACGATCATAACAAAAGATATCTAGGCTTAGCTCTAATAATAAATAATTTTTATGTGAGAAAAATCAAAAAATAAAATAGTAAGGATAAGGATAAAAATGTGAGACTAAAAAACGCAAAGTAACTAGTATATAACAAAAATAAAATGTCGGCAACACTGAGCTAATGGAGTGAGTGCATTCCCTAGCCATTACTAGCAGTAATTAAAAAAAAAGAAAAAAACCCACGATCATGAAGATTCAGTTAAAAATGAGAAAGAGGCAATGAATTTATTTATCTACCTTGTTGTCTTATAAATTTTTCATTCTAATGGATTACATTTTCATGAAATCTATCATTCTGTTTCTTGGAAATGCTTAGCCTTTGAAACGTTTTTCGCCCCTATTCTGGAGCTCATCAGAAAGACATAAAGCCACTCATAAAGATGGCCGTAGGGGACTGTGTGGATGTTAGTGTTAGAATGAGAATTGTTAAATAAGAAATTGGACAAATTCATTTTAGGATTTTAATTTGCTAGCATAACCAGTATTCAGGTTATCGAAAGAATGCAAAGATTTCATTAATATTTTTACACATAGTTTTTCTTTTAGTTAGAGATAGTTATTTTTTTCTGTTGTTTGCAAAATCCTATAAAGAATATGTTTCAATTTAATAACATTTTGATACGGGATTCAGTTCAAAACATTCTTTAAACTTTTGCCTACTGGAAGCAAAACAAGTTCTTGCCCATCCGCATATCTTTAAAAAAATGTATCTAATTGTTGGTAAAAACAATAATGTATGCCCCGTTATTTATTTTATCCAATATATGACCATATTTATAAACATTAGTTCATTGGTCAAATCTCTTCACGTGTGATTTTCTCGAGAACTGCTGCTCTTAGAAAAAGAAATTTCAAATAAAAAAGTTGCCTCTATTTTTGATCTTTATTTGTTCCCGATATACTTGGTATCGATTTCGAAAAAAGTTTCCAGCTTGCTATATTTACGCCTGCAAATTGCCGACGTACGATTATGAAAAAATTCATATTGTCTACATTTATTAAAACTTTACCTTTTTATTCACACATTTTATTAACAATCATGTAATGAATAATGTTAGATAACAGTGAAAAATTTTGAGTAATTGATTGTTCCGTGTTTGAGTTAGAACAAGGTAAACGGAAAAATAAGCGTTTTTAAACAATATTTTCTCTTCGGATCATGAGAACAGATCTAGCCAGTCAACGGGGGGGGGGGGGGTGTTTCACCTCTAATTTGAGTGCTCATGAATGGATTTTATGAAGCCTTGTGCAATGTGTTTGTAATTACGTTAATAAAAAAGTTGCAAAAAGGAATAGAGTAGGAAATGACCCCTTTTAACACGGGTTCCGTAACTTGTAGAATTAGGTCAAAGATGAAAAAAAGCCTTTTTGACTCGAAAATTCCTGTAAGTGGGGGAGGGGAAAGAATCAAAGAAATTCAGAATATATCATCGCAAGACTGTTTTTTATTTGCAACTCTTCTGTAAAGTGCGTTTTCACCGAGTTTTTCCGGAAACTACCCCTTTCTTTGAAATTGTAGCACTTTAAAATTATGTAAATTAAAAATTTGAAAAAATTCAGACGTATGCACTGAGGCCTTCAAAACATTTCTTGTTTCTTGGAATTTTTTTGTAACTTGCTAATTTTCCGAGTTACAGACAGTTTTTCACGATAATATATCACATTTTTTACATTTCAAAAAATACATAGAAATTCGAAAAATGATCGTGATTTTTATATACTGTTATAAAAAAATATGAAACCTATAATATAATTTCTAAATTGAAAATGTGCAAGAAATGTAGTATACATTATTTATCGTGAAAAACGGTTTGAACTTGAAAATTAGCAAGTTACAAAATAATTCCATGTTTTTAACGCGCTGCAATTTCAAAAAAGGGGTAGTTTTTCATGTTTTTCCGGAAAAACTCGGTGAAAACGCACTTTATGGAAAAGTTGCAAATAAAAATACTTGTATTTCGATACATTCACCTGCATTTTTCAGATTTTTTTTCTTTTTCAACATTTAAATTTCCCCTTCCCCCGCTTTTAGGAATTCTCGAATGACCATATCTCGAAAACTAAGTATTTTTCGAAAATATTCACAAGAATAAAAACGTCTTATTTTGGGCCTTCATTTTTGACCTAATTCTATAAGTTACGGAACCCGTGATAAAAGGGTCTACCCCTTCCGATCCTACTCTAATCTTTTTTGTAACTTTTTTATCAACGTCATTACAAATATAGTGCACAAGGTTTCATCAAAATCTATTCAATAGCACTCAAACTAGAGATTTTGGCCATTTTAGCGCTCCGTTGACTGGACTTATACATAAACCTATAATTTGAGATTTTTATTCGCCAATCTAGTTCGGATTCAGAATTATAATATCTAGCGATTAAAAAAGGCAGCCTTCTATCTCAATTTGACGCAAAAAATTCTCTGGAGCTTCATCTAAATGAATATTATTAACTAATATTTATACTGAAGTTGGTGTAAAATGACCAAATTATAAAATTGAACTTATTTTTTAATTATTATTGAAAAATGTAACCAGAAGAAATATCCATGTTACCTATTTCCGGACAAACTATTTAGAAATATTTCTATGCCCTTGAGATGAAAGTTAAGTTATACCACAATCATTTGCAAAAATCATATTTGTCAGTCAAGGTCAGTCTAGACTATGGAATGAGTGTTTCTTATTTCCAGTTTAGACGAAAATGATGTCACATTTATTTATTTTTATTAGACTATTAACCAGTCTGGTCTATTATACTTAACGAGTTTTAAAATAAAACAAGATTATAGATCTAATAAATAATAATTTAGACGTAGATTCAGAATATTAAAACTTTATTAGTGCCTTAGATTACTATTGTAATTTAAGCCCTAATTAATCGAATAAAATGAAAGCAATTATTTAATTAGCAAAAATTGCATCATAAATATTATTGTCTGAAAAGAAAAAGGAATTAAATACTAAGTAGAAATGAGCTCGGATTGATATTATCGAGATTAAAAGAGGTTAGCAAATTATAATAAAAAGTATAATTCGGAGTTATAAAATGTTGTTACTGGAGCACATTGCAATATTGTTTTTAATTTAATATAACATTTTAATTTATTATATTAGCTGAATCAATTTTTCGATATATCGCTTTAAGGAGGATAGACGATATGCACTTTAAAATGTTGCATAAAATAAACTAATTTAATTTTAGACAAAACTGACCATATTGAAATTCTGCCAATGGGGGACAGATTTTACAAAACCATATAAAAACATACGATGTAAAATAAAAACTCCAAAATAACTTTAATCATTTTCATTTTTTCATAAAATAAAACATCTGTTCTAAATGTTTTGAAATTAAACATCGGCGTTTTTCGTTGAAAATATATTTATACCGCGAGAAGGACCGCTCGTTAAAATATTTAAACTTTCTCAAAGTCACCACATTCTTGCCCGGTGTAGGAAAGTTTATTTATTTGCCGTTTAAAAGGTTTATTACACCTTAGTAGGCTGGAATTGTCCTTGTACCGTCGCAGCAATACAAAAAATATATTGACGAAGATGGAACACAAAGTTTATTGCATCCACTGTAGTAATTTCTGATGTTGGCTGATATTAAAGGTCTCGTATGACTAGTGGAATGGGCGACAAACATTCGTGTATGGTGTCCAATTTTTTTTGAACAATTGTTAGTTGGATCCATAAATGCCTGTTGCGCCTGTTAAACAGCAACTGCGTCATTTGGATTTAACTGCTGTATTATGGATTTCACATTTTCAAAATGACAGTAATAGTACGATGCTGCCTTTATCCAAGTTCCCCATCGTGTTGTGATGGGTTCTGAAGTAATGGAGTATTTGATAGAATTTCGTGAAACCACCGCATACGATTTGGTGCTTTAAGAAAAATTTTCTTCACACTAGCTGTTAATTTATCAACATCAGAGGAGCACCTCCTAATAGTTTCAGCATTCCTATGAAGCCCATGCGCTAATCATGTTACATGCAGTATATTCCGATGTTTCCTTCCAAATTTTTTCAGAAGCTCTCATATAATTCACTCCACCGGTGAGAAATAATAAAGAACTTGTCCTTATTTTGTGCATATTTGTCACCCCCAAAAGTCTTGTATAGCATCCGCTATAGTGCGAGAATTTGTAGCTTATAAAACTTTAAAGGCAATCAAGTGTTCGCTCATTGCATAATTTTCCTCTAATGCACCCACTGAAACATTCGCTACCTTGAACCCGCAAGCATTGATTGTTTCGTCTACGCCAATAGCCAGTTGGGGAGAACGCGAAAAGCCTTCTCTTTCTTGTCCCACCCAATACTGAATTATAACCAAATGAGATCTTCACCACTTAATAACACATGTTTTTTCACATATGAATCAAAGTTGATGACACTCTCCATTGGTCGAGACACGAGATATAAGAAAAAAACTGCAAAAAAAATTAATTTAAAAATTTGACTTTTTATCACGTATAACTTAGGAAATAAAACAGTTAAAAATTAAAATTTTGATTTTTACAAGTAAACCTTGCTCTTTAATTTGAGGTCTAATTTGTTGCAATAATTAAAAATCTAACATAAAAAAACTGGTGGTATCTTAAAAGATACACAAATTATCAATGTTTTTTTAATACTTAACTCGTCGTAACTCGCTTATATGTTGAGGTATTTAAATGTTCTTGGCACCAAAGACTGCGAAATTTAATAGGCTCCATTTTATCTCCATTAATGCATGATCTATTTTTTTAAATAAAAGCGTTATAATCCTCAACATATAACGAAGTCGCGTGGCTTTGTCTCTCGATCCCCACTCCCGTGCTCGCACGAAATCATACTGTTGCATGTAATTGCCATTAATACATTGTCTGGCCTAGTAATCATAGAGATTGTTAGAAAAACTATAACATTAATTGAAAGCACATGGGTTAATCCTTTTGACAGCAACGATATGTCCAAAGAACTTATTCACATAGCAACAGGAAAAATTGCATCTCAAGAAATCAAAAAATCTTTGACTACTCTTAAAGTAAAAGCACAATCCAGCAATCAGGTTTTTATTCGAGATCGGCTTACAACTGGGGGTCAAGTGAGTTTTTGGAAATTTGTTGCTCGTCACCCAATTATCTCATTTAGCTTTAATAATGTTGGGTACAAAGAAACAGATAAGAATAGCCCCATAAATCCTGAGTTTATCTTCAGAAGAATTATTGCCGCTGCCTAGTTTGAAGATACGGATTTTAAAAACATTTTGTCATATGGATTCACTTCTACCCCAGCCTTCTTGTTTCATGAAGATGGTTCAATACGAAAAACTTCAAAATGTGAATTAGCGAAGCAGTTAGAAACCTTTTGTGATCTAATAGTTGACCCGCCACACGAATTACAGAATATTTCCTGGATGGAATGGTAATTATACAGGAAATAAATGAAAGATTTAAAACTTTTGACCAATTGGCTGTTGCCGTAGTAAATAAGTTTTGTTTATATTTAAAAACAACATAAATTGCTTTAAAGTATCCATCGTATTTGATAGATATGATGTAGAAAATTCTGTAAAAGATTCGGAAAGGCAAAGAAGAGGCCAGCATAATTTAGGTACTTATAGTATTGTGGGATCCAGGACTGTACCAAGGTACAAAAGCTTTTTAAAATCAGTAGCAAACAAAATGGCGTTAATTAAATTTGTTTCTAACAAACTATGTGAATCTTCCCACTTAATCCCCGAGGGAAGAGATATAGTAATTGCAGGAGGATTTCAAGATGGCAATACATGTTTTAAGATAGGTTGCAATTAAAATTTTGCTTTTTGATCATTTTGCACTAAAGGGCAATTGTTTTAAAGCTTTTGTGGGGGACGTTGTCGAACGCGGGAAGGAGATTGGAAGCCTCGCGACTTCGACAGGTAGCGCGCTTCGCTGTGTTTAAAGGGCTGTACCACTTTAGTTTAAAAAAATAGACCCAATATTAATCGAGACAAAATAAAGTATATTGAACTTGGCAGTTTTTAGCGACAAAAACATTCGAAAACCTGAACATATAAGCGAGTTACAACAAGTTAAACATTTTTAAAAAGTTGACAGTATGTGTAGTTTCTAAAATAACGTCATTTTTTTAGTCAGCGTTATTATTTTTGTGACAAATTATACCTCAAACTAAAGAGAATATAAAATTAAAAAAATGTACATTATTTTACTCCATTTTGTTTTAAGGCTATTCGGGGTTAATTCTAATTTTCTTATTTTCAATTTTTTTTAGATTTTTTATTGTAACTTTGGTCTCTACCAATGAAGAGTGTCGTCAAAAGTGAATTACATGTAAAAAAAAACCTGCTAAATAAAATGGTAAATGTTTTATTTAGTTATACTTTATGTTATATATGCTAGACCCAGGCATCCGACGGACTATAACCCAGATGTACTTCCCATTAAGTTCAGAAGAAATTTTCGGTCTGATGTTTTCGCACTACGTAAATAATCATTTTTTTCTTAGTGTAGATTCCGAAGGCACTTTAACATTGGTAAACTTGCCACTAATACATTTTTCCAAAATGTGGATTGTCTAGTTTCGACAACGGTATGTTACATCCTATTATAAATTCCACTAACTTTAAGTTAAAAAACCGCTGCCTAAGGAATCACTACTTCCACATCCAGATTTTTCATCCAAGTCACTTTAAAGAAAACATCTTGACTAGAGTTGTACTCTAGTATGTGGAAATTATTGGTGAAAGAATTTTAACAATATTTGGGGCAGGTGTCGCAGAAAAGTTTGAGGCGTTGATTTCTACCATATACGTTAAAAATAAAGTTTGTAGTTTATCCTACTTATCATCTCCTATTCACAACCTACCACCTCCCACCCTTCAGTGGAATTATCTCAATCAGATCTCATTACAATACATATATGTACTAACTTTCAAGTGAATATCTCAATTTTATGTTGTCAATCCCATTAATAATGGAGCGGAGGTGGTGGGATTTGAAAAATATAAAAAAGAAATCTGAGGCCTCAGTTTCTATTATATACAAATCCCAAATTTCTGTACTCTTACCAGCTTGATTTACATATTTTCCCCTATTTACTCATATTTAACCCCTAACCCTTCAACGGAATCATCTCAAAATATAATCTAGTTCCAGATGTCGTTATAATACATACGTCTACCAAACTTCAAGTAAATATCTCAATTTCATTTTACCAACCCCTTTAATAATCTGAGGCCTTGGCTTCTAGGACATACCTCGAATTTCAAGTTTTTGTACTACCAGTATGCTTTACTTCTTTTTCCCTATTTACCTCTACTCACTCCCCCACTCCCTCAACGTAATCGTGTCAAATTACAATCTAGTTTCAGATATCGTTATAATATATACGTAAACCAAATTTCAAGTGAAAATCTAAATTTAATTTTATCAACTATTTTAATAAGGGAGTGGGGATGGTGAGGGGACGAAAAATATTATAAAAACACCTGAGGTCTTCGCTTCTAGTATATGCACTAAATGCCAAATTTCTGTACTCTTACCAGCTTGCTTTACTTATTTTCCCATATCTACCCCTATTTAACCCCCACCCCTTCAACGGAAGCATCTCAAAATATAATCTAGTTCCAGATGTCGTGGTAATACATACGTGTGCCAAAGTTCAAGTGAATATCTCAATTTTGTTTTATCAACCCCTTTAATAATGGAGTAGGGGAATTGGGGGGGTTGAAAAATATTATAAAAATATACGAGGCCCTGTTTTCTAGTACATACACCGAATTTCAAATTTCTGTACTTTTATCAGCTTGCTTTACTAATTTTCCTCTATTTACCCCTATTTAACCTCCAAACATTCAACGGAATCATATCAAACTATAATCTGGATCCAGATGTCATTATGATACATACGTGTACCAAATTTCAAGTAAATATCTCAATTTTATTTTATTAACCCCTTTAATAATGGGCTAGGGGCGTTGGATGGTTGAAAAATATTATGAAATAATCGAAGGCCTTGGCTTCTAGTACATACACCGAATTTCAAGTTTCTGTACTCATACCAGCTTGCTTTACTTATTTTCCCCTATTAACCCTATTTTTTCCCCAACTCTTCAACGGAATCATCTCAAAATATAATCTAGTTCCAGATGTCGTTATAATACATACGTGAACCAATTACCAAGTGAATGTCTCAATTTTATTTTATCAACCCCTTTAATAATGGAGTAGGGGTGATGGGGAGTTGAAAAACATTATAAGTAATCTGAGACCTTGAGTTCTAGTACATACACCATATTTCAAGTTTCTGTACTCTTACCAGCTTGAGCTTGCTTTACTTATTTTGCCCTATTTACCCCTCTTTAACCCCCAACCCTTCAACGGAATCATCTCAAAATACAATCTAGTTCCATATGTCGTTATAATATATACGTGTACCAAATTTCAAGTGAATATTTTAATTTTATTTTATCAACCCCTTTAATAATGGAGTGGGGTGGTGGTGGTGGGGGGGATGAAAAATATTGTAAAAAATTTTGTGGCCTTGGTTTGTAGTACATACATCAAATTTCTAGTTTCTGTAGTCTTACCAGCTTGCTTTACATATTTTCCCCTATTTACCCCCAACCCTTCACCCGATATCTTCAAAAAACAATCCAGTTCCAGATCTCGTTATGATACATACGTGTACAAAATTTCGAGTCAATATCTTAAACCATTCCGGAGAAAACGTGCGGACAAAAAAAAAAGTTACAGACAGACAGACAGACAGACCGACAGACAGACAGACGGAAATTTTTTTCGCTCAAATTTAAAATCTCGGCGTTTCATGACATTCTAAACCTATTTCAAGAAGAAAAATTTTTGAATTTTTTTTTGTGATTACTATACTTCCAATCCACTACGTGGATGTGGAAGTAATTACGTTGCATGTCACTGTAAGTAAAGCCACCTACGCTCCGTTTGTGGTTTTCCAAAGAAATATGTGCATTATTATTTCTTTTGCATGATCACGAAATTTCTAACGCAATACAGTTGTCTACCATCAAAATGTAAATTGGCAATATCGCGAATTCAAAAATTTATTGTAGCTTGCGTTGATTCAGTATGATGCGACATTTAACTCCACGTTTTTGGTACTTAAGTCTGAATGAACCTACAGTAAAGGAGACATTGAGTAATCCTGTTAAATTACTCCCCTCCACGCCTGGGATTGGGTTTTAACGATGTAAATTGCCTAGGTATACCTATCTATTGCAATTTAAAATAATCTATTATCATTACGTTTTACTTCCCTCGCATACCGAAGGGAAGTATTGTATTCGAGAAAAAATCATCCTCCGAGATTTTTTCGGATTCTGACGTTTCAGATTACGGAGATTACGAAAATATAGGTTTTTCAATTCCGTCGGTCTGTCTGTCTGTCTGTCTGTTGGTGCATTTACTAAAAAACTACTTGACGGAGAGCAGTCAAATTTGATAGGTAGTTGACTCTACTGTCAGCGAAGAAATGGTAGAACTTTCACTGGAAAATATACAGGGTGGATCGTCTAAAGGGAATAAATAATGAAAATATTTTTTTTTGCTCAAATTTAAAATTTCCACGTTTCGTGACACGTTAAACCTATTTCAGAAAAAAAAAATTTGAAAATTTTTTTCACCAACATTTTTGAAAAATTTTTTTAGCACTAAAAAATTTGTTTGTCTTTGTTCTAATTTAAAATTTCCACGTTTCATGGCATTCTAAACCTATTAAAAAAAAAAAAAATGCATTTTTTTTTACCAACCTTTTTGAAAAAATTTTTACCACTAAAATAGACGGATTTTTTTTTTCTTTGTTCAAATTCAAAATTTCCACGTTTCATAGCGTTCTAAACCTATTTAAAAAAAAAAATTTTAGAACATTTTTTTACTATTTTTGAAAAAATTTTACCACTAATACAGACTGAATTTTTTTTCTTTGTTCAAATTTAAAATGTTCACGTTTTCATGGCATTCTAAACCTATTCAAACAAATTTAAATATTATTTTGATTAAAAATTTTAATCTATTTATCACTGGGTATAGAATAGATGTAAAAATTGTTTTTTGCTCAAATTTAAAATTTCCACGTTTCATGACATTCCAAACCTACTTCGGAAAAGAAAATTTCCAAAATTTTTTTTACCATTTTGGAAAAAAATTTACCACTAGAATAGATTTTTTTTTCTTAAATTTAAAATCTTCACGTTGGACATGACTGACATTCTAAACCTATTTGAGAAAAGAAAATTTTTTTTATTTTTTTCACCAACGTTTTTGAAAACATTTTTACCACTGAAATAGATGGAAATTTTTTTTCTTTGCTCAAATTTAAAATTTTCACGTTTCCTTGCATTCTAAACCAATTTCAAAAAAAAATACCTCTGTAGAATAAAAGGAAACTTTCCTGTTTGCTCAAATTTAAAATTTCCACGTGTCACGGCATTCTAAAGCTATTTCAGAAGAAAAAAAATTTGAAATTTTTTTTAAAAACATTTTTGAAAAATTGAAAAAAAATAAAAATTTTTAACCACCACTGTACTTCCACTCCACTACGTGTATGTGGAATTGAAAATGTGACAGATGGCAATAATATTAGGCATATACACCTATTATACTATTATTGAAAAATGTACAGGGTGGTCATCCCAAGAAATAATTCAGTCATGGTGGACATTCATAAAGGTATTTGCCCAAGTCTTCCATATTTGGCACCTGCTATTTAGTATTGAACTTTTGCTGTTGGATGAACACTCATTTTTTTTACCAGAACGTATCAGGTGTTCTTTAAAATAATAGTGATAACTATATTCCGATTATTATTTTCAATGTCACTTCGTGATTATTAATTTTAGAGTGACCGCCATGCACTAATAAAAAGGGAAGTTCTGTGTAAATACCTTTACCGATTTCTTATTTAATGTAGTGCATTTCTCGATAAAACTAAGTTACGCGTTAACATTGTTCAAATAAAATTAATTTAGTATGTTGCATGACTTTCTGTTTTTATACTTTGGAATGTTTCAGTACGTGTTCACAATATATAATATCCGTAAAAGCCATCCCTGAACCCGATGGGTAAATCTGACCTCTGGTCATGAAACGATGAGATTCTAAATTTTAGCGAAAAATGTATGTCTGTAGGTGGGACTGTCTGTAACTTTTTTATGCGCACGTTTTTTCTGGAACAGTTTAAGATATTGACTTGATATTTTGTACACGTATGTATTATAATGAGACTTGTAACTCGATTATACTTTAAACTTACTTCAGTGAAGGTTTAGGACAAAATAAGTAATATGGGAAAATAAGTAATGTAAACTGGTAAGAGTACAGAAACTTGGAATTTGGTGTATATACTAGAAACTATGGCCTTAAAATTATCTATAACATTTGCCATCATCCACCTTTGAATTGATATTTAACTTAATCTATATAAAGTTCGATCAAACCTGATAGACGCGATATGTATGACAATTTCGTTATCTTGTACATTTGTATATTTGTGTGCTTAATTTAAAATGTTAATAGAGTTTACTCCATTTTACTCCTCGCTGCTCTCCAGCTCTTCAATTGCTATAGCGCCTCGGTACTATGGATGTTCGCCTGAATCAGAGCACAAGTGTCCGTATGAATTTTGTTATTATACCTATAAACGACGAATTTTGATTTGATTCGAATTTACCAGTGGGATATAGTGCTCATATGTTATAAGTTGCTACGGAAACACGTCAGAAATGAAAATGCGTATAAAAGTACCACATTTACTAATTCATAAAGCATATAATGAGTAGGTAAGTATCTTAGTAGTAGTAGAGAATAAATATATTGTAAAACTAGAAAGGCTTTATTTGCAATACCATAAGATTATTTTGGATCTTGTATAGCAAGCAAGCTCTTTCTTTCTACACTAAGTCTTATAATTTACTATTGACTCCACAATTTTTCTTAAATGTAGGTATAACTGAAACTTGTTTCTTGTCTTAAACTAGCAATAAATGGTATTTTATTTTCTTTTAGTCTTGGCATTTGCTTGCTTAATTTGAATTTCCGCTTGTTCTTCTAATAACATTTCAACAGCTCTTGCTCGTCTTCTCACAATTGGAGATTTACTCCACCATTGTTCAATGGCTTCTTCTTCTTCTTTGTATATAGGGGTCCGTTTACACAAAGCATTTATAAGTTCAAATGGACTTAAAGGGTGAATGCGAAGTTGAAGCATTCTCTTAACAGTCATCACTTCGTTTACGGTACTTACAATGGAACCTGCAAATACGAAATAATTATTATCTTTCTTATAGTTATTTATGCACCAAAGGTCATAATATACCGAGAACTAGCGCAGCGTCACAAAATGTGTCATATTTGTAAATGGACAGAATGTGCCTTAATAGGTTGTCGATCCATTGAATACCCGCCCATCAGTCAGCCGGGCTGGGACCGGCGCGTTGCGCAGAGAGCGGCGGTTTAGTCAATAACCTGACAGCGGTACTGTCACAAATGTCAAAGAATCCGTTTTTTATTATCTCATGTCTAACCGAATTTCCGATTTTGCCGTCGCAATTTACGACACCGACAAAATGCCAATTTTTCTTTTTCTGTAGAGACATCACACGATCCTCCACTCGACGTATTTATTTAGATATTGATGTTTGAAAATACCATGTTTTCAGCTCTTCGTCGCCAAAAGACAAACTGCTTATAGCTTTTTAACCAAGTTTAGACAAGCTCCCAATCGGCGTAACGGCGAGAGAAATACTTCGCCTGCGCAAGGTCCGGAGTTCGAATTCTACCAGAAAAAGTTTTTTAAACTTTTTTTTACATTTTTGGCCTTAATATGTTGCTCAGATATTACTAGTTTATCACGCCTATAATACCTGTCTGGACTTTGATTGAAACGCTATAAGTAATTTGTCCTCTAGCGACGAAGAGCCGAAATAGAATTTTTTTACTTCATAAGCAAACATATTATTTAAAAATATTTAGAAACATCAAAAAAACTATTTATTGTCATGATATACAGACTGTCTATTTTACGAGGGCCACACCAAATATCTCGCTTAATATCTATTGTAGAAGAATAAAGTTTTAGAAAGTTATCCCATTTTTTGTGAGCTATATTTCAGTAAAAAGAAATTTGAAATCCATAGCCTACTTTATGAGATATATTACAAAAACCTGAAAAATAGGAAAACCACAAACGGTTATAGCTTCCTTATTTGAGGAGATACGAAAAAAGTTAAAGGAATGAAAGTTGACGGCAAAGACAATAAGAATAATAACGTGTAACAAAAAAATCGAAAAATGCAGTTGGCTTTGACATACGCTATTGTGCAAAAATGAAAAATACATATCTCAAAGTAGGCCATGACGCCATTAATTCCGCTATTTTTTTCTCATTCCAACGATATAAAACATGTCACAGAAATTTTAACCGATAGTGTCAATATTTAATATTTTACGAATACCACAATTCATATAATTGAATCGTAACAATCAGCTGTGCCATAATAGTAAAAATTCACTTTATAATAATTATAATTCCGTAATTATTTATTACAATTTAATACAAACCAATAAATATCTCATAAATAAAAATACAAGGACAAAACGAACATCCAAAGAAAAAAACGAAAAACTATGTATAACAGTACTACCTACTACTATATTGAAAAGAAATTGTGTGTATTTATTTTTCTAACTACAAATGCTCAAATTGTGCACCATGCATTCTGACACATAAACGTGCTCTACGAGACACGTCACGCATTACATTTTGGAGCATTTCAGGAGTAATTGCCTCACATGCGTTTCGAATTCTGGTTTTGATGTCCTCAATATTTTCAGGGGCAGTTTGAAATACACCTTGTCTTTAATGTAACCCCAGACGAAAAAATCCAAGGGAGTAATATCTGGTGATCGAGCTGGCCATAGAATGGGTCCATAGGTGCCTATCCAGCTATCTGGCATAACTTGATTTAAATAATTTGTACATATTACAGCAGTGTGAGGTGGAGCCCCATCTTGTTGAAAATATGAATAATTTAATCTTTCTGCCACTGTTAATTCATAAAGAAAATCTTGAAATTCGGTTTGCAGGAAATTAAGGTATCTACGAGCGGTTAATTTGCCATCATAAAAATAAGGTCCAATTACTTTAGTCCCTAAAAGACCCAACCAAACATTCGTAGAAAATCTTTCTTGGAAAGCAGTCTCTCTGCACCAATGTGTATTTTCTCGTGTCCACTTATAATGCATATTTCTATTGAAAAATCCATTATTAGAAAAATTTGATTCGTCCGACCAAAGAATTTTGTTACATATCAGCGCGTCATTCCTTTTCTTATTTAATAACCATCTACAAAATCTTACTCTCCTTGGCTTATCTCCCTCATTTAAATGTTGAACTTTCCTCATTTTGTAGCATCGAAATCCGTTTTTTTTCAATATTTTTCTTGCACTGTCTTTTTTTATGCGACAGTTTCTCTGAATTCGTCTCAAAGAGGTTTCCTCATTTTGGTTAACATAATTCATTACTCTATTCACTTTTCTTACATTATCCGCAACATGCGCTCGCCTTACTACTTTTTTTGAAAATGAACCGTGCGTTTTTAGATTTTGAACTAACTTCCTAAACATAATTCGATTTGGCTGCGGAGCATCTGGAAATCTATCTCCGTAAACCGTGACTGCCATCTCAGCGTCAAAATTGCACTGACAATAAATGCTAATCATATCGAATTTGTTATTATTGGTGTACACTATAATTACTGATATAAAATTTGTCTTGGAACTCGACAACGCAACATACAACATACAACAGTGACAATCTGTCAAATTTATTAATAACTGTATACATTGTTTTTCACTAATTATGGCACAGCTGATTGTTACGATTCAATTATATGAATTGTGGTATTCGTAAAATATTAAATATTGACACTATCGGTTAAAATTTCTGTGACATGTTTTATATCGTTGGAATGAGAAAAAAATAACGGAATTAATAGCGTCATGGCCTACTTTGAGATATGTATTTTTCATTTTTGCACAATAGCGTATGTCAAAGCCAACTGCATTTTTCGATTTTTTTGTTACACGTTATTATTCTTATTGTCTTTGCCGTCAACTTTCATTCCTTTAACTTTTTTCGTATCTCCTTAAATAAGGAAGCTATAACCGTTTGTGGTTTTCCTATTTTTCAGGTTTTTGTAATATATCTCATAAAGTAGGCTATGGATTTCAAATTTCTTTTTACTGAAATATAGCTCACAAAAAATGGGATAACTGTTTCTAAAACTTTATTCTTCTACAATAGATATTAAGCGAGATATTTGGTGTGGCCCTCGTAAAATAGACAGTCTGTATAAGTAATATCTGATCACTAGGTTAAGGCAGAAAATGTAAAAAAATAAAGTATTTTTAGGATTCGAACTCCGGACCTTGCGCACGCAAATCAAATCAAAACAAATTTATTTTAAATTAATAATACATACTGTCCTCCCTAAGCACTCGTCCGAAGCCAGCCAAACATCCACGGCATGAATTGCCGTGGTAATTGAAGGGACGGACAGGGCGAGGCTAGGTTGGATTAAAAGTAAACTTAAGTAATCACATCACTATCTCCTTTCGCAGGATCGGCGAATTAACAAGTGTATAAGATAGAACATGTAAACAAAAATTAACTTAAAACAATTGATATATACAATGCAAAAGACGCTAGCGTAGATAAAATATCACAGATATATATGATAGTTCTGCACGGGAAAATTACTATCCAAAAAACCCGTTCTAGACAATGCAGCAAGAGCGAGCGAATATATCAGACCGCATAATTTATAATTTAAAATGTTTGCTTTCTAAAGAATTTAATAATCAACGAATAAATATGGTTTGGAAGAAATAATTTAGAGCGACAAAGCAAACAAAAATACAAAAAGAAACAAAGAGGACGATAAAAAAAGGTAAAGATCGGAAATTGTGTTTGTGAATTTTTATAGTTGGATAGAGAAAGAGGGAGTGGCTAGATATGTTGCCGAAGATGGGCATCGCTTGGTATGGTAATTTGTGTTTGATGCGAAAAGGTGCATTATGCTCTCTGATTTGCGTAATGTTGTTTGTTAGTGGGCTATTACCAAGTTTAAATTTTTTCGATGTAACTTTGATGTAGTCCACTAGTGGCGTTATGTCGTGGCAACGTGCATGGAGGTCTCTTAAGGAGATGTATCGTGAATAATTTGAAATGAGCACCATAGGGAACCGCATATGTTAGGGCCGGTCTCACAATAACAGTGTAAATTAATTTTTTATTCTGTCTGTTGAGTCTACTATTCCTGACCAGGAGCGGATACAGTTTCGTTAATATGTCGGTTGAACGTCAGTCGCTTGTCCAGTCGTATGCCCAAATACTTCACGTACTCCCTTTCTGGAATTTTGTTTCCCCTTATCAAAATTGATGTTAAAATCTGCAAATCTGTGCGTGAGGACTATAGACTCTGAGTTCTCTGCATTTACCCCTCCGTGGCATGAGCAATGTAGGCTTTTAGAAGCATGTTAGACGCTTGTGCATTATGACTGTGCGCATACATGGCTGTATCATCAGCGTACTTGGCAAGCTTAGTATTCGGGAAAATGGGGAAGTCGGATACGTACAAGTTGAACAGTTTTGGACCAAAGACCGACCCCTGAGGAACACCCGCGCGAATGTGCCGCAATGTTGATAGTTTGTTATTCACTTGCACCTGGAACCTTCTGCCAGTCAGATCAGAGTGAATGAGTTTAACGATGTGTTGTGGAAGGCGGTAATTGATCATCTTTGAAATTAACCCCGAGATTCTGACGGTATCGAAGGCTTTCTCAATATCTAAAAGTACCATGGTAGTATTCTTACCAAGGTTATATTGCACTTTCACGTCGTTAACGATTCTGACAACTTGTTGCACTGTGCTTCTTCCCTTCCTGAACCCGAACTGGTGCTCATCGTTAATGTGAAGTTCATCCTGGGCAGCGTTTAGTCTGTCCAGGATGACCTTCTCCACCAACTTTGAAAACACTGACAGTAACGAGATTGGTCGATAACTGCCTGCGATCTTAGCATTCTTGTTTGGTTTGAGGATGGGAACAACAACAGCACAATTCCACAGGCTAGGCCAGTGTTGCAGCCACAGAATTGCGGTAACGATGTACGTGAGTTACACAATACCTTTCCTTGGCAGATATTTAAGCAGCTTGTATTCGATACCATCTTTCTCCGGAGCTTTATTATTAGGTAAAGTCTTTATCAGCTTTGCTAGTTCAGAGGGTTTCACCGTGACTTTTAAAAATTTCCGTCTATTTAATTGGATGTCATGGCCAATAATATCGTTGGCGTCATTTTTAATACGGCCATGATCTAAATTGTTGGGTATGTTTAAATTGTGAATTCGTTCAAAGTTGTCAGCTAGTTCATTCACCTTTTGCGAGTCTGTCATAGCCGTCTGTCCGTTGGTCTTGGTCAAAGCAGGCATGGCTCGCCGTGCAGTTTTCATTACCTTGGTGAATTTTTACAACGAGTTGTCCCAAGAATTTAAGACTTCTAGCTCATCGCTTCATTTTCGGTGTCTCCAGGTGGTTATAGCAGTTTAAGAGCATAAGTCAGTTTTATGCCTTGAAAGATAATTAATAAGAAAAGGAATTTTGTTACCAATACCACTAGCGTTCCACGAAGAGAGTTTGAAATTAATAAGTCCATCGTCGTTGAACCTCTTGAAGATCTCAGCAGCGTCGCTGCAGGTTGGGATATCTGAGTGAAACCCTTTGCTGCATTCTCCTTTGTGGTAACGCAGGGAAGTTGGTGGGATCTTGTATTAGAGTTCCCTGTAGTTATTTCTGCTGCTGTTGATTTCCCAGGCATTCTGTGAAGGAGAAGGAGTCGCTACATACCTCATTTTAGATGGTGGGTGCATTCTCATATTTTTCTTTTCTAACTGTCAAATTTTATCTTGGTATACTTTACAGGATACGCTATTAGCTGTGTGCGCCTCTCCACAGTTAACACATTTCGCGGGATCTTCCCTGATTTAATACACTGACTTGTTAAATGGGGTTGTGCACACTTCAAACGTCTTGGGGGGGCTTAGCAGTTAGATGTGGCGTGTTCCCACATTTGACAGCTATGACACTATTATTTTTTTTAGTATTACTATGTGTCTCCCACCGAACGATCGTATAGTCAAAATATTTGACATTTTGCTCGAGATGCTTTAGAGTAATATTATTATTCGTTAAAAACATGAAGGTCTGAAGCTTTGTTCCCTTTATGGTGTAAATATATTTAATTGGGATATGTTATATGAAGCAGTTAATTCCTATTTTAATAACTCCACATCTACCTCGTGGTAAAGTCCTCTCAGAACAACGAGTGTTTTTTCATGTTTAGGGGTATAGGTGTGAAATTCTAGTTTTTCCGATTCAAATTTTTTATTAGCCTCTCCCCAGTCCTCATATGTTGTGACTTATAGTATAGTAGTCTGGACTGAATGCTACCAAAAGAAATTTTGTGATCCTTGAATAACTCATATCTTAACTCATATCTTACCAATAGAACGCAATATGTAGAATATCGCGGTCAAAAATCCTTCGAAATTTCAGCAACTTCTGGTGTAACGCAAGGGTCAATTCTAGGTCCCCTAATGTTTGTATTATTTATTACCAATTGTTATATGCTGACGATGTAAAAATTTTCACTGCCATAAATACAATAACCGATTGTCAAAGATTACAAAGCAATCTTATAGGAATACAAAGATGGTGTAATCAAAACGGTCTGCCTCTCAACATTGACAAATGTAATGTTGTATCATTCTCTAGGAAAAAGGAAACTGTGCTATATGACTACAAACTAGATCTCACAACACTGAAAAGAGCTGAAGTTTTTAAAGATCTTGGTGTCTTATTTGACGTCAAACTATCATTTAATAAGCATCTTGAAAATATTGTTTTATGTGCTAATAAAAATCTTGGTTTCGTTATTAAAAATTCGGTTGGATTTACTGACACTCACATTCTAACACTCTTATTCAATACATACGTTAAATCTAAACTAGAATATGCATCCATAATCTGGCACCCGGGGTATAATACTTACTCTTACTCGAAGGCATACAAAGACGTTTTTTAAAATATTTATCTTATAAAATTGATGGGATATATCCGCCAAATGGATATTCCCAAGACGTACTATTAAATAGATTCTCAGTAGACAGTTTGGAGAGCCGCAGAAAAAAACATGCATTGGTATTTTTGCATAAAATAATTCATAACATAAACTGTCCTGCGATACTTGAGAAACTACCGTTTTATGTACCACATCCTGGTTCACGACATCATACAACTTTTTATCTTACCACACCTTGAAGAAACGTTTTAGCATTCTCCCCCCTGTATTTTATGTGCAATACGTACAACTACCTACAAGAAATACTTGATATATTTAATTGCTCTGTTGCCTCTATAAAAAAACTAGAACTCTAATATTTTCTCCTTTGTATATGCATATATTTTATATATTTTTTTAAAATCATTTATGCATTTTTGTCTTTTTTATATATATGTATGTATCCTTACATTTACTTTTTTTGCTTCTATATGGATATGCCAGTGTACTTTTTTTCTTTTATTTTATTATTTTATGTTTTGTGTGACTTTTTATTATCTCCATAATCTCTGTATTACAGTAGTATTAGTCTAAGTGACATATAATTATTAACACTTATTCTCATCCAGTAATTGGTGTCTGACTGTTGGATGATGTACCTAAATGAATAAATTAAAAAAAAAATAAAATAAGCATGAATGACTATTGGCGGTGGTGATCTAATTTTTGCCTGTTTCTCTATTTGTCTGTCTGCTGTTTCGTCCTAGTTCTTTCGGTGTAAAGTGCATATCCTCTTGTGTTATAATTTTGTTTGCCTTTTCAAATGTATTATTTGTATTGGTTATTGTTGGCGTTTGTTTGGATGTTGTTTTAGTTGCGGGGTGTGAGAAGCTGCTGTCGCCACCATCCATGATTCTGCGCTTCTTTGTTTTTAATTCGAATGCTTTTGCCATCTCATTATCGCTTTCTTGTCTTCCACCATTTTTTCGACGACACTTGTCTGACTGACTTGACTAGTTTTTGACTCTGAATCATTCATTGATTATTTTTTTCTTTTGATTTGCTTTAACTCCTTAATTATGCTTCTTTCTCTATTTGAGTACAGAATGGAGTTGTCGCTTTCAGTGTTCGTTGTCCATGAGAAGAGGACGGCATGTATCTGTTCGAACACAGTTCTCTGCTAAGTGAGATTTTAATGTCTATATTTTAAAAAACCTCAACCGATTTCAGCCAATCGGCTGGGGATATATATTCTCAAAGATCTTATCTAACATCCCTCCGGGAGGGTACCCACCGTAAAAAATCTTGCTATTTTAGTTGGGTGCTTGTCAGTGTCACTTTCAAAATCTTACCCTTTTCAAGGCTTTTAACGACACGCCGGAGGTTTCCCTCAATGACACGCTCCTGCACTCACGATAGCATTAACTATCTTCATAAACGAATAAAATTGTTCTTGAACACCTCTTTCAGAAAATGTTTGGACTCACACTTTTGAGTGACTGACCAAATATTTTTGAATTTGGCACTACCTTGCGCACGCGAAGTATTTCTTTCGCCGCTAGCTACGTCAATTGAGAGCTTATCTAAACCTTGGTTCAAACGATATAAGTAATTTGTCTTTTGGCGATGAAGAGCTGAAAACATGAAATTTTCAAACATTAATATCTAAATAAATACGTCGAGTGGAGGATCGTGTGATGTCTTTAAGGAAAAAGAAAGATTGTCATTTTGTCGGGGTCGTAAATTGCGACGGCAAAATCGGAAATTCGACTCAGAATGAGAGAATCAAAAACAGCTTTTTTGACATTTGTAACAGTACCGCTGTCAGGTTATTGACTAAACCGCCGCTTGTTGCCCAACGCACCGCTCCCAGCCCGGCTGACTGATCAGGGCGGGTATTCAATAGATCATCGACAACCTGTTAAAGAACATTCTGTGGATTTACACATAGCACAAATTTCTATGACGCTTGCGCTCGGGGTATAATTGCACTTTTTCTGTCAAAAATTCCTTTATTGAAGAACAACAAATGATATTGAAACATTCTTTATAGGATTTTGCAAACAGCAGAAAAATTAACTATCTATAAAAGAAAAACTTTGTGTAGAAATATTAATGAAATCTTTGCATTCTTTCGATAACCTGAATTCTGGTTATGCTAGCAAATTAAAATCCTAAAATGAATTTGTTTAATTTCTTACTTGACAATTCTCATTCTAACACTAGCATCCACACAGTCCCCTACGGCCATGCAGATTAAACTAGTATCCACATAACCCCCTACGATTATGAAGATTCAGTTAAAAATGAGAACAAAGACCTGAAATGAATTTATTTATCTACCTTGTCTTAAAAAAATTTTCATTCCAATGGATTACATTTTCATGAAATCTATCATTCTGTTTCCTGGAAATGCTTAGCCTTTGAAACGTTTTTCGCCCTTATTCTGGAGCTCATCAGAAAGACATAAAGCCATTCATAGAGATGTTTCATGCAAAACCAAGACAATTTCTATGAATAAGTGTGAAATGAATATATTTGACATTGACTGATAAAAACAACCTCACCTATCTATTAGCTAACTAGTATTGGAGCCTATATACTCTATGCATGTTTAAAAATGAATTATTATTTGTTTGCTTATAATTGTATTGAAACATTCTTTATAGGATTTTGCAAACAGCAGAAAAATGAACTATCTATAAAAGAAAAACTTTGTGTAGAAATATTAATGAAATCTTTGCATTCTTTCGATAACCTGAATTCTGGTTATGCTAGCAAATTAAAATCCTAAAATGAATTTGTTTAATTTCTTACAATTCTCATTCTAACACTAGCAAAAAAACAATAAACAATAAGCAAACAAATAATAATTCATTTTTAAACAACAAATGATATTTAGGAATATACAACAGAGAATTTCCCAAGATACCCATATTTTCCTCTTGATTCTACATGCAAAAATAGTAAGAAGGCGTCCAATAAACGTGTGTCCGCAATTATTTTTATTTTTTTTTTTGCAGAAACTGTATATTATTTAATTTTTTTTATACTTGTATCGGAAATAAAGACCTTTTATTATTATTATTATTATTATTAAATGTTTAGGGAGCTACGGCCTTCTCAAGATGGTGCCTAAAAGCCACTTTACATTAATGCAATATTGCACATTGCATGCAAATTTTTATTGCGCGCATGCGTACATTGAGCTATTTCGATCAGCTGATGGCAATATTTTTCATTGCATTGAATTAGCGCGTGTTCTAATTTGATTGCATTGCAGACGCAATATAGTTATTTTATTTGGGAATATTTGGGTTGCCAACCACGCATTAAAGGAACTGAAGCAACAAACATACTATAACCTACTTTGTAATTCTTTTGGGAAATACAACTGATTTTCTCTCTTTCTGTTTATAGTGATTCAG
Source organism: Stenurella melanura (assembly GCA_963583905.1). Lineage (NCBI taxonomy): Eukaryota > Metazoa > Arthropoda > Insecta > Coleoptera > Cerambycidae > Stenurella > Stenurella melanura. The sequence continues at coordinate 19,377,117 of OY757309.1, forward strand.
TGATGGTAAAGTAAATAAATAAACAATAAACATATTCATAAAAGTATTTCTTTTCGTCTGGTTGGTACTCCCAAAGATTTCACAAAATGTTGCAGTAGTGTCAAGTGCTTTGAAGATGCAAAAATTATCACGCAAAGTATTGCATGCCATCCATTTCATTGCATTGCATAAATGTAAAGCCGCTTTAAATAAAAGTTTTAACCAATTTCTCGGAAATAATTAGACAATATTTTTCGAAATTTGGTTCATGGTTTTACATGTCATTATTTTAATAGGTTTAATAGGTATTAAAGCGGGGAATCATAATTAAGCCTGAAACGACTTAAAATATAAACTAGAAATCAATTATTCTCTAAAATAATGGTTATAATAATAAAAACAACGGTACAGAAGATAGTTAACTTTATCATACGTGCACTCTAAAAACACTTTTCATGGCACAACAGATTTTCTGACATTTTTTTGTTTATGTTATTATGTAAATATAAATATGTTACATTTTATACCATCATAGTTCTTTGCGATTCGTAGATATTATCTTATATTATAGTGGAATAAAACTAAAAGGACCCCGCAGACTTTGGGGAGCAATGCGGGGTCCTTTATTAAATCCGCGTGGTGGAAAGCTCTTGTTTAAACAAAGGAATGTTCAAAATCGTTTTTCTTCTATAACTCTGGTTCTATGACTCTTATCGTAATAAGGAAATAGAAACAATTGCGAAGAAAACTAGATGTAGCCGAACTCTCTTGGTCAATCGGTTAAATTGCAAAACATGGAAACAATTGTGGGTCCCGTTCTTAAACAATTGATAATAATTTAAACAATAATGCATTAAATTTAACCAAACTTTAGAAGAATATGTCACTGATGGACATAAATTATGGTGCAAAATTTCAAGCCGAAATGTTTGTAACAACAGCTCAAAAACAATAGCAAATTTGAAAATGGAACAGTTGACCGTTTTTTGGCATCAAGTCAACTTTTTTTTCCAGATTGTAGCTTATTTTATGTACTTTTCAGTGGTGTTATAAGAAACATTTTTAGTATTTTTGGCAACCATTTTTTTTTTAACAAATGCATTTTACCCGTCAATATTTTACCCAAAACTAAAAATTATTAGCATGCATTAAAAATACAGACAAGAAACATAAGTACGTAAAATAAGCCACAATCTAGAAAAAAAGTTTGTCGTACAACTTGATGCCCAAAACCGGCCAACTTTTTGATTTTGTTATTATTTTTGAGCCGTTGTTATAAACATTTCGACTTCAAATTTGGCACCATAGTTTATCTCCATTAGTGCCATATTCTTCTAAAGTTTGGTTAAATTTATTGAATCATTTCTTAAGTTATTATCAATTGTTTGAAAATGGCCACCCACAATTATTGTTTCTATGTTTTGCAATTTAACCTCTTGGCAATTTCATCGTGAATAATTTGTTTATCTTTCCTTATTACGATAAGAGCCATAGAACCAGAGTTATTGAAGGAAAACTGCGAAAGGACACGATATTGAATATTCTTTCGTTTAAACAAAAGTTTCCTACCACGCAGATTGAATCCAAAACTTTTTCCTAAATTTCTTCACTTCTTGTAATGTCTACAACAAGTTCCAGTAATAAAATTGCTATAGTTTTACTCCACTATTAATATTATTGTCATTTTCGTGATATGGATTTTAGGTAGGCAGTATCAGATTAAAATACCTGAACTTAAAAATCCGTGCATCAAAGTAGTTGATTTTGAAGAAAAAATGGAAGATAATGAGCTCTTAGAATGTATAAAGAAACAAAATGTATTTTTAAAACACGATAATATGGATATTAAGGTGGTCACTATACGGAAAATGATAAGCCGCTACATGGCGATATTAGATTGTGATCCTACTACCCACGCCAGGATATTGGAAGAAGGTTCGCTCTGTATAGGATGGACACCCACCTGCAGAGTCTTCGATTACGTCAGGATATACAGATGTTTTAAGTGTGGTGGTTTCAATCACAAGGCAGAAAACTGTTCCAGTGAGGTATGCATCAGATGTGGTGAGAGTGGTCATAAAAAAGAAGAATGTAAAAGTGTTGCTTTAAAATGTGTAAACTGTAATGAAGCAATTCAAAAACTAAAATTAGAATTAGATGTTAATCATTCTCCTTTCGATGTCAATAACTGTGTAGTTTTGCAGAAAAAAATGATAACCGAGAAGCAAAAAATCAGAAATAACATTTAGCAACCAAAGGAACATCTGTCTTATAAATCCTTAAATATTGTTCATCAAAACGTTCAATGTATACGTAATAAGATTGATCTTGTAGAAACTTTCACAAATATTAATGAGATCGATGTCTTCTGCATGACAGAGCATTGGTTATCAGAAAACCAAAGCAGTTTAACCAAAATTGAGGGATATGATCTGGTTAGTATTTTTTCTAGAAAATTACACAAAAATGGTGGTGTAGCGATTTTTTGTAAACAAAATTTAACTGAAAATGTAAGTGAAATTAAAGAGATAACGCATTTATCAATAGAAAAAATTTTTGAAATTTGTGGTGTTAAGATAATGCTAAAAAATAACATTTATTTAAATATATTTTGTATATATAGGTCACCAACTGGAGACGTAAATTTATTTCTAACTGAATTAGCATCATTTTTAGATAACCACACCAAAAACATGAAACAACAACATCAAACTATAATTACTGGCGATTTAAATATTGATTATCTAACAAATTCTGTTTACAAAAAGGACCTAAATGATATTCTTCACTCTTACGGTTTTAACAACTTTATTGACAGCCCTACAAGATGTACCTCTATTTCTTCTAGCGCAATAGATTATATGTGTACCAATATTAATCAAGACATTTTACATTTTTCAACGAATATAATTTTCAATGGTTTATCAGATCATTCTGCCCAAATTTTAGAATTAAACTGTAACTGGGAAATGAATAATGAAAAAAATGCTTACTCAAAAATTTATAGCGAAGCTAATTATAAAAATTTTCTTAGCTACTTAAGCAAAGAGTCATGGTCCGATATTTATGCGACTAATGATGTCAATGTCGGTTTCGAAACTTTAGTTAACATGTTAAAATATTATATAGATATATCATTCCCAATTATGAAAATTAACCAAAACAAATCTAAATCTAAAATGTGGTTAACTCGAGGTATTAGAATTTCATCAGAAAAACTCAAAGAATTGCACCAAAATATGCGTTTAACGAAAAGCCAGTATGCCTCAGATTACTATAAAAAATACAAGAATATTTACAAAAAAGTCATCATAGCTGCTAAGAAAATGTATAATGATGGGCTATATCAGGAATCCAGTAACAAAAGCAAAACTGTTTGGAGAATTATTAATAACAACATAAACAAAAATAAAAATTCTAGCGAAATACCCCATATTATTTTAAACAATGCTAAAATAACAAATCATGAAATCATGGCAGACTCATTTGTAGATTATTTTGCTGAAATTCCTTATAAGGTAGGTATAAATCAGAATAAAATTAATGATAACATAATTTTTTCGATAAAGCAAACAACTCATAGTATGTTTTTAGGTCCTGTATCTGAAAACACTGTTTTTAATGCAATTATGAATTTAAAAAATTCAAATTCGACGGAAATTGATTTAATTTCTTGTAAACTTTTAAAAGTGGCAATAAACTATATTACATATCCTTTAACTTATCTTATTAATATTTCTTTAGAACAGGGTATTTTTCCAGATATATTTAAAACAGCTCGAGTCATCCCATTGCATAAAAAAGGAGATAAAGATAATATTGAGAATTATCGTCCCATTTCTTTACTCAGTTCGATTTCTAAGGTACTGGAAAAAATAGTGTTTGACCAAATCGTTATATTTTTAACAGATAATAGCATATTGCATAACGCACAACACGGCTTCAGAAAAAATAGAAATACACAGTCAGCTATATTACGATTCATTGACAAATTATACACATCTTTAAATGATGGGAAAAAATGTTTTGGTTTATTTATGGACTTAAGCAAGGCATTTGACCTGGTCAACCATGACTTGCTTAAGGATAAACTCCAAAGTTATGGTCTTAGGGGAAAGGTATGTGACTGGTTAACTTCATATCTTTACAATAGGAAGCAAGTTGTGGATGTAAATGACGTTCGTTCCAAAGAAGTTAAAGTAAGTATTGGTGTTCCACAAGGGTCCATTTTGGGGCCTTTAATGTTTTTAATCTTCGTAAATGATCTGCCTTATATAGAGAACTGTGAAAATAGACTAACTATGTTCGCTGATGATAACACCTTCTTGTGTGATGAATCGTCTATTACAGATACAATCGATGAGATGCAACGAATTATTATTAATTTTAACAGTTGGTTCACCAAAAATAAACTGTGTCTGAATACTTCTAAAACAGTATTTATAAATTTTACACCTCGTACATCGACAATTAATGAGAGTTATTGGTTAAGAATTGGAAGTAAGTCGATAGCTCAAGTTCAAACTACAAAATTTCTTGGTTTGCACATAGACAATATATTAAGTTGGGACATACATACTGAAAACACTGAACTCTACATAATAAATGGAAGACCAATACAGATATATGCGCGTGAACAAAATACGGCCTACATGCGATTGAAGGTCGGCGGCATATGCGTCGCCGCAGTGGAAATCTAATGTTAAAAGTATGTCGGTGCTTGAGTCAGAATGCTTCTTGAAGACATTATGCGCCGACGCCATTATTCTTTGATTTGTCTCCCATAGCGGGAGGTCTTGGATTAGTACAGAATTTCAGAGCCGTCGTCAAACAATTCTCTCGTTTTTATCGATTGTTTTATTTAACAGGTATTTACAGTTCGTGATAAGTTAATCAAACAATATGGTCCGGAATAGTATTGTAGATACTGTTTTGCAAGAATCGGGCCAAAGGTTTGTTATATTTTAAGTAAGTACCTTGTTCTTGCCTATTCTATAAAATATACTACTATCTAAATATCGACGACAATTCCGAGTTTCGGAATCTTTTCTTTTAATGTGGGTAATTTTGCCTGAAAATTTTTCGATAGGCTATACTTTCCGAGATATCTACTTAACTCTACACATGGTAAATATATAGAATTCAGTGGAAATTTAGGAGACAAAATTCTCTAACCTCACCTATTTTCCATACTTTCCGTTGCCAATTTTAAAGTTCATTGCTATTTGTGAATCTACCTAAATAATTTTAAACAATCCAACATTATTTGCATTACTGATGTTGACTTGATCTACTCTAATTTCAATTTCAAAACAAAATAAGAGGTTATGTTTAATATATGCAATTGTACCTATACTGTGTCCTTGTTGCTTTGTGTTTATACTTATATGTGACCTTAACTCCCAGTAATTCTTATTGCATTATTAGTATTATTTTCATTACCGTAATCTTATTTTTGTACTTATGTGTATTTTGTATTTATAATATCATCATATATTAATAATTATTTTGTATATTAATATTATTTGTTACAATTAATTACTTATATTATTCATAATAATAATTAGAAAAAACATTTATCGTCATAATAGCTTTTTTGTAATCTTTTATTACATGCCGGTAGGATTGAAAATCAACTAAGCATGTTGAACCCTCATATCTTTTGTGTAACTTTGTAACACAATACATTTTTATTCTATTCTATTCTAAATTATATTTCGATCTCTGAGGTAGAAAATATGCCTTAATTTTTTGGTGGACTCTATACTAAACTCTCGTCAATATGATCGTGCATTATCAAGAACGTTTACTAGAAATAATTAAATAATTATGTTTTGGGAATGGCACTTTTTTTGTTCTTTAATAAAAATTAAGACAAGGGTTAACTATATAAGAAATGTCAATCTATACACGCGTATTTTTGATGATTTCTGAAAAAAAGACATATTAAAAACACTTGCAATAGAAATAGAGCCGGCCCTGGCGGATTACACAATGCGATTGCGCCGAGACCTCCCGTCGCCATGCTTGCGCGAGATTCAATTTTACATACAAATAGGAATAGACATTGGCATTCCATTTATATGGTACAGTTCAGTGACTGAAAATCTTTGTAGAAGACTTTCATCATTTTGTTACGCACTACAAAGGCTAAAAAATATTAGCAACGAGCCAACTTGGATGTCATTTTATTATGCTCATTTTGTGTCACGCTTGCGTTATGGTATATTGTTTTGGGGCTCATCTAGTCATATAAATAGAGTTTTCAAAATCCAAAAAAGAGCACTTAGAATTATGGTAGGTATATCCCAGCGAATCTCATGCAAACAGTATTTCAAAAAGCTAAAACTCTTAACATTGCCATCTATTTTTATTTACGAATTACTACTACACGTAAAATATAATATAAATGAGTTTACCATGAATAGTAACTATCACAATTATGAAACAAGATCAGGATCGTTATTATCAATTCCAGGACATAGTCTGTCATTATATGAAAAAAGTCCTAATTATATAGGAGTAAAATTGTATAACAAATTATCTCAGGATCTAAAAGATATAATGAATATTAAGCTATTTAAAAATAAATTGCAAATGTTCTTACTGAATAATGCTTTTTATAGTATTTCTGAGTTCTTTAATTACTGATCACAATTTTTACATAATACGTAGTAACATACTTTTGGTCTCGCTATTAGTACGTAGCTAGATTTTACTCAATTGGGTCGTTCTATGCGTTATTTAATTTTATTAACTGTATTTGAGTAATTTTTATTGTTATTGTGTTATTGATGTTAGATATTTGTGTTATTACGAAATTTTATAATATGTACTTATTTTTAATCTGTATTTTGCTGACTTTTCCTATACTATGTAACATAGTCGACTGGAATAAACGATATTATTATTATTATTATTATTATTATTATTATTATTATTATTTATCATCAAATTTTCTGTGAAAAAAGTATTCATTATTTTTTGTAGAACGAACGGTGATTTTTAGATTTAGATTATAGAAGCATGAAGTCGTGATATGCTGCAGCTGAGGCAAAAAATGCACATTTGACTGAAAAAAATGTAGAAAAAAAGTAACTAAAAATTATGAAATAATGTTTCATTCAGTGGTGCAAATCTACATAAGTATACACAATTATACAACAATAGTACAACAGGGCCGAAATGTATGTTTGTCTGCCTAATAAACAAACCGTTAGCTCATTTTTGTTTTAATTGTAAATGTAAATGTACGTATATTCAATATAGAGGTAGACAATATTTCGGTACTACTTACCTACTGTATAACCGTCGGAAATTTTACTCATAACACCAACATCAAACTTCCAACTAACTGCCATATACTGACTTAATAGATGTGTCCATATACTAAATCTTGAACTGTAGTTTGGTCTAGGTATAACCAAAAACTTTTGATATACTTGTTGTAATAATTTTTGGTCACTGTCCCAAGGGGCACTAGAAACACCTATTAAAATTACTCTGTCCTCTGGACTGAAGTCTGAAAAATTATGTAACTAACAATTACCAACCAATATATTCTCTACAGATATTAAATTAAAACATATTTTAAACGTGTATGCGGGGGTAAATAGTAAGGGGTGCAAAGTTTTAAAAATTGAGATGACCCATTCTAACAAGGTAAGTAATGTTTGGTAACGAATTCGGAAAGAGGGTTCTTCGGGGCATCAAAAATGGCTTGTTGGACTTTTGCTCGCGGTTGCACAACTTCTCCACAAGAAAGAAAAATGGAGGAATGTTGTTTCAAAAAATTCATGTTTTTAGACGTTTACCTCTTGCTAGAAAATTAACTACTTGCGAGATTGATCTGATAGCAATGAAGCAGAAAAAAGGCCTAAACCCCAACATGAGACTCCGCCACTACGTGGATGTGGAAGTAAAATTGAGTTTAGAAAATAAAAATTGGCCGAAACATCAGATTTAAAAAAATGTATGGTATGACTTAAAAAACTATCAGAAGAATCCTATGAATTTGCCATAACAGACACAATTCCCATTCCAGACTGGAATAACTTTATAAATAATAACAAAAATAAAACGAATAATGTAAAATACATTTCTGAATGTTCGTGTAAATAAGCACATATATTGGCTAACAGTGTGAACTTGAATTCCTCCTGCGTAACATCAAATTTGAAATACAATCATGAAGAAGCGAACACAATATTTGCGTAAATTATGTTCAATTATTGCAAAATAGAAAGTCTACAAGAACTGTGTGAGTACACGACAACAAAGGGTATTTAGCAATTCAAAAAATCAATAAATAATAGGTGAAAAACATAAAGAAGAGAATTGTAAAAACTTAATTGGCAGTCTATATATTGTGTGACCTGTCAGTTATCCTTTCCAAATGGGAAAAATGAACAACTACAGTTTTTGAACACAACAGGCCACCTAAATAATTTGACTAATTTTGGAGATAACTTCGATACAATTGATGATCGTGTCATGGAAGATGCTCGTAAGTCCTGTGTGAATTTGTATGACCGTAGTGAGTTTAAATCCTTAGACTTGCTAAGGCAGCATTTATTTTCCATAAGTCTATTAGACTTACGTTCGCTGGGTCCTACAGAAGGCGGTTTCTTACTGCTTTTAAAACGAGCATTACAGGGGACGGTCGTTTAGTAAGCCTAGCTTAGCTTGCAACTGAAGTACCTAGCGAAGCAGGTTCAAACCCTGCTTACTGCGAAAGAATTTTATATAAACTGTAGGGCCTTACTTCCCTTACTTAACACAAAATCCTGGATTTTCAACGAATTACCCCGGTGACTTGAGAAGCGGTTAAGAAAACAAATTTTAGTGTTCAGGCAGTTCTCCTTCCCAATTTACCTCCTCCCAGAAAATTTGAATATCTGATAGTCAATAACCAAATAAAACCACAATTGGATCTAACAACAAATAAAAAGTGAAATTGTAAAGTAAAGTGTGACTAAAAACGTGCATCCACTTGGTGTTCTGTTGCATGTGCAGCATTTCCCAACAATTGTTTTAGGGACAGAAATAATACAGAGCAGTATCTAACAAACAGTGATTCTTACTAGTAATGCATATGTAGCATTTTGTCAGTGCTTACTGAGCTGTGTATACTTATTATGCATTATTACTATTTTGTTCCGGTTTGTCCGTTGCCGGCCATAATTACAGCCACTCCCCACGAGTCCACGAGTATGGGGTTAGTGACTCTAAATACCAGAATTGTGTGCCCTAAGTAGGCGAAGGGACCCCAAGATAACCGCCTTCTGAATTTGGCCTGCCAACCATTCGGCTGATTTCTGGTAGACCGGTATGGTTTTTAGTTCCGAGAATAGCGTAGGCTTCATACCACCGAGTATAGGACTACCATCTTGACCGAGTAGCCTGGGTATAGCACTTGAAGCTCGTACCGGAGATCACGTTTTACCTTCTCTTTCAAAGTGATGTTTGGGTCGGCAGGTGCCGAGAACTCGATCACAAACATCACCTTGCGTTGATGGTCGAGGAGAACCATGTCAGGCTTGTTGGTTTCAATTAGCCTGACTGTCGGAAATGAATAGTTCTAATAAATTCGGCAGCTCTCGTTTTCGACAATACTCGATGTCTGCGGGGACGTATGGCAGCATCGGTATCTGGACTATTCCGTACGAATGCCGAAGATGATAATACAGCACCCGTAACGCCGCGTTATGGCGGTGGATGTAGGCCGAAAACGCATACACCAGACATGTGGAAAGTACATGCATGAGCGATTCCGGCGCCTGGCGATGAACACGAACGTGACTTTCGTTTTGGTCAGATTCGCGCACAAAACACTGCACAATTAATTTTGGTATGATTTTATTTTACTTGGCTCGGCGAAAAAGTAACACCCCGTTTCGATTTTACACGAGTGATTAAAAGTCAAATTTTCTGGAGTCAAAATAACGATATATTACTATTCACGTTCTAACAATACATTTGTTTATCATCACTAAATAGGTTTGATGTAATTAATTATGTTGAATATTAACACCTTAGAGTAGAAATTTGCCTTTGGTTGTTGTTGTTTTGTCGCGTGGCTGGATTCCGAACTGACTGACTTGACTGACTTGACTCGACTCACTCGACTCGACTCTCTCTACTCGACTGAATGCGTTGAGCGCGTCTCGGTTTATATAAGATAAATCAAAGCTTCTGGAAGTGTTCGAAAATCGAAGACTCCAGGCGTTTTAGTCGTTCTAGACGTTCCAGATTCTTCGCCGTTCCCAAAAATTCGATCGGTAGGGGAGAGTGGCTTGTGTATATTCTCCAGCAGCCGAAGTCTTGCTTTTCGAATTATTCTAATAATGTAAAAAGTGTTTTTTCTAGTTCGCGGGCTTTACAGAGCGACAGAGGGACGTTAATGGGCCTTTCCCTCAATTTTTTTTTATTGTGTTATTGGAAAGAGCCTATCAAAATATTACTAAAAATTAATTTTTATTTTTTTTCTGAGCGCATAAAATACCACAAAAAAAATACAAATGTTCCGTAAATGAACAGCAGTTTGAAACGATAGCTTTCGGGCGCCAATGTGACGTCATCATAAACTGCACCAATCAGTATGAGATTAAACGGCCGTCAGAATTAGCTATGAAGGTGCATTCAAAAAGAACCTCACTTCTCTGCCTTGCTTTCCACAACCTGCAATTCTATTGGTGCCTGAAGTACATTTATGAGGAACTACCAATAGAATCTCATATTGCAAAGTGGTAACGCTTAATTGAGAACGTGCGTTTATGACGCCCATTGACAGTGCCAAGAAGTATCTGTCATAAATCACGAGAGTGCAGCCCAGCGTGTTTACTTCTTGTTTGGTGTTATAGTATTAATTTCTTTTAAAAATATGAGTAAATGTGAAGACAGATTTGTAAAAGGTCCACTAAAAGAAAGAACAATATATACATACGTTAAAATGATCTTCGCAACAGAAACATCCAGGAGCAGTATAAACAATACCTGAAACTTTTGCAACTTTCCACCATAATTTTCGAATTTCCAAATTTGTTGGAACTCGCAAAAATAACTTCGTACTATTTTCACTATTATTTGGACACACTGGTACAAAACAAACCTTTTTAAGCGGCATTTTATAATTAGAAGAGAGCAAAATTAATTTTCGTGTCGAACGTAAACAATATAAAGTGAGGTTATCGAATAAAGTTTGAACATTTCAGTACAGCGTTGCCAAATGAAATTGGCATTATACCATATGTGAACCAAATGAACAAAAATAGAGAATATAAATCTGGTATATAGATTTTAGAAACTCATACAGTCAAAAGTTGATACAATTTTTGCTTTTATTTAGTGTCAGAGAAACGAAGAATACGTTGTAACGAAAAAATGCGCTATTCAAAGTAGACAATTGATAACGGAAATACGATGTTCATGTAAAAAGACATACATCTGGCAATAGAGGATCCTCATTAAGAATACGACTTTTATTGGTCTAATCAGTGTGACGTCACGCATGGCGCCTTAAAACTTACGTTTCAAAAAACCTGAAATAAAACTGATTTTGTAATGTAAATATTTGGTAGAACGTAAAAAATTGGAAGAAACTAAATTAAAATAAAATTATATTGCAGTTTATTATATGGCTTGATTATAGTGAAGTAGTAAAATTCAGTCATGCGGGAAAGGCCCATTCTTACCCGATTTAATTTATTAAAGAAAGATACTTTGATAGCGACAGGTTCTGTAGTTTATATCCAGAACCTCAACACCTATTACGCGGCTTCGGTAGACCAGGGTGTTAATTACACCGTCTTGACAGGCCACAATGAATCCCTCAGTCTCCGACTTTAGCCCAGCTGACCTTAAAAGGCCAAGGTCAGCCTTGTCGATAAACCCAGTGTGTCTAGGTTCTTGTAGAACACCCCGTTATTATTATTATTATTATTATTATTACTTATGTATGTATATTTTACACGTTTTGTGCATGTGTTTTTTTATTTTTGAATTTGTAAAATGTTATTACTTCATCATTTGTACCTCAATAATGGCATACTTAATAAATAATATATCCATATACAACAATTTCATAATCTATCAATCTAATAACTTCTCTGCCAAATGAATTTCATTTTATGTATTAATATTTTTGTAAAATTGTAAAAATGAAAATAATAATAACGCAATTTCAAAAATATATTGGCTCACTATCTTGATGCATTACAATTAGCCAGATATCAGTACGCTAGAAAACAGTCGCATGCTGATAGGAGTACTACAGCGAATCTAAACGAAACGTCGAAATTTCAAACACACACATTTCGTTCCTATGATTTTGGATTTATTTAGAAAAATAACTTAAATGATTTTGAAATTCTATTAGTACAGATAGATGCGCTCATATCAGTAAAACATAAATATAAAAAATCAGATCAATATCGCACGTACTTAATTTTCTAACGAGAGGTAAACGTTTAAAAACATGAATTCTTGAAATAACATTCCGCAATATTTTTCTCTTGTGGAGAAGTTGTGCAACCGCCAACAAAAGACCAACAAGCCATTTCTGATGCCCATTAGGACCCTCTTTCGATATGCCAGCCTTTTTAACATTCTATGTTGTTGGTTTTTTAATAACATATTTTTCAATTCCACAGTTACTACAAATGAAGTTTAACTACGGCTATTTTAATTTGATGGACATTACGTAGCTGGTCGACTGTCGTTTTTCATTTCTGATTCTGATTCTATGACACAAAAAAGTACACACAGCTAAAAGAAGAAAACTGGAAGGGATTCCGGAAAGAGAAAATCTAGTTTTGAAGTTCAAGAACACAAGTAATTAGCAAGACTGTGCAACACTTTGCAGAAAATACATTGCGGATGATTTGCAAGAAAAGTTTAACAATAATGTGCCAATGAAGCAGCTTTGTGTCTAGTAGAATATTTTAAAAATGAAATCAACAACTGTGGTTAGCTTTTAAAGTGTACCTTCGCAGGGCCGGATATAGGGGGGGTGTGGAGGGGTGTCACACCCCCCAAGTTTGAAGCCAATTCGGCAAATCGTTTACCATTCGGCACTTTCAGCGTTCGGCAATTATGTACATAAAATCACAGAAAAACTGAAAACAATAGAAACTCAATGTCATAAATAATTATTACTTGTCGAGCAACCCCTATCTTTTGTATTTTGTATTTGACTTAAAATCATCCTCTAAACACAGCAGCTCGCAACAGCGAGGCCAAATCTGCTTGTTCTATCCTCTAGCGTTGATCACGAGTATATGTGCATCTATAGTACCCTGTCATAATTGCTGAAAATGTAATAATATAACAAACAGGAGAACAGGACACTTCGATTCATCAAAAGTACAACACCGCGAGTTTCCACGGAAATAAGTCGACACAATTGCAGTTTAGAACTTGTAGAGGCAGCAGTAAAGTACTTCCAGATAACCATGTAGACTTAGATGGCCTTCAGGCTGAATTAGAAATATTTAGCGACCAATGTCGAGAACCTACATCTCTAGAAAAAATTGTTGAAAAGGCTTACGAATTAAAGATCATTCTACCATTGTGTTACAAATTATGTACTTTAATTCAAACGGTGCCGGTGAGTGTGGCTTCAAATGAAAGTAGTTTCAGCAAACTAAAACTCATAAAAATTTTTGTTAGAACAACAATGACCGATTCACGTTTAGACTCATTATTAATCTTATCATCAGAGATGGATATTCTGGAACAAATACCTTTCAACATTTTAGTTGCACGATGAGCCGCTTTAAAAGAAAGAAGAGTTAAAGTTGCTTAAAAAAAAATTGAGTTGTATAATAATATATCCGTTTTATTTATAATTAATTTTTGGCAATATTCATTTATTATGTTTGTTGGGTATGTTGCCACTGTAAAAATATGTAAAAATTTTGATGAAAAAAACCTCTGCACCAAAAGGATCAGACAGAGAGAGGCTGGTTTTTAATCATTCTAGAACAAAATGTCACACAAGTGAAAGTTTTGATAACGGAAAAAGAAATAGTTTCCGAAACGTTAACAGCCTTCGATTTTAATTTACTTCATTATCATTTAACAATTTTCTTTCAGTTTATATGTGACTGGTGTGAGACATTTTGTACTAAAAATATTAAAAACCATCCACTCTCTGTCTGATCCTTTTGGCGCAGAGTTTTTTTTCATCAATATTTTTACATATTTTCACAGTCGTAAAATACCCAACAAACATAAGGAGTAACCGTTTTGTATCTTTCATATTTTACATTTTACTTTAATTTTACTTTTAATTTAAAAATTTTCTTCATTCAAATTTACATTTTTTTGTATCCCAAAAATTAAATGACCTTCATATATAAATAAAACAGAGGACCAATGCGAATAATACCATATTCCTTACAGCTACACAGGGTGAATAAAAATTCGTTGATGTGTCTAAATGGTTGATATATAATAAAAAATGTCAAGATCCGAGAACTACGTCTACTACAGAAATGTTGAGCAAGAGCAGCAGAAATATTAAAACCATTCGATAATTTTTACCTATCTCCAATATCCACATTAGCAAAGAAATATAAGCTTACATCCGCTTACATGAACACTTCTCATCTGGCAGGCTCGTGGTGGTAACATCAGATATTTGAAAAAGTTTACGAAAGTCAACAAGTTAACCATTATTAAAAATTCTTTTAAGAACCTTAATAATTCTTTCTGCGATATTTTTGCATAAGCCAAACTAACAATATGTTACTTTATACTAACTAAAATTGAATGTAGTATGAAGGATAAAAGTTGTTGTTTGGAATGAGTCTTAATATCATTGAGTCAATTCTTTGCATACATTAGGCCATGTTTAAACCATTTCCTATTTTAATTGAGCTTTACTAGAAAATGCATTCGTTATCAAACTAAATATAAGTTTTGATGCTTAAATACTTGCACACAAGCATTACTCTTTAGAATAATTCTAACAAATCCAGAATTAACCTTGAACATTAAATTACAAATAAAATCTATTATACAATTCCATTTACGCAACTCTACAACGGCTCGCGGTCGCAGTACTTATGAAAGCAGGTTTTTTATACACTTTTTCTGCATACAAAAAAACATAATTTACTCAACAATGTTACTATAACTTTTATTCGTTTGAGCCTTCTGACCGTACACAAATAACACAGGCACACCAAAAAGAAAAAAAATTGAGTGCGAGAAGAAAGACCTATGTATTCCCATGCATTTTCACCTTCTGAGCACGAAGCCACAGATCAAGAAATAAACATAGATATTGAAAACAACAAGTAATGTTTGAAGCCAAAATCTTATTTGTTGTGTTTATTATTTTGTTTACAATTTGCCGGTTTATGATTGGGCAATTTGAACCACCCGGTCAACGTACTTGATGACAGTTGACATTCAACAAAAGTGATTTGTTCTGTGGTTTGTTTTTACGTTTGTGTTTTTGTACGGTGTACGTTATAAAGTGTTTAATCATTGTTTATTGATATACAGAGTGTCCCAGATTTAAAGTGACATAGACCGATGAGAGATAGAGCACACTTTTCTGAGTTCAAAACACCCCCACACTTACCCTTGAAAGTGAATGGTTTTCAAGATACAGGGTATTTTATGATTTTTGACTGAAACTAAAATTCACCATATATTTGAAATGGGTGGACGTATTTGGATTAAAGTTGGTACACGTATAGTGCACTCTTAGTCCAATTAATAGCATAATTTAGTTTGTAAAAATTCCAGGACAGGACTCAATTTTTATTATTTTGCATTTAGGGTCAATTACATCACCCTGTATATCAGTTTTTTGTATATGGCAGATAACTAATGTCTATGGATTATTGTGCAAAACACTGTCATAATATTCGATGGCACGTTTATGGTTACTTCCTAGCAAATTTTCGAAAATAATGGTGAATGATATTTAAATTCTATGAAATACGCAAACAACCAGTTAACATCGCTATTTTATTAATTTTACTTAAACACTTGTTTAATAATTATTTAATGTATTATTGTTACTTAAAAAGAAAAACGAAAAACAGAAAAAGGGAAAAAATAAAGAAAAACAGTTTGCTTAATCATAATTTACAGCACAAATTTTAAAAAGACACTAAGTAATTATTCTATACACTGGTACAATTAATTAAAACCATAATAAATTTTCGAAATGAACACCCCCAGCATCAATACATTTTTGTGAACGTTTAAAAAGCGTTTTCACCGATTTATCGATCATAGCCGGATTGTGTCTAATATTGTCACATACATTAAAAAATTTTTGTTGTAATTGTTCACGGGTATTAATATTTTCACTGTACACCTGTGACTTTAGGTGGCCCCATAAAAAATAATCCATGGGGGTGAGATCAGGAGATCTTGGTGGCCAGTTAACTGCACCCCTCTACCAATCCATCTGTTGGTGTAACGTTGATTAAGATACTCCCTCACCGGTACAGAAAAATGGGGTCCAGCACCATCGTGTTGAAACCACTTGCCTCTGACATTGATGTTTTCTAATAAATTTGGTAACACATCTATTAGGAAATTTAAATAAACTTCACCCGTTAGCCTCCCTTCAAAAATGTATGGTCCTATTAGATGACTATTGTATATTCCACACCAGACATTTATATTGAATCTGTGTTGGGAATTTTTCTGAAGCGTAGTATGTGGATTTTCAGTTGCCCAAAGGTGTTGATTTCTGGTGTTGTTTATTCCATCACGTGTGAATTGAGCTTCGTCCGTGAACAGAATTCTAAAAACTATTCGTCGGTGCGCAACTACCCACCTACAAAATATTAAACGCGGAACGCTGTCACCGTCTTCAAGTCGTTGAACTACTTGAACATGAAAAGGATATAAATTTTCTTTTTTTAAAGTTCGCCATACTCTTGTTCTGGGAATTTCTAATTGATGACTGATTTTCCTGACGCTTACAGTTGGATTCATATGAACAATCTGTAATACTTCCTCTCGCTGTTGAGAATCTCTGAGAACATGTTCATGTTTTGCCTGTGAGGGAAATTGCCCGTGTTCCTTACTAAATTGATACACCTCTGAAAATGTACGATTTGGTGTACGACGATTTCTAAAACGTCTTTAATATTCTCTCTCTGCAGTTCTTCCATTTCCGTCGCAAAAACCATACACATAAATCATATCTGCATATTCTTCATTTGTAAATTGAAATGGCATCTTAAAATTGTCATAGTAGATTTGTTAATATAAAACCTTATTTTAATGACTCAAACGACTTCTTTGAATACTTAGACTTAATTTCTAAAGGTGACTTAACATTACTATGTATTAAACTATAAATGTCAGAATTATTTTTAAGCAAACTGTTTTTCTATGGAATATTGCATATGGCCGTATAAATTTTAAGTGCAATTAGAATCAAATTTAAGTAACAATAATACATTAAATAATTATTAAACAAGTGTTTAAGTAAAATTAATAAAATAGCGACGTTAACTGGTTGTTTGCGTATTTTGTAGAATTTAAATATCATTCATCATTATCTTCGAAAATTTGCTAGGAAGTAACCATAAACGTGCCATCGAATATTATGACAGTGTTTTGCACAATAATCCATAGACATTTCAATAGTTATCCGCCATTTACAAAAAACTGATATACAGGGTGATGTAATTGACCCTAAAATGCAAAATAATAAAAATTGAGTCCTGTCCTGGAATTTTTACAAAATAAATTATGCTGTTAATTGGATTAAGAGTGCACTATATGTGTACCAACTTTAATCCAAATACGTCCACCCATTCCAAATATATGGTGAATTTTAGTTTCAGTCAAGAATCATAAAATACCCTGTATCTCGAAAACCATTCACTTTCAAGGGTAAGTGTGGGGGTGTTTTGAACTCAGAAAAGTGTGCTCTATGTCTTATCGGTCTATGTCACTTTAAATCTGGGACACCCTGTATACATACAATTTTAACAATGCCTAAAAAGTGCTTTGTATGCAATGCGTATCAAACGAAAAAAAAAAAATGCTATCTTTTCATGAGTCAATAGACGCATAGGCGTAGAGGGCGGGTCAGGTAGCCATTTTTATTTTAAGTTCATAAAATTATTATTTAAATCAAAATATGTATTTTCATCTTTCACATTTTTTATTTTAATATCTTAGATGAGTCAGAATCATTTATGTAATATACCTTGTGTAATATAACTATTTCATAAGTACCAAAGCATAAAAAATTAATAAGAATCCTTAGCTCGTAATTAACCCTCTTCAAACGATGAGTGTATGTAGGCGGACGAATGTAAACATAACCCCTTCTTGCCCCTTCTATCACTTTATTGTTGACTTTGACTTCAAACAGTGTATACAGATTCGGAAAATGCAGTTTAGAGTATAGGAATAACGATGTAATTGACCACGCCCCGCTAGTTCCATAAATCGTGAAAGCAGAGGCACACAATGAATTGAATTTAGTATGGCATGAAGTAAGGATGGGTGCGGACGTAGGTAATAATTTCTAATGCGAAACGAGGCAATATCTCTTCGTCAAAAGCGAAGAAGTTATTTGTCACATTTTTGACAAATAATTTCTTCTATTGTAAGCATTTCTGCAGTTTCTTTTTTAGCCGTAAATGCTATGGGAATAAAATAATAATTCTTATTAAAACCGAAATGAAAATAGAACATTAAAATAAAATTAAATAACTCGGAAACTAAAATCAACTAATAATTATCAAACAATAAATTAATGAAGTAAGGATTCAAACAAACCACCTTCTTGTGTCAAACAATAGCCAAACCGTTTATACAATGAATCTCTCATATCATTCAGTAGATTTGGAGTAATGCTTGCATAAAGTTGGATAAGTTTTTCCCGTAATTCAACTAAATTATTGGCTCGTTCAAACGCATGTTTGTACGCGGTTTCCTTTAAAAAGCCCCACAGAAAGAAATCATGGGGTGCTAGATCAGGTGACCTGGGGGGCTATTTTTTTATTCCCCTCGTAGCTATTAAACGATCGAAAAATGTTCTTTCCAGAAAATTAATAACAGTTAAGGTATTGTGACTTGGGCAGCCGTCTTGTTGAAACCAAATGTCGTCAAAGTTGACAGGAAGATTTTGAACTGCAGGAATTATTTGGTTTTGTAAAAGCTCTAAATATTTATTGCCATTTATATTGCCATCGATTAGCAGTGGGTCTATAATATGATTGTGTAAAATTCCCGTCCAAACGTTCAACTTTTGAGGATACTAAGTTCGCCCAGCAACACTCAAATGTTTATTTTTCCGAGACCAATATCGTACTACGGATGGATTGTGTTTCCTATGTAATGAAAAGGATGATTCATCTGTAAACAATATATTTTTTAAGAAGTTTCCATTCTCATTCACTTTATTTATCATGATTTCACAAAATTCCATCTGTTTGAAATTGTCCTCGAGAAATATTTCTTGCGTTGTTTGAACTTTAAAACAACTGTACCCATTTCTTTTAAAAATGTTTCTTAAAGTTCTTTCCTTCATGCCAACTTCATTAGCAATTTGCCTGCTAGAACAAGGTTCACTAGTTTCAACAAGTGCACAGACATTACTTTCGGGAATTTCACGTTCTTCACTCATTGGTTGATGACGCGGTTCGGGTTAACAGCATTTTTTACAATAATTCACGACACACCCGAAATTCTCAATTTTTTTAATAATGTATGAAATTATGCTAGCTGAGGGGATTGGCCTGTCTTGATATGCCACAGTAGATAAATTTATTGTGTTTGCAGCGGAATGGCCCTCGAAGTACCACTTCACAATTTGCACTTTTTCTGCCGTTGTATAAACACACGGCATTTTAATAATGAAATTGAGATTAATTTATGTTATTCCCACACGTCTAAACAGCTACGCTATTAAAAGCATTGTGCTATGACAAGGCGTGGTTTATCTGCGCAGAAACAAGTTTACGTACCTTAAACTAAATTTGCTGAATCTGTATACCATTTCTACGGTATTCTTTGTCTACGTTTTTTGTTGATCTGTGGTTTTGCCCGATTGGCTCTTGCATTTTTCCTAACCTCAAAAAACACCGCCAGAATGCCCGAAAAATCTATAACAAGTAAACAAAAGGTTTAAATGAGCTAACCACCGTTTTCATACGTATTTTGAGGCACTGAGACCGAATGTGGGCGGCACGATGATCTATGTTCATTTTTAAGGGAGATACACACCGCCAAAGTCAAAGGTCCGACGATCTCGCTTCTCCGGCGACATGGGTCTGCCTCGGGAGCAACTGCATCCGAACGAGGGAGCATAAAATTATGAAAAAAATCAGAGATATGCAAAAACGACAGAGAAATCGAATGGCATCCCTACGATACTTTGTTTCCGAGACAGGGCCGCTCAAACTCACCGGAAGGATAACATTCGTGTTTCCCCCACTTCTCGAGACTACCTCGGAAGCCAAAAAAGCTATAGACTTGTAGTTTCCTCCATTGGATTTATCACATCACCCTATGTAATCTTGAATTTTTTCAGAATGTTAGGGTTCCTCGTTTAGGACCAGCGGCCCACGAAGTTGGATCGTGTCGTTCGAGAAGCGAAATCTTCGGACCTCTTACTTTGGTGGCTTGTATCTTACTAGAAAATAATCGTAGATCATCGTGCCGTGCCGCCCACCATCACTGTGGCCCGAAATAAATAAAAAGTTGACAAAGTCCAAATTTTATAATTGTGTTATAGGTACAGCTTTCACATTCCAGGGGTGCATTAAGGTACATCTCTGATAATATTTCCCGCAGTATCGACCCATTTGTTCGAGAAATCTACCTTCGATGACCCTTCAAACATAAATAATTATTAAACTATGATTTTACTTCAGTTTGTTGGCAGGTTTCAATGTGTGGTTGTGCTTCAAATATTTATGCTTTTGGTTTGTAATTTTTACAACAAAAACTTTAAGACAAATTTTGGTTTGAAGCGGCTGATTTTATTATTTTTTAAATTATATTAGACCTAAAGAGAGTTTGCCACTAAATGCCACGGAGATCTTCATTCTAAACTATACTCTAGGTATCCCTTTACGCCGCAGTTAAATACATTTTTGTTCGAAGTTGTTCCATTATAAAAAAATCACGTTTTTTTATTTCGATACAGGGCGCTTCAAGTTATTTTCAAACTCGTCGTTGCCGTCAGTAGTATGGCAAACGCTATACTATGGAGACTAAAAGCTTTGCAACTATTATATATTGAAGCAATTGCATCGCCCCCACCCTAAACTACCCTAGTTTAAGCAACCACCAAATTTAAATTTTTTATTTAGGAATGCCTACAAGAAGAGAACCGTTTGACGTTTTCTCGGAAAAATCTGGTGAAACGCGTGTAGCACAGAAGGCTCATGTGGTAGATTATCTAGCCAATCACTAAGGAAAGGAAGGGGATGCGCAAGCAATCGTTTCTTTGTCCAAAAACCACCCCTACGAAGCCACCCTGAGTTTAATATTTTTTCATTATTTTATGAATCATTTTAAATAAAATGCATGCAAAAAATATACAAATGTTCACTTTGTCAAAAAAACTACTCGCTACAAAGCCATGTGTTTTAATCATTTTTCGCGTATTTTATGAGTTAAATAAAATGCATGCAGAAAAACATATAATTTTTTTTTCAAAAAACTACCCCTACAAAACCCCCCTTGAGTTTCACATTTTATTATTATTTTTTCATACGTCATTTTGAATAATTTGCATGAAAAAATATGTGTGAATAGCCACTGCCAAATAACCACCCCTTAAAACCCACCCCAGATTTAATTAATTTTTTTCACTATTTTTCTCGTGATGTGTACGACAGTAATCGGATTTTTGTCCTCTTTTCTATGACTTTGGACCACTGTGCATCAGACAGAAAATTTAATCCAGAATCGGTTAAGCACAAAAGGGGGGTTTGGAAAAAGTTAGAGCGTGAAATGTGAAGAAATGTTAAAAACGCGTACATCTTTAGATGATCTAACTTCAAAATTTTGGGAAAAATGAAACTGTCGCTAAAAATCTCAAAAAATTCAGGAATACATAGAATGCCGAGAGAAATCGAATGGCGTAAACTAGAAGTCTAAAGATTTTTAGGTTTCCGAGATAGAGTCTCGAGAAAGGGGAAAAAAAGTGATTCTCTCCTTCCGGTGACTTTGAGCGGCCCTACATCGGAAACGAAGTATCGTAGGGATGTCTGGATTATGCCATTCGATTTCTCTGTTCCCTTTGCGTATCTTTGAATTTCTTCATAATTTTATGGTCCCTCGTTCGGATGCAGTTGCTCCCGAGGCGGACCCATGTCGCCGGAGAGGCCAAATCCTCGAACCTTTGACTTTGGCGGTGTGTATTTCCCTTAAAAATTATCAATCATTGTGCCGCCCACATTAGATCTCAGCGCCCCAAAATACGTATGGAAATGGTGGTTAGTTCATTTAAGCTGTTATGAATTACACCCCCTTGGAACTGGAGATGATACGCCTATGCCTACTGATAGTGACTGGAAAGACTCTAGAAAGAGCCAAGGACTGTGGTGGAAGAAGACTCTGGTTCAATCTAGAGGTAATTTCAGAGTATATAAGGCGCGATTACCAGCGCGGAAGAAGAAGTTTATTTGAGAAATGACACGTTCGGTAAAAAGTGAGGTTAAATAAGAAGTAAATAAAGTTATTTTGAATGTTTGAAGTATTGTATAGTCAGTAAATTATTAAATAAAGTGTTAGTGGTGTTTATCTCTTGTTGAAATTATTTAGAACCCACGGATTCACACAGGGTGTTTCCTAAAAGGTGATTAAACGCAACAAAGCTTTTTATTTACTTGTTTGAAATTTTTCGGGCATTTTGACAGTGTTTTTTGAGGTTTGTATTGATGTCTATACATGTGTACGTGTCCTGATTGAGTGGTAGAATAGTTATAGCGAAACGCCGCCATGACATTAATGTACATAAGGCGTTTAAAAAAAGATTAACGATTGTTTTAGCCTGTTTACTATACTTACTTTTAACCATTTTCGATAAATCCTTTTTGAGTCTTTTTGGGTCAGTTTTATCAGTTTTGGGTATTTTCTTAACAAATGGTCTCTCTGCACAATCCATATAAATAACAGATGGTTGCAATAGTCGTGACACCTTAAGTACTAAGTGGACGAGCATAATTAGGCCAGATTTTCCTGGGTATTTTCCAACTATATTAGAAGGCGTTAAATCAAAGAGCATAGCGCCTGCTTCTGTGCAAACAGAATGAACGAGTAAGTCTTTACCGCTCCCTTTTGGACCAACTAGTAAAACTGATTTAATATGTGGGGTTGATTGGTGCAAATTCGGTGTTAACAATGGCACAATGCAATACTCCTGAATAATTTGTCTCATGTCGCCTAATGTAACTGCTGGTTCTTTACCAATATTATGTAAAGCTGGAGGAAAATATGACCTCTCTCCTTTAAATTCACTTAAATATACCTCCGGACATCTAAAAAAGAAATTTGCTTTAGCCTTAACTTAAGCACGCTGTATTAGCATATCTATAATAAAATTTGAAGTGACTACTGGCCAGTACATTACTTATGCAATAGAGCTTTTCTAAAATCGTAGGAAGCATCTTTAGTGGTATATACTTTTTAACCCATAACGATACAGACGAGTGTCATCTGCTTAAGGAGTAGGTTTATCTGTAGTGTATTTTGGATCGACTCCAATTGCAATTTTCAGGCGTAACAATTCAATGGAGATAAAAACTAAGGAAAATGAAAAGAAATCATTCAACTAAATAGGGGTCATCCATTAATTACGTCACGCAAAGGACCCCGCACGGAACATATGGAAATTCGTCCCCGGTTAAAGTGTTTGATACTCGGGGATATTATCCGAATATCGATGTCGATCAAAAGTCTCTATGGGCTCAAGGTCGGAAATTGAACGGTTTTCCAGATATCGGGGCTGTAAAGGGGGATGCTCATTTCTTGTGGGAAGTGGCCCCCGCTCCAGTAAAATTCGCTGGAATCGACATGTGTTATTCCTCTTGACCTGATCAAAATTCTCAGGGGCACAAGTTTGAAAAATGGACACTTTTCTAGATATGGGGGGTGCAAAGCGGGGCGCTCATTTCGTTTATAGGAAGTGACCCCCAGTGAAATTCATTGGAATCGACATATGTTGTTCCTCTCGACCTCCTGATTAAAATTTCTCATGGGCACAAGGCCGGTACATGCACAGTTTTCCAGATATCGGGGGTTGCAAAGTCGACTTTGAACCCCCGATATCGAAAAAATTGTGCATTTACCGACCTTGTGTCTGTGAGAACTTTTGATCAGGAGGTCGAGAGGAACACCATATGTCGATTCCAGTGAAATTCACTGGCGGTCACTTCCTATAGAAAATGAGCACTCCCCTTTGCACCTCCCATATCTAGAAAACTGTTTATTTTCCATATTTGTGCCCCTGAGAATTTTTGATCAGGAGGTCGAGAGGAATGACACATATTCCAGCGAATTTTACTTGAGCGGGGGCCACTTCCCACAAGAAATGAGCATCCCCCTTTACACCCCCGATATCTGGAAAACCGTCCAATTTCCGACCTTGAGCCCATAGAGACTTTTGATCAACATCGATATTTGGATAATATCCCCGAGTATCAAACACTTTAACCGGGGGCGAATTTCCATATGTTCCGTGCGGGGTCCTTTCATGGTTCTTCTACCCCTCCCTCCCCCTATATCACAGGTTGTCACATTCGAGTCAACCCGCCCCCCCCCCCGTTGTGACGTCACATATTTTACAGCAGTAAGTTTTTAGGTACAATTTTCTTATTTTTGTATTCTTTTAAATTTCATTAAGTTAAAACAACAGTATACTTAGATGTAAATAATGTGATGTCACAAAAGTTTGACCCCCTCCTCCCCTCTTGTCAGACTCTGTCACACTTTATGGACCCCCCTCCTCCCTCCTCAATGTGTGACATAATTAATGGATAACCCAATATTTGAAGACAACTAGTTATTTATTATACCTGTTTGATTTAATGATGGGTATATTATAACCCGACATTTTTAATAATCACCGTAGCGACAAATATTTGTACAGAAATATTTCAGACAGCGTAGGCTTTGGATTAGGGGGGTTGTTTACTATGGAGTGTTTATAACATGTATGTGTGTAGGTGTATGAATGTAGTGGGTATGTAGACCATTTTTGTAAACACGATCACTTTTGTGACACTATGTATTTTTTGGTGAAATTTGAAATCTGAAAACACATCCATTTTTAATTCTAAAATGAAAAATTTTGAGCATAATTTTATATCTCCCCATTCAACCCCCTTGGAGTGACAGCTACCCCTTTAAAATTTTAAGTGGAACGCCTGTGATAGCTCATTTGAAAGGATTTTTAATTCTCTATCCAGCAAAATAAGATTTTTTGAATTTCTTAATTCTTTAATAGAAAAATATTACATTTTTAATGTTACTGAGCAAACAAAAAAACATGAAACAGTTTAAATCAAATGTTCAAACTTTCTTGACAATAATTATATACAGAACCTACTATGGTTCTGTATATAATTCAGCCATATGAAAAACTTGAAAATAAGTTTAAAGGAGACTGGCCGCAATTAGTTTTCAATTTATGTACAAAAAAGGTTATAAAGAAGATGTTGCGCTTCTTTTATTATCAACACAAAAAATTATCATAAATATTTCCTAACGAGTTAAGAACGTGGACCAATCTCACTGAATATAATTGGTTGAAATTTGTACTACCAAATAGATGATTCGTTGAAATAAACAATCTAGTCAACGTGGAGTAACTGTTTCTTTGTCATAAAAGTGCGAACTGCACGATTTCGGCGGTATACTAATCAGAAGCGGTCGATCTTCTTTTTTGTATCGCTGGATTTCATATGGAACCTACTATAATTTGATTAATTTCTTGCCCTATTCTGTCTTTTAAATCATCGACGTTATTTGGTCTGTGGAAGTAGACTTTCGATTTTAAGTAACCCCAAAAAATAGTCAAGCGGGGTCAAATCAAGAGAATGGGCAGGCCACTCAATTTCACCGATCCACCTATTGGGAAAAACTTGATTGAAATAGGCTCTTACTTCTAATGCAAAATATGGTGTAGCTCCGCCCTGCTGATACCAAATATTTTTATCAATTTCATCAAGATTTTCACCATCTGGGAAAGTATTCTTAACTTCGGAACTAAGAAATATTGCAAGAAATCCAAGTAATGCGCGCCAGTTAATGTGGTATCAAAGAAATATGGTCCAATAATTTGAGAACTTATAATTCCAGCACAAACGTTAATCTTCTCAGGATATTGAGTATTGGCCTCAATCATTTAATGTGAGTTTTCTGTACTCTAGTATCAACAGTTCTGTTTGTTAAAGAGGAATGTTTTTTTTAGATAGCGGATCATTTTGCCATCTATTTGCCATGATTTCGGAAAATTCCCATCGGCGATCGGGGTCTTCGTCGTAAGTTCTTGAACCAAATGAATTTTATAGGGGCAGTATTTTCCATTTTTTAGAAGGCGCAATAAATTTAGGAATATCTGCGGCATTTCCAAATTCACGAAATTTGTTTTCTACTCTACTGAACGTAGACTGAGAATGAGACGGTCAGGATACAGGTCAGCAGGCCAGACGAGAGGGGGGTCGGGGGTGTTTCCCCCCGGGCCCGGTGATTTTGAAGGGGCCTGGGTTTCGGCCAAAGTTGGAGATTTGGAGATTGGTATTTGTATTAGGTAAAACGAGAGAGGTATATTTGTAAATGATTAGTGTGATACAAATTCAATTTTGAAGAATATCACCCCCGCTCTTCAAAATGGCGAACGAGATAAATATTCAATCCTAAGGAATGTTACCCCTCCCGCTCTCCAAAAGAAAAGTATTCAATCCTAAGGAATACTGCCCCCCGCTGTTCGAAATTTTTATAGAAATAAATGAAAGCGGCCCTGCAGGTCAATAATGAACCATATTCTTTATAGGATTTTGCAAACAGCAGAAAAAACTGTCTATGAGGACTAAAAAGAAAAATTGTAAGAAAAAAATATTAATGAAATATTTGCATTCTTTCGATAATCTGAATTCTGATTATGCTAGCAATTAAAATCCTAAAATGAATTTGTCTATTTTATTTGACAATTCTCATTGTAACACTAGTATCTACATGGTCCCCTACGGCTATGCAGATTAAATTAGTATCTACATAACCCCCTACGGTCATGGAGAATAAGTCAAAAATGAGAACGAAGCCCTAAACTGAATTCATTTACCTACGTTGTCATAAAAAATTTCATTCTAATGGAATATATTTTCATGAAGTTATCTATCATTCTGTTTCTCGGAAATACTTAGCCTTTGAAACGTTTTTCGTCCTTATTCTGGAGCTCATCAGAAAGACATAAAGCCACTCAAAGATGTTTCATGCAAATAACCAAGACAACTTCCATAAACATTTTGATATTCTATTTGACATTGACTGATAAAAACAACAGATCTTCACCTATCTATTTCCTAACTAGTATGGTCAAATATAGTATCAAAATATTTCGTATTTATGGAAATTGTCTTGGTTTTTTGCGTGATACATCTTTGGGTGGCTTTATATCTTTCTGATGAGCTCCAGAATAAGGGCGAAACACGTTTCAAAGAAACAGAAAATGTAATCCATTAGAATGAAAAAATTTTAAGACAAGGTAGATAAATAAATTAAATTTAGGCCTTTGTTCTAATTTTTAAATTAATCTTCATGGCCGTAGGGGTTATGTAGATACTAGTTTAATCTGCATAGCCGTAGGGGGCTATGTAGATACTAGTGTTACAACGAGAATTGTCAAATAAAATAGACAAATTCATTTTAGGATTTTAGTTGCTAGCATAATCAGAATTCAGGTTATCGAAAGAATGCAAATATTTCATTAATATTTTTTTACAGATAGTTTTTCCTTTTAGTTCTGCATAGTTTTTTCTACTGTTTGCAAAATCCTATAAAGAATATGTTTCAATACAATTAAAAACAAAGAAATAATAATTCATTTTTAAACAGGATACTTAGTATTGAAAATTTCAATTCTTTGGGTAACTGAAAGACTTGTTAAAATAATGATCAACTTGATAATCAGCGATAAATAAGTTTGCACAGATGTAGCAAATAAATAAATTGTAATTTTTTCTGATACCTATGTAAAAAGGAGCCCTTTTTACTTCTTTCTCTTTGTTGGGTATTTTGCCACCTGTGTATCAGAAAAAACGTTATCACATAACACAAAATTTATTAGAAAAGTAAGATTTGACAGATATTTGGTATATATGCATAAATAGTTTTGGATACATTATTTCTAATACATTTTATTTTATTTATTTAATTTTCTTGATGAAGAATAAACAAAGTTCGAAAAATTTTACATTGCTGGATAGAGATTTAAAAGTCCTTTCAAATGAACTGTCACACGGCACCCTCATTCCATTTAAAATTTTTAAAGGGGTAGGTGTCACTTCAAGGGTGTTGAAGGCGGAGGTATAAAATTACGCTCAAGAAATCTCATTTTAGAATTTAAAAATTTACAGATATCGTAATCCTTGCAACCATCGGGACATTGGAGATGATAGCACCATACATAAAACATAAACTTATTCCGGACTCGGCTTCGCTTCGTCCGAAATCAGCTACGGTCCGTCCCAAAAACATGGTTTTAGGTACTTGTTACAAAAATAACTATTCGCTATTTGTCAAACTTTGTGAATCCATGGCGACTACGATTGGCGTTGACCACAACCGCATTATAACTTCATGTTCTCCGAGCATACTCATACTCATACTGTGCACACTTGCTCAGTATTACGTTATCTGATCTCGTCTCTATCATGTCGGCGGCCTTGGGTAAAACTCGTAACTTTGGCCCCATTGATGAACATTATGGCCCTTGAAATCGGACTTAATTTTAGTCCTAAATGATATTTTATGTTAAGATATTGATCCCTTTTAAGTTTCAAGTTGAGCCTTAGTTACTGTTGTGTACCAGAGGCTTTCTGGCACAAGCCCACAAAAAAACTAGTTTTGCTGACTAGACTAATCCTATGTTTTTGGGGTCGCTGAACACAAATCTGACGCAAGAATTACCCTACCTCGTCAAAATGTTCTCTGCTTTAAAAACTAGCTGTAAATGGTCAAAGTCCAGAAGACTGATGGTACTTATGCATCAGCAACTTTCTAATCCCCTCAAATGACCAAAACCCACCCATTTCGCGTGTATATTTTCATTAGTGCTCGGCAATACTTATAGACCAAGAGCTAGCGACACTCAAACCATGCTGATTCCAATGTGGACAAAAAAATTTCAGAATGTAGTACTAACATTGTATAATATGAGATCGCGTGCCTGCCTGCTCGGATCGGTTGCGTTTATTAAAAAAAAAATTGTGGCATTTTCAAAACGTATTAATGGTCCCATCGCAATGTGGATAAAATTTTTCATGAAGCTGCTAGACACACTACTAAATACGAATTCAAGTGCCTGCCAGCCGGAATCGGTTGAGAAATCCCGCCTGCCAATTAAAAAACCGGTTCCAAAAACTGCAGAAGTTGGCTCATCGCAATATGCACGATAAAAATTCACGAGATAGTTGAAAGCATTCAAAATTCATTTACGAGTGCCTGCCTTGTCGACCATGTTGCACTAAGTGCCTGCCAGTCCCTGAAAAGTTGCGCGCTCGGCGCCGTTGAAAGTTAACCGAACAATGCACAATGCCGCTTTTCAGCTCTTCAGAGCCGCGCAGCCTTGCCTTCAAAGTTGATATGGTGTTTTTTGCGAAGTAGAAGACCAGAATCTGATCTTGTTCACATTATCGACTTTAACGAAGTGCGAGTACAGTTTTAAGTGTCGCCAAAATCATAAGTTAAAGTTCAATGACGTGGTTAACACAGTAAATGAGTTACGCCAGAAATTCATCGAGGAGTGTAGCGTAGACAAAGACATTTTCGAGAAACCAATGAAGAAAGCAAAAGTTTTGATATTTCTCGATGCGCAGCCAAAAAAAAATAGGGTTCCTGAGAAAGTTCAAGATGCAGAGAGAATTGTTTGGTAGGCTTTTAGGGGTGGCAGTTGATTAAACATTAGACCTGAGTGAGGTTTTCCAGTTCCCCTTGACACCGATGCCTCTATCCCTGTGTCACGTAGACGGTTCCATACATAAAACCGACAAGTCTGTGCTTATGACGACATTGGAATCACAAATTGAAAGTTGTGAGCCAAGTAACGTCCATCTCGTGGTCATTGATGATTTTTTTGTTCTCCATACAATCAAGGAAATTCCTGTTTAGTATGGGAAAATCGCTAGCAAATGTCTAAATGTTTTTCAGAACCACAATGCGAAAGAAATAGCGGTAGTGTTCGACTCTTACTTCAGTCCTATCAAAGACAATGAGCATTTGCTTCGAGATAATACAGAAGATCACCAGTTCCGAATCTCAGGTCCTGAACAAAAGCACTGCACCGATTTTACAACAGATTTGAAGAGCATAAAGTTTAAAAAGACTTTGATTGAATTTTTTGTCAAAGAGTGGTCGAAAGACAAGTACTCGATGAATTTGAAGAAGAAAACGCTGTATGTTAACGCAAAACAGAGTCACATTGAAATGACACCGATTAACTTTCAACGGCGCCGAGCGCGCAACTTTCCAGGGGCCGGCAGGCACTTAGAACAACATGATTGACAAGGCAGGCACTCGAAAATGAATTTTGAATGCTTTAAACTATCTCGTGAATTTTTTTCGTGCACATTGCGATGAGCCAAATTATGCAGTTTTTGAAACTGGTTTTTTAATTGGGAGGCTGGATTTCGCAACCGATTCCGGCTGGCAGGCACTTGAATTCATATTTAGTAGTGTATCTTGCAGCTGTATGAAAAATTTTATCCACATTGCGATGATACCATTAATACGTTTTGAAAATGCCGCAATTTTTTTTTTTTAATAAACGCAACCGATCCGAGCAGGCAGGCACGTGATCTCATATTATACAATGTTAGTACTATATTCTGTAATTTTTTTGTTCACAATGGAATCAGCACGGTTTGAGTGTCGCTAGCTCTTGGTCTATTAGAAGGGAATGGATGGAAATTTAATAGTGGTCGAACGATATGGGAAGAACGATATGGGAAAAATGACGGCGTGGGAAGTTTGGGGGTGGATTCTACCCTCCTATGGGGTGAGAAAGTCAATTTACTCTTCTTTTCAGTTTACACGTTTACCCCCCGTCCGTTTTCGATAAAATTAATTTGAGATGAGTTTGACCTTTCCTACTCTTACCGTCCGACTTCTTTGATACCTTTACTAGATTTAAAAAATTTTGTTTGAAATTTGGAATATTTACACAGCAAGGCATAATATTTTCTGTTGTCATTGGACTATACACACGTCATACAGGTTGATTGCCTAGGCGTGTAGATTGTTATGCTTTAAATAATTTGTAGGAAAGTTCACTGCGATTTTTATTGAACACACAAAATGACGAAGATGTATAACACATCGATGCCGCAATATACAATGTATTCCTTAGGTTCAAACGAAATTTACAGAGTATAGGTGTTATTTCAATTTTAGCTCAAAATGAAATTAGTGTATTGATATGATAAATATATGACTATTAAGAAATGAATTAAAGTTGTAGTTTGGCATTGCCTAGGACGACTATCTATTTGAATAATAAAACTGAAAAATATGTTCGCTATGTACTTAATCTCAATGGCACCACGTAAAAATGAATTACAGTATTCGATTAAAATGATAACCAAATGAATAATCACGATTACTTCAACTCGTTAGAAGTACAATTTAATACGTACATTCTGTGGTGCACTGAATAAGAGAAATTAATTTGTTCATCTAATCAGTATTCAATATATCTTGTACTTTCTAGTTTAATATTTCGGTTTGGGTTTACTAAGAAGTTTAATTTAGGGTTTGGTTTCGGCTTCACCTTATTAATCATTTTCGTTCCGATTTTCAGTTTAGGTTAAAAAAAATTGACCGATTTTGATGCAGGAAAGGCTCTAAGGTAAAGATCATCATGACTTGTCTTCTGGGTGTGAAAAAATGTTGAAAATCAACTTGCTTAACACTAAATTAATATATAGTGTTGCATATATAGCACAATTAATAAACGCAGGTAAAAAATTTCCTACTCAAGGAAATTTTCAACCCCATTGGGTTGAAAATTTTGCTTACCCCGATTTGAATAATAAGTTGATGTAGTTGTTCTCTAGTAACGAGAACTTTCTGATATCTCTAAAGATGTGAAAGGGTGTTGACCAACTGGCTCCTACAGTGAAATTTGGCATAGTTTTGCTTATTAAGCACCAATAAAAAGTATGTTGTGAAGAATTTTCGAAGTGAAAATGGGGTTCAAAAGTCGATTTTTCCGATTTGGATGAAACTTGATGCAGTTATTATTCATGGGACATTAATAAAATTCAAATTGTGAAAACCATTTAAGGGTGTGAAAATGAGGTTGAAGAATCAACCTGTTCAAATTAGAGTAACATTTGGCAGTTTATTTTTATGGAACCCTACTAAAAAGCTGTGAAAATTTTCCGAAATGTGGTTAAAAAACAAACCTGTTCTGGTTTGACTGAAATAATGCGGTTATGTAAATAAAAAAAAACTTTAAAATAAAATAGTTAATCCAAGAGAGCCTCGACGATACTTTCAAAGGAGAAGAATAATAGAATTTATTATATTATAGTAGGGGTTTTAAGTTTTTAAATTTTATGTAATTTAATTTTCGAATAGAACATGGCTGGCAATAGTTATTATTAATAAAGCAATTACTTTTTTATTATGCCGTTAGCTACAAGTTCTTCAAAGAGTGATTCCGGTGTTCGATCTGGAGTTAGATCTTTTTCTTTCTTCTTTTTGCCCTTCTTTCCTCCTTTTCTGGCTTTCTTGCTTGATTTCTTTTTCGCCTTGTGTCCTTTATCTTTCTCGAAGGCTTCCTGTAATATGTATATCAAGTTATTATAATAATGTACTATTAGAATTTTACATTATCAATCCACGTAATTCTCTGCATCAAAATAAAGTTAAACGTGTATTAACCTCATCTCTTCATTAGGTTACTACGCTTCTTAAATAATAATTGAAATAGTATAATATCTTCAAAATATTAAATGTGTAATATACAGGGTGTTTCACGAAGAAACAGACATGGTTTAATGGCAAATAAAAAACACCAAGAGATACTCACTCATAGAAAAAGTTAGTTGGGTCCTCGTTGCTGAAATACAGGGTTATTTATGTATTCTGCCAAAATTTCTTTTAGTTGTTAATTTATAAAGGAATGGAATAATAAGTTCATTTTCTCACATATAATATAGTGGTGATTTTGAAAAAGTACTTGTATCACACACAAAAAGAAATCAGGTCCGGACTAGAAAAAAAAAAAAGTTTTTGTTGTTCTTCAAGAAAACAATACCATGTAAGTATATGCTTTTTTTTAAATTTCAATATTGTATTCGAAAATCACATAAAAACGGAACAAACAGCTTCATTAATTTTTTTGCCATAAATTTTCAAAAAATAAATTTGAGTGCAATATGGGACTTTAGAAAATATTGATGAATGATACATGCAAGAAATGCTTCCACTATTGAGTTAGGCATTTAATTTTTTATCAATATTATTACGTTTTAATCATCAATTTTTATGAATGGGGTAAAATAAAGAAGAAAAAAAAATATTACAGGCCACCGAACCCATTTAATTCCTTTCACTTAGTAAAAACTAGTAAAACTGCAACATATTCTACTTATTAACAACAACAATAATGGTAACTACCAACTTGCATAAAAATGATGTAAATAGCAAAATACCAACAAGCTACCAGTAGAATAATTTATTATACGAACAACAAAAAATGCTGATACTCAAATATTGTTATAAAACATATTTACAAATTAGAACCATATTTAAATTTTATGTTCGAAATTGCCCCCCTCAGCTTCAGTACATTTTGTGGTGCGGCCCACGAGATGTCCAATTGATCTTCTTATCAGAACTGGATTGTTTCTAATTTCGTCGCAGCAATCACCAATCCTTTAATCAACTGATCTGCGTTGTTAATGTCCACACTGTAGACCTCAGTTCTTAAATGACCCTATAAAAAATAATCCATAGGGTTGAAATCCGGAGACCTTGCCGGTCATACAAATGGACCTCCCTGACCAAACGATCTGTTTCGGTATGTATCATTTAAATGATTTCTAATTTGGTTGGAGAAATGAGGTGGGACTAAATCATGTTGAAAAAACATGCCTCTAATATTTACATTTTCTAAAAGACTCGGTAACGTATGTTGTAAAGAATTAAGATCAACGTTACCGGTTAGCGTACCTTCAAAAATTGTGGTCCTAACATGCAAGAGCCCGCCTACAAGTCCAATCCAAACGTTCATTGAGAATCTATGTTGTGAACGGCATTCACGTTTTGCACCTGGGTTTTCCTGGGTCCATGTGTGAGCCTTTCTGGAATTATTGACACTATCCCTTGTAAACTGCGCCTCCTCGACTATGAATAAAGTTCTGTAAATTACTCGTCGTTTTTCAGATACAGAACGACAAAAAGTCCGGCGATTGACTTCATCGCCTGATGCAAGACTTTGTACTACTAATTGAATATGGTACGAGTAAAAATGTAAAAATAGTGACAACTTCAAACAGTGACTTTAAACGTTAAATCAGTTAGTTGTCCCTATTGATGAAAACGTTTTATGACAATAGCTGCATTTTTTGTGTTTCGTGCAATTATTATGTCGATAGATTGTTATTCTGCCAGGCTCGGCCTGGCCATAGGGAGTACCGGAGACTTCCCAGTAAATTTTTCCTTGAAAGAATCTAAACATATTACAAATTTGTCGGCGCCGAACTTTCGGTCACCCGTTGCGTGCCAGCAGGCCGCCTCGCACTCCTATAATTTAATGATGATGCTACAGCTCAAATTCTGAAGAATTAAGCAATTTTTATCTCTAATTGGGAAGACCTAACACTGTCTATGGTAGATGTTAATGAACTGAAGAAAATGCCTCTTATCGATGAAAAAAGTCAGCATATTGAAGAAACTGATAATGAATTAATGATAGATATGAATTATGAATATGAACAACTACGATCGATACAATCTGTATCCCACAACTTATAAATTTCTTCGCCTGGCATATCAGTACCTTCTTACGTTTTCCTATGCACAAGTCTCGTGTGAAAGGAGTTTTTCGACTTTAAAATTCATCAGAAATCGCCTAAGAAGTCAAATTTCGCAAGAAAACTTGGAAGCACTTATGCTAATGGCTTGCGAAAAGGATATCCAACAAAATCTGAATGTCGACAAAATTATTGACAACGTTGCCGAGAAGAGCGATTTAAAGTAGGAAATTCTCGTGTTTTAGTTTATTTATACTCGTTTTTTAGTTTATTTATGCTCGTTTTTTTATTTATTAGTGGTCTAAGGTTTAGCCAACATGATATAGCTGGTAACATCTTGTACTGTTTTGTATCACGTAAGCCATTGTCGTTTAATAAATAAAGGGTTATGATTTTGTAAATATCGTTTAATTTTTGCTGCGATTCCTTGATAGAGACATTTACTTCTATGATTTTTAATTTAAATATTTTTATCGGTGGCCGATGATTTTGTTGAATTAAATAGAGTTTTTATTGTCTTTATGTCTTTATGCCTTTTGTAAATACATGACATATGTGGCTGATCTATGGTTTATAAAATGTATACTTTCAAGTACTAAAGTGATTTGATTTGATTTAAAAGTCTTGAGGAGGGCAGCTCGATTCGTTTTTCCTAAATTTTTTGGATCCCAGGCCAACCTTGTATTCTGCCCATTGCTACCGTTCTTGTTATTGTTAATAGGTATGGTATGTTGCTTTTTAATAAATCAGAGGAATGAAACAGATT
Source organism: Stenurella melanura (assembly GCA_963583905.1). Classification (NCBI taxonomy): domain Eukaryota; kingdom Metazoa; phylum Arthropoda; class Insecta; order Coleoptera; family Cerambycidae; genus Stenurella; species Stenurella melanura. The sequence goes on from OY757309.1 coordinate 19,413,072, forward strand.
CCTGATTTAATATTCTATTTATTTTACCCGCTTCTTAAAAATTGGTAATAAGAACGTAATAATTTTTGCTGAAATAAAAGCTAATGTCTAATTTAATAGTGTTTTGCGCGTATCATCCATCTATACTTTCTAAAGTTTCATATTGCATTATTTAATGGAATTTATTACGAATGCGGCAAAAGTGTGTCAAAAAATTAATTAAGCCTCGGCCTTGTTCAGTTTTTTATGTACTTTTCGAATTTAACATTGAAATTAAAAAAAACCATATACAGGGTTTGTTTTCTTGAAGAATAACAAAAACATTTTTTTAGTCCGGATCTGGATTTTTTTAATGTGTGATACAAGTTGTTATTCAGGATCACTAGTGTATTATATGTGCCTAATATGAACTTATTATTAAATTCTACAAAGTAACAACCAAAAGAAATTTTAGAAAAAATACCTAAAACACCCTGTATTTCAAAAAAATTTAACCGCCTTTAAAAAAAAAGGTGAAATTTTATTATATAATTTTTAGTAATCGTTTAGTTATTCATTTTTTTTTTTTAAGAAAAATGACCTCACCTTTTTAGTAACCCAATTTTATGTAAACCTACAAAAGTTATTGCAATTACGGCAGCCCTACTGAAATCACCATTTTGAATCTTTAACTTTTGATATCAGTTTCAGAATCAGTTACTTCGAATATACCTGACTATTTGACTCCAATCCCCAGCCAGCACACTGACGTCAATCTGCCGTCATCAGACGTCAGTTTGAGGTCAGTATAGATCTACGATGTCATTTGCCAAATAAATGACGTCAAAATTACGTCATACTTTACTACGACATAGAGACGTCGTTGACAGAACGTTGTTATGACGTCATTCTTGAGTCATAAAAATATCGGACCTTAAAAATACGTCACAATTAAGTAATATTTTCTGTCGTTATACACTGGATTTAAAAATGACGTCAAAGCTACATCACATTTTAAAACATCGCAGAGACGTCGTAGAGAGAGCGTTGTTATGACGTCATCTTTGAGTCATTTACTGACGTCATACGCTGGATTTGAAAATGACGTCAAAGTTACATCACATTTTAGAATGTCTCAGAGACGTCGTAGACAGAACGTTGTTAAGACATCATTTTTGAGTCACGTTTATGTTTTGGGTATTGTATAAATACATGTAAACGGTCAAATACCTTTTTTTATATTTTCATATTTTATAATAGTTACTTTTATATATTAGCCGTATTGATTAGTATTGAATCACAATAACTCCTATGTTCTTACTCTATCGCGTATGTAGTTACCACAGTTACATGTGAATTCTTTACCGCATATATGCCATGTAATTTTTATTCTACTTTTATTAGGTATTTATCACATTGAAATTCAAATTATACTGCGTCTCTATCACAACTGCAGTATACATCTTTATCGTCACCTTATTGGAAATAGGTCTAACAACCGGTAGTTAACCGCTGACCTATATTTCTCTCAACCTTAACATACCTATTATATATACATATGTACACATTTCAAAGCGCAGAGCGGATTAAACAAAAAACGATTATTAAAATGCACTCTACCACAACTATAGCAAACATTAGAAAATTAACTCTTATCTTTGACCATAATGCAAAATAGGAGTGCCGTTTACTGCAAAAAAATAATCTCGGTTCTCGAATTATTAAGGATGACTCGTTTTCAAAAAATCACCCAGTATGAATCTCTTAATTATAATGCTTCCCTATAATTTTGATAATTAATTGAGACATTTCTATCTTCAGCTGTAATTGAATATATTTCCACGTTTATTTGGATCTAATGCTAATTGTATCGTCTAGTATGTGTGGTGTGCTTATATTTATGTTTATATCTGTACAACATTAATGTTTTGTTGACGAGTATTTGTAAGTTTGCAAAAAACGTTTAAAGTGATGAAAGAAATAGATAGTAACTAGGTATATTAAACATAGTGATTTTCGAAATTCATAAATAGATGAAAATGTAGGATATTCACTATGATTATGTGAACGGCAGAAATACTAAAAAATTAGACTTAAACAGAACGTAAAATAACACAAATACTGTAATATTACTTTTTCGATAACTTTATAACTTCATTGGTCTTGGTCTCATATTTGCTAGATACGCATATAGATTCACTATATATGAGACCAAGACCAATAAAGTTATATTGCAAATGTCAGGCGTTTTATTGAAAAAGTAATATTACAAAAATTGTGATATATTAACTTATAATGAAAATATAAATTCTTGAATATAGTATTCAATTCTAATAGTTAAAAAATACCTACTGTTAGCACCAGTGTAGCACTGATTTTCTATATAAATTACAAATTAAACACGTGTTTTTAATTAATGACGTAATATCGTACGATTGATGATAAAAAATATTACGTTCCACTATAGATATATCATTAACAGTTGGAGTTATAACAGGTGATCTCCGCAACAAGTGTTACTAAAACATGATAATATCAAACAATAACAAAACGAATTTATTGTATTATTATTGATCAAAATAGAGAAGTCTAGTGGTCACTCTTCCACTTTTCGTTAATAACCAAAATATATCTTTTGGAAATAGTTATCATATCCAAAATTCGTATATGCATGGACCGCCACTTAAAAGTCCCCGGGCTTGTAATTTTTTTATTTAAATAAATGTCGTGACATGCTTGGTACCAAATTATAGATGAATCAAAACTCTTTTAGGGAGTACTATTGAAAGTCCAAAACATTTGACGATTAAAAAGTTATTAGTTTTACAAATTCGGTTTCTTTAATTTTTTTTTCCCTTACAACTTCGAAAATCGCCCCTAACATATTTAAATAGGGAATTTTAGTTACCTTTCATTTGATATGTAACACTTATAATTAGCCAAGAACGTCTTGCAGAAAATTGTAAAATATATTTTTTTGTCAGGGCCCTCTTACTTTTTTATTTAAAAAGATATCGTAACACACTTGACATTAATTCGTAGATAAATTAAACCTATTTTTAGAGGGGTACTACTGAATGTCAAAAAATATCTGACAGTCAAATAAATATTATTTTTCTCACTTCATTTTTTTATTTTCTAAAAAATCCGAATTTAATGTTCCATTAAAAATATTAATAATAATTACCTGTACCTATGTAATTTTACTAGCTGATGGAGCTGTCCGCTTATAATTGATATGCTAAATTAGACAATTAGTTTGTGCTCTTTAGTAGTCCATTCTTGTGTCATTATTTTACAATTTGATCACACCTGTCATGAAATCAAAACTTACGAATTGTCAAAGTAGAAACAATTTGTTATTATTGTGATCTATATTGAATCCTCGTCATTCACAGCAACAAAACAGGATGGTACAATTTACAAATATTGAAAAAAAAAGGGAAATGCTTCTAATTTATGGCGAATGTGGTAGAAATGCACGCTTAGTGTGTAGAACGTATGCAGAAAGATTTCCTAATGAGTTTGGAGCTTTCACAGAACCTAAAAGAATGAGAAAGAAACGTATCACTGACAATATTAACACAATCGCTGTTCTTGCTTATGTAGAAGAAAATCCAAACATATCTGTCGCAGGTATTAGTGAAATGTGTCTGGTACGTCTGTACGAAGAAGATTACATAGAAATAAATTCCACGCCTATAAAATATGGTACTTGTACAGGAACTATTGCCTGATGATTATTATCAGAGGCTTAATTTTATAGCATTAATTTTAGTTTTACATAGGGATAATAATAACATTTTAAAAGAGATACTGTAGGGTGACGAGTGTTCCTTTCGTAATGATCGAAGAGTTAACAGAAACAGACAAATGGATTAGAGATCATAATTTCCAAAGAAGGTTTAGTGTTAACGTCTGGTCCGGTTATTAACGGCATGATTATCGGTCCTTACTTTATTGATGGAACACTAAATTCAGAGAAATATTTGAATTTTTTAGAAAATGACCTGCCCCCTTTATTGGAAAACAGTATACCAGAACAATTAATTACACGAATGTGGTTTCAACAAGATGGGGCTCCCCCTCATAATGCGAGCAGTATAACGGTACATCTAAACCGTACATATGGTCCTCGATGGATAGGCAGATTTGGCTCGATACATTGGTCAGCACGGTCTCCTGATTTAGCTCCACCTGACTACTTTCTGTGGCGCTATTTAAAGAGCTTAGTTAAAACAGCGAATAGTAAATGCATGGAACCAAATTAGAAGACACGTACTTCTCAGGGTTGTGAATGGCAATTTAGTGAAACGATACAATTTCTGTATTGCTGCAGATAAATAAATGCAAATAACAAATTATGTGTCGGTACATTTAATTGTAGTTACATAGTTCATTGTTCATTCAAATTAAAATGAGTAATAAAATCTAGTTGGTCATATTTATTTGACTGTCACATATTTTTTGACATTCAGTAGTACCCCCAAAAACAGGTGTGATATATCTACCAATTGATGCCAAGTGTGTTACGCCATCTTTTTAAATAAAAAAGAAAGAAGGTCCTGACAGAAAAATATATTTTACAATTTTCTGCGTTCGTCACTAATTATAAGAGTGTTACATATCAAATGAAAGGTGACTATATTCCCTATTTAAATATGTTAAGAACGATTTTCCAAGTTGTAAGGATTTTTTTTAAACCAAGTTAGTAAACCTAATAACTTTTAGATCGTCAAATGTTTTGGACTTTCAGTAGTACACCCTAAAAGAGTTTTGATTTATCTACCATTTGGTACCAAGCACGTCACGATATCTCTTTAAATAAAGAAGTTACAAGCCCGGGAACTTTTAAGTGGCGGACCCTGTAGAGATAAACTACGAGGTCATGTTTCGAACTTGATGACCTGAAAACTTGTCGCAAGAAGTTCATAGATATTTAGTTCGACAGAAATAGGTATTTTTTTTAATATGTGTCCCACGAGCTTTTAGGTCAAGTCATGAAATTGATCAAATTCTATTATTTGTTTGATTCGATAATTTTTAACTACCACACAGGGTCCACTTATTGGACTACCACTTTTTCCCAATCAAATCACGTAATATTTATTTTCTTCGTTTCAGTACATTTTAATAAAAGCTTGTTTTTCAATGGTTTTCTTTAGCTTGAAATGTTGTATGTTTATTTACATGTATGTATGTATGTTATGTATGTATGTATGTATGTATGTATGTATATATGTAAAGTGTATACGAGCACAATTGAAATCGTATAAAAACTAAAAGTCGGCAAAAACAGTCGGCAACTCTTTGTTGTACATGGGCGGAGGTAAATAGAAATGCTTGTCATAAGAAATTGTTATAATTTTTTGAAAATTGTATTAATTTTTATTATCTTTTGTTTATTAGATAGGCTATTTTTGTTCATTTATCCAATAACATATTTTTGAAGTATTATATCAGTTTTAGATATAAAGTCCAAATATTTAAATTTATTGGGTTTAGTTTTAAAGTTATCCCATACTATATTGAAATATGTTATTGCTCAGCAAGGAACAACGCGAAGGTATGAACATATCCATGCCGGGATGAGGGAATGGGACAAGTTAGATTGGCGAGGGGCAAGGTTGTTAAATAGTAAAAATAAAATTTAAGTTTCTTCTAAAACAAAAATAAAAATGTAAGTTTCTTAACCAAAGCCAAGAATTAGTACAACAAAAATAAATATTTGTATAGATAAAACATAAATAAAAACAAAATTAAAATATGTCTCTAGAATAAAGTAACTTAAATTAAAATTTCTTGTCAACTAAATAAAATATATTCCAAGAAATGTAACAATAAAACAGTAAACTTTATACCTAATATAATAGCTAAATATTTTGTTCTGAAAACATATATTAAAAAAGTTAAATGCTAAAAGTTGACGCGTCCGAATCTTCACTTCCTGAAGAGGAATCATTATCCGGTTGAATTATAATCGGCGCAAGGGGGAATAGTGTTGAATATTGATTTTCTTTTTTAACTATATGCTTAACGCAATTTTTCCATAAATCAGTATTGTCGAGGTCATTTATTACTTCTCTTATATGATCAACTACTACCGCGCTTAACGTTAGAGAGTCATTACATTTTCGCAAACGATCTTTTAAAGTTGCTCAAACCATCTCGATAGGATTAAATATGCATAGTACGGAGGTAACCGCAAAAGTGTATGACTGTGTATATTGGATAAGTTATCAATAACATATTCCCTTTTGAAATTCTGTTCTTTTATTCATTTCAGTAATTCGCGCTTTATTCGAACTTTTACAGGCATTTCCATATTTTTTTCTCTTATGAATTTTAAAATGGCTTCCTTGTACTGGTGTTTGGTATTTTATTTAATATTCTCGAGTGATAAGAAGCATTATCTAATACAATTACCAAATAATCGGAATATTTGGTATAAATCTGTTCTGAAAACCATTTTTCGCACTGCACTGGAGAAATGTTATAAACAACTAGGTGATATCGAGTCCACATTGACGAAGGACTGATATAACTCAAACACCGACCGACCAATCGGACTGAGGAATACCCGGATGCCAGCCAATCGTCGCCACCCGTCCTCAAACTCAGGCCAATGACAGCACATCTCACAAGTCCACGTTGACTGCTGAGAAACGATTTACAAGTTTTTTTTATACTATTGACCTGTCCGTTTCATTATCTTTAAACCAGTGCAGTCGTAGATGGTTCATTCAGGCTGATTACATTGCCAGTCTCGGACTCGCCTGCACAGTTTCAACTACTGTTCGATTCTCGATACCGTTGTTAAATATATAGGACAAAATATCAAGTTAAGTGCGCACGGTCCTGTGCTTTAACACTGACTAGTTTCAATTGACTTCGTAAACACTATATGTATGTATATTCAAATCTGGTGATCGAATTTTGGACCAATTCCCGATACTGAAATCTTGCGCACGACTTTGGTTCTGATGACAATACCATATCGTATATTCAATATTATGGTAGATCCAATATGGCGGCCTACACAAAATAGCGGATTGCCTTTTTCTTGACAACCCCCTCGACATGGGTATCAAATGAAAGGGTATATAAAATGGAATAGAATAAGCTCAACATCATTTTGTAATTTATTCACTGATTAAAAATTATTTTCTACTTTTTAGTGCAATTCGGTTTTGAAAGAAAACCATTGTTGAAAAAAACATATGTATTTATTTATTTAAATGTTTTCTTTACTTATATTTTATTATTTCACTTTTACTCACGGTATGTCTATCATTGATTATTGACGAGTTGCATAGTGACCTGATTATCCTGGCTTCAGGATCGGGTCACGGTCATTATATAATTGTATTGCCATCGGTACTACATATATATGCAACATTTCAAGTGGTTCAATATTAACTTGCAAGATTGGACTTAAATTAACTGACAAACACCTGAAGTTAAATAATAGCTGGTAATAAAAAAGTGGCAAATTAAGATGTCTAAAATGTTCTCCAAATGTACCTTCCTCGAGAGGTAAACGTATAATAATAGTACACGCGGGTAGAGGTGTTTCAGAATCTTATGAACCGCGAAATGCGCAAAAGGCAAAGTTTGTTCTGGGTTATAAGTGAATTTTGAAAACACTGAGGGCTACCTTGCTTTATATATAAACAAGAGCTTAGGATAAATTGTAAACAATAAATCTAATATTTTTAAGAAGTGTAATTGAGTCCACAGGAGGGATTATGTATCTGCGCATATGAAGGTCACAGCTCATGAGAATTTGAAACACCTCTAAATCCTCTAATGAAGATGGATTTGTAAAAGGGTGTTTAATGCTTTCCGCAAAAAACATAGCAAAGTCATCGGCCGATTACCACCAAGATATGAATGCCACTTTTTTTGAAAAATGGTTTGCAGAAAAACTATTGCGTTACATAAAGCCAAATTCGGTCATAGTGTTAGATAATATGCCTCTTACCATTCGCGACAAGCTGAGAAAAGACCAACTACATCGACGCGAAAGTTTGAAATAATTAAATTTAAAAAAAAACGGTGAAAAATGCCATTGTTAGGTAGGTTCAATATAATGCTAGAATTAAATCCTAGATAAAATGAATGTAGGGTTGTTGTATTTTTATTTAATAATAGGTAGAACTGTGAAATTCGACATTTATGAAAGCACCCTAGTAGCACAACATATTGGACCAATATATAATCCATATAGGACCAATAAATGAATATTCGTCCTATATTCATATACTGTTCTTATATGGATTATATATTGGTGCAACATTGGTGCTACTAGGGCAGGGAATATTTTACTTTCATTGTTTCATTACTTGCCAAACTCTGAAATTCTAACTCCGGCTCTGCAAGTCAACGTGGACTCTATATACTAGACTAATACGCATAATAAAATTCGACCAATCAGTAGATCTGTAGCAGAATTTGCCATCAATCAGATTTAGTGGGCGTACCTTATTTACTTAACACTGTGGTAGTTTATAAAAAAACTACTTAATTTAATTTGTGGTCATTTTTTGTCACACCTCCAGACAATAGTAAAAAAAGAATACAGGAAGCCGCAAATGCTCCTTATATTTTGGATTTGAGAATAAACTAGCTCAGTTGTTCACTGACGACATAAGCAATATTTTCTTTAACTCATTAGACGAGTGGGCAAAGCTGTCAATAATTTCCTCAACAGGAGGAATTTTATCATTTTCTATCAAAAGCAGTGGTTCTAATAATTCTTGCGATATTGAAGATTTCAATCGGATTTTAATTATTTTTAATTTAGAAAATGATCGCTAGTATGTTACTTGCGTACACGAAAGTGTACATACAAGTTGCTGTATACAGAACCATATAAGTTATACTTATGCAGCAATTGGTAGTTGTAAGTTTTTCTTTTTGTTTCTTTGTTTGGTGGCGTGGAAGAACGTTGATACGAACGTCACCTTTTGTGTAGAATATTGTATCTATGTGTACACTTATATATAACACAATAAATATTTTTCTATTCTATTCTATAATTGCATAATGCATGGTATGCATTTTTTGCAATATGTATTGCTTCCTTTCGTGTTGTCTTTTGTGATGTTTCAGCTGTTTTATTAAATTCATCCTCATCTTCTTCCATCCAATCTTCTTCTTCATAATCTTGTATATGAGATATATCTCCGTCGAGAGTTTGAGAAATAAGGTGAAAAGAAAATATAAAATTAACGAGTTCCTCGAGAATTACTTTACCAATTTGTCCTCCAAATTACATAAAGCTTCAAATTTACACACCATCAAAAGTCAATTTTTTTTGTCGAACATCGTCGAATCTCTTTGGATCGAAAAAAGCTAATGCTTGGGACCTAAAGATCTAGGGCCCAGTCCGCATTCGCGGACCCGCGGACCCGCATATCTAGCCAGGACGCCACTGTACACAATGTGTATTAATTTGTTTGTCTCTGAGATAATCACCGTCTGAGGCAGTCGTAAACATTCCCAAAGTTCCTGATTGGCTAGTCGATCTATTCGTTGCTTTATAGTCTAAAATCCGTAACGTTTCGGAGATGATCGGTGCGGGTTCGTTTATCATAATGACGAAAATATCTAATTACGTGTCCGCCATTTACGGTAACAGGTAGTGGCGAAAATTAGATGACCCTCAGACACTAAAATCAACTAATAATTGTCAAACAATAAATTAATAAAGTAAGGATTCAAATAAACCACCTTATTGTGCCAAACAATAGCCAAACCGATTATACAATGAACCTCTCATGTCATTGAGTTGATTTGGAGTAATGCTTGCACAAAGTGGGATAAGTTTTTCCCGTAATTCAACTAAATTATTGACTCGTTCAAACGCATGTTTGTACGCGGTTTCCTTTAAAAAGCCCCACAGAAAGAAATCATGGGGTGCTAGATCAGGTGACCTGGGGGGCCCATTTCATCATTCCCCTCGTAGCTATTAAATGATTGGGAAATGTTCTTTCCAGATAATTAATGACAGTTAAGATATTGTGACTTGGGCAGACGTCTTGTTGAAACTAAATGTCGTCAAAGTTGACAGGAAGATTTTGAACCGTAGGAATTATTTGGTTTTGTAAATATTTATTGCCATTTAAATTGCCATCGATTAGCAGTGAGCCTATAATATGATTGTCTAAAATTCCTGTCCAAACGTTCAACTTTTGAGGATACTGAGAGATCCGTTTGAAATTGTCCTCGGGAAATATTTCTTGCGTTGTTTGAAAGTAGGTAAAGAATGAGAGAACTAGAACCCCCTACCACAAAACCCCCCACCACACCACCCCCACCAATCGGAGATTGGTAAGTGGGGGTGGTGTGGTGGGGGGTTTTGTGGTAGGGGGTTCTAGTTCTCTCATTAATAAATGAAGAAGGAGGGTGGTGTGGTGGGGGTTTTGTGGTAGGGGGTTCTAGTTCTCTCATTAATAAATAAATGAGGAGATAAGGTCGTGGGAGGTTTTGTGATGGGGGGTATTCTATTTCTCTCATTGCTCTAATTGGGGTAGATTGTGGTGGAAGGTTTTCTAGAATTCTCATTCATAGGAAATGTACTGTTCCTTGAAAACCAGTTTTGAGCGGTTAATATAAGAAGTGATACTCAATAATTTTACTTCTCATCGTTAAGATATTCTTAAATTCGTTTACACAAAGCATAATTTTGATAAAATGGCATTGGAAGGTAGTGGTAATATGAATTACAAAGATAATGAGAAATCAGTATGTGCATATGAGAAAGTTGAAGAAAATATTGAGGCAGCTATTGAAAAAATTTTAAATTTTTGGTTTCATGATGCTCTTCCGACACCAGATAATGACTTAAAAGAAGAATCAGTGGATCACGAGGCATTGCGTACATATATGCTATTTAATTGTATTCGGAAAGTGATAAATTCTGAAAGAAAACATAAAATGTTTATGGCTAAAAAAATATTGCAGGGAGTTTTAAAAGAAGAAATGAATCAACGGCATGATATCCATTTATCGACAGACTATAACGCCGAAGGTATTCTGGGTCAAGTACTGACATTAGCAGATTTACCAGAATTAATGACATTACCAATAAAATCATATACGAAGACAAAATATCCATATGATACCGTTTCGATGCACTCCCGAATCCCGGATTGAGAGTTCAAGAACGACCTCACACCACTATCACCGCCTGCCACGAGACGTTTTAATACCTCCCACCACTGTACAGCTCAACCATATGAAGCATATGGGGAGTTCTAGAACTACCTCCCATCAAATATTTCAATAATATACGCTTGTATAACAGCATTTTATATAAATTGCCACTAATAATCTTCTTCGATTCAGTTTCTCAAGATGATGCAAAATAGTATTTTCGATTTACCGGAGCTTAAATTTGATTTGTTTAGTGATTTACCTCCAGCACATCAAAGTAAGAATGACTTAGTGGTGCTCGGTAAACGTACATATAAGTTGAACAAATCTCAATGTAAATTTGTGTCAACAGGGTTATCATATGAAGTGTGCTATAGTCCTTGTGTAATACTGTCAGGAAATAAAAATGATGTGATAGTTTTCGATGAAAACGAGTGGACTCAGTTTATTGCAAATGAAAGAATAATATCAAATTATTTATACACTAATGATAAAGTGGAACCTATACGTGCTGGAAGTTTTTCTATATATTTTGAAGAAATTACTACATCAAGAGTGATAAAAGTTTGGAAAAATAATTCATATATCTACTTGGGACATGAAACAATCTGCAAATTGTGGGAGCTGTTACCACTTGTTAAGTACCGAGTTGACATGTTAAGAAGATCGCAATTTGCAAATTATTTCAAGATTGTGCAAAAAGGGTTACAACGTCAAGGAGGAAATGTGTTTGATAACGTAAAGAATTTACTTCCACCGAGTGAAAATTCTAATAGTGAAAATTTTGGTATGCTCATGGAATTAATGTACATTTACCCAAATATATTCGAAGCTGAGTGTACTAGCAAGGTGTGAAATGAAGAAAGTGACATTTAATGAAAAAGATAATCAAATTTATTTCCTTGTAACATGGAATTTTGCCTACAACTCATCAAGGAAGGGGCACTGGATGTCATTAGCTCATGATAGAGGACGTTTTCAGAGAAGAATAGCATTAATTTCAAAAATTATTACACCTATTTTAGATTATAATCATAGATGTAAAGTATATAACGAAAGATTTACTAATGAGATGTAAGCAATTATTAAGTATATTTTGTATTTTTCTGTGTGAAATTGGTATGTAAATAAAATAGTTTATACATATAATTTGTTTTTATTAAAAAATTAAATATTACATATTATCTTTATACAATTTGCTTATTTGAAATCCATGAATTATGTCTCTTGTCTAATCCCAGCCATTTAACATAAAGCTGATTCCCCTTTCTTCTTAGAACTTTTTCCACAAGATATATGTCAGGATACTTTACTCTCTGAATTTCTTGTTCATAAAAACCACCTTTAATTTCATCACCGTCTTGATCTTTTAATAAATATGTTCTAGGATTGCTTTGGTGAACTTTCCTGATTTTAAAAATTTCATTTGACCAATTAGGCGTATACCCTTTTGAAAAAGCCTCACGATATTTACTTATCCTCACATGATCATTGACTTTGAATTTTTGTTTCCTTGGATCGATTGTCTTTAAATTGCTATAAATAAATCGCAGTAAATATTTTTCATGTTTCTTTTTTACATCCTTTGGTTTCATCCCTATGGTTTTGTGTTCAGTGTCATTGTATTTCGCTACAATATCCTGTAAAATCTTTAACCACTTGTAATTTCCTTGCAAACTAAACTGTTTCCACATTTTATTTTTTAATGTTCTATTCGCTCTTTCTGCAACACTTGCTTTGAGATTTGAATATGTGTTATAATGATTAATTTTTTTCTCATCCATTAATTTATTGAATTCTTTATTGTAAAATTCTTTCCCCATATCCGTTTGTAAATTTGTGGGTTGTACTTTAACCTGTGACAATATATTTCTCATTCCTTGGGTAACCACTTTCCCACTTTTATTTTTTATTGGTTCGCACCAAACAAATTTTGAAAATACATTAATGACTACTAAGATGTATTTATAACCTCTATTTATTTTCGCGTATGGACGCATTTCTATAAGATCTGCTTGATAGAGATCATTGAGACCTTTAACAATTACTCTTCGCCTTCTAAAATGTTTTCTGCTGGTCTATGGACTTCGTTTACTATTTCTTCTTTAACGTTAGTCATTTTTAGTTACTGGGCACTGTAGCACAATTTCAACGTGCAAAGATGGATGGTTCTTCGATACTAGGAAAGTAATCTCATCACCTTTATTTATGACTTTTCCAATAAGTTTATCTTTTGTAAAATTAGTGGTACCCACAAAAATTGTTGCATCAATGGGTGAAATTTCAATATTTTCTATTTTACCAGATACGGGAAATTTGTATTCAGTTGCTGCGTTTTCAAGTGTATAACGTAATAAACTTTGAGACTTTTCCAGATGACCACGTATGTTTATGATGCATTTACTATGATGTGAGGATGGTTCACAAATGTAAAATGGTGATGATATTGGTGATGATGTTAAGACAGGTGAATAGATGGAATGTGGTGATGTGTGTGTTGATCTACTTCGCAACATGTGTCTTCCAAACTTATCGATAGGCATTGTTAAAGCTTCAATGTTACGCACTAAATGAGATCACTATTTTTTTACACACTATTTATCTTATTATTTCACCCTCCCTCAATTCTTCTATTATAGAAATTATTTCATTATTATGACTAGTGTTTCCCGCTAATTGCGATGCTGTAAGCAATTTTAAACGATCTACAATTTCATTATAGTCATCAAAATGCTTATATTCAATTTTTTTGTTATTAAGCTCCATCATTTTCAGACTTCCACCTCTTTTCCCTTGACTCCTCGTTTTTATCAATTGTGATGAAGGCAGTGAACTGGATCTCGACCTTGGTACTATAGCTGGTAAAGTAGAGGGAGGCTTTATTGAACTAGTTTTCTTAGCCGTCTTTTCTCGCGCCATCGAATACAAACTAGTAATTCGTGGCTTTATAATATTTATAAATTTAGGAGCATTTGATGTAGATAGACCTTTTTCAGGATTGTAACCTAAGTATTGAGTGTTAGTTCTTCTAATAATATCAATATATTGGTCCACATCAGTTGCTCGATGTCCTGCTGGAAGTTTTTTAAACATCAGTTCATACAATCCAGGCGTACCGGTATATTTATATTGATCATTAATTATAAAATCAGCTCCTTCAAAATCAATGGTAGAGTCACCAATCGCAAATTTTTCTGTACGCGGGTCAAAGTAAACACCAAAGGTATCATCATACTCATTTTTAACATCTTCAATTTTACCGATTATATACGCTCGTGGTAGCGGTTTTTTTAATTGTTCTAAATAACGGTCCTGTTCTGTCAATGTTGTTGTATCTGCTATCGGTGCTGGAAATGTTTCATCAAAATAACTTTCGCCGAATTCTGGTCTAGATGTAGAAGGATCATACTGAAATGTTTCATCTTCTAAATTGATAGGAGCGGTTGTACGATAATATTCTAAAGGTGTTTTATTTCTTGGTTTAGGGCTAAAACTTTGGCGGCTCAATTCATCTTTAAATTCCCATTTCAAATCAGATTTTGGAAGAATATTATTCTCAGTTTTACTGAGACTTGATACCAATTCTTTAAGTGGTTGAGTTATGGGTTTGTAAGTTTTCTCTAATTGTGACTGTGATTTGACAATATCACTTTTCAAGCTTCTATATAATTTGTCGAATCCTTTACGATACCTGCCAGAATTTATAGCACAATCTTTATCAATCACAACAAAGCCATATTTATCTTTCCAACAAAATGCGCATACTTCTTTGAAATTTTGAAAATTCATATCAACACTCACGTGATCATCAAAAATATGTTTCAGGTTAGTCATATCTTGTTGGAATATAACAATGAGATTAGCATTATCTCTACATAGTTGTTTAGGAATTGATGAGTAAGTTTGACATAAATAAACACAGTCGGTATTTTTATGACGTCCAAAACAGAAGTAGCTTTTAATGATATTTTGATTGCATGATGCTAAATCATCGAATATTATAACAGAATTTGGTTTAATATCTTCAGGAGGTATAACGGAGTCACCATCATCGTATTCGTAATACCCAATTTCTTTTACAGGTTTCATTAACTTTCTGAGGTATTCATATTTGGGTTGATACAAAGATTTAGAATATATGTAAATGTTTTCAAATCGTAAACCATTGGGATGTTCCAATAAACTAAGCATTACATTTGTTTTTCCGCAACCTGAACTACCCACCAACAACCCTCGTTTCGATTGTCCTCCAAATAAAATGCCATGTTTTTGAAATGTTTCAGTCAATGAAACATCATCATGATCTTCTACAGATAAAAGAGTTTTTTGTTGCTGAATAAACATTTTAACGATCATATATATTGGACCTTGACTCTACTATAAAAATAGAAGCACATTATAATAAGGACTATAGTGGACTGAACTGTGCTCGATTCCTGAATCTATATAAAGGGTTTGAAACAAAGAGCATATTTTATTTGTCTCACGTTTTAGATATAATGGATAGATATAAAAGTTCTGTACACACTAGTAATCACATCTCTAAACGGAGTGGACGTGGTTTGCTAAATAAAATAATCGATAAACTTCCAATAGAATTACATTTACCTGGATATAATTATTGTGGCCCTGGAACGAAACTTACCAAGCGATTACAAAGAGGTGATAAAGGTGTTAACAGGTTAGATGAGGCGTGTAAACAACACGATATAGCGTATTCTAAATTTCAAGACGTCGAGAGTAGAAATCAAGCAGATAGGGCATTAGCTGAGGCTGCGTTTAAACTTGTAAAAGCGTCTGATTCAGGTATCGGTGAAAAGATTGCTGCATTAGGTGTTGGTGGAATAATGAAAATAAAGAACAAGTTGGGAATGGGCTTAAAAGTCCGAAAGAAATCTATCACAAAGAAGAAAGGAGGTAAAATAAATTTAAAAGTTGCTGTAAAAAGGAAATCCCTCCCAAAAAGACGTAGTCGAAAAGTTAAAGTTATTCCAATCCCCGAAAAAATAGGGGGTTTTCTCCCATTCCTATTACCCATTTTGGGAGCATTGGGAGCTTTAGGTGGGGGCGCAGCTGGTATTGCAAAGGCGGTTAACGATGCTAAGACAAATCGCGAACAGTTAGCTGAGCAAAAGAGGCATGATTTGGCGATGGAAGAGTCTACCAAAGGAAACGGACTATATCTGGGCCCTTATAAGAAAGGCTTCGGATTATACTTGAAACCCTATCAAAAAAACTTTCAATAAAGCTACCTCGTCGACCGTTAACTAATGTAGACTTACTAAAATACTCGAAAATTCTTAGAATCCCTAATTTTCGAGGAGTTTTCATGAGAGATAAGCTTCCAAAACATATAAATAAAAATGAATCTGGTATTGTGAATCTAGATATCGACGCTGGAGATGGAACTCACTGGGTAGCATATACAAAGAAAAATAATAATGTGAAGTATTTTGATAGTTTTGGGGATTTGCGACCTCCTGAAGAGTTAATAAATTATTTTCATAGTGATGGTAGCTTGAATAAAATCAAATATAACTATAATTCATTACAAAATTATGATTCGTATATGTGTGGACATATATGTCTGGCTTTTTTATATAACTAATATAAATAATGTACTCCACTTATTTTGTAATAAACGTTTAACATAACAATATGTCTTTCACTTTTGCTCTTAGCGACGCGTCCTCTATATTGAGTTACAATTTCAACCCCCCCATTTATTTAGAAGATGATGTAGATTATGAAATTGGACTGACAAATTTTGATACCTATAATATTATTCCAAACATTGATAATAGCAACAATACCTTTGTTTGGGGGGAAAACGATGAATATGTTATCAAAATTCCTGAGGGTTGCTATGAAATCGATGATATCACAAAATATTTGGAGGATCAGACAATTAAGGTAGATGAAGATGCCTTTATCACGATTACTGCAGATATTAATACTTCTAAAGTGAATATCCGTTCAAATAGAAAAATTAATTTCGCTGTAGAAAATTCAATTGGACCACTACTAGGATTCGCGGCAAGACAGTTGAATCCTAATGAGAATGATACTTCAGATTATACAGTAAAAATTTCCAAGGTGAACACTATATGCGTCGATTGTAGCATTGCAATAGGATCATTCTTTAACGGACATCCCGTACACGTTATTCATCAGTTTTTTCCGACAGTACCAGTTGGGTATAAAATAGTGGAATCACCTTTAAACATTATTTACTTCCCAGTAAGCGTTAAGACTATTAACAACATCACAATCAAAATAGTTGATCAAGGTGGAGAGCTTGTCAATTTTCGGGAAGAAACTATAACCGTTAGATTACACCTTAGAAAATTAATTGGTTAATAAAATGGTGTTAAGATTCCATTCTACAACATCACATAATAGACACCAACCATACTATAAAAGGGTGAATAAGTTGAAAATTGGCAGTTCTAAAAATAGTGTCAATAGATTAACATCGGAAAATAAAAAGTTCTTAGAATCTCTAGGATTTGAGGTCTTAGTATAATGGAATTACTTAATATCACCGGTCAACCTTTCAGTGACAACTCTATTGAAGATTATCAATTTCATACGTATCAGCCAAATATCTCTGGAACTTTTGATTATAACGATGAAACAAGAATCCCTATACAGGATTTAGATGCCTACACTGCACCATGCAATAGTTATTTATATATCGAAGGAAAACTCACACAAGAAGATGGGTCTGCGACTACTAAATTGGAATTTATTAACAACGCGATCGCTTTCATATTTCGAGAAATTAGATATGAAATGAATGGTATAGTGATAGACTCCGTGAGAAATGTTGGTTTAGTTTCGACTTTAAAAAGTTATCTATCATATAATGAAAATGAAAGCGTTTTCTTGCAAAATGCTGGATGGTTTCCAAAGAAGAAGCTGGGCATATCAGACAAAATTATAGTAGATGCAAATGGGAATTTTAATGTATGCATACCATTAAAATTATTGGTAGGATTTTTTGAAGATTTTCGAAAACTTGTCATTAACATGAGGCAGGAATTAGTACTGATACGTAATAGTAATGATATAGACAGCGTTACGAGTATAGATGATACTCAAAAACCAAAAATTACTATTACTAAATTATTTTGGAAAGTACCACACGTGACCGTCAGCATCTCAGAGCAACTTAGACTGAATAAAATTACCAATAGAAATATGGAGCTTCCTATAAAATTTAGAAGTTGGGAACTAATTGAATACCCTTCCTTACCTACTTCAAACCGACATACGTGGCCTGTGAAGACATCTACCAAAGTTGAAACTCCTAGGCATGTAATAATAGCTTTCCAAAAAGATAAAAAAGGAAAGATTACATCTGATATGAGTAAATTTGATAACTGTGATCTTAAAAACGTTAGAATTTTCTTAAATTCCGAGAGATATCCGTACAATGACTTATATTTAGACTTTAAAAACAACAAATATGCCACCCTCTATGAAATGTTTGCTAATTTTCAAGAATCATATTACCCTCAAAAAATAAATCAACCAATTTTCAACCCTGCTGAATTTAAAGAATTAGCACCAATAACTCATATTGATTGTTCGCGGCAAAAAGAAATAATACAGACTGGATCCGTAGTTATGAGAATAGAATTTGAGACGGATGTCCCTACTACTGCCGATATTACAGCATATTGTCTCATATTGCATGAGAAGCACTTTACTTATAATCCTCTAACTAAAATTGTTCGACAACACTGAGATGTGTGAGACTTTCTACAACATGCGCATGTCACATTTTTACTATTTAAAGAGAACAAAACCTACCCATGTCAGTATCATAATGAGATCAGAATACATAGAAGCACTGAGACAACATCGAAGAAAATTGAGAGACTTAAGAAAAGCTGTGGAATTATACAGTATGAACGTTAGTGTATTAAAGAAATTGTGCAATTTGAAAATATGACTCTTATTTTCGATGTGCAAGGATTTAAAATAGAAAAAAATAAATTTATAGTTAAAGAGTTCGCAGCCTATGATGGAGTAAAAATATGTCACTACATATTTAAGCCACCTTTCCCATTTGAGATGCTATCACCAGATTTACAGCAGCAAGCCCACTGGTTAACAAAGAATTATCACTGTATTAAATGGAACTATGGATTTACACCATTGCATCTATTCCATAAAATTATTCAGAATTTGAGCTCAAATGCTGACTGTGTTTACGTAAAAGGAAAAGAAAAGGCTGACTACATCAGACAGTTCATTTCACAACCAGTAATAGAATTCGAAGAACAACCATCTTTAATTATGTCTACCGCGAAATGTTTTTATCATACTAATACTAAATGCATTTGTGCATTGTCTAATGTTTTTTATTTATATGAAACCTTTGTAATGTCTTGAATTTTAATAAATAAATAAAACAACACTGTTTTTTATTTTAGTTTAATATAATATGTGGAGTATAATATACACAGAAATTAATTCTACAAGTTTATTCCTACAGAATCATTTGATTCGACCTCAATACATTTGTCACCCGGTTATGGTTCATCACAATCGGCTTCATCACAGTCAGTTTCATCACTATCAGTTTCATCGTCAAAATGTAGTTTATTTACAAGATCTACGCCCAAATAGTTTTTTAATGGATGTAGAAACCCCTCTAAATTTAACTCAATTAATCCATCGACTAAACATTCCAAAGAAATTTTTCCTTCTGAGTAACTTTCACACACTCTTAACCCATTTTCATAATTTTTTGCAATTTCGTTGCACTTTTCTTCACTGTAAAATGCTCCCAGTCCATAGACTGCTTCATGTTCGGCATCAAACTGGAGGTTAGAAAACTTTTGATGTAAATAGTCTATCCCACTTTCTAAATCGACAACCTCAATTTCTTTTACGTAGCACATCCACATATTGAAAATATATTTATTGGTATACTACAATTTGGTATGATACTGATTGTAGTGAGACTTAACCAAGTTTGAAGTTTTATAATACTAACCCCACTTAGTAAATCCTCATACCTCCTACCTAATATTTCCAACATTACGTTAACTCCCACCTAATAATACCTCTCAACTAGATTAAAATAAATAAAACAAATAGTTTATTGGTATCATTTATTGAAGTATTAATTTCAGGTTTAAAAATACAGTTAGTTACATTATTCACATAATTTCAGTTTAAAAAAATACAGTTAGTTACACTATTCACATAATTTACAGTTTTTAACAGTATCAAGTTTTATTATTAGTATAATAAATTACACAGAGGAGTTTCAATTTATTAAATATTTTACATATTTAAAGCAAAATTATTTATATAGAATTCATCATCATTAACATCATTCATTGTTTCATCAATTTCTGTGGCTAGTTTTATTAACAAATCTAATAATTCATCACTTGTGCATTGTTTATTATCTGAATTTAACTTAATAGATTTGTGACCCCAAGCTAAGGTATTCGGTAACCCAGCAATAACATAACGTTTATTATCATTTGAAGATAAGGCGACTTTGTTTTTTAATTCAGTATACATCGTATGTAAATGCGATCTAAACACATACATTTTGCGATAGATTAATCCACCTTCTTCCACAATTTGTTTATAATCAACAATACTTAATTGGTTTTTAACTATATTTTTTGATACCCCTTTAGCTTTTTTTGTTTCACTTTCATTGAGTTTTACGCAATATGCTTTCGCCCCAGTTCCATAAAAACTTTGTACAGGAGCGCCTGCAAATTCATCTTTCATTTTCCCCACAATGGACACCGTTTTGGGTACACCATGAATATTGTCATTATTATAATTTGATGTATCGAACCAACCTAAATTGTTCTTTATGTCATCATAAACATTATCAGTAAATATTTCTAAAATCAAAGAATCTGTGTCGGTGTAGCACAAAGTCGCATTATTACCGTATTTTTGCTTGATGAAATCATAATAGAAATCATATATTACCGTTTTTGATATCTCTAAAATTGAGTAACCCACATATAATGGCCTATTATAACAGATTTTCAGTTGAGACATTTCTATAGCTACTAAATTTTCTGAGAAAACTGAACATGATTTAAAATTAGGCTTACTTATGTACCCTTCAGCTCCAACACTTCCACGAATATTTTCCCAGTGAGAAATAAGTTTTATATCTACTCTATTTTCCACATTTTCCATAGTTTTACCGAATATTGAGTTTATTACAAATTTGAAAAGATCTCTTTCAAAAGCATTTTTTGATGCATTTTGCAACGCCGTAATCAAATCAACATAGGTTTTCAACCAAGGGGATTGTGAAAATTCTAAAACTCTATGAATTTTTTGTAATTTTAAACCGTGTTCTAAACATTGCTTGAGATTCCTGTAATGTATGATATAGTTAGTTTTATTATGTAGGTTTAAAATAAGTTTAGATTGTTTGCTATTTGGCGGAATTAAATTTTCTGCGCAGAATGGTAAATCATTATGTGCATCATGCAAATTTTCAGGATATTCCAAATCCACTTCTAATACATACCCCTTTTCAGAATCGTTACTTAAAAGCGAACAGTCAAAATATTGAATTTCGTTGTCGTTTAACCATCTAAACCCTCCCAATGGTAAACTTTGACTCATACTATGACCATATAGATTCGTGGCGTCTAAATAAAGTAAATATGATGTAGGTTTTGAAGAATTATAATTAGAAATAAATTTATTATTGGCAATGGACATTCTTTTACTGCATTGACTTACACCGCCGCGTATGCCTTTTCTAAAGAAATGAAGCATATCTATATCAGTAAGGAGTTCAAGCTCAACACCCGTCTTACGCAACATAGCATCCCAACTTAATGATGGTGCCGTGACATATTGTGCAGGATCTAATGTTAATTTTTGTAAACAAATTTTACGAAAGTTTTCAAAAATATCCGCCAATAGCAATACGTCCGATTTTAGGTATATGTCTGAGTATTGGCCCAAAGTCTGACATTGAAAGGTGTTCCAAGTGACATGCGCTCGACTATAATCCTCCTCAGTAACACCATCACCACGCAATACATCAAAAAATAAATTTTGTGTAGGTAATGCAGTATCGTCCAATTTACCCATTGAATCCACATAAGAGTAAGGGAAAATTCCTTTGCGACGTATTAAATCAAATTTGGATTGATCATTGAAATACTTTCTTATTTCTAAACATTGTTCAGATTCTAGTGTTTGACTTAATTTGTCTAAAGAAGCTGGCAAGAAGCGATATGAATCGAGAAATCTTAATTTTATAAATACATTATTTTCTGCACCTTCCTTTCTTTCGACTAAAATATGTTTTGAAAATGATATATACTTCTCTTTATTTTGCGCTATGACATCAATTTTCTCTTTATTTAAGGCCAATTTTTTAATAAACAAATGCGAATCATAATTTGTTAAATTGTGAAAGAACACTGGAATGAATTTGGGTAATTTAAAGTTTAAATTACAAACAGTGTGAGCTGCACCTCTGTAATTCCCGGTTAAATGACAATGATCACGAACTTTCTGATTATTTTCCGCGAAAACCTTGTTACAAATGTAGCATGTACTACTATTACTGAAATCCGTCAGTTGTTGCTCTGAAAGTGGCAACATTGGTTTAATATCTTTTATGTGTTTATTATATAAATTGAGCACACATTCTTCTAATTTCTGTATAAAAACATAAGCTGCGTCTGAGCCGCGGTAATGAACTAATTGCGATGCTGAATCATCAAAGCTACATTTTACATAAAAACAAAATGAATAGGGTTGATGCTCATACGTTTTTATAGTGAATGAATTGTCATCTTTAGGTTGCGCGTGATGTATAGGTTTTAAAATACTTTCAAAATCTGCATATATTACAAATGGAACTGTTAATTGTTTCTCAAAGTTGACAAATTTAAGAACATTGTCAGGAATGGTTTCACCGAACTTATTTATCACAGAATTAGTTGTTGGTAATTTTGTACAAATAAAATTACAATCATGTTTTTCATGAAGGCGTAATGCCTCGCGCGTTCGAAAAAAGTAGAGACAGCCGTTGCAAATAAACGTTTGTCCGTTATGCTTAGATCTCTGTCTAGAAACTAGTCTTGACAAATCTTTAATGAAACAATAATGATTATTTCCACCATCATCCGTAATAAGCAAGAGATTAACGTGAGTATTTTGCAAAGTTTTGGTGAAGTACAGTGGACCGACAATTTCACAAATAATTTTGCCATCTTTAAATTGATTGATACCAAATACATTTATTGAAATGTTGTTTAGTTTTTCAAACTTGGGTATGTCTCTTAATTTAACAGGAAATTCAATACCTTCAAAGTTCAGTAGAGTGGAATAATGTGGATATGATGATACTCTCTGCGGAAGTCCTGTTGGTGGAAAAATTGCTGCGTTGACGGACCACGCAAAGCACATTTGATCATGATTGCCTACATTCACAACAAGCTTTTTTGCTTCAATCTGCTTTGGTAATTTTATGTAGGATGAAGCAAAAAGCGGATTATATTTATTTATATTAACTTCTAGGAACATAATTTGTTGTAGACTCCATCCTAAAAAATATTTTATAAGAAAGAGAAAATGATGTAATTTTAAAACATATACCTGAGTCCTTCTCTTGCATATGTGAGGCTTTTTCCATAATATCCCTGATAAATTCGTTATATATTTCCATTAAATCGGTAGAGATAGTCAAAATTTTATTTTTAGTGTTAAACGATTTGAGATCGAATATATCTTTTTCAGGTATGATGTACATTGAAAATAATTCAAAATGTATTTTTAGTGCACGATATCGTTTAATATAGTCAGCAATTACTGAAAATACTTTCTCCTTGATGTCTTCGAAAAATTCATAGTGATCGATGTGGTGATGTGTAGTGGTGAAACGATAGCTCGAAATTCGACACTTAAATGCACTGTTGACTCTTTCAACACATTCCTCCATGGTATACAAAGTATTCTTTTTGTGCGCGTTACTTCTAATATGAGCATTTAAACAGTTTCTTTGAATTTTGACATGACATTCAGGGCACTCAGTAAACTTATTATCGACATTTGACGGGCCCGGTAAATTTATGATTTCATCTTGGGCATTTGACGGACCCGGTAGATTCATGATTTCATCTTTTATTTCATTATCGCACTGTACGGGTGACATTTTCAGTTTTTTCTCTGGTACGGCTTCATGATATCTGTATGGACAACTTTCTTTCTCATGACGTAATAGACTGCTTTTTGCAGAAAAGAATTTATGACATCGAAGGCACTGCATTATATCACTATTTACTAAACTATTCTAAGCACTGAACAATTGTAACTAACTGTATTTCTGCTAAATCTGAAATTAATACTTACTGGACGTACGATTCTACGTGCTTATATACGAGGTAAAACAAAGAAGGTTGTTCGCCAGAGAGCCACAAAACTAGTTTAACCGGTCTTACGAATTGTGTAGCTGGATTAACCAGTTTGAGATCGTTTTTAGCCATAATAAGACACTCGGCCAGTCTTACCTGTTTTATATTTTACATTTTCATTTTGTAGTAAGACTGTCATTAATTTGTACAACTACAGGTAGGTACATATACATATTTATGCAAGTCATTAAAAAGACAAAATTTCACCAAGGTTACGCAGGAGAACGCTCTATTTGACTAAAAATTACGTAATTTTCGCCGCTACGCGGCCTCGTGGCGCGAAAGTCAGCGGAGCTGAATTTCTGACTTACGCGCCCCTCGCCCGCTTGCGGCTAACGTCAACAATTTTAAATGTGAATTTTTATTTTTATAACAATAATTAAGGATGTTACAGTTTAAAACTTTGTACTATTAAAAGAGGTACGTGGAAATCTCTATTAAAGGAATGAATTGTTTCGGTTACATGTTCTCAAATGTAAATGTTATTTAATGCATGAACTTTACTTTAAGATTGTGTTAATTCTTTATGGAATAAAATATCGGTGATATCTTTAAGTATTCCCATTCGACCGCTACCAATCGCAATTTTACGACCTCTGAAACTTGTAGTTTCGTACTTTGTGATATTGAAATGAGTATAATTTCAGAATATTATGTTTTACTTTCGTACAAGCTTGTGTGATACATTTTAATTAGAAATTAGTACCTAATTATGTTATTGGAAATCGATATTTATCGTTTAAAATAAATAATTGACCATCATATGCACCGAAAACACATTTCATGAATATTCCGTGAAATCCTACAAGAGAAAATATATATCTTTACTACTTTTTGTGGATATGCAAATTTCATATAAGTTTAAAAATTATCTAATATTAAATTAATTCGTGTCCATTTTTAACAAAAATATTTAGAGACAAAAGGTAACTTTTAAAGCCGGTAAATCCATTTATCGCAAATTTCACTCGTTCAATGTTAGTTAATTTTGTGTCATAATTATAGTAGTATACAAGCACGATTTGTCTTTGTTGATAAAAATATACGTTCTACAATTTATTTATCCTTATCTGCTCTAAGATTATTATTTTTGTTGTCAATCATTCAGGCGTGACTATTTAAATTTTACATATTTTTAATGTAGTCCAAAACAATAAAATTGAAAAAGTTTTCAATAAGACCCATTACGGTCTGCACGGCGATAATTTGACAGATTTGCAGTAAGCTGTAACTTCACTCAGCAATATTTTGCGAATGATAACAGTACCCCGATGGTTTATTATATATTTGAGAAACATGTTTTTGCATCATTGCGTATGAAGTATAATGAAAGTAATTAATTTTATGCATGTACAAGAACTGACATCGAAGTTCGGTAAAATAACATAAGTAACGCATAATTTCTTGACTACTAATTAACAATATGGTAAATATGGTGTATAATATGAAAATCCAAGCATTGAAAGAAGAATGTTAATAGTCTATATCTAAAGCGAAACAAAACATCTATTTTTGTCTGGGTACCAGGTAGATAGGTGGTACCGGTGATCACTCCCTCAGTATGTTTTGTATTTACTTCAAACATAAAACGTGAAAGTCGTTACAAATATAAAATGTGAATAAACCCAAGCTGGTCTCTGAAGAATTGAATTCTCTATTTTTGTCTGTGTACCGGGCAGATACTGGTACGGTGACTAAAACGTGAAAGTCGTTACAAATATAAAATGCAAATAACCTATGCTGGTCTCTGAAGAATTTAATTCTTTTATTTTTGTCTGTGTACCAGGCAGATACTGGTACGGTGACCGCTCTTTGTCTTGTATTTATTTCAAACACAAAACACGAACGTCGTTATGAATATAAAATGTGAATACCCTATGCTGGCCTCTGAATCCTTGCTTGAATTCTTTATTTTTGTCTGGCTATCTCTGTAACATGTCGTCTTTCGAGGGGACAAAGAATGTTGCCTGCGTTTAAGGTGGGCTCAGCTTTTTTATTTTTTCTACATAACCATGAACCAGCCCCGAGTTGATGTGAGTTCAACGAGTTTGAAATATTCACGGTACCTGCTAAGGACAAACAACTGGTCCTCGCGGAATGTTGGCGCTTGCAGTACGGTTTAATTTAGCTTAAACGATGTGAGTTAGCTAAGGTCAGCTTCCACCGCATCAATACTAGTCCCAGCAAGGTTGCAGTAAGGTTTAATTTGGCTTGAACGGTGTGCTAGTCTCCCACCGCATTAGTTTCACATCGACTATTATTTAAAGACAATCCCGCGTTTGCAGCATCACAGTTTGTTTCAAACAGTTGAATAGAAACTTAAAATATGAACTCCAAAATCATCAATAAAATTGTTTACCCGGCGAAGAAGCCCAGTCGGCTTAGTTGTAAGAAAAGTGCCAGTGAACTATATGAAGATGTGTCCTTTGAGGAAAAAGTGGTTAGGGAACTAAACACTGCTAGGTTGGATGACACCGTGGCGTCCGGCATCCTGGTTTTAGATGGAAGTTTCTCTGAATTGAAGCCGATAACAACAACTACAGCGTCCTCGGCTACAACTCCAACGTCTTCGGTGAGTGCAATGGGTTCGACGACTGCAACGTGTTCGGCGACTATGAAAACGCCGTTAACTGTTCTGGCTGGATCTTCAACGGGGGCGATGGAGATATCGGCATGTCCAAGATACATAGGGTTCGAACCAACCACGATGTCAACGCCAATCAGGGAAGCTGAAGACGCTGCGTTGCTGTCAGTTGATGTGGCAGCGCACCTTACAACCATGGAGGAAAACGTTAATAAGCAAATAGCAGTGCTTCAAGTTAAAAAGGAGGCTCTACTAGATGATGTGCGCGGCTGCCTCAAGGAGAAATGCGGTAGGCACATTAAGCTCCTAAAAATATCAAAAAACAATGTGGCTACTAAAATTGTGCAGTTGAGGCAGCAGCGCAAAATGTTTGACAAAATGATAGCCTCCTTAACCGCCGATGAAGCAAAATTAGATCAAGAAATTACGAATATTGGGTATTTCGCGGATCATTTCCCTTTTACTGACTGCGAAATGCCCACGCGATTCTAATTTTCATGATTTTTATTAATTTTTTATTCCTGTAAATATATTTGTAGCATGTAAGTGTAGATATAAGTTTGTAAATATGTTTTTCTCATGTAAGTATAGATATAAGATTGTAAATATTAATTTTAGTGCATTGTACTTCGCCTTTTTTATGTTTTTATGCTTTATATTTCTAATAAATGTTTTATTATCTCTATTTTCTTTTCATTTAAACTACTTCTTTCTGAAAATTATGATTTGGTCAAATAAATAAATAATCTGATAACAAATTTTATAAATATGCAAACAACTTTTCAAAGCATTGCACGAAAATATTTCGGCAATAACATATTGTCAGTGAGAATACTAATATGGTAATTAATTTTGAAATAATATAATTTAATTACCCAATTTAAAACTGTAAACAATTTGATAATTATAATGTTAATAGTCATTTCATATTTCTAGTAATAATTCTTATTACCACATATTAACAGTATCATATAAAAGTTTATTTCATTTAGTACTTTTTAAAATTCACAGATATTCATGGGAAATATAACAAGATATACTATCAAATTAGTTAATTTTCAACATAGTCCAGATAAAACCAAACAATTCTAAATTTTATAGTAGCTTCTAAAATAAAGTCACTAAAATTCATGATTGCTAATAATAAAAGACAATAGTAAGTTTCAGTTTTTTTATTCAGTCATATTACAAATATATATTCAAATAAGTACAAGACATATTATTTCGATGGTATTAATGAATATAATTTCTGTACTATCTGTATGCAAAGTTTGCATATCTGATACAAATATTAATACAAAGTACTACAAATATTACTTATTATATTTAAAACTAAGAGAATGTATAAAACACCATTGATTTTCTTAGAACATCTAGCAGGTGTTGATTCGTAAGTAACTACTGCCATTTTATTGGGATATGAATTCATCATACCAGAGTTTAAAGCTGTTGCAAGTGAACTCTCCTTCACAGTATTTAAATCGAATTTTTCTTTGATTAACTTCGCATACAAGCAATTCTTACTATATTTCAAATGATCTTTAATGGCCATGTCACCAATTATCCATCTATGAATTTCTACCTTACACCAGAAACATCGCACAATGTCACTTTCACCTGTATAGTAAAAACCTGCTAATGCAAGCTCAACAGGGGGTAAAACACCAGTCCATCCATCGAATGACATTAATCGTTCATCAAATGTGTTATATGAAAGATAACTATATATACCTGAAAAATCTTCAAGACACATTGCTTATGTGAGAAGATAATTTATTTTGTATACGGGGTACTTGAGTCAGAATAATAATAAGAAAAATGTTTATAATTTTTTTAACTGTGAATTGGTAAAAGTTATGATATTTTTGTATGAAGGAGATGTTTCGTTGGGGTGTGGAGGTGTATACTAAACCTGATGGGAGTTTAGCAGCACACATATATTTCAGTAAGAATTCTAGAACACCTCCCACCACAATTTATCCCAATTAGAGCATTTATATTTCAATGAGAGAACTAGAACACCTCCTACCATAAAACCCCCACCACACTACCCTCCTTCATTAATTTATCGATGAGAGAACTAGAACCCCCTACCACAAAACCCCCACCACACCACCCTCCTTCATTTATTAATGAGAGAACTAGAACCCCATACCACAAAACCCCCCACCACACCACCCTCCTTCTTCATTTATTAATGAGAGAACTAGAACCCCCTACCACAAAACCCCCCACCACACCACCCCCACTTACCAATCTCCGATTGGTGGGGGTGGTGTGGTGGGGGGTTTTGTGGTAGGGGGTTCTAGTTCTCTCATTCTTTACCTACTTTTGAACTTTAAAACAACTGTACCCATTTCTTTTCAAAATATTTCTTACAATTCTTTCCTTCATATCAACTTCATCAGCAATTTGTCTGCTAGAACAAGGTTCACTAGTTTCAACAAGTGCACAGACATTAGTTTCGCGAATTTCACGTTTGTCGTTCATTTGTTGATGACGGGGTTCGGGTTGACAGCATTTTTTACAATAATTCACGACACACCCGAAATTCTCAAATTTTCTAATAATTTATGAAATTATGCTAGCTGAGGGGATTGGTCTGTCTTGATATGCCACAGTAAATAATTGTATTGTGTCATCAGTGGAATGGCCCCCGAAGCACCACTTCACAACTTGCACTTTTTCTGCAGTTGTATAAACACACGGTATTTTAATAACGAAAATGAGATTAATTTATTTTATTCCCACGCGTCTAAACAGCTAAGCTATTAAAAGCAGAATGGGTGCGCTCGCGCTGTTCTCAACTCGTCGCGGACAAGCGATGGACCAACTGCATTGTTCTGCGACAAGGCGTGGTTTATCTGCGCAGAAACAAGCTTACGTACCTAAAACTAAATTTGCTGAATCTGTATGTGTCATTTGAAATATGTAACTCCCTCCCAGACAATCTTGACACTGAATTTTGGGCTTGTTTAATCTGTGGTGTGTTTATTAAATATGCCATTCAATAGTGCTAAAATATAATAAGTTATAATGACCAACATTCAATATTAACAATTTATGTGAATATGTAACCTCTTATTATATGCCAACTTTAAGAAAGAATAGAGAAATGTAATTTTTATGAATGATGAGACCTTTTATACATTTGTGACAATAGATCGGGAAAGGGGGATACTTGATCACACTTTTGTTTAATTCAAAAAGTTGGGAAAACGGTTTGTACGATTGGAACTAAATCAGATACAATGAAAACTCGGTAGTTATATATTTGATTATTTATATTTAGACCTACCTTTAAAGGCTTTAAACAAATTGTATTGTAGATTTCTGTCTTTAATGTAATTTGCTCAAGTATCCCCACTAGGTGAGATACTTAATCAGTCGATATGGGATACTTGATCACTAGAGGGATACTTGATTAATGAGTTTATATAAATATTAAAAAAATGAAACAAACACTACGAAATGATAAAAGAAGTATAATTATATCGAACAATAGCACAAAATTTATTTTAATACATTTAAATGACATAAAATACATAGGTAGGCAAATATTCTTTAAATAAATAGGTAACATAAGAGATGCCTACTAGCGTCTTTCAAATATATCTAGAGGCTTCATAAAATTGTAATATAATCAGGAAATTGATTGAGGAAGCCGTTACTCTGTGGTAATCCATAACAATAACGAAATTGAGTAAAACACTACTATGTTTTTTACCACTATATTTGCACAAAAACGTGACTGCAGTTTCAACCTTTTTAGGTCATTTTCAAACAATGACTCAATTAAGAATGAAATACAAAAGATTTGGTCCCTATTTAAATATGTTTCTAGAATTAAACAGATTAGAGAATTATGAAAGTATACAGGTAGTTTATGATATCCTAACTATCTAAGGGTGGGGTTTCTCAGAAATTTTAATTACATCTTGGTAGTAGTAAAAAGAGGTGGGTACATAATATCTAATTGATCATTTAACATAAGGATGATTTAATTTTGTTAAATGATCAATTAGATATTATGGACTCACCTCTTTTTACTGCTACCAAGATGTAATTAAAATTTCTGAGAAACCCCACCCTTAGATAGTTAGGATATCATAAACTACCTGTATACTTTCATAATTCTTTAATCTGTTTAATTCTAGAAACATATTTAAATAGGGACCAAATCTTTTGTATTTCATTCTTAATTGAATCATTGTTTGAAAATGACCTAAAAAGGTTGAAACTGCAGTCACGTTTTTGTGCAAATATAGTGGTAAAAAACATAGTAGTGTTTTGCTCAATTTCGTTATTGTAATATAATCGTTCCTCTTTCATGAGATTATTCGGGTCGGGTCCTATGCCAATTCTTTCATTAAAGTTTATGTCACAGATATCTTTCGTTCAATGAAAACAACTTTCGCGTATTATCTACACATTTGATAGACGTTACTCTGCATTTTCCTTCCTCATGGTCTACGTCATTTATAACACACAAACATCTAAATGCCATGGTGTTTCGTTTTCCGCCTCTAAAAGTCACAACAGCAAATTTTCCTTTTATTGAGGTGATTGTGTTTGGGGCTAATGGCTCTTCAAACTCTTCCTCATCTTCCAATGAATCGTCTGTTTCATCAAATACACACTATTCTTCACTTTTAGAAGACGACGCAAGAACTTTCTTTTTCACAGTTTCTTTCTTAGTAAGTTTGGCAAGAAGTCTCTTATTCGCATTTTCTGCTTTCTTTTGCTATTTTTAATTATTGTCTTCACTAGCGTATCAGTTAGAACTGCAGACTTCATTTTTTCTCTTCTTTTTATTGTTGTTTTCTTTGCACCTGCTTTAGGAAATGGCAAGACTGAATCAGAACTAAATAGAAAAGACATTTCTGTTTGAACTGTAGGTGTAGATGTTTTAATAAGCCCTGCAACGTCTAATGAGATATGTTCCAGTTGCTATGGGATTATTCTCTGCCACGAACACTCTATTGGTTCCTCTCGATCAGTGACAAATGAGGGCAAGAAGTCATCTTCATTGAAAATTTAAGTTATATGGAAAAATAACTACCTAAAACGTAAAGCATGGGATACTTGATCACGTATCCCACTCTATGTGCTGATCAAGTATCCCCCTGAACCGTTAGATAAAGAAAATGTAAATACACACTTAACCCCAACTTGTAATACGTTGTTATTTTATGTGCAAATTCACATATGTATAATAATTTCCCCGCTATTGATTAATTTGGATAAATATGAAATATTAAAGACAATATTAAGCATGGAATAATTTTAGCAATATTTATCTTTTTACAGTAATATAAATAAACACTGTCAGGTGCCAAACACTTAAATGAACTCAAACTAGGATGTGGTTATATGTTGCTAGATTGTGTAAAGTTTACCCTAAAATAGGCCTTTGTTCTATTTTTTAACTGAATCTTCATGGCCGTAGGGGGTTATGTAGATACTTGTTTAATCTACATGGCCGTAGGGGACTGTGTGGATGCTAGTGTTAGAATGAGAATTTTCAAATAAGAAATTAGACAAATTCATTTTAGGATTTTAATTTGCTAGCAAAACCAGAATTCAGGTTATCGAAAGAATGCAAATATTTCATTAATAATATTACACATAGCTTTTCTTTTAGTTCTCATAGATAGTTATTTTTTTCTGCTGTTTGCAAAATCCTATAAAGAATATGTTTCAATGCAATTATAAGCAAACAAATAATATGTCACTTTTAACGCTGAAAAGTCCCGGTTGGTATTTTTTTTTAGAAAACTCCTTTTTTCGTGGACTATATGCTGAAATTGAAATGCTGACATTGAAAGGTGTACTTTTTAAGATACTTTAACGTTGTTTTGTAATACCATGTTATATTCATAAATGAATTGTTCGTCTAATTAAATAAAAACCATTTGGTAGTCACATAGCTAAGGAGCATTATCCGAAATAAGTGCCTTATTTTTTAAATATATTAAAAAACTCAATCAAAGTCAATTTATATCAACCAATAGGTTAGGAAATTTTATAAATCGACATGATTTACAGAATACCAGCTCAATCCAATAGATGGCGACAGAATAATTTGTGCTCGTGCTTATTTTAAAGAATATATAATTATTCTAGAACAAAATTCATACAAGAGTTGTAGTTCATAAAATAATTCATGAAGTAATATTTTTCTTTTGTATGTTCTGTA
This sequence comes from Stenurella melanura, assembly GCA_963583905.1. NCBI lineage: Eukaryota > Metazoa > Arthropoda > Insecta > Coleoptera > Cerambycidae > Stenurella > Stenurella melanura. The sequence goes on from OY757309.1 coordinate 19,446,415, forward strand.
GACATGTGGATGAATGTTATAATTAAACATTATTTTATATATCTCACGATACAAGTATATTAATATCGCTTACTTGTAATAACTGTAGTTCAGTTATCATCATCTCATCAACTACTTTTCTTAACTCGTCTTCCATATCAGTCATTTGTTCGTGTTCTATTATTATTTTATCATGAAACTGGCGTGGATTATTGGATTCGTCTTTATTTCTCCACGTCTCATCATACTCTTCCTTTCTCAGATTTAACTCAGGAACAAAAGTGGAAACTATCGCCCTTGTAGTTAACTGCTCTTCTTCTGCCTCATTGGATTTACTTTCTTTTGATTTTGCACTTTTATCTTTTTTGTCTTTAGATTCCTTTGAAGATATTGGAGTGGATTGCAGTTCACTATCAGTACCTTAAATAAAAATGACGTATTTACGGCAATAATGAATCAATTTGTATAAATATATTTTATTTTAACTACCTTTATACTCTTATTATACTTTTCGCAAATACAAAACGAAGAATATATTGCATTCGATCGGCACATTTCTAAAACCTGCAATATTGCTCGTAGAGAAAAAATTTTCATATCGCTGTGTTGGTGATCGAATTCTGAACAACTTTTAAGACGTCCGTTCGTCCGTCTGTCCGTCCATCGCGTTTCTTGTAAGCACGATAACTTAAGAACAAAAAGTCTGATTGTATTGAAATTTGGACAATAAGTTAAGAGGAGGAACCCTATTGTTTTTGGGTAAAATCAATCAATAAAATTATTAATTAGTAAAATTAAAGAAAGATGTTTTTAAATGTTTTGTAATTAAACAAAAAATGTCTAAAACTAATGTCATTTACAAAAAAAACTAAGAGTATCCTGTAGAATGTGCAACAATTATATAAAAATGAAACATATTCTTTATAGGATTTTGCAAACAGTGGAAAGAAAAACTATCTATGAGAACTAAAGGAAAAACTATATGTAAAAATATTAACGAAATCTTTGCATTCTTTCGATAACCTCAGTTCTGGTTATGCTAACAAGTAAACATTCTTATTTGTCATTCTCATTTTAACACTAGCACCCAACATGCTGAAATTAATTTATTTACCTACCTTGTCTTTAAAATTGTTTTCATTCTAATGAATTACATTTTCATAAAATCTCATTCAGTTTCTTGGAAATGCTTAGCCTTTGAATGTCAAATATAAATATTTGGATTTGTCTTGGTTTTGCATGGAGCATCGTTATGAGTGGCTTTGGGCTTTTCTGATGAGTCCACAATAAGGACGAAAAACGTTTCAAAGGCTAAGTATGTCCACGAAACTGAATGAGATTTTATGAAAATGTAATTCAATAGAATGAAAATTTTTTTAAAGACAAGGTAGGTAAATAAATTAATTTCAGGCCTTTGTTCTCATTTTTAACTGAATTTACAAATCGTAGGGGATCATGTAGATACTAATTTAACCTGCCTAGCCTATGGGACTATGTTGGGTGCTAGTGTTAAAATGAGAATGGCAAATAAGAATTTTTACTTGTTAGCATAACCAGAAGTGAGGTTATCGAAAGAATGCAAAGATTTCATTAATATTTTTACATATACTTTTTCCTTTAGTTCTCATAGATAGTTTTTCTTTCCGCTGTTTGCAAAATCCTATAAAGAATATGTTTCATTGCTATAAGCAAACAAATAATAAATAATTCACTTTTAAATTATACAAAAAGTTCAATGAATCAGTGAAGAGTATAATGGTTAGCTTGTTTTAGCATTATGTTGGAGTGTCGTCAGCTAAAAAACTATACGCGCCAACATTTACAAAATTCTGTAAATTGAAATAAGAGTATATGATTTTAGTACAACAAAAACGTGGCATAGACATTATCATAGTTTTTCATTAAAAAACTAATACTCAAGTGTTTGAAGCGTAAAAATGTTCCAATATTTTAAAATTGTTTATGGCGTCATGGAGTAGAAAAATAATCAGCAGTCCAGTTCACCTCTAATTTGAAGGCTAATGAATGTATTTTGATGATACCTTGTGCAATGCGTTTGTAACTTGTAGAATTAAGTCAAAAATGAAAAAAATAAGATGTTTTTACTCTTGTGAATTTTTTCGAAAAATGCGTACTTTTCGAGATGCGACCCCTCGAAAATTCCTAAAAAAGTACGGAAGTTGAAATGTGAAAGTTGAATAAATACAAGACTCTTTTCATTTGCAACTTTTCTGTAAAGAGCGTTTTCACCGAGTTTTTTAAGAAAAACATGAGAAACTACTCTGAAATTGTAGCGCTTTAAAAACATATAATTTAAAAATTTGAAAAAATTCAGGCGTATGAATCGAAGCCTTCTAAACATTTTTTTTTCGACCGACCAGAGAATACACCTTTTCTGGAGAAATTTTCGGACAGAAAGAAACGTTTCTCGGCCTAGACCAGAAAGTGCGCTTCAGAGATCGGCAATAGCATATTTCATTAGGAATCCGGAAATAACGATTTTTCCGTGTGCTTGTGACATATTCTCGTGTGAGGGCCGAAGACGGGAAGTCATGCAAGCACGGAAAAATCTATTTCTGGACGTGTAATTAACTATATTTTTTATTATACTTCTTTGAAATCGACAACACAAAAATAAAATATAACAAAAACAGACATACGAAAGAAACTTGGAACATTTTTATTTTCATAAGTTATAGGAAGTTATAGGAATAGAGTAAGAATTTGAAAATTAACTAACTAACTAACTATTAATAATAACAGCTCCAAGTAATAATGTTTATTGTGCAATTGGTATTATTGCACAAGTTAAGTCCTTTAGGAGTGTTATTTTGTCAAACTGCAATTATTGAAGCAGACTCTTCGCAAAGGTTTTTATTTTCTTGAACCAATAATACACTTATTGTATTTTGCGAGTGAGGGTTAAACAGTTTTCGTGATACCTCAATTTTTCTTTTCATGGATTCTTCTATATATCCTTCTGCTACATTGGAAGAACATCCTCCGTGCCTTTTCAGAGTGAGTAAATCACCACCACCAACATGCTTGCCGAAGAACGAAGAACGCCTTAGTCCATCCATGCTCGTATATTCTGTGGAATTTTCTAGTTTTAGGTATTCTGCAACAATTTTTGGAACAGCAGTGATGGAATGGCATCCATCATGTTGAGCGTAACACCTGCCGCTTCGATATGCAACAAATAATCTTCTGCTGTTCATATTTTTAGGTCGTAGAGCTGCATATTTGCGATAAAGTGTGCAGGGCTCAAATATACATCCTTCATTGGTAATGCTGAAACTTCTTGTTTTATAAATTTTTCCATCTCGTAAAAAGACGACAAGAAAGCGCTCATTATCTACCACATCGCACTTGGTCTAAATTTAAACATATTAAATCTTCGACACGCACCAAAGATCTTAAACACCAAAACTGCTTTTGCTAGTAGATATTGTTTATCTGGAGCTTCACATACAAATTTGGTTACTTGTTCTGCTGTTAGAACTCTGGACTTTTTCGGTATATATCCTACAGCTCGACGCTTCAAGAAAGCAATACTTTTTGGATATTTGTTGATATCATCATTTTCTTTTACGGCCAAACAACTTTTTAGTATTGAAAATCGAATCCATAACGTGAAAGATTTCATAGACTTTGCTTTTTCGACAAAGTAAACTAGAAGAATATCGTCACTTACAGTTTTGATTTTGTTCAGATTTCGCCATTCATTAAAAAGTTGATATTCGTGTTCACATCTTGACCTGGATTTTACTAGTAATAAATTCGTGCTCGCATGTGCCGCTAGCTCCAGGATGTTATCGGGAATTTCGGGATTTTCTTCTGAGTACATTTTGTCGGCATAAAGGACCCCGTAGTTTTCTATAGTAAAAATTTCTTTAAGTCGATTGTTCTGAAACTTGGGAAAAATGTTCTCTTGGGCCCCCCGATTAAAATTCTCTTTGGCCACCAGTCTGACCGAATTCGATTTTTTGATCTAGAGGCGATTGAAACTGAGAACATCTGCGAAGGTCTGCTTAAATGTTCTATAAAAATTTTGAATATGTTCGGACCCATTTTTTTGGAGAGAAATAAAAATCTTTTGTCTCTTGGTGTTTTTTTTTCAGTTGTTCCTTCTCCCGGCAAAAAATAACGAACAAAAAAAATATTTTTTTTGTAATTTTTTGCGGTAAAAGGAAGAGACAGAGATGCTTATTTCTGTTCAAAGAATACGTCTGCCGGCTTTCAGAATTTCTTGGACAAAAATTATTTCGACCAAGAATTTCCCTAGATTATTATTTTTCTCTACTTCAGAAAGATTCCAAAATATTCAGATATATTCTTTAGGTAAAAATAATCAACTTATGCCCCCCCCCAACTTTTTCTTTAAAGTGCTTCCTTTTCTCGTAAGAAAATTACAAAAAAATATATTTTTTTGGTTATTTTATTTTTTTATTTTTTTTTTTTCGGGAGAAGGAAGCACTTTAAAAAAACACCAAGAGACAAAAGATGCTTATTCTTCTCCAAAAAATGAGCCTGAATATTTTCAGAATATGGAACATTTAAGCAAACCTTCGCAGATGTTCAGTTTCAATCGCCTCTAGATCAAAAAATCGAATTCAGTCGGACTGGTGGTTAAAGAGAATTTAAATCAGGGGGCCCAGGAGAACATTTCTCCCAAGTTTCAGAACAATCGACTGAAACCCATTTTTACTACAAAAAACTGCGGGGTCCTTTAATTGACAGAAAATAATCAACCCTGACAATGCAGTGTTTGGTATATATGATGCGTTTCCATGGTTACTCTCAAATTATTTCAAAGGCGATTTGTTTTAAATTAATCTATGTCAGATAAGGTTGACAGAACGGCAAAATATATTAAAGAAGTTCATCCAAATATTCAAATATTTACGAATTAAAATACAAAATAGGTACATGTTAAATATCAGACAGCATACAGACTTTCTTAAATTTGGTTTACTTTGCTGTATAATTCTATTTTAAAGCCATATATTCGGTATTTTTATTCAGCGCACGGAAAAAATCAGAGATCGGGACAATTTTTCCCATGCGCTGTTTCACTTCGTTAGTCCGAAAAAGCCATATACATATTAACTATATACTATGAGTTTCGTTCGTAACTTGACGCCAAGGAAAGCCTGTCTCTCTATCCTTAAGATAACTCTAGACGAGGTATGAGTTAATTACAAATTTCGGCTTAAAACTAACCTAAAATTATTTTATGGTGTAAATAAATTATGATATTTTTCAAACACATCATGGATTATGATTTTAATGTAAATGCTTACAGCAGTGATGAAAAAGCTAGAAGACCCAAGGTAATCAGATATAGGCCAAACCACATGGAAGAATGGGATCGACACGATTTTTTTTGCGCGATTTCATTTGCCTCCAAGAACTGTAGATAATATATTAAAAGAAGTGCAATATATTATTTCGTATTCTACGAATATGTATTTGTTATCTTGTGTTGTATAAATATTAACATGCAATATTTATTTTACATGAGGAACTGGTTTCCTCTCATCGCATGCTATGTTGTGGAGAATTGTTGTAGCCGCAACTGTCTGTATGGTATCCATTTTAAGGCGCAGCCTTAGTGCTAATACTCCTCTCCACTGTGTTTCTCGTTCTGATGTGGGATTAATTAAATAAATTCTCAACATTATTTCTGATCCACACAAGAGGCGTCATAAGGTAGAGTTTCACAGGATGGCCATTATTGCCGATCAACAGATCATCATTAAAGTGACCTCGTTAAAATAAATTGTATAAACAAATATATAAATATTACATTTTACAAATAATATCACAGAAAGTTAGGTTAATGTAACATTTTTAACATCACAGAACTATAGAAGACATTAGAATACTTGTGTAAAATTCCGAAAATATGGTTAAAATTCATACTTCTCATGTCAACATAACAAAATATTTCACACAACTCGAGTTAACTAACTCGAATGAGAAATAGTAATGAAAAACAGTTGTAACGTTAACTCGAATTTAGCCTCGAGTTAAGGTGCGAGTAAGAGTTATCTAACTCGAACTTTAACTCAACATTGAAAAACTGGCTGTAAGAGTACTCTGGGTGTGGCGCGCATGCCTTAGTGACGCGAGATTGTGACAGTTCAACTGAAAATAGAAGGTAAATGGTCACAATCTAATCGGAGAGATTGGCCACATGGCCACTGGCCTATTACAAGACCACGTTTCCTTACTCCTTCATCAGCTCGTGTCATCAGAGCGTGCGCGTTGGGTCCCAAGTTCCCTGTAGAGATAGAAAACTATCTCTTTCTCTAGCCTCAATTCCGTACATAGTGGCTTATAGTGTGTTACCAGTATATAGTTAATAGGTATATGGAGAAAGCCCATCTTACATTATTACTAATACAGATGAAAACAAGCTAACCGTTGTACTCTTCGCCGATTTAGTGCACTTTTTAAATAACAGACAGACAGACAGACGGACAGACATTTTGAAAGTTGTTCAGAATTCGATCATCAACACGGTGATATAATTTTTTTTTCTCCACGAGTAATATTACCAATTTTAGAAATGTGCCGATCGAATGAAATATACTCTTCGTTTTGTATTTACGAAGAGTATAATCAGATGTTTTCAAAGTAGTATAATAAAAAAGCTTTTCCGATCCATGAAGGTAAAAAATGCTGCCTTTATGGTATAGGTGGCTCTGCTTTCTTGTTGCAATGGAAACGAACTTGTGTTAAGTGTCAAATAGATAGACGGTTACTATTCACCATAGAAAGATGGTTAAATGATGAAAGTTTTGAAATACTTTATCATCTTTGTGAAATACACTACTATAAATACATTAAACTTTTACGAGTTTTCAAAAGTCAATTCGCAAGTTATGGAAAATATGGATTCACATTTTGAAGCGTTACAAGCAGAAAATTGTCGAAAAAAAAATTGTACGTTACATGACCGAAAAACCGTGTTTTGCTGGTCTCCCAGGTTTCCAGAACTCGCCTGCGGCTCGCCCTGAAAGCTTAGGTTGACCGATTTTCCGTCTAACGTAAACTACTATTTTTAAATTACGTATTTTTAAAGCGCCACAATTTTGTCGTTGTCGTTTAATTTCAAAGAAAGGCGTAATTTTTCATGTTTTTCCGGAAAAACTCGGTGAAAACGCACTTTACAGAAAAGCTGCAAATAGAAAAGTGTTGTATTTCAATGATACATTCACCTGAATTTTTTCAGATTTCTTTTTCAACTTTTAGATTTCCCCTCCCCCACTTTTAGGAATTTTCGAGTGGCCATATCTCGAAAAATATGGATTTTTCGAAAAAATTTGCAAAAGTAAAAACATCTTATTTTTTTTATTTTTGGCCCATTTCTACAAGTTACGGAACCCTTGATAAAAGGGTATTTTGTACCTCTTCCGATCATTTCCTACTCTAACCTTTATTTTAACTATTTTATTAACGTCATTACAAACATATTGCACAAGCAAAATCCATTCATTACCACTCAAATTAGAGATTTTAGTCATTTTAGCACTCCGTTGACTGGACTACAATATCAATAAGTTATGTATAAGTTGGTTCAAAAAGAGTGAAAAGTAGATGCAAGGGTGTACGATTGTACGGGTTTCGTAAACTCCATAATTTGTTTTGGTCGTTATATTTTTAAATTTATTTTCTGCAATATACGACCTACGCGATAAATGTTTCATTCGCAATATCCGATTTGCTTAAACTTTACATATATTTCATCTTTAATAAATAATTAAAAATCGTAATATACAAAACCACGCCACTGTAAGACAACTCGTATTGGCGGAACGCCAATTAAATTTTATAGCTTTTGTCGGTTGCCTGTACACCAAGCAAGAGTAGTACGTTTTCTTTTCTTTTCTAAACCATTTAATGTTTAATGTGCTTCTGTGTGTCAAGAACAGTAGAGGTTCAGTGAAATAAACCTATTTCCAAAAAATTAATGATTTAGATAATAATATGATACATTCAACTCACCTTGTCTACTCAGCATCAACCTAGAAGCACTTCGTTCTGATCCGGTATATTCCGGAATTTTACCAGTTTGAGTTTTGTATTCCCGAAGCCAAGTTCGAACTTGGTCACTTAACTGTTCTAATACTGCATCCCGTTGATTTTTCTCTAAATTTTCTCTGCAATCTCTAATCGCCTTTTCATATTCAAGTTGTCTTTGCTTCTGGAGCCTCGCTCTGTATTTATGATTTTCTAGATCTTTTTCAATCTCTTCGCTTTTAGTTCTCGGTGGAGGAATCATTCCTATAAGTAGCATCTCCTGTAATTTCCTCCTACGTGTGGCTCTCCGAGTAACATACCCCCTCCAAATCTTTTGGATCTTTAGAGCAGCTGATAAACTTATTCCTAGTTTTCCCTCCTCGCCATCTTTGCCCTCCTCAGTTTGTGCAGGTTTACTCTTTTCTTTCACAGTTTTGATTTCTTTCATAAATTGAGCTCTCAACCTGCCTTGTCTAGCACGTTCGTGTGATTGTATAATTAAAATGGCTTGCTGCTCGGTCATAGGAACTTTTTCTGTTTCCGCATCAAGAAAACCTAACTTTGATAAGACGCTCTCAATCACTTCCTTCCTGTAATCCAGTTCACTTTGTCGTTCTCTTCTAAAACACGATGGTACTTTCAATTCCACATCGAATGGTGTTAAATTAAGTTTTTCCAGAACATCCCCAAAATGTGTCCACTCATTTAAATCGGCTTCTACTAGGTCTGTCTTTAATTCCAATATCCTTCCTAAGGTTGCTTCTAGCAATTTTCGAATTAATAATCTCTTCTGTGGTTGTACCATTTGATCTACACATATTGTCAATTTTTTAGCAATTAATATATATCGTACGTATAAAGTAGCTAATAAATGCCTTTCTTCTCTTCTGTCTGCTTGCACCGGTTCTGTTTGTAATGTAGCTGTAAGTAGGTCTTGAGCTACTCTGAATTCTTCGTCATATGTTTTATGAGACATAGCTGCATGTGTCCTAAGATGTTAATTTAAAATATATTGATGCCTGTCTATATTTCAACTACTATTTCCCCCTAGGTACAAAGTTGCCATGGCAACAACTGTGTGTAACGTGTTTAATCATTATAAGTTTCAATACAGTAGAATTTAAAACAAGAACTATGTTGACTTCCACGGAACATTGAAAACTAGAAATGTACCGATTGCATTATTACATAATACTTGATTTATATATACACACCCTAAATTCGTCAGGTGTCCAAACAACTCTCAGGGGTAAAAACCGGAAAAAATGGAAAATTAAATTTTTCCCTAATTGTTCTAGCAATTTTAAAGGTTTGGCTATATTATGTATAACAATATAATTATAGTAATTTATACGTGAAAAAATTGTATTAGTTAAAGCTCCTAATGTGTCTTAATAATGTATCTAACTCTCTTATTACGTATATATTCATTTTATTATTTTCGCAAATTCATTACACTCGTGACTGTAGGTAAACGAAAATTTCACAAAATTAGTTAAAATAAAAGTTGTAGCCTACTGGGTGCCCACGAGTCAATGTGCGCCCCCAATTTTTTTATTGTTTTTGAATTTAAAAATTTCGTTTTCGGTATACGTAAATTAGGCAAAAGTGAACTACTTTTAGACTAACAGGAACGAAAATAACCCTTCTGGTTGAACCGGAAATGATATTTTTCTTAAATAGGATGACCGTATTTTTTATGGTTTTTTATTAAGCATAAAACTCCAAGTAGAACAGTTTTTTCCGATTTAAACGAGGATTAACGAGGTCGTAGACTTGTCTGTAAAGAACTAAATAGTTATTTGAATTACTGATAGGTACGACTATTTTTAGGGTTTTCTCAAAAGACGGAATTTCATTTTCATTTTAATTTCCATAGGGGTCCTATGGAAATTTTTCATTGGGACTATGCTATTTTCTTTTATTAATCAGCAATAATACTTCATAAACTTTAATTCTTTGGCCATTATTATCATCTTTTAACGATATCCTTTGTAATAATAAGAGTATTTTTAAAACGTAAACACAAATTAAACAAGAAATAATGTTAATAAAACGTAACAACCATGAACAAATAAAATAACAAATTTATTTTAAACTTAAATTGTAACAAGCTAACCATTTCTTCGCCGATTTTCTGCATATTTTATATAATTGTTACACTTTCTATAAAATACTCTTCGCAGTTTTATCCTTATAGAAAATAATCGACGGGGTTTAAATCCGGTGATCTAGCCGCCCAAGGATGAGGTCCCCCACGTCCAATCCATCTGTTTAGATACTCATTATCCAAATGCCTTCTAACCTCAATACCAAAATGAGGAGGAGCTCCGTCATGCTGGAAGTATTTTCCTCTTACATCAATACCTTGCATTAAACCAGGTAAAATATTTTCTAAGATATCTAAATAAACCTCTGTAGTTAATCTTGCTGGAAGAATATGTGGGCCAATTAGGTTGTTGTTAATCATACCACACCAAACATTTACTGAGACCTTATGTTGAAAATGGGCTTCTCTTATAACATGAGGATTCTTTTCGGCCCAGTTATGCGAATTTCTTGAATTAAATATGCCATCCCTTGTAAATTGGGCCTCGTCTGTGAATAAATTTCGATATGTAGTCGGTCTGTGATCAATAATCCACTGGCAAAATTCTAACCCATTTACATTGTCACCCTGTTGAAACCTTCGTACTTACTGAATTTGATACGGATGTAATCTTTCTTTATTTAGAGTCCTCCAAACCCGCACATGAGGAACTCTTAATTGGGCACTCATTCATCAGGTACTTACTTCAGGGTGTTCTTGAACAATATTAATGATATTTTCTTGATCCTCAACGTTTTCGACAATATTTCGTTCCATTTTTGATGATGGAAAACTGCCGTGCTCCCTTGCATAGCGATACACAGTTGAAAATATCTGATGATTTGGTGTTCTTCTGTTAGGAAAACGAATATTGTATTCTTTCACGGCTTGTCTACCATTACCATCACAAAATCCATAAAAAAAATCATATCTGCATATTCCTCATTTGTAAATCTAGGAGGCATGATTATTTGCATATTAAATTAACCAAGTATACTAGTTCTGTTTATGACAACAAACAAGAAAACATGTCATCAATCTAGGTCTACTAATACTTATGTAAAAATAAAGAGAAAACTGTACCCCCGTTCGGTGGTCTACCTGTGTAATGTTATATCAAGAAATGTCCTGACAGACACCTGGACGAGAAGAGAATGTCCTTGTGAAATATCATCCTGTGTATACAATTTGGTTGGGCTGTTTTGTGTTAGGTTAGTTATTAACGAATGAATAAAGCAATAAATACGTAATATGTAACTGGCTAATGGAGAAATCCAATGCCAACAAAAAAAAAATCGGTAAAGGTATTTACACAGAACTTCCCTCTTTATTTCTGCATGGCGGTAGTTATCACTATTATTACAATGAAAATCTGATAAGTTTTGGTCAAAAAAATATACAGAGTGCTCATCCAACAGCAAAAGTTCAATAGGTACTAAATAACAGGTGCCACATATGGAAGGCTTGCGCAAATACCTTTACGAATGTCCACCATGACTGAATTATTTCTTGGGATGACCACCCTGTACATTTTTCAATACAAAATAGGTGCATATGCCAAATATTATTGCCATGTCACATTTTCAATTCCACATTCACGTAGTGGAGTGGAAGTATTATATTTTTTTTAACCACCACTATAACAGTGGTGGTTAAAAAAATTTCATTTTTTTTTTAATTTTTCAAAAATGTTGATACAAAAAATGTTTCTTCTGAAATAGGTTTAGAATGTCATGAAGTGTGAAAATTTTAAATTTGAGCAAAAAGGAAAGTTTCCTTCTAATCTATAGTAGTGGTAATTTTTTTTTTTTTGTGTGAATAGGTTTAGAATGCCATAAAACGTGAAAAGTTTAAATTTGAGCAAAGAAAAAACATTTTTCCATCTATTTAAAAATTTTCAATTTTTTTTTTCTGAAATAGGTTTAGAATGTCATGAAACGTGAAAATTTTAAATTTGAGCAAAAGAATTTTCCATCTATTCTAGTGGTAATTTTTTTTCCAAAATGGTAAAAAAATGTTGCAATTTTTTTTTCCGAAATAGGTTTGGAATGTCATGAAACGTGGAAACTTCAAATTTGAGCAAAAAAATTTTTCATCTATTATATAGTAAATAGTGATAAATTGATTAAAAAAATTTTCAACATTTTTTTTAATATTTCAAAAATGTTTTTAAATCTGTTTGAATAGGTTTAGAATGTCATGGAAACGTGGAAATTTTAAATTTGAACAAAGAAAAAATTTTTTAGAAAGCCGGCTGTATAGATTTCCTATGAATAAGATACATGAAAAACTTTATATGGATGAGTAAGTGCTACCACAGACCTACAGGGAGCCACTTTTCATATAAGCAAATTTTGCCCGCGTCATGGAGTTTTACCGGAAGTGACGTCAAAATGGGAGGATGCGGTCAAATGAGAAGAGGCGGCCTATGTTTTTAATAACTAGAAGGCTTGTACTTTAACTTGGCGAACCGAACACGTAATGTAACATGCAATGCAACAGATTCGTCAAATTGGGACGGTCTTGCGAACACGATACGAATGGCTATTTCGGAGCGCGCTGCGATCCACCGCTTGTCGGTTTTTGCGACGAACACAAAGGGATTCGCAGTGCGTAGTGAGACGGCATTTGTGGTGCTTTAATGATGTTTTAACGAATATGGAGTAGTCGGAGGAAGCGGCTTTGCTGTTAATAGAAATTTACACGCAACATAGTGTTCTTTGGGACCCGATGGACCCGAATTATTTTAATAAAAACAAAAAGAAAGATGCGTGAATGGAAATTGCTGCTTCCATGTGGCAACCAGATGAAGCATGTAAAAAAAAAGTTTGTTATTATAGTTTTACTATGTAAGTTGATTATCATCAAATTTTTATATTGGCCGTTACTGTGCTGAGACTTCAAAACTCCCAGTAGATCGTAGAGGCTGTCGTTTTTTTTTTTTAATATTTGCGATAATTAATAAGGCACTACTGCCTAAAACCAAAGCTTCAGCTTTACCGTCGGACATGTTTTTGGTCTGTTACCATCGGATAGACTAAACAGTTCGCCTCGCCTCGCGGCGTGGCGTGTTCGTCACATCCCACGGTTCGTAAGATGTTCGTGGCGTGATCGCGGGAGACAAATTTCAACGTGCATTGCATTGCATGTTACATTACATGTTCGGTTCGCCAAGCGTATACGCACCTTTATTCATAGGAAATCTCTACAGCCGGCTCTCCACCTATAATCGAAACTAATATAAATGAGTTAAAAGTTGCATTTTTAGATCAATATTCATTGTTTTGGGTAGATTCTCCATCCACAGCTGTTTAAGTAGCTCTTTTCCGACCGTGGGTGAAACTCGAGCTAGTATTTCCATAGATCTACAGGGTGGGGCAATAGTGCGTCAGACCTCGATATCTCGAGTTCTACGATAACTAGAATTTTTTTAAAAAATTGCAAGTAAACTAGATAAAAAATCTATTACTGGAAATTATTTTTGAACATACATGGCGAGCCAAGACGAAATTACAGAACCAAGTGCCTTTTTTTAATAGAAATGATATGTATATCAGTACATTTTTTGAAGCCTCTTTCTAGGCTCTATATTCCTATATTAGCATTGAATATCTCCCAACCACTTGTATGTAATTAATTTTTTTGTTCAAATAATGCAATCCGCAGATGGATATTTAAACAATCACCGCAGTCACAATTATGGGTTTTAAGTAAAGCTTATGTGAATACCAGTTACGAGACATCTAATTAATGTTTTTGAATCATTTTTATTTCCTAAGACTGTATAGGGTGGCCAAAAATTATTTTTCAAATAAGAACTTTTTAAATTGAATTTTCTCAATTATTTCAAATGGAACACCCTGTATATTCTACAAGGACGTGATGTAGAAATGAAAAATAAACATTTTTGTAAGTACTTCCCTATAGCTAATTGCAACCATTTTTGTTTTATAAAAAAATAAATAAATGTCAAATTCAAGGATAAAAATAGAGGTTTCCTCAAAATTTATAATAGGTGTTCGACGTGTTGCCCATTTTGATTGACACTTCTTTACGCAATTTTGAAATGAGGCCATTTAGTGGGACCATTTCTTCCAATCCATTGAAATGAGTAAATAGTATTTAAAAAGTCCTTTACTGTAATGTTTTTTTGTACATTTTTTGGCCGTTTTCGTTATTCGACAAGCAATAAAACCTCAGTTTGGTATAAATTGTCGTGTACAACGGAGCATTTATCACACTTATCGGTCGTTGATTACAATTTGTACTGAATTTAAAATATTTGGAATTGTACAATATGAAAATAAAGCGGAACTTGTAGACGTGACATTTGTTTTGCGCGAGTCAGACAGAAATTGTTTACTTGCCAATAGAATTAATCACCAACGTTATTCTGGAGAAGGATTCCTGATGTTAGCAGCTTCCAAAACTATCTCGATAGATTTCTGGAAACTGAAAATGTCGAATATAAAAAAAGTTAAAGAATATAACGTGCTGTGAACGAAGAACATGTTTCCTGTGGTGCTGGCAACGGTTGAGAATCCCCATGTTAGTCAAAGAGAAGTGAGCTCATTAGTAGGAATAAGTAGACAGTCTCTGTTGGTCGAATCTTAAAAACAAACAAGTTGCATGCATATCATATTCAAATGCACCAGGAATTATCTGATGACGATTTTCAAAAGCGCCTACAATTTTGTAATTGGGCCAGAGGTAAAATGCAAGATGATGCCAACTTTTTCAATAATGTTTTATTCAGTGATGAGGCAACTTTCATAAAAATGGATTTGTTAATAGGCACAATTTCTATTATTATGCTTCAGAAGATCCTCACTTTTTTATGCAACTTGATAACCAACACAGATGGTCTATAAACGTTTGGAAAGGAATTATTAGAGAACAGGTAATAGGACCACATTTCTTTGATGGTACATTGACTGGAGCTATTTATCTTAATTTTTTGGAAAACTACTTACCACAATTATTAGTAAATCTCCCTGAAAGAATTCGAGATAGGATGTGGTTTCTGCAAGATGGTGCTCCACCACATTATTTAAATGCAGTTAGAGACCACTTAACTAAAACCTACCCTCATCAATGGATTGGAAGAAACGGACCCACTAAATGGCCTGCTAGATCCCCAGATCTTACAAAAATAGATGTCTTTTTATGGGGATATGAGAAGGAAATTGTTTATAGAGACACACCAACAACAGTACAAAATATGAAGGAACGAATAATAACTGCCTTTAGATCTATCACACCGGCAGTGCTAGGAACAGTGGGAACCTCATTTCAAAAGCGCATAGAGATGTGTGTCATTCATTATGGGCAACATGTGGAACATTTATTATAATTTTTTCTACTGAATTATTTGAAGAAACCCCTTTTTTTAAGTTTGTTTTTGAATTTTGTAATTATTGCTCAATAAAACGAAATTGGTTGCAATTAGCCATAGGGAAGTACTTACAAAAAAATGCTTTTCGGCCACCCTGTACAGTTTTAGGAAATGAAAATAATTTAAAAACATTAATTAGATATCTCGTAACTGGCATTCACATAAGTTTTTCTTAAAACCCACAATTGTGACTGTGGTGATTTTTTTAATATCCATCTGCAGATTGCATTATTTCAACAAAAAAATTCATTACATCCAAGTGGTTGGGAGATATACTATGCTAATATAGGAATGAATAGAGCCTAGAAGGAGGCGCTTCAAAAAATGTACTGATATACATAGCATTCCATTTTTAAAAAAAGGCACTTGGTCCTGTAATTTCGTCTTGGCTCGCCCTGTATGTTCGAAAATAATTTCCAGTTATAGAAATTTTTATCTGGTTTACTGGAAATTTTTAAAAAATTTCTAGCTATCGTAGAATCCGAGATATCGAAGTCCGACACACTATTGCCATACCATGTATATAACTCAATGGTTTTTTATCATCTAAACTATTTGAAAGCCATTCCTTTAATTTTTTCTTTTCTGAGAAAAAAAGTCGTTGTATTAAAATGTTTTTTAATTGATCATATGTTTTAGTTTGAGGTTCTCGAATTTTATCTAAATTCATCATAATGGTCTCTTGAGGCAATGAAGCAACAACATATTCGTATTTGGTAAAATCGCTTGTGCTAAAACTGCCGGGGTCACCAATTGAAAGGTTATCACTGTAAAACCGTGCTTGTTAAAACAAAGATTTATTTAATTACATAACAAATTCACTTATACAAGCGATAAATTCTTGACATACAATTATATAAAAATATATTTTTTTATTCTTATTTTCATAGTAACGCATTCAACTAAAAACTAATATCTGCAACGTATAGTAAGTCGTGTACGCTAAGTACAGACCCTACAGTACAATAGAATTTTCCCACATTAATTTTAAATGTTTCGTTAGAAATGTATACAAGGTAACATATTGTTATGAATTACACCCCCTTGGAAAAGGAGATGGTACGCCTATGCCTCTGATGGTGACTGGAAAGGCTCTAGAAAGAGCCAAGGACTTTTCTAGCTTATGGTTGGAGAAGATTCTGGATTGATCTAGAGCTAATTTCGGAGTATATAAGGCGCGATTACAAGCGCGGAGGAGGAAGTTTATTTTAGAAGTGACACGTTCGGTGAAAAGTGAGGTTACTGAGGTTAGATAAATAGTAAATAAAGTGAATTTGAAGTATTGTAGTCAGTAAATAGTTAAATAAAGTGTTAGTAGTGTTTATCTCTTGTTGAAATTATTTAGAACCCTCGGATTCATACAGGGTGTTCCCAAAAAGGTGGAAATCCGTAACATTTTGGTGTCGGAAGCGGAATTTTGACAAGAGGATTTTTCGGAAGTGTTCGAGAAGGTTTGGCAGTGTATTCTCGGAGTTAGTGCTAACACAGGAAGGACTAATTTACTGGACATTGTTCGAGGTTTATTTTCGAACAGGAAAAACAGTGTTAAGTGCATTTTTGAGACATTTTTGGAACATTTTGTTGGACATTAGTGGTTAAGTGACAGACTCTAGATAAGACTCTTTTTTTGTGCCGTTTTGAGGTTTTTCTGGACAGTCCCATTACCGATAGTGACGTAATTATTAAATTTATTTGATTTCATCATAATTATATGCCGGTAACAACCAGAAGCATGGCATCCGAACAACAAATGCAGGACTTTATGGCCCAAATGCAAAAGATGATGATGGATCAGGAAAGGAAACGTCAAGAAGAATTAAGAAACATTTTTGAGGATCAAAAACGAAGACGTCAAGAGGAGAAACAAGAAGAGGAGAAACGACGTCAAGAGGAAAAACAAGAAGAGGAGAAACGACGTCAACAGGAAAAACAAGAGGAGGAGAAACGACGTCAAGAGGATAAACAAGAACAAGAGAAACGACATCAAGAAGAAAGAGATGAACTAAGGAAAATTATAGAAGGCCAACAGAGTGCCATATTTGCCGTCACTGAAGAACTCAAAAATAAGGTAGCTGAAGAAGTCGGTGGAGTCAAACAAGAGGTAAGCGAAGTCAAAGGAGAAGTAAATGAAGTCAAAGAGAAAATGCACCAGGTAGAAGGAGAAATTGACCAGCTTAAACAACAGTTGAGGGATAGAGGAAACCAGCAACTGGTATCGTCAGGCCAGCGATTAAAAATTCCCTCCTTTGATGGTCAAAGTTCCTGGATGACTTACAAGACACAGTTTGAGGCAGCAGCGAGTGCAAACAACTGGAACGACGAAGAGAAGGCTAAGGCATTAATCGTGGCTTTAAGAGGCCAAGCGTTGGAGTTGCTCCAGACAATTCCGGCGGACCAACAACGTAATTTTAGAGTTTTAGAAGCTGCCTTAGATCTACGATATGGAGATCAACACCTTGCTCAAGTATACCAGACCCAGCTGAAAGTGCGCGTTCAGAAAGCTGGAGAGAGTCTGCAAGAATTTGAAGCTGCGGTGGAAAGACTGGCACACTTAGCTTATCCTAATGCGCCAAAAGAATTTAAAGAGCAATTGGCAGTGGGGGCATTCCTAGACGGGATAAGGGACGAGGAGATCAGGCGAGTCCTCAGGCTATCCCGACATAAAAGTAGTAGTGAAGCCTTGGTGCATGCACTAGAGGTAGAAGCCGTCTATAGGGATACTCCAAAGTCAAGAGTGCGGGCTATGACGCTTGAAGAATCGCAGCCAGAAGAAAGAGACCAAAACCCTATCTTGAACGCGATTCTCAAAACGAATAAAATGATCGGTCAATTACTGGCTCAATCGAATCCTCCAAGAAGACAGGAAAACCAACAAAACAAAGAAAGGCCAAGTGGAGGTATTAAATGCTACAACTGCGGCAGGATGGGACATATGAAACGAGACTGTCGACAGCAGAACTCGGACAGACGAGTAAATGCTGTAAATGTAGAAGAGCAGCAGGAAAACTAAAGATAGCCAGCACCAAGGGGGCTGTGCTGGCTAGGGAACACGGTGCCCCCAGAGAAATAAAGATTTCCCAGCTGCGAAGAATTCCAAGTAGTCTGCTGTTGCAAGGATATGTGAATGGAAGAAAGTGTGTGTTTACTGTTGACACCGGCGCTACGTCATCAATAGTGCGGCCAGGGTTTATATCAGGCTTGCAGATTAAGAAGAAGCAAAATGAAGTAATTATTCGGACAGCCACGGGAGACAGGGCTGCGGTCCATGGAGAGGTCAATTTGGAACTGCAGGTTGGACGATTGAGATTCAATTACAAGGTCATTGTGGCTGACATTACAGATGATTTCATTTTGGGACTGGACATCATGGAAGAGAAGAGGTTTATTGTTGACGTAGGGGAGCGAGTCTTGAAAATTGGGAATGAGGAATTTATCCTGGCAACCGCAGATGACCAATTCCGTAAAGCAAGGCTATTGACAACAAAGACGATTAAGATTCCTGCTCATTCGGAACAGATCATCGATGGTGCCTTGGAAGGAAATCCTGGAGGCTACCGTGTTGGCCTGGTGGAAGGTGACGAATCGATTAAGTCCCTAACCAATATTGTTGTGGCAAGAACTTTAACCCGGACTAAAGATAAAATCCCAATTAGAGTCGTCAATTTAAATTCCCATGCAGTAACAATTAAAGAAGGCAAACCGATTGGCTCCTATGAACCGGTTATGTGGGTAGCAAGGTGCGAAGAACAAACAGAGGAAAATTCATCTACAAATATAGACCAGGAAGTTTTGACCTTGCTGAGTTCCCAGTTGGAGCATTTATCTAAGGATGAACGAGAGGAGGCGATTAAGTTCCTGGAAAAGGAAAGTTCAGTATTTGCCAAAAGTACGGAGGCCCTTACAAAAACAGATATAGTCCAGCATCGGATAAATACTGGTGACTCACCCGCTATTCGACAACAACCTAGGAGGCTTCCGCTAGCGAAACAAGAAGAAGCCTCGGCAATGATAGATAAGATGCTACAAGATGGAGTCATTGAGGAGTCAACAAGTCCCTGGTCATCGCCAGTAGTTTTGGTTGCCAAAAAGGACGGAACGTTAAGATTTTGTGTTGATTATCGAAAATTGAACGATGTGACGAAGAAAGACAGTTACCCATTACCCCGGATTGATGACACATTAAGTACATTGGCAGGCTCACGGTGGTTTTCGACGTTAGACCTTAGAAGCGGTTATTGGCAAGTTGGGCTTCATCCTGATGATAAGGAAAAGACAGCGTTTTCAGCAGGCAGTGGTCTTTACCAATTTACGGTGATGCCTTTTGGACTTTGCAATGCTCCAGCCACGTTTGAACGATTGATGGAATTCGTACTACGAGGGCTAACCTGGAAGACGTGCCTGGTTTACCTTGACGACGTGCTGGTTATGGGACGAGACTTTACAGAACATTTGAAAAATCTTCAAGAAGTATTTGGACGAGTAAGGAATGCACACCTGAAATTGAACCCGAAGAAGTGCCTTTTATTTCAGAAAGAAGTTAAATTCCTTGGTCACGTAGTATCTTCGGAGGGAATACAAACGGATCCCGACAAAATTTCTGCTGTACGAGATTGGCCAAGGCCATCTAACGTTCATGAAGTACGAAGCTTCCTTGGCCTTTGCACTTATTATAGACGCTTTGTGGAAGGGTTTGCAGACATTGCGAAGCCATTACACCGGCTAACAGAGGAGAAAGTTCAGTACCAGTGGACACCAGAGTGTGAAACGGCATGGAGAAAATTGAAGGCAGCTCTATGCACTGGTCCTGTACTAGCATACCCACAACAGAATGGACTTTTTATTTTAGATACAGATGCCAGTAATTCTTCGATTGGTTGTGTGCTGTCCCAAATTCAGAACGGAGAGGAAAGAGTGATCGAGTACTTCAGCAAGGTGCTCTCCAAACCAGAACGAAACTATTGTGTAACCAGGAAAGAGTTATTGGCCATCGTCAAATCAGTAGACCATTTTCATAAGTATCTCTACGGGCGACATTTCAAAATCAGGACCGACCATGCTGCGTTGAAATGGCTGTTGCAGTTGAAAACCCCGGAAGGTCAACTGGCTCGTTGGATAGAACGGCTGCAACAGTACGACTTTAAAATCGAGCATCGACCAGGAAGATCTCATAAGAACGCAGACGCATTATCTAGAAGACCATGCAAGGACGACTGCAAGCACTGCCGCCACGTGGAAAAACAGCAGGGCATGGGAGTAGTCAACACTATTAAAATAGACGTTCCGGATGATTGGACAACTGAAGCCCTGAGACAAGAACAACTGAACGATGCAGAGATTGGGGCTATATTGAGAGCAAAGGAAAAAGGAACTCGACCAGAGTGGAAGGATGTTTCGGACAAAGCAGTTGGATTGAAGGCTTTGTGGGCACAGTGGGACTCACTTAGAGTTATGAATGGGCTGTTAAAAAGAGCATGGGAGAGCCCGGATGGGAAGCAAGTTGTTATGCGTCTAGTGATTCCCAGGTGTCGAGTACCGAAAGTACTTCAAGAAGTGCATAATGGAGCATCCGGTGGACACTTCGGCGTTAACAAGACCCTGAATAAAGTACGTGAACGATTTTACTGGGTAAATAGTCGTCAAGATGTTGAAGCTTGGTGTCGTAATTGTAAAATTTGTGCAGCCAGTAAAGGACCACAGACTAGAAGTAGGGGTGCAATGAAGCAATATAACGTCGGGGCTCCTTTTGAGAGGATTGCGATCGATATAGCCGGACCATTCCCAGTAACCAAGGACGGTAACAAGTACATACTGGTTGCCATGGACTATTTTAGTAAATGGCCTGAAGCCTACGCAATTCCGAACCAGGAAGCGGTTACTGTCGCCAAAGTCTTGGTAGATAACTTGATATGTCGGTTTGGTGTACCCCTGGAGCTGCATTCAGATCAAGGGAGAAATTTTGAGTCAGGGGTATTTCAGCAAATCTGCAAGTTATTGGGAATACACAAAACACGGACGACAGCCCTTCACCCGCAATCAGATGGAATGGTGGAGCGACATAATAAGACTATGAAAGAACATCTCTCTAAAGTCGTTCATAAAAATCAACGTGACTGGGATCTCCACATACCGTTTTTCCTCATGGCATATAGAGCTGCTATCCACGAAACTACAAAACAGACTCCGGCTCGTGTAGTATTTGGACATGAGATCAGACTGCCATGTGATTTGATGTTTGGAACACCAGGTGGAGAACGGCTTCTTGTGAACAGCTACGTAGATGAAGTGAGTGAACGGCTAAGGAATGTCCATGAGTTAGTTAGAGACCAAATCACCATAGCCAGTGACAGAATGAAGGCTCGATATGACCGTAAGGGTAGTTCAGAAGGATTCAAGGCGGGAGATCTGGTTTGGCTGTACAACCCACAGCGGAAGAAAGGAAGGTCACCGAAACTTCAACCGCCTTGGGATGGACCGTACACTGTTATTACCCGAATTAATGATGTCGTCTATCGGATTCAACGAAGCAAAAAGTCCAAGATGAAGATCGTGCATTTGGACAGATTGGCGAAATACATCGATGATTCTGGGTTGCCTGATCGGGACGATCAGGCTTAAGGAGGGGGCAGTGTTATGAATTACACCCCCTTGGAAAAGGAGATGGTACGCCTATGCCTCTGATGGTGACTGGAAAGGCTCTAGAAAGAGCCAAGGACTTTTCTAGCTTATGGTTGGAGAAGATTCTGGATTGATCTAGAGCTAATTTCGGAGTATATAAGGCGCGATTACAAGCGCGGAGGAGGAAGTTTATTTTAGAAGTGACACGTTCGGTGAAAAGTGAGGTTACTGAGGTTAGATAAATAGTAAATAAAGTGAATTTGAAGTATTGTAGTCAGTAAATAGTTAAATAAAGTGTTAGTAGTGTTTATCTCTTGTTGAAATTATTTAGAACCCTCGGATTCATACAGGGTGTTCCCAAAAAGGTGGAAATCCGTAACAATATATTCTATATACATAAAAATATTAACGTGGTCACGTTGAGCCAACTCTGGTTGACAAGAAAATTCGGCTGTTAACATCGGGCCAACTCGTAGGCGATCTTTGAAATACAGGCTTACTACATCACAGCATGAGTATCTACTTCAAATGTCAAAACAAAATATTACTATAGTACTTATTTCTATTCTCAATTGAAAAATTCAGTCTATAGCCGAAGATTAGAGAACTAACAAGATAGGACAGTCAGACGGAGAAGACGAAATAGAAGTTGTGTACTCCAATTTAAAGGGACACGACATCCAGCGGAAACGGTTTCGGGATTTGTCGATTACGCACTAAATGAATTTGACCAAGCTTACTAAAAGATAAGTTGGCTCATTAAAATCGACAAGTGCTACGTCACGTATAGATCTCGATGACAGCTGCGTGTGGCTGTTTTTTCCTCATTTTATAGAAAAAAGTTTCAAAATTATTCTTTCAATGTATAATTCTATCCTAACCAAATAGATACCTTATATATAAACATAGAAATACTTCATGTGACATATATTGCAGAGCAACCTGTTTTTTTAGTGACCTTGGCTACTGACAGTCAGCTGAGTTCGGTCTTTCTATCAGGACAGTGTTGTCCATTTTTCACTATTGGCCTCTATTTCTAATGTTACCTTCTCCACCTGATTGCCACATTGCGGTAACTGCGCGGGAACTCTAATTTAAATGTCGAGGTCAATGGCGATATTGCTAAAAGATAAAAGGTTTTCCGTCGGCTGTCCTATCTTGATAATTCCCTAATCTTTGCTATAGCGTTGCTACCAGGATAAATCATTACAAAGCCTGCTTGTGATAGAATAACACCGAGACCGTGTATATACCAATAATATAGTCAACAAGTTATGTTATGCGCTTACCTCAAACGAAGGTATATCGATTGTTTACCTTGCTCACCATTAAGTCCGTGACCTGCTCTTGGTTCATTTTTAATATTGCTGGTAGCATAACCGTCGGTTAAATGATATTTAATTACTTTTACTTTTAGTGAATCATTTGTAGAGTTGTTTATTAAACTGACAAAATAATATTAATAAACGTGATTTATTGATTAACCAAAAGCCATTGACCGGAGTCCTTCAGCCCATAGTATTTTAACAAAATTAGTGTTTTTAATACACAGATACAAAATAAAATTAAACTAACATTTATTATAAATAAATAATGTATTATAACTGAATCATTTACATCATGCCGATCAATTAGTATAAAGTAGTAAAACAATGTTCAATTTATTACAATAAGTTATTATAAAACTGGTCTTTCGACGCTCATGACATCGCTGGTATTCCTTTGTCGGTTTTTTGTCATTTTCAAATTGACAATAGGTAAACCATAGACAATAAAATAAAACTTAATCACTGTATTTGGTAATGAGAACCTTAAAGTTGTTCACCACAGGCATTAGAATATCACGATTTAAATGTGCGAGATTACGCTATTAAAAAATTTTGGTTTGCACCCCCACAATAATAATAAAAATAATAAACGACTTTATTGTAATCATCATAAAATAGCGAAAAAAATTGTTTATAATTAAGGTTTCTTATAGTTGTCTCCATATATTTTCTGCACATAAAAAACCTCATAGCTGTACCGCTTACGTATAGATGGGAGAGTGGGGCATGCTATTTAATCGCAGAAAATGGTAAATCATAAATGTATTATAGTAAGGCCAAGAAGTGTAGGCAGTAGAGCAAAAAGTCTAGTCAAAGAATAGTAGCTGTTATGTAATACTTAAGCAGCACCTCGTTCTACTATATGTCCAATCAACGAAGGAAAAATAAGGTAAGTAATTCGTGTAGTTGCCAATTTCTGGATAGTTATTGGGGGAGTGCCCAGAACAACATACTAAAAGTCTTGAACAGCGGATGGTCTGCGGGGGGGGGGGGTTGTTTAAAGGTTTCCTTTTTACGTTTTTCTGGAATAACTCGAAAACCACGCCCTCTAGCCAAAAAGTATTTATATACAATATTAAAATAAATGAAATTTCGAACAAATAAGTTCCTATTTTTTTTCTATGATCCTTACTTTACGAGATACAGAGGGTGGAAAAATCGCATACCGAAGGGAAGTATTTTATCCGAGAAAAAATCACTCTCCGAGATTTTTTCGGATTTTCATGTTTCAGATCATGTAGTTTACGAAAATATAGGATTTTCAATTTCGTCAGTCTGTCTGTTGGTGCTTTAACTAAAAAACTAATTGACGGAGAACAGTCAAATTTCGTAGATAGCTGACGCTATTGCCACCGAAGAAATGGTTAGGATTTAATTGGAAAATATACAGGGAGGGCTGTCTAAAGGTAATAGTTAATGAAAAAAAAAAAAATTCCACTCAAATTTAAAATTTTCGCGTTTCGTGATATTGTACCTATTTAAAAAAAAATTGAAAATTTTGTAACTACTGCCATAGAACAGATAACGGAAAACACTTTGAAAAAAGTATTGATCTTAGAAAGAAATACATAGGAACTTATTTGTAGGAAATTTCATGTAGTTTAATATTGTATATAGACCCCTTTTCGCTAGAGGGCGTGGCTTTCGAGTTATTCAAGAAAAACGGAAAACTTTAAAGTATCCCCCCACCCTCGCGCAGACAATCCACTGGCTAGGACTTTTAGTATGTTGTTCTGGGCACTCCTCGCGACAACTGTACAGAAATTGTCAAGTAAGTTTTATCCGCCTACCAGAGATGTGAACCACAACTGGGTCATTTTGTGCAATTGGTACAATCAACCAAATAGAATAAGTGTTTGAATGTGGTGCCTTTATACCTAATAATTTGTTGAACTGCTGTGAAATTAACGGAATACTCTCATAAACGAACTTGACGAGCCCATCCTATCGCATTTAGTGTCACCACACACACACATATATATATATATATATATATATATATATATATATATATATATATATATATATATATATTTACAATAGTAACGGTTTTAATGCAACGGACAGATATTTGCGGCTGCGCTGCTACAATACGTTAAAATAGTGTTGCCAGATTTAAGAATAATGTTTTAAATTTAGGACATATGGTATGGTAGCTCGGGCATGACTAAGACAATCCGAGTGCTTTCATTTCTTCGAATTACGTACGTGCCAGTTTACGAAATTCAATAAGTAATTAACGGAAACACACCTGTTTCGATTATAATATCAAATTATTTTGATATAGTTGCCCGACTAGCTCCCACCAAAAATATTGTATGATGTAACGGTTTACAGTAGGTGTACAAACCCTATCCGCGACAGGGTCGAACTTAATATTGTCAGTGTAACATGGAATATCGAATTTGGTAAAGGGTCCACTCCCTCGAAAGCCATCAAAATCGCCAAGTAACCCATTTCTAATGGGCATCAGAAGTGGCTTGTTGGAATTTTGTTGGCAGTTGCACAGCTACTCCACAAGAAAAAAAGATGGGAGAATGTTATTTCAAGAATTTGTGTTGTTAAACGTATACCTTTTGCTAGAAAACTAACTACGTGTGATATTGATGTAATTTTTTCACCTACGGTTTTTTTAAAATAAGTCCTAAATCACAGGAACAGAATTTGTGTGTTTAAAATTTCAGCTTTGTCAGATGGCAATGTCGCTGGGAATGGCTGTCCATATGTACATATTCCAGTTCAGTGTCTAAACGCCGCCAGGACGTTAAAATAAATAAGGCGTTAAAAAATCACCTCGAAGTTTCCTTATTTAATTATTACAGAAATGAAAGCGTATACTTTTATATTTTATTATACAATAAAAGACTAACATAGATGATATATGTTTCAACAAAACCAATTTATTTGTTTGAATCAGTTGTTGAATTCAATTCAGTAACTGTTGATATATAAGATGATAACAAATTGATGATAGTTGTAGACGGAGTACTGGCTATAATGCTGTCCATGGTTGTATTTGATGGTACTTCTATTGTTTTCGCTTGGATGGGATGGTTTACAGTGATACCACATGGATGATCTTCTACTGGACTTAAGATATTCTCTAACGAATATGCCACTAATGATCCGGCGGCTAAGCCAAACATATATAATAAAGTCATCATATTACCTAAAAGAAAATCAGTGATGTATTAGTAATTTTGCTTAAATGTGAGAGCATAAGCTTACACAAAGCACAATATTTCGTACCTACAAATTGATAATAATCAATTATTTATCAGTGTTAAATTCTGCAAGTTAATTAAGTTAAAAATTATATTGCACGTAGTAATATACAAGGTGTTTCATGAAGAACTGTAGATACTTCCGGGGGCGGTAGACGACCACTTGGGTATTCAGGAACGGCCATTTATTTTTTCCTGTGGCTCTCTTAATTTCTGAGATACAGGGCGATAAACTGATTTTGGTCTAAATTTACTTTGGCCAGAACGTCCTTACTATTGATCGGATTTTGTTTAAATTTTAGACACTTTATACACTTATCCCAGTTGATAGATTGCTATTATATATATTTTTTAATTCAAGTCCCGGACATTTTTAATTTGATTTTTCCGATTCCTGTAAAGAAGATCACCCTGTAATATTTTTTTAACATTCAGGTGCCAATCATAAAAGTCCTTACATCACTAAACACAAACATATAATTAGATTTTTTGTCGCATCTTTGTTGATTTTTTTTTTTTACAAGCGATTGAATTTGGCAAAAAGGGGAATTTGAAGAAAAACAGCTTTATTTGGTTACACTAATTGTCCAAATAATTTAAAAAGGTCAATTTAAACTCGGTAAATAATGTTCAACAAAAAATGTAAAACCAAAGTTTTTTTTATTCCAAAGAAGGGGTAGCTAGGTATATTTATTTTTATAATAGGAATCATTAAACAATATATTTTTATTATTACATAATTATTAGTAGGCCTGGATAGTTTGACATTTCTTGTTTGTTGTCATAAACAGTGAAATTAGCAAAGAGTTTAATAACTAGAGAAGACAAGCTGGCGATTTGCCGGGAGTCGCGGTTTGGTTGCCTTGGAAACAGTAGGCTCTTCGTCCTTGTCGCACACCCGGCACACCTCGTACCCTCTCTCTCCACTGTTTTACAAAGCAACACAGCCTTACCCGGCGGCGTGTAATTTCAAAACATACTTCAGCACAACGCCAGACCCGCCCATCCAAATGCTCATTGGTTATTTCAAAATATACTTACGCACGACGGGTTTCTGCAATATATACTTCGTTTCAACAAATTTCATAACTCAGAACATTAATTGCCAAAATATACGCCAGCACGAGACCTTTCAAATGATTGCGCTAATACAGCACTGTTATTCTACTGCAAAAACAATATAATTTAAGAAAAACATTGCAAAGTTATTAAGAGCGTGGAGAAGTATCGCTTGTATTTGTTTTAGTGAATTTTACCAATAATTATGGAAACTTCTCTTAACAAGTGTTGTCGGTAAACAAGGGAATGTGGAAATATTAAAATGTAATGTTGAGTCCGATTATAAAGCACGCTTGAGGTTGAAACTGCAAGGATCTGAAGACAATTAGAATAACAGTGTAATGTGTGGGTCCAGAAATGTTCTACTGTATCCATAAGTCAATGAGTTGTGCGAAATACATGGCCTCATTTACAAAGAATGGTATTTAGAAAAATGTATTACTGCCATCATACAGACGTCAATAAACCCACGAGATTGTGGATCCAAAGCACTGCCTTATTGCCAATATTTTAAATAATAGGCCAAATGATAAAATACATTAAGTATTTACCTATTTTTCATGGTCGCCTTTAGGTTTTGTTAAAATTTTAATGCATTTCAGTTACTTCCTTTGCTTTCACTTTTACTCTTAAAAGTAAAAAAGTTATTTTTGTCTCGAACGAATTATTTCCAACTTATTAGGAGAATCTTTAATTTTATAACAATATAAAGTTGCAATAAATTGACAAGATTTGGTTTTACAGCCAGTTCCATAAATTGACTTTTATTAAAGCCTCCTTTAAAGCTGATTATGGACTTGGCTGTCACTGTTTTACTTTATTATTTAAGGCATGCAAAGACGATTTTTTTGGGCTGTAACGGTGTATGTTTCTAAAGCTCTCGGTCTCGTTGTGCTGGCGTATATTTTGGTTGGTAATGTTGTGCGTTATGAAATGTTTTGAAACGAAGTACATTTTGCAGAAACCCGTCGTGCGTAAGTATATTTTGAAATAACCAATGAGCGTTTGGATGGTCTGGCGTTGTGCTTAAGTATGTTTTGAAATTACGCTACCCGGCGCTCTTTGATTTCCAACAAATAACGTCAATCGTCGCCACCCCTCATGTATTATGCGACAAAGAGAGAACGAACCGTTAGAGAGGGATGAGAAGCCTACAGCCTCCCGCTGCTTATACATTACGCTTATGGAGCTTGTCTCCTCTATTTGTTAAACTCTTTGGGAATTAGTGTACTTGGTTAACTTAATCTGCAAATAATAATGCCTTATAAATTTAGAAATGAGGAATGGGCGATTCAAAATAAGCGATACGCCACCTACGGTGCCGATTGCGAACTACTTTGTGTGAGATCACAAGTGAAAACTTTCATTGTTTGCTTGTGTCATAATTCTTTTGCGTTGTTTTTATTGTGAATTGGAGTCAATTAAAATTGAAAACAATATGAATCAGTATTGTTTAGTTTCTCAGTGTTCGTCTTGGGCAAAAAAAACCCAACTTAAGCTTCCATTTGTTTCCCGAAGCCGGCAAACACCGCGTGACGCGATGGATTACAGTTTTGGGGGAAAGGATTTTGTGGACTCTCAGCACTTAAGGACATGTTTTAGCTAAAATAAACATTGATTATTAATAAATAAATAAATAATAGTTAATTTAAGGATTAAATCACATTATGAAAAAGGAAATAACAATGTCCTAACCTAACATAATACGTACGGTGTTTTCGTGAATTTACGCTGAAGAATTACAGTAAATACACCCAAGTCCTAAAATATCGCTTATATACATAATAAAATCAATTGCTATACATATACTTTCATTGAAATTTATTTCTAAAATATATTTTTATAGCAAGCAAAATCACCAAAAATACAAAGATTTGAATGTAAACAAAACACCTATCACACATGAATTAGTTCCGATGTCAACCGCAGAGGCGCTGCAATCTTAATTTCAGACGCGTATATGCCGATATTATTTTTGTTTATGCCGCAGAGGAATCTAATATTCGTTTTCCTAACAGAAGAACACCTAATCATCAGACATTTTCAACTGTATATCGCTATGCAAGGAAGCACGGCAGTTTTCCATCATCAAAAGTGGAACGAAATATTGTTCAAAACGTTGAGGATCAAGAAAAAATCATTAATATTGTTTAAGAACATCCTGAAGTACCCGACGAATAAGTGCCCAATTAGGAGTTCCTCATGTGCGGGTTTGGAGGGCTCTAAATAAAGAAAGACTACATCCGTATCATATTCAGCAACTGTAAAGGCTTCAACAGGGTGACAATGTAAATAGGTTAGAATTTTGCCAGTGGATTATTGATCACAGACCGACTACATATCGAACTTTAATCACATACGAGGCCCAATTTACACGAGATGGCATATTTAATTCAAGAAATTCGCATAACTGGGCCGGAAACAATCCTCATGATATAAGAAAAGCCCATTCTCAACATAAGTTCTCGGTAAATGTGAGGTGTGGTATGCTTAATAACAACCTAATTGGCCCTCATATTCTTCCGGCAAGATTATCTACAGAGGTTTATTTAGATTTCTTACAAAATATTTTACCTGGTTTAATGCAAGGTATTAATGTAAGAGGACAATACTTCCAGCATGACGGAGCTCTTCCTCATTTTAGTATTGAGGTTAGAAGGCATTTGGATAATGGGTATCCAAACAGATGGCTTGGATGTGGAGAACTTCATCCTTGGCCGGCGAAATCACCAGATTTCAACCCCGTCGATTATTTTCTACGGGAGTATCTCAAAATTGTAGTCTACACTGCCACAATAAAGACTAGAGATCAGTTACTTCAGCAAATTTTCCTCTGCATTGACCAAATTTGAAACAATCCTACGCAAATTAGAAAATCTCTTGGTAATTTAAATAAACGTCAACATAAATGTAAGGGAGCTGAAGGTTCTCATTTTGAATATATTTTATAAATAATTAAAATGACCATTTTTAATTATTTGGACAATTAATGTAAGCAAATAAACATGTTTTTCTTCAAATTCCTCTGCCAAATTCCATCGCTTCTAAAAAAAATCAACAAAGGTGCGACAAAAAATCTAATTACATGTTTATGTTTAGTGATGTATGGACTTTTATAATTAGCACCTGAATGTTAAAAAAATATTACAGGGTAATCCTTTTTACAGGAATCGGAAAAAACAAATTAAAAAAACTCCTGCACTGGAATTTCAAAAAAATTGAAATCAATCTTTCAACAGTAATAAGTGTATAAAGTGTGTACAATTTAAATAAAATCCGATCAATAGTAAGGACGTTCTGGTCAAAATAAATTTAGACCAAAATCATTTTATCACTGTATCTCAGAAATTAAGAGCGACAGGAACATTTCAATGGCCGTTCCTGAATACCTAAGTGGTCCTCTACCGCCTCTGGAAGTATGTACAGTTCCTCATAAAACACCCTGTATAGAGTAGGTATAACTACAGTGCAGTGAGAGGAATAATTAATTCACCGAATCAAACAATTAAGGGTCCAGCCGGATAACCATGTAAGAAAAGTGCCGAGGATTAATATTTTTTTTGAAAATGGATTATAAAAAATTATATTATTGAAAAATAAAATAAATAATCATTAACAATTTTTGAAATTTAAATTTTGTTCGGCATCTGCCACGAAAATCAAAACATATGAAACAAATTGAGGATATTAATAATAAAAAGGTGCATCTGTAAAAAAATCATGAGAGCATCTTTTCAAAAATAGGGAAAAAGATTACGTTTACCTTTTTTTATTTTTTTTTTTAATTCGAATTTGGCACTAAATACGACGCAAATCTTAATCTTTTTTTCATTTTCAAGTTAGTTTGAAAAGTCTCTGTGTTAGATAATTCTTTATCTATTACATAAACTGCAACAAATTCATCTCCTTGGATTTCTGTTACAAATATTTTTTTGCATCCAAGGGAATAACTTTGATGACCATTTCATATAGTTTCCTTTAGGGGATTTTTCACATGCTCAACCAGCTAGACCGTTTGTCTTAACAAAAACAATCTAGGAGACTTATAATATTTTCTATTTATTTAGTGTCAGGTATAAAACACGAATAAAAACTAGTTCATGAAATAAGTTTTATTTAATTCAGTTAGGTTAGGTTTGTTTTGATTTAGTTTAGTTTAGGAAATAAGAGCTTATTTATGATTCACATTTTGTCTCATGAAATGAAGCCGAAAAAGTTGAAATAATTTCTCTTATTGTAAAAAATAAGTTGCCGCAAAACAAGAATAACTAGCGCTACGGTGTATCAAAATAGACCAAATAAATTTTCCTTCGGTTTCCCACCCAGAAACCAATTTTTCTGTGTTCGTTACAGACTCCTTCATAATGCTTGTAAAAATCAGCTTCCAGTAGCTCAACTTTTTTTTTATTTAATTGTTTCAAGCGCGACGCATGAATGCGTTGAAACTCGCGTGCCGTACATTCCATTTTCTTATGGTTTTTGACAAATGGAACAATTACAGTTAGTATAACACTTGAATAAAAATGTTTCGAAAAATACTTTTATACAGTAAATATGTTAAATATTTTACAAATACATCTTGTATTTATAATAACATTAAGTATTTACCTAAATATTTGCAACTTCTTGTCTAAATTTTTAAAGTAAAAGAGCGAAAAAATTCAGTGCTTTTTTTATTGTTAGAATGTAATACCGAACTCTAATAATTTCATTTTTTATGTTTTTTTTATAGACAATATGACACATGGCAATGAAAAAATTATCCT
Source organism: Stenurella melanura (assembly GCA_963583905.1). NCBI lineage: Eukaryota > Metazoa > Arthropoda > Insecta > Coleoptera > Cerambycidae > Stenurella > Stenurella melanura. The sequence continues at coordinate 19,478,898 of OY757309.1, forward strand.
CGCTCGGAAGGATATTTTTGATTTAGCAAGGTATCACCTTCATCGACCCAAAAAGTCGAACCAAAAACAAGGAAGAGGTTTTTTTGAGGTTCATGGTAGCGTCAGATCCTTTTATTTCGAACCTACGTAAATTACCCGTGAAAAAAATGAAATCCTTGTAATCCGAAGTGGTAAAATTGTTAACTGAACCAAAATTTGAACATTCGAATTCAACAATGCAAAGTAGCAATGATGAAAATGATTGTTCGTTCGACGACAATTAAGAGTTGCAATAAAATTGTATGAAATAATATTCCTTGTTATGTGTTCACCTTACTATTCCTTTCCACTGCGCCATCTTTTAGAACAAATCAATTATATCTATGTTTTTAACATAAATGTATTATCAAATTAGAAATCAGCGACCTCGAAAACCCTTATACGCTGACTTTCAGCTGAAGAAACTAATTTTTTAATACATAAGTCGGCCACATTGGAGCCGCCTTTTTGTTTTGTTTCTTAATTATATCAAAATCGAAATCAACGATCTCGAAAATCCATATGTATTAATTGTCAGCAGTATTGAAATAGATTTAAGGGTTTTGGTCACGTTTTCGGGTATTTTGTCCAGTGTAGGCCGTTCCAAAAATATGGAAGAATAGAATATTAGTCAAAGATACGCGGGCACCTGTATCTAAAAAAATTTGTCATTCAAGGTTAAGTTGGGGTGGTTCTTTGAAGTTCTCAAAGTGTGCTTTACCTTACGCTACTCTAAGTCCCTTTAAATATTTCACAAAGTATAACTTACCAGTAAGTTCGCGGTGCCGATCCTCTACTTTTGTTGGTGCTTGAATCATAGGAACACTTCCCAGGATTCCATTAGTTAATCCCAAAAACAAGGAAAACGTGAACGCTGTAATTTCAGCCGAGAATATAGGATTTGCTCTAGGGGCTACGCACATAACCATTAATGGAATCATAATCAGCCTTGCAACGGAACAACGAACTAGACGTGCGCCTGTCCAGTAACGTGCTGAAGATGCCAACATTTTGCCAATTAGGTCGGCGCCATTGAAGAGAGCCATCATCAAAATTGGCATCCAAGATCCAAGATGACAACTAATAATTTCTGAAGCTATTCCAGGGTACAGACACAACGTTGCAAAATATACTAAACATATGGATATCATGTACGGGTATATGGCTTTTGTTACTTCCCACCGAGCTTGTATTCCTCCTGGAAAAGTAATAAAGAATTTTCATCAATTTTTAAATTCCTTTATATAAAAGCTATGTAAAAAACTAAATCACCTAACCCTCGCAATATTTTTTTTAGTGCATTTCAATATTATAATATTAAAATTAAAATATTTTTGGAAACGATAAGACTCACAGTATGGCGGTAGACTGATGTCAAAATATACACTGTCAGCTAGGTCTTCCCAGTAAAGCGAGCATTAAAATAATAATAATAACACAGGCCCACAAAAAAGTGATATGTTCTTTGGACTCGACATAGTAATCCCTATGTATTTCGAAGTGCTGAACACGAATCCGATGTCCGTTTAGCTCCATCACCCACCAATTTTTTGTACATCGCAAAAATAGCTTAAGAAATTCAGGTTTTCTGTTATTTTCGCGATTTACAAAAAATTGGTGGGTGATGGAGCTAAACCGACATCGGATTCGTGTTCAGCCCGTCGAAATACATAAGAATTACTATATCGGGTCCCGGGTTCAGATCACTTTTTGTGGTGTGTGACTGTGCACGTACACAGTCGAGGCATACTAATTATTATTCATCTGTTTTAATTTAGTCAGCCAAGGCATATTTGATACATTTATAGATTTTGACAGTAATTACAAAGGATACCGTGGATGAATATTGTGTTGTGATATATCGTTAGATTCGTACAGAAAAATTACATTAACTATAATATGAAAGTGATATAATTTCAAACGAAATTTTTTTGTAGTTTCGAAAAAATGTTTTTACATATTACAAATCAACAACAAAAATGCTATACGTATTTGAAAGAATAATAATTATTATGGATATTAGAACAATTTCAGATGGGTTTAAAGCACACTAGATAAAAAATTTAGACAGTTTGTACAAATTTCAAAATGGCGTAAACAGACATGAAATTAGTAGTCATATGCAAAAAGTGTCGCCTCGGTAACATATCACATATATCAAGTTTCATCTCGATCCGGGCGGCGAGAAAGTGATCCCGTTGACACCAAGAGTCGAGTATCACTTGAATGGGGCTCAGAACAGAAGATTTAGTACTTTTTAAGATTTAAATGATAAATAACAATTTTATAAATTTTGGATACGATTGCCACCCGCTGAATTTTCGAAAAAATAACAACGGTTGTGTTTAGCATTATTAGGAAAGCGAATTTCGCCGTCGAGCCAACTGGTTTTTTTTGCCCGTAAAGTAAATATGGGAATTTGAGATCACAGATTTAGCCACTTTTCGAATATTTTAGTTTTAGTATTGTTTACATCATTTATAACGAAAAATTTTTCTTTTTCGTTTAGCGTTCGTGCTAAATAATTTTAAACTGTTCCCGGTAAACGCCAACGCGAAGTCACCAAGTGCGCATACGCGAGTAGAAACATCACTGAGGCCTTTTTAATATCGATGCTACTTCATTTTCGCTTCCGACACTGGTGAGTTAAGATTGTTTAGTTATTCCTTTAATGGATCTTCACTTTTTTTCTTTAATCCTTCGATATTTTGAATATATGATTATTAAATGAATGAGGTCATATTATTGAGTTAACGTTGCTGTATAGTTATTTTTGGGAATTTTTAAAGGATATTCCGTATAATAATTAATTTTTATTGAGGCACGTATTGGTGCGATTTCGGTGTCCGCTGGACACATTAAATAATTTGCATAAGTGTTCACTTTTCTTTCCTACGTGTCTTTGGCGTTGCACCGAATATTCGGGGCTTTTATTCCTGTAATCTGGGTTCCTGTGTTATAATATATAATAACTTAGAATCTGCGTTTCTTAATCGTATGTAGATAATTTCATCTCATTAAAAGTCGAAACTTAAAGTCGTTTTGTCGCATTTAATTAACCTTGTGTTAGCACAGGAGGTTAAGAGATACATTTTTATTAGTTTATTCTTCGGGAGATAAGCACATAATTTATTTCTATATTTGCTACAATATTAGTTTTTTTCAGACAGCAATTCAGATATTTTCTGTCTACTTCAGTTGTATTAAATTTTATTACCTTTGTTAAAAATTTTTGTAATAACCAGTGTCAGCCTTTTTGTGAACTGCTAAAATTTCATGAGAGCAGTTTTTTCATTTATTAATTTCATTTATTATTATATTAATCAGTAGCTTATTCATATATTTTCAGAAGTAAAATTTTACCAATACTAAGGGGTTTTTTTGCAAATTGCTAATAGTTTGGTTTTGCAGTGACCTTCGTCACCATAGTTTTTTTGTAGTTTTTCTTGTATTCTTTTACCTCAAGTAAAATATCTTGCCAATACATTTTTTTATTAGACATGAATTAATATCTAACATTTTCTTTTTCTCACAATTTAATTTTTTTTCTATTGTCAACTGGTTCTTTATATTACCCCTTTTTCATGTAATACCTTGGACCAACCGAAGCACCGCAAGAGGAGAAGTTGGATAGGCGAGAACATATTACTCATTGGCTTAACATTTTTTCCAAACTCAACGTCTCCCTGGAAAATCCACGTAGACCAGGACACGACCACTATTTAGTCCTCATTCCTAGGTACCTGTGGCCATCTCCAAAGTTCAACCTCGTTGGAACTCTACGCTGTCCACAAAGTTGAGTAGACCTAAATCTCCGTAAAAAGTCTCCGTTGGTCAGAAAAAAAAATTGTAAACCAGTCGATCGTTTCTTAAATTGTAATTTGTTAATAAATTTTGAAATATACTTTGTTTAAATAATATTCCTGTTTTGTCTGTTAGTTAACTAATTAAATCAAATTTTTCAACATTAATATTTTCAATAATTTGTAAAGTGTTGTAAAATTGTTGCTCTTATGCTTATGCTAACATATTATGTTTTATATTTGATTTTGATTGTTTTCTCCCCCCGATAAAGTTTGCAAGAGTGTTATGTACTGAATACGCTTGCGTCCAAATTCTTTGTGGTTTATTAAAGTTTTGTTTGGTTAATTTGACAATCAAATAATTGTTCAAAAAAAAATATAGATGTAAGTCTTCACGCTACAGAGTGACCCTCGACCAACCCTGAGCTAAACTTGTTGCCACTGTTTCATAGCTTCCTCAGCAGCCAGCTGAAAAAGTTGTGGTTGCACATTTTTGGATGTTCAGAAAACTTTATGCCCAAGATTCAAACATTTAGCTCACCAGAAAATACGAGAAACAACCTCTGGAATGAAAATATATACAAATTGTCGATTTTTAATAAACATAATTTCCAGCTTTGTAGATTTGGAAAATATATAAAAGTGGTGTAAGAATTTGCTCTTTGAGTCTAAATATAAAATTTAATATACTTAAAAATGTTGCTATTATCACTATTATTTTTTATTACCGTGGTGAGAAAGAATTATTCAATAACAGTGATTGTAGTAACGTGGTACTCTTATAAATATTTGAAAGTATTTCAAGCTGCGTTTACACTAATACCCAAATATTTATTAAATAGGACGAACATGTTAACGGGAATATTTAATTTCATTAAAATTTTATAGGAAATGAAAAGAATAATAAACATCACTTACTCTTTAAAGATACCAGGCCTACGCCATTATTACTGACACTTTGTCTACCTCTAATTACCACATCTTCTACTTTATATGTCGGTACTGGAGCTGACGGTTCATATGCAGGATTCGCAAAACTTAGGGCATTCCCTGTAGGAGGTGGGCTACTCTGAATTTTCAAAACTCCATACTGGGAATCGTTTGTCTCTATCTAAAAATTTGTAAAACGAAATTGTTAGATATATGGTTTTATTAGGCTAGGATAGCATTAATATATTTTACAAAATGTGCAGTATTCGTGAGAATAATTATTGTTCATAGCTATGATTATATGTACTATAATAACGACGAAAAGCGTTAACATAACAGGTTTTTCATACGCACCAAGAGAATCTAAAAATATATTTATGATATCCGAATTATAATCTTTGTGTAACTGCAATAATAAACTAGAGACGCTTGTTTGCTTTTGCCATATCAATATACACTTTATGTGACAATTATTAAATTGAAATATCCACATGCATAAATAAATTGAAGTGAAAAGGATCTGATAGTTTAGATGGGAAATTACATTCGGTCAAATTGGATGAAATCAAATGCATATTGAAGCTCAGTCCGTCCCAAACAAATGTTCTCACAGACACAAAGTCGAAAAATGAACTGTGCATTTTCCGACCTTGTGCCCATGAGAACTTTTGATCAGGAGCTCGAGAGCAATAGCATATAGCGATTCCAGCGGATTTTACCGGGGCGTATATTCGTAAGTTAAAGACACAAATAGCGATTCGGTTTTCTAAACGTCTCTGATTAAGTTACCAACGTGGTTATCAGTAGGAGGTATCTGAGAAAGGCAAGGAGCATTTGCGCAGTTTCTGCAATTGAAAATAAATTGCGAAAACGGAGCAAATGCTCCTTGCCCGCCTCTATAAAAATAAATTATTATTTTGAAGCTATATAATATACAGTTTTATCGTGCCTTTTACTCGAATAAAATTTAGTGCAATACGTTGTATGTTGCAGATGTAAACTGTTAATACGTCAGTAACTCATTCAAAGTCGTCGGAAAACCGAATTACTATTCGTGTCTCTAACTTATGAACATGCCACAGGGACGGGGGCCACTTCCCATAAGAAATAAGCACCCCCATTTCACCCCGATATCTGGAAAACTGTCCATTTTCCGACCTTGTGCTCACGAGGACTTTTATTCGGGACGGATTGAGCTTTAATATTCATTTGGTTTTATCCAATGACCGAAAGTTATTTCCCATTTAAAAGTGCCAGGTCTTTTAAATTCTAAACGACTGAGGTATACAACTTTTTTGATATTTACTCAGCAATTATTTTTTTAAATGTCACTTTATGTACAGAGTGTACCAGAATTGAGTTCCCGGACGGAAACCTGCGATTTCTGGCTTCAAATTGAGCCCATATAACCAACTTACCTTAGTCCAAAAATACATTCCCGAGGAAGTACATCTTCTAAAAGTGGGTCACAGGAAAAAAAATTCCAATAAATGCCGTTATATAAGAGATAAAATTCTGAAATTTTGACAGGAGCTGTATCTCCATAAGTACTCTATGTGAATTTGATGACACCCAAATATCTTTTGGTTCTCAATTTTTTTCATAATAATTAGTATTTGACTGACTATATTGTTTTAATCGCCATGTAAAATTACGGGTTACTTGAATATTTTTGCAGAACATTGAAAGGGCTGCAAAAAAGGTACTTACTCTTAAAATGTTTTGTAATATTAATCAAAATACGAGAAATTATCGTTTTTTCCTCTATTTGTATTTAACATTTATTTACAATTGCACAACAAATTTTTGTAATAACAAAAAAGTAGCTTATTCAACAAAAATTACATTCATAACAAATGCTCCACATAATGTCCAACTGTTTTAGTACAAAAATTAATACTTTTAAAATGTTGTGTAATATCAACCAAAAATCAAGAATTATCGTTTTTTCCCTATAGTTCGTAGGTTCTTGTGAAACGAAAACATGTCGCGTTGTCATGGCAATACATAAATTAATTCATTAGTAACGTCAAAAAATAGCAAGTGTATGTTTAATTTAAATCTAACTTCAATATAGCGGAAATTATTGGAGGACAATTTTTCCCTTTTCTCATTTTAAGAGGATGTACTTCCTCAGGGGTGCACTTTTGAACTAGGGTAAGTTGGGTTACATGGGCCCATCATGATCTCAGAAATTACAGGTTCCCGTCCGGAAACTTAATTCTGGGACATCCTGTATGGCACAAATTAAATTCTTTATTTGCCACTTTTCTATCGCTTTGTTTGTATTACAAACGCCATTGTCAATGTTCGAAGTAGCAATTCTGTAATGATTGAATTGGATAAAAAAAATGTAACATTGTAAGGTTTTGTTGTCTACCATGTTCTAAGGGACATGGTTGATAGAGTCTGTAGCTGACACAAGTGTGTTAGGAATTGCACGCTAGCTCCTGTACTATTAAATAAGTAATCAGATAATGTTTGTGGCATAATTTCTGTATATGATTTTTATTAATAAAATATTCATATTTCATTGATATTATTTGAAAAAGTAACTTATTTTCCAAATTAGAATAACAATTATCCAATAAAAGGTTTACTCTTGTGGGTTTGCCTGCTTATTTATACTTATTTATAAATCTCCTCTTATGTATTTTATATACTGCTATCGCTTAGTAAATAAATATTATTATTATTATTATTATTAAGGTGATGGAAAGCTGGTGTTTCCGTTTAAAAAATTGCGAGTAGAAACTGGAATCCTTGAAATAAAAAACTGATCATTTGCTGCTATGAGTACATGAATATCAGCTCAACCAGGCGACGCACACACAGACAAAAAAACAACAGCCATTCCCTGTGACTTCACCATCTGCCGCAGCTGAGGCTTGAACTCTGAAGAGATAGCAGCGACTATCCATGTTGTTTCACTCAACCGAGATCTAGCTCACTGCTACTGTGACGGTAACGCATTAAAAATGTCACTAAACATCCATATACTAACCAGGATTCGAACATGACCATTAAGCTTAAAAAGTAAGCACTGAGCACACTAACTATTAAGTGATGTTTGGCTATCGATTGATCTAGAGCCACTTCATTAATGTTCCTCGGGAACACCATGAAATAAGTCGAGTGATGCCAAAACCTGAGGAATGTAATGGGATAGTGTTCAGTGATGATTATATCTATTTGTGGACCCACGATGGTTCCAGAAAAGTTCGCTATTAAGTGAAGATAGATCATATATTCAACTTTGTATAGAGTGGGAAGCAGTACTCCCCGAGAAATTATTGCATTCTGAATCAGCTCTTTTTCAATATTTCTAGAGAGAAACATGAATACACAGAGATTAATTTTACAATCCTGAAATCGTTTGCATTACAATATTTTCAGAGATTAGAAAATCACAGTATTCAGTGCTAGACTGCATACAGCTATTATAACAAGGAGATTCCTATTAAATGCTGATGCGTTCTTCCATGGCCCCAAAATCACCTAATCTTTCACCAATCACATCAATGATTAAAACTGAATGAAACTTTAAAATCATCAACACTTAGTCCTAGTCAGGAATAAGTGCGACTTTGGCTTGCCAACAAAGTTTTTATCAGTTTTTGTAATCGATTAGTAGCTTTTCATATTTTTATAAGACTTTATGTAGACTTTCAAGAACTTTTTTCTAAAGTACCAGGATATCGTGAGTATTTGTGTGTGTGTATTAATTATATCATTCAAGGAATCATTCTCCAATACTTGAGCCAGGCCTGATTTTACCATACCACATAAAGTTTAAACAAAACTGATGCATGCAATGGCTTGGTTTCTAGTTGCAACCATGCATGGGCGGCGGAAGACAGACAGCCATTTTTATGAGTCTAGAGGACGTGAAAATATGCGTTAACCTCTCTCATGTCGGATACATACTGAATACATTGGTGTTGTATTTGTAAAGAGTATAATAACTATCTATGAGAACTAAAAGAAAAGCTATGTGTAAAAGTATTAATGAAATCTTTGCATTCTTTCGATAACATGAATTCTGGTTATGCTAGCAAATTAAAATCCTAAAATGGTTTTGTATAATTTCTTAGTTGTTGAATGAGAATTTTCATATAAGAAATTATACAAATTCATTTTGCTAGCATAACCAGAATTCAGGTCATCGAAAGAATGCAAAGATTTCATTAATATTTTTACATATAGTTTGTCTTTTAGTTCTTATAGATAGTTATTTTTTTTGCTGTTTGCAAAGTCCTGTAAAGAATATGTTTTAATATATAAAATACAGTTTTGTCATGCTTTCTTCTCAATTACAATTAATAGTGAAATACGATGTATGTTGCAGATGTAAACTGTTAATACGTCGGTAACTTATTCAAAGTCGTTCGGAAAACCCAATTACTATTCGTGTCTATAACTTACGAACATGGGCAATTCCATTAAACCTGTCCCATCAATGATTAGAAATTAATGAAATTTTAAAATCATCAACACTTTAGTCCTAGTCAGTAATAAGTGCGACTTTGGTTTACCAACAAAGTTTTTATCAGCTTTTGTAATCAATTAGTAGCTTTTCATATTTTTATAAGATGAATATGTAGACTATCAAGAGCTTTTTAAAGTTTCTAAAGTAGCAGGATATCGTGAGTATTTGTATGTGTATTAATTATCATTCAAGGGGTCATCCTCCAATACTTGAGCCAAGCCCGATTTTACCATACCACATAAAGTTTAAACAAATTTTGATGTAATGGCTTGGGCTCTAGTTGCGACCATGGGCGACAGAAGACAAACAGTCATTTTTATGAGTCTAGAGGACGTGAAAATGTGCCTTAACCTCTCTCATGTCGGATACATACTGATTACATTATAATCTACATACAAACTGTTTGTCCTCTTGCTGTTTATATAAGAATGCTAAACCTATAACAGAATACTTTCCTCTAAATGTCGTATATGGAAAAATGTCTAAAAATTTCGAGTTGTATAATCTGGTCAAAATACTATTTCTGATTTTTGGTAAAAGTTCGTCAATGATATTAAAGAAAATATTTTTAGATAAAATTGAAGACTCGGATATTGAAAGTCGCATGTTAACGATAGTCCAGTATTTGACGGTTTTTCGCTCAGAATTCTTTCGGATAAAACCGATTGACGTGGAATTTGGACAGTAAGTAGGGAATGATTCAAGGAACAAAAGTTATATAGTGCCGATGTGCGCTTTTACCCTAGGGTGAATGCCACCCTTTCTCGAGGGTGGAATTCCAAGCAAAAAATGTTCTATGAAGTTTTTTTCGATTGATCAATCTTTTTGGAGCTTTTCGCGATTGAAAATGTTGATTTTTCATTTAAAAAATGCATGTTTTAGAGCGACTTTTTACGAATAACTCCAAAACCTTACGTTGCGTTATATAAAAAAAAAATCACCAGAAACAGAAATGAAGCTTGTAAAATACCAAATCGACTGTTCTTCTGTAGATGCAACACGAACCGAGTCATGCCTCGTTGAAGATGACTGTTCGCCGACAGCTGAATTCGAACCTGTCAATGTTAAATAACGGAAAACCGGCGAATTTTTGGAGGAGAACTTGTCAGACCTTCTTTAAAATATTTGAAAAGACCATTAAAACGAGCTTTAGTAATTGTGGTTAGCATAATTGGCACGACACGGTAGCTCAGTCGGCTAAGCGCTTTAGTGGCGAGTGCGCTTGACTGCCTAACGTGTACTGGGTTCGATCCCCAGCACCGACATTAGCAGTTGGTGGGTAATGGATGTTGTCTTCATTTTTTCAAAAGTGTAACCCCCTGCCGGGGAACTTATTAGAGGCTTTGGATTTGGGGGTTGTCTATTATTTTTATATTATGTTGTTATAAAAACTTACGGAGTTATGATGAAAATAAAATCGTTGTCTCGTTTTTTCGGAGGAGAAATCAGCAATGAAACCGATGGCATAACTTCTTCAATATTTAAGATATCTGATCGCTCTAAAACCCATTTTGCAGAGAATTTCAAACGCTACAAGGTATGTAAACTTAAACTTCCTTGAACTCTTCATTTTTGAGATTTTTGGGTTTAAAAGACTATCCCAGAGCAACAAAAATAAAAAAGAATTGTTTGCAAGGAAAGACCTAAAGTTTCGTACTCTTGCATTTCTTACTTACCTTCTTTAGTTTTTGAGTTATTGTGAAAAAACGAAAATCTCAAAAATTTCAAAAATCATTTCAAAATTAGATCAAACTTGTCTTCAAATCTAGGCTTTCCAAAACGTTCAAACTTCTAGAACATATTGTTAGTCCGGTCAAGTTTAAAAAGACCGATGTATGAATCAATATTGCACATATGTTTTCACTATCTCTTGCACACAAACTTAAAGCCATAGCCTAAAGACCTTGTCAATGTATGTCTACCAAGGTTCTTTCCCACTTCTTTTGAGACGGAAATATGAAATGTACACTGAGGAGTGAGAAACATAGTCATAAGCTCAGTGATTCTCAAACTGCGTGATTTAACGACGAATGTTATTTATTTCCGTGAACCACTCTAAATATGAAAAACGTCTTTATATGAAATATTTAAGTTCTCTTTAGTGGTAAATAGTGAATATTCATCCGTCAAACGAGCAATGTCAAACCACTAAGTCTTACAATTTTGTAGTACGTAGATATTACACGTTTTAGAGCAGAATAAACACGATCGCGTAGCTTAATTGATAAGATGCTCGAACAGCAATAAATATAAATGGGGTTGTTGCGAGATCGATCCCCAAACACTTCTACTTTTTTTTATTTGATTAATTATTAAAAGTTAATAATTTTTCTTCTAAAATTTTTATTTCATTAAACTGCGCGCCGCGAGTTTTGTTAAAACTTTATTTTCCCCAAAAAACGTGTCTTTTATAACTACTAGCGCGTGTTTATCTCTAATAAAATCTACTTTCTTACGTTATACAGGGTATAATCAGTTTCATGTCTTTAAAAAAAAACTGGTAATGGGGACCGACTAGACAAACAAAAAACCTTTATGACTTTTCCTTCTAGGGGCACTTTGAAAAAAAACTGATTTAGGTCAACATTTTTAATATTATGGTAGACAACAATTGAGAACCACTGCTTTTCTTGGTCAATGAACTTGTAGTTCCCAATTACACAACTTTTAAATTGTCATAAAAAAGTGCTCGCCGGCACACGCGGTGGTCTGCGGTGTCAAAGCAAAGGCCTTGGATCATCGACCGTCTTTGATGGACTGCCTCAACTGAACTGAGGCAATTATAATAAGATAAATAATTCGTTCTCTCTTCGTGCACAATTGCAAGCAAATAATGGCTATAGAGGTTTAAGCAGAGCATTTCTTTACATGTGTGTTTTTTAATTTGGAACAAAATATTGGATTGTTTATAATTCAGAAAATTTAAATGTGGTTTATTAACATTTGTAACATAAACGAGTGTCCTGGGTTAAAAGCTTATTACCTACCTAAATGATTCAAAATCTGCATCAATACACAGTTCGGTACGTCGAGTTAAGGACATACGCACTTCGTTCAACACTAAACACTAAACTATCAACTAACGTTGTCAATAAAGAAAAATAAAATAAAAACTTGGTACAAAAGCCAAAAAGGAATACAAAAAGAACGAACAACTAAGTTGTGTCTGTACGTAATGAAGAATTTGACAACTTGAACGGTAAGTGAATAAAATAAATCTTAACTATAAATACACAATAACGCGAAATTCAAGGGAGAGTTAGAGTATAGTTTTCTTCAGATAAGATCTATTAAACACTCAGAAAATGTCTTTCATCTTTACCGCATCGCTAAAGACCGCCGACATTTTAGAGCTATCTACACAAATATTGAGTATCATAGGCAAAGACACGCGCAACGATCTAAACCTACCTCAATATTCCTGCAGTTCTCAAAAAATTTTATTGAATATTTGCGAAATTTTTGTTTATTTTTTTTTCTCCAAAACTATGAGCTTTAGACCCCATGTTATATAAGGTTCTTTTGTTTGTCTTGTCGTTCCCTACCACCAGTTTTTTTAATGACATGAAACTAATTACACCCTGTATATTAATACACGAATGGTGAAACGTGCGTCGAGTAGATAAATTGTTCAAGTGTAGTGTTTCAGTGTTTATGAAAACGTGTCAATGCGTTGTTCTTTCAGAATTGTTTTAATTTATTTGTTTTAAAATTATTGTTGGTTTTTTTAATATTTATTTTGTCAACCAGAATTTTTAATTATCACCGCTAAAAGAAAAATAATTTATTTTCGTTATCCTCATAGAGATTTCAGATTTTTTTTGTTATATGAAATATTTTATTTTTACTGACATCGTTTCCCCTACTAATACTACGATCTTATCCTTTCCTGGCAAGAAATTCCCCTGTCTCTTGCTGGACTGTAGCAATATTAGTCTTTGATTTCTTTTTCTGATCACTCATTGTTATTGACTGAATTGGGCAATTAATTTTTTGTTATCAGTTTCATTTGTGCCCGAACCTATATACCTACAGTGCCCGTCATAAAGTTGGCTACAGATGGGAAACATTTGTATTATTGAGATTTCTAAAAAATACTATATTGGAGGTTCGTTTCTTTTTTTACATGCAAATACCTTTATTCAACTAAAATACATAAAGTTTTTGTCGAAACTAATCAAATATTTGTGAAATAGACACAAGAGTTTATGATAATTAAAGGTAGGGGTAAAATTTGCACTTTTTTATTTTCCTCATATCTGCTTCAAAATTGATATATGGGGTTCTTATTGTGTTCTATATGCACTTTTTCATAAAATTTTTCGATATCTTAACAATTTGACCCACTTTTCGGTACCGCGGTCAACTATTATTTACAATCCTGCCAAACCGGTGATCACATGTAATTTTTTGTTATTGGACATGCAGAGTTTTTTAGTAATGTCAAAAACACAATTTTTTCCCATATGTTGCCAACTTTATGGACACTGTATAATCAGAATTCCACTAAAATTATGGTGTTACTAAATTAATAATCTTAACATTTTATGATAATATCTTTCCTATTTTTTAAAAAATTATTTAGCGACATCATTACTGAGAACTATTTGAGAACTACTGGCATTTCTTATGCATCGAATAAAATCTTAGTTCAGACGTTTTAGCGGCCATGACACAAGTCAGTTTAAATTGTACCCGGATTACTTTTGATTTCAATTCTTACCGTTAAGCTATTGGTTTCATTGCTGATTTATCCTCCGGAAAACGAGACAACCATTTTATTTTCATCATAACTCCGTAAGTTTTTATACTAATACCTATTACTAAAGCTTATCTCAAAGGTCTTTTCAAGTACTTTAAAAAAGATCTGACAAGTTTTCCTCCAAGAATTCGTCGATTTTCGTTTATTTAATGTTGAAAGGTCGAATTCAGTTTTCGGCGAACAAATAGTCACCTTTAACGAGCCATAACTCGGTCGTATTGCATCTACAGAAAACCAATCGATTTATTATTTTATAAGCTTCATTCTTGCTCCTGATGATTTTTTTGACACAACGCGATTTCGAGTTCGCTCCAAAATATGCATTTTTTAGATGAAAAGTCAACATTTTCAATCACGAATAACTCGAAAAATATTGATTTATCGAAATAAACTCCATAGAACATTTTTTGCTTAGAATTCATCGATTTCTGCGGTTATTTTGAGTGTGCTAATTTCCACCCCCAGGGTAAAGGCGCACATCGGCACTATATAACTTTTGTTCCTTGAGCCATGCGCTACTTACTTTCCAAATTTCACGTCAATCGATTTTCCATCAAAGATGGATCCAGTTCACGTAAATGTATTCAACAATTTTCGTTCCTCAGCTCCTAAACGAACTATGAAGCAATGGAATATTTTTAAAATTAAGTATTGGGTATTTTTATTTTAAATCCTTACCAATCCTGCATCTTCAGTGGGTTCTAAGGTAATTCTAGTTTTAGCTCTATCACATAAAGCTATGTAAAACTGTATAAAATCAGTTCTTCTTATAAGGTGATACATGGCGAAACAAGTTGCTACTGATGAAACTGATACAGTAAAAAAATATATCGTACTTCCCCTCAACTCTTTAACCAAGAACCTTGTAAGTACTCTAACCATGGAAGTAAAAACTCCTGATGTGCCTATAAAAAAATTCATTAATATTAGGAATATTTTTGGCACCCATTAAAAGATAATCACTTATGTTACGTAACGTTACAATATGAACACAATCAATCAAACAATATAATCATATAATGAACGTAAGAATAGAATTTTATAAAAACATTTACGTATCATAATTTTTTTTAATGTGACTAGTTTCAAAAAAATCTGATTGCTTAACAATCAATATATTTACCGAGTGTGAATGCATTGAAACGTGTTTTCATACTAAAATAGCTGGAAAATACGCAACTTATTGTATTTCATAAACACATGGATACCCGACATTATGTATTATTGCATTTATTATCTGGTGGTCGTAAAGGATAGTAAGATTTTCAGGTTCAGATTCACTTGTTTGGCTTATTCTAAGACAAAAAGTTGATGTAAACATATGCTCTAAATGGTCTACTTTTCAAGATACAGAGTTTTGTATTAAAAAAAGTTTTTTTCCAGGAATCTCGAAAACGCCTCAAGGTACTGTTCTGAAATTTAATATTATTTTTACAATGTTTCAGAAGACATCTCTTAGTTAGCTTTACATTTTTTTGCATCGCCAGTGGCGTAGGTATGTATTAGTCTTTAAAGAAAACATCAAATGCCTCTAATTCCTTAAAAGTACATTCTGTACACAAATATACAAAGAAATAAGAAATGCCTCTTTCTTTCTTGTTGTACCATAAGCTGCCATTATTAAAAGTGCTGAAGAAACAAAACTTCTCTATGTGTCGTACTTCTGACACATTTTACTTTAATTGCCCTTCACTATTTATAAACTGTTGATCTTAATAGTCTGATAGATAAAACAGAATCACAAACTTATCGTCCCCGGTCTCCAGAATTGCATCACCAGGATTATTTTTTGTGGAGGCACCTCAAGCTATTGATTTATAGAATCCCAATTGAAAATATTGTAAACTTAAGGAACCTGATAGTTACAGCATGTTACAATCCAAAGATTTTGAAGCGTGTGTAACTGTTTATTACGTTTATTTAAAATAACGTCCTGGCTAGCCATGTGTTATTCCATCACTTTACTAGGACATACACATACATAGACAACACAACAGCTATTCGCTGCGTCAGTGCCATCCGCTAATGGTAAAATTAGAGTAACTAGCAGTATTGCCTCACTCAAACTGGGTTTAGGCTACTGACGCCGTCTCCATAACAATAAAATCGTCACGAAACGTCCACACTCTAGCCAGGACTTGGGCCAAAGACCCCTTGGTCTCTAGCTTAATGCGTAGTCACTGAGTCACTGAGTTATTTCCAATTTGTGATAATTTTTTGGAACATTATACAAGGAAACTTTAATTTCGAGGATTTTGTTTCTTTCGCACTTTTACTTAAAACAGCTTGTACAACAAAAAGACAAGAGGCGATTTTTGAGTAGATTCTAGTGATTCTCTTCTTCTTTTGGCTCATACCCCTTGGTGGGTTTTGGCTTGCTCAACTTTGTTCCTCCATCTGTCTCTATCTACCGCTATTCTCCTCCAGTTTCTTGCTCTTAAATTTTTTAGATCATCTTCAACATCGTCTATCAATATCATCTTGGGCCGTCCTTTTGGTCTTGTAATTTGAGGCTTCCAATTAAGGATTCTCTTCACTATTCTTTCATCCTCCATTCTGTGCACATGCCCTAGCCGCCTTATTCTTTGACTTTTTACATATCTTACTATGTCCTCTCCTTTTATAAGTGCATCAATTTCGTGATTAATTCTTATTCTCCATATACCGTTTTCTTGTACGGGGCCGTACATTCTTCTAAGGACCTTTCTTTCAAATACTCTTAATTGATTTTCATCATTGTTTGTTAATGTTCATGTTTCACATCTTAGGTTACCACAGGTCTTATAAGGGTTTTATATATTGTGATCTTGGATTTTCTGTTTAGTGTGTTGCTTCTTATTAATTTTAAGTAGGCGTAATAGCATGTATTTCCTTTCAGATTTCTTGTACTTATTTCATCTTGAATGTTACCATTATTGGTAATTTTGGCCCCTAACAAAATAAACGTCTTGACGCTTTCATTTGGCTGCCGTTTATATTAATATTTGGTGGTTGTATTGGCGGTTTCCTGCAGCAATACACATATTTGATTTTGGCAGAGTTCACTTGTAGGCCTCCTTTATTTACCTGTGGTTCAAGATCTATGGCGGTTCGATTCAGGGAGGCAAAGTCGCGTGCAATTATTGTAACATCGTCTGCGTACCCAAGTATTTGTGTGGCTTTGTTTACAATGCTTCCAGTTCTATTTATGTTTCTGATAGCTGCTTCTAGCACTAACTGAATTTACGTATCGTAGGGGATCATGTAGATACTAGTTTAACCTGCCTAGCCGTAGGGGACTATGTTGGATACTAGTGTTAAAATGAGAATGGCAAATAAAAATTTTTACTTGTTACCATAACCAGAAATCAGGTTATCGAAAGAATGCAAAGATTTCATTAATATTTTTACATATAGTTTTTCCTTTAGTTCTCATAGATAGTTTTTCTTTCCGCTATTTGCAAAATCCTATAAAGAATATGTTTCATTACTATAAGCAAACAAATAATAAATAATTCACTTTTATACAAACAGTCTTATCACCTTTCTTGTGTATTGGGAGGATGATTCCTAGTTTCCAGTATTTTAGCATCTCTTCTTGCTCCCATATATGTAGTATCAGTTTGTGCATCTGTCTCCGTAGTTCCTCTCTTCCATTTTTTATTAGATCTGCTATAATTCCATTTATACCTGGGGCTTTTCTGTTTTTCAGGTCTTTTATTACTTTCGTTATTTCTTCGCACGATGATGGTTCTACTTCCGGTTCTGCATTATAATATGTCATTTCATTTTCCTCTTCCTGTCGTTGATGTTTTCCTTCTAGTACCTCTTCAAAATATTCTTTCCATCTTCTGAGTATATCCGGTTTTTCCGTTAGGTCTTTTCCGTTTTTGTCTTTACATATGTTTAGTCGCGGTGTGAATTCTTTTGTATATTCTTTAACATTATTGTAATACTTTCTGCTTTCAGATCTTTTGTTACTTTCTATTATTTCTTCCACTATTTTATTCATTTCTTCGCGTTTTTTTTTTCTCCGGCAGATTCGGTTTGCTAGTCTTCTTTTATTGTTATATTCTACCTGGTTAGCTCTTGTGCCTCTTTGTAGTGCTTTTTTCAATGCATCATTTTTCACTTTGTACTGATTACTGCAGAAAAAAATTGGAATTTGAGGAAATCTGGCGTGTTCGATGTTTTCTTAAACAAAAGTTAATCTTCAATATCCAATACCGTACGTCACTGTCATACTCGATAGATTGAGAATGCTCTTAATTTATTTCTTAAAGCGTTTTCCAAATTTTGGGGGAATACATGTTTTTTATAAATTGGACACCTTACCCTGTATATAAAAAATAGGCCATTTGGAACATATATTTATTTAAAATGAATAATGAGCCAAGAAACTGTCGCTTTTAAAATCTCTTGCAATCCTTTGGAAACACCCAATGTAATTAAATATGTCAGATTTATCAATCCCATCTGATCTCAGGAGTCCCTTGGCTTTCCTGACACTTCATATTTCAAACAAAATTCCTCGAAAAATGCTGTTAATACGTCAGGCCAATAGACGGAGAAATTAGCAGACAAGAATGATTTATGCAACAAATTGTCGTCCTAGACAAAGCTGAAGTGGACAATACGTAAAGTGCCTAAAACACGGTTTTCGCAACTTGTTCCATTTTTTTTTCTACAACCGTTCTAAAACAGATAGCCCGACAGATTTTTCGCGTTAATATCTGGAAAGCTAGGTTTTTTTCCAAAAAGAGTTTAGATAGTACCTACTTATCTATAATGAAGGTGCAATTCTACCAAACTCTTAGTAGTGCATAAAAGAGTAAAAAATGAAACATTTAAAATTTCGTTTTTCGAATTGTCACGAATTCTCAAAAAAAGAATGGTTCGCCTTCGCTCCTGCCGGTCCCAATTTTCGATTCTCACCTCGCGATTCTTGTTGTACGGTCACTGCCGGCCTTCTCTTCACGATCGAGACATAGAACGGGTCTCCGATCGCCGTATTTGTTCAGTTCTTACGTTTGAAAAGTTGACTTGCGGTCGTGCTAATTGGCGACTATTTTTAAGCGACTTTCCGAGTTCGAATCCCGCCCGGCGATTTTTTTTTTTTTCGTTTTCAATTTCTTCGCACATGTTTTTGATTCTATAATTGCGATTTGCTCCGTTCTATTGCATTTCTCGGAGAAGTTTTACATTTTCCGCCACGGAATATTAATCTGCACTATTTAGATTAAAAATCACACACCTCCTCTATAGGGTGGCTAAATTTTTGGTAGACGTTGCAAAAACGGCAATACGTAGTCAAATTACGACAATTATATTCCTTATTAGTATTAATGAACAGACAGTATTTTTATAGATTTGTTAATAAGCTTTTATTTACTCCATTATATTACATATTTCGGTAAGAAAATTTCTGATTTTTAATCGAAATGGTGCAGATTAATATTTCAAAATAATTGAAAATTTTTCAGAGAAATGCAATAGAACGGAGCGAATAGCAATTATAGAATCAAAAATATCTGCGAAAAAAATGAAAACAAAAAAAAAAGTATCCCCGGGCGGGACTCGAACTCGGAAAACCACTTAAAAATAGTCGCCAATTAGCACGACCGCGTAGATTTTTCAAACGTAAGAACTGAATAAATACGGCGATCGGAGACCTGTTCTATGTCTCGATGGCGAGGAGAAGGTCGGTAATGACCGTACAATGTGAATCGCGAGGTGAAAATCGAAAATTGAGGCCGGCAGGAGCGAAGGCGAATCTTCATTTTTTGACAATTCGTAACACTTCGAAAAAATAAATTTTCGTCTTACTATTTTTTTAATTAATTTTTTACTCATGTATGCACCACTAAGAGTTTCGTAGAATTGCACCTTTATTATAGATACTATCTAAACTCTCTTTAGAAAAAAATCTAGCTTTATAGAAATGATTTCACGAAAACTGTCACTGCCTCCCGGGCTACGATATTTATCATATATTTTCAAAGCATTTGTCAAAATGACATTATTTCAAATTATTCAGGAAGTTTAAAAGCAGGCAGGTGACAAATGACTAAATTGATAGCTGAGGTATGAAGTTCGCCAAGAAAAGAATTCTATTTTACTATACCCCAAATGTTCAACTCGTAATTTAAGTAACAGTGTTGCAAATATTTATAAGTAAAAAAGATGTATCATATTTCTGTCTACTTTTACATTTACGTATGGAAACTTAAACGAATGTCATTTTTAAATGCTAAAAGTTATAGTCATATCGAAACTAAGTTGACATTGCGGTTGTAGAAAAACTTTTTTTTGGTCACACTGTCACACTTATATTTTCTTTAAAATATCATGTTAGTAGAATCACGTCTGTTATAATAGACCAAGATTCCAGAACCTCCAGACCTACGTCATTTTAGCAAAGCTAATATTTTGACAATAAATAGTGTGATATGTAATTAAGAACATATGTATATTTTCTGGCTTGAAAGTGGGGCCCTTTTACAAATAACAGGTAAAAAATGTACAAAAAAACCTTACTAACCTACGTTAAAGTATGATAGCTGGCTTTCATATATGTTTGACGTTAAAAACCAGCATTCATTATTGCCAGACACTTTCCGTGGGAGCTAACTTCCGCCAGACGCTTTAAAGCTCGAAAAAACCCAACCTAACCTAACATAATAAATGTTTTGCTTTGTTTCGTTTTTTACATAGTTGGTAGGATTCCATAGTCATATTAGGTTAGGTTGGGTTCTTTTCGAGCTTTAAAGCATTTGGCGGAAGTTATGGTTCACGGAAAGTGTCTGGTAATAATGAATGTTACATTTTAACAGTATTCTGTCAAACATATATGAAATCCAGCGCTCATACTTTAACGTAGGTTAGTAAGGTTTTTTTGTACCTTTTGTACCTGGTATTTGTAAAAGGGCTCCTCCGCTTTCAAGCTAGCCAATATACATACGTTCGTAACTACATATCACACTGAAACATTTTCTTTATAGGATTTTGCAAACAGTGGAAAGAAAAGCTATCTATGAGAACTAAAGGAAAAACTATATATATAAAAATATTAATGAAATCTTTGCATTCTTTCGATAACCTGACTTCTGGTTATGCTAACAAGTAAAATTCTGATTTGCCATTCTCATTTTAACACTAGCATCCAACCTAGTCCCCTACGGCTAAGCTATTCATGGAAAATGTCTTAGTTTTGCATGGAACATCGTTATGAGTGGCTTTACGCTTTTCTGATGAGTCCCCAATAAGGACGAAAAACGTTTCAAAGGCAAAGCATTTCCAAGAAACTGAATGAGATTTTATGAAAATGTAATTCATTTGAATGAAAAAAATTTTAAAGACAAGGTATGTAAATAAATTAATTTCAGGCCTTTGTTCTCATTTTTAACTGAATTTACATATCGTAGGGGATCATGTAGATACTAGTTTAGCCTGCTTAGCCGTAGTCGGTTGGATGCTAGTGTTAAAATGAGAATGGCAAATCAGAATTTTACTTGTTAGCATAACCAGAAGTCAGGTTATCGAAAGAATGCAAAGATTTCATTAATATTTTTATATATATAGTTTTTCCTTTAGTTCTCATAGATAGCTTTTCTTTCCACTGTTTGCAAAATCCTATAAAGAAAATGTTTCATTACTATAAGCAAACAAATAATAAATAATTCACTTTTATACATATCACACTAAATATTGCCTGGGATCTTATTATATAAGATATATAGTGCATTTTCATTTTGAAAAAGATCATTGTTCTTATCGGTACCTAATAATTTAAATACTTACTCTCACCCACCATAACTGCTTGAGTATATTTTGGGGGAAGCATGCTCGTATAACCATAGAAACTTGATTGTTGTACTAAAAAAACCAAACAAAAACATTAGTACAGCTCGACTACCCTTTGTTTAGTTATAATGGTTGAAAATGAACCTTCTTAAGTCTAAGTAATCTAGGTTTGTTTGAGTAAAAGAGATTGGGCTCTATAGTTTATAGCAGGTACTTAGAATCTGAACTACTCTGCTATACTAGGGGATAATTCACAATGAAAAATAATCTCCCTTTATGTGGGTAATAGACCAGTCCGTTTATACATCCGACCTTGCAATAGGTTACAATTTTTTAATATGTTGCTAAAATCTTTGCCAATAGCAAGAAGCCAAGTTTGCACCTTCGAAAGACCAGTGTGAGCTGCACAAAACCCAAAAAATAGCGAAATTATCACACTTTTTCCACCGACGCAACTACAGGGGAAGTGCTAAGGGTTCTAAAGCCCCCCCCCTAAGCAATGCATATAGGGTCTAAAATAATAGACAGCTATCACACAAACTATAATGCCCTACCTAAATAACTTACTAGGTACTCAAATTATGTGGGCCAAATAACACATCCAATAGAAGCACTCGACCGCGCCGCGTCACACTCACCCCACTAATGGCACCAATCACCGGCCACAGCCGCCCACTATGCTATTGAAGTAGGTAGATTACGAAAGTACCGATACATTGTTTTCAAATAAATAAGTAATCTTTTTTATTTATCTAGAAGCATAGATTAATACTATTTCAGCCCTTAGAACGAAATCCTCGTTGCGCCGCTGCTTGTTTCGGTTTTTGGTCAATATCTCCTAAACTACGTATCCTACAGAAAAGGCTATTATCTATTTTTAAAGTAGGTTAAATTTGCCACAATTAAAGCCCAAACCGAGATCCCTAAGTCCAGAACTTTTCAAGATATAGTTCTTCAAAAATTGGCAATTGTCTCCAAAAAGTGAACATCCGAATACTTGTTTCTGCTACAAAACTGAAGACATAATGTATTATATGCATTACTTGTTGTAGAAACAAGTGTTCTGACGTTTACTTTTTGGAGACAATTGCCAATTTTTAAAGAACTGTATCTCGAAAAGTTCTGGACAGAATGCATTATATGCATTATTTGTCGTAGAAACAAGTGTTAGGACGTTTACTTTTTTGAGACAATTGCCAATTTTTGAAGAACTATATCTCAAAAAGTTCTGGACATAATGCATTATATGCATTACTTGTTGTAGAAACAAGTGTTCTGACGTTTACTTTTTGGAGACAATTGCCAATTTTTAAAGAACTGTATCTCGAAAAGTTCTGGACAGAATGCATTATATGCATTATTTGTCGTAGAAACAAGTGTTAGGACGTTTACTTTTTTGAGACAATTGCCAATTTTTGAAGAACTATATCTCAAAAAGTTCTGGACATAATGCATTATATGCATTACTTGTTGTAGAAACAAGTGTTCTGACGTTTACTTTTTGGAGACAATTGCCAATTTTTAAAGAACTGTATCTCGAAAAGTTCTGGACAGAATGCATTATATGCATTATTTGTCGTAGAAACAAGTGTTAGGACGTTTACTTTTTGGAGACAATTGCCAATTTTTGAAGAATTATATCTCAAAAAGTTCTGGACATAATGCATTATATGCATTACTTGTTGTAGAAACAAGTGTTCTGACGTTTACTTTTTGGAGACAATTGCCAATTTTTAAAGAACTGTATCTCGAAAAGTTCTGGACAGAATGCATTATATGCATTATTTGTCGTAGAAACAAGTGTTAGGACGTTTACTTTTTTGAGACAATTGCCAATTTTTGAAGAACTATATCTCAAAAAGTTCTGGACATAATGCATTATATGCATTACTTGTCGTAGAAACAAGTGTTCGGACGTTTACTTTTTAGAGGCAATTGCCAACTTTTGAGAAACTGTATCTCGAAAAGTTCTGGACGTACGGAACTCGGTTTGAGCTTTAATTGTATCAAATTTAATCTACTTTAAAAATTGAGTAATAACCTTTTTTGTAGGACGCATAGTTTAAGAGATATTGAGCAACAACTGAAATAAGTGCAATAATTTCGCTGTTTCTTGGGAATTGCAAAGGTCTTTCGAAGCTGCAAACTTGTTTCTTACTCTTGCCAAAGGTCCTAACAACATATTAAAGAATTAAAACATCCTGACCTTTTGCAAGGTCGAGCACTCCGTGAGCACTCACTCGACAAATTTAACAACTCGCTTATAGCCCAGTCTCTAGGATTTTGAGCTAAAATGAAATAAACTTTCAATGAATTTTGACATAGAGTTAAGAGTTAGGTATTTTATTTGTTGGTAGAAATTCATAACAGAAGTTCTCAAGACAATCGTCAAGGCAACTTAAAACAAAATGGCATCAAACTCACAAAACTGTTTTCTCTTTTTTTGAATTAAGTACCTATTAAAACACGTTGAATATAAAAAATATCCGAAGTAAAACCGGAAGAGCACAAAATTTTGCAAAAATTGACCCGTATATGCAACCGTTTTCGTATATTAAAACAAAATTAAAGCATCCAGAACAAACGCATCAGTGCCAAAATTAGTCTTTTTCCGTGTCTTTCGGCACACAAACTATAAAAACTTTTGAGGAAATGATCGGATCATGATAAAAAAACATTCTAAAGGTGAAGAGTGCAACTTTCATCATCATCTAAACTTTTAATCTAATTAGTTTTGCATTAAAGAAAATTAAAACTTTTTTATTGTATTCTTTAGAGCTTACTCCACTGAATTACATTTTGGAACATACTTTGCCTGTCTGGCTTTGGAATCTTTATAACATATTGCTTTTCGATACCATGGTAGTCAAATGTGCAAATGATCTGGACAGCAAACAAGTTTTTTTCATCATTTTCATGAATTCCATTCTTTACAATGTTGATTTTAAAATGGTGTCAAATGATGAAAAATTAATTTTGACACATGATAAAGTCAAGTTAAAGCTAAAACCATCTACTTTTAATTAGCAATCTCAACGAGATCAAATTAAAATATTGACTTGAAATTTGGTACATGTATGTATAACGAGATCTTATATTTTGGCTTTATTTCGTTGAAGGGTTGGGGTATAAATGTGGGTATATAGGGGTAAATAAATAAAGCAAATGAGGAAAACTCCAGAAATTTGGAATTTGGTGTATATGAAGGTCTCAAGTTATTCTAAGACATCTGCCATTTTTATTGCCGAAAATTAACAAGCATCATCTTTACCTTTCTTAGATTCAGTAAGAACTTAAAGCACTTTAATCGTTTAAATTATAAATAAATAATTTAACAATTATTTTTATCAATCAATACCTGTGCAACCGACAGCAACTACAGCAACAGCAGCTAAATTTACAGTATAGGAAGTAGCAGATCCAAAAGCCTCCCACCAAACTTCGCAAACAACAACAAATATTAGAGTGATGAAAGACATAATATATCCTGCAAAATAAAAGATTAAATAAGATTCAAATTTATCTTTTAAAATATCCTTACCAAAATTTATTCTGGAATTTAGCGTAAATGTTTCAACTAATAAGTTATTTCCAAGTACAGTGAATAAAGCCACAGCAATATAAACTAGGGACATATCAAATACCACTGGTGTTCCAGGATAACGTACTTTGAAATAATCCATTGCCATTATAAAGCTGTAAAAATTAACTTACCGTTCAAATATGTTTAATTCAACGTATTGTAAAGGTGGTAAATTCATGATAAAGCATATGATATTCTCACGTGTGTAACAGACAGTGTGTTCCAAATTGAGATTGCATATCTCCATTATTATAAAAAATAACAAGTGTGTTAAATGGAGGAAGATTTAGAAAATGTTTTAAACATTTCAATGGCCATGTTAAATTCTACTCATTTTTTTCAGTTTTTAAAATAATTGGAAAATCCACAATCGTGCATTTTTTAAAACCTTCCTCATTTCTTAATTTAAACTGTTAAGTCGTTTTAGCGATGTACAATATGGCAAAATTAGCGCAATACATGTAGCCCCAACTTGGGACACACTATATAAGTGAATAGCCACAAATTTCAATTACATAATATTAAACAGAGATAAATCTTCTTCATTATTCCTTGAATTAAGCTTAAGGGAAATAATCTAATCATAAGAAAATCACTCTCCTGAGTTCTCGATTTTTTATGTTTAAGAATCTGTGTATTACGAAAATTGTTTTACAAATCCGTCGATCCGTCTGTTTGTGTGACTGTTAGTGTTGCAACAAAATCTGAAAATTTGTTTGCCGAAAAAGAACATATTTGACATGTGATTTTTACTATTCAAAAAAGTATACAGTATATACAGGGTGTCTCACCGGGAACTGAATCGATCGATATAGAAAAAAGTACGCATCAGAAATTTTTGAAAATTTAGATAGTTACTAATGTCGGTGTGGCCAATCCAAATAAAATAATTAGAAGCATGGGGTACTTCCGGTTATACCGGAAGTCGATACCAACTTGCTTATTTTAAATGGAACACCCTATATATTCTCGACTTTTCGAGATGACAATAAAATTCTGAGTTTAGGCATGTAGCACACCCTATATCTAAACCCAGTAGTTTCGAAGATATTTGACATTTTATAAAAATTTGACAGGTGCAACGGTTTGCAAGAACCGTTATAACTTTTTCTGTGTAGGACATCCTCATTTGTTCTTTGGTAAGGAGAAATAACACAAGGAGAACTACGTTCTACAACTGAAACAAATTCAATAATATCATAACAAGTGTTCCGATTTTCGCGTTACATTTTGTCAACTTCAAACCGCGAATACTTGTTTAGGTCAAATGGAACACCCTGTATTTTTTTCGTCAAGTTGTGTAAAATTGAATTCCCTTTTTTCAGATGTCAGCATTGAGGGGTTAAAGTTTTCAACTTTTTGAAATATTTGCGATTTTATTAGAAATTCATGAATTGTTGTAATCATTTCATCAAAATAGCCATGATTAGAAACAATCAGTCTAATGACTGATTGTAGTTGACTGATGTCAAAAAATACCAGCATGTTTAAATTACACCCATGAAGACTTTTTGAATTTGTTTATTATTTATGGAGAATGTGATAAGGCAATATCAAGAACTTGCAGCACATTTGCTACTCGATATCCAGAAAAACGGAAACCGTCACCAAACACTGTAAAACGCATACTGGAAAATTTTAAAAATTATGACTCTGTCAAGGCAAAAATGCAAAGAAAAAAGCCTATTGTTGATGACGAAAACATTGAAATAGTTATTCTGGGATATTTTCATGCCTTTCCAAGGATGTCATTAAGACAAGCTGCTCTGGAATCAGGACTATGCAAGGATTCAATTCACAGAATCTTATTAAAACATAAATTTCACCCGTCTTCATTCCATATGGTTCAAGGATTAAAAGAAACAGATTTCCTCAGAATACAGAATTTTTGTGAGTTTATTCTAATAAGGTCTGGTGACGATTCTTATTTGGGAAATATTATATGGACAGATGATAGAACCATTGATTATTTTGTATGTAAAAAATAGAGAAGGACAAGTTTCCTACGATCTTCTAGCGATATATAACTATAAATAATAAAACTATCTCTGTTAATAAAAATAATCTAGGGAAAATGTTAGTTAATAATAAAGATAAAAGAGATTTGTTAGAAAAAACAGGTGTATATCAATTAAAATGTAATGACTGCGGTGCTATATACATATCGGTCAAACTGGTCGTAAATTAAAAAATCGTCTCGCTGAACATAAAAAATCAATAACGAATGGTATACATAGCACCGGTATGTCAACACACTGCATAGAAAATAATCATTTTGTTAATTCTAATGAAGTCGAATTACTCCATACAGAAAATAACGGAAAGAAGTTAGATTTACTAGAACAATTTAAGATCATGAAAGCTGTCAAAAAGAATGAAAATGTAACTAATGATCAAACATTATTTGTTGGTCACAATATTCTAGAAAAAATAATTTAACATTAAGAACTTATTTGTAGTATATTTACATAGGATAGGAATCATATAACTATTTGCATGTAATAAATAGATTAAAAGCTTTGCATAATTTATACCTTCCATTAGGTATAAATAAGAAAGGAACACATTTTAAATTTAGTAATATCTTGTACTCTTGATAAAGGCCTAATAAGCCGAAACACGTGTAGAGTTTTAATAAAACTTTTTGAAACATTAAAAAGCATAATTTCCTGTATATTTAAATTATTGAAGAATGTTTCACAAGGAACCAACCGTAGAATCAACCCAATGAATTAATAATTATTTACAAGAAACTTTTTACGATCAATGGATCGCCCGACTTATCAATTCTGGATTATTTTATTTGGGGAACTATTAAAAATAAAGTTTATGAGAGCCCATTAACAACCATTGAAGATATCATGCAGAGATTAAGAAATGCATTTCAAAACATATCACAGGATTCAATTAGAAGAGCTACCCATGAGGAACTAATCCGAAGGTGCGAAAAATGTGTCGAGGTTCGAGGGCGGAATTTTGAGCAATTATTAAATTAAAATGTAATCATGTTTTAAATTGATCTTGTCTCTGCTATTTTAGTTCATGCCATATCTTCAATTCGATTAATACGCATGTTACAGTGTTAGTGTTATTTTCCGTTTTTCTGGATATCGAGTAGCAAATGTGCTGCAAGTTCTTGATATTACCTTATCACATTCTCCATAAATAATAAACAAATTTAAAAAGTCTTCGTGGGTGTAATTTAAACGTGCTGGTATTTTTTGACATAAGATAATGACTGATTGTTTCTAATCATAGCTATTTTGATGAAATGATTACAATTCATGAATTTCTAATAAAATCGCAAATATTTCAAAAAGTTGAAAACTTTAACCCCTCAATATCAGAAAAAGGGGAATTCAATTTTACACAACTTGACGTAAAAAAATACAGGGTGTTCCATTTGACCTAAACAAGTTATCACGGTTTCAAGTTGACAAAATGCAACACGAAAAATGGAACACTTGGTATGATATTATTGAATTTATTTCAGTTTTAGAACGTAGTTCTCCTTGTGTTCTTTCTCCGTGCCAAAGAGCAAATGAGAATGTCCTACACAGAAAAAGTTATAACGGTTCTTGCAAACCATTGCACCTGTCAAATTTTTTATAAAATGTCAAATATCTTCGAAACTACTGGGTTTAGATATAGGGTGTGCTACATGCCTGAACTCAGAATTTTATTGTCATCTCGAAAAGTCGAAAATATATAGGGTGTTCCATTTAAAATAAGTAAGTTGGTATTGACTTCCGGTATAACCGGAAGTACCCCATGCTTTTAATTCTTTTAGTTGGATTGGCCATATCGACATTAGTAACTATCTAAATTTTCAAAAATTTCTGATGCGTACTTTTCTCTATATAGATCGATTCAGTTCCCGGTGAGACACCCTGTATAGTGAAAGTATACATTATGGACAATAAAAAATGTATGTAGTTAATATCCATTAAGTATTAGAGAAAATTATTTTAGATTATGTAAGCACCTAAGTTAAGATAACTAAGGTAGGTTGATTTTGCTCATCTGTACGTATGTATTGATAAAAAAAAGTGTTGTAGATATATAGGGTGTCATTTAATATCACAGACAAATGAAAATTATAAATAAGAAGGAAATGGAAACTTTCTATAGACTTTTAAAAACAATTATCGTTTTTCAACATATAGGAAGTTGTTCATGTGTTATAAAATAAAACAAAATCCGCTTCCACGTAGAATGAATTGAACCAAAATTTCTTAAAAGAACTCGGAGTGGA
The DNA here is from genome assembly GCA_963583905.1 of Stenurella melanura. NCBI lineage: Eukaryota > Metazoa > Arthropoda > Insecta > Coleoptera > Cerambycidae > Stenurella > Stenurella melanura. The sequence goes on from OY757309.1 coordinate 19,508,520, forward strand.
AAACGTATCATTGAATGTTACACGTGATGGTACAAGTGCACCATCTCATTCTAAAAGAAATGTACCTGTTGTTTTATACGTGCATTTCCTCAACGCCAAATGGGGCAATAGAGTCAGGTAAAATGTTACCTCATTCACCAGATCTGAATTCTTTAGACTTTATATAGGATTATCTAAAATGCAGAATTTATTCAGGTGAAATGAATGGTCTTGGGCAACTTTGGCAACGCATGCAAAGACCTTTTTAATGGGAGTTTTCTTCTGACTTTGTTTATTATTAAAGAATTAATTTATTTTCAGTATTGTCGCATAAGGAAGTTTTCCAAAGTTATATTATTGTTAATTTACAGCTTAAAAAAACAATTGCAAAAATTTTGTGTTAAATCTTATTATTAAATTAAAATATTTATTGTTTTTGGCCTTAACTTTTCTTTCTTAGTACGTATGTTTAAAAAAACTATGAGAGTACCTAAGTACAACCATAACAAGACTATTACTATGAATTTTCACTCAATAATTTTAGTGGTTTGCAAAATAGCTCGATTTAAATTTAAAAATTATGTTAATCTTCCTATTTCGTAGTTTTAAATCGAGCTATTTCCCAAACCACTGAAGTTATTGACTGAAAATTCATAGTAATAGTCTTATTATGATTCTGCTTAGGTATTTTTATAGTCTTTTTAAATATATGTACTAAGAAAAAAAAGTTATAGGCAAAAATAATAAATCTTTCCCTATCGAATGTCTCTTTCTAGGGAATGGCCACCTTAAATATAACAGTTTATATACCCCAGCCGATCACCCTTCGTATGACTGTATTGAGATTTAAATATTATATCTCGACTTATAAACGCTCTAACGTCATCTTTAAATTGTCATATTTTCAGAAGAATTCATAATACAGAAATAAATAAAAAATCAAAGTTTTTATCACTTCATAGTCTTCTTTTTTATGCTATACCACTTTCTCATTACATGTAACACTTATGAATTATTTACGAAAAACAGGCCCGAAGTACCAATCATTCAATTCGAAAATCGACATTTTCAAATGGTTATAACTTGGAAAATATCAGAATTTTATATTAGAATTAAACTGTATATTTGTTATAATTTAATTCTCTATCAGATCTATTGGCTAGTTTTTAAATTGTATTGTCCACCCCCCTAGAAGCGCTTGACCAATTTATTTCAGAACCACTCCCACATAAAAAGCCGACCTTGAGAGTATTAGTCTTCAAAATACATTACAAAAAGAATCATGAAAACGTTTACTGCTAGAGAATTCCGAGATATTGTCGTTTTTACGGTTGCATTGACTACTGTACACTAAAAACTACAAAAGCCCTCTAGAATAGAACAAGACATTGTATCCCAATATTTCCGCATTCCCTTTTCGATGCCGAGTCTACGTGTAAAAACAGTAGGAGAAGTTCCTGTAAACATGTCCTGAAATACTTCCTGAGGGAGCTACGGCCCTCTGAAGACAGCGCCTAAACATAGGTCTTAACTCATTATTTCGGACATAATTTGACACAAACTGCTTTTCCTCCAGCACAGTATGTCGTGTGTGGGTAGTTTTTAAGGAATATTAAGCGGAGAATCGTAATTAAGTCTTAAACTAATAGAAATATAAACTAGAATAAAAAGTCGATATAAAGAGTAACTATCTCTTGTTTCTCCGCCTATGGATAACTTTAGTTAATACTGTGCGATAATAGGTCTTAATAATAGGGAATCGTGAACCAAAATTCAAGAAGTTGTGACAAATTATTTTCGAGATAATCAATTGTAGAATTAACACCCTGTATAACAAATATTTTTATTTTTACCCGAATAATTCTCATCCTAGTTTTTTAATAAATATAATAATTATCGAAAGACAACACTAAAATATTTATCTTATCGTAAATACACTATCAACAAATAATAACCATATGGCGTTATAGAAGGAAAGTTGCCAAAGGAAAATATGTAATTTTACATTTTAGCCTTAATTCTTGAAATAGTGAAGACGTGTTCTAAACCTATTTTAATTAATTTTTGTAAGGCTGCGAGTTTCTCCATTACGCAATAGTAATTGTATTAAACACAAATTTAATTTAAATAATATCACTTCATTAACATGAAATGTTTTGTTTACGTCGCTACTGATTTAGTCCAAAACTTTTGACTAAATTTGAATATTGTTCTGCTATAAATTGATATATTACCAAAAAAATCCACCAGCCGCTTCAAAATTTTTAAAAGTATTTTTTTTTATAATTACCTTTCATAACATCGATTATAAAGATAAGTGAAGTAAATTTTATTTTAATGTGTAGAATTTAAACTACTTTCTATTCACTTTGATACAGGAATGATTGGTTGTGATGAGAGTGTAAGAGTGAGTTTGTACCTAAGAAATAAGGTTTACATAGTCCATATAAAATGTGAACATGCATTTATTTTTTTATGAATCAAGAGTCATGCAAAATTAATTGTTAATGAAAATCGGTAAGATAAGTACCGTATGTTTACCAAAATGTCAAAGGTCATACCTGTTGTATGGCAATAGAAATCCTGCTCCCCCCAGAACAAATGCCAAATAAACTGCATTATATGCATCTATGGGGGGCGATAAACTTGTAAAAGCTCCCCTGGTGTGATAATCATTGTTATCACGCCGAGACCTTCCTAATTTAGCATATCCGTGTGCGTCATTCCCTTCTTCAGTCATTATCCTTAATACGTTGTCAGAATTTTTTTCCTAAGTATCCTTCATAACTAAAGTATTATCACAAGCACTTTGATTATATTTTGCAATATTCAGAATATTAGGGTTTAAAACATGTTCAATAAAATTAAAATGAGGAACTTACATTTTCGAGTTCACTTTTGTTTTGCGCATGGTGACGGTACTATTGATTAAAATTGGACGCCTGCGACCTAAGGAACATCCTACTTCAAATTTTTGATATGTATCTTGAGGTTACTCTATTTAATTTGTCACAGATTTAATAACAATAAACTTTTACTTTCACACTAGATTTGTTTCATAGCCATGTCGCATTTTACCAAATATGTTAGTAAAATACGCCAATTTTAATTGTAAACATAATTTTTCTTATAAATAATAACGTAATGCGCTAGACAGGCACACTGTGACGTCCATACTTCGATGTTTCGGAGTAATGTTTCTTGTTCGGTTTAGTCCAGCTATAGGAAGAACGGAACCCAAAAAAAAAATTGGCATATGTATTTGTTTTAAATGTGTTATTATCATTTAGTATTTGATAATACCTGTTGGAGTTAAATTATCTTGCATGCATACTTATATTTTGTTACTTTGTGAAAATTTATTTCCTCCTTTTGAAATTAAAAAAAAAAAACAAAATAATAGTAACGTTTATTGTAGGCCATTAAATCTTTTACAGTATATTGTTAACAGATAATATTTAAATCTAACTATGGCTACAAGAGAACTGAAAAACAATACAATATTGATCAAAGTTTCAGCTCTATAGAAAACGTGGTCGTACGTAAAAGAAACATATAATAAACAGTAAGAAAGAAACATGCAAAATTAAATTAAATTAGGATATACAAATTTAACTAAAATAAGTAGATGTAAAGCGCGTGGGGTATTATTATTATACTCTTCGCAAAAACAAAACGAAGAGTATATTGCATTCGATCGGCACATTTCTAAAATCAGTCATATTGCTCGTAGAGAAAACATTTTCATATCACTGTGTTGGTGATCGAATTCTGAACAACGTTCAAAATGTCCGTCCGTCTGTCTGTCCGCCCGTATGTCTGTCTGTCCGTCTGTCTGTCTGTGTGTCTGTCCATCTGTCTGTCCGTCCGTCCGTTACGTTTCTTGTAAGCATAATAACTTATGAAGGAAAAGTCAGATTGTATTGAAATTTGGACAGTAAGTTAGTGTTAGCTAGTGGAAGAACCTTTTTGAGCAAAATCGATCAATAAATAAAAAAGTTATAAATTTTTTAAATAAAAAAAAAAAAATTACAATTTTTTTTTATGTTTTGTGTACACTGTGTCCCACTTTTCATGGTGCCACCCTCATATCTCGCTCACCTGATATCCGAATGTTTTGAAATTTTGGTGGTGAATATATACCTATGAAGTGAGTCTTTAGACGTAACCACATTCGACTGTAGTCAGTGGCGTTCAATTCTATCATGGAAAAAGAGGGTCGATTTTTGAAAAAAAAGTATTAGCGATTCTATTAGAGAAAAACTAGTAAAATATTCCTAATCTGCACGTTTAGAAACCCCGTTGTACAAGATTACATCGTTGTGTGTTCAAAGGCGTTTGAGATATGGGCCCTTAAAAATCAATTTTTTTCAACTTAAAATAATTTGTATCTGTAAAACGGATTGTCATATGAAAAAAATGTATTCTTTATTTTTTGTTCAGAATAATGTATTGTACTAGTATAAAATGGTACTATAAAAAAATTACTATTTTTTTAATAAGGCAAAAATTCTAATTTGTACATACCTACCATTTTTTTAACAAATAATCTTTGATAAAGACCTAAGTAAGCCATGAAAACAAAAGTTATTGCAAGGGGCAATGTATTGTTGAAAGTCAATAAGTTAATACGTTAAAAATTTAATGAATGATGGATTAATATTACATAATAAGTGAACTGGTTTTTTTTTATATAAAAATGGCTCAACGTTTAACAATGCAAGAAAAAGTGCAATTGGTTCGTTTAGTCGGAGATAATGCCAGACCATTTAGAGAAGCTGCTGATGAATTTAATTTACGGCATCCTAGCCGTCAGCCTCCCATTCGTCATAAATTGGTAGCAACCATTAATACAAATTTTAACAATGTTGGAAATGTATGTAAGTTAAGACCAAAGAATTATAATTTACAAAATCGGCAAATTCAAAACGAGGAACGCATTTTACAATATTTTAGAGAACATTCAAGATCTAGCATAAGGCAAGTAGCATTAAATCTACATTTTAGTAAAAACATCGTTTGGTTTGAAAAAACATAGAAAAAGAACATTCAAACCGAAATTTCTACATACCCTAGAAGATGGAGATACATACAGAAGATTAGATTTCTGTTTTTGGGCCCAGGGTGAATTTTTAAACAATGTTAATTTTCTGAAAAACGTCATATTTACTGATGAAGCAACATTCACTACCAATGGGGTAGTATGCTCTCAGAATTGCCGTTTTTGGGCTGACGAAAATCCCCACTGGTTTATCAGTACTAAAAGCCAATATGTGTCAAAAGTTAACGTTTGGTGTGGTTTATGGAAGGATCAGATTATTGGGCCTTTTTTCATTCCAAGGTTGAATGGAGGAACTTATTTAAATTTGTTGCAAAGAGAAATTAAACCCTTTCTCAATAATCTGCCTCAAGATGTCAGAAGATACTTGTATTATCAACTTGATGGTACCCCGGCTCATAATGTTGCAAGTGGTTGGCTAAAAGATAATTTTCCAGGTAGATGGATAGGTTTAAGAAGTCAAGTTCAGGAGTTTCCCCCGAGGTCTCCAGACCTGACACCACTTGATTTTTATTTGTGGGGTCGTCTAAAAAATATAGTGTATAATAACAGACCACGTAGCCAAGATGAGTTAATGATCAGAATTAGACAGACATGTGTTGAAATCACTCCAGCCGAGATTAGAAAAGTTGTACGGCATGTAAGAAAACGGATTGAGCAATGTATTCGGAATGATGGTGGTTACACAGAAACGCAAAGAATTGTATAATTAAATTGTTTGTGTAGATTATTTGTTAGAAACATGGTAGGTATGGTATGTACAAATTAGAATTTTTGCCTTATTAAAAAAATAGTAAGTTTTCTGTAGAATCATTTCATACTAGTACAATACATTATTCTGAACAAAAAATAAAGAATGCATTTTTTTCATACAACAATCCGTTTCACAGATACAAATTATTTTAAGTTGAAAAAAATTGATTTTTAAGGGCCCATATCTCAAACGCCTTTGAACACACAACGACGTAATCTTGTACAACGGGGTTTCTAAAGGTGCTGATTAGGAATATTTTACTAGTTTTTCTCTAAAATAATCACTAATACTTTTTATTAAAAAATCGACCCCCTTTTTCCATGATAGAATCGAACGCCACTGACTACAGTCGAATGTGGTTGCGTTAAAATGTGTAGTAAATCGGCGAAGAGTATAACGGTTGGCTTGTTATATAACTGAAATGTATTATGAGAAACTTCTACGGTATAAGGCAGTTCTATGAGGTGGAGGTGATATTTTTCCTCTGAATCTCAAGTTTAAGGTATGAACATCACTACGGTATTTAATTTTATCGTTGAAGTACGGGGGACATTTATTTAGGACTATTTATGGTATAATGTTGCACAATGAAATTTTCTTCTAGATTCCACCTGTAACCATTTTGCATCTTTCAATTTATGCGAAACGTGCTCATATTTTCCATTGCCATAAATATATCTTAAACATGCCTTTTGGATTTTCTCTATTTTGTTACTATCCATTTTATTCAGGCAGGGACATGTACAACATCACGATAACTGAAACGACTTAACACTAGCGCATCAGTAAGTTTAACTTTAAGAGATCGTGAGATAAATGACGATCAGGGTATAAACATTTTAAATTGGCATAAACTTTTTGCATACATTTACTTATATGTTTCTTAAACCGCAAGTCTGTGTCCATCTCGACACCAAGATTTATTGCCACTTTAGTACATACTAAATCAGTATCGCCTACTGTAATTACTTCCACATCCACGTAGTGGATTGGAAGTATAGTAATGGTAAAAAAAATTTCAATTTTTACCACTAACCGAAGTGGTTTGATGACAGTATTCGTCCAAACAAGCAAACTTGTCTCTTTTGGCCGGCAATTTATAGTGCGGGCCTGTGAAAAATTGAACGTATTTCATTGTAATCAAACCACTAGGTTCTTCAATTTGTCTGTAGTTGTAGGTGAAAGGATTGCGTTGATACAGTTGGTGAGAGTTTTCTCATTGAGCATTGCGGTGCGCGCACTCAGAAAAAAAAACCCGAATCGCATTGTAATCAAACCGGCCGAAGTTTGTGGCAGCTGTTTTCAATTGCACAAAAAATGAAAGAAATGCAATTGGCGGGGTTTCTGAAAGAGGGAAGGAAGAGTTATTGGGGCAATTATGAGCATAAAGTTCAGTTTTACACTCTAAATGTCAAACAAGGAATTCAAGTTAAAAACTATCGCCTATATTTGTACATACCCCAAACACCCTATAAAACATTATGTTATCATCGATGAGAATTTTTATTAAAATAAACCCTCCAAAACTACCCCAATGCGTGGTGAATCGTAGTAGCGTTAACTATATTGCCATCTATTGCAATTTCGAGCATTTTTTTGAGCAGAAATCTCCAGTGTCATATTTTTTTTTATTATTCAACGGTACTTACCAGCCCTCCCCCTACCCCGCTGACATAGCGACATCACACACAACCGGCATTTATATGCCCCAGTTTTTATCTGTCGACATTGTCTTTAGTAGGGTTTTATTTGATTTTTCCCTATATATCTGAAAGAGTACCCACGTATCTGCCCCTAACTTTTTCTTTTCCCTTATTTCTTAAATTCTCTTGGGAGAAATATTGTAAATAAATTCATATCAATCTTTATGAAGTATGATTGCAAAGACAAAAAATTATAAATAACTTCAAAAAAAAATCTAAAGTCATCGGCCATACCAACGGCGGTCCCCGTGTTTTAGCTCACCCTGTGAGTAATAAAACACGGAGAAGTAAAGAATGTACAATGAAGCACATTAGATTTAGTTATATAATGTTATATAGTTAAAGAAAATAAAAAATATTAAAATGAAAAAAAAAATGGTACTTACCATCAAGAAATGCTGAAACCACCCGTACAATGGGTGAAAACGAGAATCTTCACTGCAAACTGATTGATTTTAATCAAAATAACATTCGTCCTATAGATTAGTTTATGATTACATGTTTTTGAAGACATGGTGATGCAACGGTTATTCATCCCTTTCTTCTACATAGGGGGTGGGGTGAGGGGGAAATTCATCCCTTAATTTTAATAAAAGATAATTTCGGATAAAACCGAAAACATTTTCCTACAGCGATGGGAACGAATATGTACAAAGAAGAATTTTGACTCCCTCGAAACTACTCGGCGGAAGGGGGAGTACTATCCAAAAAATTATACATATTCCGATTTTTTTTCATAAAATCACCAATATCTCATAAAACATGCGTTTTGAAATCAAACATCAAATAGGTAAAAAGAAAAATTGAGAAAATTTCTATTGTAATTTTGTAGTCCTATACTCATATTCAACAACATTTCCAACGGTACGCTCAGGAAAACGTACTAACCAATTTTTCCACGTATAAGAATTTATGTTAAAAAATTGACACGGTTTGTATCTAAATATTCGAACTACTAGTTTTCTTATGTACTGGAAGTCAGTTTTCTTATGTATACGAAGTTTTAAAATTATTTCAATGTACAATAAATTAAAATTTATAATAAATCTATTGTATTAAGTAATTTAGACGCAGAAAATAATTTATGAATAACTTTTAATTAATGAATTGAAAACATAACATATTATGACAGAAAATTATTTATTGACAACGACAATTGATTCATATAATAATAGAACATCATAAATAAAAATAATAAACAAATCACGGCTGTCTTGCATTATATTTAAATATCCAACAAAATCAAATTCAAATATATCAAACGTACTCTTATATAAAATTCATGACAATTTCAGACATTTGCATATGTATATGTTTTTCCATTTTCCAGAAATAATAAGTGAAAACTCAGAACATAAAGACCTAAATAACATAAACGATGTAATGACAAATTGAAGATAATGTAAGAATTGTAAGATATAACATTGAATTTAGTTCTTTTTAGAACGGATATGTTTTGGAAAATTGTTTTTCTTTGGTTTAATTCATTTTTTCATTCAAGTCCGCTGGTCATAGAAAACTCATAAGAAATAATATATTATGTTTCTAGTTCAAAAACTATATTCTCTAAAATCAAAATTAATCCTTTGTTGTAATTACCCATGATAATAATATTCACATTTTATTATTTTTTCCTGTTTTCCGGGAAACCGAAGGTAATAAACTTCGTATACATAAGAAAACCGACTTCGACTACATAAAAAACTGGTAGTTCGAGTATTTACATACAAACCGTGTCGTTACAATTTTTTAACATAAATTCTTAATACGTGGAAAAATTGGTTAATACGGTTTCCCGAGCGTACCGTTGGAAAATAAGAGTAGGTATAGGGCTACAAAACGTCGTTAGGAATTTTCTCGATTTTTCTTTTTACCTATTTGATGTTTTACTTCAAAACGCATATTTTATGAAATTGGCGATTTTATGAAAACAAAATCGGAAGATATAAAATTTTTTGGATAGTACTACCCCTTCCTCCGCCCCTCCTCCCAATAAAGTGAGAATGAAAAGAGTAGTTTCGAGGCAGTCAAAATCCTTCTTTGTACATATTCGTTTCCATTGCTGTAGAAGTTTTTTTCCGTTTTATCCGAAATTAACTTTTATTAAAATTCAGGGACGAATTTACTCCTCACGTCCACCCCCTATGTAGAAGAAAGGGATGAATAACCGTTGCATCATGATGTCTTCAAAAACATGTAATCATAAACTAATCTACAGGACGAATGTTATTTTGATTAAAATCAATCAGTTTGCAGTGAAGATTCTCATTTTCACCCCTTGTAGGAGTGGTTTCAGCGTTTTTTGAGAGTAAATACCGTTGAATAATCAAGAATAAAATGACACTAGAGATTTCTGCTCAAGAAAATGCTCGAAATTGCAATAGATGGCAATATAGTTAACGTTACTACGATTCACCCCCAATGGGGTAGTTTTGGAGGGGTTTATATTAATAAAAATTCTCACCAGCTGCATACGCTGGGTTGGACATTGGACATGCCTGTTGTCAGCAGCGAGAGCCACATGACGCATAGAGTAAGAATATAGGATGGGAAGCATGGGTTTCTGTGAGATGTTTCCTTTAAGTTTCCATGCTTCTTTTAAGTTTCATCATCTCCTTATTTTTCTTTGTGTAAGTTTTCTGTTTCTTCTGTTTCTGACTCTAGCAGCTTTTATTTTTATTTTTTATTTTTATTTATTAACCGCTCCACAGGTAAATAACCATTTACGGTGGAAGTGCTGGGAAGGGCTCTATCTCACGGCAAAAAATAAGAGCTTTTTAGAGCGGGTTATGAGAAAGAGGTCCGAAGGAATATTTCGCACACTCTGTATATTGTTTTATCTTTTTTGAAGCAATCAGTTCCAATTTCTGCTTTCCAATTCCGGGAAGTTTTCCCATTTCGTCACCTTTGTATTATGTTTAATACCTTTTCAATTTTAATCTTAATGTCTTTTTTAATTGTACTAAAGAGATAATAAATAAACCTGGCGCTGGCGCTACTTACTTTTACGATTTCGTTGTGAATAATTTGTATTTCTTTCTTTATTGCCATAAGGGATATATAACCAGAGATATATAAGAAATACTGCGTAAAAATACGATTTTGAGAATTACCTATATTTTTAAAACATAGGCTTTCCACCACACGAATTTAATCCAAAACTTTTTCCTACACTTCTTGAAATGTTTTCGACAAGTTCCAGCAAAAAATTGATACGGTAAGTCAATTCCATAGAAATTTTAGTTTTACCCCACTATCCGTGATGAATAAGAGAGTGAAAATATAATAATTGGCCTAGAGACGCGCGCCAGTCCTTAATACGGCTCTGGCCATAGAAACAAAATTACGGTCTAAACAGTTTGTGGTCTAAACTATTCCTATTACATATTATTATAAAGTGTTATAGTTGAAGCCATAAGAAGCATTATACATACATATGATTTTTTTTATAGACTGCAAGTACTTAGACTGAAAAATTTGATTGTTTAAAAATGTTTAAAAGTGAGTTTAAAAAAGTGGTGGAAAACGATTCAACCGTCTCTGGCTAAATTGAAATTTGGTGCTGTGTGGTAGGCAATATTCAATACAAGTAACTGTATTGTGTGTTGCGTATACATGATATCCGTGAAAAATATTAAAAGGAAAATATTAACTTAATACTTTAGGTAAAAGTATTTTAAAGTCTAATTTTAATTTTTATTAGAATAAATAATTGTGATGCTAAAGTGCCCAGGATCTATTTACTTAAGGCGAAACACTATATCAGCTAATAGCATTCATATGGCCATCTGCCGTTCGAATTGGCAAGCTTGAAAATAATATGGCTTTCAGGAAATTTATTTTTCATTGGCTTTTGCCAATGCGCGAATAATAGTAATTGTTTAATATTTAAATAATCAGATACTAAAAAGTAGTGACCGAAGGTGTAATTCTGTGTTATTGTTGTTAATTAATATTACAGTGCCCTTTCTTATTTGTACAAAAACAAACGATATGTTGCCTGTCAAATCAGGTGAATTTTTGTCATATAATTTATGACAAGTGTGTGACTTATCAAAACATTAGTATGTAATTTAATAAATCGTCAGAGTGTAAAGAACAATAGTGTGATTTTTAATCGTAAGTTATGGGCGCTAAACCTAGTACGGCAAATGGGACTCAAAGCCCCCGTACAAGAGCTTTTTCGACAAGTAGCAGTTCGGAGGTGGTCACAGCACCTGGATTTCGTTTTATGCGGTCTTTGGGAATGGACATGTCCAATGATCGTCAGAGGGCTCGTTCCTTGTCAAGTGTTCCTGACCTACATGCTAGTCATGAGGCTATCTCAATACCGGCGACTGGTGCCAGTTTTGACGTTTCAACAGGCGCCAGTCCAGAGACTGACAGCAGCTCTGCTGAAGAAGCTGGAAGTGTGCTAGGTTCTGCAGCTGCGAATATTGCCCTTGGGCGAGTTTATGCTGCACATTCATTGCCTTCTCATATATGGTCATTGAATGGTGAGTTTAAATATAAAACTCATTTTTGGTACCCATACAAAAAAGATAAATTACCTATCACTTACATTTTAATATGTTTCATGTGTATTTAATTATAGCCGCATAGAGTATATGCTGTTTAATAATCTCTGCGAAGTCTTCGTCTCCGATTCAAATAATAGGAAATTAACCATGTTTGTATCTTAAGCTACACTTTACAAGGACATCTTCCTCTCTTTTGCCTATTATTCATATACTTAGGTGTATCTGATATATATGTCGGGTAAATAGGATGTGAGATATCAGTATTATATAATATTCTGCTATCTTCAGTGTTACGAATATCTCAATATACCAATACATGATACCACAAACTTATGTGACTATTATCATTAGAATAAAAGATTTTAACAATGTATAAACATATATAAAACCTATAGGGCATTTATCTGCAATTACTTAATGTAACAATTTTTGTTTGAAATATAATTTCATCAACTTATTTGCTTGAAACAGATGGGTCTATAAAGATAAATTCCTAAGGGATCATTTTTCTATATAATATCAGATCATTTCATGGATATAAGAAATATAGAAACACTCAAAAAAATAGCATAAAATCATAGACACTGGTAAATATGCTTGCTTATGTATTTTTTTGTGAGTACTGACAACAGTAGATATATATAATAAAGTACTTAAGTAAGTATAATCTTTTATTCATGTTAATATAGTTCATAAAAAGTATTTACATAAGTCAGAATGGTAGATCCAAAAAATAATATTATTACAATACAAATGTGTATTATTTGTAAATAAGTGAAAACAATTGAATTTAAATATAAAACATAATAGGTATAAAAATATTAAAGTCTCATTAATAAACAACCATATCACATGTAGTTAGGCACAGTGTCTGATTTTATCAATAAAAATACTTCAACTGTAAAAGAAAGCTTTACTGATAATAAAGAACATTGTAATTGTAGTTCTGAATTTATCAATGTGTAGCGCTCTCTCGAGGAAGGAAGACTATTAAGAAATTTAACTCCAAAGTAATTTATGCCTGTTTTAAAGTGAAATATTTTTTGTTTGCAATTAATTGTGCTGAAACATATTCTTTATAGGATTTTGCACACATCAGAAAAAGCCATCTATGAAAAATAAAAGAAAATCTATCTATAAATAATATTAATTTCCAATCATTGGGTTCTTTCGATAACCTACATTCTGTTCAGGTATGCTAAAAATTAAAAAATTCACATAGCCTCTTACAACTATGAAGAGTAAGATTCACACCAATAAGAACAAAAAACCTGTCTGGGTATTCAATAAAGAATGAAAATCTAATTAAAATATCAATGTTGATCTTGGTATTACTCCGACAACCTACATCTGATTGTGCTAGAAAACAAAGTGCTCTAAAGTCTAAACTGAATTTATTACAAAACTTGTCTCAAGCTATAAATATTCAAAAGGACTCACTTGGAAGTATTATGTCTGTTATTATATCTCTTGGAAATGATTAGCCTTTGAAACGTTTTTCGTCCTTATTCTGGAGCTCTTGAGACAGACACAAAAAATGCTACGATGAAAATTTATATTTCTATGGATAGATTTTCTTTTATATTTCATAGATTATTTTTCTACTATTTGCAAAATCCTATCAGGAATGTGTTTTATTATAATGTATGCCTGTTTGTCCTTTTGATAATCATGTCAATTTTGTTCTTAATGCATCCTTATTTCTAGTATCATGATTATGAACTTTTCTATTCGTTATTTATGGTTTAATATGATTTTTAATGTAAGGTAAACATTCCATTGCATAGATGCAAGAAAATGTTAAAATTTTCAATTTTATGGACAGATTCTGTATTTCATATTTATAATCTACCCCTAAGTTACAACCTTAATAGTTCTTATTTGTAACCTAAAAATTCTTTATATGTATGTGGAATGACCCCATGCGACAATTGCATACGAAACACAGGATTGACATAGGTAATTCAAAATATGTTGACCTAAAAACTTGTGTTGAGACGGCTTGGGATAATTGTCGAGGACAATATATGGATAGCGCTCTTCTAAAAGAAACCAAGTGCCATTTGAAAGTCTTTAGTTATTATCGTTTAAATAGTTAATAAAATTTTTATGACCAGCTATTTGCATGCCAATTTACTGTTGGTGAAAGAAATATTAGGTATCAAGCTAAAAATTTAACTAGTATAAGATCTAAGTTACAATTTTGACAACAACTTGATGCCATAAGTACTTAAAAACTGCAAAATGGCGCTTGATTCCTTTTAGAAGAGCGCTTATCCATGTATTCTTAGTGAGAGTAGTGGTCAAATGCTCTTCTAGAGTTTTGGGTCTAAGAATACTCCTAGATACCTACTTTATAGTAGCTAAATTACTTTCTGTACCACTGAGATCCTGAAGGGAAGCTGTCATGATTATCTTTTACATGGGTTTAAACGATGTCTTTTTAATGAGAACCAGTTTTCTGCTCTCCTGTGTTGCTATACTTTTGGCAATTATGGTGTTTAAGACCGCATCTGTGAGTATTAATGTAGTGTCATCGGCATGTATCTAATAGATAGTTTACATCTGCTAATTAACGTATATTAAAAGTAATAATACGGCCAGGATAGAACCCTGGGGCACATCAACCCTTATATGAATTTCTGTACACTTAACAGAGTTGGAGAGGATCTCGAATTGTATTTTGAGTAATTGGGGTAAAAAAATGAAGAAGCGTAATGATACCCATGCGGATAATGCAACCATATTTTTTATTGAATTTTTTTTTAATAAGGTGCACATCCTGATTATGTTGTTGGATATAAAAGAAATTATATTGCTCTTTTTCTCTACGATAACTTTTGAGGGTCTTTATATATAGGGTGTAATTAGTTTCATGTCATTAAAAAAAATTGGTAATAGGGATCGACTAGATAAACAAAGAACCTATATGACTTTTTTCTCTAGAGGCACTTTGAAAAAAACTGACCTAGGTTTAACATTTTAATGTTAAGGTAGGAAACATTTGAGAACCAATGTTTTTCAGGGTCATAGTTCCGAATATGGGTTCCCGCCGGAAGGAGTGCGGCACTTTGATGGGATTACTTGTACCGAACTTTTTATACCACTAATTATGAAAATGTAAATAATTTCTTCTCTTTCGGCACAACGCAAGCATAGCATGACCGCAGGGGTTTAAAATAATTTGTTTACATGTGTTTTTTAATTTGGAACAAAGTTATTGTAGCTTGTATTGTCGTTTATAAGAATTTATAAAATTTAAAAGTGGTTTATTAACATTTGTAGCATTGTGTTAAAAGCTTAAAAAATTAGTACCTAATTATTTTATGAAATTGGAAAACAGTTAGACGTCCGAGATACGATAACAGAAAATAGTTGTGTATTTTTAGTTAGGAAAACATCTGATTTTTTTAACGAATTGAGCTCGTAATTTTTCCCAATCAGGTATCGAAAACTAAAAATCCGAGTAAAAATCAAGTCTTTGGTCTCTATGAAAATCAATGTAAACAATAAAATAGATCAAAACAAGACAGCGAATACTAATAATAATAATAATAATCATACCTTTAATGCCCAATAGGTAACACCCACTGAACTGAAAAATTCTTTTGAAATTTTCACAAAAATTGTTCGAAATGATCTCCATCTCCACGTATACACATTTCAGCATGTCGAACTAAGGACATACGCACTCCATTCCACACATTTGGTAAATTAGGATAATTTTTTATGGTTTCTATGCACATTAAAATACGTTGTTACAATTGTTCTAAAGCTCTTCCGCACCATCTGCATTTCCACCACTTTCTCCATACACTAACTGCATATCCGCGAGCTCTGGATAAGTGTACTCTCCCATAATGTCCAACATCTGCGTTTTAAAACACCACACTAAACTGTGAATTAACGTTATCAATAAAGAAAACGAAAAGAAAAACTTGGTCCAAAATCCAAAAAGTAACACAAAAAGCACGAACGAGAAGTAGTGTCTTACGTAACCAAGTACTAACGATTTGAACGATATGTCAATAAAATAAATCTTAACATAAGTGGCACAAAATTCAAAAAGAACAAAAGCAACAGACAAAACCAAAGAACGGATAGGTCGCGTCATGTGTACTTTGTTTGCCAAGTAAGGACACAAACTGAAATTATTACTTGAGAATATTACAAGGGAGAGTATAATAGGATATTTTGGCCGCGAAGAAGCAAAAAACATGGCGGTGTCCTCTGTCGGAAGCTTTTAACTGCTTTGTCGGCATACTTATTTGCAGGAATGTCAGAGTATCATGTGCGACAAGACGTGAGGCAATAAAACCTACCCCAATATGCCAGCAGTTTTCAAACTATGTTATTAAGTATTTTGGAAATTTTTGTTTATTTTTTCTCCAAAACTATGAGCTTTAGACTCCATGTTATATAAAGTTTTTTTGTTTGTCTTGTCGTTCCCTACCACCAGTTTTTTTTAATGACATGAAACGTATAGTGGGTATTGGAGGGTATCAGAAATGTATTTAGTCGTATTCAACCATCCTTGTGTAAAATTTGTACACGGAGTTTTCCATGCTCAGGTGCATTGTTTAAAAAAGATTCTTAATAGCATTATTCATATCTACCTATAGATTGTTTTCCATTTCCACTTGTGTGGTCAAGAGTCGAGCACATTTGGCTCTCATTGCCTGGTCGTGGCACTAGGTTATTCGGAAAGAGAAATTAGTCCGAGTATATGCGGATACTGACTGCATGTTCCTGGTGTCCAAATGTCTAACACCTCCTGCACAAAGTCACTTCGGGGATAAAGGGGGTTGTATTATCTGTGGTGTGTTATTATTAATCCCTCAGTACCGAGAATTCTCTTACTAAACTTTTTGTTTAAACTTTGGAAAATATCCATCTACCTTTTTAATTTTGTATAAACAGCATAATAACTAAAATGAGTTTATTCTGGAGCACAGTGCAGAATAGTTTAAAATATACTTGGGTACCTACATAATGGCTGTTTATGTTGCTAGTGTGAAAAATGCATGTTTAAGGCACGCGTATGAAAGTTACACAACGAGGCGCAGCCGAGTTGTGTAACTCATACAACATCTTCACTCGAGTATCATACAAGATTTTTTCTCTACGAACGTACAAATATTTAAAAAAAAACTTATTGAAAAATGTTAAATATCTCGACGTTCAAAATGTCAAAATATTTTGAATTTGCATCTTGACGTTTCTTTGAATAATCAATTCTATCAAATGTCAGAGTACGATATTTTGAATTCGTAATCACACCATCTAAAAAATTACCGTACTACCGTTTCTAAGGTAATAAAAGTTTGTTTTTATTAATTATTGGTTACAAGCGACGCTCAAACCAAAGTTTAAACAATCTTTATACCAGTGCGAAAAGTGACAGTTCTTTTCGCACTGAGTGTGAAAAGTGACAGTTGTTTTCGCACTGGTCCACTGGTGCGTTAAAGTGGCGTTTTTCACACTAAAATGAAGTTGAAAAGTACGACAATTCGATAGTGAATTAGAATAGTATATTAAAGTATAAGTGGATATTAAGGTCTTTAAAACACGCGCGATTTTTCGAGCACGACGGCGCAGCCGAAGTACTCGAAATAGAGCAAGTGTTTTAAAGACCAGTTATCCACGAATACTTTACGCTATTTTTTTATTGGTACACTTTGAAATCATAAATACTGTTATTATTACTACAAAAAATGGAAATAAGAATTAAGAATGTAAAATGGTTGAATTCGTGATGTGACATCAGGATACCTGTCAGTGTCAAATGAGGAATACAAAAATTAATTTGCAATCTGTCACATAGGATTAATTATTGTCGCTACAGTTATTACTGATTGTACATTGCTTTAAAATGAGTTCTAACATTGATTACTTAAATAGAAAAACAGATTCGCGGTTAATCCCGCAATAATTCATGTCAGATCAATAATTAAAAAGTTGACATTTTGACTCGGGTTGTAGTTGTTGCCATGGTAACTTTAAAACACGCGCGTTTTTAAAAGTTGGATTTAAACACTCTGAGGCGTGCTTTAAATAAGCAAAATAGGGTACCAATAAAAAAAAAAATTATTTGGTAGTTACTTGGTTCCCTACTTGCAACTAAATATATACTTATTATCTCGCAACAAAATTTTTCTAACAAGATTGCAAATAATTGCATAATTTACAAACATTATAAGTAAGTACCTAAATTTGCAATGACTGAGTTATAACCATGTTGTATTATCTAAGGTGTTAGGGACACGTGTGGCTGTTGCACCAGCAAATGCTGTTTTACTTTGGTGCCACTATTTCAGTGATCAACTTTTCTACAGTTTTATTTTTGTCTTTCTGAATAGACCTATACAACACCTTATATCTATCATAAGATAGACTTTTTAGTGAATTCCATGATTATATTTTGAAATTTTAAGGGGGCATATCTTACCTCTTTGAACTTATGCAAACGTTTGGAAACACATGTCTCTTTAAACAACCATAACGATATGATAAATTGCGAGATATTGGTGTCACAGACATTTTCCCGCAATGGACCTGTTCCACCAGATCTATTTTCTCATCCTATTTTTTTCTTAAAACATTTTTTTAACCTTCTCTCAAGCCACACATAGAGATAACTCCTTGAAAATCCAGGATTTTGAGCAAGGTAAAGAGGATCGAGACCCTGCAGTTTATAGTGGAGTCTGAACCACTTCTTGGGGATAATTTTTATAATTAAAATGATTTCACAATAAAGCAGGATTTGAACCAGCTTCGCTAGATACCTACCCCAGTTTGCAAGATAAATAAGCTAACCGAGACGCTAACCATTGAGCTACCTTCCCACAAATAACAAATAATAATAATAATTTAATTAAATGATTTATTTAAATAGATACAACCTCATTCACATTACATTTACATTAATAACGCACTTGTAATTATATAAAAAGTAGGTAATAATAATTAAAATGTATATAAAGAGAATATATTTATAAATAAAATATCTAAAGTGCATACAAAAAAAAATACAATTTACATACATTTAAAAAAATGTTAAACTAAGATTTTTTTAAATTACTTACTAAAATATTTTAGTTACTAAGCTTTTAACTTCAATTGGAAGACTTATATTCATATATATCATAATTGATATTTATTGTTCATTAGAGAACAACAACGCAATAGGTGGAGAGCCGGCTGTATCGAGGGCTGTATAGCTTTCCTATGAATAAGATACATGAAGATCTTTATGCGAGTAAGTACTACCACAGACATACAAGGAGTCACTTTTCCTTTGCAAATTTTACCCGCGTCATGGAATTTTGTCACTTCCGGTCACGATTTTTTGTGTCATCAAATACATGAATAAAACTAACGTTAGAATGTAGGTTTTGAGGTATATAATGAGATTGTAGTGGGCTGCCAGGCTTAATTTGCCCTCAAGCCTGAGACACCCTCGATTAAAGTTTTTTTCTGTTTTCTTAAGTCATCGAATACAGGAATTATTTTTTTTAAGTTAAAGTACAATCCTTCTAGTTATTAAGAATAATAGGCTGCCTCTTATTTGTCCGCATCCTCCCACTTTGACGTCATTTCCGGTAAAATTCCATGGCACGGGCAAAATTTGCTTATATGAAAAGTGGCTCCCTGTAGAGATGTATCTTATTCATAGGAAATCTATACAGCGGACTCTCTACCAAGGAACAAGGTGCATGACCTAAATTACTTTAAATTCGTAATACCTTTGATTTTAGTATAAAATCAAAGGTAATACTTACCTACGTTTTAAAAATAACTGAGTATGCTAGATTAAGTAAAAAATGCTTCTTATTTGTCGTAAATAATGGAAAAAAGGATTCTTAAATACTTGCTACTCAAAAAACAGTTAGAAAAAATCGGTAAAGGTATTTACACAGAACTTCCCTCGTTCATGGCAGTCTCTCTAAAAAAATAATAATTACGAAATGACATTGAGAATAATAATCGGAGTAGAGTTATTGCTATTATTACAAAGAAAACTTGATAAGTTTTGGTCAAAAAAATATACAGATCGCTCATCCAACAGCAAAAGTTCAATACTAAATAGCAGGTGCCACATATGGCAGGCTTGCGCAAATACCTTTACAAATGTCCACCATGACTGAATTATTTCTTGGGATGACCACCCTGTACATTTTTCAATAAAAGTATAATAGCATATGCCAGATGTTATTGCCATCTGTCACATTTTCAATCCAACATTCACGTAATGGAGTGGAAGTATAGTGGTGGTTAAAAAATTTAATTTTTTTAAAATTTTTCAAAAGATGGTAAAATAATTTTCAAATTTTTTTCTTCTGAAATAGGTTTAAAATGTCAAAGGTAGAAATTTTAAATTAGAGCAAAAAGGAAAGTTTCCTTCTGTTCTATAGTAGTGCAAAAAAAAGTTTGAAAATTAAAAATGATGTATTTTTAAAATAGGTTTAGAATGCTATGAAACGTGAAAATTTTAAATTTGAGCAAATAAAAAAAAATTCGATCTATTTTAGTGGTAAAAACTTTTTGGAAAATGTTGGTGAAAAAAATTTTCAAATTTTTTTTTCTGAAATACCTAGGTTTAGAATGTCATTTAAATTTGAGCATTCTGGTGTTAAATTTTTTTCCAAACTGATAACAAAATGTTGCAAATTTTTTTTTCCGAAATTGGTTTGGAATATCATGAAACGTGGAAATTTTAAATTTGAGCAAAAAAAATTTTTTCGTCTGTTCTATAGTAGTGATACATAAATGGATTAAAAATGTTTTCAAATTTTTTAAAAAATTCTTCAAAAACATTTTTAAATTTGTTTGAATAGTTTTAGAATGTCATGGAAACGTGGATAGTTAAAATCTGCACAAAGAAAGAAAAATTCTATCTTAGTGATAAAATTTCAAAAAACTTTTTTTTTTAATCAGGCTTAGAATGCCATGAAACGTGAAAATTTTAAATTTGAAGAAAGAAAAAAAAATTCATTTTAGTAGTAAAAATTTTTTCAAAAATATTGGTGAAAAAAATTTTCAATTTTTTTTTCCTGAAATAGGTTAAGCGTGTCATGAAACGTAGAAATTTTAAATTTGAGCAAAAACAAATTTTTTTCATCTTGGTAAAAAATTTTTCAAAAATGCTTGAAAAAAATTTTCAAAATTTTTTTTTTTCTGAAATAGGTTAGCGCGTCATGAAACGTGGAAATTTTAAATTTGAGCAAAAAAATTTTTTTCAACTTGGTAAACATTTTTTCAAAAATGTTTGAAAAAAATTTTCAAAAATTTTTTTTCCTGAAATAGGTTTAGCGCGTCATGAAATGTGGAAATTTTAAATTTGAGCAAAAAAAAATTTTTTCAAAAATGTTTGAAAAAAATTTTCAAAAAAATTTTTTTCCTGAAACACGTTTAGCGCGTCATGAAACGTGGAAATTTTAAATTTGAGCAAAAAAAATTTTTTTTTACTATTTATTCCGTTTAGACGGTCCGCCCTGTATATTTTTCAGTGAAAATTCTACCAGTTCTTCGCTGACAGTAGGGTTAACTACCTACCAAATTTGACTGCTCTCCGTCAAGTAGTTTTTTAGTAAATGCACCAACAGACAGACAGACAGACAGACAGACAGACCGACCGACCGACCGACAGACAGTCTGACGGAATTGAAAAACCTATATTTTCGGAATCTACGTGTTCTGAAACGTCAGAATCCGAAAAAATCTCGGAGGGTGATTTTTTCTCGAATACAATACTTCCCTTCGGTATGCGAGGGAAGTAAAATGCAAAAAGGGAAAATTGCATTTTTCTAACGATTTTATGAGGATAGAGAAAAATTGTGACGTGGTGGGGCAAAACTGACACCGGATTCCGATTCAGCAAGCCAAAATACACTAGAGATGGTTGGTCTGGTTCGTGTAATCGACAATTTTTTTTGTGTGTGTGTCTGTGTAATTAGTTTCAATATGCATTTAATTGTTTTAATCACGAACTGTGCGTCTGACGAGAAAAACGCAAGAGACCGTTTACATGTAGAATTGATCAGGCTAATCAGGGAAAATATCGACATGGAAAAATGTCAGTGGCGTACCACTTTTTTGGTATGTCATAGGACATGCTCGTAGGGACGCCACTGGCGGAGCGATAAAATAATGTTTCTGATTAAAATATGTGGTTCTATATCCTATTAACACATACCAAAATTGAAAATAATGTCTAAAATACTTTCTGAGATATTAAAAAATAAGGATTAGGAGAAAAGAAATTTCAACACCCTGTAGCAAAAAATTTAAGCCATTGCGGACATATGTTATTATGGACTTTTCTTCATAAAATGACCTAAGGCATCACACCCTGAAATATTAGCACGTCATTAAGGAACACCCTGTATTTGGATGTAGCTAAAGCAATTCTACTGTATCTGCGGCTACTTAACTTTCTCCCAACAGCATAATATGCGTGGAGGAAGTTTTTAGACTATTTTACATGATCAATGGTGTTACCGACTGTAGGGTAAGAATGGCATACCTTATTCCATATCTAAGAAAATGATGCTGTGTCTATAACTTGCACGGAATTCACGATCAAAAAAATGAAGCACTCGTGTTGCCAGACATAAACGATTTTGGTATCGTCTTTCATTATGTTAATTTCATACTTTCTTTAAGATGTATCTATTAATATTAAATTAATGGTTACTATTCAGTCTGTATGGCAGTTGATTGTATAGTTCTTTATTGGGGAACTGTGAATTAAATCCGACAGTGCTATTGTAGGTTCTGGATCATAAAGGCTTTCAGAGCCCTTGCAGGCTAAGGCATCTGCTTTCTAATTAGTTTGTGTAAGTTTACCTAAAGTTTTCCTGATTTACAGAACCAGCCCAGACTTTATCCTACAGCGGTTTAGGACGAGCAGAGCAGCTTTTCTGTCTGTAGGTATGTGCATCTTTTTTCCCCATTATTTGCGTCATTGGTTTCTACCACCATTTGCACTAGCTCCGCCTTTATATAGGTATTATCGAATGAATTTCAATTTTGTGACTTACTTGTTTCTACTTGCCTAGCGCATAGATCAGGGTTGCGACGATTTAAATCACTTTGATTTAAATCGTGATTTAAATCAAGTTGTGTAACGAAAATAATCTAAGTAAATCAAAGTTCAGAAAATTCAAATAAAAGGTACAGTTTATTTAAAAGCTAGATACAAATTACAAAAAATTCAAATAAAGAGAAGAAAGGAACAGTTAGATTACACATATAAAACAAAAGTTACCTTCTTAAATGTACATTATAAATTAGGTGCCTACTTAAAAGCAGAAACACAAAGTAAACAAATTAAACATTCGAAAGATCGTTTTTCTAAAATATCTCTTCCCGAAAATAGAATAACACTGAGACCGAGCTTGAATGTTACAAACGATACATGTATATCAGATAATAACCAGATATGTTACGGGCTTACCTCAAACGAAAGTAGTCGATTGTTTACCTGGCTCACCATTACAAGTCTGTTATCTGCTTTTTGTTTATTCTTAATAATGCCGGTAGCATAGCCGTAGGTTAAATGTTATTTATTTACTTTTATTAAATCATTTATGAAGTTGTAATATAATGTATTATACATAAATAAGTTATATCATGCCTATCAAATAACATAAAGTAGTCAAACAATATTTACAATAATTAAAAAGCGATTCTAAAAGTTGTTGGTCGCCGCTTATGGCATCGTTGGTGTTATGAACTATTCATTTTTTATTTTATTTATTTTTATTTAATCGTCTTATTTATATTAACATCCTGGCGGAGAAATATTGATTTAATCAAATACATTAATTTCACACTATTGTTTATCAACACGCCATAGTAGTCACCATTTATGCATGTGTAATATTTAGTAGAATTATTAGTTGTGGTAAACTTAATTTTTTATTTAAAACCTTCACAGTTGTCCAAAAATCGTGTTTTTACCGATTTTTCGCGTTTTTTACTGTTTAATTATTATTACGTTCGAAAGAAAATAAAACCAAGAAATATTTTTCAAGATTAGTACCTTGGCTAAAAACACTTCTATGCATTCAAATAAAAATTATTTTTTTAAAGTTATTACAATTTTAATAGTGTAAAATTTTCGAATTTTTTCTCCTAACACGTATAGTTCAACTTAATCGTAAAAAAATAATGTAAAAACGCGTATGTATCATAAAATAAATCATTAGGGCTTTTAGTACACATCTTTTCCTTCAAATTGATCATTTATAAAGTGCCGATATCACGATATATATTAAGCTTTGATATTAATGATTAAAATTTGGTGTCAACAGCGGAAAACCTCTTTTTTCGGAAAAGTACTAAGTTTAAAGGTCTAAATTTCCTAAAATAAATATTTAGATTTTTTTTGCTGAATACTTTTTAGATAATAGTAGATATGCTATGACAGTTCTGGACCAAAATCCCATGTTATTTCTTATGGAGGTTCATTCTGGTTTTCAAGGTCACTTCTTCGCCGGCTCCGCCTACCTGCAGCTAACTTCATGAGGCTGAGCCGGCGAAGAAGTGGCCTTGAAAACCAGAATGAACCTCCATAAGAAATAACATAGGATTTTGGTCCAGAACTGTGATAGCATATCTACTGATAATCTCTTTAAATGTAATATCCAAGTATTTTTTTTTAAATAAATTATTCATTTTACAATTATTTTTACTAAATAATCGTTAATTCTTGTAATGGTTGGTCCGCTTTTAAGCTACATATGTAGTAATTAAAGTATTTAAAAACATGTAATACTTCGAGGAAATGATACTTTTTTATCTCCATATCATTTGCTTTTTTGCAATCAAAAGTTATAGCCACTTACGTGAAGTGCGCGCGCTCCCGCAAGCCTATTCCAGCGTCAGCGGGCGGTGGGTGCAGCGTCAGCTTGGAATCTTAGTTAACAAATTTCTACTCGCTCCAATTTAATGCACAAAATACATGTGATAAATGTTTCGTTCATACAATTTCCCGTTCTTTAGAATGGCGCTATCAGTTTTTTTCGTACAAATTGAATTTAAAAGTTATTCGCAAAAAAACGTATTTTTGCACTTAAATTGTTAAATAAAACACTTTTTTGCGGTAGACTTTTCACCACGTTATTCTAGCATACTTGAAGAATATTGTTCACCAAACTCTCCCTGGTTACAATTTTTTTCGAAGTGATAACGTTCGTTTACTCCACTATTAATATTAAAAACAAACTGCAAAATATTTTTATGACAAAGAAATTTTGAGATAAGTCATAAGACAGGCATACGAATTGTTTTAAATGTTGTTTCGGATCTTTTTTAAAGTCATAAATTCTTCAGATTAAATATTCCTGCAGGGTCACGTGGCGCCGGTTTAATTCTTGCTTCAAATAGATACATTTTTAAGGCAAATGATACGATAACTTTGGCATTTAAAGCAAAATTACTAAAGAATTGCTCTAGTAGCTGGCAATCGGTGATTAGATGCATGTTAATGCATTTATAGATAGTGACTCGACGATTAAGTATATATTTGTTTTTGCGATTATATACACCAATGTCAAGAACAAATGTACATTACTATAAGTCAAGTGCAATGTGTCAGTTTTGCATAAAAGGTTGTCGAATATATTTTCGACAACGTGTGGCGGCGTGTTTCATTTTTCATAAATTTACAGGTCCTTCTCCACTCATCTATCCTAATTCAGGAGCAGCATTGTAGAAAAACTTGCATTGAAGACTTTGTGTGGTTTTTATTTCAGAGTACAATAACTTTACAGCGTTTCTTCATTGCATTATTTTGTTCGCGTTTTTTCCCAAGACGAAACATTTTGGAGAAAACTTTTTAAAATGCATAACTGATTTAAATACCTTGGAATAATTTTACAAACTTCATTGCTTACCACTTGATAATAGTCATTCCATATATTTAAATCGTAATATTGCAATACGCATGGTGAACAACTAACATGTTCTAATAAATAAATAAATAATTAATTAAATAGAGTAAGTTTTAGTTTATCATCTATTAGCATTTTATTTTAAAGTTCGATTGCCGCGCTTTGACGCATGTGTTTTTATTTTTAAAGATCACACACAGGTCAACACTATGTT
The DNA here is from genome assembly GCA_963583905.1 of Stenurella melanura. Taxonomy (NCBI): domain Eukaryota; kingdom Metazoa; phylum Arthropoda; class Insecta; order Coleoptera; family Cerambycidae; genus Stenurella; species Stenurella melanura. Next base: position 19,534,647 of record OY757309.1, read on the forward strand.
TGTCAACCAGGGCTGGCTTTAAAAGTAAAACATTCTTAAAGCTTATAAACACTGAGTGATTGAAGCTTCATTTTGCTCTAATTTCGGAAAAGCGTTTTTTGCGCGCATTTTTCTCAATAACAGTGGGTTGTACAAAATTGGTCATTGGCCAGTAAAATTATCCTTTTTTTTAACAAAGGAAATAACTTGATTTTATTGCAGAATAGAGCCACAAATGTGGTACCATGCAACACCCAAAATTATTAGGGATAATATTCCCCAAATTAGAAAAGGGGTAAAAGAACATTTTGTGCGAATATTGTGAGCGAAACATATCAAGAAAGAAATTTTGAGGCTTATTAAATTATCTTCCACACATGACTTCATCTCAGTTCGATAAAAATTGACCGAGGTAGAACTTTTTAAAGATTATTTTTTACCGCTTTTTAATTGAAGATCTCTCAAAGTTGAATCCCCTCGAGATGTAGGAAATTGATACTCTATTCTTCAGGATCTTGACTCCTAATAATTCAAGACACTTTCAATGTTTAGGTCTTGGAAGTCCCTTCGTGAGAACATCAGCAGCCATATCTTTTGTAGATACATACTCAATCGAGAAATGCTCCTCTTTCTTTAGAATATCTCGAATAAAATGATACCTCACGTCAATATGTTTGGTTCTTTTATGGAAGACAACATTTCGCTAACTTCTGAGCACCTTGACTGTCACTCATCAGTTTAACGTGTCCCATCTTCTCGAAACCAATCTTAATAAAAAATCGACGCAAATATAATGCTTCTTTTACAGCGTCTGTAAGAGCCATATATTCTGCTTCGGTAGATGAAAGAGCTGGGTTGCTACTTTCTTGATTCCCATGAAATCGAACTACTTCCCAGAATAAAGACAAAACCCGTATATGATTTTCTGTTATTCGGACAGTTTGCCCAATCTGCATCAACGTATCCCTTTAATGATTCTTCAGTCTTTCTGAATTTAAGACCAATATCGTATGTTCCCCTCAAGTATCTGAGAACACGTTTTGCAGCAGCCCAGTGAGTCGTGTCGTAACATGAATTATATTGGCTTAAATAACTCACTACATGACAAATATCAGGTCTCGTACACACAGCCAAATACATAAGCGATCCTAATAATTCTCTGTACGGCAGTTCCTTTAATTTATTTTCACTTTTCTTATCATTAAAAAAATATATTCTAATTCAATTGAAGTAGTGATTGAATTCGAGTTGACCATCTCAAATCGTTCAAGGACATCTTTTATGTATCCTTTTTTATTCATTTTAATGTTATGCTTTTCATGCGTAAATTCAATTCCTAGGCAATACTTGATATTTCCGAGACTCTTTGTTTCAAATTTTTTCGACAAAAACTACTCAAACTCTTGAATCATCTGCTCATCTCTTGAAACAGCCAGAATATCATCCACATAAATAGCCCACCAGAAATATATCTTCCCCTCGTCCCGAATAGAACACGCATTGATCGTATTCAGATTGCCTGATGCCAAATTTATCCAATTCCTCACACAATCTGAAGTGCCAGCGACATCCAACCTGACACAAACCATAGAGAGCCTTTTTCATGAAGCATGCTTTATTCCCTTCCTGAAATTCTTCAAGCAGCTTCGTGGCTTTTTTCTTGATTTCGCTGATTTTTTATTCCGTAAGAATAATTTTCTCCAGTGTATCCTCTGAATAGTCTGGTACTTCCATACAAATTTTCTCTTCTAGCACTCCATTCAGGTACGCAGTTGTCACATCGAATTGCTTTGTCTTCATCCCATATTGAGCTGCAATTGATGTGATCATACGTATCGAACCAATAATACGTGCAACCAGAGCAAAAGTTTCATCAAAATCAATTCCGGGACGCTCAGAAAAACCTCTAGCCACAATTCTGGCTTTTTCTTCTCTCCAAAGTACCATCGGCATTGTATTTATTCCTCAATACAACCCGACTACTGAAAACTGGTTGGTTCAGTGGTCGATCAACAAATACCAATGTGTCTTGTCATGATCTTCTTCCCCTGCCTCTTCTTGGCTCGTTCACCACTGCAGGCACCTCACGTTCATGACTGCCAGGTGTCGAAATTCTTCGTCTATTTCATCGACAATCATTCCTCTCGTTGATATTTTCTATTTGATCATTGTCCTCTGCATCGAACCAATCCTCTTCTACATGTTCGCCAGATATCCTCTGATCATTCTTATTCATAGGAAAATCAACAAATTTTCGTTTGGAGACTTCCATTCTTCTAGTGTCCTTTTCTCCAGAAACTTCACATCCTGTCTTCATATAACCACACTCTGTAGGCTGTTGATTGCTCCGAAGATCCAATGAAAATATCCTTCTTTGATCGCGACTCGAATTTTCCCTTGGTTTGATCGCGATTCAAAGTGAATTCTTTAAAATAACTCACATTTGGTGTCTTCCCAGTCCATTCCTCAAACGCAGTCTTTCCATTGTTACTCCTCGAAGGACACCTATTCCTTGTATAATTAGCAGTATTTATAGCCTGTCCCCATAATGATTTCGGTAGTCCTGACTGAATGAGCAAGCACCGCGCCATCTCCACTAGGGTACGATTTCGTCTTTCTGCCACCCCGTTTTGTTCAGGAGTATGTGTGACAGTCAACCTTCGCCCAATGCCATTCGCTCTTAGAAATTCATTAAAATAATAATTTATGAACTCTTTCCCATTATCATACTGTAAATATTTAATGGTCTTTCCTGTCTGATTTTCTACAAATATTTTGAATTCCTTGAAATCCTCGGAAACTCCATTTTTCTTTTTGATAAGTCGAATAACACACTATCCAGAAAAATCGTCGATGAATGTCACAAAATACAGCGCACCTCCATTTGACTGTACTCTTGCTGCCCCCAGACGTCGTCGGAGTGAATTATTTCCAATAATTCCGAAGATTTCTCATGTCTTTTTGGAAATGTATATTTTGTCATATTCCCACGAATACAAACTTCACATTCAAAAATTTCCGGCAATCTATCCAACTTCATCTCTTTCACAGTCCCCTTATCATCACTCTCCCGGAGATCCCTCATGTTCAAATGACCCATCCTTCGATGCCAAGTCTGTGTAGATTTCGATTTTAATTCTGTGACATTTTCCTGGGATACTGATTTACATTGATCGACTCCATCGCCTAGAAAATACAATCCATTAATTATAATAATAATAACATGTCTTTATTTTTATGTTTACATTAATACACAAAAGAAAATGTTCAAAGATGGGTGGCGATATTCACGTAAGTGCTCTTCCATATTACCACCCCATAGCAAGTACATAAATCAAATAAATTAAAAATATAATGATGTATAAAAATGAGAAAATAAATAAAAACAATAATCGTCTAAAACCAAATGCAACTTCCTGGAACTGTAAAAGCTCTATAACAATAGAAACGAATGAAAATATATTACCAGAAAATACTAGTAATTATTCAAACTTTTACAAAATACTTATCACAGATAACTTTAAAACATGTATCCTTCTTATAACAATTATACGAAAGAAAATATGCCCATTATGAACAGTACAACTGTTATCATAATGTTATTTTTAATTTAAATTATCCTGCTCAATGAAACCCAAAGATAATCAAAACAAAAGCACTTACCGATATAGCAGTAACACAAAACTTTGGAACGTCCACAGACACGTGTTTCGACATCTATGTCTCTTCGGTGCGGCTTTTTCTAAAGTTCACAATCAACTGAAATATGTAAGCAAATACTCGTGTTATAACTATCAATGGATTACCAGAACAGGATATTAAAAATTAAAATTAGATTTAGGAAATTCCCCGTAAAAGGATAATTATCAATATAATTATAATTAAATGATGCGCTTATCAATAATTAGGTTTGTGATCTGTTTTCTGAACTTAGTGATATTAGTGTAGGACTTTATATTAAGAGGAATAGAATTATATAATGTTACGGCTGTGTAAGTAAATGAACGTTGAACAAGGGCAGATTTATGCTTGGGAACAGTAAATTGGGTACAATGACGTGTAGAACGTTGGTGTGTATCAGTACCTTTTTTTTAACTTTAAAAGTAAATAACTTGGTGTCTCATGTTTGATCATTTTATAAATTAAACAGGCCATATGACATTCGAAACGCTCTGAGAAGTATAACCATTTTGATTGTTTGAAGTGATAAGTGATGTGATCAAATTTGCGTAAGTTATATGAAAATCTTATACATGCATTTTGGATCCTCTGAAGAGATTCCTTATCGCGATTTAAAATGGCAGGCCAGTACATAGTATCGCAGTAAGAAAGGGACGATAATATTAATGAATCAGTTAATTTTAGTTAAACTTCTGTACTGAGAATATCTTTGTGCATGTGTAAAAGTTTAAGTTTGCTAATTGATTTTTGTATTAGAATACTTACATGTTTTACAAATCTTAAATCTATGTCAAACCACACACCAAGGTTGTTACAAACATTGATTTGAGACATTAATTGAGAATTATTTAAGAATAACTTAAAATTAGGAATAATAATAATTTGAGTTCTGTGCTTACCAAATACTAATAATTCCGTTTTCATCTCATTCAAAACCAAACCATGATTAGCTTAAAAATTAGATATCTTTTCAAGATCAGAATTAATATTTAGAACGGCAGTATTTAAGCCAAATAAAGAAAAGGAATAGTATGATTGCGTATCGTCCGCGTACTGATGAGATAAACAAAACTGAAGGCAACTGTTAAGATCCGCTGTATATATAGAGATAATAACAGAGGTCCTAGGACACTCTGGCACACCTCTTGTAATATCAAGTATGTTAGAAATGCTGTAGTTCAATATCACCTTTTGACGACGATTACAGAGGTAATTACAAAAAAAAGAAGTTGCCGAGGAAGTTGCTGTAATATCAAAACCATAATATTTTAATTTCGCACACAGCGTGGCGTGATCAAGAGTATCAAAGGCCTTACTATTATTATCACATGCGGTAAATATGTCGTCAGAAAGTTGCAATAAAGCAGTAGCCGTGCTATGATGCGCACGAAATCCAGACTGCGAAGTAGGTAAAATCAAGTAATTACTTAAATAATCATTTATCTGCTCATACACTACCTTTTCCAATACCTTTAATAATACAGGCAATAAGCTAATGGGTCGAAAATGATTTATAAGTATAGTTGTAGTTGGGGTAGTTCTTCTTGGCCACAGGAATTGCGTTAGCTTCTTTCCAAGAGGAAGGAAACATACCCTCTAAAAGACATTTATTTATAATGTAAGTTAAATGTTCAGTGAGATGTGGAATAATTCATGAAATAATTTTAATTCGATCTGCTTGCAGTATTGTTCGTCCTTCTTTATTGATAATTTCGGCAAACTTCTGATTAAATATTGCCTTAAAACCTCCATCAGTTATTTTGCCAACTGATAATGAATTTGTCCGAAGATCAGGAACATGAGATGCATCTTGAAGAGTGACATTTGTCTGTCGTCCATTAATTTCCGATGCTATTAACACTGTTCCTCTTGCCTTAATTTCAGTAAAGGCACTGTTAGGTAGATTCAATTTTCTAGGTTTAGTATCTTTAATTTTCACGAAATTTTCTAGATCCTTGCATAAGTGAGTCGTTGCACCACTATCTAAACACCAATTACTCCCATGAGATACCAGGATACCGCTAAATGTCTCTTTCTTCGTCGAATCCTCAATATATACGTATAAGCTCACATCTTCAGCTTTGTTCGCCTTCTCATTATTTGTAATCGTCTTAATGCAATCTCTGGCTTTGTGTCCAATCTTGTGACATCTAAAACATTTGATTTTGAACTCCTTTTTTCTTAACTCACTTACATTACTCTTTTTACTCCAATGCTTCACTCGACTTCCCGTTTGATTCTTCGCGATCATTGCATTTGCTATGATGATACGTGTTTCATTCTTCCTTGCATCATATTCTTCCACAATCTTCACTCGCAGAATTTCTGGTTTTGGTAAATCGTCTCGAGACTCAATCGCACACCGAAAATTTTCAAAGCTTGGAGGTAAACTGTACAAAAACATTATTGTTAATAAATCAATTTTAATTTCCATCTCACTTAATTTATCGATTATATCGAAAAATGTATCGAGATGATTACGAACGTGCCCAGTATCATCCATTCGATGGAAAGTCAGCTGCTTCAATTTTCTAGCCAGTCCTTTCGACTGATAAATAGTCTGCACTTTCTCCCATATATTATTTGAAGGAGTAGAATTCTTTACCATCTTTAATTCCGATGGATTAATCGACAATATAATGTCTGACTGCGCCTTCCGGTCACAGCTCTCCCATGATTTTATCGCAACCGCAAATTCATTATCATCTGCTGTGAGTGCCGGCTTTGTCTTTTCCCCACTCACATATATCCATGCATCGTGTTTCACTAAAATAGCTTCTATCTGAATCTTCCATGTATCGAAATTGTCCTTGTTCAGCAATTCAATCCTCACTGATTCTGACGATGACATGTTCACTGCGATTGATTATTTCTCTACAGACGCCAAAAATAATTTTTATTTTTTTTTCAAGTTGAAACATTATTTTAACTTTCCACCGTAAACATGATCAATCAACATGATTTTTTTCAAAGGTCTGTATATTCATTTCTGTTTAAAATGTTTCAGCAATCAACTGCTTATATGCCGAGTGACAAAGTGTGCCAGTTGATACAAAAATATAATAATAATAATAATAATAATAGTCTTTATTCCACAACAATATACAAGGTGTCCCGAATTGCATAGGCCAAAGTTCACTAAGTAATACAACTTTTCAAAATAAGAAAAAAGTTCCTATAAACAAGGGTCGGGAAGTGATTAGTTTCCGAGATACAGGGTGTTCAAGTAATTCTCCTGAAAATGTTTTTTTATGAATATTTTCGAAACGTCTAAAGATAAACAAATGATAATTGAACTTTTTATGCTTTTTAAGAAAAAGTGGCAACTATGTACGAGCGGGTGAAACTGGGGGTGGCGGCTAGGTATAATTTAGCTCCAACTTTATTGTGTGACACATTTAAATTGATTTATGAGCTGAACTTAAAAATTTGAAGTTTTCTACACAAAAAAAGTCTCTTGTGTTTTTTCTCTAAAATTATCAGTTTTTGAGTAAATCTTATCTGAATTTTATTCGAGAATAGTTTTTTATGAATAATTTTGGCAGAACAGAAAAAACAATGACAGTGAAACAAAATTTGCTTACATTATTTTTTATTAGACAACAATGAATTAGATTAAAGTAAGGTAAATTACAAATTACACGAGTTGTTCAAAGTGCATTCCGCCAGCTTATATGTATTACAAAAAATCTTGACGTCACCAAATATATAAGAATAATAAATGAGCAATGTAATGTGGTATATTAACAGACTTATATTTTTATAGTACAGGCAATGAAGGCAAAATTTTTTAATAACCTCGCAAAAATTAATAAAAGGGTCATCTCCGGGATTTAAGTAGGTAATAACCTGTAGAATGGAATGCACTTCCAAGTTCCGGAAAAATTCAAAAAAATTTGGAAAAACTTTTTGATTTTCGGTTTTTTTGCTCTAGCGGCTAAAATAATGAAAACACAGAAAAAGTTTTCAACACAATTTGTAGTTCGTTTCTTTCTCTACAAAAAAGGTCTTTACAAATTTTTGTCGTACTTAAGCCATTTAGGAGATAAATCTAGTTTTCCACTTATAGTTTTGAGCATCACCGAAATGCGCGGAAAATGAGATTTCTCTGTGAGTTTCGTACGACCGGGCACATCGATCGATAATTCTTACTATTCAGAGCCGCTAAGAAAATGAAAACAACATGAAATGTAGAAAAAAGTCTCAGCTTTAATGTGGAACTAATCACAAAATTCATACAAATTTTTATCATAGAGAAAAAAGGGTTAGAAGATTACTTAGTAAACTGTAAACAGTTGATTTATTGATATTTTTGAGTTTTATGCATCCTGCCTATTTCTCCCGTAACAGTGGGTGCTTTTTCATTGCATGGATTAGATTCCACGCACTTTAATCTATATTTCGTGATAATTTCATTGAAGAATGTTAAGTTGTATATGTTTTACTGTATAATTGTGCATTTTCTGAACGTGTATGAATAATGTAGACAAATGCAAAAAGTACTGCACGCATTTAAAAACCTCTAAAGTCATTCGAAAGAATATGTTTTATTGTATTTATAATCCAAAAATTAAGATTGTGCTATTATTATTAATTAAGATATAGCGAATTAAACTCCAAAATTTGGAGGTGATTGATCGATGAGAAATATACCCTCTACTTTGATCGCAAGGCATATTTTTCCGACAAAAGTAATTAGAATAAAATGTTAATTGAATTAATATATCATTATATAAGAATATATAAGCAAAATGAATTATCATTCTAACGACTCCCGGCAAAGATATGAATAAATCTGTGGATCAACTGTGCAAAGTTTACTAAGCCATCTTCTGACACTTTTTCTCTATGATAAAATTTTTTATGAATTTTGTGATCAGTTCCACATTAAAGCTGAGACTTTTGTCTACATTTTATGTTATTTTCATTTTTTTAGGGGCTCTGAATAGTATGAATTACCGATCCACTATAAGTGGAAAACTCGATTTATCTTCTAAATGGCTTAAGTAAGACAAAATTTGTAAAGACCTCTTTTGTAGACGAGCTACAACTTTTGTTGGGAACTTTTTTCTCTATTTTCATTATTTTGGCCGCTAGAGCAAAAAAACGAAAATCAAAAATTTTTTCCAAATTTTTTTGAATTTTCCCGGAACTTGGAAGTGCAAAGAATGCATCATCTCATTCTCCAGGTTATTACTTACTTAAATCCCAGAGATGATCCTTTCCTTAATTTTTGTTATCCTAAATGGCTAATTTGCTGTACTATTAGTCTTAACAGCAATTTTATCTTATAAGAGAATCCTTATCGTGTAGTACGAAATTACCAGTCTGCAGTACCAGCGCAGCGATCGCATTTTGGTGCGAGCCGCAATACGGACCCTCTAATGGGGTCATTTAGTCAAATTTGATATAGCATTTCCATTTCTTAGTACGTTTATACTACGTAATCGTCGAATAATTACAACACTGAAAACTTGAAATTAGTATGATAAGTAGTTTCAGAAATATACTGCTTTAAACATGAACCTATGCGCAGGAAACTCTGACGTCATTTACTCCCAAAATTTGCCTCAAAGGTACGTTTAATCTGCGTATCCGGCAAATAAAAAGCAGACTAGCTATCAATAAAAATATCTGATTAATAATGACGAATGTGAACGTCAAAGGTGTACAATGAATAAGAAGTAAAAAACATTTATTTTATGTAAAAAGTATCAACACCATGGAGAATAAAAAAAAAGTAAATTTTATAAGGAAAGAACGTTCTAACATTCTTAAATCATATGTATTGCAGTTAATATTATTCACACAATTCGTGTTACTTGACATTTCATTTAAATCAGCTATTAGCAAAAGCACATTTTGAGATCTAAAATTACCATAGGAGTAAATGACGTCACGCAGCTGTTAATATGAGAGCGCGTTCTTGGTTAATTTTGAAGTCTATTGAGACTAGAAATTTCTAGTTTTTTCCGTTTCGCTTTAAAATCCAAAGATCTTTCAGAAAATATAATAAAAAAATATGCTAATGAGCCCATCCCCCTTTAATTGACCATCGTCGCAATCTGAACATAAAAGGTCTGGATGACTCATCCACGCAATATTTGTTTTTGTCAAAATAGACCTCAAAGTGTTTTGATTTGTTTTGAAATATTGTCCTAATATCTTTATCGCCTGTACGGCGTTGCTTTTCAGATAATACTACATAGAGTTTTCCATGTACCTTAAGTTTCGAACGTTCACTTTTCATATGAAATTCATTCAAGTGAACGTTCAAAACTTTAGGTACATAGATAACCTTCAAACAATAATATGTGTCGGTAATTTCGAATAGTCTCTTGAACGAATTTTATAATAAAAGGAAAAATTAATACTTCAATACGTTCAAATGAACGTTCGAAATTACATAGATTTCCTGTAATATTGTTATATACTAGATTCAGGGGCGGCTCTAGGGCGGTGCTGTCGTAGGAGGGCGCCAAAAATACAACGGTAGATGGTCTGCGCAATAATCCAAGCTCCTCCGGGCCTAGAGTTAAAAAGCCCCCCATACACTGCGATGTTACCTGGCAATTTTAATCACACGACTAAAATTGTGCATGCAAGATTGTCGTGTATGGTGAAAAACCGACAATTTTACTCTGCAATTTTAATTACGCGCTTGACCATAATTTTACCTCTACGATTTAGAAGTTCGCAAAAGTCGGTGTGTGTATATGTTTCGCAAAGTTAACTTTACTCATATTGTCAGTGTATTTATAAAAAATGAAATACAGAAAATAATTTAGCAGGCATTTCAATAGGACGATCCTATAGGACTTCGACTTAGAGCGGTATAGTTGCATCTGGTATTTTCAATACGCTTAAGATACTTGCGAAAGATGAAAGATCTGTGTTTTTTTTTGTTTAAAACTTTAATAATCCCCAAAAACATTTTTGCTGACAATGTTTTTTGAAATATTTGCAAAAAAACCAATTTGCTCTATAGTTATTGCCGCATTCTTATAAAAGCAACTTAATACTATTATACAGGATTGTTTTCCTGAAGAATAAATACCTACTTCTGTAAAAAGAAGATTATTTTGTTCAAATAAATTTATATTACCATACTTTAATCCATAATTGTAGGGTCAAACTTTTATCTTTCAACAAAACATTGAATTATTATCACAAAAATGTAAGCATAATTGCTGCTAAAAATCGTGTTTATAATTTTGTACATCTTGAATTATTATCAGGTCATGAGTTAGGTCATTATTTCCTGTCCAATTTCCGGTCTGCTAATATGTTAATTAAAAAAATTGTAAACATTCAATTACTTACCTATTATGTTAATTTAAAACTAAGTAATAGCTAATTAGACTGGAATCGGAGTGCGAGTCATTTTCAGTTTTTAAAATAGTTTTTTTAATACTTGCTGTTTAAGTACCCCTACTATTAAAAATATTTGTATTTAGACATCTAAGTATACCTGCAAAAATATTAGCCCTAACGTGCCAGTCAACCGTCGACAATCCGTAAACACTTCAGAAAATCGTGACGTAAATAGTCTGTAAAGTATACACGACTGAAACTAGTAAACAGTTCCCGTGAAAATAACATCAGAATAAATAACGGAATTATTTTTATACTGAAAACTTATTTTTCTACCTTATTGTAGACTATTAAAATACCGGTGCTTCGCCGCTACGCTAACTAACGGCGTGTTTTGGCAGTTCTCTCTTAGTACTATTCAATATTACGCAAGTTATTTGACCAATTTTTATTAAACAAAAACCAATACATTCAAATAACGGTCATTCAACATTTTCTTACGTTTGAAAATACAAAAAAAATATCATAAGTTGACTCAACGTTAAGCTGTCATATTGGTGCCGCATTATGAAGATCCAATTTTCATAATATTGCTGCTGATTAAAAGTCAGTCCGTATCTACTTGCAAAATTTGAAAAAAACGTTTGAAAACACCCAAACAATTCATGCGAACAAACATATCGTATCTGAAAAAATGTCGAAACAAGATACGAAGTGGCGCAACTGCAGAATCCATACGTCACTTCGTGTGCAAAGCTTGATGTTAATGTAAGTAACATTAACATCAAGCTGTGGAAGCAGCGAAGTATCTACACCTTCTCACAGATTTGACTGTGCAAAAAATGTATTTTTTGTTTTTGAATGAAGTACAGAAAGTCGGGATGAACGGGAAACCGAATGTGTCTATAGTTGCCTTCAATCGTTTAAGGCACATAAAAAACCTCAAAGCTATGCCCTTTGACTTGACTTACAACATTGAGGGGAGATCAGGACAAGCCAATTTTCGAGCTAACGCCCGTATAACATATTAAATTTTAAATATATTGTACAACTTAATACATAGAACATCATTATTATTATTATATAAAATATTTTCCGGAATGATTAAAATAACAAATTGACGAAAACACATATTCCAATTATTTAATTTATTTATTTTGTTTATATTACTCAACTCGCCCCCACGCAAAATATATTTACGACCTAACGGCAGGCTAACGGTTTTTAGCGAGGACACAGAGTCGAACTTTTAATATTGTCAGTGTATCGCGGAATTACATATATGACCCGCTATGTGCTTTATAAAATAAAAATAGTTTGTGATCTGTGTTCTGTGTTTACATTATATTTAAATTGTGAGAGCTTAAAAGGATAATTCTTTAACAGATGCTATACATGATATTTTCCTTTGTGTTTTAGCGTATTTTATGCAATTGTGTTTTTATAAATATTTTGGCGGGTAGAGAATTATTCGGGTGTTTTGGCTGTGATAAAATAATATCGTGAAAATGTTTAGGCCTTGGAAAGATTCTCTACCTAGCACTAGCAGAGAATATCAAGAAAATATGGAGATTAGTAACAGCTCACAAATTACAGAGAATGTTTCTAGACAACATTTATGAGAACATAGCCAAAAAGTATTGTTTTAAATGTTTATAAAAATATGAAAGAAAGTGAAGTAGAAACCGGAGCCGTGGAAAAAATCGCCTACTTAACAGAAACTGAGCAACAAGAGAATATCTAGTATAGTTCTCTTCATATATTTAAAGCAAATAAAAAATGTCGCGGGTATTTGATCTTTACCGCAAAGTCAAAGGCACCGACACTTTTTATGTGCCTTGAGTATATGAAGAGAACTATAATTCTAATTTAGACTCAAAATGCATCCTTAACAAATAGTGTGCACACAAATTTTAAGTACGGCTCTGTGAGACATCAATTATCTTAACGAGCCAAATTTATGGTCCGTTTTTTACAGCTTTTTTACCTGCACTAAACGAATGAACGCAACTATACCTACCGAACAGTTTTTAAGAAAAAGAAAAACTCTTTTGTTCCAAGAAGGATTAGTGTACATTGTGTATGACCTATAAGTAAGAGACTGAAAGAGAAAAAGATGAACTTAAAGAGCGTTATGACAAGCATACTGCTGAAAAAGATAAGGTCCGACAAATCAAAGAAACGTCTAAGAATGATGCAATAAAAGACAAAAGCATTTAATGTGGACTCTTTGATCTACAACAGGTGATTTATGTTCCAATTAGTAAAGAAAGTGCCTTGCTTTATAAAACTCCTTTCAGTAATCTGAATTTTACTTTATATGACTTTGCTTATAAGGAATGCTTCTGCTTTCTATGGCACGAAGGTAGTAGTAAACGTTGATCATCAGAGATAACTACTTGTATCTTCAAAGTACTGGAACCTTACAACAGTAAAGGAACAAAGACTATCGCCCTGTATTCAGATGGATGCTTTGGTTAAAACAAAAATACGATAATGCCAACAATGATACTGTATGCTATAAGAAAAGTGCCAAATTTAGAAGAAATCTCGCTAAAGGGAGATTCTGTGCATAGTATCGCAGTATCTAAAGCTGGAGATATCTTTATACCTTCTCAGTTATAACCAATATTTCCACTAGCGCGTGGAAATCATTTCTACAACGGAATCCCCTGAAGTTTACTGATTTCCTTGACTCAAGTCGTTGTCCAAGGAACTCCGAATTTAGAAAGTACGAGAAAGTGAATCTGGATGCACTATTAACTGGCCTAATACAGTGGAGGTGATGGTAAAGAGGAACTACCCTAAAACAATATTCTTTAAAAATAGTCACCTTATTCCAATTTATGATTGTATGATGTATGATTGTATTAAGTTGATGCGGAATACGAAATCTTCACTTGACTTAGATGTGACTTCTTTGAACACGGAGCTTGTGAAAATTTCAAAAGAAAGTATGATGAATTAGTATCGCTGTGTTCGGGTAAAGCACCTGTCGCGGTTACCTGAATATCAAGAATTTTACAAAAACTTACCACATGCCATTTAGAAACGTATGTGTTGGAAAATAATGACACTAAAATATATTGCACTTTTTTAACTGTTCTTTATCTTATATTAATAATGGATTATATTATTATTTGTCATATCTCTATTTACAATAGTGTCTTAAGAAAAAACCTTATATGCAAAATTTGCGTGACGTATCTTTCATTCGAATAGTCAAATTTAGCAAGAAGTGGCGTGTGAGATTTTTTTTTATCTAAAATAGTAAAGGTATATTTTCCCCTCAAATCAAAATGAAATATTAAGCAATATGGTTTTATTAGCTTCCTGTAAAATTCGTAAAATGTTGGTTACACTAGTTTGTGTTTTTATGGACGATATACAGTACCGTCCAATGTATATTATAGTTCTCTACATATATTTAAGGCAAATAAAAAATGTCGGGGTCTTTGGTATTTACCGCGAAGTCAAAGGCGCCGACACTTTTTATGTGCCTTAAATATACAGTGTGTCCCACTTCGTACTAAGCCACCCCTATAACTTGGCTATTTGTATTTGGATTTATACATATTTTTTTATAGCACATAATACCGATAGTGAACTACCTTTGGAAGGTAGAACTGTTACTCAATCTCTATTTCAAAGCCAACTGTGATTTTTTTTAAATGGGAATTTTACAAAAGTAACATTAGCGATTGAGATAGAGGAAACATGTATTTGGAAAAGTCGTTCAGAAAAATTAGGTAAGTTCAAATATGAATTTTCATTTAAAAATATTGATTTTTTTTTTTAATATTGCAAGTCAGAAAAACTCGATGTTTGGGTTAGTTTAGAGCATCAGATTGCTATGAATGTCAATCTACTTACAACAATTATTGTAAACACCATAGTTGTCAATTTTTACATCAAAATGTCTTTGAAATTAACAATTCCAGAAAAAGTGAAAATTATTCGTCTCGTTGGAGATAATGTTCGTTCCTTCAGAGAGGTTGCTAAAATATTTAATCGTAGACATCCCGATTGTCCTCCACTACATCATTGCACCGTAACTGCCCTTAATAAGAAATTTGATCAAACCGGCACTATTGCAAAGCCAACATTGAAACCTCCCAAAAGGCATCCAGATGATGATATTATGCTGGGTTTTGTTAATGGAAACCCACGAACCAGTGTAAGAGAAATTGCGCGGGAATTAAAGTTATCAAAAAACAAGATCTGGCGTTGCCTTCGCAGGCACAAATTAAAATCCTTCAAGCCAAAATTTCTTCACACGTTGCAAGAAGTGAAGCCAGAACGAAGATTAGAATATTGTTATTGGCTGCAAGGCACTTTTGTAGAGGACCGTCGTTTTATTGATAAAATATTGTTCTCAGACGAAGCCACATTTACCACTAATGGCGTGGTTTCGTCACAAAATTGTAGATATTGGGCTGCGGATTATCCAAATTGGGTAATCACATGTAAAAGTCAGTACTCCCAAAAAGTGAATGTATGGTGTGGTATACTGGAAACCCGGCTAATTGGTCCATTTTTTTTTCGAGGGAAATTTAAATGCTGATGGTTACTTGAATTTCCTTAACACAGAATTGTCCGATGCTATAGATGATTTACCGCTTGCATTGCAAAGAGATATCCACTTCCAACATGATGGCTGCTCAGTACATAATGCCTTGATTGCGAGGGAATGGTTTAATCAAAATTTTCCTTGAAAATGGATAGGACGTAATAGTCCACTTTGCGAGTTTCCGCCCAGATCCCCAGATGTTACTCCCCTGGATTTTTATTTTGGGGTGCAATTAAAGAAAAAGTTTATAAAAGCAGACCACGCACAAGACAAGAATTGTGTAACAGAATTTTGGAAGTTTGTCGATCAATATCTCCTGAAGAATTAAGAAAAGTATCGAATCATAATAAAAAAAAACAACATTATGTAAAATGGTTTATTATTATTTTCTGGAATTCATAACAGTCTGGATGCTCTAAACTAACCCAAATATCGAATTTTTCTGACTTGCAATATTAAAAAAAAAATCAATATTTTTAAATGAAAATTCTTACTTAATTTTTCTGAACGACTTTTCCAAATACATTTTTCCTCTATCTCAGTCGCTAATGTTACTTTTGTAAAATTCCCATTTTAAAAAAATCACAGTTGGCTTTGAAATAGAGATTGAGTAACCTTCCAAAGGTAGTTCATTATCAATGTTCCAACACTTTTTATAGACAATTTTTTATATATCCCGGTTCTCTGTTAATTATTCTATTATTTTTGTACTTACACTGCAGCGTTGCCACGTATTTCCAAATTTTTAGATAAAAGAGGAATTTACGGCAGTCAAGAGTAAAATCTGCACAAGACGTATTTTCTTAAATTTGACAGTCCCCTTTGTTAAGATGATGTACTAATTTCTAGCCCTCTCAAAGTCGATCCTAATTTTACAGAATATTTTTCAGGATGATCCAAACTTTTACATTTTTAATCTGTTGTGCTATAAAAAATATATACAAATCCAAATACAAATAGCCAAGTTATAGGGGTGGCTTAGCACGAAGTGGAACACACTGTATGTAGAGAACTATACAGACAATGTTAGTGGTAGTAGTACTGTTTTGTCTGAAAGTAAAAACGTATTTTCGATTTATTAAGAGAAAGACTCGGACAAAGCGAAAACCATCTCCAAGCATTTACGGGGGAAAAAAATGAAAGAATTGAACCGCCTATAGAAAAAGCGGTCACTAAAAACTGTTATTTATAATTCATCTAAAGTCAGTTTTTTAATGTTGGTTTTGAAATTCTGTATCAATCTGTCGAGCCTGATTTTTTATTTTTAGCTATGATTTTTTATAATTTTCACTAAAAAATATCGCTTTTTTTCAATTAAGATCAGTCTACAGGTTACAAATATGTGCTGATCCGCACAATCTTAGTTTTAAATATTTGCTTTACAAATACATAATCGATCTGCCAAAGTAAATTTTTTATTTTCTTTTTTTCATTCTTCACAGCTGCTAAAATCGCTGTTAAATTTAGAAATTTACATGTGTCTCGTAATTTTGAAAATAATATGAGTTTTCATAGAAGAGGAGATATAAAGTGTTTTAAAACTTTCTAGTTCCATAATTGATATGAAAATTTAAGTTTTGGCAGCTGTGAAAATTTCTCTCGGCTTAATGAAAATGCCATTTAATAATTATTTCAGCAACTAAAAGTACTAAACAGACACTTTTGTATAGGTTTTGGAGGTACTGAATACGAAATTGATGTCAAAAAAATACATTAGTTGGTAGCTGTCAAAAATTGTTGTCAAATTTAAAAATATGCAAGTGTGTATTTGGTAATTTTGAAAATAATCTGAATTTCCATAGAAAAAGAGATATAAGGTGTTTTTAAACTCAGTACAGTTTCATAACTGATATTAAAATAAAGTTTTAATTATTGGCAGCTTTTGAAATTGGAACTAGAAAGTTTTAAAACATTTTATATCTCTTCTTCTAGGGAAACTCATATTACTTTCAAAATTACGAAGACACACTAACATAATATTTTTTTGACATCAATTTCGTATTCAGTACGTCCAAAACCTAATAAAAAAATGTCTGTTTAGTACAGTTATGGACAGTGAAAAAGAGGCACCAACATTTGTACAGTGTAAAGTGGGCTATTATTTACTTGACCCCCAAGAAGTCATGGAAGGTCGTAAATAATTTAATTTAGATTCTTATAAAGCTTTATTTTAATTTCAGAATTATAAAGCCTTTAAAGGGTAGTTAAATATAGAGAATATTTACGTGTCGGTGTTTGAAGGAGGGTAAAATTATTTCCGGTAATATGCTTCCTTTTTATAAATATGGCAACGGGACATCAGATGACACCGCTGTCTGCCCCTCTTACAGCACTAAAATATCACACAAATTGGATTCAAGACCTGCCTAATCTTTACTCAACTGAACTCTAATTTGCTGAAATAATTTAAATGTCATTTTCATTGAGTTGAGAGAAATTTTGACAGCTTCCAAAAGTGAAAACTTTATTTCAGTGTCAATTATGGAACTAGGAAGTTTTAAATCACCTTATATCTCTTCTTCTATGAAAACTCACATTATGTTCAAAATTATGAAAAACACTGGTAAATTTTTTAATTTGACAGCAACTTTGGCAGCTGTCTAAAGTAAAAAAACGAAGTGAAAAATCTACTTTGGCAGATCGATTATATATTTGCAAAGTAAAGATATAAAACTAAAATTTTGGGAATTTTTATGTTGGTAACAGGGCGTTATGGCCATAACGCCCGCTCATTATGCCCGTGGTCATTATGAGCGTCTTTATGGTAACCGTACCAAGGTATAATAAACAAATGAGATGCAGGTGAAAAATAAAATTATTAACGTCTGCCGGATGATCAGATCATGTTAAATAATTGTCACGAGCCCATGGTCTATAAGAGTGAGTCGCTTAAGTCCTTAGTGGAGCACATTTTGAAATTGTTTTGCCATGTAATCATGTAATTATCATTACTGTTTGGAAAGAGTTCTTAGTATTATTGTGATGCGTATATAATTCCACTTCTTTGGAGACTCTTAATAATAATAATTTTATCTACAAGACGTCTATCTTCGACAAATAGTCTCCCGATTCCAAAATAGTAAATGTTTTTGTTATCTTAATTAAATATACATTATATATCTCAAAAATGATTAAAGATAAATAAGAATGTCAAATAAGTACATATTTGCTGAAATGATCATGGGGGCCATCGACAATTGACGTCACAACAGTTTCCGAGATTTCCACTCGTTTTCCATGCCGATCTGGATCCCTAGAAATATATGTCAGGCTTTTACAATTCTGAACATTTTTTCTTAATGAAATTTTTTTGATTAAATAAAACCTACTGTTTTTTAACCGATCTCACTGCCATGATCGACGAAATATTTTTTTATGAAAAAAATATTTTGTTGATTGGATAACTGACAAAAATTTGAGGAATATACGAGGGTGTGTAGACAGCTAATATGCTTTATTACTTCCACATCCACATATTATAGTGGAGTGGAAGTATGGTAAAAAAAAATTTCAAATTTTGTTTTGTTGAAATTGGTTTAGAATGTCACAAAACGTCAAGATTTTAAATTTGAGCGAAAAAGAATTTCTGTCTGTCGGTGTGTAATTTTTTTTACGCAAGGTTTGTCTGGAACGGA
Organism: Stenurella melanura; assembly: GCA_963583905.1. Taxonomy (NCBI): domain Eukaryota; kingdom Metazoa; phylum Arthropoda; class Insecta; order Coleoptera; family Cerambycidae; genus Stenurella; species Stenurella melanura. The sequence goes on from OY757309.1 coordinate 19,553,826, forward strand.
TTAAGATAATAATAATAATAATACATTTATTTACCAGCACAAAATACATAGTAAAAAGGTACAAATTCGGCACATGCAGCCGTTCTTCCATTTGCCCTGCACACGTACACACACACACAAAATAAATACTATATTACCTAAAAAATTACAAAATATTTGAAGTTCCTATACAAATTTGTAAGAAAATAATGAAAAATATATACGTAGGTGTACCTCTGTTGAAGTTCTGGTGGTGTCTCCCGCAGTATATACCCATCGAAGCATACAGGTGAGGCAGTCAATAGCGAGGTTGTTCATTTTGTTTAAGTAACAGCATATTTTTTATAGTATTTGTGAACTTATTATAAGAAAAATGTTTGACGTCATTATCAAGTGCATTCCATAAATGAGGTGCAATAAAACTAAATGATTTTTGAAAAATTGCGGTTTTATGTTGTTTTACCAAAAAATTCTCTATATATCTAGTATTATGGTGATGAACTTGGGTAACCAATTTTGTACGTAAATAGTTTGGTTCACCTGTACTTAATATTCTCCAGACGAAAGTATACATATGTAACAATCTACGATATTCCATATTTAATATTTTAAATTCACGTAAATAAGGTGATATATGGTTTCTGTATGGAATACTATAAATAAAGCGCATACAAGAGTTCTGTACTTTTTGAACAGTATTTTTCATTAGAGAAGACATAGTGTTTCCATATACGACATCGCCATAGTCAAATAGAGTTAAAATTAACGTATTGCAAAATTTAAGTTTAGTATCTAAAGTTAAAATGTTTTTTAAATTATACAATTTCTTTAGTCGAAAATTTGAGAGCTTCACTTTATTAACAATATGTTTTTCGAATTTTAAAGCCGAATCTATATATATTCCCAAATTTTTTGCATTATCAACAATAGGAATGCTTTGATTATTTATCACAAAATTAAAGTCAATTGCAGTGAAATATTTTCTCGTTGAAGGAGTACCTATTAAAATTGATTGAGATTTTGAACCATTTAATTTAAGATTGTGATTGCATGCATATGTATAAATGTTCTTTAAATCCAGATTTATTAGGATTTCGGCTGTTTGAAATTCTGATACATTAAAAGAAGATATTGACTTGAAATTTTAAACACGTATGTACTATAACGAAATCTGGAACTGAATTGTCTTTTGAACTTATCCGGTGAAGGGTTGGGGGGTAAATAGGGGAAAATCAGCAAAGCAAGTTGGTAAGAGTACAAAAATTTGGAATTTGGTGTATATACTAGAACCCAAGACTTCAGATTGTTTAATATTTCCCCGTACCACCACGACTCCATTATTAAAGGGGTTAATAAAACAAAATTGAGATATTCACTTGAAAATTGGTACGCGTATACAGGGTGATTTACCACAACATGCGGAAAATTTATAAGTCAGTTGTCCCCACCGAAAGGAGGTAAAAAAATAAAAAATATATGGCAAAAAAGTTACCTTATTTTTTTGTAGAAATGCGCCGCCTGTGACTTGTACCAATCTGACGTAACGCAGTGCAACCATATCACTTCCCCTCCCCCTTTGTCAGACTTGGGACTGACATTGACAGCGAAGCTGGCGGTGTTAGAAGTGACTTATGGATCTAATCATTCATTCACTGCACTATAAGTTAAAATCGTATCACAGTATTCATGAGATGTAAACGCTGGCATATTTACCGGTATCGATCCACGAATACAATTTACAAAACATAAAAATCCAAACAGAAGCCGGAAAGAAACTGACCACACTTAAACAACTTCTGATCGCTTGAAAAAGACACGAAGCGGTGCACGCGTCAATACGCGGAAACAATTGAAGCATTAAGGGTAACCAAATTCCATGGTTTAGTGGCGTATCTTTACAAGTTTTAATGCAAAAAAAGTACTAAATTATTTAGGATCACTCTAAAATTTTGCAGGGGGTTTCCCACATAGAAAACTAGTACACCATTTTATTTTCTACATGTTGTCGTAAATCACCCTGTATATTATAACGATACCTGGAACTCATTTTGGCGTATTTGTACAGTCAGTGCTTTCCTTTAAAGAGACTTGGGTGGAAAATTTGGATGTGGAATTGTGGAAGTAGTGATTCCTTAGGCAGTGGTTTTTTATCATTCAAATGGATATTCGTACTCGGCAATGCCCTCTTGCAACTAGCATTTGTTTCGTAATAGTCTGTACATTCCTGTACATTCTTGTATTCTCTTTTGGTTAACCACTCTGTATATTTTTATTATTTTCACCATTCATCATCATTTTTCAGACTATGTAGATTAAGAAAATTAAGGTCTTTCAATTCCGTTAGTCTGTTTGTTTATTGGTTCGTTGTCTGTCTGTCGGTCTGTTGTATGTCTATCGGTCTGTTATCTGGCTGTTGGCGAGATATCTTGAACACTATTTGACGGAGAAGAATAACATTTGGAATATACTTTTATTCGAAAATATAAGAACATAAGAAAGGAAACGAAAAAATGGGACATGGCACTAATATTTGACAGATAAATAACACGATTGTCATGGAAACCCCTATTATACTTTGAATGAAAAGTATACAGGGTGGTCATCCCAAGAAATAATTTAACTACGATGGAAATCTATAAAGGTATTTACCCAAAACTTTCCTATTCCTTAACGGGCAAGCGTCATGATGTCTTCCCATATTAGATTTTCACAATGTTTTATTACGATGGACCAATCTATCTGTATATTGGAAGAGCAATAATAATAATAATCGGTGAAAAATCACAAAAGCTGCAGGATTATCGATCACGACACGCGACATCTCTATTGGCGAACATTTAGTACTACCAGTTTATGTTCAGTTAATGAATTAAGGTTTCTGAAACATCGAATTTTAATTTCGAGATTCGGCACACTACGTCATCAAATTCCTATAATGAAATTCATTATATTTCCATATATTTTTTCAGACATAAACATATCAGAGACAAAAAAAACAATAACTTTTAATTTAGAATAATATCATGGACTTAATGAAAACATACTTGTTTTTTAATGCAAACACCACCCCATTACGTATACTTGATAAAAAATAGTTGAAGTGAATCACCTACCTGTTGTACCTAGGAGGTGGAAGAAATAGGGGCCCAGTACATTATTGCGCGCATTTTAATGTAAAAAGTGATTTTTTGTTGATAATAAAATTATCCTTCATTTGATTTTTACTTTGTTTCTCTACGATAAAAATTAACCGACATACAGTTATTATATTTGTATAGACATTTTTTACGATGAAAGTACCTGTTTTAGGACAAGAAATCTAATGTCATATTAACCGAAATACAAGGTAGTAAAACAGAGCGAAAATATTTCATAGATTGTAAAATCTATTATTGGCTATTTAAATAACGAGTTTAATTGTATCTATAATTATCTTATTACTGATTTAATTACAATTAAACATTTGCTTCGTCATTTTTCTACGAAAAATTACTAATTTTGCAACAATTTATTATAAATAATTGTGTAATTAAGTGAATGTTTAAATATTTTTATGAAATTTTAAAATTGCACATCTTAGCTGTAAATAAGGGCTGTTAGACCAAATTATGAAAGCTACAGTGATCAAAATTGAGATTTATGCCAATGAAGTAAGTATATATGAGAAAAAGTCGAATTATCACAATTAAAGAAAATGGTGCTGGAAGTATTTTTTTTGGAATAAAATTATAGCTTACTTTTAAATAGGTAACTAGAAGATTATCAAATACTATTTTTGGAAAAATTTTCATCAATACAGAAAATAAGCATCTTATAAACAAAATTGACTAAGGTTAAATTAAAGCTACAAAAGTTCCCCACATTTTTGTGTTATAATTAATTGCCTTTTATATTATAAACAATTCGAGTTGCAAGCGCATGTGAAAGGTATATCCAACTGTATAATAAAAAAAAGTATAGTAAAGAAATAGTTATTTTAAAGATGAACAAAATGCATATTCTTTATTGTTGGATGCTAGTGTTAAAATGAGAATGGCAAATAAGAATTTTTACTTGTTAGCATAACCAGAAGTCAGGTTATCGAAAGAATGCATAGATTTCATTAATATTTTTATATATAGTTTTTCCTTTAGTTCTCATAGATAGTTTTTCTTTCCGCTGTTTGCAAAATCCTATAAAGAATATGTTTCATTACTATAAGCAAACAAATAATAAATAATTCATTTTTAACAAAATGCGATTTACATAATGTTTGAAGAATTAGTTTTGAACATTAAAAAACAGTCCTGCAAATAGTGTTTAGCTTAAGAACACTCTAATTCAGAGAACATCTCCGCGAAAATGCGTTCATTGAATGAGCGCGATCCCAGGATCAAGCAAATCTTCTGATCCTGTATATACTAGAAACCGAGGCCTCTGATTTCTTCCCAATATTTTTCAACCCCCCACCTACACACCTCTACTCGATTATTAAAGTGGTTGATAACATAAAATTGAGATATTCACTTGAAAGTTAGTACACGTATGTATTGTAATGACATCTGATTGAGACGGGGTGGGAGGTTGTGAATAGAGGAAAATAAGTAGAGCAAGTTAAAGTTGCCTTCATATTTCCTAGTCACATAAAAAATTCCCGTCAAAAGAGTTCGCGCTTCGGTATCATTGAATAGGTAAAGATGCCGCCTGCCCACTTTGTACCTACCGCATTTTTTACATGCCTTTAAATTATGAAAACGACCATAGTAAGAGCCTAGAAACTTAATTTTTAACGTATATGATAAAAACCAGTGCCTCAAATTTGTCTATGACATCTGTCTGTGACCAATAATTTCCACATACTAGAGTGCAAATAAAATTGTTTCCTTTAAAGCGACTTGGATGAAAAATCTGGATGTGGAAGTTGTGATTCCTTAGGCAGCGATTTTTACTTTCTCTACGATAAAAATTAACCGACATACAGTTATTATATTTGTATAGACATTTTTTGCGATAAAAGTACCTGTTTTATGACAAGAAATCTAATGATGTCATATTAACTGAAAAACGAGGTACTAAAAGAGAGGGGACATATTTCATAGATTGTAAAATCTAAAATCTGTGACTGGTTATTTAAAAAAACGAGTGTAATTTATTGTATCTATAATTATCTTATTAGTGATTTACTTTTTCTACAATAAATTGCTAATTTTGCAACAATTTATTATGAATAATTGTGTAATCAAGTGAATGTTTAAATATTTTTATGAAACTTTAAACTCGCATATCATAACTGTAAATATATTATAAAAACTGCAGTGGTCAAAATTGAGATTTATGCCAATGAAGTAGATATATATGAGAAAATGTCCAATTATCATGATTAAAGAAAATGGCCCTGGAAATATTTTTTTGGAAAAAAATAGCTTACTTTTAAATGTGCTATAAATAACTAAAATATTCTCAAATACTAATTTTTTGGAAGAATTTTCATCAATAATTCGGAAAATAAGCGTCTAATGGCTAAGGTTAAATTAAGCTACAAAATTTCTCCACATTTTTGTGTTGTAATTGCCTTTTACATTATAAACAATTCGAGTTACAAGCATGTGAAAGGTATATCCAGTTGTATAGTAAAGAAACAGTTATTTTGAGGGATTAACAAAATGCGATTTACATATTGTTTGAAGAATTAGTTTTGAACTTTAAAAAACAGTCCTGCAAACAGTTTTTAGAACACTCTACTGAGAGAACATCTCCGCGAAAATGCGTTCATTGAATGAGCGCGGTCCCAGGATCAAGGAAATCTTATGATCCGTATTTGGTAACTCATTTTTAAATTATCATTTCATTTTATATTATAATTCAGTAGTGAAACTGTCAATTAATTTGAATACGGAGTATAGAATATAGTTTTAGATTTATTTTGAGATTTTTTAATTAATATTGGCAGTTGTCAACTGACGCCAACAGACAGATAGACAGACGGATGGAATTGAAAGACCTTCATTTTCGTAAGCTACATGATCTGAAACCTGAAATCTCGGAGGGTGATTTTCCCAACAATAGAACACTTAAACGGTAAGCGAGGGAAGTAAAAGTTAGATCAAATCTAAAAGCAGCTTTGGGATGCCTATTAAAATTCTCTAAAATTTTTCCATTTAATCGACTTATATCTTTTATAATAATGGAGATAGCAATAAATGCAGGCTCAGTTTTAAACATACTGAAGACCTATATCGGGTGAGTCACGAATTGCGCTCGCCCCGATATTTCCTAAAATATTTGGAATAGAAAATTGAAATTTGGAGGCCTTATTACACGACTAAAATGCCATCTTTTCAATAAAAAAATCAAGTTTGGTGCACATCCGGTTTGACCGGAAATGCCCACAACTTTCGATTTTTAAATGGAACACCCTATATATTTTTACGTTTTTGGAATCTAGAGGAAATTTTGAATACAATACATCCATTTTGGTCACTTTTTGATAAACATTAAAAATTTTATTAAAAAATCTATTTCTGAATCCAGAGTGCTGTGGTGCCCAAAATATATTTTAGTTTGTGTGCTACGTTACTATAAAAATAAAAAGAGCAATATGATTGCATTACTTAATTCTCTAGAGGCGTTTAAAATTTTTAAATGTGATTTTTACCCACTAACTCGGTTTTTTTAAATGGGAATTTAATCGTTCACCAACATTTTTAAATACCTCATTTTCATACGAATCTAATGATACCAAAATTTTGAAAATCCGCTCAGAAATAATTGAGATTTCAGCCAAAATACAATGCAACCAAGCTTTTAGAAACATGCGGCTAATAGATAATAGATTAGTGGGCTTTGGAAACTAAAATGGCACATTTCTGTGTAAATCTGGTAACCTAATAACATTGGAAAAATCATAGTAGCCATTGAATGTAATAAAACAATATCAGCTGTCAGACAGACTCGTGTAGTTATAGGCAATCTTGAGCTATCAAACATTTAATAATTGTGAGCGCAAAGAACGTTACAATTAAGTTTAGCATAGGTATGTGGAGGTAAACACAATTACATCCACAAGGACCTTTGCAATAGAATGCGACATCAGTTCGGTTTTCAGAGTTTTATTTAAATGAACATAAATATCGGGCCTATAAATAAATAAAAATCAATTCCCTTTGAACAATTAAACCATAAATTGACATTTATAGATATTGTTCAAAATGTCCACCATTTTTTCTATACACAATTCGGCTCTGCGTACAGTTGCTTGAATGGCTCTACGCAATTCAGCCGGCGTTATTTCATTAAGAGCCCGTACAACTTTATTTTGCAGCTCTTCACGGGTATTTGAAGAAGTTTTATAAACTTTATTTTTGAGAGTGCCCCATACATAATAGTCGAGGGGTGTTAAGTCAGGTGACCTAGGAGGCCACCTGATATGACCTTGATTTGCGATAAGGCGTTCACCATGCAAGTTGTTTAAATATTCCATCACTCTTCTAGAATTATGTGAGGGAGCACCATCTTGTTGGAAAAACAGATTTTGTAAATAGGCAAGAGGAAGTAAGTCAAGAAATTCTGCTGTCTGGTTTTGTAAAAAGAATAAATATCGTTCGCCAGTAAGTGTTGCATCAAAAAATATGGGTCCAATGATTCGATCTCCAAGTACTCCAAGCCAACAGTTAAACCCAAAACTTTCCTGAATATTCCCCCGCCCTACCAACCTCGGATTTTCTTGAGCCCAGTACCTAGTATTATTTCTGTTAAACATACCTTGGTTCGTAAATCTACTTTCATCTGAATATAAAATATGAAAAGGAAAACCTGGGTTTTGTTGTACAGCATTTAAGAACCAGTTGCAATATACTAGCCTCCTGTCGTTATCATCTCCATAAAGATGTTGGTGTATTTGGTATTTATAAGACCGAAACTTATGTTTCTTTAAAATTCTGCAAACCGAAGACTGACTAATGTCGCATTCCATTGACAATTCCCTTGTTGATGTTGTTGGGTGTACCATCACAAATCCTAATACATCAATTTCTTTGTCCTCACTTACAATAAATGTTTGATGGTCATCTTGTTGATTGGATTCGTTTCTTAATTCTTGTTCCACTCTGGCAAACAAGTGTCTGCTTGGATGACGTCTGTTGGGATATCGTTGCTGATACAGTTCTGCAGCTGCAGTTGAATTTTTGAGACGCTCTCCATATATCAGTAACATATCGACCTTTTCATTTCTACTAAAATTATTCATTTTCTTTAATTTTTACTCAAAGAGATTTCCGCAACGCTTTATTTTGTATCTGTCTGACAGCTGATATTGTTTTATTACATTCAATGGCTACTATGATTTTTCCAATGTTATTAGGTTACCAGATTTACACAGAGATGTGCCATTTTAGTTTCCAAAGCCCACTAATCTATTATCTATTAGCCGCATGTTTCTAAAAGCTTGGTTGCATTGTATTTTGGCTGAAATCTCAAATATTTATGAGCGGATTTTCAAAATTTTGGTATCATTAGATTCGTATGAAAATGAGGTATTTAAAAATGTTGGTGAACGATTAAATTCCCATTTAAAAAAACCGAGTTAGTGGGTAAAAATCACATTTAAAAATTTTAAACGCCTCTAAAGAATTAAGTAATGCAATCATATTGCTCTTTTTATTTTTATAGTAACGTAGCACACAAACTAAAATATATTTTGGGCACCACAGCACTCTGGATTCAGAAATAGATTTTTTAATAAAATTTTTAATGTTTATCAAAAAGTGACCAAAATGGATGTATTATATTCAAAATTTCCTCTAGATTCCAAAAATGTAAAAATATATAGGGTGCTCCATTTAAAAATCGAAAGTTGTGGGCGTTTCCGGTCAAACCGGATGTGCATGAAACTTGATCTTTTATTGCAAAGATGGCATTTTAGTCGTGTAATAAGGCCTCCAAATTTCAATTTTCTATTCCAAGTATTTTAGGAAATATCGGGGCGAGCGCAATTCGTGACTCACCCGGTATATAACATTTGAATAGAAAAAAAACTCAACTTTTTGGCAATAAAAAACAATAAAACCGTGTATACCGGGTGGCATAAAAATATGGAAACAGCAGGATGACTTGAAAAATACGAATCCTAGAAAGAGAATATAAATAAGAACAAAAGTTGTAGGAAATTTCCCTGGCTATCTGACGGTGACCTTGGATTTGATATTGACCGTGACCTTCAACGCCATTTGAAGGACAACGCGATTTTTTCAAATGGAACCCACTACTTTTAATCCCGGAAATGAAACGAGCGGAAAATTTTGCTTTCGGATATGACCTTCGGCACTTACAATATTGACCTCTAAGGGTCATCTTTACACCATAATTTTTAAGTGCCGAAGGTCATCTCCGAACTTAAAATTTTCCGCTTGTTTCATTTTCTGAATTAAAAGTAGGGGTCCCATTTAAAAAAACGACTTGACTTTCAAATGACCTTGAAGGTCACGGTAAAGGTCAAACCCAAAGTCGCCGTCAGATAGCCATGGAAATTTCTTACAACTTTTCTAGGATTCGTATTTTTCAAGTTATCCTGCTGTTCCCATACTTTTATGCCACCCGGTATAACTATGTTTAAATGTTTTTAAAAACCAAAATCAAACTGATCTCCCAAGATGAAGACGGATCCCAAAAATCTCGAGATCTAGGTTACCACAATCCCGGGATTGCCAGATCAAAAATTAAACGGGATTCAGGAATTGTGTTACGCTTTTAATTGAGATACACTGTATATTAAATACAACTACGTAAATGCTAACAAGTTTCAAAATACTTCCCAGCTTCACAAGCAAGAATTGCTAACTTATCACGTCCAAGGTTCATTTTTTATAAAGAAAATTATTATAATTTTATTTTAATTGAAGGATTGATACATATTATGTAAATGCACCTCGGAAAGTAGTTTCCTTGAATATAGGAATACAAAGAAAACGCATAATTAACTTGAAATATTGTTGCAAATAAAGCGTTCATTAAACTTAATCACAGTCGTAAAACAAGTTCGGAAATTTTCATTGGTAACATTTATATACTATTTATTATGTTGTTTATTTATATTCTCCCGGTTGGTCCTACTCCAAGCCTACTACTATCTTTAGAATGCGAATGGTCTAGATCTCATTGTCTTGTATTATCTCGTCGGAATCGTTAGCAGCCTGAACATACTCGACACAATTTCAACTTGCTAATTACTTTTTAGTCAGTGTATATCTTAACATAAACCTTGGAGCAACTAGACTTGACAACTCGCAAACTAGTTATCCAGTTATTATCGACAGCATTTATTGTGAACAATTTTATAGGAGTACCAACAGTGTAGTTCTTTTTTTCCTACGAACTTGCGGCTTTGTACATAGTAACTGTTTATAATTCGGCGTGTACGTGTTGTTAAAGAGATTATAATGGGGCAAAGTTTATCACCGTCTCTCTCTCATATTCACACTAGGAGATCCAACAAAGACAAAGGTAATTTATATTTTCAATACATAATAATCTTAAATACTTATGTTTTTGCAATATTATCTATGACATACAGTGTGACCCATTTTAAATGGAAACTCCCCTGTAAAAAATGTGTCTATTATATGATTTTAACGGTGCTTTTTTTAAAAGATAGGCCATCGAAAGCCCTACTTTATGACAAAAATTTAGAGATAAATTTCAATTTTCAAGACCTACTGTGATTTTGTTCAATGTCAAAAATGGACATATTTGATTAGCGATTTTTTAAAATAAAATCTAACTATACCACTGGATTCAGAAACATCCCAAATGGGTAAATCCAAAATTTCGTGAAAAAAATTAAAGAATTACTGATTTATGACAAAATTAATGTAGGTAATATTTTATAATAACTTTCACATGATTTTTTCTAAAAATCGAAGTAGCCCATGAAAAATAAACAATATAAAGATATATTAAGTGGATAGTTTTGATAAATATTGTCTTTTAAACAAATTTAATCATATCTGACTTAAAAACATGTATGAACAATTGAAAGTAATAATAATTAGGTATTTAATAAACAAAATAACAACACATTACAACATTACACTAAAATTAAAACACGATAATATAATTCAAGGCCGCCATTTATTTCGATGCATTTGTCGAATCGTTTTTTAATATTCTTTACGACATTCTGCAATTGTTGCCGGGTAACTTCCGCACAAGCTTGTCTTATTCTTGCACACAAATCTTCTCTATTACTCGGGCGTGACCTGTAAACTTTAGATTTTATTAAACCCCATAAAAAGAAGTCCATCGGTGTTAAGTCCGGGGATCGGGGTGGCCATCCAATTAACGGGCTACGTCGACCTATCCATCGATTAGGAAAGTTAGCATTAAGCCACCTGATAACCACTCTGGCATTATGGACAGGGCCATCTAATTGAAAGTGTAGATTTACTTTTTCTTGTATTGAAAGTTCATGAAGCATATATTCCAAAATTCGTTTCTTAGGAATTGTAAAAAGAACTGTAAAAACTGCATGATATTCATATTACCTTCAAAAAAGAAAGGACCAATGATTGTTTCATTGAGTAGCTCACACCAAACATGAACTTTTTGGGAATATTGCTTTTTACAATTAATGACCCACTCTGGATTTTCTGTAGCAATAAACCTACAATTTTGTGACGATACCACCCCATTTGTGGTAAAAGTTGCCTCATCGCTGAATAAAGTAGTTTTCAAAAAATTTCTGTTATTGAGATACTCTCCTTGAACCCACAAGCAAAATTCCATCCGTGTTTCATCATCACCAGGTTCCAATGTATGTAAAAACTTGGGTTTGAATGGTTTTACCTTATTCTTTTTAAGGCATCGGCGAATATTTTCTCTAGGTAAATTCAAATCTAAGCTAGCTACTCTTACACTGGCGTTTGGATTGTTGTTAACATAATTTAAAACGGTCTGCTCGTACCTGGGTCCTTGTACATTATCCGTTCTTATAATACGCTTTGTTACAGCGCCACACATGAAAAATTTTGTTTATTTTAGAAACGGTACTTTTAGTGATGTTGGGCCCATTCGGATGACTATTATTAAATATCTCACACACCTCTCCCAAAGTTCTATCATTATCTCCTCTAAGGCGCACAAGTTCAATTTTTTGTACTACATTTAGAGTATCCATAATTTTAACTTCAAACTAATAAACTAATACTTGATGATATTATTGATCAATTTTATAATATCAATAACAATATACTCTGACGCATATACAGGGTCCTGCAGCTCACCTCCCGTCTTCTACTACACCTAAACGATTTATTTTAGAAAAATGATTCAAACGGGACAATAGACTGTTTGTTAGAGAGCACATTTAAAAAATATTTTTGAATATACAGGGTGTTCCAGAAATTGGTGGTGCATCAAAGTTGTATCTTTTTAAATGGAACACCCTGTAGTTTTATTGATTTTTGGGACCCTTTCGAGCTACTGTACATATCCCTAGAATGTTATCAAATTTGATTTGATAGTTCCAGAGGAATAAATTAAAATCGATCATTACAAGTCAGGGACCATCTCAATACAACCTTTCCAAACCGGTGGATTGGAAGAGGAGGGCCATGTAATTGGCCGCCCCGATCACCCGACTTCACTAAATTGGATTTCTTTTTGTGGGGCTACGTTAAGGAAATCGTTTATCAGGAACCTCCAACCACACCAGAAAACATGCAGCAAAGAATCAGGAACGCATTTCAAAACATTACACCCGACCTATTAGGAAGAGTAGCAAGATCATTTCATACCCGCCTTCGTTTGTGCCTCCAAGAGAACGGAACACATATTGAACATAAGTTCTAGTTATTGATTTGAAAAATGTTAAGTAAAACTATTAGATAATAATTTTACGATTTGTAGTAGTTTTTGACGAATATCTGTGAAACCTTTAAGATAGTCGAGATAATTGTAATTAAAAAATATGCTCATTTTTTAATTCTGCATCCGATGAGATAAAAATATACAGGGTGTCCCATTTGAAAAAATGGAGAAAAATAGCATTACATTTTGAAAAGTTTGGCATTGAATTTTGAACATCCTGTATAAGTTATTTTTACGATATTCATAGTAGGATAAACTAACCTTTTATTATAAGCAACCTGTTCCTTAGTTTTGGTTTGAAGATGTTTCTTCTATTTTTTATAAATTTTTTAAAATATGACGAAAAATTTTTTTTTTCGATTTTAATTTATTCCTCTCGAACTATCAAATCAAATTTGATAATATTCTAGGGATATGTACAGTAGCTCGAAAGGGTCCCAAAAATCAATAAAACTACAGGGTGTTCCATTTAAAAAGATACAACTTTGATGCACCACCAATTTCTGGAACACCCTGTATATTCAAAAATATTTTTTAAATGTGCTCTCTAACAAACAGTCTATTGTCCCGTTTGAATCATTTTTCTAAAATAAATCGTTTAGGTGTAGTAGAAGACGGGAGGTGAGCTGCAGGACCCTGTATATTTTTAAGATTTGACGTCTGACTTTAAAATTTGTTTTCCATGGCAGCCTATTATTATCTGTCATTACTCAATAAAAAGACAATATTTATTAAAACTATCCACTTAATGTGTCTTTCTATTGTTTATTTTTCATGAGCTACTTCGATTTTTAGAAAAACTCATGTAACAGTTATTATAAAATATTACCTACATTAATTTTGTCATAAATCTGTCATTATTTAATATTATTTCACGAAATTTTGGATTTACTCATTAGAGATGTTTCTGAATCCAGTGGAATAGTTAAATTTTATTTAAAAAAATCGCCAATCAAATTTGTCAATTTTTGACATTGAAAAAAAATCATGGTAGGTCTTGAAAATTGAAATTTATCTCTAAATTTTTGTCATAGAGTTTTCGATCGCCTATCTTAAAAAAAAAGCCCCGTTAAAATCAGATAATAGACACATTTTTTACAGGGGTGTTTCCTTTCAAACACACTGTATATAGACTACGTCAAAAACATTTGACTATTCATTGTAATCAAAAATATTAATATATGCTAGTAAAGTAATTTACCACAACAAATTAGGACTCAGATTAGGACACTGTTCGATCGATTGAGATCCATTTGGAGATTGCCTAACAATGAATGGAGGGCATTTTTAACATCTGTTATTTTCAATAAGTGTTTTTTCCTGTTAAAAAACCGTCAATACAGGGGGCTCTCGGGACCAGGTACACTCCGCTTTTTTTTTTTCAAGATAAAAATGTGAAATTAATATACAGGATAATTGGTATAAAAATATACTATTTTATCTCACTGGAGCCAAAAATGCACTTCCGTTTTAGCCGATATACTACTAAATTCTTTATTTTAAATAGTACTCTGTATGCTTTTTAATCTTATCTTATGGGGGTTTACAATGTTTTTTAAAATCAAAGTCGGATCAGAAATAATCATTAAAAATTTAATTGTATATATGTAATTACTAAGTGATTATGAAAATCATATTTAAAATAATACTTGGTAAATGTCCACAGTACTTAACAGAGAGGTATTTTTTAAACCTTTTTCACACAAATAACAATTTAATTAATTTATGACATTTTATAAAATAAATATTTTATAAAAAGAAAAAGATTTCTGGTTGAAGATTTTGTGTCTGGTGAGGTCAAAACATTTATTTTTATATTAAATATTCTGTACTGTAATTTTAAATTTTCATTTTGAAAAATAAAGAAAAACGTGGGGTGTACCTGCTCTTATGGGCTGTTTAAAAATTGATCTGTTTCTAAAAAAATGGCAAATGACCAATTACTGGGAACAATTCTTTGAATAGAGTTAATGCCGGTAATTATTGAAAGCATTGTTCTGTTTTTGTCTCTAGAACGTGAATATCAGCTCAAAAATTGGAGCCAAAACTGTTGGAGTTCGAAGTGCCTCAAATATGTTTTGGAACTATTGAAAGAAAACATAAAAATGTGAAAAATAAATTTCTTTAGCGTACTTTGGAACGATCAGTTAAAGCCAATCGTTGAATTAAAATTTGTGTTCCAGAGACAAAAATTGGTAAGTCAAAAGACACAAAATAGTAAATAATTAACGTTTTCCTACGTGCCCTTTTTTAATTACAATAATATTTCATTATGTTTTTTATACTGGCTTTTTACTCCAGTGTGTTATACAGGATGTCCCGAAATGTCTGCATTCCCTTTTAGGTGCTGATTCTATGTATAAAAATAGTAAGAAAACTATAAATATGTGCCCTGAAATTCTTCCTAAAGGAGCCACGGCCCTCTCAGAACGGGACCCAAACATAGATTTTATTCATTATCTCGGAAATATTTTGAAACTTGGGAACTTATGAGTTGGTCGCGATTTTGCCTTACTAACACTTATTTTTGTACAGTACTAACCAAAATTAATTTTATCCATAGGGGGAAAGTCGAGGAATAGCCATTCTTTGTTATTACGTTTTTTTCTACTTTACATTTTTAGTAGCTTAACACTTAATTATATTTCCCAAGCTAATATTACATAAAAAAAACCTCTTAACAATAAGCAGTACGGCAACCCGTTTTCGAGGAAACACAGTTTAAACAAAATATTGATGATTCATTTAGTAATGGATACTTCGAAGTCTAAAGAAATCTGGTATATATCCAGAAGAGGATCCGAGAAAATTGCATGGAAGTCTCAATGAAATCTGAGGAAATCTTCATCAAAAAATAAATTTTTGGAGCAATTAACGATAGTTCATTAAACTTTTTTACAAAAATAATGACATTTTAATATTATTATAGTTACTTCATTGAAAATAGCTCCCTTAGGAAATATTTCCTAGATAATCAGTAAGACCCATATTTACGCGTCGTCCTTAAGAACCATTTAGAGATACATGTTCATAGGAAGTTTTCTTACTACGTTATGTAGAATTATAACCTAAGGGGAATTCGGGAATTTAGTGACACTCTGTATAACATTAATTGCCACGAAGTTTTTCTTAGTACTGCTAAGATATATCACAAATATGTTTGTATTTATTTGGTTCATATTGTCCAATGGTAAATAGCTATAAAGATCAAAAACAACCGTAGTTATGGTCCTTTCTTTTAATAAATAATAATACGTAATGACCTAGGTAACGTGTTATTAATCTATTTAATTAAAGATAAGTTTTATTATGATACTAATCTTATTATTATATCTCAATGTATCTTATCATTTTGTAATTCACTTTTGTTTATCAGTATAAGAAATTCTAAGAAAAAATAATATCCTTAATACTTGTACCAAAAAAATACTTGACTTGATAACGGTTATGTTTTTGTAGAAATGTCATTCAAATAATAACAATATTTATATATACTTGTGTTCTGGATGTTTTCAAGGGAATGGAAAACGTCATCTGCAAAATAACAAAATCGCATACTTAAAATATTTAAATAATGTTCATGTTTACTTTTCAAACCAAATAGTAATCCTAAAGCGATAAAATTGGATACAGTTAAGGTGGCCATTCCATAGAAGGAGACATCCGATAGGGAAATATTTATTATTTTTGGCCATAACTTTTTTTTCTTAGTACGTATATTTGATAAAACTATAAGAGTACCTAAGTGGAACCATGACAAGACTATTACTATGAATTTTCATTCAATAATTTCAGTGGTTTGCAAAATAGCTAGATTTAAATTTCAAAATTATGTTATGTTATCTTCCTATTTGGTAGTTTTAAATCTAGCTATTTTGCAAACCACTGAAATTATTGAATGAAAATTCCTAGTAATAGTCTTGTTATGGTTCTACTTAGGTACTCCTATAGTTTTTTTAAATATATGTAGTAAGAACAAAAAGTTATGGTCAAAAATAATAAATATTTCCCTATCGGATGTCTCTTTCTAGGGAATGAGTTTGGAATTATTTCTCTTTGGTGATGAGAAATCTGAATAGTATCTGTATATGCATCATAGGCATATATAAATGCGCAATGATTTTGGAATTACAAATACGTTAATATTCTGAATACTCCCCCTCCAAGAAGCGATGATCAACATTCCGCACATTAACAACATGGAGCGTATCAGGCTGTTAGATGACATAGAAAGTCATAACATTCTGAGAATGCATTTAGATGTGATGCCTACCATGGTCATCAACCTTTTAATGTCCTGTTTCCTGGAAGAAATTAATGGGACCGAAAGAAGGCCCACCTACAAAGGGCAGACAGATGTTGGTTCACGCACAGCTCCAAAGTCCCTGAAGGAACTAGAGCCGGGCTATACAGCCACAACCCAGGAGAAAGAATAACTTCCAGTGTGGACGTTAATGTCTGCAACAGACGCATCCCAGACACAGATGAAGAAAATCTTTTCTAACAGCCAGAAGGAACTGCCAGAAGGCTCCAACCATAATGGGCAAAAATAACAAATTAACTCTGGATACTTAGCCACTCTGGCATGGAAGGTAACGAAATAGCTGAATAGTCAAAGAAGGCTCAGCATCGAGATTTATAGCATCAGAATCAGCACTTGGCATATCTGCAAATTCTGTCGAGGTTGCTATTTTAGCCCGAGCTGAGAGAAAAACAGTTCAGTGCAGGCAGAAACTACCAGGATTAGTTCACTCGAAGAATTTCATTACATATTCTATGAAATCAACAACTAGAAAAATATTATAGTTAAACAGGTTACACCTAAGAACTCTAGTTGGCCTGTGTACGAGCATTGCAGACTGATGAGTGTGATGAATTGTCACCTACACGGAATCGAACTAGCAGGTAATGCTGAATGCCGTATGTGTCTAGGAAATGGTGAAACGATAGAGCATGTTTTATGTACTTGACCGGATGCAGAAAAAATTCTAACTATTTGGCAAAGGACAGTTGGTGCCAGAGAACTTGAACGGTTTCTCACCCCTTTCTCAGATTTTCGACTTTATCAAAAAGCTGAACTTGCTGGCGAGTCCCAATACCTGACGGTCGTGGTGGGGGGTTCAGACCCTCTGGCCTTACTGTCCACTGACATATCAACCTAATCTAACCTAGCTTAACTCCGCCCCCCCTAGCGAAACAGAAAGGTGCTACTCTCATATCGTAGAAAATATTCAAAACTCGACAAATTTCGTCTATGTTGATTTCCACACATATTTGTTATTTTAAAGACAGTAAGAACGGACAAACAGAGTGAGGTTACATTAGAAGTTAGAATATATTTTTTACACATGCATACACCAATAAATTCGTATTCTCAACAAAATTTAATTGTTACAGTTGTCGATCCATATATAGAATTGGTATATTTGCTAATCATCTTAAGTAAACATTCATTAAACGATAAGATCATTTACCTTTTCCATTTCATTTACTGACAGGTGTACACGTTCCCTGTCATGACACAAATTGACGAATAGATTAATCATTAATAATACTCGTACTATACTATTATAGATAATTATGAATTCACGCAGAAATTTATTTTCGACCTGGGCATGGGAACTTTCATCTGGTCATCTTCGTTGTGACCAAAACGACGCGCAACACGTCTTGTTTACTTATTAGAAGATATAATAGTTTGGGTGCCCGCGTACAAAAGCACTGACTATTCGGCGAACTTTGACAATGTGTGAAATCGATTGTTCACACATAAGTGAACAATGAATAGACTGTCAGCTGGCTGGGTAGCGGTGAGGGTGGATGTGAAGAGTTGAAAACACGTAAAAAATTGAGAAAAATAATTATCCAGCGAATGCTGAAACATGTTAGGGGAAGATTGTGTTATATAATGAAAGTAGAACATAGTCAACTGGATGAGGGATGGTGGATTGATGATCTGTTGATCGAAGCTGATTAAAAGAATAAAAAATTAAAACTATTGAGCGATCTTTCAAATTCGGGTATATAATAATATTTAGATAATTTTCAGATACTGACATTCCTATCATCACGCTGGGAAACATGAAAAATGTTCATAATGTGAATGTTTCAATAAAAATAGGCGTAGGCAAAAAAGGACGATATTTATACATAAAGGATTTGTATACAGCACTTGTCCGGTAAGCAGAATTCCGGTAAATTTATACACTTTCATGAAGTAGCTACCCGCGCATCATTGACGTTTTTTATAGTTTTGAATCCATACATCGTGCAAACAAACTTCTCTATTATACTAACGGCATTATTTATGTTATCCTCTGGTAAATTACTCAAACTTTTGAATGCTTCGATAAACTCTTCGTTTTTTTTTTAATAGTAACTGCGGGATTATCCAAATTTTCACTTTATTATGAACATTTTTCATGTTTCCCAGCATCGTGATAGGAATGTCAGTATATGAACATTATCTAAATATTATCATACCCAAATTTCAAAGTTCGCCGAATAGTTCTAATTTTTCATCTTTTTGGACCCTTTCGATCGATCAGCTGACGCGCAATCTACCACCACTCGTCCAGTTGACTGTTCTATTTTCATTATATAGCATAATGTTAACCTCATATATGTTTCAGCATTCGCCGGCTATTTTGTTCTCAATTTTTTTTACATGTTTTCAACCCTTCCATTCATTGTTCACTTATCTGTGAACACATTGTCAAAGTTCGCCAGATAGTCAGCACTTTTGTACCCGGGCTCCCGGACTATAATAATGTTCGTAAAACCAAAAGTGCACACTCCATGTTGTTTTATCCAATAAGTGCTATGCGTATAACATTAGTTCATTGATCAATTTTTGCACATGCGATTTCCTCGAAAATTGCTAATCCTAAAAAGAAGTTTCTAATAACGTTGCTTGTATCCTTTATCTTTATTTCTTTCCAATGCACTTGTGTCTACTTTGAAAGATAAAAAAGTTTCCCGCTTGTTATATCTACATCTACAAATTTTCATAGTTGATCGCCCATAGCCTTAGAAAAGAAATCATATTTTCTGTTTATTAAAATTTGATCTTCATATTGGAATTATTAGGTAACAAATATGTATGTAGTGATAATGTAGTTGAACTTAGTATCGCGCGTCTGAAGGACACGACAAAAATTTATAAAGGACAGGCGCCAGCCGTGCCTTCGCAATGATATCTAGCTATATCCAATCTCAAGGGGGATTCTAATAAGCCACTTAAAACACCCCGAGCCGAATATAAAGGTTATGCTTAGTGTGATTGCTAAAGTCTGCCTTCCGTCGTGTCTTGATTTCTAGCGACGCACTTCTGATCAGATCTTATAAAACTTGAGAAACACTTCTTAAACTGTTAAGACCGTCGATAGACCCTGTGAGTATTCGGATAGCTGCATATTGACGGGATCGGAGTCAACCCGTGAATAAAACAGTTATCCGATTCACGTTACATAATCGCGCGCAGGTCGTCAATATTAGATCTAGTGGATCAATTATGAGTCGAATTCAAAATATATTTTCATTTATTGATAGTAAACTTTCAACAAATACAAAAAATAGAAATATTGCATTCTGTAAACAATTTACTGAGGATTTCAGCATTTTTGCAAGTACCGTGCATGTGAAAAGTAATAAATAATAGCAGCTACATGAGAACAACAGTCAACTGTTCTTCGACCATTGGCATTCACAACAGTATCTTTTAATTTCTGCAACACCCTCATTGTAGTGATGGGCGATATATCGCGAACTGTGATTTAATCACAGATATTAAAAAATCACAGGTAACGACTGTTAATAAAGTTGATAGAAAAGCGTGATGTGATCACGATTTCCATATTTTTTACGATATAAATATCACTTACTTTGAGTCCACTTTTCTTTGCGGCAGGCCCATGTAGGAAATCGGCGAATAGTATATAATGGTTAGCTTGTTTACCCCTTAAAAGTGCCGCTTGCCGTTGAAAAAAATTGTATGGACGAGGTACCAAATTTGTGATAAATATTTGAATGTGAGAAATACTTGGATTCTATTAAATCAAAATTATTCCATTAAATAATAGTAAGTAAGAACTATATAAATAAACATTATATTCATTATTTAATTTGTACATTTTTATTAAAAGCAACCTGAATTTAAACTAGAAATTTATTAATGCTTCCGAAATGTTTATATTTGTATAACTTTACAAAAATGTGTTGTTACGAAGTTCAAACATGCGTACCGTTGAAAACTAAGTGCTTTTGCTGTTTCAATTATCAGTATTATCACCAATCCATGAATCAGGTTAGTTGCATAAGCAAATAATAATATGTATAGGTTATATCATACAATATCATACGAATTACATATCTACGGCTGCACAGATTACCAACGTAGCGAATTGACCATTCACAGTCTATCAGCGCTTATTTAGGAAATTCACTGATAGAAGGCAATCACAGTAAGGATTCACGTTGTGATTGAAAAATCACGATATCGCCCAACATTACCTCATTGTTTAGTCTATAATAATCAATGAAACATCTATATACTTTCCAACGAATGTGTCTTGACTGTACCTGGACCTTTAGAATATTTGCCTGCCCTCTTACATATTGCAAATTGATAGAACCATTATCGTCCACCATTCCGGCCAGGTACGAAGCTGCTTGATAGAATTGATAAGAACCCGTAAATAAGATTTTTTTATCTTTTTGTCAGCTCTGAAAAATCTTAAAGGTCGTTGGAAGAGACACTTCGAGGCATAAGCTTTTTACGATACCAACCTTTTTCCTCAGCTTCAGTTCATAAAGAAAAAAAATTTTTTACCCAATATTCGTTTAATTTATTGAGTATTAATTTTTTTTATAATCGACATAAGCCTTGAACCACATAATTTAGCTCCCGAATTCGGCTCATTCACATTTGAGAAAATTAAATTTTTTCATTGTTCAAAATTCTTTCGTAAAGTTTGTAAAAAAAAAATGTTCACGCTAGCATTTGGGGTAATATATTCTCGTAATGATAGGAACTTTCCTCCCAAATATGAACCAAGTCCAAGCCTATCCGGCAACACTCAAGATCATCGTTTCACATTGAATGTTAGTCGAGGCCTTGTACTAGTTCCCATGCCTTTCGAAGTCGAACCCAATTCTACATGACGTTCTCCACGATAATTCATAATTTTTAAACTGCCAATTTCTTAAAATGGAAATATATATGTTTTTAGTAAAAATGTTTCAGCAATCAATCACTTTACACGTTGATATTCATAGGAGCTTACATTTCTCGACTTGAGTTTTCCAAAAACCATCGAAGAAGGTGGTTACTATGAAATGTCAGCGTGTAGCTAATAAATTGCTCAAACATTTCAAGTAAAAACACGTAAAAATTGAGTTATGATGGTTTAAAAATGTAAGAATTTGAATAATCGTGAAGAACACTCCGAGGCCTGTAAAATTAGGTTCGACTTTCAGAAATCTGGAAATTACACGGCCTTGACTAAATTTGAAAATGAAACGGCGGTCAAATTTATGGAAACATTTTTTGCAGATATTACTCTTGACCTCTGCAAATGCATTTTTTATCGGAAAAGTGTAATAACGTGGCATCGTCGCAGTGCAAGTACAAAATTGTTTATATGAAACAACCAGTTAACCGTCCACGTACTAATGACACACTCTGTATATATTTATTACATAAATGAGAATTTTTTATTTTCTTTAAAAAAATATCGTTATTTTTCTTGTAATGTTTATTGATTACTTTAATAGTTTGTTGTTTGTTTTATACATTGTAGTATAAAAACTCCTTAATATATGTTAAAAATTAAAATAATGAGAAGGTCTAATCCCTTTTGTTTTAAATGTATAAATAAAATGTTGCGTTTAAATTATTGCTACTTTCATTTCTTTACTACCCGCTACCTGGCCGGGTACTAGCTTGTTATCCAGCGAAGAAACCGGGTTTGCCTTAAAATGGGCCGGGTACCCGACATATCGGGTATATACTATATACCGGGTACCCGGTGCATCCCTAATCTGAATTCTATGTGGAGAACGGCTGTACAAATTTCCTATGAATAAGATACCTACATGAAAAACTTTGTGTGAGTAAGTACTGCCACAGACCTATAGGTAGCCACTTTTCATATAAGCAAATTTTGCCCGCGTCATGGAATGTTGGCATCACTTCTGGTCACGATTTTTTGCGTCATCGAATACATGAATAAAAATTACGTCAAATTGTAGGTTTTGAGGTATACAATGAGATTATAGTGGGGTGCCAGGCTTAATTTGCCCGCAACCCTGATACACCCTCGATTAAAGTTTTTTTTTGTGCTTTCTTGGGTTATCGAATACATGAATGATTTTTTTAAAATGAAAGTACAAACCTTCTAGTTATTAAAAGAAATAGGGTGGTACCTCTTCTTATTTGCCCTCCCATTTTGGCGTCATTTGTGGTAAAATTCCATGACGCGGGCAAAATTTGCTAATATTAAAAGTAGCTCCCTGTCTTGGTCTGTGGTAGTACTTACTCATACGAAGTTTTTCATGTATCTTATTCATAGGAAATCTGTACAGCCGGCTCTCTACCTATCATTCGCGATAAGGTTATTACTTTCTTGTCAACTTTGTCCGACAATTCCTCACCAAAACCTCGACCTAACTAATTCTGAGAAAAATACTCCTCAAGTTGCTCTTTCGATATAACATCGAACTACTGTACTACTGTGATTCGTGAAATTAGTAGAGTATAATGTTACAATAAAAACGTTAAAATGTTTTCAAATAAATTTTCCATTTCAAAATGTACAATTAACAATGAATTGATGACCTCTAGGTAGGTAGAGATGTAAAAAATAGCGTTAATTACTTTCATACATGTCATAGGTTTTACCAATGATGCTGTTGAACTTTCGTATTTGATACGATACGATTTAGTTGATTGTTTTTCGTGACCTTAGTCACATGGTACAAAAATAAACTTAAAAATATTTATCCGATTTTATAAACACAAAAATTGTTTCCACTTATTTCTGGTAATAGGCCAAATCTAAAAAAATAAATAAAATAAGAAAGCAAACTATTTCTTGAATGGATCCGACCTATGCTTATGTGAAATTTATTGTTTATTTTCACCTGTCACAAATCAAGTATGATAAATATAAAAAATATTTCAAATTTAAGAACTGTAAACATTTTTAATTCAGATAATTATTTCTATATTTGTTGCGTATTTACAGTATTTCCAATTGTCTCAACATGATCCTAAAATATTACTGTTACAGCTGTCTATTTTCTGTCGATATGAGTAAGAAAGACTCAAAGAATCTCAATTTTCAAAAGCAACAAACACCAGTATTTATCATCATCTGGAGAACACGCAGAGCATTCAGTTGTGTCCTTTCCATACATCGGTAAAACTTATTTTTATTAAAAATTATTTATTTGGAACTGGAACTGCACAGTTTTTCAGAATTTCTTATATTAATTAGCCCTCGGAAGATGCAGGCAGATGTGTGGAAAAAATTGGGGGTTAAATCCCAAAATGACTATAGTTGTACACCAAGGTAGTAAGACCCATGATATCCTACAGATCAGTAGCATGGTGGACTAAGACTGTGCAGTTGGGAGCAATAAGTGGCGTACAAAGACTTGCTTGCCTGTGCGCCACGGGAGCCATAAAAACTGCTCCAACAGCTGCACTGGAAGTCCTTCTGAACTTGCTATCACTACACATTTATCCAAGGAGAAGCTCGTTCAGTGCTGCATAGGCTAATTTAAAGCTTTACACCAATAAGGCAGCAGCACGGAACAGAGCATCAGCAGTTACACTTAGAGCTGAAGGCGGATCTAATTCTAGGAATGCCCAAGGACATTACAATTCTAAAGTCTAACTTTAATAAAGATTTCAAAATTAAAATACCAGACAGGGAAGACTGGACAAACGGTCCTCCAGTGCCGGCACAAACAGTCTGCTATACAGACGGCTCTAAGACAGAACAGGGAGTTGGAGCTGGGATAAGGTCAAAAACGAAAATCCCAGTAAGTCTAGGAAAATACACCACAGTATTCCAGGCTGAAGCGGCCGCCATATAGTGGTGCGCAAAGGAAATTATAAGGCAGGGAACTGTAAGTCAATCGATGGCCATTTTTTTCGATAGTCAGGCTGCGCTAAAAGCAATTGGTCGAATCGACATTTGTATGGGACTGCATAAATGCCCCTCAGAATAAAGTGACCGTGGCGTGGGTGGGCACCAGGACACAAGGGAAATAAAAAGGCTGATGAACTGGTCACAGAACGCCCTTATAGGACCCGAACCCTTTTGCGGTGTGGCCAAGCTAACCAATATGCAGATTCTGCCAAGAGATTCCAACTACTTGGTGAGATAAAACCAAGATCTGATAGCTACACTAAGGGGCACTTATCAAGGCTGTGGAGTCTGATACAAAGAACAAAGCTGAATAAGGAGCTCTAAGGAAAACAAACAGGAGCACAACAATAGATTCATGGGGGTCGCGATGGTCAAGGGCAATCAGCCAGCTCCCCCTTTCTAATCTAATCTATATCAAATGCGTTTTCTAGCATAACAAAGTATCTGTTTCTGCGTATTAAATTTTCCCTGTAAAGTAGTGACCCTACAGTAGTACTTCTAAATTCCTTTCAAAGATTGGTGTGTTCTTCCCGAGAACTATATGTACTGATTCTCTTTAGTATCTAGTTATGTCCATTTCGAAGCTGTCAGTGACATAAATACTTTTCACAAAGTTTATAGTGTATTATTAATCATCTCAGTCGTATTTTTACAGCATTCATGGTTTTATCATTTTCATTCAGCTGCTGAAGAAGTTGACGAGTTTAAGAAAAGTAAACTTATTTAATTTTGCAGTTTTCTGTCATGTTGATTGTGTATCTAACTACATGACCTTAGTAACTGCAGTCGTTCCTTGCGGATATCGTTGTTATCACGTTACTGTTTGAAATTTCCAGTTTCCGAGAATTTGATACCTTTATTAAACAAATTAGTAATTCGTAGACTGTTTTTATTCGCAGAATCATATAAATGTTTAAAAGTGAATTATTTATTATTTGTTTGCTTATAGTAATGAAACATATTCTTTATAAGATTTTGCAAACCGAAGAAAACTATCTATGAGAACTAAAAGAAAAACTGTATGTAAAAATATTAATGAAATCTTTGCATTCTTTCGATAACCTGACTTCTGGTTATGCTAGCAAATCAAAGTTCTAAAATAAATTTGTCCAATTTCTTATTTGACATTCTCATTATTACACTAGCATCCAACATAGTCCCCTACAGCTAAGCAGATTAAACTAGTATCTACATGACCCCCTACGGTATGAAGATTCATTTACCTACCTTGTCTTAACAATTTTTTTCATTCTAATGGATTGCATTTTCATAAAATCTCTCATTCAGTTTCTTGGAAATGCTAGCCTTTGAAACGTTTTTCGCCCTTATTCTGAGCTCATCAGAAAGGCACAAAGCCACTCATAACGATGTTTCATGCAAAACCAAGGCAATATCCATGAATAAGTATGAAATATTTTATTTGACATTGACTGATAAAAACAACAGTTCTTCAGCTATCTATTAGCTAACTAGTAGTGGAGCCTATACCGGGTGAGTCACGAATTGCGCTCGCCCCGATATTTCCTAAAATATTTGGAATAGAAAATTGAAATTTGGAGGCCTTATTACACGACTAAAATGCCATCTTTTCAATAAAAAATCAAGTTTGGTGCACATCCGGTTTGACCGGAAATGCCCACAACTTTCGTTTTTTAAATGGAACACCCTATATATTTTTACATTTTTGGAATCTAGAGGAAATTTTGAATACAATACATCCATTTTGGTCACTTTTTGATAGACATTAATAATTTTATTAAAAAATCTATTTCTGAATCCAGAGTGCTGTGGTGCCCAAAATATATTTTAGTTGGGTGCTACGTTACTATAAAAATAAAAAGAGCAATATGATTGCATTACTTAATTCTCTAGAGGCGTTTAAAATTTTTAAATGTTATTTTTACCCACTAACTCGGTTTTTTTAAATGGGAATTTAATCGTTCACTAACATTTTTAAATACCTCATTTTCATACGAATCTAATGATACCAAAATTTTGAAAATCCGCTCAGAAATATTTGAGATTTCAGCCAAAATACAATGCAACCAAGCATTTAGAAACATGCGGCTAATAGATAATAGATTAGTGGGCTTTGGAAACTAAAATGGCACATTTCTGTGTAAATCTGGTAACCTAATAACATTGGAAAAATCATAGTAGCCATTGAATGTAATAAAAAATTTTGGTATCATTAGATTCGTATGAAAATGAGGTATTTAAAAATGTTGGTGAACGATTAAATTCCCATTAAAAAAAAAACGAGTTAGTGGGTAAAAATCACATTTAAAAATTTTAAACGCCTCTAGAGAATTAAGTAATGCAATCATATTGCTCTTTTTATTTTTATAGTAACGTAGCACACAAACTAAAATATATTTTGGGCACCACAGCACTCTGGATTCAGAAATAGATTTTTTAATAACATTTTTAATGTTTATCAAAAAGTGTCCAAAATGGATGTATTGCATTCAAAATTTCCTCTAGATTCCAAAAACGTAAAAATATATAGGGTGTTCCATTTAAAAATCGAAAGTTGTGGACATTTCCGGTCAAACCAGATGTGCACCAAACTTGATTTTTTATTGAAAAGGTGGCATTTTAGTCGTGTAATAAGGCCTCCAAATTTCAATTTTCTATTCCAAATATTTTAGGAAATATCGGGGCGAGCGCAATTCGTGACTCACCCGGTATACTCTATGCACGTTTAAAAGTGAATTATTTATGAGTGGCTTTGTGTCTTTTCGATGAGCTCAAAATAAGGGCGAAAAACGTTTCCAAGAAACTGAATTAGAGATTTTATGAAAATGAAATCCATTAGAATGAAAACAATGTTAAGACAAGGTAGATAAATAAATAAATTCATTTTAGACCTTTGTTTTTCATTTTTAACTAAATCTTCATACCGTAAGGGGGTCATGTAGATACTAGTTTAACCTGCTCAGCCGTAGGGGACTATGTTGGATGCTAGTGTTATAATGAGAATATCAAATAAGAAATTGGACTTTATTTTAGAATTTTGATTTGCTAGCATAACCAGAAGTCAGGTTATCGAAAGAATGCAAAGATTTCATTAATATGTTTACATATACTTTTCCTTCAGTTCTCATAGATACTTTCTCCTATAAGGAATATGTTTCATATAAATGTTCTCTTTTCTAGTGAATGCGATACGATCAAAACTACGATTTTTAACACGTATTAAATTCTCAGGTAACTAGTAAAGAACTGATACAGAAGTAGTGGAAAGTAGTGGAAAAGTACTCATCAACAGTCTAAAATGTTTGGACTCAATGCTTCAGTAACAGACAGTTAATGAAATTGAGATTTTTAAATTATCTATTTTAGTTAACTTAACGAGATTTCGAAAGCTTTTTAACCTTTAAAAGTACCTACCCGAAATATTTAAGGTTAGCATTTTTATGTAATACTGAGTAGAAGCGGCCGAATTTAATTTATTGGACGCACGATGTAAATAACTTCTATGAGCATTTCGAATACGTCTTTTTATAAACAACTGTTTTAAACAGTGCAGTGGTAGAAAAATATTTCATATTTGTTTCATCGTTCTCTTTCATCGGATTTACTTGGCTATCTGCAAAACCTCGTTCATTTATTATTGAGTAATTTTCTAATTTGTATGATTTTCTGAGACTAAATGTCTCTCACGGAGGTAATTTTTGCCTTGAAAAAATTGTAAAATTTTCGGATTTTCCTGTTTTAGTAACCTTTCACAAAATCGCTAGTATGGCTACATATCCGATTTTGCTTTTTTACAGGATATAAGTAGAAACTTTTGATGAGATTTATTAATATTTCTTTTCACATTTACATTGACAGGTGTTTACTTCTCACTCACTATTACTGTTCTGTGATTTTTAATATTACGATTTTTGTCTTTTAGGAATTCATGACAACTGCGTTAATAGCACTCAAAGTACTCAGGAAATAAAATGAAACAGAGAAATAGTCCGTAATCTGTTTTAGGATCAATCCACTCTTCATTTCTTGTCTAGTCTGTTTAATGTCTAGTACAATTTCTTCGCATTCGAAGAAATCATGTCATTACATGATCATAAATAATTATGACCAAATGGCTTCCGTTACAATAGACTTTTTCTATTACGCATTCTGTAAAGATCTTTAACGTGTAAGTTAAAGTTACGTACAATGTAAATGAAGGAAATATGCCCAAAACATTATGTGAAACTCTCCATTTCACCGACGATCTATCTTTTATTATAACGGAGATGAGACCAATATATGAAGCCTCAATTTGATACATACTATATAATGTGGTTAAATAGAAATCTATCGACCTGTATATCATGAACTTTTTAAAGATTGCATGCTCAGTACTTTTTAGACCGATTAATTCAAATTCCAAAAAAAACAGTTGAGAGTGTTAAACTCTATCTAAAAACAAAGCAAATCAGTAGTACTTTTAAAACTATACATGAACTATGAGTAATGGATTTTTAATTTCCAAAATAAATATTTTGAATTTTTGTTACTTATATCTCATTAAAATTATTGGAATTTTGTAATAAAAGTGCACGAAAACAATAACAGATGAGCGTCTGGGCGTGAGGTCATCATTTAATGCTCTGAAATTCGCTAAATAGACAATAAATATTAATGTGCATATTATACACCCATTTGTGTAATGATAATGATTAAATATTATTCACCAACATTACTAGGTACAGTAATAAGTAGTATATATCAAAAACTATTGTAAAATTGTAATACTTACCTTATTACGTATTTTCTTATATCATTCGTTTATAAATACGTTTTTCTCAGTCACTGATATGATTCTTATCGTAGCACGCAAACAGATTTAATCGCTTTTTTTATGTAAATCCCTCTTTTTATAAATTCGTATTAAAAATGAATTTTACATATATACAATAATTGTTTGTTATTAGACCAGCCTGTAAAAGACAAGGTGAAAACCTCACCTTCGTATTAAAAATGCACAGATCTTGCATCTTTCTCAAGTATCTTAAGCGTATTGAAAATACCAGATGCAACTATAATGCTCTTGGACTCCAAGGATGGATGACTAGAAAGATAGGTATTTTCAGCATTTGCATTAGGTACCGTTAGCGATTAGTGATAAAATTTAAAAAAAAAATAAAAACTTTTATCAAATTTAATAATACCACTTGGGTTTATTGTAATTGGACCTATCTTCATTGATACATTTTATTTAGATTAACCCAGCTATCATCTGTCAAATTTTGTCATAAAGCTTGTAGAACACCCTGTATAGTGCTTTTCTACAGTACTTTTTTGTATTATACTTAGATGTGTTTGATAATTTTATTTACATAATTTTAAACATATTTGTCCATACATTCGAATTAAGCTAGTCCATGTTTCATTGGGTTATTTTGTTTTTTTAATGTTAATTTGAAAGTGACGATGTTCTGTAAGAAATAACGCAAGTTATGCAAACTAAGTGACATACGATATGGCAGTGTCGGCATGTATCACAAGAGACCATTAAGTTTAGGAGTGTTTATGTTTATATTTTAGTTTCGAGATAGTCTGGAATGAAGTGAGAGTGACAGGGAAAAGTCTGATTGCTAGAACGTTATGATGAGATAGACTTGATTATTCATACAGATTTAGTTCGCGAAGTACTTTGTAAATAATTAAAATAGTACATTTGTTGATTTGTTGTTATTTCTTACAGTGCTAATAAAAGAATATTCGAATTCCATATAATTACCTTTTGTGTCTGATGCAACTAGTTCAACATGTGGCAGAAAAAGTTGAACTAAATACGAAGTACGAAACCAGTAAATATATCTATCGTTTAAAGTAAGTGATAAGAGAAAAAGCGAGGTGATATTCGATAATTTTTATTGCAATTGTCTTAACATTATTTTGATTTATTTTATATAAAAACCAGCAATACAAAATTTGGCGCTTTGTATGTAACACATATAGGTATTTATATTTAATTATATTTATTAAATAAGTGATAACGATAAAAACATCTTGGTAATAATTTTAAACATTTTTTACAAACGCAAGGATCTTTTGAGCATCAAAAGGCATTTTCTCATAATTAAAGGGATTTTTAATTTGCACCAGTGCCAGTGGCGTCTGTTCAAACCCGTATACGTACTTACCGATTCTATTTAATTCTGCACGGCATTTCGTTTATGGAACCGAAAATGTCTCTCAGGTGACTCACCCTGTACATAACTAAATACACAAAATACAAGTTTAAGTTACAAATGTTCTTTTATCATCCACAATCAAATAACAGAATTGATTTGTGACAAGCAGAAGGCGCATGGTTAAACTGACGCAATAATTTTCACTGCTTGGATTGTTATTGAAACGTGATGTCCCTAATAGCATGGCGTTGAGTGAACGGTACGGTTACAAGGCCGGTGCAGCGGCCTCGACAGAATCTGTCTCTCTCGATACGTTTTTCGTAAGATGGGTCCTATATCATGCGCCCAGTAGTATTCTCATTACTAAAAAATGTCCCATACGATATTTTTCACGTTCGGGACATGCCCCTGAATACGGATCAAACTTTGCCGGACGAAAATTTGGTCCCAATTTGTTTAAACTTTTTTTTTAAACAAATTGCAAAAATCAATTTGTTTGGCCCGAATGAATTCTTTTTAGGTTTTTTGGTCATTTTAAACAAAAATGGTCTCGCCATGTTTTCGTAAAGTCGACTTATAAACAATTTAATGTTTGAAAATACGGAAAAACAACCATTTTCAAGGTTGATTGATTGATTTGCCAGCGTAAGGTGGGCATTGCCGCCGATTCCGGGCATCCATGGAGGTTCGTTCCAACACTCAGCCTGGTCGTCCGCCGAACACGCCCAACGGACGGTCAAACCGCGTGACAGAACCAAATCTTGAATGTTTTATAAACCGGACCGGTTGCATACGCTGGAATGAGTATCGGATATGCTTGTTGTCAGCAGTGAGAGCCGCATGACGCATGGGGTAGGAATATATGAAAGGAAAAAAAGTGTAGGTGTTTGTGAGGTACAATTTGGGTTAAGTTATTTTTTCTTATTTTTTTAAATCTTATTACTTGGACTTCTTTCCTGGGTTCATTAACAGTACCACGTAAAAATAAGTCGAGCCGTATTCGAGCAAAATGTTGGTTTCAGTGTCATTTTAACTCCATACTAAGAGGTTACTTAGGTGATAATTTAAGTGAAATTACTGAATAAATCATAATGTTGCATTTTTTATTCAAACCAGTGTAGGTAATAGTGACTCATGCATTTTTAAATTTCTAATTAACGTGAGTAAATCCCAAAGCGATATATGATATCACCTAAAATAATTATTCCATTACTATCATCATTATTACCCCCAAAATAGCATTCTTTCGAAATGAGTGAACAGAATTAACAGAATAGGTATATTTTATTCCGTAAATGACATACCCCAAGTTCATATATTAATATCAAACATCACACCATATAAATCTTTTTATCGAGTTTTAGAACATTCAATATATTAAGTACCTAGTTAGGATGCAAAACTTTAATTAATTTATTACGCAGTCGTTAATTTGGTAAAATACACTTGGAAGCTGTAAAAACCGCTATCGTACTTCCAATTTATTTACTTTGTGTCATGTCGTATTAAGTTAGTACTCACTTTTTGCGATAATATTTGTTTTATGATTATGATAAAGTAAACTGCTTAAAAAGTACATATCATGGTTTCAAGTTTTTTCGTTACATTCTGAGAAATAGTTATTTGTATTATTCCATTTTTTTTAAATTTCGCTTAATCCGTAAGTAATTGATGTTCAATAAGGGGAACGGATCAAACTTTTAAAAAGTCTACTACGTCTACTACACCTATTGCCTGATTATAATGATTAAATTAAATTTGTGGTTACTCAAAAGTGCCGACTTAAGTAAAGACTGCCTGACGGCTAAAATTTGTCACAATATCACTCTGGATTTTAATTTTTCTGAAATTGTCAGTGCATAATAGTAATAGTGTAAGCGAGCAGGTTTTACCCCAAAGTAATACAGAGTTTTCACTCAATGCTATTCCCTATGTTCACACTGTTCACAGTTTCATTTTTTGTCGTGTGACGTATATCTGCCTAGAATATGCGCAAAAATGTTCCTTGCCATAGACAGGGTTGGCTTCAGCTCAAGAGTTACTTCAGGCAGGGGTGGAATTAAGTATTTATTCCCATGATATATTATGAAATGATAAATAAATGTTCCTAAATAAATTCTAATCATTCATAATTTTGTAACATTCACGTTAACAAATAACTTTTCTTATTTATTGCATTTATATGCATAGCTAACCAAAATAAACTGAACTATACTGAATTTATATAATTTAAAAAGTACTTCATGGAAAATCAACAAGATAATGTTATTATATGAAATTGAAAAAGTTTTATCCAACTGAAAGTTAAAAGAACATTTCTTTACACGGATAAGTGATCATACTAAAACATAACTAAATATTAAAAATTGTATTTCTTGCTACTTCGGTTTGTCGTAAAAAAATTTAGGTTAACACAAAATTCATTGTTGAATTTGTACACAAGTGCTTCTAAAGTGTTCAAAAGAATAAAATTTGTGAGTTAAAGTTTCTGGAAATTTTCCTAGCAATACTTTCCAACATTTTCATATTAATACTTTCTAATATTAACTAGGAATAAACTATCTACGTTTGATTTTTAAAATTAATACTTAGAAGTGAAAAAAATATATTTATAGAAATACATAAAGAGCATACAATTGTTAATATAATACACTGAATGTGGGTATACACTGTACATTTATTGTGAATAAAAAAAATTAAAAAACAGATCAACAAAAATCTATTTTAGATACCTCGATAACTAAATATTCAAAATAAAAGTCATTATAATAGTTTTCATCAATAATGGTAAAGTGCATATATATTTTTATAATTATTGCCAGTGTTACTGCAAAATAGACCAAGTTACAGAAGACAGTCTCGGATGCATCGGAAAAACAAATTTTCATGTGTGTGTGTGAGAGCAGGTGCCATTTTTATCACGTTATTCCGAAAACTGATCTTCACAAAATTGGATAAATTCATCTTTTTCCATTTTTCTCCTTTTCGACTGACGTTCCTGATGAAATAATTTCCGTTTCAGTTTTCTGACTTTTCTAGATTTAGTTGTCCGTGAGGAATAGGAAGTAAAAAAGACGTTGCAGTATGGTTCTGAGCAGATGTACCTGAAAATAAATAAAAAAATTAAGAAAACTAAAAAGGATTTTTTAAGATATTCGTCATTCATTGCTTTACATATTTAAGGATGAATTTCAAATCAAAACAAAATCATAAAATACCAAATAATTTTCAGTATAAGTTTTTAACTCCTTAGAACCGAAAATGTAATATACTAAAAGGAGGAAATTAATGACTCATCAATAGAATCAGTAGTTGAACGCGATCCAGGTTGTTCTACGGTAGTAGTCGTCACCAAATGGGATGTAATAGGTTGTATGACAGTTCTGCAATTATTCATATTTTAAATATGCTTTATTAGTGGGGCAGATCTGGGTTTTGAAAAGTGACTGCTCCGAATGAAAAAATTTCTTTTGCCAACTTATAAAGTTAGGTCCCCTCCATCATTCCGACAAGTTTTTACAGGGCGGAGTCGGCGGGGGGTGGGGGAAATGACCCATTAAAACTATGGGAAAGTAGTTTTTCCGACGTATCTCCGCAGGCGTTGGTGCCACAAAAAAAAGCATACTTACCAAAAATGAAGAGCTTGACGAAACACGTAAGCTCGTTCTAACCCGAACCCGATCGCATAAATAGTTCGCGAGATATCGCGATTGAAGTTGCGAAAAAATGAAAAATTAAATTAATTATTTCTCGAGAAGGAGGGGAGTTGGGGGGCCTCAATTTTTTCTGAATAGAAGGTTATTGATGAACACTTGACGAGGCCAGAGGGTGGGGGTGATGGGACAATTAGGAGGGGAGATATGGGGTAGAAACTAAAATTATTAAAACGCTGATAACTCCGTTACTAATTGAGCTACGGTAATCCGGTCGGAATCAATTTGCGTATTTTTTTATTTACTAAAAGATAGCACTGGCAGAATTTTTTGTTTTTTGCAAATAAACGCCTGGTGCCAAAATAAAAAATGTACGACTTTTTGCGCGTTTTTTTCGGTATAAAATAAGGGGGTGGGGGAAGTAATTTTTTCATCAATTGATAGCATTTTTATTTATCTTCAATTCCTATTCGGAAACATCGCGATCGGATGATTAGGAAGGGAGATACAGGCCGGCAAAGTTATTGCTGTATAGCGGAAGAACGGAGAGGGGTGGGGGGTTTGGTCCGGGATGAAAATTTTGAGAAAAGTCTTTTCTTTCGCCTTCTCCATTTTATAAATCCCCGATGGCCATACATTGTCCGCCCGCGCGAGTTACAAAAGGAAAAACGGAACGAAAACGGGCGAGCAAGTCAGTTCAGCTGCTCTCTAGCTCTCCTCGAATTCACACACGCGTGAACGAACGTTCGTGAATGGCGCGCTCTCAAATATTTTTGAATGTTTGATCGCTAGTATCTCACTCGATTATGGAGCGATTATGAAAATTATTTTTTCCTCGTGATCGGAGACCGTTCGGGAACAGAAAATAATATTACGTTCTCATTTTTTCATGCCGTGGCGGGTCCATTTTGGTTACATTATGATCATCATTTACTTGATTTTTAATCCTCAGTCGCGCTCTTGTAGCTCGGCAGTCTTTTATCTCTGCTTTCTCGGGATGTTGCGCTAGCCGGAATGGGTCCATTTTAACAATGGCAGGTAATAAATGAGAGGTGCTATACAAAAGACTGTCGTGATCTCTTTAAGGACAAGCGACGTTGCAGCGCATGTGCTAGCATAGAACTGCCTAAAGGTCATGAGGAGGAAAGGAAATATCAGAAGGAAGTTTCAGGAGCAGATGATAGATCTATTATTTATTTATTTTTCTTTTTTTACATGAATTAAATTGGACATTACAATTGGTAGGATATGGAGTGTCTCATTTACTTTTGCAGGCTCTGTCGATATTATAGTACATCAATCAAAATCGGTGGTTACCCTTTTCTGTGTACATCCCAAACAGGATACTTCACAATTAAACTTTACTGAATTTATAGTGAACCAATTTACGTAACAATCAATAAAACACATGATTTTTCAAATAACTTAAACCACTATATTTACAGAGAAAATAAAAACAAATGAAAATGAGAAACACAAACATTGAACGATTAAA
The DNA here is from genome assembly GCA_963583905.1 of Stenurella melanura. Taxonomy (NCBI): domain Eukaryota; kingdom Metazoa; phylum Arthropoda; class Insecta; order Coleoptera; family Cerambycidae; genus Stenurella; species Stenurella melanura. Next base: position 19,590,085 of record OY757309.1, read on the forward strand.
TAAGTTAACAGACAGCAATTAATTATATTATAAGAAAATGAAGCGGTCCGCAATTTCAAATCTTTAGTCTATTCGCGGGCCGAACACTCTTAATATAATTACAAGACATGCATTTACGTTATAACCGAGAAAGTGCCGAAATTTACATAAACTTTAAAACTGAAAGAATTTATTATCACCCTGTGGCTAGATCTTGATCAAATGAATGCTAACCCAGAAATCCTATTTTCCCTCATAGAAAATAAGACTTCTCAAATGTGGGCGGTATACCCTGAAATCACTACCAATTAAAATCTTCCCTAATTTAAACCATACCCCAATTTGAAATTACGTAACGGACCATGGGATTTGCGAAACATGACTGTGCATCACACGATGCTGTAAAGAATCTCTGCTATTTTATTATAGTAATTTGCCCTATCTAACATTTATGCCAGTAAGGCAGATGAAAAAACCACTTTGTCCATTACTTTGCATTTGTATGGGGACAAAGAAATCTACCTCAGTTGACCTATCTAGTTTTTACTAAGACTATTACCTATATATTCTGGAATCCTCTCCGAATCAACTACTTTAGTCCTGTAAATCTAACTACACTAATCGGTGCGAGGGGTTGTCGTACTTAAACATGTGTTTGACTGGTCTCGTTTCCTCGGCTTGAAACGAGACAAATTGTTGAACATAAAATAATTGAGAGGATTGTTTATTTCTTTCATGTATCTTTTCAACCGACATGACACCCCAACAACTACTTGAGACAAAGGGCCTATTTTCTGGCCCTCGCAAACCGAACGAATCTAAGAAAAATGAATTTAGATAGTTTGTAGCAGCGAGCTTATTGTTTACTGTCTACAGTACCAAGCAGTTTACAGACAGACGAAGTCTAACGCTGATTTGTCATCGCTATGTTCATATTGCCGTATGCAATCTATCAGATCTTCGCTGCACAGTTCTGATATTAATGAAGATTCGCTTGGTGCTTCGTCATGCATGCCAGAAATGCCATCGTTTATTATGTGCCCGCCCCGTTCTGTTTTTCATTTTGTAATTCGCGCGGGCAGACAATGTATGGACAATGGGGACTTATATAATGGAAAAGTCGAAAGAAAAGATTTCTCAAAATTTTGATCGGCCCGAACCCCCCCCACCCCTGTCCGTTCTCCCGATATACAGCAAAAACTTTGCCGGCCTGTATCTCCTTTTCTACTCATCCGATCGCGATCTTGCTGGACGGAAATTGAAGGTAAAAAAAAATGCTGTCAGTTGGTGAAAAAATTATTTCCCCCGCCCCCTTCCTTCATGCCCAAAAAGACGTGCAAAAAATCGGCCATTTTTTATTTTGGGCGCCAGGCGTTTATTTGGAAACGAAAAAAAATTTGCCACTGTCATCTTTTAGCAAATAAAAAAATACGCAAATTGGTCCCGACCAGATTGCCGTAGCTCCATTAGTAACAAAGTTATCAGCACCTTAATAATTCTGGTTTCACCCCCATATCTCCCCTCCTAATTGTTCCATCATCCCTACCTTCCGGCCTCATCAAGTGTTCATTAATACCCTTCTATTCAGAAAAAATTGAGGTCCCAACTGCACTGCCTCTCGAGAAATAATTAATTTAATTTTTCGTTTTTTCGCAACTTCAATCGCGATATCTCGCGAACTAATTATGCGATCGGGTTCGGGTTGGAACGAGCTTACGTGTTTTGTCGAGCTCTTCACTTTTGGTATGTGTGATTTTTTTGTGGGATCTACACCTAAGGAGATACGTCGGAAAAACTGCTTTCTCATGCTTTTAATGGGCCGTTTCCCCCACCCCCCGACGACTCCGCCCTGTAAAAACTTGTCGGAATGATGGAGGGGAAATAACTTTATAAGTTGGTAAAAAAATTTTGTTCATTCGGAGCAGTCACTTTTCGACCCTGCTTTTTCTCCAGATCTGCCCGACTATATCAATGCTGCTAGAGCACAGTGCCTGTGATTTACATGCAATATAAATAGTAATTTAAACTAAAAAAAAAAAAAAAAAATGGCAACCACGTTTAATTTACTTAACCGATCTTAACCTTACTAAAATATTTGTTTGTTTATGCACTTCTATCAACTTGGTTGTTTTAATAAAGTTAAATTGAAGTACATACATCTATGCACTTCAACAAAATTTTAGCCATTTATGTCCCTACTAAACATTAAATAATAAATAATGAAAATGAAGTATGTACCTAATGAATTCCGCAACTTTTCTTAAATTATTAATGGTCTTACTGTGTAAGTATTTAATAGTTGATTACTTACATACTTGTAATTCATTTTTTTGACTTGCTGAACACAATGCGATTGGCCGTTTTACGCCATCACGTCACAATTTTGAGAGAACCTAATATAAAAGTGCTGAAAAGGCCATTTCTGCCTAGAGGTATTTGTGCTCTAATAACTGGACAGCGATATGAGATTGAGTAAAATGGACCAGACCATCTTATGCAGCTGTCCAAAATCTTCAAAAACCAATAGTAACAATAAAAAAAACAACTATAGATGGCGCAAACATGATTTTATTTCAGAATTTCGCAAGAAATACCAGAATTTTTGTCGTGGGTATATTTAAAGTAAATCCGACCTAAATAGCTAATTTCATAGAATTTTGAGACGCTGAACGCAATGCCGTTGCCCGTTTCGCTCTATGAGGTTAGAATTTTGAGAAAACTTAACCTCAAAATGGATAAAATAATATTTATCTAACACTATTTCGGAAACTACAAATTCCACAACTAAAAAATGTGTCGGAACAAGTGTCATTTCAACACACTATTATGTTATAATACCGCACGGCTTTCGACAAATCGAAAGCCGTTATGCCACACTTAGTGGTTCGGTTGCTATGACGCATTTGACGTTTTACACCGTTTTGAAGTTTTTTTTGCATAATTTCTAAAATCTTGTTAGAGAAAGTATAGTCTACAACACGTTTGGAATGGTATATCCCACACTCGTGAACCGTAGTACTCGCCTTCGGCTCGGACTACAAACTTTTCGCTCGTGTAGAATATGGGCTATTCCAGAACTTGTTGTAGAATATACTATTCTCTAACACTATTTCGGATACTACAAATTCCACAACTAAAAATTCGGGACAAGTATTATTCCAACACACTATTATGGAAATAATGCCGCACAGTTTTCGACAGATCAGAGGCCGTTAAGCCACATTCAGTGCTTCGGTTGCTATGGTTACGTCGAAGAAGAGATGGTTATTTCTAGCTTCGCATTTGACGTTTTGAGCAGTTTTGAAGTTTTTTTGTATAATTTCTAAAATCTTGTTAGAGAAAGTATAGTCTAGAACACGCTTGGAATGGCATATTCCACACTCGCGAACCGTAGTCTTCGCTTTCGGCTCGGACTACAAACTTTTCGGTAGTGTGGAATATGGACCATTCCAGAACTTCTTGTAGAATATAGTATTTTATAATATTCATGTCTCAATCACTAAGCGGAATATGAGGTATTATTTCAGATGGATTTCTACTTGCTGAATACGAAGCCTTTGTCCATTTTACTTTATCAGATCACGATATAGAGAAAACATAACCTCAAAGTGAAAAAGGCTGTTTATAATAGATTATATTTGAAGATCGCACAACTTGTAAATCGTGGAAAAAGTTATCAAATATCCCCCCGCCCTTTAAAATTTCGCTTGGTAGGTATTCAATTTTGAGAGGAATATTACCCCTCGCTTTTAAAAATGTTGAGCGAGAAAAAACCCCCGCTCTTTGAAATATATATATATTGTTCTATTATCTGATATCTATTTTATTTTTTATACGTTCGAAATTACTTTTTGAAAGTAAATTGAAATGATTTTATTGAGCGCCAAACAGTTTCTTAAAAGCTGTTAATATTATAGACTATAGAACACCATTAGCATGACCATCTACAATCTATAGAATGACTCTTACTCAAGGTCCAACGAAGTCGGTTCAATAAATGCTCATCGATCAAGATAACAATCTAAATAAATCAAACTCAGTATTGAACGAACAAAGTATTAATTTATTAACAAATTTGAACTTGGAATGTAATTAACAAATTTAAATAACAAAATCTAACTTAACTAAAATGATAAATATGGCCTTTATTTAAAATAAATATGTACCATGGATTTCTGATATTGTAAAGCTTTACCTTGTCTTTCTTTCGACTCGAGTAATGTTATATTATAACCTCTAACTGGTTATTATGATCCTTGAAATATTATGTCACTTGACTGACTTTTTAACCTCTCAAGGCTTCTTCTTCTTCTTCTTTACTGGATTGACGTTTGTTTCTAACCTCCAATTTACTTTCAAGATTTCCTTGAAGTATTTCTATCACTTGCTTGACGTTTGAAATTTCTTCACCATATAAATTTGCTAACTGGATTAACAAATACTTCCCTCTTCTAAATCTGCTTTCCGGATAATCTACTTCTTAATACTTTCAAAGTATACTCACTTCTTATATTTAATCAACTTTTACAATTTATTCTTGATATCAATATATCTGGATTGTAATTTTCTAACCTTCAAATTATTCACCACTATTCTTCTATTTTCAATTTATTATTTATTCTAGGATGAATATTTCTGGCAGCTCGCTGTTCAGCGGTGTCTGATCAACTGATTTGTTATTTTTAGTCGTTTCAATGGGTTAATTTCCAATATTTCAATTGTTTTTTTCTATTTTGATCTAATATTTCAAAATTTAATTTTAATTTAAAATTTAAACTATTCAGTTTTGTTTGTTCTTTATCTTAATTGAATACTGTTTTTAATTCTTTAATTTTCCTGATAAGTTTCTTATTCTACCTTTCAGGATTAAGTGAATATTTGTAATTACTCGAAATATATTGACATTTTACATATACTTTTAAAAATCTACTTATAACTACAATTAACAATTCCAATCTCAAATAAATACTAATTCATACATTTAGATGAATAGCAATGATAAACACAAAATGCTAGTAGCTAAAAACGTACTGCAGTTTTTCATAATGACAGAATACTGATATTATAAACTAAAACAAGAATTGATACGCCAACAAACATTTAACATTATACTATTAGTCCTTTCTTTCTGCATGATGTGAAATATCATTTACAAAACACCTTTCTGCAATAATATTTGAAAATATCTGAAAACTTAAAATGTCATTCAGTGTTTTGTAATATATGGACTTACTATATCTAAAATAATCACCCTGCAATGCAAATACTGATAATAGTCTTTCATTCTATGTTCATTTTGTGTAGATTTACATTGTTTCTACACAAAATATAATTTTCAGCCCTAAGTTTTGACATGCATGTCAGATTTTATAAAATTTACTTTTTTGTTTTCCAATTTCATTCTAAATCATTTTAAATGAGATTGTGATTCTCTATAAGTTCATGTTTTATTATATACTATTTAGAATAACCTTTTTAAACTAAATTAACTTCATTTTATGTTTATTTAAATATTTTGTTCTAATTCAATATCAAGTTTCATTCTCTGCATCCTACTCGCTGAGAATAAGTGAACTTGAATCAATTAAATAAACCACAGATATTCCTGCTTCTGTATGATCCGTTAAAGTAAAACTGTTATGATTATTTTCTAAAATACATACAAATTTGTGAATTTTATTTATGACTTCAAACACGATACTTGGGTAGTGTTCCACAGTGTGGATACACAGCATAAAACCCCCTAAACTAATAGAATTTTGACATGTGAAAATTTTGTTAGTTTTAACAACATGATGTGACATTCACACTGTCAAAGTTTATTTACAATTTAAAAGTGATCTACTCAGGATCATTTGGATAATTTAAGAGTAATCTATCCTGGATCATATGGATAATTTATCCCCATGTGACAACTTCCCGGTAATGATTCTTCATTATTATAGTTTAAAACATTTTCGTTTTCATTTAAAATATTACCTACTTCAAGTTGTTGCGCATAGCCCTTTGCTATTGTAGGTTCATAATCAATTGAATTTTTGTACTTTTGAGACAAATTTTTAAAAATTCTATCATATTTGGAGTAACGACTTATCAGAAAGGTTTCAGGCTTCTTATCATTATTTATTTGAACACATGTGGTTCCCACTATATGCTCACCGCAAAATTCATTATCATTATTGGACTCTATGCCATTTGATACATTAATTATTTCGGCATCATTGCCATTCAATTCATTAACTATTTCGGCACATTTGCCATTTAATACATTAACTATTTCGGCACCTTTGCCATTTAATTCATTAACACTACAGAAAGGTATTCTTTCACCTTCTATTTTTAGGATTCTTTCTCCTAATACAATATTTGCCTTTTTTTCTGATAAGATGTCTCCCAATATAACATAATTTTCTATATATTCGCCTAGTTTTTTACAATTATTACCTACATTTAAAACAACTTTATCTAAAAATCCTGATTTCTATTTCTATCATTTACTTGTGCTGTTTCTATTTTATTTATATTAGAGTGCGTGTTTCCATCTACGCTATTTCCCCTTTGAATATTGATATTAGCCACTTGTGCATATGACTCATTATTTTTAACATAACCCCCTCTCTCTCTGCAATCATTATCATCATGACGTTTCTCAAAACCCTGCTTTTCATTCCTATAATTGTCATATTTATATTGACTATAACCTCCTCGTTCCTTTCTATCATTGTCATATTGACGTTTCTCATAACCCTGCTTTTCATTCCTATCATTGTCATACTGACGTTTCTCATAACCCTGCTTTTCATTCCTATCATTGTCATACTGACGTTTCTCATAACCCTGCTTTTCATACCTATCATTGTCATATTGACGTTTCTCATAACCCCCTCGTTCCTTTCTATCATTGTCACATTGACGACCATAACCTTGCCTTTCTCTTCTGTCATTCTCATTCCTATTCTGATCATAACCCCACTTGTTATAATATCTACTATTATTTTCCCTATTCTGACTAGACTTCCTATCAAAACTCTGATGATAATCATCTAATTCTCTTAAATAATCAATTAAATCATCTAACTTTGCAATTCTTTGCGTAATAATAACATTCTGGATATCCCCTGAAAAATGCCTAGCTAAATATCTGACCATTTCACTTTCTGTGAATTTTGGTTCTAGATGTCTAATATTATATACTTTTCTAAGTACATAGTTTTCCCTAGAAATACCTTTATTTTCTACATAATTACCATTAAATAGGTCTTGTCTTATTTTTAACTGAGTGTAATCACTCCAATATTGTTTTAAGACTAGAGCTTCAAATTCCTCTATAGTCTCAAACCTGTCCATTATAACTGAATACCAGATTTCCGCTTCTCCCTTTAACATGTCTTGTATGTTTGCTTTTAGGTTTGCATTTACGTGTTGTGTTTCCATGTGTTGTTTCAAACGTGAAATGAAAATTTTAGGGTGTATGCGGTTATCTCCGTAAAAATAAAATGGTGTTTTGTTGCATGTGTAAGTATGTGTGGGTAATTGTGTTAATTGTGTACGTGTGGTATCCTTCAACAACTTCGTGTTCTGTTCTATCTTGCTATCCTGTTCTTTTATTTTGCTATCGTATTTATCCTCCTGTTTCTTCATTCTGCTATCTACTGCAGTCATTCCATCTTCAAACATAGTTACTACTTCCTCTCTTATTTCTTTTACTGCCTCATTTACCTTAATACCAATTTCTTCGTTGACTGACTCTCCCATTCGCTCCCATTTACTCTCTAGATTTTCAATCTTATTTCTTACTTCTGTATTGCTTTCTTCCATTTTCTGTATATTATCATCTATTTTTTTACCCCTGTTTTCTTCTAGCTTTTGCATATTTTTGTTCATATTTTCTTGTAATCGCTGGGTATTTTTATCCAAGTTTTCTTTCATTTCAGTCAACATTTCCATGAGTTTCTGGAACATGTTTGTGTCTAGTTGTGTGTTTGTGTCACCAACTTGTGTTTGTGGAACTGTGGATGTACCCGGTGTAGTTTCTTCTTGATTCATTGTTGTCTTACCTGACTTTAACCTCATATAAATTATATTTGTTTTTAATTTGACAATGCCTTGTTATCAAAACTATCAAAATAAGTTATTTGTTCTATTATCTTTCAAATGTATGCTTGAAATGATAACTATTCTCAAGTTGTATTTATTCAATCGCTTTCCTGATCGCTCCACGTTAACAAGCCATAAATGTTCTATTATCTGATATCTATTTTATTTTTTATACGTTCGAAATTACTTTTTGAAAGTAAATTGAAATGATTTTATTGAGCGCCAAACAGTTTCTTAAAAGCTGTTAATATTATAGACTATAGAACACCATTAGCATGACCATCTACAATCTATAGAATGACTCTTACTCAAGGTCCAACGAAGTCGGTTCAATAAATGCTCATCGATCAAGATAACAATCTAAATAAATCAAACTCAGTATTGAACGAACAAAGTATTAATTTATTAACAAATTTGAACTTGGAATGTAATTAACAAATTTAAATAACAAAATCTAACTTAACTAAAATGATAAATATGGCCTTTATTTAAAATAAATATGTACCATGGATTTCTGATATTGTAAAGCTTTACCTTGTCTTTCTTTCGACTCGAGTAATGTTATATTATAACCTCTAACTGGTTATTATGATCCTTGAAATATTATGTCACTTGACTGACTTTTTAACCTCTCAAGGCTTCTTCTTCTTCTTCTTCTTTACTGGATTGACGTTTGTTTCTAACCTCCAATTTACTTTCAAGATTTCCTTGAAGTATTTCTATCACTTGCTTGACGTTTGAAATTTCTTCACCATATAAATTTGCTAACTGGATTAACAAATACTTCCCTCTTCTAAATCTGCTTTCCGGATAATCTACTTCTTAATACTTTCAAAGTATACTCACTTCTTATATTTAATCAACTTTTACAATTTATTCTTGATATCAATATATCTGGATTGTAATTTTCTAACCTTCAAATTATTCACCACTATTCTTCTATTTTCAATTTATTATTTATTCTAGGATGAATATTTCTCGCAGCTCGCTGTTCAGCGGTGTCTGATCAACTGATTTGTTATTTTTAGTCGTTTCAATGGGTTAATTTCCAATATTTCAATTGTTTTTTTCTATTTTGATCTAATATTTCAAAATTTAATTTTAATTTAAAATTTAAACTATTCAGTTTTGTTTGTTCTTTATCTTAATTGAATACTGTTTTTAATTCTTTAATTTTCCTGATAAGTTTCTTATTCTACCTTTCAGGATTAAGTGAATATTTGTAATTACTCGAAATATATTGACATTTTACATATACTTTTAAAAATCTACTTATAACTACAATTAACAATTCCAATCTCAAATAAATACTAATTCATACATTTAGATGAATAGCAATGATAAACACAAAATGCTAGTAGCTAAAAACGTACTGCAGTTTTTCATAATGACAGAATACTGATATTATAAACTAAAACAAGAATTGATACGCCAACAAACATTTAACATCATACTATTAGTCCTTTCTTTCTGCATGATGTGAAATATCATTTACAAAACACCTTTCTGCAATAATATTTGAAAATATCTGAAAACTTAAAATGTCATTCAGTGTTTTGTAATATATGGACTTACTATATCTAAAATAATCACCCTGCAATGCAAATACTGATAATAGTCTTTCATTCTATGTTCATTTTGTGTAGATTTACATTGTTTCTACACAAAATATGATTTTCAGCCCTAAGTTTTGACATGCATGTCAGATTTTATAAAATTTACTTTTTTGTTTTCCAATTTCATTCTAAATCATTTTAAATGAGATTGTGATTCTCTATAAGTTCATGTTTTATTATATACTATTTAGAATAACCTTTTTAAACTAAATTAACTTCATTTTATGTTTATTTAAATATTTTGTTCTAATTCAATATCAAGTTTCATTCTCTGCATCCTACTCGCTGAGAATAAGTGAACTTGAATCAATTAAATAAACCACAGATATTCCTGCTTCTGTATGATCCGTTAAAGTAAAACTGTTATGATTATTTTCTAAAATACATACAAATTTGTGAATTTTATTTATGACTTCAAACACGATACTTGGGTAGTGTTCCACAGTGTGGATACACAGCAATATATATATTGAAGATTGGTGGGAGTCGTATATTACTACCCCCCGGACCCCGATTTTCTCTCGACGGCCCTGTTCCTTTCATAAAAATACATTTACCTTTATTTTATGAACAAGACTTTCTTAGTTATATAGAAATAAATCTTACAAATTTTCTCTTAAAATTCAAAAACAGCTAGAAACAGGCAGCTTGAATAGTATTTTAGTCTATTAACTACTCATGCATGATAATGAAATTTCAAACTTACTTTACTTACTCAATTCACTTTAAAATGATCCTCACAGCAGAAAAATGCTGTTGCTGTTGTAGGTGGATCACACCTAGCGGCTTTAAACCACTTTATTTTGCGTTTGTTTTGGTACTGTCACGAAAACCTTTTCAGCTGCATTCTTGGATGTATTTAAGCATCCTGGCACAAAACATCACTTATATTCCTTTATAAAACGTTACGATATTGCGCAAAATAACGTATTTATAATACACAATCCATGTTTGGTTAACAGTAATATAACCTCTGACGTCATCAATGGGGGATACTGTGACGTGCGGTTTTTCGCGGTATAATTTAAATTCAAATTTAAAAGGGCCTATTTTAAGGAATAAATCGATTGTACGGGAAAATTTAATTTTTTTAAACCATAATTAAGTATTATCTTTACAGTCAAAGAGATTTTAAAAGTGAAATCACCGAATAGGGACTCATGAAAGTAACTTATTTTTACTGTTTCTTCTCATTTATTTTTATTCACAACGTTCTTTGATCCATGCATTATTTTCCTTGCCTTCACCTTTCTTTTAAACAGCTTTAAATATCAAGTTGTAATTTTAGGCAGGAATAAAGTGTAGTAGAGTCCCATTTCAGGGTGGACAATCTAGAATTGTATCCTCCACTTTGACTCTGCCGTTCTCTCCCTACATTTTTATTTTCAACTTTCTTCAACATAATTTGGTTAGTCTCATAATCTCATAATATTCCAGTAAAATAAGGATTCAACCTCGGAATGGAAGGGAATAAGCTGTAAAATTGAATAAACCTTTCTTTTGGCATTCTGAAGATTGGTACAGAAGTCTCATAAAATCTCGTGTCTGCATCTCAAGATATTCAAGGTCAAAGGTCACGAAAATCGATTTTTCGCAATTATCTCGTTTCCTATGGAAAATATGTCATATGAGGTTATTATAAAATTTGTAGATGATAATTAATTATCATTAAATAATTACCTACAATTTTAATTTCAAGCATTTTTTCGTATCATCAACCATACTCTAGATACAGCGTGGAGTGTGGCAAGCGCTCATCCGTATACGCTATAATGCAATTTTGAATTTTATGCGCATTGTAAATTCAGTTGTTTAGAGAAATCATTAAGACTATTTATTAGAAGTAGAACTGTCCTAGCTTTCTTGAAGCAGTTTATATACAATTGCATTAAAACAATGTATCAAGTTTATTGAACGTAAATGTCGATATTGTTACCGTTTGCACTTTGACATATATAGTACAAGTTTTAGTTCATAAATTACAAGCCATAATAAATTAAAATTGTAGCAATCGATCGTGACATTGACATTATTTCATTGTTTGTGTCCAAGTGTCCCAACAGCTAGCAGCTCAATATTTATAGTATGGAATAATGGCAGTCATTAATAATACATTATAATCACAAATATGACAAGCAAATTATCAACGAGTAATACAGCAGAAATAACACGAAATGATTGTTAACATGGTTATATTGTTGTTAAAGTAATAGAAAAAGAGATATTAATATTAAAACCCTTTTATCTATTATATTACTAAAAGCATAATATAATGCGGTGTAATTTTATGATTTTAGCAACTCTTATTTTAAAAGATGAGTTTTTTCGATCTTGTGGCCAGTTTTACTCACATCGTTATACAGAGGTCCCAAAACCCCTCCCCTCCTTTTGAAATTAAAGTTGCTGATGTTACAGTATTAAAGCCTTTGCCAATGTAGAAAGAGTCTATCTAAATGAATATGAAATAAATAATGTCACATTTATTTCCAATAGGTATAAATACTGAACCGAAGCTTTTTGGTCAAGTTGCAAAATATAAAAACAATTAAGGGTGGCCATTTTTAAATAATTGATAACTTAAACAATGCATATATCTCAAAGAAACCCGGCCAAAATAGCTCAAAAAATAGGGGTAAGCTTACAATAATTCGCATAGAGCTGAAAATTGGTACGAATGTTGGTAACACCATTATAAACGAAATGTGAAAAGTCCCCATCGATCCCACATCTGCAAAAATATGTATTCAAGGTCAAAATTTGCAAATATGGGTTTTTTGCATTTTTTAGCCAAACGGTAAGTTTTATCATAAAAATAGGTCAGACAAAAATTGTAGATCATACAATTATCTATAAAAATTTGTCTTACTTTTTCTCCCTAAGAATCGCCATTTCTGAGATATAGCGATTCAAAAAGTTGAAAAATCTGTGTTCTCCATAATATGCACACGTTTCCACGCCACCTGTGAGGTAGTGTACTTTTTTAACGTGGTTTCCCCGGTAGGCCTATTCCAGGACCTACTGTGGTTCTGTTTAATTAAATAATATAAGGTAATTAAAGTAAAAATAATTAGAAAAATTCTTAGAGTGAAAAAATTGTTTTCAATTAAATTGTTAATTGTTAGCCATTTTGGTAAGGATCCTAAAAATGGGGGCAATCCTCCTAAAGATAGGAAATTTATATTAAAAAAAATTTTTAGGTAATTGGGGAAAACTATTCATCTGATTGATAATTATCTAATGGAACTTCCAGTGTAATGTCTTCTTCTTCTTCTTCTGTTCCTTCTTCTTCCTGCTGGATAAATAAATTGTTCTAACAGCGATGTATCAGATGTCTCCTCGCTGATATCGTAAGAATCCTCTTCTGATGGCGATTCAACATTGGAGCACGACTAACCTTGAATACTGGCACATGCTAATGAACAAAATAATCCTGCTTTTTTGCAGCTGCACTTAGCACTTCACCCCTTTTTGCAATTGCAAAAAATTGTGTTAAGGAATTTTTCTGGTGCAAGTGGGAGTAAAGTCTGGATTGGTTCCAATGTATTGTCAATTAACTTCCAACCCCAGTCTTCTGGGTCCAGTTTATTACCAAGCCACGCTTGAACTTGATAATATACCCGAAATACATGTTGATGAGCAGAAGCAGAGGTTGGGGGAAGACAAGCTAATTGCACTCGTTTATTGTACCGAATATTTTTTACAAAAAACGTATCTAGCAGGTAATTTTTTTTGGAGCGCCATATGCAGAAAGAAGGAAGCGAATTCCGCTGGTGATTACAGCTTGTGGAGTTACTCTCTTTAAAAATTTTAGCACAATTAACTAAATCTTGTTTTTCAAACAATTTAAAAACTGTTGTTTTACCCCTCCTGAAAATTGCTGATGTCGTATCGCAGCCAGTTATTGTATGTGATTTTGGCATTTTGAAAAAGCAGATAAACTTTTGGATGAATATATCTCCGATCGCTGTTGAGTCTTTCCAGGTTTTAAAAAATAATATTTTTTTTCAGTTGGAGTTTGAGCAGTAAGTAATACCAATAAATCCACATCTTCACCAACAGCAGTAGTTGTATTTGTTGAGTTGAATTGTTCTATTGTTGTTTCAATTATCAGGACATCAGCGTCATTATCAGCTTGTTTGGCAAAAATATTTTCAGTGGTAAATTTTTCTTTCAACGGGTCCAGTGTATGGTGATGTATATAGGCGGCGTACTCGTGCATATTATGGAGAACACAACTTTTTGAAAAAAAGTGTAAGAACATTTTTTATAGATAATTGCATGATCTCCAATTTTTGTCTGATCTATTTTTATGATAAAACTTACCGTTTGGCTAAAAATGCAAAAAATCCATATTTGCGAACTTTGACCTTGAATAAATTTTTTTGCAGATGTGGGATCGATGGGGACTTTTCACATTTCATTTATAATGGTGTTCCCAACATTCATACCAATTTTCAACTCTATGCGAATTATTGTAACCTTGAATGTCTATTTTAACCGAATTATTTGGAGAATATGCCTCTAATGGAGCGAAATCATTATGGCAAATTTTAAGTTGAAATATTTATAATGTCTAAAAAACAATAGCAAAGTTGAGAATTGAATCGTCATTTGTTAAAGTGCATCAAATGGTACACGACATTTTTTGTCCAGATTGCTTTCATATTTTTCAATTATATTCAAAAAAGTAAATTTGAAAGTTTTAAAATCATTCTTTTTTGTTTATTTCTTCTAAAAGATAAAGGCGTTTTACTAATTAATATTTTACCCAAAAATACAAATTATTAATATGTATTAAAAGTACATGAAAAACAAACAGCCCAGAGGTGCATTTTTTGCGTTTTAGCCATTTATTTATGAATTATAGTTCAAATCATGAATGTTTTCGTTCGCGTCATCGTCTTTTAATTTCTGAATCAAATCGACTCAAGGTTACACAGGCACACAAAATTAAAACATGATGCTAACTCACAAAAAAGAGCACTTGATTACGATAGGCGCCCCCACAGATTAGGAACGGCACCACTAACTTAACACAGAAAATTTGTTCCGAACCCTAAATACAAGATTAAAAAACAAACCAAAATTAAATTTTATTTTGTATTTAATAAAATTATTACGAAATAAATGAAAGTTACACTCGGCCGTTGTCGACTTGAATGAAAATAAAAAAGACTGACTGTACTTAATCTCAGTGGCACCATTTGAATGTAAGTTGTGCAATAATCGAGCAAAATATTAGTCAAATAGGTATTCGGCAGTCGACAACGCCTGACTACAACTTCTACCTATGGCTCTACTTAGGTATCTTATAATGTTTTCGAAATATTGGGAAAGCATATGACTAAACACTATAATACGTTTATTTTTAATCGGTTATCCTTTCGTAGTCGTACTATATCTACATAAAAAAAATCACAGATCTTGCATCTTTCGCAAGTATCTTAAGCATATTGAAAATACCAGATGCAACTATACTGCTCTTGGAGTCCAAGGATGGATAGCTAGGATGATAGGTATTTTCAGCATTTGCGTTAGGTACAATTAGCGATAAGTGATAAAATAAAAAAAATAAAAACCTTTTTCAAATGTAATAATACCACTTGGGTTCATTGTAATTGAACCCATGTTCATTGATAAAACATTTTTAGATTAACCCAGCTATCATCTGTCAAATTTTGTCATAAAGCTTGTAGAACACCCTGTATAGTGCTTTTCTACTGTACTTTTTTAAATCATACTTAGATGTGTTTGATAATTTTATTTACATAATTTTAAATATGTTTGTCCATACGATCGAATTAAGCTAGCCATGTATTATTGGGTTATTTTGTTTTTTTAATGTTAATTTGAAAGTGACGGTGTTCTGTAAGAAATAACGCAAGTTATGCAAACTAAGTGACATACGATATGGCAGTGTCGGCATGTATCACAAGAGACCATTAAATTTAGGAGTGTTTATGTTTATATTTTAGTTTCGAGATACTGCTTGAATTGTTATTGAAACGTGATATCCCTAATAGCATGGCGTTGAGTGAACAGTACGGTTACAAGGCTGGCGCAGCGGCCTAGGCAGATCTGTCGCTCTTGATACGTTTTTCGTAAGATGGGTCCTATATCATGCGCTCAGTAGTATTTTCAATACTAACATTGAACATGATTAGGAAGAATAAATTCCTCATTTCTCACGCCTCATATGCAGACCGCGAAAGCATAGAAACCGACGATATTATGAGCTTTTATCTTATCTTAAAAATCACATTGAACTTCCTGTATAGGTAATTGTAATTATAATGTAAGTCGTATATCACAGTTGTAATTATTTTTTAATCACTTTAGTGTGTAACGGTTTTCTGAAGAAAAGCCAGTATAATCTCAAGGAGATATTCATATCTGTTTTTCATCATATGTTCTAATTCTAGACTTTTATTACAACTATATTTTGCGCATTTTCTTGCTTGTTTCTGAATATATGCTGGTGTTATCATTCAGTTATAACGCCCATGGTGACCTACGCTTCATGTTTAGGGCGGTCATAAACTGAGGGGAAGTAGACCCAAAGAAGGAAAGTTGCAGAAATCGCAACATCTTGTCTATTTAAAAATTACAGAACCAAAGTGCTCCTGTTCCACAGTAGCTACGCAGATAATGCGAGTTCCTCTACATCTGTATGTGTGGACGGATGCAGCGTTTAGTGCCCAAGGCACTAACAGGTAATGAAATTCAAACCAGGCGATTTGATTGGTAACCTAAAGATATTGGAGCTAATCCAATTGGAATCCATGACCAAACCTACTGACTCAATGCCAACCACGCAGAACTTCGATTGACCCTTTGATGTGCTGATTGCAAGCCATCAAACGTGCACTGCGATTGGACAAAGGGTCACTCATCTGATATACAGATAGTTCGAAGGCGACTGAAGGGGTTGGTGTGGACGTGTGGGGCATAATTGCACACTATTTAGAATCCTACGCAGCATCCCAATCTACATTCCAGGTAGAAATCTATGCTATAGATGTTCCCAGGAATACACAAAGAAAGGCATTCGAATGGTAAAGATAAGTATGGCTACCCAGACAGTATTTAAGGCTCTCAGGTCTTACACCTTTGAATCTGAAATTGTCTGGAAATACAGACATATCTGAAGCAACTTGAAAAAACATGAAAAAACAATAAGGTTACATGGGTGTGGGTTTCAGGGACACGGGGGAATAAAAAGTAACGAATTAACAGACAGCCCCGCAAAAAGGACTGAGACCCCATTTTCGTGCCCAAAACGTTTTGTGGCACATAACGGCTTAAAATAGAAAAATAAGCAGAACTCTTACTTGAATACTCCAGGCCAAAGACAACCGAAGAAGTTCATAGCTTGTTCAACAAAGAATGCCACAAGGTTTCTCAGACACGAAGACTTTAACTTAAGGCTATGGGCCTGGCCTTCTAACGAACCACTGGCCCTTGAAATGTCATCCTAAAAATATGGACAAGGCAGAAAATGACTAAAGCTGATACTGAGATACTGTAACAGAGACTGAGCAACATATACTTTGCGAATGCAAGATGTTAATCCGCGATAGGCTAAGACGTAGATACCTAAAAAGGGCAGAATTAACGCACTTGAAGACATGAGAAAATAAGCTCTCAGGAAAATCATAAGCTTGTAAAAATTTTAAGAATCCTGTGCAATTCACAAAGATCTTTTAGGTCAAGGTGAGGAAGGGCTGAAGAGCTAAGTGTCCCCTTAAACAATACAATACTATTGCTGTTATATACTCTGTTAGATAGCATTGACATTTACATTCTGACTTACTGCACGTTTGTATTCATTTCACAGACCTCTAAAGACACATACATTTTAGTAAACTTTCCTCAAAAAAATAAGGTGTAGAATTACCAAATCCGTTTCAAAATTGGTTCAGTCGCTCTTGAAATTAATTCCTGCATACAGACAAACAGTTATAGAGGTATAGACCGTACCAAGCTTATAGCAGTTTAAGTCGTAAAACAGAGAGGCTCTCGTCTGTTCGTCAAGAACTTAAAATATTAGAATTTTGCTACACCAAGGCTACAAATACACAAGTAAATTCTCTTGCTGATTCAATTGGATTGGCTGAAGTCTTATTGAATACTTCTTGTTAGTTAAATCTTATTGAACAACAGGCATGTACACTTGCTTGCAAATAAAATAGTAAAGTCGTCTTCATAATTCTAAGGCATGTAAAAAATGCGGTAAGTACAAACCGGGCAGGCGGCATCTTTACCTATTCAATGATACCGCCGCGCGTACTCGTTCGACGGGAATTTTTTATTATGTGACTTAGAAATATGAAGGCAACTTTACATTGTTAATTTTAGTATCTAAATTGCCGACTACACTGAAAAAAAAGCACGAGTAAAATTGGACGCCGGAACTTTTGACTCGAAACGCTGCCAATACCGTTAGTTATGAAAAAAATGGACATAGACAATTTTATGGAGAATTAAATTTTCTATAAAAAAGTCACTGGTGGCATATGTCTATCTTCAATACTTTAGGCGTGATTGAAAGTTGAATACAAAATTTACACTTGTCTAGTACGCGACTTTCAACCATATTCTCGCCAAAAGTATTTAAGATAGACATATGCTAAAGTGAACTTCATATTTCTAAGTTAAATAAAAAATTCCCGACAAAGGAGTAAACACGGCGCGAGACACCCAAAAAAAGCCATAAAACTCGGCCATAAAAATGTATGTGTGTAAAAAATTAACAGTAGTGACCGTTAGATCGTAAAATATTTTAGGAGTGAGTGGTGTAATTATTAGAAATTATGACTGATACTGGCGAGTTTCCCTTAATTTCTGATTTTAATCCATGCCCCGCTCTATCCTAGTGGTAATAGGCGGCAAAGCTTTGAAATTTTTTATCTGACTTAGAAATATGAAGTTTACTTTACCACTGACATTTTTAAAGAAAATTTAATTTTCCATGGAATTGTTTACGTCCATTTTCTTCGTAACTCTAACGGATTTTACAGCGTTTCAAGTTAAACGTGCAGGTGTTGTCACTGAAGAAACCGTGGTGGAAAGACAATTCTTCCAAAAGTGCAAGCCAAACATTCGACAGTGTTGTACGTCTCTATCTTGGTCGTTACAGCTGCATTGATATGAAACGAAAGAGGTACACAGATTAATGACAGACGTCGTAGTAATTGCCCGCATGCCGACAGTGTAAAGGAAAGGGATTCACTTGTTGACGGCATTTCGTAGTTTGGCTGGACACTTTTACTACTCAGAATGCTATAAGTTTGGTATAATGTATAAGTACTTCCTTTTATTTATTACAAGCGTTTATTCAACTTCGTGTGTCAGTCAGTTTAGGTCAAATTTTGCAAGTAAATTTTGAACCACTTCCACCTGATCTATTGCCTTGAAATTTTACATGCAAATGTGGTATCGATGACAATATAATTATCCAATGGCCATGACCTAACGCTGCAGCTCATTATGCAACTTCTTAACGGTCAGTGGTAACATGCCGTGTTTGAGTTCGTTTTGATAGGCACATGGTTCTGATGACAATGCACCCGTGCTATGTGTTTAACCTAATGCTGGCAAAGCTGCAACCAGGATATCCATAACTAAAACGGAAATAATAATAAATTCCCACAACAAACGTTCGAGAAGTACACCTACCTACCAGGGAAACGTTTTTTCGAGATTTAAATGTATTATTAAGACATTAATTTAATTACCTTTTTTCCAAAATAAAAATTTGGTCCTGTATAATATACGAACTATTTATAACGTACAAAAATTCATTAGTTCTAAAGGACAATGATTTTAATCGTTTTATAGCTTCCAACTGAACATAATGTGTATTCAGTCATTCTCATTATAGATACATTTTATGTTGCCATTGACAGTAATAAAAAATGAGTCAATTCATTCGCGCATGTTATTTGTTGCGTTCTTACCGGATATTGTAGAAGCAGACGTTTCCATATACCCACGTAAATGTCGTTACAGGCAATGGCAAACGATTATTAACTGAACTTCTGTAGTCTGGGTCCGGGATCTCCGGAACTCGATCAGCCGGTGGTTTAAGGTTAGGCAACAATCACGTACCTGGTACCAATCCTAAGACTTTAAACTAGAATTTAAAAAACAAGGGTTTATAGTAGTATGCCGCGCGCAGTTTTTAATGATAAAAAATGTGACTTTTGTTATATTGTTTACTAAATCTTTCGGGATGCTGTGTTCTAAATATGAACTCTGACATTTCGTCCTGCGATTCCTGCTATGGGTATTGTGATAGGATCATGTGTCCCTGACGAAGAGGCAGATAACAACAATCGATTTCGTCATGTTGTATACGGTAAAGATAAGTTAACTTATGATAATATTGTTTGTAAAAAGGTATCATTTAGAATCACCTGTCTTGTATTTAATTTTCTAAAAATAGAAACATTCAGGAATTTAAATGGAATAAATTCATAGTAATATTTCATACGTGCGATTTAATCCAGCCTTATGTAAATAATGTATATCAAGCATGTAAAATATGCTAATAAATGATTTTAATTTTACAATTCTTGTTGTATAACAGTATACAGGTTGCACCAGTTTTCAGTTGTGAGACAATTATTTACTTTTATGTGGTTTTGGAGGCTGGGAAGTTTCGAAAAAAAGTTATGAGTGACCTTATGGATTAAAATTGAATTGAAGTGGTAAGATTTTTTTTAAAAATCTGAAATTTCAGGTTATAGTATTTCTATTCTCAATTTAGAAATTCAGTCTAAAACGTTGCTACCAGTATCAATCATTACATAGCCGAGACCTTGCTTGAATATTACAAACGATAACATACAGTTAAACAGACCTCAAATAAAAGGAGTCGATTGTTTAACTGGCTCAGCATTAGTCCGTTACCTGCACTTGGTTCATTCTTAATATTGCCGGTAGCATAGCCGTAGGTTAAATGATATTTGTCCACGACTATTAAATAATGTGCTCATTATGTATGTGTTTCCTCAAGGATAATGCTGTCCATCATTCCCTGCAGTGAATAATGATTTCATTATTTATTGATTGCAGTGAATAATGAGGACATTCAGTTGTTTATAAGAAATGACATTAGTGATTTTTTACTAAAAATTTAAAATGCCGAAATTGCAGCAACCAAATAACAAGTATTATCTCTCTTAAGTCTTCTAAGAAGCACTCAAATGGTACATTCCGAAGAGGTACTTTAATGAACACTCAAAAACTACATTAGTAAGTTTTTTCCAAAGCTTCATTCATCTATTAGCAACACGCGGCAATCCCCAACATTGTTTTTGAAACCATTTATCTACGTGCATACAAACAGTATTATTTTATTAGTAAGCCATGACAGTGTGTCACCGCGTAATTCTGTAATTGATCTGAAACGTCAAAATTTGTGCGAATTCAACGCCAACATTATTTACAATAATTGTACATATCAGGTATTCAAAAAAGAGTAACATAATTAGATAAATGGATACTGACAGTGAAAATGAGATTTCTTTGGCACCGCAAGAGATAAAGGAAGCTGCAGAAGTCGCATCATTAAACTTGTTGCCCGAAAAATCGAAAAAATTATATATTATGACATTGAATCTTTCTTAAATAGGAGAAATGAAATGAAGATGAATTAAATAAATATTAAATATTTAATAGTCGTGGACAAAGTATAGTATTCTACTCGCATATAATAGCTATTATTATAGGCTCGTTGAATAATGTACTACTATTTACTTATATTGAATCATTTATGGAGTTGTTCATTAAACTAACGTTATTTATTACAAATAATTTTCAACGAAATCTTAGGCGAATTGTAGAGTATGACTAAGTGGCTCCATATTGGTTTCATCAAACTGTCTATAAGAAGAGGAATAATCGTAAAGAAGTACTTTCTATACGAAAATATGTCAAGTTATGGCGAAGTCGCCGCGCCGGTTGGAGGTAAATAAGTATTTTTTTTTTTTGGAGCAGCTAACGCTGAATCTGATGTCAAAAGATAATTATTGCAAATGGCGAATTTAGTACGGCTGTCATAATTGCAACTTTTGTTTATTTACATGAAACTGGGCGACTGAACTGAACAAAGAATAATATCTAACCAAATTTTACCCGACCAGATTCGATATCACTTATTAACCGAACGGACGGCCCCGGCACCGAGGCGACGGTGAAATTTTTCTTGGAGTGACTATTTTTTTTTTAGGCTGTTCAATGATATTTTATAAAAATGTCTTCAGCCAAATTAGTTAGAGCAATGGCACGTAGTGGAATCATCGATTTTAGTTATGTCTGACATTTGGTGTTTGGTTTACTGAGTTGATTTTGAAACTCTTTTTCCTCTACGAAATGTCTCAGAAATGGACGAGAGCCGAGATAATCGTTTTCATTTATTTTCACCCCATTTTTCAAACTCCTAAAGTAGTCGTTAGTTTTTAACTCTATTACGCGTTTAAAAATTTTTGAAACTGATAAAAACGCCTTATTTAAGGCTGAAGGACTGACTTCGGTCAATGGCCATTTGGGTTTTTACTCAATAAAATACTTTTATTATTATAATGATTATGCTTTGTTTATACCACAACGTATGACACCGAAATATATCATTTTTGAACCTCTTGAGAACTAATAATGAGCTACCTAGACGCTTTCATCAATTTCAACCCCATTTTACCAACATTTCAAAGTTAAAATTAATTTTTTCAAATGTTTGCAACTTTCAACCCTTATCTCAAAAACCCCTTTTTTGAAACTCCTAAAGTAGTCATCAGTTTTTGACTCTATTACGCGTTTTAAAATGTTCGAAACTGATAAAAATGCTTTATTTAAGGCTGAATGACTTCGGTCAATTGCCATTTGGGTTTTTACTCAATAAAGTGCTTTTATTATTTTGCTTTATTTATACCACTACATCTGACATCGAAATATATAATTTTTGAACCTCTTGAGAACTAATAATGAGCTAGTCAGACGCTTTCATCAATTTCAACCCCAGTTTTCCAACATTTTAAAGTTAAAATTAATTTTTTCAAAATTTTGCAACTTTGAATCCTTATCTCAAAAACCGCACACGGAATGTGGAGTTGATGTACTTTCATAATACTGCGGTTTCGTTCGTAACTACAATTTTTCTTTTCGATTTTTAAAATGTGACATAGAACACAACATTGTATATTAATAAAATTTGCTCAAATATTCTTGTCATTATTGGATTTAAATTGAAGTTAATAGCTTAAGACTGAAAAATTCTTGAATGGCTAAATTCTTTAGCATCAACATTTTGCGGGAAATTGGAAATAAACATGACACGCAAGTGGAACCAAATTGTATTAGTTTTAGATACAGTGGTAAACGTCCCATGCGAATATATATGTATGCATTATTGAACACTAGATAAACATATTTAACGGTCCATATAAACTGCGATATTTACGAACATATATCTTTCAAGTGTATTAAAAATATCCAAGTCATGCGGTTGTGATATATTTTTCCGTTTTTCCTATTTATTATAGTAAATACTTAATTTGAATACTTATCGTTATCTTCATTTATTATAATTTATTGTCCATATTTACTTGCAATATTGCTGTTTTTCTTGTTGACCTTCACATTGACTTCTGGTAACTGATAATTACTTAATCTGGCATACACTACGCTAATACCCCTTCACCAACATGAAGTAGCTTTTATTTAAAAACGTTTATTATACCTGTTTCAGTTATTCAAATAGGTAATATTCAACGTTTCGAGACGTCCCACTAAAGTATATTGCCCCACAGGATATCACGGGGTATGTTACAGGGATGGAAAGTAAGATAATATTTATATAACTATTTTTAAAAATATTATTTTTATCTTTATGCAATACATAGGTACAGATATATGAAAACATATAATTTCAAACAAATCAAAATATAATAAACACAGAAAATAACTTTTGCATTAATTTTTTAGGGGTTATTCGATATGAGCATTTTAAAAACAAATGGTTACTCCTAGATATTTGATTTCACTGAAAAAGTTCAGTACTGTTCCATTTAATATACAGGGTGTTTCATAAGAAACTGTATATACTTCCAGGGGCGGTAGAGGACCACTTAGGCATTCAAGAACGGCCATTGAAATTTTCCTATCACTCTTAATTTCTGAGATACAGGGTGATAAACTAAATTTATTTTGTCCAGGACGTTTTTATTATTAATCTGATTTTGTTTCAGTTTAAGACACTTCATTCACTTATCACAGTTGCTAGATTGCTATTATATTTTTTTTAATTCCAGTGCCGGACTTTTTTAATTTGATTTTTCCTGTTCCTGTAAAAGTGATCACCCTCTCACCCTCTGTAATATATTTTTTTTAACATTCAGGTGTCAATTATAAAAGTCCATACATCACTAAACATAAACATGTAATTAGATTTTTATCGCACCTTTGTTGTTTTTATTTTCAAGCGATTTCATTAATTGTCCAAATATTTAAAAATGGTTAATTTAATTATTTACAAAAATTATTTTAAAATATTACATATACTTAGAACGAATGTCCAAAATGAGAACCTCTGGCTTCCATACATTTTTGTTGGCGTTTATTTAAATTGCCAATAGATTTTCTAATTTGCGCAGAATTGTCTCTAATTTGGTCACTACAGAGAAAAATTCACTGAAGTAACTGATCTCTAGTATTTATTGGGACACTGTAGACTTCAGTTTTGAGATATCCCTACAGAAAGTAATCGACGGGGTTGAAATCTGGTGATCTAATCGACCAAGCATAAGGTCCCCCCCCCCCACGTCCAATCTATCTCTTTGGATACTCACCATCCAAATACCTTATAGCGTCAATACCAAAGTGAGGAGGAGCTCCGTCATGCTGGAAGTATCGTCCTCATACATTAATACCTTGCATTAAACCAGGTAAAAAAAAAACAGAAATCTAAATAAACCTCTGTAGTTGGCCTTGTCGGAAGAATATGTGGGCCAATTAGGTTGTTGTTAATCATACCACACCAAACATTTACCGAGAACTTATGTTGAGAATGGGCCTCTCTTATAGCATGAGGATTGTTTTAGGCCCAGTTATGCGAATTACTTGAATTAAATACGCCATCCCGTGTAAATTGGGCCTCGTCTGTGAATAAAGTTCGAAATGTAGTCAGTCTGTGATCAATAATAATCCACTGGCAAAATTCTAACCTGTTTACATTGTCACCCCGTTGAATGAAGCCTTTGCACTTGCTGAATATGATACGGATGTAATCTTGTTTATAGAGTTCTCCAAATCCGTACATGAGGAACTCCTAATTGGGCACTTATTCGTCGGTTACTTACTTCAGGGCGTTCTTGAACAATATTAATGATATTTTGTTGATCCTCGACGTTTTGAACAATATTTAGCTCCACTTTTGATGCTGGAAAACTGCCGTGCTCCCTTGCATAGCGATACACAGTTGAAAATGTCTGATGATTTGGTGTTCTTCTGTTAGGAAAACGAATATTGTATTCCTCTGCGGCTTGTCTACCATTACCATCACAGAATCCACAAACAAAAATAATATCGGCATACCGGGTGAGTCACGAATTGCGCTCGCCCCGATATTTCCTAAAATATTTGGAATAGAAAATTGAAATTTGGAGGCCTTATTACACGACTAAAATACCATCTTTTCAATAAAAAATCAAGTTTGGTGCACATCCGGTTTGACCGGAAATGCCCACAACTTTCGATTTTTAAATAGAACACCCTATATATTTTTACATTTTTGGAATCTAGAGGAAATTTTGAATAAAATATATCCATTTTGGTCACTTTTTGATAAACATTAAAAATTTTATTAAAAAATCTATTTCTGAATCCAGAGTGCTGTGGTGCCCAAAATATATTTTAGTTTGTGTGCTACGTTACTATAAAAATAAAAAGAGCAATATGATTGCATTACTTAATTCTCTAGAGGCGTTTAAAATTTTTAAATGTGATTTTTACCCACTAACTCGGTTTTTTTAAATGGGAATTTAATCGTTCACCAACATTTTTAAATACCTCATTTTCCTACGAATCTAATGATACCAAAATTTTGAAAATCCGCTCAGAAATATTTGAGATTTCAGCCAAAATACAATGCAACCAAGCTTTTAGAAACATGCGGCTAATAGATAATAGATTAGTGGGCTTTGGAAACTAAAATGGCACATTTCTGTGTAAATCTGGTAACCTAATAACATTGGTATTCCTCATTTGTAAATTTATAAGGCATGATTATTTGCAGACAAAGATAACCAAGTACGCTAATTTTACTGTTTATGACAATAAACATATGTCAAACTATCTAGGCCTACTAATAATTATGTAATAATAAAAAGATGCTACGTTTTCTTTGGAATTAAAAAAAAACAGGTTTTAAATTCTTTGTCGATATTGAAAATTATTTACCGAGTTTAAATTGACCACTTTTAATTATTTGGACAATTAATTAATGTAAGCAAATAAAGCTGATTTTCTTTAAATTCCCCTTTTTGCCAAATTCAGTCGCTTCTAAAAAAGTCAACAAGGGTGCGACAAAAAATCTAATTACATGTTTATGTTTATTGATGTATGGACTTTTATAATTGGCACCTGAATGTTAAAAAAAATATTACATTGTGATCATTTTTGCAGGAATCGGAAAAATCAAATTTAAAAAATCCGGCACTGGAATTAAAAAAAAATTATAATAGCAATCTGTCAACTGTGATAAGTCTATAAAGTGTCTAAAATTTAAACAAAATCCGATCAATAGTAAGGACGCTCTGGCCAAAATAAATTTAGACCAAAATCAATTTATCACCCTGTATCTCAGAAATTAAGAGCGACAGGAAATTTTCAATGGCCGTTCCTGAATACCCAAGTGGTCCTGTAGAGGCTCTCAAAGTTAAGTTTTTGTTTTTTTTTTGTAAATGGAGCAATAACTGTTTTGCTCGAATTGGCAATTTCGATATTATGATCAAGTCAGTTGCATGAGATTTGGAATCATAACATCGTGTCCACCTCTTACAGTAATGACCAGGTCATCAGCTTAGCTTTAGTCAGAATGACTAAATTTATGGTTAAGGTCATGTACCTCTTTGACTGCAATCACTGACGTATTCCGCTCCCAAATTTCTGGTAATTATTCTACTTCTTAGCATGGATTGTATTCATTTTATTATTGGAGACTGTATTCCCTTTTTCCGCAGCTCTTTGTATAGATTAACGTGAGGCATTGTTAAATACATTCATGAATTCACACACCCACTTCTTTTGCCGCAAATGCCCTTTCAGTATCTTTATCCAGACCATGTAGATCATTTATTGTTTATTTGCCAGGTTGGTAGGCAAACTGTTTTGGATAAAGTGGTGCCCCTCTAATATGTTGATCTAGTATTTTCTCCATTGTTTTAGGAGAGAAGAGGTTAAGCGAATGGGGCGATATGATTTAGACTCATCTGATGGACGCCCGCCAATTTTTTAAATACGTGCCGCCTCAACAACAACAAAAAAATCAGACATTTTATTGCAATTTAATAAGTGAGTAAGGTGGCTGTTATTCATGTGTTTTTATTTATATTCGATACATGTTTGATTACTACCAGATATTATTCGGATTTCCAACTTTATCTCTGAAATATTGGAGCGCACACCCACACCTATCGAATTTCATGAGGTTTTTCTATTATCTGATCATGTAATGCCTGTGCGATTCGGATATTAAATAAAAGCAAAAGATGAAATGTTAATGTATGGGGAGGGATAGCGCAGATTGGTTTTAACTGTATAGTCAAGCTAGAAGCTCAATTTCCCTTTAGGTCACCCTTCCAAGTACTAACCACTTTTATCCATTCAGCCTCTACCGATATGAGTATTCGTATCTCGATACAAAAAGTTAAGCATTGCTAGCCACTGATAACACTTGGAAGGGTGACCTAAAGGGAAATTGAGCGACTTTACACCAACTTCTAGCGCCTTATATATCAGTGTATATACAGGGTGATTCGCATAAAACTCTCCAGGCAGCTTCCGTGGTGACGAAAGGAGATATTCAAATTTTGTAAAAGTCAGTCGTTAGATATTCTTGGTGACTTTATTTT
Organism: Stenurella melanura; assembly: GCA_963583905.1. Taxonomy (NCBI): domain Eukaryota; kingdom Metazoa; phylum Arthropoda; class Insecta; order Coleoptera; family Cerambycidae; genus Stenurella; species Stenurella melanura. The sequence goes on from OY757309.1 coordinate 19,617,908, forward strand.
GTCTTGGAAATGTTGCAAATGACAGACACCGGAAGAAATTTTTCGATAACAGGAATCAAAAAATGGTGCGTATGATGAAGCACTGCCTATTAAGCACCTTTTATGACACGAACAGTTTTCGAAAAATCACCGGATTTCCAGATATTTGAACTTCAATGTAATTGTTTTAAGTAACAAAAATACTATTTAGCCATGTCAATAGAGATATTTACCTCGAAACAAGTCGGAGACGGATGATTTTTTTAATGAGTTTTTTTTGGATGGTAAGTAATAACATCACGTAAAAGCATGATTTCTAGACCGACAACATTAAATAAAATTTTGAAAATCTTTGTTTTTTCGGTGTTTTCCCAAAATTTCGAAAATGAGTCAAGTAAGGAGGAAATAAAAAATATTTTGTATTTGGGCTCAAAATTTTAATAATACTGAGCACTTTAATGAAGAACTGCGAAAATTGCAATCCAGCTTATTTTTGACACATGACAGCTGCCAAAGGCCTGTAAAATATGTGAAATTCCTGTAGAGGCAGAGCGAACTAAATAAGTATCCATGTATGTCACATTCTGTAATTTTTTTGACATATAGGATTCGAAATTCATGGTTCTGAAACTTATTAGTCCAACTAATTTTAGAAATGGCCATTTTTTTTACCAATATTGATATTTATCGAGTCCTATTTTGTGACTAACAAAATCCAAAGTACCAAAACCGATGTAATTTGAATAGTATATAATAGTATATAAGTATACCAAACGAAACATGCTTTTATGCTGGACATACGAAACATAATGTGGTTTATGCAAGATGGAGCTCCCCCTCATTTCTCCGTTGAGTATTGAAGTATCTTGATGAAACTTTCCCACGCTGATGGATCGGTGGAGGAAGTGAGTTTGCTTGGCCACCAAGCAGTTCTGATTATAATCCTTTGGATTATTACGTGTGTGGACATATAAGTCCTTAGTCTATGCTAATACTATCAATTCAAGAGAAGAACTGTGGGACAAAATACAGTACGCAGCCAATTTTATTAGAGGACAGGAAAATGTATTTTTCAATGTAAGAAAATCTTTTATGAATTTGAAAAGGCATAGAAGTATGTGGAGACCATATCGAAAATTTATTCTAAGTTGCAGCAGTGGGGTTTTTGATGGGGGGAAAGTTTATACAATAAATATTAATGTCATTAAGGTGGGCATTTCATAGAAAGAGACGTCTGATAGGGAAATATTTATTATTTTTGCCCATAACTTATTTTTCTTAGTACGTATATTTAATAAAACTATAAGGGTACCTAAGTAGAACCACAACAAGACTATTACTATGAATTTTCACTCAATAAATTCAGTGGTTTGCAAAATAGCTAGATTTAAAACTACGAAATAGGAAGATTAACATAATTTTTAAATTTAAATCTAGCTATTTTGCAAATCACTGAAATTATTGAGTGAAAATTCATAGCAATAGTCTTGTTATGGTTCTACTTAGGTACTCTTGTAGTTTTTTTTAAATATACGTACTAAGAAAAAAAGTTATGGCCAAAAATAATAAATATTTCCCTATCGGATGTCTCTTTCTAGGGAATGGTCACCTTAAGTCAACGTTTATATTATTTTTTGGTCTTATAATAAGATTAGATCCTTATTTTACACAATCTTTTAAAAATGTTTTCTTAAAATGTTTTCTTAACCGCTTCTCAAGTAATCCGAAGTAACTCCTTGAAAATCCAGAATGATTTTGTGTTATGTAAAGAGAAACGAGGCCCTACAGTTTATAGTGGAGTCGGAACCACATCTTGGGGATAATTTTATAATTAAAATTATTTCGCGCTGAACCACTAAGCTACCGTTCCCTACCTCTTGATTTATGTATTTATCTCAATACCATAAAAATACTTAATCAGTTCATAAGAAAGTGAGAAAGAGTTTACGCTGTTATTACGATTTTGTTTTCCCTTACGTTTTGTACATTTTTCAATAAATACACTTTGTTTCATTAAATTTGAATTTGTCTTTCAAGAAATTATTCAAATGTTTAACGGTAATTTCCAAACGGTTGAGTTATCAAGTTCTATCAAGTGTACCTTTCATACGTGGAAATGACGCCCTCAACAAATTTTCTGGTCAGAAATGCCACAACGTTTCGTCAAAAAAAATATGAAAAAAATTCATCATCAGATACAGGTCCTGCGGCGCCTTCTATGATTTAACGTGATGTAATAAATAAATTATTGTTTCTTAGGATAAAAAAAGTTCCTCTAGCAAATTTAGCGAAGATCAGTCAAGAGGCTGTTGAGTTATCGCAAAAAAACGAAGAAATAATTTGAATTTTGAAACCGTGTATCTTTTTTCACAGCAACATTTTACTAAAGCAGATTTGGTTATATCCTCATATTTTGGCCCAAAGAATCTACCCCTGCACTATGGCCCATTATTAATGGTTCACGCCGTATAGGAAATAACAGTGTCTAGATTCTGTCTTTATAGGGGTTTCACATTATTTACAGGCTCTTGACAGCTGTCATGTGTCAAAAATAAGCTGGATTACAGTTTTCGCAGTTCTTCATTAAAGTGCTAAGTATTACGAACATTTTGACCTAAACAAGTCGTAAAAGCCACATTGTGCGTCGCAAGTCTGACTGACTTTATCCATATTTTAATCTATAGAGTAGTATTATTATGAGAAGATGCTCGCAAAAAATAATGCGCAGAAACGAGTTTGTGTGTTTCCATTGTTCTAGGCCAATGAGAGCGAATTGCGTCATATTTGACGTCGAAGCCAGTGGCACCGTCAACCTGCTGTCACAGGATCTGTGCTGCGATATACTTGTTGTGTTCGCCGTTTCTGATTGAATTAAGTGATATAACCTTACTTTCAGTGAAGAATGTCTTCATGGTAAACACCAGAGTGTGACAAGCTTTAATATTCTACATTACACAGCTCTTCGACCTCGAAAATTTGATTACAATTATTATATATCCTTCTACCCCAGATAATCTGTCACGGGTAAAAATATTCGCGCACGTTAGCTCCGCCCCGAGCATCTTCTCATAATAATACTACTCTACTGACACTGACATGACACATATATGGTTGATTCGTGCACTGATATGAAAGAGTACCTATCTGCAATAGTTGTTAGAGCTGTATTTTTCCTTCAACTGTATTTTCTACGGATTAAGGTAATTTAAAGAAGTTAGTGTTCCCATGTTCCCGAACTCAGTCATTATACTTTTTATGGTAGGTTAAAATTACTTCTTTATTGAAGCATTATTGACATCCTTTTATTTGCCTATAGAGAGGTAAATATTGATTACAGATATAGGTAGTATAATTATGCGTATAACCTTCTTCGGGTCAATGTAATAATTGACGTCATTCGAATCAACATGTACGATTTCTTATAGAGAAATGAATATTAGTAAGTTATTCTTAGGAAACTTTTTGAGTATTTTTTTCTCGTATGTTTTATAATTCGCACGTCAATATTGCGAACCGCAAAAGCAGGTATATAAGGTCAACTAAAAATGGAATGTTATTACATCCACGAAATAAATTCAATAAATTGTTGACAGTTTTTCTCAAACATCAATTTGTCAATTAAAACTCAATTCTTAATAATTATGTCGACTTCGGGAGCAAATACGAAATGTGGGCTCATTACGACAAAAAATAGGTATAGTGAAATTATTACGAGAACTCGTACAAACGTTTAATACTTATCGATTAAGTGACAATACATACACATTGAAAGACTAGTTACCCTAGTAACATTCAATATGTTTGAGGTATGTGACATTTTAATTCAGGGAAATTAGGGTTTTCTGTTCTAAAAAAAATCCAATCTTCTTTTTCTTGTTTTAATCGCCTTATTTTGTCGTTTTAAACAACATATTAAAAATCGAGAGTGAGAGCGCGCCGGTGGTGGCGCAGCGTTAATAATATTAAGGCCAAAGTAAAAGAAATCGGTATTTTTCGAATATTCTACGTCCTATGGCTCAGGGGTCAATTAAGGTTAAAAAATTAAAGATGATAAAATTTAAAAAGTTTATATTCATTTCTTACGTATAACGACCCACTTAGAAATAAAAACGTGCTACAACATTTCCGCCCAAAGCATATGGTGGATTCCATGCATAGAGTGAAAATTCAAAATTATTTATTCATTAATTGTTCGAAATATCGTGAGAATATCGATCTTTTGGTTCTTCTTATATGGGACATCAACAATTATTTTTCATAAAACCAGGTAAGGGAAAAGTGACATAATTCTACAATTGTTCAAGCTTTAACACATATCAGCATAGAGTCGGGTCGAGTTTAAAATGACCGATGTATGAATTAATATTGCACATACGTTTTCACTATCTCTTGCACACAAACTTAGAGCAATAGTCTAAAGACATTGTCAATGTATGTCTACCAAGATTCTTTCCCACTTCTTTTGAGACGGAAATATGAAATGTACACGGAGGAGTGAGAAACATAGTCATAAGCTCAGCGATTCTCAAACTGAGTGATTTGACGACGAATATTATTTATTTCCGTGAACTAACACCACTCTAAATATGAAAAACGTCTTTAAATGAAATATCTAAGTTATTTTTAGTGGTAAATAATGGATATTCATCCGTCAAACGAACAATGTCAAACCACTAAATCTTATAATTTTCTATTACATCCATATTTACACGTTTTAAAGTAAAATGGACATGGGATCGCGTAGCTCAACCAGTAAGATACTCGAGCAGCAATAAATGTATCGGGTGGTTGAGTATTCGATACTCATTTGTACTTTTTTTTTATTTGATTAAGCTCTATTAAAAGTTAATAATTTTCCTTCTAAGATTTTTATTTTATTAAACCACGTCGTGAGTTTTGTTAAAACTGTATTTTTCCCAAAAATCTGTCTTTTATTACGACTAGCGCGTGTTTGGCTCTAATAAAATCGACTTACTCACTTTTTATTATTAATGCACGAATGGTGAAACGTGCGTCGAGTAGGTAAATTGTTCGAGTGTAGTGTTGTATTGTTTATGAAAACGTGTCGTAAATTGTTCAAGTGTACTGTTCAAATGTTTTAGTGTTTATGAAAACGTGTCAATGCGTTGTTCTTTCAGAATTGTTTTAATTTATTTGTTTTAAAATTATTGTTAATGTTTTAAATATTTATTTTGTCCAGAATTTTTATTTATTACCGCTAAAAGAAAAATAATTTATTTTCGTTATTCTCGTAGATTTCAGATTTTTTGTTTGTTTGTTATTGTATGAAATATTTTATTTTTACTAACATCGTTTCCCCTACTAATACTACGATCCTATCCTTTCCTGGCAAGAAATGCCCATATCTCCCCGTATTTCTTGCTGGACTGTAGCAATATTAGTGTTTGATTTCTTTTTCTCATCACTCATTGTTATTGACTAAATTGGCCAATTCATTTTTTGTTATCAGTTTTATTTGTGCCCGAACCTATATACCTACAGTGTTCATCATAAAGTTGGCTACATATGGGAAAAAATTGTATTATTGATATTTCTAAAAAATACTATATTGGGGGTTCGTTTCTTTTTTTTAATGCAATTACCTTTATTCAACTAAAATACATAAAATTTTTGTCGAAACTAATCAAATATTTATGAATGAAACATTTTCTTTATAGGATTTTGAAAACAGTGGAAAGAAAAGCAATCTATGAAAACTAAAGGAAAAACTATATATATAAAAATATTAATGAAATCTTTGCATTCTTTCGATAACCTGACTTCTGGTTATGCTAACAAGTAAAATTCTGATTTGCCATTCTCATTTTAACACTAGCATCCAACCTAGTCCCCTACGGCTAAGCAGGCTAAACTAGTATCTACATGATCCCCTACGATATGTAAATTCAGTTAAAAATGAGAACAAAGGCCTGAAATTAATTTATTTACGTACCTTGTCTTTGAAATTTTTTTTTTTTTCATTCAAATGAATTACATTTTCATAAAATCTCATTCAGTTTCTAGGAAATGCTTAGCCTTTGAAACGCAAAATGGTAAAATTTAAGACCAAAATCACACAATATTATAATTAATAAATATTTTGTTAAAATTCAAATGTCATAGCATAGGAATTTTAATACCTTTATAATAATTAAAATGATATTAAGCACAGATACAAGATGACGGATCTCAAATGGCCTTTAAGATGAAAATCATGCAATATTAGATAAATTTTAAAAAACGACACTTTTCAAGAGCCCGTCCTTTGAAAACTTTGTTTCATTAAATTTGAATTTGTATTTCAAAAAACTATTCAAATGTACCTATAACGGCAGTTTCCTCGAAAACGATTGGAGTTATCAAGTTCTACCAAGTGTACCGTTTATACGTGGAAATGACGCCCTCATCAGATTTTCTGGTCAAAACTACCACGACGTTTCGTCCAAAAAAAATATGAAAAATATTCATCATCAGATACAGGTCCTGCGGCGCCCTCTGTGATCTAACATGATGTAATACATAAATTATTGTTTCTTAGAATAAAAAAAGTTCCTCTAGCAACTTTGGCGAAGGTCAGTCAAGAGGCTGTTAAGTTATTGCAAAAAAACGAAAAAATAATTTGAATTTTGACACCCTGTACCTTTTTCCACAGCAACATTTTACTGAAACATATTTGGGTTGTATCCTCATATTTTGGCCCAAAGAATCTACCCCTGCAATATGGCCTATTATTAATGGTTCACCCTGTATATATTTGGTTGTTATAAACAGTATGTCCACGGATAGAGTTACAAAGAGGAAAAACTTTTTTAGTTTTCATTTTTCAAGAAAAATGTATTCTTGATAAAAGTTTTTGCATGTCCCAAAACGGCCAATTCAGTTTTAACCTTTTCAAATCTTCTTTTAGTTTCAGAGAAAAGTTGAAAATAGGTAGATTTAGTTGAAAATTTTTCTTAGTCCCAAAAAATAAGTTCGCGTTGTCATAACAATTGCCATTATTTATTTATTTTCATCGACTGTCAGGAAAATCTGCCCCAATCGTTGAAAATGTTGTCAAAAGACCAACGAATTTACCTAATTCAATGCTATGGCAAAGGTAATAATGCGATCGAGTTGTCAAAGAATTTATTCAAAAGTTTCCGGATATTTACATCTCAAATGTAGGTGCACGAAAATTGGTCAAAATATTCCTATCAACTGACTCCATACTGGATGTAAAACAAGATAGTACGCGATGAAGATGAGGCCGCCATTCTTCCTGTAATTGACTCAGTAGTGAACTATCCAAAACTTTCTTTGCGGCGAAGATCGCTCCACTTGGGAATTAGTAAATCGCTCATTCAAAAGATTTTGAAACAATGGAAGTTCCGTCTCTACAAACCCACATTTAATCACGCATTAGAACCGGAAAATCCTGCGAAACATTTGGATTTTTGTCTGTGGATGGGTGCTCAAATCATGAATAATCAATAGTTTTAACGAAACATTATTTTCTCTGATGAGGCTACGTTTTCTACTAATGGTACTGTTGCATCTCAACATGTGAGTTATTGGAGCGATTACAATCCGAATTTCCGGATCCCTCGTAATCGACAATAATCGGCAAATGCTAATATGTGGTGTGCAGTTTCTTACTATGGATCATTGGACCATATTTTTTGATACAACTGTCAACCAGCATACGTACTTATCCTGCAAAATTTTCTTGTTGAAAGGTTGGACGATTTACCGATTAATTACCTAGCAAGATGTTATTTTCAACAAGATGGTTGTCAGGCCCATTATGTCCGGATTGTTATAGAATCACCAGTTTGGACAGAACTGGATCGGCCGAAATAGTTCCGTGTTGTAGCCACCAAGGAGTCCTGATTTAACTATTGCTGATTTTTAACTTTGAGGCCTTTGAAACAAATAGTTTATACAAATAATCTTCCTCCCAACGTAGAGAATTTAAAGGAGAGGATTAGAGACGCTGCGACGTCTTTAACTTGAAGATATTCGAAGAGGTGTTATAGGGAATTACGTCGAAGACTAGAATTGTGCGTTGAAAAAGGCGGTGAATGGATTATGTAGAATAGTTATTGGTTATATTATTTTTCTTGTTAAGTTTATGAAATTAGAATTTAGTAAACAAAAGTCATGTTAACAATTATTTCTATGGTAACGCGAACTTATTTTTTGGGACTTTTCACCTAAATCTACCTATTTTCGATATTCCTCTGAATATAAAAGAAAATTTGAAAAGGTTCAAACTGAATGAGCCGTTTTGGGACTTGCAAATACTTTTGTCAAGAATACATTTTTCTTGTAAAATGAAAAATAAAAAAGTTTTTCCTCTTTGCAACTCGATCCGTGGACATACTGTATATTATAAATATATATACAGTGTTACCAACATAAGATCGCAACGCCACTGTATACCCGTTAATTGGTGCTTGATTTAACTTCAAACTTTGGTGGTAGGAAAATATGTCAGTAGCGTGCGATTTTTAGGTCGTTTGGAAAGTCGATTTTTCAAAAAAAAAGTATTGCCCATTTTTTTAGAAGAAATTAGTAAGGTATTCTTAATCAACATCTTTAGAAATCTCTTTGTACAATATTGCATCGTAGTGGGTTCAAAGGTGGTCGAGATAGTGGCTGTCAGAAATAGTTTTTTGAACCAAAACTAATTTTTATCTGTAAAACGGATGCTCAAATCAAAAAATGTATTCTTCATCTTTTGTTCAAAATGGTGTATTGTACTCGACTGAATTGATTTTACAACTAAAAAAATTAAAAATATATGGCAAAAAAAATTAAAAAATAAATAAATAAATAAATTGACAATAACTTTTGTTTTCATGGCTTTGTTAGGTCTTTATTGAAGATTATTGTTTGAAAAATGGTAGGTATATACAGATTAGAATTTTTGCCTTATTAAATAAATCATGTTTTTGTAAAGACAATTCAAACTAGTACAATACATTACTCTGAACAAAAAATAAAGAATACATTTTTTTTGAACTGAGAATCCTTTTTACAGATAAAAATTATTTTTAGTTCAAAGAATTGTTTTTTTGACGGCCACTATCTCAAACACCTCTGAACCCACTGCGATGTACAAAGGGGTTTCTAAAGGTGCTGATTAAGAATAATTTACTAGTTTTTTCTAAAAAAGTCGCCAATACTTTTTTTTGAAAAATCGACTTTTCAAGCTCCCCTTAAAATTGTTCCCTAATGTTAAGCTGTTCCAGTGTAATAATTGAACAAACATAAATAAAAGCATACATAGGATCGAATTGAAAATCTTCCTTCTTTTTTAAATAAGAAGTTTAAAGTCGTCTATTAAAAATAACATATTATTGACATTTCATCAGGACACGACAGTTCTGCTTACGATTCAGTAGAACTGTCGTGTTCATGTGTACATTCTTTTCATTTATAATTTTGAATGTTAATTGGAATTTTTAATAAAACTGAAGAACTTAAAAAGTATTAAGTATCTACTTTAAAATATTCAGCATACATCAATGAATAACACTGTTGTGGGAAACTAATTATTTTGTTGTTGAATATATGACGAAGTTCATAATCATACTATACTTCACCTTTTGATCTTTTGATTCGTAAACAGAAATATTATCTTTTTCTATATCAAATTAGACCACCCCCTTGTAAGAGAGCTAATAGTCACATTTATTCAATTTAGTACTTACTAATGAATGCTAATGAGTATCGTAGTATGTACACGAATATTTCTAAATCATTATAAATGTTACAGTTAATATTCAAAAATAGAATTACAAAAAACAAACTGATCACATTTTTTGCTAAAATGGCAACTTATAAGTAGATTGGATACATTTTTTCTATTAAGAATGTAATTATCTCGCTCATTTGTAACAACTCATATGTTTAACGCCGGCGGCGATGACACTATTCAAGGACACTGCTAAAAATACACGTGTCTAATTTTAATACGTATTTGTTACAATGGAAGAAAGCGAGTTGTTTTTATAGAATATAAGTTAAAATTGTTTTATACATTAATTGTATAAATTATCTTCAAATAATGTTTGTTATATTATGCTCCGTCATATGTAACTTATGAATTGTATTTTATCCTTTTACACATTGTTTTTGTTTTAAGAGATGAGCGATATTACTATATTAAATAACTACCGTTAAATTTTTATTTACGGTAGTTATCTGCAATAATGTCCGCAATTCACCCCTTACATCCCAATTTCTAGACGGTCAGATTAGTCAGAAGTACCCGGCTGTTCCATTTTTCTTCGAGGTATTAGGCAAAAATTTAGTGTAATTTCTACTTTATTGTGGATACGCGTGTATTTCATACTAATATTTGGGAAAATTTGGTAACTTGACCTAACATAATCTAAAAGTGTCATAAATTTTAACAATTTGCCAGAGTTCGATTTTCGAAAATATAATAGTAAACAGAATTTTCCAAACGTTTCAGATGTTACCTTTAAATATTTGAAATACTTATCGTTGTCTCGCAGTAAAAGTTCTTTTGGTAAATTTATTGTTAGGCTTAGAGTGGTTAAGTTGGAAGCCTCAACTTTATAGACACATAACACCAAGCTATCCAATTTATTTCAGTAAAAATGTTGCTAGTCTAAATAGTTTTGTTGTTTGGTTTGATTACTATTCCACCGATTGTCTGAGGACCCATGAGACAGCCGGCAAGGTATATATGGCGCCAAACGTGGGGCCCTGTTCGTAAATTCCCTTTACCTGTCTATAATTCATTACAATACATCTTAAGGAACAATGGTTGAACAGTGTGGATGCACGACCGGCACAAGAGCTACATCCTATTTGTTACCCTCAAATTTTGCTCAGAAGTAGGTCTTTGCTAGTAAAACATGCAAAAAAAACTTTTCAAATTTTCAAACTACCATGGGTGAAACATAAAACAAGATTTATTTTTTTGGAAATAACTAAAAAAAAACGTAAAATACAAGAAAAAGCGTAGAAGTGAAAATTAAAAAACAGCATTTTACATAAAAATGTACTTACATAATGTCAAATATGTAACCGTTTTCGCCTACAATAAGAATCAAAGTTATACGTTTCCAGCAAGTCCGCAAACGCAAAAATCAGCTATTTCCGTACGTATCAACACATAAATTCTACTGACTTGAGGGAATGGTCATATGGTAAATTAATTTAAACGATTACTGAAATGAGTAAAAACACAGTACACATGCGCTGTCGGCGCCGCGCTACCTTAAGCGGCTTGAAGAAGCTCCTCTGAGTTTGAATTCTATACAATCGTATGCCTCGAATGCTACAAAAAAAATTCACTATATGCAATCGAAAGAACGGATATTTCTCTTTTGTTCACCGTAGATCATAGTTGGAAAAAATGTGGGTATTCAATACTAAAAATGCATTTATAATTAACATCGATTTTAGGATACATGCACAATATTGCAAATGCTTGTCAAATGTGAATTGTAATTAAAAAAATGGACCTAACCAATTGAAAGTAGATGGTCTTAGCTTTAATTTTCATTTTTTTTTCATGTATCAATATTAGTTTTTCATCATTTGAGAGCATTATCAAAGCAGAATTTTATAAACTACAAAATTCACGGAAAATTAACAAAAATGTAAAGTCAACTACTCATTTACTGTCCAGAACATTTGGACTACCATGATATCGAAATGTAACACATGTAGATCCCAAAACCAATGAAACTTGTTGCATTAACCTAGTACATTTCAATATATAGGATAATGTAATGGAGCAAGTTCTAAAATAGGCAAAAAAGTTTGCATTTATTTTTTAATATGTAAAACAAATGTTACTGTTTATATATGTATTGTTATCAAGGGTCGGAATTTTTTCAGCGTTAACAGAGTCGGACTTGACTTATATTTAATTTTTTAAGAAATATCATAACATAACATTGTTGTGTTTTGACAATTGTGAATTTGTAATCGTAATTTCTCTCTTTATGTTATCCCTATTTGTAACATTAACATACTACCTTCCGTATTGCTGCAAAGTTATTTTATTCCGTAGAGAAATTTTTAATAACAAATAACAATCAGTCGAAACTGAGAAATTGTATTGGAAAAGTATTTACCCCGGATGTTTGCCTCTTTGTGGTCAGATTTGCATCACATAAAAAAGAGACCAGCAGCCAGCTTTAGATAGGTACAGTACAGCATAATGAGTATCAAATGAAAGATGTAGACATATGTATAGTTCTCTTTATATACTTAAGGCACATAAAAAGTGTCGGCACCATTGACTTTGCGGTAAAGATCAAATACCTCGACATTTTTTATTTGCTTTAAATATATGAAGAGCACTATATTTTGAAGATCTTCTCGAATTTTCTCCAGCCTCTTGTCACATTCTTCTTTAAGATAGCATTTTCGAAAATGATTCATTTAGAAGCTTGAAATTCGTGTATTTTTCTACAAATTGTTTAAAATGCGGCGAGCTGGCACCATGTAATATCGGGCAAAATCATGAAATTCGTTATTTCCAACTTGAATTCATCCGCAGTGAAGCCTTTAATAGGATTCCGACACTTGATTATTATGTAGTAATATAAAGGGTATGTGACAAATTCAATTAAAATGAAATACACAATTTTGAATAACAATTTAAATGACATGTGAATAGCCTAAAATAATTGAGACGTTGTCATTTAAGTTGTCATACTGTAGGTACTGTACTGTATTAAATATATAGTTACAACCCTAAGACCATGTCTACGTTGACTCATACATTAAGAAAAGTCACTGAACGTTATCAAAATGTATATTTGTTTTAATTATATTAAAAATATAATGCATTTATGAAAATGACGATTTGTTAGTAGACTACACTGTCTAACACTTAGTTAAATTAAAACTCTTTTGTAACTACAGACGAACAAAATCAGACCCTGTCAGTCTCCTGAAGGGATACTTACCCTTATAAATATCCATAATTTAGATATTTCAGTCTATTTTAATAAATCACCCTGTATATATGTAGTTTAATATGCAACCTACATTAGAATAATCCTATGCATTCTACCATTATATTCACATGTTTACGTATACGTATACCTACCTACTTAATGTGGTTTAATATGCCGATTATTTTATAGCCAGGGTTGAACGACAAGGTCATATAAAATAATTTATAATAAAGTCAATTATTATTTAATTTCACTTCACTATAATTTCATTAAATTGTTGTGTACGTTCGCATTTTTAATAGTATTATTATATTTATATTGTGGTCAAGGAGGCGCAGGCGGTTAGTTCCTACCACGAAGTACAATATTAAATATTCTACTTCGAGGTTCATACATGCACTACTTTCTGAATCTTTTAGAATATGATTACTTGTTCAGTTTGTAAGACTGTGGCAAAATAAAACTGACCCAAATTCTAAAACGTCGGTAATCTGACTAATTGTATTAATTTTCCAACAACTCAACAAAAAAAGTTAGGTAGAGAGCCGGCTGTACAGATTTTCTATGAATAAGATACATGTAAAACTTTGTATGAGTAAGTACTACCATAGACCTATAGTAAGCCACTTTTCATATAAGCAAATTTTTTTCCCCCCGTCATGGAATTTTACCGGAAGTGAAAAAAATCATGCATTTATTCGATGACTTAAGAAAACACAAAAAAATAGTTTAATCGAGAGTGTCTCAGGGTTGCGGGCAAATTAGGTGTTTTCACTATGTGCAAATTTGCTTTTTTTATATTATTAAAATGAAGTACTTGTTATACTAAAGCACTTATTGATATTTAAACAGCATTTTATCGTCCATCAAATTAAAATTGCGACAAATAAATAACATCAAGTTTTAGTAATTGAACGAGTACACAAAACACGTGGTGACGTCATCGGTTATATTAGTTTCTTAAATCGCATTTAAAAATTGTTAAACACACCATTTTATTCTCTTAATTTACGTTTTACATGTGATTAAATAAGTAATGCCTACCTAATACTGGATTTGTAAAAGCTACTTTAGGAAATTTATCTGCAAAATAACGTATTTATAACACAAATTGACAGTGACAATATAACTGATGGCGTCATAAGTGCGTAGTGAATTGATGTAGTGTTTTTGGAGACAAAATGTCAATACAAAATTAAAAAGGCTTATTTTAAGGTATTATTCGACTGTTGCTCAAAATTCAAGTGTTTTTAACTATAATAAAGCATTATCTTCAGAGTGAAACTGAATTTAAAATTTGTGAAAACACCTAATTAAGCCTGGCACATGACTACAATCTCAATGGATTCCTCAAAACCTACATACATTTTGTTGTAAGTTTTATTCATGTATTCGACGACACAAAAAATCGTGACCAGTAGTGACGTCAAAATTCTGTGACGCGGGCAAAATTTGCTTATATAAAAAGTGGCTTCCTGTATATCTGTCGTAGTACTTACTCACACACACAAAGTTTTTCATGTATCTTGTTCATAGGAAATTTGTACAGCCGGCTCTCCACCTAAGTTACTCGAGAATCGCCCTCATGTCACATGCCATTTATCACGGGCTTAAAATATATGTCGGATACCACGGGGGCATGTTTAGGGTTAGACCGCTTGGACATGTTAGCAAGTACGACACCGATATTTCACTTAATACAAAATTTAATAACAAAGTCTAATTGTCCACGCGAATAATGCAAGTAGTCAAAACAGTCTTAAGGTGGCCATTCCCTAGAAAGAGACATCCGATAGGGAAATATTTATTATTTTTGCCCATTACTTTTTTTTCTTAATGCGTATATTTAAAAAAACTATAAGAGTACCTAAGTAGAACTGGAACAAGACTATTACTATGAATTTTCACTCAATAATTTCAGTGGTTTGCAAAATAGCTCGATTTAAATTTAAAAATTATGTTAATCTTCCTATTTCGTAGTTTTAAATCGAGCTATTTTGCAAACCACTGAAATTATTGAGTGAAAATTCATAGTAATAGTCTTGTTCCAGTTCTACTTAGGTACTCTTATAGTTTTTTTAAATATACGCATTAAGAAAAAAAAGTAATGGGCAAAAATAATAAATATTTCCCTATCGGATGTCTCTTTCTAGGGAATGGCCACCTTAACACCATCGAATAAATCTAGTAAAACAAAGGAACTAACGATCCGCTACCTGCTAGCCCGCGATAATGAAATATTAACTCTTGCACATGTAATCATAGAATTCCTCTTTGTTCCCCGGGCTAGCCGATCCGTTTCGTTCGCTTAAGATCCCCTAAGCGTGTTCCCACGCCTATATAAGGAAATGCATCGAATCTTAAACTGTTATTGGTTGGGGTAGGTAAGTCAACCACAGTGTTTATATTAACACAAATAATAAACAGTCACAAGTACTAGTGCTGGGTTCCTAAGAATCACAGGCGTACAGAAATTATTTTCGGTGGCGCCGACATACAGCAATGACTGTGACGCATTATCTTCCTGACATTCAGTCAACGAGGGATTTCACCTCTAACTTGAGTGCTGGTGAATTGATTTTGATTAAACTTGTGCAATGTGTTTATAATGACGTTAATAAAAAAGTTGAAAAAAAGATTAGAGTATAAAATGATCTGAAGGGGTAGAAAACACTTTTTATCACGGGTTCCGTAACTTGTAGAAGCGGGTTAAAAATTAAAATAATTTATTTACCTTTTTGGCCCAATATAAGATGTTTTTACACTTGTGAATTTGTTCGAGAAATGCTTATTTTTCGAGATATGGCCACTCGGAAATTAAAGTGCGTTTTCACCAATTTTTGCCGGAAAAACATGAGGAACTACCCCTTTCTTTAAAATTGTAGAGCTTTAAAAACACGTCATTTGAAATTTGAAAAAATTCAAACGGATTCATTGAGGGCCTCTAAACATTTTTTGTCTCTTGGATTTTTTTTTGTAACTTGCTAATTTTCCGAGTTACTGGCAGTTTTTTACGATAAATAACATTAAGAAATAGTTCTCCAGAACATTTTTTCACATCTTCAATTTAAAAATTATATTGAACCTTTTAAAATGGTTCAACTATATAGGTTTCATATTTTTTTATAATAAGGTATATAAATGACGCTCAATTTTCGAATTTTCATGTATATTTTTAATGCACAAAAAATGTATACCTAGTACATTATTCATCGTAAAAACTGCCTGTAACTCGGAAAATTAGCAAGTTGCAAGAAAATCCCAAGAGACAATAAATGTTTAGTAGGCCTCAATGCATACGTCTGAATTTTTTCACATTTTTAAATGACATTTTTGAAGCGCTACATTTTCAAAGAAAGGAGTAGTTTTCAGGTTTTTCTGGAAATACTCGGTGAAACCGCACTTTACAGAAAAGTTGTAAACAAAAACAGTCTTGTATTTCCATGATACATTCACCTGATGTTTTTCAATTTTCTTTTTCAACTTTTTCGTTTCCCCTTCTCCACTTTTAGGAATTTTCGAGTGGCCGTATGTCGAAAAATAAGAATTTCTCGAAAAAATTGACAAGAATAAAAACATCTTATTTTGGGCCAAAGGGGGTAAACATATTGTTTTTTTTTCATTTTTGACCTGATGCTACAAGTTACGGAACCCGTGATAAAAGGGGATATCCTACCCCTTCCCATCATTTCCAGCTCTAATCTGTTTTCAGCTTTATTATTAATGTCATTGCAAACACATTGCACAAGGTTTTATTAAAATCCATTCACTAGCACTCAAGTTAGAGATTTTAGTCATTTTAGCGCTGCATCAACTGGACTATCAATAAAACCTTGATTTCATGAATATTCCAAAATTTCCCTAGACAAATATTAACAACTCATATCAAAACGTACCTAAAAAGTAAAAAGAAACACTTGCATAAAATTACCATTTGTGTAATCTGGAAACGTTTGCTACAAATGCC
The DNA here is from genome assembly GCA_963583905.1 of Stenurella melanura. Taxonomy (NCBI): domain Eukaryota; kingdom Metazoa; phylum Arthropoda; class Insecta; order Coleoptera; family Cerambycidae; genus Stenurella; species Stenurella melanura. The sequence goes on from OY757309.1 coordinate 19,634,786, forward strand.
CTGGATAGCTCATTGAACCAACAGCTCGATTCTCCAAGAAATATTTCTCCCAAAGCTATTCTTTAGCATCGTGTTCTCCCGAATCCTCGCAATTTTTCGACTGAAGAAAGGACAAATATAATGGTTGACACCAGGAAAACTAAATGGCAAGAGACGAAGAGAACGACTTCCAAAATATTAGTCTAATGCCCACCGATAAGAAAGAGTATGTAATATTGAAGAATTGTTGACTATTCTAAGATATAAATTAGTAGGCCAATGGCATATAAAGGACGATGGGAATACTGTCCTATGACCAGTGATTTTAGGCCAAAGAATAAATTGAAAATGTTGTTGCTCTAGCACGCCAATTTTTTTTGTAAAAATAGTAAAAAATTAGCCACATTACGGGAAACATACTCTTAATGTAATTCACTCGTCGCTAAATTTGTTATTGCAAATTCATAATTGTTTATAAGCCTTTTTCTTTATAACTTCCGTTCTAATCGTCCGACTTGAACTTTCCAAAGCCCATTTTACTCGGGAATACATGGACGTTTAAAGAAAATTGGTTCCATTGTGCTTGAATAAAAAATACTATTTTTGCATAGCAAAAACTGGCGAATTATTGCAAATTTAGAGTTCCATGTTCAAAGTTGCATAACTATACGAATTCTTCAGTTAGACTATTCAAAATGTTTTTGCATACACTTCAAGGGTTACCAAATAGACGCCCAGTGTCCGTTTTATTATAAGTGCGACATTTTGCAAAATATGACGTTTTTCAAAAAAAAATTAATTTGCTTATAACTTTGGACCAAAGGCACTTTTTTATCGTGATTTTTGCGTGGAATTACATGATTAGCACTACCTATTCTTACTCAAAATAAAACATTATTTATTTATGAAAAATGAAATTTGCAAGTAACAAAAATTGCAGTAACTTTTTTTATTATGCAAATTTTAATGAAATTCAACGGCATTAGATTCGTCGGAAAACATACGTTGATTTCACCTTTTGTGCAGGCCTGTAGCTAAGGGTAGGCCAGTCCTGCGACGACTGCAGAAAATACTTAAAATCACAATACACCCAAACCACAGTTGGTGAATGGAAACACTTGTTGAGAGGACGTAGACCAAGCTCCCACTGCAAAAATGGTACCCCATCGAACACCTAAAAATGAAGATGTGAAAATGTAAAACATGTAAAAATCATGTTACGCCCGGCAGACAAGTAAAAATGTGTTAATTGTTATTTTTTATGAATTTTTCAATTTAGATGTAAAAAATGATTTTACTTTTTAAAACACCTGCTTGAAATTTACATGGTTTGTGGTAAATAATGAACAATTTTTGAAAAAATTTGTCTGACGGACAATTTTTGTTAATTTTGTCAGACTTAATTTGTTATGCATATTTTTTTTCATACAAGTGCACTACATAACACCTGCTTAATTTTAGTTTTAATGATATATGGAGTCAAAAACGCAGCAACGACAAAGGCCAACAGAAGAAGCCTGAGAAGAGCTGAAAGGGACATTATCCAACTGCTAGCAAAAACAGGAAAACCACAAAAACGACAGAAAACGTCAACATTACTAGAGGGAAGAACAATAATCAAAAGAATAGAATCATACGCAATGAAATACTGGGAACACGTCCAAAGACGGGACTCGATACACCTACTAAAGAAAGCGCTGCGAATGAACAGCAACAAACTGAAAATAGGGAGGCCATGCTACACATGGATAACAACAATCGAGAGGATTATGAATAAGCTAGGAAAGGATTATACACACTCGGAAAAGCTGGCACAACAAAAAATGGAATACAATAAAGAAATATCAAGGATATACACACTGCCAGACTCAGAAACAGAAGAAACAGAAAACTCAGAAGTAGAATAGGAGAGAAGATGATCACAGACAGAAACTAAAAAGAAGCATATCACAAAAACCTGAAAGTAAAAAGAAGCACGAAAACCTAAAAGAAGCATCTCACAAACGCCTACACTTTCCATCCGATGAAGACAGAAGGAAAACAAGAAGAAACATCTCACAAACACCTACACGCTCCATCCTATATTCCTACCCCATGCATCATGCGGCTCTCGCTGCTGACAACAAGCATGTCCAATGTCCAATCCAGCGTATGCAGCTGGTCCGGCGGTATAAAAAAGCATCGGGGGTTTGTTCCGGCACACGGTGGGATGATCGGTGGGCGATCGGGCTGCGTAGTGAAACAAATCTCCATGCACCGGAATTGGCAGCAATGCCCACCTTACGCTGGCAAATCAATCAATCAAATAAAGTTTAAGATCTCTTCTATCTATTACAACTTGTCTGCCTGACAATTTTTGTTAATTCGAGCAGCGCACAGGACTGGACTTCAATTGTATTTTGTTTCTCATTTGCATCGTATCATGATCTTCTTTTAAACAAGTTTCTTATTATAATTATTATTATCGTTATCATTACCCTTATTCTAAAATCACAGCTTTTTGCTGCCGTCTTGTACATTCCAGTGAAGAATTTCATCGTATCCTGTTTAAAAAAAAATTCTTATTATTATTATTTTATAAACTTGATAAATTATTGTATAAATATCTTAAGTACGAAAGTTCGCCCCTTTCTTTTTATAAACCATAATATTTATTTATATATTTATGTATAAAAAATGTATACCAATGCATGACATCGAAAAAACGGATGGTAATCACTGGTAGGCGAAGATACACCTTACAATGCCACTAAAACTCAACCCCACCGCTGAACATGCGTACTGTTGTATGAGCAGTCGTAGTTCTTCATAATATTTTTTTTTTCCAGTGTAATACGTACGAATAAATATAAAATATGTAACTTCAGGTAGTAAAGAGTTTGGCATATAGCCTCCATTTCGAATTTTTCGAAAATGTTAATTACAAAAGTCTCAACAGTGCCAAAACTAGAATCGTTGATATCTCGACTTAAAATAGTGAAATCAAGGTATTTTTTCTGACGAATGCCTGAATTTCATTAAAATTTGCATGATTAAAAAAGTTAATACAATTTTTGTTACTTGCAAATTTTATTTAACATAAATAAATAATATTAATTTATTGGAAATATATATATATATATATATATATATATATATATGTTTTTTTTTTTCAATAAGGATAGGTAGTACTAGTCTAACCATGTAATTTCCCACAAAAATCATGATAAAAATGTGCCTTGGCCCAAGGTTATAAGCAGATTATTTTTTTTTTTTTAGCAAAACGACATATTTTGCATAATTTTGAACTTATGATAAAACGGACACCGGGAGTCTATTGGGAACCATTGAAGTGTATGCAAAAAAAAAATTGAGCGATCTAACTGAAGAATTCGTATAGTTATGCAACTTTGAATACGGAACTAAAAAGTTGTAAAAATTCGCCAGTTTCTGCTATGTAAAAATAGTATTTATTATTGAAGCATAATGGAACCAATTTCCTTTAAAAGTACATGTAATCCCGAGTAAAATGAGCTTTGAAAATTTCATATCGGACGATTTTGTACTCTTAATTTTTCCTTCTACGTTTTCTTTGTATCTTGGGTTTTATTTAAAGTTATTTTAAAAAAGTGAAGTTTTTTAAAATTCTTTTCCACTAGCAAAAACTTATTTCGGTGCCAAAATTTTACATAAGGATTTCCTGAAAAATATTTAATACTAGTCGCGTCATTTTAGCATGAAAAATCTGAAAATCTGTAAAATTGAAAGTACAGGGTCAATTGACTTCATTTTTTTGAAGAGTTCAAAAAGACATTTAGAAAAAAACAGTACCTTTTATTTTTTGACGGAAATGTTTGGTATTCATTTTTTTGTCAAATAAATTAGCTATTTTTTATGGCCAATTTAATTAAATTAATTGAAAAATTTGTTATCATACACAATATGACATAAAATTAGGCGAAAATGGATTCCCAGGGATTTTTGGGGTCGCTGATCACGAATCTGAAGTCCAATTTGGGAAATTCAAAATTGCGGACCGGAAATCGGGACATTTTCCAGAAAATATGAGAATGGATATCTTGGCCTTGAAAATCTGTACTCGGGGGTTTTTGAGGTCGCTGATTACGAATCCGAAGTCTAATGTGATAAATTCAAAATGGCGGACCGGAAGTCGAGTCAATTTCTCAGGAGAATTGGACATCAGATTCGTTATCAGCGATTACGAAAACCCCCGAGTTCCCACTTTCAGCCCAAAAAGAAAAGAATACGAGCTTTTCCGGGGAAATTGACTGCTCTTCCGGTCCGTCATTTTGAATTTCGTAAATTGGACATCTGATTCGTGATCAGCGACCTCGAAAAGCCCCGAATACTCATTTTCAGCCCAAAAACGAACAAAATACGAGTTTTTCCTGAGAAATTGACTCTACTTTCGGTCCGCCATTTTGAATTTACCAAATTAGGCCTCGAGTTCGTAATTGATGACTTCGAAAACCCCCGAACACAGATATTCAAGACCAAAATATCTATTCTTATATTTTCTGGAAAATGGCCCGTTTTCCGGTCCGCCATGTTGATTTTCCCAAATTGGAGATTCGTGATCAGCGACCCCAAAAACCCCGAAGTAATTATTTTCGTCTAATTTTATGGTATATTGTGTATGATAACAGATTTTTCAGTTAATTTAATTAAATTGGCCATTAAAATTGTCCAATTATTGGATAAAAAATGAGACCAAATATTTTCGGCAAAAAATAAAAGATACTGTTTTTTCTAAATGTCTTTCTGAACACTATGAGTGACGCTACGAGTTCATGGCTCAAAACTAGGCTATAATGCAAAATATTAGTGGGAAAACGTAAAACAAAAATGAAATGGGCCTAAGAAAACGAACCATCCTTCCTTCTTCCATCTTGATAAGAGATGGAGAAGGTCACCCTGATGTTTTGCTACCTTTAACTAACAGGTAGTTAACAATATTGAAAGAAGCAATTCGTTTACAGAACCTTCAACGGTAGATTGTGGATTATGCAATAAAAATAATATACTGAACATTTCAGTCTCAAAGTACATATTATATACTGCGGTATAATCGTTATAGGCCATTTTTAGTTTACTAGAGTTGACTAGAGTTGTACGGATAATAATAAAAAACAAAATTAGTTTTAATATAGACGATCAATAGTTTCCTACCATTTTAATTCATACATTAACTTCTTGTTTCAGGAATTAAGTGCCCGGTATGCAGCAAATTTGTAATTCCAGATGATATTGAATGTCACCTGGTAATGTGCCTCACGAAACCACGGCTTTCTTACAACGGTAAGTAGGTCACATTCATAGTTAAAATATAAAGTTCAATTCCAAACTCTATCCTACTTTAATATCACGTACAATTCGACTGCCGAAATGTCATATTTTTAAAATAAAGATCTCAAATATTTTTATCTACAATCTACATAATATAAAGTAGGCTTTCTTGAGTATATTCGACAACGTAAAGTAGATTTTACTGAGGTGCTATGAGAAACATCACTTTAACGCTCGTCTTCCATGACAAGAAGCCTTAAAGTATTTTAACGCGTGTTTGTGTGCATCTGTTTTTACACAAGTTTGATCGCAAAAACAATGTATTTTTATGACTTAAAAATGACCCAAAACTTTTGTTGTTAATCAGATTTGGTGTAAAAATACCAATTAACTAACTCACAATATAAATTCAAGCAGCCTCAAAGCTTAAATACATTGGGAGCGTTTGTTTCCGTTCGTTTGTTTATTATGATCACGTGCATAGCCTACTCATAAAATATTGACAAATCGTGAATTTGAACCAAAAATTCCTTAATTCCATTCCTTAATTATTTCTTTCATTATGTGTTGAAATGATTATAGGCAAATCGTGTGTGCAATTCGGGTTCAAAGTGTCATTATCACTCTGTCGCTCTCTCGAGTCCTGTTCACATAAATAGCTGTTTCCAATATTTACTTATGGTTTTTAAATCAACACTTTATTGGCAAGGATGAAAACACATTTTTTTGAGTAGATATTGAAAATCATTTTGTACTTATGCAATTATGCCACACTTGTGTATATTATTAACGCAAAGTACCTCATTCTTGTTTGAAAGTAAACACTCAAAAACGATGACATTTTGCACTCGAAATACATACGTGATTTTATCTGGTCGTTTGACGATATCAAAATAATAGAAATGATGAAGTTGAATTTTTGGTTGAAAACTGCGGGCTATCAATATTTTATGAGTGTGCCATGCGCACGTGTGACCAAAATAAACAACACAAATGCTATCAATTGATTCAAATTTTGCTGCTGCTTTTTATATTGTGATTTTATTCACGCCAGATAACATACAGGGCTATTCACGATAAACGGATATTAGACGTTTCTCGGGATCTGTTCAGTTTAGAAATTTGATAATTGATCTAATACCCCGGGAGGCAGCCACAGCTTTCGTGAAATCATTTCTATAAAGCTAGATTTTTTTCCAAAGAGAGTTTAGGTAGTATCCATAATGAAGGTGCAGTTCTATCAAACTCTTAGTGGTGCATAGATGAGTAAAAAATCAAACAACATGTTGCAAAAAAATAGATGGACGAAACTTTCGTTTTTAGAATTGTCACGAATTGTCAAAAAATGACGATTCGCCTTCGATCCTGCTGGCTCCAATTTTCGATTTTCACCTCTCGATTCACGTTGTACGGTCATTGCCGACCTTCTCCTCGCCATTGAGACATAGAACTGGTTTCCGATCGCCGTATTTATTCAGTTTTTACGTTTGAAAAGTTGACTTGCGGTCGTGCTAATCGGCGACTATTTTTAAGTGGTTTCCCGATTTCGAATCCCGCCCGGGGATACTTTTTTTTTTCGTTTTCATTTTTTTCGCAGATATTTTTGATTCTATAATTGGTGTTTGCTCCGTTCTATTGCATTTCTCGGAGAAGTTTTACATTTTCCGCCGCGGAATACATATACCAAGCCAATTATAGGTGAAAAAATATATAAAAAAAGAAAATTCTAATATCAAAAACCTCTTATATATTACAACTATAAATATTACAAAAACACGTAATGCAGTAAAATTTGTCGCACTGAATACATCTGAAGCGATAAAATTGCGGTTTTTTGCAAATTTTCGTCCATTTTCGGAAGTTTGCTTAACATGTCACACATCTTCTTTGGGCAGAAGATGGAACCTTTTCTAAGTGGTGACCTTCGCGAGCACGTGGGTTGGACGTTTCAAAATTTTCAAACTTAGAAAGATCCAAGAAATGGCTGACCAGCTCCTCTGTGAAAGAAATGATGGAGAGTTTGTGACTGGAGATTTTTTCGTGCATTATGTAGGCGTTGACAAGTGCTGACCCAAATAGAAGCTCAATTGCTATTTTATCATACCATTTTATCGACTTTCGTAATGCAGTCAAGTAGGACTTTATTTGGCCCGAAATGTGTATGAAACCTTTGCATTTATTGTAGTTAGCAATCGCAGATGGCTTTTGTACTACTCCACTTCGTTAACGAACGTACACCATCCTTCTCCGAGAAATGCAATAGAACGGAGCGAATCGCAATTATAGAATCAAAAATATCTGCCGAAAAATTGAAAACAAAAAAAAAAGTATCCTCGGGCGGGATTCGAACTCGGAAAACCACTTAAAAATAGTCGCCGATTGATTGACTGCAAGTCAGTTTTTCAAACGTAAGAACTAAATAAATACGGCGATCGGAGACCCGTTCTATGTCTCGATGGCGAGGAGAAGGTCGGCAATGACCGTACAACGTGAATCGCGAGGTAAAAGTCGAAAATTGGGGCTGGCAGGAGAGAAGACGAATCGTCATATTTTGACAATTCGTGACAATTCGAAAAACGAAATGTTCGTCCATCTATTTGTTTTTTTGCAACATGTTTAATTTTTTACTCATTTATTCACCTCTAAGAGTTTGGTAGACTTGCACCTTCATTATAGCTATGTAAACTCTCTTTGGAAAAAAATCTGGTTTTATAGATATTAACGCGAAAAATCTGTCGCTGTCCCCCGGGCTATAAGGGTCTAAGGGGGTTTTTGGATATAACGGATCTAACGAAAATATTTTCATGCATGTGTTACTTGCGCTTACACCGGATATATCACCTAACTTTGTTATTTTAAATGGAACACTCTGGATTTTATTTCATATTTGGATTCCTCATAAAATTTTAGCTTGGGTTTATGTACCATAATATACTCTTAAACGTACCGGTTTTCGAGATGATTAATATTTTTGGATATTTTTGACGGTTTCTACCCTTCCTGGGTATTCCTCAGTCCGATTGGTCGGTCGGTGTTTGAGTTATATCAGTCCTTAGTCAACGTGGACTCGATATCACCTAGTTGTTTATAACATTTCTCCAGTGCAGTGCGAAAAATGGTTTTCAGAACAGCTTTATACCAAATATTCCGCCTAATTCGGTAATTATATTAGATAATAATACTTCTTATCACTCGCAAATATTAAATAAAATACCAAACATCAGTACAAGGAAGACATTTTAAAATTCATGAGAGAAAAAATATGGAAATTCCTGTAAAAGTTCCAATAAAGCGCGAATTACTGAAATGAATAAAAGAACGGAGTTTCAAAAGGGAATATGTTATTGATAATTATCCGATATACACGGTCATACGCTTTTGCGGTTACCTCCGTACTATGCATATTTAATCCTATCGAGATGGTTTGAGCATCTTTAAAAGATCGTTTGCGAAAATGTAATGACTCTCTAACGTTAAGCGCGGTAGTAGTTGATCATATAAGAGAAGTAATAAATGACCTCGACAATACTGATTTATGGAAAAATTGCGTTAAACAAGTAATTAAAAAAGAAAATCAATATCTAACACTACCCCCCCATTGCTCCGATTATAATTCAACCGGATAATGATTCCTCTTCAGAGAGTGAAGATTCGGACGCGTCAACTTTTAGCATTTAACTTTTTTAATATATATTTTCAGAACAAAATATTTAGCTATTATATTGGGTATGAAGTTTACTTTTTTATTGTTACATTTCTTGGAATATGTTTTATTTAGTTGACAAGAAATTTTAATTCAAGTTACTTTATTCTAGAGACATATTTTAGTGTTAGTTTTCATACGATTTCTATTGTGCTGGTATACACTTTACAATATAATATACTGCGATTTCAGCCGATTTAGCAGGGAGCCATTCGCCATAAGAATTGTGCGGGGTCCTTTCTAAACCGAACAGATTCCAGGAAACGTCTAATACCCGTTTTCCGTGAATAACCCTGTATACTATGGAAAATCTAACGGAAAATAGTGGCGATATTTTTACATCAACACTCACCGTTACATTAACAACAGTAGTTTTGGGAAATTGTTATTTCATAAAAATCCTGGTGTGAGTACTACAGGAGCAGCCAAGAACAGCTTTAGGAGAACGGCGCGCGGCGTCAAAGAACAATATCAATTAGGTACTCACTACTCAACAAAAAAAAAAAGTACATAATAGATGGCATACTTTTCAGCAAATAAATGAATCTTAATATTGTTTTTATATGGAGTAGGTACATGAGCCAACGTGAAATTACCTGACACATTTGCATCAGCTGCTAAAGATATTAATCCTGTTCCTTAGAACATGACAGACAATGAAAGCGATATGAGAAGCTTTCTTAGTGGTTGCAAAGTTCACTAAATATATTGAAATGTCTTTTACAATTGTTGGAAGTATTTATATCAAGCGAATATTTTTTTAACGATTACTTACTTACTTACCACTTATTGAATACAAAAATATGATTGACGCGCGCCAATATTCTTGACTAAAGATGACGGCCTCGGGTAATTAGGGGTCGAGCTTGAGCTCTTTGCCCCAATCATCGCTGTAGACCTGGACCGGCCTCGTAAGGGGTGGGCCTGCCTTTTCGCCTAACCCCCCGCAAATGCGGCCGGTGTAGACGATGTTAGCTGATCTTTCCTGGTCCTGGCTGTTGCACCCTGCCAGCTGGGTCGTTTCTTCTGGCGCTCTTCTGTCTTGGTCTTCGTTCTTCGCTGGCATGTCGGCTCCCGGGAGCGTATTTCGTCTGTAGTGAGAGGAAACGGCTGTTGCCGAGCCCACTCGGAGTTTGAAGTGGTTTGAGGGATGTTGACTAGTCGGAAGCCCAGGGTGCCAATTGGCATCGTGAGCTCTGATTTCGTCGGAAGGAAGTGTGAACTGTGTAGCTCAAGGGTTGTGTTCGGCCAAAGACGCTTATTTTAGCGTCAGAGGCCGGCACGGGCTAGGATAAGGGTACCGAGCTGGTTGCTTACTTGGTACCCCCGGAATTGGGTGATTTGGGTGTTTTTGGTCATTGTCTCGTTGCGGCGTGGCTTGAAGGTCGGGCTGAAAAATATGATTGACATTCATCCCGGTTAGTGGAGGTCCAGAAACAGACACTTTAAAACTGGCAATGTCACTGGGCATGCCAAACAAGTATCGAACTGATTTATTTGTTGTCGATTAATTGCCACTTAGTAATAACAAAAATACGATTAGCTTACTTCCCGGTTAGTGGAGGTCCAAAGCCAGGTACATTTAGTTTAGTGAACGTACATCCGCAGATATTTTGAAGATTCAAAATGTCTACTTTAAGTCATGATTAGTGAATATCAAGCTGATTTTTTTTTAAATAATTATTTTCTTTTGTAAATAAGTTTGCACAACTAAGAAAAATTCTCATTCTCACTTTTGTTGCATGCCATGCTCTAAGGCAAAATACTAATCATGTGTCTAGCTGATACAGTATTTATTATTGCCAATTAGAAATTGTATCTTTGAATGATATAATGGTGGGAAAAATCGTCGAGTTCAGGACAATAAAACAACTTTTATCATTCTCTTATACTTCTTTATTATATTCTTGCAAATACAAAACTAAGAGTATATTGCATTCGATCGGCACATTTCTAAAACTGGTAATATCGCTTGTAGGGAAAAAAATTCTAATCACGGTGTTGGTGATCGAATTCTGAACAACTTTCATAATGTCCGTCCGTCCGTCACGTTTCTTTTAAGCATAATAACTTAAGAATAAAAAGTCCGATTGTATTGAAATTTGGACAGTAAACTAGAGGAGGAACTCTATTGTTTTTTAACAAAATTGATCAATAATTAAAAAAATTATTAATTATTTAAATTTTTTGTTTTGTTAATTAAACGAAAAATTTTTAAAACTAATATTATTTCCAAAAAATTGCGAAGAGTATCCAATAGAATGTGCAAATCGGCGAAGAGTGTAATAGTTAGCTAGTTTTAATGTGTTGTTGAATTGTAAACTTAGGCTCTTGCATTGATTGTTGTTTTATGTTATCAGACGGTTTATATTATTTATATAAACATCAAGACCCATCTTTTAGTAACAGAACTGGATTTAATTAATGACAATTGTTGATACCGTTTCCCTACTTTTTCTAAACCCTGAGGAAGTTTACGCTCAGTAAACAAAACGTTAGCGAAGGAATAAAGTTGTTTTATTGTCCTTAACCGACGATTTTTTTGTACCACTAGTATTATTTATTACACAGGCACACAAAAAAAAGTCCTGATACAGAAAGGTGAAGTACCTTCTGGTACGTTTTTTGGTGTGCTAAAAACGAATCTCAGGTCAGAACTGACCCATCACCCTTAGATTTCACCCCAGCACACTCTAGCACCCACATCCCCCCCCCCCCCCAAATGGTCAAATTTTCACATCATATAAAAATAGAAAATAAATATCTCATTCTACGTTTTTCGGTGTGCTAAGAACGAGTCTGGGGTCATGATTTACCCATGACTCTTATATTTCACCCCAGCACCCTACCAAATGGTCAAACTTTTACATCATCATATAAAAATTCAAAATAAGTATCTCATTCTACGTTTTTCAATGTAATTTAATAATTTTAATTTTGCTATATCTCCCCACCATATGGTTATATTTTGACCCTGGTAACGTTGTACCAGTATTAGGATATGACAATTTTTCATTTCCATGCGATGAAATCATGCAACAGAATCATTCCTATAAAAAATGCTTCTATATAAAAACACATAAATAAATTTAAAATGCTTGGAAGATATACTGTATTATCGGTGTCAATATGTAGGTAATTACCCACGGCCACATATTGTCACCGATAGTACAGTATATCTTCCAAGCATTTTAAATTTAAAATATGTGTTTTAATATAGAAGCATTTTTTTCTAGGAATGATTCTGTTGCCTGATTTCATTGCATGGAAATGAAAAATTGTCATATCCTAACACTGGTACAACGTTACAAGGGTCAAAATATAACCATATGGTGAAGGGGCGCGGGGAGATATAGCAAAATTAAAACTATTAAATTACATTGAAAAACGTATAATAAGATACTTATTTTGAATTTCTATATGATGATGTAAAAATTTGACCATTTGGGAGGGTGCTAGGAGGTGCTGGGGCGAAATCTAAGGGTCATGGGTAAATCATGACCAGATTCGTTCTTAGCACACCGAAACACGTAGAATGAGATATTTATTTTCAATTTTTATATAAACTAACATTTTCACCCTTTGGGGGGTGCTGGGGCGAAATCTAATGGTGATGGGTAATTTATGACCTCAGATTCGTTCTTAGAACATCGAAAAACGTAAAATGAGATATTTATTTTGAATTTTTATATGATGTGAAAATTTGACCATTTGGGGGGTGCTAGGGTGTGCTGGGGTAAAATCTAAGGGTGATGGGTCTGTTCTGACCTGAGATTCGTTTTTAGCACACCGAAAAACGTAGAATGAGATATTTATTTTCAATTTTTATATGATGTGAAAATTTGACCATTTGGGGTAGTGCTGGGGTGAAATCTAAGGGTGATGGGTCAGTTCTGACCTGAGATTCGTTTTTAGTACACCGAAAAACGTACCAGAAGGTACTTCACCCTTCTGTATCAGGACTTTTTTTTGTGGGCCTGTGTTATTATTAATCAGCTCTTGGCCTAGGATGTTATTTAAGCTAAATCCAACCCTGCTCAAATAGGTAAATTAATAAATATATTTCTAAAAACCCTACAATATATTTAGGAGGACTTCTACTGTTGATTCTGGGGAAGTTTTAGATCATGTATTTCTCCTACAATAAATTTAGAAAAGTTTCTTTGCTGCTGATTCGTAAAATATATTGTGGGTTTTCTTCGTCGTGTGGAATTTTTTGAAATCTCCGTTTTATGTGAATAGAATTTTTTTCGTAACCTTCAGCGATTTAGATGCACTGCACTGTGGCGTTTACATAGCAATAAAATTATAATGTAAACATCTAATGAGATATTCTCAAACAATATAAAAACGACGAAGTGATGAAATATTAGTAATATTTCATCACCTTTTGTCAACTTGCCCGTCTTGATCTGTACAATGCGTAGTGTTATTATACTCTTCGCAAATACGAAACGAAGAGTACATTTCTAAAACCGGTAATATCGCTTGTAGAGACAAAAAAATCATATCACTGTGTTGGTGATCGAATTCTGAACAGCTCTCAGGATGTCCGTCCGTCCGTCACGTTTCTTGTAAGCACGATCACTTAGAAACGAAAGTTCGATTGTATTAAAATTTGGACAATAAGTTAGTGTTAGCTAGAGGACGAACCTTATTGTTTTTGGACAAAATCGATCAATAAATAAGAAAGTTATTAATTATTTAAATAAAAAAATAAAACATTTTTGTAACTAAACAAAACACGTCTAAAACTAATATTATTTGCAAAAAAACTGTGAGGAGTATCCTCTAGAATGTGCAACAATTATATAATAAGTGCAGTAAATTGGCGAAGAGTATAATCGTTAGCGTGTTTGTAATGGGTCCGCCGAAACTGGAAATTTTGAATTATTTGGCTTCGTGTACGCACTTTCTTCAAGATTTTTAATCATAATCTATTTAGAGTTTTTGATTTTTTGCTCTGTTTATATATTTTCAGATACCCCTTAAATCGTGAGCATTATGTACACACTTTTTACATGTTTTTTTAATTATGTGTTTTCACACATTTTAAATTTTTTTTTCACTGTGAAGATAATGCTTTATTATAGTTAAAAACACTTGAATTTTGAGAAAGAGTTGAATAATACCTTAAAATAGGCCATTTTAATTTTGTATTGAAATTTTTTCGTCAAAAACACTACATCAATTCACTACGCACTCATGACGCTATCAGTTATATTGTCAGTGTCATTTTGTGTTATAAACATGTTATTTTGCAGATAAATACCCTAAAGTAGCTTTTACAAATCCCGTATTAGGCAGGCGTTACTTATTTAATCACATGTAAAACGAAAATAAAGTGAATTAAATGTTGTGTTTAACAATTTTTAAACGCGATTTAAGAAACTAATATAACCGATGACGTCACCGCGTGTTTTGTGGACTCGTTCAATTACTAAAACTTTATATTATTTATTTGTTGATATTTTAATTTGAAGGACGATAGAATGCTGTTTAAATATCAATAAGTGCTTTAGTACAACAAGTACTTCATTTTAATAATATCAAAAAAGCAAATTTGCACATAGTGAAAACACCTAATTATAGTTGTCTCCACATATTTAATGCGAATAAAAAACATTATAAAAACAAGCCATTAAAATATCAAAGTCGGTATTTTTACCTGCCGAGACGGTCCTACAGAGTCGTACTTGAAATTTTTGAATATTAGAATAGACAAAATAAAATACTAGAGAAATATAAGTCGTGTTTTCGGCAGAAAGAACCCCGCACAAACGGGGAAATAGGTTTCGGTAGAATCGTCTGAACATTTGGTATAGGTATTGTAGCTTTTGTCATCCCGAACAAAAGTCTCCATGGCCACGATGCTCCATACCCGCACTAATCTTATGCAGATTGGGTTTCGGTGGAATCGTCTGAATTTTTGGTGTATTGTACCTTTTGACATCCTAAACAAAATTCTCCGTAGCCGTGATACTCCATTTCAGTATTTTGGCTCCTATGGAGCACCAAAGCTCCATACCCCACACTAATCTTATGGAAATTTTGCTTCGACGGAATCGGCTGAATTTTTGGTATATTGCAGCTTCTGTCATCCTGAACAAAAGTCGTCATGGCCACGTCCAAAAAGTTATTTTACTCCTCCAGTAAAATTATACTTTCTGGACTTAATGGACGTAATATACAAATAACATCGATAATTTAAAAGAAAAATAACTAGGTTTTACTGTATTTTGATATCTTGACAACTATATATATCAGTATGTCAATTTATGAATATATCGTAAGATTTAAGTATAGATATAAGGATATCTTACAAATGTTATGTTTACGGGTTTCCTTCGATGATTCCTAAATTGTTATTTAATATATTTAATCGTAGAAAAAACAAAAAAGTATTAAAATAGCTACCTACAGATTATGTCAGAATTTCGTAAGAATACTTATAAATATAGAACCATTTAAATACGGGTAGATAATTACGCTATTATTGATTTACTTGTAAAAAATACGCTATGATTATATTATTACCGTTGAACATATTAATTAGACAAAAAATATTGAAAAATTGAACCTTATTAATATCGATATTGATTGTAGTCTGCTAGGAATAGGAATACGTTTTTTAATGCTTAATTCATTTTTTCACCGATCTCAATATCGATATTAGGTAATAACTTAATAAGGTTCAATTAACCAGACGATGCCGATGGTGAAATTTTGTTATTATCATTTTTAATGCCCTTTTTTCAGGACGGTTAAATTTTTTGAACGAATCTGTTCATCCTCTTTATAGGCCAAAATCATTGATCAAAAATTTAAAACAGCAATTTTATTGACTGTTCCTATAGAAAAAATTGCGCTGAACACGATAGTGACATTAAAAAATTTGTAAAACACAGGCTTCATTGTTAAACACAATGTTTTTTAGCGAAAATTCTCGTTTTTTATGTTTTTTGACTTTTTAACGAAAACAGTCGGACAAAAAAGTCAAAATATAAAAAATGAATATTTTATCAATACGCATCGTTTGAGACTTGTAGCGACCTTTTATCTTTGACCGTTCAATTGTCATAAATACATTAAGGGTCCTAAATTAACATTTTTTTTCTGTTCAACAAATGGGAATACCGATATTTTATTGTGGTCAAAATGTCGCATTTTGTTCACAGAATTTACAGTTTTTTTGTTTCGATATCTCGCGTATTTTGCAACTGTTTATACAAATAAGCTAATTTGTTTATTAAGGATTTGCATTTTTTGCACTTTCCATCCCCGACATCGATTAATATTGATAAAGACTACCATCTCTGCGTGGTCTTGTTCCTTTTTTACTCTGTCAATTGTTTATTAATTATTAATTATATTAATTATTTTAACATCTTGTGACACCATAGAGTTAATACAGTGCGATCGAGAAAGAGTAAAGGTCACGTGACAGAAAAAAGTCACTTAAATTAATCAAAATTGATTTCTATTCTACGTACATTATTAAAACTAGTTTTCTGTTACTAGACTAGGGTCCCTAGTCCAGAATACTAAAATACAAATGGCCGCCACTTTGTGATCAGCTGCTCATCGAACGCGTTGTTTAACCCTACATTATGTGGATTTCGTGATGTTTTAAAACTTAATTTTGGATTATTTAACATGCACAATTATCCTTTAATCAATATTCATGTGGTGAATTTTGTTTGTTAAGATGGAGACGAGTTTATATTTTACGAAATTGTCGTATGATGTACAGTATAGGTGTATGGAAAAAAGTTGGTGCTATTAGTTTAAATCTCTATATATTAAATAAAGAAGATTTTAGTACAGATGCCGATGTATTTCCAAATGTTACACACACATAAGTAATTATATGATTTTTGAAAGGAGTACATAATTTAAAAAATATCTCCAAGATATTTAAACGTAGTTCGCGTGTTCCAACCTCAATTTTTCCTAGTTGGTAATTTAATAAACACTGCCGTCTTTTCTTATTGCCACAGTTCCCAAAACTTTGCATTTTGTATGATATAATGTACTATTCTTTATTTATTCTCATTGTAAACACTAGTGTCCTCATAAGCCCCTTACGACTATGAGGAGTAAGGTTCGGAACAAATAAGGACGACTTCGTTTGAAGAAACGTCGGAAATGCAACCAATGTCCACAAAAGTACTAATATAATGAAAAGTTCGATCAGTTTCCATTTAACATTTTGGGAATTTGGATTTGTTGTCCCTAAACTCTGACAAAAATGCATAAACTTGAGACATCGCGCGCACACGACCTATATAAATCAATAAGTCACTGTCGCCAACGTGCAAATGTTGAAAGTATCACAAAATGGTGTAAGTGGCACACAAAAGATCTTTAGGGAGCGGCACATTCAGTCTTTCTCGATCTCCCTGTATATTAAACTAACTAATTTTCAGTTGTCACAAAAATCCATTGGCTTTTTCATACATTTATTTTGAACGCCGTACAACGTTTTTTAGTGTTTACGCAAGCCGCAGTAACGTCTTTGTATATATAAAATTCAAATGGTTTAAAGGGTAATTTAAATTTGCTACAGGGTGTTGAAAGTTTTTTTTTATCGTTATTTTTTAATATCTCAGAAAGTACTTTAGATATTATTTTCAATTTTGGTGTGTGTTAATAGGATATAATTCCTCATATTTTATATAGAAAAATTATTTTATCGCTCCATCAGTGGCGTCCCTGCGAACATGTCCTCTGATATTTTTTATCAAAAAAGTGGTACGCCACTGACATTTTTCCATGTGAATATTTTTCCTGATTCGCCTGATCAATTCTACATGAACACAGTCTCTTGCATTTTTCTCATCAGATGCACACACAGTTGATTAAAACAATTAAATTCAGATTAAAACTAATTACATAGGCACACACAAGAAAAAATTGTCGATTACACGGACCAGAGCAATCATTTCCGGTGTATTTTGGATTGTTGAATCCGAATCCGGTGTCAGTTTTGCCCCACCATGTCACAATTTTTTTCTACCCTCAAAGAAAAGTTAGAAAAATGCAATTTTGCATTTTTCTGTTTTTTGCATTTCGATACGAAGTTCCTGAGCTGAGATATTTCATTTATTTACTAAGCAATTTTTTTTTAAATATTGGCGCGAGAGGGGAGGTAAAAAAAAAGAAAAAAGGGGCAAGACCACACAGAATTGGTCGTTTTTATCAATATTTATCGATTGCCAGGGATGGAGAGTGCAAAAAATGCCATGGAAAGTAGCAAATCCTTAATAAACAAATTAGCTTATATGATTAAACAATTGCAAAATACGCGAGATATCGACACAAAAAATGTAAATTCTATGAACAAAATACAACACTTTGACCATAATAAAATATCCGTATGACCTTTTGTTGAACAGAAAAAAAATTGTTAATTAGACCCCTTAATTTGTTTATAACAATTGAACGGTCAAAGATAAAAGGTCCCTAAAGTCTCAAACGAAACGTATTGATAAAATATTCCTCTTTATGTTTTTTGTTCGACGTGTGTTCGTTAAAAAGTCAAAAAACATAAAAAATGAGAATTTTTTCTAAAAAAACATCGTTTTTAACAATGAAGCCTATGTTTTATATATTTTTTTTTATGCCACCGTCGTGTTCAGCGCAATTTTTTCTTTAAGAATAGTCATAGTACTACAGGCAATAAAGGAAAAATTTTGTAAAAACCCCGCAAAAATAAAACGATCACCTCCGGGATTTAAGTAGATAATAACCGGTAGAATGGAATGATGCATTCTTTGCACTTCCAGGTTCCGAGAAAATTCAAAAAAAATTGGGAAAGCTTTTTGATTTTCGGTTCTTTTGCTCTAGCTGCCAAAATAATGAAAATAGAGAAAACAGTTTTCAACAAAAGTTGTAGCTCGTCTCTTTACAAAAAAGGTATTTACAAATTTTGTCTTACTTAAGCCGTTTACGAGATAAATTCAGTTTTCCACTTATAGTTTTGAGCCGCTCCGAGATGCGAGAAAAATGAGAATTCTCCGGGAGTTTCGTATGACTGGACACATCGATCGATAATTCTTACTATTCAGAGCTGCTAAAAAATGAAAATAACTTGAAATGTAGAGAAAAGTCTCAGCTTTAATGTGGAACGAATCCCAAAATTCAGACAAATTTTTATCATAGAGAATAAAGTGTTAGAAGATGGCTTAGTAAACTTGTACAGTTGATTTATTCATATCTTTGAGTTTTATGCATCCTCCCCTCCCTATTTCTCTCGTAACAGTGGGTGGTTTTTTACTGCATGGATTCGATTCCACGCACTTTAATCTATACTTCGTGAAAATCTCATTGAAGAATGTTAAGAAACAAATAAGTTGTATATGTTTTACTTTATAATTGTGCATTTTCTGAACGTGTATGAATAATGTAGACACATTCAAAAAGTACTGCACGCATTTAAAGAACTCGAAAGTCATTCGAAAGAATATGTTTTATTGTACTTATAATAAAAAAATTAAGACTGTGCTATTGTTATTAATTAACATATAGCGAATTGAACTTCAAAATTTGGAGGTGACTGATCGATGAGAAATATACCCTCTACTTTGATCGCAAGGCATGTTTTTCCAACAAGAGTAATTGTAATAAAATGTTAATTGTATTAATATATCATTATATAACAATATTTTAGCAAAATAAATTATCATTCTAACGACTCCCGGCAAAGATATGAATAAATCTGTGGATCAACTGTACCAAGTTTATTAAGCCATCTTCTAACACTTTTTCTCTATAATAATTTTTTTTTATGAATTTTGTGATTAGTTCCACATTAAAGCTGAGACTTTTCTCTACATTTTATGTTATTTTCATTTTTTACGGACTCTAAATAGCAAGAATTATCGATTGATGAGCCCGGTCGTACGAAACTCTCGGAGAATTCTCATTTTCCGCGCATTTCGAAGCGGCTCAAAGCAATAATAAGTGGAAAACTCGATTTATCTTCTAAACGGCTTAAGTAAGACAAAAATTTGTAAAGACCTATTTTGTAGAGAGGCGAACTACAACTTTTGTGGAAAACTTCTTTCTCTATTTTCATTATTTTGGCCGCTGGAGCAAAAGAGATGATCCTTTTATTAATTTTTGTTACCCTAAATGGCTAATTTGCCTGTACTACCAATAAAATTGCTGTTTTAAACTTCTGACTAAAAAAAAAAGATTTCAATTAGAGCATTTTTTAGGAAATTTGATGCTCTTTCAGAAAAACCTGGTATGACGACCTCTGCTCTGCCGAAAATGTCTGTCATACCTGTTTGAAGTAACAAAGTTTTACCGTCATCGCGAAATTTGATTTCAATTAGAGAATTTTTTATGAAAATTCATGCTCTTGCAGAAAAACCTGCTATGACCTGGTATGACGACCTCTACTCTGCCGAAAATGTCTGTCATACCTATTTAAAGAGGTGATAGGTAACAAAGGTTTACCGTTTTGGAGTAAAAACATTTCTCTTTTAATTTTGTTCGTTTCTGTGCGCTCTTTTAGATTATCATGGCATGACAGTCCAAGAACTGCCGGAAATACGTGTCATACCGGTTTATTGCATAGTTTTGACTCTCTGAAATAAAAAAAGTAACGAAGTGGATACATTTATTTTCAATTGCAAAAACTCTGACATACCTCAAAATTTTGCAAACAAGACACCACTGCTCTAAATTATTTTTAAATACAATAAACTTGCATCAATGCGCCTCCTCCTACTCGCACAAACAAGATCGTTTGTATAGTTCTCTACATACAACCAATCTGTAATTTATATAACTCGACAGAGTGTGGATGGCAACTTAATGAAGGAAATAAACTTGAACCATTATGGTATGTTGGCTACGCAGCTCCACTAAAAGTTGAAGAAATCATTATTAATAACGAAAATGAAGACAAAAGTGAAAAATCAAACGACGATAGACATTATGATTGTGATGATATTAACTTTGACGATTATTATACTCTTCGCAAATACAAAACGAAGAGTATATTGCATTCGATCGGCACATTTCCAAAACCGGTAATATTGCTCGTAGAGAAAAAAATTTCATATCACTGTGTTGGTGATCGAATTCTGAACAACTTTCAAAATGTCCGTCCATCCGTCTGTCTGTCCGTCCGTCACGTTTCTTGTAAGCACGATAACTTAAGAACGAAAAGTCCGATTGTATTGAAATTTGGACAGTAAGTTAGTGTTAGCTAGAGGAAGAGCCCTTATACTTGAGCAAAATCTATCGATAAATAAAAAAGTTTTATGTTTTTAAATTAAAAAAAAAAAAAAAAAAAATTGTTACATATTTTTTTAATGTTTTGTAATTAAACTAAAAATTTCTAAAACTAATATTATTTACAAAAAAAACTGCCAAGCGTGTCCTATAGAATGTGCAACAATTATATAAAAAATGCAGTAAATCGACGAATAGCATAACGGTTAGCTTGTTAATAAACAGTATTTCCCAAAAATGAACAATTATTAATTACATAACCTTCATTTCTCCTTTTGTTAGCAAAAGCATCGATTTGTCTTATTCTTGAATTTTATTTTTAGTGTTGGTATAATATTTCAAGAAAGACTGATTTTTGATGTTTTACTTTATATAATTCGCAGCTTGAGAAATAACGTATGATAATTGTTTTAGTAAGATTTGAATGAATTATTTCAAAATCCCACAAATTATATGTAGATGAACCTCTCCAGGGGATGTTTTTTTTTTGTAAAAAAATATTCACCATTTTCAGAGGGGGGGGGGGAAAGACGAAGGTGGCCAGGGTTATAACCAGAGGGGTGGATTGTGGAAATGCACCCCCTGGAGGGGTTGTAATCACCCCCTGGTGAATGGCGACTAGGGTTGGAACAACCCTCAGGAGTGGTCCTAAAGGTTGTTCCAACCCTGGTCGCCATTCATCTTCCCTCCATCAAATTCCCTATCCGAAATTATTGAATATTTTTGACAAAAAAATCCGCTCTTGGAGGGATTGAAACCACCCTTGGTTATAACCCTAGTCACCTTCATCTTCCCTCCAACAAACCAACTTTTTAAAAATTGTAAATATTTTTTACAAAAAAAAAAATATGTATCCATCGACCTATAGGGCTTGAATCGAGGGGTAGGGGTGATTGGGATCATCCCCCTCTAGAATTACCACCTTCAGTTATAGGGAGGGCCAATTCACCAAAATACAGGATTGGATTGATGTCTGTGCCAGGAAAGAGACTTTAAAGGTGGTGTTGGGGCGATTTCAGGGGGTAGCCGGGGTCAAACAGTTTTTTGAACTCCGTAATCGGTTTCAGCACCCTCGAGAACGGGTGGGGGGACTAAATTGCCTAGTAGCAGATACTTGCGTGTCCTTCCTTGATCCTGATCCTGATCTCCACTATAAGTACAACCGGTATGACAGGTATTTCGGGCAGTTTTTGGGCATGATATTCTGAAAAAGCGCACAAAAACGAACAAAATAAAAAAAATGTTTCTACGCCATAACAGTAAAACTTTATTACCTATCACCTCCTGCAAATGGGTATGACAGACATTTTCGGCAGAGTAGAGGTCGTCATACCAGGTTTTACTGAAAGAGCATCAAATTTCCTAAAGAATGCTCTAATTGAAATCAAGTTCCGCGATAACGGTAAAACATTATTGTTTTTTAATAATAATTAATTTAATTAAAAATACTTCCTGCTAGAGAAACCTCGTCATACTGGGCTCATTTTGTACGTATGGTTCTCTACAGTCAATTTTCAGTTTTCACTAGAATTTTAAAAATCCGCGATGGCGGTACACCGGCTCTTGGGCTATAAGAGAGGACCACTACGCACTGCCAAGCAGTAATACCCTATAGTTTGTAAAAAATTCCTCGTGTTGAATATGATAAGACTGATAATTTCTGACAAGGTAGAAAAATCAGCAATAAATTATTCTAATTATAAATGTCAACAAATCTCGATGCTTTGGAAAGTAACGATCAAAATTACGCAATATTTTCCAGTATTATTTTTTATATGATACGATGAATTACCCCTTCGTTGCTCATTAAATTAAAATACTAATAATAATAATAACGTAATAAATTTGATAATATTCTAGCTGCATCATCTAGCTATCTAATCTGTTGCATATAAAAGTAGGTACCTTAAACTAATAAAATACAAAAATAGATTATTTTTGTAATTTTTATTGTATGCTTTAATTATCACCAGATAATTAAAATATCATAGTAAGAACTTGCTTTTACTCGACTATTTTTATGGTATCCTTACCTACCTTAATTTTTTAATTATCCACTAATGGTAACTAAATTGTCATATTTACATTTTACATGTCATAATCACAACTGGTAATTGAACAATTTTTTTCGATTGTGTAACAGATAACCTACAAATCACAACTTAAAGATAAAAATAGGTTTAAACAGTTTAAAGAAGAGGTCAACACCTTCTACAACAACGTGTAAAATATAAAATATTTGTATCTATAGGGCAATTCCTGACAGTGCAGCATGTGCATTTACACGGGCACGGCTTGCAATTACAGAGGACATTTCTTGCGTCAAACTTAGAAATGCTCAAATAATTCCGTATTTGTCAGATCCAGGAAAAAAATTATAAAATATTTAGATGTGGCAACGTTATTGTGACCCGGGAAAGATCGTGATGTTACTTTTCTCCTCCAAAAATTTTGACGGTTTTGAATGCTTTGTATCCAAAAAAGCAATGACAGAAATCAAATAGAATGATTTCTTAGAAAAGTAAAAATATTTACATCCAAATTTTATAAAAACATGTCTATAATCGGTGGTAAAACCAAAAGGGCATACTCCGCAAGTTTCTTTTATCCAATACGTGCTGTGCGATTTTCTCGAATACGGCTAATCCTAAAATGTTTCGAAAAAAATAGTTGCCTATATCCTTTATCTTTATTTCTTCCCCTGTATACTTTGGTGTATTTCGAAAGATAAAAAAAAATCCGACTTAATATATTTACTATTGCAAATTTTGACATTTTATCGACGTAGTTTAAAAAAAATATATTTTCTACACTTATTAAAATTTGACCTTCATATTAACATATTAACAAATGTGTAGTGAAAATGAGGATGAACCTATAGTATCGCGCGCCTGAGGGACACGACGAAAATTTATAATTAATTGGAGCCAGCCATGCCTTCGCTACGGTCTATGGCTATATCCACTCTCAAGGGGGATACGTGTAACCCTTAAGACTCCCCTGCCTTCCGTTGTATCTTGTTGTCTAGCGGCGCACTTTTTATCGTCGCACTATGGTTTCTGAGCCCAAATTATCTGGTCAAAATTAATTAAATTATGTTATGGAAAAATTGAGTGGCGTAACTATTTCCTGTGATAGTTATATAAGAATAACAAGAAATAAATTAAGAAGTATTTAACGTAAAAATTTTAATAACAAACGCTTGTTTGGCAAAGTTTTATTGATTTACGTAACAAAAAAATTGTATATTATATATCATTTTCCAATTCTAATAAATCTAATTGGTAGGCAATATATCTTCTACGGCGTTCTCTACATCATCCTCGACATCATCGACTTCACTGTTCTCTTCAGATTGTAAAGTTTCAGGTTTCGGTTCCAACAGCGTACTAATTACTTCAAAAGGAAGTTGTAGTCTACGTTGACGGTTTATGCATTTTTGTAAACTAATACTTGAAATGATAGGATCTGATGTATCCATAGCTCTGTTGAAAATGTCTTCCATATTATTTTGCCTACTAGTTTTCCTATCGTGAAATTGTCGGTCATGTTTGTACAATTTATTTCTAGCTTCAGATCCTTCTTCTCCAAAATACCCTACAGGCAATACAGTATTTTCAATGATCTGTTTACTGTGTGCTAGAACTTTATGCACAGTTGCAGGCATTGGGTACCAGGAATATTTCGTCATGTATAGCCTGGCTGTTGCGTAACAATATTCTTCCAATTTTGGTGCATCGATTTGGTACAGGCAAATTAAAATGAATAAATGTTTTAATGAGGTCTTCATCAACATCGGTAATTTCAGAAAATTTTTTAGTGTCATTAAATGCTCGACGAGCAGTATTATCATCGTTTGTACTACCAAACCCGACTTTTGGTTTGTCCACATGTAAATGAAATTTTTCTAAAAATAGTTCTTGTATAATTTTTTTCCTTCTGGAAACAATTTCTTTGTTTTTCTGGCCTCGGATTTGCCATTCACGTATATCATATCGATAGAAGATGTGGAGGATACACTCAAAAAATCGAATCCAACAATTTAATGGACTTATTCCAAACTGCAAAGAATTTAGTTTTGGATCAAATACGTGCATCGTTTTGAAATCTTCAATTCGCAAAAAATCACGGGGTGTGGCACCACATATCGAACAAGCTTGACTTGACTTTGTTCCGGTCAGAGTATCAATACTTTTCCGTCAATTAAGGCCATGAAAAGATTAAAATTTATATTAATTGCTGTCATTCGGTAAAGAAATTTTCAGTTCCTTAAGATTCTCAATTTGCAGATCGATAGTTTGCTTTTCTTTTAATATATGCTCCGCTGACTCTGACGTACTCCAATTTAAGAGGCCTGGAGAATCTCACAGATTGCGGAGTTCGATTATTCCACAAAATAGTTTCATATGACTGCAAGCGAAGAGGCATTACCGTAGTTGCAAACAAAGATGCATCAGAATGGGTACCAGAAGTGGTGAATTTTTGTTTACATGTTGAATGACCTGAACTTCCATCGAAGCCGTAACTGAAAATTATTTCAGCATTAATTTCAGTAAATTGTAATGATTCCATGTACTGTATAATTATCTTTTATTGAAAAAGTACTATTCTTTTTGTCATATTATATTCCAGTAAATTACTTAACGGTACATCTGCCACAATATCGGAAATTTTCATCCCAGTTGGCCTACATTTTTATTTAGCTTTCCAAACTTCTTTGTAGTCGGGGTACATTTTACAATTTCTTGAAATAGCTCCACGTCGAATATCCAAATACTGTTGCTTACTTAAATTGGAATCTAAAATCAGTTCTAACGCTTCTTCGGCTGAGTAATTCATTTTTTTTTTCTGAAGAAAAAAGTATTTTTCTAATTTTAGCTGATCGGGTTGGACTTTTGTTTACTTCTTTCAAAACTGCTGTTATATCGTGTTTTCCTTGCTGACGTGCAGCTATACTCGCAGCTTGTACAATTAAAGATGTTTCGTCTTTCTTTTCATATGATAATTGCGCAGCTTCCCTTCTTTGTGATCTAGATGATTTTTCGGAGAATGATAGACTCGGCCGACCAGAAGATGATGGCGTTGGCTCGTCTATTTCAAAAACAAAATGTCCTTTTAGCCAAGTAGCATTTTTGATTTTAAAATAATCCTTGCGCCGAGAAACTTGAGTCCAACGTTCATCGACATTCCGACACAAACGACGTAATTTTTCCCATAGTCTCTGGTCATTAGATGAATCAGTATTATCTCCTATCGTATTTTTGATATATTCCCAAATTTCCGAGAATTTCTCGTTATTGCCGCTTCCTTGAAACCATATTTCTACAAGGTCTTCCTTCTTGAAACGATGCATACTTCTACAAAATATAATAATTTATCAAAAGTTGCAAATAGTTGCGGGTAAACTATACGGAACGATAAACACTGATAAGGACTGATTACATTGGCGTAAAATTTATTGTTGCCAAACGCCGCCAATTTTTTATAAGTCAATTCAAATTTTTATATTTAAATTTCACCATAAGAAGATTCATAAACATCATTGTTATTTTACTGTAACCACTGATGAAAGACTTGGGATTTTTCTATTAAATTTATAAATACTACATACCTGAAGGACAATAAAAAATTACGACTCACAAAATATTGAAAAACACAGCAATAGCACACTTTCCCATTTGTTATTTACACAACGGCTTACGCTCGATAACTGAAACCTTTATTCTAAACAGCAAATTATATTGCCCTAGTTATGTAAAAGGGCGAATGTAACAGATGCGCAGGTAGAGAACCTTGTCCAGTGGGGTGTTTACTATCAACATTTGGATACAAAGAGGTTATTTCTGAAAATTGGAAAATGGAGTTTTGGCCAAAAAATCCATTCTCAGAAACCATAGTGCGTCGTCTTATAAATTAACATTTGAGAAACACTTCTTAGACTATATAATAACCATGGATAGACTCTGTGAGTAATCGGTCTACCGACTTTGATATTTTAATGGCCTGTTTCCATGGTCTTTTTTATGTGCATTAAATATGTGTAGACAACTATAACAATCGATTGGCACAAAAAGTTCAAATTCCACTTTTATAGTTTTATATCAGTACAGGAAACAAAAAGTTATGGCCACGTTAATGTAAAACAGCTTTAAATATATTTTGAGATACTACTTTTTTTTTCAGAAGACGTATTGACTGATGATAGAGAAGAAGAATGTGTCATATGCCTAGAAGAACTAAGTCAAGGAGATGTTATAGCTCGCCTACCTTGCCTCTGTATATACCATAAGACGTAAGTTATTCCAAATAATTTAAAATTAAAATATGAAACAAGTAGAATAGACACAAATATTAAGTCCACATATTATTATGTTTATATGTTAAAAGCATATTGAAAATTAAACAACTAGGTGCTGAACATTAACATTAATGACTATTGTTACATATAATTTTTTTTCGCAATCGCAAGAAGAATTAAAGTTGCATAATTCAGGACTTTGGTTGGAGCCTAATCAGTGTCTAATGGCGATACTACTAGAAGCATTGAGTGTGAATTGAAGTTGCAACAATGTAATATATAACTTCCAAGTTCAAAGTTGTGACACTATTAATGTTGATATGTTGATTGTGATATATACATTGCCAAATTCTCTTTATCTTTATCTATATGGTAATAGTCTATATTTATTTCATTACAATAACTATTTTGTTTACCACTTTACGAGGTGCCCTCAAAACTTTGTAATGATAAGGCCTACATCAATAGGTATTTATTTATCTAATATTACAACTGAACTCTATACGGGGTGTCCCAGATTTAAACGGACATACCTACTCTAGTGCAGGGTAGAGCACACTCAGCTGAGTTCAAAACACCCCTAAACTTATCGTTGAATGTGAACCGTTTTTGAAATATGGTGGTGTTTTATAGTTTTTGACCAGAACTTTAGTTCGCCATATTTTTGAAATGACTGCACATATTTAGATAAAATTTGGTATACATATTTTACTCTTTTAGGTTAATGAACAGCTTAAGTGATTTTGGAAAAATTCCAGGACCGACCTCCATTTTTTTAATATGGCTCTTAGGGTCGTTAACATCACACTGTATATTATTTTCTGTTAAATGTTAGTAAACTTATGGACCCGTTTATAAAATAATATCAATAGTTGATGGCACGTTTATGGTTATTCTTCAATAAATTTTCAAGCGTATTGAAAGACCAACATTTGACATTCTACAAATAACACAATCCAGTTGCTAACATTATTATTTTATTAATTTTAGCTAAATACCCCGTAGAAGAGGTTGTTATTTGTTTTTGTTTTGACATTCAGTGTTTTTTTTCGTTCAAAATAAAGCACATTCCATTTATTTCACGAATAAATAATAAGTAATAAAACGATGCGATTAACACATGACATTGTTGCATTAAAGATTCCGAGTAGGCACATCGTCACCTAGGGATTATGTTCTATATCCGTTTTTATTAATTTTACAGGAGATGTAGATTAGTACATTTTTGAGATACATTTAACTTTTGTTGAATGAAACTGAAATATATTTATTTGTGATGAATTTTATGTTAAAATTAATTTTTAGTGTAGTGTCCATTTATTTACTGCTCTTTACCTACCCTTTTTGTGAGAGAATAAATAAAAATTGAAAAAATGGATATAGCCCACAAAATGCTTTTTTCTTTTGTTTGACCGGATATAGAACACATTGCAAGGACTAAGACCAGAATTCTGACGGATATAGAACAAAATAGTCGCAGCAATTCCAGCCACTATAAATGGGATATAGACTAAAGTTGATTTAGTAGGATATAGGACAATATGATTTTGAAGTATAATTTCATATATTTAAGACAAGCTCAAAATTCTAAGAAAAATGGTGTATCTAACGTATTTTCGACCAAATGTGGATATAGAACAACATAATCCCCTGGGTGACGACATGTCAAATGTGTAATTTTACAAATAAGAATTGCTGTTCGCTCTTAGTAATTATTAGAATAAGTGATAAAAAAAAAACAGTTACTAAAACAAAAAATTTTAAGGTGCCGTTTCAATTTAGTAATGAAGATTATGGGGGTATTATTTTTGTGTATGGCTTTTGCGATGGAAATAGGAGAGCTGCAAGAAGAGAGCATCAAAGGCGTTTTCCAAATCGCCGTGTACCAGATCATAAAACGTTTTCAGAGGTATACCAATTTAGTAGGGAACTTGGACAGTTTCCGTCAATGACAAAGCATGAACATGTTCCCAGAGCTTTTCCACAAGAAGAGCAAATATTACAGGTTGTGGAAAATAATCTATCCATAAGTGTTAGAAAAATAAGTAATGAGTTAGCAGTACCTAAGACAAGTGTATGGCGAACATTAAAGAAGGAAAATTTGTATCCATTTCATGTTGAAACAGTTCAACGTCTAGAAGAAGGCGACGACGTTCCCCGCTTAACATTTTGTAGGTGGATTTTGGGTCGCAGAATAACAATATCGAGAGTTCTATTCACGGTTGAAGCCCAATTCATACGTGACGGAATTAACAACTGTAGTAATCAGCATGTTTGGGCAACCGAAAATCCACATGCAGTGATTCAGAAACATTCCTAATCCAGATTTAATATTAATGTGTGGTGTGGTATTTACAATAATGATCTAATAGAGCCCCACATTTTTGAAGAAAGGCTAACTGGTGAAGATTATTTAAACTTTCTTAGAGATATCTTGCCAGATTTATTAGAAGGCATCAATACTACTAGGGGTTTGTGGTTTCAGCACAATGGTGCTGGACCCCGTTTTTCTATACCGGTCCGGGATTATCTGAACCAGCATTACACCAACAGATGGATTGGTCGCGAAGGTCCGGTAAACTGGCCACCGAGGTCTCCTGATCTTACACCTCTAGATTTTATGGGGTCATCTCAAGTCAGAGGTGTACAATGAAGAGTTCAATACACGAGAACAGCTTCTAGAAAAAATTATTACTGTATGTGATAACATTAGAAATAGTGATAGGTCAGTGAAAAACATATTAAAACGTTCTCTAAAATGTATTGACACTGGGGGGCATTTTGAAAACCTGTTATAATTTTAATTATTTGCACAGTGTTTATTTTTTTTTTTTTTTCAATTAAGTATTTAGTTCTAAATAAGTTTATTTTGTCAAAATAAAATTGCAAACTTTTGTCTTTAATATTTTCAAGTTATTCTCAAAAGTGGTAATATTTTTTTAAATTGTGCTTGTTAATTCAAGCCTCTTCACTGACGTTATTTTTCTTTCATGAAAGAAATGGAATGTGAATTATTTTGGATGAAATTTAAACTAAAAAAAGCTTAGAAACACTGAATGTCAAAACAAAAACAAATAACAGCCTCTTCTACGGGGTATTTGGCTAAAATCAATAAAATAATGATGTTAGCAACTGGAATGTGTTATTTGTAGAATGTCAAATTTGATCTTTCAATACTTTTGAAAATTTATTGAAGAATAACCATAAACGTGCCATCAAATATTATGACGTTATTTTATAAACTGGTCCATAGACTTTTTAAAAGTTTACCAACATTTACCAAAAAATAATATAGTATGATATTAAAGATCCTTAGAGCCATATTAAAAACATGGAGGTCGGTCCTGGAATTTTTTCCAAAATCACTTAGGCTATTCATTAACCTAAAAGAGTATAATATGTATACCAAATTTTATCTAAATATGTGCAGTCATTTCAAAAATATGGCAGACTGAAATTCTGGTCAAACCATAAAACACCCAGTATCTCAAAAACGGTTCACATTCAACGGTAAGTATAGGGGTGTTTAGAACTCAGCTGAGTGTGCTCTACCTTCCACTAGAGTATGTCTGTTTAAATCTGGAACACCCTGTATAGTAAGAGTTCGGTGAATATTCCAAGCAGTATTTACCTGGTATGCTACTGTTCTCTATGCCATCTTTGGCTTCGTTTTTTTTTCTACCTTTCAGAGTACCTACTTCTGTTTGATTCCATCGTTTGGAGGTGATAAATCAGAGATTTAAAGATAAAAAATTCCAAAAATTCAATTTCAATATTTGTAAATTTCCTCAACAGTTACAAAATAAGCAAATGTTATATTATGAAAATTTCAATATATTCCAAGGACAATATCAAATTCTACTGATTAAGAATTCCCTATTAATGTGGATAAGATTATAGATATAATGTTTTTAAACTTTACTTTGTTGAAAAAAGGCCGATTGAATTGAAATTTGGACAGTAGGTTAGTGTTAGCTAGAGGAAGAACCGTGTTGTTTTCGAAAAAATCTTAACTACAGATAAAAAATTGATTAATTATTTAAATTGAATAGAAATCTTGGGAAATATTATTTCCTCATTTATTTATACATCATACTACCTAATGTAAATATTTCATAACAATATAATATTCAAAAGTCAAAGACAATTTTCAATTAGACACATTATTTAGACTTATATTATATTACAATGAAAGATAGCCTAGCAGTTAAGTTTTAGACTTGAATTCTAAGGGTCACGGGTTTGAAACATAAATAAATATTTATGAAACAATTTTTTACATTATTTTATATTGTGGAGTGTTGCCCAACTAAGTTAACATCATAAAACTAAAAATGTCTTAAACCAAAAATTATTTACAAGAAAACTGCAGAGTGTAGAGTGTCCCATAGAATGTGCAGCAATTATATAAAAAGTTCAATAGATCGACGAAGAGTATGTTTACTCTAGTTTACCGTTTACTAAAAGGAGAAAACTAAGTTTAAGAGCTCCTATGTTAAATGGAACAGTACTGAACTTGTTCAATGTAGTTAAATATCTAGGAGTAATTATTGTGGATCAAAAACTCATCTCGAATAACTCACATTTAGAAAGAACACTTACCAGAGCCATTTCGGCTATTTGGACATGCCATAGGCCGTTCGGTAAGACTTTGAGTCTAAAACCGAAAATGATCTACTGGTCCTATCTTTCGGTTGTGAGTCCCATGGTGAACTATGCTTCATGTGTATGGTGGCCAAAAACTGAAGAAGAATAAACACAACAAAAGTTGCAGAAATGGCAACGCCTTGCCTGCTTAGGGATTACAGGAGCAATGTGCTCCTGTCCCACAGCAGCTATAGAAGCAATTCTAGACCTACTTCCTCTACATTTGTACACAAGGAAAGAGGCAGCACTTAGTGTCTTAAGGCTGCAGCAGCTACTCTCTTTCAAGCCAGGCGATCTGGTTTACTACTTAAGGATTCTGAAGTTAATTCAATAGGAATCCAAGACCAAACCCACTGACTCAATGCCAATCAAGCAGTACTTAGACTGTCCGTATGATATGCTAATCGAGAGCCGTCAAATGAACAGAGTTGAAGCCCTGCGGTTGGAAAAAGAGTCACTCATCTGGTACACAAATGGATTGAAGATAGCTGAAGGGGTTAGCGTGAGCGTAGCGGGGCCTAATCATAGGCTTTCCAGAGACCGAAAAAACCCCATCCATCTTCCAAGCAGTTTATGCTATACAGGGTGTCCCAATAAAAACTCCCAGGCCGGATATGTTCTAAACGAATAGAGATATTTTAATTCTGTAAAGGCCAATTTGTAGAGCATAAAGATAGCTTCATTTTTTAATGTAATTGTTTTTTGAATATATCAGTATATAGATGGCGCTGTGCTCTAAAGAAATGTTTCGATGGGAGAAACTTTGAAATGGGGTTTATGTGAAAGAAAATGCATTTCTAAGCAGATTATTTTCTAAACAAAAATACCATAAAATTAAACGTTTTCGAGATATTTGAGTCCAAATTGTAATCTCTTCAACATTTCAGTCCTTTAAGTGGGACAATCTGTTTTAAATTTACAAATTTTAGAAGAAAATATTTAAAGAATTTTTCATATAATTGCTGTGTTATTAGGCTAGATTATAATTAAAAATATTTGATATCTAGTGAGTATAATAACCCTTATACCTTATAAATTAAATACAATTAAAGTTACCTTTGGAGTAATAGTTGTGACATTTCTCAGTTTCAGTCACATTTTGTTTATCGGTGTGTCAATAGAACTGTATTATTTACCTAATTATTGTTTTCTTTGTGAATATTTGCATCAAATATGGTTTCTCATACAAATGAAGATAAATTAAACATGATTTTAATTTATGGGGAATGTCGTAAAAATGCTTCAAGAGCTGTAAGTTTATATGAAATACGTTTTCCTGGTAAAGGTCTTACCAGATCGGAAAACTTTTGTAAGTTTGTGTTCTAATTTGAAAAATTATGGAGGTTTTAAGAAACCAAAAACAACAAGAAAAAAACTGCAACTGATAAAAATATTGCATTATTGTTTTGTATTACATCAAGTAGAAAATAACTCAAACATGTCAGTACGCGAGTTGACGGAAGAAACAAATATTGCATGTTCCACCTGCCACAGAATTCTTAAACCAAACACATTTTTTCCATATAAAGTTCATTTAGTTCATCATTTGATTCCAGGGGACAATGAGCGGAGATTAGATTTTTTGGTGCAATTTTCAATTCTCTTAGAAGAATATTCAAATCTTTTAGATACAATTATATGGAGTGATGAAAGTCGATTCCACAACAATGCAGTAATAACAACACATAATTGTCGTTACTGGTCTCAAGAGAATCCTAGGTGGATGAGACATACCAGATCCCAGAATCGTTTTGGAGTAAATGTTTGGTGTGGTATCGTTAATGGTTACATTGTTGGCCCATACCTCTACCATAATAATTTAACAAGTGAAAGATATTTACAATTTTTGTAAAACGATTTACAAGTACTATTAAGGAATTTGCCCGCTCAGTTGGATAATATGTGGTTTCATCAGAATGGAGCAAAGCCACATAATCATTACAACGTTGTTAATTATTTAAATCAAACATACCCAGGAAGATGGATTGTTACCAATGGAGTACCTAGATGGCCTGCTCGATCTCCTGACATTACGCCATTAGACTTTTATTTATGGGGATTTTTAAAATGTGAAGTGTACAAAGAACCAATAGAAGACATGGCAGATCTTTATAATAACATTTATGCTAGTGTTGCCGCCATTAATCGGCGTACATTATTAAAAGTTTGTAGATCTGAACTAATTAATAGGTTTACGATGTGTGTTAATGAAAATGGCAATAATTTTGAACACCTATTAAAATAGTTATTTTAATTTCATTAGTTCGTAAACATTGTTTTATGTTCGTAATTGTTTTTTTATTGCTTAAATGTTTAAATTAAGTATATGATAAATAATTTTTTTTTCCAAGGGTTACTTAAATAAATAAATAAATAAATAAAGCATTTATTGTGCATATATATATATATAAAAAGAAACATACACACACAAAGGACCAGGCACATTTAAATGATTTTAACCTAACCCTAAAAGATGTAGTCAATAGTACAATAAAAAAATAAACAATAGACATAATAAAATACAGCAAATACATAGGAACCTTTTAAAAAAAAACAAATAGATGTAATTACATATACATAAAATCTTACTTAAAATTTTGTCAAGTCAATATTATTTAAACTATTATCACATATAGCTTGCTTTAGTTTGGACTTCAATGAAGTAACAGAGATGTTGTGGAATTCAATAGGTAAATTATTTAGGATATAAGATGAAATATAAGAAAAGCTTCCCGAAAAAATAGCACTATGATGTAAGGGTACTGTGACCCGGTTAGTAATGTTTCGTAAGTGTCTGTTATGAACCTGATCACGTCTTACAATTTTGTTAGATAAGTACTCAGGCAATCCTGTTTGTAAAATCTTGTTAAGAAAACATGAGTAATGCACGAATCTAGCTTCGTTTTGTTTAAGTAGGCCCAAGTCTCGGATGTAAGGTGTAACATGAGCGTAACGTGGTATATCAGTTAAAAACCGAATACAATGATTTTGCATTCTTTGAATACGCATTTTGTTTTCAATAGACAGACACGGGCCATATACTATATCACCATAGTTCATTTGTGACATAATTAAATTATTAATTAGCATCTTTCTCGTCCCAACATCCAAAAATTCTTTGAATGGGAAAAGCTGTTTTAGACTTAAATATGCCTTACGACATATTTGGTCAACATGTTTGGTAAATTTAAGCTGATTGTCAAAGGTAACTCCTAAGTTTCTTACATGCTCAACCGTTGGTATTTGCTCATTATTAATAGTAAGTGAAAAATCCGTGACTTTATTAATATTTTGGTTAGAACCAATTAGAATGTGTTGACATTTGTTTGGATTTAGCAGCAAGGTATTATCATAAGACCATTGCTTTATTTTGTCTAAATCAGAGTTAATTTCATAAACTGCATTTTGTACATTGTCAGGTGAGAAACTACTACTAAGCGAAATGTCATCCGCGAACATATAAAGATTACAATATTCAACAACATGTTGCAAATCAGAAGTAAAGATAGAGAATAGCAAGGGGCCCAAAACAGATCCCTGCGGTACGCCAGAAGTAATAGGACGAGAAGCTGATATTTCAATTTTTTCAGAAGTTTGAAGAATAGTACATTGCTTTCTATTAAATAAATAATTGTTTAGCCATTGTAAGCAGTTATCTCTAATACCGTAGTAATGAAGTTTTGCTAAAAGGCAATTTAAATCAATTGAATCAAAAGCCTT
Organism: Stenurella melanura; assembly: GCA_963583905.1. Classification (NCBI taxonomy): domain Eukaryota; kingdom Metazoa; phylum Arthropoda; class Insecta; order Coleoptera; family Cerambycidae; genus Stenurella; species Stenurella melanura. Next base: position 19,670,668 of record OY757309.1, read on the forward strand.
GGTCATGTCAAGAAGTGTTAAAGAACTAAGCTTATGGTTATCGATAGCCATGATAAAATCATCTGTCATTGAACATAGAGAGGTTATTGTACTGAATCCTTTTCTGTACCCTGATTGTTTAGATGGTAATATGTTTAAAGCCTCAACATACCCAGTTAATTGAATATGTAGAGAAGCTTCTGCGATTTTGAAAGGTACAGGCAATAAGCTGATAGGTCTTAAATCAGATAAATTCTCAATGATGGAATTAGGTTTTTTGGGGATTGGTTTAACAATCGCCGTTGTCCACAGATCAGGTACGTTACCGATTTCGAATGAATAATTAATAATGTGAGTAAGTGGCTCGACTACCCAAGTGAGGGCTAGCTGCAACATTCTAGCAGAAATCTTATCATGACCCATTGTATAAGGTTTTTGTTTTAATATCAATAGTTTGATTAAATCTGGTTCAACAGGAATATACTCAAATTTGTTTTCAGAAAACACTTTAGAATAAAATGTGCTTAAATAGTTGGGTTGGGCTGATAAATTAGGTATTGAATCGAGGAAGAAGCCATTAATATCGTTTGCACTTCCCAAGTTTGGTGATAAGGAAAGAGATTTATTTTTGTTATCATGTATATTCCACCTTCTGAGATCAGACCATAACAGTTTGCTGTCAAAACGATGTAATTGTAAGGTTTCTGTGAAATACTTTTTTTTTTTCTAATTTTAACGAGTAGTTATAGTGATTTCGTAGAAGGCAATACTGATTTCTGTTTTCAGTAAGTCTAGTCTTTCTGTACTTCAACCACGATTGCCTTTTTTGTTTCCTTAAATCACGTAGTGTCTCGTTAAACCAGGGTTGAGATTGCCTTCCACTACTACATGTAATAAATTTAACAGGAGCATGAGTATCAAACAGTTTTATTAAACAAGAATTGAAATATTCCACTTTATCATTCAAATTCGGTATGAGATACACATGATTCCAGTCAACTAAATTGCCGTCCTGTTGAAATTTTTTAATATTAAAATTCTTAAAACATCGTATTGGTTTCTTTAATGAACTCGAAGTGCTATGTACTAGTTCTAATGTACATTCAATTAAATTGTGATCAGCCAAACTAAAGCCAGTTACTTGTGTTTTAATATTAAGATCAGAATTTGATATTATCACGTCAATAAGTGTTTCAGTTTTATCAGTAATTCGTGTTGGAGTTTCAATGTTTTGCTTACAGTTATATTCAAATAACAATCTATTGAAGAATTTAGTCATTATATTATCATCTATTAAATTAATGTTAATGTCTCCTAAGATAACAAAATTTTCAATATTCGCTGCAGCAAAGTTAACAAATATGTCTGACAGTATTGACAAGCTAGCATAGTTTACATCAGGTGGACGATAAATGACCCCCAACCCTAATGAAACCTTACAAAAAATAAGTTTTACAATTAAAATTTCAACAAGTGATGGTTCCTCTAAGGGAATCTCAATAATGGTATATTTTATACTGTTTAAAATGTATAGTACAAGTCCTCCACCCCTGGTAACACGATCACGCCTTACTATAGTATAATTTGGAATTTGATAAATTGAATTTGGAAGATCAGCATTAAGCCAAGATTCACTAATAGCCACTACAGAGTAAGAGTTGTCAAGTATAAAGTTTTTTAAATCAATAAATTTATTACTCAGGGAGCGTATATTCAGATGGCAAGCACTAAATTTGTTTTGCCGTTTAACAAAATTGTTACCAATATTGTTCTTCATACCGTCTGAATTGATTATGTCTCTAAAAAAGACTCAGGCCTAACATCTCTGTGTTTTTCCTCTCGTATTATATATTTTACATGTTCTTTAAAGTTGAACCTTTTAAAGCCCACTCCTCTAGGCCAAAAGCTGGGAGTATAAAATTCATCTTTAAATTTAAAATCGGCTCCTACCAAATAGCACTTGTTTTTACTATTGTCAAAATTTTCCATTTCATTTTTTAATTCGTTTACTATAATATCCGTTTCTTCCTCACCTGTCTTTCTCTGTATATATTCTGCTATATCATTTTTGGTAACATCAGATTTGACCCTATATATATACATCCACACCTTAGGCTTTATTCCTCCAAATTTACTTCCGCGGTCTTCTGCCTGACCTAACTGTTTTTTATTTGGTTTTCTTCTATTTACTGTTGTCCAATTTTCTGGTTCTTTATTATTAATCCCTAGCTGATTGTTTGAAATAGCCGGTTCTAAATTTATAATTTTATTCATTATTTCTATTTGTTTGTCTTGCAGTGTATTTAAATTACTTTTTTGTATCTGCATAGCTATTGATTTATTAGAATTTGCTTCTGTTAGTTGTTTGGAGGCCACTTTATCATATGAAGTTTTTGTGTTTGAACATTTTTTTGGTGTAGTTTTTCCTTCTGAGTTGCTAATTTTAATATTATGTTCCTTCAAATTTGTATTTTTAAGTTTCTCATTTAAATGATGAACCTTTTCTTTGAGTAATGTATTATTTTCTTTTAGGATCGAATTTTTTTCTTCCATCTCATCCAACAGTTTTTTTAGATATTTAATCTCAAGTTCCATATGTGTTCCTTCCTTAGGAGTGACTACATGTTTTTGTAGGATTACAGCTTTTTGTGGATCATTCCCTTCACAGCATATAACCTTGTTTATATCTATTACTTTTAAATTTGTCATTCTTTCAGCACAACTTTTATGATAAACAGAACAACAATTTATACACACTTTAACTGAACACTCTTTTGTTATACAACATTTATATTTTCCTTGGTAAATATCACTTTCTTTACTAGTCTCATCAACACCAACCACACCAGTGGCAGCCATCTTGAATCTCTTGAATTTAACTTCAAATATATTTAATTCATAAGATATGAAAATTCTTTAAATATTTTCTTCTAAAATTTGTAAATTATATACAGATTGTCCCACTTAAAGGACTGAAATGCTGAAGAGATTACAATTATTCAGTATTGGCAAATGCCAACATTTGGACTCAAATATCTCCAAAACGGTTAGTTTTATGGTATTTTTTTTTTAGAACATAATCTGCTTAGAAACGCATTTTCTATCACATAAACCCCATTTCAAAGTTTCTCCCATCGAAATATTTCTTTAGAGCACAGCGCCATCTATATACTGATATATTGAAAAAAACAATTATATACAAAAATGAAGCTCACTTTATGCTCTACAAATTGGCTTTTACAGAATTAAAATATCTCTATTCGTTCAGAATATATCAGGCCTGGGAGTTTTTATTGGGACACCCTGTATATCTATGTGCCCAGTAATGCATAAATAGAGGCATTTGAAGGGCAAAGATCTATACATTCAGATAACCAGGGTCCGAACCATTTTGTGACTTATCTAAGGGACACGTAACGGAGGAGATCCTAAAATAGGAAAAGGAACAGACAGAAAAAGTCCGACTAGAGGAATAGTCCAGGCCAAAGACAAGCGAAAAAGTTCAAACGACGAAGAATGCCACAAAGCTTCGCGAACTTAAGGCTGATGGCATGGCTTTTGACAGGCGCCATTGCCACTTGAGATATCATCTTAAAAATATGGGCAAGGATACTGCAATAGAGACTGCAGCACATATTCCAGGGTTCGGACTTTTAATAGCCCATAAAATTCCCTGACTTTTCCAGATTCTCCAAGACTTTTTTAAACTAATTTCCAGATAACATTAAAATAATCTTCAATGCTCAACTATTTTAACCAAATTTAGTCATCATACTACAGCTCTTTTCCTTGTAATGGAATAAACATTGAATGCTTTTTTAAAAACATATTACTACTTACCATGAGTTTATTTAAGAATAAGAGATATACTATACATATAAACTATATATTTTATAAAACATAACAATTTCTTTACTTTTAAAATTAACAAGAAAATAAGAGAATTAAGTAAAAAAAATTAATTATTGATCGGGTAAAAAACAAGTTCAGTTTTGCACAACTTAAAAGCTCTTAAAATCAGGCAATGTCAAAATAATACATTAATAAAATATTTTAACCTTGAACACTATATAACAGGTCTGACTGACCAATAGCGTATACAGTTAAAGAGTTACATATATTTAACCATAAGTGCATTATCACGTCAAATTTCTCATTTCTGGATTTCAGAACAATTCAATTTATAAAGAGCTGCATTTAAAAAACATAATTTGCCTCAAATAATATTTCTTTGGTTTATGAAAACACGCTGTAAGAATATGATAACGGTAAAAATATGTAACTGTAACTACATACACTATTGATCACACCTGTAATCTATCATTCATTAAGGTTAAAGCCTTTTAGACTCGCGTTATTCTAGCGTTGCCGAGATTTTCTATTAGTAATACTGAAATGAGCTACTAGACCAATAACTACCAAAAAAGGTATGATAGTATATTGCTTAATCTCGTTTTTAGAGTCTAGGCCCTTTATTTTGGGCATTAACAAATTAGATTAAAGAGTATCCAAGCGGTATAATATCACACCTTTTTTGAAGCATTGCTCTTGGTCTAAAAGAGAAAATATAAAGACATTGTCTACTATTAAACTGTAATTGATGATTTCGTCAAAATAAAAGAAACTATGACTTTAATTATATTTTCCAGGTTTTTGATTTTTTCCCTGACATTTATCAATATTTTAAAAATTCCCTGACTTTTCCCTGACTTTTTCACATGTTCTTGAAATCCCTGACTTTTCCAGGTTTTCCAGGTGAGGCCGAACCCTGTATTCTTTGCAATTGCAAGATGCTAGTCCGCAGTAGGCTAAAGTACCCAGAAAAGGTGGAATTAACGCCTGAAGAGAAATTAGCTCCCAGAAAAATGACAAGCTTTGTAAAAAGCTTGGGAATCATGGACAACAAGTAATTGTAGGGTAATTCACATAAAATTTTGTAGGTTGATGTGAAAAAGGGCTGAAAGAGCTGACCGACCCCTTAAACAATCTACTCTAGTTTAATTTAATTACATCTATTTAAAGTTTTGTGACTGCATGTGTGTTACCAACAATTCACAGCTTTTATGATTCTTGAACTTTTTAAATTTTTGGTGTTTTTTCATTGGGTAGATTGTAGATTGTTCAAGGGGTTTCTCGGCTCTTCAACCCTTCCTCACTTTGACCTACATGGTCTTTTGTAAATTTCCCTACAATTAGTTGTTGCCCAGGAATACTTTTTTACAAAGCTTGTGATTTTTCAGTGAACTAATTTAATTATGCCTTTTCTAGATCTCACCGTGTTAAGTTTCTTTGGAAAAACCTTAATTGTTATTTATCATCGTGCACCAAAATTAAATTGACTTGGTATTACTCCAAATTAATTCTTTACAAGCTGCACTAGGTGTCTCACAACTTTTGCGTTGAAAAGGAGCAGCCGAATAAGTGTAAAATAGCCCCAAAAGCGTTTGAACCTAATTCGGCCTCTGTAGATCGACAAAAAGAAAAAAAATGTTTTCTTCTTTTACGATTTTTTTTCTCAATGACTTACATTCCAATGAATAAGATAAACAACCATAATGGAGTGGTGATGTTTATATTACTATTACTTGACCAACATTTTGAAGATTATCATCCTCTTGCTCAGTGATAGTATCCGAACGAATAAAACGTAAGAAATATGGATAGATGAAATTTAAATGGTGAACATTGCGTTGTAACACTTTTTATTTCTTTTAAATTATGGTGCACTACTTCTAAAAATTAGAAAAAAATTGACAATAGACTATTCAATTATTCAAAGTAGTGTATTTTTGGTAAAAATTCTGTGTACGTGAATCGTTATTTTCTTGATTAAATAATTATTTGATTTCATCAATATATTTTTTTTATACGAAAGGGGCGGCAAAATCAGCACAATTTCTTTCCAAAGATGTACTTAAGGTGGCCATTCCCTAGAAAGAGACATCCGATAGGGAAATATCTATTATTTTTGCCCATAACTTTTTTTTCATAGTACGTATATTAAAAAAAACTATAAGAGTATCTAAGTAGAACCATAATAGCAAGACTATTACTATGAATTTTCACTCAATAATTTCAGTGGTTTGCAAAATAGCTAGATTTAAAGCTACGGAATAGGAAGATTAACATAATTTTTAAATTTAAATCTAGCTATTTTGCAAACCACTGAAATTATCGAGTGAAAATTCATAGTAATAGACTTATGGTTCTACTCTTACTTTCTTATAGTTTTTTTAAATATACGTACTAAGAAAAAAAAGTTATGGCCAAAAATAATAATTATTTCCCTATCGGATGTCTCTTTCTAGGGAATGGCCACCTTAAGTCACATCTATATTCTCCATTTTTTTCATAATAATGAACGCACAACTTGCAAAGATAAAAAATTAAAATGAAAAATTATGTTTATTAGGGTACAGGGGTTACTAGTGGCGACACACAGTGTGAATGAAATTCATGAATTAACATTTTCAAAATTGTAGCCTCCTCTTAATTGAATTCGTAATCAGCGACCCAAAAAACATTCATTTAAGTCATAAAAATCCGTTAGACAAAGACTTAAACTAGGCAAATTAAATAAAAATGTTTTTTTTTTTCACGGGGTTTTGGCCGTTGGCATATAATACCTGAATTGTGAAAGAAATCAGCCGGTACATCATAAAGTATCAGCTTTCTCGGACATTTTGCGCCTAATTTCATCCAATTTGGTCAAACATTGAGTGGGAGCTAGAATTTTGAAAATGACAACTCACTAATTTCACACTGTGCGACAGGGGGCTAAAACTCGAGGAAAACGTTTCTTTTCTTTATTGTTGATCTACTGATGCCGAATTGGATCCAAACGCTTCTGAGGCCATTTTACCTTACTTATTCTGCTACACCCTTTAACGTAACAGAATTTATAAGGATGGGTAAATAAGCCACTGTATAACCTGCTTTAAGTATGGCTAAAAGTAAATGCCAGTATCCTGTAGTAGAATTGTTCCACCTATATCTCTTTTAACAATAATTTTAGGCCAAAAAGTTTAATAACAAATTTATTTTTCAGGTGTATAGATCAATGGTTTGAAGTAAATAGATCATGTCCAGAGCATCCTGGTGATTAGCATAATACCTAGGAAGAATATTGTGTATATATGTAAATATTTTATTAAAATGGACTCTGAAACAATTTTAATACTGGAGTTGTGTATATTTTAGGAATTTAAAGTGAAACTACAACAATAGTTACCCAATGTTATTACAGTTTATAAAGTTTTACATACACTAGTTTTTATTTAAAATTTTGTAGAATTTTTTAAAGAGAAATAATACTGCGTAAACATTATAAATATAGATGCTGTTACTAAGTTTACATATCAATTTGGTTTGAGTACAACATAATTAGCTTTTTTACAAATTTATACAAATTATTTTAAAAACTAAACTCAAATCATTGTACTTTCTGGAAATATACAAAGGGACTAAGCTTAAATTGTATTTGAACATCATCGCTTAGATAATTTTTTAACCTAAAAGTTATTTACTTGGTTCCAAACTTTGATCTGAATATATTTTATATGATAAAAAATTAGAAACATGTTTGTTTTTAAAAATATATATTTTTGATACTTTCATACGGCAACTACATTTCCTATTTTGTTGTTAAATTATTTTTTATCTAATAGAACATTGTTGGTGTTAGGACTATAAAACATTAATATTTAATAATTATATAAAAATTAATTGACATAAAGTGTTTAGGCAGACTGGTATATTGTTAAAATTAATAACACTTAAAGATTTACGATCTGGCAGAGCTATGATACAGAATGTGAAAGTAATAAGTTAACAGTTTTTGGCTGTCATTATGGGGAAAATTAGGGTACAATAAGTTTTCTGGATCATTTTTCTGTTTTCCTGTCGATTTATAATATAAAAATAAAATGATGAAGCTATAACATTTTTACTCAAAAATGTGGTTAATGAAAATTATAACTCATTCCATAGTGATTAAACAAAATCCTCTATGTTTAGTGCTGTGAGTCGAAAAGTGGGAATGGCAATTTAAATAACATAAGTAGAGAGATTTTAATTGCAATTTACTAACTTTTTCTGTATATGCTTTACCGGAAACAGGTCGAACAAAATAAAAATAATGTTATTTCTTTGAAACTACATAATTACCTGTGTTTCAGGTTAGCAACAGTAGCAGTAGCATACAGTAATATAAAAATTACAGAAGATTAATATCAATATTCGAATAAACTGTATACAGGGTGAGATTTTTCAAAGGAGTCCCATACATAAAAAATACATAATCCGGCCCTGGGATTTTCTATATTTGATTATACATGTAAACTGACAGTTACTGTATGTGAGTCTGTCTGTGTGTGTGTGTGCTACACACACTAAATGTAACCTTATTCTAACGTGTACTGAAAGATAAATCTTACAACGTTTTTTACAGAACTCATAAATCACCTAATTTATAGAAAAACTGTTTAATAGCCATTCCTAATTCACCTAAGCAACCTCTATCTAACAGCATTTCACTTTCATTGCTACCCTGTATATATTGTAATCTGAAGGAGGGTTGTAAACAATGAGTGAAACTAATTACAGTCTCGAGAAAACATATTCATTTTCTTATGCCCCAAACGTACATAAATCTATAATTTATTATTTATAATTCTATAATTTTTGTGATAAATATGCACTGAAAACATTTTGTGGGATAATTTCAATATTTAAAATTTTATCAAATGTTTCTATTTTACTTTACCCTGTATATCTTTAAAACATCTCCGCTCCATTCTTGGTTCGTTATTTATAGTGACAATAACTTGTTTGCTTTTAATAGAAAACATTTAACTTTTGGGGCCAAATTTAATTATTTTTTATTGTCATCTATGTTTTATTAATCATTAACAGTAATTGCAGTGGTTGAAAACAGACCACAACTCATACAATGTTTAATAACCTTCAAAACTAGTTATAATATGGATATTACTATGTAATAATTCCAGATATTCTTGTAGGATTGACCCATGACAGAAAGATAAGCATTAGCCACCATAGCAATACTGACATTGTAATAGTGGTTGCATGTTAGATATCAAAATTATGTACCCAGTAAACTTGTAACTCATGCATTTGGGGGATGGTATTTCAGAAAGGTAATTTGAATGTAAACTACATGCAATATGCCAGTTGGAAAATAAGTTCTTAATTAAAAACTGAATGCAAATAGAGTGATTCATATATTATAATCAGTCCTGCCATAAATCTATTATTCATTATTTTATTTTTATTTTGATGAATACGAATCAGAGTAAATCTGTGTTTCTCATAGCTAAATAAAAATTAAAACATAGGGAATAACACTTATTTTGATTTAATAAGAGCAAGTGTAAAAATGAAACCAACCAAAGACATTTTGTTAAAGTGATTAAATATAAGGTGCTAATTGTGAACTATCTTAGAGTTTAAGTTTTACGTTACCTATATTTTTAGTAAATAATACCTATTGACATTAACTATTATTATACATTTGATTTATGTTAACTTTTATATTTGTTGCAACGGAAAACTTCTTCTAAAGAAGTGCCATATTTTGAGTATAAATTAAATATCTAAGGTGTAGCCTTGTAGTTAAATAAAATAACTTTTAAAATATGTTTTGTTTTATTGCAATAAGAAAGACCTTTGATTTGATCCAGCGTAATTTAGGTACTATAACTTTGTGTAACTTTATGTATTATTATAAGCAACTGTATATACATACTGAAATGATAAAAACGTATAAAATTACAAGGTAGGTATCGACTGAAAGCATGTTTACATACTTTGTACAAATAAATGGTCACTTCTTCAAAATATTGGATTTCTGCCAAAGTATGTGTCTATTCAGACAGGAAGTAGTAAATCTGGATTTACTAACTATAGAACAGTGTTCATTAGCAAAATTTAAAATATTTTATATATGCAAGGCCTTTTAGATATAATGTCAATATTTCAATGAATCAAAATTCTTTGTATTTATTAATAGCATTCTGGCAAAATACAAAACAAACCTCTTTAAGAATTAGATAGTGAAGTCTTATAGTCATCTAAATCATAAGACTTCACTTTCTCTACTCACTTGTACCCAAATGGGAAAGAATTAGTAGGAGAGCTGACAACCGAAATGTGTATTCATGGATACAGATCCGAGAAGTAAAAAATGTTGAAAAAATCTATCACTGTTGAGATTGAAACTCAGACTGTAGTACCGTGTCATCATTGGTATTATAGGAACCGATTTGCTAGTCCTGCGCTGCTGTGTCTATTTCGGTGCCAGAGACGGCTTTCATATAGACGTAACATCATATTGCAAACATTTACTGAAACAATAAAAAAAAACGACGAAGTGGTAGAATATTTATTATTGCCAGCTACATTTTATTTTTGGTAATAAATTCGACTTAAAAATGGTAATAATTCTTACAAAAACATATAAAACATATCTAGGCATATAAAAAGACAATTTTGACTCAAACACACACATTCCTGCTCTGTTTAATGTGTGGCGTGTTTATCTTGTTTATTTTCATAATAATTAAACATGAAAACCCAATTAACTGCTGGCAACATAAAACATTTTTCTCAATAAAATAAACCATTTTTATATTAATTAATATTAAATCATACATAACAAAGTTAAGGATTAATAAGTGAATTGTATTTCACTTTAAAATGTTAATACGTATAACCTATTTTTATCGGAAATCTACTACATTTGTGAAACGTACTGACAATTACCTAAAAGATAGTTGATATTGTATATTTCCAGTGTTAAAGGCATTCAACATTAAATTCCAGTGTACGGAGGTACTTTTATGTTTCTTACTTATGCGGTTTTATCTCCTTTATACAACGCCGGTGAAATTATGAAACATTTATAAATCGCTTTTTACCTACACTGTGCGGCAATTGACATTTACATCAACATTTAATAAAGGGAAAGGGTAGACCATCCCAGATCTCAGTTTTGCAAACCGTAGTGTAAATCTAGCCCTATGTATGTACATAAGTATCTACAAACCTAAATATTTAGAAATTAAAATACTTCAACACTAAAAATAATACATATCTAAATATTCAAAGATATATGTACATTGTTTACGCATACATTAGCTGTTCCCATCATCTTTTAGATTGAGAACTTAATTTCATTTGATTATTAGTTAATGCCTCCTCATTAATGTGAAATTAATATTTAAAAAAATTAAAATATAATTAGTTATTGTGGTGATAATCCCTGTGTGAATATAGCAATACAACTTACAAGACAAATTAATAATTGTAGGCCAAAAGTTCATGCTTCCCCTGATGACGCAATAGATCCCACTAATTTTAACAATTACTTCATTAATCAGGCAGAAGTATTAGTATCCCAACTACAAAAGGTAAGGCATCTACCTGAAGAATTCTTGACCAGAAACATTAACATTAATAAAACATTCATATTTCGTGAAGTAACATTCAATGAAGTACGGGACGCAATAAATAATCTAAAGAATAAAAACTCCCTGGATATTTATGGTATAAATGTAAAAATCATAAAACAAATCAAAAATATGATAATATCACCTTTAACACATTTAATAAATTTATCGATAAAGACAGGTGAATTTCCTGACTCTCTAAAAATTGCTAAAGTGATCCCGATTTTTAAAAAAGGAAACCGTGATGACCCAGGTAATTATAGACCGATATCTTTAGTTCCTATCATTGCCAAGATAGTGGAATGGCTTTTAGCCAAGCAAATAGCAGAGTATTTCGAAAGTAATAGTTTATTTGTTAATGAACAATTTGGTTTCAGACAAAATCGTAATACGGAAATGGCAATTTTATCACTTGTAGATAAAATCTCCAAGGGATTTGATAAAGCGACGTATATAGGTGGAACTTTCTGTGACCTGAGCAAGGCTTTTGATTGTGTAGCACATGATACGCTAATTCTAAAACTAAGTTTTTATGGATTTAATCCCTTCAGCACTAAAATGATCCAAACATATCTAACCAACAGACAACAAATAGTCCACTATAATGACATGAATTCTAGCTTAAGTCCGATTAAATATGGAGTACCACAAGGGTCAATACTGGGACCATTGCTGTTTCTCATCTACGTTAACGATATAACTAACTGCCTTCCAAATAGCGATCTAGTTTTGTATACAGATGATACGACTACTCTGGATGAACATAACAACTTAAATCAGCTCTTAAATTTAATTGATAATACACAATCAGATGCCGCCTCATGGTTTACAGCAAATCAACTACACCTCAATGAAAGTAAAACTATGAAATGCATATTTACACTAAAACACTGCTTGTTTGATAACCCGCCCTCAGTTAAATTTCTTGGAGTGCATCTAGACTCCAGGCTATCATGGGAAACACATGTAGAACAACTGTCAAAAAAACTCTCCAAAAATACTTACGTTTTGAGAAATTTATACCCTGTTGTAGAAAGTTCAGTTATATTAACTGCTTACTATGGTCTATTCCACTCTAATATGTGTTACGCAATATTAGCTTGGGGACATTCATCACACGCCGAGCATATTTGTAAACTTCAAAGGCGTTCAATTAGAGTTATCACAGGATCAGGATATCGTGAAGATATAAAACAAAAATTTATTGATTTAAAAATTCCCACTTTCTATTGTGTGTATGCGCTGAAATGTTTACTATGGATAAGAGACAATATTCATCTATTCAACTATCATAATGATATTCACCACCACAATACGAGAAATAATGCAATGATTGAAATAGAGTTTCATCGAGTAAACAAAAGCAAATTCTCTATAAACTATTATGCACCTAAACTTTACAATAAACTGCCAAACCATATTAAATACTTACCTGCTAATCAATATAAGGAGAGAATAAAAGCATACCTTACCAAAAGAACATTCTATTCTTTGAATGAAATGATAAATGATGATTTCCATGTTGATTAGTGCACCTATTTTTATACTTTATGTTAGTAGATTTTTAAACTGTAGTGTGTTCTGTGTGTTTAGTATTGTTATTATATTTTCTATTTAAAATTTTAATCACAATTTTTGTAGTTCTAACCGATAATTTTACATATAAATATCAGGTAATGTCTGATAATAAGATAATGTTGTTGTTGACGAATGTAAACGATTTGTGTATTGACATGATCTTAATAATAAATAAATAAATAAATAAATAAATATTGTAAAGTTAGCTTGCTTGCTATTCATGCTATATGAATATTGACCCCAGAGGTTACTATTTACCAGTTCTGGAGGACTTCTTACCCTGGGGGTAAGAGAGACTTCTTTGAGTAGCCTTTGACACCAGGGGATGCCTTTTGACCTCTGCTTACCTTTTTGCTCTCTGGGAGGCTATTCAAGCATGCCAGGTGACTTTTGACTCCAACAGGATAACAGTTTACAAAAGAAGGTGGTCTTTGGGCCACAGGGGTTATCTTTTTACCCCAAGGGGTGACTTTTGGTTCCAATGGAGTGTCCTTTGCCCCAGGGGTTGATTCATTACCCAAGCTTTCAAAGCTACTCCTTCTATCTAATTAACTTGAATTTTCGTTAAAAAAATTAAACCACCTTAAAAATTGCTTTATTTGGTCGCAAATGATGTGATGAAATAAAATTTTCCGCACCTCTTCATCATAACAAAAATATTCGACTTTTTTAAAAATCTTTAAGGGTCTTAATTGAGGCAACAGGTCTTTGAGATTACTATATGCATGATTTTTTTTTAGAATTTTAAATTGATTCCATTTTTGTACAAAACATTAAAACTGAAGTGGGTCCTCTCTTGAGCAGGGGGGGCATTTTTGGTATACGGACCTGATGACCTTATTTCTTAGCTTAGACCGAAGAAACAAACTTATCAGGTTTATTCCAAAATCCGTGTCAAGGGGCATTTCACCTACCTCGGGTACCCTCACCGTGCATAATTAAAAGTGAATAATTTTCAAAAAGTTCGACATACATTTTACAATCATAATTGACTGGGAGTTTGAATCTTCTTGTACAGTCGATTGTTACCTAAACTCTCACCACTGTATGAGGTGCGATCCTTCGGGACGTAACGCCTTGCCAAGGGTGGTGCTCACTAACGAGCTGTCTTAAATACAACTTGTTAACTGTTGAGTATTTATATAAATATTTTATATTTGATGAAATTTATTTCAATAAATGAAAATATATTTTAAATTCGATTTCTTATTGATACACTAATTCTAAGATTGACGACTAACATGCAATTCTGTGGCGTGAATCGGATAACTGTTTCGACAGGTTGACTTTGATCCTGTTTGCATTTGTACAGCAGTCCGATTACTCAAGTCCATTGATGGTCTTAATATTCTGAGAAGTGTTTCTAAAAGTGCTTGTTTATAAGATCTCATCAGAAGTGCATCACCAGACATCAGATTACGACGGAGAGAGCAGACTGTAGCTATCGCCGTAAGTATAATTTATTTATCTTCATATTTGAGGTGTCTTCAAAGTTACAAGGAGCCCCCTTGTGAGTAGATTTTGCTTGATATCATTGCGACAGCATGACTGATTCCTAATATAAAATTCTTGTCATGTCCATCAGACGCGCGATACTAAGTTCATCTACAATATCAGGGCAGCGGTCATAGGCTTAATCAATTTGAAAAATTTTGTTTATATAAATTACTTGTTTATAAGTTTCCTCAGTTTCCATTTTCTTCTTATAATTATTGAAAGCATCGAAAAATAACGTTAGGACAGATGATATGTAACTTTTACTATCTGTCTATTACTCATACTTTATATATTCTCGTACTGTGCCCAGTAATCACAACCAGCACGTACAGCACTAGTTAAGACCTTAGCCATACTTACAAATCTTACAATGTTTGCTGGGTAGAAATATTACAGTAGGAAAGTTGAAACTGAAAATACTCAGGTGATTTGATAACTAACTGAGAGTACCATGAATTGAAAGACTTTTTAAAGGCTAATACATATTGCCAGCTTTGGCAGTGTAATTCCTGTTACGAGCCAAGCAATCGCAATACGCAATGTCCACGAAAAGTGAAAACCAACATGATAACCAAAAAATCATTGACATTATGAAACATTAGGCTTTTCTGAATATAGAAAACATGGATTGGTGGTGTTTTTCCTGTTTCGAACATTTGCCAATCGTCCCTGAAGATCCTTACTGGTGAGTGAATATGTGCGCGCTTTGATGGTATTGCTCTTTCGCTAGCTGGTTCCAAAAAGCACATGTGTGTTCATGCACAGTGGGGCCGATTGGCAAGGGTTCACAACCGCCAATAATCTATGTATTCTACAATCAGAAAAATCAAATCTTTCATAATATCAATCATTTTTTTGGTTATCATGTTATGATTGGTTTTAACTTTTTGTGGACATTGTGTAATGTGAATGCTCGGCTTGTAACAGGAATTACACTGCCAACGCTGATAATGTGTGTGTTCGTCTTTAAAAAGACATTCAATTCGTGCTACTCTTATCTGGTTATTAAATCATCTGAGTATTTCCAGGTTCGGCTCTTAGACTACTATGATAAATATAAACTATAATTTTGGTAATTTCTTAAACTTGTAAATGACAGTTTTAGTTTGGATCGTAAGCATTTTAAGTTCAAGTAACATTTTTTAATAACTAAATCAGTACCTACCTGAGTATGGAAAACATTAGAATTTGTGGCAAAAGCTCATCAGCTATTAAATTTCTGTGAAAATCATTATGTACGGGTACCCAAAATCTTGTGAAACAATGACAAAATATTTTTTTATATTTGGCTAAGATCTATGGATAACAGTGATTATGGATATATTTGTTACTCAAATCACTTTAATTTTGGGAACTCATCATTCTCTTTTGTTTTTATGAAACAGAATTCCCTTTTTGAACCATGGTAAACAGCTTTTATGAACAAAACTTACACAATATACACACAGTGTAGCACAGATAGGATAGAATAATCTGAGGTAAATTATACAGGGTGTCTCTAAAAGGTGCGGAAAAAATGCTACCACAAATGTCTGAGGCTAAAATATGACGATCTAACTCAACTTACCTCAGTTCAAAAGTGGATGATTACGGGGATACAGGGTGTCCAAAGTTCAATTTGTGTGCCAAATAATTTTCGCCATTTAGTTGAGGTGGTAAAATGACATGATCAATTATGAAAGTGTCTATGATTCCTGCCCACACATTGATCCTTAACTCATGCTGGTAATGGGTTACTTTAGTCGCACGAGAATTTTCAACAGCATAGACGTGTTCATTGTAAAAATTAGTTATGCCACTCCTCGTGAAACAGGCTTCATCTGCGAATAAAATTCTTCATGTAAAGTTCCTATCTCGAACTCTATGTTCCTGGATAAACCGGCAGAAACCTAGGCGTGATGCAAAATCGTGGGGTAAAAGATGTTGTACCCATTGAATATGAAATGGGTGCAGTAGTTGTTTCTGGTCACCCTATTAACGCAGTATCTTTGCTTACCCCTAGCTCTAAGCCCAATCGTCTGCTGCTGAGTTTTTGATTTTCTTCAATCCGATTAGAATCTCTTCCTCAACCTCTGAAGTTCTTCCCATTCATGTACGACCATAATTAGCAGAAACAGGCACAAACACACCCATTTCATGAATACGTCTTTCAACTGCCGCGAAGGTTTTACGGTTTGGTAAGTGGCAATTCGGAAATCATTCCCTGT
Organism: Stenurella melanura; assembly: GCA_963583905.1. Taxonomy (NCBI): domain Eukaryota; kingdom Metazoa; phylum Arthropoda; class Insecta; order Coleoptera; family Cerambycidae; genus Stenurella; species Stenurella melanura. The sequence continues at coordinate 19,687,397 of OY757309.1, forward strand.
ATACTCTGCAAGATTTTAAACAATTTCCTTGGCAATATCCAAAAACCAATAACATATCGGCCATTTCTTCGTTGGTATACTGTACGGCCATGACGAAAATAAATTTGCAAATTATTCGACAATTCACCGGCATTTGCTAATTCACTTTCACGATATTCCAGTACTACTCGCAATTTAAAACGTCACTTTTTAATGCCAGTTATCTTATTACAACGCCATCGCTTCAAATTGTGTTCAATTGTAATGCAATAATTTAGACCTGGCCATACACGAAATGAATTTTTTAAATCCAGATATCTCAAAAACGGCTGATCAAATCAACTCTTACCGGGTATACCTATTTTAGGTAAAAGATGTTGGAGAATAAGAATGTTTATTTAAACGTTAAATACAGTGTGGCTCAAAAAAGTAATTTCTTTTAAAATGTATGCAAAGTACTGGAGGTGGCACCCTCTAAATTGTACAATGAAAATGAGGGCTGATTTTAATTTGTCACCCCACAGAATCCCCCCTAGCCGAATATTGTGACAATGCAACAATTATTAAAAAAAATATATGAAAAACTAAAACCAAATTGAACTTTGGACACCCTGTATCTCCTAAATCATCCACTTTTGGACTGAGGTAAGTTGGGTTAGATCGACACATTTTAGCCTCAGGAATTTGTGGTAGCATTTTTTTCGCACCTTTTAGAGACACCCTGTATAAATGAAAGTCACTATGCTTTATTAATAAAAAACTTTCCAACTACAGTTTTTTTGAAGGCTGACACAAAACTGATTTTATAATACCATATTATAATTATATAATATAAATGAAATGTTTTCTACTAATAAATATGTAAGCCGGCCTGTGATTGTAATACTTGCATAAGCGTTCAGGACAAGGATCCAGAAACTGCAATTATACAGTATTGCAGGGTTTTACAACTTAGACTTGCCTGGGTGTTGATCCCCCCTAGGTACATCACTATAGTATAAAAAATGTTTATTTTTACAATTATAATCTGACGTATTTGAACGCCATATGCTTCCCTCTTTATTACTCAACATGTTCGTATATAACATTAATTGTAGTTAGATTGTTAATATATAATAAAATGTAATAAAAATAGAATTGGATCATGAAGAAAACTTTGAGGTACCTGACAGTTTATATTATTAGAATTTTTTGGATTTCCAACAATTTGATTATGGCCAGACTGATTCAGTGGAAACTATTTTAAGGTAATATCTCTGAAACGGTAGTGTTCCAAGTTCTGCAGTGTAATTTTGTGTTGAACCGAAGAATCAGAAACTGAAGATAAATCACAAAATGCAAATTGTCACTTGAACAGATTTCCAGATAATAGAGACTCACTACTCTTTTTTTTAAAATAATTTTTACTAATGTAGGAATTAACAATATGGGTCGGTAGTTTTACATATCATCATCTTTATGAAGTGGTATAAGTACTGAAGTTTTCAGAAAAGAGGTGAGAATTCCTGTTTGAAAGGAATTATTTATAAAGCAAAGTAATACAACTAGAGCAGTCAGGTAGTTTCAAATATTTTTAGCTATTTCGTCATTAACAGTAGTAGTGACAAGCACTTATTTAGCAAACGTTTTTGAACCAATTACAGTTAGAGTTAGCTAAGATTAGATGAGGTGTAACAGAATCAGTTTTGAGACACAAACTGAGTTAAAAAGTAGAGATAACAATTTTATCATCAAATATATCAATGTAGTAGGTACTTCTTTATTGGAAGGTTTCTTACCAAACCGGATGATTTTAGACTTGCAACATCCTATGGAGCAGGTATATTATATGCCACATATAACCTCAAATTTGAAAGAATGTAGCCAGATAAGTACAGGGTACAGTACAGTACAAGTACCCAGAAACTTTTGGACCAAATTCGGTGTTAGTAGATCGATAATAGCAAAAGAAAAGTATTTCTCCTTCTCTGTCAAGTTATACTGTGCTGAAACTGTGCTATGTTATGTCTATAAAACATGAAAATATATAAAGAAAACAACTTTCCACCTATTTTAGTGAATAATAGTATATTCTATAACAAGTTATGGAATGGCCCATATTCCACACGAGCGAGAAGTTTGTAGACCGAGCCGAAGGCGAGGACTACGGTTCGTGAGTGTGGAATATGCCATTCCAAACGTGTTGTAGACTATACTTTCTCTAACAAGATTTTAGAAATTATACAAAAAAAACTTTAAAACTGTTCAAAACGTCAAATGCGAAGATAGAAATAAACACCTTTTGTTCGATGTAACCATAGCAAAAGAACCACTAACGGCTTCTGATTCGTCGAAAGCCGTGCAGTATTATACCATAACAGTATGTTGGCATGATACTTGTTCCGACACAATTTTTAGTTGTGGAATTTGTAATTTCTGAAATGGTGTTAGAGAAAACTTATTCCATAACACACAAATAGAGTTGTCCTAAACAATTTTCAGTAATTTTTTTAAACTAAAATGGGTGGAAGAGATATTTATCTATTATACGTATTTCATTTTCAAATAACCCTTATAATTTTAACTTTTGACACAACCAACAATACTTACTAATTCCAATGCGTTTCTGTCACTTTCTCAACAAGACTCATTCATGGCCTATTAATCTTATACCTTGTTATATCTTAGAATAATCTTAATGTCAGTTGAAATTAGACTTTATTTAATTTATTTTCGTGTGAAATTTTCTTACCGAATCCCCCGCGTGCTTGAATTAATTGCAGGAAATTTTTCAAGCACTTGGGAGATTACAAGTGATAATTTTCTATATCATTTTCATTTCCTTGTTTAAATAGAGGAATTACGGAGGAAAGTTTAAATTCTGACGGAAAGTAACCTTCTAATATTGATTTATTAATGAGGTGTAATAATTGATCATTTATATTTGATGAGATACTTTTTAATAATATATTTTAATAAATTTGAACTAATTAATGAAATTGAGCTCAACAAAGCTTAAATGAAATGAAAAACATGTGTCTATTGGATTATCACATTTTCAAATATAAAAATGAATGTATGTCGGAATAGTACATATATGAAGTCGGAACATAAAGAGATTTCCGATGAAATCGATAAAAGCTCTACCATTTCTACAATTTTTAAGATAAAAATCTGAAACTTTCACATATTACTCTGGAAGTAATGTATAAAAAGATCCGATGGATAGGTATGCCAAATAATTATTTGTGATAAAATATATTAACATTTATTTTACCCCAAGTTTCACGAATTTTGGAGCAAAGAAAAATTTTTCTTTTATTTTCATTAAATAAAGGTTCATTCAATTTTTAAGGTAAATCCTCTTAAAAGATCTTAAAGTACACATTTCAAGCTTTAAAAATCGCACCTACAGAAATCTAATAATGCAATTTAAAGCAAAGCAATAGGTGGTTAAAGTCAGTTATACATATCAAATTTAAATTTATTTGCGTAATTCTATTTGCAACGATTTATTGTAGATATGTTTCATTATTATTCTTTTCTTGGCTATTTACATTAAGTGTACCAAAAAAAAATAAAATCTACAGCCAAAATAAGGTTGTTTACTTCAGAATAACTCAATCTTTTTATATCTTTGCCTCAATTAGGTTTGGAGAACTCTGAACATATACAGTTGGTTTATAGGATGTGGTTCCGAAATATAATTAAAGGACTTACTTGTAAGGAAGTTCAATTTTATTTATGAGGAACCACGCACATACGAATAGACCAACCCACCCACCTCCAAATTCTTTACCCCTTATTCTAATCTAATTCACAACACACATAACGTAGTGTGGAATATAGGTCGGCATGAGGGGTGGGGGATTGGTAGATAAATTTTGGGCTTTAAACTAGTGAACTGTTCCGCACCAGAGGGCTTTACTACAGTTGGTCTATTTGGATGTGGTTCCTCATATAATTGAGATTGAATTTCTTTACAGGTAAGTCCTTTAATCTTTAATTATAATGTTCATATTTCTTGTTTTTCTTGGTCCCTATATTTTCTATCACGAAATAGAATCTTCAAATAAAAAAAGTTTAATGGAAATTCCTTAGTCAAGAAATAAATTAAGCCTAATATTATGCAATATAGGATGAGCGAGAGTCTGCAAATACTCGTATTTCGACACGAAACTGCAGGGATGGGTCAACCAGTCCAGGGAACCACAGCGTTCTCGCTCCATCTTCTAACGGCTTGTATATCAGCGCATGCGTAGAAGGTATGTAACTTTAGGCAGGTGTTACATAGCAGATATACCATCCTTCGGAGGCGATGTACAGCAGACGGTCCCTTGTCTATTAAATGTTAGACGAGTAAAATATCCCTACTCTTCGATACAGAAGAGGTTCGGCAAAATTTCCAGGTTGGGGGTAGCTCGTTTCATGGTGTCGGTGATTGGCCTTAGTATCGGAAATAGGCCGACGTTAAATAAGTGAATAAAAAAAAGGCATTATATTGGTATTATGAAGTGTTGTAAAACAGTTGCAGCAGGTGAATATAACTCATTAATTAAAAGAAAAGAGCAGATATTTATCTAATTTCTTTATTGCAATGAATTACAAATGTATATAAAATATAATTTTACTGTAGGTAGGTACATTCATTAAGCATTATTACAAATTATCATTAAGACATCAATAAATTGATCTGCACATTTATAAATATATTAAAGCCTAAAAAAAATCAATTCTATGCGACTGAAGTGATTTTCTTATGTAATTTCAGAATTTGATTGGCTAATTTTCCAAATATTAAGGCATATCAATGCTAACAAGTGACCATATTTTAAGCCAAAAATACTCAAAAATCTAAGTTAAAAAACATCAAATAGTGTTGATTACTCTGGGTAAAATACAGGCTAGTGCATATTTATGAAAAATCACTAATACCCACACAATCAGTAGATCACTATTTCCTATGCATAAGAGCAAATAAAATTGTTTAATTGGCAAGAAGCCTAAACTTAATTTTGGTAACCAGAACAATCTAGGTATGAAAAGGAGAACATTTCTAGGCACCAAGTAGAATTTTTTTTTAATACTTCAACCTCCATAAAATTTTAAAAACACCAAATTTTCTCACGATATAACATTTTACATTTTTTACAAGACACATTTCAGTTTTGATTACTACATTAGTTCCTTCTGGTTTTATAAAAGATAAGAAATTATAAGAATACTGGTCGTTATAAACAACGATAGAAAGTGGAACAGGTAAAGTTGTTACATCTTCTTTAATCATTGGCCAAACGTCCAATTTTACACCAAAGCTATTATTTAGATTTTTCAACAACTTATCTAACAGTTTGCCTGCTATAAAAAAATAGTACCAAATAAGCGCGTTTTTTTTATATTTTATATTACATTCATAAACTGTTATCAGTTGGCGGATATATTTAATAAATCTTTATTATTTGTATAAATTCTGAGGATTTATGAAAATTAATTAAATATTTATTTTCCTTGTACTTTATTAAAGGCCATATTTTGGCACGTTATTATTTAGATTAAGAGCTCATAACACTTGAATAGCAAGACATAGCAGCAGGCTCACTAAAATTGAAAAAAAAAATTACGAAGTATTTAAGTAAACATCAATTATCCCAAAATACAGTTGCGATATTGCTCAGATGGATATATTAGTATAACGTCACAGTGGTACAAATGCATATGATTTTTTGGTCTAAATTTGGGACCAATATTAAAGGTATATTTACGTTGTAAATAAGCTAAAATATAATTGCCATAGTAACAGTACGGTTTGAGGAGTGTGAGAGGTATAAGGGTTAAAACTGTATGCTTTGAAGAGTTTTTTAGTGATAATGGAAATAACATATCCAAAGATTTAAATGATGACTACAAAAGATTCCACAACAATTACAACAAAAATATCCAAAAGTTAATATGAGTACAAAGAACACAAATGGACAAATGCTTGTAATGGGATAAATTAACAACAAAGAAGAAATCAACAAATCAGAAATTTATGGAGATTTACACAGACCCCAAACATAGCAACTCTGGAAGTATATGGTAAATTCTATAACAATGACCTCTTCAAAAAACAAATAGGGAAAAAATTACAAACAATTAACGAAGATATAAGAAATTGGTACAACTTCTTAGCAGAAGAATTGCAAGAATAAAATAACACAATAAACGAGGAGAGGTATACTTTGAGATATTAAATAAAAAAAGAAGCACAGCTCCTGGCAGTGGTGTAATTATAAAATAAACCATGCCGGAATGCTCTGACCTGGCCGTATCAGAACGCTTTGACCTGGGTGGTATAATATACTACAGAAAACCAGTGTCTTATTACTTTTATTCGTTTCCTGTAAAAAAAAAGCATTGCCAGAACGACATTCTGGCTGCACTACACCCCTGGGCCCTGGAACAGATAACATATCCAAAGATACCATTCGAAAACTAGGATACGATGTGTACCGCTTATAATTAGAATATATAAATACTGCCTTAACAATCAACACTTTCCCATGCAAAGGAAACAAGGAATTTTTATGACCATCCCCAAACCAAACACCAACCAATATAGAGTAAATAGCTATTGTTCCATAGTTTTGCTATCTGTGTTGAGAAAAATCTTAACAGTTCATTAAAAAACTGGTCTTTGAAGCTACGGGTCAGTTCGGATTCCTCGAAAAATGCTCCACCCACTGATATCATTACATCAAAAATCCAAACAGCAACACTTGAAGAACAGCATAGTGCAGTATTCCATATTGATATCAACAAAACATTTGACAGTGTATGGCATGAAGTTTCGCTATATAAGATGGCAGTGTTAAACTGTCCAAAATATCTTGTATACATAATAACAAATTATTTAAAACACAATAAGGATTACCATAAGGACTCCCTCTCTTGCCACTGTTATACAACATCTACTGTTTGACATTGACAACGTTGAAAAAAATTTCGAATATTTTATTCATGATACAGTAAGCTGATGATACTGCCCTAAATAGCCATAATTGCTCTCTAGAAAAAACCGTTGTTAAATTAGTCCAGCGGAGCGAAAAAATGACTAAAATCTCTAACTTGAGTGCTAGTGAATAACTTTTGATGTAGCCTTCTGCAATGTGTTTGTAACGACGTTAAAAAAAAAGTTGAAAAATAGATTAGAGTAGGAAATGATCGGAAATGAACTTGTAGATTTAGGTCAAAAATGGAAAGAAAAAAAAACAATATATTTACACTTTTTGGCCCAAAATAAGATGTTTTTACTCTTGTGATTTTTTTTCGAGATATGGCCACTAGAAAATTACTAAAAGTGGGGGAGGGGAAATGTAAAAGTTGAAAAAAAAATCGGTAAAGGTATTTACACAGAACTTCCCTCGTTATTTGTGCATGGCAGTCACTCTAAAAAATTAATAATTACGAAATGACATTGAGAATAATAATCGGAATATGGTTATTGCTATTATTACAAAGAAAACTTGATAAGTTTTGGTCAAAAGAATATACAGGTTGCTCATCCAACACCAAAAGTTCAATACTAAATAGCAGGTACCACATATGGCAGGCTTGCGCAAATACCTTTGCAAATGTCCACCATGACTGAATTATTTCTTGTACATTTTTCAACAAAAGTATAATAGGTGCATATGCCAGATATTATTGCCATCTGTCACATTTTCAATCCAACATTCACGTAATGGAGTGGAAGTATAGTGGTGGTTAAAAAATTTCATTTTTTAAAAAAAATTTCAAATTTTTTTTTTTTGAATCAGGTTTAGAATGCCATGAAACGTGGAAATTTGAAGAAATAAAAAAAAATATTTCATTTTAGTAGTAAAAATTTTTTCAAAAATATTGGTGAATTTTTTTTTTTTTTTTGAAATAGGTTAAGCTTGTCATGAAACGTAGAAATTTTAAATTTGAGCAAAAAAAAATTTTTTTCATCTTGGTAAAAATTTTTTCAAAAATGTGAAAAAAATTTTCAAAAATTTTTTCAAAAATGTTTGAAAAAAATTTTCAAAAATTTTTTTTTTCTTAAATAGGTTTAGAGCGTCATGAAACGTAGAAATTTTAAATTTGAGCAAAATAATTTTTTTCATCTTGGTAAAAAATTTTTCAAAAATGTTTGAAAAAAATTTTCAAAAATTTTTTTTTTCTGAAATGGGTTTAGCGCGTCATGAAACATGGAAATTTTAAATTTGAGCTAAAAAAAAAAATTTCACTATTTATTCCGTTTAGACGGTCCACCCTGTATATTTTCCAGTGAAATTTCTACCATTTCTTCGCAGTCAGTAGCGTCAACTACCTACCAAATTTGACTGCTCTCCGTCAAGTAGTTTTTTAGTAAATGCACCAACAGACAGACAGACAGACAGACAGACCGACAGACCGACAGACCGACAGACAGACAGACAGACAGACTGACGGAATTGAAAAACCTATATTTTCTGAATCTACGTGTTCTGAAACGTCAGAATCCGTAAAAATCTCGGAGGGTGATTTTTTCTCGAATACAATACTTCCCTTCGGTATGCGAGGGAAGTAAAAATGTCTGAAAAAATTCAGGTGAATGTATCATCCAAATACAAGACTTTTTTTAGTTGCAACTTTTCCTCAAAAAATGCGTGATTTATATATATTATAAAAAAAATATGAAACCTATATAGTTATACCATTTTTAAAGGTGCAGGTCCTGCAGTTAATATCAGGAACCCCTACACCCATTATGTATTTTTTATTATCATTATTATCATCGGATATAATTAATATCAAATTTAAATGTTGGTTACAATCCAGCAGACTGACTGCATTTTTCAACCAAATGATAGGTCATTTTGACATCAGCGAAGATGTAACAACGATGTTATTGTCATTTTGTGACATTATACTGATGTCGTTTAGTGACGTTGAAAAGAACTCTGTATGCCAAACATGAATAAATTTATATCCATTCAGACTTGGTTGAACACCTTGTGTGCTAATCATTTTGTTGTGGATAAAGTATGTCTATATTTACTTTGTACTATAAATAACTACTATAGATTTAAATCCTTATTTCTTAATCTTTGAAGTGAAGTCACAATGAATGGGCTATTTCAGTTGGAATTTTTTTAAAAATGTTGCAGCTTTAATTCACAGACAAATTTTTTTTAAGCTTGGCACGTGTTTGAAATACCAATTTGGATGACGTCGCTACAATGATTTGAATTTTTACAAAGTTGCTGCCCTGACTGGTAATATCTCATTGCTATATTTGTAAATTGCAATTTTAGGTCAGGGGTCAGAAGGTTAGGCTAGGATTGTGTTTACCAACTAAAACGTAACGTTTAAGGAGTGTTTTGTGCAGGTTGTTCAAATAAGAATGTTAATACCCTAAATCAAATATTCCTTGATCTTCTCAGAGAGGAATATAGAAAAAAAATGTTATTTAAAATATTAAAAGTACAAAAGAAAGCACCTAAAATTGGAAGATTTTCTGCTATGAATATGAAGGCACAAGCCAACTGTCACTTAGTTACTTGGCTTAATCAATGCTGATGTAACTTACCTATGTATCACCATGTAGTCTAAGTGATGGTGACGTCACTGATACATGATCATTTGAAATACGTTCTATATATAATTTTTTTTTTTTTCAACAACTAAGCAAAAAGTTTATACCAAACATAATGGCCCAAAAAAGGTTGTACTGTTTAAATATTCGAATAAATATAATTTATGTAAGATTTGAGCACCTACTGAAAAGGCCCTTTGTGTGCCTGGAAGCATCAAAATGCTGTGCAGAAAGTATTTAATTTCTCTTCTTGGGTGCTACAGTTAAAAATTAATAACAGGAATGTATACAATTTGCATTGATTATATAGAAAACAGACACAAGAAATCTTGTTAAATGAAATGAATTGAAAATAAAGTACTATTTATTTTATGAAAACAGCTGGTTTATGTTTATATTGTAATATTGTCATATTCTGAAATAAGTAACAATATCTGTAATTTGATATCTTTTCAAATTTTCTGAATAATAAATATTAAAGACCAAGAGTTTACAGAAGTTTCTCTATAACAATAACAATGTACAGTTGAATATGATAATTGTACAAAGTGTTCATTAAGTTTATATGAAACACATTTAAGTACTCATTTTCATGAATAATTTGTGATCATTTTATTAAATAGTTTGTGCATGGCCACGTAGGCGCACCACACACCACCAGCAACTGTGTTCATTGGTCTTTCATGTCAGTGAATATTTACAGTAAAGCTGACACGAAAGACCGATGAACGCAATGCGATGGTCGATGTATGTTGTACCGATATGGACATGCACTTATAATGTCAAATGTTTTCACCCATTAAATTTGGTACTGAGTTATAGATTACAGCGAAGGAGCTGGATGATTGGACTCGACGACCGCAATCTCTATGGGTTTATTGTGGCACTCCTGTTTGTTTTTCCTTAGAGCTCCTTATCCAGACTTCGTCCTTTATAGGGGAAAGTAGGGGAATACCGCGCAGTGGGTAATGCTACGCACTCAAATATCTAAAGAATTAAAAATTATTTCAACAAACAAACAGGTAGCGTCATCTCATAATAGTACAGATAACTATAGCTGTTTGTTTAGGGTTTGTCTTTGCATGCATTTCAAAACGGACGTCATTTTAGTATAGTAATCACATTTCCATGTAAATTTCCAACAGTTTTATATTAACAGTAGGTTAATTTGTTTGTCGATTTAAGTCAAAATATTTAGCCTAATTTATTAACAACTATAAGTAATTGTGTGCTTGATAAGTTACAAAGTGACCTTGAGGCCATCTCTACTTTTGAATGGACAATGACCTGGCCTTGAATGTATCAAAATGCAAGATACAAGACCCTATCATAGTCACATATAATATCAACAAGATTCAGATTGAAAGACTGAACGAAATTAAACACCTTGGCATTTTATTCACTAATAATTTCTCATCTCACGGTCATATAATAGGTCTTACCTCTTTTTTCTACGGTCAAGTAAAGACTTTACTCATAATACCTGCATTTTGCTGTTTAATTCATATGTACGCTCGAAACTTGAATATTGTTGCATTATATGGTCTCCAAGAACATACCAATACACACACTGACATGCCGGAAAAGGTTTAAAAGATGTTTTTAAAATCTATGTATTTTAAGAAACATAGAATATGGAATTTTCTGATATCTTATCAAAGTCAACTAATAGAATTTAACATAACTTCTCTCATTAAACGCCGTAGACATTCGAATATTGTTTATATTTAACTATTACATAATCAAATAGATGTACTTGAAATTTTAGGTGCTTTAAACTTTTATGTACCAGACGCCAGACTAAGACGGAGAACTTGTATGTTTAACGCCTCACATATAAACTCGCCTGTTGAAATGTGTTCTTCAGAAGTTACCATGATGCAGATATGTTCAATATCGATAAAATCAAAACTATACCTACTGTTCTTGTTTATTATTTTGTTTCCCTTGAGTTTATTTTAATAACTAGGTTATGTAGGGTACATAGGGGGAATGACATGCAGTAACGAAGGGGGAATACCACGCTGCGCAATTTTTGAGGATTTGTCGTCTTAATTAAATAACTTCAACCTTTTTTATTAGAAAGTTCTTATTTCTGATTTAACATTATTTTATACATTTACTATTGCACCAAAACGTCTCTTTATATCTTTTGTAATAATTTTAAAATTTAGGTTCGTCATGTTTGTTTTATTTTAGCCTTCTTACAAGATAACTTTCTGTTTTTAAAATAAAAATTTGTTATGAATTAACTTTAGCTTTTATGAATGTTTATGTTATTATCCATTGTTTTCCTGTTATTTGCTTTTATGCCGTTGACCGATATACTGCGCGGCATTACTCAGATTATGAGTAATGTCGCACAAATGCACTATTCCAGAAAACATTTTTTTTATATGTTTAGGTTTAGGAGGGAACTGTTTTATTGGCTGAAGGGGGAGTTATCAAAAATGCCAGAGGTATACTGCTTGCAACATTTTTATAAAGCTATTCCCTTAGGTGCGTGGTATTCCCCCACTTTCCCGTACTAGGCTTCGAAGTCTGTTAATAAGGGTCCCTTGGTATAGCTATCAGTCCTTGGCTTTTTTTTCACCAAGCAGTCTTAGTCCAGTCAGGCCTTTACAATGGCTCAGCATATGGTCTGAGGTATCGACAGGATATTTGGTCTCCCATCCATGCGCCAAACCCAACCAGCGTTGCTTAACTTCGCTGAGTGCTGGCACCTAAACTGGTGACCATATACAAGGAGTATTAAAGACAAAATATTACTTTTTGTACAATGTATAAGTGATAGATGGCAGAAGCCAAAATGGCGGCTCAGAGGCATTTTAAGAAAAAATTAGGATAGGAGGGCGAAGGCACGAGTGTCATTTATGTTGTAAATTGCCACCTTAAAAAGAAATATTTCCCCTTCTGTAGCTCATATTTAAATTTGGTAGTTCAAAGACAAACCACATAAAATGGACGACAACTTAGTAACCACACTAATAATTAAAATGATATTTTAAATTGAACTGATATATTTTTCTAAAAATTGGGTACTAATCTCAACGAGATTTTTAAAATGAAGGATAACTCAATTCAACCCCTAAACACTTTTTCAAAAATGGTGTAATGTCGTCATTTTGGTTTTTAACACTTGTAACATCTCAAAAAGAAATATTTTAGCACCAGAAGCTCATGTCCAAGCTTGAAAGCTATAAGCTTAACCTATCAAAAATTCACAGGGACTTTTGATATGCACTGTAAACACTAATATGTACTAGAAAATGGATTACAGTACAAATCAGTTTACTAGATTCTTTAAACTGAGCCCTCTAAATTACGTTTTTATGTTTTTAGTGAAGATATGAATTTATGCATGAAATCGACTTTAAAAATAAAGACCGAAAGAGAATGTTTAAAAAGTGGCTAATTTTGGCCTAAGCTGGGCAACAAAAAATGAACATGTTTTTTGATAGCATGTTTCCCATAGAATGCGATGATGTATTCAATTTTGCGAAAAAATGGCGGAAAAATGTGGAAAAGTTAAGAAAATGCTTGAGAATTCACAAAATTCAGCCTGTGATATTCACAAGTTAAACTTTAGTTAAACTTTCAAGAGCCATTATATCTTACTTTAGATTATGGGGGTTCCTTTTAGTATTTTTCTCGTAGAATATGATTCTCTACTTTGCTTTGCCGAAAAATATTGGAAAAATTTGTAAAAATTACGATGGAATATGATAGTCTACTTTGTTTTGCATTAAAATGCCGGAAAAATCAAGAAAATGTCCGATGACACAATGCGTAGTCCACGTCATTCCTAAGCGAAATATATTAGGAATCAACATTAATAACTTGATGCTATAGCGGTTTTCATACCTCAGTGTTGCCGATCGGCAAATAATTATCCGATTTGCGGATAATTCAGTAAGGTGGAGGATAATTTTCTCACCTGTTAAAAATCGGATAAAAAAACGGATAATTTCAATCAGTTATATAAATTCGGAGGTTCCCGGGTTATTTTAATATTAAATGTGGAAATGAAGATTTGCTACGTGCAATAGTGAATAATCGCGCACCGCTCTTAAAAAAGAAAAAGTTAAAGAAGTTCGAGAGAGGGGGGGAAAATGGCAAAATTTGCAAGTAAACATATTGAACAAAATTTATCTGCTCTAATATCCATCGATATAGCCGGAAAGGCTGCGGCAGCACCGACCGAATTGGACATTTTCAGATATTTTCATGTCAGTCGGTGGATAATCACAGTTAATATCATCGGCAACACTGCCATACCTATTTATTCAGTGAATAATTCTTAATAGATTTTACTTATGAATATTGCACAAAAGAAATTCTAAATTATTAGACATATTCTTGATTTTTAAAATTTTTCCACAAACAAAGTACACCAAAACAGACTATAGTTTATGTCATTGTTATCAGATTTAATAAAACTGGTCACTTTATATCGGGTGAGTCAGAAATTCCAAATTTTCTCTCATTTTATTTAATTGAAGTACCTTGCATGCTGTGGTACCTACTAAAAAATAGTCATTAGAAAAAGCTTTCTATTGATACCAGGTATCGTGGGTCCATCTGACATAGTTGTCTACATATTCAATGAGAAACTGACACAATTCGAGATTGATTAAAAAATTACGATGAATCTTCAATTCTTCTATGAAGTTTCGGTACAATGTCTTGTCAGATTAATCAAATTTAAAGAAAACGAATAAGCTTTCAACTGCATTCTAGGTATTTTTGAAATATAACCCGATATTTTCCCAGTTCTAACTGTTTAATGTTAACAATCTGTAATAACCTATTTCTTCTTTTTTGCATTATAACCAGTTCTGTAATAACCAGAGGTCGGATTTACCTATCGGATTTCAGGGATGTCTTTTACAGATATTATATGTTGTAAACATGTACTGAAATATTCCCAAAGTATAAAAACCGAAACGTCATGCAACATACTAAATTAATTTTATTTAATTTTACAGTTAATGCGTAACTTAGTTTTTTCGAGAAATGTACTAATATAAATAAAAACATGCGTAATAGATTAATTTAAATTGAAGTAGGTATACCTACTGCCAATTTACATCAACATCACTGAAGCCCAATCCCAGGTGTGGAGGGGAGTAATTTAACAGAATTACTTAGTATCTAACCTACTGTAGCAATTTCATGGTTATGCAAAACAAACATTAACTCACATTTTTCCTCGGAAAACCATAAACGGAGCGTTAAGTGGCTTAACTTACAGTGAAACGCAATACAATTTTAACTTAGAGTTAGTGGAATTTATGATAGGATGTAACATACCGTGGTTGAAGCTATACAATCCACTTTTTAAACCATTGTTGGAAAAATTCATTAGTGGCAAATTTACCAATGTTAAAGTGCCTTCGGAGTCCACACTAGGAAAAATATATTTATTTACAAAGTGTGAAAATATTGGACAGAAAATTACACGTGAGCTTAATGGGGAGTACATCAGTACTTCGTCCAATGGAGTACATCACAGAGGGTTTCAACTGCCACCAAGTCACAGGAGCGATCTTCTTAGACGTAGCCAAGGCCTTCGACAGGATTTGGTATAGGTCATATGGTATCCTAAACTGGGGGCACTCAACTCATGCTAGTAAAATATTTGGTTTGCAACGCAGATGCATTAGGATACTCTCGCATTTAAAGTATAGGGATGATTGTAAAAATCAATTTATATAACTTAAGATGCTAACTTTGTCCTGTGTCTATATCCTAGAATGTCTATTATATCTTAAACAACACGAACACCTATATGTTATGCACAGTGACCTACATGAACTTAACACTAGAAACTGTGATAAAATATATATAAATTTTCTTCGGCTCACCAAAATGAGAAATGGAACAGGATACTACTCTGCCAGATTCTATAATGCTCTACCTACATCAGTATTTAAAAAATCAAAATCAAGCACTACCTAAAAGTCAAGGCCTTCTACACGTTTAATGAATTTCTGGAGAATGACTTCTCCGATTTAACTTAACACTACCCAGGCACTGTATACATGTATAAAAGTGTACTACTCATACACATTCTATACTACACATATACATATTCTACCAATTTTTATCTTATATTTTATGTACCTAGTTATACTATTGTCTGTTTTTTGTGTTTTTATTTTATACATTTCACTCACTCCGATATTGTTTTGACTTGTGTAAGCATTTCAATATGTATATTAGCACCAATAAACTATCTATCTATTTATCGACTCAACCTGAGGAACAAGCTCATGCTTATCAGGACCCTCATTGCACCTATTCTGACCTACACCTTTGTCGCCTGGGGATACCAAGCAGTCACCCACCTGAAGAGGATACAAGCCATGGAAAATGTCACACTTAGGTGTGCTGTGGATGCACCATGGTTTGTCAGAAACGCCGACATCTTCAGAGACCTGGAATACACTCCGGTAACCAAAGTCATCCGGGACAGAACGAAGAATCTATACGCCCGTGCAGCAGAGCATGGGAATCCACTGGTCAGACAGGCAACTGACTACGACCCCAACGATGCTCCAAGGCACAAGAGGCCGAAGCTCCAGATCCTGGATAACGGGTAAGTATAATTGAACCGTTTTTCTGTTTCAGGCCACGCTGCAAGTAGACAATGACCAAAAACACCCAAATCACCCGATCCCGGGTATACCAAGCTATCAACCAGCTCGGTACCCTTACCCTAGCCCGTGCCGGCCTCTGACGCTAAAATAAGCTTCTTTGGCCGAACACAATCCTTGAGCTACACAGTTCACACTTCCTTCCGACGAAATCGGAGCACATGATGCCAATTGACACCCTGGGCTTCCAACTAGTCAACACCCTCCAATCTCCTCCAAACTCCGAGAGGGCTCGGCAACAGCCATTCCCTCTCACTACAGACGAAATAAGCTCCCGGGAGAAGACATGCCAGCGAACCACGAAGACCAAGACAGAACAGAGCCAGAAGAAACCACCCAAGTGGCAAGGTCCAACAGCCAGGACCAGAGGAGGTCTGCTAACATCACCTATATCGTCCGCATTTGCGGGAGGGGTAGACGAAAAAGCAGGCCTACCCCTTATGAGGCTAGTCCAGGTCTACACCGATGATTGGGGCAGAGCTCAAGCTCAACCCCTAATCATCCGAGACCGTCATCTTTAGTTAATAATATTGGCGCGAAGTACATCTAGCTTAGCGTGGACGAAGCAATCAATACTTGCGAGTTCAAGGTAGCGAATATTTTAGTGGGTGCATTGGAGGGAAATTGTGCAATGAGAACACTCTTGATCGCCTCTAAAGTTTTAGAAGTTACAAATTCTTGCACTATAACGGATACAGTAAATTTAAGTTTACAACCAACTTCCAAGTAGCGTTTTAAGGAACATTTTGGCAAACGTTTCTAACAAATTGTGTCTGTTACCATGTCCAAAATGGGAGCTGTTTCCAACATGTTCCGATACATGTATAATTTCTTATGGTTATACAGTATATGTTTCTATTGTGGTGGCACTAGGCGTTTCTTTGCTAGTTTCGAAAATAAAGCGAAACATGTTTCAAATTTGTAGCTCACCGATTTATATACAGTTTCACAAATGTATCGATACTTTATTATATTTTATATTGATACATTTCCATACACACGTTTTTGCAATGGGAACAAATGTGTGCAGTCAGTTTCAGAAATTTTTATTATCATTCACATAATACGAATATGTTTCCATATTGTGTGTATTTTTATTACTTTTCAATATGGAAAAAATTTAGGTACACATCAGGATAATAAAAATAACAAGGTTGGTGTAATACCTATAATGTGAAAACTTTGTCATCATTTTAAGCCATGTCTGGCCTGAAGAATGTAGCGGGAAGAATTTTATCGATTATTCGGCGGAGATACTTCGATATTTTCAATGCGCCTCACAAATACAAACATTTCAAATATATTTTTATATTAATTATAAAAATATATAGGTTACAAAATACATTTTTTTTCGATTATTTTGGTAATAATGATTATATCAAATTATATATTTTTTTTTCGTGATTATCGTAATTAGTGATCTTCGATATTAAGCCATTATCTACGTCTTTTTTTTAAAGATTGCTCATAATGGCCGCTAAAATGCTAAATAGCAAACGTCAACATTTACAACCAAAATGGCTACAGAAACAGTTCTGCATATGTTTCGAAAATTTAGATCATATTTCATGAAAAGAAACTTGAGTCTCGAAACGTATCCACTCAGTTCCGATTACTGTAGCATATTACCTTTGAAAGAAACTTGTTTCGAAATTTTTTTGGAACTGTTAACAATCATTTTCTTACAGAAACAATTTCTTCTGTGTTTCGGTCTGGTTTCGGAAAGGTTGGCAACACGTAAATAAACGGCCGCCAGCCGGCTGTGTTGCGTGCGCATTTCGGCATTTCTGGAGGTTTTTATGGAACAGTTGTCAATTTCGAGGTTAAGTATGTTAAATAAAAAATAAACTAATTATTCATTTGTAGCATTATGTATAAAGTAGTGCATACTGTAGAAAAAAATAAAAGGAGTAATTTAATAGCTGTACCGGCCGCGTGGGAGAAGGGGAACGTGCTTTTCTGGCCATCTTACATCTTTTTAAAGTCACTCTTGGTTTCACAACTCTTGCATAGTTTAACAGATTGTAATACCTGGAGGAGTGTTTAAATTGTTTGGTTTTTCCCATTTTTCCCAACTTTTCCATGGTTTTAATATTAGTAAAATGTGAGGTTAATAACTATTGAAAAAATTCACACAGTTTCGGTTAATCTATTTTGTGGTGAAATATGTTCCCATTATATTCATGGGAAAAAATGGAAACAGTTTGGAAACCTTTGGCAACAAGAATGTGTTCCATACAATGTCAATAATGTATCGACACAAGTTTACAATTTAGACATGAGGTAACAGATGCTGCAGTATGTTTCAAAAATGTGTTCAAACACTTGTTTCGGAAAAAAATTATATCTAAAGGTGGTAACAGTTGCTAAACTGTTCCATAATATTGTTGTGCTATCTGTAATAGGTAAAAAAAATGGTAACAATTTCAGAAAAAATGTTGGAAATGTATGTAAACCTTTGTATCTCCCGTAAGTATTGAAACAGTTACAAAACTGTTTCCCACTACACTAAATTTGTTCCTAAACTGTGCCTAAAAATGCTACTTGGGCTAGTACAAAAATCTATTGAATAATTCGAAACGCATCTATCCTCGTTTAATAAAATAATAGCGGATTCTTTAAGTTTTCTTTTAGTTCCGTTGCTCTCTTTTTCCAAAATCTTCGCCGAGTCACATTTAATTCTGTGAGTATTGCCCATCCTTAGAGACGAAGTAAGTAAAAATAAGATAAATAAGTTTAATGTCTCACGTGACTATGGAAATATATAAACAATGAACTGTCATGGTTGACGGCCAAAAAAGTTTTGAGAACGGAAGTAGATTCTCTTCCGAAACGTTAACTACCTATAGCTTTCATTTTCAGTTTTTAGTTTATAAAATTGTTCCAGTTTATATATTTTTAGGTGTGAGACTTTTTGAAACAGTCAAGTAATCAAGAACTAACCTCTGTCTGATCCATTTGGCGCAGAGGTTTTTTCATTAAATATTTTTAAATATTTTTCAGTGGCAAAATACCCAATAAAAAGTAAGAAAATCTGAATATGCCACAAATAAACAATTACAGACAATATTTAGAACAGATATTAGTAATATATATAATATATATTTTATTTTTGTAATCAGCCTTGAAAAATACTTGTGTATGTTAATTTAGTGTTACGTCCCCTTATACCTTCAGTTCTCTTTGAGTGAGTGATTATAATAAATTGACTTTATCAGCTTTGGTTAATATGGAATTCGCTAAAAAAAAAATTCAAGGTGTGTGTGTGTGTGTTTCAGGTTTGTTGACTATGGTTACAAATACCATTCGCCAAGTTTCCTAGTATAAAAAATTCAAGGCAAGATATTGTTTTACATATGCATGCAAATCTTTACACATAACCACCTAAAGACCCTGGCTTTACCTCATACCCGACAGGTAATTCTGAACTCTGGTAATAACCTAGCCACTACTGTATAATAAAGGTTGCATAGAATCGGAAAAGTCAACCTTATTTGAATTTTAATTACAAATGCTTGCCTCAAAGTTCTTTATTGTGTTTTTTAAAAGTAATATAAGATTGAGGCTTCATTTTTTTTTAATTACAAAAACGTATAAAATGGGTCAAAGAATTAATTAAAAAATGTTACAGTGCAAAGATCACATTGAATGTTTCACAGTTGTGATATTATTTGACAAAATCACAGTCTCATTTAAATGAATTTTCTTTACATATTTGGGTAATACGTATTATAAATTTTCAACTGACTAGAAACAACTTGTTTGCCATAAAGGAGACAGAAAGTACAAAGCACGATTTATAATACAAAAATCATATAATTTAATAAACACTCTGCACATTACTTACTAATCCTATACTATAAATAAAACAGATAAAATAATTTTAATTGCAAAAGTGAAATTGCAGCTTTCTTTTTGAACTTTGTTCTAGGTTATAAAATATTATACATAAATATAAAATTATAATTACAGTCACATATTTGTATACAAATTATATATAAAATAGATTTGGCTTATATTCTTATTATACTGCTATATATATATTACCTCATCTACATATCTTCTGTGAAGTATTGAGGAGATCCTGCAGATAACAATATAAAATACCAGCTTGTGCCATTACGTCAACGGTACCAGCTGCTAACGTATCTTTTTGTTTTGCATTGTCTTGTTTTGTTCCTGGACGAAGCAAAGTTGGTCCAAATACTGTTGCTAAATTATGAAGTGACATTTTATTTTCACATTCATGCCTGTGGACCCTAAAATACATATATACTTGCTATAAAACTGTAACGAAGCATTTTTCGGTATGAAAATTGCACCCCAGAAGATCGTTTTATTTTAATATCAAGTATGGTAAATAAATATTATGTTGTATTAAATTGTAAGAGCTAAGTGAGAATATGTAAAGTATAAAGACGTCAGCAATGTAGTATAATATTCTAGCACACAGTCTAGTCCCTCACCACTGATAAAACTAGCATGTGGAGGTAACTCAACAGCTGTCCGAGGCGAGAGGGCCCCATTTTTCAAGTCAGTTGGTGTTCCGTTTTTGTCCGACTTTTTACCTTTTACAAGGTAAAACTATTCTACTGAAATAAGTGTATAAAAGTGATAATTTAAAATAATTCCGATTAAATGTATCAAAACATGATTGCCGATTTTCGAATTGCTAAGGTAGGTATGTTTCATAGTGAATCATTAAAGTAATTGTGTAATGCCTGTAAAACTGTTGTCCGTTCATATTATTTTAACTTAGACTGTTTTTTCTATTTAACGAGTTAAAATAATATGTCATTTTACCGGATTGGTAGAAACTAGTTTTCCATTTATTTTATTTTAACTTTTTCGTACTTTTACAAATTAAAATAAAATCTATTACTTTAAGGTAGCTATATCGGGAGAGGTGATATCTGTTAACGAATCAATACACTCTCAAGTTTACCGATTTGCTTACAGATATCGCACCTTATGAGAGAGACAGTAGGGAAAGTTTTGGCAACGCCGCATATAGTTGCTAACGCTATTTGATCAGACTAACGTCTACGCCCCAAGCGGAAACAAATAATCCCGCATGCGTATTAGTGCTGATTGGTTATTGTACCGCCTTTCAACCTATTCATTCCATGCTATAGGGTATGAGAGGTTCCGGTTTCAATTTGTGCACACACCGTACATTTTTTCTTAATATTCTGTAACGATTAATGTATTTTTTCACAAATTCAGGTTTGATTTGACTGCAGAAATAATCTTTTCCTTCTTTTTCCTATAATTATTTCATTCTTTCATGCAATTTCTTTAGGTAAGGTTAGTTAGGTTGATTTTTATTTTGCTAATTGTTAATAATTATCAGTGCCGCAGGCATTATTAGCGTCGCAGAAAGAAAGGAGGTGCGGGGGTAACCCCCCCCGCTATTTTTTTCCATAAAATACTTTTACCAATGTTTATTATGTAAATTTTATTATTTAAATGATTTAAAGATTGGTTATTTAACAATTTAATAATGTCAAGTTGCCAAGATCAAGTGCGTTATAAAGGGTTAGCACAAAAAAAACCAAAGGCCAAATGTTAAGAATTGTAGCTGAAAATAAAAACGGATTCTCAGTACCTATTTACTATGGAATGTGGGGTTTGCTCAAATTTGAATCGGGCCTTGAAGAAGCTTCTCATAACGGAAATAAACATGCAAAAACATTCCTGGAAGATATTAAAAAAAAAAAATACTGATTATAACATAATATCATAATTAAATAATAAAGTATTTCTAATTTTCAATTCTATAAAAAAATGCATTCATTCATCAAAATATATTCATTCACTATTCTGCATATTAAGAGTCAGGTATCTATATTATTTTTGACAAATTTAAAAAAATATTTTTACCTCTTTTAACACGTTCAGTGCGCATGTCGGCTCTGGCCGCCATCTGTGAATGTTAGGTAGTGCGCGTGACGGCTTTGGCCGACATAATAATAATAATAATAATAAAGCGACTTTATTCATTCTTAAAGAAAAAAAAGTTAAATACAATTGAATACAGTTAATTATATTCATACATAATAGAATGAATTGGCGAAGTCTCACCCAAAATGGGCGCTTTTAAACTTAACCAGACTAACGACTAAGTATTTCAATAAATCAGTCTGAGCTCAGCATTAGGGGTAGGTCACCAAATATAGAGCAGCAGTCAACGTGTTAATAAATTAATGGAAACATAGTAGTAGTAGTATATAGCTTTAATTGGAAATTCGAATTGGCTAACGACCGAGGTCTTCCAGCCTATGTACAATACATTATTTTACAGTCATATTGATTTTTATACAATAACACTTGTGTTTATAGTCTTACAAAAAAAAAATTATTATACATACAATAAATAAAATTGGAATGAAAATTTGTAAATCTTCTACTTTCTTATGTGATACTGCATTTAAAATAAATGCCAAGTATTTTCAAATATCTGCGCCAAATATTAAAAATAGTGCGACGTTGCCACGTCTACTACTCACGTGCCCATTCAATAATTTCAATAATTTTAGGGTAGCTGCTATTATGTTATTCATGGTGAATCATCTCAATATTTATACACGTGCTTTGTCAGGAATTAATTTAAGTTTGCCTTGTTTTTGAGATCATTCTTAAATAAGGATGAGTCGTAAGAGAGAAAATAGTATCACGGCATCAATTTATTTCGCATGGCGTCCATAAACGCAATGTTAAATGTCAAAAACTGCGAACTTTGAGCGAATGAATCTTGGAAACGGTACGGTAAATGGAGTTCATATTTTACCAGAATGTTTATTGATATGTGAATTCAAGAGGGACCGCAAAAAGGCCTAAAATTCACCTGTTTTTGCATAGTAGATAGCACTCCAAGGGAAAGAGCCAAATAAATCCTATAGGGCTCAAATTAAATTAAATTTTAAGGTGAGCTCTTTTTTTTACTTTTTTGACAAAATGCAAAAATCGCCCCTATTTAAGGGTAGATAGAGAGTATTTAAAAAAGGCAGTCTATAATGAATATTTAAAAAAATAAAGCAACAATTTCCCTGTAGCTATGACGATTGTATCATGTGGGTAGGACTTATTAATTTTTTATTATTAAGTTTTCTTGGGTTTGCATTTTAATTATTACAAGGTGTTGGAAGATTTTAGGACAATTTCCTAAACTCTTATGCTACAGAATAATATATAATCCGTAAAAAATTCATACAATATAAAATCTGAGTAATAACAGTTGTTTTATTTTTTTAAATATTCATTGTATACTTCCTTTTTAAAATATGTTCTGCCCTTAAATAGGGGTGATTTTTGCATTTTTTTCAAAAAAAGTAAAAATATGCTCACCTTAAAATTTCTTAAAATTTAATTTGAGGCCTATAGGATTTATTTTGCTCTTTCCCTTGGCTCCACATCTACTATGCAAAAACATGCAAATTTTGCGGTCACTCTTTGCTGAAAGTTCCGTGACTTTCTTTTAAATAACGTAATTTGCGATACAACTACCTTAAAGAATTTGTGGAAATTTGTTATAGTCCAGGAACTTGCTGCAAAATCTAGAAATACTGTAAAGTTTAACTATCTTAATATTTTGATACTTCGCATTTTCTGTATTAACTCTGATAAAACATCGCTTGGTATCCGCGCCGCACTGACTGCATTACCACCCCCTGTTGTAACTTTGGCCTACCACACCGCTCTGCCACTCATTTACCGCCTCTTTGTAATAAATAGTATTATATAATCTGAAGTGTGCTTTTTACTGTTGCTTTTACCCGCTGGACATTACCGTTTTTTCACTGTAGCTACTCAAACCCTGCTTAACAAGCTTTGAGGGTAATGATTGTTCCACCACAAAAAGAACTGGCACCCGAGCTTACCGTTAACTGACTGTCAAAGTGACGCTCTGTCACCAATCGGGTGAATAAAACGTCACAAAACACCTCGAAATATAGGTAAGTCATTAAGAATATCAGCACATTTTAGAAAAATTAAGTAGTTCTTATGTCATTTATTGCCACGATTTGTGTTTTGATTATACCCAGCAAACATTTAGGTATTATTTGACTTCAAGACTACCTAAATTATGTATAATAAATACAGTCGCAAAATTAGAATTAACTATGTTTTGATAAAATCAACATTGACGCTACGTGGAATCGACATAAGTGGAGAATAGGACAATGTCTAAATTAAGTTATATCAACTAGAACAGGTAAAATTACACATAAATCATACTTGTAGTCGCACAGTATATTTGGTTAGTAATACCTGTTTAGGTGAATTTTACTTAAATTTAACATCAATTTGACATCAAGTTGACTAGTTTTAGGTAGGAGTTACGGATGCATGTGATATTGGAAAATGACACCAAGCAGAAAAAAATAGATTTTTATACTTATTTGTTATTTTTCTCTATAAGTAGTCGAAATATTGTTATTGTCAGTCAATTACAAAACAGAAGAGCTACCTAACTCACAATAATGATACAAAATAAATGTCGGTAAGTAAAATAAATCCAATTTATAAGGAAAGTATTTACAGTTTCCGCTTATTGAAATCAATAAGCCGAATTTTTTTTTATGAATAATAGCAGCTGTACTTCATAAAATAATAATGTGTCTCCAAAATATTCATGTATAAGGAAATTCCTATTGCCAAATAAACTTTTTCTATTGTATGTGAATGATCTTTCAGACAAACTAAATATTAAAACAGTTTACCAATTTGCTGATGACACATCTGTGATACTCGCGAATCAAAATTTACAAGATTTATCATTAGACTTAACAAATGTTTCAGAAACAATGGCAAATTGGTGTAACGAAAATGTATTAAAACTAAACACTGCAAAAACTGGTTTAATAGTTTTTGGTAACCCCAGAAATCAAATCACAACCGAATCTTTATATGTCAGATTACTGACTAAATCTGCAGAAAATTTAAATAGTATTAAATTTTTGGGAGTTTTTATCGACACCTGCTTAAGCTGGGATCTACATATTCAGAAACTTAACACAAAATTAAGTTCCATCTGTGGGGTTATACGTTGCCTGAGAGATCAGGTCACAATAGATAGTTTAAGAATATATTACTTTTCCTGTGTGCAATCTATTATACTATATGGTATCATATTTTGGGGCTCCTCACCTAACCACATATAAATCCCATATGCGACACTGAAAAGGACTGAGACATTTTGTGCAACGCTAGCAGAGATATATCCAGGTTAAAGAGCCGAGACACATACGTATAAACAGTTTAGCTGCAATAAAAGATTGAATTTTCGTAAGACGTACAAATTTCACTATTATTTTAAAATAAGCCTTACAAATAATATAAATAGGTAATGTAAGGAATTATACGATGTAGGTAAATGTATTGTATGATGCAGATATTATAATTATACGATTAAAATCCTCTATTACCTACTTCAGTCAGGTACTAAAATTCCGATTCGGATTATCCGAATCATCCCGAGCGTATTTAATCTTGACCTGTCAAATCCAAAATAAAAGTCCGAGGTCATCAGCGGCATTTCTGCTAGATCAAAGGAGTGTCGTGTATGGGATTTATATGTGACCTAACGCAAAAAAAATATTTATCACCCAAAAAAGAATAATAAGATGTATGTTAAAGGTTTGTCCGAGAACATCTTGTAAGCCCTTTTTTGCTAAACTTGAATGTCTAACTGTTCCTTCTTTATATTTTTTATCTCTAGTAAAATTTGTTAAAAAAAATTTACATTTATTTCCAACGAACAGAGAATTTTATTCATGACATAGCTGTATCTACTAGGCAGGGTAATGAAATTAGAATTCCAAACCACACTTCAACTTTTTTTGAAAAAGGACCATACTATTCCGCTATCAAAGCATACAAGTCACTTCCATCTGATATCAAAGAGATTTCTGATTCAAACAGGTTTGTAAATTCAGTTATCGAATACTTAAAAACTAAATGCTACTACTCATTTGGCTGTTGGTGGTAGTAAATTGTAAACCATACAAATTTTTGTAGGCCATTTCTTGTCATGCCAAATGTTTGTTTTTTTTTTTTTATAAATATTCGTTTGTTATATATTACTGTTGTTATTATGTGTGCGTATAATTATTATGTAGTTATTGCAAATTGTGTTCTAATTTCTTGTATTTTTGACGTTGCTGTATCCATGATGATCTTCTAGCAATAAAGAATTGTCTTACCTTAGCTTATCTTAAATAAAAGAATTATAGTTACAGTTTGAAAGTATGCTATACTTAATATTACTTCAAAAGTGACCAAATAGGTTGCTATTTAGGTATACACTATGTAGGATTTTCCACAAATGCCTAGTAAGATATTCGCAAATTAGAAATATTTTTAGTCGCTAAAGAGGTAATTACTATCTAATTATATTACCTATTTCAGCCTTATTGTAATTTTATCCTTGAGGTAATTTTTGAAAGATTCTTTTAGTAGTGTTTCACTCGTTGCTTTCGTTAAATTTACTTTCAAAGAAAATTGTGTACAGTAGTGTCGCGATAATCCGATCCCGCGTTAATCCGGATGCTTCTATAATCCGGATTGCCTTCTTGTTCTCTTGAAGTATTCTGTAATCCGGATTTTACTTGATTTTGTAATCCGAATTCATTCAGGTAACTCTTCTTTGATCTTGTAAAGTGTCTTAAGAACTTAAACTTACAACATGCTGTATGTTTGTTTCATAATGCTTGGGAAAATGTACCAGCCAGTTCCTTAGAAAAATGCTGGAAAACGATTTTAAAACCAAAAAATGAGAATGATTTAGAAGATGACCCCGAGGATTTGATCCCTTTAAGTGCTATGCAACAAAAGATACTAGCAGAAGAAATTAATGTGGATTGATTGAACAAGAAAATTTAATTCATGCAAATGATAGTGCAAGACTGATGATGGGATGGAAATTGCCACTCCGGTCAGAAGTAAAAATGAAGATGCTGTCAAAAGCTTAAATCTTGCTTTACAGTGGGCTACAGAAAATGACATTCCTGTAAAAGATTATGATGCTACAAAATCTCAAGGAAATTGCTTTTGAAAAACAACAGCACATAAGTCATCAGAGTAAAATCATTCTTTTTAGTCGGTGCCGAAAACTGTAAAAGAGGGTACTACACAATTCTAATGAAGCCGATGAAATTAATGTACAAGAAAGTGATGAAAATGTTAATTATATATGTACATACATATGTAGTTAGGTACATACTTTTAATATTTCGTTTTCTTGATATAGGATCCCCTTTTTTATTTGTGTTGTTTTTTCATATAAGTACAGTGCTTACTTTTGTTAAATACAGCCTTTTATTTATTTTTTTGCAATTTTAAAAGCTGAATTTAAAATGTTTTGATAATCCGGATTAGCCTGGTTTTAATTGATCCGGATTATCGCGACACTACTGTATGAGGTAGATTAATTGATTGATTAATTATTTACGTAAACTGAAACCTAAATTAAGACTAACTGGTAAATTTTTATTGGAAGTCTATTTTTCCAGTCAATTTTACGTCATAATTACTTTAATAAGTTTTGTCTTTGCCAAGTCAAGTTGGAGATAATTTTAACAAAAATGTTTGCTGGGTAAACAATTGAATTAAGGAGGTAAATAAGTTTTATTCATCATTTTAAAATTATGTTACCTCATTAGATGATCCAAAATACATTTGATTGTTTCGCTGTTTTGTTGTGGAAGTTTGGCAAAACAGTTCTTAAGTAATTCAGTCCGGCGTATTAAATTTCCATTACTTTGATTAAATGCCTCAAGTAGCTCAGGATAAAGTTGATCCGTGAATAGGGCTTCAGGTAATTCCCTCAGATATAGTTTCAATATGCCAGTTACAGAATGTATGTCTACTTCTTTCAATAATTGTTCTGCCTCATAGGAATCTAAAATAATAATAATAACAAACCTTTATTCAGTTATATCATATAAAACAGTGTTCAATAAGTCAAATCAAATACAAAGTGTGTCTTTGATATAGATATTATTAAAGATATATTAAATTTTTTTGCGATTACTATACTTCCAATCCACTACGTGGATGTGGAAGTAAAACAGATAAAAAGACAAAAAATTGTCAATTTAATTTAATTTAAGATATTACAATTAATATAAACATGCCAATTTAATCTAAATGAACAAATCAAGGTTAAAATCATGGTTAAAATAATCCGAAACAGAATAAAAAGGATGATAACTTAAACATTTTTTTAATTTTACTTTGAAGTTCTTGGTTAATAAGTTTTTAAAATGACTTGGTATTTTATTGTAAAGCGGTAAAAACGCGAAAAAAACTACGTTAAACTCGATAAAATTGAAGCCACCAATACATCAAGAAATTCTGCGCGAACTGAAACGCCATAATAGAAAAACAAAGTTCACATGGGATTAATAATTACGTGTACAGTTTATTAAATAGAATCAAATAGAGCTAGTGTGTTGTAAGTGCCTATACCTATGCTAAGACGACTGAGCACCATTTCTCAAGTGGTTAGTATGATAACATAAACATCTGGTAATATAATACACCATCAACACATCCATCAGTGAAAAGGAACGGACTGGTTTCTAATGAGTGGAATAAGTAGTAACATAAGCAAAGCAAAGGATGAAAAGATAAGTTTTATTTTTATATATTTTTAAGTTTTATTTATTGGTTTATTAATCCAGTTTTTTTTCCTAATGTTAAAACCTTCAATTTGGTATGGGTCACATTGCTGCCCTAAAAAAATCGACCAAAAATGCTAATTCCGACGGACTATATAGAGATTATTGCGATATTAAAAAATAAATAAATAAATAAAAATAATTTTCACTTTAACACCCTGTTTGTAATCCAATACCACAGTAACATTTTACTAATGTAGGGTTAAATCTGATATTTTGGTCCACAAATGTGTTATTGTTCTATCATTCATTATCATGGTCCACTCACTCCACCCTCAGAAGTACGTTTGAATGGATTATTATTAAGAACAGGATATGAATGATATAGAGAACTAAGCTACTGACCAAATAGTTTGTAATTTATAATAATAATAATAATAATAATAATAATAATAATAATAATAATAATAATATCTTTATTTTCATAGGACCCTATTAAGGGTATAGAAATATAGTCATAAAATTGTAAAACATTGTAAAATATAGTAAAACATGTAATTCAAGACGAAACCATAGTGTAGTAAACAGAATATAGAACAATAAATAAAGATGAGAATTGCTAATATTACTAAGTACGCTCCTGAAAGCTAGTACAACTTAAATATTCTTTTATGGAATAAAAGCTGTGACTGATTAAAGTGGCTCGAACTGTGCTCTTAAAGAGGTGAATGCTATTTATACTTTTTATGTTTATAGGGAGTTTATTATATAGCTTGATGGACATGATATTGGGACCATTTGCTACTATTGACAGTTTGTGTTCGGGAATCGTCAGATTTTGACTGATCCTTAAATCATGCTCAGTAAAGTTATCCCTGGGAATATAGTTGCCATAATGAGACTTTACATAGGAAACACATCTGAGTATGTAAAGGGATGGTATTGTTAAAATATTAAGTTCTTTAAATAGAGTTCTGCAGGAATGACGTATGTTTTCAAAGGTCATAGTACGTAAAATCTTTTTCTGCAGTATAAGGATTTCATTTATGCGACTGCAGTTACCCCAGCAGATAACACAATAATTAAGGCTAGATTGTACATATGCATAATAATACATTTTTAATATATCTATATTGACAAATTTTCTCATCTGCCATATAAGAAAGCAATGTGTAGATAATTTGGATAGTAACGAGTCAATGTGATCATTCCATGTTAAATGAGAGTCGATATGTACACCAAGGTACTTTATAGCATCGTTTTGTATGATGGTTTTATTATTAACTCTTACTAATAAGTTGATGTCAAGCTGCTTTGTAGAGAATACTATTAGGTTGGTTTTTAAATTATTTAAAGCTAAGCCGTTAGTCGAGCAATAATTCTCCATCAGGGAGACTGTGGTATTTGTTTTTGTAGATAATATATTGATTTTACTCTCACTGTCAGCGGTAACTGCGTCATCTGCGAATAGGGAAATAAATGTGTCATGCAGAGAGGGGACAACATCATTGATGTTGAATTTACAATCATTCTAGTTTTTTATATGTTTGAGAGTGATATGCACCACTAGATAATTTTGATAATAATTCTCTATGCTAAACTTACTTGTTTCAAATGACTTTTTAAGCTTGGAAATATCAAGAGCAGAACCTGATACTCGGTATATTCCGACCTCAGACATCCCTCGCCTTTCCACTTCCCGTATACAAGCTGTTATTATAAATGGTACATTTCTTTTTTGTCGCCTGAAAATCATTTTGTTTAAAAATGGTCTTATGCAAGAATTGTACAATATACTTACTTGCACACCGCTTGGATCTTCTCACCAAATAAGGCACCTATTTTTCCCGTAGGGACTCTCCGTAAACTAACTTCACATGGAATGTATTTCAAACCCATACGCAATGCACAGCCATTAATTGAAAGATTTTTCTCTACAATGTGTTGACTTAACCATTTTCTACTTAATTTTTGCGTATGTTTTCCAAAGAGTGTGGGAGTTGTCGTACTATCTCGATACACCAATATTCGAAGGTTTTCACAACCTTCCAGATCAATAATAAAATTTTCGTTCCATTGTGGATTGCTCGAGTTACAAACTACTTTTGTTTTGGCCTTTTGGAAAAAATGTCCGTAGAAGTCAACTTCAATACACACATACAAATCTGTAAATCAAGGTATTTGTTTAATGTTATTCTATAAATTATGCATTGCCTGTTTCAGATTATTCTTTTAATAAATTCATGGGTACCCCACCCGTTCTAAGACGAAAGCATTAGTACTATAGAAAATCACACTTAGATGCCGCTGACCAAAATATATGCAGTATGGTGGAATGTATGGAGATAATTCATTATTCTATAGGCATCCGGTTTTTAAAAAAATTCAAAGACAGACTTCTATATTTAAATGTGAATCTCTTGATATACAGGGTGTTTCATAATGATGCGCTAATATTTCATGGTGTGATTCATGAGTCATTTTATGAGGAAAAGTTCATATGAGCATATGTTCGCAAATGCTTATATTTTTTGCTTGTTGAATTTTTCTTTTTTAAATAAATCAGAAAGTACTTTAGACAATATTTTCAATTTTGGTATGTGCCAGTCAATAGGATATAAAACCACATATTTTAGTTGGAAAAGGTATTTTATCGCTCCACCAGTGGCGTCCCTGCAAACATGTCCTATAATATTTTCTACCAAAAAAGTGGTACGCCATTGACATTTTTCCATGTGGATATTTTTTCTGATTAGCCTGGTGAATTCTACATGAAAAAGGTCTTTTAGATTTTTCTCGTGAAACGCACACACAGTTCATGATTGTAACAATTACATTCAAATTGAAAGTAATTGTTATTAACATTGATAATGATAAATTTTGTTTTATAAAAATTGTTGGAAATGCTCACCCTCACTTAATAGGCATGCTTTCGCCCGTATTAGCCTCTATATTACGAATATTTTCAGAATTATTTAATCACTATGTAAGATGCAACCATTTTTTAATAAACATTTTTTTTTTCACGAAAGTTAAACTTTCCCCTTATTTCCCTCTATATTGTAACAAATATTTTGTTTATATTCAAGGGAATACTTTGGTGTCAATTTATAAAATTTCTTTTAGGGATATTATGTGACTATACTCCGTTCGCCAAGAGATTCTGCTAAGCCACTCCCCACAAATGTGCGCTAAATTTGAATATAATATTTGTATTGGTTGAATTTTTAAAACCCATATTATAACCAACTATGTCGAAAACGCTATTAATATATGAGGCATTTGTTCTAAGAGACAAATCGTTTTCAGCCTCAAATCTGATGTATGGTTTTTAGAAATAACTGTTATTTGCTGTTATTTCTATTCATCTAATAAAACAGTGTTTTTCAATACTGTGGTACATATTTGTGTATATCAAAGTACGCAATAAAAACGATTTATAATAGAAATGTCAGAATCACTTTTTCTTTTTTAGGTTAAAAATTCATTCTTGTCAAATTAATTATGAATCCAGCTCAAGCCCTTTCTCCGCCGAAAAAACGGAAAAGCAAAATTATATTTCGGTTAAAGAGAAGGAAAATATTGTGAATATCTTTAAGGCTTCTGCTGCAGAGAACCCAGACAACCTTAAGACACAAAACGTCGAGTTTACTGCAAAGGTAGCAGGTAATTTTCTTTTTTGTATAATACAGACATGCTCAAAGTACTTTCTCTCGAGGCATTCTTAGTTCAACAATGTATATTTATTATAGTTTATATTTGAGTTTATCATTATCATCTATATTAATTATACATAATTTAAGTGAGAGAGACCGGAGCGTTTTCAAAATTCTTCATGAATATCAGGAAACACATGCACTTCAGAAGCCAAAAGCGTATCACTGACAACGGGCAATTTTGGACAATATCGATGAGAAAATCAAACGTGATGTTCGATGTTTAATTCATTCTTTCTTTGAAAGAAATGAACCACCAACTCTAGATAAAATGTTAGCAGCGCTGCACGAAAATGAAGATCTACTTGAATTTAAACGGACTACTTTGAGAACATTGATCAAAAAATTGGCTTTCGGTGAGTAAATTTTTTTATAATTCTACATATTTTGGCATTACAGGTTCTCAAAAAGATCACGCAATAGTGTCCTTAGAGAGAACAATGAGATCATCGCCTTGAGAAGGCGTTTTCTGCGAGAGATCCAAAATTACCGCGAAGAAGGCAAGAAATTGTACTTCTTAGATGAGACTTGGGTAAATGCCGGCCATTCTGTAAGTAAAGTATGGAAGGATACAACAATCCTCAATCCGAGACAGGCTTTCATTCAGAGATTAATGACGGGGTTAAAAGATCCATCAGGCAAGGGAGGTCGCCTTATAGTCCTTCGCATAGGTTTGCTATGCTTCCAATCAAAGAAAACAGGGGACTATCATGAAGAAATGAATGCTGATGTTTTCGAAAACTGGTTTTCACAAATTCTGAGGCGCTTGGCCACAGATTCTGTGATTGTGATGGACAACGCTTCTTATCACAGTAGAAAAACGGAGAAGATTCTAAATTCTGGCACGAAAAAAGTAGACATACAAGACTGGTTGACAAGTAAGTCGATTTGTTACAGCGCAGATATGGTAAAAGCCAAACTCCTACATCTTGTCAAGCAGTCTCTTGTTATGCCAAAATATGTGGTTGATGAAATGGCAAAAGAACAAGGTTTTGCGATTGCCTCCATATCATTGTGAATTCAACCCGATTGAATTAATATGGGGCCAAATAAAAGGAGAAGTAGCGAGGAACAATACTACGTTTAAAATGAAAGACCTTCACCAAATATTTCAGCAAGCCATTGGAAACATTTCTGCCGAAAATTGGAAGAATGCCATTCGTCATGCGCAAAGTGAAGAGAAAAAACTGTGACAAGTTGACATCGCAATGGACATTGTAGTAGAGTCACTGATAATTCATGTGGGGGGTGACACTTCATCGTCTGAATCGGAAATGAATTAAAAGCTGTATGACTCAGAATAAAATTCAGGAGCTGATAAACAACCTACGCTGCTCCCTCTACTGCGCATGCGTCTGCACAGTGTCCTTTACTCGTGTACTTCATAGCTACCGGAACCACAAACATCTTCAGCGGCCAACCTGCCATCTCTCCAGGATCTACAAAGTCCCTACGTTCAACGAACCCTCGCAGAGGGGCAGAGCGACCCGACGCCGACGGTCCAGGCCGGGAATATCGCTGCTGCCCCCTTCCAGAGCCAATCCAGTGGTGACAAACTATCAAAGTGTGCCGTAAACATCAAAATTAGTGATTTTTTTTTGTGTGTGATTTTATTTATTACTTAGAATACAATTATTAAATTTTCCATTCCATTAAATAGGTTTCACTTGTAAATACGTAAAACTTTTAAGTTTATTAATTAATTAATAACGGTTCTCCTGAAATGGAAGTAAATTTCTTATCTTCAAAAGTTGTTTCTGCATTCGCATTTTATCTCTACATCTAACTATAACGAGAATTTCATTTCCCTCTTTTTCTGTAAGCCTCATTTTAATATATAATATGCTCAAATAATTTTATTTCATACAAATGTCACCTTAAGCCACAGGAATCATATACATTATTTTCTTTTTTTTTACTACATAGCAAAAACCTTCTCAAGCTACCTATTTGTTTTTATTCTCCGTCTTAGTTTTGACCACATTTATACTATTATACCAATACACATTTCATGTTTCTTATGTATATAGGTCATCTTTATATTAAGAGCATTAATTATTCTAACGGTTACCATTATAACAAAATAAATTTTTACCTTCTGGAAAAAAAAATTGAATGGGTTTTAGGTATACTGCAGCACAGACCCTGTGACTGCAGGTTGACGGTGCCACTAGATTCGATGTCAAATATAATGCAAATCGCTCTCATTGGCTTAGATCAATGGATGCACAGAAACTCGTTTCTGCGCATCATTTTTTGCAAGCATATTCTCATAATAATACTACTCTATTATTTTGATTTCCAACAATATATATTTTTTAATTTCCAGTTTTAATCATAGAATGTTTGACTTGGGAGAGCTTGGGAGTCCTGGGTGACAACTAATTGTAGGGTAATTCACAAAAGGTCTTTTAGGTCGATGTGGAGAAGGGCTGTTCAGAGCCGAGCGACCCCTTAAACAATCTACAATCTTGACTTGGTTAAACTTAATAAAAATCGCTCTGCAAACACCTGTATAATATTTTTTCCTTAAACAGTAGTATTAAACACAACTTACTTTTCATTAAGTCTAGCGATATTAGTTTTCCAATGAAACTTTTTTTAAATTGGAGTCCTGCGGGACAACCATTAGTGATTGGACCCCACTGGTTGCATTTCCGACGTTTCTTCAAATGAAGTCGTTCTTATCTGTTCCGAACCTTTACTCCTCAGAGTCGTAGGGGGCTTATGAGGACACTAGTGTTTACAATGAGAATAAAATAAAGAATGAATAGTACCAACCTGTTATTTATTTAGATCTTTCAGTTTCAAATAGAATGATACGCATATTGTTTACTTTCTCTTTGAAATAAATCAGTAATTAAAAGTAATGTTTTCACTCAATTTTTTACAAAAATTATTTTGAATAAATTGGCCCTGAGTAAGTTTCAGAAATCAAACATGATTTCTGAAACTTAATGAAAAACAAATCGTATTTAATTTTAGTATTTGAAGAGATAATATTTTCTAGGTGTTTGCAGACCGAATTTTAACAATTTTAAATACAACTAAAAAATTATATTTTTTGAAAATAGAAGTAGCATTTGAAGGTTGGGTCATATATATTTTGGACAGCTGGACACAAATATGTAAAATTATATAAGATGTCCCATTTAAAAATATGATTTTCATGTTAATTACATCGAAATCGGAAGTCGGCAATTTTGGTTATTTACATGGCATAATTGGAACTTTCATCTCATATAACTATATAAAATTTGAAAATAATGCTTCTTTGCAAATTCATCAGTTACAAGAGTGCTCCTACGGACTGGGGCACCCAGTAATAAGTCATTACGAAATAATAACGAAATAACTTACCACAAGGAAATTCTAAACCACATAGGTCATAAATATACACATGAAGATCCCCCACAAGCAAACTTTCATCATTCCCACTTCTCAAGAGATATGAACCCATGTTAGTTTTCAGGAACTGCCTACAAGCAGTGATCCAAGCCTGCAATTCGAACATACTAAAGGGGGGAGTGGGTAATTTACCAGTCCTCTCAGTTTTCTGTAATGTAAGGATTGCTTCTATCCACTGGGTTCGTTCAAAGTCTGACGATAAGAAGAACATATACGTTCTACTGGTTACTTTGTTCTTTATTCTATAAACTAAATTTGGTGATACCAATACTAATTGACTCTCTAGTTCTATCAGTCTTTTTCTGTATTTATCAGACCCTCGAGATAACTTTGACCGATTCTGAAAAAAAATTGGTAAATAATAATAATAATAATAAAAGTACTTTATTGAGTAAAAACCCAAATGGCCATTGACCGAAGTCCTTCAGCCTATTGGTAAATAATTACACAGAAAGTCTATTTTAGAGAATAAAAAATCAACTGGTTTCGCAGAACATTGTATAAATAAAAATCATCTTTTCAACAGTAGTAGTATTAAACTTTTGCACAATGTCAATAAGAGAAATAGGTTAGACATGCTAGAAATTTTGGAAATCAAAAAGGCCTTAAATAAACTGAAAAACGTTACTAACACACAAACAAAATTTCATAATACCCCCATGATAGACACCATACTAAAATTAAACATACCCAGAAATAGTAAATAAAAATTTAAATTAAATTCCTAATAGTAGCTATATTAGAAATAATAAAATGTTAATTAGGTTATCTATACCGCTCCAATCCTATAAATATCATGTAATGGTCACTTTTAGGTTAGTCGTTATAACTCTTTGATAATGGTCGAAAGGCCGAAACATATGTCAGAGAAATTTGAATAAAAATTGTGGAACAGAAATACCAAGTGTTTTTAATACTTATGCTAAATAATTACAATCAAGAATAGTAAATATTAACAAAGAAAATTGACAATTTGTGTGGAGTCTACATATAGGAAATAAAACTGTACTTTATAACTTAATATCTACACGCTCTAATGGTTATTACATTTAAGAAGTGCTCAACATTTATTTTCAATCCTGAAAACCTGATACTGAAAATTTCAGTGACATATCTCTGGTATTGGCCCTGGATAAGTCTCGCTGCATATTATCAAATATATATTTGTAACAGAATAACTAGCAAACACCATAGATGACAAAATGAAGATACAACACACTTTCCCCTCTTTGGATAATAAATCAGAACACAATTCAGAGAAAACATTATGTTAGGTTTATATGTGAGTGTCAAACCCTCCACTGCGACCATCAGGTCTATGGTCGCTCACTCCTAGTTATAGTTCACCCAACAGATTCAGCTTTTTAATAAAGCTGATAATCTTGTTGAGTGAGAAACCGTCCAGGTCCTCTGGCTATAGTCGCCCTTTGCCGAACAGTGAGAACCTGGTTCTTTCTGCAGCAGGAGAGGTACATAAAACGTGCTTTGTCGTTTCATTATTCTCCAGATACAGACGGCATTCGGCATCCAATCAATTCCAATTCTGTGTAGGTGATGATTTAATCTGCAGAGTCCTTAGGTGTAGCCTGTTCAACTCTAATAATTTTTTAGTTCTTGACTTCAAGGGTTATGTAATAAACTCCTTTGAGTGAACTACTCCTGGTAGTTCCTGCCAGTGCTGGATTGTTTTCATTTCAGCTCAGGCTAAGATAGCGGCCTTGGCAGAGTTTGCAGATATACCAAATGCCAGTTTTGGACCTATTTTGATTGCCACTTCTTCTCTGGCCAAGGAATCCGCAACATCGTTGCCTTTCATGCCTGAGTGGCCAGGTATCCAGATTAACGGTAGGATCCAAGGGCTTTAAGAGCCGCTTGGTTGTCTGAAAATAGTTTTATTGATCTGCATCTAGGCTGCGTCTGTTCGAACCTCCGTACACACAGCTCAGTGGCACGGATTTCAGCCTGAAATATAGTCGCATTGTCACCAAGGCTCGAAATCACCCTACCTTTGGTTGGGACTATATACACCATCTCCAGTTCCCTCAGGAGTTTTGGAACCGTCTGTGAACCAACAACTGTCTGCCCTTTTAGGTTGGTTTTGTTCTAATCCCATTCGTCTCTTCCAGGAAACAGGACTTTAAAAGGCAGTTCATGGTTGATCAGGGTAGGCATCACATCTGAAGGCATTCCTAAGACATTGTGACAGTTTAAGTCGTCCAACAGCCTGTTGTGCTCCATGATGCTAGCCTGTGGCATATTAATTACCGCTTGATGATTCTGTATGTTGCCCACCTGGCCTCTCTCTCCAGTTAAATATGGGGAGGAGGTAGTTCCAGGAGGACTTCCAGAGCAACTGACAGTGTGGTGCTTATTGCACCAGTTATTGCCAAGCATGCTCGTCTCTGCAATCTAGAGAGTTTGGTTTTGGTCGTTTGTTGCAGCCCTTTCGACCACCAAACTATTGAGGCATACACTATCATTGGTCTGATGACTGTAACATATATCCAATACATTTGTTGGGGATCAATGTTTCGCTTTGTGGATTATCTTTTCCAAGTGGGAATTCCAGTTGAGTGACTTATCTAGGGTGATGCCTAGGTATTTCATTTCTTTCGCAAATGGAATAATTTCACCTGATATGGATGGTGGTTTCAGGTTGTCCAGCTTCCTTTTTCTGGTGAAGGGTATAATTACCATTTTGTGGGGGTTGACAGACCTCTGCTCCCTCTCACACCAGATGTGAATAGCATCTAGTACCTCTTGAAGGGCATTTGAAAGTAATTCTGTAATAATAATTCTGTCGGCTTCAATTAAGATTTACCAGCCTACCTACATTCCTAAAGTATGTATTATTTATACTATTTGCAAAATCACCTAAACTTTCCTCAAATCCTGGGATACCGCAGGATTGTTTAAATTTGAATCCAAAATTCCGGGACTGCAATTTTATTCTAGGGCCACAAAGCTTATTCTCAAATGTAAATTATAAATAAAAATATTTCTAATTTTAAATCTCACCTTATCTTCATTTGCTTTTTCTTCTTGCCTCAGCTGATCTCTTACATTAGAAGCTTGAGATTTTAAAGCTACAATATTTGAAGGAGCAATTTCATGTAGATTTGCAGTAGTTTCCTCCAAAGTTAATATGTCCTCAACAGGAATGAACCATTTTAACTCAAATGTGTACTTTTCATTGCGACCTGACGGCTAAAATAAAATTCAAAGTTATCACAAATGCAGCAATAAAATCTATTTTATTGATACCTTATATTTGGCACAGGCTATAACATCATTAAATAAAAACAGATGCCGTAGCTTTCTATGACCGTCTACATATTCGACAATAAACGAATTCTTCACTAATCTTCGTTGTGCTCTATCATTGGCCTGTAACAGTAAGAAAAAATTAGCATAAAATAATTTTTTTGCAATATTAAAACTTACAGGAAACATCGATTTTGTTTGAATCATGTTAAATTGATCTAAGAAATTCTGAGTTAAATTTAAGGCTTCTGTAAGACTATGGTGGTCTGGATGAGTCTGGGGAACATATTTGAGAAGGTCATGTAAAACTAATGCGTTCTTCTGCACTCTCGCAACAGGTTTATGCAGAAGATCTTCGAGGCTAATCGGTTGCCCTGAAAGTTGTTTGCATGTAATATTTTTGGTTATGTGATTAAATTGCAAATTGGCTGCACTGCATTTCCTTACTGTATCCAATGCTTGACCATAATTGCTTAAAAATGCCCCATATAATGATAAGTTGGAAGCCTAAAAATTTAAAAATGTGTTTGTATCACAGAAAATGAATAAAACACTACTATGTTTTCTTACCACTATATTTATACAAAGTTGTGACTGAAATTTCGATGATTTACGTCATCATAAAAAAATAATTCAAAATAGAATGGAGATACAGACGGTCTAGCACCTACTAGACATTCTGTATTTCCGTTATGTTTTAAATCAATGTTTAATAATGACGTGAACCGTCGAAGCTGCACTCAGAACTTTGTGTATATAAAGTGATAAAAAGCCTAGTTGTGTTTTATTCATTTTCTGTGATAATGAACTACCACCACATAGTAACAGCATCTTCAAGGAATTTTTTGTAATTATATCAATATAAAATAGCAACTAGGTTCTTACCATTATTTTAAAGCTGTCACCTATCCTACTATCCCATTTCTGTGAGTGTTTTTTTAATGCTTCTAAAAAGTTTGCGTGTAAATTGTATAGTTCTGGAATTTTATAAAATATTGTGTTTAATTCTGCTTCACTCACGATTGGTTGAGATGTACCTATAGTAGCTTGTATTGCCTTCATATACTGAAAAATATTTACTTAAATAGTAGGTGCTAAATCTACATTATGCCAACATACGAGATATACAATGTGTCCACGGTAAAGCAATATTATAGTTTTTTCTTTTTACTATGACCACAACTTTCTGTATTTTGCTAGGTAGAGAGCCGGCTGTATAGATTTCCTATGAATAAGATACATGAAAAACTTTGTATGAGTGAGTAAGTACTACCACAGACCTATAGGGAGCCACTTTTTATATAAGCAAATTTTGCCTGCGGAAAATGGAATTTTACCGGAAGTGACGTCGAAATGGAAGGATGCGGGCAAATAAGAAGAGGCAGCCTATTTTTTTTAATAACTATAAGGCTTGTACTTTAACTTAAAAAATAATCCACGTATTCAATGCCTTAAGAAAACAGAAAAAAAATACTTTAATTGAGGGTGTCTCAGGGTAGCGGACAAATTAAGCCTGGCAGCCCACTACAATCTCATTGTATATCTCAAAACCTACATTTTGACATAAGCTTTATTCATGTATACGATGACACAAAAAATCGTGACCAGAAGTGACGTCAGAATTCCATGATGCGGGCAAAATTTGCAAAAATTAAAAATGGGTCCCTGTATGTCTGTGGTAGTACTTACTCACTCACATAAAGATTTTCATGTATCTTATTCATAGGAAATCTATACAGCCGGCGCTCTCCACCTATGCTCTTGCTTGGCCCAAAACCTATTTTCAGTACATTAGAATTCTATAGAGGGCACTGGTGACAGCTTATAAATAAAATTGGATTCAGTTAACTGCTATTTATGTGCTAGATACTGAAGTTTTATAAAAAAAATCTTTCTCAAAATTAAATTATATCACATACCAAAATTGATAACTGTACAGGGTGATTCAGGTAGGCTGTTCTTTACAAGTTTTTCAACTTGCAGTTCAATTAGAAACTTAAAATTTCATATGCAGCCATAATTGATCATCCCTGTTCTACCTAAAATATTTTCAGTCCTCCAGCTATACAGGGTGTGCCAAAAGTTGAAAAACTTCTAATGAATGGCCTACATGAATCACCCTGTATAGTTATGAAATTTGGTAGGTCTTATTTCTAATTTTGAGCAGGTTTTTCTTAATAAAATTTTTCAATATCTTGCACAGAAATGCCAAGGGAATTTTACTTTTAAGCTGTCAGCAGGGCCCTCTATACCTTTTTGAAATTCTAACGTACTGAAAATAGATTTTGGGTCAAGCAAGAACATGATACAGAAAACTGTATTTATAGTATAAAAAAAATTTATTTACACATACAATATCGTTTTGCCATGAACACATTGTATATAGAAAATGAAGAGTAGGAAGGGTGATACCAACAACAGTGCATATTTGTTTGCTATAGAAAATATCAAATATAATTCATTATTACAATCATTGTCATGTAAGGGTAAACTGGACATGGGAAGCAGTAAGTCCTGCAAAGAGTGCAAATGAAGAGGCAAGACCATTCAATGTTTTTTTTTTATCAAAACGTTGGGGAGGCTATCGTGGAGCATAACTTTTATAGGTAAGACAGACACAGTGAATATTTTTCTCAACTTTCTTTTCTTTCACTATCATCCTGATTTGTAAGCACAGCGAGAGTACGTAATTTCCCGTCTATTGTTACACTGGTGTGTGGATGTCAATATCTCCTCAATCGTTTGAAATTTGAAAAAAGGTCTGAGTTAGAAATTGTAGGAGATCAAGAGTGCCATATTTTAAAACAATTTTTAAATCTACAGGGTGTTTCACATGACGGCAAGCTAAATAAATTTTTTAATGGAACTTCCAATTATTTATATTTGACTCTTGATTCTCTATCCAGGCATATATCTCTCTTGGACTTATACAAAAATTTGCAGCAGCCAATGGCAAAATCTGCAAAAAACATGTTTTCATAATTTTCACCATTAGTGTAGGCGAGCTCAAGGGACCCAGATCTCAGACTAACTGCAACCTCAGCAAAACAATACTCACATGTAATTTGCGATGTCCGAAAGAAGATTATATTAATTTGGAAAAAGAATCTTTGGTGGCATTTGCAAAAAAAATTGCAAGAGGTAGCAAAAACCGGCTTTTCGCTTTTTAAGGGAAAAGTTGAATTTATATGAAAAAAAGTATTCAGGTAAAAAATGTGTGCAATAAAAAAGTGAACAAAACGAGCCCTGGTGGGACTCAATTGGCCACGTGGTTCCCTCGAGAATTGCAAAAAAAACCACTAAATTTCAAAAAGGCACTTTTTTGCACAGCGCCGTGAAAGCTCTGTGGTAGTTGGACTGATATATAACCAACGCGATTGTATTCTTCGAGATTTACTCTAAAAAGTGTTTATTTTTGTCGATCGGAAACGGCGAAGAGTGGGGATAGCCGAGTTCCCCTTCATTTTCGCTTACCTGCTGAGGCACAATTTTAATATATGACTTACGATTCGCGAGACATTAACATTTGTACCCGCAGCCCGAGCCTGAAGGGTAGCCGTCAGAAATTGTGCCTCAGCAGGAAAACGAGAGCGAAGGGGAACTCAGCTACCCCAACTCTTCGGCGCTGCCGTGCGCCGCCGGCGCCCAGCGCTGAAATTAATGATTTTCGATCGCATTTTTCGCATGCTTCCAACCGACTTCTGGCAACAAAAAAAAAACCCGTAGAGTAAATTTTGAAGAATACAACCGCGTTGATTGATTGATTGATTTGCCAGCGTAGGGTGAGCATTGCTGGCATCCATGGAGGTTCGTTCCAACACGCAGTTTGGTCGTCCGCCGAACACGCCCAATGGACGTTTGTGAATGCTTCTTTTAAGTTTCCATGCTTCTATTAAGTTTCCATTTGTCATCATCGGCTGGGGTGTGGAGGGGTTTGCGAAATGCTTTTTTTCAGTTTTCATGCTTCTTTTAAGTTTCCATCTATCAGCATCTCCTTATTTTTCTTCTTCTAAGTTTTCTGCTTCTTCTGTTTCTGAATCTGGCAGCTTTTATTTTTTTTAATTTTATTTTTGTTTTTCTTTGTTTTCATTTATTAATTGCTTCACAGGTAAATATTCATTTACGGTGGAGTTGCTGGTAAGGGCCCTATCTCGCGGTAACAATGGTGGAAGTGCCCCATCTCGCGACAAAAAGCTTTTTATGGCGATACCCTGTATATTAATGTGTTCTACAGTAATCACTATCAACTGCTACTTTCCAATTTCGAGTATTTTCCATTTCATTACCTATATTCAATACCTTTCCATTTTTATTTTTTAATTTTTCTCTGTTGTGTAATAAATTGTCCTGTGACCACACACGTAAAAAACAATATTCTGAATAAAAAATCTCCTGCCTCAACCGGTAAGCAAATAAACAAATTCCCCGTATAAAACTAA
Source organism: Stenurella melanura (assembly GCA_963583905.1). NCBI lineage: Eukaryota > Metazoa > Arthropoda > Insecta > Coleoptera > Cerambycidae > Stenurella > Stenurella melanura. The sequence continues at coordinate 19,731,044 of OY757309.1, forward strand.
TAACTCTGCAACGAGAAATAAAAAGTTTATAGTAAATAAATTATTTCTTAAACAAAAGTACCCGTTCCACATGAAGAATTCATTCATTCGCGTATTTATGAAACAATGGATTTCCAAATCACAACATTGTTCCCATCTGTGAAGGATTAATAAATCAATATCTTAGAAATAAATAGAAATAACACTTATCTTTTATCCTTTGCTTATGTTACTACTTCCACTCGTTAGAAGCCAGTTCGTTGCCTTTCACTTTGCACTAGCCACTTTGGGGAGGGTGCTCCGTCGTCTTAGGTACATGCACTTGTGGATAATTTACGAGTTTATGACCTGGTCCCATTGGACGTGTTTATTTTCCTTTATCCGAGTTACGCTGCTAGATGTCTGTACCCTTTATCGAGCTGCCCATATACGCCTTTAGTGATGCCATAATCAAATATCAAATATCAGCTATATGAAATAGCCAAATTCATATCAATTAATGTAGGATTTTCCACTTTTTAATTCAACACATTTTTGAGCGTTTTCACACCGTTCTTACTCGAGTTTTTCGGGATTTCATGGGATCCACTTAAAAACACGTCTGCCTTCGTCGACGACCTAACTGAACTCTCCTTGAAGAATACAACCGCGTTGGTTAAATATTAATCCGACCTCCACAGCACTTTTGCGGCGCTGTACAAAAAAAGTGCCTTTTTGAAAAAAGTAACGGTTTGCAAAAACTACATGTTATTTTCAACCGAAAGGACTACTAAAACTCCAACATGTGCAAATTTCAGCACTTAAAATGTATTTGAACCGGAGTTATGAATTTTTGAAAAAACGTGCAAATATAGTGGTTTTTTGCAATTTGCGAGTTGCACACATTTCTTACCTGAACATTTTTTTTCATATAAATTCAACTTTTCCTTTAAAATGCGACCTTTCGCAATTTTTTTTGCAAATTTCACCAAAGATTCTTTTTCCAAATTAATATCATCTTCTTCCAAACATTGCAAACTACATGTGAGTATATTTTTGCTGAGGTTGCAGTTACTCTGAGGGTAAAACCTAGCTCGCCTACACTACATTGTTTCACTTTGAATGATAGTCAAGGTCCTATACTAATTTCCAGGCCTCTTAAAGTCGAACCTAATTTTACAGGCTGTTCTCCACAATGACTAAAAGTTTTACATTGTTAAACTGCTATAACTAAATTTTTTTCAAATAAAACACCCCATATGCTTTTTCTTAAAATGTTTCAACAATCAATTACTGCAGGCTGATACCTCATAGTGATAACTTCATTTCGACAGTATTGGAAATATTCAGGTCGAAAATAAGTTATCAGACTATTGGTAATTGATTGCTGAAACAATTTAAGTAAAAATATACAAGGTGTTCATTTGTAAACATTGAGTTATGGCAATTTAAAACTTAAAAATTTGAATCATCATGGAAAACCGCCTGTAGAATTAGGGTCGACTTTGAAAGATCTTAACTAACATTCAAAGTAAAACGACGTTTCTGCAGATTTTACAGCTGACCCCTGCAAACGCATTTCTTATTGGAAAAAGCGGAATATCCTGGCAAAGGTAAAAAAATTGTTCCTGTTCCTGTTCCTAATCCTATTCGGTTCCGGTTTTTACAGCTACCAGAATCGTAAGACCGTGTAGCAAAAGCAACCCCCCCCCCCCCTCTCTCTGGGGTATAGTTACTGCCAATAAGGGGTAGACTATATTAGTTACGCGTTAGAAAATTAGATATACCATGGAGGAAAATTGTGTACGCCAGACACCCTGTACAGTGAAGTTCTATTTGCCTCGGATTGTTTAGACTGGGCCACAGGAAAGACACTGAGACTTCCTGCGATAACGCGTTATCGGTACGGGCTAACGTGGGAAGGCTCTCCGAATTCGGGTTCCAAGGCTCCAAGAAAATACCGCTGAGTGGTCTTATTCAAGTCTCCAGTTGTGAGGTTTAATATATAGTGCGACATCTAGGAATTAAGTCGAGAGTCGGCGGAAGCCATAACTTGAGGATACCAGTGTCATGTGACGAATTAGTATAGGGAATGGGCCACATGGCCGTCTAGATGTAGAAATCGGCGCGGGAAAACGGAAGGTTCCGGTTGGGTTAGATAGATGGCGGTCGCGGTATTAAATGGGATAATTAGTTAAATGTAAAGTAACTTGAAGGATTTTTGAAAAATCATCACTTTTTACCTGAGTAGTAGGGGAGTTTTAGAAATGGCGAAATGATGAGGAAAAGAAAAAGTCAGTCACTCGGGGCGGGTTGAATTATCCGGTTGACGGCAAAGAAGCCGTATGTCGTAATAAGTTGTAAAATAAAGTTAAAGTGTATTATTAGAGTCACTCGGGGCGGGTTGAATTATCCGGTTGACGGCAAAGAAGCCGTATGTCGTAATAAGTTGTAAAATAAAGTTAAAGTGTATTATTAGAGTCACTCGGGGCGGTTTGAATTATCCAGTTGACGGAAAAAGATCCGCTCGACGCGAGGGCGGGTTTTTGTTCTTCTTAGAGTTTTTCTTGCGGCGGGGTTTTCTTTGAGTTTTGTTTATAAAGCGTTTTATTAAACTCAGCTGGAACGGGTTAAAAAAATTTACTGCGGTTTTAATGTTTTAATATTTTAATAAATAGAGGCAAACGTACTAAGTAAAACGAGTGTTTGTGTGTGCTGTTATTGGGCAATCTAGGATATACCAGAGGAGTGGAAGCTAGAGGGGTGAGTTTGTTTTGGGTTCAGGGCATTTAACGTGGATCGTATTCTGAAAAACTAACATTTAATTATTATTAAACCGGGGCTCGATTCTGACAGTTGGTTGCTTTACTGCATTTAGTACACCCGAGAGGGTGTTCGTGTTCATATTTTGATTAATAGTTCCTAATAGATTCCTAGTACCGGGTGTCCCAGGCGACAATTTTGAGTTGGGTTGATGGCTCACCCATTATAGGGATATTTCTATGGTTCAAATTACTTTAGTTGGTCGCTTAATGAGAATGTAAGGATAGGTCCCCGATTCAAATGTGTTAATATTTGCGTTTTAATAATTAGTTATTGTGTTACATTCCTTTGTACGTTGGAAATAATTAGTGTATTTTTTATAAGTCCCCGATTCAAATGTGTTAATATTTGCGTTTTAATAATTAGTTATTGTGTTACATTCCTTTGTACGTTGGAAATAATTAGTGTATTTTTTATAAGTCCCCGATTCAAATGTGTTAATATTTGCGTTTTAATAATTAGTTATTGTGTTGCATTCCTTTGTACGTTGGAAATAATTAGTGTATTTTTTTATAAAAATTGATATCATTATATTCTTTATCGTTAATCGGTTGCTTTATTGAATTCACCCAGTGGTTATTGGACACCCTCGCACACGAAGACCACGTATATAAACCGTGGCCGAACTACACCCCCGAAGAGAACATTGGTGCCTCTTAAAACCAGTTTAATTTCTTATTTCCGAGGTCAGGCGGAAATCTAAAATATCCTGACCTGGTGGCAGCAACGCTACCCCTTTCCAAAAAAACAATAACTCGCCCGCCTGCTCCGGAGGGGGGGATTGCACCCTCGGAGAGGGGGTGGTTTTGTTACAACTGGTGGCAGCGGTGGGATAATTTTAATAGAGGAGATTTTATAGGGGTTGTTTAAAAGGGATGATTTTAACAGGGTGATTTAAAGAGGAATATTTGTTGGTGGGATAATTTAATAGAGGATATTGTAAAGGGGACAGTTTAAAGGGGATGATTTAAATAGGGTTATTTAAAAGAGGATATTTAGATAGGGTGATTCAAAAGGGATATTTTTTTTTTTGTTTATTTTAAGGAAAATATTTTAACAAAAAGGATTTTAAAGTTGAGATAATTTTTTTTGTGTGGATTGTTTAATAAGGGTAGAAGGGATATATTTTTGTGTTGTTGTTGTAGGGGATGATTGAAAGGAGACTCAGATTTAGGAAAGAATGTTTGTAATACAGGGGTTAGTTAAAAGTGAAGTTGATTACAAAGGGATATTTTTCTAAATAAGTACCTACTTTCCTGATAGAATAATAGTTTGTTTTATATGAAAACAAATATATAGGTTAGCTGAAGTATAGCTGGGTAATTGTCCTATTGGGGAAAATAAAATAGATTTGACTGTGCCAAGATTAGCTGGAAAATAGCTGAAGTTTCCTGAGTAAACATAAAAATATTATTAGGTAATTTTATTACCGGGAGAGATCCATTATTTGTTTTGAATGGAAAAAGTATATAGGTCAACTGAAGTATAGCTGGAGAATTTTTATAGTGCGGAAAATAGAATAGGATTGACTGTGCCAAGATTGATTGTAAAAATATCTGTAATTTTTCCTGAATAAATGTACAGGGTGGATAAAAGTATTGGTGTAAAATTTAATTATTGTTGTATGGAAATATAGTGCAGTTGGATGGTGTTAAACTGATTGGAAATATCTGTATTTTTTTTTTATATAAAAGTACAGGGTGGATAAGAAAAATTAGAGAGAAAAAAAAAATCTAGTTATTGTTGTATGGAAGTATAGTGCAGTGGGTGGTGCTAAACTGATTGAAAATATCTGTAATTTTTTTTTATATAAAAGTACAGGGTGGATAAGAGAATTAGAAAAAAATTTGGTTGTTGTGTATAGAAGTATAGTACAGTTTTGATGGTGCTAAGCTGATGGAAAATATCTGTAATTTAAAAAAAAAAATAAATATACAGGGTGAACACGAATATTTGAACAAGTGTACAGGGTGGCTAATAGCATTACTGGGTGATTTCTAAGGTCAGAGGCGATAACTAGATATAAAATCAAGTAGGGTTTTACAGGTACTTATATAGGGAGAGACGAAAATTTCCTGCTGAGGTACAATAAGGAACAGGTTTGTGCTTATTAGCTATAGTAATTAAATCAGAATCATGAGCCTTGTTACTAACGCAACTAATACAACTTCTACGGTGGTTACCACCTCCGTTACCAGTCCGAGTGTGGCGGCTACGGGTGCGGCAGCACCTGGAGCCTCGCCCAATTTAGGGAATGTTTCTAGGGTTCCAGCAATGTATTCTCTAGGTATGATAGCGGCGACGTTGGAGGATTTCAGTGGTAAGAATGTTAAAAGGTATATAGAAAAACTTGAACAACGGGCCAGGTTAGACGGTTGGACGGAAGGGGAAACGTTAAATTTATTGAAGTTTAAATGTGTAGGGGAAGCATACGATTATTTACGGTCAGATTCTAGTTTAGAAGGGTTGGATTTTCGGGCACTAAAGGCCAAATTAATTGATAATTTCGCGACAACGAGACTACCGGGGGAGAGTCAGTTCAATCTAGGGAGGTGCTATCAGAGACACGATGAGGGCGTTTCGTCCTATTGCACACGGCTAAGGATACTGGGGGCGGAATTACTAAAAGAAGACCTGGGTAATGCGTCTGTTGAGGAGCAAGCGGGAATAAGAAAAAAGAACCAAGATTTGCTTTTGAATCAGTTTAAAATAGGGCTACGAAAGGAAGTTATGAAGGAAGTGGGATTGTTATTATTACGAGAAGATAATTTGACCTTGGATAAGGCGGAGAAACTTGTCAAACTGCAGGAAACTACGGACAAATTGTTACACAACAGGAATTCGGGTTCACGGATCTTACAGGTGAACTGTTATACTTGCGGAAAACCGGGACACGTAGCTAGGGAATGTAGAAATCGGTCAAATGCCCAACCACAGGAGAAAACAAATGACTGCTATATATGCAATCAACCGGGTCATTGGGCTAGGCAGTGCCCCAACAAAAACACTGAGGACAGTAGGTCACGGGGCGAATTTGAACGGGGAAAAGAAAGGGCGAGCTATAACGCGCGTAACACTGGTAATACGTCGCGGGGATTCAAGTCAGGTACTTTTTCAGGTAGGGATCCACGCGGTCCAACGAATAATTATCCCACGCGAGGAGGTCGTGCCGATTTCGGTCGACAAGGTAGAGTACAAGAAGAAGATTTTTACCGACGTGAAGATAGAAGAAAAGACGACGAGTAAGTAAGTAAGTAAGTAAGTAAGTAAATCTTTTATTTCAACAGATTTGAATACAAAATATTTTTATCTGTGAAATACGTCATATTTCACCAAATATGGTGACACCCATGGAAGTTATATAATATAATAAACACAATTATACAAGCATATCAAAACAAAGACGGAAAAAATATAAAAAATACAGAAACAACATCAATTAGCAACTAACAATATAAATATATATGTAGATACAATGTAAAGGCCTATGCAGAGAAAAAATCATTAAGTGTGTAACAATTTTTTTCTATTAAGTGTTTTTTGAGAGATTTTTTGAACACATGTTGATTTGCAGATTCCTTAATTTCTGGAGGTAGAAAGTTGAATAGTCTGCAGCCATTGTATATAATGCTCCTTTGATATAAGGAGGTTGAATGAGCGTCAGGTTGAAGTTCAAACTTATGACGAGTATCATGGTCATGGGGAGTTATATTTTGAGTGAACATAGCTCTGTTTTTGAAAACAAAGCAGCAGACTTCATAGATGTAGGTACCAATAACTGTTAGTATGCCAAATTGGCGAAAAGCGTTTCTACAGGATTCCCGATAACCTAGATTTGCTAAGATTCTTATTGCAACTTTCTGTAAAATAAAAACACGTTGATTTTGCCCAGTGCTTCCCCAGTTTACAATTCCATTTCTTAGGTGGGAGTGAAAAGATGAATAATAGAGGGTTTTAAGAATGTTACTACTGCAGTAATTTTTCAGAAATCTTAATGCATAGCACGACTTACTTAGTTTTCCACAGAGATTTTCGATGTGTGTGTTCCATCGCAAATTATTATCTAAGGTGATACCCAACATTTTGACGGAGTCTACAGTTTGTAATGGAAAGCTATTGTTCAAAGAGTATGTAGATCTTTGCGATTTAAACAGCATGCACTGTGTTTTATCATGATTTAAGCACAAATGATTATGCTCAGCCCACTCCGTAATCATAGAGTAAACTGTACTTGCAAGTGTCATAAGATTGTTTATGTTTTCAGTTGTTATCAATACATTGGTATCATCGGCATATTGTGTAATCGTAATAGATTTTACATCCTGTAGGTAAAAATTTAAATCATTTGCAAAAATTAGAAACAATAATATATAATCGGCAAAACGAGACAAGGGAAGATGAATTTAGGGCGCCTAGTGGTGAACGGAAGTATATCAAGGAAAACAGAAATGATTTTTATCGGCGCGAAGATAGAAAAAGGGACAGTGAGTACAATCGACAAGATAGAACACAAGAAGATTTTTACTGGCGTGAAGATAGAAGAAAAGACAACGAATATAACCGGCGGCAAAATGAGACAAAGGAAAATAAAGTTAGGGCACCAAGTGGTAAATTGAATTATATCATGGAAAATAGAAATGATTTTTACCCGCGCGAAGACAGAAAAAGGGACAACGAGTATGATCGAAAAGATAGAAGACAAGAAGAACATTATCACCGGCTCGAAGATGAAAGAGCGGACGAGTATAATCGGCAAGACGAAACAAGAGAAAATCAATTCAGGGCGAAAGGTGGTGAAACGAATTATATACCCGAGCAAGATAGTCGTGGTATGGAAACAAGAAGGAATGTAACGCAACTTTATGGAATTGGGAAAAAGAAATCAACGTTTATGGTACAGGCACTAAGCACAAGGGAAGAAGAAACTCACCAACCCTATGTGGTTCCGTTGTATTTAAATGGTAAACTTCGAAACTGCTTGATCGATACTGGTGCGCAAGTTTCCCTAATACCAAGAAGGCTGGCTTTGGAAGAGGGACTGCATTTAGAAGAATATGATGAACTGGCCTTAACCGGGATTACTGGGCATGCGTTGCGAACTTATGGGATGGTTATTGTAAACTTTAGGACGCCTACATTAAAAACTCGTGTCGAGGGTCACCTTGTGGTATGCGAAGATAAAATGTTCGGGGAACAAGACAACATCGAGATTCTGTTAGGACGGGACTTTTTGTCGGCTCATAAGGTACGCATTAGTTGTGGGGAAAAGCTTGTGGTCGAACTAAAAGAAGAAGTTTTAAACGATTGGTCGGAAACCAGAGGAAATGAAGAAACTAGGGAATATCTCGGTTCAGTGGCGAAGGGTACACAGGAATTTTTAAAGGAGGAAGTAACAATGGATAGAGAAGGAAGTGAAGATGAAGAAAGGAAGCAATGGAAAGTTTGGCTGCTGGAAGTGAACAAATTTTATAAACGAACTGGGAATCAGAATAGCCCAATATACGTTACGGCTCATGTACATTGTAACAAAGATGGAGAGAAAGAGACAAGGACAGAAGAAAAAGTAGACAATAGAGAGAAGATTTTTGAGGAATTTTCGAGAGAATGCGGGCTGAAGAACCCAGGAAGGGATGGTAGTTATCCACTCCAGGATAAAGCCCCGTATGGAACTGAGAAATATTGGAAACAAGAAATCAGTTGCCTTCAAGAGAAAGTAGTAAAATTGGAGAATGCTATAGCCGAATTAATAGCAGGACTAAAGCGAGGTTATACTCAATCTGATGAGAATACGGAAAAGTTTACTAAGAAGACGGAGCCAAAGACCTTTGATCTAGGAGATCTTGTTTACGTGAAAGATATGCGTACCAAGACAGGTGTTTCAAAGAAGCTGGTGAGGCCGTGGAAAGGCCCATATAGAGTTATAGGCATTATTGGACCGGTAACTTATAAGGTGAGGAAGGCAGGAGGACGAGAAGAGCACATAGTGCATGTGAATAGGTTGAAAAGATACTACGAAATAGAGAGTACAAGCGAGGATGAGATCGGAGACGAAGACTCCAGTAGAGAGGAGCCGGAAAATGAAGTGAAGGAGGAAGGCAATGAAGGGACGACTAGGGGACCCATTTTTCCCCAATGGCTGGAAGTGCCCTGCAAAAAGGAAAAACTGATAGAAAACGCGGGAGGCGATATAAGCGAGGATGGCTACGACGATGATGGTAACAATGAAGTAGAAACGGAACGCGAGATACCGTTAAGGAGATCCGCTCGGGTAAGACGTCCGCCGGACAGACTGAATCTGTAAGAGGTTTTACGGGCGCTCGCGTTGTTCTCGGATCGAGGATCGATTAGGTTTTTTTTTGTTGTATATGATATGGCTTGGGTAAGGGAGTAGATAAAAACGCGTATCTCAAATCACGTTCTAGATTAATCAGTTGGGAAGAATGAAGGGTTTTAATTTTTTTTTCAGCAATAACGTTTTATACCTATTAAGATGGTATTATTTTAACCCAGAGAAAAATGGGATGAAACATAATTAACTCAGTGGCTGTAATTGGACCTCCGCAGGCACTCAGTTAAAGTTAGATATAGGAGTAGTTTTTTTTATTTTTTACTAATTTGTTTTATGTGTAGATGGTTGAGCTAGAATATGTTAAATGGTTGAATGATCGATTGTAATATTGATGTTTTATTGTATATGTAGGGCTAGCCGGCTAGACTAGAAACGCAATAGGATGGAGCACATCAAACTACGGACCGTGGTAGCAACTTTCATGCTGTATACTTGGCTGTCTCAGTGGCATGGGATAGTAGGGCTAATAGCCTATGATTGTGAGGACGAGAACGCGAATATTACGACTGTGTCCTTAAGGAGCGTCGCGAAGTGTCCCGAACCGAGCTCAGATTATCTGAGCAAAACAGTAATAGTGCGGATCGTGCAAAGAACGGAAATCGGACTACAAAAAGTGTGGACTTGCTTAGTTGAGGTTACCCGTCTGATGACGCACTGTGGCATGCATAGCCACAGCTCGGTAGTGTCGGGAGGACTTTTAAGCTACATACATCGAGTAGGCGCAGAAGAATGTAGGGCGATTCACCGGTATAGGGAATTAACAATTAATCAACAGACCGTGGGGCAGATAAACCTAAATGGTACGACTACTGCTTCTGTAACGCTCCATGGATATTTGGATAATTCAGGAAAATGCGAAGGTGTAAGTTATCAAGAGAATGGAAGGTCGTGGAGCAACGTGGTAATCACGGCGACTGTGAAGGTGCAAGTCACGGACTACCTAGCAATGGTAAGGTTAAAGGATAACGAGATAAGTTTAAAAGGAGGGGTGACATGCCCCTTCTTGGATCATTATTGCTTTGATACTACTCTAGGAGAGACTACCTGGGACCAGAGGGAACCGGAAAGCTGTGAGGATAAGTTCGGCATTCTCTATGATGGTAGAGCCGAAAAGATCACTAATACACTGTCAGGAGAGCAATATATCGTAGTGGACAAAGATACAAAGGTATTTGCCTTAACCCTTGTAAAGAAAATTCATCTGTGTGCCATGGAATTGCGACAAACGGAACATCCTCAGCTATTGGTACTGGAAGGCCAGGAACGGTTTTTGCAGCGGACTACTACGATGTTGCCACAGAACACAGACTTAATGCTATATGTTAATAGCAAGTTTTTGTACGTAGAACAAGCATATAAGCGGGATATAGAAACGCTATACATAGACACTATACACAGACGATGCCTAGTACAAAGGGAAATCCTGAAGAACCGACTATTATTGGCACCAATTGTTCCAGATGCCCTGAGCCAGATAATTCAAGATAGAGAAGGATATATAGGACATGTGTTGGGAGAGGTATTATACATCCTGAAGTGTGTACCCAAACAGGTCGAGATAGGAAGGTCCACGAGATGCTACCGGGAGCTACCAGTGTTGGTCAACAATCAAACACGATTTATGGCACCCATAACGAGAATATTACAGAACTACGGGCAGGAGATCGACTGTAATGAGTTAACCCCTCCCTTATTTTCGATAGACGGAGAGTGGATAGGGTTAGTACCTAACCCGACAGTAAGACAGCCGCCCAAGGAACTGGAAGTAGCCACCGATGTGAAGATCTCATTTAAACCAATACAGCATATAGGGTCTCTTGGATTATATACACAAGAGGAGGTGGGAAAGGTGCAAAAGTTGCTGACTTTTGGAGTGGAGCGAAAGGTAGTGGATAATATTATTACCCGACGGGCAGGCGGAATGGAAACCGGAGGTCAAGGTTTCTCCACCCTACGTATATTTGGGCCAGAGGAAATGAAGGAGCTAGCAGACACCACGATGAAACAGATATGGGGATGGTTCACTGACATAGGAGTATTTATGAGCGGTATGATGGGGTTTTATGTTATATTTCGTGCCATTAAGTATGTAATAGGTGTCTTGATCAATGGACTACATCTGTATCAAACAGTTGGCGGAGGATTCGCAATGTTGGCGTGCCTGTGGAATACCCTTACCATGTGGATGATTCATCGACACCAACGGAAGCAGAATCAAATCGCGAAAGACAATGAACCGGGAAGTGAAGGACTTAAGACAGTTGTTAGCGACGTCGGTGAAACGCACGTGATGGACTCGAACCAGCAAGTGCCGATGTACCCGAGCATACCAGCCGCGCCCCATTGGACAGATAAACAATCCTAGACTCTAAAACGGGTAACACAGTGACGCTCGCCAAACCATGAACATACGTTTAAAGACAATAGTGTTGCACCCTATTTTTCCCACATGCCCACTGTAGGTCAGCCAGAGTATAGATAGAAGATAGGTGTGCGCGAGAAAAGTTGTCTGTGCGGAGTGCGCGAGGTGCGCAAGTATTATTGTCGCGATTCGGGGGACACTATTTTGTAAACATGTAGTTAAGAATCTTAGGAGGTCCATAGATTGTTAGGTTGTCTCCATTGGTGCAAAGATTAAGAATGTTGATACATAGTCCGCTATGCTAATGGCGGCAATCTACGTTTTAGGTTTATAACTAAAAGTTGCGGCCAACTTAGGCCGAAACTTTTTTAAAGGGGGAAGTAATGTAGCAAAAGCAACCCCCCCCCCCCTCTCTCTGGGGTATAGTTACTGCCAATAAGGGGTAGACTATATTAGTTACGCGTTAGAAAATTAGATATACCATGGAGGAAAATTGTGTACGCCAGACACCCTGTACAGTGAAGTTCTATTTGCCTCGGATTGTTTAGACTGGGCCACAGGAAAGACACTGAGACTTCCTGCGATAACGCGTTATCGGTACGGGCTAACGTGGGAAGGCTCTCCGAATTCGGGTTCCAAGGCTCCAAGAAAATACCGCTGAGTGGTCTTATTCAAGTCTCCAGTTGTGAGGTTTAATATATAGTGCGACATCTAGGAATTAAGTCGAGAGTCGGCGGAAGCCATAACTTGAGGATACCAGTGTCATGTGACGAATTAGTATAGGGAATGGGCCACATGGCCGTCTAGATGTAGAAATCGGCGCGGGAAAACGGAAGGTTCCGGTTGGGTTAGATAGATGGCGGTCGCGGTATTAAATGGGATAATTAGTTAAATGTAAAGTAACTTGAAGGATTTTTGAAAAATCATCACTTTTTACCTGAGTAGTAGGGGAGTTTTAGAAATGGCGAAATGATGAGGAAAAGAAAAAGTCAGTCACTCGGGGCGGGTTGAATTATCCGGTTGACGGCAAAGAAGCCGTATGTCGTAATAAGTTGTAAAATAAAGTTAAAGTGTATTATTAGAGTCACTCGGGGCGGGTTGAATTATCCGGTTGACGGCAAAGAAGCCGTATGTCGTAATAAGTTGTAAAATAAAGTTAAAGTGTATTATTAGAGTCACTCGGGGCGGTTTGAATTATCCAGTTGACGGAAAAAGATCCGCTCGACGCGAGGGCGGGTTTTTGTTCTTCTTAGAGTTTTTCTTGCGGCGGGGTTTTCTTTGAGTTTTGTTTATAAAGCGTTTTATTAAACTCAGCTGGAACGGGTTAAAAAAATTTACTGCGGTTTTAATGTTTTAATATTTTAATAAATAGAGGCAAACGTACTAAGTAAAACGAGTGTTTGTGTGTGCTGTTATTGGGCAATCTAGGATATACCAGAGGAGTGGAAGCTAGAGGGGTGAGTTTGTTTTGGGTTCAGGGCATTTAACGTGGATCGTATTCTGAAAAACTAACATTTAATTATTATTAAACCGGGGCTCGATTCTGACAGTTGGTTGCTTTACTGCATTTAGTACACCCGAGAGGGTGTTCGTGTTCATATTTTGATTAATAGTTCCTAATAGATTCCTAGTACCGGGTGTCCCAGGCGACAATTTTGAGTTGGGTTGATGGCTCACCCATTATAGGGATATTTCTATGGTTCAAATTACTTTAGTTGGTCGCTTAATGAGAATGTAAGGATAGGTCCCCGATTCAAATGTGTTAATATTTGCGTTTTAATAATTAGTTATTGTGTTACATTCCTTTGTACGTTGGAAATAATTAGTGTATTTTTTATAAGTCCCCGATTCAAATGTGTTAATATTTGCGTTTTAATAATTAGTTATTGTGTTACATTCCTTTGTACGTTGGAAATAATTAGTGTATTTTTTATAAGTCCCCGATTCAAATGTGTTAATATTTGCGTTTTAATAATTAGTTATTGTGTTGCATTCCTTTGTACGTTGGAAATAATTAGTGTATTTTTTTATAAAAATTGATATCATTATATTCTTTATCGTTAATCGGTTGCTTTATTGAATTCACCCAGTGGTTATTGGACACCCTCGCACACGAAGACCACGTATATAAACCGTGGCCGAACTACACCCCCGAAGAGAACATTGGTGCCTCTTAAAACCAGTTTAATTTCTTATTTCCGAGGTCAGGCGGAAATCTAAAATATCCTGACCTGGTGGCAGCAACGCTACCCCTTTCCAAAAAAACAATAACTCGCCCGCCTGCTCCGGAGGGGGGATTGCACCCTCGGAGAGGGGGTGGTTTTGTTACAACCGACTAGTTATAAAATTATTAGGTCAATAATTTTAAGGAATTAAAATCGTTAGACTAATTATGAACGACTTATGCATATGTTTGGTTGTGCAAAGACAAGGTTAAGTCGAAGAGCAGCTTAATTTTATAGGTTTTTATATTTTTATTATTGCTTTTAATATTTGTTAAAGTATTGCTGAACTTCACCTATTATTCCATTTACTAATTAAATAGTTTTGTCATTGAGTATATTCCTTCATATAAAGACACCATTATTATTATTATTATTAAAAGAATAAATAATATATTAGAAGTTTGGTTGTCTGAGTTTAAAAATAATGCTAGGCAAATTTGTAGCTATATTTTTGGTGTATTGCGTATTATAGTGAAGTAACTACGTTTTATGTTAATCTGTGCATTGTAATAATGTGTAAATCAATAATTTAAAAATATTCACAAGTAAATAAAATGACAGAGTGAATCTGGATTGAATAGCAACAAATTGCCTGGTTAATCTGGATTGTTTCCTTTGATGCGATCAACGATTGTTTGCGGTTTCCAGTATCTTTGCCTTGTTAGGGCTGCCTGTACTTCAGTTTTCGGAGTGCTATCCTTCAATTAATATTCATGTGCCCAGGAATTAAACTGTAAGTTATCTATTTTATGTACTATGTTGTAGTGGCTAAGGCTACGCGTTTGGAGAGACAATGTGCTTTAGAGCAGTTAATGAACCTGTCTCGTGATTGACTTTAATCCCACATCTAACTATAGTGAATGAGATCAGTAGACAATTTGACCGCTTTTATGTTAGTCGCGGACACTTGCGCGTTGACTTGAATTGTTAACAATTTAGATGCCCCATTAGGCAAAAATAATGGCCTATTTAGTGTGAAATCGCAAGTAACATTTAAGTCTGCATAGGAACAATAGAAAAGCTGTTACGCATAGCAGGCCATTTGCATTTCTACCCCAAATCTTGTATGAATTCGGTGTTGAAACTAACTACTATAATGAAATATTGATTCATGTTGTTTGATTAAATGGTTTAATCCTTGTTCACATACCATTTTTTTGTACAGTCCTTAGTAATTTAAGCTAGTCAGTTATAAGTTTTCGTATTGAAGGTCATTCAGCTCATTCTAACTATGATAGCTCGATGTTTCCTTATTTTGCCGGGCCCATTTCTAGTTTGAAGTGATAAGTAATTTCTGTATTAGTTGTATTCCCCTAACGCAAAATAAGGTGGCATCCAACCATCTTCTTTTGTTGAGCTCTTTAGAGCCTTATATTTATCCTTTCAGTAATATTCTTTTAATGAGTATTTATTAAGGTAAGTGATCAAAATTATTAAGCCGAGCTGTCAAGAATAACCTGCAGCCTGATGTCTTATGCTCTGTAGTGAATTATATATATGACTGTTGACAGAGCATAACAAAAATACAAGGTTATAGTTTAAACGTAGGAAGTTTTATAGGTGCTTGTTACTGTAATATACTTGTTTAGTTTTTATTCCAGATAGTGTTGGTATGTCTGCTATCACGCTATTTCATCAGAGCTCCTGATAGACAAAATAACAGAATCCAGGTAGTCTAAGTGTTAGCATTATGATATAATTATGTATAATTTAAATGTTTATCCTCGCTGTGAAGGTGGATAATAAGAGAACAGATTCGACAGATCTTTTGGATAATCTGAAGCACTGCCAAAATTCCATATCATCCCAATATTCAAAATGATTAGGCCTTGCTCTAAAGTCTCTCAAATGAAGTTGTGCATCTACAATTTGAATAGCCATCATCTTTGTCACTTATTAAATCCTCAAAAACATCAAGTAGATCCATTTTGTGAGAACAAGGTAGGTCAGGTTAGGTTATAATTTCAAACCTGAACACCTTACTGAAATGACAGCCATAATTCTCACGTTAGATCTTCAGATTAAAGTTTAAACTATACCCTATCCACCGATTGATAGTTAAACTCAATTTGGCGATCAACAAAACATATAAAACGCTCATTTACGATAAACTCCGGTTTAACCGACACGTGAAGTTTAAACAGAAGGTATAAAACTGCCCATTAGGCATGATGTTATAAACTCAAGTTTTAAAATGGAACACTCAGAATATTACATATTTGACAGATAAACTCCTAATACCTTATGTTGGTAGAAAACTTTTCATATCACGCATACTGTTCCATAGCTTAGTGTTCCATTTGAAAAAAAAGAGAAAAAGTGGATTTGGCGTTTACTGGCCCACTCCATATAAAATGGCCAATTTCGTTAAATATAATAGTAACATAAACTAGAGGTTTCATATCAATTTCTGACACAAACTAAATCTCAAAATTCTGTTCCATTACATCCCAGTAAAAGTTAACATGTTTTTGTTGCAAACTTTTCCTCCAGGAATGGATTTTTTAAGCAGCCCGGGAGATCACACTATGGGAGTGTCATGTAGCTGCTCTGTCTGGTGTCCGTAGGTGTGCACTTTCCAATCATTTCGAGCAGTTTTTGTGAATTTTCAAAAATTCACTGTAACAAATGCTATGAAACGAGATGTTTCTCTCCCTTTTTCTTTTTGCTTTAACTCCCAAAAAAATTTATAGACGAAAAAGACTTATTTTAACCTGAAAAATCGATCCTAGACATTTGGCGATTTAACTCTGGGTCGCCGTGTTTATCATTTTTTACAAATAAAGGATATTTGTATAAGCATATGTTTAATATCTCTATACCTATAATATTCTTACCTTCAATAGTACACTAAGCCAATCCACGTAATTACTTTCACTGTCTATTATATTACATAATATACTTTTGTACATTCTATCTGTCTCCCCCTTGGTATCCCCATCCTAAAATATTATCAAGTTATAACAACATAAATTAACTGAATTATTTGTATTACATGACTAAACTTCCTTCTGGATGCAGGTGTCATTGACTCTAGTGAACTTGAACTGGCATAAGAACTATTATCATTATGCCTCCTTAAATCAGGAATCTCTTCTTGCTCATCTTCGCTACTACTATGACTGTCACCATTTTTCTTTGTGGATCTGAAAATAAAAGCAAACAGCAGGTTACAATTGTCAAAAACATTAGTTCCTTTAATGCTTACTGAATGAAATATTCGATGTTAACATAATTAGAGGTTCCAGGTGATTGCGGTTCTTGCAAAGCCTGTGACAAATCTCTTTTCATATCTAAAGGTAATGTACTTGAAGAACTAAAAACGTTTTCTAAACTGGAATGATTACTTTTAATCAGGTTGTACTCGTCTTCAGGTGCAACCATATCATAATAAGGTTCGTCTGTTGTAACAAGAAATTCCGAAGATGATGAAATTGATTCACTATTACTAGTTCTAGTCTTATTCTTAAGAGAGTCTGGTCTGCTAGGTAACCTACAATAGGAACATTATTTTACAAAATGTTATCATACCTATGGAGGTCTAAAATTAAATAAGTACAATATGGCATCGTATGGTACTTAGGACCCCTCTATATCCGAATTCTTACATTCCATTTTTGCAATTTACTCAAAAACAATGAATTGAATTTTATGTTAAAAGACTTACAATTACTTTATGAATTTTTCAACATGTGATTGAATCTTCCCAAAAATTAAGTGGAAACTGGCAAAAAACAAAAAATCCGATCTAGCTGTTTTGTTTGAAATTAGCTTATTTTTTATAATCTTCGATAAAAAAAGACAAATTTTTGCTTTGTTGCAAGTATCTTGTAAAACATATTTTAGAGAAAAGTTAAAGAAATTACCTTTAATTTACGTTATTTTTTGTTTTTGTGGAATATTAGTCCAGTGTTTGGTAGTATTTCGCTCAAAATTCTTTCGGATAAAACCGATTGACATGAAATTTGGACAGTAAGTAGGGAATAGCTCAAGGAACAAAAGTTATATAGTACTGATGTGTGCTTTTACCCTGGGGGTGGATACCACCCCCTCTCGAGGGTCTGCACACTCAAATTAACTGCAGAAATCGATAGGTGGATCAATTCTGATTGATTGATTGATTTGCCAGCGTAAGGTGGGCATTGTTGCCGATTCCGGGGCATGGATATTTGTTCCACCACGCAGCCCCATCGCCCGCCGAATGGCCAACTGCAGTCGCCCAGTCGTCTATTACATATTCGTGCGTCTCCACCGACCAACCGACCATCCCACCGTGTGCTGGAACAAACCCCTAATGCTTTTATATATCGCCGGACCGACTGCATACGTTGGATTGGACATTGGACATGGTTGTTGTCAACAGCGAGAGCCGCATGACACATGGGGTATGAATATAGGACGGAGTGTGTAGGTGTTTGTGAAATGTTTCTTGTTTTCCTTCTGTCTTCATCGGATGGGAAGTATAGGCGTTTGTGAAATGCTTCTTTAAGATTTTCAGGCTACTTTTAACTTTCAGGTTTTTGTGAGATGCTTCTTTTTAGTTTCTGTCTGTGATCATCTTCTCTCCTATTCTTCTTCTGAGTTTTCTGTTTCTTCTGTTTCTGAGTCTGGAAGTGTGTATATCCTTGATATTTCTTTGTTGTATTCCGTCTTTTGTTGAGCTGTTCTTTCCCAGTTTGTATAGTCCTTTCCTAGGTTATTCATAATCCTCTCGATTGTTGTTATCCATGTGTAGCATGGCCTCCCTATTTTCAGATTGTTGCTGTTCAGTCTTAGCGCTTTCTTTAGTAGGTGTGTCGTGTCTTGTCTTTGAACGTGTCCCCAGTATTTCATTATGTATGATTCTATTATTTTGATTATTATGACGTTTTCTGTCGTTTTTGTGGTTTTCCTGTTTTTGGTAGCAGTTGGATAATGTCTTTATCAGCTCTTCTCAGGCTTCTTCTGTTGGCCCTTGTCGTTGCTGCGTTTTTGACTTCATATGTCATCGTAGACATTATGATGGTCGTGTATATCTTTTTGGTTAGGCTCCATGGTGGTTTATGGTCCTCAATGAAGGATAGTAGAGCTCTTGTGACTCCTTAGGCTGTTTTGATTCTTTCGCTTACTGTTTCCCTCTTTTTTAGTTGATTCGTTAGGTATGTTCCTAGGTATTTCATTCTATTCATGGTTCTCGCCACTCCCCTGTTGAGTAAACTGTTGATTATAGCCTCATGCCTTATGGTATCAAATGCCTTTTGGAGGTCAATTGAGACTATATAGTTTTGTTCCTTCTTTCCACTTTTCTTCCAGGATCCGTTTGGTGGTGTACATATAGTCGTCTGTTGATCTGACCTTGATGAATGCCGTTTGATAATCTGGCAGTTCGCCGATGTATTTTTCCATTTCTCTGAGGAGGAATTTTGCGTAATATTTGTACCCTACACTGCAGAGTGTTATTCTTCTGTAATTATTCACGTTTTGTGTGTTTTTTTTTTGTGGTGATTTGGATTGCCAATTTTCAAATGGGAATAAAATAAGTTATTATAAAAAGTAAAAAATAATAATAAAAATAAATAAACAAACAAATAAATAATAAAATGAAGTTTTTTCTATAAATCAATATTTTTCGAGTTATTCTCGATTGAAAATGTTGATCTGTTATCTAAACATTCATTGTTCAGAGCAATTTTTCACAAATAACTAAAAAACCTTACGTTTTATCCAAAAAAAAAATCATCAGAAACAAAAATGAAGCTTATAGAATAAAAAATCGATTGGTTTTATTTCTGAAGATGCAATACGAATCGAGTTATGGCTCGTTGAAGGTGACTGTTTATTCGCCAAAAACTGAATTCGAACCTTTCAACGTTAAATAACGGAAAAACGATGAATTTTTGGAGGAAAACTTGTCTGACATTCTTTAAAGTGTTTGAAAAGACCTGTAAAATGAGCTTTAGCAAATGTCATTAACATGAAAACTTACGGAGTTATGATGAAAATAAAATGGTTATCTCATTTTTTCCGAGGAATAATCAGCGATGAAACCAATGGCTTAACTTCGTTTATTTTTAAGATATCTAATCCTTCCAAAAACCACTTTGCAGGAAATTTGAAGGGCTATAAGGCCTGTAAAATTGAACTTCCTTCAACCCTTCGTTTTTGAGATTTTTGAGTTTAAAGGGCTCGGGGAAGGTGGTCCTCACACTCAAACGCGAATTTAAAATGGTGATGTCTCAATAAATTTTCATTCTAGAGAAATTAAAAAAAGAAACAAAATATTCACACCTTGGAGTACACCGATTATTAGGACGACCATCTTGACCGAGTAGCCACTTGCAGCTCGTACCGGATATAACGGTATTTGGTCCGTTTATCCTCGTCTTTCAAAGCGATGTTTGGCTCAGCAAGTGCTGAGAACTCGATCCCAAACATCACCTTGTTTTGGTGGTCGAGGAGGACTATATCAGGCTTGTTGGCTTGAATTAGCCTGATTGTTGGAAACTAGAAGTACCAATCAACTGTTACCAACCTGTGTGTGTTTAGCGACCAAGTTTCAAGTCACATTAAATCCTGACAAATAGACACTGTTTATTTATACTAATCTAGCAAAAGCATTCGATAGGGTTAACCACAATATTCTGTGAAAAAAATTAAAAGGCTATGCCTTCGATAATGAATTTAAACCTCATACGTTGCTATCTCACTAATCGAACTCAATTTGTTAAATTTAATAACAGAAAATCTAATGTATTTATAGCCACCTCGGGAGTGCCGCAAGGCTCAATCGTGGGACCACTGCTGTTTATGTTTGTCAACGACATATCTGAATACATTAAGTACTCTATTTTGTAAACTGTGACCTGTTTTATACATGTAAATGTGAGCTAAAACAGAATAAAACTTATTTACTTATTTATTTATTTATTAAGGTCCTGCTCTATGCAGATGATTTTAAAGGATATCGAGTAATCGAAACCGCAGAAGATGTTGATAAGCTACAGAAAGATATCGATGGAGTAACAGACTTCTGTCAAGGCAACGACCTGGCCTTAAATGAATCTAAATGCAAGAGAATTTTATATTCATGGAAACAGGATCCTATCACTGGTAGATACATGATTAACGGCATAGGAATTGAGACTCTACATTAAACTAAAGACCTAGGTGTGGTTTTTACTAAGACATTCTCTTTTAATAACCACATTGAAAAGATAATTGCTGAATGCTACCGAAGACTTGGCTTTATTCTTCAAACATGTCATGATTTTACACACACTACATGCATATCACTTTTCAATTCCTATGTCCGCTCAAAATTGGAATATTGTGCTATCATATGGAGACCCAGGTCTCTCACTTACACTGAAATGATAGAAAAGGTGCAAAAAAGATTTTTAAGAACATTGTACTCTGAAAGGCATGGAACCTGGCCTCTTTTTGTATCATATAAAAATCAAAGAATTGAGTTTGATATAGTTACCAATGTTAAGCCAACGTCGAAAGCTGGCACAGGTCCTTTTTATTCATGATATTTTACATAATAACACAAATGTAACAGATATATTAGGTTCAATCAACATAAATGTACCTGATATTAGATTAAGACGCAGGGATCTTGTTTTTAAACTATTCAATCTAAACTCGCCCACTGAAAATTGTCTAAGAGTTGTGAATGAAATTGTGCGGGACCATGATGTAGACATTTTTGCGATCAGTAGAAATAAACTGGTGTAAAAAATCCACTAGAAATGAAAGCAAAATAAGGCTGATTGATACTTCTTAAACAGTCCTGCACCTACCCTTGCATTTTCATGATTTCTCACTAATTGCAGAAACGGGTCTGAGCTCCTTAGGATGTTGCATGCCATACTCAGTGCTACTCTGCCATGCAGACACTCCAGACCCAATAATCCTCGGCACCTCCCGTTGATGTGAGAGGTACACACGCGGAACAGACGATCTAGGATGAATACTCCTATTGATATTCATCATCTTGCGAGTACCTCTATCTAATTGGCGCAGCTCATCTACAGTCCATTTGACTACCCCACAGGAGTAGAGCAGGACAGGAACGGCAAGCATATTAGTCACAGACCCCTTGTTCTTCCCCGAAAGTTCAGATGACCAAATCTTTCGGAGTAGGCGTCTGTACTTGCCGCGGAGAGATTCTTTAACTTGCTGCACATCCTGGATGTGATGTTGTTGCACACCCAGGTATGTGTGGGTCTTTCCGGCATCCAGATGTCTTGGATGAAAATAGATGAGTGACCTTATGCCTCTGGTTGCTGGGTGGTCCACAATAGTACCCGCGAGTTTGGCGGAGTTCAACAGATAATGCCAGCAGTGAGATACAAAAGAGGAGGGCACTCAGAGAGTCTCCTTGGAAAACTCCTCTTCTGAATACCACCTGTTCTGTTGTAACCCGCTGTGCACCAGATGTTATGGTGAAGCGAGTCCTTCAGAGCAGCAGTAGTTGTTCTGTGCATCTCACTAGTGGCTTTGCTACCGCAAGACATTTGAGCAAATGCACCAGTAGTTCGTGCGATGTAGCATCAAATGCCTTACGGTAGTCAATCCAGGCCATAGATAGGTTCCGCTTGTACTGCACAGAATCCTGCGTAGTACAGCAGTCTATCTATCTATTATTAATATTATTATTATAAATATAAATTCCCTTCTGGCTTTATTTTTTACTCTATAACAGCGGGAGGCGTTTTCAGATTCGTACAGCTCACGTAACTAAATGTGATTACTTATGCGCATATGTTTTATTTAACCATTTAAATTGAAATAATAAATCAAGTAAACATTCATTCTTTCAAAAACACAAGAAAAACTTTCAAAATAATCCATCATATCTATAACTATCTATCAATAAAAGCAGATATTGAATTTGCTACATTTAAAAATAAATTATATCTTATAAACCAAATACTTACTTAGGAGGTGTCTTAATAGGTGATGAACTTCCTTGCTTAATACCATTCACTTCTATAACTGTTACGAATGTGGCTGGGTCTGGATCCGGAGCAGATGGCTCAAATTTTTCCCTGCCATCGCCTTGAATCTTAGACAGCTGCTTTGAAATTTCATTAACACACATATTAGCTGAGAAAGATTCAGTTTCCTCAGCATTTAATGGAATGCTTGGTGGTATATGTTCACTCTGCAAATAATATTTTTAATATAAAAAAAAATTCCTAAATTTCTAAATGGGTATGCAAGCAAGAGTTCGCATCTGCTCACAGAAAGATACTTTTAACAGATAACAATAAGTTATGTAAAGAAACGAGATTAAACAGGTCAGAAAACAAATAGGATAAAAAATTATATACAATTGCTAAAAGTTGGTATCTTTAGTTTAAAAATGCAATTATACTTATATTAGAAGAAATATTTTAAAAATTGAGTCAATCACATTTAATAAAAAGCATATGGTAATAATATAAATGGTGTGGATGACAATGCTGAAGTTTTACATGAATTATGCCTCTTAAGTCATTCATTAACAGAGACTGTAGGCCAGAGCCATTTTACAATGTATGATTGCTACATGATTTTTTTTAACAAAACGAGTTAGAAATTTATTTGTAAATTGTTTTAGGTATGGATGGACATCACAAATATATTTTAAAATCGAGTTTGAAATATAAATCTTTCCACCATTATATGTAAAATCCGCATCTCAGCGAGCATGTTTATAAACGTATTTTCTGCTAAATTGCATCGTGCAGATGAAGGTCACACTTGCCACTGTCTGTTTCATAACACAGACGATTTCTTGTAGATACACATCAAATTAGGACAACACTTAGTCAGCGGTAATGATGGGAAGAGTTTCCACTTATTCAGAACTACAAGCGCGGCCGCAACAAAATAACATTACTTTGGATTGATAGCAATGTAATGTTTTCAAAAGACGTGCAGGCACGGCCAGCCTCCTGTCGTTTATCAATCGTTACGACCAGTTATGACCCCCTGGTCAATAAAAATTATTATTATACTCTTCGCAAATACAAAATGAAGAGTATATTGCATTTGATTAGCATGTTTCTAAAACCAGTAATATCGCACTTAGAGAAAAAAATTCACATCATTGTGTTGGTGATCGAATTTTGAACAACTTTCAAAATTCCATCCGTCTGTCAGTCCGTCCAGCATGTTTCTTGTAAGCACGATAACTTAAATGAAAAGTCCAATTATACTGAAATTTGGACAGTAAGTTAGTGTTAGTTAGAGGAAGAACCCTATTGATTCTGAACATAATTGATCAACAAATAAAAAAGTTATTAATTATTTAAATTCATTTTTTAATTTTTTATGTTTTGTAATTAAACAAAAAAGGCTTGTAGTCCAGTCGGTAAAGTAAAAAATACACCAGAAGCTTGCAAAAAATGTTATCTGAGATTTTCCGCGTAACCCCCCCAAAAAACCACCCCTTCGGTGAAAAAAGGCTGTCAAAAATGGAAACACAAGAGAGTATTTTATATCCCCTTTAAGACCCATTTTAATTTTTCATCCTAACTTGTTTGATTTTCAAGCAATTCAACTTTTTCTATAGGCCACGCGCAAAAAGTGCAAATAAACAAAAACTCGTACGCATTAAAAATACAAATGTTGCAATTTTTTTCGATATCGATTTTCTCGAAAATCATGGCATATACAAGAAAATTGCAAGAGGACTTTTTTTAGGAAATTAGTCCAGCTTTCTTTTTTATGATGAGCAATTTTTTTTGTCTTCAACGAGTTATCAGTAAAATAAGGCTTGTTTCACCGAAAGAGTGATGTTTTGGGGGAGTTGCGCGGCACCCCCAGAACTGATTATTGTGGTTTTGTGATGTATAATCCTTCCACTAACAGTTGCTGAAGGAAAATCTCAGATAACATTTTACAATATGAGAAGAAATGTTTTCCTCGAGTTTTAACCCCCTGTCACCACTGGTAACCTTTGTACTCTAATAAATATAATTCTTCGTTTTCATTGGTTCATCTTTGAAAGCTGTGCTTTAATTATTATGAAAAAAAAAAAACTTAAAAAATAAAAACTGTTACAACATAATCTTTAGTGGTGCTCACCATTGAAACTTTATGTATCCACATTTCTGACGTTTTATTCGTTCAGATACTGCCATTGAGGAAGAGGATGACAATCTCCAAAATATTGGTGAAGTAATCGTAATATAAACATCACCACACCATTGTTGTTTGTGTTATTATTCACTTTTAAAAAATTAATTTTTACTACAGTGCGAAGTGAAAGGCAACGTGACTGGCTTCTAACGAGTGGAAGTAGTAACAAAAGCAAAGGATGAAAGATAAGTGTTATTTCTATTTATTTCTAAGTTATTGATTTATAAATCCTTCACAGATGGGGGCAATGTTGTGATTGGCAAATCCATTGTTTCGCATATACGCGAATGAATGAATTCTTCATATGGAACGGGTACTTTTGTTTAAGACATAACTTATTTACTATAAACTTTTTGTTTCTTGCTGCAGAGTTATTAGTTTTATACGGGGAATTTCTTTATTTGCTTACTGGTTGAGGCAGGAGTTTTTTAATCAGAATATTGTTTTTTACGTGTGTGGTCACAGGACAATTTATTACACAACACAGAAAAATTTAAAAATAAAAATGAAGAGGTATTGAATATAGATAATGAAATAGAACACTCGAAATTGGAAAGTGGCAGTTGAAAGTAATTACTGTAGAAACAAACTAATATACAGGGTGTACAAAATATTCTCTCGGGTCTCTTTCTCATGACCAACCCGCCATAAAAAGCTTCTTTATCGCGAAATAGGGCACTTCCACCATTGTTAGCGGGAGATAGGGCACCTCCCAGCAACTCCACCGCAAATGAATGGAGCAGTCAATAAATAAAAACAAAGGAAAAACAAAAATTAAATTAAAAAAAATAAAAGCTGCCAGATTCAGAAACAGAAAACTTAGAAATAGAAAAATAAGAAGATCACGATAGATGGAAACTTAGAAACATGGAAACTGAAAAGAAGCATCTCGCAAACACCTTCACACCCCAGCCGATGATGACAAATGGAAACTTAATAGAAGCATGGAAACTTAAAAGAAGCATCTCACAAACACCTACACTTCCCATCCTATATTCCCACTCCATACATCATGCGGCTCTATCTGCTGACAACAAGCATGTCCAATGTCCGGTCCGGCGGTATATAAAACATCCCAGATTTGGTTCCGGCACGCGGTTTGGCCGTTCGTTGGGCGTGTTCGACGGACAGCCAAGCTGCGTGTTGGAACGAACCTCCATGGATGTCCGGAATCGGCAGCAATGCCCACCTTATGTTGGCAAATCAATCAATCAACAATCAATCCTTATATGGTATTTACGTTGATACTAAATTATCTATGGAAATAAAAAATAAGTTTTAGGTAAATATACATGGCGTCCCACTTAAAATTCCCGGGGCCATTTTCTTGTTAAGTATCTTGAATATTAGTAAGTATGGAGCACCGTTTCTAAAAATTTGAAACAAATTGACAAATAACTACTCATTGCAGTGTATTTTTGGTAAAAACTCTATGTACGTGAATCATTATTTTCTTGAATAAATAACACAGGTTTACAAAAAAAAAATGTTGTCTGGATCTGGGGTCAGACCATACGTTTCTTATGTATTTTTCGACGCTGAATTCGAATCTATTTTTAGTTTTGCTCTATCACGTCAGGATTTTGAGATATTCTAACCTAAAAGTTAGACATATTTGAGGTTATGTTAGTGATGTCAAATACAGGTACATTTGAGTATTTATGATACCCGGTACTTTTCCAACGTGTACCCGTTACTTTGTACCCGGTACCGGTACTGGTATATTTATCTCGTGCCATACTGATGCCGCCCTAAGGAATACGTTTAGTAGGACCGGTGGCGCTCATTGTCAATAGGGCGCGTGCAAAATCTGACAGCTAGCGAGAGTGGAGGGCATATAACCTCAATGTTCCAAATTAATTATCGTGAAATTCGCTGTTCTCGTTTGATTTTTTAACTTTCTTGTGCCATCAGCTAGCGAAATAAATATTTATAAGTTAGTTTTTATTATATATAGACAATTACGTGTTTTGTACAACAATATTTCCTTTGATTTGGCGAGATGTGCATTGTTTACCTATGTGTTTTTAGTTATTTTCTTCGTATTTACACAACGTATGGGATTGATCTTATTGTTATATATAGAGCATATTTAGATTATTTAAAATTTAAATGCTGTTAATTATCCTGTTACCAGTTTACCACAAAAAGTCATCATATTGTATGGAATCTGGTTGTCAAAGTCTCACCGAATGCCAATTTAAGCTTTAAAAGGTATGTGATTATTACTTAACATTAGAATTTAATACTTATTATATAACATATTTAATAAATACATAGTAGTATACTTACCGCATGCACGAAAATAAAGTTATAGTTATTTCAGATTGCCATCGATTTACACCAAAGAAGATAAGTTTGTGGTCAATTAAGAGTTTAAAGAGAAAAGTGGTTAAATGCTTTAAGGCTGCATAACCCATACATTTATTTGTTAGTCAATCTTAGATGAGTTACCTTACCTAGTTCAGCAGGTTTTCCTAAAAATTGTAGAGTATAAAATTTAAATTAAATTATTATAAATAAAGATTATCCGTTAAGATAATGTCTGGAACTATGACCATATTTCACCTTTGACTCAGTAAGATCGGATCTTTCTAAGGCTCTTTTCGCTTTGCTCTTTGGATTGAGCACAAACTTTTCTTCTTTTGGTGTAAATCGATGGCATTTTGAAATAATTAATAATTTTATTTTCGTGCATGCAGAAGGTATTTCCAGAAAGCCTGTATTAGAAGTATGTTCCAACTAGATTATAATGCAACATGTAAAAACACATTCAAGAAGGAAATGATACTTACTGTACCCTCCATCTACATTTATGAATGTGCATGTTTTGTCAAGCTCAATTATGAACTATTTAGCAATAAAGAACTTATTCATACATATGACATAAGAGGCACAGTGAATCCATACTTAAATCCAGCACAAACAACCAGAACTAAAGTTCAAAAAAGTGCACCGTACCAATTAATACGTATATATAATGCATTACCTAATCAAGTAAAACAGATGCCAATTAAAAACTACAAGAAGTGTTTAAAAGATTTTTTGTGTAATAATGTATTCTATAAAATAGAGGATTTTTTTAAGACAGATTTTAATTAGCGAAACTACGTATTTTAATGTGTTCAAATGTGCAGTATTTAATTTTAATTTTATTTATGTAATTATATGGTTTTGACGTATTCTATACTTTTGTATGACTATTGAATAAATGTGTATTCTATTCTATTCTATTTACTATGTATTTATTAAATATGTTTTGTTATATAATAAACAGTAAATTCCAATGTTGAGTAATAATCACATACCTTTAAAAGCTTAAATTGGCATTCGGTGAGACTTCGACAACCAAATACCACAGAATGTAATGGCTTTTTGTCGTAAACTGACAACAGAGTTATTAACAGCGTTTAAATCTTAAATAATCTAAATATGCTCCATATATAATAATAAGATCAATCCCATACATTGTTTAATTACGAAGAAATTTACTAAAAACACATAGGTAAACAATGCACATCTCGCCAAATCAAAGGAAATATTATTGTACAAAACACATAATTGTCTATATATAATGAAAATTAAACTTAAAAATGTTTATTTTAATAGCTGAAAACACAAGAAAGTTAAAAAACCAAACGAAAACAGCGAATTTCACGTTAATTAATTTGGAACATTGAGGTTATATGCCCTCCACTCTCGTTAGCTGTCAGATTATGCACGCGCCCTATAATAAGGTACGAGATCGCATGCTCCACGTACATATTCAGTGGTGTTACAGGAAAATCGACCTTAACAAAGAGCGACTTTCTGTGGTATTTCCAAATATTTCATGTCTTTCCCCGACGAATATTTGTGTCCATGTCTTCTCTTTTTAATTTTGTTTCGGAATGTTATTTTAATTTTGTTTATTTATTTCTATTGGTAACTTTTATTTATTTATTTTTACTTATTAGAACTATAAATTCATGTCCATTTTATTTTTGATGCTTGTGTTCATTTTATTATAACAAAATCATTTTATATTTTGTTATCACCTAAAAGCTAATTTAAGAAACTATTAGATTAGGTACGTTATTCAGTTAATACCGTCAGCAACTTGGAAATATTTGTGATAATAGAGTAGTCGGTAGCCGGCCGCCGGCATTACATTTACAATATTTAAATTTCTCGGATACCCGCAAGCGCACACTCGTACTAATACCAATAACGATTGGATTTACCTATACCATTGTTCCTATAGTTTCTCATTCATTAGTTCATCAGTGTTAGTCATACTTATACTAAGATAATACCGAAGTAACAGGTACTTTCTATACTGACTACCCGGTAATAGGTACTTCGTCCAGTAACGGGTATTTAGTACCGGGTAGGTAATATATTGACATCAGTAGGTCATGTAACTTTGAGATTTTTTTTTCTCAAGAAACCATGTATGGGATCTTAAAGTACAACTCTTCCACTTTAAAATGCCGTAGAATTTGCTCAATTTTTTTTTTTTTCGCTGAGATATCGAATTTTTAAAATTGTCTGTTCATAACATATCTTTACCAATACATTTAATTAGTACGAAAACCTTATGGTACTTATTTATATTGCAATATCTCGGCGAAAAAAAAAAGATATTTGAGCAAACTCAACGGTATTTTAAAGGTGAAGACTTGTACTTTAAGAGCCCACATACATGGTTTCTTGAGAAAAAAAATTCTCAAAGCTACATAACCTCAAGTATGTCCAACTTTTAGGTTAGAATATCTCAAAATCCTGACGTGATAGAGTAAAACTAAAAACAGATTCGAATTCAGCGTCGAAAAATACATAAGAAACGTATGGTCTGACCCCCAGATCCAGAAAACTTTTTTCTTTTTGTAAACCTGTGTAATTATTTGATTTCTTCAACATATTTCTTTATACAAAAGGAGCAGCAAAATCAGCACAATTTTTTTCCTAAGATCTACTTAAATCACATCTACATTCTCCATTTTTTTCATAATAACTAACACACAACTTGCACATATAAAAAATGAAAACGAATAATTATATTGATTAGGGTACAGGGGCTACCAATGGCTAAAACTCAAGGAAAACATTTCTTTTCTTATTGTCGATCTACTGAGCCGAATTCGGTCCCAACACATCAGAGGCCATTTACCTTACTTATTCTGCTACACCCTTTCTAAAGCTTCAAAAGATTAATAGGTTTTTTAAGATTATTTTGAAAAAGGCAAGCTGAACGGTCATCTAATACCAGAAATACCTAAACATATATATTTTTTAAGCCTTTCATTTCGGCATTGGTTTTTACATGTCGAGCCCGCTGCGTGGCAGCGGGAGCCGCTTGCAGATTCGTACGGCTCTCGTAACTAAATGAACTTATGCGAGCATATATACTTTATTTAGCCACATAAATTGAAATAATTAATAAATTAAAGATTTACTCTTTTCAAAAATATAACAAAACATAGACTTTCACCAAAAAAATGCAAAATAAAAACACTTAGAACGTACTACAGTGTGGTAATGCTCAAAATTTGTGTGGGCTCTAAAGCACCCAATTGTACAGAAGAGTAGAAAAATGTATTTTAGTCTATCTCGTGGGAGGATACGTCCGCTTCCAGCATTTGACCCATCCTCCGGCCTCGCGTAAATATCCGGTTTTCGCGCTGGGAGCACGAAATATTTTTGCGGATTCATTCGATTCCAGGAATTAAAGGGTTAAAATGCTAGAAAATTTTAAAATATTAAAAGTTGAAATAACCAAAACAAACATTGAGTAAATGATCGAATGTTATATAAAAAATGAATAACAATAAAAAATGGTTTGTCCCAAGGCTCACAGAAGTACTCAAATATTGTATTACATAAGCAAATGAAGTGACTTTTAAATCGTTTTTATTTTTTGATAAATAAGTTTGAATTGTATATACTTACATATTACATAATATGTTATTAGGAATAACACAATAATGAATTTAATTTATTGTAATATTCTACACGGTTTGTAATTCTGTTTATAAATATTATAATCTGGATTATATAATGAACCTTGTTCAAACTGCAGAATAAGTGGCAATCATGTTTTTTCACGAGAAATTGGAACATCATACAAGTATGCAAATATGATGAAATAACTGCCTCTCAACGACTCATGAAATTTTGAACCTATCCATTTACTAAAGAGAAAAAGTGCTAACTCCGTTGACTCAAAACCAATTTTGATCTTTTTTTTTCAAATTTCGGAAAAAGTTTATAGAAAAGTTCCCCATAGGTGAGAAGGTGTGCTTTTTATTTTTCAATTGTTATTAACAAATAAGTGTTTTTTAATACTGTTAATAAAAAAATTTATAACTCTTATTTACTTAAACAATTGCCTTAAATTCGATAATATACCTAAGGTTTTTGGGGTCGTAGATTACTGATCTGGCCTCAAAATTGTCATAGAGTTTCGACGTCACTTTGTTTTTACACCGATTTTGAGGCCAGATCCGTAATCTGCGACCCCAAAAACCCTAGGTATATTATGGAATTTCAAGCAATTAGGTGTTTTCACTGTATGCAAATTAGCTTTTTCGATATTAATAAAATGAAGTACTTAATGCATTAAAGCATTTCCCGGTATTTAAAAAGCAATCCCTCTTCTATTAAATTAATATTTCAACAAATAAATAACATAAAATTTGAATGGTTTAACAGCTACGCGAAATACGCCATTATTGGTGGCGACACTGGTGACGTCATCAATTACATCAAACAGTATATCGCATGTACGTAGTATATAAACATAGCATTTTGAATACTTTTTGTACGTTTTACCTGTGATTTAATTCGAAATGGCTAATACAGGATTCGTAAGAGCTACTTCAGTAAATTTACCGGCAGTCGATATGTTCATGATCACGGAATTTATGAATAAAAATGAACGTTTGAATATAGCAGAAGTTAGAGGCTCTAAAGCTGCAACGCAAGTACCAAACCTTTTTATTCTCTTTGTATTTATCTATTATTACTTTAACGTAGTTTATTGATTCCATATTATGATTATTGTATATAGTTGCTCAATATAATATAGGGAGTTGCTACAAGGACGCCGCGGCGGGCAGCTATCATTTTTTAGCTGCCCGCCGCGCATGCGCATTTGCTTTTGCACGACTTATTGAACCGCCGCACAGAGAAATTGGAATATTTTATGCAATTTTCTGAAAAACAAGGCGGGGGATACCCCCCGCACCCCCCGTTTTTGTCTCCGACGCTAATCCTGCCTGCGGCGCTGATAATTTATTAACAATTATTTAGCAATATAAAAATCAACCTAACTACCCAACTACCATCACATGAAAGAGATAAATTATTATATGAAAAAAAAGAACATTATTTCTGTCGTGAAATCCAACAGGAATTTGTGAAAAAGGATATTAATCGTTTCAAAAGTCCAGTGGGCAGTATTTGATCCCGGGACCTGTTGCTCCACAACGCGACAACGTTACGCATAGGCCAGCGATCCACGTAGAGAACACCGCTATAGCACAGAATAAATAGTATCTAACCAAACCAATTGCCGCGGCGGACAGCTAAAAAATGATAGCTGCCCGCCGTGGCGTCCTTGTAGCCACTCCGTATAATATACATACAAGGTTGATATTATATAAACATAACCTATATATGTTGCTCATAATAATATAGGGAGTTGCTACATGGACGCCGCGGCGGACATATACCATTTCTTAGCTGTCCGCCGCGCATGCGCATTCGCGTTTGCACGACTTATTGAACCACCGCACAGAGAAATTGGAATGTTTTTATGCAATTTTCTGAAAAAGAAGGCGGGGGGACACCCCCCGCACCCCCCGTTTTTGTCTGCGACGCTAATGCTGCCTGCGGCGCTGATAATTTGTTAACAATTATTTAGCAATATAAAAATCAACCTAACTAACCCAACTACCATCACATGAAAGAGATAAATTATTATATGAAAAAAAAAGAACATTTCTGTCGTTAAATCCAACCAGAATTTGTGAAAAAGGATATTAATCGTTACAAAATATTAAAAAAAAAGTCTAGTGGGCAGTATTTGAACCCGGGACCTGCCGCTCCACAACGCGACAACGTTACGCATAGGCCAGCGATCCGCGTGGAAAACACCGCTATAGCACGGAATAAATAGTATCTAACCAAACCAATTGCCGCGGCGGACAGCTAAGAAATGATAGATGTCCGCCGCGGCGTCCTTGTAGACAGCCAATAATATAATGTAAACAGGGTTAGGTGACGTTAAAATGATCCTGACAACAGAAAGATACTGATGCTGTTATAGGTGCATCACATCTAGCGGCTTTAAACCATTTTATTTTGCGTTGTTCTTGTTTTGGAACTGTCACAAAAACCTTTTTAGGTGCGTTCTTGGATGTAGTTTTGCATCCTGGCATAAAACATCACTTATTTTCATATTTTCCATTATAAAACATTAAGGTTTTGAAAAAAAGGTGTGTTTATAATATACAACCCATGTTTGTTTATCAACAAAGTAACCTCTGATGTCATCAGTGCGAAATACTGTGATGTACGGTAAAATTTAAATTCAAATTCAAAAGGGCCTATTTTAAGGAATAGGTAAATCGATTGCTTGGGAAAATTCAATTTTTTTTAACCATAATAATAATTAAGTATTATCTTCACGGTCAAAGAGGTTTTAAATTTTGTGAAAACATCGAATGATTCAAGTAAATAAGAGTTATAAATTTTTTTATTAAGAGTCAATTAAAAAACTTATTTGTTAATAACAATTGAAAAAATAAAAAGCACATTTTTTTATTTATTTATTTATAAATTTTAATTCCTAGATCTCTGGGGACTTTTGGGATCGCCGCTGATTGTGATTACGAATTTGACATTAAAATTCAACTAAAATGAAAAATGGTGGATCCAAAATGGAAGAAAAGCGTTAATTTTCTTCCAGATTTTAATTTTTATATAGGGGTTTAAGTTTTTAATTTCCTCTTCCTCTACTTCCATGGACATTGTTGATCGTGACTTAAGTCAACTATTTTCACCGTATTCACCGCAAGCCGCCGAGCAGCCAAGGTGATGTAAATTATTAATAAATCATACAAGGAAATTTTTTTCGTAGCATTTTACTCAATAGGTAAATGTTTATTTTATTTTAATTCGAAGATTATTAAAGAAATTATTAGATTTTCTTTCTGAGAGTACAATTTCACAAACCAAACTGAATATACTGCTCTGCTCATTCCCTATTACCCCATGATGAACAATGCTTTTTAATTATGTACACGAAAATTTCATCGGGTATATAAATTGCCCCATTATTTAATAATTTTTAAGACAAAACGGCAACTCTATCGCTACAAACTTTTTGAAACTATTCTATACTTATATAAAATACTATGAATACTACTTAAGTGCCCTAAATGTCCTTAGTGAATTATTTATATATCCCATAGGAATGGATTGTTAGCAATAACTCAACTTCTTGAAAGAGAAACATTTAATTGACCAATTAATAAGCCAAAAAGATAAAGTAAGTAAGTAAGTAAATTTATTGGTGTCATTACAATTTGTTTACACAGGTCAAGACAATGAATATTATAAAATAAAATTTAGAAAGTGATAATATAATTTAAAATAGGTAGATCTATGAAGTTTTACATATTAGGATAAAATCTTAAACGATACTAGTAACATTAACTTTTAAAACAGATTAAAAACAGATTTCCATAGTATAAACATAAGTTTATATATTATTCATGTCATTAAAATTATTATTAAAATAGTCATCAATAGAGTAAAAACATTTATCTATCAAATAATTTTTTACCACAATTTTAAATTTGTTTAGTGACAACTGTTTCACAGTAGGAGGCAAAAGACATTTTTGGACCATAATAATTTGTCCCCTATTTTGACTTTGTTAATCTGTGATAATCAACATATATATTTGTTCTATTACGTGTTTGATAGTCATGTATTTCAATGTGAGAAGCATAATTAGACAAGTTTTGTTTTACGTATGTAAGACATTGCAATATGTATATAGATGGGACTGTAAGAATTCGCATCTGAATATAACTGTCTATACAAGAATCTCTATAGTTTAGATCACCTAATACTCTAACTGCCTTTCGTTGCAACGCAAAGACTCCACTGACCAAGAGCGCATGACCCCATGTTACCACCGCATATGAAATTTTGGATTGGATTAAGGCATGGAATGCTGTTGCTACAACCGGTCTAGACACTTTTACTTTTAAATTACGAAGAACATATATAGACGATAATAATTTATTGCAAAGTTTATCTATATGATTATACCACGTTAACTTTTGATCAAAATAAACTCCGAGAAATTTTACACATTCAGGATTATTTATCGAAGATGTGTCACGTAATGAGAAGTACATTGTTTCCGTTTTCGAGCAATTGAGGCTTAGTTGATTGGCATGGAACCAATTTGTAACCTTCGATTGTGCATCCGCTAATGCTATTTTCAATGTATTTACATTTTTATTTTTGTTTACTACAGTGGTATCATCAGTAAACAAGATAAAGTCAGTGCTGGGATTGCAATTTGATATACCGTTAACATAGATTAAGAATAACAATGGACCCAGCACTGATCCTTGTGGTACACCATAAGCAACGGATTGAAGATCTGAGTTACTTCCTTTAAAGGATACAAGTTGTTGACGGTCTTTTAGATATGATTCTATAAATTTAATACTGCTTAGAGAGAAATTATAATATTTTAATTTATTGATTAATATACTAGCGGACACACAATCGAAGGCTTTGGTTAAGTCGCAAAACAGTGAAGCTGTATAACTACCTTCTTCATAACCATCATTAATGAGTGAAATTAATTTATTAATAGCTGCTGTCGTTGATAATGAATTCCTAAATGCAAATTGCTGTTTATTGAAAAGATTGTTATTCTCAAAGTGTTCATAAATTTGTACTTTTAATAGTTTTTCAAATAACTTTGCAAATATGGGTATCGAGGATATGGTCTGAAATTTGACACATCATTAATACTGCCTTTTTTATGAATTGGAATAACTCGTGAGATTTTGAGTACTAGAGGAAATATGCCTTCCCTAATACATAAATTAAAAAGTTTTGTCAATGGTACTGCTATTAAGCTACCAATGCACTTTAAAATTTTTGTGTTAAATCCATATATGTCTTTGCTATTCTTATTATTTAACTTAAATAATTCATCTCGCACTTCATTAATAGTAACCTCCCTAATTTCGAAGAGAGGGATATTGTCAGTTTTTATGTTGGTAAGAAATGCTTCACTCTTTATGCCAGTATTGGGAAGATCATTGAGTATGGTCTGCGCAATACTACCAAAAAAGTTGTTAAAGTCCCCACTTACCAACTGCGTTGCATGTGCACTTTCTAAATGATTCCTATTCTTATTAATAATTTGCCACATTGATTTTTGAGCGTTATTTGAATTTTTTATATAGTTGTCATGAGCTACAATTTTAGCTTGGGCTATTGCCTGTCGATATTTTTGCCTATATTCTTTTACTTGTTGCCTTAACTCCATAGAATTAGTAACATTTAGGACTTCTTGCATCAATGTTGAGTCTCACGCATTTCATGCAGGTTATTGGTAAACCAATTTATTTTTGTTCCTGTCTCGTTATTTATAAAATGTAAATATCCCTCCTCTCGCTAAAGTAAACTAATCACAATTCCTTCTAACGCATGAATAAAGGCTCCCTACGAGCTTTTGATGAGCAACAATCTGCTTATCTTAAAATAAATTTCGTTCATCTATTAGGTACGACAAGTGGCAGCAGAACAGAATAACTATTTCTGGCGTGCACCCATTTTTATTATTTAATTAAACTTTGTTACATTAAATATAGTTTCTAACAGGGTTTACTCTCAATACCGTACTTAAATGGAAATATGGCACAATTTATTTGAAATCGTGGAATAAATATGATTATAGAAAATGCTTCACAAAACGAAGAAAACGAAAGGAAGTAAATTTTGTAGGTATAAATTTACTGTTAAATAAGATAAAGTATAAATTAAGCCAAACGAAGAATATCAACAATCAACATTTTCAAACTATTAATACTAATAAAATCGTCCCAAGAAGTTGGTCATAATGCAAATGTTTGACTTTGCCAGTAAGTAAGCTACATTATTAATTCGTTTACTTTAATTAGTGGATTCTTTTGCATTCCATGAAATACTGATTAATAACATTTGTGACCACACCTATTTTTCCTAAATTAAACCTGGTTAATTGAATATTTCAGTCTTTTATGAATATTGGGCAGCAATAACAAGATTTCAAAAAGAGGACTAAGACTAATAATAATATTTACTTTAGATATGGTATCTGCAATGACATCACCAGAGTCATCATTTTCTTCACATTTTTCTTTAGCCAATTTCTTCTTGTGTTGTTCCACATCATTCAGCAATCTCTCCAAATATTCCACATAAAACTCTTCTTTTTCCAATTCTTCTTTAAGTAATGATACTTTTTGTTTATGTTTTGCCAAATTAGCTCTGACATCCTCCTCCCAAGCTCCAGGTAAGGGGCTCTCTGGAAATCTCTGTAACCAAACCTGCTGAAAATCACCGAAGACACTCATTTCTTTAAATGATTTCACATTATTTAATAGAAAACTATTCAGATTTAATTCGTTATTTCATACAAAATAGCAACAAACAAACATTTTTAACTACATCCACTTTCACTGACAAATATTAAATGACAGATGACAGGAAAATGAAAATACGGTTTATTAACCCACCCAACCAACCATGGTGGTATCGCTAGTCACGCCAGTGGCGTATCATATGTTTTGCAGTGAGCCGTGATTTTTCTACATATTAGAATTTCCACTTTATAACTAATTATTTTAGTTTATATATTTTTAGGTGTGAGATATTTTGTAATAGAAGTATTAAAAAATCCATTAGCGCAGAGATCTCCCGAGAAATTTTTATTAATAATGTCTATTTTGACATCATTTCGAATTATATATAGGTCTCTCCAAAAATTTTAAATTATCTTTGAGTGTGAAGATAATACTTAATTGACGGTAAATATACTTGAATTTTGACAATCAGTTGAAAATACCTTAGAAGAGTTAAAAGAAGCCATATTTTAATTTTGAATTGAAATTTTGCCGCCAAAAACACTACATCATTTGACTGCACGCTCATGACGTCATCAGTTGCATTGTCAGTAAACAAATGTCATTGTGTGTTATATAAACACATTTTGCAAAGTCTACCATTTTATGATGAAAACTATAAGTGGTGCGTTATTGTGACAAGATGAAAAAATACATCCAAAAACGTATCTGGAAGAGTTTTAGTGACAGTACACTTTTACAACAGGTAAATTTCCAAAATTATCTTTCACAAATCCAATATTACACAAATTACTTATTTATATAATCATATGTAAAACGTAGCTAAAGCGAACAAAATGTTGTGTTAACAACTATGTAAACGCGATTTAAGCCGCAAATAAATTCTATGACGTCACCGTCAATCATGGCGTGTTTTGCACACTCGTTTCAAGTATTAAAACTCTGTGTTATTTATTTCTTGACATTTTAATTTGATAGGCGATAGAATATGCTATTTAAATATCAAGAAGTTCTTTAGTATATAACAAGTGCTTCCTTGTATTAACATTAATTAAAAAAAGAAAATTTGCTCATAGTGAAAACACCTATTGCCTTATTGAGCACTCCCCGTTTGTCCTTGTGACAAAATTTCAAGGGAACGCTTTAGAAATACAACCATAATTTTGTCAGAAATATTCGGTAAAGTTAACTGCTCTTCTAGCTATTTATAACTAACGACTATTACTCTTACTACTAGAGGGCGCTATAGTAAAAATAAATAATATTGCTATTTAATAATGACAAATATAGAAATATGACCAAAAACATCAATGTATTTTTGTTGTATTAAAAATATATACATAATGTATATTATCCTTACAGATCAAATATTATACATGTAGGTATGATGATTATCCTACACACGTATATCTGTTTTAGGCCGCCACCGGAAGTGGTTCCCAAGGTTATAGTGCTGAATGGAACCAGATAATATGTATATTTCAATTCTCTTCAGAATCAGAACTAATAAACTTATAATAATAAATATTCCCATGATTTTTTTGATTATTTTCATTTTGTTTAGGTGAGTTCTTTCATTTTAACGGCTGACCTATTTGTAATTTGTAGATGTGTGATGTGTTTGCCTACAATGCCTATACTCTCACCACATAATTAAATAGAACTAAACATTACTAACATTAGCTTAGCTGCTTTTGTTCGGCAGAGTGGTTCGTAATCATAAGGAACGTTGTCTCTGTCCCTACCCACTTCCCAGAAGCGTCTAGAGAGACCGAAATGCGAAAGCTTCGACACGCCCAACACGTGATATCATAAGTTTGGCTATTTCTACTTTGCTCTAGCGTTTACTTCCAGCGACATGGATAGCGCATAGGTTACGCTTTTGCTTATGGCGCGAGGGGTCCCGGGTTCAAATTTATATGTCCGCACAATTTTTTTTTAATTCTGTAACGATTAATATATTTTTTTACAAATTCAGTTCTGATTTCTTTAGGTTTTCCTTCTTTTTATATAATAATTTCATTCTTTCGTGTGATTTCTTTGGGTTAGGTTAGTAGGTTTTTATTTTGATATCTAATTGTTAATATTATTAGCGCCGCAGGCAGTATTAGCGTCGCAGACAAAAAATGGGGGGTGCGGGGGGTGTCCCCCCGCCTTTTTACCACAAAATAACAGGAAATATTTCAATTTCTCCACTTGCACGAATTTATTACACATTTATAAGGTAATGCGCATGCTCGAAGCTTTCGCATTTCGGTCTCTCTAGACTCTTGTTTGTCCCACTTCCCTAATCATGATCATCTGATCATTGTTCGTTGAAATCCTGTTCATTATGTTCACTGCAAACGAGACCAGCGAGCACGCGAGCAGCTATTGTATTATTGATATAGACATATTCAGCGATGAGTGGAACTGCTCATCCTAAATAATAACGATAAAGTAAGCTTTATAATCTTTATATTATCAATTATCGTTTTTCAACAAATAAATCCACCAAATCCGGCTACACGAGGGGGTCAATGGGGTCATGGTCATTGGTAATCGACGTCATAGTAGGACGTAGATCATATGGCCGTCATGGCCGATATAAATCCTAAATCCAAAGCTAACTTCAGAGATGTTTGAAATCGCCGGCTAATCTGCAATGTCGATAACCAAAATAATTGCCAATAGGTCAAGGCCGAGTTTCAATGGGAATCCCAATGATCATTATATAATTACTCTCATTCTCATAAGCCAAACAAATGTCAGTAAGCATCTAAGTATATACTCGTTAAAACATTTTGTAAGTTCTGTTAAATAGGTACCTAAGTACTTACAATTTTTAAATGTCTGTATCTGAAGAGGGAAATCTGTTAATAATTGGAATTAGTGGAGTGACTTGTGGAGGGAAAACTACAACGGCTACGCAATTAAATAATATTTTACCAAACAGCAAAGTTTTCTCTCAAGATGATTATTTCTTAGATGTAAAAGATCCACGGCATGTTTGGATTCCAGAATTAGAACATATAAATTTTGACATAATAACTAGCCTCGATATGGAAAAAATGCATGATGATATATTACATTTTATAGATAAAAATAATTTGAGACCAATATATCATATGGCCAAAATCGGATTTGAAAGTAACGGTACTACAGAATACGAGGATCTTCAGAAATTTATCCATGATACATGTAAAGCTCGATGTAAAAAATCTAAACTAACTATCCTGATAATAGAAGGATTTTCAATATTCAATTATAAACCGATGTTAAATATGTTTGATTTAAAATACTACTTTAAACTAGAAGAAGACGAGTGCCTAAGAAGAAGAACTACCAGAGTTTACGATCCACCTGATTGTCCTGGATATTTTGAAAAATGTGTATGGCCCGAACACCTGGCTCAATTAGATGATGTTGAAAAAACTATAAAAGATATTACTTATTTCGATGAACGTAGTAAAAATGTTACAGATAAAATATTATCTGATATTCTAAGGTGTTTATATAAGTAGGTGATACATTTTATTTTTACGTCCTCATACAGATTTTGTAATTAAACCACTTATTGAACAGTTAAATGTGTTTGTGATGAGGCTTTATTTTACAATAAGTCATAATAAAATTTTCCATTTCTAGGCGTTATAAATGTGTTTAAGCTAAATATTTTGTCTATCATTAAATGGGAGAAATCGAGCCATTATTATTAAATAGAATTATGTAATAACGCAGTAATATTGTGAAATTATAGGTTTTTTGTGTTTTTTGGTTTTTTGATCGTACAATATTTAGTTATGTGTGTTGACACATTGGGTTGATTCTACGGTTGGTTCCTTGTGAAACATTCTTCAATAATTTTAATATACAGGAAGTTACGCTTTTTAATGTTTCAAAAAGTTTTATTAAAACTCTACATGTGTTTCGGCTTATTAGGTCTTTATCAAGAGTACAAGATATTACTAAATTTAAAATGTATTCCTTACTTATTTATACCTAATGGAAAGGTATAAATTATGCTAAGCTTTTAATCTATTTATTATATGCAAATTAGTTATATGATTCTTATCCTATATAAATATACTACAAATAGATTCTTAATATTAAATTATTTTGTCTAGAATATTATGACCTATAAATAATGTTTGATCATTAGTTACATTTTTATGCTTTTTTACAGCTTTCTTAATCTTGATTTGTTCTAGCAAATCTAACTTCTTTCCTTTATTTTCTGCGTGGAGTAATTCGACTTCACTGAAATTAACAAAATGATTATTTTATATACAGTGTATTGACATACCATTTGTTATTGATTTATTATGTTCAGCAAGATGGTTTTTTAATTTACGACTAGTTTGACCGATATAAGTATATACATAGCATCGCAGTCATTACATTTTAATTGATTTACACCTGTTTTTTTTTCTAATAAATCTCTTTTATCTTTCTTATTAACTAACATTTTCCCTAGATTATTATTAACAGAGATAGTTTTACAATCTAATTTTTTAAGTTTATGACTAATTTTATCACTAATCTTAGGCCTATGATTAATACGAGTCAAAATTACTTTAAATTTAACAATGAAATTTATAAATTGACAGACGGATTACCTATGGGTTCCCCGCTAGAAACATTGGTTATAGTGAAAACCTCAAATAAATTAATAAAAAATAAACAAAAGAAAAATTTACTTGAAGAATTTTATGCCGATGCTCCGCAAAGAACTGACATATATAAATGTATTAATCATAGGCCTAAGATTAGTGATAAAATTAGTCATAAACTTAAAAACCTAGGATGTACAACTATCTCTGTTAATAAAAATAATCTAGGGAAAATGTTAGATAATAATAATGATAAAAGAGATTTATTAGAAGAAACAGGTGAATATCAATTAAAATGTAATGACTGTGACGCTATATATATATATATATATATATATCGATCAAATTGGTCATAAATTAAAAAACCGTCTTGCTGAACATAAAAAATCTATAACGAACGGTATACATAGCACCAGTATATCAACACACTGTATAGAAAATAATTATTTTGTTAATTTCAATGAAGTCGAATTACTCCACTCAGAAAATAAAGGAAATAAGTTAAATTTACTAAAAAAAAAATGCAACTAATGATCAAACATTATTTATGGGTCATAATATTCTAGAAAAAATTATTTAATATTAAGAACCTATTTGTAGTACATTTACAAAGGATAGGAATCATATAACTAATTTGCATATAATAAATAGATTAAAAGCTTAGCATAATTTATACCTTTCCATTAGGTATAAATAAGTAAGGAACTCATTTTAAATTTAGTAATATCTTGTACTCTTGATAAAGGCCTAATAAGCCGAAACACGTGTAGAGATTTAATAAAACTTTTTGAAACAATAAAAAGCGTAATTTCCTGTATATTAAAATTATGGAACTTATGCTAAAATATTTCTTGAGGGATTCGGAGGATGCTCATACATTTTTTTGATCCACTTTAGAAAGCAATACTACTCCCAAACGGGACTGTTTTCAGGACATATCTTTATAGGAATCTTTCCTTCTTAAAATTAACCGACTCACATCCACAAATTGATCCTTCTTTACATTATCTTGTGTATACTTCCTCTATTTTTGTATAATTTTATAAACATATGTACATTATTCATTGCTGCGTTGATAGACGATGAAAAGGAAAGAAATATAATTTAAATTGATATTGTTATTGTGTTGCATTGTTACTATAATTAATACAGAAAGTTTTTGTTTGTTCTTAAACCTTTTTTTTTTTGTAGCGTATAGCGTTTGATTTTTTGGATTTACAAATTCGGGAATAAATATTTTGTGTAACACTATGCATTTATTATGAGGAAATATTGAGGTGAGAACATGAACTTGTAATGACCAAATAAATATCGAGAACTTATATA
Organism: Stenurella melanura; assembly: GCA_963583905.1. Taxonomy (NCBI): domain Eukaryota; kingdom Metazoa; phylum Arthropoda; class Insecta; order Coleoptera; family Cerambycidae; genus Stenurella; species Stenurella melanura. The sequence goes on from OY757309.1 coordinate 19,774,438, forward strand.
ATTAAATACATTACCTATGATCACGATTGTAAATAGTAAAAAGCACACTACCTGATATCTATGTAAGTTGAATTTTACACATTGTAAACACAAATATACTGTAAACAAAATGCACGGAACATGGAGCAATTATAAGCGGTTTATATTGCTGAAATGGGTTTAAAAAATAATTTTCAAACGTTGTCAAAACTGACATATTTATTGAATATGCGTTTACTTAATTTTGAAATTGTTGGATAATTTGAATGGTAAAAATATACAAAGTTGTCTTTTAATCTTAATAAACATTATCGCAGGTAAAGCATAGTACATAGTTTGAGTTTTAAAGCAATTACGCACTCATGGAAGTACTTTCCATTTGTACGTAATATGCTTCTTCCAACACTTATTACATATAATATACTATTACGTATAACATATGTAAATGTAAGATGTTTACAATTATTTCAAGGTTTACAATTTGATATATTTTTTTCTTTGATGTATTTTTTAAAATGTCGAATTGAAGAAATAAATAATCACTGACGTAACATTCTCATAAATAGATGTATTTTATTATATGACGAAATATTTATGCCCAAAGCTATAAACTGAAAAAATCAATAACTGTATTTTTGTACATCATAATTAAGGTCATCGAGCATAATTCCTATTGTACAAATATAAGCAGTATTACTTACTTAATGTTAATTTAATTTTTAATAATTTATAAATTAATTTATTAGTAGCATTATTCAGCATTTCATGATTACACAGCATTATCTTAATTGTATTATCTTTGGAGAATAAACTAATACTTAGTAGAAGAGCCAGTGACATTTTTCAGTGATGATTTAGTTAAGGCCTATTTTTTGAGAGAATGTTGAGGGGGTATAACTAAGTGTCATCCGTGAGGATTAGCCCGGATTCCAGTCGTAAGGGGGTGGCAGAACGCCCCCCATGTGTAAAAAAAACTGCATCTTTTTATTATTTAGTTAAAGCTGAAATTTTTTCCAGTACTCCTCTGATAGCCCACAAACATCGATATAATATTGGCAGAACAATTGGCCAGCCTTAAGAGGGTGGCAGAAGAACCGCAACACGTCATGGGAGCAATGAACTTTTTATTATTTAGTTAACTTTGCAACTATGAGGGACACGAAAAAGTTGTATTGTTGTTTTTTATTGGAAATTCAATTCTCTACAAAAAATGGTCTCTTGACATTTTTTCGTATATTGTTTAGTTTCTGCGATATAGTGAAAAAAAAAATCAAATATTTTTTACATTCAGACGCAAGTATCTTTTGAACTATGCTAGATACGAGAATATGACGAAGACTTTTTGTAGAAAATCAGATTTTCTAAAAAAAGCTTTCTTAATAATTTTTCGTATCTCACTTCATTTCGGAGATAAAGTCCAAATAAAACATTTTCTTTTCCCATTTCGGAAAAATATAATCAGTATCGACTGAGAACCACAAATTATGATGTATATTATTGTAGTTGTATTGTCATAATAATTGAAAAATGTGATTGCCAAGAAAAAAATTACTAAACATTTTTAAAAAAATTGTGATTATTAAAGTTCCATGTTCCAGGTAGATAAATAACATTGTGAATATATGTAGAATCTTTTATATTATTTTGGATTATATCAAAAATATTCCGAGACAGGAAATACATAAAGTAAATAAAATATATTTCAAGAAACATCGAAATTAATGATTGCAATGCTAAAAAAATTTGAATAAATCGTGATACGTGAATTAAAAGAATATTTCTAATACATTTTTTTATAGAGAACTAATTAAAAAAAAGATTATTTGATAAACGAAATCCGAAGATAAAATTCTTTATTTTCACTTTATCTCCGAAATTAAGTGAGATACGAAAAATTATTAAGAAAGCTTTTTTTTAGAAAATCAAATTTTCTACAAAAAATCTTCAAGTCATATTCTCATATCTAGCATAGTTTAAAAGATACTTAAGAAAATTAAAAAAAGAAATTAAGCAATAAGTATATAAAAAAGTGTCAAGAGACCTTTTTTTGTAGAGAATTGAATTTCCAGTAAGAAACAACAGTACAACTTTTTCGTGTCGCTCATAGCTGCAAAGTTATTCTCGAATGAAAAACAAATTTTTGTAACTTTCAAGTTGAATTTCCATCGAATGAGTACCAGCTCCAAGGTAAATGAAGGTCTGTGATTACTAAAGAGGTTCTAAATAAATGAGCAAAATTATTGTTTATATTTAAAGCATTCATAATACAAATTAATCTGCGACCGAAGGCACGAAATCACGGCGCGCATACGGCACATTTAAATCGTTCTGCCAGGTAGTTACGACCGCCATTCTGTTCTGCCAATTTGCATGTACACTTGGAATAGTTGCGACAACAACATACTAAAAGATGAAGATTAACTAAATAATAAAAAATTAATTGCTCCCATGACATGTTGGGGGTCTTCTGCCACCCTCTTAAGACTGGCCAATTGTTCTGTGGGCTATCAGAGTAGTACTGGAAAAAATTTCAGCCTTAACTAAATAATAAAAAGATGCAGTTCTTTTCACACATGGGGGGCGTTCTGCCACCCCCTTACGACTGGAATCCAGGCTAATCCTCACGGATGACACCTAGTTATACCCCCTTCAACATCCTCTCAAAAAATAGGCCTTAACTAAATCATCACTGGCTCTTATAGACTATAAGCTCCCTTCTAGAGTGTGATAACATTTGTTTTTGCTGGCAAGATTTATAAAGATATACTTTAAAAGTCAAAGTTAACGCTGAAAATTTAGAATATGCTAGTAGAGTGCTTCTATCCCGGTCTTGCGAGGCAGCAGTTCTTTATTTAATTTTTTTTTTCTGCAAAGGTACATTTGTATAATTTCTCTGTATCAAATATATGTACTTAATATGGTTTACGTAAAATCTGGCACATTTATTTATATTTAAACCTGAAAATAATAAACAATTTACCAATTTGAATTGAGTTTTTTATGTAATGTTGTTAAGTGACATGTTCTTATAAGTATAGATTCAAAATAAGTTGACTGCATTTTGTTAAAATTTCTATTATCAAAGTGCAACTATAAATGTAATAAACTGTCAAACAGAACTGAGCGTTCAGTTCCATGTAAAGCAGTCGGTATAGAAGAGCGTTGAAAGATGGGGACAACTGCAGTACAAATTACTGGGTTCCAAATGTAATCCAGGGACCCCTGACCATATATATTTACCACATAGGAGGAATGCGCAACTACGTTGTGTACTATATACAAACAGGATTTGACTTCTCATTTGTCAGAAGAATTGCACCATTTAGGTAAAATTCACGAAGCACGTATGCAACGTTACTTCTTCAAATGGAACACCCTGTATATTTTTATAATTTTGGATTCTCCTTTTATTTCCCAACGGATTTTATTAACTATGTCCTATACCTACCTGACTTTTGGTCAAATTGCTATGGGTCACAGTTATTATGAGTTGATTTTTTTTTTAATGCAGCTGAGGGTAGAATATCATATACAGGGTGAATACCTTTCTACCATCACGTTCACAGCTGCATTTGAAACAATATGTTTATATTAGTTCAAATGCAGCTGTGAGCACCTAACAACCAACTGAACTGTAGGAATTTAACGTCAAAACTAAATGAAAAATACAGATTATGTAGGAAAAAAATGACAATAAAAAGAATCAAGTTTTGAGTAATTCAAAACTAATAATGCCAGTGTGAATTTAGTTGTCATTTACAGTGATCCATGTCAAATGAACTCAAGTGTGTATTTCTATTTATAGATTGTAGGTAGTTAAATTTCCCATATAACCAAGGGATATAGGTTTCCGTGGACTATATAGAATAGTATATAATCTATAAAGATTTCAACTATATAGCGTATTTATAGTACATGCAACTAAATATTTCCTCTACAGATGTGTTCTCTATTTAATCTGTACAGCTACTATAAAGCATTATCTGTATATATTTTCCCTGTATAGAATATATGATTTACATTTATAGCAGATATAAAGTATCGCTATATTATCGATAACTCATTAATATAGGTCCTGTAAATTTCTTCGATAAAAACATTATACTGTTATGGAAAATGTATTACGACTTTATTAAGTCTATAATAATATGTCATCTATAGATATTCTATACTAAATATACTTATATCGAGTCTTTACATAATCGATACTGATATTTCCTCATTTATCGCACATCTTGAGTAACATTAAATTATAGACGAGATAATAACGCAACTGTATAGATTCATTTCCGTTTTCTATACCGATTCTATTTTAAAACTGGCCTTATCAGTATAGAACTGACGCGCGTGACTGTTAAATGTGAGGTTATGCGTTCTTTGATTCGCTATTACTACGTGCAAAGTTGTGAGTAGAAGAAAATAATATCCATTATCCATATGGCGAACGTTTACAGCTCTAGGTGTTTTGAGTAGGTAATGTTCTTGCATTCAATGGTAGTTCAACATGATTCCCCATGATTCCGTAGACCAAAATTCGTAATAATTTAGAAATATGGGTTAATTCAATATTCTCGTTTATTGCCCATTCACGTAATTTATCAGAAAATTATTTTTGAGTCAGTACCTGCTCATCAAACTTCTTCAATGTTACAACCTGTGTTACATAAATCCTTTGTTACTTGAATTTTCTTTAGAAATATATTGTAGAATAATTGGCATATTGTTTCTTGTGTATTTTAAACATTTTTATATAAAACAAATTTATTAAGTATGAGTATATTAAATAATATATACCGTCTATTGTAATCCTACCTCTAAATGTCTTAAGTCAATGAGTTTCATATCCTCGAGCCATATCTTCTTTTAGCGGGGCGCCTGGAGGTCGCCGCACTCAGGCCTTGTGGCCCATTGTGTCGAGCCGTATCAGTTCGCTCTTCCGCCCAACGAGGACAAGTTTTCTTTTTAGTTCTCGACATTTCGTTAAACTTTAATTAATATATAACTATAACTATCTCTTCGTAAATTATAAATATGTATATATATAATAAGCGAGAGTTCAACACAAGGCCAGGTGGTGCAGATAGTAAAGCCATACCAACCACACTAGGGCACGAAAATTGTAGATTTGTGTCATAGGTTCGCGTCCTACTAGGATCCCACTAGGCATTCAATAAGGTAAATATATGATATCTGAAGATTCCTATAAGTTTATCAGTACAATGAAAATTATAAATACATGCCATAAATTTCCGAAAAAATTAAAATAAATTAAATTAAATTAAATACACTATATAGAGGTATATTGACATATACATAACTAATAATCTATGCGTTGTGATACAGATTCGATATTAAACTTTATTCAATCTAAATCCAAAATGAATTGTGGCGATATCGAATCGATAAATGCCAACTTTATTCTGTCTATACCCAGAATATATTCAAACCTGTATCGCCGCTGTACCAAAGGCTGTCTTTATCGAGTAAAGATTTTCACATAAACCTGGTACAGGTTATATACAGTTTGGTTATACGGGTTGTTCTCTATTTATTCTTTTTATTTTACTTTTTGAATTTTTAATGTTAGGTACTTACCTACCTACCTACTACTTATTTACTTATTGTTATTACTTGTGCTAATTATTATTTTGCTCATGATTATTTCACGTTGCTAAATTTTGCACGAGTGTAGCAGGGTAAGCATGAGGAGATGCCCCTTGGGTAATTAGGCTAATATTTTGACCTTGATATCACATTACTAAGGGGAACTATTCTGCACGATATTACATCCCTGCCCCCCTTGATTCTTATAATAAATAAATTGGTCAAATTTTGAAAAATATTTCTTTTCTCTTTAATAATGTAACTAATTCTTATGATTTTTATATATGCAGTAAATATATCAAGAAGATATTAAACAAAAAATTATTGAGTATTTGCAGTAAGTATAATGTACCAAAATTTTAAAATATAAACATTTTTATGTATTTTTTTTTCAAAAATGCCCTACTATTATGCTCTATAATATAATTTTTTCAAAATTTTCATAAGGCTAGAACAGCTAAAAAGAATTATAATCACTAATCATATATAAATGAATATTTATATTATAGTCCTAATTGAAAACTACTAAACAATTAATTCAACTCTACATTTTTTTGTATTCATATATTTTTTACATGTGGTAAGGTTATCAAAATTAAATTAAAATACATTTATTTATAGTGTACTTGTACGTCATATTATTACGAAATTGACTGTTGCACAATTCAGTGATTAGGTATTCTTCTCGTGTAAACATTGAAGTGTGAAGAAATAGCGGTATAACATAGTGATTACAAATAGTAGTAATATTCCTTGCTGATTCAATAATAATCTTAATTAACGAAAATGTAGAGTGTGATGAGTGGTCGTTTTGTGTTGAAACTGGCAGGACACAAAAAAAATTGACGACAGAGGAAGACATAAGATTGTTGCAAAATGTGTTACAGACATCTGACACCATTTTTCCAAATAGTGCGGTATGCGGTGGAGCTGCTCTAGCATCGCAGATTTAATTAAGTACTTTATCTGAAAAAACTCACATTGTTATTTCAAGCGATTTATTTATATTCCTTGAGGAAACACATTTTGGTTCAATGTTCTATCTTCTTCTGGAGTTAAGATTTTTTTTGTCCTGCCACTTTCAACACAAAATGACCAGACATTAGGCCCAGATTGGAAAATTTTTTCGGCCCGAGTTTGATTTCTTATTTTGGCCCACTAGTTGTTGATCTATAATTTGTGCTTCCCCAAATGGCGCCCTAGGCGAAAATTTTCAAGGTCATTCGTTCTCCTGGCACCTTACAATTTCAATGAAAAATCCGTAATACAAAAATAAAGACTTTCACAAGGATAATTTTCAGAATAAAGCGTTAGAGAGAGATCGGTTACTGGATAAAAGCAGACTAAACTAAACCATCAGCCTGCTAAAAAGCAGATAAAAATGTAAAAACAAATAAAAAAATTTATTGACATGTTAATACAAAGTTATAAAAGTTTCAAGAAACAAACAAAAACAAAAATACTCGTAATAGGAACAATGTAAAAACAAAATAAATTTGATTCAAAACAAAATACTTATACCAAAGTACCTAACTAAAATAATAATAAACTTTTAAGGCACGAACTTTTTTTTTTTTTTTTGAGCAATCTCATCAATGATTTCATCATTTTCTAATTCTACAAGAATGTTCTTTTCTATCAACATAAATAAAAATGCTTCCAAGTGATCTTGCTATAAGCAATTTCTTAGCCTATTTAAAATATAGTTTAATTTGTAGAACCGGCCCACCAAGTTTTACTCGGTAACTCGCTGGCCCAATCCGGACCTGCCACACATCACACAATTAGGGTTCTCACACTGCATTATCGGTAATTAAGATTACTACTAAATGTTCAAGGAATATTTACTACTATTCATAAAGTCACTATATTATACTGCTATTTTTCTGACCTTAATATTTACACGAGAACAATAATCACTGCAGCAAGTCACTTTCGTAATAACATGGTGTGGTACAAGAACACTAAAGAAAAATGTGTATAGACATGAATTTGAGATTTAAAAAATAAATGTATTTTAATCTGTCCCGTATTAAGAGTGCACATAAGGGATGTTACGTTTACAGCGAATGCACGTTACCCCAGTCTTTGACACCTTTGATGCATATAAAAAATATATGAATATAAAAAAATGTAAATTTTGAATTAATTGTCTAGAAATCTTTTATTAGGAAGACTATAAATACTATACGCGATTAATGATTATAATTCATTTTTAACACTGTTCTACTCTTTTGAAAATGTTGAAAAAATATATGTTATAGGGCATAGTAGGGGGAATTTTTTTTGAAAAAAAAATGGCTATAAAATCTCTCAATATACATGGCATTTCTTAAGCTTTAAAATTTTTAAATCAAACATTGGTATATTACTTAAAATATTCAATAATTTGATGTTTAATACAGTACAGCATACATAAAAATCATAGGTATCTAATTCTTTTAATATTTTGGCAGCGTCTCTTTTTCCACTTTTGTAAAGACTGCTACATGTGGCGAGCATTAACTCTTCGTGGTTTACAGATTCCATGAAGTGTGTTACTTTTGCATGTTTTGACCTGTCACTTACTTCAGAAAAGTCTTTTGAAGGTCGGCCAAATTGAGTCCCAAAGGGCCCGGGCTCGTTTGAAATTTAATTTGGTATTTCAGACCAAATCATATTGGCATCTAACCATTCTTTAATTTAAAACGTTTTATATCACGATTTGATTTGGTCCACTTTTCATAAACTTTACTGGTAAAATTTTGCAAAATTTGTTTAATTCGCTTATGCAGTTCTTCATTTTCACAGTTAATTAAACCAGTTTTCGTGAAAAAGTAATTTATAACTGCAGAATTCTTCTTAGTTGAAGTACATTCATTGTGCCAAACTTCGAAAGGCCATCTTACAATTTCTCTGAATGCAGCAAATACTCGCATTTTATTTTATCTCTAGTAGGAAGCCCGAGGACTACTAATTACCAAATACAAAATCTAGGCGGTAGTCAGCCGACGAGTTAGTTAAAAGTCAGGATATATTTCTATAATGCAAAAAATATCAATATTTAAAATCAGTGTTATTTGAAAATTAATTTTATATTGAATGTCATTAGTAATACAATAAAATTATATTGCAAAAATTACTTAAATTACCTTAAGATCAAATGCACTCATAATAAAACTTAAGTATATAGATCTGAAATTTCATAGCAATGTTTAAATATAACCGCATGAATTATGACTGAATCGATATTGAATTTACTTTACGAATATCAACAATATAGTGGTTTTATTAGTCACCGCTAAAGTACGTTAGCGACTTTGTTTTGAGATGAAAATATTAGAACAGCCATCCATTGATAAGTACAAACACGAAATCGAAGCGTAGATGAAAATAAAAACTCATATTGGGACTTATTTCCAGCTAGAATCGCCTTTTGACCCACTGTGCGGGAGCGCCAATGTATGTATGTCTTGGCAGACAAACGAAGTGAACGCAAGCGGGCAGAAGGAGGTGTACACTGCTAGATTCAGAAACAGAAAACTTGGAAGAAGAATAATAAGATGATGATAGATGGAAACTTCAAAGAGGCATGGAAACTAACAAACGCCCTACACTTCCCATCCGATGATGACGATGGAAACTTACAAGAGGCATCTCACAAGCACCTACACTTCCCATCCTATATTCCTACCCCATGCGTCATGTGGCTCTTGCTGCTGACAACAAGCATGTTCCATGTCCAACCCATGCAGCCATTCTGGTGGTATTTAAAACATCCAAGGTTTGGCTCCGGCATGCGGTTTGGCTGTCCGTTGAGCGTGCTCGGCGGACGACTGAGCTGCGTGTTGGAATGAACCTCCAGATTGGATGCCGGAATGGGCAGCAGCAATCAATCAATCTGAAAGCATTTTGAAATAAAAATTTTATAAACTATAAAATTCACAAAAATTACCAAAAATGTGAAGTGAACTCATTTTCTGTCCAAGAATATTTCAACATTTTACCACCATGATATTGAAGTATGACATGAGAATCCTAATACCAATGGAACTTGTTAAATTAACAAGTACATTTCAAGGCCAAATTAATACAGGGCATCCTATGCAAGTATGATCTATACACAATAAGTAATGTTTTAAACCATGTACATAATACACTTGATTTAGTCCTAACAAATCTGATTGAAGCAGAAATATCTCTTTCTGAAATCCCTGTAGTGAATATTGATCAGTATCATTCCCCCATTAGAGATTAACCTAGGTCTCAATATTAGTAAAACCACTATTAGTGACAACGGCGTTGGCAATTTCCATAATTATAACTTCAAAAAGGGTGACTACCTCAGTTTATACTAGATGTTAAGTCAGTGTAACTGGGAAGATATCATCACATCGGATAACTCCAACGAATGTACTGATCAGTTTTACAATATGTTATGTCCTATATTAGATCAAATTATTCCGCACAAGAAACCTTCAAATTCAAAAAAATATCCCATTTGGTTCACTACAGAGCTTATTCAAAACATAAAAATCAAAGAGCAGTATTTTAAGAAATCGAAAAAAATCCAGAATACATACAAAAGTTCCGTGACATGAGACAGGAAACTAAACTTCTAATCAAAACTACTCATGTAAATTACATCCTAAATATAGAAAGCGATATAAATAATAACCCAAAGGAATTTTGGAATTACATCAAAAATAAAAAACAAAACTCAGGTATCGCACCTAGGTTTTCGTATAATGGTGGTTCTCTTGAAAATGGAAAGGATATTGCTAATGCATTTGCACACTACTTTGAATCTATTTATAGCAGTAGTACTCCGTCACCGCAGGATCCTAAATGTAAAGATTATAACCTGATGGATAACCTTAACATTCAAGACATAAGCACAATTGAAATCATAAATGCAATAAAGTCCTTGAAACCCCAAGCCGCCATAGGTATGGATGGCCTGTCTTCCTATTTCTTTAAGGTATATGCTGACGAACTTGCGTTGCCGCTACAGAATATTTTTAATATAGCCCTAGAGACCAATTCTTTTCCTGATAAGTTTAAAATTGGCCGCATAACTCCCATAAATAAGTCTGGCACTACTATAACAAACTATCGACCTATTACGGTACTGCCGTCGCCATCTAAAATTTTTGAGTGCGTAATATATAACAGAGAGTATACTCGCATGTATCGCCAATAATTCTGGAAGAACAACATGGTTTTGTCAAAAAAAAATCCACCGCCACAAATTTGATGGTATTCTGCGACTATATAGCCAAAGATACAAACAAGTATCAAATTGATACGGTATACACTGACTTAGCAAAAGCGTTTGATCGAGTGAATCATAATATCCTGTTGGAGAAACTAAAGTCCCTTTTCCTTTAACAACAACCTGTTGAAATTCCTAAACTCATATCTAACCAACCGCCCTAATTTTGTGAGATTTGATAATAACAATTCAGAGACCTCAGGCGTACCCCAGGGCTCGATACTAGGAACACTGCTCTTTGTGCTCTTCATTAACAATATATCAGATTATATTAAGTACGCCAAATTTCTGCTATATGCAGATGACCTAAAATTCTATTTCGCGATAAGATCTAATGAAGATTTGGATTTGCTCCAATATGATGTCAATGCTATTTCTGATTTCTGTGAGGATAATGACCTGGCTTTAAATGAAACTAAATGTAAAGTCTTAAGAACCCTTTGATAGGAGTATATAGGTACTGTGAATGGTGTTCAACTTGAACTGTTAGACGAAATTAAAGACCTGAGTATAGTATTTACTAAGAACTTTACTTTTAATGACCATCAAAAAGCTAATGGTTGAATGCTACAGAAAACTCGGTTTCATCCTTAGAGCCAGTCAAGATTTTAGTTACAAAACATCCATAATACTGTTTAATTCATATGTGCGATCCAGATTAGAATACTGATGTTATTTGGAATCCTAGGGCTCTCACACACACTGATATGATAGAAAAAAATACAAAAAAAAAACATTTAAGGTCCATGTATCTTAAAACACATGGAACATATCCTTTTTTAATATCATATGAACGACAAAGAGTTGAATTCAACATAACACTCTTAAGTAAACGTAGCGATAATGCCCAAATGGTGTTCATTTTTAACGTGTTACATGGCCACATTGTTGCATTATATATATTATCGGCCATAAACATAATAAACGTACCAGATATTAGGTTGACTTAGAGATAATGTATTCAAGATATGTAAAACAAATTCCCCTATTGATAATTGTTTACTTACTGTAAACAATTTTCTAAGAAATTGTGATAGAGATATTTTTAATACTAATAAAAATGAGCTATACTCCCATCTGCGATATACAGCTTATATGTTACTTTTTGTATGTTAATCTGTTTTAATGTGCTACGGGCGATCTGAACCATATTTTCTTTAGTTGTCAGAATCACCAAACGGCTATCAATTCAATGCTAAATAGTTTAGTCGACATCAAAGTTCCTCTACCAACTAATGTTACTCACCTATTGTCCTTAAAAAATATTCAAGTCTACAACGTATTGGTTCATTTCATGAACACAGTTAATCTGCTGCTATAACATCGTTCCATATTAGGTTAGCTTCGTATTCCTTAATTGTTTCTCCCATTGTTTTATATACCCCCTTTCCGTGGTCTACCTGTGTATTGTTATATAAGAAATGTCCTGACAGACCCCTGGACGAGAAGAGAGTGTCCTTGTGAAATATCATCCTGTGTATATCGTATGGTTGGGTCGTCGTGTTAGGTTAGTTATGAACGTATGAGTAAAGCAGTAAATACATAATAAGTATCTGGCTAATGGAGAAATCCAATGCCAAAAAAAAAAATCTGTTTTAATTCGTTTTTGTTACTTATACTCTTGTTATATTCTGTATATATGGTTTATTCCTGTATATTTATATTTTTACCTAACTGTATACATGTAAGTAGACAACGTCTGTTTGTATGCAGTATAAATAAATAAATAATATAGATAATGTAATACAATAGACACTAAAATTGAGAAAAAAATTTGCATTTGTTTCTCAATAAAACAATAATGACAGCAGTAGCACTTTTGCCCTTTAAAACCTCTTTTTCTATATTACGATCCGATTATTTTTTCAAAACTTATTAATTAAAGTGTTTGTACTGAAACACATGGTAAAAGGCATTCATGCAGTGGTTTCTGAAGCCATATGTTTTATTCTTATTATATGCAAAAACCTTTGTACGTGCGAAATTTGAAGGCATTTTGTTATAGAATTTCCTGCACTTCAAATTTCGCCTCTAGAATAGTTTTTGTATTTTTCGAATTTTAAGTCCTTTGAACAAAAATTTTTTTTAGGTCTAATGCCACTTTGTTTTATGTTCCGTCCACGGTGGGTTTCAGTACTTTTTAAGATACCTTTCTCCTACTAAAAACCTACCTAAAAATCCCAAAGTTATCATAAGGATCATTTTTTCTCAGCTTTTGCTGCTAATTTTCCCTGGGAACTGAGCTATACAAACCAATTAGAGGTCTTAGGTGTAACCATGTTTAACTCTAATAATTCTTTGTTGACTAAACGGTATGTAGTATGAGTCCATTCAACAAAAATATGTGCTACTAAATTCCGGGGTGCGTTTTTGAGAGCCAACCGAAGAAGCCCATTTTTTAGTTATTTCAAAATACCTCAAAAACAATGTAAATTTGGAGATTTTTACAAGAATACTTTTTTGTAGAAAAGTAAATTTCCCATTCAATCACGTTGTTAAACATTTTTTTTTTCTATTTTTAGTATTAAAAATAATTAAAGAACAAAGTTAAAAATTTACGAAAATTCATTTTTTTAAATTTTCCAGTAATACCTCCATAACTTTCTTTTACGGCATCCTAGGTATATACAGGGTGATTCAGAACTTATCCGGAAGAATTTAAAAAGATATGAACCCTTAAAGTTAGAGTCGATACCATGAAAAAATATATAAAATCCTAACAAAACTGCCATAAAAAATATTGAAGTTATGGTATTCTTAAACGCTACTTAGCTACGCAGACCTCCTGAATCCTAGACTAATACGTATCAAGCAAGTAGAGACTAGTTCACGTGTCGTGCGTCGTCAGTTTGCGATTTAATCACGTTGTTAATGGGTATTTTTTTATTTTAGTGCTGGGAGTTTCTTTCAAAATGCCATATGTGTATAGTAACGCGGAGTATATTGACATGATTTTAACTTACGGTGCGGCAATGCAGAATGCATTAGCAGCGTCTCAATTGTATGCGGAATATTTTACGGCAGTCGTTCAACGTGGCTGTGATATTTATTTATTTATTTATTTAACACATTTGGTAACCAATTACAGGACAAGAAAGCGACACAATACAAAAAAAAAACTATAAATACATAGCTTCTTACATACATATGAGTGACAATCTAAAATTAATTACAAGTACACTACATGTTTGTGTTATTTTAACACTATGAGACACTATAATTCTTAAGAGAAGTATAAACTGTATTTATTGAACAGTCGAATATATCACAAGTATCACAAATTGAGTTGTAGGTAGAGCACATATTGTAAATTTACAACCCAATCGTGGACGAGATGGGGGACCTGGTCATCCACAACGTATTTTAGCAGCCGAGGAAGAAATTTTGGAAATTGTAGCCGCGTATAAGTACAGGACAGCTCGCCTGACAGGTACCTGCGGTGACTTAATCAACAACGTGGCGCATATTGCATGATTCCCAATTGTACCCCTATCATGTTCAGGGTGTCCAAGCACTGCTTGTAGCAGATTATCCGTTATGGGTTCCATTTTGTGAATGGCTGCTGCAGCAAAATGCTCAAAATACCCGATTTACTGCTGATATATGAACCACGGACGAAGCTATATTCACGAGAAATGGGATACATAATATCCACAATACACATGTCTGAGTGAGCAGTTTACAATCCACATGTGATAAAATGAGATCGTTTCCAGCAATGATTTTCCTTGAATATTTGGGCAGGCATTGTTGATGATCGCTTAATTGTGCCGATAATATTACTTAATAATATTAATCAGATGGACGGTTTGCAATATCTGGAATTTCTTCGCAACGATCTACCTAAACTGCTTGAAAATATACCTTTAGCTGTGCGATTACGAATGTGGTTTTTGCATGATGGTGCGCCCCCTCGTTTTTGTCTAGCGGTTCGAGATTATCTTAATGAAATCCAAGGAGTACAGTGGATAGGACGAGGTGGGCCAGTAACACGGCCTCCTTAGTCCCCTGATTTAAATCCGCTTGATTTTTCTTGTGGAGGCATTTAAAAAATGACATTTACCACACAGAGGTGGAAACCGTTCAAGAATTGCGTGAGCGCATCACAATTGTTGCCAATAATGTACGTCTCCAGGAAAAGCAAGAAGGGGGAACATTTGAAGTAGTATAGCAAAATTGGACACGACGTTGTCAAAAGTGCATACAGGACCAGAATAGCATTAGCATACTAGTAATATTTTTAAATTTTTTGAAGTGCTTTTTTTTCGTTTTTTCTTTATGCTATTATATTTATTTGGACCCTTTGTACATACTCTAAAATGTTTCCGGATAAGTTCTGAATCACCCTGTGTAAGTGTTCAGAGAAAAACAAAGAAATTACTTTTTTTACCTGCTCCGTACTACCAATGGTGACCGAGATATCGCCATTCAAAGTTGACCGTTTTTTGCCATATTTTACCCCTTTTACATTTTTTTAACAACGTGCTTAGATAGGAAATTTAATTTTCTGCAAAAATGTATTCTGCTAATTTGCATTGTTTTCGAGTTATTTTGAAAAAACTAAAAAATGGGCTTCTTAGGTTGGCTCTCAAAAATGCACCCCGGAATTTAGTAACACTTAAATAATAAAAACCCTTTAACACAATTATTCCTTTCTACTCCTTAAAATTGGACACATTTAATAGCCTAGAATGGGTTCATGAAAAGTGAAAGTTTCAAAATATATTTTCTTAAAGTGTAATAGAAGAGTTTGCATGAAAAGGTGAAGTGTTCATTTAAGGGGGGATTCTCACAAATGTTATAAGGTATTGCAACGAGAGAGAGGAGATTAAAAATGGCCCATTTTTGCAAATGTATTTTATGAATGACCCTTAAACACTTTTGGATTAACTAATTCGGGTAGTTCCTGCCAATACACAAGTATTTTTCTCTCAGCTTTCTCAAACAGTTATTTTGGCGGTTCCTGAAGATATGTTAAGTACTGGTTCTGTTTATATAAGAAAAATAAGTTAATAAAAAAAAAAAAAAATAAAAGACAAACAATTTATTTGAGATGAAGAGACACTATTTTATAAACTTAAATTGCTGCTTTTTAAACTTCCACATAAAGCAATGCTTAAATGCTTGATGATTCAAATTCCTAAGTCAGGTAGTTATACAATTTCAATGTCAAATTCGGAACAAGATTCATACCACCGATAATAAACCATTAAATGAGAGATGAAGATCATCAATATTTTATTTGTTATATAAATACTTTTGTTACAAAGAAATATTAGATGTCTCAACACATAATAATTAAAAATTATAAAATAAATATACCTAGACTATGTAGAAATTATAAATAAATTTTAATGATGAAAGTCAAATGAAACCAAATATAACTAGCAAAAACAGTTAATAATTTTATTACAAAATTTCAGAACAAATTCTTTGATTCATCCAAAAATTAATTTAATGTAATGGAAAACAATAATTTATTTATTCTATTTTTCAATTTCATAAACGTATGAGAAATAATTCCAAAATATATATATATAAGACTACTGAATGTGAAATTCTTTTTACATAGCATAGGTACTTTTACTAGGTTGTTCCTCATCTTGTAAACCTGTGGATTTTTTAACATATTGAGGATTAACTTGGATTTCTTCATCCATTGCCAAAATTTGTTTGTCTAATTCCATACACAGACACAACTGTTCTTCTAACCCTTTTAACACTTCTGGACCACTGTACTTATCAGGTTCATCTCTAAATACAACCATACCATCTTTTTGATTTATTGTAGCGTATATTTGTTGATTTTCAATCTGAAAACCATTTAATGATAATAATAACAGGATTTCATTTCAGGAGAGTTTAGTCTTAGCTACTCAACAAAAGTATTCAATATTTTATAAAAAATATTCACGATAATTTAAACATATTTTCAGACACAAAATACCCCTAAGTAATATATGGTATAAAAGTTCTAATGTAATAAATACATCTTAAAGCAGAGGCCAACTGGGGCCCAGCGTCATAAAACCGAATTTATTTCTTTTTAAACAAATTCAGTTTATTCACGAATATTTTACCTTAAAATCTAAAATATTACCATAAATCAAAAGTACATAACAAAAGAAACAATCTCAAAAAAGGTATTGTCTATGTAAATTTAGAGCCAAGACATTACTTTATTTTTCATTTTAGTAATTTATAAACAAACTAAATGATGTATCAACTTGAAATTGGCATTGAACATTATTTAATTAATGTAAGTGAGCTAACTGTTCAGGGATCCAGATCTCAGACAAACTGCAACCTCAGCAAAAAAAAAATACTCACATGTAGTTTGCGATGTCCGGAAGAAGATAATATTATTTTGGAAAAAGAATCTTTAGTGGAATTTGCAAAAAAATTGCAAAAGTTCGCGAAAAACGGTTTTACGCGTTTCAAAGGAAAACCTGAATTTTTCAAAAAAAAAAAATATTCAGGTAAAAAATGTGTGCAATAAGAAAACGAACAAAAAGAGCCACGGTGGAATTCAATTGGCCCAGTGGTTCCCTCTCAAATTGCAAGAAATCACTAAAATTGAACGTTTTTTCAAAAATTCATAACTCCCGTTCAAATACATATTAAAGATGCACATGTCGGAGTTTTAGTAGTCCTTAACCTACACTCAAAATTTCAATCGAAAATACTGTGTAGTTTTTGCAAACCGTTGCTTTTTGCAAAAAAGGCACTTAATCAACAGGACGTAAATACAGAAAAAAAGCTTATACAGGAGCAATTTCGAAGTCGAATGGACTTCTGGTAACACCGATCAATGATTTTTTGATAAATAATTCATCCATGTCGAAACTTTTCTGTTTTGCTTCAAACAATTTCGCGTGGATATGAAATTGACGCAGAGGCATTTAATGACTATGCACCAAAAACATTCGATAAATATTTAGAGCTGTATCCATGGTATTGCATGACTATAAGGGTCCACAAGCTATTTATACATGGATACAATGTCATTAAGCATGCTCTTCTTCCGATTGGGCAATTAGCGGAAGATGCACAGGAATGTCCTCATAAAGAAATAAAGCATTACAGGGAATACACAGTGTCAGAAAATATAGAAAAGCGACCATGGAAGATCTCATACATACACTTCTTTTTACATCTGATCCGTTAATTAACAGTTTTCACAAAAAAGATGCAAAACATCGAAAAAAATTATCGTCATTATCTCTTTTGACAGCAGATACTGTACCTATCTCCAAGAGTGATGAAATAGACAATAATAATACTGATAATAATATTTGTGAGCAATGCTCTGAGGATTCACCTGACTACTCTGATGATAATTAATTATTATCACATATCTAATATAAATTATTACATATTTATTACATTACATGTATTTATACAGGGTGTAATCAGTTTCATGTCATTAAAAAAACTGGTAATGGGGACCGACTAGACAAACAAAAAACTTTATGACTTTTCCCTCTAGGGGCACTTTGGAAAAAAAACTGACCTAGGTCAACCTTTTTAATATCTTTTAATATTAATGTAGAAAATAATTGAGAACCACTGCTTTTCTTGGTCAATGAACTTGTAGTTCCCAATTATACAACTTTTAAAGTGTCATAAAAAAGTGCAAAGGCCTTGGATCATCGACCGCCTTTGATGGACTGCCTCAACCGAACTGAGGCAACTATAAAGAGGTAAATAATTCGTTATCTTTTCCTGCACAACTGCAAGCAAATAATGGCCATAGAAGTTTAAACAGAGCATTTCTTCACATGTGTGTCTTTTAATTTGGAACAAAATATTGGATTAATGCTTATAATTTAGAGTATTTAAATGTGGTTTATTAACGTTTGTAACATAAAGGAGTGTTCTGGGTTAAAAGCTTACCTAAGTAAATTATTCGAAATCTGCATCTGCATCAATACACAGTTCGATACATCGAATTAAGGACATACGTACTCCGTTCAACACTAAACAATAAACTATCAACTAACGTTGTCAATAAAGAAAAATAAAAGAAAAACTTGGTCCAAAATCCAAAACGGAATAGAAAAAGAAGGAAGTTGTGTCTGTACGTAATCAAGAATTTAACGACTTGAACGGTAAAGTCAATAAAATAAATCTTCACTATAAATACACAGCGACCCGAAATTAAAAAACAACAAAAAGAACGAACGGCGGGTTGGACGTGTCTACATAACGAAACACCCACAGAAACTAAAATATGGCACAAGGGAGAGTCAGAGTATAGTTTTCTTCAGATCATATCTACTAAACACTCAGAAAACGTCGACGTCTTTCATCTTATTTACCGCACCGCTAAAGACTGCCGACATTTTATAGCTATCTACACAAATATTGAGTATCATAGGCAAAGACACGCGCGGCGATCTAAACCTACCTTAATATTCCAGCAGTTCTCAAAAGATTTTATTGAAAATTTGCGAAATTTTTGTTTATTTCTTTTCTCCAAAACTATGAGCTTTAGACCCCATGTTATACTAGGTTTTTTTGTTTGTCTTGTCGTTCCCTACCACCAGTTTTTTTTTATGACATGAAACTAATTACACCCTGTATATTACATTTATGCAGTTTTTAAGAATAAAGCAAAAAAATATATAAAAATTTTACCTATGTCATGTCTAAATATTTCTGTCCAACTATATTCGCAGAATGGATCACCCTGCAAGGTGGGCAAATTTCAGCCTTTGATATGTATTTGAACCAGTTATGAATTTTTAAAATAACGTGCAAATTTAGTGGTTTTTTGCAATTTGCGAGGGGACCACCGGACCAATTTGAATTCCACTGGGGCTCATTTTGTTCATTATTTTACTGCACACACTTTTTATCTGATCACTGTTTTTTTGTATAACTTCAACTTTTCCTTCAAGACGCGAAAAACCGTTTTTCGAGACTTTTTGCAATATTTTCTGCAAATTCCACCATAAATTCTTTTTCCAAAATAATATCTTCCAGACATTGTAAACTACATGTGACTATTTTTTTTGCTAAGGTTGCAGTTGGTCTAAGGACAAAACCTAGCTCGCCTATACTAAATATTTAGACTACTGCCAAAGGGTACCTCAGGATAAGATAGGTGTAATGCCCCTTGTCACGGATTTTGGGATAAACCTGATTGGATCTTTTCTTGGGCTTAAAAAAAGGTCAACAGGGTCTGTGTGTCAAAATTGTACCTCCCCCCTGCCCAAGAGAAGGCCCATTTTAGTTTTTATTTTTTTACAAAAATGGAATCAATTTAAAATTCTGAAAAAAATCATGCATATAGTAATCCCAAAGACCTGTAACCTCCATTTTTTGAGGCTCTATTGGGCCCCTTAAAAATATTTTTGTTATGATAAAGAGGTGCGGAAAATTTTATTTTATCATATTATTTGTGACCAAATAACGCAATTTTTACAGTAGTTTAGAAACCTTGTTGGGGTCAAATGTCATCTGGCATGGTTGAATAGTTTCCCAGAGAGCAAAAAGGTAAGCACTGAGGTCAAAAGTCATCCCCTGGGGCCAAAGGTCATCCAAATAAGCCTCCCCCAAGGTAAAAGATCATCCAGAATTGGTAAATAGTAACCCTTGTGGTCAAAATTCGTATCGTATGAGTAGCAAGCAATCTAACTTAACATGATATTTTTTTCACATCTTGTAAGTTGTATTGCTATATTCAAAAAGTGATTATCAACACAACACTAATTGTATTTTTATTTTTTTAAATATTTATTCACATTTGTGAGGAAGCAATAACTAATAATCAAATGAAATTAAGTTCTCAATTTAAAAAATGTATGGGAACAGCTAATGTAAGTATGCGTAAACAATGTACATATAATGGTATGCATATTACTATTAATGAGATCTTTATTACTGGCTTTTTTAATTTAAAACTAAATTATATTTTATTATTAGTTGGTCCCAATGTAAAATTGATATTTAAATAGATCATTTTCATTTAATTAATTATATTCTAATAATGTAAGTGTATTGTTTTCTGTTTCTGATAGTTCTTTATGAGGTGGTGAGATGGCGTTAGAAGAAAGAAAGAATAGAAGTAAGTCTAAGAGGCGGTAAGGTGACGCGTCGATCGTGCGTGTTACTAGGGATCATATCGTTACACTTATATGGTGTGAAACGTAATAGACTCTGAGCGAAGAGATTGCAGCGCCATGAATGCAGTGAAATCTGGAACTACTAATACGTTCATTTTTAAGTTTATACGACGAAAGAAGAGATAACTGTTGGATTTTATTTTATTTAAAAGTTTCACAGGGTATAATTAGATTCGAAGTAAAATTCAGATACATATACAAAAACTCATACAAGTACTACATCCACTACGACTTGCAGGAGGCTGGTATTGCTGCAACTGTGCGAACGGCCTAAGCACCATAGGATGTTGCTCCCACGTGGCAGCAATTATCTACTACTTATCCTGTGACAGATATCTGTCAAAAATAATCTGCCCAGCTAAAACAAGTTTCTTCGACCTGAAGAATCTATCTTGTGATTGAAGAGGACAGAGAAGAGGATTAAATATATCTTTGACTATTTAGTTATATATTATTTTCAATGTTGAAATATTTAATTTTTAAATACTTACAATAAAATTTAATTTTGGCAAAAATTACTTCTTACTTTTAATTTCTTGTTTATCATAATTAATACTTACCTCGAGAGAAGGGGTTATTTGGATGTCTTTTGACCCCAGTGTGACTTCTTGCTCTTCAGGAGACTATTTACTCATGCCCCGGATGACTTTTGACCCCAAGAGGGAAACTTTTTAAGAAAGATGGTGGTATTGGGTGGTCAACACAACAGGGTGACTTTTGATCCCAGGGGAGTGTCGTTTGCCCCAGGAGGGTGATTCCTTACCCAAGCTTTTAAAGCTACCCCTCCTATCTAATTAGCGAGTTTTCATTAAAAAATTAAAAAATTAAATTTTGGGCCTGAGGCACGGAGCTTGGACATTTCTAAACTACCTTAAAAATTGCGTTATTTGATCACAAATAATATGATGAAATAAAATTTTGTGCACTTCATGATCATAACAGAAATATTCGACTTCAAAAAAAATTTTCAAATATTTTTAAGGTTCTTACGACCGTTTGCACCGTATTCTTTTTTCAGAGGATTAACACTAAACCTTCATTAAATATAAAATTTCGTTTGCACAGCTCGTTAATTTTGGATTAAATCGGCTTAAACCAAGTTTAATTTAAACCACCAAAGTTGGTCTCTTAAAGTACGTTTAAAATTAATCATAGTTTCATAACCTCAGTTTTTAGTATATTTTTATTATTTTGACACTTTATCAGAAGGGGATATTTATTTATATGTTGTTTATAATTATAATTAACACAATTTTACAAACCGCGAGATGGATTCCAACTTAGACAATGATATCTTCAATGACGATTTAGATATAATTAAGGTAATAGATTTTTGAAATCCCTAAAAAAATATGTGAAGATGTGATCATTATAATAATTTAGATAATCTGAATCAAGTAAAAAATTAGCAGACCTTGCTCTTTTATTGTTATTATGAGTTTCCATGAAGTGACTAAATAAAAAACATATAATAGATTACAATTTCTTTTTTTTTCTTTTTTATAATTATACATTTTATTTGCTAGCTACACTATCTTTTTTCTTGCTTTTTAGGTGCATAACACGACTATACTTGCTCTTTTAGTATTACTTTGGTTTTTCATATTTTGAAAAATTTTGTAAAACGGTAAACAGCAGAAATACAGAAAGACACACACAAACAAAGTTGTCTCCGAACAGAACAAATATTTGACAATATTCAAGGGAAATAAGGTTATAATTTTATAAAGAGAAGTTAGCCGAATACGAAATTCCCCTAAATACACACGTTAATTATATCAACTTAAGTAAACCGGAAAAATA
Source organism: Stenurella melanura (assembly GCA_963583905.1). Classification (NCBI taxonomy): domain Eukaryota; kingdom Metazoa; phylum Arthropoda; class Insecta; order Coleoptera; family Cerambycidae; genus Stenurella; species Stenurella melanura. The sequence continues at coordinate 19,797,208 of OY757309.1, forward strand.
GAGTACGGTGAAACAAGACGAGAGGTAATCCTGGTTCAAAAATTAAACCTCGATTACTTATTCATCGCTTTAAATGAAAACGGTACAAGTGGCCGTTAGGGAGATTACTATATGCACGAATTTTTTCATAATTTTAAATTGATTCCATTTTTGTAAAAAAAATAAAAACTAAAATGGGCCCTCTTTTGGACAGGGAGGGAAATTTTGATATACTATAGACCACATTTTTTAAACCCAAGAAATGATCCTATCAGGTTTATTCAAAAATCTGTGATAAGAGGCATATTTCACTTATCTTATCTCCAGGTACGCTTTTCAGATAGGTATACTATTTATTTCAAAACTGTGAGAATTTCAAACAAAAATTTTATTTTCTACTTTTTCTTAATCGTTCTTTCAGTAATTGAAATAAAAGTGCTAGAAATATTTGTAAGATATTACTCACCATATGTAATATGTGACGTTCTGCATCTGCTGGACTTGGGAGACCTACTCTGCTAGCAACATCTGATAAACTAAGGGTTAAAAATGTCTTTGTCAGCCTTTGAATATTCTTTTTATAAAGAACTGACGACACCTGTTTTACAAGACCTAAATTGTGATCTCTAGTGAATGCCTGCAAATATTATAATCAAACTCTTAATTATTTACATAGTGTACAATCAAAGTAAAAAAAATGAGTAATTTATAATATACATGATGTTTGTAACAGTTATTTATTTTTCACCTGCATGTTATTTGTTTATTACACCTTGGATACGGTTATAGGGGCGTTATAGCCATAACGTCCTGTTATTTGAGAAGCAAAGAGAGAGTAAATATTTCATATTCCTTATCGTATAATGGTTTGGATTTGACCGGCATTACATTTTCTGTGGCTTCTCATGCATTGTTTTGGATATTTTGTGGTATTTCCATATTAATTTTCCTTTTTTCTATAACATCAACAAACGTCAAAATATCAACAACTGTCAGATACAGTTAATAAACGTCAAGTACCAGCAAATGTCATAGATTATTAAATGTATTTGAAGAATGAAAAGTCAATTTTTCATTAGAAGAATAAAATATTGTATGCACCACGAGCGTTATTAGATTATAACGCCCATCAAGCAACATACATCTCTCGGGCCAAAGGCTCTTGGGCTGCATCATGTTACCTTCCGGGCGGTATAATCTATACATCGCACTTGGTGCATAGAATACTATTATGCACCAAGTGCGTTATATAGATTACAACACCCGGAGGGTAACATGATGCAGCCCGAGGTGTGCATGTTGAATTTTATTTTTTTAATGAAAAATTGACTTTTCATTTTTTAAATACATTTCTTTAGTAGTCTATGACACTTGTTGATACTTTGACGTTCATTAACTGTATCTGTCAGTATATTGTGTTCTTTCAAATTTAGTAACCTAGTTCAATACTGCTAGTTTTTTCTTTTTACCCCTTTTACCAAGTAGTCTATGACAGTTGTTGATGAAACATATTTTTTATAGGATTTTGCAAACATTGGAAAGAAAAGCTATCTATGAGAACTAAAGGAAAAACTATATATAAAAATATTAATGAAATCTTTGCATTGTTTCGATAACCTGACTTCTGGTTATGCTAACAAATAAAAATTCTTATTTGCATTCTCATTTTAACACTAGTATTCAACCTAGTCCCCTACGGCTAGGCAGGCTAAACTAGTATCTACATGATCCCCTACGATATGTAAATTCAGTTAAAAATGAGAACAAAGGCCTGAAATTAATTTATTTACATAACTTGTCTTTAAAAATTTTTTCATTCTAATGAATTACATTTTCATAAAATCTCATTCAGTTTCTTGGAAATGCTTAGCCTTTGAAACATTTTTCGTCCTTATTGTGGACCCATCAGAAAAGCCTAAAGCCACTCATAACGATGTTCCATGCAAAACTAAGACAATATCCATGAATAAGTATAAAATATTATAACTGACATTGACTGATAAAAAACAACAGATCTTCACCTATCTATTAGCTAACTAGTATTGGAGCCTATATACTCTATGCATGTTTAAAAGTGAATTATTTATTATTTGTTTGCCTATAGTAATGAAACATATTCTTTATAGGATTTTGCAAACATTGGAAAGAAAAGCTATCTATGAAAACTAAAGGAAAAACTATATATAAAAATATTAATGAAATCTTTGCACTGTTTCGATAACCTGACTTCTGGTTATGCTAACAAGTAAAATTTTTATTTGCCATTCTCATTTTAACACAAGCATCCAACCTAGTCCCATACGGCTAGGCAGGTTATCGAAACAATGCAAAGATTTCATTAATATTTTTATATATAGTTTTTCCTTTAGTTCTCATAGATAGCTTTTCTTTCCAATGTTTGCAAAATCCTATAAAGAATATGTTTCATTACTATAGGCAAACAAATAATAAATAATTCACTTTTAAACATGCATAGAGTATATAGACTCCAATACTAGTTAGCTAATAGATAGGTGAAGATCTGTTGTTTTTTATCAGTCAATGTCAATTATAAATATTTTATACTTATTCATGGATATTGTCTTAGTTTTGCATGGGACATCGTTATGAGTGGCTTTAGGCTTTTCTGATGAGTCCACAATAAGGACGAAAAACGTTCCAAAGGCTAAACATTTCCAAGAAACTGAATGAGATTTTATGAAAATGTAATTCGTCAGAATGAAAAAATTTTTAAAGACAAGTTACGTAAATAAATTAATTTCAGGCCTTTGTTCTCATTTTTAACTGAATTTACATATCGTAGGGGATCATGTAGATACTAGTTTAGCCTGCCTAGCCGTAGGGGACTAGGTTGGATGCTAGTGTTAAAATGAGAATGGCAAATAAGAATTTTTACTTGTTAGCATAACCAGAAGTCAGGTTATCGAAACAATGCAAAGATTTCATTAATATTTTTATATATAGTTTTTCCTTTAGTTCTCATAGATAGCTTTTCTTTCCAATGTTTGCAAAATCCTATAAAGAATATGTTTCATTACTATAGGCAAACAAATAATAAATAATTCACTTTTAAACACAGTTGATATTTTGACGTTTGTTGATGTTGCTTTGCTTTGTATGTAGACAACACGTTTAACAAAATAAGAGGAAAATAAATATGGAAATAACACAAAATATCCGAAACAATGCGGGAGAAGTCGCAGAAAATGTATTGACGGTCAAATCCAAACCATTTTACAATAAGGAATATGAAACATTTATTCTTTCTTTGTTTCCCATATAACAGGGCGTTGTGGCCATAACACCATATCCAAGGTATAATAAATAAATAATATGCAGGTGAAAAATAAATTTTTATATAACAAATTATAAATATAATTCCCCTTGGTTATTACAAACATTTTGTACCTATAAAAGGGTCACTTAATATTGCAGATTTCAGAAAATACTCTTCAAAAATATTGGTCTGCAATATTACCATTATTTTTAGTGCAGCTTGTGGAAGGTCTCGTCCAGGATTACTGAACAAATCTCCCAGTCATACATAGCTCACGGTTGAATGTTTATATGATGACGGCCTCTTAGCAATATGTGATGTACTGCCCAAGCCGAAAAAGTATTTAAAAAATGCACGATACTGTATTTGTTTCCGCAGCATTTAATAGAATGGGGGAGGGGTCACTGGTGACAGAGAGGTAGTTGTTACAAAAGGGGGGACAAAAGAGGATATGGCCAAGTCATTTACAAAGTTAGCAGCTTGACATTACTGTTAACATAAGAGCAGCTAACTGCAATAGTCAACAAATATCAGCTGCATTGCTGGGCAATATGATGAGATTTTAATATATATATATATTTAGTCACATACAGGCTACATAATTATAACAATACATTGCACTAAAATATGGCCCCCTTAAAAGAATTTTAAGAATGCTAATATTAATTACACAGACAATTTTTTAAACCAATCAAAACCAAAGCAATCATTCCAGTCTATGACTATAGTACATAGTCACTACTTTTATGTACCAACAATATTTGTAAACGGTTATAATCTTGGTTGCAATCAATAACATTCTATGTATGTATGAAAGTTGTATGGTTATTGATTTTCATATTCTTACAGATTTTCAATCTCATCAAAGAACATGACAGAAGAAAAGAACTGAATAATAACTATAACTTTGTAAATATTACCCATTTTTTATAATTATTTATTTAAATCTGTTTGTATTTAACATTTTTAACTTTTTTTTTTCCCATTGGATGAATGGCTAGAGTGATTATAGCTATTAGCACAGTGAATACCGACTTTTTTATTCTTGACTGGGAGGTAAGTGTTTACAAAAAATATGTTTATCTCTAGAACTTATTTACTATTACATTATTTGACTAAATTGTTTAACTGTAAAGACATATGTATATGTATGTATATTTAGCTTTTTCAAATTATTGTTTTTTTTCAGTTTTTTGTTTTTTTTGTGTTCTTTTTGCATTTTTTTGTATTTCAATTTTTTTTATATTTTTTTTACTGAACAACATTTTTAACTTATATGGGACCTTAACTCACTATTAGTATTACTTTTTGTATTTGTATTTCGTATTTATTTATCATCATATTTTATTAATAATTTATTTTGTATATTATGTAAGCTATTAATATTACCTATATTACAATTAATTGCTTATTATTTCACAATAATAATTAGAAAAAGCATTTATCGTCATAATAGCCTTTTTGTAATCTTTTATTATATGAGGGGAGGGTTGAAAATCAACAATGTTGAACCCTTACTTTTGTGTAACTTTGTAACAATACATTTTTATTCTATTCTCTTCTAAAAAAAATGAATCTAAAAATTGCTGGTCGACGTTTATGACAATACTGGGATTATAAACAATTCCTTTGTCGATCTATTTTTACGATTTTCCAGTTGATATTAGATAAAGTACATGATGGTTGTTGTTTGTAATAGACAATATAGTGAACTAAAGGGAGCAAAGACTCTGGTGCAACATCACGCTACCCAGGTAACGATTCAAATGCTATGTGGACTTGAATAAGTTTTGTAATAGCTTTATTGAGGATGTAACTTTGCTAAATGGCTTTATAGCGGTAGTATGGCAGGCCAACAACTCTTTCAGCCTAAGTAGTTTTAACAACCTCCTGGAGGCTGAATTTCAATACCATTTAGCGTCTGTTTTAACTCGAGTCTATTGGCATTTGTAAAGGTTTTATGGTGGTGGTCAGCACTACCATGATAAAATCATTTGGTCTAAGAAACCAATTTATCTTAGAGATAACGTTCATAAAATCATTATGCCTAAGAATTCTAAAGAGGCATCTGAATATATTAATCATAAAACTGCTATAAAACTGTATTAGCTTGTATAACGCCAAATGTAACATAAGAACCATTTAGTCTGCACAAATATTCCATCATAAAACCGGAAAAGTTGCAATTTGATAGGTGGACAAATAGATTTTACTTATTTTAGGTTAAATTACTTATGTGTGCATATGCGAAGTACCTCAAGAAATGGAGACACAATTTTCACAAACGTGGATGAAAATAAAAAGGAGTGGTTACTTTAAAAGGAAAGCCAGAAGTAACTACTTGAAAATAGTAAATAACACTATCAGTTTCGATTAGTAAAACAGAATATGATGACTCGTCACCAGCAAACACTCAGCAATTGATGATTGAGACCACCTGCCATTCATCAATCATAAGACGAAACATAGGACTTATTGTAAACAATTAGAGCCACACCACACCACACAGAGAGAAATCGCTTTGGAACATTTTGCATAATGTTGTGGAACAACGTCTTGTTGCATTTTTTAAAACAATTGTAAAATTTTAAGGCACAACGTTATATAGTTTTATACATTTTAATTGTGCATAATTCTTGTGCGTTTTCTTTATACAATATAAAGGTTTAGTTACGATGAATTTATTGGAAACTTCGACCAACAAATTGGCGAAATTTAGAGTTAAATTTATTTATTTTTTCTCAACAAATCATAGCAAATTTAACTTAATTAATTATTAATAGTATATCCTCAGACTATATATTTTGTTGCCATTCTATTTATAATCAGTTTTAAGTAATTGTTTAAAGAATTTGAATAACTTGTGTAACATAAAAGTTTGATTTTATTTTATAAACGGTTGTTGACAAACTTCTGAAAGTAGGAGTCCCAATATATTTATTTCCGCTGAACAATAATAGTAATCTATGCCGCCCGCACAAACTGCACAATTTAATGACATACTATACACAATCAGTTTGGCGATATTGTTTTAAAATTTTGTATAATTCTTTCATTTGTTTCACGTAAAGTTTTTTGGTTAAAAATTGTACTGACTGCGGCCATGCTACGCATATACGCGCAGGCAATTACACATATACACATCAGATCCAGGTGATATTTCGTTAAGTGAAGACGTACACTTCCGAATTATACTAGTACATTTGTAATGGAATTTGTTGAAAACTTATTAACCGAGTGGGGTTTCCTAGATCTAATTCCAGCATTCACAGAGGTAAGTACTTCACACAGAGTTACAGATTTGCATATATGTTCTCTTAAATTAACTTCGTTAACATATAAATATAAAAATGGCGTCTTGTTTATATGCGAAGAACACATGATACCGTTTTCTTATGCGAAGCGACAGAAAGCTGTTCCTAAACAACTAAACCCAAAAGGCAAACTTGTAAAAGAACTGTTTCAAAACGAAGATAACACTTCTGGTAAGCAATATACATTTGATTTTGGTGATGAACTGATAAATGTTATTTTTTTTTTAAAGAATATGACGTGACTACGACATAAGCTTTATTACTACAAACTGCGTTAATAGAAGCTAAAAAGAAGAAGCACTGGAAGCCTTCCAAATTAGAATTATTAAATGGATTTATTTTAAGGATAAATGTAAGTCACGTACTGCTTTTCAACTAGAACTTTATGCGTATAATATTAATTTGTATTTAAAAAAATTGAAATGTTTTCATTTACAATATGATAATATATAAATGCATGCTCTATTATGCATTGCTGTTCTGTTAAAATAAAATATTTATTCTTTAATTTTGTTTATTGAAATCCTTTAGTAATACCTCCAATTTTGGAAATAATATTTCACAGTCTGTGTTACAGAATAATACAATTAAAATTAAGTGGATACATATAGTGTGTGAAATGAGTGCACGGTGAACCAAAAAATATATACATAATTTGGAGATTATAGAGTAATAAATTGTGCAAAATTAATCCCAGTTCATACATTACTGAACAGCTTCTTTGAATTAAATGTACATATTGTGCAAAATGAATTACAAAGTTGACAAAATAAACATCCAATTTGTGGATTTCTCATTTAGAAATTGTGGAAAACTAAAAACACATTCTCTTAAAAAACTGTAAACATTGTGTCACTTAAGAGCACAATTTTTTGTAAATATGTTTTACAAATGAAGAGGTTTAGATGTGCATGTTTGTTTAGGAAACCTTCAGAATAAATTTAAAAATTTCACACAAATTGTAGAAACTAACTTCCACAAGTGGAATAAAATTATGTATTTTTATGCAGCCATAATTCAAATTTGTAAAGAATTCAATTTATGTGATTTTTAAATTTGTTCAAAAATTTCAAACAATGTTAATGCATAAACTGTACAAAATCATTGCCCCAAAAATGTATTATTTATTTGCACAAATTGTTCCTGTCACCATTTTAAGACCAATTTGGAGTACAATTTTCTACAATTGTGGTAAAATATCACACACATTTTTCTCTGTGCACACATTGACATATTTGACCATTCAAAATATTCAAATAAATGTGAAAGGTTATCTTCTTCTTATTTATATCTTTTTGGGCAATAGGTTTTATGGTGGTTGTGAATAAATCCAACAAATCTTAATATAGATCAAATGGTGTTAAACAAGATCAACTGGTATTAGACAATACCAAATGGACTCACATAAATGTAAGAGGACTTAAATTGGTTGTAATTAGTAGCAAATGCTCTTGTATGAGAGGATTGTGACGATATTAGGATTAAATACTCTTATTGTGGTATTGCCGGCAACCGACAGATTTTAATAAAAAATTGTCATTTTTCTACAAAGATATTTTTGTAAACAAAAACTGTCATGTTGGAATTATTCAAGTGAATAATTAGTTGCAATATCTGCAGCAATTTATGAGTAATAACAACTAAAATCATGATTGTTGCTAACGTGTGACTTAAGTTGATATCAACAAAAAATAAACCTTTTAAAAAAAAACGAACTTTAAAATATTTTTAAAAATTTCCAAAATTTTCAATATTATTGAAGGGCTTCCGAATTTTTCAACCTACTAGTTGTGATATCATTAGTACCATTTAATGCGCAGCTTAGTTTTCACTCATGGTGAGTACATATACTGAACTTGATATTTTTAACCAGTATAGAGAGACCAGCTGAAAGCTGAACAACAACAAATGCTTATTATAATATCCATTACCAACATGCGATTAATTTGCCAACATCGCCAACTTAGTTTTAATGATGGAAAGCATAAAACCTTTTCATTAAAAATAACCATATTAACAGAGCAAATAGCATTTTTAAGTGCAGTTCTAAAGCATTTTAGTTTTATGATGACTTTACGAAGTGGTTTTATAACAGTTTAAACAACGATTTGTAGATAGTCGCTTAAGGCCAAAAGTATGCTTTTAGGATATATTGTTGATTTTATAGATAGTTTTTCAAGATCTTCAGAACGGTATAAAAGCAATTGGTTTTAAAGTGACTTTTAAAAAAGTACCTCAGAACTCTTTTAAGAATGATCCTTCTTAGCCTCATACAAGCTTTATAAAAGGTTTAATAGCGTTTATCAAAGATATATAGTTTTATCAGAAGTTTTATTAAATAGACTTTAAGAGGTCCTGAAGATTACAATAAAATTTAAATTGTTACTTGGGTATAAACTCATCGTTAAATGAGTGCTTCTCTTCTAATAGGTGATTTGCACAAGCAGAATTATTTTTAATATTCAAAAAAGATTTTAATGTTCAACCTCGTGTTCAACTATGCATTTTTTTAAATTTCTACCTGTATGTCCAACATATATTTTAGGGCAAGCTCCAGAAGTCAGCTGTAATGTATTTAACGTTGAATAAATAGTACAGTACGCCCATCTGAAGAAGCTAATGTCTTAGCGAGACAATTATCAGTTGACTCAATATATTGTGAAAATGTAAAAAACAGTTTAGGGTTTTTATTTCACTATGTAGAATAAAATAAATATATCGCATTTTGGATTAAAGAAATTGCATTTCTTTTTTCTAATCAAGACTACTTATTATTTATCATTAAACATCAACATTTAAAACAGACTTACACACACACACACACACATTTGTCTTCTTACCTCTGTATGTTTATTAAGTACAGTATTCAATTCTGCTGTATTATTTGATGTAAAGGCATTCGCTAAATCATGGTAAGGCTGAGATAATGGTTTAATAAATCTCGATACAACTTGTGAGGCATATTTCGGTATAATCTGAATCTAAAAACAAAGTCATTTTTATAGACAAACAAAATAGCTGGAAATACCTATTGCATAATTATTTCTAGAAAGGACATTTGCAAATCAAAATTATGTAAATTTGGCCTGGCATATTCTTTTAAACATGTTATTATATAAGTATCATATATCACCATACGTTGTCCAGAATCATTACACTTAGCTAAAATATATTTTTTTAAGTATTAAATGAAGGGATATCTATTGATATTAGTAAAATAAGGGAAATAAATGTTTTGATGCTTGGAAATTAAGCAAAAATCCCCTCTAACACGCCAAGCCACAAATATTTTGCATTTTCCATGAATTACTTGGTCCTCCAGAAAATTTTATATTTATTAAAAATATTCTAAAATAAAATTTATGACACTTAAGGCTCTATGCATATTGATAATAGGTATAATAGTCTTCGAACAATGAGCAATCAGAGTACGTGGTTACCATATGCTTCGCATGGGAAGCATAAACACCCTTTTTGTGGAAGATGTTGATATCCACACTGTACTTGAAAGTCAAAAAATGATTGAACAGTTTCTTTAGGTACCTATTTGTATATTTTTCCCTCAAAGTAATGAAAATAAGATTCGCCATTCGTGACAACACGGTTAGACTAGCAAGCATAGCTGAATGTTGGTATGTCACTAAGGGATGACAGCCATTGCCCCCTGTTGGTTAAAAATGAAACTGACAAAACAAGTTTAGTTTGTTTGCATTTGTCACTATCCCATAGGGAATTAAAGTAATTAATCATCCTCAAACTAGTCTGTTCGGTCTAAAAAAGAATGCACAAAACCACTTAGTAAGGGGTCCAAAGCTTTAAAAATTGAAATGACCCATCCCAACAAGGTAAATAATTAGGAACGAATTCAGAAAGAGGGTCCTTAAGGACATCAGAAATGGCTTGTTGGACTTTTGTTGGTGGTTGCACAACTTCTCCACAAGAAAAAAAAAGATGGTGGAATGTTATTTCAAGAATGCTCATTTTGAGATACTTGACATTTTTTGCTTAGCACTACTTGTTTTTTTTTTCTAACATGCAAATGTAATGGTTTAATGATTATTGAAGAAAGTCAGTCATTTAACAAGGAAACTTTGAAATACGTTCAATTTGCTCAGGAAATTTTGAGATACGTCATTTTGGCTTAGGAGGACATAATAATATATCTAAACATACAAATACAGTACGAAATCGTTAATAAGTTATTGCAACATAGAAAACCTACAAAAATTGTGTGGGTACACGACAACAAAGGTTCGAGCACCCTATGTATTGTGTGACCAGTCAGTTATTCTTTCCAAAGGGGAAAAAATTAGCAGTTACAGTTGCCTTAAAACAAACAGGCCACCTAAAATAATTTGACTAATTTTTACTTATATTTGCTAAGGCAAAAATAATACAGAGCAGTTCTTAACACACGGTGATTCTTACTACTAATGCCTATATAGTGCTTTGTCAATACTTACTTATGATTTTAAAATTCTATAACTTATTTGTACCACAGCACAATGGTATACTTAATAAATATTACCTATATCCATATACAACACTTTCATAATCTATACAGGGTGTTGCATCATGAGAGGGACATAGCTTAATAGGAGGTAGAGAACTTCAGTGGTAACCGGAACCTCCCATAGAAATGTCTCATTGGGCCTTCACTACAAAATTACAGGGTGTTAAATAATTTTTGGCCAAACCTGTTTTTTGTCATAACTTTGACAGGAAATGAAATAACGGATTCATATTTGGTACGGCTAATGTACAAACGAGCCCCAAGAGGTACATGTATAAAAAAAAATATATCCAGGTCCGGACTCACTATAATTTATGTTTCTTCTTTGCATCAATAAAACATCACCCTGTATATATTTTTTTGAAATTTCGATACGATATTCGAAAAGAGCAAGAAAAAACAAACAAAATGGCCTATTTCATTTTTTTGTTACACCTTCGTGGTTATTTAAATACGTTGTTAAATGTGCAAGAAAATGGATTACAGAACCCTATTAAATGAGAGGCACGTGAAATAAATAGTTTTATAACTAAAATTTGCAAAAATTCTATTGAGCCTAGGTGGTCTGGGTGAATCCTAATTCCGGCACGTTTTAAAGGTCCATTTTGGTAAAAAACTGTGGTCCTAATGAGTAATCGGGTATGAAATAACAAAATTTTTAATCAATCACAGTAGGCTTGTTCAAAGAATAAAAGTGACAGATAATTTAAACCATTTAGGCCTAAGCAACCAGTTACTTTGATCAAGAAAATCATCAACATTTTATACTTAATAAAAATTGGAAGAGAACAAACTAAAACCTAAATAAATAAAATATTTTCCATTCAATTAACAATAAATAACAAAACAATAACTAAATGTGTTTAAAAATAAAACGTAATTGACACTAAAGTAAATTTTCAAAATGTCCTCCCCCAAATTCTGTGCATTTTCTTGCGCGTTTAGAAAGGTCACCAATTGCTCGACGTATCATTTCTGGATTATTCCGTATTTCGTCGCAGGTTGTAACGATGCGCTGGATTAAATGTTGTCTACTTTCAATTTCAATGCTATAAACCTCGTTTTTTAAGTGGCCCCATAAAAAGTAATCACAAGGGTTACAATCAGGAGATCTTGGTGGCCATTCATGTGGACCCCCGCGTCCAATCCATCTATTAGGATACACATTGTTTAAGTGTTCTCTTACTTGAAGGTTAAAATGTGGTGGGGCCCCATCATGCTGAAACAACATGCCACTTATACCGATATTTTCTAACATATTCGGTAAAATGTTTTGAAGAAAATCAAAGTAAATTTCACCATTCAATCTTTCTTCAAAAAAATGTGGCCCTATCAAATGTCTATTCACAAGTCCGACCCAAACATTTACAGAAAACCTGTGTTGCGAACGGCGTTGGCGTACCGCATGTGGGTTTTGCTGTGCCCATTTATGATTATTTCGTGAATTGTTTACTCCATCCCTTGTAAATTGTGCCTCATCCGTAAATAAGGTTCTGTAAATGACTGGGCGATGATTAGACAACCAACGACAAAATGCCAGGCGGGGGATATCGTCGCCTTGTTGAAGACGCTGTACCTGCTGGATATGATATGGATGGTAACGTTCTCTTTTTAGGGTTCTCCATACTCGCCAATGAGGAATACCAGTTGCCAAACTGATTCGTCTAGTGCTCATATTTGGGTTTTCTTGAACTACGTTTATAATATTGTTTTGTTCCTGCACACCTTGTTGTAAAACACGCTCCACAACTGCAGAAGTAGGAAACTTTTCGTGTTGTCTTGCATACTGGAACACCGTACTAAAGGTTTTATGATTAGGGCATCGACGACCAGGAAAACGCAGCCGATATTCTCTTTCCGCCGGCCTACCATTTCCATTACAGAAACCATAGATGAATATTATGTCAGCATATTCCCCGTTTGTAAATTTTACTGGCATAGTTAAAATATTTTCACAAGTTTTCACTAACTAAATGCGGATTATTGACACATTAAATTACTAACAAACAATTATTCAACTGTTTAGGAGATTTCTTTTTATTATCTGTCATTTTGAACAAGCCTACTGTGATTGATTAAAAATTTTGTTATTTCATACCCGATTACTTATTAGGACCACAGTTTTTTACCAAAATGGACCTTTAAAACGTGCCGGAATTAGGATTCACCCAGACCACCTAGGCTCAATAGAATTTTTGCAAATTTTAGTTATAAAACTATTTATTTCACGTGCCTCTCATTTAATAGGGTTCTGTAATCCATTTTCTTGCACATTTAACAACGTATTTAAATAACCACGAAGGTGTAACAAAAAAATGAAATAGGCCATTTTGTTTGTTTTTTCTTGCTCTTTTCGCATATCGTATCGAAATTTCAAAAAAATATATACAGGGTGATGTTTTATTGTGCAAAGAAGAAACATAAGCTATAGTGAGTCCGGACCTGGATATATTTTTTTTATACATGTACCTCTTGGGGCTCATTTGTACATTAGCCGTACCAAATATGAATCTGTTATTTCATTTCCTGTCAAAGTTATGACAAAAAACAGGATTGGCCAAAAATTATTCAACACCCTGTAATTTCGTAGTGAAGGCCCAATGAGACATTTCTATGGGAGGTTCCGGTTACCACTGATGTTCTCTACCTCCTATTAAGTTATGTCCCTCTCATGATGCAACACCCTGTAGATCTAATAAATCCTCTGTCAAATGAGTTTCATTTTACATATTAATATTTTTGTAAAATTGTAAAAATTTAAATAATAATAATGCAATTTCAAAAATGTATTGGCTCACTATCTTCATGCATTACAATTAACCAGATAGCAGTACGCCAGAAAACAGCTGTTTGCTAATAGAACACGAATCTAAATTATGGTTTATTTTAAAAAGTCTGTAACTCAAAAACTGTATAATATATCGAGTTTTTTTTTTTTGCAAAAACTTTGTTGACAATATTTTATTCATATATAATATATAAAAAAAGAACATTTAATATAGTTGCCCATACGTCGAAATTTCAGACACACAAATTTCCTGTGATTTAGGATTTATTTAGAAATAAACCGTAAGTGATTTTCAAATTCTATGAGTACAGGTAGATACGCTCATATCAGTAGTATATAAATATAAAAAGTTATATCAATATCGCACATAATATATTTTTGAGCGAGAGGTATGCGTTTAAAAATGCGAATTCTTAAAATAATATTCCGCCTTTCTTTTTTCTAGAGAAGTTGAGCAACCGCCCACAAAAGTCCAATAAGCCATTTCTGATGCCCATTAGGACCCTCTCTCAATATGCAACCTCAAAAATGATTTAGGTCACTTGGCGATTTTGACGCCTCTCGAAGGCATGGGCCCTCTACCAACTTGAAACAAGCATAAATAAACCATCATGGTGATTTCACTTCCTAATGGAACTTGTTTCGTTAATTTGATTTTTACCCACTAACAGGTAACAGGATAACTGATATTATTGTTGATGCTAATTATTTTTTATGAAGATCAAGATTGGAGGGATAACTTTTTATTTATTTTTTATTATCTAAATTTAAAGTGGCATTGATCTTCACATTACATAAGAGTCCACAGACGAAAATACAGGCTAAATGGGGAGGAAGTGCCAAACTTCAGGTGTATATTACACATAACTATATGATTAAAAACTCAAAAGTTGTAATCCGATTTTAATTTGTTTCCCAACTAGAGTGTCTTAAATGTTTATTAACACCAACAAATAATTGCAAACAACTCTTATTATTCTTTATAAATTTAATCAAGTAGGGTACCACTTTTGAATCACCAAACATTAACTTGTCATTTTTAATTATTGTTTATAATTTTATAAAAATAAATAGTGCCACACATCTATAAATAGTGCCACACATCTATAAATAGTGCAGTAAAAAAAAAAGGAATCGGCTTCGGAATCCTTTGTAACAGGGTGGACTTTTGTATCCATAATATATGATAAAAAGTATTCTTCCTAAAAAGTCACGCTGTAATAGTTATTAAAAAAATAGGTGTAATATTACGGTTTTTCGCGAATATCTTTTAAAATTTAAGTTTATTGAAAAAATCTGCATACGCCAATCGAAAGTACGGGAAACTTTTCATCAAAAATGTATATAAAGTTTTTGTGTATGATCGAAAATGTAAGCTCCAGATCTTCTTGTTTAACGCATGAAAATGGAACGCAGCGACACGTAAGACGTGCGAAGCGTGTGCGATATTTCTTATAACTTTTGAACTAATCAATTAAATTGAGCTCAACAAAGCTAAAATGAAAGAAGAAACATGTGGTTATTGGATTATCATATTTTCAAATATAAAAATGAATATATGTAGAAATAGTATATATATATATATATATGAAGTCAAAACATAAAGAGATTTCCAATGAAATCGGTAAAAGCTTTACCATTTCTACAATTTTTAAGATAAAAACCTGGAACTGTCACATATTACTCTTGAAGTAATGTATAAAAGAATCTGATGAGTGAAAAGGTAATATGTGAAAGTTCCAGGCTTTCATCTATATATGCTATTCCTACATACACTCATTTTTATATCTGAAAATATGATAATCCAATGGCCACATGTTTCTTCTTTCATTTAAGCTTTGTTGAGCTCAGTTTAATTCATTACTTCAAAAGTAATAACAAATTTAGTGTAGCGCGTACGAGATCGCGCAACGTACTTACGTGTCGCTGTGTTCCATTTTCGTGCATTAAACAAAAACATCTGGAGCCTACATTTTTGATCGTACAAAAAAACTTTATATACGTTTTTGATGTGAAATTTCCTGTACTTTCAATTGGTGTAAGCCGTATTTTTGGATAAAATTGAATTTTAAAAATTATTCGCGAATAATCGTAATTACACCTATTTTGTTAAATAACTATTACAGTGGCACTTTTTAGGAAGAAGATCTTCCATCATATATTATGGATACAATTTAGAAGAGAATGGAATTTACATCTGAACGATTTTAAGTTTCTTGTTAGTCGAAAATAAGGGGCAATTGTGAGGTTGTGTCTTGTCTTATATTGATTCTGATTTTGGTTAACAGCGAAATTTTTCTTTTTGCGTAGTCTAAACATTCATATATGTATTGATTCGTTAATGTTAATATACCTAATGATTTGAACAATGTCCTACACGATTCATGATTTTTCGAATTTGTGATTACTCTTACTGCTCTTTTCTGAATTAATAAAATTTTTGATGCATGTGCTGAACCGCCCCACAGTATGATTCCATATAACATGACGCTATGAAATATAGCGTGGTATGCTTGTATCATGGTATTTTGATCTCTAGCATTAGTGAGATTTTTTAGGAGGTAGACATAACTCGATAGTTTTTTGTGAAGATACTCTATGTGTGCTTGCCATGTTAATCTACTATCCAGAAGAATTCCAATACACTTAACTGGATGTGTGTTTGAATCTATATGTGTGTGTAAATTAAAAATGAGAGTTTGTTTTTTCTACATTTATCGATAACTTGACATTGTTAAAATATATCTTGGCTTGTGACCGCATTTCATCCGACACATGTACTAGATCTTTTATGTTCTTTCCACTTGATAATATGGTTGTGTCATCTGCATAACTTACTGACTTGTAGTTAATGAAATATACAATGTCATTGATATAGACTATAAACAGAATTGGTTCCAAAAATAGACCCTTGGGGAACTTTAATGGCTTGATAGATGAGGTCTTACCATTTACTCAGCGCTGGACCTCTAAAACCATACATTTCTAATTTCAACAGCAATATGTTATGTGAGACACAATCAAACGCTTTTGATAGATCCATACACGATGCTATGGTCATGTTACCTTTATCTAGTTCATCCGTTACTGATATAATTAAATCCATTAATGCCTTCACTGTAGATTTACCTTTTATATATCCTTATTGACTTGGATTTAGTAGATTTTTACTTATAAGGTAGTCTATTAAACTTGTTATTAGGAGACAATTACCTGTTATTTTTGCAAAATGATGTACAAGCATTACTATGCTATGCATAATACTCTCCTCACAACTTACTATGGACATTTTTACAGTTTAATGTCATATGGAATTATATTTTGGAGTGGTTCTCATATTCAAAAAAGGGCACTACGAATCTTGTCCAATTTAAAAGTAGATGAATCATGCGTCAACACTTTAAAGCACTCAAATTACCAGGTCTATTTTCATGAATGTCTGTTTCATTTTCAAGCATATGAACGAGTTTAACAATGTCAGAGATCACAGTAAAGTTATGATACAAGACACCCAATTCATAATACAACAATTCTAGAAAAGGGCTGTTTTTATAAATGTTTGCATTATTATAACTTTTTGCCACCAAACTGAAAAAAATTACATCTATAAATATTTACTTAAAAAACAAAAAATTTATAATTTTTACTAAATTAAGCTATTATCATTATTCTAATTCTTGGAAATTTTTGGACATGTAACAAACATAATTTGTAAAATTGTTGTCACCGTTACGCAATAAAATTCTATTCTATTCTACTCTAGGCATCATCAGCACGATGAAGTATCAAAGAAACAAATTTTTTGACAAGATATGAAAAAAATTCGACTGCTCAGAGAAACCTCCCTTAGAGCCCTTTCAATTGCCAAAGTCAAAAATAAAAAGATATTTAGTTTTTTTCTGGTAATTTCCAAACTCGACATATAGTCACAAATCTACTAAGTCACGAGGCCCTTATGGCACTGTTTGTTTCCCATACTACCTTTTCTTTTAACGCTCTCGACTTAGAAAACTTTCACATCAATCCATTTCAGGACGCGACGTGCTAAGATGAATCCGCCCTGTAGCCGAAAATCGAATAATAATAAATTCCTCTCGCGCGGCTACAGCGAAAGACAAATTAATTACAATCAAAGACGACATGTAGACAATACACCTCTTCAGGTCTGAAATGTCCCTTTCATTAAACAAAAGAAATATTCACCATCACGTTTCGCAAACCCCCATAAATTAACAATCAATGGTTAATTGTACGATTTCGGAAAAAACAACTTTTTTAAAGTAAAAGCCAACTACCCTTTGCCGGTTTAAGACAAAGCAACAGTAATACCCTATTCATAAAATTAATTATCAATAGTGCACTGTACGTTTTCGGAAACAACAATTATTCAAAGGAAAAGCAGGCTACCCTTTATCGGTTTAAGACAAAGCCACAATGACACCCTATTCATAGAATGCCGCAAAGAAGCGACCATTGAAAACAAAACAAACCCCCTTCGTTAAAATCTTCTTTTTCAAAGATTTATTCATACATCAAAGAGAACAAAGAAAACTCAAAATTCTAGACCTCGCGTAATTCTAAAAAATCGGTAAATACTGGACATTTTCGTGTTGTGTGTTTGTTCAAAAAACTCTAACTTAGTGATAAGAAATATCAAATCAACTGTGTTCAACAAGGCTGCGTAAACTCGATAACTCTCTGTATGAAAAATTCGAAAAACGAACTATTGTAACCAACTTAAATAAACTCCTTGTTAAACCGTCGTCAAACAAAATGAATGTTTTATTTCTAAAATTCCACAAAACCAACTACTTTGTATGCAAATGAAAGCCAGCTCGACACTAGTTAGAGAATATCCAGGGAAATTTAGGGTGGTTCACCCTTATTCAAATCTTCCCTGAAAATTTCAATCCCCTAGAAACAAAAACAAAGAAGTGATAGGTGCCTTCTGATAAATAAGTATCAGGAGCGCAGAAGTGAAGTGCAAAAAACCATCAAAAACCACCCCTAGAGGAACAGATCCTCCCTCCAGACCATCTGGAACGTCTGCCAGGGCCTCCTTAGTAATCAAGGTAGGACACTTATTAACCACCCAAAAAGTGCGAAATTAAGGGAAACGAACACCCGTCAACCAACCAAAGTTTCACCAAATCAAAACCAATTCTTTTTAATTTTTCGTTTGTATTACATTTTACACATTTAGTCACATAGCATAGAAAAGTTTTATATAAACTTTTCCAGGACAATGGGTTGGTCATGGTGGTCCTATTAGGTGACCAGCAAGGTCTCCAGACCTCGCACCATTAGACTTCCATCTGTGGAGATGGATGTGATGTGAAATGTATGAGCCAATTGTGATGCATTAATTCTTCGTATATTGAATGATGCAACTCAGACAAAGCAACATCAAGATGAACTTGAGAGAACAACACGCTCACTTCGTAAATAAGTCAGAAAATGTTCATGGAGACATATTTGAAAATTTATTGTAGATGAAACTTCTATAATTTAACTTTCTTGATTTTTGTTATAAATCATTTAAGTTGGTGTCATATGAACACAAATAAAAATCGAATTATATACAACCATTGTGTCTTTTTTTTTAGTAATACACTTATCTGTAGTATACACCTCTGCAGTTTGGCATTCTTATCCCGACTCTGTATATGGATGTATTTGAAAAACACCCAGTATAATAAAAGCTGAAAAATTTATTTTAATTATTATTTTTTGTTCCCATTAAAAATTGTTTCCTCAAATTTCAAATAGTCAGTGATAACCTCAAAGAAATTATTTTTTAAATATACTGAAGAATGATAGTACGACATCCAAAAGAATTAAGAAAAAACTATTTGAACCTAAAAAACAACCACCGTCATGTTTAAATGTATGCCTAAGCCTAATTCATCATTAATGTCCTGATATGAACGATTAACTCATAGTTTAACAATAGTTGAAAATATACTTTACCTTCCCATGTAATAGTAAAGACACTAAAATATATTTTTTATATGCTTCAAGCATAATATGCGATACTGCACGTGATGGTGTTGTTATTGCTACTTCAAAAAAATACAAGGCTCGATCTAAATTGCGTACTGCTAAATATATCATTCCTCCATAATAGTAGTAGAGCAAAAAATACTTCGCATCAAATTGAGGTCCATTTGGATTATGAGTAATCTGCAAACACAAAATATTAATTCACATTCTTTATCAACTGTAAATTTCAGTCTGTACCGAAGGGGTCAACCGAAGGAAAAAATTGTGTAAACCATATTTCATACTTCAAATCTGTCACTGTCTAATATATGTGGTGTTTGTTATGTTTTCTTTCCTCTTGTTGAAAATAATTCATAAAATATTGCAAGACGGCTTACCCCTCGTTAAGTATCAATAAAAAATGTTCTTACCTCTTGACATATTCCTGTAATATCTGTATCTAATTGTTCTAAAGCAGGCTTAAAGCATTTGGCTAGTAAACAAAGCTGACACAGGTCAGAATGAATTGACGTTAATTGTGAATCAAACAAACGTAACTTAGAAATGGCTTTTTGCAGAAGAACTATTCCTTTTAAGGGTTGTTTCTGTTCAACTAAGTAATAGGTAAGAGAGTGACACATTTCTGCAACTAAAATATAATAAAAATAATTACATGATATATCAATTTCTTACAGGCGCGGACAAAAGTGGTACATTAGATTTATACAAAGCATTTTTCTCTAGTTATGTTCAACTAATACAAATAAGCAGAATTTGTTACTTTTGTCTGTATGTATCAAAATATATCAAAATTATAACAAAGCAAGAATCGCTTTCAGCTAGCATTTCAGAAATACTTTATCATCATAATGTTTTGACTAGTTAGAAAACTTACAAAATGCTACAAGCATAATTAGAGATAATTATGATATATTATAGGCAAACTTCAGCTTTAATACTAATATCGAGTCTGTTTCAATTAGAAGATTTCTTGACCATAATGAATGTTATATTACAAATAATGTTCTATTAAAGGAATTTGAATTTTGATCATATTCTCTTATTTCTTAATCAAGAGTTACCTACCAACACATTTATAAACTATTTACTGTTGTAAAAAGATTTACTAAGTCGGCGTATTTACCACATAAATTTCAAACATTATAGTACCTAGTACAGTAAAAAAAGACCAAAAACAGTATGAGATATGCATAGTTTTGTAACAGCAATTTTATGATTTTATACCTTCTGGGCTTTCACCAGGAGTATACAGGGTGATTCACGTAGGACATTCATTAGAAGTTTTTCAACTTGCAGTTGGATTAGAAACTTGAAATTTGGTATGCAGCCATAATCGATCATGCCCGTTCTATCTAAAATATTTTCAGTCTTCCAACTATACAGGGTGTGCCAAAAATTGGTACCAACTTTCTTATTTTAAATGGAAACCTATATTTTTCTTTACATGGTTCGATTGGTCTTCTAATTCTGAGTTTAGAGAACCTAAGTTATGTTAACTTATCTATTACAATTTTTGACATATGTCCAATTTTTTGAAAAAAATTGCCGCTGTAGTAGTTTACGAACAAATTTGTATCTCGCAGACCTTTCAAAATTATGAAACCAAATTTGTGAAGCAGTTAGCTGGAAGTCCAGGCTAACTTTTGAGGTCCCAACGGTGATCCCATTTTGTACCATATGGGCGCAGTCGATTTTCAAATGTCGCAATCAAAAATTGTTAAAAAGTCAATTGTTTCAAATGGCACCTACTATTTTTTTTCGCACCATTCGAAAGAAAATTAAATTTTAGGGTGAGTTACTTAAGCATTCCCTATACCTAACTTCACCCCATATCGAGTTATTCAATAAAAATCAAGAAATACCTTATCTTGCCGAGAGATTCCTTACTTCATCAAGTATGCCATGGAAACAAGAGACAGTTGTAATAATTTTTAAAGAAAAATATGGATTCTTATTTAATTACACACAACACCAACAAATTATTATTAACGAACAAGAACAATGTTGACGAAATTCTGTCAGCGAAAACGGTGCACACATTGAGCATTTGTATTGAAATAATTATTTTGTTAATCTGTTTATTTGTTGTTATTTTGTTATTATTTATTATTGCAATACGATTTTTGAATAAAAATTAAAATGAAATGATTGTTTCCAAAGCCTACTACCCTTGAGAAAAAAAACATTTTTTTTCAAAAAACGCCAATAACTCAAAAACGACTGTAGATAGACATACACAATGTTAATAAAAGTGGCCCTAAAATTCAATTTAGCATTCATTTCTGGCGTCAGAAATGGTAGGCGCAAAGATGTGCTATGCAATCTGTTGAAAGTAGAATAATAGAATATTTGAACAAAAATATGGTGGTCACATTGAACATTTACGTCAAGTTGAAAAACTGAGATTTGAACTTCCAAAGCCTATTGCGTATTTTTTTGTTAAAAACAAAACACCCTGAAATTTTGGTGCCTAAATATTGAACCTCGTGGACACAAATGAATTTATCTGAAATTTGAATTGCCCGTCATTTTGTGCCGTTAAGTCCAAAATGAATCATTTTCATTTCAAACTGTAGATCTGGACCCCAGCAGCTTTCCGGTGACACTACATTTTTTGTTTTAATGTCATTTTCATATAGACAAAAATTAACTTTCTTTTTTTAAAATTAAAGTTCTCGCAATTCTCTTTCGTTTCTGAATAAAATTTTTCAAAAATGTTTACAAATTGGCCGAAAAAATCTATTTGTTGCCGTTTGGTTCATAAATAAATGCCAAAAGTGACCAAAATTACTTTCAAAGAATTTTTTTAATTTCATCGGTAAGCTGGTGCCCAGATCTATATTTTGAAATAAAAATTATCCATTTTGGACTTAATGCCACAAAATGGCGGCAATTCAAATTTCAGATAACAAATTCATTTGCATCCACAAGATTCAATATTTGGTCACAAAAATTACTGCCTGTTTTGTTTTCAAAACTAGGTATATTTTCTGAAAGTTTGAAGCCGATCGGAACTCTCGACCGTCCCTTGGCGTTAAAATTAAAATAAAACGCTTTTCAGTTGATTCCATTTTGTACGTTATGTACGTACTCAAATGACCCAAAACCAACGCAGATTTGTTGGAATTTTAATTGCGAACGCTTTTGGTTTTTTGTTTGTTCCAATCGAACCTCTAGAACCGGAGATATTCACCTTTCTACCTAAAAAAACACTGTTTAAAAAACAAAATTGTTTATAAAAATAAAACCTATAGGCCTTGGAAGTTCAAAACTCAGATATATACTCCTGGTGATAAAGTGAACTTCATATTTCTAAGTCAAATAAAAAATTCCCGACAAAGGAGACACCCAACGGCACGAGACACCCAAAAAAAAGCCATAAAAGTGCTTGCCTTTTTACAACATTATGTATGTGTGTAAAAAATTAAATAAACAGTATTATTAGAGATTATAACTGATACTGTTGAGTTTCCCTTAATTTCTTATTTTAATCCATGCCCCGCTCTATCCTAATGGTAATAGGCGGCAAAGCTTTGAAATTTTTTATCTGACTTAGAAATATGAAGTTTACTTTACACCAGAAGGTATGAAACCCATAAAATTGCTGTTACAAAACTATGCACATCAATGTCCTTTTTTTACTCTACTATAGGCTTCATAAAAATAAGTCTTAACCAATCACGTCTAGAATGGAACTCAACTACATATAATGCCAGTGCACTTGTCACAGCCTGCGTCTTACTATATACTTATGGCAATAAAATATTAGACAATTTGCAACTTATAACTATTCTTTATAATCTTCTTTTCACTTGTTATAAAAAAAACCTATATCATGCTTTTTTTAACATAACCTACCAGCTTTGAGATGAAGTCTCTCTTATTTAAAAGTGACAACTCAAAATTTTGTTACAAGAAATTTTATATCTTTATACAAAATTGTGCCTTCGTAGAAAAATACGTGAAAATGACTACCTATATGTGATTTGCCTTTTGTATTTATACTCTACATATTACATTCGATAACTGGTAAAAATAAATAGGATAATTTAACCACTGATATTTACATGTGTCTGGTGCAAATCTAATTTGTTCCCCATTACAACTCAGGATAAAGTCTTGTGCTTGAGAGAAACGATTGTCTTGCGAACTACTTGTCACTGGTGCACTAAATTTAGCACACAACACAGCAAGAATGCCTAGAGAATGTTGTTGTATATCCAGTGTTTCTAATACATTATCTAAGTGTTGAGAATTTTTCAGAAGAATTTCACTGGATTTATTTAAATATTCACAAAGCTCCCTAAAGTTTCCTAAAAATATAACCTCAAATAAATACTTTTCCATTATACTGTAATATTATTACTAACCATGTGAAGATAATGTCCTGACTGTATTGACAAATTGTTCTAAAGCAGATGCCATTTCATCAGGACTTGGAAAAAAATAACGTTTAAATATTACTAAAAATAAACACTATTTATAGATTTCAGAAAACTGCACGACCGGCAGATGTAATTTGACAACTGTATCAACAATCATGCCAACTTTGCCAACATTAACAATCAGAAAATTATAAGAAAAATAAATTTCGTCTTCGTCTTCTTAAAATAGCTACCGTTTTAAAAATCCTACACACTTGAGAACCATGAATTAACTTATAACATCGATATTGAAATTTAGAGTCAACACTAAATTAATCATCGATATTCTTACAGTTTAATTAACCACATAGTACGTAACTACACGTACTCTGTGGTATAACATTATATTCATTGGCAAACTCTTTTTAGATACGATTTTCCCGAAACTGCTACTTAATCCAATAAAAAAAGTTTCAAGTAAAAAAGTTCCGTTCCAAAAATCTCCATTTTTTATCTTTATTTCTTCCTAATAAATGGTAACTATATGTATATTTCGGAAGATTGAAAAGTTTCCCGCTTACTATATTTACTCCTGCAAATTCTCGCTTTATCAGAGGCCAGAAAGTATGATATTTTATTGTACACTTAATTTGACACTAATATTAACAGATTTTATTAACAACTGTGTAGAGATAATACGGTAAAAATTTGAGACCAATGGCATTGGCCCGTTTTTGAGTTAGAGCGAGTCAAACGAGAAAATAGTTGTTCTCGTATATTATTTTTAACTGTATATCATAAAACGCCAAGAACGATATGTTAAATAATTAAACTACTCGGAGGATCGTTCTAAAATTGAATAATCTGTATTATAATATTAGATGCAAGTATTCAAAAATTCAAATAGATTCGTTAAGGATTGTGACCTGTAGAGTGGGGTGTGCGCACGGTTGCATGATTTTCAAGTTGATATCAGCCATTTACAATCCGCGTCATTTTAAATGTTGATGTTATAATATCAAAATCGTAATTAACGACCTCGCAAATTTCTGTTTGACTGTTTTTATTAATTTTTATTACTTGAATGAATTACAATTTCAACATTAAGGATTTAAAAGAAAATACTGATTTTGTTACAATTGCGGACATTTTTAGTAGTTAAATTGGCTCTTTTTGCATTGCAAATGGCTTCGTTCAAATTCGTGAAGTTCAAAATATTTCTGTAATAACGCACCGGCCTTTTTATCTAAATGCAGTGGACTATACTTATATTTGGGACATTTATTGTCATTTCTTTAATAAAATGATTAAACAGTGATTAAATAAAAATCAACACCGAAAGTTATTAGAAAACTATATATGATATTATAGAATAAACTTGGTGAAATTCAAACAACAAATTAATATTAATATTAATATATCATATAAAAATTAAATTATTCTCTTTTGAACACGCATGATCTGCTATTACACTGTAATAATAGGTAAAATCAATTTAAGCAAGAATGAATGAGTGCATGAAATCATTACACATTACTGCTACCTATCGCATACATATTGACGTCCGAACGAATATCAGTTTAGGCCAGGCGCACATGGACGATTTCACGATTGTCCGACTAATCAATCGTGTAGTTAGAACTGTACTTTATATACCGAGAGCGCACATGAACGATCGTAAAATCGCCCGACTTGAAATTTTGTGTTTCGACACAAATTTCTGATCCGATCACGATCGCCCGATTTCATTAGCCCAATGTATTTTAATCTGCGGGCGCGGACGCATATGTATTTAGTCAGCCGACTCACGATATACGAAGTGCATATCTGTTGTTTTCTACTTAGAATATGGAAATTGACACAGAAACATTAATTAGCTTGGTAGAAAGTGCGACCTAATCTGTATACCTATGTTAAACAAATAATAGACTATAGTGACCGCAATGAAAAACACGACCTGTGGCTTGATGTCTGCCAATCTATGATTAAGGACTGGGGACAGCTATCTGAAAAAGAAAGATATGTTACGAGAGGTGAGGCAATTATCAGCGTCGTAGCTAGGATCATGAGCGCCCCTGGCAAGATTTGAATTTTTCGCCCTCCTAGACTTATTTTCTAGGAAGAGAAGCAACACGAAAATTTTGAAAGTGTAATTTTAGCGCCCCCCCTGAGGTTTGCGCCCCTGGCAACCGCCAGCCGGGCCAGCCCATATCTATGACGCAGGCAATTACAAGAAGTTTATCAAAACTATCTTTGCTCATTCGCGTATAATTGAAAAATGTATCAAACCCGATGATTTGATGTTTCTGCGAATTGTCGGCTGTTCTAAGCCAGTGAGCCTGAGGGGCTTAGAGTGATAGTCCCCCCATCTGAGTATCAAACCCATTTTACAACTGAGCTGAAAATACGAAATTCAATCTGATCGGCCGAGTACGAATCGTTCGTCTGCGTTGGGACTAATCGGCCGACTGCAAAATCGCCCATGCGCGCGTTACCTTGTGATCGCATAATACAGTAATCGTTCATGCGCGCCTGGCCTTACGTCCAGTATCCAATTTTTACGACGTCGATTTGTCGCAACAGCGTTTCGTATTTTTTTTATATTCCATTTTCTCGAAACTATCCTACAGAAAAAGTTTCAAGTGAAAAATATGCCTCTGCTATCCTTTACATTTATTTCTTCTTGATACACTTGGCACTTATTTCGAAAAATTGAATAAGTTTCTTGTTCGCTATATTTATCCCTGCAAATTTTCAAATTTTGCGAATATATAGCCTTAGAAGAAAGTGTCTATTTTCTACATTTATGGGAATTTGATTATATTAACACAATAAATATATAATGATAACATAGTAAAAATTTGAAACCAATTGATTGCTCGGTTTATCAGCTAGAGCGGATTAAATTAAAAAGTATTACTATTAATTGGATAGACGTCAAGAATATGAGACATAGTCCGCGAAAACGATATTAAATAATTATTTAAGATAAATAAAATTTTCAACAGATCACTACGAAATTGAATTGAATTGAATGGGGTTTTGTTCTCATAGGGGACGAAGTGATTAAAAAAAATCAAGTGGATCCGTTAAGCATGCTAGTCCGGCTGGGCCAACATTCGAGGGCGAAATTTTAGGTACGTCAATTTTTTTAAAACTGCTGTTTGAGGTCTACAAAAGCAAGTTCAACTAACGCGAACAACTGGTAGGTCGTGGAACATATATTTATATGCACTTTTATGCAAAAAAGTGCATTTTTCGTGATTTTTGCTCTTTTCTCGTTATGTATTCGAATTTGTGAGGTTAAAAAAAGTTTAGAATTGTTGAAAATATACTGTTTTAATATTATTTAAACTTCTCTAATCATTTTGTCATTTATAAGCATTTAGGAGCCCCTTAGGGCCCAAAATTACATGTATAAGTGCATTCAATTGATGCATAATAAATTAAGGCTGGAAAAACAGTTAAATATTTAAAATTTATTGAAAAAAATTTATAGTCAGAGGTTTTCAAGGTCACTGATTACAAATCTATTTTGGAAATTGGAAAATTCAAAATGGCTGACTCGAAATGGCGCCAATTTCAAATTTGAAAATGCAATTTCTGACGTTATTTTCGATTTTAAAGGATAATAAAACTAAGTGAAAAAAATGTGTTTTGTGTATAAATCTTCGTAAATTTTCGTTTTTTTTAGATTACTTATAAATGACACTATGTAATAAGAGAAGTTTAAATAATAATAAGATAATACATTTTCAACAAATTTAAACATCTTTGAACCGTATAAATTTCAACACAACGAAAAAAGAGCAAAAATCATATATCGTAAATATATGCTCCATGACTTACCAAATGTCCGCGTTAGTTGCACTTGCTACTGTAGACTTCAACAACTTAAAAAAAAAATGATGAATCTAAAATTTCGTCTTACTACCGTATTTCGTTGGCCCGGACGGACATTATATAGTGTTATCCGATGTAAAAACCAATTAATGGAGACGTATACTTTAACCCAAAGTTATTGTCGGTATACACAACCCGGCGGATTACACAATGGAAGAACTGTCAAACTAAAGCTGCATGTGTCACAAAATGAAAATTTGTGACAAATGTATTTTATATGAATCTGCATAACATTATATTTGTTTTATAATTAGTTCTGATAGTACGGGAGTACATCGACATAAGTGGCTTTGGGCACTATAGTTGCCGCCCCGTGGTGGACATGTTGTAGGCATCTGTATAGGTACCCCCCCCCCCCAACGGCAGGTCATTCTCTCTTAAGAGAGAGAGCCAAAAAACAAACGGCCGCTCAAATGTTAGCGAAAAATTTATCAGAAAATTCAGGCACAGTTTTTGGGCAAAAATAAGCATCTTTTGTCTCTTGGTGTTTTCTACCGGAAAGGAAAAAAATTCATAGACATTTATTAATTAATTTAGGGTGAAGGTAGTGTTTTAGAGAACAACTCCAAGAGCCAAAAGTTGCTTATTTTTGTCCAACGAACATGCCTGCCGAATTTCAGAATTCTTTAGAAAAAATATTTTCGACCAAGAATTTCCCTAGATTTTTTTTCTTCTGAAAAATCCCAGAAAATTCAGGCATATTCACTAGACAATAATAAACAACTTTTGCCTCTTAAACTTTTTCTTCAAAGAGTTTCCTTCTCCCATAAAGAAATGACAAAAAATGAATTATTTTTGCTATTTTTTTTCCAGGAGAAGGAAGCTGTATGGAAAAAAGCAAATGTGCTAACATTTTTTTAGAATTTTTTGGTAACATTTAAGTGGCCCTTTGTTTTTACATCTCTCTCGAAGACAGCGCAGACACGTGACCTGCCGTTTGGGGGAAATGGTACCTGCATGCAGATGCCTCAACATCTCCATCAAGCGGTGGCAACTACGGGCCCGAAGCCACTTTTGCCGATGGGCTCCCGTACTATTAGTAGAATCCAAATAGATATATATTACGCAGAGTGTTAAAAGATCATTATTACGAGTACAATTGGAATAATAGATTTTTGCGTGCACTAGGTAAGTATTAGTAAAAAAACAAAATAATACAGTGTGTCTTTTATCTGTCAGCCTAGTCAGATAAAAATATTGCATATGAATAATTTTGTAGAGCATTACATTTTCTACGAGGTAAATTATTTATTCGATTTTTGGAAACGTTCATTTAGTTTAGAACTGACGAATTCTCCAAAAATAGCCCAGTAAAATTAAAAAATCGATGGTGGAAGCCGTCACTTTGTGTTAGTTAATCATGACGATATGAGAGAGGACACTACTTTGTTTTTCTATCACTGAATTTATTGTAACATACACGTTACTGCAGTTTCGGTACCTTAACGTACCATTTTCAAACGTTGATTCAAATGAATTCTTTGGAGCTTAGATTGACCTCGACCCGTCAACTAGAACCGGAGGCATGTCAGTTATTTATTAATCAGTTTTTTGAAAAAAATCTTGTGACAACATAAAATTAATATATTAAAGTAACAAGTTTTCAATTGACAACATAATCCATTGGTTTTTTCATGCATTCTTTGCTTTTATATCAATTAATTTATGAACCCCGTACAACGTTTTTTAGTGTTTACGCTCCGAGTGACTAGCGCAGTAACGAGTGTGTATATATAGAATTCAAAGCGCGCTCGGTTTTAAATGCTCTGTAAGTGGTTTAAAAGTGGTGTAAATAATCTTTTAAAGCTATTTTATTTTTTGAATTTTTTTAAGTTTAATTATTTTTTGATACAGGGTGTTCCTTAATAATGTGCTAATATTTCACTGTGATTCCTTAGGTCATTTTATGAAGAAAAGCTCTATAATTATCGAGATATTCAGAAAAAACCGTTCTTTATCCTTTCTACTCCTGATTCTGAGGAGCTGTTTCAAATATATTTGCTAGAACTATTTGTATGTCATTTGTGTTTCATTCCAGTAACAAAAACCTTACAGACGAAATATTTATAAAAATAAGGGCTAAGCCCTTATGGAAGCGACACTGGCGACTTTCGCCTAACGTATAAACGCCGTAAATTTAACGATTTCAATACATTTAGCTTCGAGTAATCGCTGGGTTTCATAAAATTTACTTAAATATGTATTCGGGAGTTTCTTTTACTTTGTTGAGTAAATGTCGAGAAATCTTTTCTTTTGGGGAATTCTGTTCTCTACGAGCTAGGAGGAATTTGAGATAAAGTTCAAACAAATTTGATCCCAGGACTTCAAAAAAAAAAAAAAAATAATAATGACGGATCAAATCTCTTAAACCCAAGAAAAAAGCATGTATATAAACAGATTTATTAAATATATCAAAAAATCATATTTTGTAAAACGATTTAACGCTAAAGTAATAAAATTGCCAACTTTTGGCATGGAGGCTCCTCGGAGAAAGGCGAGCAAAACGCTTCTTCAACTTTGAATTTTGAAAGACGGCACCAAACTAATATACTCGCAAATATGATCTACCTATCTGATATAGTGATAAGTATAACTATTTTACAAAATTTTCTATTGTTTAACGTACTAAAATGGAATTAAAACAAAAGACCAAAATTATTCAGTTTCTTGAAATTCGTTTGATAATACGATATTTCTATTAGCGGATTTTGTAATTTAACTTTTTTGTAGGTTCGTCTATAAGTTTGTGATAGTGTATTACGGTTTGTTATGTGAATATGTGAAAAGTGAGGATGACCCTTTCCACTCTGCCCATAGTGCCTACATAATTTTAATTGTAAATTATGCTAAAAAATGAAAGTATTTTTAAAAAGCATTTCTGTTATTTTCTACACTTATTACAACTGATAACATTTCATAATGCTCATTGAAGAAAATCAGGTGATACATAAGTGCCATATTAATCCCAAAATGGCGAAAAACTATTTTATACATTGCAAATTATAATTATAGTCTGTTTTTAAACCAGGAGGAGCGTTTTAAATTTAACGCGCTAAATCTTAGATCTGTGATTGGATACGCCCTCGCCAGTTTTACACAATGCAATAGTCCTAAATTTTGACATATTGTAAAAAATTTAATTTTATGTCATAAATTATTTGGTTATAATTTCTATTTTATCGTTTGCACAGTATATATCAGTTTTTAATCCCTTTTGTATAAATCTGAAGGTAAGAGTGGCCAATTACTTGGTGCCTTTATATTGCGTAAATGGTATGGATGTTATATAAAATACCTAGAGGTCAAATAGAGGTCGATGCATTATATAATGTAATAAAATTCATACAAAAACATTGTAGTCGTGTATTGTTGGTTGCCCAAAACCCCAAAAAGGTTTTAGTGTATTTTTTAGTTACTTTTATGGTGTGAATGGAACATTCGTGTATACTCCTCCTGGTTTAAAAACAGACTATAGTCATGTTGGGTATCGAATCAACTGTAATTACTTAAGTAGATATAAAAATAACATATTTATTTTATTTGTTCATTCTTTGATGGCTTATAAACAGTTTTTATAATCATAAATTAGGTTTTCAACCCACAAAGTGGTTGAATTTCTTTTACTTCCCTTGTATACCGAAGGGAAGTATTGTATTCGAGAAAAAATCACCCTCCTAGATTTTTTCGGATTTTCACGTTTCAGATCATGTAGATTACGAAAATATATGTTTCTCAATTCCGTCTGTCTGTCTGTCTGTTGGTGCATTAACTAAAAAACTACTTGACGGAGAACAGCCAAATTTGGTAGGTAGCTGACGCTATTGACAGCGAAGGAATGGTGAAACTTTCACAGGAAAATACACAGGGTGGACCGTCTAAAGGGAATAATAATGAAAACAATTCTTTTTTACTCAAATTTAAAATTTCCACGTTTCATGGCGTTCTAAACCTATTTCAGAAAAAGAATAGAAATTTTTTTTACCAACATTTTTGAAAACAAAAAATTACCACTGTAATAGATGGAGACAATTTTTTTTTGCTCAAATTCAAACTTTCCACGTTTCATGACATTCTAAACCAATAAAAATAAAAATTTGAAATTTTCTTTGAAAAAATGTTTAATCTTTTTTTTCAAATTTAAAATTTCCACGTGTCCATGACATTCTAAACCTATTTCAGAAAAAAAAATTTGAACGTTTTTTTTCAACATTTTGAAAATATTTTTTACCACTAGAATAGTTGGAAAAACATTTTTTTGCTCAAATTTAATTTTACCATGATTCGCGACATTCTGAGACTATTTAAAAAAAAAAAAAAATGAAATTTGTTTTACGAACATTTTTTAAAAAAATTTTAAACTAGGATAGATGAAAAAAAGATTTCTTTGTCCAAATTTCAAATTTCCACGTTTCATGGCATTCTAAACCTATAACAAATAATAAAAAAAAAATATTGAAAATTTTTTTGAAGAAATTGAAATTTTTTTTCTTCTTCAATTCCTTGGGACTTCCTGTCACATGTATTTGTTTTTTCTTTTTAAGCGGTGCTCGGGGAATCTACAAAATATCACAATTAACCAGTATATGTTACTGGTAAATAACCTCTACGCCTGTGACTTTTCCGTCAAAGGATCAGTTAGAGGTTGCTTTTTTTTAATAAATAACAAATATGCCACAAATAACTTTTAGACAATAAACTGAAAATTTTTCTGAAAATCTAATTTTTTTTACCACCTATAGA
Organism: Stenurella melanura; assembly: GCA_963583905.1. NCBI lineage: Eukaryota > Metazoa > Arthropoda > Insecta > Coleoptera > Cerambycidae > Stenurella > Stenurella melanura. Next base: position 19,830,089 of record OY757309.1, read on the forward strand.
ATTGATGTAAAAATAGTTTTTTCGCTCAAATTTAAAATTTCCACGTTTCATGACATTCTAAGCCTATTCCAAAAACGTTTGAAAATTTAAAAAAAAATTAAAAATTTGCAAATTTTTGCCCACTACAAAATACAAAATAGATACGGAAAAAATAGTTTTTGCTCAAATTTAAAATTTTCACTTTTCATGGCATTCTAAACCTACTTAAATTTTTTATTTTGAAAAATCAATTTTTTACCACCACTGTAGAATTTATGTAAAAATTGTTTTTTCACTCAAATTCAAAATTCCCACGTGTCATGACATTCTAAGCCTATTCCAAAAACTTTTGAAACTAAAAAAAAAAAAAAATTGGCAAATTTTTACTCACTACAAAATACAAAATAGATGACGGAAAAAAATTGTTTCTGTTCAAATTTAAAATTTTCACGTTTTAGAACATTCTAAACCTATTTCAAAAAGAAATTTAAAAAAATTTTAACAAAAAAAAATTACTACTATTGAAAAGATGAACATTTTTTTCCACTAGAATACATGAAAAAAAAATTCAATTCGTTCAAATTTAAAATTTCCAAGTTTCATAACATTCTAAACCTATATCAAAAAAAAAAATGAATTTTTTTTAACCACTACTATACTTTCACTTCACTACGTGAATGTGAAACTGAAAATGTGTCAGATGGCATTAATATTTGGCATATGCACCTATTATAGTTTTATTGAAAAATGTACAGGGTGGCCAAGAAATAATTCAACCATGGTGGACATTTGTAAAGGTATTTGCGCAAGCCTTCCATATTTGGTACCTGTTATTTAGTATTGAATTCTTGCTGTCGAGTGACCACTCTGTATATTTTTTTGACTACGAGTTATCAGGTTTTCTTCGTAATAATAGTGATAATTATATTACTCCGATAATTATTCTCAATGTCATTTCTTAATTAAAGCCAAAATCATGCAATATTTCGTAAGTAATATTATAGCATAGGTGTTCTTATTATACTTAACTATATAAAGTGATGTTGAAAAAGAAAAATAGAGAATGGCGACCATAAATGACTAAATTAAAGACTAAAATGGTATTTAACAAGTGAAGAAAACTACATTTTGTTATGCTTTTAGTCCAATTTGTTGGGATCATTCATTACATTTTCAGCAGAGGGTCGCAAGTAACTCAGTACTTTGACATGTTTTATTTTTCTTTTTTTTTTCTTTTTGCATTGACTAAAGTAAAAGCTAACTACATTTTGAAACACGGAAAGGGCATCGTTCCATTTTTATTTAGTAAATGAAAATAACTAAATGAATGATGATATTTTAAATATAACATTATCACTTATCAATTTGTAATATTTTTTAAAATAATTCTATGGAATGCATTTTCGTAAATAACTCGTTTATTTTAAGTTTTTAGAAAAAACTCTATTTCAGATTTTTTGTCCAAAAAGGTCCATGCTTTATACTGGTTGCAGAGATCGATCGACGGAATAGTTAATTTTCGATTTTTATTAGGAAATTGTTCGGAATTTGTAGAATTTATCAAAAAAAATCAAGTTTTCCAGGATTTGTAGATTCGCTTTTGTTTTGTCAAATTTCTCACAAACGTCGCCTAATAGACCTAATCGAGCCCTACAATTGCCATTTTTGAAAATCAAAATCGGACCTTCGGTTCGGGAGTTATTAATTTCTTAGAAAAATCATACTCGGCCCTGGAAAACATACTCGCGGTCAACGGATTCGGGCCGCCAGCAATAGGCTTGATTTGTGGCCGGGTACCTTTGATCCCACCAAGTCTCATCGAAATCGATCAATATTCTGGACAGTTATCGTGCTTCCTAGCCCGATTTCGAGAAAACCAGTTTTTTGCAAAAAAAATCAATTTTCATTTGTTTTTCGACATAGCCTCTGGTATACTTATTTGTAGGGCTTCGCCAGCGGCACCATTTATTTTTTGAAACGTCTCGATCCGACTACCCGCTATCGAGTTATTTAATTTCTCCCGAAAAACTCGAAACGTCTATATCGGGTACTTCCGGTTTCCGAACGGAGCCGAGCTTCTGGCGTTAAGGTTTTCTAAAGACCTCCTATTAACCACCCAAGTTTCATCGCAATCCGAAAACGGATTAGGGGGGCTGGGCGTGACAGACAGACAGACAGACAGACAGACAGACAGACAGACAGACCGACAGACCGACTGACCGACGGACGGAATTTTCTAAATTCGCTCTCGAATCTATAGATATGACTTTCACATCGATCCGACGTTTTTTTCGGGTTTCGACGGTCCACCGGAAAAATGCTAAACGTATACTACATTTTTTTTCAAAATGTAGTAACAAGTTAAGAAAACAATGATTTTCATGGACCTGTACTTTGAAGCAGAAAAATTATATATCCTTCAAGTTTTGCAACCGCTATTTCTTACACAGAATCCTTAATTTTCACGAAAATCCAGTCGGCTGAGCACTTGTGTGAGTCGCTGTAATTAGCGATGGAAAATGCGCACTGTATTTAAAAGCTTTTATTTAACTTGCAATGTTAGTGTGTCAGTTTGTTTAGGTCAAATTTTGCAAGCTGAATTAGAACCACTTCCTCTTATCCTATGGAGTTGATATTTTATACGTTGATTCATTTTCGACGACAATGCATTTTTATGATAGGCGTGACCTGATTCTACATCCAGGATATACAGTGTGGTCGAGTAAGTGTGCAACAAATGGAAACATTTTTTTTAGTTGTACAACCAAAGTTTAAATACCGCCAAAAGTTATTGCATGTCCAATAAGGTGCACTTAGAATGGTTACAAGTTAAATAGTACACAAGGTAGGGTAAAAAATATGAAAATCGTTCAAGAGTAAAGTGCGCTTATGTCGAAAACAAAAATTATATAAAAATACATTTTTAAGAAAAAGCTTTTATTCGATAAATTACTGAAAAGTGAATTTTTTTTTTTTTAAATTCATACACCTGGAAACTAAAAGCCATGGTGGCGGTCAATTGGACAAAGTAACTATGCAATAGTGCCATATGACTGTCCACAAAGCTTTTGGTTTCCAGGTGCATGGATTTTAAGAAAATATTTTTAATTTTTTAGTAGTTTTTTAAAATAAAAGCCTCGATAAAATCTTTTTCTTAAAAATAATTTTTTATATATTTTTTTCAAATTACTCGGGTAAGCTTGAGTTAACTAGAAAAAAATCGGTAAGGGTATTTACACAAAACTTCCCTCTTTTTTATAGTGGGCAGTCACTCTAAAAAATTATTAATTAACGACATACCTATACTAATACTAGTCAGAATATAGCTATCACTATTATTATAAAGAAAACCTGATAACTTTTGGTCACAAAAATATACTGAGAGGTCATCCGACAGCAAAAAATAAATATTAAAAAAAAGGTGATAAATATGAAAGGCTTGCGAAAATATCTTAATTTTCCACCATAATTCAAATATTTCTTAGGATGACCACCCTGTACATTTTTCAATAAAACTATAATAGGTGTCTTCTTTGCCAATTCTGTTAACTATACCTCAAATATTATTGCCATCTATCACATTTTTTAGTTGTCCCCGTATAACCCAACTTACCTTATTCCAAAAATGCGTCCCTGAGGAAGTACATTCTCTTAAAGTGAGACAGAAATTTTTTTTTCCAATAATTTCCGTTATATTGAAGATGCAATTTTCAAGTGTTCATAGGACCTGTATCTTTATAAGTACTCTATATAAGCTTGATAACAACTAAATATCTTTTGTATCTCAAACGCGACAGGTTTCCTGCTTCACAAGCACCTACAGAGAAAAAACGATAATTCTTGATATTACACAAAATTTCAAAAGTATTAATTTGTGTACTGAAATAGATGGACGTCTTGTCGCGCATTTGTTATTAATGAATTTTTAGAATAAACTATAATTTTCTGTTATAACAACATTTTATTATAGAATTGTAAATAAATGTTAAATGCAAATGGAGGAAAAAAATGATAATTCCTTATATTTTGATTAATATTACAAAAAATTTTAAGCGTACCTTTTTGCAGCCCGTTCAATGCTATGCAAAAATATTCAAGTATTCCGTAATTTTACAGGGCGATTAAAAAAATATAGCCAATCAAATATTAATTAGTATGAAAAAAAAATTGAGAAACAAAAAATATTTGGTTGTCGTCAAGTTTGCATAGAATACTTACAGAGTTATAGCTCCCATGAAAATTTGAAAATTTTATCTTCAACATAACGGAAATTATTGCAAAAAAATATTTGTCTTTGTCTTAAGATGATGTAGACTAACATAAGTTGGGTTATACGGACCAAAATATGAACTTATGAATCACAAGTTCAGGTCCAGGAACTCAATTCTGCGACACCCTGTATAGTAGGTAGTCGTAAAAAAATGTTTTCAATTTTTTTTTAAATAGGTTTAGAATGTCATGAAACGTGGAGATTTTAAATTTGAGAGAAAAAATAAATTCCCCTTCCCACAAATGTATCCTGTAGCCCATTTTGGCCGAGTTTTACTGCATGTGAGATCTTAATCAACAGTTTTCCGGAATTTGAGGTCCCATCAATTTTCAAGTCAAAAAGTAAGTGAAATCCACAATATGACTTGTATCAATTTGTAATGTATACAACAATTTTCGTCATTCTGTCTCTAATATGACACTCTTTACTCTGATTTATTGAATAAAAACTATAGCAAAGTATGGAATATAATAGGTGCAAGAAAAACTTTTTAAAATACTTAATTGAAAAATTAAAAATCTTAACCTCCTCCCCACTCTGCACGAGTCTTAAATGACCGCTATCACTTTTCACAATCTGTACGGAACAAAATGACATCAACCACAATACTGTATCACAAACTTGCACGTAGGATTAGAAAACCCACTATATGGAACATTTCAGTTTGCTATAAAGGGCCACCAAAATCATGGATTCGAGAAAGTTTCAGTTTGTCAACAAATTAGTTCTGATTTTTGGAAGATTTGTCTAAGATTAGTGGTCTAAATTTTGCCATCACAATAGTGACAGACAGACAATTCGCGTTCTCGGACATAACAAACAAACCTTGATCTTATTCGGCGTATCATAAAATAAAGACAGAACAAATCAATTGGTAAGGTCATAAAGTGCACGCAAACATCCATTACTACAACTATAGGTACCACCGGAAAATGCTACAAAATTTAATATGATACACTACAGCACTAAAAATGTTCATACTGAATCACACTTGTCTAACACAATATTATATTCATATTTTGAATACATGTAGATACTAAGGCAGTAACAAGAAATAAAAGAAAACATGTATTTCAAGGTGAGTGTTTTTTGCATGTCACAATTTTTTTTTATTTAAAGCCCCCCACACACGAATGAATAGGCAGGACTCGGGAGAAAGTGTACCTCTATAAGTTGGCTCCCAGGACACAAATGTCTACACCACAACGCTAGTAAAATTTTCTTTGTGAATTTAAGAGAAAATATGATAGAATACATCAGATTGATGGTAGACCAATTTATTAAATTGTTTTTAATTACATTAATTAGTAGGAAAACGTCAGTATGTCGTATACAGATCAACTCTACTTGTAGCTCAGTCAAATAATAAGGGAAGTTGGCGAAATAATAGGGAGACGTCTATTTTGATGTTTCGAACAAAATCTTAAATTTTTCGGGTTGTGATGGCGTGGTTCAATGATATCGTGTAAAGTTACTTTTAACAATACACGAAACGTGGCGTCGATACCTACCAAAAACTTTAAAGCGGCTTTACATTTTTATGCAATGCAATGAAATGGATGGCATGCAAAACTTTGCGTGATAATTTTTGCATCTTGAAAGCGCTTTACATTACTGCAATATTTTCTGAAATTTTTGGGACAACCAACTAGACGAGATAAAAACTTTTATGATTATATTTATTATTTATTTATTCATTTTACAATCAGTGAATCACAATGAACATAGGGAGAGAATCGAGTAATAATATTCATTTACCAAAAGAATTACAGTATAAGTTATGTTTGTTGATACAGTTCCTTTAATGATTGGTTGGCAACCCAAATACTCCTAAATAAAGTAAGTATACTGCATCTGCAATGCAATCAAATTTGAACACGCGCTAATTCAATGCAATGAAAAATATTGCCATCAGCTGATCGAAATAGCTCGATGTACGCATATTCGCAATAAAAATTTGCACGGCTCCTGCAATATTGCATTAATGTGAAGTGGCTTTTAGAATATTTTTGCACGTTTGGGGATTCATTTCCGAATATCTGACAAGTAATTTTAGGGATATTTTTATTTCTTTTAAACACTATTTGCATTTTACATACTTACATTGCTATTTTGGCTTTTTCTATCTAAAATGTAATTTTGTGTCATATTAAAATATACAGATTCGGAAAGTGTTTGTTTTGATATTGCACTAAGACGTAAAGAAAGACGGAAACAAATTGAAATTAAAGTGAAAAAATACATGTGGCAGGAAGTCCCAGAAGAATTGAAGAAGGAAAAAAAATTAAGATAATGCCACAAATAACATTTAGACAAATTGAAATGTCGCAGACAGAGCTGCATTCCTCCAGAACTCCGGAATTCCTCCACAGTCACTAGTTTTGGGGATAAGCAGTCCATGGCGGCTAAATGCAACTCTTATCGTACCGAATGAAAATATTTTAATTTTAACAATTTTTGTGAAGTATAAAAATGTTTCTTAATATACAGAACGACATGGGCGTCTTCAAACGGGTCGTTCGCAACCGTAGTGAGGTTCCGTCATCCTCATCAGGTTATATGCTGTTAGTACGTTTGAAGAAGCAGGAAAACCTAGTATACAAATAAAAATATTAATTGAATTCAAGTATTTTATTGACTACGTATTTCTTTCAAGCTTGACGATCTTCATTCCATTCTGTTTCGAATCGACAACTAAATTTAAAAAACGTAACATGATCATTTCACGTTTATTGAGGACACTGACTCTACATGGAAACTCAGACAATAATCAGAGAAGTATATCAATGGTACTTGAGACACAACGAGAAACAGCAAAAGTAGCTATCGAAGGTAAGTAGGTAGAAATGTTCCCTTCCCCGTCTTTAATGTCTCTTAGAATCACAACTCATCACCCCAAGAGTAGTGCGTGTAACAAAAGCCAAATTAAGGGTAGTCAAGTACGGCCCTGTCGTGTATAGAACAATCGTTATTTTCTTATTTCAAGTCTCGGGAATATTCCAAGGGTCGATACTTTAGTACATTAAAGTAAAATATTAGTCGTAAATAAATATCTAATTACTGGGTGTTAGAGCCCCGGAAATATGTCTTTTAACTTGAGTAGTTTATTGGGAGTCGCATGAAAGGAATAAATAACCATCTGAATTATTTTACGCCCGAACAATTCGTCTTGCTTCAAATCTTTCAAGGAACCAAGGAACACAGGTTCACACAGCCGGTTGATATGAAATACGACGACCTGTCGCGTCGGAGGACCTAGATAGATTTTCAGGAATAAAATAATTGGTTCACGAGGCATTCCAGAAAATATATGTAATAATCTAGTAGTCAAACTAGATGGGGTAAGGTAGGTTTTCCTCGTATAAAAGCGAAGTAATTGACAACGGGGTTTTTTCATCTGCCTTACTGGTATACATGTTAAATAGGGCAAATTAGGATTTAATAAAAGATTAGGGATTCTTTACGGTATCATGTGATGCACTAAAAGTCATTGTTCGTAAATCCCATGATCCGTTAGGTAACTTTAAATTGGGGTACGGTTTAACGCAGGGAGCGTTTTTAATTGATAGAAGTTTCAGGGTGTCCTACTCACTTTTGAAAAACCTTATTTTCGATGAGATAAAATCAAAACTTCTAGTTTGGCGTCTCTTCGGTCAACATCTACAGAGTGATAGTAAATTCGCGAGCTCTTTTCAGTTTTAGAGTTTATGTAAAGGGTCTACCACCATTGCCATAGGTGATTTACCCAAGAAATCAAATACAACGATATGTATGCTGTTATGTAGCTTAGTGAAGAAGTAAATAAAATATGTAGATATTTTCTCGTGATCTTTACATCTCGCTGAGCTATCACAAAAAATACCTAAAAATAAAGTTTTTTTCAATTTTTTTTTCTCGTGAACCATAATAGATAAGGATACTAATTCATTCTTTTGGAATATTTAGTACTTTATTATAATTTTTCCCATTTTAAATTAACAAATACTATAAATACTAATTTTAAAATACAAAAAATAAATTTATTCGCTATTTTCAGATAGTTATATAAGAGTGACCACTTTCGGATTACTCTCAAAAAAGAGCTAGTGAATACTTATTTTATTTCTCAAAATTAGATGTCAACCAAACAGGTGGAACATACTGAAAAAAAAAACATATTTGGTGGTACCCATATTTTATTTTTGATAACCCTAATACTATTCATTCTCTGTGACTGTGGCATGCGACAGGATGTAACATGTATTCACCTCGTGACAATCTGGAGACATAAAGTATGAATCTTGTGCGTGTTATAACCTGTTCCCGGTTAGGAGCCACGAGACGTATCTGCGCGAGCATGGGGAGGGAGTAACCGATTGAATCGTGTTTAGTCAAAGTGTGAGTGAGATTTGAGAGTAGGAAAGGGTTAGTTTGCTTGCAGATGTGTTAGTGCAAGGACTTGATGGACGAAAACACGTTCTTTTTGTTGTGTTTGCGGTAAAAATGTCGAACTGTAAAAATTGTCAGAGGGCCCTGATGAAATTGAGTGGTCTTAAAAAAGTTATTTTAACTGCAGCAGATGCTAAATTTCCCAAGTCAATAAAAAAAAATGTTCCAAAGACTAACCCCATCATGCCTTAAGTATTTGTGTGTGCTGATACGGAATTTTCAATTTAAAAAAAATTTCTACCGCGTATATTTCGAGTAAATCCCTGCATTTTTTCTCAAAACATGTTCGCCGATTATTGCCATACATGTCCGAACCTATTACTATAGCCATTAATTATGCTAGTTCACGTTACTTTTTGAAAATCGCACGTAATCGTCATTTTTAAATTATCCTTGACGAATAATCAGGCCCACTCCTTACGAGGCCGCTCCAGGTCTACAACAATGATTGGAGCAAAAAGCTCGACCCCTAATTATCCGAGACCGCCATCTCAACTCAAGATTATTTGCGCGGCCTAATTGCCACACGAGCCCCACAAATAACTTGATCAGAATGATTGTCAAATTTTAACAATTTTAGTGAATATATGAACATTTATTGAAACATATTCTTTATAGGATTTTGCAAACAGCAGAAAAATAACTATCTATGAGAACTAAAAGAAAAACTGTGTGTAGAAATATTAATGAAATATTTGCATTCTTTCGATAACCTGAATTTTGGTTATGTTAGCAAATTAAAATCCTAAAACGAATTTGTATAATTTCTTATTTGAAAACTCTCATTCAACAACTAGCATCTATACAGTCCCCTACGGCCATGCGGGTTAAACTAGTATCTATATAACCGCCTACGGTCATGAAATTCAGTTAAAAATGAGAACAAAGACCTAAAATGAATTTATTTACATACCTTGTCTTAAATTTTTTTTATTCTAATCGATTATATTTTCATGAAATCTATCATTCTATTTCTTGGAAATGCTTAGCTTTTGAATGAGAATTTTCAAATGAGAAATTATACAAATTCATTTTAGGATTTTAATTTGCTAGCGTAACCAGAATTCAGGATATCGAAAGAATGCAAAGATTTCATTAATAGTTTTACACACAGTTTTTCTTTTAGTTCTCATAGACAGTTATTTTTTCTGCTGTTTGCAAAATCCTATAAAGAATATGTTTCAATACAACTATAAGCAAACAAATGATAATTTACTTTTAAAAATGAAGCTATATTTAGTTTACCATTTTCTATATTTTTAATTCGGAATTGAGAAATAATACGCTATTAATAGCGTTTTTAAATTGTACGTTGTCCAAACGTGCATCATAATGGCGTATCAGCAACGTTTTAGGTTTATACGTGGTCTGCACGAACTTCTTTTATTTTATAAAGTTTGTGGTGGTTTGACAGCATAGGTAAGTATCTCTTTCTAAATTTCATTTCATCATGTGATTTAATTTGTAGTAGTTTTAAAGCATCGTGATTTTGGTAATTTGTCAATTTCGTAAAACTAAAAGCCGAGTAAACTATTTTTCATTTTTAGAGGTTAGGCCAGGCGCGCATGGACGATTGTCCAAACGTGCGATCACAATTGCCAGATCATAGGTTTACGGGCGCATGGGCGATTTTGCAGTCGGCTGATTAGTCCCAGCGCGGACGAACGATTAGCAGTCGGCCGATCAGATTGAATTTCGTGTTTTCTGTTCAGTTTTAAAATGGGTTTGATAAATTTTTCAATTATACGCGAATGAGCAAAGATAGTTTTGATAAACTGCTCATAATTGCTTCACCTCTCATAACATATCTTTCTTTTTGAGATAGCTGTCCCCAATCCTTAAGGAGGTTGAGGCGTTACAGTCCCAACCAAAAGTAAGTCAAATTCTAAATCGGAACTTTTCCATAATAAATTATTACAAAAGCTTATAAGTCGATGATACCAATAATTATTGTCATAAAGGCATACATAAATCATTTTTTTATTATTAATTAATTAATTGGGAAGAAAACTATAATAGTTTTTGATTTTCACTTTATTTCTTGTCAACATGACAATTGTTGCCACACAGTGGCTTCTTCGGATGTTGAGTACTAGTATACCAGTACTCAACATTCGAAGAACCCACTCTGTGGCGAAACAATTGTCATGTTGACAAGAAATAAAGTGAAAATCAAAAACTAATATAGTTATGGGTTTTCATCAAGTAACGGCCCAATCTGTTCAATATTAATTAATTATTTAAGTAGACTTAATTATGTTACTTAATGAACTAATTTTTGGATGTTTTGTTCAAATTTATTAAAACAAAAATCAATTTATGTAAATATCGATGTATTTTAGAAATTTGTTTCAGTAAATAATTTAAAAAACATGAGAAGCGGCAAAAATTAAAATTGAATCATTAAATAATTGATAAATCAGTTAAAAATCATTAACGAAAAGAGAAATTTGACAGTTTACAAATGTTTAATAATTTTTTTTATTTATTAAAAGTCTCCTAATTAAATTGGAAACAATATTAAAATATGTGTAAGACATCAATTCTTTACATAGTTAGTTTTCGGAACTGCTGACATTATTTGGTTATTTGCTTATAAATTAAAATGTACCAAAAAATTGATTGAAGGATCCGTTACTCTGTGGTAGTTAATCATTTTGCACAAATAACTAAATAAAACACACTACTATGGTTTCTACCACTATGTGGCAGAAAACGTAGTAGTGCGTTTTATTTAGTTATTTGTGTTAAAATGTACCGTTTGCATGCTGGGTTGACATATTTTCCATAAGACTACATGTAAAAGTTTTTTAAAATTTTTAACTTTATGAGTTTCCTAATGACTTTGGATCTTTTACAGGAAATTGCGTCATATAAAAATCCATTAAAAAAGCTTTATTTCAGATTTTTTTCATTATTTTCGTCTAACGCCTCAACCTCCTTAACCATAGCTTCGCAGACATCAAGTCACAGTTTTCGTTTTTTATTGCGGTTACTATACTTAGTCTTTTAACTGTTTATCATGCAGTTCACGTCGCACTTCTACCAAGCTAATTAATGTTTCTGTGTCAATTTCCATATTCTACGTAGAAAACAACAGATATGCACTTCGTATATCGTGAATCTGTTTACTGAATACATAAGCGTACGCGCGCGCAGATTAAAATACATTGGGATATGAAATCGGACGATCGCAATCGGATCAAAAATCTGTGTCTAGATACAGATTTTCAAGTCGGGCGATTTTACAATAGTTCATGTGAGCTCTCCGTATATAAAGTACAGTTCTAATTATACGATCGATTAATCGGTCGATCATAAAATCGTCCGTGCTTGCCTGGTCTTATGATAATATCGAGTTTTCATGATGACGCTTTTGTGTTTTCAGTCATGCGAGAGTTTCTTCAAGCTAAAAAATTCTGTATCTTTGTTAGTACTTAATTTTCATATGCCAGTAAGGAGAGAAATGGGATAATTAGAATTATGTCTTATAAAATGTTAAAACCTAGATTTCTAATTTGTAAGCAGGATTACTCATTACATTTTGAGCCGCCCTTTGTTTTCATCTTCTAAAAAAAGTTGCAGGGTTACTATTACTCTATTTAATTTAAGTACAACTAAGAAAACAATAGTCTGGACAAGTCATGTGATACCAAACTGAAGATAACTGTAAAATAGAACACCATAAGTCCTTTAATTGGATATGACCAGAGCACGGATCATGGCGATAAGTTTCGTCAAAACCAGAGTTGTTGTCCTCGTTTAAGTGTTTTACAAATGTGTTAAAAAATATTTTACCTTGTAGTTTTCTTGATAATTCCGTAGATGGTGTGAATTTGTGGTCTTCGAGGGGTGTGGAATTCCATTAATCTATATTGGGAATAGGATGGTACCTACTGAATGATGTTGGAATAAATTTCAGAGTTGCTCTGAGTGCTAGATTTTATCGAAATGCTTTTTCGAGATCAAGACCAACAATTCCTGTGACTTCGATTTATAGTAGAGCTCGGGAACACCAAACTCCTGTTAGGTGGTAGAGTAGTTTAGCTGGAAACCGTCCTATAAAACTTCGAAACCCTTATTTTCTAAACGAGTTTTACTATTTGGACGATGTGGCAGACCAGGATGTTAAAGACAGGATTGAAAACTAACGAATTATTAGCAATAAGAGTCCTTCAGCGTTTTTTAAAGTTTAGGATTAGGAACTTTGTTACATTACGGAAGGTAATACAAAAGTGAAAAATGCTAGCGAGGTACAAAATGGTGCTTAGAGGTAAATGTTTAAATTTGGAATGTCATCCAGATGAGATGTGGCTTTGGGAGAGATGACTGCGAATGGGTATATCAGAGGAGAATAGGTCATAGGATTTCCAGAGAGATGTAATGTTTTCTGATTCAAATTTGCTAGGTATAACATACTCCGATATTCTTAGTGTATAAGGCAGATTGGGAGGAAAATTATTTTGGAAGATAATCGCAAGCCTGTGATGCCGTAAGAGCTGTCGATGTTAGGATTGGTATAAGTTATTTGTTTTTCAAAATCCTGGAAAGAAAATGGAAATCATCAGGGCGAGATAGGACGGCATGTTTGTTTATTATGCTCTCAAATTCGTAATTCTGTTGAAGATAATTTTCTCCAGTTGGTTTATTTGTGTTATTACCAGAGTGTAATGTGAGCTTTTGTGCTGATTCCGAAGATTATTTTTGGCGCCGATAAGGTTTATAATACTGGTAGGTATTTATAGAGACTGGAGAGGGTTTCTTCTGACTTGATTAAAAGGATTAGATAATATGGGTTATACCGCGTGCTCTACTTCTATAGGTGAATTACAAGAGGAAGTGATGAGATTTGGTTTGAATATGGCAAATATTGTTGTCGGTTTATTTAAAATTTTGGTGTGTACCGGATGGACCTGACGTATAGTGTAATTGTATCCATTTATACTGATCTCGAATAGGTATTCTAAAAATCCATATTAATGCTAGATGTTAAGTAGTCCCATAGCCAATATGAACTTCCATTGGGGTTGAGTTTACTATTGATAGGTTCACTAAATATATGTAACGACTCAAGTAAGAGTAAAGTATAATATAAAACGCCCTCTGATATTTCCAAAAGTCATCACCCTTTTATATAAATTTTGGTATTTGGTTGAATTGATTTACGAAAAATGAATAAGAGCTTGTTTATTTAAAAGTTGCAAAATTTTATCTAAAGTCAAGAAATAAGAAAAAATAGTTAAAACTTAGCTGACTACGTTTTGATACAAAATTTATAGATTAATTGGTATACCAATTAAGAAATTAATATTACATCACCTAGATTTCATTTTTTTAAAATATTGTTACAACCGACGACGATGCTTCAGACATAGATAATGGGAGCTATTATTTATCAAGTCACATTCAGATATTTTATTAAATGTTTTAGGTATTGATAGTTGAAACTGCAATAGAACTATGTAATGTTGATATAATAAAATAAAAAGCACTTAAAAAACAATAATTTATGTAAAAATTGTTATAAATAACTTACATCCTTATGAATAAAAAATTAATTTACTTTCACACTGTACATATATACATCTTGATTAAAAGGTACCTAACAAAAATAATTAACCAAAATTTTCAAAATGATGAATGAAATAGGGAAGTTTTCTGCCCTTGTTAACCTCATCACATGCTGACATGACACTTTTAGTTAAAGGCCGTGGTCCACAACTAAATACACCTATTTTGCTCACCTAAAATAAATTAGAGTAGTTATTAAAAACATAAGCATTGAAATAGAACTTACATAACTATGACGTTTTTGCACAAATTTGAGGAACGACGTCATGTCTGGTCTACCAAAGTGGTTAATTGCTTTCAGTCCGGTGAAAATTGAAGTTTTAGCTAAACGTTGGAAGTGATTTTCACATATATACTGAAAAGAAGAACAGAATAAGCATTAATGGATAACGTAATTTTAATTTTATACATACCAGCATTGTTGTACGTAAGTCGAATTTATGGAAAAATTGTGTAATAAAAATATGAATTTCTAAAACATTTGTAACGTCTTTTTTCTCTACATCCCTAAGGACATCAATGAACCATTCAAAATGTTTATGGGATGGGCATATCCACAGAAAGTATACCTGTAACAATACATTCGAAAATAAAACAGAAACAGTTATTTATAATGTTTTACTTTTTTACATGCCACACCAGAATATCTATTGGTCGAGGTGCCAAATACTAAATCGTTTAATATTGAAGCATACGGTGTAACGCCTATACCTCCTCCAACCATAACAGCCACTTCAAACTTGTACCAGTCTTGATTTCCTCCTCCAAATGGCCCCTCTAATAATATTTTGGGTTGATCTTCTGGATTGTAATTACAAGGATCAAAGTAGTTACGCAATTTCCAAGTCCATGGACCTAAAAATATAAAGAAAATTTAATACACTGGAGAAGTACAACAAAAATATTTTTACCTTGTGCTTTTATATGACAAGATAAAAAGTTTTCATGTGGTGCAGAAGTAAGCGTAAAAGAATGAAACTCGTGAACTTTAAAGGCTGTACATGCTAATCTAACCCACTGCCCCGACAGGTACTTTAAGTTTGGTGGTCGATAGAATTTTATTTTAATAACATCTGATGGTAACAGTTCAGTTTCAATAACATCTAATGGAATATATTTTGTCCTCAAACTAACGACCTGGAAAATATTATTGCCAAATGACAATTGTTAATAATTATAAGTAAAATAATTAAGCCTAAAACTTGTACCTTGTCAAGAGTAAATATAATACCAGGACCAATAAAGAAGAGCCAAAACCTTGGCGCTCCGGTTAGCCTAGCTAAACCATGGACGAGGCATAAAGCGTAAAATAAAATATAGAGGCTGTGAGTGAACCAAAAGAATTTATATGCTTTTTTCCTTATAGTGGGATGAGCAAAGACAATGATTATACTCATTATTACGAAAAGGAGAACCCCAGTCAAACCTGAAATAATCACACATTTCATAAAAATACTGTAAGTGTATCTAACCAATTATTTTTATTTAATAAAAGACGTAGGACATATCTCAAAATAATTTTTGAGGTAGTGCATTTTAAAGTATTTCTACTTTATTACTATTATTATATGCTTTACTATGAGTTATGCTCCAGTATAGTACTCTCCTCATATTTAAAGCAAATAAAAAATGTCGGAGTATTTGATCTTTACAGCAAAAGTCAATGGCGCCGACACTTTTTATGCGCCTTAATTGTATGAAGAGAACTATACACACAAATAGGCTAGGCACACAAAACTATAAATAACAGGCATATATAAAAGAAGTATTTAATTTTAAGATAGCCTTTTGTCGTTACAATAAAGTGATAAATCAAATTAATTAGTCAAAATCCTAGTAAAATGTAAAAAAACAAACTATTTTACTATTGGTAATTTATAACAGAATGTTTATTCCTAAAATTCTCTTATTATTAAGTGGTAATTTGAACATGAACATTTATTGTTATCTGTTTCAATAGTAGCGAAATCTAATTGTTAGTTTTATAGTCAAATAATAAATTCGAAAACAAAATCAAGATGTAATATAATTTGTAATATTAACTACTTCATTAAAAATTAAAGTTCTAAACTTTACAAAATTATTTTACTTTTTCATTTTACTTTTTGACGGCTACTAAACTTACCTGTAACTGTTTGAAAGAGCCAAAATGTAATCCCTGGTTTATAATCAGAAGGAAATCTGACCTCATTAGTTAAACATTTCAAATTCTCAATTGGCTGGGTAGACACGTGATAGAAATTTACTATGTGACCCACAGTATGTAATAATGAGAAAAATAAAGCAGTGCATGCTGCTATTTTGTGAAATTGAATGTGTGTATCTAATGGGATGTATTGTTGAATTGAAAATTCCTTTAATTTAGTTATCAAATTTCGAGACATCGTTAACAATAGTATGCAGTAGCAAAAAGACAACGACGCTGCCGATCCTCTTGTTATTGCGATACCAACTCCCATAATATGACGCAAGTCAGTATGTTCGGCCATAAATGAATAATCTAAAATATGATTAATAAGTTTAATAAGTATAATACAGTACATTGAAATTAAGTATAACTTACGTATAAATCTTTCTACGAACAAAGCGATCGTGATTATATAAAATAAGAATAAATAGAATATATTTTGTCTATTCTCTTCCAAAAACGTTGTGAGACTGTCCCATTTTAATCTACAGTAATTTTTTTCCACGTCCAAACTGGGTTCTATATGAAAACTTGTCATTCTTGCCACATTCGTTGATGTATCCAAAAAATTTTGCTTAGCTCCTTTACAGTCCAATCCGATTGCTACAAAATCTCCTTTATATTCTTTCATCATTAATTTAAAATCATTGTATGTTAGAACGTCTTTATGTTCTAATCCAGCATCCTTAAAAGATATGAGAAGAAACATGTATTAATACCATGAGAAGTATTAAAATTAGTACGTTGTATAATATTAACTATAGGATTATTCGAAGTGTTATAGTTATATTTTCTTGTGCGGTTCAATGTTTTTCATGCACAGATATCCCCACTAATAAAATTTGACATTTAGGTTAGTAGGTAATTAACCTTATTTAGAAAATTTTAAAACCATTCCGTCACCCCGGAAGAAAGGTATGTATGTTTTGGCTTCCCTGCACAAAAAGTTCACACTACAATAGAGATTTGCTTAGAAAAAGGTTATACATGAAATGCTTCAATTCCGCCACTAACGCGCACATGTGTCGTTCCCCCACCGCAATTATATTATAGTGTTCTCAATCTTGAATATCAATCATCATTAGTTTTGTCAAGCATTGTATCTGAACCGAATTCACTACTTCAAATCAAAAAATTTGATTTAATAACAGTGATATATATACAAAAAATTATATCTCATCTTACTCAGCAATAATCCAGTGTTTGATGGTATTTCGCCCAGAATTCTTTCGGATAAAACCGATTGACGTGAAATTTGGACGGTGAGTAGGGAATGGAACAAGGAACAAAAGTTATATAGTGCCGATGTGTGCCTTTACCCTGGGGGTAGATACCACCTTATCTCGGGGGTGAAAATTGGTACACTCAAATTAACCACAGCAATCGATAGGGGGGTGAATTATAAGTAAAGAATGTTCTATGAAGTTCTTTTGATAAATCAAAATTTTTCGAGTTATTCGCGATTGAAATTGTTCATTTTCCATCTAAAAATGTACGTTTCAGAGCGATTTTTCACGAATAACTCGAACCTTCAGTTTTATTAAAAAAATCATGAAGAACAGAAATCATTCTTATAAAATAGCAAATCGATTGGTTTCTTTTATTTCTATAGATGCAATACGAATCGAGTTATGGCTGGTTGAAGCCAATTAAATTAAATGACGAAAGAACGACGAATTCTTGAAGGAAGACTTGCTAGACCTTTTCTAGTACTTGAAGAAATCTTTACAGTGAGCTTTAGTAAAAGCCATTAACATAAAGAATTACGAAGCTATGTTGAAAATAAAATGGTTGCCTCGTCATTTTCGAAGCAAAAAGCAGCAATGAAACCAATGTCTTAATTTCCTTAAATTTTAAGATATCTAACAGCTTCAAAAACCATTTTGCAGGGACTTTCGAGGGCTATAAGGCATGTAAAGTTGAACTTTCTTGAACCCTCCTTTTTTGAGATTTTTGAGTTTAAGGGGCTGGGGGGAAGGTGGTTCTCGCACTCAAATGCGAATTTAAATCGGTGTTATCTCAATTAATTTTCATCCTAGAGAAATAAAACAAAAAAAACAGGATTTATTGCAAAAAAACAAAATTTTTGTACTATTGCAATTAAGTATCTTCTTAAGTTTCTGAGTTATTGTGAGAAAAATGTTTTATTTCTAAATTGAATCAAACTTTTTTCAAATCTAGACATTCTAAACCGTTCAAACTTCCAGAATATATTAGTACCTATATAGGTAAGTAAATTGCAAATGGATCCCGTTTAATTTCAATTCTGGCAGTTAAGCCATTGCTGAGTTTTCCTCCGAAAAAACGAGACAACCATTTTATTTTCATCATAACTCCGTAAGTTCTCATGCTAACGACTTTACTAAAGCTTATTTTAAAGGTCTTTTCAGGTACTTTTAAAAAGTTCTTACAAGTTTTCCTCCAAAAACTCGTCGTTTTTCCATTATTTAACCTTGAAAAGTTCGAATTTAGTTTTTGGCGAACAAACAGTCACCTTCAACAAGTCATAACACGGTTCGTATTGCATCTGCAGAAATATACAAAATCCAATCGATTTATTATGTTATAAGCTTCATTTTTGCTCATGATGATTTCTTTGATGAAACGTAAGGTTTTCGAGTTATACGTGAAAAATCACTCTGAAACACGCATTTTTTAGATGAAAAATCAACATTTTCGCGAATAACTCGAAAAATATTGATTTGTCGAAAAAACTTCATAGAACATTTTATTACTTTGAATCCATCTCCTTATCGATTTCTGCAGTTATTTTGAGTGTACTAATTTCCACCCCCGAGAAGGGGCGGCATCCACCCCCGGGGTAAAGGCGCTCATTGGCACCATATAACTTTTGTTCCTTGAGCCATTCCCTAGTTACTGTACAGTCGATGTTATCCGAAAGAATTTTGAGGTAATAACCTACTCTTACCGTCAAACATTGGACTACAAAGTTTTTAAAATGTTAACTATTTTAAATTATCAGGGGCGACAATTCGTTTTTACTTTTCTTGCTTACCAAACTAAAGTATCGCGAAAAGAAAAGGAAAGAAAGGTGAATAAAAAATCGTGAAAAATCCACTTTCCAAAATTTGTTAGGATTACGAAAATCAAGATTTTCAATTCCGTCAGACTATTAATCGATCTGTTGAAGCGACCAAATTTTATTTCCGTTAGTGAATATTACTGACAGTATTTTTTTCCATTCAAACACATGAATATAAATACTTACTTGAAACATTCCGTCGATAAGCTCTGTAACATGATCATCGGATAAGCTTGTTGTCCTGGCAATTTCAACCAGGGACCTTAACATTTCCGAAAGTTCCTCTTTATCTATTACGCCATTGCCATCATTATCGCACATATCAAATATAATTCGTAGTTTGTCTTCTGTCTTTCCTCGGGAAAACAATACTACGGTATCTAAAAATTCCTGAAATATTTATTCTAAATAAATTCTATTCTTCATTCTATTTTGAATCATTGTCTGATAATGACGAAACTGCAGTCACTACTTTTTGTAGATATAGTACTATTTTACTCGTCTTTTTGTGTTAAATAAATTTGTTTGCTGTTATAGATCTTAAACAGAATATATCGAACTACGCGCAATATGCTAAAATGAGTGAATTTTTTATATCAGACGTAATTTATATACATATATATATATATAGTTTTAAAAATATCGACTGAGCTCTAAATAGTTCAAACATGCTAGGCACATAATTTTGACAGAACGAATTGTTTGATTCTTACTTGAAATGAAATCCTGCCATCTCCATCTTTATCGACAATGTTAAACATTTTTTTCACAAACACAGCATCTGGTTTCATGCCCAAGGCACTTGCAAATTCACTCTTGGTCAGAGATGTTCGCATAACGGTAACAACCTCTCCATCTACCGTGGCATCCGATCTTCTTCGCCTTTCTCCAGGTCTTAGACCAAAAGTTAACGCATATGCTTCCCTAAAAAAATGTTCCAATTTCTTTTCTCGTCGTTGTCGGGTTTCAGCCTTTGCTAGCATAATTTCCCGTACTATCTACAAATAAATATTATTTTTTAGTATACTACAAAGTTGTTAGTTTACGTGATTAGTTTTTTAAAAGTAGAGCCTAAGTGTAAAAACAGTGGAGAAGCTCAAATCGCTTCGCCACTCGCCTTACATGTCGCCGTGCATTCATGCTCGCCGTTGCAAAACATACTGAAACATTTCATTGCGCCGCTGATGACTTTAGTCTTTTATTATTATTAAATCACACCAGTAGTAAAAATGTTCACAGATTCAGACAGTAGGTAGCATTGATTCTCTAAGTACTGTTTTGAAATGGTGGTTGCTCTCCAAAAGAGTAATTCGAAGATGGAATGTGTACCCAGTGAATAAAGAACGTAGTAAACTTGGTGAATTCTATCATTTATATCAGCAGCTGAAAAATTCGCGATAGTGGGGAAGTGCAAGAAGTGTGTCCTTGAATGAACCTATTACGGAGCTACTTTTAGGCAGTTGCCTGCCGAAAAACAAATATTTTTGTTCGTTGATGCACGACAAGGTGCACTTCGAGGTGTGTAGTGAGATGAACAACTTCATTATGTCTTTACTTATTGTTTCTATTGAATTGTTTCCTCCTCATCACCGTGTGGCGATGTGCGAGGCGAACGGTGCGGAGAACTGAACTACTCCACTGTGTTTCTACGACTATTTATTTAAGCTGCTATTATCGTGGTACAAGTTGTAGAATGCATATTGCAGCTGATTCAGAGATCTAAGTAACCATTGCAGTCATTTGATTGATAAATTATGTTGCGGCAACCTTATAGCAGTAACATTTTTGGAATATAATTCTTTGAGATTTTAAAGCTAAATTACAGCTAAATGCTTGCCATTCAAATGTTCTACACGATCAAATGTTGCCGTTCTATGCAGAACGTGAGGGCCTTAATTACTGCTACATCTTTAAGAACCTAGAGCTTCAAAAAGAGAACATATAGAGAGAACAATGTATAATAATATGTCTTTTTGCCAGTTTAAATAAATATTTTGACTTGTGGTAAATGTTCTGTGGCGATTAACATCAATAAAAAACCTATTTTTCCAAAATAGATTAGAGTGTTATTGAAAAATATACAGGGTGCTCATCCTAAGAAAAAATCCAACACTGGTGGAAATATGTAAAGGTATTTATGCAAACCATTCATATTTGGCACCTTCTATTTATTTTTTTTTCTGTCCAATGACAATATTTTTTTAGTCAAAAGTTATTAGGTTTTCCTTGTAGTAATATTAATCACATTACGATTATTGAGTGACTGCGCCGTATAAATAAAGAGGGAAGTTCTTGTTTATTTTTGCAATGTAATTAATACAACCGAATATATTTGTAGAAAACCGAGAAAAATTGATATTTTGCGAATTGAGTCGTTGAAGTAAATATGTTCTCAGCCTCGCCCGAAATCCAAATCTAGCCGTCATACTTCTTTAGATTTTAGATTTTAATAAAAAAATTTAATTTAATAAAAAAAAATTCTTCCTAAAACACTTTCTAAAAAATATGTTTTTATTTCACTATACGTACGAAATCGAGATATTGGGGGTTTAGTTAAGAACTATGAGATTACGCAATAAATATATTAAAATTTAATTATCTAAAAGTTCCGAAACAAGTAAATAAATTTTGATAAATAAACTATAAAATGATTCGTAAAATAATTAATCTATTCAGAATTATCTGAAAAATAACAAAACAAATATACTTTACCTGAGTACAAATCAGGCTCTTTTTGTTAGAAGTAAGGAATAATTCTAGCTTCGTTAAGAATTTCTTCTTCAAACCAACTGAGTCTAGCTCTAAGACTAAATCATGATCTCTCGGCACGTGTATTAGTATCATGGGATTCTTTTTAGCTGTAACATCTAATGACTCCTCAACGACAACGGAGTCAACATTTTTTAAATTTACAGTGCGTAATTTTTCACCTTTCCTCCCAATTACGTTAATGGCTACATCAGGGCCAAATTTAATTTTTACCACCCTCTTATGATTAGCATGAAGCCACTCATGTACAATCATCGTATCAACTGGCAGTTTACAATCGCCGTTTCGTAATTCTTCCTGTTTTATTTTCAAACGTCTTCGACGACGGTTTTGTAATTTTACCACACCATACCCAGCACCAGCACATAATATTGGTACGAATCCCAAAAATACACAAGCATATATGTAGACTAACTCATTACCCTGTAAAAATAAAACAAGTATGAGCCAGAATTTTTTGTTTCATGGTGTGAAATTACCTCGAAATAGTCGTATCCGCTTATGGTTTTACACGGTTCCATCAAAGAAATATTTAGTTGCATTGGTTGAGGACATGGGTCCCCCTTTACCCAGAAAAATACATTCCTTTGTATAGCATTTGGTTCGATATTAGTACTGTTGATTATAACGTCCCACAAACTAATTTTCTTAATGTCTTCTATTTCTTGCTTTGAAAATATTCTGAAAAATGTGTTATACAATTTGATAAAAATTAGCATAATAAAAAATTAGGGGTCAATGATAATTTGTAAAATTTGTATGTTCATTTGTACTATTTTTTTAGAAACCGATAAATTCAATTGAGGATCCACAGTATTTTCTAAAAATTTCTGCTCAATTCAGACTTATTATGTCCATTTTCCGAAATACACCGTTTTGGCTTTATAACATTTTTGTACTTTTTTGCAAATATCATAAAATGATGAAATTAGAGAAGAATGCCAATAGAGGCAAATAAGACTGATAACATTACCTTTATTTTGTCATCATCGTTGTCCGATTGATGAATGAACGATGATCAAGAAATTGGTGAACACATTGGTGAGACTTTCAAGTTACATTAAAATTTTATATCCTTTGTACTTAATAAATTGCCCAACTTTAAGCGCCAAAAAAATTTATTTATAAATGTGATTCGCAGGCGTTAAAAACCCAAACCGTCGCGTCGTGCAAAATGCTTTATTTCATGTTCTGTGGTTCTTCTCGATTTTCTCCAACTCCCATTTGATTTCATCTTGATTTTACTCAATTCAATTTTGATTTATTTCAACCTGTTTTCAGATTTGCTCTGCGGTTTGCTCTTCGGTTATAACGTTCATTTTTCAAGATTTTCTCAAAAATGCATTTAGCCCTTTTCGCCACCGACAGAAAAATTGCTTACAGTCCGAGGTAGCCACACCGGTTTTTGATAGAACAAGTAAAAATGAACATCTATACAAAGCCTCATTGACCCTTTATGTTGCAAATTTGAGGTTATCTTATGCCCCAATAAAATAAACACCAAATTTTTGAACACAAAACTTGATGCGTGTTTCGCTAATCACGTTAGCATCATCGGAAGATGATTAAAACTTTAATCATTCGAATACTCGAGTGTTGTATTGTTCAAGAGTTTGGTGTTTGTGGAAACTATGTCTCCAGAGGTAACGTTACACCGAAGTTCCAGCTGCCTAGATGAGTTTATTTTCACTGATTAAATGTCTTACCCGCTCGATTCATTCTCGAACCAAAACCTATCTGCATCTCTTAGACGTGCAAACTGTTCTCTTATTACTTCTCTAAACAGTTCACCTGGACTACCATAACTCTCTAACATTCCACCTACATATACATCAATATTATTAATGTTATTTGAGTATGCCGCAACTAAAAGTCTAAGGAGCTCTGGCTTTTCTTCAAAAAGTCTAGGATTAATATCTTTCCAGTTTTTGACCTTGGGCAAATTGTAATACGACCTAACAGTATTATAATCCGGAAGACCATTATCTCTACCACGCATAATATTAAGTGCCCCGAGATCTCTTCGTGAAAATTCCATGGGCCCAAACAATTTGTCTCTAACATCGGAGCATAAGACGGAATCTTCTCTTTCTGCCAGTTGAGAAGTCATACCCATTAGAAGTTCCTCAAGTGAATTATTTGTAAGAATATCCTAGAGAGAAGGGAATAAGAGAATATAGTGTTATATGAACAACATGCAAACAAAATTCAAATGCGTATTGAAAATACTTGACGGAATACGTAGTTTTCTAATTGAAAGTTAATAAAGATTTTAACTGTAATGTCGGAAATAATTTCTTATCCTGTTTCCTGGGCACGTTAATAAATATTTATAAAATCAGAAGTATGAACAACCGACGAATGTGGGTTGCAACATTCCTGTTTATTAGTTGAATGTTTATCCTTGACCTTGAACCATAATTTCGTAACCGACAGGCCGAGAGATCTGTTGGCCTATTGGATAACGATTGAATTTTACATAGACTTCTGCTATATTGCAGCCAGCCAACAGATCTGTCGCATCTCGCATCGTTTATGCTTAAACGGTTCCCATATACACGAACCCATAAGTATTTTCAATACTAACAAAATCGTTCCAGATACCCTACAGAGGAAACACTGAAGCAGTTACGGACACGTGACTCTGTGCCGACTGTTCGGGTCGCCCGAGTACTTTGGGTATAGCACTTAGAGATGGGAGTATTTGGCCGGCTTTTCTCCTCCTTTAAAGTGATAATTATTGTACATGCGCTAAGAGCTCGACGACATGCATCATGTTCTACTGATGGTCGACGAGGGCTATGTCAGACTTATTGGCTTGAATTAGATTGACAATCAGGAATGAGAAAATATCATCCAGGATGCAGTGGAGATTAAAAATAAATGAAGGTATTACACAGCCCCACAAAAAAAATTCAAACCAATGTGTCCCTATGTATTCTCGGTCGCTGAATTCGAATCCGAGGTCAAAGAAAATCGTACGCCCTAAAAATCATTAGCTAGAGCCAAAAACCACACCTGGAATGGGGTAAAAAGAAGATAAAGTTTCGAGAATAGTTGTTACATCTTAATTAATCAAATTATATAAATTAAGGTTAAACAGCAGCGTACATACAATAGATATGAAACACACCCCTAGGGAGGGGCGAATACTACTCCCCTTATATGAAGAAATCGATCCAAAACAGCAATGACTGCTGAAAAAGCTCGAAATGCCTAAAAATATATATTTTTCTCTTAAATATGAACTCAGAGAGTTGCTTCATTGGTTGGAATCCTCCGTCATTTAAACATTCCCGAAGCTACTCTGCAGTGTGTGCAACTGCCATTGCCACTTACCAGTGGCGCCGAAAACTATGGCAATGAAACGAATAAGCAACAGTATAGCTTTTTCAGTAGTCACTGCAACATTCTTTTGCGACCCATCTTGAATGACATCTTTTCTGGGGCGGTGTTACTCAATACCATTGATAGGGCATGAGTTTCAAACTCTAAGTGTACAACACGATATTTGCTAATCACGGCATTCATAAAAATGTATATACGGTTAGCTTTTCTGTTTTACAGCATCCTACAAATATAGGGGTGGCTTTTCGCAACCCTGTGAGGGTGGTTTTTAAGCACAGCGTCGAACATAGTTTTTTTTCTCACTTCCACACAATGCAGGTGTCTCGAATTTTTATAGAAGTCATTGTAACTTTTTATGGTTAAATCTTACATGGGGGATAGTTCTCATACCCTCTGAGGGTTGACACTGTAGGACGTTGATGGTGCGTAAGTTTGTAGTTCTATTTTAGAGTATTACGCAATTTCAGTCAATCATAGCATCCATGAAAATATAAATCCTTGGATTTTACGCTTTTTCTTGTTTTTATCGTGTCCTTTAAACTTAAGGGCGGTTGTTCTTAACCCTATAGGGGCGGCTTATGAAGATTATGTCGGACCTGATGCAGTTTCTCATCACTTTAACAAAACTTAGATATTTCGAGTTTTTTTAGCAGTCATTGCTGTTTTAGATCGATTTTTTCATATATTGGGGGTAGACAACAGTTTTTAATGCCTTAGCAATCTTTAAGCAAGATAATTTTTCATATCTCGGGATGAAGAACAAGTCCACACCCTGCAACTGAGCGCGAAGTGTGGTGGCATTCGTGGACATATTACTTCTTTATGTAACATCAGTAAAAATAATTTATTCTTGTCTTGTCTTACGCATACCTGGCCAGCACTATTTATAAAGGAAAGAACAGTATAGGAATGACATTAACTCTTGAAATTCATACAATTACAAACAACGACAGACTGTGATGATTATAAAGGCATCTATGTTATATAAAATATTATAACGTAATTCATGATACTTAGAGCCATACACAAGTAGACCTATCAGGTATATCATATTACATATTGCAGCTGCTCCTTTTGCTTATTCAGCATCACCTGATTCACAGGATTGCAACATTATTTCCTTTGTTATGTTCCCAGAATAAATTGCACAATGTTACTCCCTTTGTTCTAGAGACTCTTCAAGTCAGCAGTTTTAAACTTATAAATATATGTAAAGGAACGTTTGTTCCTCAGTTCCTAACTCACTTAGTCTTAAGTCATTCAATTTGTTTCTTAATGTTCAGGATAGTAATTACTATCCTATAATCAAATAAATCTTTTTTAAAAAGTTCTTTGTGTTGTGTGTGATGTAACAATTGGCGCAGTCGAAAAGGATCTTCAAAACACCCTGTACCGGAGCCTAACTACCAGAAACTACCCGAGAGAACAAGGACAACATCTGCAAAAAGGTGCCTAACTGGAGGGAAAGTCTGGAAGAACAAGGAGAACTTTAGGACAGGAGTGGTGAATCCCAATTCTTCAAGAAGAAAAAGAACCTCAGCACACAACAAAGCAATTCCAAGAAACAATTTTTCAAGCAACAAATCAATCAAGCAACAATCAATCAAGAAACACAACAAGCAACAATTAGTTTTAAGAAGCAACCACTCAACGAACAACAAACACATTTAGCAAGTAAGAAAATCATCCCTGCTCAGAAGTTGGTGTCTTCGACGTCGAGACAGACGGAGCTAGCTTTACGAAGTCGCACTGCAGCTGCACGAGTCCACGGAGATGAAAACATTAATGTAAGTACAAAGAATCATCTCGTTTTATTTTGTGCTCTACATATAACATTTTTCAAACCAAATCCAATCATTTAGTTTATTTTAATTTGTACGTAACGTAAAACAACAGTTCTATAACCCAGATTAGCGAAAGACTAATAAACTTATCAAGAAATTTTATACATTTCAACAGATCAAATTTCAATTTTAAGATTAATTTCTAAAAGGTTGTTACACGATCTTTACCTTTGCATCTATTTTGCATTCAAACACATTCCAAGCTAATCAGTATATCATAAATTGTGAAACATTTGTCACACCAGTGCCGTGTCATTCTGATTTTCACCTCATAATAATTTTAATTAATTAAAATTTAATTTTCTTTCAAATTAAATAATTAAAACCTAGTAAAAATGACTGACAATCGTCGATGGAAATGAAAACCAGAACGTTACAGCAAACGAAACAATAACCATTGAACCCTACAAGTTAAGTGAAATCTTTTCAATAATACCTGAGTTCGATGGGAACCCTATATTTTTACACACATTTATTTCTGCATGTGTTTATGCACAAGGAATGGCAGTAGATGACCAACGAATTCTTGTAACCTTGCATATTAAAAATAAGCTTCGCGGGAAAGCATCAGAGCTAATAAATTCGCGAAATCCTGCTACTTGGGCAGAGATAAAAAGCTTGCTCGAGGCGCACTTTGGCGACTCACGCGATTTAACAGCACTTATTCAAGATTTGCAACGAATACATCAATTACAAAATGAAAGTGCATTAACATTTATTTAGATTATCAACAATTTGATAATTTTGAAAATGTTCCAACTGATTCCAATTTTAATGACAATTACATGCCACAAGAATATTTTTCTGACAATTCCCAAAACCATACTGATTACCCATCAAATCAATATGAAAATTATTCCGATTATCCATCAAACCCTCATATGAATTATTCTGTTAATCAACCGGATTTTTGCCAAGGCCCGGAGTATCCTACAGATACTCCAACGCAGCAACCGGATTTCCAAATCGACCAAATGTCCAACCAACTACAAACTATGAATCTAGAGGACAATTTCAATTCGTCCCTGAATTTCCCAGAACAAATTATAATGTAATTTCTTATCCATCATTAACTGTAAATTCAAGAAATTTATATTACATCAAAGACATAACACGGACATACAGAATGTTACTCGATACCGGCGCAGGTATATCAATATTCAAACCGAAACTTGCCGAAAATTATAAACGCAGATCTCCCGAGAACGTTGCCATACAAGGCATAACAGAACAAAAAATTCCGATAACCGAATCTGTTCTTATACCTTTTACAGCTAATGACCCGCATAAGGTATACATTTGCGATTTAGACATCGAATTCGATGGCTTATTAGGAGCCGATTTTTTTAAACACTATAAATGTGTTATTGATATGAATAACAATCAATTAATTACCAATTTTAAAACTGTCCCACTTTTCGAGGTAAACCAGGATTTACCAGAACCACCACCAAAAAATACTTGCAATTCTCAAATTCCCATTTCAAAGGTCCCTCGTGAAAACAAAAATCAGAACAAAATTTCTATAGAACCGCGTATGGAAAAGATATTTAAATTGAAATGTAATTTGCGGAATACTGAGGCTATACTATTAGCCCAGGAAAAAGAGAAAGTTCGCTTACCTAATGCTCTTATTAAAGTAAATGAAAACGGAGCATTTTTCACAACAGTAATCAACGCAAATACCATCCCGAAATCTATCAATTTTTCAGACTTAGAACTGGAACCGATACAAAAATTTAAATCAATTTTTAATCTTAATAATGACAATGCCAATCAACTAGTAAATAATTATCTTTCGGATACAAAATCGCATACCACCAAAAAACCTAATTTGACAACTGTAGATTTTAACACTTTGAAAAATAATTCGAAATTACAAACGAAAATAATCACTCCTAAGAGAAAGACATTCAATTCAAAAACTACATTAGAAATCAACAGAATACCTAACAAACCGAGAATTAGGAAAATGCTTAATGATGTGAAGAATAATTTAAGAACCAATCACACAATTTCTCGTAATCAAAATAAAACAAAGTTTTATAAACCACACAAGGTTATGAGATCAAACGAGGAAAATCTATTTTTAACTATTAAAGCAATACCTAAAATCATAGAATTTTCAAATCTGAAATTCGAACCTATCCAAAAATTTAGATCTATATTTAAATATAATTTATAATACCCGGTTTTGGCTCAACCGTATATCGACCCTTTGAAATAAAAACAACAAAATCAAATATTATATACAAAAAAAAAGCATTTTTGGAAACAAACTATTTCAAAAATTATATCGTAAGAATTTATTTTTATTGACCGAATAAAATATTTCAGTCAAGTAAATATTTCAAATTAGCTATATTTAATTGTAACCATCTTACATTAAATTGATTTACCTTTTGTCGACTATTCAAATTTTAACTATCTATAATTAACTTAAATATTTTAAAATTTTATAAAGGAAACTTATATACCAACTTAAATTAATTGTAAAACAATTTCTATAAACAGATACTTTTAATTTACTTCTCTTTCATCGAAAAATCATTCAATCATTTTCTTTTCTTCAACAAAGTTTTAATAATTGTAGGAAATAGAAACATTGTATTAATCAGAACAGTTTAATTATAATTTTAATAAATTTTTCCTTAGCTTTGTGTTGTAATTCTTATAATGGCTCATTATATACGTTTTACATGTAACACAAACAGATAAAACCTAATAATAACACTCGAAAAGAAAACGGATCGAGATATTTTCAAAATTAAATTGTAACCTAAACTAGAACGTATTATTTAAATCAGTACATCGTTTACAAAACAAAAATTAATACATATACAATACGTCTTCCTGAAGAAAAAAAAAAAAACAAATAATTTTACTGAATATGAAAAAAATGGTGAAGCCTGAGATCATTAAAACATTGACGAAACAACTGATCAATAAATCGCACAGAAATTCTAACATAAAAATAAAATTTTTAATAGATTATTCTAAAAGTAAAACTTCAAACAAACAGCTTTTAGACAAAGAACACAAAAATATCATAACCTCATGCTAATCGGTCAAGCATAGGAAACATTTTATTATTCCCTTACCATTCGATATTAAAGCGATAAAAGAAAAGATATTTCTGGAACTCTCTAAAACATTACGTCGAAAGTAAATCTTCCAGTACCTACTCCAAATATATTTTCGCAGAAAAAAAACAGTATTCCAAAATATCTCCCGATCAAAACCAAATTACGATCATTTTAAATCCAAATAAAAATGACGAAAACTTTATTAAAAGCCTGTTCGACAAGAGAATAAAGTTATCTCAAAGATATTGACTAGTCATGTTTGTCATAGTCCTTTGGTAATTACGGAAACGCCAAGAACGCCATTCGAACGAATCAATATCGATATATTTCAGACCCCAACTCGAAATTACGCTTTGACCATTCGCGACGAGTTGACTAAATTTACCCAGGCATACGCAATCCAAGACAAATCTGCAAAATCTGTAGTAAACACCCTGTTACTATATTTCCAGCACTATGGCACCCCTTTGAGAGTCCATTGTGACTACGGTGGCGAATTTGACAACAGACTACTAAAAGATCTCTGCACTTTATACGACATAAAACTAACATATTCAAGTGTAGGACACCCTCAATCTAACGGATCGATAGAACGATTTCATGCCACCCTAGCTGAAATGATTAGAGTCCATAAAGCCGAAAACCCTGACGAACATCCACTGACTATTTTACCCTACGCAGTAATATGCTATAATAACTCAGTCAATAAAACCCATGGTTTTAGTCCATACGAATTAGTATTCGGACACACTTCTTGTAGACCACCCGAAACGTTATACAATCAAAAAGAGTTGATAACTAAGTATGTTAGAGATCTTAACAATAGAATCTCGCACTACTATAAAATAGCGCGTAGTCGTACGCTAGATCAAAAAGCAAAAGCCAAAATTCGTTTCGATAAACATGTCCCCGGAAATCGACCCGATTACCAAATTGGAGACAAAGTCTACGTAAAGGAATCCCAGATCAAAGACAAACTACAAAACAAATTTAATGGCCCATTCAAAATTATAGAAATCTTCCAAAATTCAGCTCTTTTGTCAAATCCAGAAACAGACCAGACAACTAAAGTTAACTTTGACAGGATGAAACCTTATTTTGAAAATTAAACTTTATTTTCAGGTTTCTCTTGCTGTTCGGATCAGCAGTATCCCAATATTCAATAACGCCAATAAACAACACTATCGGAGTGTATTACCACCGAGACACTGACATTGTAATCTCCCACAAGAAATGGACATTACTAGTACATAAGAACATTTCCACACTCAAGACAGCCATTGACAGGAATGACAAAATCCTAGATAAAATCTTCACCACACTTGACCCGGCATATTTAGACATGGTAACCTTCACAAGTGAAGTTAAAACACATCTTAGCTTATTAACACAAATTTCTAAAACCATAAAGAGTAAATTCGACGAAATATTGTTCGATACGAAACGTTACAAACGCGGACTTTTGAACGGTATAGGTTCAATATTTAAATCAATCACCGGCAATCTAGATGCTGAAGACGGCGAATACTACCTTAATTGTATTAACAAATTAAATAATGATGAACACCAATTGGAGAACTTACTCAAAAATCAAATATCAGTTACAACTTCGGTCATAAAGAGTTTCAATCTAACTGTTCGACAATTACAAATTGACGAAGAGACGTTCAATAACGACATAAAAGAAATCGAAAAACAGATTTTAAAAATCGAAGGTGAAACGCGAATAGCTTATACAAAATTAAAATTCCTAAGTATTTGCGAGCAACTCATGGCAAGCTATTTATTTATCGAGGACAATTTAAACGATATTTTAAATTCCATTACATTTGCGAGACTTAAGATAATTCACACATCAATCATTAATCCTCAGGACTTGGTAAACTCTCTACAAGAGATTTCACAAAACTTACAAAAGAACAATTTGCCTCTCCCGATCAAATTATCAAAGGTTTCACAATACTTAGATATTATTGAATTGAAAGCTTTTCAGGTAAATTCAGAATTAATATTCGTATTAGACATACCACTAATAGACCCTCAAACATATTCTGTTTTTAAACTATATCCCATTCCTATTCTGGATAATAGAACTGGTCTATTTCACATTTTATCAACTTCTCAAAAATATATCGCGAGAGATGATGATTCTTTGATGTTTATACCCATCGCAAACCTCGAAAGATGCAAACCAATCTATCCTAATACCAAGCTATGCTCAAATTTATTTGCATATCCAATTGACAACAATGCCATATGCGAAGCCCGTCTCTTCAAGAACCTCGACACACTTCCTGAAAACTGCCAGACGTCACTCATCATCAGTCAAGGCTACAACGTGCAAGAACTAGGTGAGAACAAGTGGTTAGTGATAAACGCAGAACCCTTACATGTGACGATTAATTGCCCCAAAATAAGTTCGACCGACATAATCTCTAAAAACTCGATCATTAAACTAGAACCCAAGTGCTACGCTTTTGTAGGTATTACAAAAATCCAAGCCAGTACAAGTGACTTTACCAGCGTAAAAGACAGTAATCATCCAATTCAAGTTCCATTTGAGTGTTGCAACCAAATCCCCGAAAATATTCGAGTGCCCAAACTAAAACCTTTAAAGTTAAATAACCTGAACACTGAGGACCTCGAAATCGCTAAACATAAACTGGACCAATACTCAAAAGACTTAGACGACTTAATTAATGAACCATTTGTCACCAAACACGTCTCTTGGTTCACTTACTTCATAATTGTTTTAATCTTTGGACTATTATTTGTGTACCTATTCTATAAATATAGAATACACCGAAGAAATTCAACCACCGATGTCTCCACATCGCCCCCAGCTCCTCCGAGACCTAGTAAACTCTCCAGGACATTTACTAGCATACTTCCTCAACGAAGACGACCTCCACTAAGAAGAGAAGACGAAGAATCCGAAGACATAGAGCTTAGTTAAAACAGTTTTGTGCCTTTCTAACTTTTGTGCTGAAACTCTTCAGTGAAAATTTATTCGATTTTATTTTAATATTTTGATGCTTTTTATACATGCACTGTATTGCATTTTTACGCTTACTATTTTATATCTTATATTTTTACATTTTACAAGTTTACAATTTTACAATTTTACATTTTATATACCTTTAACATTTTTATTGTTATATTTTATTATTTTCAATATTTCATATACTTTCCATTTGTTTTACTTTCAAAAAGTTACTGCATAAGCACCAACTTTTTATATAAGGGGGAAGCTGTTATATAAAATATTATAACGTAATTCATGATACTTAGAGCCATACACAAGTAGACCTATCAGGTATATCATATTACATATTGCAGCTGCTCCTTTTGCTTATTCAGCATCACCTGATTCACAGGATTGCAACATTATTTCCTTTGTTATGTTCCCAGAATAAATTGCACAATGTTACTCCCTTTGTTCTAGAGACTCTTCAAGTCAGCAGTTTTAAACTTATAAATATATGTAAAGGAACGTTTGTTCCTCAGTTCCTAACTCACTTAGTCTTAAGTCATTCAATTTGTTTCTTAATGTTCAGGATAGTAATTACTATCCTATAATCAAATAAATCTTTTTTAAAAAGTTCTTTGTGTTGTGTGTGATGTAACATCTATCCATCAAGAACCATCAATGAGTCAATGCTGAATCGTCAATACTGAAAACCACTTAAAATGGTGTATATCGTGGAAATATTGAATGCTATTAGCGAGTCTAAAATTGAGCCCTACTAGACGCAAAGGAACTTACTGTGTAATACTGTGTACGGTATTTTTTATTTATATAAATTGTTCTTGATCTAGCCCGTCCAGGTCCTATTTGTTAAACTACCATACGGTAATAAAGAAAAATAATTTCGGAACGTAGCTACTGACCTATTTCTTCTTTGGGGTATCTGGCACGATTCGCTTTTTGCTTTGTATTATTTAACCCTGCAATATCCCACACTATAAGCTAATTAGTTAAAAAATTACATTTGAATCCCACCAAGTGGAGCACAGTCTCAGAGCCAAATATCCCATAGCTGTCTTTTTGTAAGTACAGTGCGAATCCCTTCTGTAGAGACCAGGTGGTATTAAGGAATGTCCAAATCGAAATGCAGCACTCTGAAATGCATGGGTTACACCTGGGTGAATGTCTGGTTTATATCCTTCGTATGGAGGCAGTTGCTCTCCTAAAAAGGCGGGTATGTACTCGTAGGCTATAATATTCTGTAAAAAGAAATATAACTCATTAGTCATTCTTTAAATAAAACGATTCAGAAGTATACTTGCAGCGTTGCCACGACTATCCTTCGAGCCCTTTGAAAAATGTCTTCGTCACTCCAAGTAGGATTCTCGTTTTGAACTCTAGCTGCAATCACATTATGCCATCGAAAAAACAATATGCTGATAGTTAATAAGGCGGGATTTTGATTTGTTCGGGGGTCGCCTAGCACTAAAATTTTAGAAACTATTATAAAACTGCATTAAGAATTGTAACTGATCCTTACAAAACAAACGCTCTGTACTTAACATCTTCATCATATGAGGTACTGGATTATTAAATAAGGGTACTCTTATAGAATTACGAATTGGCATTTTACCCGTACTGTCGGCTAGAAGGGTACCATTGGCAAAAGATCTCATTGCATTCACCCACGGTTCACTTGTACTGTATATAAAACTACCGTCTATCCAACTTGTTACTTGATTTAACTGAAAATAGAAATATTACAGGTTTTTCATTATCGTACATGAGGTAAAATATTGTTTAATTCGAACAATATTTAACTGGAATGAATAAAAGTGTCACAATATATCCACAACTAAATATACCTATATTTTAGTCAAATAAATACTTTCATTGATTATTAATATACCTCTTTTAGTAAAAAAATATATGATTTGACTTAGTATATTATTTTGCTAAATGAAAAGAAATATGACATTTTATTAAATCGATCTTCTTTTAAAATAAATTAGAAGTTTATTCAACTTAACAATATTCTTCTTTCAAGTTATGTGAGTTGAATTTAAATGCAACCTATATATTTTGTTGAGAAGCTTGCATTATATTGTTGATTTAAATGGCGTCCATTATTATATTTGAAAAACAGTTGCTTGTTAAACTAAATAATTTAATTGTATTCGTTTTTTTTTTCTTTGAATGTACACAGTTTTGGTTAACTTAAAGGATGTGTTAATATCTTTACCAAATAGTTTTGTAGTCTCAAACAATTGAAGTATTTCAATTATAAAATTATTTTTAGTATAATTTTCATGTTACTGCAATTTCGACACTAAACATTTCATTTTCAGACGATTCAAGAAGTGAATTCTTGATTTTAAATCGTTTAGTGCCGAAATTGCAGTAACATGAAAATTACATTAAACATAATTTACGATTGAATTACCTCATACTGTTTCCAATTACAGAACTATTTGGTAATGATAATTAACACATGGCAGCTGTAAGAAAGAAGTCACCAAAAACAAAGTGTAATTTTGTATACATGTTTTACCTTATGTCACGATTAATTATCCCAAAGTAACAACTTACACTGTTCAATTTTAGAACGAAGGGTATTCATTTCACTAAAACTGTCCATACTGTTTATTAATATCTTTGCTTGCAGACAATGTTCACAACGAAAACATTAATATTATTACTACTTATACATAATTATTTTGATAAATCGAATCGGCATGTTTCCTTTTCCATTTTTTATTTATCCTTTTCATTATGATAAATATTAAATTAAAGATTAGTTAACGATAATAAAGGGTTTGCCGAAGCAGCATATTATGTGATATTAAATTAGGTGAGTAAATATATAATATAAATTTACTGTCGATAGAATATTATATTTCTGAAATCGAAACACTTTTTGCCATATTTGATCCCATAAAAGTAAATCCAGGGCTGTTATTATTAAAATAAATAAAGAGAAATCAAATTTTTTTGTCACTTCTGAATTTCTGAAATGCAAATTAAAACATGTATTCAAAATTGCAGCTATTAAAATTATACACAAAATCACACATAAGAAAACACTGCTTCAGACCTACACCTACTTCAACATACAGTGTGACCCATTGAAAATGGAAACACCTTTATAACTGTTTTCTTTTTGGTCGGACTTGAACCAAATTTTACCAAAAGATAGAACAAATTAGGATCTACTTATGGCCAAAAAAACATTCGCGTCTTACAAACGCAAAGCCACCTGCAGTACCAAGGTAAATGGAAAAAATAAAGAAATCATATTAGAAATTTTTTATCGTAAAACTTTATTAATGAAAGTTGTTCAGAATTGTCCAAAAACCTAGTGTCAAAAATTTCAGCAATATTAAGAAATATTGAATTTTGTTTTTGTCCAAAATTTCGATAAAATTTAAAAAAAAATACAAATCACTTGACAACTACCTGGCAGCTTAGGTTTAATTTCAAACAAAATTGTCATAGCAGAATTTTCTAAAGAAAAAAAAAAAACAATTAAAATGATATTTTCAGACATTGTTTTAAAGAAAATTTCAATAGTCTTTAATATTGCTGAAATTTTGGACTCTGGGTTTTTGGACAAATCTGAACAATAAAGTTTTTCGATAAAAAAATGCCTAATATAATTTCTATATTGTTATGAATTACACCCCCTTGGAACTGGAAATTGATACGCCTAATAGTGAGTGACTGGAAACTTGTAGAAAGAAATGGACTTTTTCTAGAGTATGGTGAGAAGATTCTTGATTGTTTCTGGATGGATCTAGAGAGGCAATTTCGGAGTATATAAGGCGCGATTACCAGCGCGGAGGGAGAAGTTTATTAAGGTGACGTTCGCTAACAAATGTGAGGTTAAATATCAAGTAAACAAAGTGTAAAGATTATTTTGAAGTATTGTATAGTCAGTACATTATTAAATAAAGTGTTATTGTTTATCTCTTGTTAAAATTATTTAGAACCCACGGATTCATACAGAGTGTTTCCTAAAAGGTGGAAATATGTAACAATATTTTTTCCATTTATTTTGGTACCGCAGGTGGCTTTGCATTTGTAAGACGCGAATGTTTTTTTGGCCGTAAGTAGATCCTAATTTGTTCTATCTTTTGGTAAAATTTGGTTCAAGTCGGACAAAAAGAAAAAGTTATAAAGGTGTTTCCATTTTAAATGGGTCACACTGTAGAACTGGAAAATAATGGCGGAATGGCTCTGTATATAACACTACGTGTCCGCGATAAATTCCTATGATATGATAATATTTCCACATGATTATTTTGTGGGCTCTGATTTTTCTTAATAGGGGTAAGAAAATATTTTGTTGCTTGAAATATTTAAGTAATGGTCTTAAAATTAATAAATGTCATTGTTTTACTCGTATCCTGGTTGCGTGGTAGAATGGCGATAGCTAAACTCAGTCAGGAGTCAGGACGTTAATATAAATAGGACGCTTAAATAAACGGAGTGTCTAGGCTCCTGGTACCGGTAACGTATTTTATCCCGGTATAACAACATAGTTATATCGTAACTGGTGAATGTTTATGACATCCATTTATCGTATTTTTATTTTTTATAGTGTGTGACATGTAGTAAATACTATTAAAAGTAGTTTTTGACTAATAAAACAATGTGCAAATCTCCAATAGTCCTATAATCCTACTTGATCGTAGAGCGAATAGGGGTGCAAAAGGTGGTATCCGAGAAGGGCAAGGAGCATTTGCATCGTTTAAGCAATTTATTCTCAATTGAAAAAACGGCGTAAATATTCCTTGCCCTTCTCGGATGCCACCTACTGACTTTCAACGGACGACTTTGACGTACCTCAAAATTTTGCAAACAAAACGTTCCACTGCTCAAAGTTACTTATGGTAACTATGAAGTTACTATTTATACCGGGATAAAATTGGTTACCGGTACCGGGAACATAGACACACCGTTAAATAAATAAATAATTAAAACTAAGAACTATACGAAGCTAAACAAAAGCTGCTTAAAACAAAAATTATTTGTGTTACTGCAAAACACCTCGCTTTCATATTTTACAAAAAGCTTCTGTTGAATAAAACAAACTGATTTTATTAAAATAATTAGGTATATCAATTTTTTGTTTTAACTCACATATAAAAATAATCGAACATAATAAATATAAATGTCTTACCATAAGTATTTACATTTAATCATATTCTTTTTTTGAAATTAGACAAGTTTTGTTTACAGCTATTTTAGAATCTAGTAAAATTTGCGAAATCAGAAAGAAACAAAATTAACACACACAAATATTAGGTCCCAAGCTGAATGAGTTCTCCTGAGAAGAAATGATAAAAGTATAATGAAATATCGCACATCCATTTTCTATAAAAGGCGTAAATAACGGCTTGTGTAAATTTTAAAAGTATAACTAAAAATCACACAAAATGATTTCGGAAGTGCGACTTTTACTTAATTTTTACTTTCACATCCTCGTAGTGGATTGGAAGTATGGTAATCCTAGAAAAATTTCAGTTGTTTTTTTCTTGAAATAGGTTTAGAATGTAATGAAGCGTCGAGATTTTAAATTGGTCTGTCTGTTTGTCTGTCAGTAAGTCTGTAACTTTTTTGTCCGTTCGTTTTCTCCGGAACGGTTTAAGATATGACTTGAAAATTTGTACTCGTATATATTATAACGAGATCTGGAACTGGATTGTTTTTTGAAAATATCCGGTGAAGGGTTGGGGGTAAATAGGGAGAAATAAGTAAAGCAATGGTAAGATTACGGAAACTTGAAATTTGGTGTATGTACTTAAGGTCTCAGATTTTTTTGTAATATTTTCTATCCTCCCACCTCCCCCCATTCCATTATTAAAGGGCTTGTAAAATGAAATTGATATTCACTTGGAGTTTGGTATACGTATATATTATAATGACACCAGGAACTAGTTTATATTTCGGGATTATTCCGTTGAAGGCTTGGGGGTAAAATAGGGTAAAATAAGTAAAGCAAGCTGGTAAGAGTACAGAAACTTGAAATTCGGTGGATGTACTAGAAGCGAAGGCCTCAGATTCTTTTATAATAATTTTCAACCTCCCCCCCCCCCACCACTTCTACTTCATTATTAAAGGGGTTGATAAAATTAGATTGAGATATTCGCTTGAGACTTGGTACAAGTATGTATTATAACGGTATTTGGAAGTAGATTGTATCTTGAGATTATTACATTGAAGGGTTGGGAGTTAAATAGGGGTAAATAGGGAAAAATAAGTAAAGTAAGCTGGTAAGAGTACATAAACTTGGGATTTGGTGTATATACCAGAAACTAAGGCTCCAGATTTCTTTCTAATATTTTTTATTAAAATGCTATGACCGATAATTTTCACATACTAGTGTGCAAATATAGTCAAGATGTTTCCTTTGAAATAACTTGGATGAAACATCTGGATGTGGAAGTAGTCATTGCTTAGGCAGCGGTATTTTAAATCCCAATGGGTGACTTCCGTCCGCTTGAGTCGATCCAAATGATTGCAAGTTACGTTAAAAGTGCACAAAAATTGAATTTTGCCTTGAAACATTTTTTAATCCTGAGGAGCGGTTCTCGTCAGTCAACAAAAGTTGTGAAAAAAGCACTCGATGACTGAGCCCATTGTTAATCTCGTCAAAGTAAAGGGTAAATTTTTACTTTTTAATCCACATTTTTGTGAACCGCAATGAAGTATAAAAAATAAGGATGAGGACATCTTCATACATGGGTCGATTGTAAGCAGATCAAGATCACATAATCCTTATCAAAATGGAAAACTCATACGAGTTGTGTATTGCTTGAAAAGCATAATATAAGTGATTAGGCCTGACAAATGGTACAATAGGGACATAGAATAGGGACTCTTAAAGCTAACATGAAGGGAATCAAAACTTTCGTTATTATATTGAGAGCATATTGAATTCGATCGGCATATTTCTAAAACCGGTAATATTGCTCGTAGAGAAAAAATTTTCATATCACTGTGTCGGCGATCGAATTCTGAACAACTTTCAAAATGTCCGCCCGCCCGTCTGACCGTCCGTCTGCCTGTCTGTACGTCCGTCACGTTTCTTGTAAGCACGATAACTTAAGAACGAAAAGTCCGATTGTATGGAAATTTGGGCAGTAAGTTAGTGTTAGCTAGAGGAAAAACCCTATTGTCTTTGATCAATAAATAAAATAGTTATTAATTTTTTAAATGAAAAATGTTTGTTTTGTTTTATAATTAAACAAAAAATGTTTGAAACTAATATCATTTGCAAAAAAACTGCGAAGAGTATCCTATAGAATGTGCAACAATTATATAACAAGGTTAGTAAATCGGCGAAGAGTATAATGGTTAACTGGTCATACTCTTCGCAATTACAAAACGAAGAGTATATTGCATTCGATCGGCACATTTCTAAAACTGGTAATATTGCTCGTAGAGAAGAGATTTTCATATCACTGTGTTGGTGTTGGTGATCGAATTCTGAACAACTTTCAAAATGTCCGCCCGTCTGTCCGCCCGCCTGTCCTGTTGTGTTTGAACAAAATCGATCAATAAATAAAAAATGCATTAATTTTTTAAATAAGAAAAAAATGTTTTGCAGTTAGACTAAAAATGTCTAATACTAATATTATTTATAAAAAGAACTGCGAAGAATATCTTATAGAATGTGCAACAATTATATAAAAAGTGTAGTAAATCGGCGAAGAGTATAATGGTTAGCTTGTTATTATTATTACCACCAATACTTACAACTCCAAATCAAACTTTTCAAACTTATACAAGGAATTTGATTTTTTTTGTTGGTACAAAAAGGTCGATTATTATTCTCTCTCTATAATTCTGTATACATACCTTTGGGACTTATCATGTGAGTAATTCGTATTAGATCTATCTTACTAATTATTTAGTTGGCATTGATTTATTTTTACTTTTATGTAAATTGAACTTTATAATCAATGTATTCAACGCTTAATTTAATACAAGCCCCTTGTTGTATTTTTTCTCTTTCAGGTTAACACATCGTGCGATTCCGTGTAGTGGGTCGATTACCTACTCATTATTAACGAATTTTATCAAATTCCTTACATTGATCCAGGATTCCGATTATGATATAGAAACTAACAAGAGCAAGAATGAAAGGAATGAAAACATAACATAATTCTGTTCTTGTCCCTGAAAACTGAATTTCAGACTTGAGAGAAATTAAGCATATTTTGAATCGTACCTAGTTTTGACTCTTAGTATAAGTCGTATGTATATTTTTTAAAATTAATATACAGTATCCAGAGCGATTCTTTTTAATACTTGCTGTGTAATTTACAAGTTCTTTGTGTTAAAGACAATGAACAAATTGCAATGTAATGAGTACAAAATAAATGTGTGGTTGTAAGCAAAATTCTTTACCAAAAACGAAAATAAATATGCATATGTATTTCTTCAAGGATGTTTTATACATTTTATTGTAAAGTTCTATTTATAGCAATTAAAGTATTTTAATACGGTTTTAACGAATAGCACGTATCCCAAGCTAAATGTGCATATGAAAATAGATAATTTATCTTTAAAACTACATAATATTAACAAATAATGTCAAATTTTCGACTTGTTTGGAAGCAAAATAAATTAGTGATTCGATTTAGAAGGCGGGCGGCTTACACTAAAAACTTATTAATCATTAAAATTTCTAATATTGATTTTTTCACGTATCATATTTATTTTGCTATATTCAATTCCATATGGTAGCCATTTCAACAATTAATTAGTATAAAAATCACACGCAGATGAGCAAGAAATATTTTTTGAATTCTAAAAGTAAATTAA
The DNA here is from genome assembly GCA_963583905.1 of Stenurella melanura. NCBI lineage: Eukaryota > Metazoa > Arthropoda > Insecta > Coleoptera > Cerambycidae > Stenurella > Stenurella melanura. The sequence continues at coordinate 19,872,415 of OY757309.1, forward strand.
TTCCACAGTTCAAGGCAATTTTCGTTAAACCCTCATATAATATAAAATAAATTCAATTAAATAAAATATTTTGTGGTTAGCATTCTAACTAAACTTCCTGAAAAGTTAAGGACGGATATTGCAGATAAAGTATGAAACCAATTATTAACGTATTTTTTTCTGTCTTATCTATCGGCAACCCAAAAAATTATTACAATATTTCGATTAATTAATTCGGTTTATTTGTATTGTTTTTTATATGAAGTAATAAACTTGAAAGGTAAATGTTTGTTCTTTTTTCGAAATAATAATTTTTGCAAGTGAAAGCTAAACAAAGTCTTTTAAGGTCCAGTTATTTCTCCTTTAGTCCCTAGTCCTTTAGTTATGATTAATTATAATTACACAGAAACATATCTGTTAAACATTTATTTGAGATATTACAGCATGTCAAAAATTAAAAAAAAGTCAATCTGTTTAATTATTTGAATGTATTAAGATTAATGAAAAATAAAAAATGTTACTAATTCAAGATCATCAGAGGGTCTAGGGATATGGAGGGTATAGATTTTCTGCCTATAACATGTTTTAGCCGATTGCGCCACCATATCAGTACAATTATGGGAGTAAGGAATTCCCATTTTCTCAGTTTTACTTGTGCTGAAAATCGGTTATTCTTCCTAGTCTCTCCACTTTACACATTATCTTCCGAACTCTTAAATTAATCAAAATAAAGTATACTTTATAAATTGTGCACCATCTTTACTAAAGGTTACCTGTGTAGAGTTTTTCAGTCAGTCGGGGTATCACTTGGTATCAAACTATCGCATCTCCGCGGTTGATAATTTTCTACAGCCGACAATTTTCTATTTTTTATAGAAATATTCAACATTTAATTCAAGAAAGTTCTTTACGCTGATTTCTTGTTGATTTATTACGTGAAATTCTATATAAATAATGTAATAAATTGTATCATATCTGCAGTAGGTGTTTCTAACAACGGAGAAAATGGTATATATTGATCCACACATTGTGTATAATTTAAAAGATTTAAAGAAAGTAGGACAGCGACTCATGAAAACATGGATGCTCTTTGAGAACTCATTCAAACTAATTTTCGTTAAGCAATTAGAGAAGTTGCAAATGAAGTAAGAATATCACAGGGTACTTGTCATTTTATTGAAAGATTTGAAAATGTATCAAATGAGGATCAGGAGACTTAAAGGACAACTTCAACAGCTGTTAGATAAGGTCTGCCCTACTACTTCTTGGAGACTACTATTAGATGAAAGATGAATTTATGATTATGATTTCGGAATAAAGCGCTAATCGAGACGGTAATAACTTGTTGTTCTCGGATCGAAATATGGCATCTTTGATTTTAGTAGGAGTGTTCACCGCGAATGGGTGCATCAATCCAGGCAGTCAAAGATTCAACTAGGAAGTCTTGAGGCAATTACGTGAGGAAGAAAAGAAAATGTCTAAAAAGGTGGAAACACTTGCCGACTCACACTACTCACTCCATCGAGGTTTCGTCCCTACCACATTCACCATAATAATATTCTTTACATGCGGCATCGGTCGGCTCGTTGAAACTTTGTTCAAAGTATATGGTTTGGGTTATAGCGCAGATAGAAAAATATGGAGATCGAAGGACAACTCTCAGGTACATACTAAAAGTGCACTCTAAAGCAGTGGCGTAAATAACGCCCCTGCAAGCCCCGTATTGTTAGGGGAGAGGGGGGTGCACCAAAGCCAGGGGCGCCAATTTTACCAAAAGCGAGTACCATTTTTTACCAAAGTGTAAATACGAAGGATCAAGAGGGGTGCAAAATAGCAGGGCGCTTTCAGTTATCTTTCATTTAATAAATTTTCATGATATCTAATCCAGGATTGAGTTTGATTAAATTCGTATATTTTCAGCAAAAACAGATGTAAAAGTCTTGCAATATTTTATTAGTTGACCATATACATAATATATAGACGGGCATATGCAAGATTTCGAGGTTCCCTCATGAATGCGTGCCATGTATAATAACAGGAAATATATGCAGACTGACAAATATTTTTATAAAAGGAATATAAATAAAACAGCTAAATAAAATTTATGAGAAACTATAAAAAAAAGTGAAAACTATTAAGTAACTAAATTATTCATATTAATTAGTTTGAATTTATTGTTATTTGTTTAACAATGGAATAATAAGTCTGATGTTATTAAAAATATTTTAGAAATCTTAATTAAACTAACTTTATTCATTAATTTTAAGTTGCCAAATATGTAAATGACTTGTGTCATTGTGTTGTTAATGCTACCGAACTGCTGTGGCGGTAAGCTGTGTTAGACAGTGTTCGTTATTACAAAAAGAAATATAATGGTCTATCTCTTTATTTTCTTATTTTTATTTAGTAGAAAAATCTTGACATTGTTGACGAGTAGTGAATGTGCATATGAAATTTTGTGATACAATGGTATCCATGAAAATTACTTATCTGCCGAATAAATTTAATTAAAGATGGAAAGACCTATAATTAATTCACTGCAGCAAAGTTTGACTATATCAGTTTTTGTAAAAGCGGAGGTGGCTTTTAGGCTTTTCTATCACTTACCCCATTTTAATTATACCATATTTATTTTACTGATATTACGGAATAATGTAGAAAAGCAAGACAAAAAAAAAGTTTGGTTAAACTGAGAACCATTTTGTGTGGTATGTTATGATTCATACAGTGTTTTATTTCAATTTACCTCCATACACTGTCACATACAGTACCGTACAATCTAATGCGAACGGGGTGAACATACTAATATGCGAAAAAATTATACCAATTGACGCTTGCCCGTTACTGTCATGCGCTTATAGTAATAGCCTAGGCAAAATAGCCACAAAAGGTCTGTTTAAAAAAAAACAGGCCAACCGGTCTTTTTCAGCGCAAATATGTATAGTAAACGAAATACATATGTGACACGAAGTGTAGAAAGAGCGGCGGTATTCTTTGTCGGTCGCTTTGTCGGCTTCAACTGCTTTATCGGCATGATTTTCGATCGCCTCACTATATCTCTTACGTCTACTATACTTCTCAGTATGTAACTGTTGTACCTAAAATCAAACAGCTGAAAATTAGTGCGTCTATGTTTAATTAACAAGTAAAGTTACGGATAACGAGTTTTTGGCTTGTATACATTTATCTTTAGGTTTTACGAAAATGCGTCCGTGGAAGAAGTTGTAGGGTATCAAACATATCTACAAAATGAGCCCATCCGTACAAAAGTCGGTTAATTCGTTTTTTAACAAAATGCAATATATTGCTAAAAAGCTTAATTAATTTTGACTTTAAAAATAATGAAAGTAGACGTAACAAACATTGATAGAAAATTTTTAGACAGTTCTAACAATCAATTCAATTTCGTTATTTCTTGTCATGTGACACAAATCACCCAATCATTTTAACATTACACTGGTAACACCATCCAGTGAAATTTTCAATCACTTGGTACGACAACAAAATTATTTAACTTCGACAACTTCATAATAGGTATAAATTTCAAAATGTCACGTTTTGGTAATGCCAATTCTCAATCTATAAACCCGCTAATCAAAGAAAAAATTCCAATAAATACCACAAGTCACAAATACACATGGGGCACTTTTTCGTTTTATTTTGTCAAACAATTTTCTGACCGAATATCCCTCTGACATTGACAAATGTCTCATAATTTTATGACAATCTCAAGCACGTTGCTTGGTAATAGTCCTCCGCCTTCGGCGTCGGGCTATTACCAAGCAACGTGATTTCGATTGCCATAAAATTATCTCGTCCATTATCAATGTCCTAGGGATATTATCAATGAATTATAAAGTAGCGGCAGAATGACTACTAGCGCTTCAGTGGAGCATTTCCGAATTACTTCCTGTGGCTTTTATATTTATGTGTATGCGTCGATTTGTTTTTTTTCCGATTTTACAAAAATTTAATAATTGTTTGTTGCCGCGCCTGTCATATTCAGTAAGTACAAACAATTCCGTAGTGAATAAATGAAATGTTCGAGTGAACATTATTTTTTTTTATGTTAAAACATTTTTTTGCGTAGGTGAGATGACATTTAATTTTTTGTAATATATTTTATATGTGACTAAACAATTAATTATTAATACTCAATGAAAATTTACCGTTGCGTTGTTTAGAGTTTAACATTGACTTTTCTGTCGGGCCCTTCTTTGAGTAACAAGATGGAAAAATTGATTTCGCGAAACTAGGGCTTAATGGATGGTCCGATTTTGTATTATCTATAAAATGTGCAAATCTTTGAGCACTTATTCGGTTGCCATAAGGATCCCCCTGAGCTATAAAATTAATTAACAAAATCAGTATTTTCTCAGAATATTTTGAATTGTTAACTACACACATATCTTGTATTTCATGCTTTGATCCACTTTTCCCTCTGCTCCAGTTTATACAGACTTGTTAAAGGAGATTTTCATTTCGGAAAAATTGCCCGATCGATGATTTCTGTTGAAACGTGTTTAGAAAGGTGTGGAGAACAATATCAAAATGCCAACGCGGGAAATTATGGAGCATTTCCAACGTGAACGGACGGCCGACGTAGCGCGAGTTGGAGCGTTAATTAACAAAATACTGCACATATTATATATGTTTCTTTCATAAAATTTTGTGTTCTTTCCAATGGTTTTGTTAGTTCTTTCATGCAAATTTAATTCAAAAAGTTATTCATGAAGTATCGTATTGCACCTAAATTGTTTAATAAAGAATTTTCCACACAATTTCTCGCGGTGGCATTTTGCTTTTTTGTTCTCCACATCTTTGTGAACACATTCCAACAAAAATCATCGATCAGGGAATTTTGCCGAAGTTTGGGTCCTTTTTGTCTAATTTGACTCCCCTATGTATTATTCGATCTATTTCCACAGTTAACCACGCAAAAGACATCTCGCATGATTTTTCCATGATATTAGCCGGAGATTATGTTACACAATAACAAATACTAAACTGCTGATTTTGACAATGTCAATTGTAGCTGCGGCGTTCCCAACACTTCCCACTTTGGTGGCATTAAAGTAAACCCAGAGATTTGCGCGTTTTTAAAAAGATTATAATAAAATATTTATTAAAAACAAGGATTCCCCTATTCACGTACGTGTAAACGACACAGGAATTAACTTTCTACTTGGTCACTGCGAGCGCTAGCTTTCACGTACAGATAAGCTCCGCCTTTCTGCCAGTAGTCTATAGCTGATTATAGGTTTTGCTGTAGAGAAAATGTGCACTTGTATAATTTTTGTTTATTAAAAAAGGCGTTTTTTTGAAAATTAATTTCTACAGCTTAGGGGTATCGTAGCGTAACATGGTTGGGCTTATCTTCTTCCTCAAGAGTTGTACTTGACAACAGCAACATCAACACTAACATTACCAACAGCAATACAAAAACAAGCTAACCACTATACTCGCCGATTTACTGCACTTTTTATATAATTGTTACACATTCTATAGGATACTCTTTGCAGATTTTTTGTAAATAATGTTAGTTTTACACATTTTTCGTTTAATTACAAAACATACTTTTTTTAAAATTTAATAAATTGATAACTTTCTTATTTATTGATCAATTTTGTTAAAGCTAGCTAACACTAATTTACTGTCCAAATTTCAATATAATCGGACCTTTCGTTCTTAAGTTATCGTGCTTACAACAAACATGACGGATGGACGGACGGACGGACGGACGGACGGACAGACAGACAGACAGAGGATGGATGGACACTTTGAAAGTTGTTCAGAATTCGATCACCAACGCAGTGATACCGAATTTTTTTCTCTACGAACGATATTACTGGTTTTAGAAATGTGCCGATCGAATACAATATACTCTTCGTTTTGTATTTATGAAGAGTATAATAACAATAATTGGGCAAAGGTACGTGCAGAAGAAAGGAAAGTTAAAAGAGGTCCGTTCTATGGATTGAGATTCTTTTTTTTGCAAAACTGATACAATATTTCATTCTATCTACCCCAAATCTATTGACTATAAATTTTGCACGTCCACAGGCAGCCGAGATAATGATAATTTTGCGAGCGCGCATGATAGTGAACGTCCGCTGGCTCTCAATTTTGCAAGTAAGCGCTTTTTTGTACTCAATTTTGCGACACCTACGTTACAAAACTCGATTTGCCATAAATGAGAGATCGAAAGTACAACTCTTTAGGTAGAAAATAAGCCCAACCATGTTACACTACGACATTTCTAAGCTGTAGGAATTAATTTTCAAAAAAGTGTCTTTTTAGCAAATGCCTTTTTTGCAAAAATTTTACAAGTACACACAAAAAAAAACACTCATTCTAAACAGCAAAACCTATAATTCGTCAAAATTTGTTCCATCAATGTTCACTATTTTTAAAGTAAAAAATTAATTAAGAAACAGTGCTTTTTAGTAGTATATTGCATTTTGTTAAAAAAAAACTAAGTGACCTACATTTATGCGGTTGGGCTCATTTTGCAAATATTTTTAATACCTACAACTTCTTCCACGGACGTATTCGTAAAACCTAAAGATACATTTAGACAAGCCAAAAATTCGTTATCCGCATCTTCACTTGTTAATTAAACAAAGACACACTAATTTTCAGCTGTTTGATTTTAGGTACAATAGTTGTACATACGGAGAGGTACATATTTCCGTTGAAAAACCCCGGTTGGCATTTTCTTTTCCAAAACTCCGTTTTGTCTAGGCTATAGATCGAGCGGGAGCTGTATACCGAGAATATTACTACCAACCTAAGAATGGTAATGGTATATATGTACTTACTACTATTTTTTCTAAAAATAAAAATACATTTTGCTATTTTCGATTTATTAAATAAAAAAATGTTGGATTGTTTTTTCGAAATAAACAAGTAATTCTACAAAAATAACACAGGCCCACAAAAAAAAGTTATTTGAACTGGACATCTGAATATACTTTTCTTTAGTATTTTTACCGCTGATTACGAGTCTGAAGTCAGAATGGGGGTTAATGTGCATATTATAGAGAAAGATCCGAAAAACGGTCAAAAAATGCGTTTTTTATGTTTTTTTGGGTGGTAAAATATGCATGTGGCGTGTCCAGCTAGAATGTATTTTTCTTGTTTTTTTACCCCACTGACCTCGAATCCATTGTTAGAACCCAGCGTTAATTGTCAAAATGTTGAGGAAAATAAAAAACCGTCAAAAATCGCGTCTTTCACGAATACTGTGTTTTTGTATGGATATCACGTTTCTTTCATGAATACATAGTGTGGTTACAATGGCTTGCGTACACCTTTTTTGAGTAATTTTTCCCCGCTAATCACGAGTGTTGAGTCAAAGTTGAAGATCAGTGATGAAAATACTGAGAAAAATAAAAAAAAATGTCAAAAATTGCGTTTTTTCATGGACGTCGCATTTTTCATGAACGCATAGTGTGTCAATGGTCTGCATATACCTTTATCGAGTAATTTTTTCCGCTGATTACGAATCTGTAGTCAAATTTTGGAGTCAGTGATGAAAACACTGAGAAAAATTAAATAAACTGTCAAAAATAGTTTTTTTTCAGGATACCCAATCATTGTGCGAGATATATAGTATTTCAATTTTATATGGGTTTTCGAACGCGCTTGTCTTCAAACGATCTGTATAAGGGGTCTCTTCGTCGCTTTGTTCCTATTGGTTTCACTTCTATTTGTAGCATCCAACAGTAATCTGCTAACATGTTGACATCCCATTTACTCTGAAATCGACGTACAAAGTCTTTTAAATCTTGGTGGAATCTTTCTCCTTGTTCTTCACTGAAGTCGCCGTTATTTTCTGGAAACTGATTCAGGTGTGAATCGAGAAAGTACAATTTCAAACTCATCATACAACCTAACTTTTCGTAATACTTTATCATTTCTGATGCAATGTTCTTGCAGTCTGGATCTTTGGTATTACCGAGAAATTTTGTGGACACGTTTTTAAAACTTAACCATGCCGCCTATTCTACTTCATTCATAGAATCAACGAATTCTTGGTACCTAAATAAAGTTCGAATCTCAGGCCTAACGAAGATAACTTCCTTCAATTTAGCATCAGATATACGACTCATCAAATGACTCAAATATTTAAAGCATTGGCCATCTTTCTTAAGAACTTTATTCAGGGACCAAGAATTCGTTGATTCTATGATTGAAGTAGAAAAGGCGGCATGGTTAAGTTTTAAAGACATGCCCACAAAATTTCTCGGTAATACCAAAGATCTAGAATACAGAAACATTGTATCAAAAATTACTAAAAGTTAGATTCTATGATGTATTTGAAATTGCATTTTCTCGATTCACACCTGAAAGAGTTTCCAGAAAAGAACGGCGACTTCAGCGCAGAGCACGGAGAAAGATTCCACCAAGATTTAAGAGACTTTGAACGTCGATATCAGGTTAAATGGGATGTCAACATGTTAGCAGATACTGTTGGATGCTACAAAGAGAAGTGAAACCAAAAGGAACGAAACGACCAAGAAACCCCTTATACAGATCGTTTGAAGATAAGCGCGTTCGAAAACGAAAATCCATATAAAACCGATTTTTGACAGTTTTCTTGATTTTTTTTAGTGTTCTCATCACTGACCCCAAAATTTGACTCCAGATTCGTGATCAGCGGAAAAAATTACTCGATAAAGGTATATGCAGACCATTGGAAAGCGCTATGAGTTTATGAAAAAACGCGACATCCATGAAAAAAAACCGATTTTTGACAGTTTTTCTTCATTTTTCTCAGTATTTTCATCACTGATCTTCAAATTTGACTCAACACTCGTGATCAGCGGGAAAAGTTACTCAAAAAAGGTGTACGTAGGCCATCGTAACACGCTATGTATTCATGAAAAAAACGTAATATCAGTAAAAAAACATATTATAAGAAAAATACATGCAGCCTAGCCGAACAAGCCACATGAATATTTTACAGCCCAAAGAACCCTAAAAAACGTATTATTTTTTACAGTTTTTCAGGTTTTTCTCTGTACTATGTGCATTAACCCCCCACTCTGACTTCAGATTTGTAATCAGCGGGAAAATATAATAAAGAAAAGTACGTTCAGATGTCCAGTTCAAATAACTTTTTTTTTGTGGGCCTGTGTAATCCAGTTAATGGAGAATGTGTAGAGGACATGGTCGGGAACAGAATTTTTGACTAAAATATATTTCAGATATTTGACTTCGGTACCCACAGTAATATGTAGTTGAATTTTAGTATTTATTAAAAAGTACGGTTTTAAAAAAGCACTGTAATGTACTGAGAACCTTATGGCGCTGTACTGGAACCTTGTAGAAATTTAAGGTTAAATATTGATTTTAAATTGATCTAATACTGCTTTAGGGGCCATTCGATAAACATATTCGTTTTCTGGGGGCCAGGGAGTTACAGAAAATGTTAGAAAGTGAACGATAGTCATTAGGCGTGGAAGGTATGCACAAAACGTGTAAGTGTTCTCAAAATATCAATAACGTATTTTTTTAAAGTGTAAACTTTATTTATAGCACCCATGTTCATCTGCATGTCACAGGTGTTCTTTACAGAAAAAATGTTTTTTCAGGTACTTCCACATCGGGGGTTAAATGTTTTTTCACGCACCCCATCAAGTGGGGCTTCGATGAATAGGCCCTTGAAAATGAAGAGATTTCTTAGATAGATCTTCATTTCGAAGTTAAATAAAGAGACAGTGCAATAAGTATACGGTTTTCTTTCGGAATCTCGAAATTTATCAGAAAATTTAATATTGCTACAACTTTTGATCATTTGAAGATAAAACAACAAATAATAGCTCATTTTAAAGGAATTGAATGTTCCAAAACTTCTATTGTGAGGACATTGCTGTAAAACTGATAGATAGGCTGACGCGCTAGAATGCAAAGTTTGTCGAAAAGCATTAGGCAAAAAAGCGTTTTTCGAAAATTTGCGATTTTTGCTAGCGGATATCTCGAAAGCTATGGGAAATAGAAGAAAAATAATAATCTTGTTTGGTTTGAATACTATGTTAATCTTTCATCCAATAAAAATAAATAAAATTGCAGGTACATGAAATTTTAAACTTGCTTAACCATTTCTAATAGCTAAAAATATATAAAACCAAATAAGATGTTGTAATAACTAGCCCTTCACTCCTCACGTAACTACAAACCAAAATATTTCAAATATATATGAGTGCAAGAACGGTTAATATATTTTCAACTGTTTGAAATTTGAAAAAATGTGTCAAATAAATACTGTAGAAGATTGACGTTAGCATATTACAAAAATTTTAAATATGTGATTGTTTCGTATACTGGTGGTAATCCAATACCTCGAGATGTTAAATAAAATACTCGACATGTTTAGTATATTTATGTTTGACTCTTAATTATCTTATCTATTCAGGCTTAAATAATTTTCAGACATACACTGCGGCACGGCGTAGCGACGTTATTCCACTTTTTCCGATAAACAGTGCATTTGCAGCGGCCAATAGCAAAACATGCAAAAACCGTATTTTCAAAAATTTCACTCTTGTTCCACTTTCAATTGTAGTCAAGTCGTGTACTAATTTTCAAGCACCTCAAAGTCTAATCTAATTCTACAGGATATTTTCAACGATAATTCAAATTATTACATGTTTAAACTAGCATAAACTTCAAACTGTTGAGGAGTTACTAACCAACCACGCACTCGTGGCTCACTCCGTAGATATTGGACTAATAAATTATTCAGATTTGTTTTTTCTATTAATCCATTTTACAGTTTAAACTATTTCTGACTATACCTATTACATAGTTATTAATTAATTAAATAGTTAATTTTCACACTTGAGCTGATTTTGTACTAGTAATCAAGTAACAACAAACAAAAATGCAATTAAAATGAATTCATGTTAATTAGCGCATTTTAATTTGTATGAAATTAACAATTTAAAACAATTTACGAAACGCAATCAAGGTAACAAATATTCGTCCTTGTCGTCCAGACCATGAGAGTAGACAATGATGCAAAAAATATTCCAGCAGAATAAAATTTATAAGATCTATTTGTATCTAATATGTATCTCACCTGTTCTCTTGGGCTATTGGGACTTTGTCCCGTTTTTCTATCATAGCTAGCTCGGTGAAATGGAATATATTTATTTCCCTTACAGTCTTTATCGTACACTTCATCACATTTTTCTATTTCGATGTGATGCATTTCTATAGGGCATCCGCTTTCACTTGCCATCACCACTTCTGATGTCACCAGTTGCCCAAAGAAAGCTAGCAGTGCAGTCCTATTATTCATGGATCCTAGACCATCTATCCCTTTCATAAATAACCTACTCAGTTTTCTAGGACTAGGCCTGTTCTGTCCAGATAACATATAAACGCCATCTGAATAAGCTGATGGAGCTCTCCTAATTAAATGGCTATCTGGAAAAAGAAAGCAGTATTGGATATATGTGTTTTTAGAAAAAAAGTACAATTTACACTCTTCGCAAATACAAAACGAAGAATATATTGATTGCATTTGATCAGCGCATTTCTAAAATCTGTAATATCGCTCATAGAGAAAAAGACTTCATATCACTGTGTTGGTGATCGAATTCTGAACAACTTTCAAAATGTCCATCCGTCTGTCTGACTCTCCGTCCCATTGTTCGCCCGTTCGTCATGTTTTAGTAGGGGATCCAGTGACCGAAATTCCGCTTATTTCTCCATTGCTATGCAACTTTTGGACATGCTTTTAAAATTAGATCTATATTATGTAAAATTGTCTGCCGAATCCATTTCCGGAGGGTGATTTTAGATATAGGCTTGCGAATATCCCCTATGTTAATTGTAACCCTCTTTTCGGCGATATACGATATTTGGAATTTTTGAATATAACTCGTGCTATCTCGAAAACTATAAAAGCTATAAGGGTCAAATTTTAGTCGGAGGTTAAATAATGTATGGCGATTACGATAGCAGCATTGAAATTGTATATTGTTTATTTATCCTCCAAGAAGAAATAAATAGTGTAGTGAAAAATGTAGCATCGAGGTACTTTTTTTATTTCTAGAAATATATCGATTGTATGAGCAATTTTGTAGTGAAAAGTCCAAATTTAATTTCAGCGAAAGAATTTTTACAGTCGGATTATTCTAGCGAAAAATGTCGATTTATTCCGAGAACTATAGATAGTGCGGGGAATATTTACACAGGACAACAATTATATTATTAAACGTACCTATTTTGTACCCAGATATTAATGAACTACTTTGCATTGACTGATTTGCTTTTGTTGTGTGCTGACTAGATATATAGCGCTTAAGTATAGTAACACCTTATGAACATGGATTTCTTGAAGTGAGTGCTTTGTCAGAAAGACGCGAATGAAACTTTACAAAATGTGACAAGTGTTGGATGCGAGACATTATTAAATGAAAAAGTCGGTATACCGAACGCACTAAAAATGGAATTGTCGAATATTGCAGACTTCATGAATAAAAAGTCCCTGTGGCACGTTACATGTAGACGGAAGTTTACTAAGGAAATCTACTATGTATTAAAAAATCTAATGTTATTGTCGATAAAGAAAATATTAAATTGAAAATCAGGAACAGCACTGGCAAGTTTATAACAAAACAAATGTGTTTGTATCGCAGAAATGAAAGGGATTATAAAGGTAGCAGGCAAATGATACGCGTAAGTACACTCAACAGACAAAATACAATTTGCAATAAAGCTAAGGAATTAAGTAATCTGGAGATGCTTTTCCGTATTCAAGCACTAGGTGACAAGCCAACAGATATGATTGCAAAGGGCTGTAAATATCATAAGTTATGCTTTATTAAATATTTTGGGACAAAAGTGAAGGAATCGAAAGAAAATAATACAGAAAAGTTAAAATTGATAATTAAACAAGCCGTTACCGATATATACAAGCACTTATTATTAAAAGAAAAGGTTTTCGAATTAACTTATTTACGCAGAGTCATTCAAAGTAAAGCTGAAAAAGTTGGCTACCTATGGCTTATAAGCCATAGGTATCCAAAATCAACCAGTATAATCGAGGAACTGAAGGAATAGTATTCATTTGATATAATAATTATATATAGGCCGGGAAAGCAATCTGCTATTGTGATTTCTACTAAGAAATTGCTGAAAAACTTGAAGGGAGATTTAAGCGATTTAAGATCAGATGACTTTTTTAAAGATGATGTACACTAAAATATAAAAAGGCCAACAAAATCCCAAGTTAATCAGTTAGCAAATGAGATAACTGAAAAAGGTAAACATATCAAACAAGAGATTCAATTCAGTTCCGAAAGTGCTATGTGAATTTAGAATATGCAAGAACTGTCATTCCCAGATCTTTGTTTAATTTGATTGGATTTATAATAACTGGTAATGCACCGTTCTATGATGAAAACGAGAAGTTGAAGGTAGACGCAAAACAGGAAAAGAAAATTCTACACATTTGCCAAGACATTGTTTATGCAACTGCAGCTGTGAAAACGGCCAAGCATATCGGGCTTGCTATTTTTATTTTCAAGTTAACAAAGTAAGTGATATTCTTTTATAACACTGTACTCATGTAACGTTAGCGTGGATTCCAGGAGTAAGCAAATAATAACGTTATTAAATACACAGACATGCAAAGAATCATTAATGATATATCCATAGATGTTGATAAGAGCACAGAAGAGATTGGTGTGTTTGTTCCTACAAATGTAAAACCTGGCCATTTTACCCATAATTTAGATTTTCATGAAGAATCAAAAGATGGTTCTACAACACATGGGTGCGCAGAGCGCGTTCTGTCATAGTTCACAGAACAACACTTCACGGCTGTGCGATTGAAACGCGCGATATCGTTCACGATACTAAATAATCGATATTTTTCGCTAGAATAATCCAATTGTAGAAATTCTTTTACTAAAATTAAATTTGGACTTATCACTACAAAACTGATCATACAATCAATATAATACTACTAGAAATAAAAAAAAAGTACCTCAATGCTACATTTCAGTTGTCTTTGAACAAAATTGATAAGTAAATGAAAGAGTTATTAATTATTTAAATTTAAAGAAAGATATTTTCTTGTTTTGTAGTTAAACAAAGAGCGTCTGAAAAAAATTTTTACAAAAAAAAACTGCGAGGAGAAGAATGTGCAACAATTATATAAAAATTGCAGTCAATCGGCAAAGAGTATAATGGTTTGCTTGTTTGAAATGTTATTTATTCATAAAAAAAACCTATACTGTGCTCATGAAGTTACGAATAAAATTAAAAATCACACTTGAATACGTCTCTGCAAATTTTATTTTGGTGTGTATGCTTCTGCATAGTTTTTAGATATCCGGAATAAAAAGTAATGTCTACCTATTGATAGACATGCGATTATTATCGCATTTGTATTGATGTCTTGATGCTAATAGGGTCATTGGTATGCTATATAGTTCACTCCATATTTATACGGCACATAAAAAACTCAAAGCTGCTGACTATTAAATAACAAATATAATGTATTACTTAATAGATAAAAAACGTCATTAATCTTATGTGAAGTATGTTCTGGCATGATCAAGAAAATAAATACACAGAATAACGTATCTTGCATATAACTGCATAATATATTCCTATCTTGACGCAAAACGGAAAAAGATTTTTTTAATTTACCATAAGCGTTATTAAGTTTCTACCGAAAACGCGATTTTTAAATCTCTAGTATTATTTTGTTCATTCTAATACACAAAACATTTGAAGTACGGATCTGTAGTCCTCTTGTCAGTAGTAACTGTGCCGATTCTGATATTTTAATGGCTGGTTTTTATGGCTTTTCTTATGTGTACTGAACAAACTGTTTCATGCTTCTCAAATTTAAATAGTTTAACCTCACTTTCTCAAAACCCTAATTATACAGAAAGATTAATAAAGCAGTTGTCAATTTCCTCATAACGATTTTTTAAATTTTAGTCCAATCCTTTTATGAAAATACGAAATATTAAATTCTTGTGCACAGTGTAAATTGAATTGGAAGTATTCTGGAGCTCTCTTTTTTTTATAAAACAATAAACAAATAAGTAAGTTCATCATAGTGTAAATCACTCGAAGTCTTGTACGAGATACCAAACCATTTAGACGTTCTTGGATGATACTCGCCTGCATGTAATTTTCAATTACTTTTAATTTCGTAAAGCTTCTTTCTCCAGAAGCTACAAGAACTTGATTACTAAATCTACGAAAATCGGTTATTTGCTCGCCCCAAAAATCGGCCGCCTGGTCTCCCGGGCTCTTAAGACGGCCCTGTATTTTAGTACAGCCTTTGACAATTTTGTTTAATGTGTATGTGAGGCAAGATATTTTTCTTTATTGAAACATTGCCGAAACTTAGTACTCAATTTTAATTTTAAATTGTATGTTAAAGAAACTCAAGTGGCCCCAGGAAGAGACAAATTAGTGGTAGAAATTACTACTTTCTATCCTATTTTCTGTATTATAGGGAGCAAAAAGTAATGTAATAGATACCAACGGAAGAAAGAAAATATATCAGGAGTCGCCGATTCTTAACAATATTTTTCTCTACAAAAAATTTAGAAAAAACGTTTATAAACATTTCTAACCAACCAACCAACCATTTTTATTTGAACCAATTTAAAAATAGACTTGACCAGTACCTGAACACTAATAATGTGCAATAATAGAAACGCTGTAATTAATTTTTTTTATATACATGTATGTATATCTGATTATTATTTTTTTAAATGTATCTATATGCATATTTTATTTACTTGTCTATTATGTCATTAGTTATAGTTTTATACACATTAACTTGTTCTTGCTTTAAGCATAAAGAGCCATGCCTGCCTTGTAGGAAATAATAATAATAATAATAAGTTAAAATTTCACCGCCACTCAGTTCACTAAACCTATTACCTATTATTTATCCATATCGGGGCCGGGTAAAGAATACGTGAAATTCTATTTTATATTCTTTTTTGTGGCCGTTATTTTGAATGGTTCAATTTGTTTCAAAGAAATTCATTGGCTGTACTCAGTGTTATCCTATGTACTATCTACCGAATAAAGAAAATATCTCAATATCTGTCGTTTTGAATTTCTAAGCTTTAACACCAAACACACTATCAGGAAATCCTCATATTCCATTTACTAAATTTCACGTAAGCCAGCAAACGTTTTGCAATTCTGACAGCCCTATTGGATTCACCATTGTGAATTTCTTACTTTTGACCTAAGATTGTGTATCAGCTACTCTTAAAATACCAGCAATAATCAAATATGTATTAGAACAACTCCCTTGCAGAAAGCTTATCATCAGCGCAGCGGGACGATTTTTTGAACTAAGATAAGAAAATTATTTCAGTAACGTATCACCGCAGCACGTACTACTTACAAAATTCATAACTAGCAAGTTTGCTAAGATTAATTCTTATTCAGGCTCGTCTGTGCAAAAATAATTAATTATTCATTTACACATCGACTTGATGAATTTAGCGTATAACTTAAATTAGCATTGTTTAACTTGCAGCGGTAATAAACATAACTTTTTTATTCCTTTTAAAATGAAGATCCGCTTTTGAGGTCATAATTGCTAGAAAACAAACAGTTAAAAACTAATCAAAGAATAATGCAATATTCTAACAAATGAGACGTCCATGAATTTCAGATTGAAATTAAAACATATGTGTATTAGTCCAGTCAACAGAGCGATAAAATGATCAAAATCGCTAATTTGAGTGCTAATGCATGGATTTTGGTGAAACCTTGTGCAAAGTGTTTGTAATGACATTAATAAAAAAGTTGAAAAAAAGATTAGAGCAGGAAATGATCGGAAGGGGTAGAAAACACTCCTTTTCTCACGGGTTCCGTAACTTGTAGAATCAAAAACCTTACATTTTTTGGTCCAAAATAAGATGGTTTTAGTATTACGAATTTTTCAAGAAATGCAAATTTTTCGAAATATGGCCACTCGAAAATTCCTTAAAGTTGGGGGAGGGGATAGGTAAAAGTTGAACAAAAATCTGAAATAATTCAGGAATGTATAATCGAAATACAAGACTTTTTCATTTGCAACTTTTCTCTGAAGTTATCAGGAAAAACCTGAAAAATTACCCCTTTCTTTGAAATTGTAGCGCTTTAAAAATATGTCATTTAAAAATTCAGACGTATGCATTGAGGTCTTCTAAATATTTTTTGTCTCTTGGAATGTTTTTGTAACTTGCGAATTTTCCGAATTACATGCAGTTTCTCACGATAATGTACTACATTTTTACTTCAAGTAATTCGAGAAAAAATCGCCCTTCGAAATTATTTCGGATTTTCACGTTTCAGATCATGTAGATTACGGAAGGTTTTTTAATTCCGTCAGTCTGTCTGTCTGTCGGTCTGTTGGTGCATTAACTAAAAAACTACTTGACGGAGAACAGTCAAATTCGATAGGTAGCTGACGCTGTCAGAGAAAAGATGGTCAAACTTTCACTGGAAAATATAAAGGGAATAAATAACGAACAAAAAATTTTTCTCAAATTTAAAATTTCCACGTTTCATTGTATTCTAAACCTATTAAAAAAAAAAGCATTGAAATTTTCTTTGAAAAAATTATTTCAGATTTTTGTTCAACTTTTACGTATCCCCTCCCCCACGTTTATGAATTTTCTAGTGGCCATATCCCGAAAAATTTGCATTCCTTGAAAACATTCATAAGAGTAAAAACATCTTATTTTGGATCAAAAAAGGTAAATGCATTGTTTTTCTTTTTTGCCTAATTCTACAAGTCACGGAACCAGCGATAAAAGGAGCGTTTTCTACCCCTCCCGATCTTTTCCTACTCTAATATTTTTTTAACTTTTTTATTAACGTCATTACAAACATATTGCACAAGTTTTTATCAAAATCCATGCATTAGCACTCAAATTAGCGATTGATCATTTTATCGCTCCTTTGACTAGACTAATGCTCATAATTTCAGTCTGAAATTTATGGACGTCTCATTGGTTAGAATATTGCATTATTTTTTTATTAGTTTTTAACTGTTTGTTTTATAACAACAATTATGACCTTAAAAGCGGATCTTCATTTTAAAAGGAATAAAAAAGTTATGTTTATTACCGCTGCAAGTTAAACAATCATAATTTTTAATAAGTTATACGCTAAATTCGTCAAGTCGATGTGTAAATGAATAAATTAATTATTTTTGGATAGACGAGTCTGAATAACAATTAATCTTAGCAAACTTACTAGTTATGAATTTTGTAAGTAGTACGTGCTGCGGTAATATATTACTGAAATAATTTTCTTATCTTAGTTCAAAAGATCGTCCCGCTGCGCTGATGATAAGCTTTCTGCAAATGGGTTGTTCTAATAAATATTTGATTATTGCTGGCATTTTAGGAGTAGCCGATACATAATTTTAGGTCCAAAGTAAAAAAATCAAAATGGTGAATCCAATAGGGCTGTCAGAAATTCAAAACGTTTGCAGGTTTACGTGAAATTTAGTAAATGGAATATGAGGATTTCCTGATAATGTGATGATGATGTTAAAGCTTAAAAATTCAAAACGACAGATATTCTTTATTCTGAAGAAAGTACATAAGAATTCATTGAGAACGACCAATAAATTTTTTTGAAACAAATTGAACCATTCAAAATAAGGGCTACAAAAAAATATAAAATAAAATTCATCGACAACGTATTCTTACCCGGCCCCAATATCGATAATAGGTAATGAGGTTCAGTGAACTGAGTGGCGATGAAATTTTAATTTATTAATATTATTATTTCCTACAAGGCAGGCAGACTATGGCTGTTTATCCCTAAAGCAAGAACAAGTAAATGTGTATAAAACTATAACTAGTGGCATACACAAGTAAATACAATATACTAATAGATACACGTAAAAAAATAATCAGATATACATACATGTATATAAAAAAAAATTAATTAGAGTAAGTATTTCTATTATTGCACATTATTAGTGTTCAGGTACTCATCAAGTCTATTTTTAACTTGGTTCAAATTAGTTAGTTCGATTACTTAATTGGGTAGCCTATTCCAGTGATCCACGACACGATTGATGATGAAATGTTTGCAAAGGTTGGTTGAAAAGTGGCTTTTAGATTCACTTAAGTCCTACAAGATGTGTATTCCCACTTAAGGCAAATATATTGTTTATACATGAACAGTTAATGTTGTTCAATATTTCGTATGTCTCTATAAGGTCACCTTTTAGTGAAAGTTTTTTAAATGCGATTTAATTTTTTACAACGAATTTTTACACCTTCTTTCCAAAACAGCAATTTCTGTTAAATAATTCTTTAGTTTGCCTATTGAGGCTTTATGTTACTTTGTTCAATGTATTTTGTAAAAACCGCTGCCTAAGGAATCACTACTTCCACATCCAGATTTTTCGTCCAAGTCACTTTAAAGGAAACATCTTGACCATATTTGAACTTTAGTATGCGGAAATTATTGGTCGTAGAATTTTAATAACATTTGGGGCAGATATCAGAAAAATTTGAAGCGTTGGTTTCTACCTTCGTTTCTACCATATACGTTAAAAATGAAGTTTCTAGCTTGGTCTACTTATTTTGCCCTATTCACAACCTACCACCTCCCACCGCTTCAACGGAATCATCTCAATCAGATGTCATTACTATACATACGTGTACTAACTTTCAAATGAATGTCTCAATTTTATATTATCAATCCCTTTAATAATGGAGTGGAGGTGGTGGCGGTGTGGGGGTTGAAAAATATTAGAAACAAATCTGAGGTCTTGGTTTCTAGTTTATACACCAAATCCCAAGTTTCTGTACTCTTACCAACTTGCTTTACTTACTTCTCCCTATTTACCTCTACTTCCCCCCCACTTCTTCAACGGAATCATGTCAAAATATAATCTAGTTTCAGATGTCGTTATAATAGATATGTGTACCAAATTTCAAGTGAAAATCTCAATTTAATTTTATCGTCTTTTTTAATAAGGGAGTGGGGAGGTGGGGAATGGAAAATATTATTAAAAAAAATCTGAGGCCTTCGCTTCTAGTATATACACCAAATCTCAAATTTCTGTACTCTTACCATACAGGGTGGACCGGACCGTCTAAAGGGAATAAATAATGAACAAAATTGTTTTTTCTCAAATTTAAAATTTCCACGTTTTATGGCATTCTAAACCCATTTCAGGAAAAAAAATGAAATTATTTTTTAAAAAATCTAGTTTTTTTACCACTAGGTACTTACTATAGAATAGAAGGAAAAAATTTTCTTGCTCAAATTTAAAATTTCCACTTTTCATGTCATTCTAAGCCTATTTCAGAAGAAACAAAATTAGAACATTTTTTTTACCAACATTTTTGAAAAATTTAAAAAAAATGGAATTTTTAACTACTACCATACTTCCACTCCACTACGTGAATGTGAAATTGACAATGTGACAGATGGCAATAATATTTGGCATATATTATTATTATAGTTTTATTGAAAAATGTACAGGGTGGTCATCCCAAGAAATAATTCAACCACCTGACCAGCACTATACTTCCACTCCACTACGTGAATGTGGAATTTAAAATGTGACAGATGGCAGTAATATTTGGCATATGCACCTATTATAGTTTTATTGAAAAATGTACAGGGTGGTCATCCCAAGAAATAAATCAACCATAGTGGACATTTGTAACGGTATTTGGGCAAGCCTTCCATATTTGGCACCCGTTATTTAGTATTGAATTTTTGTTGTCGGATGACCACTCTGCATATTTTTTTTTGGCCAACAGTTATCAGGTTTTCTTTTTAATAAAAGTGATAACTATATTCCGAGCATTATTCTCAATGTCATTTAGTAATTAATAATTTTTTAAACTGACCGCCATGCACAAATAAAGAGGTAAGTTTTGTGTAAATACCTTTACCGATTTCTTGCACATTAAAAAATACACGAAAATTCGAAAAAATATTTATAGATATAAAAAAATATGAAACTTATATACTTAAACCATTTTTAAAGGTTCGATGTAATTTTTAAATTAAAAATGTGAAAACATTTTCCGGAAATGCAGTAAGTAGGTACATTATTTATCGTGAAAAACAGCCTGTCACTCGGAAAATTAGCAAGCTACAAAAAAGTTCAAGGGATGAAAAATGTTTAGGAGGCTTCGATGCATGTCTGATTTTTTTTCAAATTTTTAAATTTCATGTTTTTAAAGCGCCACAATTTCGAAGAAAGGGGTATTTTTTCATGTTTTCCGGAAGAACTCGGTGAAAACGCACTTTACAGAAAAATTGTAAATAATAAAAAGTCTTGTATTTCGATGATATACTCACCTGAATTATCTCAGATGTCTTTTTTTTCAAGTTTTACATTTCCCCTCCCCCATTTTTAGGAGTTTTCGAATGGGCTCCAAAACTCCAAAAATATGCATTTTTTCGAAACGATTTACAAGGACAAAATCGTCTTATTTTGGGCAAAAAAGGTAAATATATTGTTTTTTTCCATTATTCACCTAATTCTATAAAATGGGTGTTTTCTGCCCCTTCCGATCGTTTCCTGCTCTATTTTTTTTTCAACATTTTTATCAACGTCATTACAAACACATTGCACAAGGTTTCATCAAAATCCATTCATTAGCACTCAAATTAGAGGTGAAACCCCTCGTTGACTGGACTATATCTACTTGATATATATTATCAACAACCATTAATTAATAGCACCACTACATACAAAAATCAGCTTATTAACATTATCTAATCCAACAGCTAATGCTTATATAAAGAATGGTCAAGAGAGGTAATTAGTAATTTTCTAATTATTATAATAATATAAAGTTTCAATTCTCCATCTACCTTAGATCTTCAATTCATTATTTACCAATAAAAGTGTGCGTTGCCTGTGCTGGCAGCGGCTGCTCTAGAGGCGCACCACCCGGACTCCTGTCCAGGGCGGCAAATCTAAGAGGCCGCATTTTGGCCGTGAGTGTGACAAAACATTGAAAAGTTAAATACCCATACCATCGAAATTTATATTTGCAGACTTTTTTATTGGCTAAAATTGCCAGGTAATTTACATTTCGTATTTGCTACTTTGCCTAGAAGCTAAAAAAATATTTGTAATCCTTTATCCTGAAGAAAGTAAACATAGGAAAACGTCATATTATTTAATAAACAAAATTAAATATCTATCTAAGTGAAAATGACGCAGAGCAGCAAGTCGCTGCATGAACTTGTTTCAAACAGGAATATGAAGAAATAACATGCATTGCTACCTTTATCTATAAAATGTCACACAAATGTCTTGTCACAATGTCATTCATTATTCTTGCTAATGCGATGGTGTTATCACCACCGTTTATTTTAAGTTTTCTAAAAAAAATGTAGATTAATATAATTTTTTTTAGAATGTCTAATGGGCAAAGAAAAATATCTGACTATCAGTACAAACGATGAGGGTTGGAAAAGGAAGTTCAAAGGCAAAAACAAGCTGGCTCTTTAAAGAATTACTTGCACTGCACCACTTCGACATCAAATGAAGCACTATGAAAATTGACCAACTTGGCACCTACGAAAAGCACTCTACAAACTAACACCGCCCTAGCATATATGGAGTACACCTCAGAAAATATTCTACAAACTTTAAGTACAGACATTACGTAATTATAAATTTCCTTATGTAAAATTTACAGCAAATTATTACACTCAGACTTTAAGAAATTGAGAGCAAGTTGTATGAGACTGAGTAGTGTACTTCATTTAAGAAAACTGTGTATATTGCTTTTGCCGCAGAATTTTCGGCTGTGTGACCACTTCCATTTCAAAATAGGGTTTTAAAAGCTATAAGCACCTCGTTGAAACTTTAAAAGAACGCTAAATTACTAAAAATCATATTCAGACCTAAAAACGATACCTACAGCTGAGTCAAAGGTTTTAACCTTCGTTGTAAAATTATAGATGCAGTTGCTCAAAGAATTGTTAACGCTGAAACGAACCATTGGTACTAGGTGCTTCTAAGAATCGTAGCAATACTTAAAATGCTTGGAAAGAGTTTGGAGAGAAGTTGATCCCATTATAGAAGGACACGTGCTCAGGGTGTTCAAAAAAGAGGAGACTAAAGCTCACTATCTGGGAAAAATATACAAAACAAGATTATAGACCAACTACAAATCCCATGTTATTAGTAAAATAAGAAAGCAAAATACCTACTATTTCATAATATGAGATTGCACTCCTGACGCTAGTAAGGTGGAGCAAATTACTCTCATAATCAGACTATATCTCAATCAAAATGGGATTAAAGCAGGATATTACAGAACAGGAATATGACAAATGGTTCAATATGAGGGAAAATAAAGTAGGAATGCAATCTAGAATTAGTAATTTAATTCCTCGAGATTTCTACGTTCCCTGTAGTATGGTTAATAGTATGGAAAAAGCATCATTGGACGCCGCTAATTTCTTTAATGTGGCCCAAAAAATACATTTATTTTTCAGCTATAATGTGTCAATAGGGCTTTCAAATAGTTTTATCACAATAATTCTGAAAGCACGATGCTCGGTATAAAACAATTATATTATTCGCTTCAGCGAGTAGAAATACATGGGAAATGATGGCTTCCATGCATGGATCAAGACTTCTTTTTTTGTAAAATTGTGAAATTAAACCATGATTTATTTATTGATCGCTTAAAATGAAAATGGTGCCAATGGCTCTAAAACGTGTAAAGTCGATCATAAACATGTCAGGCATTGGTATTGTTATGCATTAAACCCCCAGAAAGTAGAGACTGATACGTCCATTACTAATAGTGACTGTCTTGGAAATTTGTAGAAAGAGATCGAGATTTCTGGAGTGTGGTGAAAGAAGATTCTCGATTGTGTTCTAGATAACTCTAGAGGCAACTTCAGAGTATATAAGGCGAGTTTCCCGGGGGAAGAACAAGAAGTTGAAAAGTGACAACTATAACAAGGTCGAAGATGGAAATCCGAAGCGATAGAAATACAAAATAATAAACATTGTAAAGGTTATTTTAGACAGTTAAAGTGCATTTTAGTAGATAATAAAAATCTTGTGTAGTTTGCAGTAACTTATTAAATAACGTGTTAGTGTTTATCCCTTGTTGAAATTATTTTGGAACCCACGGATTCTGGACACGGATTTAAGACATTGTAGGACATTTTACTTGGACATTAGTCATTAAGTGACAAAGACTCTAGATAAGACTTTTTCGTGCTGTTTCGAGATATTTTTTTGGACACTTACATTACCGATATTGCCGTGATTGTTACATTTAGTTGCTTTTAACCTAGTCATGTGCCTGTAACGACCAGAAGTATGGCATCCGAGAAACAAGTACAGGGCTTATTCGTACAAATGCAAAATTGATGATGGACCAAGAAAAGAAACGCCAGGAAGAGAAAGAAGAACAGGAAAGAAAACGTCAACAAGAGAAGAAAGAAAAAGAACGGAGACGTCAAGAAGAAAACAAGAGCCAGAGAAATGACGTCAAGAAGAAGAGAAGCAGCGACAATGGAGAAATAATGAACTAAGGAAGGCTATAGAGACGCAACAGAATGCATTGAAGAACTCAAAAATAAGATCGAAGTAAAAATAGACAAAGTCGAGCAAGAAGTAAGTGAAGTCAAAAAAAAGTAGATAGGGTTGAAGGAAAAATGGACAAGGCTGAGGTAAAAGTAAATAAGGTTGAAGAGGAAGTAAGCGAAGACAAAGGGAAAGTAAAAAAGTTCGAAGAAGAGGTCAAAGGAGAAATAGACCAGCTTAAACGACAGTTGAGCGATAGAGGAAGCCAGAAAGTGGTATCATCAGGCCAACGATTAAAACCTCCCTCCTCTGAAGGTCAAAGTTCCTGGACAACATACAAGAGACACTTTCAAGCAGCAGCGTGTGCGAACAACTGGGACGATGAAGAGAAGGCTATGGCATTGGTCCTGACTTTACGAGGCCAAACACTGGAAATAGTCCAGATAATCCCAATAGAGCAACAACAGGATTTAAGAGTTTGAGAAACTGCCCTAGACTTACGATGTGGTGAACAACACCTTGCCCGAGTGTACCAGACCCAGCTGAAATCGCGTGTTCAAGAGCCTGGGGAAAGTTTACGACAGTTCGAAGCTGCTATGTGGAGACTGGCGCACCTGGCTTACTCGGATATACCGAAAGAATTCCAAGACCAACTGGCAGTAGGGGCTTTTCTGGATGGCATACAGGACGATGAGGTCAGGCGAGTCCTCAGGTTATCTCGATACCAGATCAGCAGCGAAGCCTTGGTGCGTGCTCTCGAGGTGGAAGCTGTCTTGAAGGATACCCCGAGTCCAAGAGTACGAGCTGTGACTATCGGAGAATCGCAACCAGAAAAGAAGAACCAGGACCCTAGGTTGATCGAGATGTATAAAATGTGCAGGCAATTACTGGCTCAATCGAATCCTCCAAGAAGACAGGAAACCCAACAAAATCGAGAAAGGCCAAGTGGACGACGTATGAAATGTTATAAGTGTGGAAAACTAGGACATTTCCAACTAGAATGTCCACAGAGGAAATTGGAGAGAGTGGCTGGAGTTGCTGTGAAGCCGAGGGGAAAACCGAGGGGAAAACCGAAGGAAGCCGGTACCAGGGAGGCTGTTCCAGATAGGGAATGTGGTGCGTCTAGAGAAATAAAGATTTCTTATCTTCGAAGCATTCTGAGAAGTCCACCACTACAGGGATGTAAGATTAAAACGAAACCTCAGAAAAACGTACATATTTTATCAGAAAGAGGGTGCAAAGAGGATCACAGGTACTACCACCAGGAGGAGAAACTGCAGCAGGTCATCGGAGCAGTCAACATTGTCAAGGTGGAGGTCCGGATGACAGGACAGATGAAGCGCTCAGGCAAGAGCAGCTGAACGATGCGGAAATTGGGCCTATATTGAGAGCCAAAGAAGGGGGAACTCGCCCAAAATGGAGGGATGTTTCAGGCAAAAGAGTGGAACTGAAGGTACTATGGGCGCAGTGGGACTCACTGAAAGCAGGTGGTTATGTGTCTAGTGATTCCCAGGTGTCGAGTAGCGAAAGTGCTTCAGGAAGTGCACGAACATCCGGTGGACACTTCGGTATTAACAAGACCCTGAAGAAAATACGAGATCGATTTTATTGGACAAAAAGTCGTCAGGATGTGGAGGCGTGGTGTCGCAAATGCAAGATTTGTGCAGCCAGTAAGGGACCAGACTAGAAGTAAGAGTGAGATGAAGAAGTTCAACGCCGGAGCTCCTTTCAAGAGGTTGGCTAATGATATTGCGGAGCCATCACCAGCCAGTGACCGACTGAAGGCTCGATATGATCGGAAGGGTAGTTCAAAAGGATTCAAGGTGGGAGAGCTGGTTTGGCTGTACAACCCACAGCGAAAGAAAAGAAGGTCACCGAAACTTCAACCACCTTGGGATGGACCGTATACTGTTATTACCCGAATTAATGACGTCGTCTATCGGATTCAACGAAGCAAAAAGTCCAAGATGAAGATCGTGTATTTGGATAGACTGACGAAATACATTGATGATTCGGAATTGTCTGACCTGGACGATTAGGCTTAAGGAGAGGGCAGTATTATGCATTACATCCCCCAGAAAGTACAGACTGATACGCCCATGACTAATAGTCACTGTCCTGGAAATTTGTAGAAATAGATCGAGTTTTCTGGAGTGTGGTGGGAGAAGATTCTCGATTGTTTCTAGATAACTCTAGAGGCAATTTCAGAGTAATAAGGCGAGTTTCCCGACGGAAGAAGAAGAAAATGAAAAGTGACAACTATCACAAGTGAGAGGTTAGAAATCGGAAGTAACAAATACAAAATAATAAACATTGTAGGGGTTATTTTAGACAGTTAAAGTGCATTTTAGTAGATAATAAAAATATTATGTAGTTTGCAGTAACTTATTAAATAAAATGTCAGTTAGTTAAGGATCCTGAAGGGTGATTTCAGGGTGAAAATACGCGACAATATATAGATTTACGTTGACCCATTCTGGGGTGAATTCGGGAATTATACATCTTACACACTCACACATTGGTAAATGATAATGAAAATGATAATTTAAACATTTTCCTTTTAAGTAAATGTGTATTAATAGTTTTAAAACTTGTATCGGTAGTAAAAATCTATATCCAGCTACGACAAGCTGTATTGTTATTAAATTACCGATATATTATATTAGTGACCCTAATATGTTAAAACCAATGATTTGTATCACCTATGTTAATATATGCATACCAGAGAAATTTTTACACATACTTGATCTGCCTTATAAACTGATTAAATAATAGCGGATACATATAAATGGCCTTGCTTTACTTTGTTGCTCCGTTATAATATCTTACCTCAATTGCTAATAAATTATATCACCACTCAAGGCTGCTCTTCTTAGTCACACGTTGATATAATCCTTTGCACGCGGATGCTGAACTGGATTCATATCAATGTGCGATCTTAATATAATTCACCGCAAAATTTGCAATCAGAAATTAAATGTATCCTAAATCATATAAAAGTTTTGGACATCGTCAGTATAAAACAGGTTTATTCGGAGGTTTTTATGTAACTTACATATATTATTGCAACATTATATTTTGTAACAAAAAAATAAAGTATTTACACAAAACTTCCCTCTCTGTCTGTTTGGTTTTCATTAAAAGTAGTTTTCATATATTACAATTATTTCTTCCTCCGCCGTGTCGTTTTTTCACTAATTATTCATTAGGGTGACTACGCCGTATATTTTTCATTAAAAGCGTATCAGGTCTTTTCCTTGACAATGCAATAATTGAAAGGTTAAAGCATAACAATAGATGTCAGTGCATTTTTCATATGCTAAACCGGTTAGACCCAATTGGGTAGAATCTTGTAAAAACAAAATTTAGATAGATTGAGGTTTTGTAACGAGGCAATATAACACCATCTGTACTTTATTATACATAGTTGAGATGATCTGTTTGTTTAAATAGAAAAATGTGTAACGAGGTGAATTTTCCGTTGCCAAAAAATTAAATTTAAATGACTATACTTCGTTATTTGCCCCGTTTACGTTCGAACAAATGTATTGTAAACCATAATTATAGGTTCCTTCTAGTTTAAACCGCGACATAGGATTCTGTTTTATATAGAAAATATGATAAACCTGGCCGTGAGAGGGCTGTCCGTAATATTAACAATAATTACAAAAATTGACATTGAGGGCGTTGGTAAGTCAGCCGGCGTAAATTAGTTTCATTAGAGCAGATTTGAATATCACTTCTCTCCGATCCGTTAAATAGTCAAGTCGACTATTATTCCGCTTCTTCAACGCTGTAAGTACACATCGAATTATCATTGCTGCTATGTTTTTTTGTCGTGGTTTTTTATATTAACACCGACAAAACTAATTCACTGAAATGCGTGTTTTAAAGAAAGAATTTGAAATCTTTTCCGTTTTAAATGTATTAGAATATAATTATCATTTTCCGACTTAGCAAAATACATCTTAATTTAAATATATTAATATTACCAGAGTGGATGAGTCCGAGTTAGGACCTGTTAACTTCTCCCGATTTTATCCGAATAGATATGTTCTAAAGAATTTTTCAGAGGGAAAAAGGACATAGATATTTCGAGAGAAAACCAGAATACCGTTGACCGTTTATATTATTTTGATTGAGACCATTTGTGATGGTACTGAAGTAAATAATATCTGTTGTTCTTCCAAATGTGTAGAAATTGTAATTACACTGTATTTTATTTTAGTTATTTCGTATTTAAACGAATTAAAATAAAATCTGCCTGCAAAATTATTTTTGTGAAAGTGCTAGTTCTACTGAGTGAGTAGAAAATTTTAGTTTACCGTTTATTTTGTTTTAATATTTCGTTCTGATACAAATTACAACAAAAATCCATTACTTTTAAATAATTTTTAGAAATTTATTATAGTCCGGGAATTGAGAACAAAACCTAGGTTGCAGTAAATAAATGAACTAACTTTATATTCTGATACATAGAAATTTTCCGCATCAAATCCGACAAGATACCACGTGGCCGAACCGAAACTCATTTAATGAAGGCACCCAGCTGTGGGGTTTGAGGCGCTTAGCAAACACCGCATAAAGTGTTAATGTAATTTCAACATTTCCGAACCGAACCGAAATACATTTCTGTCTGTCCGTGTAGGCAGGATAATCTCCGCTGTAAGCTGATACCAAATCCGATAACCGTTTTATTTTCCGAACCGAGTGTAACCAAGATTACATACCGCTCCGAATCCGACAACTGCTTTATTTTCCGATCCGAGTGTTACTTAGGTTACACACCGCACCGAATCCGAAAACCGTTTTATTTACTTGGTATCAGTTTTATTTAGTTTTGCCAAGTTCTTCACACCTACACCCTGACCGTTCATTTAGGCATGATTATTGCTGTAGATAACCGCCTGCTTTTGCCCGGTACTTGCACGCTGCCCGTTTTTATTAAATACCTTACTTGCGTAGTTTTTTCCGCTTACAGTCTATTAACTGCTTTTATTTTTCTTTTTGCCGCTTTCACCGTTTGCTTGCTTACCACCGCTTGCTTCCGAATTAATATGAGTAACTAGTAGCTAATTGGCTTCTCACCACCTGGTTACCCGTACGTCACAAAATGGCGCCCGCAGAGGGGCCTACTTAAATCAAATTAAACTAAAATGACATCTAATTTTTTTATTTTATGTATAAACAACTCCGAATTTTGGTACCTAACAGTCTTTTATTGATTTGTAAATTTTATTAAATGTTAATAAACCTTGTTATTTACCGAAATCTGCCTTTTACTGTTGAATGTGAGTGAAAGTGTAATCTGCCGTCCAGACCCCTGGACATACCGTATCTCCACTGTAGCTATCCCAGCCCTACTGCAACAGGCTACGTTAGGAGGCTAATGTGGGACCTTTACCCCACCTAAAAATTGCAAAGGTGGCACTCGAGATAACTGAATTTAACCGAAATATAGATCAGCGTTAAAGTGACGCTTCCGCTTATCTGTGCACTAAGCAACCGGAAGAAAGCCCGTCACAAATGGGTGACCAGCGAAATACCTCATCTGTTCTGATACTAATATGAAGCATTTTAGAAATGACTATATTTTACCTATTTTTCAAGTAAATATCTCCCCGACAAAGTTTTTGCGGTCAATGTCAATGTTTTCATAAACTTCAGCTTTAGAGTAGTCTGGGCAGGAGTATTTCAAATGCCCTATAGGTATACCGTGTGTTTAATTGAAAATTTGTAATTGAAATATCTTAAAGTAAACAATTATTCAAAATCAAACAAATGAGAGTGCCAAGTACGCCGAGAAATAAAATTACGGTCAACATGCTTCATGGGACTTCAGTAACCCCACAACAGATTTCGATGAAATTAAAAAAAAATGTTTTTTAGTAGTGCAGGCGAATTAGCATTGAAGTCGCACTCGTTGGGGTAGAAATGGCGCCCCTGTCTTTGGTGCGATATTTACGTCACTGCCTTAAAGGTTTCAATTAGCTTCGTTTTGGTCTGTACTGTTTCTCTTAGATTTAATAAATCAACCATTTTTGGTAGTATTAATATGCATTTTTACATATTTTAAGTTAGTCATGGAAGTTTTGATATGTCATATTGAAAAAAAATCACAGCTGTATCAATTTGAGAGTTATGTCAGTTAAATATTAATTTTCCGTCAGTTGAGTAAAAAATCCTAAATATTATTTATGGTCAAAAGAGACACAGCCTGACGAAACTGAATGACTTTAAAAATACAGGAGATAAACAAACTGGAAATATAACTTAAAAAAAGACGATGACATTTTTTTTAAGTTGAACGACCTTTAAACAAACCAGCCACCAAAATAATATTTCACGCTCGTCCGGTTAATTGACCCTTATTACCTAATATCGATATAGACATAGATAGCTTGATGAAACTAATATGGGCCAACCCCTGAGCCATACTCTACAGATTACAATAGATTTCTGCAGAAATCGCTTAAGAAAGTGATAACTGAACAAATATAAAGACAAACATGCATAGTAGAGCAGTAAAAAAGACCCAAAAACGATGAGATATGCATAGTTTTGTAAGCAAAATCATGACTTTCATACCTTCTGGGGTATCTCCAGGAGTATAGATCTGAATTTTGGACTTCCAAAGCAGCTTACGTTTTTTTTTGTAAACAATTTAGGTGGTCCGATCGGGACAAACAAAATACCAAAATCCTCGTAATTAAAATTTCAAAGAATCTACGTTGGTTTTGAGTCATTTGACTAGGTACGTACATAACATACAAAATTGAAAAAACTTGCTAAAAAGCGTTTTTTTAACGCCCAGGGACGATAAGATAATGCTTCCCCATTTAACAAAATACCAAATAATTTCCAAATGTCAAAATGAATTTTACCCTGGCAGGTCAACCGAGAATGCGTCGACTGACTTTTTGACTGAATTTGTGTACAATCGTATGGATAACAGAAAGTACGTTGCTGCCCTTTACTTTGGCCTGTCCAAGGCATTTGATTCTATAGAACCAACATTTGTTGCAGAAAAACTTTTTGCGATAGGAATTAGGTGTAAATTTCTTTCGTGAATAGTATTGTATCTCAGCTTTAGAAAACTTTTTGTGAAATTGGAAGAAACTAGTTCAGAGAAGTATGATGTTACTCTTGGAGTTCCTCAAGGCTCTGTTCTAGAACCATGTATTTTCCTTTTGCTTAACACTTTATATTCGTATTGGGTGCGTTCTGCTGTTCGCAGACGATGTTTCCATAGCAGAAGAGGCAGACACTCCTGAGGAACAGAACAGCACTGTACGAGAATTCTCAACTACTGGCCGGAGTAAAATTTTCCAATTCTCGACCTCCCGAAATTAAAGAAAAAGCTTCCCTATATTCCTTTAAAAAGGAATTGCGAAGCTATTTAATAAATGGCAGTTATGATTCAGTCGACGAATTTTTAAATAATAATTAGGTACCTATACACTTTTAACTACTTAAAAAAAGAAACTGTTATAGGATATATTTGACTATCTATTTTGACGTGTGCAGTTATCGTCATGTATTGTATTTATATTTTTTTCCTTCATTTATTGCGATGTTCTATTTCACTATATTATGATCGAAAAAGATAAATAAATTATTATTTTTATTAGGAGTGTGTCGATCAAATGCAATATACTCTAGTTTTGTATTCCGGAGAGTATAATAATGATGTTCTATTACATAATTCTCGGTTATTTAATTATTTCCTGAATTGTTTTAACTTATTTTCTTTAATCTTTTTGTTTATTTGTCAAATTAAAAATTTAGAAACGATAATTATTTTTCTAAATATTCTATTGTTGTAGTTGAAGAATATAAAAATATGTATATATTGGTACCTTAAAGGTTCAGAAGCATAATTAAATTGAATGATATACGTCTTACCTACAGAGCCCCACTCAGGATGTGCTAAATTATTGAACCAACCGTCATGTCGTTGTTTTTCTATTTTGCTTTGAGGTCTCTCTGAAAAAGAAAACAAACATTTTAATTTGGCAATGAAAATATCAAATAGAAATAATTATTATAAGTGTAGCTCGTTTAAGGAAATCGTTATATTGCCAGTGGCGGTGAATTAATGACTATTTAAATGTTTGTCAAAACGTTTAAAATGTTTTCTTAACCTCATTTCAAGTTATCGAGGTAACTCCTTGAAAATTCAGGTTTTTGTTAGGTGAAACGAGACCCTACATTTCGAATCACTTCTTGGGGCTAATTTTATAATTAAAATTATTTCACAATAAGCGAGGTTTGAACCCGATTTGCTAATTACGCCGATTTACAAGCTAAACGCGCTAAACTACTGAACTGCCACCCCCGTTTCTCACATTTATTTTTATCCCTCATACAAAACTACGGGTGTCATAAGTTTGGCGATTACGTTTATATGTGTGTGCGTCTGTCTGTGTCTTCATATTTCTTCAACGGTGATCCAGTTTTTGTTTCTTGTATGTGTGAAATGAACTATATTATGACGTTCTTAAAACATATTTAAGAAAAGACAATGACCTCCTTGTCCATGTAACTTCCTTACAAAGAATTGTCGTTTAAATTAGTTTTTTATTTGGCGTTTGATTATTCGCCATGTGTGTTTATAGACTGACACAAAATTAATCTGTTCTGGAATATTAGACTTTAAGTGTGAAAGTTGGAAGGTGCTGACAAAGAGTCACAAAATGAGCTTGTATCATCTTAACAGAAAGCACAGTTTAAAGCCTGCGAACAGAAAAATCTGTTACGTGGAAGTTTAATACTGGGAAACTATAAACAAGATGTTCATTCAGAGAAATAGAACATACATTTTCTACTAGGTGAGGTGAAGCCCAAATTATTCAATCTTGACTGAAACTATTTTTTTTACTTCCACATTCACGTAGCGGAGTGGATGTATAGTAATCGTAAAAAAAATTCAAAATTCTTTTTTCTCCTCTTGGTGGGACGACGAAAGGCCAACACATTTATGCCCATTGAGCTTCCACTATAAATCAGGGAATGTCCGCATTCGGGCCGGATTCAAACCCAAAGGCCAGAATCCTTCCCATCGAGGCATTCATTATTTCCTCGGCGGGAGATGTACTCTTCGTGAAACTCAATATTGACAAGTTTGCGCCTCAGGGTTATTAGATCTGGGCGGCAGGTTAGGATGTGGATAGAAGTTTCCACGACCTCCCCACACAAACGACAATCGGAATTATTAACCAACCCAATAGCGCGAAGATGTTCCTAAAGGAGCCATATCCAGTAAAAGCATCTACCACGATGTTGACGTGCTTCCTGCTGAAGCTCAGAATTTCTGCTCATTTTACTCAGTCCTTGATCCGTCTGTGAACCAAAGGTTATCTACAGATATGAGTATGTCCTTGAGTGGATTCCAGTTATCCCTTTAGGGGATACCTCAACAGGTTCTGAGAAGGAGAACGAAAGCACCATACCATCACTCCTGGCCTCCAGAAGTGAGTTTGTCCCGATCTCGTTCGAATAAGGCCTCAGTTTGGTCTAACCGTTCTACTATTTCCTTTCAGTGACCCACCCTTCAGACTGTAAGCCGCTTTCTGAGCCTCGGGTTCAATCACCAGGTACTAAGTCCCGAAGGATCTCCAGAGCTGCTGTCGGAGATGTACGTATAGCCTCCTCTGTGTTTTCCAAACAGGCGAGCATTTGAAGCTGAGCTAGCTTTTATTAGGTTTAAAGCCTGGTTACAGTTAGCTACCAAAGACCCCAAATAGAAGTTAACTATAAAAGTATGGAAGATACTACGTTTTAAATAACATGAGCTTCAAACAAATCATCATAATAGAAGTTTAATAAAATAAATATTTAAATACTTTTTTGGATCATAGTGTTTTCAATATAATTTCTGTTTCACCTGTTTTATGAAATATTGGTACAATAACATATGTAATTGGAAAAAAATGTTCTTATAATACAACAAACAGAGCAATCTCCTTTTTAAATTATGGTATAACTGTATAATATCACTCTTGTAATGAATAACCTACTTTAAAAAAACACTTTCTCTGTTGAAGGTATTTTATTACACGTAACAACAAGAAATAATAATTGCATATACTTTTCTTTTAAGTAAATAGTAAAGACTACATATTGCTAGAAATTAAAGTTGTAATATTACACTATAAATTATAATTATAGTCCAATTAACTCATTTGCGACTACCATAAAGATTAATGAATGAAATATATCACGTAGGTTTGTAAGTAAGGTCCGGCTATCAGACCAAATGTGCAACAGTGATTTGAATACGGATATTCCACATTATGTCAACTTATTATATTCATAAAATTAAACATTACCTAAAAGTTATTATGTAGTAAAATGTTAGGGAGTGCATATTACTTCTGCATTCACGCAGTGGATATGATATTACATTAACAAGTGTATTTTACGACGTAAATAATTTAATGAAGTAGGAAGTAGGCTGATAAACAAAAGTTTCAATTCGATTTTTAATACAAAATTTATTTGATAACAAAATCTGAACTCTCCTTTTTAAAATGTTTTTTCATTACGATCCGATCATTTTTAAAAAAGTTGATAGTCTTGTGTCGAAATGCACAGAAGAAAGGTTAATTGTGACGTTCTCGCGTTGGTTCGTCCCCATTTCTTTATTAACTCTTAGTTTACGCGGAAACGATTGCATTTACGAAGTTGTGCATAAGGATAGGTTTTGTGTAGAATTTTATGCTCATTCATTTTCACATCTACAATTTTTTATTTATTTGCGTGATTTAAAAACTCTACCCAAAAAACAATTTCTGGGATTTTTGTTTTATGTTACATTCTCGGTGGCTTAGAGAACTTTTTAAATACCTACTTTATCTCTAGGCATAGTTTCACGACTATTTAATTACTTACGTTTTTTGATGATAAAACTAATCCATAATTTTATAGCTATCGAGTTGAATAAAGAATTTAAATTTAATCCCAGTTGAAGATGCCTGGGGACTTTGGTACAATAAATAATATTAATGTCCAGTTCGATTAAATGCAGTCTGGTTAGAAATTGTTTAAATAAATAGGTGCCTACTTGGGATCTAACCTAAAGGAACAATGGAACTATTCATACCATATTAAGATCCGTATGGGGAAATCTAGAACAGCTCTTAACTGTACTAAAATGTATTCGTTAATATTAATGTTTGGCCTCGAACTTATATTATAAAATGATATATGTCTTTGTCAAGTATTTATACAGTGCGGAAGCTCGGACATTAACAGAAGCATCCTGTAAACAATTATAAACATTACCGTTACCGTGTTGTCGCCTCACGTTCAAATTCTGATCGTTGCAATTATTTTTATCAGAGACGGAACGGAGTGGTATATTATGTGTTTGGGATGTGATCTTGTTTGTTTCTTAGTTCCAGATCATTGAAAGAATGCACCAATTTGCAGCTTTTGTAACAACTAGATAATTCTTCATAATGTTCAAAATACTCTTGTTAGGACGAGCTGCTTAAAAATGGTCTCTTGCTAGTTTTCCTAAAGTTAACCGTTATCGGAAAAATTCGACGAGAAAGATTTTTCCTCACTTACCAGCTTGAAATAAATGAAAACTGTCTTTGCCAAGTTCAAGAAAGTCTATATATAAAAGTTGATAGGAAATGGTATCTTACTAGTTTTTCGATATTGATCAACATCTCACTAAACCACTAGGGGCGCTCCAGAACCAACGTAACCGCCTGATTTTAATAATGATCCTCAATTTTAAAATGGGTGCACCAATATTGTTGCAGTTTTTTGTAAACATTATATCATTCTTTAGAGTGGGTTCTTAGATTCTGGTCATCGTACTGAAACGCCAAGGATACGCCATCGGAGGTTCTTAAGTTCAAGATTGTGAAAGAAGAATTCGATGGATAGAGAGAAACTGGAAGACGCTCAATGTCTTGGCTGCAGAAGAGGAAAAGAGAGAAATGATAATCAGCGACCTATGCAGAGCGGCTGTGAGTAACAATGATCGTAAACGTCTGTTAAGGATATGGCATGTCATGGGAAAAAGTGAACTGTAGAGATAAAATCCCTCTCGTGTATTTACTGCTAAAAGATTGATAATTGAAATGGAATGCTTATATATAATAGGCTTAAAGGAAACTAAATTAAAATTATTTTCTTGTTGGTTGGTATTATTGTTTCATCCATATTCTGTAAATTACTTTTGATAACATTACAGGTACAGGAAAACATTGAAATTTTTAGTGGTCGTTTATTTTCCAATATTTATTAAAATTGGCTAAAATCAGCTATTATTACCGATTCTGAACCATTTTGCATTCGCTACGCATACGCCTCAAAGTTTATGTGAAGCAATCTTAACATTTCAGTTAAACTGATTTCATGTAACCGCCAACAAAATCGTCTACAGAGCCTCGGTTGTAATAGTGTTAATAAAAACACGATAATTGTATTGATGTAAATGATTTGCCTAAAGTGCACCGTTGTAGCTCCCAACTAAAACAGTATTTTCTGTATTCTCAACATTGTATTATATTCAACAATCATTTGCCCGCATAGAACTTTAATTGTATTTAATGAGGGTTAGTTTTTCCTTTTAGGTATTTATCTTTTTAGACTTTGTTTAAAATGTTTAATGTAATTCTCTGCTAAAGTTTCTTAAATTTAATTTCATTTTACACAATCGCAAAACTCCTTTGGATGCTTTCGGAAAATTTTCATGTACTTTTTATTAGTACTCCATAAGAAAAAGAACTCTACCGGTTTCTACCTTAACCGCAGAAAGTCGATTTTTCAAACAGTTCTTCACACCCTTAACAATGCTTTCAGAAAATTATCACAACTATTTTAAACCCTACAATGTTCCCTTACATTGTTTCCATCTACCTCTGATATTTTTTATATTTATTATATTATTATACTCTTCGCAAATACAAAATGAAGAGCATATTTCATTCGATCGGCACATTTCTAAAACCGGTAATATTGCTCGTAGAGAAAAAAAATTCATATCACTGTGTTGGTGATCGAATTCTGAACAACTTTCAAAATGTCCGTCCGTCCGCCTCTCCGTCTGTCTGTCGGTCTGCCCGTCCGCCCGTCACGTTTCTTGTAAGCACGATAACTTAAGAACGAAAAGTCTGATTGTATTGAAATTTAGACACTGAGTTAGTGTTAGTTAGAGGAAGAACCCTATTGTCTTTGAGCAAAATCAATCGGTAAATAAAAAAGTTATACTTATTTTTTTTTAAATAAAAAAAAATGTTAACGTAATTTTTTTATGTTCTGTAATTAAACCAAAAATGTCTAAAACTAATATTATTCACAAAAAAACTGCGAAGAGTATCCTATAGAATGTGCAACAATTATATAAAAAGTGCAGTAAATCGACGAAGAGTATAATGGTTAGCTTGTTTATTATGCATCTGTATTTTTTGTAGAGTAACGAGCTTAAAGGTTTCCAACTTACACTACGTGGTAGCTGCTTCGTCCTCAGAAGGGAGATGATAATGCTTATTACTTAACTGGGAAAGTCCTTCAGATCCACATTCACAGAAAGTCGCATCAAAATTGGCTTTTTGAGTTATGAAGGTAGTGACAGACAAACGTATGCATTGAAAGCGTTAAAATTTGTCCTATCGTCAGTGGGTAAGATGAACTTTGAAAACATTCAATTCTGCTCTGGGAGTAAGAAATAAAATAAACTTTGGTATCTACTTAGTACATTATTTAAAACCAAGAGACAAAATTGAAATTAAAAAAAAATAATACATTTTGGACCTATTTCCAGTAGACCATGATGAGTACCATAACTGGTCATCAGAATGTACTTATATAAGAAAATCCGATCTTATCTGTTACACCCTCAGGTAAATAACAATAAAGCAGGGACATTTTATTCAATAAATCGGAATTAGGCTAAAGAAAAAATAAAGTTTTCGTTTTTCTACTTTTCTCCTTGGAACATTGTGCTACATGTCTTCACTTTTACTTATAAAAATGAAGACATTCGTGGTACAAAATCCTAAAACAAATAAGCTAACTATTATACTCTTCGCCGATTTATTACACTTTTTATTTAATTGTTGTACATTTTATAGGTTACTTTTCCCAGTTTTTTTTGTAAATAATGTTAGTTTTCGACTTTTTTGTTTAATTACAAAACTAAAAAAGGTGATATTTGTACCTAAGTGCGGCCCTTGAGGTCCACACGGTCAACTTCCCAGCATGATATGATATGATCTTGTGAAATAGATATATGGTGGATCTAAGTTTTTTGGTTATATATTCCATATGTTTATCCCATTTTAAATGAGAATTCAGATATATGCCCAAATATTTAACGCTATATGTTGAGTTAATGTGTGTTAATTTGCCATTTTCATTGATTTCCAACGCGTTATATGGTGGTAATTTGTTTTTGTAATATGAAAAGGGAATAAAAAAAGTTTTATCGAAATTTACGGTAAGTATTTTATTATTAAACCACTGTTTAATACTCGAGAAATGTGTCTCTGTAATATGCAACTGTATCGTTTACGAAACTAATTAGCTCCCCATTGGTCTCAAGAAGAAATAAGTTATTAACATATATAATAAAGAGTAATGGGCCCAAAACGGTGCCTTGTGGAACGCCATCTTTTATGGTTTTGGGATCACTATGTACTCCATTTAGGCTAAAATACTGAATCCTATATTTTAAGTAATTTCTAAATAATTTTAAATTGACACCTCGAATGCCAATGTCTTCTAAAGATTCACAGAGTAGGGGAAAGCTCACCGCATCAAACGCCATCGCCAGATCCAAAAGAACAGCTAGCGAAGGCATCTGTTGATTCAGTGAGCTATAAATCTTCTTTGTAAGATATATAATAGCATCTTGTGTCGATATATCTGTCTGGAAGCCATATTGTCTTGCGAATATTACTTTGTACTTCTGCAAGTATGAGGTGAGTCTTTTTTTTATAACTTTTTCAAAAACTTTGGTGAAGTTATTAAGGATATTGGTCTATAGGTACTTGGATTAGTTTTATTCCCTTTTTTATAAATCGGTTTAACTACAGTTGTTTTAAAGGCAGATGGAAGAATTCCGGTGTCAATTATAACGTTTATAATATCAGTCAGTGGGTCACAGACATAATGTACTATATATTTTAATGTTTCTCCCTGTATGTTATCAAATCCAGGAGACTTTATTACTTCCACATCCACGTAGTGGATTGGAAGTATAGTAATCGCAAAAAAATTTTCAAAAATTTTTATTCGTGAAATAGGTTTAGAATGATATGAAACGTCGAGATTTTAAATTTGAGCGAAAAAAAATTTCTGTCTGTCGGTCTGTCTGTCTGTAACTTTTTTTTTGTCCGCACGTTTTCTCCGGAACGGTTTAAGATATTGACTTGAAATTTTGTACACGTATATATTATAACGAGATCTGGAACTGGATTGTTTTTTGAGGATATCCGGTGAAGGGTTGGGGGTTAAATAGGGGTAAATAGGGGAAAATAAATAAAGCAAGCATGTAAGAGTACAGAAACTTGAAATTCGGTGTATGTACTAGAAGTTAAGGCCTCAGATTTTTTTATAATATTTTTCAACCCCCCACCACCCCTACCCCATTATTAATGAGGTTGATAAAATAAAGTTGAGATAATCATTTGAAATTTCGTACACGTATGTATTATAACGACGTCTGGAATTAGGTTATATTTTGAGATGATTCCGTTGAAGGGTTGGGGGTTAATTTGGGGTAAATAGGGGAATATAAGTAAAACAAGTTTTTAAAAGTACAGAAACTTGAAATTCGGCGTATGTACTAGAAGTTAAGGCCTCAGATTTTTTTATAATATTTTTCAACCCCCCACCACCCCTACCCCATTATTAATGGGGGGTACTCCAATATGAAAAGGGTTAATAAAATAAAATTGAGATATTCATTTGAAATTTGGTACACGTATGAATTATAACGACATCTGGAAATAGATTACACTTTGAGATGATTCCGTTGAAGGGTTGGGGGTTATTTATTTACCCATAAGGGTAAATAGGGGGAAATAAGTAAAGCAAGCTGGTATGAGTACAGAAACTTGAAATTCGGTGTATGTACTAGAAGAAGATGTACAGATTTTTTAATAATATATTTTAGCCCCCCACCACCTCTACTCTATTATTCAAGGGGTTGATAAAATAAAATTGAGATATTCACATGAAATTTAGTACGCATATGTATTATAACGACATAGGGAAGTAGATTATATTTTGAGATGATTCCGTTGATGCGTTGGGGGTTAAATAGGGGTAAATAGGGGAAAATAAGTAAAGCAAGCTGGTAAGACTACAGAAACTCAAAATTCGGTGTATGTACTAGAAGCCGAGTTCTCAGATTATTTATAATATTTTTCACCCCCCACCACCCCTACTTCATTATTAAAAGGGTTGATAAAATAAAATTGAGATATTCATTTGAAATTTGGTACACATATGTATTATAACGACATCTGGAACTAGATTATATTTTCAGATGATTCCGTTGAAGGGTTGAGGGTTAAATAGGGGTGTATAAGGGAAAATAAGTAATGCAAGCTGGTAAAAGTACAGAA
Organism: Stenurella melanura; assembly: GCA_963583905.1. Taxonomy (NCBI): domain Eukaryota; kingdom Metazoa; phylum Arthropoda; class Insecta; order Coleoptera; family Cerambycidae; genus Stenurella; species Stenurella melanura. The sequence goes on from OY757309.1 coordinate 19,913,533, forward strand.
ATTTGAGATTTGGTGTATATACTAGAAGCGAAGATCTCAGGTTTTTTTGTTAGTATTTTCCATCCCCCCACCACCCCCACTCCCTTATTAAAAAAGTTGATAAAATTAAATTTAAATTTTCACTTGAAATTTGGTGCATTTATGTATTATAACTATATCTGAAACTAGATTATATTTTGACTTGATTGCGTTGAAGGAGTGGGGGTAAGTAGAGGTAAATAGGGAAAAATAAGTAAAGCAAGCTGGTAAGAGTATTGCAACTTGAAATTCGGTGTATGTCCTAGAAGCCAAGGCCTCAAATTTTTTAATATTTTTCAACCCTTCCATTACCCTTACTACATTATTAAAGGGGTTGATAAAACAAAATTGAGGTATTCACTTGTAATTTGGTAGACGTATGTATTATAACGACATCTGAAACTAGATTATGTTTTGGGATGATTCCGTAAAAGGGTTGGGGTTAATAGGAGTGACTAGGGGAAAATAAGTAAATCAAGCTGATAAGAGTACAGAAATTTGGGATTCGGTGTATATACTAGAAACCAGTGCATACGAACGTTGCGTTTCTCGAATACTCATGCAGTTTGATTGAAAATTTGAGAAATTCTACAAGATGAATGCGTGACATAACCAGAAAACGATGACTAACATAAAATATCGTATTTATTTATGGAAAATACCAATTTACCTAACTATTTAGGGGCAATTGTCGGAAAATTTTTACGATTAGTAAAATCTGACTGAAGTTGCTTCTTCAAATTATAAGTACAAACATAGTTTTTCAATAAATTTAATGGCAGTAGCTGATATCAATTATCGTTTTATCTATCTTGATACTGGAGCTTTCGGAACGGATGCTGATTAATCTATTTTGGAGAATTGTTCTTTATAAAAGAAATTAGAAAGCGATGGTGGAGGGTGGCAGATGTTATAAAAGAAATTGAGTCCATGGCTTCTAGTATATACACCAAATTCCAAGTCTCTCGACTCTCACTAGCTTGCTTTACCTATTTTCCCCTATTTATTCCTATTTGCACCCCAACCCTTCAACGGAATCATTTCAAAATACAATATATTTCCAGATGTTATAATACATACGTGTACCTAATTTGAAGTGTATATCTCAATTTTATGTCGTTAACCCCTTTAATAATGGAGTGAGGCAGTGGTGGGGGGGGGGGGGGGGTGACATACGTTAAATAAAGATTGAGACCTTAGCTTGTAGTATATATACCAAATCTAATGTTTCTGGACTCTCACTAACTTGCTTTACTTATTTTCTTCTATTTACCTGTATTTACCCCTCAACCCTTCAACGAAATTATCTCAAAATATGATGATCTAGTTCTAGATGTCGTTATAATCTCTGAACTTTATGACAAATTCGAACAGGAGAAAAAGTTGATACTTGAAACAATACTGAATGATCCAACGAGTCTACAAGATAAATTAAATTCTATAAATAAACCTTCAACAAGTAAAAAAGAACCAAACATGATAAGACAGCAAAACATCGTACCGATTGAAAATAATTCGCAACTCACTTCTACTAAATTTAGCTATAGTACGGTCGCTAAAGCTAAAGTAGTACATCCAAATAATTCTTTATATATTAAATTGAGGGATTCGACCCAAAGCCCTGAAGAATGGAATTATTATAAATTGTCAAAATGTAGAATCTGTCAACAAATTGAAAGATACATTGATGCCACAGTTGGAGGAGCAGTGTGATATTACATTGTCAAAGAATATAACTCCTAAAATATATATATATATTATATATGGTACTGAAAAAACGGACGTATCACTGGATGACGCCACTCTGGTCAATGACATTATAAATGCCAATAATATACCATCTGATCAAACTAATTTTATGTTTAGAATAGTTAGGAAAATAAATAGTGACGGTCTTGTTAACCTAATCGTCACTGTTGACCCAAAGACAAGGGCTATAATTTTAAAAATGGGCCATCTGTATGTCAATTGGAGTAGATGTCGTGTTAGTGATTCATATCATATAAAGATATGCAATACTTGTAGTAGTTTCGGTCATATTTCGTCTGATTGCACTAGTAAATTTCCAATTTGCTATATATGTGCTGAAGGACATGAGGCCAAAGTGTGTAGTTCTAATACTGAAAAATGTGCAAACTGTATACGTTCCAACAACCAATTTCAAACAACGTACAATATAAATCATAGATCATATAACAATAAGTGTCCGTGCTACGTAAACAAACTTAACATAATTAAAAATCGAACTCTTGCATTTCTAAACAGCGCCTAGCAATTAGATTCGACTAATAATTTTTGTGTTGTTCATCATAACCTACAATGTGTGAAAAATAAAATAAAATTGCTATCTGAAGAAAACATCGATGTGTTTTGCACCACGGAAACTTGGATTCAATCGCAAGAAATTGCACACATTCATTTTTCTGGCTATAATATATCTAGTTACTACTGTAGGAAAACGTTTTTACATGGAGGAACTATGATACTAACAAAAACTTCGCTAAATGTGACAAATATCACCCACCTGGTAAATCTTAGCGTAGGTAAAATTTTTGAGTGTTCTGCCGTTGAAATTAAATTAAATGGAATTGTATACTGCATTATCTGTCTGTACAGAACACCAGATTCTGATACAAATATTTTTATATCTTATATATATAAGTTAGAAGAAATCCTAAATTTCATAACTAATAAACCTTATATTTCTCACATAACTTTATGTGGTGATGTTAATATTGACTTTTTATGTAAAGATAAACACACTTTGGACCTAAATGATCTTGTCAATTCTTATTATATTTATACCGTTTTCAATGAACCTACCCGAATTATAAATGGGACGGGTACAGCAATAGATTATATACTTACTAACTTTAATAACAGAATTTTACATAGAAACATCTTACATACAGGATTGTCAGATCATTCTGGTCAAAAGATTATTATCGATATGAATGTCCCACAAAATACAAATACGCATAAATTCAGATCATTATCCAAAAACAATATTTCAAAATTCAAAGAATCTCTAAATACGGAGATGTGGCGTAATGTTTATAGCAATCAAACAGTAGAAAATTATGCAGCCTTCCATAACATACTGCACAATCATTACGATTCGTGTTTCATTTTTGTCAGCAAAAATCTAGATTTTAAAAGTGATAATAATTGGATAACTCCAGGTATTAAGGTATCATCAGTACACCTAAAAGAATTATTTATATTACAAAAAAATGGCATCATTCATGCGCAACATTATAAAAACTATAAAAGGATTTACAATCAAGTTTTAAGGCACGCAAAAAAGATGTATTTTGACAACATAATAAAAAACTCCGCTAATAGATCTAAAACAGTATGGAAAATAATTAACAACTCTGTAAAAAACAACTTCAATAAAAACACCAGCAAAACCGCCGAAACTGAAATCAACAACGAATTAAGTACCTACAGATAAACCGAAAATCTCGAACGAATTTAATTCTTATTTAATAAATTTACCAAAGTCCTTTTACACCTTGCAAAGTAACACAACTGGAATTCCAACACTAATTAATAATGAAAATTCAATTTACCTAGAACCAGTCTCAATTTCGGAAATGGTTGAAACAATTAATAATTTAAAAAATTCAAATTCAGTAGGCCCTGATGACATTTCTACTAAAATAATAAAGCTCTGTGCCCACCAGTTAGCCAAACCATTAACACATATCATCAATCAATGTTTCAAGGAGGGTACTTACCCAAGTTTATTAAAATTATCCAAAGTTATTCCCTCTTACAAAAAAGGTGACATCAGAAAAATTTGTAATTACCGACCCATTGCAATATTATCAGTATTTTCCAAAATATTCGAAAAGTTATTGTCCAAACGCATAAAAATATTTTTAGAATCTGGCAACATTTTATCTCCAAATCAACATGGGTTTAGAGAACATCGGTCAACAATAGCATCGTTATTAAGTATTTTGGATTTTATATATAAAAATTTAGATCAGGGACAAAAAGTCATCGCGTTATTCATAGATCTTTCTAAAGCGTTTGACCTCGTGAATCATGACATTCTTTTGAAAAATATTGAATGTTATGGTATACGAGGCTTGTGTAATAAACTCCTAAAATCGTATCTAAAGAACAGAAAACAGTTTGTAGATTTTCTCGGTGCTAAATCTGAGGAACTGCCTGTCGATATTGGCGTACCACAAGGTAGTGTTTTGGGTCCGCTGTTATTTATTCTTTATACAAATGATTTAGATAACTATTTATCGACATTTTATGGTGCTTTTACTGACGACATTACTATTATTGCAAGTGATAAGGAAGCACATAATGCTACTAGCAAACTTAATTCAAATCTACACACGTTATCTCATTATTTCAGCAATAAAAAACTAGTAACGAACCAGGATAAAACTTTTATTATGCAATTTCATCCTACTGGAAAAAAATATACATCGACTGTATTAATTAAACACAATATGTTTGTGCTACTGGGGCAAGGCCTCAGATTTCTTTCTAATATTTTTCAAACTCCACCACCTCCGCTTCATTATTAATGGGATTGATAACATCAAATTGAGATATTCACTTGAAAATTAGTACACGTATGTATTGTAGTGACATCTGATTGAGATGACTCCATTGAAGGGGTGGGAGGTGGTAAGTTGTGAATAGTAGAAAATAAGTAGGGTGAACTAGAAACTTCATTTTTAACGTATATGGTAGAAACCAACTACTCAAACTTTTCTATGACATCTGCCCCAACTATTATTAAAATTCTATGACCAATAATTTCCACATACTAGAGTGCAAATATAGTCAAGATGTTTCTTTTAAAGTGACTTGGATGAAGAATCTGGATGTGGAAGTAGTGATTCCTTAGGCAGCGGTTTTTTTAAGTGAGTTGATGATACTGGTCACTTGATATTTATCTGTGTGGCTTATATAAATTGAGTTTTGTAATATTTTTCTTTTTGCGGTATGGTTATGATCTGGTACAGTATTCCTAGCTAATTTTGCTCCCATTTCTATGAATGTGTAATTAAATATGTTTGACATAGCTTCATTATTTGTTATTATTTCATCTTGCTCGTTTTTAATTAGTCCTATTCCGTTGTTAATGTTTGATTTTGTATGTAGCTCTTTAATAGATCTCCATATATTTAATTTATTATTTCTGTTTGTTTCTATTAAATTTTTATAATAGTCAATCTTTCTTTTTGCAATTAAGTTTTCAAGAATTTTTTTGTAATTTTGATATTCCGTTCCATTCCATTCCATTATTAATGTTGATTATTGATTGTTTTCTTTACTATTTCTTTATTGTTATTAAAAAATATGAAACGATATTTGATAAAAACTATAAAAAATATTTGTTATTTCAAAGTATCGATTGCCACTAGAACAAATTAGATCGGCTAAATATTTTCAAGAAATCCTAACGTCTACTTTTTTGCACTCTTTTTGTTTAAACAAAAAAACGACTAGACCGAATTGAATGAAATTTCTTTCAGGTCATATTGACATTAATATGCTTCATTTGGCATCACAACGAAATTAATATCCTTTTTTATTCGCGAGATATCGTGCAGGAAAAAATTGTTTGCGCACGTACGTACGTACGTACATACACATACTTCTGTTCAAAAATAGATGAAAAATACTGTAGTGACCTTGAAACATAAAAATATGTTGAAAATGTTGATTGCAATAACTTCCCTATATGCTGGGAAGTTAATAATAAGAAAAATGAAGAGAGTGTCATAGATAAACGTTTATGCTTTGTTCTTAGTCTAATTATCCATAACACAATAATAATTGTAATATGATAATTGTTTAGAACAAGATACGGAGCATAAAACTAGATTTTTGTTATCCCTTATTTTGTTTAAATAGGATGCTGCTATTGTTGTCGTTCTTGAGAATGAAATCAATTTCAGAGAGATGGAGAGAAATAAAAAATCGTTTTTATAATTGTGATATAGGTACATCTTTTTCTTTCTTGCAACTTCTACAACCGTGCTAAATTTCTAAATACAGCGTTGCCTGTCTCTCTTAATACAAATAATATTAAGTTAAGCTGGTGTATAATAATTTAAGTTTCACAATTTTGATGTACCTTTCAGATAATTACAAAACTTTCGACCTACATTAATAACTTATAGAGTATAATTAGAGTAGATTATAAAACTAGATTATTGTTTAAAGCAAAGGTGCGGACGTTATATTTATTTTATTTATTTCATCATGATTTATTCTATATTTGCAATTTGCTTTAGGCTGACATTTTTATAGGACTGCTTTCAATTGAAATAAGAATATCTAGAGGAAGTTAGATATTTATTTTTTATTTTTGTTAGATGAAATCCACTACCATTATAAAGAACTTAATAGTAAACAACTCTGGTGGCTCGGTGGCGCAATGCTGAAGGTGTTTGGCTTGCGACCACGGAGTCCCGGGTTCGAATCCTGGCCAGGGTATGAATGTTGGTGGCGTTTTTTCATGTGTTACCGAGACGGTAGCAGTGACCTAGACCGCTGTTGGGTGGCACAACATGTCTAGTCGTTGTTATCTCTCCTGAGTTCGAGTCTCAGCTGCGGTAGATGGCAATATCGCAGGGAATGGTTGTTGTGTTGATGTCTTTTAATAATAATAATAATCTGTTCGTAGGTAACCAATCTGGTTTTAGAGCTAATCATTCATGCGAAACTGCACTTCAATTGACGATTGCACACTGGAATGATGAAATTGATGACGATAAATATGTGGTGGCAGTATTCTTGGATTTTAAAAGAGCATTCGAAACAATTGATAGAAATATTTTGATCAGTAAACTTAAATATTACGGCATAAGGGGAACTGTGTTAGAATGGTGTAAAAGTTACTTGTCTAATAGGTTACAATGTACAAAATTCAACAATAAGATATCAAGTACAATGTCAATTAATGTTGGTGTACCTCAAGGCAGTGTACTTGGACCACTTCTGTTTATTATATATCTTAATGATTTAAGTCTCGCTATTAATTGTGATTTCATTAACTTGTTTGCTGATGACACCTTGATTGCAGTTACACATAGTGATGTTAACATTGCCATTGATAAAATGAATATCGAATTAAATAAACTGTCAGGATATCTAAACACTAATAAATTAAAATTAAATATAAATAAAACCAAAGCAATGATTTGTACTAAAAAATATAATTACTCTAAATTAAATATAAATAATGTTAATATAGTCTTTGGTAACAACAAATTAGAATTGGTAACAGAAATCAAATATTTAGGCTTCATTATTACTAACGATTTAAGAATAAAAACACATTTTGTGCATATACAAATGAAAATATCGAAAAAATTGTTCATCTTATCCAGAATTTCTAAATAACTAACGATAGCAACAAGTATAACAGTGTTTAAAACAATAATACAGCCTCACTTTGATTATTGCGCGAGTATCCTAAATTTTCTTGATAACAACAGCATTGCTGTATTACAGAAACTGCAGAACAGAGGAATGCGAATTATATTAAGATGCAACAGACTTACACCTATTAGATCAATGTTAAATGTATTAGACTGGTTAAGTGTGAAACAACGTTTAAAATATTTTACATCAATTTTTATATATAAGATTTTAAATGGTTTACTCCCTTCTTATTTCAACAAATATATTACTTTTAATAATCAAGTACATAATCACTCAACTAGATTAAATAGTCATCTACATATTGGAAGGAAAAAGTGTACCAGACATATGCACACATTGTTTTCTGATGGTTGTCGGGAATATAATATGTTACCAAATAAAATCAAAGAAAGTACAAACTTGATTGCATTTAAACAAGAATTATTAGAACATATTAAAAGTTTATAACATGGCACCCATGCACATTATTATTTTTACTATTTTAATCTTTTTCATACTTTTTACTACTTTTTATATTTTGTTAGTGCTTTTAAATGTAAGAATGTCGTTATAAATTATTGTATTACGTGGAATGTGTCGAAGACATGTATTAGGTTGTCCTATTTCAAAAATAAAGATTATTATTATTATTATTATTATTGTCTATGTGTACGTGTCCTGGTTGAGTGGTAGAGCAGCAATAGCTGAACTCCGCCAGGACGTTAATATAAATAAGGCATTAAAATAAAAAATAATAAAAAAAATATTGGGATTATTGAAAACCCCAAAGATTGAATCACAGACCTAATTTTCACAAAACTTTACATTTTTATCAAAATTGCAAAATGATTGTGAATCCCTATATTTAATATAAAATATCTTACTATAAAAATTGTTTTGAATTTAAATGAAAAGATATAGTAAACAGTTTTGCTTATAATTTCATTCATTAAATCTAAATTTTATTTAACATGAGTCATTGGTTTCAGTTGCTAGTTATCAGAAATACAAAGATGCGAAGAAAAGAAAATGATTTGTCAATCTATACCTATGTTGGATACCTGGTGAAAATGTAGCTTTAAGACGGCTCGTTTCAAGGTTTGCAGGTTTCAACTGTACATTATGTTACGTCATCCTATATAACCCCATGTAGCAATAATATATTCTCTTCGCAAATATTTTTTAAACCGTAGTTCCTGCTGATTAATCTGATGTCCTCGTTTTATGCAGTTCGAGAAGAATTTTGTAATGTGATGATGTGACAATTACAAATTATTTCGAGGGAATCCTTGGCCTTATGTTGTATTATTAATACTTAGTAATAGCACGTATAGCATACACAATAATCCATGTATAGGGCGAATTTTAACTAATATACCTAGCAATTCTTACAGTCCGAAAATTCAAACAAATAAAACGAAAGAAAACGTTATATAAAAATACTTATAGGAACCAAAAAGAACACAGAATATGCATTTTTAAAAAAACTTACACATAATAATGTGTTCAATTTATAAGTAACTAAAATATAGTGAACATGTGAGAGTAATTTTTTGTCACCTAAAGTCACACTACTTGAGAATAAAAATAAATAACCACAAAGTGAAAGTAAAAAAGCGATAAAGACATATGAAAGTAGTTACCAATATTGTATTCCTCCCTTGATTACGAAATATTCTTTATAATTGCTGGACATATTATAGTATCTACAGCTTTTTCAGAGGATTGGTGATAGAATGCAATCCTGTCTATACTTTATTCCAAACTTATTGTCGATATAAAAAAAAATGTCGGGATCTTTGTTCTTTACCGCTCTATCAAAGGCGTCGACATTTTTTATACCCAGAATAAGTCTGAGATAAACTATAACTCCTTTGCCAATTTTACATTTGTCATAGTGTTGTCGACCTTCAAAAAGGCAGAGTTTCTTCATGCAACCGACGAACAATAAAGACCAGATGTTTGAATGTTCTCATCACTAATAAATTCTAATAATACAGTCTGTTCGATCCAATTCATATATTTAAATGCCTAACGGTACCAAGGTACATAGACGCGTAATATTTATTTATCTATTTACAACTATCCAACAATCAAAAACCAATTACAGGATAGGAAAAGTGTAACATACAATACTTATAATTATATTCTAATATAATTTATATCAAAATAGGGTACGTACATTTATGCTAAACGATAAGAACATTATGATAAGCAAACATTCAAATGACAAATTACATTATAGTTTATCTCAGACTTATCAGTATTAAAAATGTCAACGCCTTTGATAAAGCGGTAAATAATAAAGATCTCCGAATTTTTTATACCGACAGAAAGTTTGAGATAAAGATACATATGTAACTATGCGTGCCTGTACAGTTGTACACATATACAGACATACATAAGTATGCGCGTATATAAGTATTGCCATTGTACAGGCCGTAAATTTCAGGATATTGGCTTGTCTGCAGCAAAGAGGAGGGCATTTCGAACAGTTGTTGCATTAAATATGTTTGTTCAATGTGTTCATTAATTTTGTAAATTTTGTTCCAAAGTATTTGTTATAAATCTAATAAAAATTATCTCTTGTTTTCGATGTTATTATCTTGATAATAAACAAATAATGATCAATGTTCAACATGATTATTCTCGTTTATGATAAAAAAGAAACAAGTTAGGTGTGACTTGTATTGTTTAATAACAAACAGTGCTGACTTTGCATGTACATTTTACAAAAAATCGACCATAATAAAGAAATATAGATGTAGAATTTAATTCTCTATTAAATTATGTGAAAATATACAGGAGGGTTCCATGTGAAAAAATTGACTTTTGGACGTTTGAACTAAAACAATATTCGACTGTGAAAGTAAAATACCCTGTATGATACTGTAAAAAGACAACTTTTAGTTAGATCATATGGTACTTGTATAAGTTTGAAAAGAAAGTCTCTAAATCGATCACATGATAGAAGATATCAAAGGGTAGGATTGGTACGAACCATAAAAAATCTCTAAAAATATTAATTATCTCAAAAATTGGTAGGTTTAAGAGCATATTATGGTACATAAACCCAAGTTAAATTTTTATGAGGAATCCAAATATAAAATAAAATATAGAGTGTTCCATTTAAAAAACAGCTGCCTAAGGAATCACTTCTTCCACATCCAGATTTTTCATCCAAGTCACTGTAAAGGAAACATCTTGACTAGATTTGCACTCTAGTATGTGGAAATTACTGATCACAGAAATTTAATAAAATTTGGGGCAGATGTCATAAAAAAGTTTGAGGCGTTGCGTTGGTGTCTACCATATACGTTAAAAATGAAGTTTCTAGTTTACACTACTTATTTTCCCCTATTCACAACCTACCACCTCCCACCCCTTCAATGGAATCATCTAAATTAGATGTGGTAGTAACCTTCAAGTGAATATCTCAATTTTATGTTAACAATCCCATTAATAATGGAGTGAAGGTGTTGGGGTTTGAAAAATATTTGAAAGAAATTTAAGGCTTCAGTATCTAGTATATACACCAAATCCCAAATTTCTGTACTCTTACCAGCTTGATTTACTTATTTTCCCCTATTTACTCCTATTTAACCCCCAACTCTACAACGGAATCATCCCAAAATATAATCTAGTTCCGAATGTCGTTATAATATATACGTCTACCAAATTTCAAGTGAATATCTCAATTTTATTTTGTCAACCCCTTTAATAATGGAGTAAGGGTGGTGGAGGGGTTGAAAAATACTACTATGAAAACTGAGGCCTTGGCCTCTAGGACATACACCGAATTTCAAGTTTCTGTACTCTTACCAGCATACCTTAATTATTTTTCCCTATTTACCTCTACTTACCCCCACGCAATCATGTCAAAATATAATCTAGTTTCAGGTATCGTTATAATACATACATGTACCAAATTTGAAGTGAAAATCTAAATTTAATTTCATCAAATCTTTTAATAAGATAGAGGGTGGTGGGGGGATGGAAAATATTATAAAAAAACATGAGGCCTTCGCTTCTAGTATATACACTAAATCCCAAATTTCTGTACTCTTACCAGCCTGTTTTACTTATTTTCCCCTATCTACCCATATTTAACCCCCAACCCTTCAACGGAATCATCTCAAAATACAATCTAGTTTCAGATGTCGTTATAATACATACGTGTACGAAATTTCAAGTGAATGTCTAGATTTTATTTTATCAACCCCTTTAATAATGGAGTTGAAAAATATTGTAAAAAAAATCTGAGGCCTTGGTTTCTAGTACATACACCGAATTTCAAGTTTCTGAACTCATACCAGCTTGCTTTATCTATTTTCCCCTATTTAACACGATTCAACCGCCAACCCTTCAATGGAATCATCTCAAAATATAATCTAGTTCCAGATGTCGTTATATTACATACGTGTACCAAATTTTAAGTGAATATCTCAATTTTATGTTATAAACCCCTTTAATAATTGAGGAGGGGGAGGGGTTGAAAAATATTATAAATAATCTGAGACCTTGGCTTCTAGTACATACACCGAATTTCAAGTTTCTGTACTCTTACCAGCTTGCTTTACTTATTTTGCCCTATTTACCCCTATTTAACCCCCAACCTTTCAACGGGATCATCTCAAAATATAATATAGTTCCTGATGTCGTTCTAATACATACGTGTACCAAATTTCAAGTGAATATCTCAATTTTATTTTATCAACCCTTCTAATAATGGAGTGTGGGTGGTGGGGGGATTGAAAAATATAAATAATCTGAGACCTTGTCTTCTAGTACATACACCGAGTTTCAAGTTTCTGTACTCTTACCAGCTTGCTGTACTTATTTTCCCCTATTTACCCCTCTTTAACCCCCAACCCTTCAACGGATATCTTCAAAAAACAATCCAGTTCCAGATCTCGTTATAATATATACGTGTACAAAATTTCAAGTCAATATCTTAAACCGTTCCGGAGAAAACGTATCGACAAAAAAAAAGTTATAGACAGACAGACAGACCGACAGACAGACAGACACAGAAATTTTTTTCCCTCAAATTTAAAATCTAGACATTTCATGACATTCTAAACCTATTTCAAGCAAAAAAAAATTGAACATTTTTTTGCGATTACTATACTTCCAATCCACTACGTGGATGTGGAAGTAATAACAAAGTTCGGTGCTACGTCCTGTGTAAGCGGAAGTGACCCATGCATGAAAATCTTTTCGTTAGATCCGATATATCCAGAAACCCCCTTAGACCAATTTTCAAAGTTCTAAACTGAACAGATCCCAATAAACGTCTAATACCCGCTTTCCGTGAATATCCCTGTATGCTGACGATTAATAGATATGTATTTATGTGTGTACATGTATTGTGCATTAACACTTATGTGTAGTGTAGTCGTATACGTTCATTTGTATATAATCTTTAACTATTGACGTCAGATTTAGTCAATTACTTCGACAACACCTATTAGATTCGAACTGGCGCATCCGCCATAATTTAGCATATTTAAATTTCACACTTCATATTTAGTCACCTACTCCGAAAATATCTATTTAATTCTAACTGGCGCATTCGACATAATTTTGCATATTCTCGAACAGACAGTGCTTGTTTCCTACTTTTCTTCGCCTTATACTAGACAGCTTGTTGAAATTAATATGGAACCACCGCCAAGTCATACACGACAGTTGCAAAAAAATTCGTAGATATCACTTAAGCCATCTCTGACAGAAATACATAGACAAGCACGAAATAGAACACATTTGGGTCTAATTGAGAATCTCCACCTTATTAAAAATGTTTAAAGTCTGTTAAAAATAACAAAATTTGGGGAATTCAAAACCCGTATTTAGATCTATTATACTTCAGCAGATCTGGGCACGTTAATTACAAAAGCAGTTTTTAATTACTTACTTGGTAGTTGGTAGTGATGGTTAATTACTTTCCAAATAAAGAAAATAATCTAATTGAAATTGGTATTAAAATAAGTAGGAAACTGGTAATTAATTGCCATTTACAACTATTTTAAGTAGTTAAGTACATTTTATTAACTAAATTGTCGTTACAGTTGATGCATTTGTGACATTTAAAATATTTCTCAGTGGTTTTGCCATCTCTTGTTTCAGTAGAGATGCTATTTTTATTGCGCCTTGCATATATGTTTGTCACTATGCCGATGATCATTTCAAAATATTAGTTTTAATGAAAGCCAACAATGAAATTTTCAAATTTCTTTTCTGTTTCTATAATTACTGTTTCTATTTTAGTATAAAAGTCTTTCGTTTATATATTAGAATATTATAACGAAATATGTTATTTACTTTAAAATAAAGTATTTTAATGTAAACTTATATTGTCTTAATGTTTCTTTATTTTGTTCTGAGAATCAACGGAAAAATGATTGAAAATCTAGCAGTTGGTAGTTGAATTACTGTCAAAAATAATATAACTATAAGATGAACTGAATTACTATTTAATGCAAGTGGTTGGTAGTTATAATTAATTATGTACTTTTGAAAGTAATTTGCCCAGGCTTGTGCTTTAGGTTCGCTGTCAACGTGAAAATTAATGTTAGAGTTTGGTGTGGAAGGAGGCTCTTATTCAAGGAAATATAGCACGGGGTAGGTAGTATAGGGTAGTATAGATTTGGCACTCCCAAAAATTCACTCGCAGGATTTCATCATACCTGAGGTGGGAAAGGTTTATCTTCTGTCAGAGTCAAGACAGAATTCGCACTGGTGTCGTCATGTTCAAGAGGTTCCTGTAAGATTCTGATGTGAACATTCTTCCGTGACCTACAGAATCGACGACCTTTCACCCATAAGCCACGATATCTTCTAAATGCCTTTAATTTAAATCTATATAATTACCTATCACAAATAATTTAATGGATATTCATGTTATTTATGAAAAGATAAAGTTTAGATTAACAATGTTTTTAATAAAATAAAATAACTTTAAACAACCAAAATTCATTAACATTTACATGTAATAAAATGACCATCATTAATTATATATACAATTTAGCCTCTACTTATCGGTTAGTTATCTTAGTGACAAATAATGAAAAAGTTCTGCGAAATTTAACAAAAGGAAGGCAAATGTTTGTATCTGAGAATTGTAAGTCATAATGTTTCCGGTGTAGATAGTAATTTAATTGTTAAGAAATACTTATTTGTAATAAGTAATTTATATTGCTATAGAATATTAGCTTGCTGATTGTCAGGGTGCGTCGGATTAATGCAATCGTGTTTGATTATTTCGTAATTGATTTTTTTATTGAAAAATTAATTTTAAGAATGGTTGTTCCACTCCCTGTATTATCGATGCTACGGAAACAGCTAGGGAGATAATGGACGGTGTAATTTTAAGAACATTACAAATTAAATTTCGAAATTAACAAGAACAACAATAATGACAAAAACTGGTTTATTATTTGAAACCTTTATGTTGATTTAAATTACATCTAACGCTTGTACTTCGAATCCTTTTTAACCGACTTCAAAGGAGCCCGTCCATAATTCGACATTGCCTAAAACGAATTTATTTGTTCAATAAATGGTTAATAATTCTTGCACTTCGGTTATAGACATAATTATTATCCCCAGATTTTTGAGCTCATAACTGTGTAATTCTTATTAATCGCATTCGCCATGTTTTCGAGACATAGCGATTGGTTTGGAAGTCCGGCAATTTTTTATTTCATTATGTAGAAACTAAATTAGAGGGAACTAATGAGAATGAGAAAATTGTTTGTCAAAAATGGAATCCTACTCAAAAAAAAAAAATACAAAAAATTATGATATAAAATTTTCCAAATTATTTGAACAAAATGCAACATTTTGATTACAATAAAATATCCGTATGACCTTTCGTCGAACAGGAAAAAAATTGTTAATTTAGGACCATTAATTTGTTTATAACAATTGAGCGGTCAAAGATAAAAGGTTGCTACAGTATCAAACGACGCGTATTGATAAAATATTCATTTTTTTATATTTGAACTTTTTTTGTTAAAAAATCAAAAAACATCAGAAAATGGGAATTTTCGCTAAAAACCATTGTTTTTACCAATAAAGCCTGTGTTTTATAATTTTTTTAATATCACCATACGTGTTCAGCGCAATTTTTCCTATAAGGATAGTCAATAAAATTGCTGTTTTAAATTTCTGACCAAATAATAGTTACGGCGATCGGCCTATTTCTAAACTCTTACCAACTTGCTTTGCTTATTTCCCCTTATTTACCCCTATTTAACCCCCAATCCTTCAACGGAATCATCTCAAATTATAATCTAATTCCAGATATCGTTATAATACATACGTGTACCAAACATTAAGTGAATGTTTCAATTTTATTATATCGACCATTTTAGTATTGGAGGGGGGTGGTGGAGGGTTTAAAAATATGATTAAAAAATATGAGACCTTGGTTTTTAGTATATACACCAAATTCCAAGTTTATGTACTTTTTCCAGCTTGCTATACTTATTTATTTTCCCCTATTTACCCCCATTTAAATCCAATCCATCAACGTAATTAGCGCAAAATATAATCTAGTTCCAGATCTCGTCATTATACATATGTATACCAAATTTCAAGTCAATATCAAATTTAAAATATCGACGTTTTATGACATTCTAAGTCTATTTCAACAAAAACAAAAATTTGAATTTTTCTTTACGATTATTATACTTCCACTCCACTACGTGAATGTGGAAGTAATTGACTACTTCACAACAAGTTGGATGTACATTTCTTACATTTCTAATAGCTTTATCGAGTCTATCCTAAATGGAAATTATGTAGGTACATTCAGCTGGTTGTGAGGGTATTAATTTCTATATATTTGAAGGATTATCTCAACACCGAAGATCCAACACAAAATAGTGGCATTTTAGGAACACATTATACTATTCTAAATTAAAATTATGTATATCCGACTAGTTTTGAAGTTATATGAAGTTATATATTAAAGAAGGCTGTTTCAACCCCGGGGATCCAAGACAAATTGATGCCATTTTACACGCACACATTGCTTAATACAGCCTCTCTTACACGAGAATTATGGACTCTTAACTAGTTGGACAGTAATTAAATGTATTATTTAGAAATGTACCTAGTTATCATTGTGACGAACATCTATGTGTATCGGGTGTCTTCGTAGATTTAATCTGCCATCCTGGGCTACCCGTTTCACTGCGGCCCCTTATCTCACTTTATAGGCCATGTTTTTTAATGTGCCTGTCTTAAACCGATTCTCAGAACTTTTTAATTTAGTAGGCAATGTTTTGAGAATTATTACCCAATTACTTTTTAGTTTTTTTCTCACTGAATTTTCGCCCACTTTGGCCTGGCCTAGGGAACTATTCGTGGAACTACAACGGTTCATTCTCGATCGAAACTTTAGTATTCTATAGGCGAATTTGATTGTTTATGCAAAGATACGATGAGAAAAGCTAAAAAGTACATTTCTCGTAGTAAATCCACTCAGATTTAAGATAGTACAGTTCACTTTGTTGCTTCCAATATATTTTTTATGTTATTTTATTTTATGATATTAAAAATATTAATTTTAGTGAAAATCTCTAATATTCATTATATCATCAATCAGGGAAAACCAGATGCAAGAAATGAAGAGGAAGTCCACCAAAACGTTGCACAGTGGGCTAGAAAACAAAAGAACGGAAAAAATTAAATATTTCCATGTATTTTTCGATGTATTTTGATGCTAGAGGTGGTATTTGAGAGGTTACTAGGTAAATGTGGAATACGAATCGCTCCCCAAGAAAGATGGTAATGATTAAAGTTTTAAAAATGTTTACTATTTTCTGGCGAAAATGATCGTTTTTCATTTTTTACGAGATTTTTACCTTACTTTGACTAACAACACTGTAACTCTAAATTCTTCTCTGTTTCAAACTAAAATAGTCATAAATTTCATTTTTTTTTTTTTACAAAAAAATGAAAATAATGATATGATTCTGCTCACTACATACAACGCATAAATAATTGAGGAATGTATACAAATCTTCTTTATAGCATTTTTATAAGTTCTGAGTGAAAAAAATACTTTTGCAATCTTGTAAACTTTTAACTTAAGGAGGTTGAGGCGTTAGACTAAAATAATGAAAAAAATCTGAAATAAAGGTTTTTTAATAAATTTTTATATGACACAATTTTCTGTAAAAAATCCAATTAGGAAACTCAAAGTTAAACATTTTAAAAAACTTTTATATGTAGTCATATGGAAAATATGTCAACCCAGCATGCAAACGGTACATTTTAACACAAATAATTAAATAATACACACTATGTTTTCTATCACATAATGGTAGAAAAAGTAGTAGTGTGTTTTATTTAGTTATTTGTGCAAAATGATTAACTACCTTCAATAAAATTTTTGGTACATTTTAATTTATAGCAAATAACCAAATAATGTCAGCAGTTCCGAAAACTATGTAAAGCATTGATGTCTTATGCATATTTTAGTATTGCTTCCAATTTAATTAGGAGACTTTCAATAAATAAAAAAAATTATTAAACATTTGTTGACTGCCAAATTTCTAATTTCGTTAATGATTTTTAACTGATTTTTCAATTATTTAATGATTTAATTTTAATTTTTACTTCTTCTCAATTTTTTTAAAAATTATTTACTGAAACAAATTTGTAAAATACGCAGACATTTACATCAATTTTTTTTAAAAATAATAAATTTGGACAAAACATCCAAAAGTTAGTTCATTAAGTAAAATAATTAAATCTACTTAAATAATTAATTAATAATAAAAAAATATTTATTTATGTAGCTATGACAATAATTATTGGTATTATCGACTTATAACCTTTTGTAATAATTTATTATGGAAAAGTTCCGATTTAGAATTCGACTTACTTTTGGTTGGGACTGTAACGCTTCAACCTCCTTAAGTAGAATTTAAGTAACGAAATTTGCATTGTTTAAACGGCCTTAGATTTACAGTGTTAGTCAAAATAAGGTAAAAAATAAAGTAAAAATTAAAAAACGCTCATTTTCGCCAGAAAATGGTTTAAATGGTGAAAATTCTAACCATTACCATCTTTCTTGGGGAGTGATTCGTATTCTACATACAGTATCAAAATACATCGAATAATACTTTGAATATTTAATATTTTTCATCTTTTTTTTTATTTTCTAGCCCACTGTGCGATGGACTGATGCCAGCAAAGAATTAGTGGGTAAGAGCTTTAGTGAGGCCGTGCAGACGCGGTAGATGGCGTGAGGCTGGATGCAAACTGGAACATTTCATGAATCACAAGCTGCCTGCCAAAGCATTGTGAATAAGAAGAAAAAGACAAAGGTTAAGAGAATATCAAATCAAACCTAATTTTATTACTTTCTATTGCCATGTATTATGAAGTGATTATTTTATAATCACGATAAAAAAATATTTGTTGTTTTTCTTTTGAAATTCTAAAAAATAAGCCAATTTTAAATACGTATTTCTCAGAATACAAATTGATTAGAAAAAAATCTTTTGGATTCGTATAACTGAAAGGTTGACATTGACCTTGCATTTTGGACAGGACAAGATTTTTTATTATGTGTAGGGGGATCAGTGTGAGTATAATACCCGGTTTTCGAGGATGAAATCCCCCCCCTCTTTTGGCGCCATCTTAAAAAAGGGGGTGTACACAGTTTTTCGACGTTATTGGAAGATTTTTGTGTAGAGAATTGAATTCTCTACAATCTGGTCTAAATACTTCTTATCGTAAAACTGGAAATGAAGTTATAATTAAAATATATTAAAACATTGAAGAAAATTATCATTTAGGGTTATAACCTATTTTCTATTGATTTTATTGAAAAAACACATGAGATGTTTTTATAGTCCATTTTACTGCGAACAATTCTCTCTACTCATTTTTTAAATTTCATTTCTTTGGAGAGGTGTCAGGGTGCTGCAAAAGGATCAAACCAAGTACTCCATTCAAAACGCGAGAAAAGGTGCACGAAAGAACATCGATCTGAAGCGACTTTGACTATAGTTTTTTGAGTCATTGACTACGAAGATCGGGGTTCCAAAATCTTTAAAGTTGGGGAACATCCCTAGAAACGCCAAAAACATTCATTTTATAGGTATTTTCGCTATAATTTCAATAAAAATCAAAGAGGATTCCATGAAATCCCCCTTTTAAAATATTAATTTACAAAGGTGGTTGATTTAAACCAAATATAACTAAACTATATGATTAGGGATTATCAGAGAGGGTTAAAACCACCCCCGTTTAATAAATTGGTAAAAAATATTTTCTTTTTACTTTTTGCTTCAAATTTGGTTGAATGAGCATCGCTGGGCAAGAGTAAACCCTTAAGGGGGTAAAACTACCCCCTCCTATTCCTCCATTTAAAGGGTTACAATAATTTATTTTTGCCTAAGGAAGCCCATGTATCCAAATTTAAAGCTTAAAGCAAATACATATTTTTTACCAATTTACCACACTGACCTCCCTCTACACAAAAAAAATCTTGTCCTACCCAAAATGCAAGGTTAGGTCATAATTTTACAACATTTCAATTGACCAATATTTGCGCCGCGCCGGGTTGGATTTTGGGATATGTTTGTCGCCAGCTACATGGCGTATGGTGTAGGAATATAGGATGGGAGGTGTAGGTGGTTGTGAAATAATTGTCGGGTTATGTCGTGATATAGATTATACTGCATTTTAAGTTTCTGTATTTTCAAATGGTTGTGAGAGTTTGTCATTCTTCCTTGCGCTGTCATATTTGTAAGGATCCTTTGTGTATTTCTTAAAAATATTTAGATATGGTCTCTCCGTATAACATACAAAGAGTTTTCTAAGGACCAGTGTATCCCAAGGTTCCGGTTTTGGGCTGAAAATATTCATTTATTTATTTACTTCTAAATAACAATTGATTGATTGATTGATTGATTGATTTGCCAGCGTAAGGTGGGCATTGCTGCCAATTCCGGTGCATGGAGATTTGTTCCACCACGCAGCCCGATTGCCCACCGATCATCCCACCGTGTGCCGGAACAAACCCCCGGTGCTTTTATATACCGCCGGACCAGCTGCATACGCTGGATTGGACATTGGACATGCTTGTTATCAGCAGCGAGAGCCGCATGACGCAGGGGGTAGGAGTATAGGATGGAGCGTGTAGGTGTTTGTAAGATGTTTCTTCTTGTTTTCCTTCTGTCTTCATCGGATGGAAAGTGTAGGCGTTTGTGAGATGCTTCTTTTAGGTTTTCGTGCTTCTTTTTACTTTCAGGTTTTTGTGATATGCTTCTTCTTAGTTTCTGTCTGTGATCATCTTCTCTCCTATTCTACTGCTGAGTTTTCTGTTTCTTCTGTTTCTGAGTCTGGCAGTGTGTATATCCTTGATATTTCTTGATTGTATTCCATTTTTTGTTGTGCCAACTTTTCCCAGTGTGTATAATCCTTTCCTAGCTTATTCATAATCCTCTCGATTGTTGTTATCCATGTGTAGCATGGCCTCCCTATTTCCAGCTTGTTGCTGTTCATTCGCAGCGCTTTCTTTAGTAGGTGTGTCGTGTCCCGTCTTTGGACGTGTCCCCAGTATTTCATTGCGTATGATTCTATTCTTTTGATTATTGTTCTTTCCTCTAGTAATGTTGACGTTTTCTATCGTTTTTGTGGTTTTCCTGTTTTTGCTAGCAGTTGGATAATGTCCCTTTCAGCTCTTATCAGGCTTCTTCTGTTGGCCTTTGTCGTTGCTGCGTTGTTACTCCATATATCATCGTAGGCATTATGATGGTCGTGTATATCTTTTTGGTTAGGCACCATGGTGGTTTGTTGTCCTCAATGAAGGGTAGTAAAGCTCTTGTGTCTCTGTAGGCTGTTTTGATTATTTCCCTTACTGTTTCCCTCCTTTTTAGTTGATTCGTTAGGTATGTTCCTAGGTATTTCATTCTATTCGTGGTTCTCAGGGTGTAGTCTCCTATTTTGTATTCTTCCCCACTTGTTGGACTTGTTTTTGTTAATGGGTCTCGGACCATTATTAGGCTCTTCTTGAAGTTTATTTTCATTTCAGAGGAATCCAGATGTCGTGTCATGTTTCTTAGAAATTTAATGATGTCTTGTTCTTCCTCGGTGATGATGAGTATATCGTCGGCGTATGCAAGTACGATGGGGGGCTTTATCATTCCATCGTTTCCATTGAGATTCTGATTCTCCTTTATTGTGCTTTCTATCACTTGGTCCAGGACTGTGGTAAATAGTCGGGGGGACATCCTTGTTTGACTCCTATATTCTTCATTTTTTATTCCGTCGTCTGTCCAAACCATTGTATTGCAGTGTTTTCGTGTAGGCATGCTTTTATTATTCGGTTTATTAAGTAGTGCGGTACTCCCCTGTTGAGCAAAGTGTTGACTATAGCCTCATGCCTTATGGTATCAAATGCCTTTTGGAGGTCAATTGAGAATATATATAGTTTTGTTCCTTCTTTCCACTTTTCTTCCAGGATACGTCTGGTGGTATACATATGGTCGTCTGTTGATCTACCCTTAATAAATGCCGTTTGATAATCTGGTAGTTCGCCGGTGTATTTTTCCATTTCTCTGAGGAGGAATTGCGCGTAGTATTTGTACCCTACACTGCAGAGTGTTATTCTTCTGTAATCGTCCACGTTTTGTGGTGATTTGGTTTTAGGGAGCGGTATCTGTATGGTTGTGTTCCACTCCTCAGGCAGGGGTGTGGTTTCCGTCCATGCGTTGGTGATGATTTCTAGGGTTAGCTGTTTTATGTTGTCCGGTCCATATGATGATTAATTATAAAGAAAAATTTAAAGAATGTATTTACGAATATTATTGAGGTAGTATGGTAATAGTAGTAGAAACACTAGCCACAATAACAATTAATGCTAGTTGCCTACTAATAATAACTCAATACTGCGAATTACTCATCTAAGTTATTACAGTTAAAAACACTATGACTAGAGTGCTTCAAATTGTTTAACGAGTGATGCTAAGAATTTATATTATTTTGCGCTGAGACTTAATTAACTAAACGACAGATAAACAAAACCGGAGCGAAGTAAATAGATCTAATGGTTGGTGTAAGAAGAAATTGATAGGATCACATATTTTACTGCCACATCCATGCAGTGGAATAGTAATCGTAATTATTTTCAATAATTTTTTGTCTGTCGGTCGGTCGGTATGTAACTTTATTGTGGGTACTTTTCTCTGGAACGGTTTAAAATATTGACTTTGGTACATGTATGTATTATATCGAGATCTGGAACTATATTATATTCTGTGCTTACTCCGGTGAAGAGTTGGGGAGTAAGTAAGTAGAAGTATATAGGGGAAAATAAGTAAAGTGAGCTGGTAAAAGTACAGGGATTCTTATTTATTTTATCGTCTTCTTTATATTGACGTCATGGTGGAGTTTAGCTATTGCTATTCCACCACTCAACCAGGACACATACACATAGGCATCAACGCAACAACCAGTCCCTGCGATACTATCATCTACCGCAGCTGAGACTCGTGGTACACCGAAAGTCTGGAGTTTCGACCCTGCGCAAAACGTGATATCATCTATATGACTATTTATTGCTTGCTCTAGTGGTCACCGTCAGCCGAGTGGTTGGCGCTTAGGTAAAGCTCTCGCGCGGGCGTCCCCCAGGGGTCGTGCCTATCACCAAAGTTGTACAATCTGTATGTGTCAGACTTCTCGGAGTTCCCGAATACTAAGCTTACTAATATACTAACGCCCACCTAGCGAACATGCTGCTGAAGGCGCACATGGCTCGTGCCACAGCGTATTACAACAAGTGGAAGATTCGGGTCAACGTCGAGAAGTCAGAGGTCATACTCTTCATGCGCCGGTTCATAGAGAACCGCATTTTAACGCCAATTTTGATCAGGAGTCAAGAAATTCCATTGAAAAGGTTGAAGTATCTGGGGGTACACTTGGACAGACGACTGACATTTAATACCCACATAAGTGGACTAAACAGGACCAATAAAACAATATTGTACACGATGGTGATTAGGCCGGCCATCACATACGCGGCGCCGGTGTGGTGCAGCATTCCGGCCACGACAATGAGAAAACTTCAAGTCTTGGAACATACATTTATGCGCCTCATCACTGATTCAGGCAGATACACCTCCCTCAGAGAATTATACGATCGATGCAACGACATAAAACCACTAGCGGACTTCGTCCGGGACCCATCACAACAATTCTATGTCTTTCGACTGGGCGACAGCGCGCTAATGCGCAACATAACCCAAATCAGAATGCATAATGCCCCTTTCCAAATTAAACACCCCTTACCATACCAGGCGTTGCCTATCTTTCGGCAGCCTATCTAGCCAAACTTCCACTTACCAAAACTTTTATCTACCCTACACTTTTCCTTTCACACCTGCATCTATCTTCTCTTTTCTATTGTTTATAATTTGTTTGTCTTTTTGTATTTTTTGTCATTTTGTCCTTTTTGTCTAATAATTCACTTTAGAGCGAGAACCTTTCTAAAAATTTCAATATTTTAAACTCTAATGTTTCCTTTTCACCTATCTTCCTAGCGGAGGGCAGACCACTAGGACCATTTGCTTAGAGCGAGATTTTCATTGAGTTCTTTCCCGTGATATCAACAAAATTTTATTTAGTGTAATCACCCCATTTCCCATTGTGTGTTCTAGTTTACAGTGCCTTAAAATTTAAGTTTTAAATATATTTAATCTCAGTGTTTATTTTAAGCCGCAGAAGTATCAATTTTATAATTTTATTGCCTTGAGCCGAACCAGTCGCGATCTACCCAACCGTACTAACACTACAACGCTGCGCGGCGTGGTTGTGCGGTTGGCTCCGGATCTCGATCCGGGGAGGCAATGTTTTATAAGTTTTAAATAATTGAAAATAAAATTTGTTATCACCATCTCGCTTACGATGCAAAAGGTCACGGGTTCAAACTCCTAGGCGCGCTGATTTTTTTTTCTTTAATTTTGCAACGATTAATACATTTTTTCAAAAATTCTTTTCTATGATTTCTTTAGGTTAGGTTAGTAAGTTTTTATTCTGCTTAATATAATTTCATTCTTTGTATGATTTCTTTAGGTTAGGTTAGTAGTTTTTTATTCTGACATCTAATTGTTAATAATTATTAGCCCCACAAGCAGTATTAGCATAGCAGACAAAGAAAAGGGGGTGCGGGAGTATCCCCCCGCCTTTCTTGCACAAAATAACACCAAATACTTTAATTTTTCGACTTGCGGAATTTATTACACATTTACAAGGTAATACGCATGCCCGAAGCTCCGGACTTTTGCTGTACCTAGACGCTTATGATATGTTGTGCCACCCAACAGCGGTCTAGCCTACTGCTACCGTCTCGGTAACATATTAAGAACGCCACTAAACATCCATACCCTGGCCAGGATTCGAACCCGGGACTCCGCGGCCGCAAGCCGAACAGCTTAGCACTGCGTTACTGAGCTGGATTTGATGTATGTACTAGAATCCAAGACGTCAATTATTGTTATAACGCTTGACGAAAATTGGAGGAATTTTCAGTTACAATACCTTCTATCGATATAGTCGAAGATATTTAGCACAAAAATAGGCGAAACTATCGAAAATCTGTGTAGTAAGACGGATCAAAATGCAGTTTCTTGCATTCATTTTTGAAATCAGCGACCTCAAAAACCCCGAGTGACAAAATTCGATGCGTTTCAATTAAAACTCGCGTAAATGTCTCAGGGGTGGCCCAGACAAGAAGGACGTCCTGACCTCCAGATATATTGGGGAAGATTTTGAACATTAAAATCGTGATCAACGACCTCAAAAACCCCCGAGCAAAGATTGTGGTTGGATTTCAGAGTAAATTTAGAGAAAAACTACGGGGATGAGCCTCAAATCAGGACTTCTTGGTCCCCAGGTACATCGAGGAACTTCTGGAACATTATGTTCATGATCAGCGACCCCAAAAACCCCGGAGGCACCAAATTGAGCTAATTTTCACCATGGATTATTATCGATTAATGATTTTTCTAATTACCTCAAAAACTGCACGCGATGTACAAGTGCAATTTTCCATTTGTATAAGATTAAAATAGGGAAAAATTGAATAAATGCATCAAGGAATGGTACATAAAAAACCGCATTTTGATCCGACTTACTGCACATTTTTCAACAGTGGAATGCTATATTTCCTTGACTAATAAGCGAAAGGGCAAGAGTACTTTCTTAACTATCCTTAATATTACTACACTATTAGGCACTCGGATTTTTCATGGAAAATAGAAATATTCTTAATAATTTTTTATATAACAAATAACAGTAACAAAATAGTACTCATTTATTAATGTAGGTTTATTTATTTTGTACTTTCCATTCGTCTTTGTGCGATGAGAATGTGAAAGTTTTGTGTTTGCAATAATAGTTAACTACATTTTACACGCATGCTTCATAAGACTGCAATTTTATAGTTTTTTCTCTGTCGAGTTACATAATATGCTGCATTGAGAATACGTTATGTTATACCCAAGTCATCAAATACTTTTGAAGAGAAATAACTCGGAACTTGTATTGAAAAGGTGCAAAAAATTATAAAATCGTGGAGTGCTTAGTTCCACTGCGTCCTACATTAAATATAGTTCTATGAGAAAAAAAAATCGTATAAAATTACACTTTAAACAAAAGAAAAATTAATGTTTTAGCACAGATAATTTGTAAAATACGTCCTTCTAAGAAATCGATATTTTATTTGTCATCGTACTGTCATAATACATACGTGTACCGAATTTCAAGTGAATATCTCAATTTTATTTTGTAAACCTATTTAGTAATGGAGTGAGGATGATGGTGGGGGATGGTAAATGTTATAAAAAATTTTGAGACCTTGGCTTCTAGTATATACTTTACTTTACTTATTTTCCTTTATTTACCCCCAATCTTTCAACGGAATCATCTCAAGATAGAATTTAGTTTCAAATGCCGTTATAATATATAATAATATATCAAGTTTTTAGCGTATATTTAAATTTTATTTTAGCAACTCCTTTAATAATGGGGTGGCGGTCGGAGGGTCGAAAATGTTGACAAATTTAAGGCTCCCAGTATATACAACAAATCCCTCTCTGTACTCTTACCAGCTTGCTTCACTTATTTTTCCTATTTACCCCCCCCCCCCCCCCAACACTTTACCGGGAGTAAGCTCAAAATATAAACGTGCGCAAGAAAACAAACGGATGTTTTTTCGCTCACATTTAATATCTTGAAGTTTCACAATATTCTAAACCTGAAACATATTCTTTATAGTATTTTGCAAACAGCAGAAAAAATAACTATCTATGAGAACTAAAAGAAAAACTATGTGTAAACATATTAATGAAATCTTTGCATTCTTTCGATAACCTGAATTATGGTTATGCTAGCAAATTAAAATCCTAAAATAAATTTGTACAATTTCTTATTTGAAAATTCTTATTCAACAACTAGCATCCACACAGTCCCCTACGGTCATGCAGATTAAACTAGCATCTACATAACCCCCTACTGTAATCAAGACTCAGACTGAGAACAAAGGCCTAAAATGAATTCATAGAAATTGTCATGGTTTTGCATGGAACATCTTTAAGAGTGGCTTTGTGCCTTTCTGATGAGCTTCAGAATAAGGGCGAAAACCGTTTCAAAGGCTAAGCATTTCCAAAAATAGAATGATAGATTTCATGAAAATGTAATTCATTAGAATGAAAAATTTTTTAAGACAAGGTAGGTAAATAAATTTATTTTAGGCCTTTGTTCTCATTTCTAACTGAATCTTTATTGCCGTAGGGGGTTATGTAGATACTAGTTTCATCTGCACGGCCGTAGAGGACTGTGTGCATGCTAGTTGTTGAATGAGAATTTTTAAATAAGAAATTATACTAATTTATTATACAAATTTACTTTTGATTTTAATTTGCTAGCATAACCAGAATTTTGGTTATCGAAAGAATGCAAAGATTTCATTGATATTTTTACACATAGCTTTTCTTTTAGTTCTCATAGATAGTTATTTTTCTACTGTTTGCAAAATCCTATAAAGAATATGTTTCAATACAATTAAGCAAACAAATAATAATTCACTTCTAAACATTCTAAACCTATTTACACACAAAAAAAAATCTTTACAATTGCTATATTTTCATTCCACTACGTTGATGTGGATTCAAGCGTTGTCTATTTTCAGATAAATACCAATACGCTAACTTTTCAAAAATAACTTAATCTCGGTTTTCTGTAGACTCAAAATTCTAGTACTTGAGTTGAAAGTATCAAATATGTGGTCAACATTTATTTATTTCCAGATTAGTGGCTATAGGTGCCAGATCTACAGAATTTTCTTTATTTTCTATGTATAATGTACGCACATAGTCTTTAACCAACCAGTTAAAGTAGATCGTCCATAGTTTAAAATACTTCAAATATTGTCTCAATAACTTTACCATTACCATAAGAACTGGAAGAAGTAAAAGATGACCTCTTTGATAAATACGTTAATACACATCTGTTAGAATCAATGAAAAAAGTCAAATCTAAACTGAAATAAAAAATATACCAGTAACTATCGCACATAACATTATGTGAGTGGAGAACTAAAGTAACATCGCCATCATTAAAATTATATATTTTGCGTAACAGTACATGCTTGTCAAGAAAATTAATGTATTAACATTAATGATTCACCTGCAGATTTTGAAATACCACCGTACTAGTTTAAATATATTCTGATGTAACGAACTGGCAAAATTATTTGCCTCTCTAAAACATTATTGCTAAACTATTTATTATAACATTTCAAGTACAATATAACGAGTTACTTGAGCTCATAAAAATTGTCTTTAACAGATCTTATTATTAACAGTTATAACAACAATTGTTTATATTAATGTAGCAATAAATATGCTGTCTTGATAATGATAAAGAATTGTATTTTCAACAAACTTTAAAAATATTTAAACAGGGAGGAGGTTCTCAACTGGATGCACGTTTTAATATATTTATTTATTTTATGGTATTATTTATATTAACTTTACCTCTATTCAACGCCCAACCCTTCAACGGCATCATCTCAAAATATACCTAATGTAGTTCCATATGTTGTTAAAATACATACGACAAACGTATATCTCAATTTTATTTTATTGACGCCTTTAATGATGGAGTGGAGGTGTGGCAAAAGTTTATGATCTCTTACTAGCTTACTTTACTTATTTTCTCCTATTTACCCCTATCTTTTCCCCAACCCTTCACCGGAGTAAGCTTAAAATATAATCTATTTCCAGACTTCGCTATAATACATACAAATTTTAAGTCAATATCCTTAAACCGTTCCATAGAAAACGCGTATACCAAAAAAATACAGGCAGACCGATAAACCGACAGACATTTTTTTAGGATTACTGTACTTCCACTCCACTACGTGGATGTGGAAGTAAAATGTAAAACAGATATTTAATTTCCAGACACAACATATGTTAATAGTTAACATGAAACATAATGGACTGAGCGCTAGTGTCACAAAATGGTCGACAGTGTCAGCTGCGGTAAATAGCAATATCCCAGGGAATGGTTGTTGTATTGATGTCTATGTGTACGTGTCCTGGTTGAGTGGTAGAACAGCAATAGCTGAACTCCGCCAGAACGGTAATATAAATAAGGCCATAAAAAAATCATCCTGGATTTTCAAGAAGTTACCTCTGTGACTTGAGAAGCGGTTAAGAAAACATTTTAATCATATTATGAAACGAATTTCTGTAGAAAGAATTTTTTCCAGTTATAATATACCTATTTGAGTAAGTCAAATACATATAATAATACAATCACGTAAAACGTGCTGTGACATAATGGCAATTAAATTCCTTATTCATAATAACTATAAAGTTTAAAATAGAAATACTTACATATATTTTTAATGGTTTTCAAAGGCCTACTACGCAAATAAAAACTTTTTCTTTTTATTCACTTATTTAATGCTGGCCTATTTCTGTGACTAAGACCAATAACCGACTCCAAGAGATGAGCTACCCTCAACCCGAATATTTTGCCGACCTTCTCTATCGAAGTGTGGGGATTTTTTATTTGCCTAATACCGACTGCTTGTCATCCCCTTCAAAGGATGACATATTCCCTATGCAAACCCTTCCTAAAGTATGAATTGATATATAAGGCTTTACAAGGTGGGGCAGGAACGGTGTATTTCCCTGGAGAGGGTCACCCATCCAAGTCCTAACCGCGCTCCGAGGCTTAAGCTTCCATATCGAAATACGAGTTAGAGTTATAGTTTAAACATTTATTGATCATTTCACTTTCTTACATTGCAAATCTGAATATCTCACTTATTTGATTTTCACAAATATTAATAAATATATTGGGGATGTTACATAACCGCGTATATGAATTTAATAAGGCACTGAAACCAGTGGTGAGCGATGGGACATTTCGTTACTTTGCAAAATAATTTCCATCAATGACATTTGCCAAGATATACAAAGTAATGTCCTCCTATACGCCGATGATCTTAAACTGTTTGCATCTATTAGCTCCGAAGAAGACTGCCATCGGTTGCAACACGACCTCACAAAAATAAACATATGGTGCGAAAATAATAGGCTACCCTTAAATATATCAAAATGAAATTCGCTGGCCTTTACAAGAAGAAGTAACTCTATAAACTTTTCCTACAAAATAGGCGATGATATGGTAACTAGGTGCGCTCAATTCAAGGATCTTGGAGTCATATTTGACTCTAAATTAACTTTTACTGCCCACATTGATCACACAATTGCTAATGCCTACAGCAATCTAGGCTTTATTATGCGAAACTTAAGGCACTTTAAAGATATTTCCACACTTTCTATCCTATTTAATGCTTTTGTACACCCAAAACTGGAATATGGTGGTATTGTCTGGAATCCACTATCCAATACAATATTCATATTCTTAATTTGGAACGGGTTCAAAGAAGGCACGTCAAATACCTCTCCCTCAAAGCTGACGGAATTTATCCCTCCAGAGGCACGCCACAATCTGACTAATTAGCCAGATTTAATCTAAATGACTTAGCGACACGTAGAGTCTATTTTTCTGTTCTGCTCCTACACAAACTATTAACAAGTCGGATACACTGCCCAGATATTCTCAGTTCCATACATTTCAATGTTTCATCTTTTCAGACTCGCTCATACGCCCTATTCTACTTAGCTACGCCAAGAACAAATGTATTAAAATCTTCTCTTATTCACAATATGTGCTCTAACTATTTAAACTATCAGTTGAACCTTGATATTTTTAATTGTAGTACTAATAATATAAACAATGTATTTTAAATCACTCTTAAATTAACCTTTAGTTCCTACTATATCATCGTTTAGTTAAAGTATCTGCTCACATTACTTTGCATTTTCCATTTTTAATTTGATAGTTATTGTTCACTGTCAAATATTTAGTTTTAAGTTTTTACTCTGTACTGTATACATACTTATTTGTATATTTCCTGCCCTGTAATTGGATGCATGTCTGTCTGGGCAGCTGTATTAATAAAATAAAAATAAAAAAATAAAATAAAATAAATCATCGACATTGCGCATTTCGATTGCAAGTGTTATAATTTTATATTGCCTTCGCTCAACTAACTTGTTTTAATTTTTTTTTTATGTGCTGCAACATATTTTGTAAGATATTTAGACACAGGAAAGAAGTGCACAAAAAAATTAATTGTCGCGACAAATGAGTATACTTCTTCACATCTATCTACATCTATCTATTCACATAAAAAGCGTCGGAGCCTTTGACGGTGCGGTAAAGCTCAAAGACCCCGACACTTTTTATACTTAGAATAAGTTTGCCGTAAAGTATATAGCCAGGACTTATATACTCTCTTTGTATTTTTATCGACACTGCAACGGTCTTCACATTCTGAATATACTCGATGTGCATTTCGTCTACTAGTTTTACTTCATTTGAAGATATAAAACTATATTAACATATCATATTTTATACTGAACTGATGTCACGATTTGTCAATAACAATTAATATTTGAACTAGGCCATTTGTCACTATTTGTCTTTTTATAATATCTATGTAATATCTATGCTTTGTTTCATTTCTAATAAACCTTAAATTATTAATATTTATTTTATGATTGTTCTCAAAGATACACTGAGCTGAGACGTCAATCAATTCTTACAAATGTTTAAAAAACTGCAAGGGCGTATTGAACCTACCAAACTAAGTAAAAATGTTATTATATACCTACATGATTTCTAAAACGTTCTCTAAGGTACAACCCTTCGAAAGTGACCATAAAATTGCCAAGTTGGCCATTTTTAAAAAGATATCTCATACCAATTTACAAAAAATTTATAAATCAAATTTCATGTAATCCCTAAGTCCTTTTTACCTCATCGAATTCGGCATAAAATACACGATAAGTGGCTCAATTAAAGAAAAATACATATATTAATTTGGGTGAAAGGTATTGAATAGAAACGAAACATTGCAAGGTTCACCTTGCAGTCATTGTATCTTCCTTAAGCTTTGGTTTCCTCGAACAATCGGGAGCGGAGAACCGACAGTTCGATGTTGTTAAGTTTGATTTTAGCCGAATCGTACAGCTGAACCGGCAGTGTGCGGATGCATTTTGTTGCTTTTGTTCTGCGAAATTTTGAGAAATTATGGGTGAAAAATTTATTGCTGAAGACGATGAGGCTTTGATGGACTTGATAAGACAACATCCAGCATTATATACTACTAATGCTAAAAGCTACAAAAATTTAGTTGTGAGAAATAACAAATGTAAAGAAATAGGAGACAAAATGAAAAAAGCGTCCTTTTGTAACATTAAAAGTTCAAGCAATTTAGTATCCGTGCTTTGATTCTCTGATCTATGTAGAATGCAAACGCACAGGTCGACGAATAAAAAGAAACTAGACGAGCTGGCGTCTAGAGAGACCGAAATGCGAAAGCTTCGACACGCCATATCTTTTATTCTGTATCTATCTCTTTCCTTCTTCTTGTTTGTCATATGTTCGTATTTTTGTAATTTTTGTTATTCTGTACTTTTTTGTTAAAAATTCAATTTAGACCGATAAACCTTTGTAAAAATTCTAACTATTTTAAACTCAATTTTCCTTTCCTACAACCAAAAATTCCCAGCGGCGAGCAGACTGTTGGGGTAACTTGTTTAAATGGAGCTTTTCCAATTGAGTTCGTCTCCATCTAAACAACAAAATTTTTAAAAGTGTTTTGCCATAAAATAGATTAAGGTTTTTATTCATTGTTTATAGTTAAGTTTTAACATGTTCAAGTCCATTGATAATTTTAAGCCGCCATAGGCGGCAGGAGTTTTATCTCATTTTATTAATTTTATTGAGCTAAACCGGTCACGACCCGTCCAACCGCACTAACACCACGGCGCTGCGCGACGTGGTTGTACGGTTGGCTCCGGGTCATGATCCGGGGAAGCATAAAATGTATTAAAAAAGCAAATAAATATGTTGATGATTTAGCTTATGGCGCGAGGGGTCCCGGGTTCAAATTTTTATGTCCGCGCAATTTTTTTTTAAATTCTGTAACGATTAATATATTTTTTTACAAATTTTTTTCTGATTTCTTTAGGTTTTCCTTCTTTTTATATAATAATTTCATT
This sequence comes from Stenurella melanura, assembly GCA_963583905.1. Classification (NCBI taxonomy): domain Eukaryota; kingdom Metazoa; phylum Arthropoda; class Insecta; order Coleoptera; family Cerambycidae; genus Stenurella; species Stenurella melanura. Next base: position 19,946,637 of record OY757309.1, read on the forward strand.
CTTTCGTGTGATTTCTTTGGGTTAGGTTAGTAGGTTTTTATTTTGATATCTAATTGTTAATATTATTAGTGCCGCAGGCAGTATTATCGTCGCAGACAAAAAAATGGGGGGTGCGGGGGGTGTCCCCCCGCCTTTTTACCACAAAATAACAGGAAATATTTCAATTTCTCCACTTGCACGAATTTATTACACATTTACAAGGTAATGCGCATGCTCGAAGCTTTCACATTTCGGTCTCTCTAGACTCTTGTCCATTTATAGCAAACCATTTGGAACCCAAATCGCCATCCTTGTCGGTCGACAGACAGTTGGTTCACCGAGACCTATTGTTGCAGGAAATCAAGGCTTTAGGAAGCAATTTAGAAAATATATCTATAGACTTTATTATTTAGTATTTGATACCATCTAAAGTATTTAATACCATTTTACCCCTATATACACGTATAGGAGAGAATAAATATTCACGTTTCATGGCATTTTAAATCTATTTCAACGATAAAAAGAGTTGCATATTTTTTACGCTTAGGTACATTCTGACTACGTCAGGGTTAAGTGTAAAAACAGATAAGATACTATTTTCTAATTTTCGTCCTATATATAGCGGAACTATTTTATTTTCTTCTCAATCAAGTCATTTATTATTATTATTATTTTTCAGTACATTCCTTCTACTTTCTTAATTCATTTAATTGTGTCAAAAATATTAACTATCTGAAGATATTAAAAAGATAGTTTGATTTACTCGTCTATAGCTTCCTTCTTATATATTTATGCGAACATCTTCTATTACAAATATATCTCTCTCTACATCAATTGGAAAATATAACTTCGTTAGGAAGCAATTATAGATATATTTGTACTAATCCTGGAATCGGACTTTCCTTGGAAGGATAACCAATCAGTGCGCGTTTTATATCCGTATCCACAACGCATAAATTGACAACAAATAGTTTTGAAACATTTAAAACAATTCCTCAAGGTCTGTCATAAAACTACAAACTATTAATTTGCATATATTTACTAAAGTTATTAATCATCAAATCAATGGATATTACAATAAATATTAATGGTTAAAAATAACTTTAAAACAGAATTTATCTAACAGTTAGATAGTTGTGATATATGATGTGGAGTACTCATACTTATCCGCTTACGAAGTCCAAATTTCACCACCTGAAGGACATGGCACATTTTATATGATAAGGGTGCTAGTGGCGCCTTCTGAAATGCTTGGTAGTTACTTTCCACTCTCAGGGTGATTTGCTATTACTCTTAGAAAGAGAAAAGATTCTGCAATTGCTATTTTGCTACTTGTATTTTTAATACCATCGACTTTTCTGACATTTATCCTAAAATTAACATCCTTAATCACTGTTAGTCTCCAAACCATAAAATAACACTAGAGCTAAAGTAAAATAAGAATAGTTCAATAATAAGATTTTAATTAAATTGATACGGGTATACTATACTGATTAAAGACTTCAATTATTGTTAGTGGTAAATAAAAATATTCAATATCTTTCTAGTTGATTATATAATATATAAAACAAACCAGGTGTGCGTAACAATGGATTATATCGTGTGGATGTTCTTCATACAACGATAGAGTGAATATAAAAATGGACTAGCACAAAAAGATTCAAATTCCTTGAAGGATATATTTGTAAATTTTAGATTAAAGTTGGAAGAATTGGCATTCGTGGCAATAAACATTAATCAAAATTTGGGTTGTTTGTGGTTAGCTCTATACATCTTTACGGAGGATATTATTCGTCAGAATGCAATACCTGTAATTGCGTTTTAAAAGCATTATTTAAATTTTAAGAAGATTTCCGGCTGTTGCAACCGTACTAACAGTATACAACCTGATGAGGCTATAGGGTCCTCACCTCGCTCTTGAGCTAACCTCAAGTAGATGTGCCACCTCATATTGTGATGCTTGATTAAACATTGCAATAATTACAGTGTTTTCGAGAATTTTTGAAATTATTCTTTAAAAAAGACTTTTTAACAATATCTTAATCTGTGCTCAATTTGGCTTCCGAAATAAATGTTCTACTGCGAAGGCGGTTTCTAAAACAATTAATGATATAGTCGAGGGCCTTGAGAGTGGTAAGCATGTGGCAATAAGTCTGTGTGACCTCTCTAAGACCTGCGACTGTATCTCACATGAGTTACTAATGGAAAAGTTAGGCTTTTACGGCATTAGAGGTCTGCCGTTGTCTCTATTCAATTGTTATATCAATAATAGGCAACAATGTGTTGCTATTAACAATATTAATTCAAAACTTCTAACAAAATGGTGCTTCAAGGCTCTGTACTGGGGCCCCTATTGTATATTTTATATTTAAGTGATTTATTTTGTTTTATGTCTCCCACAAAATGCTTTGCCTTTGCCATTAGCAACTTAAATAGAGAGCACTGGTTTCGTACAACAAGTTAGTGATTGGCTTTGTATAAATAGTCTTAAGCTTAATGAAGATAAGACTCAAAGGCTTGTCTTCTCTACGTCTCATTAGTAAAAGGTAAGAGTATTAAAATTTTTGGAGTCGCCGTTGACGATAAATTATCTAGTATTACTTTTCGGTTACGCAGACTAAAAAATATACTGTGTGCAAGTGTGTACCTTTCTTAAATCGTATTGTCAAAATTAAGAATTAACGTCCCTCTGTCGCTCTGTAAAACCCGCGAGCTAGAAAAAACACTTTTTACATTATTAGAATAATTCGAAAAGCAAGACTTCGGCTGCTGGAGAATATACAAAAGCTACTCTCCCCTACCGATCGAATTTTCGGGAACGGCGAACAATCTGGAACATCTAGAACGACTAGATCGCCTGGAGTCTTCGATTTTCGAACAATTCCAGAAGCATTGATTTATCTTATATAAATCGAGACGCGCTCAACGCATTCAGTCGAGTAAAGAGAGTGGAGTAAGTAGAGTGAGTCGAGTCGAGTCAGTCAATAAGTCAGTTCGGGATCCAGCCACGTGACAAAACAACAACAACCAAAGCAAATATCTACTCTAAAGTGTTAATATTCAACAAAATTAATTACATCAAACCTATTTAGTGATAAACAAATGTATTGTTAGAACGTGAATAGTAATATATCGTTATTTTGACTCCAGAAAATTTGACTTTTAATCATTCGTGTAAAATCGATACAGGGTGTTATTTTTTCGCCGAACCAAGTAAAAATAAAATCATACCAAAATTAATTGTGCAGTGTTCTTGTGCGCGAATCTGACCAAAACGAAAGTCACGTTCATGTTCACAAGCACCTTAAGAAATTGTTGTTTGTCTATGTTCCATTCTCATGTTTGTTACGAAATTCTGCTGTGGGGTGGCTCTTCCCATGCAGCAATAATTTTTCGTTTACAAAAGAGAGCCGTTAAGATAATAGACCATGTTGGCTGGAGAGACCACTGTCAACCAATTTTTAAAAAGCTAGGGATAATGCCAGTTCCCTGTGTCATATGTATACTAGTATGCTTGAAATTCACAAAAATAAGTTAAAAACACGCTAAATCTCCAACTAGATAATCATATCTCCGATGACTAAAATCTCTTAATTTTGATTCTTTCAAGCTTAAGATTAAGCGACATTTCTAAAGCAGTATTTTTATTCCTTCGAGGATTTTCTTGGCAGCCCATTTTAGTGTAAGTCAATAGTGTAGACAATACTTTACAAAAAACTTCAACAGCATGTGTTGATATAACACCATGAAGTAATATATAATTAAAAAAAAAAATAGTTATTGTATAACGCCCTAAGTTGTGTTCTATTATCGGATGGTGGAGGGGGGAAATTTACATGTAAAGATACGGGAAATCGGTTTCTCAAATATACCTCGCTTAGTTTGATTCGGAACGATCGAAAAATTGTATGGGGTAAAAATAAAGAGCTCGCTAATGTGCATGAACTGAATTTTGATTCGTTGAAATCGGTTCAACGGTTCTCGAGATATTGCAATTTGAAGGTCCGGTTTTGTATACGGATTTTTCGCTGCGGCGAGAACGTACCGAGAGCCGTTTCACGTTTTTGCGGGAAAGAAAGCGACTTAGCGAGTTGCTATTTATTCCTGAATAAATAGTCGGGTCCAAAGTATTGTGTCCAATTTCAAGTCGCTAGGTCGATTAGGAGGGGTGGGGGAGGGGAAAACGAAAATTAAAACTGCTGTAACTTCCGCAATTTTGGCCACATATCGCGCAGCAAACGCGACATTGTGTATTAATGCTTCTACTTCAACGTTTTATCATTGTTTATAATTTTCGGCATAAATAAACAAATTGTTGCGGAAAAACCGATTTTCTTTAAGTCATTTTTCACCAGGAAGGAAGAAATTTTTTCGCCAAAGGGTTGGGGACTTCGGGCCGGGTTCAATTTCAAGGACAATCAATTCTCTTTCAGAACTTTTTTACCACGAAACTTAACTGCATTAAGGCCTGCACGCGCGCGTGATACATTTATAAAAACGTAGTCCTGACATTCTATTATTTATTTGCCCCTAATATAATCTCAGTTGTCATGTCCCACACTATTATATACATATTATTATATTTTATAAACGTATCACGCGCGTGTGCAGGTCCTAAAGTAGTTAGAGCTTCGTGGCAAAAAAGTTCTGAAACAGAGATGATTGACCTTGAAAATGAGCCCGTCCCGAAGTACCTAACCCTTTAACTTGCCCTTCGATGGGCTAAAAACTTTGCGCTCCCCTCCCTTCCTTATCCGATCGCAATCTGGCCGAGCTCAAATCAAAGAGAAAAAAATTCCGCATCCGATGGCGAAAAAATTTCTTCCTCCACCACTTTCCTTCCTGGTGAAAAATAACTTTTTCTAAAAAAAAAATTGATTTTTCGATCGACCCCACTATAAAATAGTACCTACTTTCTATATTAGTCGAAGTTATGGCGAAGGCGCTGGTTGGAGCTAAATAGTCAGGTATTTTCAAATTAGTCGATACCGAATCTAGTATCTAACGTTAAATATTCGAAATAGTGAATCCAACAGGGCTGCCATACTTGTATAACTTTTTGTAGATTTACATGAAATTGGGCCACTATGGAGGGTAAACAATCTTTGAAAAACTTTGAACCGCTTTTATAAAACAGACCTGAAAAAAATTATGAAATAAAATGTTAACTGAACCTTATTATCTAATATCTATTTTGAGATCGGTGTAAAAATTAACAAAAAACCGCTGCCTAAGGAATCACTATTTCCACATTCAGATTTTCCATCCAAGTCGTCACTTTAAAGAATACATCTAGACTACATTTTCACGCTAGTATGTGGAAATTATTGATCATAGAATTTAAATAATATTTGGGGCAGATGTCATAGAAAAATTTGAGGCGTTGGTTTCTAGTATAATAATAATCAATAATAATAATAATCATTTATTGATGCCACTATACCAAGGTATTTACACAGGTCAGAAATAGAGTTCAAGTTACAAATATATAAAATCACATGAATTACAAACAGAAAATAATACTAAAATACATAAAAGACATTAAAAGGATATGCAGATATTCTACAAAACATAATTTAAAAGAAGACATACATATTAAAATTGCAAAATTTACAGATATATGGAAATTTATATCTATATTACAGTGACATATCACTAAAATCATTAAGAAGATACTCCTCAATACTATAGAAGGCTTTGGTTTTAAAGTACAATTTAATTTTGTTCTTGAACTGATTGAGGGCTAAATCTTTTGCCTTTTCAGGAAGGACATTATACATTTTTATACTATGATAACTAGTTCCATCTCTAGTACGTGCAAGTCTTAAATAGTTTGGAACTAGTTTTTCTCTATTTCGTGTAAGATATTGATGGATATCACAATGTCTAATATATATGTTATGCCTCTGTTTTATATATAGTAGGCATTCTAATATGTAGACACATGGTAGGGTAAGAACGCCAAGATTTATATACTGTTCACGACAACATTCACGGTAGCCAATTTGAGCCATAATTCTAATGCATTTTCGTTGCAATCTAAATACTTTAGATGTATGAGTTGAGTGACCCCAATTTAATATAGCATATGACATAATTGAATGGAAGAATCCGTAATAAGCTGTTTTTAAGGTGTTTTGTGACACACTGTTTCGTAGGTTCCTTATTAGAAAAATAATTTTTGAAAGTTTTCCTGACAGATACACAATATGTCTTTCCCATGTCATAATCGGATCAATATTCACCCCTAAGAATTTTACTGGTTCCGAATCAGTACTGTCTTCTGGTAAATTGCGCAGCGTAAGAATTAGTGTTTGAGTTTTGCTATCATTTATGCTTAGTACATTTGCAGTAAACCAACTTTTAACATTTGAGTGTATGTTTGACACATTTTGACGAATTATGTCCAACGACTGATTTTGAATTAGTTCGGTTGTATCGTCAGCGAATAGAATAGATGTAGCGTCCGGGCAACAGCTTGGTAAATCATTGATGTAAATTAAGAATAGAATCGGTCCGAGGACGGAACCTTGTGGTACACCATGCCTCACGAACTGCCGCTCGGACACACTGGCATTATAGCTCACATACTGGAGTCTGTCTGAGAGATAGGATTTAATTAATGCTATACTATCTCTATCGAGATCGTAAGCCAATCAATTTTTCTAATAAGATGTCGTGGGACACACAGTCAAAAGCTTTAGTCAAGTCTAGAAATGATGCGTGGGTGTACATGTTTTCTTCATATCCTCTTAATACTATTTGTGTTAGGTTATTTATTGCCAATGTAGTTGATCTATTGTTTCTAAAGCCATACTGACATGGGAAAAACAATGCATTTTCCTCAAAGTACTCTGTGATTTGAAGTTTTAAAGCTGCTTCTAGTATTTTTCCAAGAATAGGAACCATGGAAATGGGCCTGTAATTGTTTGTGTCATCAATACCTCCCTTCTTTAAAATAGGAATAACTTTAGCGATTTTAAGGCATTTAGGAAAAATATGGTTATTTATACACATATTTATTAATTTAGTTAGAGGCACAATGATAACATTTAGTAATGTTTTGATCATTTTTACGGTTATGTCATATGGGTCTTTGCTTTTACTGTCTTTTAAGTTGCTTACTATAGATCTTATTTGGTTAAGCGTAATTTCCTTAAATTTGAAATTTGATCCAGAACGGTTTGTGGCATTAGTTTTAATAAAGTCTACTGTACTTTTGTCCGTTTTAGGTAAATGTTTTACTATGTTTTCTGCAACATTGACAAAGAAATCATTGAAATTATTAGCGCTGATGTTTGCTATTTCTGGCGAGTTTAGGACTTGATTATTGCTTCTTATTATGTCCCACATAGCGGATTGACTGTTTCTACTAGTTTTTATATAGTGTTCGTTAGCTTTTCGCTTATTTTCAGATAACGCCTGTTTATATTTAACTTATATTTAGAGTTTCTCTCATTTGCTTGAGATTCTCATTGAACCAGTCAACGTGGCCTCTTTTTTTAAAACTATTTATGGATTTTGTACTATATTAATAAAAGTTTGAAATTTTATGTCGACATCTAGGCTGGGATCATCTAGGAAAATCCAATGTGCATTCTCGATATAGTTATATAATACTGTAAGACCATCGCTCGTGATTGGTCTATAGTTCACTCGTTTACTGTTGTTACATTTTTTTGTTGTATGCTCGAATTTAAAGCTAATACCCAGATGATCTGAGAGGCAAGGGTTGAATGTTGATGCATTCATTGATGAATTATCTAAGTTTGTGAAAATATTATCAAGACATGAATCATTTCTAGTATTTTCCTGTACTGTTTGTTTTAAGCCATATGTTAGAAATAAGTTACATAACTCTAAGGCTCTTTGGTCAGCCGTATTAAAATTTACATTAAAATCTCCTGTTACTACAATGTTCTTTGTAATGTCAAGTTTATCAAGTAGTACAGCAATTTTATCTAGGAAATTGTTGAAATCCCCTAAAGGAGATCTGTAAACTGTAACAATTTGAGTATTTTGAATTTTAATTCCTGATATTTCACAATCTACCTCACAATTGCACTCTTCTAGGTTAAGAATTGGTGAACAATCTATATTTTCACTTACAAGTATACTTACCCCACCATGTGTGTTTATATCGTCAAAAATGAAGTTTCAGGACTCTATTAGCTTATTCTACTTATTTTCCCCTATTTACAATCTCCCACTTGCCACTTCTTCAATGGAATCATCTCAATCAGATGTCATTATAATACATACTCGTACTAACTTTCAAATGAATATCTTTATTTTATTTTATCAACCCGTTTAATAATGGAGTGAAGATAGAGAGGAGGGGTGGGGGTGAAAAACGTTAGAAAGAAATATGAGGCTTTGGCTTCTAGTATATACATGAAATTCCAAGTTGCCTTACTTATTTTTCCCTATTTACATCTACTTACTCCCCCCCCCCATTCCTTCAACCGAATCATTTCAAAATATAATCTAAGGCCTTCGCTTCTAGTATATACAATAAATTCCAAGTTTATGTACTCTTACCAGTTTGCGTTACTTATTTTTCCCCATTTACCCCTATTTCACCTCTAACCCTTCAACGTAATCATCTCAAAATATAATCTAGTTCCAGATGTCGTTATAATACATACGTATACCAAATTTCAAGTGAATATCTCAATTTTACCTTATCAACCCCTGAACCCCTTTAATAATAGAGTGGGGGGCGGTGTGGGGATGGAAAATATTATAAAAAAATACAAGGCCTTCGCTTCTAGTATATACACCAAGTCCCAAATTTCTGTAGTCTTACCAAGCCTGCTTTACTTATTTTCTCCTATTTACCCCCAAGCCCTCACTGGATATGTTCAAAAAACAATCCAGTTCCAGTTCTCATTATAGTACACACGTGTACCAAATTTCAAGCCAGTGCCTTAAACCGTTCCAGAGAAAACGTACGCACAAAAAAGTTACAGACAGACAGACCGACCGACCGACAGACAAACAGACCAACACACAGAAATAAATTTTTTAGTTCAAATTTAAAATCTCGGCATTTTAAGCCTATTTCAGCAATAAAAATTTTTGATTTTTTTTTTACGATTACTATACTTCCACACCACTACGTGGATGTGGAAGTAATTGAAGGAATTTTTACCCGACATCACATTAGATAAAAAAGGTCAATTAACCGAACGACGCCGACGCGGCGGTGACATTCTAATTCCCAATTTTTAAAGACTGTTTTTACTTCCCTCGCTTACAGAAGGGAAGTACTATATTCACGAAAAAATCATCCTCCGATATCTCTTCAGATTTCCACGTTTCAGACTATGTAGATTACGAAAATAAAGGTCTTTCAATTCCGTCAGTCTGTCTGTCTATCTGTGTCTGTCGGCCTGTTGTCATCTGTTAGCGCTATAACTAAGAAACTACGTAACGGAGAGCAGTCAAATTTGGTAGGTAGATGACACTACTGCCAGCGAAGAAATGGGTAGATTCGCACCGGAAAATATATTTCCATGTTTCATGACATTCTAAACTTATTTCAACAAATAAACAAATTTGTGCGGTTACTATACATCCACTCCACTACGTGGATGTGGAAGTAAAAATGTGACAGATGACACTCATATTGGCATATAGTTAACATAATTGCCAAGAAGACACCTATAATTTTATTGAAAAATATACAGGGTGGTCTAAGAAATAATTCAACTATGGTGGAAATTTGTGAAGATATTTACGCAAACCTTTCATATTTGGCACTTTTTATTTAATATTCATTTTTTGCTGTCAGGTGATCACTATGGTGGTCCAAAATAACTACTTTTTATAGAAGGTCTCGCCCCCCCCCCCAATTTGTTTAAATAAACGAAAATTGACTAAAAAATTTTGATAAATATTCCACTAGACCATTTTTTGAAGAAAAATGAAAATAAAGAGCTCAAAAGAGTCAATTCCTTGAAGTATTTCATTTCTTTTATTTAAGGGTAGTTTTCCGGGCACCATGGGTTGTGTCATGGGCGACAAACTCATATGTATAACACATCAAATTCTTCGTTGGATATTCATCCACACGTTCTATAAGTTTAATGCAAGATTTTCCCTACCCTGAACAATTATTCAAAAAATCCTGAAAAATCATTTTTTCCCGTGCAATTTATATCTAAACAGATCTTCTTTTAAAATCAAAATTTTGAGGAGCCAAAAAATACGTATTTACTTTTCTCGGATTTGGAAACAAATTGGGGGGATCGTGACTTTTTAGCGTGAAAAAAATATTTGCAATGTATTTTTGGACCACCTCAATGACCATCTGTACATGTTTTTGATAAAAAGTTATTAGGTTTTCTTTGTAATAATAGTGGTAACTACATTCCGATTATTATTTTCATATGTCGTTTCTTAATTAATATATTTTTTAAAGTGACCGCCCTGTATAAAGACGCAAGTTCTGTGTAAATACCTTTGCCAATTTTTTGAAACTTTTTTTAGATTGACTTGAACTTTTATTGGGACTTGCTATTGAAAATAGTTTTACGTCTCCGACAGGTGGTCTGTACCTACGGACTCTTCAGTTTACACATTTTGAATTGCTTCGTCTACTGTCAGCATCAAAGTGTACTGGAATTTATAATGACCCATCTAGAAGTTTATTTATTATAAATAATTCTTTACCATCGTTTCCGTAGAGCATTTCTCAAGATTAAAAAGAGAAAACTCACTTTAGCTCATAAGCAGAACAATGGATTGGTATCAAATTTACAGTGTTAAAACTACATATTTATTTATAGAATGTGTTAATGTCTGAGGGTCAAATTTTAATATTGTGTGCGATTTTTTTCTAGGGATATGTCGACAAAATGTGACAATTTGCAGGGGTAAATATAATAGATACCAAGTATATTGGGTAGAAATAAAGATAAAGAATGGAGGCAATTTTTCTTTACCTGAAACTTTTTTCTAGGGTTAGCAGTATTCGAGAAAAATGTGGAAATAACGAGTAATTAAATAATGCTTAACGTATAAAATAACTTGTTGGTGTGCATATATAGTTTTACCAAGCATTTTGTTTTTATTTCAGATTTAAAAATTCAATTAAAATAGTTATTTAACAAACAAGTGCATTAATAACAGCGATTAATAATCGAGATATTTTAACGCGCGCGTAGCGCACCGTCTGTGTGGAGTATGTGCAGGTCTTAATAAGACATACTGTGTAACCAAAGTGAGAAAGGTATTTTGTTCATTATCTACTATGGTAAATATTCGGTTTGTGTGTGTTTTAAATGCCTTAATTGTAACTGAAAATTTAGATCTCAAATCTTGAACATTATTCGTTTCTAATTTCAACAGTTCATCCTTTTTCAATGCGCCAGCTACTCCGAAAATCAATGCAACCTACGAAAGAAATTTTATGTATTATCATAGTTTTATCTTGATTATTTGTTTACCTTTGTCATTATGAAGAGATTGTTAGGAGCATCAAAAATAAATTTTTGTACATGTTCTTTCTCAAGAACTTTTGACTTCTTCGGCGCATAACCTACTTTTTGCCTCTTGATAAACATAATTAATTTATTAAATTCACTTATGTTGATTTTCTTACTTTTTATTGGGTATTTTGCCACTGAAAAATATTTAAAAATTTTAATGAAAAAACCTCTGCGCCAAACGGATCAGACAGAGGTTGGTTCTTGAATACTTGGCTGTTTCAAAAAGTCTCACACCTAAAAATATATAAACTAGAACAATGTTATAAACTAAAAACTGAAAATGAAAGCTATACCTAGGTAGTTAACGTTTCGGAAGAGAATCTACTACCGTTCTAAAAACTTTTTTGGCCGTCAACCATGACAGTTCTTTGTTTATGTATTTCCATAGTCACGTGAGACATTAAATTATATTTATTTTATTTTTACTTACTTCGTCTCTAAGGATGGGCAACCAACTCTCAAAATATTTATTAAAAATTCTAAAACCTTTATCAGGTTCCTCCGAGTCTTATATTAAAAATAACAAACATTTTTTGGAAAAGCTGTCAGAAAATCGTTTTAACAATAATCATTTAATGGTCAGTTTTGATGTAGTAAGCCTATTTACAAATGTTCCTGTAGATAAACCATTACTAATAATTAAAAACAAATTGCAACAAGATGGGAATTCGGCGAATAGAATTAAGTTAAGCATTGAAACTATAATGGAATTACTTACACTTTGCATTAAAACAACATACTTTCAATTAAATAATGACTTCTATCAACAAGACTTTGGGATGGCCATGGGTTCTTCATTATCTCCAATATTAAGTAATATTTCCATGAAAATTTTTGAGGAAAGTAATATTAATAATCTAGCTTATAAACACACACAAACAGATACTAAAATTTCAATTCAAATCAACATATTAGTGTTAAGAAAGGTGTTGTTAAGTGTTTGTATGACAGAGCCAAAATTATTTCTTCAAATGATGTAATATTAAGGAACGAAAAACAATTTAATAAATAATCAATATCCTGAGAGTTTTGTTGATAGTCAGTTATTGAACATTGGTAGTAGAGAGAATATACTATCCCAACCTGAGCTATTTAGATCAATGGCAGTAATTCCATATATACATGGTTTATCGGATAAATTACGAAAAATTGGGAATAAGTTTTCCGTACGAACGGTTTTTCAAACGGGCTCCACGCTAAGATCGGTTTTATCGAAAACCAAACCTCTAAATATTGTTCAAAATTCAAAAAAAAATGTATTTATAGTGTTCCGTGTGAGTGCGGAAAACATTACATAGGTGAATCATCTAGACCTTTCAACGTAAGGCTTGGTGAACATAGAAATTACGCTAGAAGGGGAGAATTTGAAAAATCCAAAATTTGTGTATACGCGTGGGATAATAATCAAAGGATTAAATGGGACTCGGCGAAGATTTTAGAAAAAGAGAGTAACGGAACTAAAAGAAAACTTTAAAGAATCAGCGATTATTTTATTAAACGAGGATAGATGCGTTTCGAATTATTCAATAGATTTTTGTACTAGTTGGTTGCCCATCCTTAGAGACGAAGTAAGTAAAAATAAGATAAATACAATTTAGTGTCTCACGTGACTATGGAAATACATAAACAAAGAACTGTCATGGTTGACGGCCAGTAGATTCTCTTCCGAAACGTTAATTACCTATAGCTTTCATTTTCAGTTTTTAGTTTATAACATTGTTCTAGTTTATATATTTTTAAGTGCGAGACTTTTTGAAACAGTCAAGTATTCAAGAACCAACCTCTGTCTGATCCGTTTGGCGTAGAGGTTTTTTCATTAAAATTTTTAAATATCAGTGGCAAAATACCCAATAAAAAGTAAGAAAATCTGAATATATCACGAATAAACAATTACAGACAATACTTATGTTGATGTTTTCCTATTAAGCATTGAATATTTTGGTCATAAACTTGCAATTAGGCCTCTTTCTGCAATATTCGAGAAATATGCCAATAGCACCAATTTTGAGTAGCGCGTTACTTGTTTTCCATAGCACCATGAAATAAATTCGGCATAAGTTTTCTCATACAATTTTCGGTTCCTTTCTGGCAGTAAACTTAATGATGCTACATTTGCAGTTTCTGCCACTTCAGGCGGGGTTAATGTAAAATCTTCTTCGTCAATATCCATTTGTTCAACGTTTTACAACACCGACTTCAGAAGTGATTAGCTTGACAGTGACAGATATTGGTGACACGGCGCGGCGTCTGGACTTCAGTATTTAATTTCATGTATGTTGGGTGTCTATACTAAAATCGTTGATTAATGAAGAAATCATGCATTATTAAGGGTCATTAATAAACGATTTTGTATAGATTAATCTAACTCTTTAATACACTGTCGACGGAAAATATATTTAATACAAAAAACAGCGCGTGGTATATATTATATTTAAATATAATTAAACGAGTAAGAAATTTAAGCAGCAGAGTGCGTTTGAAAGGATTACCTAGGATAACTGAGGTTAATGAAACAAAATTAATTCAAAACTTCAGCAAATTAATCATTTGAATGGATTGAAATTTTCTCATCTTTTATGATATATTGACATGCTATACCTTGCCGTAGGTGTACATAAGGGTCTGAACCAAAAGATCCGTCTTCTTAGAATCATGGGTTTAAGAAACCGATTTACCTTAGGAGGTCAGTTGGAAATTATTGGGTGGTACCGTGACTGATTTATAGGAGATTTTGGTCGTTTAGATTCAAATCTTCCTGTGGTTTAATCCACCCTTTTCTTTAACACCCGTCGAACTCACCGTCATCGACTGCAATAGTTAAGAGAATATAAATAATCCAGCGCCGTTCCGAATCAAATTAATGACTTACCTACTGCAATAGATTACTCAAAATATTTTAATACATAAACTATATTTTTACAACTATAGGATAGAGACAAATGATGATATTAGATCACTCAAATACAGCGTGTCCCAAATTGAGGCTATATGTGTTGCTATGTCCTTCATCACAACATAGAAAAAAACGTTTAGTTAAGTCGGTTAGAAGGATTTAAGAGAGTTTTAGACATTTCAATGGTACTTCTAGATTTGATTTCACTTTTACTTTTTAAAATCGTTGAGAAAAACTACAATTTAGTATTTTTAAAATCCCATCGTACTTCATTAATTTATATTGCTATGCCATTTTAACTTACACGTTGTACAGGCCATTCTCAAGAGAAATAAATATCCTTCGTTGACTGTTAAACTCTGTGTTGTGAAATTCTTGTAGGACTGAATACCAAAGACTGTATATTTATTGTTAACACCCATGTCCAATGGTAGTTTATTGATGATAGCTGAAAATGCTGCCTTTCCACTTTGTTCTGAGCCCGAGGAATCTTGCGCAGGGCAAACGAAACGTTGGTGAAATAATAGAGTTTGTTAATTGTCCATAACCGACTAATTCTTCCCTACAACTATTTAGGTTTTATTTGTTTGCAATTAGCATCAAAACAATTTAATAGCCGAATGCCTTTTCAACAAGAAGTTGAAGAACTAAGACTGGCATAGGCAGTTTTGAGTCGGTAAACGGACGCACATCAAAGGGAACGAATATTCACCGTGTTGAAATTTTGCCGTATACAAACAACAATGTTATGTGTGAAGGACGTCATGTTGGGAGGACGGTTTTAGCAGGCACTATTAGGATTTTCCTTAATTATTCCAAAAATTAATAAAGTTAGACCAAAAATAGGTTCTCTAAAACCATCACCAACCAACTTTCTATCTTTTATCATAACACTGTATAAACCTTGCAAATAATCTAAATCTGTAACTTATAAGCAGTTAATTAGAAAAATTATGTATGTTAACCCATTTAAAAAACATTAAGGACTTCACCATTGCTTTTATTCTTTACGGAAATATATGCTCGTATCATCTGCATCTATATTTTTTCAGTCACTATTTAAAAGTGAAGATCATCAATAATTACGAGAGTAATTATAAACCTCTACAAATTTAAAATCTTAACCACTGCAGGAACTAATTAAAAATCTTAATTATTTCTACCTGCTATTTCCGTCAACAATTAATATTGTGGCAAATTTTTAAGTTGGCACATTAACCTTGATGATGAATGCTTTGGATTGAGAATGAAAAAAACTATGAATGTTAGGAAAGCAATAAAGTGTAATTAATAATAATAAAATACAAAAATTGAGATGAAATTAAGTAGTTACCGTTACGGTTAAACTCAGTAAATTGCAAGTTATATTTATTTAGTCTTGTTGATTTCTTATAAATACATAACTTTCTGATCAAACATCTTTTCATAACATTTTTTAAATCTGAGATGAGCTAACCGGAAGTTTGGCAGCTCAAGCCTCGCTACTGATCAATTCTCCAATATCAGAACAACGAAAATTGTAAAATAAATACTTTCCACCAGTCAAAATTTATATGTTGGTTTTCACTTGAATAGCGAACTATCATAAATCAAAGCCTATTTGGAAATAAAAGAGGATAATAAAATCACATTATAAATTCACATTCTATAAATAAATAGTTAAGGTGCTTATCAGCAATTTCAATCCATTATATATTATATTGTATTGGTAAATTATGTTTTAGAGAAAATTTCGAAATACCCGTACTACGACGTTTCTACTTGCTTCGGTTCGATATCTGTCTTTGTCTCTGTCACTACGATCTCTTGGTGGGTCCCTATCGTAACCAATTAACATTTGCAAATTCAAACATCATAAGCCAGGTTTACGGGGTTACTCGTAATAAATGTTTTTTTTCCCCGCGGCATCGACATCTTGGTCATTAGCCGCATCGACATCGTATTATTATCTCTTCAATAGGAGAGTTTCATTGTTTCTGTGCCGTTGTATTTATCATTAATATCTACATTAAATTTTGGAAAATAAGCGTATAGTTCTTAAGACTTTCACTATTTTTTCCAGGTTCTCAGTTGATTGGCCGAGACATAATTGTAGCTATTCTAGAATCTTTAATCGTCTTCGATGGTGATCATATTCTGGACATTCTAGTATTATGTGTTTGACTGTTAATGTTACATTACATAGCTGACATATTGGGTGTTGATGTTCTGATAATAAGTATATATTTGTTAAATTAGTATGGCCTATTCTTAGCCTTGTGATTACGATATGTTCCCTTCTTGAAAGTACAGGTGTTATTCTCCATTTACTCGCTTTGGGTTTAATTTCTTTTAGTTTAGCGACTCAATTATTCCACTCGTTTTGCCACTGATCTATAATTTTTTTCTTAAGGTATATTTTTATGTCCAAATGTCGAATTGTAATGTTACTTTCATTGTTCTCTAAAGCTGCCTCTTTTGCCACTCTATCCGCGAGTTCATTTCCATGAATACCTACGCTACTAGGAGTCCAAATAAAAGCAATTCTTTTGCCCAGAGATCCCAGCCAGTGAATTAGTGCAAGAATATTTTGCACTAGAGGGTCAGTAGTGGTATTATTGGAAAGATAATCGCTACATATAAGGGAATCATTCCAAGGATTCATTTCTATATATCTTAATGCTTGCCATATTGCATAAAGTTCGGCAGTATGCAGGGTAATTTTCCACAACATGCGAAAAATGTATAAGAAAGTTGTCGCCACTGCAAGGAGTTAAAAATTGAAAAATTCAAAAAATATGACAAAAAGAAATTACCTTATTTTTTTGTAGAAATGCGCCGCCTATGACTTTAACCAATCTGACGTAACGCGGTGCAACCATATCACTTCCCCTCCCCCTTTATCAGGAACTGACGGCGAAGCTGGCGGGGTTAGAAGTGACTTTATGGATTTAATCACACGACAAAAATAGCAAAAATTAAAATAATTTTTGTAGAACACAGCACACCAGAAAACTTAAAAGTAACGAAAAGTCAAAGAAAATGTTCGAATGTTTGACCATTGACACTCCATGTACTGTTCTAAGCGCATATAATATTTTCATGTATGCGATCACATTTGTCTCTGATCAGTCATGAATTAGATTCGAGACATTGTCAATGGCTTGCTGTAACTGTTCTAGGGAGTCTATTGACTTAGCGTACACCAAACTCTTCATGTAACCCGACAAAAAAATTCATAGGGGTGATATCTGGATTCCTTATTCTTTCATTTGGCATACGCCTGCCGGAAAATTTTCTCTCGTATTCTCGTACAGCGACTGCAAGATTTTCATTCACTGCACTATAAGTTAAAACCATATCGCAGTATTCATACGATGTAAACGCTGGCACATTGACCTGTATCAATCTACGAATACAATTTTCAAAACGTAAAAATCCAAACAGAAGCCGGATAGAAACTGACCATACGTAAACAACTTCTGATCGCTTGAAAGACACGAAGCAGCGCACGCGTAAATACGCACCCGTAAACAATTGAAGCATTAAGGGCAACTAAATTCCATGGTTCAGTAGCGTATCATTACATGTTTAAATGCAAAAAATGTACTAAATTATTTCGGATCACTCTAAAATTTTCCCAATTTTTCGCATGTTGTGGTAAATCACCCTGTATGTGCTAGCTGCATTTGGCAATGTCCGGTTATGTTTTTGATTCTCATCAAAAAAGGAACATTCCACTCCCTGATCTAATTTGGATCCATCTGTAAAATTTTTTATAATATCCTTCAAATGAGTTAATTAAAATTCGAAACAAGTACTTAGCTGTCTGTTGGTCTCTTTTATTTTATTTTATTCATTTTTTAAAACAATATTTGCAGCCGTTAAAGTCCATGGAGGAATTTCAGATGGAAAATGTTCTTCAAATGTTTCCATCATTTCCCCTAGTTTAACTCCCACTGGTCTAGTTATAGTTGGCCTCGCTTCATACGAAAGTGGATGAGAGTCTACATTAAAAATAATCTCGTAATTTGGGTGTGACGGTTGTGCCCAAATCGTTGCTCTATATGAGGCTAGAAACTACTGTCGACGATATTTTAGAAGAGGTATTCCTGACTCACAGCACAAGGAAGTAAGTGGGCTAGTACGAAACGCACCTAGAGCCAGTCTTAATCCGGTACAATGTATACTGTCCAGTGGTTTTAATCTAGACTTACCAGCAGATCCATATACAATATAAGCATAATCAATTTTTGACAATATTAGTGTTATATATGTTCTTAGCAACATTTCTCTGTCTGCTCCCCATCGAATATTGGCTAAGCATTTTAGATGTTTCTTACATTGGTTAGCTATATCTTGAATATGGGGTTCCCAGTATAACTTTTGGTCAAGATTTACACCTAGAAATTTGGTTTGTGGTTTGCACTCTAAGCTTCGAACATACAGTGTAAGTTCTGGCTGCCGATGTTTTCGCCTAAGCCTACAAAAGTGCACGTAGTGCGTTTTTGCCTGGGAAAAACGAAATCCATTTCTGCTAGTTGCATGAAACAGGGTATTAATGGCTGTTTGAAGATTCAGATCTAATTCATCTATATTTTTCGCGGTGTAGTAAATGGCTAAGTCGTCAACATATAGCATTCTACCAATAGAGGGAGATTGATTAGTAAATCGTTTATGGCAACTGCATATAACATAACACTCAAAGTTGATTCTTGAGGTATGCCATTTTGTAGCAATCGAGGTTCTGAAGTAGTGCCAGCTGATCTGACTTTGAAGTCCCTATTATCTAAAAAAACTTTTTACAAACTGGGGTAGGTTTCCACGAAGACCCCATTTATGAAGAGTGTTAATAATACTGAATCTCCATACCATATCAAATGCTTTCTCCAAATCAAGAAATACCACTACTGTATGACATCTTGCTGCGAAGCTGTTCTGAATTAGTTTCTAATTGAACTAAATAATCTATAGTAGACCTGTGCTTGCGAAATCCCATTTGTGATTCCAATAACAAACAGTTTTTCTCTAAATACCATGATAGTCAACTGGCAAACATTTTTTCCATAATTTTGTCTAAGCAGCAGGTAAGTGAAAGTGGACGATAACTGCTTGTTAGTATAGGATCGTTGTCCTCTTTTAATAGGAGTACAATAACTGCATGTTTTCACTGATCATGGTAAGTACCATCCATTCATATTTTATTAAATATGCGCAAAAGTAGCTCTTTATTAGACGAGTAAAATTGGGAAGCAAAGACGCTTAGTTTCCGAGAAAAAAAAAACTGGCGTAGAACCAAACCAGACTTGGTGCGATTCTTTAATTAGGTGATCGTGTACATGAAACCACTTTTCACGACATTTTCTGGTGGTCTGGAACTTTTTTATTTCGAAAAAACTGTAAAAAAATGAATTTTCCATGAAACATGTTTTTTAACGTCCCCATCGTTATATCTTTAAAAATAATTGTGCTATGGAACTGATTTTTTTTTTAAATTGAAGTAGACACAATAGCGCTTCTAACTATGTACAATGTGATTGTAAAATATATTTTTTTTAATTGTTAAAATAATAGCAAACTTAAAGTTGTTATTTTCGTGAATGTATTTTTCAGCAATCGAGAAAAAATTTTATTTATGAAAATATGTATATACATGCTGTGAACAAATTGAAGCCAATATATGAAAAAAGTTTTTAGAATCATAATTTTTGATGTGCAGGTTATAGTATGTAGTCAGCGATTTTTTTAAAACGGGCTAAATCATATTCTTGCACGCCCGGCTCTCATTATACTGCTTACCGCCTGCGGACTACGGTTGTTGGATTCATGTGTACTAATCGGGCTTTTATTAACAGCTCCAAAATAGGTACGAACCTACCTTTTGTTGTTTTAAGGTAAAAAATATTTAAAAGCAGGTAAATATAAATCATTGTTATAAAGTAAGTACCCACCTAATAAGTAGGTTATTACACATTTTTTATTGAATTAAACCAAGACGCAGGAATAAAACAACTTTATTTTTTTGCAACTATTTTTCTATTGAAAAATGAGTATTTAGTTGCGTAGGCCCTGCGTTAAAAGCATTCTAGTTCGTCTGTACATTCATCGAAACCTTTAAATAACAGTATTTCAAGTACGGCATTTACACTCGTTACAACATTTTAGGCCTTCTTTAACACAATCATATTTTCGATTTTCACAATTTTTATCTGAACAATAAATACTTAATGAAAATATTGTCCAAACATCGTCACTTAAATTCCGTCCTGAACCATGTGCATTTATAAGTGTAGTTGGCATATTGCTTCTGTACGATATTCTAAGTTGATGAATAAACCTGCAATAGTTAACTAAATGTATTAGATAGGAAATCTATGATTTAAATATATATGTTTACCTTAAGAATGGGTGGTAAAAGGTGCCTTCAGTTGAAGGAAGCTCCGTTTGTTGTTGTTGCTAATTTGATCCTTAGGTCGTTTAATATCTGAATTTGTTTACTTTTGTTTTTGTGCAGTAATAGAATCAATTTTGTAAAGATTTTTAAAGCTTCGTCTTTAGACAGCAATGGCAATTCCGATAATTTTTTAAAAGCAACAATATTCTTTAAGAACATCAAACGCAGATTTTTTAAATATTTAAAAAAAAACCATTAGTGGTGTCGCAACCAGTAAAACAATGAAGACAAGAACAAACTGGAGTTCATAAACTTTGCACTACCTTCTATATTTACAAAAATTGTCTGCTAGTGAAAAAAGGAGAGTAAGTAAAATGAATACATCTATATCAACTAATTTCACCAATGTTTGTTTGCTAAATTTAGTTTCGTACATTGCATGCAAAATCATCCTGGTATATCTTGCTGTTTGCTAAATAGATTTTTGGTCATTTCTGAATGACGTTTATGTAGTGAAACTACTTTTTCTGTTAATTTAAATCCTCCATCTATTATTAATATTTCGTATTCGATTAAGTACTGTGCAGCATCTGTTGCAAATCGGCGCGGCGGCACTGTATGATTGCAAAAAACGTTCATGTTTTCAAAACTGGTCTACCTATACGACAGTCTATATGATATTTTAATTAAATTTCGTCATTTAAAATATCTTTTCTGACACAATATTTCCGCGACGTCGTCTTTTTTCAGCACTAGATATTAGTGACAACAAACCTTGTATCCTAGGTCTTGGTACCACATATTTGTCATCATCCCGCGCAGTTTTCTTACAAATAATGCACTCTATTATTTTAGAAAACTAAATTGCGAATATTCTACAGCATCGCATTTATTTAAAACTATTTATACGTATACTCTAAATCCCGCAAACTACTAATATACGATTCAAATGTATTGACCCCTCATTTTAACCGCGAAATCTCAAAAATGGCGGACCAGAGAAAATTTGAGAAAATATGTGTTCATTATGTGTCTATTGTAAATTATTCACTGAAGTTTGAATAATGTACATTGGACGGTTTTGAGGTTCTGCTAAGTTATATTGAAAAATACCCTACTTTTTAAGGAAATTTTGACCATACCAGTTTTAAATTCATTATATCTTGAAAAATATGCCTACTATTTGAATAATATTTTAGATACCGATAAAGAGCGGCATTTTTTGTATGAAGAAATTCTTTCATCATTTTTTATTCTAACATTTGGCAGTTATTGTCAAAAACGTGACTTAATGTTTATTCGGCTATTTATCAAGGTATTTAAAAGATTTTTAATAAACTAGTTAATCATATAAAAGGTAAGGATTTTCAGAAAAAAGAATTGGTATATATCAAATATTAATTTAGTTATCAAGTGCACTAGATAATATTGCAGAACCCGGGCAATAATATTATCTATTGCACTTGATAACTAAATTAATATTTGATATATACCAATTCTTTTTTCTGAAAATGCTTACATTTTATATAATTAACCATTTTATCAAAACTTTGTAAATACCTTGATAAATAACCGAATAAACATGATGTGTTTTCTAAACTGCAAAATTTTAGAATAAAAAATTATGAAAAAATTTCCTCGTACAAAAAATACCACGCCTTATCGGCATCTAAAAGATTATTTATATAGTAGGCATATTTTCAAATATATAATGGATTTAAAACTGGTATTGTCAAAATTTCCTTAAAAAGTGGGACATTTTTCAATATAACTTAGCAGCACTTCAAAACTGTCCAATGTACATTATTCAAATTTCAGTGAATGATTTACAATAGACACATAATTTTTTCAATTTTTTCCGTTCCTCCGTTTTTGAGATATTCGCGGTTAAGGTGAGGGGTCAATAAATTTGAATAGTCTATTAGTTAGACGCATCTTATCCTACCGTCCATACGCGGTGTACAATAATACATATGACTAATTTAGCGCGCTTTAAAAAAAATCGCTGTTGCCAAACGATACACATTGGGAAAAAAATTATTATATCAAAAACTTTTCTAATGTTTGGGCTACATTTGCTTCACTGTATGTGTATAAAAATTTTCAAAAATAAAAAAGTTTATCGATTGGTGAAAATTGTAATACGTAAAATTTAAATATCTAGTTTTCCTAATTTTTAAATAAATGAAATTGCGAACTGTGTAAAAACCATTAGTACAGTTAAAAGCGCTATTGTGTGTACTTTAATTGAAAAAAAAAACAACGTCGATGGCAATATTAGTTTTGAAGATATGACGGTGGAAACAAAAAAAAACACATTTTATTTAAAATGCAATATTTTCCCTTTTTTTTAATTTAAAAAGGTCCAGACCACGAAAAAATGTCGTGAAATACGATTTCATATGCCCAGTGACATGCTTAACAAAACCTACCATGTTTGACCTGGTTCTACGCCAGAAAAAAAAAACGGCACGATAGAGTCTCGAATTCGCTCCTCTATATATAATTTGGGTAACTGTCGTATCGTTTCATATGGAATGGAATCATCACCAGGAGCCGAATTATTTACTTCTTCCAGAACATTATCAAGGAACGGAAGAAATTCGGAAAAGTTGATTATAAAAAGATGTTTCTGGTTCACTGAAGAAAGAATTTATTATTATTATTATGAAAATATTTTTCACTGGTATCAACTGAGAAGCAAATGAACACTATCTTGAAGGTTTTATGTTTATAACATCTGATTGTTTGTTAATTATAAATTAAACACTGCTTTTAGATGAATCAATCTATATATTATACTCTACATATGTTTCGGCTTATTAGGCCTTTATCAAGAGTATTACATAGTGAATACTAAAGTTTCCGACGAATTAGAATAAGCACGTCGGAAACTTTAGTATTCACTATGTAATACTCTTGATAAAGGCCTAATAAGCCGAAACAGATGTAGAGTATTTATAATATGTAGATTGATTCATCTAAAAGCAGCGTTTAATTTATAATTAACAATTATTTTCAAGATGTTTCACAAGGTACCTACCACAAGTTCAGTTCAGTGTATCTGATTGTTTGTTATCAATACAATTTTCGGTAAATAGGTGGTCAAATTGATTTAATAATTTATTTATGAAAAGAAACAATAGTGCAATAGTATGCCCATCGCCGATTTTTGACCGCTACGTGGATTTGGAAATATATATTTTTTTAATTTACTACACTTTCTCTTCATATGTGGATGCGGAAGTAAAAATTGACTTTCTTCCATGATATTCTCAATAATTATGAAATGAGATCCATACCGCGAGAATTGTCAGAATTTGCTGTTTTCGGGTCTTAGATATTATCTGGCACAATTCTCGTGGTACGAATCTCTTCCAATCTCTAAATGAGATTATCAAGGAATTTTGTACGAAAAATACATTAATTATTTTTTCGTAGAACGAACGCTGATTTTTTAAATTTAAGTGCGAAGTCATGATATGCTGCGGCAGAGGCAAAATTCGGCCCTCAATACCCATTCAGAATTTGTTTTGAGTTGTATTCTTTTTTGATTAGCTGTTTTTTTCTAGTTGGTTTTGTTGGCTAGGAAGTATGATCTCCATAACATCTTCAGATATGGTATCCTTTGCACCTTCTACTTCTTCGTCTTCAAGGTACATTGTCATACGATTTATGCATGACGCTCCTTGGAAAGATGACCAAATGATAGAGCAGGACCCTGTGTATTTACATATGTTATTCAACAAAGAATGAGTAGCAGATCTTGATGTTGTCATTAGTGGCAACAGCGTCCTCTTTTACATTCCCATCCTCATTTAAGAATATGTTAATCATTGGTTTCGAGCTATTCCCGCACCTGAAAATGAACTTATTCTACATGTTGTTAAGTTATTCCTGCAAATACTTGTATAGTAGTTGCAAGAGATACTGTAGAGTGGATAGCGGAGTAAGGTGGGTCATCGAGAAGCTTAATGATAAAGCAGTTAAAGCTGACAAAAACGACCGGCAAAGGCCATCTGTTGCTCTCCTTGCTCCTCCGTTCTTATATATGTATTTCCTCAACTATACCTAAGGTAGCCATTGAGATGGGAATATTCAACTGCTATTCCATACAATGCCAACATTCGGCGTTCCCCTTCATCATCGATGGATTTTGCTGAACCTCAAATTACAATTCAAAACAATTTCTTGTGTGTGATACACTCATTTCTGGCCTCGGTCACAATATGTCATACTCCGAGCTTCAATAATTCAAATATAGCCTTCGTTCTATACGGAAAAGTAATAGTGAATACATTTTTCGTCACCAATTTTATCACAGACAAGATTCATATAATAAAAATTGTCTCAGTTTATATATAACAACCGAACAGTGCAAAAAACTATGGAAATATATTTTCTTTATTTATGTAACAATGAAATAAATGAAAAAAGGTTTAAAAAGTTTGTTGTGTAATGAAAAATATTTTTTGGATCCACAAAAGTTGTACTTTTGTTAGAATTATTATTACACTTTAAACAATCGATTGGGACAATTGTATTTTTGAGACAAAGTTGTGTATTAACTGTATCGCTAAATTGTGTAGGCCTCAACAAAGTAAAAGTATAATTATATGCAAATGCAACTTCCTGGAACTGTAAAAGCTCTATAACAATAGAAACAAATGAAAATATATTACCAGAAAATACTAGTAATTATTCAAACTTTTACAAAATACTTATCACAAATAAGTTTAAAACATATATCTTTCTTATAACAATTATAACAAAGACATATACTTTTTCAAGTTTTCAGGATATTGAATATTTACGAAAAGGCATAAGTCGTAATAGTTTGTTGCTGTCATTTTTAATATCATTGGAACCCGAAAAGATTTTTTCTATTTGTAATATTATTGTAATGCTCTTCTCATTCAAATCCAGTGATTATTAGCCTTTTTATCGTTTAAAAAACAATTCGTTAACTAAGTAAGTAAAAAACCGCTGCCTAAGGAATCACTGCTTCCACATCCAGATCTCCCATTCAAGTTTCTATGCACATATGCACATTAAATCCCAAGTTTCTTGACTTTTACCTTCTTGCTTCACTTATTTACACCTATTTACACCTATTTACCCCTATTTACCCCTAACCTTTAACGGAATCGTTTCAAAATATGATCTAGTTCCAGATGTTGTTATAATGCATACAACGACATACGTGTACCAAATTTTAAGTGAATATCTCAATTTTATTGTGTTAACCCATTTAATAGTGGTGAAGCCTACGAAAAATTAGAGGCCTTGGATTCTAATACATACACCCAATTTCAACTTTCTGCGCTCTTATTATCTTGCTCTACATATTTTCCCCTATTTGACTATATTTGCCCCCAACCATTCAACGTAATAATCTCAAAACATAATTTAGTTCCATATGTCAAATTTAGTAACCCTTTTAATAATGGAGTGGTGGTTGCAAACGTTATAAAAAAAATGAGGCCTCGGCTTCTAGTCTGTACAAAATCCCAAGTTTTTGCTTTACTTAATTTCCCTTATTAACCCGTGTTTATCCTCCAATACTTTAACGGAATCATCTCAAAATATAATGTGGTTCCATAAGTCGCCATAATACATACGTGTACCAAATTTCAGCTGAAAATGTTATAAAAAAATTGAGGCCTTGATTTCTAGTATATACACCAAATTCTCTCTCTAGAAATGGATATTTTTCCAGAAATATTTAAAACATCACGAATTATAATAAAAATATTGACTGTGTTCTTAATATCAGTAATACCCGGTAAAAGTGAATTGTGACATTCCAGCGAAATCAAATAAGAGTATGCTTGTCCTCTGTGCTTTTGTTTAAAGTAATCTAAGACATTTAACTAAAATATCAAGTGATCTTTTCTGAGTTGAACAATCTAATTCAATGATAATTCAATTATATTAGCTGGTTCTAAAGAAAAAAATTACACTATAATTATCTTGGTAATGAATTCTGTGTGGCGGTCACTTTTAACTTCCAACAAAGCTTATATTCTGGTTTGAGATTTAGGCGATTATTTTTTTTTGCAGTGTGCTGTTTAGTGAAGAGATATAAAACTTGTATTACGGCAAAATAATAAGTAAAAAAGTTAATTCAAAATACAGTGCCGTACCATAAGCAGATTTCCTTTTACTTAAATAAAAGACTTGGAATATAGAGTTATTATCTAAATATATATTGTGGCGAATTGTTGGCTATGGCACTTCCTTAATTCATCTATTTTTATTTTTGGGACTTCCCACCATATGTGCCCTCACTTCTAAATAACGTTGGAGTAATCTACAAAATAATACATTTAACTAGAGTATCACTGGCAAACATGATTATTTTGTACATTATGTATTCAACAAGCCGAAGTATAATATAACCCCTATCTTGCAATTGCAAACAGAACAGCAACCTTTCTTACAGACGCAAAAAATATTTTGACAAATTATCTGAGCCTAGTATTTACAGTAGACCTTTCAACGTAAGGCTTGGTGAACATAGAAATTATCCCAGAGGGGGAGAATTTGAAAAATCTAAAATTTGTGAACACACTTGGGATAATAATCACAGGATTTAATAGGACTCGGCGAAGATTTTATTTTATTAAACGAGGATAGATGCGTTTCAAATTATTCAACGGATTTTTGTACTAGTTGGTTGCCCATTCTTAGAGACGAAGTAAGTAAAAATAAAACAAATATAATGTAATGTCTCGTGACTATGGAAATACATAAACAAAGAACTGTCAAGGTTGGCGGCCAAAAGTTTTGAGAACGGAAGTAGATTCTCTTCCGAAACGTTAACTGTCTATAGCTTTCATTTTCATTTTTCAGTTTATAACATTGGTGTAGTTAATATATTTTTAGGTGTGAGACTTTTTGAAACAATCAAGTATTCAAGAAGCAACCTCTGTCTGATCCGTTTAGCGCAGAGGTTTTTTCATTAAAATTTTTAAAGATTTTTCAGTGGCAAAATACTCAACAAAAAGTAACAAAATCTGAATAAACAATTATAGACAATATTTACAGTAGCCGGCTTTAAAGAATCACAATTACATCTCCAGCCCCAGTCTCCTACTGATTCCCATCCGTAATTGCACCTGTGAGTAAAACTTTTTTATATAGGCTTTGATAACGCCTCATGTGTGGAAACTAATAAAGTAAGCTACACATAAGCATATTATTTAGCTGTAGCTTTAACGAAAAACTTGTATCTGATATATTTAACGAGTCCGTAGTTTTGGCCCTCTTACTTTGGGAATTTTAAGTGTTTTAATTATGTTATGTACAATTTGACGCGAGCAGCATGAGTTCTCAAGATATTTGAAATTTAAATATTTTTTGGCCACTAACATTTCAAGGAAAGTGTCATATTTTCGAATATTTTAATTCTACAGAATCAAAAAAATACAAATTAAGTATCGCTTGATCAGCTACGTTGCTGAACTTCGACAACCAAATACCACACAATATGACGGCCTTTTGTGGTAAATTGATATCAGAATAATTAACAGCGTTCAAATCTTAAATAATTTAAATACGTTCTATTATACATATAATAATATCAATCCCATAAATTGTTTAAATACGAAGAAAATAACTAAAGTCAAATAGGTAAACAACACACATCTCGCCAAATCAAAGGAAACATTATTACACAAAAGACGTAATTGTCTATATATAATGAAAAATAAACTTAAAACTGTTTATTTCAATAGCTGAGAACAGAAAAGTTAAAAAAAGCAACCAGTTTTGAAATTATCTGCATGACTATATTGTTTCAATTTATTTGCCCATGATGGTACAATAAACATTTTAGTAAATATTGGTAAATATTTCTTCAAATGAAATAATATAATTATTCAATGTGGGGTCGTATTTGTCCACGTTCTCTTAATTAGGCTTAACATAACAGCTCAAAGTATCTATAATATCAATGCAAAAGATGCATCAAAATGGCACCATACATTTCTTAACTTTTTTATTTATCTATCGATTTTGCTCAAAACCAATAGGGTTCTTCCTCTGGCTAACACTAACTTACTTTCCAAATTTCAATGCAATCGGACTTTTCGTTCTTAAGTTTTCGTGCTTACAAGAAACGTAACGGATGGACAGACAGGCAGACAGACAGACAGACGGACAGACAGACGGACGGACATTTTGAAAGTTGTTCAGAATTCGATCACCAACACAGTGATATGAAATTTTTTTCCCTACGAGCAATATTACCGGTTTTGGAAATGTGCCGATCGAATGCAATATATTCTTCGTTTGGTATTTGCGAAAAGTATAATAATGGCAACACAAGGGATGAGGGAGAAAACTTTTACTGAATGACATCATAATATACACGTTTCGCCATTCAACAGAATGCCGTTTTTGGTGCATCATCGAATTGCATTCCACTGAGTCCCTTCCTATAAAATTAAAATCTACAGGCACATAATTTACAGCACTCCAGAGTTTGTTGGCCTTTAACTGGGAACACCTTTCGTCAAAATTGTGTTATTTTTATTTTGAGAATTAAAGAAACTATCATCTTGTACATATGAAAAAATACAGCGATATAAATTGTTCATCAGTTAATTATCAAAATGAATCTATGCAGTCAGTAGTTTATCATTGAGAAAAATGAAGCAATTTTAGATTTTCGCCATCGATGATCCATACCTTATATTTTTTAGCTGTAAATGTCCACTTTTCGATATAACTTAAAGTGCATAAGCTCATTATACAGGACGTTAAATGGATTTATTACGAAAACAAAAAAATGCTTTAATAAACAGTACTACCGTATTTGTTTAAACAAATTAGATAATGTTTATATAGGAGAACAGCATTGTACTTTATGTTTTAACTAGTTGCCATTTCTTTTCATCTGAAATTTTTTTTATTACAAATTCAATTGCATAGCATAACTAAAAGAACGCAAAATCATTCTCATTGTTCAACGTTGGCCCTAGAAAGTGAAAATAATGACAAAAACATTGACTCGAAATGAACTGGCACTCCAATCTGCTGGAAACATATAAAATCAGTTAATGGTGCTGGTTTCATTGAGCTTGGATATATTAATGATGGTACAAGTTGAAGGAGAAAATATAAGGTTCTTATCAAAGAAAAAGGGACCCATAATGAAATGTTCAATTATACCAACCCATATAGTAGTTATATCGTTGTAATGTAAAATGCTGAATGGCAGGAGCACAAGTTATTTTTCTATGAACTTATGTGTATCTATCTATCTACCAAATATTTTCTAGTAAATAGTGAACTATATTCATTTAAAAATCCGCCTTAGAAATGTTTGTCTAAGGGCTGTCTGTCATCCAATGGGAACCAAAAATTTGGTTCCCACTGGATGACAGGGATGTATCTCACATGGAAGTCTCCTAATATATAAGGCGTTAAACACACGAAGATAAAGTATAATGAGTACAAGCCTTGTTAAAATAGTACCTAAAGAATGTTCTTTTTAATTCAATCATTGTCGTTCATTTAACACATTTGATATAATCAAACGACATTTCAATATTTGAATGTGGTGGAATGATTTAATCATTACTTATAGTTAAACTAACAAGTTAAACTTATATTTTGTCGATTCTCCGATCTTCTCTGTAACCAAGTCACCTCATCTCCAATGGAAGCTTGCTCATTTGCAACATATATCTAAGAAACAAAGAAAACGATTTCAAACAATTACCATTTAATCACCTCTCCATACTTTACAAAAAAAGGAAAGAGCACACTGGTGCATTATCTTGAAGTTTACCGTACCTTAATAAAATTATTAGTTTTCGGCTTGCCGGCGTTGCCGCTTGCGCCGCCATATTGGAAAAAATGGAGCAAGAAAGCTCTTTTTCGCGAATATCTCGTAACAAAAATGTGTGATGAAAAAAGCTGTAGAGAATTAAAAATTTCAGTGTACTAACAAGGTCTCTATTAATAAAAAAATATACCCAAATCAAAATTCACTGGGAATCACAATTCAAATTAAAGTAGTAGCGCAGCGATGTCGATTCCTTTATTTTATTCGAAATGAGTGGTTTTAACAAAATGTCCAAATTTGGAATTTTGGCAGCCATAAAGCTTTGAGAAAGCGAATATTCTACTATTTCTATATTTCAACTATTATTCATATTATATATTATCATTTGTCAAAACACCCTCTGGCTGTTCCTTTGACGTTATTTTCCAATAATAGGGAGTTGTTGAGCAGCCAATTGTGAAATACCTTAACGTTATTTTGACATTTACGCGTGTGCAGTTTCAATTAGGAAATACAGTAACATTAATAACGTTCACAGTCTGCGTTAATTGCGGAGGGATAAAGTAAACATAGTATATGTACCTTAACGTTCCTGTTATACTGTGTGTGTGTGTGTGTGTGTTTTGAAGTTATATTTCTTATTACAGTTATTACATTACACATTGACTTATCAATATTGTGTTATATAATAATAATATATAGGTGTAATATTCACTATATAAAAATGCAATAACGAATAACGATTGCTGATTAAGTAAATACAGTTCAACAAGTCTCTTTTTGGAAACAAGTTAATATATCTGCAATACGTATTGACATGAAGTTACCGAATCTTTATAACGTTACGTTATTTTGGATGCTCAACAACTCTCTAATATAATGAAACATATTCTTTATAGGGTTTTTCAAACAGGAAAAAAAACTATCCAGGAGAACTAAAATAAAAACTATTTGTAAAATTATTGATTTACAATCTTTGCATTCTTTCGATAACCTGAATTCTGGTTATGCTAGCAATTAAAATCCTAAAATCAATTTGTCTTTCTTATTGGATTATTCTCATTCTAACACCCCATACGGCTATGAAGATTCGGTTAAAATGAGAACAAAGGTCTAATATGAATTTATTTACATACCATGTTCTTTGGAAAATTTTTCATGAAATCCATCATTCTGTTTTTTTGGAAATGCTTAGCTTTTGAAACGTTTTTTGCCATTATTTTGAGCTCATCAGAAAGGCACAAAGCCACTCACGATGTTTCATGTAAAAACCAAGACTATTACCAACTTTTTTGACATTGTTTGGCATATGAAAGAAAAAAACAGATCTTCACCTATGTGTTACCTAGCCAATAATGGAGCCTATATACTCTATACATGTTTAAAAGTGAATTATTTTTTGTTTGCTTATACTTGTATAACGATACATATTCTTTTGCAAACACCAAAAAGAAAACTTTCTATGAGAACTAAAATAGAAATTATTTGTAAAATTATTGATTTACAATATTTGCATTCTTTCGATTTTAATTGCTAGTAGTATAGTAGTACAGGCAAATTAGCCATTTAGGGTAACAAAAATTAATAGAAGGATCATCTCTAAGATTTAAGTAGGTAATAACGTGGCGAATGAGATGATGCATTCTTTGCATTTCCAAGTTTCGGGAAAATTCAAAAAATATTGGAAAAACTTTTTGATTTTCGTTTTTTTTGCTCTAGTGACCAAAATAATTAAAATAGTGAAAAAAGTTCGTCTCATTCTCTACAAAAAGGTCTTTACAAATTTTTGTCTTAACTTAAGCCGTTTAGGAGATATATCGAGTTTTCCACTTCGAAATGCACGAAAAATGAGAATTCTAAAGGACTTTCGTACGACCAGGCTCATCGATCGATAATTCTTACTATTCAGAGCCCCTAAAAAAATAAAAATAATACAAAATGTAGAGAAAAGTCTCAGTTTTAATGTGGAACCAATCACAAAATTCATAAAAAAATTTATCATATAGAAAAAGTGTCAGAAGATGGCATAAGTAATAAACTTTGTACAATTGATCCACAGATTTATTCATATTTTTGCCGTCGTTAGAATGATAATTCGTTTTGTTATATATTCTTATATAATATTAAACCAATTAACATTTTATTGCAATTACTTTTGTTGGAAAAAGATGCCTTGCGATTAAAGTAGAGGGCATATTTCTCATCGACCAATCACCTCCAAATTTTTGAGTTCAATTCGCTATATCTTAATTAATAATAACACAGTCTTAATTTTTGGATTATAAGTAAAATAAGACATATTCTTTCGAGTGACTTTAGAATTTTTTAAATGCGTGCAGTATTTTTTGAATTATCTACATTATTCATACACGTTCAGAAAATGCACAATTATACAGTAAAACATATACAATTTATTTGTTTTCTAACATTCTTCAATGAAATTTTCACAAAATAGAGATTAAAGTGCGTGGAATCGAATCCATGCAGTGAAAAAGCACCCATTGTTACGGGAGAAATAGACAGGATGCATAAAACTCAAAGATATGAATAAATCAACCGTATAAAGTTTACTAAGCCATCTTCTAACACTTTTTACTCTATAATAAAAATTTGCATGAATTTTGTGATTAGTTCCACATTAAAACTGAGACTTTTCTCTACATTTTACGTTGTTCTCATTTTTTTAGTGGCTCTGAACAGTAAGAATTATCGATCGATGTGTCCGGTCGTACGAGACTCCCAGAGAATTCTCATTTTCCGCGCATTTCGGAGCGGCTCAAAGCTATAAGTGGAAAACTGGATTTATCTCCTAAACGGCTTAAGTAAGACAAAAATTTGAGAACACCTGTTTTGTAGAGAAAGAGACGAGCTACAAATTTTGTTAAAAGCTTTTTTCTGCATTTTCATTGTTTTAGCCGCTAGAGCAAAAAAACCGAAAATCAAAAAGTTTTTCAAGTTTTTTTTAAATTTTGACGGAAATTGGAAGTGCAAAGAATGCATCATTCCATTCTACAGGTTATTACCTACTTAAATCCCGGAGATGATCCTTTTATTAATTTTTGCGAGGTTTTTACAAAATGTTGCCTTCATTGCCTTTACTATAGGTATAACCAGAATTCGGGTTATCGAAAGAATGCAAAGATTGTAAATCAATAATATTACAAATACTTTTTATTTTAGTTCTCATAGATAGTTTTTTTCTGCTGTTTGCAAAATTCTGTAAGGAATATGTTTCATTAAAAGTATAAGTAAACAAAAAATAATTCACTTTTAAACTCTAATATACTGGATAATTGTATTATTTTGTAGATTCCACGGGTATTACTTTTGGAAGTGAAGTTACAATGTGGGAGAAAATCAAAGAACGAAAAATTCTTTTTAGAAATGCCACAACTGACATATAATTCTTTGCTTTGACGTATAATGATCAGACTAATACATTGGGTACTCTTCAATGACAAAGGAAATTTTTTCGATCTTCCGATTTTACTAACTTTCCAACAGGGAAGTTACACGATAATGGGCCCGGCCCAACTATCGAAATAAAAATGTTCAACTCATTTTTATGTTTCAAGGCCAATTCAGAATTTTCAACTATTTTTTAAAAGAAATAGGAGTGTGCGTGCGTGTGTGTGTGTGTGTGCGTGCGTGTGTGCGAGCCTGTGTCTCTAGGTACGTACGTGGACACTTTACTGCACGAAATCATGCGAATAAAAATATAATCTTGCCTTCGATGTGGTGCCAATCGAAGCGCATTAACGTCAATGTGATCTGAAAGAAATTTCAGCAAATTCGGTATTGCCGTTTTTTTATTTAAAAAAAGGCCGATAAAAGTGAATTTTTGAATTTCTCGAAAAAGATTTAGTCGATCTAAGTTGTTCTGATATTTTTACAGAGCCCTTCCAAAATTATTTGAGCCAATGCACCCAGAATATTTATATCAATAAAATGAATAAAATAAATTTTTTAAAAGGTAAATTTTCTGTTATTATTGATATTCATATCATTATGGGAAGTTGGCAGTATGGACTTCAAAGAACGCACTTATAAATGCTACCATTTTTTTTTTCGTTTTGGGGTAGACGCAGATGCTTGCTGATTTCTTCTCTTCCCATGCTGCCGAATTTCACTCCTATGGCTTCCAATCCGGTTAGCTTATTAAGGTGGCCATTCCGTAGAAAGAGACATCCGGGAAAATTTATTATTTTTGACCATAACTTTTTTTTCTTAGTACGTGTATTTAAAAAAACTATAAGAGTACCTAAGTAGAATCATGGCAAGACTATTATTATGAATTTTCAATCAATAATTTCAGTGGTTTGCAAAATAGCTAGATTTAAATTTAAAAGTTATGTTAATCTTCTTATTTCGTAGTTTTAAATCTAGCTATTTTGCAAACCATTGGAATTATTGAGTGAGAATTCATAGTAATAGTCTTGTTATGGTTCTACTTAGGTACTCTTATAGTTTTTTTAATATACGTACTAAGAAAAAAAGTTACTGGCAAAAATAATAAATATTTCCCTATAGGATGTCTCTATCTAAGGAATGGCCACCTTAATTTAAATTTTAAGTTTGTGGCAAATCGGTTAATTCCTATCGTAGATATAAGATTACAAAAAAATATGTAGAAAAAATACTGTACTATAAAAGTAATTATCCACAGCACAGAATAATTTTAACTGTGTTTTAAGTAATATAATGATCAACTAAAATATTCAGTACGTGTACCAAGTGTTGTTGTTGTATTACTACGAATTGAATTACATTCACCTACCGAGTGCTAACTGAATTATTTATGGCAGAAATATCGCACTCACTCACATAAGTACATAATCATATACATATGAATCCGACAGATATGTGTTTATGGTTTTTAATTCCAGTTTTCAACATAATTAAAGGATTTCAAATATGTCAATTAGACGTTATTTATATTAGCCGGACTAAAAGGATATTTACGATTCTTGATATTGTTACGCGGATGTAGTACGAAAATCCCACATTGTAATAAATGCAGCCGGAAAAATGTTACTAATAAGTATTTGTATTAGGGATATGGAGAATAATTAATAAAACATAAGTAGTAGGTACTCACATCTCGGATTTTACAGGAGATAATGTTGTCACAGGCCTCGCCCACAGTACAGGACTAAAAATTATTCTATAAAATAGTTAAGATCCGGTTTGTACGCTAATTTAACACAGAACAAAATGATAGATAATCCATCATAATTATTTACAACCAAATATACCTACCCACGTACATTTACTTAAATATCTCAAACCATTTAGAGGTTTACGAATTTATGTTTCCTTAATTGGAGGACTTCATAATATATTGAGAGTTATAAACACGCAGCCAGAACCGTAGGTACAAAAGGCTCGAGTTGATTTACGAAAAATTAATTTTTTCGACCGACCAGAAAATACTAGAAATTTTCGGACAGTATTTTCTGATGAAAGTAAAGTTTCCCAGGCTAGACCGGAAGTGGGCATTAACGATCGGCAATAGTACGTTACAAGACCGGAAGACCCCACGAATTTGCTTGGGTTGCCCTGCAAAATACCGCTTTCCGGTCTTGTAATGTAAATTACTATTATATATGGATACTCAAACCGCCCATGTGCAGAAGATAAGTGGCAGCGTTATCGTGAGGCTGGAAAATTGATCTAAATGATAAAATGATCCAAATCCGAATTACAAGGTACCAGAAAACCAACCAGACCAATTAGTAAAGGAAACTCTAAATTACATTGTAAGAGCAAACGATTTAATTAACCTGGTTGGACGCGAATGAATATGACAACCGAATTACAAGGTCTACAATTTCTGCCTTAATGGACATTTTACATTTCATTTACAAGAACATAGATGAAGGAAAAAAGTTATGGCAATTTTTATCGACCTTTCTAAGGCTTTTGACTGCGTAGACCATGATGTTCTACTAAATAATGTTGAACATTATGGCCTGCGTGGTCATTGTAAAAATCTCATTTCGTCGTATTTAAATAATAGGAAACAATTTGTTATTTATCTCGGAGAATGCTCTGAGGAATTGCCTGTTGATATTGGGGTGCCGCAAGGAAGTGTACTCGGGCCGCTACTATTTTTATTATACATAAATGATTTAGACTCAATTTTATCAATTTTTTCCAGTACCTTTGCAGATCACAATTATTGCAGGTGAAACTAATTTGGAAGTGTTAATTTCCAAGCTAAGCTCAAATTTACTTTCACTCAACCATTATTTTAATGAAAAAAATTTACTAATGAATCTAGTCAAAACCTATTCATTGCAGTTCCACCCCATAGGAGCAAATTGTCTATCCAGTCCTCTATTAAAACTTAACGGTAAATCAATACAACAGGTACCTACTTTTAAACTTCTTGGAATTCATATTGTCCTTTCTCTAAACTGGAAATCACATATAAATTTCATTTTTTAAAAATGTGCCAGCAATTGCTTTGCATTAAAAAGACTTCGCCAAATAACTAGTGTTACAACAGTAAAAGTGTTCTATTACTCCAACATGGAATCAAGGCTCCGTTACGGCATTATTTTTTGGGGTAATTCTACATCCTCAAATAGGATTTTTGTGTTGCAAAAAAGAGCCATACGCTGCATGTATGGTTTACAGTTTAGAGAATCATGTAAAAGAACAACAAAACATTTTGACTCTGCCTTGCTTATATATACTAGAAATCTTAAAACTGGTAAAAAAGAATCCATCTAAATTTAACGTGCTGAATGAGCATCATCATTATTCGACACGTCATGGCTTGAATTTGCAGCATGAAATTCACAGACTGGAACTCTACAAAGCTAACCCATATTACGTGGGCTCAGTTCTCTTCAATAAATTAGGCAGTGAAGTAAAAAATATTGTAAGTGTAAAAATATTTGTGACAATCTTATTTCAAAGGCTTTTTATTCTGTTAATGAATACTTAATGACATAACAGATTGTAGAAAAATTATTGTTTTGTGTTGTAAGCTCACAAATATGTAAACTCCTTATTTATAATTATGCAATTATTGACCTATCCTATATCGTCTTGTATGATCTATTGGTTTAATAAAGGTATTATTATTATTATTATTATAAAGAATATCAGGACAACAATAGATTTTTTCTAAAAGACGTTATCAATTTGACTCTGGGATGGCTTCGGCCAACTATAGAATATGCCATGACGTTGGTCACATATTAGCGTCATTAAGCTATTTCTAATATAAAGTACCCTTCTACATAATGGCTCATCACGATGGGCCATCGCGGGAAGGGTGCAATGGCCTAGGATGGCTTACGGCTGATCATGATCGACGATGGCCTGTGTATTGGTTTTTTAAACACACATCAAAGTAATGACACGATGGTCCATCATTATGTGCTTAGTTGAAAACTTAAGTCCGTCGAGTGAATGTCAAAAGTGGTACACAACTGGAGTATTGTCGAAACGTTTCAATTTATAGAAACGTACCAAAATGAGCTTGTTATATGGAATTCAGAACACGAACAGCGGTATTTCGGTGAATACTTAACATTCATCGCCTTAACAGTCGTATGTGTTAATAAACGATAGAAGCCGCAACCATTTCATGGTTCCGGTCCAACCTCGACTACCGCGATACTCGAACATGGGCCACTGTGTGGACGCTAGTAATGGTTCACAGTTGCCGCCCATGACGATGGTCGATGACAGGCCTTCGTGATGATCCATTGTGTAAACGGGCCTTAAGGTAAGCAGATTCGAAAATATGGTGGATGCGCTAGTTAACCTTAAATGGTGATGTAATGAAATTGATCCACTAAACATGTCGAGAAAATATTTTTGAACAAGTTGAAATTCACTAAAATTTTACTGTCGTTAATATCGATTTTGAGGTGTACAAATGAAAAAAGTCGGTAAAGTATTTACACAGAACTTCCCTCTTTATTTAGACAGGGTGGTCACCCTAAAAAATTATTAATTATGAAACGACATATGAGAATAATGAGGAATGTAGTTATCACTATTATTATAAAAAAAACCTGATAACCTTTGTTCAAAAAATATACCGAGAGGTCATCCGACAGCAAAAATTCAATATTAAATAAAAGATGTCAATTATTGAAGGCTTGCGTAAATACCTTTATAATTTGCAGCATGGATGAATTATTTCTTAGCATGATCACCCTGTAAATTCTTCAATAAAACTGTAATAGATGTCTTCATTGCCAATTGTGTTAACTATATGCCAAATATTATTGACATCTGTCACATTTCTAGTTGCACATCCACGTAGTGGAGGGGAAGTATAGTAGGGGGTAAGAAATTTTCATTTTTTTTATAGGTTTCTATAAATTTCTTTCATTATCTATTCCCTTTCGACAATCTACCATGTATATTTTCCCGTGAAAGTCTAGCCATTTCTTCGGTGGCAGTAGCGTCAGCTACCTACCAAATTTGACTGTTCTCCGTCAAGCAGTTTTTTAATTAATATATACTCTATGCATGTTTAATTATTATTATATAGGCTCCAAAACTAGTTAGCTAATAGATAGGTGAGGTTGTTTTTATCAGCCAATGTCAAATATAATTTTTTCACACATATTCATAGAAATTGTCTTGGTTTTGCATGAAACATCTTTATGAGTAGCTTTATGTCTTTCTGATGAGCTCCAGAATAAGGGCGAAAAACGTTTCAAAGGCTAAGCATTTCCAAGAAACAGAATGATAGATGTCATAAATGTAATCCATTAGAATGAAAAATTTTTAAGACAAGGTAGATAAATAAATTCATTTTAGACCTTTGTTCTCAGTTTTAGCTGAGTCTTCATGATCGTAGGAGGTTATGTAGACACCAGTTTAATCTGCATGGCCGTAGGGGACTGTGTGGATGCTAGTGTTAGAATGAAACTTGTCAAATACTAAATTAGACAAATTCATTTTAGGATTTGAATTTGCTAGCATAACCAGAATTCAGGTTATCGAAAGAATGCAAAGATTTCATTAATATTTTTACACAAAGTTTTTCTTTTAGTTATAGAAAGTTATTTTTTCCGCTGTTTGCAAAATCCTATAAAGAATGTGTTTCAATAAAATTATAAGCGAACAAATAATAATTCGTTTTTAATTTTTGAATATTTTACAATATTTTTTTATTTATAAATACTGAAAAATTTTAAAATTACAAATTTGATATAAAGTAAGCACCATCTCATTTTATGCCGAAAGGAAAGTCCAATCGGATTTGATTTAAATTTGAACTGCAAGTTGGTATTATTTAGAGGAAGAATCCTATTGTTTAACTTTGATTTTAAAAAAATACATGAAGACCGTTGCACGGTGGGCCGGAATCCGCAAAAAGTGGACAAAAATATTTTTTTCAAATTCCACATACCATTTCTATATTTTGTGAATAATTGAAAAGAAGCCCCATGTATCATTTTCTGGTGAAACTATCTCATTAGGTAAAATCTTACCCACTCAGGGATAGCAAACGCAACTCTTCTGCCTTCCACCGATAGACTGGGTTTCCAGCTAATTCTAACATCAACTTTGAGTATGTATTAATTCAAAGTGAAATTTTTCTAGAAGCTCATTTGGGTTATGTGCTTTAATTTAATATGTTGTATAAAGATTTTGAATTAAAATATTAAAATAAATTATTTTATTTATGGGGTGTTTGGTGGGAAAGTCATTCTAGCTTTGTGTATAGAGGAATGAAAATAGTCTTACTTAGTCATGCCTTGAAAAAATATTTTAAAAATACCTTACACCTTCCTTCGTAAGAAAATCATAAGTGCCTTCAAGCGTCTTTCCCAATATATCATTTTTTTGTAACGTGCGACACATTCATCACTATATTGTTATGAATTACACCCCTTGGAAAAGGAGATGGTACGCCTATGCCTACTGATAGTGACTGGAAAGGCTCTAGAAAGAACCAAGGACTTTTCTAGATTATGGTTGGAGAAGATTCTGGATTAATCTAGAGCTAATTTCGGAGTATATAAGGCGCGATTACAAGCGCGGAAGAAGAAGTTTTATGAAGAAAGCAGTTTATAAAAGTGAACAAGTAGAAAAGTGAAAAGTGAGGTTAGATAAATAGTAAATAAAGTGAATTTGAAGTATTGTAGTCAGTAAATAGTTAAATAAAGTGTTAGTGGTGGTTATCTCTTGTTGAAATTATTTAGAACCCACGGATTCATACAGGGTGTTCCCAAAAAGGTGGAAATCCGTAACATTTTGGTGTCGGAAGCGGAATTTTGACAACAGGATTTTTCGGGAGTGTTGAGAAGACTGGGACAGTATTCTCGGAGTTAGTGCTAACACAGGAAGGACTAATTTACTGGACATTGTTCGAGGTTTATTTTCGAACAGGAAAAACAGTGTTTAAGTGCATTTTTGAGACATTTTTGGAACATTTTGTTGGACATTAGTGGTTAAGTGACAAAGACTCTAGATAAGACTTTTTTTTGTGCCGTTTTGAGGTTTTTCTGGACAGTCCCATTACCGATAGTGACGTAATTATTAAATTTTGTTGATAATTATATGCCGGTAACAACCAGAAGCATGGCATCCGAACAACAAATGCAGGAATTTATGGCCCAAATGCAAAAGATGATGATGGATCAGGAAAGAAAGCGCCAGGAAGAGAAGGAGGAACGGGAAAAAAGACGCCAAGAACACGAACAAAAACGTCAAGAAGAATTAAGAAAAATTTTTGAGGATCAAGAGAAACGCCGTCAAAAGGAAAATGACGACTTAAGGAAAGTTATAGAGACGCAACAGAATGCCTTGTTTACAGTCGTTGAAGAAATAAAAAATGAGATTAAGGAAGATATGGGTAGCGTAAAGACGAAAGTTAATGAGGTCGAAGTAAAAACGGACAAAGTCGAGGAAAAAGTAGACAAGGTTGAAGAGAAAATGCATCAGGTAGAAGGAGAAATAGACCAACTTAAACAACAGTTGAGGACAAGAGGAAACCAGCAAGTGGTGTCATCAGGCCAGCAATTAAAAATTCCCTCCTTTGATGGTCAAAATTCCTGGATGACTTACAAGACACAGTTTGAGGCAGCAGCGAGTGCTAACAACTGGAATGACGAAGAGAAGGCTAAAGCATTAATCGTGGCATTAAGGGGCCAAGCATTGGAAATACTCCAGACAATCCCAGTAGACCAACAACGGAATTTTAGAGTTTTAGAAGCTGCCTTAGATCTACGATATGGAGATCAACACCTTGCTCAAGTATACCAGACCCAGCTGAAAGTGCGCGTTCAGAAAGCTGGAGAGAGTCTGCAAGAATTTGAAGCTGCGGTGGAAAGACTGGCACACTTAGCATACCCTAATGCGCCAAAAGAATTTAAAGAGCAATTGGCAGTGGGGGCATTCCTAGATGGGATAAGGGACGAGGAAATCAGACGAGTCCTCAGGCTATCCCGACATAAAAGTAGTAGTGAAGCCTTGGTGCATGCACTAGAGGTAGAAGCCGTCTATAGGGATACTCCAAAGTCAAGAGTACGGGCTATGACGCTGGAAGAATCGCAGTCAGAAAAGGAGAACCAGAACCCTATGTTGGCCGATATACATAAAATGATTAGTCAGTTACTGGCTCAATGGGATACTGCGGGAAGACAAGGAAAGCCAAGCAGGAGTACTAAATGTTACAACTGTGGCAGAGCAGGGCATATCAAGCAAGACTGTCGATATCGGAACTCGAGGAAAGTGAATGTTAGAAACATGGAAGGGACACAGAATAAACAAAGTAGTGGAAGGCCAAGTGGACGACGGAGTATGAAATGTTACCGGTGCGGAGAACTAGGA
The DNA here is from genome assembly GCA_963583905.1 of Stenurella melanura. Classification (NCBI taxonomy): domain Eukaryota; kingdom Metazoa; phylum Arthropoda; class Insecta; order Coleoptera; family Cerambycidae; genus Stenurella; species Stenurella melanura. The sequence goes on from OY757309.1 coordinate 19,988,987, forward strand.
CATATCCAGCTTGAATGTCCACAGAGGAGCATTACAGAAAGGCCACCACTACAAGGATATGACGATAAAACGAAACCTGAGGGAAATGCAAACATTTCATCCGGAAGAAGGTACAAGGAAGGTTGCAAGCACAACCACTGGGAGAAACTGCAGGTTACGGGAGCAGTCAACACTGTCAAGGTGGAGGTGCCGGATGATAAGGCAGATGAAGCGCTCAGACAGGAACAATTGAACGATGTGGAAATTGGGCCTATATTGAGAGCCAAAGAAAGGGGAACTCGTCCAAAATGGAAGGATGTTTCGGGCAAAAGAGTGGGGCTGAAGGCACTATGGGTGCAGTGGGACTCACTGAAAGTCAGGAACGGGCTGTTGCGGAGAGCATGGGAAAGCCCGGATGGAAAAAAGGTGGTTATGCGTCTAGTGATTCCCAGGTGTCGAGTAGCGAAGGTGCTTCAGGAAGTGCACAATGGAACATCCGATGGACACTTCGGTGTGAACAAGACCCTGAAGAAAATACGAGAGCGATTTTATTGGATAAGAGGTCGTCAGGATGTGGAGGCTTGGTGTCGCAAATGCAAGATTTGTGCAGCCAGTAAGGGACCACAGACTGGAAGTAAGGGTGAAAAGAAGCAGTTTAGCGCCGGAGCTCCTTTCAAGAGGTTGGCTAACAATATAGCGGAGCCATCACCAGCCAGTGACCGAATGAAGGCTCGATACGACCGTAAGGGTAGTTCAGAAGGATTCAAGGCAGGAGACCTGGTTTGGCTGTACAACCCACAGCGGAAGAAAGGCAGGTCACCGAAACTTCAACCGCCTTGGGACGGACCGTACACTGTTATTACCCGAATTAATGACGTCGTCTATCGGATTCAACGAAGCAAAAAGTCCAAGATGAAGATCGTGCATTTGGACAGATTGGCGAAATACATCGATGATTCTGAGTTGCCTGATCGGGACGATCAGGCTTAAGGAGGGGGCAGTGTTATGAATTACACCCCCTTGGAAAAGGAGATGGTACGCCTATGCCTACTGATAGTGACTGGAAAGGCTCTAGAAAGAACCAAGGACTTTTCTAGATTATGGTTGGAGAAGATTCTGGATTAATCTAGAGCTAATTTCGGAGTATATAAGGCGCGATTACAAGCGCGGAAGAAGAAGTTTTATGAAGAAAGCAGTTTATAAAAGTGAACAAGTAGAAAAGTGAAAAGTGAGGTTAGATAAATAGTAAATAAAGTGAATTTGAAGTATTGTAGTCAGTAAATAGTTAAATAAAGTGTTAGTGGTGGTTATCTCTTGTTGAAATTATTTAGAACCCACGGATTCATACAGGGTGTTCCCAAAAAGGTGGAAATCCGTAACAATATAATGAATCGGCAGATCGCACGCGGAGCGTACAAGAGGCATTTTATGTGTGTTAATTTTATAATTTAATAGTAAATGCATCAAAAAATGTTTCCATATTATGCGGAGATTTTTCATTAAATACAGGGAGGATTCTACCCCTTTTCAGATCTAGCTAAAAAAAAAATGTTCGTTGGAATCGAAAGAGAATACAATTTTGAGAAAATAAGGTTCTATATAAATGTTAGTTATAACGGTTTAAAAATTACGCTTTATCTTGAGAAAACAAATAATTCAAAATTGTTTTCATCGAAAAACTAGAAAAGTATCAGATTTAATCAAACAATGCCAGAGGCTAAAAAGAAAGTTTATACACTGAGGATTAATTTTCATTTATTATTTCTGCCTTATTAATACTTGTGGAGATACGAAAGTTTGAAAAAGATTGCGTTCGAACGTTTATATATTGAGCACATCATCATCAAGTTCTAGATTTTTTAGTAATTTATTTATTTTTCACCCCCTGATGCTCACCCCATTCAAAGATTTGATATTTTTAAATATGTTTCCAATGAATGTTTGCTCAATATGAACACAAGCCAGAAGTTTTAGATTTTTTAGAAATTTATTCATGTTTCATCCCTGAAACCCAACCCATTGAAATATTTGATTTTTAAAAATAGTTTTCCAATGATTATCTATCCCGTGCAGTTACATTTCCGAAGTTTCACATTTCTATACACTTTTTGAAGATTCTGACCCACTGTGCATTGTGACCATCGATAAGATTGTATCCAAAACAAAAATATTGCTTGGTATTCTGTGTTTCACCTACCATGATGACATCATCGTTAGACGATTAAAACAAAGATGTACCAATTACATCTGGATAATTAACTTTCCAAAAAACTACGAGGATTATCCTATAGAAAAGCTGTACAAAAACTTCAATAAATCAGCGAAATGTATAATAGTTCGATTAAACAGTTGCTCGTAATAAGTCAACTAACTTTTTGACGAGATATTTTATTTACGAATAACGTTTAAATACACTATTAAGAATATACCTATACTTGACTACAGATATTTACTGCACATACATTGAGGGGAGAGCAGGGCATGTTATCCCAGAGCTAATTTCTCCATAACATATTAAATAATAAATATAATGCATTATTTAATTCATAGAACATCATTATTCTCATATAAAGTATGTTCTGGAATGATTAAAATAAAAAATTGAGGAAAACACACCGGTTTCAATTATAAGGTGAAATTATTTTGACATATTTGCCCGACTCACTCCTATTTTATGAGGTAACCGTTTACAGCAGGTATGTAAACCCTATCTGCGACAGCGTCGAACTTAATATTGTCAGTGTATTATGGAATATCCAATTTAGTAGAGAGTCCATGCCTTGGAAAGCATTCCAGCAAGGTAAATAATTTTTGAGCTCATATATCGAATGACGTCCTAATGGGTATCAGAACACCAGAAGATACGACGCAGCTGGCAGGGTCCAACAGCCAGAACCAGGGGAGGTCTGCTAACATCGCATACACCATCCGCATTTGCGGGAGGATAGGCAAAAAGCAGGCCCACCCCTTATGAGGCCGGTCCAGGTCTATAGCGATGATTGGGGCAAAGAGCCCGAGCTCGACCCCTAATCATCCAAGACCGCCATCTCAAGAATATTGGCGCGGGTATCAGAAACAGCTTCTTGGACTTCTGTTAGCGGTTGCACAACTTCTCCACAAGAAAGAAAGATGGCGGAATGTTATTTCAAGAATTCGTGTTTTAAACGTATACCTCTTGATTGATTGATTGATTGATTGATTTGCCAGCGTAAGGTGGGCATTGCTGCCAATTCCGGTGCAGGGAGATTTGTTCCACCACGCAGCCCGATCGCCCACCGATCATCCCACCGTGTGCCAGAACAAACCCCCAGTGCTTTTATATACCGCCGGACCAGCTGCAGCTGGATTGGACATTGGACATGCTTGTTGTCAGCAGCGAGAGCCGCATGACGCATGGGGTAGGAGTATAGGATGGAGCGTGTAGGTGTTTGTGAGATGTTTCTTCTTGTTTTCCTTCTGTCTTCATCGGATGGAAAGTGTAGGCGTTTGTGAGATGCTTCTTTTAGGTTTTCGTGCTTCTTTTCACTTTCAGGTTTTTGTGATATGCTTCTTCTTAGTTTCTGTCTGTGATCATCTTCTCTCCTATTCTACTTCTGAGTTTTCTGTTTCTTCTGTTTCTGAGTCTGGCAGTGTGTATATCCTTGATATTTCTTTATTGTATTCCATTTTTTGTTGTGCCAGCTTTTCCCAGTGTGTATAATCCTTTCCTAGCTTATTCATAATCCTATCGATTGTTGTTATCCATGTGTAGCATGGCCTCCCTATTTTCAGTTTGTTGCTGTTCATTCGCAGCGCTTTCTTTAGTAGGTGTGTCGAGTCCCGTCTTTGGACGTGTCCCCAGTATTTCATTGCGTATGATTCTATTCTTTTGATTATTGTTCTTCCCTCTAGTAATGTTGACGTTTTCTGTCGTTTTTGTGGTTTTCCTGTTTTTGCTAGCAGTTGGATAATGTCCCTTTCAGCTCTTCTCAGGCTTCTTCTGTTGGCCTTTGTCGTTGCTGCGTTTTTGACTCCATATATCATCGTAGGCATTATGATGGTCGTGTATATCTTTTTGGTTAGGCACCATGGTGGTTTGTTGTCCTCAATGAAGGGTAGTAGAGCTCTTGTGACTCTGTAGGCTGTTTTGATTCTTTCCCTTACTGTTTCCCTCCTTTTTAGTTGATTCGTTAGGTATGTTCCTAGGTATTTCATTCTATTCGTGGTTCTCAGGGTGTAGTCTCCTATTTTGTATTCTTCCCCACTTGTTGGACTTTTCGCTAGAAAATTGTAACTAATTGGGATATTGATCTGATATCGATATCGAACAAAAACTTTAAGTACGGCTCCAATTTTGAAAAAATTGGTGCACGCAAACAGCTCTGTTTTCCTCATTTATCAATGATAACAGATTTGCAGTTGCTGTACTCTTTTTTATGACGACAATATACAGAAGAATAGACAGATGAATATTGAATGAACAGACGAACAGATGGACAGACAGACTTTATTGAAGAAATGGAAAATATGGAGTGAGGGAAGATCAAGACATGTATTTTAGTTTACCTGTCGAGGTTGAAAATGAACAATATAATTTTTTTTAAATCTGTCATTACATAAAATCGTCGTTCGTTACATGGCCCTGCAAATTTGACAAAGCAACTACTTAAATGTAAGTAATTAATGCAAATTATTACATTTATTTAGATATAATAATTGCAAAAATTTACAGTGGGCCCTTATAAACGCAAATGTAAATTTTTCGAAACGTAGGCATTTAATTCAACGAAGATTGTTAAAAGCTTTTATTTAACTTGCTTTTATTGAACTGTGTTCGTATTTTTGTGTCCGGTTCAAAATTTGTACTCAAATATTAACTCACTTTCTATTATTCGATCGAGCTGAAATTTGGTAGTTACATAGGCGACAATAGAGGTTTCCGGTGTTAAATGTAAAAAATTAAAGATGGTGGCTGCAATATGGCGTATGAGCAATGTAAGGAATGATCAAATTAACATGAAAAATCAGTACACAGGAGTTTTAGGCAGGCCTGTAGCCAAGGGGTGCCAGGGGGTGATCAGCATCCCATGGGAAAATTTAAGCACCCCCTGGGAATGTTTTGAGAATCGGCATTACTGGCAAATGAGAGGGATAACTGGTAATATAGATGGGACGACATTAACTAAAATTCGAATTATCCAAACAAACAAATTATTTTACAAATGTTGATCAATATATTTCAACAGCAACATTTAAAAGCTTGTCGCGATAGCTTTATTATAACATTTTTATCACGCGACAGACTTTTGAATATATTGATCAACATTAGTAAATTGATTTGTGATTTGTTTGTTTAGATAATGTTGATCTCAATTAACATCCTGCCATCCATATTAGGTCAGCAAGGACTACTGGCCTGGTCTAATAACTCAGATGATATTTTCTCTTCTTTGTCTTAATGCATTTTAATAAAGCATGTTCAAAGTTTTTTCATATATTTTAATTTTAATTTATGGAGCCTATGTCCAATATAAGTAATTTTCATCATAACCCTGCTTATTTCTGACACTATATATGAAATGAATAAATTAATTAATATCTCAAACATTAACACTATAAACTATAACTATAAAACTTCATACATAGTTTTCCTTAAATTTTCTCCTGGCATTGTGATATTTCACATTATTTTCAGAATTTTTGGACCAACACTAATAAATAAATAATAAAGGGGGAGAGACATAATGAAAATAATTATTTTTTATGAAAAGGTATGTTAAGAATTTTTTATTATTTTTTTTTATTCTAGAAACTCTAAATTTATACCTTTCAAATGGTCGCCCATTTACCTCGATGAACAAAATTATTTTACAAAGCTCCACTAAAAGATATCAGAAAATATTTTTAGGATGTCGATTCCTGGATGGTGAATTCTAAACTAGAATTATTATACCTGTGAGTTTTCACGTTTCTAACTATAATAGCTTCACGTATAACCACTGTGACATATAGACGGATGATGGAGGAGGAAAGGGAACAGCACCCCAATTATACTTAAAAAACCTCATTAATTTTTTAGTAGTTTTCGACATATACAGGATCAATAAACTTGATATACATATTTAAAAGTGAATCATTATTTGTTTGCTTAATTGTATTGAAACATGATTTATAGGATTTTGCAAGCAGCAGAAAAAATAACTATCTATGGGAGCTAAAAGAAAAACTGTGTGTAAAAATATTAATGAAATCTTTGCATTCTCTTGATAACCTGAATTCTGATTATGCCAGCAAATTAAAATCCTAAAATGGATTTGTATAATTTATTTGAAAATTCTCATTCAACAACTAGCATCCACACAGTCCCCTACGGCCATGCAGATTATGAATGAGAATTTTCAAATAAGAAATTATACAAATCCATTTTAGAATTTTAATTTGCTAGCATAACCAGAATTCAGGTTATCGAAAGAATTCAAAGATTTCATTTAGTTACCATAGTTATTTTTTCTGCTGTTTGAAAAATCCTATAAAGAATATGTTTCAATACCTATTTGCCATTTGCAATTTATGTTTAAGTAACATTGTCAGTCAAAATAAATCTATAACTATTTTAGTATTAAATCAGCCATAGGAAAAACAACATCTTGAGTGTAAATAAATAATTTGATTCATTTGGGAATCATTTTACAGGTTTATTGAGTTTCTTTATTTTGAGAGTGTATAATATTAGGCCCTATAGATCCCTAAAAACAAAATATAATATGTAATACCTTCATTTAAATAGTTTGGCCAAGCTATCGACTTCTTTATGTGGGTGTAAGATGATTAGATAGTGAACATTATTCATTATATCCGTAGAAACCAAAGAGTTTAACAAATAGAGGAGACAAGCTCCATAAGCGTAATGTATAAGCAGCCGGTAGACTGTAGTCTTCTCATCCTTCTCACACAGTTCGTTTTCTCTTTGTCGCACAGTACATGAGGGGAGGTAGTATCACAGTCTTCTTTCTACTGTGGTAGTATGACGTGCGCTGATGTCATAACTTTTCAGACCTGAGGGAAAACAAATGGCTGCCATTGTGTAATTCGCCGATCGAACGTGTTGTTTTAACTGTATATTTTGTGGATTCTGTGATGTTTTAAAACTTAATTTTGGATTATTTAACATCTACAATTATGTTTAATCAATTCATGTGGCGAATTTTGTTTGTTAAGATGGAGATGAGTTTATATTTTACGAAATTACCTTATGATGTACAGGATCAGTGTATGGAAGAAGGTGCTATCAATTTAAATCGCTATATATTATTTAAATAAAGAAGACCTTAGTACAGATGCTGATGTATTTCCGATTATTAGACATACATATATTGTAATTACATGATTTTTTAAAGGAGTGCATAGTTAAAAGAATGAGTACAAGGCATTGAAAAGACGAAGTTTATAACCAATTTGTTAGTAGTTGGGTGAAAGAAGTTCTCTCCAAGAAATTTACAAGATAACAGCTTATTATTGCAAAGGTAAGGATTAGTTATAAATTATAAATCATTTTCGCCATGTACTTGCATAATTTAAGGTTGTTTTATGAATAATTACTAACACAGATCCATTTTTTAGGTTATGGCCTCACTACATTGTCAACAAAAACATCATTCCTTGGATTATTGCAGATCCAGTCGATCCAAATGAGTTGTTGGTACTCATTGTAATTGTGTTGCAGATACAGGCAAAACACCTTCGCTAGCCTGATTTGCAATTTATAAGGTACAGAGTGAGGCGATGAGACGTCACTCCTTTTAGTTTTTTAGCAGTAAAAATGGCTATGGCTAAGCAGTTAACCATTGTGCGATACAATCCGTAGATTTTGTAAAATTACTCATGAAAAGAAACAAAGGACTTAGTTATAATAAGGTAGACACAATTTATCTGACGGTTCACTCATCGTCTATGGTATATTTATGAACGGAGCTGTGCAAATCATTGTAATTTCTGTAAGAACTTTTTGTCATGTCATATTAATGTTATTATTGTCTAATTTATGTATTTTATTAAGTATTCTCCTTTCCTTTTATTGTTTTATTTATCAGTCATTACTATCGTTAGCAGTAAGTTGAATGCTGACTACTCTGAACTTCTACATTCATGTCTGTAAATGAGAATTAAACAAAAATATATTTACTAAATATATAACTGTTTATTATCAACAAGTTTAACATTTCTAATATAACTTAGATGGCATTTATACTAAATTCATTGAGTGATCTGTATTGTTTTAAAATATATCGTGTGGTGTTTAAAAACTACTCAATTCTGTTGTTTTACATTACAAAACTGTGAAAATGGACTTAAGTCAGTGTTTAGACTCAGGTTTCAAATATTAAAAAATTCAGCACTGAGTAGTTTTTAAATAACCGCAATATATAGTTTAAAACAATAGGTACATTTAGTCCGCAGATCATCGATGAAAACTATACTTTCAACTTTCACTCTTAATTTATAAACTTCACCAGATCTTTATATAATATGTAGCTTTTCTTTCAAGTTTTTCTTAAATTGTACCATATTTAAAATTAATGTCTCAGCAACATTTTTCATCATAAACAGATTAAACGTTATAAACAGAAGAAACATTTGAGAAAACACTACTTGTAATTGTAAATAAAGCCGAACGCTATTCAAAACAAAGATTAAAAATTGACGGCATTTGTGAAATCAAAGCGCTGTGTTGCTTTGTAAAACAGAGTGAAGAGAGAGGGTACGAGGTCTGCGACAAGGACGAAGAGCCTAACGTTTCCAAGACAACCAAATCACAGCATGCTGTGACCAAATCGCGACTCCCGGCAAATCCACGGCTTGTCTTCTCTAGTTATTAAACTCTTTGGTAGAAACCGCATGTAAATGTTACTGAACAAATTAAAGCATATTCAAACAGTTATTTCCATAGTTGTCATTCGTTATTAAGTATAGAACTTTAAAATTAGCTCACATCAGTTGTAATCTAATAGTATGTTACGTGCAATATGCATACTTATAAGGATTTAACGAAGGACATTAGCATTATTAATAATAATTACATGATGATTAAATAATCTCGACAATTGAATGCAGTTATTCTCATACTTGGAATGTTTTTAGGTGACATTTATATTATTAGTTTATCCAATTTGAATCTATGTCATAAGATTCATAACATCATAACAATAAATTACACTGACCTGAGTTAACAGTCGAGAAAATAAGGAGGGTAATGACACAGAGGTCGAGATATGAAAAATCGAGATATCTCGAAGTCATCATATCATCCAATTTACACTAGGTGAATAAATCAGCTGTTCATTGTGTACACATTCACTTTTTTCACTTCAAAGAAACACTGTTTAATTTAGATGAATTATAAAAATGTGAATTAAAAAAACACAGTTTATCCGTCCGCAAAGAAATGATTCATTTTTGATATAAAAGTAATATTAAATATCCAACTTAAAGAAAAGAGCGATGCTCGATCAGGAACCTTTATTCTTATGCTTGGCACTAACAGATTGTGGATAGAACAGACCGTCACCAACGGTAAAGAGAAAGTAGTCTGTACTATACATGAATCCCCACCAAATTATATTTACCCATAGAGTATTTAATTAAGAAATAATTTTCGCATACATTGTCTCAGAGGGAATAGTTTGCTGCAAGGAGAACGTTAAAAATACTTTAAATAGCGTTGTGCAATTGATTACCTATTTAGGTATGTGGGTAGTTGGCCAGATTTCAGGGTTATTTAATACGAAAAAAATTTTTGGAATGCAACGTGGATTACACACTTAATTGAAAAAACCTGAAGGTCACATATGATATATAAAAAATACGCGTGTTACACTATTTATCTATTCAGGAACCACTAAAATGTATTATTAATAATGTCTCAGATATCTTAATTATTATCAAAGTTATTTTGCATGTAAGAACGTACCGTTTTTCAGTTAGGTTCCATATTTAAATTCTAGCACAAGTTTTTTACTACAAGGACTCGAGATTGATTGTCAAGCGTTAAAATATATTTATAAAATTACCATAAAACGTGTTTCAGTAACTAAATAACTCTCTCATTGAATCAACTAAATCAAAGGTTGTAATGAAACATTGTTGGCAAAAATTCATACTATACTTATTTGTTATTTAAAAATTGCCTTCTTTAACATTTTCTAATTTAATATATTAGTAATAGCACGTATGTAGATTATAGTCGTTGTAAAACCTATTGTTTATCCCCATGTTTAACCCCATGGTTAACCCCTTATATCCGTGGTCTTTCCTGTGGTTGTGCAAGTCTTGACAGACCCTTAGACGCATCGTGTCCCTGTTTCAAATTCCATAAAAAAATATTTAAAAAAATTAATAAAATAAAAATAAAATTAAAAAAAAAAGTTGAAATTTAATTAGCAGTATAGTTGTCTTCATTCGTTTAGTGCAGATAAAAAAACTGTAAAAAACGGACCATAAATTTGGCTCGTTAAGATAATTGATGTCTCACAGAGCCGTACTTAATATTTTTGTGCACACTGATAGAAATTTTAATCTGTTGAGCAATGATGAATTTTGGGTCTAAATTAGAATTATCAAATATTCTCTTATTGCCCACTTTCGGCAATAAAAATTTAATCTATTGAATTATTATTGTTGCCAAGCAAGGACCACGAGGAAATACGAGCAATTCCTTGCCAAAAAATGTGGGTTCAGAATTAAGGTTATTGCTATTTATATCAATAATCCTAATTTGATCTAACCGACCCAGATTAAATAAATAAATTCAATTCTAGAAAACAAATAAATAAGTATCAATTAAATAATTTCGATTCTAGAGAACTTCGAGCAACTTCGAAATTTGTTTATACGTTACAAATATTCATTCATTACGCCATAGTACAATGCTGTAGCTTTCCATAATACTTGCTGTTTTATGAATCACTTTATAGTTAAATCATATCTTTAATCGCCATCGCCTAAGTGTTTGTTCATTAAATGACAATACACCTGTTGTTCTCAGTTCCATATGTACTGATTGTACTGTTGGTATCTCATTTTCCTTATACTTACTGTAAATTAATTATCTTAACAACTTCACCACAGACGAATCTAATGCTCGTGATTTTCCTTTGTCTGATTTAGCTTTTCGTTTATATGGTCCTTCCTTAATTAATTTATAAATAGTTTGTTCTGGAATTTCTGTTAAGTAGGCGGCTTTTTCCGGTTTCTCCTTCACTTTCTGTTATATTTTTATAAACATTTAAAACTACTTTTTGGGTATGTTAACATAAATTTTATCTAGAAACTTAATCCCCATACTTTCCTGTTATTCTCTGCTAGTGCTAGGTAAAGAACCTTCCCAAGGCCTAAACATTTTACCACATCCACTTATAAACACAATACACTCGAATAATAATGTAAACACAGATCACCAACTATATTTATTTTATAAAGCACATATTCTTAATTGATGCGGTTAATTTGAAATTCCGTGACACTGACAATATTAAAAGTTCGACTCTGTTGTTTCCGCTAGGTCGCAAAAATTTTCCGCAGGGGCGAGTTGGTAAATATGAACTAAATAAATAAATTAAATAATTGGAACAGGTGTGTTTTCGTCAATTTGTTACTTCATTCCAGAACATACTTTATATGTGAATAATGTATTATGTATTAAGTAGTATAATATACTTAATATTTAATATTTTATAGAGGAGTTAGCTCGAAAATCGACATGCTCTGATCTCCCCTCAATGCTGTTGTCAAGTATAAGCGGCACAGCTTTGAGGTTTTCCATGTGTATTAAACGAATGAAGACAACTATACCTAGTTAGTTAAGTTAGTAAGTTAAATAATAATGTTACACACTTCCATTTTGTGATTGCCCCTTTGAATTAGCTATTTTAATTGTAATTAAAACAATTTAATACTTAATTTTAACTAAAACAAACGGTAAAAATTTCTGTGGCCAATCGAACTGGGTTTCGGAAGTCAAACCACTTAAAAAAAAAAATTCTTGATGTGCGCACCCCGCACCCCGCACCCCGTTTTACCTAACAAGTACTGCTGATCCTAAAATAAAGTGTTACAAAAAAGTTACCTCCATCCTTTGTTCTTTAAATATATTCTTCTATTTCGAAAGATACAGAAAGTTTCCATTCTCACAATATATCGACATAGCCTTAGAAAAAATGAATATTTTCTAGGCTTGTTAAAACATAACCGCCATATTAACAAATTGTAAACAAATATGTCACGATAATGCGGTAAAGATTTGACACTAATTCATTATTCCTTCCTTGAGATAGAGTTAAATGAAATAATAATTATTGTATTTTTCATCTTGTTCTTAATTATTATTTATTCAATAGACGCAGAAAATGAGAGAAATGGTTAGCGAAAACTCATGACTTCCTTAAGTAATTGTTTATAATATACAAGCTAACCGTTATATTCTTCGCCGATTTACTTTACTTAATTGTAAATTGTAAATAATATTAGTTTTACACATTTTTAATTTAATTAACAAACATTAAAAAAATATGTAAAAATATTTTTTTTATTTCAAAAATTTATAACTTTTTTCTTTATTGATCGATTTTGCTCAAAAACAATAGGGTTATTCCTCCAGCTGACATTAACTTACTGTCAAAATTTCAATACAATCGGACTTTTCGTTCTGCAGTTATCGTGCTTATAAGAAACGTGACGAACGGACGGACGGACAGACAGGCGGACAGACGGACGGACATTTTGAAAGTTGTTCAGAACTCGATCACCAACACAGTAATATGAAAACTTTTTCTCTACGAGCAATATTACCGGTTATAGAAATGCGCCGATCGAATACAATATACTCTTCGTCTTGTATTTGCGAAGAGTATAATAAATAGTGTCCTGTTGGCATATTTTGTGATCTCAGCAGGACATTCTACTGCATCAATCGCGGTTTGTCAATATCTATTATTTGATTATGATATACAGAGTCTGTCGTTAAATTCCTTGCGAATCAGAGGCAATATAAGTGTAAATGCATCAAGGCGAAAACACCGTGTATGCATGCAGTGTTAATTCAGAGTATTTAAATGTAACTATAGGTATTCCACAGGGTTTTATTTTGGACTCTGTACTTTTAATTTTTAATATCAACTATATTGATTGTTTGCCATCAAAAGCACAATTTAAAATGAATACTGATGACATTTCTCTGATAATATCAAACCCATCTGATAGAGTTTTGGAAGATAATAATTGTAACCATATTTTAAATGCGAATACCTTTAAAGTACCGAAAATACTCAAGTTATCAGATTTCAGACTATGAGAATATCAATACAAAAAAAGATCCATGTATCCTGCGCTAGGTATGAAAAGTCTTCAAGGGATTTGCCAAGATTTATAAGTCCGAAACTTCGTAACACTGATTTAAAAAACTAAAAATGTTTTTGTCAGATTTATTTTGTATTTATGGTCTGGTATGCTAGGTCTAACAACAAATTAATATGAATTTTGTAGGTGTTATTATTACACAGATAACAATATAAATAACTACTCTTACTTTGCTTGCAAATTTTACATTGTACTGTACATTTTCTTCTTTTCGGTAATTTTGTCTTATATGTATTTACACTATACGTATATGACTACTAGTCTAAGGCCTTAAATTAAGTAACCGTTTCAATGATTCAGTAATTAGCCAATGTGAATGGCAAATTTAATTAAATTAATTGAAAAATTTGTTATCATACCCAATATGCCATAAAATTAGACGAGAATGGTTACTCTGCGGTTTTTGGAGTCGCTGATCACAAATCTGAAGTCCAATTTGGGAGATTCAAAATGGCGGACTGGAAATCGGGCCATTTTCCAGAAAAAATGAGGATGGATATCTTGGCCTCGAAAATCTATACTCCGGGGGTTTTCGAGGTCGCTCATTACGAATTCAAGGTCTGATTTGATAAATTCAAAATAACGGACCGGAAATAGAGTCAATTTCTCAGAAGATACTCGTATTTTTTTTCATTTTTGGGCTGAAAGTGAGTACTCTGGTTTTTGAGGTCGCTGATCACGAATCAGAGGTCCAATTTAAGAAATTCAAAATGGCGGACCAGAATAACAGTCCATTTCTCCGGAAAACTCGCATATTTTCCTTCTTTGGGCTGATAACGAATCTGATGTCCAATTAGGGAGAATGAAAAATGACGGACCGGAAGTAGTATGTTTTTCAGGAAGTAGGTACTCGTATTTTTCATACTTTAAGCTCAAAGAAGTAAGAAATACGAGGTTTTTCGGAGAAATTGGCTGTTCTTCCGGTCCGATAGTTTGAAGTTCGTAAAGTACTCATTTTCAGCCCAAAAACGAAAAAAATACGAGTTTTTCCTGAGAAATTGACTGTACTTCCGGTCCGCCATTTTGAATTTCCAAAATTTGACTTCAGATTCATGATCAGTGACCCCAAAAACCTCCAAGTAACCATTTTGGTCTAATTCTATGGCATATTATGATAACAAATTTTTCAATTAATTTAATTAAATTGGCCATTAATATTGGCCAATTATTGGAAAAAATTGAAACCAAACATTTCCGTCAAAAAATAAAAGGTGCTGTTTTTTCTAATGTCTTTCTGAACACTTTGTAATAAAAATGCAGCGAAAATGAAGTCAATTGACCCTGTACCTTTTTCCAGATTTTTCATGCTAAAATTATGCGACTGTTAGGATTATATTCTGCTAGCAGAATTGATAAAAAAACTAAAGTGCATCTGTTATGAATTGCGACCTGTAGTGTTCCCTTACGTATAGAACTGACGGAGACGGAGGTAATTTTCAATAACAATTTTAGAACTTAATGAAACTTTGAATCAACTTTAACATGGTACCCACAATTTATCAGAATAAAAACTTTCTTTTTCAAAACGATGTAATAGGGTCGTTGACCATTTTAAAAAATTTTTATATTCAAGTAATTCATAAAATTTTATTTGACCCGTATTTTTTTATTTTACATTCCAAATTAATTTTAATAGTGAAATTAATTATTTAAGTTTCGAAATTTTAAACTGGCGCCTATGGTGACGTCAGGCGTGAGAGCATGCGCAGTTAACAATAGAGGAATAATCGACGGGCGTCGTACGTTTACTGTTACAGCACAGAGTAGTGTGGTTATAGTATCGACGTGAATCATTGTCATATAATTGTCTTCAAACTATTATTGTTCTTGTTATTAGGATTTAACTTGATTAAAATTTGAAGTACTCTGTAAGCAAAAGTAAGTGTAAATGATTTTCTATTAATAATATACTGTTGCAGATATGTTTTAAAATAGAAAATAAAATTTAAAATTTTTAGGTTATAATTTACTGAAAAATCAACACAATGTAAACAACAAATACGCAACAAATCTACCGAGCATTACCGCCAACATGATAGAGAAAACATGAAAATCTCTAAAATTGAATTCTCATTAAATACGTCATCATTTACCGCCTTGTTATTTTGAAAACCAATTTTTTCTTGCATATGACTATTATTAATATGTTATATGAAATACATATTTAGTATATTTTTTGATGGTATAATAATATTTTATAAATTTTGTTGAAGGAAACGACCCTATTGCAACTAACACCTACAGAACTACGAATTAAAATAGATTTTTTCAGCGAAACTGAGTGTTGTCGTGCTGGATGAGAATAGAGCATACAACCGGAGAGTTGTGCAACAGTTTGAACTCTGCGTCCAAGTGGCTGAGGAGTAGAAACGCATATAACCGAATTTGTAGAGAAAAAAATTGTAAAAGATAAACAACGATATTTCTCTAAAATTAATAGGTGAATGTCAAGAGGGATCAGAAAGATGACTCCAAAAGATGCATTCATGAAACTATTCAAAATACATTTTACTTGTAAAATCTATTATTTACATATATATATATATATATTGTGACAAAACTCAAACATACATCATGCTTGAGTCACTTTATTGATATTTTTTTAATTTGTTTAACAGACTGCATGGCGTGACCGCAGATGGATTTTCTGTTCTTCACTTTTAAGTACAGAACACTACATTTTATGTTAGATAGGTTTGGTACATGATAAAATATAGTTAGTTCCTGCTATAAAGTGGTGTGTCAAAATATATAGTTTTATAGTTTTTTTTTATATACGTTGGTTATACCTGTTGGCATCGGTCAACGAGAAATCTTCACTTATCAGAGTAGCAGATATCAGAGAACATTCCAGTTCCTACTTATACCATCCCTTGCTCCGTCTCTGGTAGTCCATTGAGGAGTAAGTTTTTATAGTTACCATAAACTGAACAGTCCATTCAAATAGACAGGACACTGTCACTTTTAAACTAATATCGAAGCCAGCTGAACTTAAAGGAGATCTCTTCGTTATTTAAAGTTCCAAATTCGATTCCCTGACATGTCATCATATAAGCTATTTATAAATAAATAATGGAAAAACATTTTCGTGTAATTTAAACTAAAATCAAAATTATTTTTTTTTGGAAATCGTTTTTACTAAATTCAAAGAGTACAGACTCATAAGTACTCTCATATTTTAAACATGCTTAATTACTTACTAGTTAAGCCTTTCCCAACACGCCACTGTATTCCAGTCAGAAATTCTGGCTGTACTTGAATGTGTAGGTACGCGAGAATGCAAATCGACAATATGTTAACCAGCAGATCTCCATTGCATCAGACAGTCAGGCGGCACTTAGAGCACTAACCTTTAACAATAAAGTGTCATCCCGACTGATATGGGACTGCCACGAAGATCTGAAAATTCTGGGCGAGCAGAACAAAGTTAAATTACTCTGGGTGCCAGAACACTGAAAAAGCTGATGAACTTCCTAGACAAGGAGCAGCTAACATATTCTACGACCCAGAATCCGCATTTCTAAAAGCTCAGCCAGAAGGGCGATTAAAGACTCGGTCAAGAGTACCTACACAGAGAAACTAGAAATCACTGGAGGAACATTTCAGGAAATTGACATAGTAAAACAATTATTAAGGCTGCGTTTGCACGTCACAGTAAACTAGTCTATAGAAAAAGCGAACTAACTAATGGTTATGCCGATATAACAGGAACCATAAATTAGCTAGCTATAAGTAGTGATTTCATTAACAGTTGTTGGCAACAGATCTGTGCAGGGCCGTACGGACAGTATTGGGAAGCCTTGACTAGATTTACAGCAGTGAATAAAAAATGATTCAGTTCCTATTTATTCTACTTTGCAACTTTTGAAATAGGATTTGATGTTTGTAATTAATTAAACAATTCATGGTTACGTTAGGCGGCAGCCACCGCAACTATCTACAAAATCTAATAACGCAGTAATAATTTCAATTATTATTGTTAGATATTGTTTTTTGTGATTTTCTTTTTCAAATTTATATGGTTATTTATCGGTTTTCGTGTGTGGTGCTTCCTGGCATTTCACTTTCAGTGTAAAAGTGGTCATCATCTGGTGACAAAAATTGGATGTTTTAGGAAAAATCTGAAAAAAATTAGGGGTATCCAGTAAGGGGAGAGAAATGGAATGTCGTGCACCGGAGTTCTCAATCTGCGTTCTTTCTTCGGGTAGGGTCCTCGGAAACTGGAACAGTTTCACATCTTTCGTATGTAGGTGTTTATCATGGAATTTCACTTTCGTTATGAAAGTGATTATCAACGGGCGACAAAATTTCGATGTTTTAGGAAAATTCTGAAAAAATCAGGGGTACACAGTAAGGGGAGAGAAATCGAATAGCGTACAGTGGTGTTCTCCGTCTACGTTCTTTATGTGGATAGGGCCCTCGGAAAGTGAAAAAAATGTCACATTTTTCGCGTGTAGGTGTTTTTCGTGGCATTTCACTTTCGGTATGAAAGTCGTCATTATCGGGCGACAAAATTTTGATGTTTTAGAAAACACATGAAAAATATTAGGGATATGCAATAATAGGAGTCAAATCGAATAGCGCATTTTTCGTGTGTAGGCGTTTTACGTGGCATTTCACTTTCGGTATGAAAGTGGTCATGATCGGGCGACAAAATTTCAATGTTTTAGGAAAAATCAGAAAAAAATCAGTGGTACGCAGTAAGAGGAGAGAAATCGAATAGCGTACAGTGGTGTTCTCCGTCTGCGTTCTTTATGTGGATAGGGCCCTCGGAAAGTGAAAAAATGTCACATTTTTCGGGTGTGGGTGCTTCTCGTGGCATTTCACTTTCGGTATGAAAGTGGTCATTATCGGGCGACAAAATTTTGATGTTTCAGAAAACACATGAAAAATATCAGGGGTATGCACTAATGGGAGTCGAATCGAATAGCGCACAGTGGCGTTCTTCGTCTGTGTTCTTTATGTGGATAGGGTCCTCGGAAACTAACATCTTGGCATATTTCCAGCCTCGTAATAGTGGGTATGTCGTCGAGTCCAGTAACTCTCAGACTATATTGCAGTAGCGTCGAGTGAAATAAAAATCGCAGGAATTATAGTAATTATATTTAGATATCAACGTTGGTACGTGTGAGAAAAAGAACTGTGGAATTATTTTAATGAAATTTTACTAAGAAGACAGTGTAGCTTGAAAAAAAAAATGAAACTAAAACATTTAGCCCTGAAAAATCGTGAATTTAAAAATTCAGATATTTATAACGTTTGTCAAAACAAATAGAGGAACTTTATCTCTGCAAAGAAAATTGAAATTATTCTAAGGAGATTCCGAAAAGAAATAACAAAAAGCTTTATCTCTGCAAAGAAAATTGAAATTATTCTGAGATTCCGAAAAGAAATAACAAAAAGTATCAACTTTTCGATTTTATACGATTTTTTATTATTCCATTCATCCGCTAAAAGTCAGACAGATTTTACAGCCAAACAATCAGAAATAGGGTGTAAACGCATATGACCTTTCTTAAGCCAAACTATTAGCTCTACAATTTTTATCTGACACCTTTTTCCATATCTCTTATTGTTCTCGATTTATACCCAAAAATAAACTATTTCATCCTTTTTGCACCCTTAAGGAAAGTGTGGGAGTAGTATATTATTAGACTTTTTATTTTACATCTCAACTCAATACAACTTTTCCCGTATAGATCTATACTAAGTAGGAAGGCGATAGAAATCGAATGGCGTAGTCACCCGATGATGACAACTTTCATACCGAAAGAAAAAATTAAGGATAAACACATAAACATGGAAAATGTGACAAATTTTCAATTTCCGAGGGCCCTATTCAGAAGAAAAACGCAGATGGAACACTCAGGTGTCCGCCAATCGATTTGTCTCGCCCTCCTACGCACCCCTAAATTGTTGCAAATTTTTTCTTAAACATCGAATTTTTGTCACCTAATTATGATCACTTTCACACCGAAAGTAAATTATCACGAAAGACACATACACACACGAAAAACACACACACACATACACAACCAATGAATAGCCATAAAATTATAATGTTTGAAAAAGGAAATTACAAAAACCAGAGGAAAACAATAGAAAGACCTTTTGCGTGCTTGAGGAAATGAGGAAATCGGAATTTTTCAAAACAATGTTTCTGTACTGCTAGTTTGATTATCATTTTCAAAGACTAAAGTGTCACTTTAAGCTTGTAAGCTCATTTTACATTTTACTCTATCAAAATAATAATTGATTACATTTAGTATATTTAGTCCATTTAAAAATTACTTTTTATAGTAATGATATTTTATTGTTAAACATGCTCCTGATTTATTAACAATATTACTAACAAAAAGTTATTGAAGATGTAGAATAAACTAGGAATGTAACAATTCAATTGGTAAGTAAATTTAAATTATTTTAAACTCTATTTTAATTTAATTTAATATATTTATTCTAGTACGTATCATATTATATTTGAATATTTGAGTCCCATTAATGAATATAAAAAAATAATGATGAATTACGGACGATTGAGTAGCACGTTCGCGTGTAATAATCCAAAGGAAATACTTAATTTCATTTAGTATTCAAATATAAAATATACGTACTAGATTTAAGTCAACTAGTTCTAGTAATTAAATCAAATCTGAATGTTGTTGGTTTGTTTTTAAGAACAATATGTTGAAAGATTTACGACTGTGAACGCTGTATTTTGACATTGATAACACAGCCTTAAAGGTCGATGTGCAAAATCGATTGAAGAACTGCTCAGTGCTCACAACAAACAGAACGTAGTTAAGATTAATAACAGGACACTTTCCTGTAAAGGAGTACCTACCTGAATGCAATCTGTTTTGACGGCAACCTAAACTGCAGACTATGCGGCAAGGAGCCGGAAACGGAATTCATCAGCACTCGCCCAACCATAGACCTGTATCACTTGATTAGGTGTACAGGGGTACTAGAGTGAGTAGAGTAAAGCATGACAGGGAGAGTACAATAAGCCCAGGAGGCCGCAGTGCCGTAGGAGTTGTTAACAGATGAGCCCTGAGAGAGAGAGAGAGAGAGAGAAAAATAGGGTTCTATTCTGGTAGCAGAGGAAGCAGTTAAATGTTTTTAAATAGATCTGTTAAAGATTTCGCCCTGTAGGACGAGATGTGCGCCTAATTGCATGATTTTCGTGTTTAAATCAGCCATTTTGAATCTACTATTTTGAATTTTGAAATTATAATATTGTTACGTATTTTCACCCCTGAAGCCACCCTTCAGGATCCGTGGGTTCCAAATAATTTTAACAGGGGGTAAACCACTAACATTTACTGTTTATACAATATTTCTTAATTAACCAAAATAACCTTTACACTCACTTTTTCACTTTTCAACTTCTTCACATTTATAAAACTTCCTTTTCCTGCGCCGGGAATCTCGCCTTACATACGCCAAAATTGCCTCCAGAGTTATCTAGAACACAATCGAGAATCTTCTTTCACCACATTCCAGAAAACTCGATCTCTTTCTACAAACTTCCAGAAGAGATTATGGCGTGTGTTACTGGTTGCCTAACCAGTGCTACTTAATTTCAGCTATAAGTAGTCATAGGCGTATCACTCGCCAGGCCTTAGGGGGTGGTAACGTGTAACCATATCAAGATCGTAAATAGAGACCTCGAAAACTCTTGCCTAAATGATTTCGTAATTTTATCCCTTGAATTGTTGTCGATATTACAGTATCAATTTTTTATTTAAATAAAATATTGATTTCTTTTTAGTTTTCCAAATATTTTAATTTTGAACACTTTCTTGATGGGTAAACTTTTAGAGTATATTGCAAAATATTTTTAGAGTACACTGCAAAAGGTTTACTCTTCGCATATTTATTGCACTTTTCGTGTAATTGTTGTACATTGTATAGAATACTCGCATTTTTTTTGTAAATAATGTTAACTTTAGACATTTTTAATTTTATGAAGTAAAAAAAAAGATCTACATTCATTTTACGGGGGTCTTGTACCCGCAAGCCTGGACTCGGAGTCTGGTTCGGAGTCAGCCAAACACCCACAGCGCGAGCGCCGTGGCAACTGTGGGGCTGGGCGAAACTGCTCTGACTCAGCTTAAACTAACTATAAATAGAACAAATTAAAAACTGAAACACCTTTCTCCAAGGGCGAATTAAAAACACTAGTAACATTTTAAATTTTCAAAAGGAATTAGAATATCATTATTTTAATATAAGCTAATATAAGTGAGCTGCGCACTGAATTAATTTTGCTGATACCTGAAAAGGCTGAATGAAAAAACCCGTTCAAGGTAACTACTACGAGGACACCGTCCTAGCCGTCCAATCTGTTGTTTTCTAATTGTATGGACCAAAAAAATTTTGATAATAAGTGTGAAGTCAAGAAATAAAAAGAAACAAACAGAAACGAAAATTTGCATTTGGAGTCGAAAGCTTTAACCACCATGCCGTGAAGAATAATTCTTTAAGATCATCATACAGGCCCAACCATTTTTATTGATTAAACTTTTATAAGTGATAGAGGGAAAAATAAAAGTGACTGCTTTATTCAGGAACTTTGAAACACTCTGTAGATGTATTCGGCATTTGGAATAAGCTCAAAATACCTTTGGCGTTTTAAGCGCAATTCAAATTAAATGTTAGTTTTTGAATCACCTCTTTATCTTGCTTTGTTTAGAAAATACACATGTTTAAGCAAAGTAATGTTAAATGCATATTAACAAAATTGATATTTTGTCTTGTTTAAGAGAACCATAAACAGATTACACATTATTCTAAAACATGACAGGTGTCAAAATGTTATCAACATCATAAGCATTCACTCGCGATTACGATTTTTAATTCGTTTTTGTGGAAAACATTGAAAAGGTTTTTCTCCACGTCGCAATTCGGATCGAAAGTCGTGCTTGTGATTTCTAAGCAATGCCTCAGCAGATAGCATCGGAGCAAGTAGCCCGAATTATGGCTTTAGTAGGAGACGGAAGAAGTAAAAGATATGCTGCCCAGGTAGTTGGTGTTCCCGAATCAACTGCACGTCGGGCAATTGCGAGATACTAAGAGACTGGTCATTGTCGTAGAAGAGCTGGATCAGGTCGTTCTAGATGTACAACCGTTACTAATGGTCGGTTTATTCGGCTTCACACTCTACGAAATCGCTTTCATACAGCAGTTCAAACAAATATTCATTTAAGGCAAGTAAGAGGAAGAGTTGTAAGTGATCGTACAGTAATTCGGAGATTGAAGGAAGGCAATTTAAGGTCTAGAAGACCAACAACCGCACTAAGATTATTTGCTAGACATCGAAGAGCACGCCGCAACTTCGCTAGAGAACACTCAGATTGGAATGAACAAAACTAGTCTCGGATCCTGTTCGCTGATGAATCTCGATTCTGTTTGTTTTCATCCGATGGCCGCCAAAGGGTATGGAGAAGAGTTAGAGAAAAATAGGAGCAGAACCTTTTCAGCACAAAAGAAAGCTTTGGCGGAGGTTCCGTTATGATCTGGGGAGGAATTTCATTAGAAGTTCGCACATAACTTTACGTGCTCCCAGGCAATTCCCTCATGGCCAACAGGTATACCGAGAACATTTTACAAGACTATGTAATTCCTTTTGCACCCTTTATGGGGAACGATTTTATACTGTTTCATGACAGTGCGCGCCCTCACTGCTCACATCGCAAATGAATATCTCGATGAAGTTGGCATAGACTGTATGATATGGCCAGCAAAAAATCCCGATATGAACCCCATAGAACACGTTTGGGGCGAAGAATTAGATTTCGTTTCTGGATAATTTAGGAGAAGCGCTTATAGAGGGGTGGAATAATATTCCACAGATCAATATTTCAAATTTAATCAAAAGCATACCAAGAAGAATAAAGACTTTAATCAGGGCACGAGGAGGTAACACACGCTACTTTTTTCTCCGTTGAGATGGTTCCACCTTTATTCGATTTCGTGTTGGTAATTGTAAAATGCAATCTTTTAAAATAAGGTAATAATGTAATCTTATCCAATAAAATGTTTTTAATTGTATCTGTTTCACCTACAATCGTGTATTTTCTAAACAAAGCAAGATAAAGAGTTGATTCAAAAAACAAAAAATTTAATTTGAATTGCGCTTAAAACGCCGAAGGTATTTTGAGCTTATACCAAGTGCCGAACAAATCTGCAGGGTGTTTCAGTCACTTTTATTTTTCCCTGTATCACTTATAACAGTTTAATCAATAAAAATGTTTGGGCCTGGAAGAATCATTTTTCAAAATAAAATAGGGTTCGTGGCAATCAATCAAGTAGTTTAGAAATTATGACAGATTAGACTTGAGTAAAATTTCGAGTGCGCCACTTTTTATGTCTGTAATATAACGTAAGGAGGAAAACATCATGTTTCCACGGATTATTCTCGAAAATCCTCAGATACCGATTTTCAGACGAATCAGATAATAAATTACAAAACTTATCTGCCATATTGACGTTGCTATTTTGAATTGTCAGATTTCGACCCAAGATTTATAATCTGTAACCTTGACAATCCTCACGTACCTATTATCGATCGAAGCAAAAGATAAATGATAAACATCATTCTCCATATTGACGCCGCCGTTTTGAATTTCTAAGTTTCGATCACATATTTATAATCCGCGACCTCAAGAATCTCCAAATACAAGTTTTTAGTTGAATCGGATATTAAATGATAATAAACTGCCCGATATCTTGGAAACGTCGTCTTGGATTTTACTACAAAAAATGTTGAGCTATATTTTTAAGAGAACTATATACACTTGTAAAATTTCAAGTCAACACGACATCTGGAAGTGGGTAAAAATAGAGTTGTTAAAAGGTGTGTTAAAAAACACAATTTTTCTATTATTAAAAATTCCTAAATATCCTTAATGAAGAAGATAGGGTAACATATTATGACTTTATTTAATATATTCTCTATTTTCCAAAACTAGGGGGATTTGAATAATATGGCAACAAAAACCGGACATCCTGTACATTAATTAGCAACAGAATTGGAGATGAGACAAATATTTTAGAGGACGCATCGTTCTAATTAAAAAATATAAAAAAGTAAGGCAAATGTCAAGATCAGTTCAGTTGTTTTTATGTTTAATTAGAGAAATAAATTACTTAAGAAAAAAAATTAAAATGTGCTATAAATAAATTGTATCATTAATTTTTATGGCTTTTTATTGCAAATATACTGAGTAATATTTTTTGGAATGAAGTATTGCGAAATCATTTCGTCCCGAGGCACGTTGATCCATGGAACCGTACTTTTTCTTTTAATAATAACTGGTACACTTTCGTCATTATTTTAAACCCACACTTTCAGACTTACGAAGAGCATGCACTAAGTCTGTTACAGTTTTTTGCAAGAATATTTGGTACAACCGATATATTTAAAATATATTTAGTCATATTTTTAACATTCGTTCTTTAAATTTCGAAGTAAAATAGAAAATCAAATTTTACGATATGTCATTTGGTTGACACAGAAAGAAATTGTTGAAATAATAAGCACAGTGGCAAATGCTCAAAAATTAATGTGTTCATGAAAATGGAGATATAATGCTCATTTATTTAGGTACAATATCTGCAACTTTCATTCTTTAAAATTAGATGTAAAGATAAAAATTTTATTTAAAAAATATAATTTTCTACAATTTAAAACAAAAGTCCAAAACGTTGGGCTGATGCCACCAAAGACTTAATATAATGGGAAAGAGCTTTGGTGAGACTGTGCGCCTAACAGGCAGCCACTATAGATGACGGTTATGCTATACAGCAAAGGGAGGCTAGAACTAGATAGTTCAGTAAACGGGGGGGGGGGGGGGTCACCTCTAATTTGAGTGCTAATGAATGAAGGATTTTGATGAAACCTTGTGCAATGTGTCTGTTGGTCTGAAATAAGAAGTTTTTACTCCTGTGATTTTTTTTCGAAAAATGCATATTTTTAGAGATATGGCCACTCGAAATTTTCTAAAAGTAGGTGAGGGGAATGTAAAAGTTGACAAAATAATCTGAAAAAATTCAGGTGAATGTATCATCGAAATACAAGACTTTATTTAATTGCAACTTTTCAGTAAAGCGCGTTTTCACAGAGTTTTTCCAGAAGAACATGAAAAATTACCCCTTTCTTTGAAATTGTAGCGCTTTAAAAATATGTAATTTAAAAATTAGAAAGGCGTATGCACAGAGGCCCTCTAAATGTTCTTTGTCTCTTGGAATGTTTTTGTAACTTGCTAATTTTCCGAGTTACAGGCAGTTTCTCACGATAAATATATTTTTTGCACATTAAGAAATACATGAAAATTCGAAAAAAGATGATTAAATATATTATTATAAAAAAAATATGAAACTTATATAGTTATACCATTTTTAAAGGTTCAATATAATTTTTAAATTGAAAATGTGAAAAAGTTTTTCGGAAAAATTACATGATAAATTTTTTTAAATTTAACGATTTTTAATACTTATTGTGTGGACAAGGAAATAACGCACTTTTATGCAGTGCTTGTTTACTGCATTCTACTCTTAAATGGCATTCGAAAAGGTACATCACGAATTTTATCTCCCTTATTATTACGAAACAAATGGTTTTATGAAACAAAGCTATTGATTAAAAAAGTCTTATTTCAACCTGTTTAATCAGTTCTTCCACTTTTATCATTAACAAATAAAAAATTGTAGAAACAATTTTTTCACATTTTCAATTTAAAAATTATATTGAATCATTAAAAATGGTATAACTATATAGGTTTTATATTTTTTTATAATAATATATATAAACACTCACTTTTCGAATTTTAATTTTTTAATGTACAAAAAATGTAATCCATTATTTATCGTGAAAAACTGTCTGTAACTCGTAAAATTAGCAAGTTACAAAAAAATTCAAAGAGACAAAAAATGTTTAGAAGACCTCAATGCATACATTTGAATATTTCAAACGATTAAATTACTTATTTTTAAAGCACTCAAATCTCAAAGGGAGAGGTAGTTTTTCGTGTTTCTCTGGGAAAACTCGGTGAAAACGCACTTTACAGAAAAGTGGCAAATAATCTTTTTTACATTTCTTCTCCCCCACTTTTAGAAATTTTCGAGTCTCCATATCTCGAAAAATATGCATTTTTCGAAAAAATTCACAAGAGTAAAAACATATCATTTTGGGCCAAAAAAGGTAAATATATTGTTTTTTTTAATTTTCGACTTAATTCTACAAATTACGGAAGCCGTGTTAAAAGGGGTGTCTTCTACCCCTTCCGATCATTTCCTACTCTAATCTTTTTTCAACTTTTTTATTATCGTCTGCAACACTGCACAAGGTTTCATCAAAATCCATTCTATAGCACTCAAATTAGAGATTTTGGTCATTTTAGCACTACTTTGACAGGACTACAACATTACTTGAACCACAAAACGTCTGTCAAGACCTTGTGAATAAGAAGAAGAAGAAGAAGAAGAAACAAAAGAATACCTAATGATGTTTATTTCCTTTCATTTTTTTTAAACCACATATCTCACGTTTAGCGGGAGTTCTAGAGAAAACACATTTATATATTTAGTACGTCTCACTAGGGTGGTTATTTTTAGGGGTATGTTTTTTAAAGCTCCGGTCGTCTTGCCCTTATAAAATTTAAATCGATAGGGGACAACCGTAAACCGTACTTCAATGACCTAGTTTTGGCGAAGACGGAAACATTTTTTGAAATATTAGATACAAGGTATAGTAACTGTAAATGGACGATTAAGTGATTGAGAGGCAAACACAACTGGTTCTTACCCTGGAATTCCGCATTCGAGTCCCCGTCGTAGTACTGGGATTCTTTTCGGAAAAAGGAGTTAATCCGAGTATATCAGAATACTAGGTGTATTAGGGTAGTTAACAAATTTTTTTTCGATAATAGTCTGGGCACCCCGCAGTTATTTTTTACCTTCCCCTAGTATTATTACAGTAAAATTTCAGCTTCCTGCTTCAAGAGCAAGGAGGTGCTCTACCACCCTTTGATATTCTAAATTTTATTGTTTTGGTGAATTTCTAGCTAATACTGTAGAGTGAGGTGTAAAACTTTTTGAGGAGTTTATTAAACTGTTAACCCCCCGTTAACCCCCATCGCAATGAGGAGAAACAATTTTTGCTGCAGGTTATTGAAGCAAACCGAAAAGCAGTCCCTACTGAAGCAACCAAGAAAACAGTAGCGAAAGCGGTTTCTGATCAGCTGTTTCTGATTTTTCAAATATAATATTCTCTATTGTAAATTTACATAATCTACTTGCTCATAAAAAAATCAACAAAATTTGTTTAAATATAAAAAAAAATGTATATTACATGAATTCTTGAAAAACTGTATCTTAATGCTCTTTGAGCACTGTCTTCCACTTGGAGTAGGAAGCTAAAATTTTGCCAAAGAAATATTGTGGCTAAGTCTAATAAAACTAGAGGGTGCTTAGGAATCGAAGAAAAATGTTTTCTCATAGCATTGTGAACCACCCTAAGGTGTATGTCAATTGTTTTAAAATGTGTCATCCCTTCTCGCACAACGTTGTTTCAGTCTGCAGAGACATGAAGATAGTATTGCCTGAGGTGTTATTGTCATTATTTAAATAAAGTATATTACACGGGGAAGAAACTAAAATAATATCATAGAGAAAATATCTGAAAATAGTTTCTTCTGAAGGGATTGGTTGCTTACTATTTAGCGTCTCTAACTTGTACTCTGAGCATACCTAAAGATGTAGGTTCGAACCCCACATACAAAGGAATTAATTTTCTATATTAAAACATTTTTTAATTTTTTTTTACGATTACTATACTTACTTCCAATCCACTAAGTGGATGTGGAAGTAAAATTGACTCAAGGGTATAGTTTGGATTTCACTCCGTCTCCTTTACTCATGCAAATCTGAATCTACTATGCTTAAGAAATTCTTGATGACTGGAAACCAATTAAAAACATATTCAAGTAAATATTTCGATATTTTTGCTACCATCTGGAAAGGACCCCGCACTTTTTCCTATATAAAATGGTTCTCGGTTAAATTTTCTGAATTTTTAGTATATTATAGATCTCAATCTCCTGATTAAAAGTAACATGGACCCAATCTAATCCTATGACTAGTTTTTGAGATACAGGGTGTTAAAGTTAAAAAGTGACTATTTTTATAAAATATATTCATGGCAGTTGAAGGATTCGATTAATTTGTTTTTCCGCGAATATCATTCCTGTAACGTCAGATAATATATTGTGATAAAAATATGCGCATATATACAAGGTGAGCCAGCAATAACACGAAGTGAATTATTAAAATCGATGTGCTTATGCTGAAACAACAAAATTTTGAGAAAATTATGTTTGAAATAAAATGTACTCTTTCATAATTACCGAAATTCCCAGTTTGTATATTTTATACAGGGCGAGTCAAAAATTTGTGAACACGTGTGACTCATTCTAATAAGACGCTCTGTATATTTTGATATATATTGATTGTCCATTGACAGCTGATTCCAAAGATATATAATTTTAGAGGGGTCCACAGGGTGATACAAAAGATATAACACAAGAAATATGCCGAAAAACTTTTTTTTTTGAAACCGTCCTGTAATTCACAATTTCGTCGGCTAATTTCCGTAATTCTTTCAAATTATATTTATTGTGTATATGTTAATAGAGCACCAAAAATTCAAAATCTTACTATCATTAGTTCTCAAGATATAAAGCGAATTTACCATGTAGGTACGTAAGCCTAAGGAATAAAACTTATTTATATCTAATCATCACCGAATAGTGATGAATAGTGGAAAATGATGTAAATATGAAATAAACCTTAACATACCGATTATAAGTAAAATGACTATAGTATTCAAGGTACTCTAACAATGCTCGGAAAATTGAGGGTACATCCGACGAGACGGCATTAAACTCGGTTTCCACTAACACTGCTATAGGTTTCCTTGTGTTACAGATTTAATAAACTACAATATGTAAGTGATTTAAAAGTAATTCAAAGAGTAAACTCATATTCTCATCACCACAGGGGTAGAGTTTTCGCCGCGTTTTTTTTTAGTGGTATCTCCGTTAATGTACTATATTTATTTTCTAGTAGCCAAAATATTGATTTTAAGAAATTAATGAATAACACTGAATATGATGAAACTAGCAGAAAACCTATAATCTGTTATATAAAACTAATAGTGTCTTTTTCCAACAGGGCTGTTTAAAATAGATAATTTCAAATCAATTTTTAAACTTTTTAATGATACGATATCAATAATACATGCTGTCATTTACGTGACTTTTATTGCATTGCGGGTGATAATGCCCAATTAATAGATTTCAACCTTTAATAAAAATGCCGGAAACTTTTAAGCTAGCTACACAAATGCTGGTGCGAATCGCAAAAGGTAAACATAATGCAGGCACGCGTCGAAGCCGAAAATCTTTGGTTGAGAAATAGCAACTGGGTTCTACTCAATCATATCCATGTCCCTGCATTTCCCCGTTTAACGTTGGAATATTTAAAAGACTTAACAGGTATTTATCATGTTCAATTATCAGCGGCATATATTCAAGATAAACTTCAAAGAGAAGAATTAAACATAAATAGAAGTTGATGAATTCATTGAAGAATTCAATCCACGATTTCGAATTTATTCACGATTTCGAAATATTGCGAAGTATATGTTTTGGGTAGTCTACAATGATGAAGAATCCCCCGAAGATCCTCCGATATTTGGTTACTATTGTACTTGTAAGTCTGGTGCCAGGACATTAGGCACTTATGAGCACGTAGTAAGTGTTTTGTGGTTCCTTGGATACGCAAGACATGAGCCAAATATTCATTATCCATCCACAATCCTTCTCAGTTATCATCTAATGCTATTTTTCTTACACCTTCATTATAAGTGTTTGCTATCAAGAACGTTGATTATCTGTTTTAAACAGCCCTGTGGGAAAAGACAGATATAACAGGTTATAGGTTTTCTGCTAGTTTCATCACATTCAGTGTTTTTCTATTAATTTCTTAAAATCAATATCTTGGCTACTAGAAATATAGTACAGTGGATTAGGCCTAACGGGATACCACTATTAAAAAAATGCGTCGGGAACTCTACCCTTGTGGTGATGAGGAAACGAGTTTATTCTTTGAATTACTTCTAAGTTACTTGCATATTGTAGTTTACCTATAGCAGTGTTAGTGGAAACCAAGTTTAATTCCGTCTCGCCCGATGTACCCTCAATTTTCCAAGCATTGTTAGAGTACCTTGAATACTATAGTCATTTTTCTTATAATCGGTATTTACATCATTTTCCACTATTCATCACCGAAAACTCGTACTCGATGATGATTAGATATTAACAAGCTTTATTCCTTAGGCTTACGTACTTACATGGTAAATTCGCTTTAAATCTCAAGAACTGGTCATAGTAAGATTTTGAATTTTTGGTACTCTATTAACATATACACAATAAACACAATTTGAAAGAATTACGGAAATTAACCGACGAAATTCTGAATTACAGGACGATTTGAAGAAGAAAAGTTTTTCGGCATTTTTCTTGTGTTTTATCTTTTGTACACCCTTGTGGACCACTCTAAAATTTTATATATTTGGAATCAGCTGTCAATGGACAATCAATATATATCAAAGTATACAGGGCGTCTTATTATAATGAGTCACACGTAGTTTCCATATTTTTGACTCGCCCTGTATAAAATATACAAACTGGGAATTTCGGTAATTATGAAACAGTACATTTCATTCCAAATAAAATTTTCTCAAAATTTTGTTTCAGTATAAGCACATCGATTTTAATAATTCACTTCGTGTTATTGGTGGCTCACACTATATATATGCGCATATTTTTATCACAATATATTATTTGACGTTACAGGAATGATATTCACGGAAATAAAAATTAATCCTATCCTTCAATTGCCATGAATATATTTTATAAAAATAGTCACTTTTTAACTTTAACGCCCTGTATCTCAAAAACTAGTCATAGGATTAGATTGGGCTCATGTTACTTTTAATCAGGAGATCGAGATCTATAACATACTAAAAATTCAGAAAATTTAACCGAGAACCATTTTATATAGGAAAAAGTGCGGGGTCCTTTCTTAGCATACTCTTTTACAATTTTGTCCAGAGAATGCGAAATAGGATCGCGTTTCCAGAACGAAGAGAAGATTTTAAAATTTTGCAGTATGTTATAAAGTAAATATTGTCAAGGTGATTGATAAAAAGTCATAACAACAACAAAAGTTTTTCTCTATTTCACTGGACAACACTTTTTAATTTTGAAATTGCGGTAATTTCATAAGGCGTGAGCTGCATCAACAACTGATGTGAGGAATAGCTTTAAACAAAAAGTGTCCTTGGTGATTTATCTCGCCTAGTGAAGGGCGTCTCGTGTACGAATTCTTGTGAGTGGCTGACTTCTTGGAAATATAACTTCAAACACTAGGATGTTGCAAATTAAACTGTTGAAACAAAATTGGAAAATGTTATCCCGGCCACTTCCAGTGATAGTCCTCACAGTATTGGATTCCATTCTCATATTGATTTAAATCCATTTGATACCATTACCACTGAAAACACTTGAATGCAGATATATCTGGCCTAGTTGAGACACAAATATAAACTTCAAAAGCACATGTAAATATCAACTCTGTGTTGAGGAAG
The DNA here is from genome assembly GCA_963583905.1 of Stenurella melanura. Taxonomy (NCBI): domain Eukaryota; kingdom Metazoa; phylum Arthropoda; class Insecta; order Coleoptera; family Cerambycidae; genus Stenurella; species Stenurella melanura. The sequence goes on from OY757309.1 coordinate 20,021,070, forward strand.
AATGGAGGCTACATTCCTGCGCCCACCGTTTGAGGCAATGGTACCACAGCAAAGTTCCTAAACGGATTCTGTGAGTTAGTACTTGCATGCACAACTTCTCAGCTGGCTGCTGAGGAAGCTATGAAAGCGTAGCAACCAGTTAGCTCAGGCCTGGTCGAGGGTCACTAGGTGGCGAGAAGAGTTATATATTTTTGTTTCTTAACAATTATTTGCTTGTCAAATTTACCAAACAAAATTTTAATAAACTATAAAAATTTGGACGCCAGCGTATTCAGTAAATAACACTCTTGCAAACTTTATCAGGGGGAGAAAAGAATCAAAATCAAATATAAAACAAATAATATATTAACAGTATAAAATATTGAAAATTTTACAACACTTTACAAATGACTACAAATATGGTGAAATTTGAATTAATTAACAGACAAAAAATTTAGTTATAAAAAAATTAAATTTGAAGATTAACAAAAAAAATTACAAAAAGAAACGATCAACTGGTTTACAAGTTATCTTCTGACCAAAAGTTGAATTTTGCACATAAATTTGTCTACTTAGCTTAGCGGAGACGTGGAATCCCGACGAGGTCTGTTCCTGAAGATGGCCGCGGGTACCCGGGAAGGAGGACGTAATATTCAGGTCCTGACAACGCTGATTTCCAGGAGACGCTGCGTCGGAATGATATCCAATACTTTTAGGATAACTCCAAATATTCAAGTTATGCCTTGTGCCTTGCTTCAATGGTGGTTTGGTCCAGGATTTTACATGAAAAAGGGGAATGTAAAGAACCAGTTGATAATATAAAAAAATTTAAATGGTGAGATGAAAGAGATACAAGAAAACTATAAAAAAACTATGGTGACAAAGGTCACTGCAAAATCAAACTATTAGCAATTTAATAAAAAACCTGATTATTGATAAAATTTTACTTTACTCTACTACTGAAAATATATGAATAAACTACTGATTAATATAATATATGAAATTAATAAATAAGAAAACTCTACTCTCAAGAAATTTTAGCCGTTTACAAAATGGCTGACTGGTTATGACCAAAAATTTGAATGAAGGTAACAAAATTTAGTTAGAATTAGAGAGAAAATATCTGAATTACTATCTGAAAAAAAAATAATACTGTAACAAATATAGCAAACAAAATTATGGGTTTAATCTCCCAAAAAATAAACTAATAAAAAATGATCTCTTAACCTCTTGTATTAATACGAGGTGAAATAAATGCGACTTTTAATGAGATAAGATTATCTACACACGATTAAGAAACAAAGATTCTAATTTATCCTTTGATTAATTTCCGAGTTTAATCCTCGTACACAATAATCTAAATAATGGCAAAACATCACGGTATTGTGTCTCAAGCGACCACAAAATACAAAATTGTCACGATAATTAATGAGTTAACATGTGTCCAATGGACGCCGACATCACACAAACAGGTGTGTTAATAAAAATTAATTATTACACGGAATATCCTTTAATTCCCAAAAATAACTATACAGCAACGTTAACTCAATAATATGACATCATTTAATAATCAAATATATTCAAAATATCAAAGGATTAAAGAAATAAACGTGAAAATTCGTTAAAGAACAAGTAACAGTCTTCACTCACCTAGGTCGAAATCGAAGTGAACAAGTAGCATGGATATTTCAAATGGTGTTTCTACCGCGTTTGCGCACTTGTTGACTTCCGGTCATTATTTCCGCGGGTAATTGAAATTTATTTAGCACGGGTGCTTAAACGGAAAAAATATTAGTAAACAGTAAATGCCAGACCACCATGTCAAACAAAAATATAAGAACACCAAGCAAATACTTCGTGCGACTTTGATTCGCAATTACTGACAGACGATCAACGTTTCCTTTTCCAATTATGAATAGAAAAAAATTGTAATCTCAGTGATATTAGTGCACCTACTTCTTCAAAATCAACAGTCCGTAACTAAAGAGCAATACTCAACGGTGTGGAAATTCCATTTGCCAGTGAGGTAAAATACCTAGGAGTTATTTTTAACCTAAAACTGACATGGAATTCCCACACCGAAAGAAACCATAGCCCTCGGAAGTTGTAGGCAGATGTGTGGAAAAAATTGGAGGTTAAATCCCAAAATGACCCTATGGTTATATACTAGGGTAGTAAGACCCATGATAACTTATGGATCAGTAGCATGGTGGACTAAGATAGTGCATGTGGGAGCAATAAGGCTGTTAAATAGCGTACAAAGGCTTGCTTGCCTGTGTGCTACGGGAGCCATAAAAACTGCTCCAACTGCTGCAATGGAAGTCCTTCTGGACTTGCCACCACTAGACATATTTATCCAAGGAGATGCTCGTTCAGTATAGGAAAACATGCCACAGTATTCCAGGCTGAAGTGGCCGCAATACAGTGGTGCACAAAGGAAATTATAAGGCACGGAACTGTTAATCAGTCGATTGTCATTTTTTTCGATAGCCAGGCTGCGCTAAAAGCGATCGGTTCCATGCCAGTCAAATTGAACTTATATGGGACTGCATAAATGCCCTTATAGATCTAGGAAGTCAGAATAAAGTGACCGGGGTACCAGGATCCAAGGGACACAAGGGCATTGAAAAGGCTGATGAACTGGCCATAGAAGGGCCCGAATCCTTTTGCAGTGTGGCTAATCCATGCATACGAGCAGCCATTAACAAATAGGTGCAAACTAGAACTTTGGAATATGGAAAAATTTGCCATGAGAGAGACAGGCCAAAGAGTTCATTAAAAGACGATCGGCAAAATTTACGGAGGACCTATTATGCCAAAACATCCGAGTCTAATGGGTCTGGCAGAGGATACAACATACAGATTCTGCCAAGAGGCAGAGCAAACCTCAGTCCATGTATTGTGATATTGTGAAGGCTTTTCTAGACTGAGATTCCAACTACTTGGTGAGGAAAAACCAGAGCTGATAGCTACTCTAAGGGGCTCTTATCAAGGCTGTGGAACCTAATACAAAGGACAAAATAAGGAGCTCCAAGTAAAATAAACAGGAGTATCACAATATATCCATGGGGGTCGCGGTGGTCAAGAAAGATCAGTCGACCAGCTCCTTCCTAATCTTATCTGATCTAATTAAAAAGCATGTGACATTGTAAATGCTCTCAATCGCGATGATTGAAGATTTGGTAACGACCAAATCATAAACGCTATGACCCAAAGCATCTTTAGGATGGCTATCAAGATGTGAGCAGAATTCCTGTTACTTATTATTCACATGTCACGTATTTGTTAGTCATTACAAGCCTACGAGCGATAAAATTCTATGTGTAACGTTCTCTGCTTGGGTAGCTGGTTTGGATAAGTTATTCCAGGGTTCAGTTTAGTAAATAAGACGGGCCGAATATAAATAAACAATTCATTTCTTGAAAACAAGTAGATCAGACAGTGTCACATAACATACATTTATTTACATGTTTCCGTATTTTTAACGGGTTCTTTTGATATTATCTTATCATAAGTGAGCGAGACGGACGAGAGTGTAATGTGACAACGTAACTGCTATTTTCTAGCTCGTCGGGGCCTCGATGTCACCAGCCTGATAAAATAACCATGAGAACCCCAGCCCAACACGCTGAAGAGTTTCATCGATCGGTTTATCCCCTTCGGCTCGGTGATGTCGCTAATCATCTGTGGAATACCTTCGGCGGCGTAACGGTGTTGGATAAATAACTGTTAATACAAGAAGACTCCAGCACAACACGCTGAAGAGTCCAGAGGTCGACTTATATTCGGTCCGGCTCGGTACCTACATAACATCTCGTAGATATATACATCCATATTAGATGCTGGAATTTAAATATGTATTTTTAAATATACATATGATATGAAATGTATATTAAGCTACTGACATCCATCAGTGCCATATACGATGTATATTGTTGAAGGTAAGTACATAATAATTTATACATAACATGCACGTTAAGGTAAAATTAAATTATACAGGTACTCGAATATAATCTCATCTGATGCGTATGCGCTACTAGTTTATGACATAGCCGGTTATGGAGTGTGTCAGCGCACCATGCATCATTCGTTTACAGTTTGTAGTTCGCAACATATGTCAGCCAATAGTGTTGCGTGCATGGTTTGTGTCATGGAAGTTAACTCTTCCTTATTCTCTGGATTTCATATTTGCTTATGGCTATATAATGCCGTCGCGTTTGCATAAGGCACGTATAACGTAAGGGTATAATTATTATAACGCAATCCTTTAGATTTGTAAATGTATACTATTTTAGGGTTAGAAAATTTGCAAGTTTCATATGTAACTTGTAGCGTTTAAATCTGAAAGACTTTTTACCACCTTACGCGGAAGATGAAATTTGGGAGCAAATTAAAAACTGTAAGCAAGAGGAACATGAGAAGGTAACCATTTTTTGGCCAAATGGAAAATTTGTATTGTCGACTTAGTCATGCTCCTAGTGAAGTCACGAGAGTTAAGCACATTCTGAATTAACTTATTACCGGATATACAGGTCAATTAGCTTTATGTGAGGCAGATACGGTTACGAAGTTGTTTAGTTTATGTAAAAAATTAGAGGAAGCTGCTTACTTAAAGTCTAGACGTAGTTATGTACCGCAAGTTTCTAACTTCAGCAGAAGTCACATTTAGCCAGCAGGTGTTCTTGTTCGTGTTGAAGTAAACAAAATGTAGATAGCAACAGTCATCTATGTTACGTAGGGAGCACGACTCCTAAGGTTGAAGAGGTAGTTGCCAAAGTTGAACCGGTAGTCGCAAATACTTCAGTAAATGGGCGTCAGTATTCTCAGTACTTCAGCGTAAGTCCGGAGTAGAAAAATTTGTTGGAATTGTGGTAAGCCCAACCACACTTTTTCGTCTTGCAAAGCTAGATGGGAAATATTTTGTTTTCGTTGTGGTACGCCTAATAGGGTAACAAATTGCAAGAATTGTTCAAAAAACCAGTAAGAGAGGTGTGTTCTGGCCACCACACTGCTCCCAGTAAGTTGACCAATCGTAAGTTTTCGTATTTTAGTAAGAGAGTGGCAGTCTTGGCTCTCGTATGTTTCGAATTTATCTGGTAAACCAAATTTGAATGGGCAAGTTGCATCATTGTTTGTTAAGCAAGATACTGACAACAGGCCTTATGTTTCGGTAAAATTGTTTGATAGGGACATAGTGGCTTTGCTCGATTCGGGAGCAAATGCTTCTATTATTGGTTCCGGTGGCCTTGAGTTAGTGAGACAATTGGATTTAAAAGTAGATCCGTCTCATACTCAAAGCGTGTTTGTTGCGAATAGGAATCAGCAATCAGTGACAGGTTTGGTTGATTTGCCTATATGTATCGGAAATGTCTGTCAAATTGTGAAAGCTTTAGTAGTGCCTTCTTTGCCCCAGTCTTTTATTTTTGGTAGCGACTTTGCTAGACAGTTTCAAATCAAGATTAACTTTAAGAGTTCTTGTAATGTAGTTCTTGATGCACTGTCTCGCATTTCTACGGCTGAATCCGAAGTTCTTTTGTGAAAAATTTCTTTGGAAAATTTGGATAATTGGTACCTGTGTCTATGCGTGAGAATATTTCTTCTTTTCCAAAACGTTATCCTCAATGGAAAATGTTAAATGGTTTGGTTTATAAGCTCATTCCGTCTCGTGTATCGGTGCAGACAAATCTCACGAAGTGGAAATAACTTGTTACGAAGGAGCAAAGGCAGCATATCATGAGTTCATGCCATGATCCTGCAGTTTGTGCACATTTTGGGTTCTTTAAGACTTGAGCTCATCTGCAAGAGCATTATTACTGGCCAAAGATGCGTCAGAACGTCATGAAGTATGTTCGAAAATGTCAAGTTTGTGCTTCCCAGAAAATGGCAAGCACAGCTAGAATGGGACTTATGGGTGTTGAAAAACCTGCAAGTTATTCTTGGCAGATAGTTTCTGTTGATATCATAAGCCCATTCCCCTCATTTACCTGTGGTAGGTGACTGGTTCACCAAGTATACTCTTGTGTGTCCTATGCGTAAGGTTACTGCTCAGAATGTGGTTAAGTTTATGGAGCATGAAACTTTTCTTGTTTTTGGTGTACCTCAGTTCATTTTGTGTGATAATGGCAAACAGTTTGCGGGTTCTGAGTTTAAGAAACTGGCAAAAGAGTATCAGGTACAAAAAATTTGGTTCAGTGCACGTTATTCTCCACAGTGTAATTTTGTGGAGCGTAATAATAAGACAGTTGGTACTGCCATTCGCTGCTACATAAAAGAGCACAAGAAGTTGAACAAGGAAATTCATAAAATTAGGCAGGCTATCAACATTGCAAAGCATGAAGTGGCCGGGTTCTCCCCGTCTTTTTTGAATTTTGGTAGACATGTTCCCATTTCAGGAAATTATTATGGAGAAATAGTCTCCACTGACGATGTTGAGATATTGTCAGGAGATAGGCAAGGCTATGCTTCAGAGTTGAGGTGCCTTGTAGATGTTTTTAAGGAAGCTCGTAAAAGACTTTAAGTTGCGTACCAGAGCGAAAGTAAGGTTTATAATCTTCGAAAGAGAAAGGTTTCCTTTAAGGAAGGCGACCTTGTTTGGAGCAAAAATAAAGTTCTCTTGGCACTGCGATAGGATTTTCTAGGAAATTAGCTCCTAAGTATGTACTGTGTACATACTTAGGTAAGGTTTCTCGTGTAGTATATGCCCTCACCAATGTTGATGGAACTGACGGTGGTGAATGGCACGTTAAGTACCTAAAGGCTCACTTTCTTTCAAATTCTAAAATTTCGGTAGGCTGAGATGACTTACATCAGGCTTCAAATTTTGAGTTTGTGAAATTTGATTTGTGTTTTGCATATAGATTTATTTGGTGATGAGATAATCAGATTTGTATCGTTATGTAGTGTTCATCTGACCAGTTCATTATTATAGTTCCGCTAGTATGACTATGATTTTGAATTGCCCTTGGATAAGACTTTCCTGATTATGACCTTTACCGATTGTGACATTTACCGATTACGACTTGGCTGATTTGTCTCCTTATGGACGTGTGGTACATGCAGTTATCAAAGATCCAAGCAATTCTTGTCATATGAGCTTTCCGTGTAGTACATAGTACTTGTGGTCACTGGTAGATGTGACGATAAAAAGAAAAAATCTTTTGTGAGTTTTGAGTTTTTTTCTCTTTTTATTTTTGGCAGGGGGTGGTGTAGCATTTAAATTTGTTACATTAACAATAACTCAGAATTTGTTATTTACATCAATCAGGCTGTAATTTATTCACTTCCCTGGAGTAGATGGATATGCAACAACACTCGCGTTGGCCCGATTTTGTGTTGAAGAATTTGTATTTTGCAACGATAACACTGTGAGATTTGATTTGATGTACCCAAGGATCTTCACCGCTTTGCTGTGAGCGCTTTGTCAATTCCAGGAAGGAATTCATTTGGTTTTTTTGAAGTTCTGAGGCCGTGTTTCGTGAGGTTACATTAGTGGATTTGTTTTACTACAACACTCAGGCCTCGAGGCCCATTGTGCTCGTAGGGATGTACAGTTTTGCGTGGACTCCAAACCACGGTCATCGACTATCAACTTTGACGCACCCTCGGCCATCTCACCGCCTCTCTGGCGGGCCAATAGCCCTTGGGGTCTTCTCTGCAGCGAAGACAGTTGCCCTGTGCCATCGGCGCCACCTTACTAAGCGACTTAACGGCCCGGAACTGTCGCAGTCGATAGCCTACTGACTAATAGACGGATACACTGGTTCACCCATCCAAATGCCGGACTCGGCCAGCGTGCCTTAACATTGCTGATCGAGTGTCGGAAATTAAACCGGTGACCGTACCTCGTCCCGTGAGGTTATGTAATAGTCTCTATATGAGTTAAGCTTTTATTTTATTCAGTTATGTTTGGACAGGCTTATGCTTGGATAGGCATATGTTTGGATTAGGATATTAAGTGGAGCAATTTAATGTAAGAGCCCAGCTGTTTCGTGCTGTAATATTGGTTATATGGGGCCTAGTATTTAGAAGAGTAGTAATACAAGGAAGTCTATTACTGAGGAGTATAGTTATGTATGGCTCTTGCTGACATTTAGCGAAGTTCTGGCTTGGAGATTTGTTCGCAGCAGTCTCCAAGAGATTTAATGCAGGCAGTCTGGTAGCCGGCATGAATTTATGGTTGTAGTCAACGTCTGAAATGTGCAGGAAACAGGTTTTTTAGGTTCATTTTGGTTATATATTTTGAAAGGAAATTAGTATAGATTTATTCAGTGATTTTTTGGTTCAACGTTAAAGTAGATTATACCACAATCTTGCAACTATCTAATTTTATATATAGAATGATGCAATACTTAAGATCCTTACTGTGAAAGCAACGTAAGTAAGTAAGTAAGTAAGTAAGTAAACATTTATTTCCCGCTGTTCACAATACATCATCACAATACTTAAAAATAGGTGATGTCAATATACTTATAATGTGATAGCAAAACCTACTTAAAGGTGTAGGGAAAAATAGCTAATGGATATTATATATACACATATGTTTTCTGTACATAGAACATATCTAAAACTATAACTAAATAAATACAAATAAGCCCTAATAATAATACATTATAATAAATACCTATAAATGATGGTATATCAAAAAAAATATATATCTTTCTTATATATACCTATATATACATCAAAAGCATACTAAATTAGAAGAACAAAGTACAAATCAAAACATAAGAATCGAGTGGAGAACAAAAGATGGCAAAAATAGGTGGTGCTCTCTTCCTATTTTAAAGTGTAGCTGCGAAATATTCATTTAAGTTATAAAATACATGTCTATGTAACAGTATTTTTATTTTTCGCTTAAAAGCTTTGCAATTTAATGATTTTAGATCTTTTTTTTTTTTTTTTTTTTTTTTTTCGGGGTGGAAATCCTTTATGGACACCTTCGCGGTAGTGTGGGACTCACCTCTTGGCATACCCACTAAAACCACCCCTCTTCAGATTGTGGGGAGTATCCTGGGACCGCTCTCGCTTTACTTCAGGATATCCGTCTGTTGTTAGAGTTGTTCATATCAGCATTTCCTGTCCCTATTCTCTTTAATTGTGTAGAGGGTATAGGTCGGGGTTTCTCTCATCCTCTCCTTTGCATTCCATAATCCTCTTAATACTTATCTCGGCTCTGGTCCAGTTATCTTCGGACTCCAGCATGTATTCCATAAGTTCTTCTGGTCCTATATGGTTTATGCCCCGCCTCTCCTCCGCCCATTTATTGCAACGAAACACCGTGTGCTCCACGTCATCGATGTCTCCGCAGTACGCGCACTCCCGGGAGTCCACCTTCCCTATTCCGAGGAGGTAGTCTGCAAAGCAGCCATGCCCTGTCAGGGCCTGTGTGAGGTGGTACCCCACCTCCCCATGCTTTCTTTCCACCCATTTTTTAATTGAGGGGATCACACGGTGAGTCCATCTCCCTTTGAGGGCATTCTCCCACCTGTCCTGCCATCTTTCGAGGAGTCTTTTCTTGGCCGTTCCTTTCTCTTCGCCTTCGTATACTTCTGCCCTTTCCTTTATCATTAGATCTAGCGGGGGAATCCCTGCTACTACGAGGACCGCTTCATATGAGACAGTCCGATAGGCGCTACTTATTCTGATTGCCATCTGCCGCTGTATCCTTGCTAGACCTTCAATGGCGTTAGCCCTTACCTCTAGAGCACGTCCCCAGACCGGGGCAGCATACAGGATTATCGAATGCACCACACCACAGAGCACCCTTCTTTTGCTGGATATTGGTCCCTGGGTGTTACACATTATTCTTCCTAGTGCAGTTGCCGACTTCGCGGCCTTTTCAGCCGTTTTAGTGATGTGACTCCGGAACGTTAGTTTTGGGTCCAACCAGATACCGAGGTATTTAAGCCCTCCCCCCGGTCTAATTTCCGTTCCTCCGACCCTAATGGTAACGGGCTGGACAGATCTTCTCCTGGTAAATATTAGTGTCTCGGTTTTCTCCGGGGCTAACTTTAACTGAACCCCGCGCAGCCATCTCTCTATTTTTGCTATGATAGCATTGGCCTTTTCCTCCATTACCACCGTCCTGTTTCCTGTCACGGTAAGGGCAAGGTCGTCGGCGTAGCCTGTTAGTGTGACCCCGTTTTCGAGGGGGATCCGCAACACGTCATCAAACATGATGTTCCACAGGGTTGGCCCGAGTACCGAACCCTGTGGGACTCCGCATATCACATCCCTCCATTCGGAGGTGTTATCTGCTTCCAGTCCTATTTTCCTGTTACTGAGGTAGCTTTTCATGATCTTAATGATGTAGGGCGCCACTTCCATTCTCTCTAATTTTCCTATGATCGCTCCCCATCCCGCCGTGTTGAACGCGTTTTTAATATCAAGGGTGACGATCAGGCACATTCCCTTTGCCGCTATAGCCTCTCTTGCCGTATTCGTAATTCGGGTCACTGCGTCCACCGTCGACATCCCTCTACGGAATCCAAACTGGAAGTTCGATAGTCCATCCCTCCGCTCAATTTCCAGTTCCAACCTTCCCAGTACTAAATACTCCAGTACTTTTCCTAAGGCATCCAGTAAGCAGATGGGCCTATAGGAAGATGGTTCTTCCTGCTTCCCGCTGCTTTTGGCGATTAGGACTAGCCTCGCCTTCTTCCACCTGGATGGGAAGTCTCCTCTTTCCAGCGCCCGGTTCATGACCCCTAAGATGGCTTCAGGGGATTCTTCGGCGACTATTTTAATCACCTCCGGGGGGATATTATCCGGGCCCGGGGATCGGCCGCTCTTCAGCCTTTCAATCGCTACCTTCAATTCATTTTCCGTGAATCGGGGGGTCTCCACTACATCCGTGTCATCCCACCTTTCCTCCTCCCTTTGCGGAAAGAGCGTGTCAGCTATCTCCCTCATCCTGTCTAGCGGGATCGCTGGAGAGGGTGCTCTCAGACGTCGCATGACTATTTTGTAGCCGTCCCCCCACAAATCTTCGTCTATACTTGCGCATAGCTCCTGCCACTTCTTCCTCTTGGCCTCGGATATTGCATCTCTGAGCACTTTCTTCGCTGCTCTATAGGCTAGGGTGGTTTCATCGTCATCCTGCCTGTCCTGTCTCCGGGCTCTCCTGGAGTGTCGTCTCCTGGCAGCGATACATATATCTCTGAGTCTTGCCAGCTCCTCGTTCCACCAGTAGATTCCTCTGTGCATCTTGGCTGCTCGTTTCTTCGGCATAGACTCGTCGCAGGCTCTGGTGATTGCCTGTGATAGGGTTGTGTCTGTGTGGTTACGGTCGTTTCCTATCTCTTCTCTGATGGCTCTTAGAAGCTTTGGCCTATCCAGTCGACTCAGTTTCCATCCCGTCGGCCTGGAGACCGCCGGAGGAGGTTGCTGTCCTACCTCAAAGCAGATGAACCTGTGATCGCTTAGTGATTCTTCATCATCAGCCACCCTCCACCCTTTGATTTTCCCCACAATCCCGGCGGAGGCCAAAGTGAGGTCGGGTATGGAGCCGCTGTCTCCTCTGGTGAACGTATATTCGTCCCCTTCATTAATCACGAAGAGGTCGAGTCGGGAAATCCATTGAGTCATTAACCTTCCTCTTACGTTTGTGACCCTCATACCCCATTCTGGGGCCCAGGCATTAAAATCTCCTGCCACGATAACCTCCTTTCGGGTGTTATTCCTCATCCTTCTGAGTGCCTCTTCCAGGTCTGACATTGATCTTTGAAATACCTCTATTGTGGCATTTGGGGAAAAATAACAACTGACCACAATCACCTCCTTCAGCTCTAGCCACACAAACCCTCGGCCCTTCCCGTTCTTGTAAACGCCAATCTTATTATTAATCAGCCCAATGGCTGCGTCCAAATTCTCATCTGTGAACCAGTTGGGTCGAGGTCTACCGGACATCGCTTTGTTTGGCTCACTGATGATCAACACATCCTCCCTTTTTTTCATTCCTACCGCCCAGGCGAGATCTTGGGCGGCCCGGCACCTGTTTAGGTTAATCTGTCTTACTGTGAAGATGATCCGCCACCATCTTCCATGCGTCTTACCCCCTTTGACTCTGCCTTGTTTAGCGGACATCCCGCTGAATCTGCCCGGTGGCCCTCCTTGTTACATATGGGGCAGAATGCTGCGTTTTTGCACTCTTTAACTTGGTGCCCTTCCTCTGCACATCTAAGACAGGCTTTGGATCTATCTGGACCTTTGCACTCTTCCCTGATATGCCCGTGTCTCCAACATCTGTAGCAGATGGAAGTTTCAGCGCGTTCACGTACCCTGCATCTCAGCCATCCTATTCTCAGACTTCTTTTCACTGTGAGTTCTCTTGCGACGTTGTCCGGTACCCTTACTGTGGCGATCTGATTCTCCCCTAGTGTCGGCCTCAGGCTTTCGACTACTAAATCTTCCTCCTTGATTTTGGTTTCTTCTGAGATTGCTTTCCCAATCTCCTCCTTGGTTACGGTCGCATCCAAATCCCTTATGGTTACGACCGTACCCAGCTTTTTGGTTCTGACCGTCACTCCTTGAACCTGCTCGATGGCATTTCTTAGCGGCTCTACGGCGCCCCTGCCCCCGTTGACTTCAATGAGCATTTCGCCTCCTTTAGTCCTCCTCAAGGCTGTGATATCCGCTCCCAGTGCTTTTACGTCTATCTGTTTGACTTTGCTCAGGAGGTCCTTATAGCTCGCTCCTTGCTCACTAACGAATAAAACGCCCTTATCCTTCCTTGCTCCCCTACCTCTCGTGATTGCCACTCTTGTCTGAGGAATTCCCTTCTCCACTGCTGCTTTGTACGATATTGCCTCTTTTTTAGTTCTTCCAGTAGTTTGCGGAGAATATGCCTTTATATTGATGCTGGTGTTAGCCATTGCTATCTTCCAGCATCTAATGATTTTAGATCTGTTGGCAATTTATTATAAATTTTTATTCCCGAATATAGAGGACCCTTTCTAGTTCTACTATAGTTATATTTTGGTAATAAGTAATCTTGATGACGTGTCGCATAATTATGTATATTAACTGGCGTACTAAGAGAATTTTTGTTTTTGTGTATTAAAATTGAAAGTCTGTAGATATATAAATTAGTTAAAGTAAATATTTTTGTGTCTTTAAAATAACTTCTACAGGAATCTCTAGGGGATAAGTCACATAATATTCTAATTGCTTTTTTCTGCACCAAAAATAACTGCTCAGAACTACTAGCTCCACCCCAAAATTCAATTCCATATTGTAGCAAACTCTGAAAGTATGCAAAATAAACTATTTTTGCTAAGGCCACGTCGACATTTTTTTTAATGGTTAAAATGGCATATATAGCCTTGCTTAATTTTACTTTTAGGTTGCTAATATGTACTGACCAATTCAGTTGTGAATCGATATGGATACCGAGGAATTTTGTAGAACTAGTAGGTAGTATTTCTTCATCGTTCAATTTAAGAATAGTATTTGTCTCGCCCTGTAGTTGGAAAGTTATATTATTTGTTTTACTGCAGTTGAGTGCGAGTTTATTTGCAAGAAACCAATCTGATATACTCTCTAATAAAGTTTGTGCTTTGTTTACTAAATTGTCTTTATTCTTGTCCTTTATTATTATGCTCGTATCGTCTGCAAATAATGAAAATTTTACTTCTGGGAAATTTGAGACTATATCATTGATGTATATCAAGAATAATGTTGGACCTAGAATCGACCCCTGTGGAACTCCACTCTCAACCACAGCATAATCAGAATAATTTTTTTTTATTACGTTATTCTCTGTCTCGGTTATTTCAACGCACATCTCTCTTTCAAGTAAATAGGTTTTGAACCAGTTATTTTCGGTGCCATATATGCCATAATATTCCATTTTTTGCAGCAATATCTGATGATCTACGCAGTCAAAAGCCTTGGACAAATCACAGAAAATACCTAACGGTGTCTCTTTATTCTCCAAGCATTCATGAATGTTCTCTAGTACATTAAAAGCTGCATCTGTCGTATTACAATTTTCTCGAAACCCAAATTGATATTTGTTTAACATTTGATGACTATTTAAATGAAATGTTAATTGGTTTTTCACTACGTACTCTAGAATTTTTGAAAAAGATGGCAATAAGGATATACCTCGATAATTAGTGGTAAGTAATTTGTCTCCTTTTTTATAAAGAGGTTTTGTTACTGCAATTTTCAAAGATTGTGGGAAGATTCCATTTGCCAATGACAGATTGATCACATGCTTTAAAGGTTTAGTTAAAATATCAACATTATTTTTTATTATAGTTATTGGAATATCATCGTAACCAGCGGATAGCTTTGGCTTTAATGCTTCTATGGCTTTTTTTACTTCATACTTTGTGACCTGTTTAAAGCGAAATTGGTTTGTATTGTTAATTGTTAAGTTACTAATATAATTTTCACTTGTTTGTCTTGATTTTATGTGAGGTATTGCTGATTTTGCAGCGTTAATAAAATGAATTTTAAATTCATTTGCTACTTGGGACGAATCGGTAATTAAATTATTGTTGATTTTAACAGTCATATTCACTTTTTTTTCAATACCGTCTTTTGTGTTAGTGAAGTGTTTAACTACGTTCCAAGTTGATTTAATTTTGTTGTCTGAATTTACTATTTTACCTTTAAAATAATTTTGTTTTGCACGAAAAATTACTTTTTTCAATGTATCAGTATATTTATTGATATAACTTAAAATGTTATTGTTATCAGTATATCTTTTTAATATGATTAAAAATCTTTTATTTTTACATGATATTTTAATACCTTTGGTGATCCATCCTCTGTAAACTGGCTTACAACGATGTATAGTGTTGTGCAAAGGAAAAGCTTGTTCAAATGGTTCATTAAAATATTGATAAAGTGTGTTAAACGCCGTGTTGGTATCATTAATTTCATATAATGTATCCCAGTTTACTTCGTTTAAAAGTTTAGAAAATTTTCTTTCATTAAAGGCATTAAAATTTCTTTTTCTTTCAATAACATTTTGATTAGACATTGCTACAGTATCGCTATTGATAGATATCATTTGAGCATTATGGTCAGAAATCCCAATTTCTAATACTTCTACTGAGTATGTAAGATTAAGATTAGTTATTATATTATCAATAGTAGAAGATGATGCTTTGGTTATTCTGGTTGGTTCATGAATAGTTGCTTTTAAATTGAACATATTTAGTAAATTATTAAAATCCTCAAGGTTCCTGTTCTGAATATTAAAATTAATATTGAAGTCTCCACAAATAACAAAGTTGAAATTTTTATACTTTCTATATAGTACATTCATCAGATCAAAAAATATATTGAAAAATATGTCAAGCTTACCCGAGGGAGCCCTATATATGCAGATAATAAAAAGATTCAATGTTTTAGATATTGCAAGCGCGTATTCAAAATCCTTTTCAACAGGAGAGATTACCATGTCCTCCACTTCAATAAAATCTGTGTTACATTTTGCAAAAATTATGACACCACCGTGTTCATGTTGTTTTCTACTAAAATATGAAATTGACTTAAAATTTGTCAGCTTTATGGATTGTTCGTATGGTACTATGTGAGGCTAATTTACCTTCTACTACCTTCTACTTCCTTCATACTATGTTACATATGAAATATTTCTAATAGAGTATGCTTATTTTAGGACATTCATTACCATCTAAGTGTAAGCAGCGATCATCACAGTTCTCAGCTCATGAAATCTCATTTATTACCTAATATTTGTGATGAGCTGTAAATTTAATTCATAGTAAATCCTGAATTCGCTGGTGTAAATTAGAACTTATTGTTGTGGGTATCAGATAAGTCGTAGTTGCAAGAGAATCTTAGTCAGAGTGCAAGGTTATATTTTCAGTGAAATTTTATTAGATCAAACATTCATAATTTCCTTATTGAGTATGGGCCATGTTTAACTAATGACTAGAAATTTTATTTCTATATGTTTCAGTTGTACATCTCACTTGTGTCGTAATAAATGTTTAATGTCTACACGTTTCTGTTATTTGTACTAAAATCCCTGATGTTTAATGCATATTCACCACGATCTAAGTTTGATCATTAGTTGTAGAGTAAATTTTGATATTATTAGTTAATTTTAATATTTCCATCGCATGATTGTTAGTAACTTAGTTTTGTTCCTGGTGGGCAAAATTATTTATGTCACTACATTTAGTATGCAGCAGGTGGCGCCCTTTGAGCGTCCACACTCATGACCCACGGCCTTATGCACTCCTCCAAAAAGCTAGCTGCCGCATGCCGTTCGCACAGGTGAAACACTTTTTTAATATTTAGGTATTAAAATGGTTACAAACTGATTGTAGCAGGTGTTCAGTTAAGATGGCGCAAAGGGACAGAAGCCTAAAAACTTGCTCCTATGTTAACTCATATTGGGTATATATTTTATAAATATAGTGAATAGAAATTAGACAAGTTCATATTGTATAACCTGCTGATGATTACGAATTTTAAATATTGTGTAATAATTCAGGTTATTTTGTAAATGTAAATATAAAAATGTAAGTTTGTGTACGTTTAAATAGTTATACAAAATATATTTCTTGTTAAACCATCTGTACTTTATTATATTTTATTATTGTATAGATATCTCTGAAGTAGTTCCAGGAACATCAAATCACTTCGTTATTATCATTCGACGCGTGTTGCACCAATACACAATTGAGAGATGCTTAAAACCGTTCGCTTTAATTATCTCCCGATAATGCCACCATGACTGGCGCAACACACGTCGAGCGCAGTGTTCAATAAGTGCTTTGATGTCGTTGGAAACTACTTCAGAGGTATGTAATGTACTTATATTCATAAAATATGCGATTGTGTATATGTGTGTTTCACGTCCAATGAATGTACACTGCATAGTGTATATTTAACGGATGTAAAATAGATATGGAAGTCGGCGACAGACGTATATTCTAGTAATGTAATTCCACATCCATTAGATGTACATTAGATACACTTTCTCTCTCTTGTGGATATACATATCCATAGATTGAATACACAATGTACCTATGTACTTTGCATATCATTTTGTTATGTGTGTATAACATCGCTACTAGTACTATGCTGATATTAGTCCAGCCCAACACGCTGAAGATCAATGCGAGGAGAGCACTGGTTTCTGTCGATTTTCGGCGTGCCTTTATACCCGATATCCCCCCTCGTCTGTCAGCGTGCTTATACGGTGGTCGGAATAATCGGAAAATTAGTACTGTAACATGAATGTTAAGAATGTTTCATTACATATGTGTCACGCTTCTGATGTTTTAAGGACCCCGATTCGTTACATTCAGTTTCAGAAATTCCGTAACAGTTTTGCATCAATTTTTTTTGCAGCTATTGCAATACATGATTACAATGAAAATAAGATAAATCGGCATAGAATGTATAATATCGCCCTATTACTCATATTGCCCCTTCAGACGATTGTTTAGCAAAACTACTCTCAGTCGATCATAAAAATGATATAATGAATTTATGTAGCAAGTCAGGTCCACAAAACGTGCTCTACCGTTTCATCATCCTTCAGACACAGGCAGCATTCGGCGTTCTCCTCCAGTCCAATTCTGCGCAGGTGATGCTTTAATCGGCAGTGCCCAGTATATACGCCAGTTAGGTGTAACCTATTTAACTCTAGTAGTTTTTTAGTTCTTGACTTCAAGGGGTATGTAATAAACTCCTCTGGGTGAACCAATTCTGGTAGTTCCTGCCAGTCCTGGATTATTGTCATCTCAGCCCAGGCTAGTTCCCTTGACAGACTTTGCACATGTGCACATCTTGTCAGATAGGGCTGCGTTCTATTGCCAATTCTCATACACTACTTATTGGAAGAGAAAAAGATTCTGGAAGACCGACAGAAAGCCCTCATATTGCGATGTAAACGATGTTAAAATGTCGGATTTTAGCATTTGTTGAACATGTATAAAATTTACACAATTTCTAAGATTATTGTAAGTTGTGAAATATTTTAGCATCATATTAAACTGTATTATGACGAATCAATATTACCATATCGATTAATCTTGCAAATTTAGAAATGAGTAAAATTGTTCACAAATAAATTTAATAATAGTAATCATATTTAAAAATATACGTCACTTCTTAAATTGACTATATCCAGAGGTTCTATTTATCTAAATACATTTTAGAGTGATTAAGGATTTTGTAAAAACTGCTTTTATCGAATTTCAGGCATTTATCTAATTACATGTGGTGTAAAATAAATAAATAAATATTATTAATTTTGTAATATACTAATAACTGAATATACATATCCATAAAAATTATTGATAAAAACCAAGTAAATATATGTGTACATAGCCAGGCTTTTTGTAGTTTAGACGTGCGATTTAAACTTAGTTTCTTGTAAATTGTATATTTTAAAAATGATAAATATACCTCTAAAATTATAAGTGTTAACCGAATGAAAAGTTATAAAATATTTTCTGTTTAAGTGTGATGTTGATTACTTTATTTCGACATCCGGCAAAGAAATATGACCTGAATCGGAATACGCTGGCGACTGATGATTAGGAGGTTGAAAATATTTGGCCCTCTGTAAACTCTGTAGAAATTCAATGTATAAATGATTTTTTTGATCATTATTTAACACACGAATTTGAGGCAATAGGGATAATAGAAAACATTTATCAGGATCCTCTTCATCCTTTTTCTTGGACGCTGATATACGCTCCAACATTTTATTACTTAAAAAATGTTTGTCCCTCAGGTTTAGTTTCTGCTTGGCCTTTTTAGAACGCAGAGCTAAGATTGTTTCGGTAGTTTTCTTATGTATTTTTTCAGAATGAGTTGATGTCGCATTATCGAAACTTTGCTCAAGAGGGTCAGTGAGTGAATCTTCTTCTTCCTTTATGTTACTGTCCGTCCTAAAAAATTTTGCGGTAATTTCATATATTTTGATTATAAATTAATTATACCGATAGTTACCTTTTAGTTTCAATGACTGGAATCAGAAAATCAAGCATTTCGGAATATACATATGGTTTCATACTTTTGGAAGATGAGCCCCATGGTGGTACCTTGCGTGTCTTTTTGAAGTGATCTCGTATATTTTTCCATTTCTTTTTTAAATCTTCAACTGCAAATAGTATATTAATTTAGTTTCAGTACGTTTAAAATAAGTGAATATAACTCTTTGGTTGTAAATTTTAGTATAATATATAAATACATATAACATATAAGAACCAACGTGCTATTAACTGACAATTTGCATCAGCTTTAGTTTGTTGAAAAAGAGTGAGAAGTAGATCCAAGGGCGTACGGTTGTACGGGTATCGCAAATAATTCGTTTTGGTTATTATTCATTTATTTATTTTCTGCAATATGCGATCTACAACCGATAAGTGTTTTAATCGTAATGTATTTCTTATCGTAATTCACTTAAATTTGGCAAAATTTCACCGTGCATTTCGTTATAATAAGTAATTAAAAATGTAGAGTGACGCCACTGTAAAATAAGTTGTACTGGCGGAACGCCGTAGGACAATTTTTAAAATTATTTTTTAATAAGGTAAGAGTAGTTAGTTGATGTTTGTTGTCTCTTCATTTACAGGGATTTCATGTTGATTTGTAGTTGATTTTAATTGGAATATACGATACCATTTTGCAGTTTGTGACCAGTGCTACTAAATGGTGTTATTTACATAAATTGAGGACAAAGTTATAATTGTATAAACTGGGTTCATAGCATATGAATTAGTTTCTTACTTATTTTTTGTAATCAACGAAAATCATATTTGGTGTAGAAAAAAGAAAAAAAAACTAAATTGATAAATAAAACATAAAGGCAGGTCCGGCCTTTAATTATGTGAATGTTTTGTATTTGAATATTAGTCCGGTCAATATACAGTGTAATAAATGTAGAGAAGATGGTTCGGTGACTAAAATGATAGTGTGACAGCTGCAAACGTCAAGTGCATCGTGACTGCTCAAATCTATCAGCTTCGGAATTAAAGGTAATGGACACGTGTGTTGAAATTCTGCTGCGAGGAATATAGTGAAGGTATCAAATTGGAACCAAAACCGTTCAAAATAATTGAAAAATTACAATCAGTAGACGATCTTAAATGAAAGGTACAAAATTCACAATTTACCAGAAACTTCAAATGGTGATTGCAATTTAGTAGAAGGGGATTTAAAACAAGTAAATAACATATTGACAGAAATTACCAATGAAGAAGTCAAGATTATTCAAGTAGTAAGAATGGGAAAGAAGAACAAAAATGGTGCAAATTTGTCCTATCAAACTCCTATGATGCGGTAAATATAGTACGAAATGAGATAAATAAAGATAGAAGAATTTATATAACTTATGATCTAATGTTGCAACAAACAGAAAACTTAATAAAATTAAATGAAGAACTGAAGCATAGAGTTGATAACGCAGAACAGAATATTTATATTAGATATGTTAGAGCTGTCCAGCAAGCAGTTAAAGAAAATTCTCACTAAAAAACTAAATCTTTGTATTTCTGAAACGAAAAGAGGTAGTGCAACAGTTTATCAGAATATTGGTGGCGTACGTACCAAATTGGTACAATTACAGCAAGCTGTGATTATATTATAATTATTTTAATAGAAATATGGCTTAACGATGAATACACTGATGCAGAACTAGGACTAGAAAACTATAATGTATTTAGACGCGATCGTGATGTTGTAAACTCTGTTAAAAAATGTCTAGGCGAAGTTTTAATTACCATTAATTAATTATTAATTATTTTCCTGTCTGGAATATGAAAACAAACAGACGGCGTATTGATGCCTTTGAGATGTGAATCTGGAAACGTTTGCTACGAATTTCCTGGACGGCCTATCGCATCAATAGCTCAATTCTACAAGAAATACGTCCCAAAAAGCGACTCCCCAACATCGTATCCTCCCGCACCCTCTAATTTTTGCCTCCATTAGCCGGAGAGAAGAAAATATAGAATCGTAGATAGTTAAGGTAAGAGACGCCCTTCAAAACATGGCGCCGATGTTACCAAGGAACTAATGAGAAAGAACTTCCGTGAAGTTGTGCACCTAACAGGCAGCGGTGTGATGCCGTCAGATGTGTCATACAGTAAATGAGGCTAAGTAGGATCATTCATGGATCACAAGACGTTATGGATAAGAAGAGAATATCTTTGTTTACATAATTTAAACGATTTGGCTGGTCACTGAATGTCATAACGCTAAAACCTGACTCAAATATAAATTACCTTGTCCCAGAACCTTATCTATGGTAATAAGCCAATAGTCGTGCAAGACGATAGTAAGTAGGTAAGTAAAGGGAGAGGCTGTTCACGTGTTCAGCTATGGAGAAGACCCAGTGCTCATGGGTACCTATCCATCAGGGGCCCAAACTCGAAAAAATTATGTTTATTTTAACTAAAATTAATCAATCAGCTTAGTAAGTTTTGGGTGGTTAAGATTGTCCAGGAGCACCCTCCCCACGACGTCCAATGTACGTAATAATAACAGTAGAAAAAATCTATATAGACAGCACCAGCGGTGTAGTAGTAAATTAAGCCGCGCCAGAACGCTGTGACCAGAGTGATATTATATACTGCAAAATCCACAATGTCTTATTACTTTTTTTACTTTTCGTAAAAAAAGAGCTGTGGTCCAGCGCATTCTAGCTCCACCACACCCCTAGATAGCGTCAATAGCCCCAAAAACATCTTGGTTGTAACTCTACGTGGGTGTATCGACTACAAACATTGCATTTAAAAAATATAATTTTAGAAAAATCACACAGAATTATGAATGGTATATTTTATGTAAAGTTGGGAACTTACTTTCTTTGAAGAAGAACAGTCGTATTTATCTATATTAAGAAAGAATAATTTACCTTTTTCGATTTGTTCTTCAGGAGCCAATTCCTCATACAATTCGTCATATATGGCGTTGAATACTGCAATCCACGCATCCCTTTTTAATTCTTTATTGTGATACGCTGGTGATCCTGAATCAAAATATATAGTTAGGGAAATGGCGTGGAAATTCGACGAAAAGTTACCGCCTGGCAGTCGGTAATCGAAAAGGGCATATAACTACGAAACTTTTTCTTCCTCGAAATTTTTGGTATGGTGGGAGAATATGGAGGCGGGGGGATGGCATTTTTTTAAACAATTTTTTACCGATATCTGTCCGCATAGGTAATTAGTACATGTACTTCACATACCCCAATTGCGCTGGTAGACGAAAGTTCCGATCGGTGCGCGGTGGGAATTTAGAAATAAAAAAAATATTTTTTTTACCTAGGTCGTTTCAGTGTCAATGTTAGTGAGGCGCATATACCAGTTTCCACGCATTTCAAAATCGAACCTAATTCTACAGAGTGTTCTTCACGAAAATTAAAATTTTTACATTTTAAACCGTCAATTCAATTTTGTCAAATAGAAACCCAGTATGTTTTTAAGTGAAATAATTTAAGCAATCAATTACTTACCCGCTGATATCCATAGGAGCGTACTTTTTCATCGAGTTTTTTAAAAAGCGTCGAAAGAAGGTGGTTACTTTGAGGTATCAGCGTGCAGCTAATTGATTGCTGAAACATTGTAATTAAAACCATGTAGAATTAGGTTCGAATTTGAGAGGTCTGGAAGTATTACATGGACTTGGAATGCGAACCGAGAGTAAATTTATGAAAATACGTTTTTGTAGATTTTACTCTGGAGCTCTGCAATTGCATTTATTATCGGAAAAAGTGGAATACCGTGACAACGCCCCAGTGTAACTATAGAGAATTCATAGTAGGGGCGTGATGAGGATTTTACCCACATAACAAAATGATATGCAATGTACATACACTGTATCTTCAATCTATGGATATGTATATCCGCAAGATGGAAAAAGTATATCTAATGTACATCTAATGGATGTGGAATTAACATTCCCAGCAGATACGTTTGTCGCCGACTTCCATATCTATTTTATATCCAGTGAATGTACATAAACATATGCAATGTACATTCAGTGAATATGAAACACACATCATATACACAATCGTATATTCTATGAATATACATTACATATCTCGGAATTAGTTTCCACGGACATCAAAACGCTTATTGAATACTACACCCGACGCGTGTTGCCCCAGTCATGTTGGTATCACCGGCTGATGATTAAAACGAAAAGTTTTAATCATCCCGATGATACCAACACGATTGGAGCAGCACGCATCGAATGAAAGTGTTCGAGTGTTTTGATGTTCGTGGGAACTACTTCAGAGGTATCCAATAGTATCCATATAAGAGGTAATAAAACACAGATAGCTTAATAAGAAATATATTTTATATAACTATTTTAAACATACACAAACTTTACAAAATAACCTAATATTACACAATATTTAAAATTTTCAATATTGACGTATACTTCATTACCTTCCGGTAGTTTAACAAATTGTAAACATATGTATAATACCTACTATAGTTATTCATGTCCTACATATATGTTTAAAACATTCTCAACCATCAGTAAGTTATATAATATGAACGTATGTAATTTTTATTCACTATAATTATAAAATACATACCCAATATGACAACAGCAAATTTTTAGGCCTCTGTCACTTTCCGCCATCTTTACTAAACACACACCTGCCACAATCAGTTAAATATGAAACTTGCAAATTTTCTAACCCTAAAAGAGTATGTATTTACGAATCTAAAGAATTGCATTATAATAAATATACTCTTACATCATGGGAGCTTCATGCAAATGTAACAGCATAATATAGCAATAAGCAAATATAAATTCCAGAGAATGAGAAAGAGTTAACTTCCATCACACAAAAACACTATGCACACAACACTACAGGGCTTAATCGCTTAATGGCTGCTGGCGCCGGCTGTTGCGAACTACAATTCGTAAACAAATGATGCCTGGTGCGCTGACGTAGTATGCCATAAATTAGTAGCGCATGCGCATCAGATAATGAGATAAAATTCGTGTACGCGTATAATTTAATTATATTTAAATGACCATGTTATGTATAAATCATTATGTATATACCTCCAGCAATATACACTGTATATGAAGCTGATGGATATCAGTAGCTGAATATACATTTCATATCATATGTATATTTAACAATACATATTCAAATTCCAACACCTAATGCATATGCTATGGATGTACATATCCATGAGATGTTATGTGGGTAGACCTCATCGCGACATGAAGATTTCGATTATTTTTCAATAGTTTATCGCTCCCTAAAGAAAAAGTTCCGACCGACTGATGGCGTTGCTAAAGGGGTGAATTCGTTTATCGAACATGTAAAAATAAATGATTCATTCCTTTTATCGCGGCACGTCAGTTTCTTTGTTTTTCTATTAAAGGTAATGTTACATAATGTAGGAAAAATTAGAACTGACATTTTCCACCTCGCCCGGCCGCTTTAGTGGGGGAAATTTCCAATTTTTAGTCACTTGGAAAATTTTGTCATCACGGCACGTCAGTTTTCCACATAATTACATGTTTTTGGTGCCAGAGAACCTAGAAAAAATAGTAACTGACAATTTGGTCGTTGTCTGCGAACGGGCTAAATTTTTTTATTGCAAAATTTTTAAGCATTTTCGAGTTATAGCGACATGTCTGTTTCCTACTTCAGATGATTGATAATACTCAGAAAAGGGTGGGAAAAATGATAACTGATATTTTCGGCGTTGCAGGTGGCATAAATTTTGTTTTTTTCTTTATGAACAGAAAACTAGAAAATACATAAGTATGGGCTTCTATATAATATAAATATGGTGCGCTAATTTTTTAGTCATTAAAATAAAAACAATAAAATATGCAATAGAAGATTGCATGTGAAATCACAACAATCGCATTTGAACAATTTCATGGATAAACAGTACATGCTTCTTATGCTACTTTTATAAATTAGAAAAATATTTGGTCTTCAATGCATATATTCAAGATTGAAAATCACCGTCAGTATATTCGTCGGAATCACCCTCACTATTGGTATCACCTCGTACCTAGATTTCGTCTATCTCCCGATCTTCCTCCATATCCTTGTCTGAAATGAATAGCGATTACTATGGAAATTATTAATATTAAAACTTAGTCATGCGATTTTTAGCTGCTGAACGTTCAGGTTCCATATCAGTGATGATAACATATGTGCAGAGAGGGAGTTTTTCACCCTCTAGCCATTTAAAGGTCAATATACCATCTTCTTCTTCAGTATACCCGAAATTTGTCAATACGAGATCACTGGGATTCTGAAGATGAGCTCCGCGCCAGATTTTCGAGATGTATGTTACATTTCTTGAGTGAGCGTGTAAAGATATTTATCTTGGTAAGATTGACGTCCTTTAATTTGCTTTTTCTATAGAGAGTACAAACATATTATTCCAGTGCACGTAGATGCACTTCAGTATGAGTGCAATAAAAAAAGACCAAATAAACGATGAGATATGCATAGTCTTGTAACAGCAATATTATGATTTCATACCTTCTGGGGTATCACCAGAATTCTATTATGAATCTTGAAGTTCCAAAGCCTATTGCGTTTTTTATGAACAATTCTGTTTTTTGAATAGCGTTTTTTTAGGTAAAAAGATGAATATCTCCGGTTCTAGAGGTCCGACCCAAACCAAAACCTTTGCAATTAAAATTACAACAAATCTGTGTTAGTCTTGGGTCATTTGAGTGTGTACAGAACGTGCAAAATGAAATAAATTGCCTAAAAAGCCCAAAGACGCCAAGAGTTCCGGTCGGCTTCAAACTTTCAGAAACCATACCTTTTGTTGAAAACAAAACATCCTGAAATTTTGGTTCCCAAATATTGTACCTTGTGGACACAAATTAATTTTTTATCTGAAATTTGAATTGTCTGCCATATTGTGTCATTGAGTTCGAAATGGGTCATTATTTTTTAAAATATAGTTCTGGACAGCTTTCCGATGATATTAAAAAAAATCTTTTAAAGTCATTTTGGTCTCTTTTTGGGCATCTATTTATAAACCAAATGACAACAAATAGATTTTCTCGGCCAATTGGAAAACATTGTTGAAAACTTTTCATCAGAAAAGAAGGAGAATTGCGAGAACTTTAATCCAAAAAATGTTAATTTTCGTCCATGTAAACTCGAGATATTTAACTTTTAGCATTTTGGCTAATTGTTAATTAACAAATGCCTATTTTTGGCTAATATTTAAACTATATAATTTGGAAACATATTTTACTTCATATGAAACGGCCACAAAACACTTTTAAATTATAAAAACTAATTTTCAAGCATTTACATTTCATTGTTGTTACTTAGCCTGAATAACTTTTTTTAAATTTATATATCAAGATTACCTCTCGTTTTGTTGCACCGTACTCAATAGTTTCCGGCTTACTTAAGTTGGTAGTTAACGTATTTATTTAGGGGAATTTGATATTCTGCTAACTTCTCTTTATAAAATTATAACCTTATTTTTCTTGACCAATGTCAAATATTTGTTCTGTTCAGAGACAACTCTATTTTCTTATGTGTGCATTTACTGCTATTTATCTTTTTGCTAAAAGTTAAATATCTCGAGTTCAAATGGACGAAAATTAACTTTTTTTAAAATGAATGTTCTCACAATTCGTCTCCTTTTTTCCTGATAAACATTTTTCTAAAATGTTTTCAAAATGGCCGAGAAAACTAATTTGTTATCATTTGGTACATAAATATATGCCAATAAAGTGGTCGCAATTACTTTAAAAGAATTATTTTTTAAGTCATTGGAAAGTTGGCATCCAGAACTACATTTTGAAAAATGATTAATTTTGGACTCAATGGCACAAAATGGCGGGCAATTCAAATTTCAGATAATAAATTAATTTGTGTCCACAAGGTCCAATAATTGTGCACCAAAATTTCGGGATATCTTGTTTTCAATAAAAGGTATATTTTCTGAAAGTTTGAAGCCGATCGGAACTTTTAACGTCCCTGAGCGTTAAAATGAAAAAAGGAACGCTTTTTATCCAGTTTATTCCATATTGTACATTATGTACGCAGTCAGATGACCCAAAACTAATGCAGATTTGTTGTAATTTTAATTGCGAAGGTTTTTGGATCTTAGTTTGTCTCGATCGGACCTCTAGAATCGGAGATATTCATGTTTTTACCTAAAGAAACGCTTTTCAAAAAACAAAATTGTTCATAAAAAAAACGCAATAGGCTTTGGAACTTTAAAACTTAGATATATACTCCTGGTGATACCCCAGAAGGTATGAAATCATAATATTGCAATTACATAACCATACACATCAATGTCCTTGTTTTACTCCACTATATCTTTTGATATTTCATAGATTTTTCCAACACGTCGAAAGGTCTGACTTTCCATTTGCGACAGAAAGCCGGATTTTGATCACAACCAGTAAACGCATGAAAAGCAGAAAGATAGCGGACCAGGAGAGGAGTCATGGACTGATATAAAGAAGCTACGTCGATGTACTGCCTTGATATTCTAGTGCTGTTGTCAATTAATATTTAATACCCAGTACTAAGTGTGTGCTACGAGTGAAGCGAACTAGTGGCCGGTAGAAATACGCGCGCCGCGGCTCCAATGAGGAGTAGAATCGACCCGATTCGATATCCTATACCTGTGCAACGCAGTAAAAGTCAGTTATTATTTTGAATGGATCTTTGAAAGCCTAAGGAATCATTTGGTGAATGTTTCATCCGTGCCGCTGTAAGTCTATCGAGCCCTTTTTTCAACAACTGATAGGGTGTTATCAATGTTCTGCAACGCGCTAAATGTTACTTCTTGACGAATGCGGGATCTGTTTTACTTGTTTAATTACATTCAGTGAAGAACTGACGGGATGCCGCAACTAAATAATATCAATTATTTTTGATCGACTGAAAATCAGTTTTCACCCCTTTCGCAACACTTTGGGACTTTGCTGCAAGGAAGAAAGTTGTTTATTTTGATTGGAACTAAACATTTTTCATGAATTTAGCCATGCCGTGATTACACGAAATTTTGATCGAGGGCTCCCCTACTATAAGAGTAAAAAAAATTAAGAAATGTTGGATGCTCCATTTAAGAAAGTCCTAGTATTAGCTGGCAACTACTATGTGAAACATCCTGTAAGTTTAAAAATTGTCTAAAGATATGACATTTTGACTTCCTACAATTGTTATCTGAGACATTTCTTAAAATTTAAAACGGTTGAGGAGATATTGACCGTCCAGGCATTATAGTGACTCTCTCTGTATTGTACTTATTACATAAGTAAGACTTTTTTTGTTAAAAAAACATGTTCGTTATTTTTTGTAATGTTTATTATTTACTTTATTAGTTTTCTGTTTATTTTATATGTTATATTACAAAGAACACTTAATATATGTTGAAAACAAAAACAATAAATCTATTTGGGTATGCGTGTCCCTTTTGTTTTATAAATAAAATCATGACTATCTTTATTTCTTTACCACCCGAACCTGGCCGGTACACTGGTTTGTTACCCGGCGAAACCGGGTTTGCCTTAAAATGGGCCGGGTATTCGGTGCATCCTTACTATATAGGGTGTCCCGTAATAACATGCAAAAAATTTAACTACCATAGAACGGGGTGGATAGAAATTTAAGGGTTAAAAGTGTCAATAGAAACAAAAGGAGTAAGACTTAGTCTGTCACATCACTCGACTTTTGTGCTTGTACTGTACATTCCACCTAGTATCATGAGACCCTTTTTGATATGATAACAGCAAATCACTTTCTTAATGAAGATAAACTAATTATATTAGGTGACTTAAATATTCCGAGTTTTGTGACGTATTTATATACCGCTGAAATTTCCAACAGACATATTGGTTCAATTATTAACTTCTGCGAGTTCCTAGGCCTCAGCCAGTGCAATAATGTATTAAATTCGAATGTCAAATAGTGGTTAATCCTTCGGAGAACTACTTAGTCCCTGAAGACCCTCACCACCCACCTGTAGATTTAAGCTTTAGTATAAAATCGGATCATAATAGACATTTAAGCAACAATAATTCATCTGTTAATTTAAAAAAAGCAGACTTTAACAAATTATATGATGCTCTGTGCAGTATAAACTGATCATATTTGTCTAGCTTTGATAATGTTAACGGAGCCTGCACTCAACTTTACGATAAACTAAATTCTGTATTCTCATAAAGCGTTCCTAAGACAACTCCTCAAAATGCATTATATCCCCCATGGTTCACTGGATCTATTATAAAAGATATTAAGCTGAAATCCCGTCTATGGAACTTATATAAGGATAATAATGAGGTGCACTACCTTAATCAATTCAAAGCACGCGTTCCCAAATAAAAAGAGACGTTGAACTTGCACACAAAATATATGTTCAAAACACAGAAACAAACATTAAAACTAACCCGAGCAACTTCTGGCCTTTTCTAAATACTATGAGAAATATGACTAGTATACCGAATTCGATGCGTTACAACAATAATTCCTTAAATGATACTCGGAGCATTCTCGATGCATTTGCCCAATATTTTCGATCATCCTTTATCACATCATCTACATATAACATAACCCAACAAGAAACTACAGGCAATGTACCCCAACTTAATATCCCAACCATTACAGATAATGATTAAAAGCACTAAAAATATTCAAAAATAAACTTACGACGGGTCCAGATGGTATACCAGCTTTTTTATTAAGAGACTGTGCCTCTATTTTTGCACTACCACTTTCTATCATTTTTAATCTAGCACTGCAAACTACTACATTTCCCCAATTATGGACTCAGTCAAAAATTTGTCCTGTTTTCCAAAAAAGTGATAAGACTAATATTGAAAATTACAGACCTATAGTTATCCTCTGTAATTTTGGTAAACTCTTTGAAATTGTCCTATACGATATAATCTCTTTTCATGTTAAATCTCAACTCTCCTATAGTCAACATGGGTTCTTGGCAGGTAGATCTACGATTACCAACTTGGTAAGCGTTACACACTTTATTGCAAATGCACTGGATCATGGTGGCCAAGCGGATGTAATTTATACACACTTCTCTAAAGCATTTAACAGACTGGATCATGGGCTCTTACTGCAGAAGCTGTCAGATTTTGGTTTAAGTCTCGACTTTCTAAATTTTTACGAGTCATGTCTTGGTAACAGAACATTAAACGTGAAGTATCACGGGTTTTCATCTATTGAAGTATCAGCGACATCAGGAGTTCCACAGGGCTCTGTTTTGGGCCCACTGTTATTTATCATTTTCATCAATGACATTTGCCAAAATGTACAAAGTAATGTCCTCCTATACGCCGATGATCTTAAACTGTTTGCATCTATTAACCCCGAAGAAGACTGCCATCGATTGCAATACGACCTCACAAAAATAAACACATGGTGCGAAAATAATAGGCTACCCTTAAATATATCAAAATGTAATTCAATGATCTTTAACTCAAAATTAACTTTTACTGCCCACATTGATCAGACAATTTCTAATACCTACAGAAATATAGGCTTTATTATGCGAAACTCAAGGCACTTTAAAGATATTTCCACACTTTCTCTCCTATTTAATGCCTTTGTACGCCCAAAACTGGAATACGGTGGTATTATCTGGAATCCACAATACAATATTCATATTCTTAATTTGGAACGGGTTCAGAGAAGGCACGTCAAATATCTCTCCCTCAAAGCTGACGGAATTTATCCCCTAGAGGGACGCCACAATTTAACTTATTAGCTAGATTTAATCTAAATGACTTAGCGACACGTAGAGTCCATTTTTCTGTTTTGTTCCTACACAAACTATTAACAGGTCAGATAGACTGCCCGGATATTCTCAGTTCCATACATTTCAATGCTCCATCTTTTCAGACTCGCTCATACGCCCTATTCTACTTAGCTACGCCAAGAACAAATATATTAAAATCTTCTCCTATTCACAATATGTGCTTTAACTATTTAAGCTGTCAGTTGAATCTTGATATTTTTAATTGTAGTACTAATAATATAAAGCAATGTATTTTAAATCAATCTTAAATTAACCTTTAGTTCCTACTACATCACTGTTTAGTTAAAGTATCTGCTCACATTACTTTGCATTTTCCATTTTTAAATTGATAGTTATTATTCATTGTAAAAATATTTATTTTTAAGTTTTTACTCTGTACTGTGTACATACTTACTTCTATATTTCCTGCCCTGTAATTGGATGCACATCTGTCTGGGCAGCTGTATTCATAAAATAAAAATAAAAAATAAAATAAAAACTGGGAACGTAATTCAATGATACCTACAGAGCATCAAATTAAATTTGGTGATCTTCTGTAATAATGAAGGGATCATTATTACAGAAAATCACCAAATTTAATTTGATGCTCTGTAGGTATCATTGAATTACGATTACTATACTTCCAATCCACTAAGTGGATGTGGAAGTAATTAAAAATAATTTTTTTCACACCCCTTTAAGGGGGTGTAGTTGGACAGGAAATACTTATTTTGAAAAATATTAGAACCCACCTTCATTTTCGATAAGGAATTGGTAGTTAAATTTTTGCACGTTATTACGGGACACCCTGTATATAAATTTTGAGAAAGTTAAAAAGTGGTGCAACAACTAAATGTTAAAGTTTCAGTTGCTATTTCGAGTGCCCAATAAGTTTTTACTAATCCCCAAAAATTCAAGAAAGTCCAGATTATTTTCACGGAAACTTGTTTAGGCATCCCTAGTCTTGAGCGGACACCAACAGGACAATTTTATGTCGTGGGTACAATGGATACATGCAATGTTGTATTCGGCTTATGACCGTTTATTTTCCGGTTGAATAAAACTTCTGCGTGCAGCATAAATTTTAACTCGGAAATACGGGATTTATCACTCTTTTTCGTATTGTAGATCTTTCTACAGGAAAAGAAGTAGACTCTTACACCTGCTGTTACATCTGTGGATGTTGAAGGATACTCTTCGGAGTATCTGCCACCACAAATAAGTAGTATTGTATTGTATCTGCTCACATTGACAAGGTACGATTGTATCATTTTTGCACATGAAATAGGTATACTTAAAGTAAAAACGTTTTTACAAACTCGTGCGAGTCCGCCGCACACAATTTTGAAGCGACTCGTTGAGACTCGTTGAGACACATGGACGAATTATATTGTAAATATACATTTTCAATACATAGCCACTTACTTGAATTCCAAATACATTCCCATGCTTGAATTTCTAAAATAAACCGTTCCGTATCAAACATTTACGGCCGTTAACATGAAAAAATCGACAATAAAACAGTCGCAACTACCCGTCCCGCTCCGATGATGTCAGCAAACTAAAACGCTAAACCTTAAAACATAACATGCTATGACCAAGATTTGCGTGGGATATAAACGCAAGTTCGACCGTCGAGTTGGAAGCAGTCTACCCGCTCCCGCTTTACCTATGTCGATTGGCGGAAATGTACGAGTCTTTTGATAACGAGGTTGAATTTGCTTGGCCCCGACACGCTCCGATGTCTAACCGCTGCTGTGGATTCTGTCTGTATTTTGCCGCTAGCACGGGACCATCGATATTTTATTTGAAAAGTGAATTAAGAGCGAGGGTCAGTATAATATCAGTAGCGTTTCATCTCAGTTCTAGTTTGAACGCATTGGGATTTTTAATTTTTATTAAATAATAAATAAGATCATTGTTTTTGTAATCATTCGTAAAAATATTTGGTATAGGTACCTAGTTGATAATGATAGTATTATATCTTCACTCGCTGAACTTAACCATTGTTATAAGATATCCAAAGTCAGTTTGGAAATAATAAAAAGAGAGCGACAAAAATATTTCATAACACGAGCGATGGACATAAACGTCGACCCACAATTTTTGGAATCACTCTTTTGTTATTGTAAATATTATTTTACTGGGCATTAGTAAATGAGGTCTCAAATAGCGAACAAAAATTTAATTATGAAAACTTTAACATTTTAAATAACGATAACAAAAATATATGTAACGATAAGGACAAAGCTGATTTCTTTAATAATTTTCTTGCTCATATTGGTGAAAACATGGTAATAAAAATTGGTAAAGATTCAAAGTTACACCAAACAACTATCTTGTACTATTGATAATAGTGGTAGTAGTAAAAATAATAATAATAATAATAATAATAATAATAATATTAATAATAATAATAATATGACTGACTTATTGCACATCTTGCCGTCAGGCCGATGTGCATGAGATAAAGTACCGCTCAGTGCGAGAGAAAGGAAAGATGATAATAATAATAATAATAATAATAACTGAGGGGTGCAGAAATGCGGACCGACATCCTCCTCGCGGTGCACCCTGGACAGAGAGGGGAAACCCTCGGATAGGGGTCGGAGACACGTGGGAGGGGCCTCACCGGACGGTCTCATTGATGACGACCTGGCTATTTTACAAGGACGCTTTAGGTGGACAAGGGGACGATTTGCTACACTGCTATGAGAGCAGCGAACCTGAGCGCAGGGGGTACATGGTGCGACTACACGGGTTGTGGTGCGATATGCACCTGGAGTATCGCGCCTTCTCTCAACAACATCTGAGAGATGAAGTATCCTTCCTGCGCAGAACAGGTTATCAAAGGGCACCCCGTCAGCAGGAAGAACTACCAGCCGCATTACCACCACGGCAACCAGCTGCTGACGCAGAACATCCCCTGGAGTACGACGATGTCACCCTTAGAACTAGGGTTAGCCTTAACACCAGGGTTAACCCAAAGCCACAAGACGTGGCAAGAATGGATTCGTTAATCGATGAGGAACTTCCAGAAGATGCCAACATATGGCAGATCAACAGTGCCGTGTACGCTGCCGCCAGACAACTCGTCCCCCAGCAACGCCTGGCAAGCGTGTTGGACAAGGTCGAGAAGACTAAGCGGCGCGTACAAAAAATCGAGGCGAAAATTAAATCGGCGAGACAACACGCGTCTCGAATCCAGGGTGTGGTAGAGTATATAACGGTAGCTAAGCCTTTTACGCCGAAAATCCGGCGTATAGTTGCAGGGTTAAGACGACAACACCACACAATCGGACAGTGCTGCAGACGATCAAGCAGCACTGTCTAGATAGGATTCGAGCACTTAAGGTCATTAAAAAATCTTTGGTCAGACGAACGCGGAGCATGGAACAAAACCATCTGTTCCAAACAAGCCCCTCTCGTCTGTTCTAAGAGCTACAGCGTGTTGTCGAAAATCCGCCGTCTGCTGAGAATGTCGAAGCCTTCTGGAAAAGAATCTACGAGACAACGAGTCCATTTGAGAATGACACTCCAGCGATAGCACACTTCGAGGCCCTCTGTCACAGACTTTTAGAAGGGCAAGACGAAGTGTGCCCGGCGATCAGTACGGGAGAAGTCCAACAGGCGCTTGTTAGCAATAAGAACTTCGCTGCCCCGGGCCCAGACGGCATAAACAACTGGTGGTGGAAGAAATTTCCTTCCACTCACCGTCGTCTGGCTCGAGTTTTCAACTCGTGGTTGAACGAGGGGCAGCAGATTCCGGACTGGTTTGCCGAAGGGCGAACTTGCCTCACTTGCCTCAATTCCTGCTACAAGTTATTTACACGTATCTTGTACGCCAGGACTTTGAGGTCAGTTGAGCCTGTATTCCTAGAGATACACGAGCAGCGAGGCAGTAAAAAGGTAGGGCAGGCTGCAAAGAGAACCTATTGATAAACCGCTGTATTGCTCAGGATTCTGTGCAATACAAGCGTAATCTATCAATGGCGTGGATCGATTACCGTAAGGCATTCGATACAACATCACATGCATTATTGTTACACCTGCTCCAATGCCTTGCGGTACCCGCCCCAATAGTAAGATGCATTGAACAACTGATGCCACTCTGGAGAACCCGCTTCACCGTAACATCTGGTGCTCAGCGGATTTCGACAGAGCCGGTATCATTTAGGAGAGGAGTTTTCCAGGGCGACTCCCTCAGTCCTCTCTTATTCTGCATCTCACTGCTGCCGTTGTCTGTAGAACTACGTCAAATTCGCGGATACTAATGTGGATCACCCAGCAACCGGAGGCACAAAGTCACCCATTTATTCTATATGGATGACCTAAAACTGTATGCCTCCGGAGAGGGCGAACTCCAAAACTCTCTTAGGGTGGTCCAAGAGTACACGCGGGCTATTGGCATGGAATTTGGGTTGGACAAATGTGCAGTCGTCCACCTCAAGAGAGGACGATGCGAGCTATTCCCTGAAGATGCGCAGCTGGCAGACGGAAGCATCCTAAGACATCTGGATGCCGGAGAGACCTACACGTACTTGGGTGTGCAACAAATCACATCCAGGACGTAAAACAAATTAAGGGCACTCTCCGCGGCAAGTACAGACACCGACTCCGAAAGATTTGATCTTCCGAACTTTCGGGAAAGAACAAGGTGTCTGCGACTAATACACTTGCCGTTCCGATTCTGCTCTACTCATTTGGAGTAGTCAAGTGGACAATAGATGAGCTGCGTCAATTAGATAGGGATACCCGCAAGATGATGCACATTCACAGAAGCATTCATCCTAGATCGTCCGTTCCTCGAGTGTACCTCCCACGTCAACGGGGGGCAGAGGACTCTTGAACCTGGAGTGCATGCATGGCAGAGTAGCGCTGAGTATGGCATATGTAACATCTTGAGGAGCTCAGATCCACTCCTGCGGTTAGTGAGAGATCATGAAACCGTAGGAGTGGGCGGATTTTTATTTAAGGCAGCATGCAGGGCCGCAGATGATCTCGGTCTCGTTTTCGACTTCAGGCGAAGAGACAGGCGAGGTGCTGATGCACAGTCAGTAACTGAGCTTCCGCCAAATCGCCTGACAACCCAAATTAAACTTCCGAGCAGAGAAATCTGCTCAGGCAGCACGTCGCGCGTCGATAAACCCATGCATGGAGTGTTCACAACAACATAGACACTGGGTTTATCGACAAAGCTGACCTTCGCATTCCTGAGGTCAGCAGGGCTAAAGTCGGAGACCGAGGGATTCGTTGTGGCCTGCCAAGATGGTGTTATTAACACCTTGGTCTACCTCAGTCGTGTTATGGGTGTAGGACCTGCCATCAGGCGCCGGAATCGCTCATGCATTTACTATCTGCATGTCCGATCTACGCGACTTCGGCCTACATCCACAGACATAATGCGACTTTACGAGTGCTGTATTACCATCTTCGGCACTCGTACGAGGTAGACCGAACACCAGTGCTGCCTTATGTTCCCGGAGAGATCGAGTCCGTTGTCGAGAACGAGAAGTGCCGAATTTATTGGAACTACTCGTTCCCGACCGTCAGGCTGATTCAAGCCAACAAGCCTGTCATAGTCCTCCTCGACCACCAGACCAAGGTGATGTATGTCATCGAGTTCTCGGCACCTGCCGAGACAAACACAACCTTGAAGGAGGAGGAGAAACGGACTAAATACCAAGATCTCCGGTATGAGCTCCGAGCGCTATACCCAGACTACTCGGTCAAGATGGTCGTCCTGATAGTCGGCGTTCTCGGTGGGATGAGGCCTACGCTGCTCTCAGCATTGAAGACCATACCGGCCTGCCAAAAATCAGCCGAATGGTTGGCAGGCCAAATGCAGAAGGCAGTCGTATTGGGGTCCCTGCGTCTACTTAGGGCACACGATTCTGGAATCTACAACCACTAACCCTGCGGGATGTGGGGAGTGGTTGTAGATAATTCGGTGGTGCTTCCCCCGTAAGAATATCGGAGACACAGGAGAACTGTCCAGCATCGCTAACGCGTAAAAAAAATAATAACTGGCTATCGTAAGGCATTTGACACTACATCGCACGAACTACTGGTGCATTTGCTCAAATGTCTTGCAGTAGCAGAGCCACTAGTGAGATGCATAGAACAATTACTGCCGCTCTGAAGGACTCGCTTCACCATAACATCTGGTGCACAGCGGGTTACAACAGAGCAGGTGGTATTCAGAAGAGGAGTTTTCCAGGGAGACTCTCTGAGTCCCCTCCTCTTTTGCATCCCACTGCTGCCGTTATCTGTTGAACTCCGCCAAACTCGCGGGTACCATTGTGGACCACCTAGCATCCGGAGGCATAAGGTCACTCATCAGTTCTACATGGATGACCTCAAACTGTATGCCTCCGGCGAGCACGAACTTCAGAATGCTCTAAGGGTAGTCGAGGAGTACACGCGGTCCATTAGCATGGAGTTCGGGTTGGACAAGTGCGCGGTCGTCCATCGCAAGAGAGGACGATGTGGGGACTTTGCTGAAGACGCGCAACTCGCAGACGGAAGCATCCTAAGACATCTGGATGCCGGAGAGACCTACACATACCTGGGTGTGCAACAACATCACATCCAGGATGTGCAGCAAGTTAAAGAATCTCTCCGCGGCAAGTACAGACGCCTACTCCGAAAGATTTGGTCATCAGAACTTTCGGGGAAGAACAAGGTGTCTGCGACTAATATGC
Organism: Stenurella melanura; assembly: GCA_963583905.1. NCBI lineage: Eukaryota > Metazoa > Arthropoda > Insecta > Coleoptera > Cerambycidae > Stenurella > Stenurella melanura. The sequence continues at coordinate 20,058,496 of OY757309.1, forward strand.
TTGCCGTTCCTGTCCTGCTCTACTCCTTTGGGATAGTCAAATGGACTGTAGATGAGCTGCGCCAATTAGATAGAAGTACCCGCAAGATGATGAATATCAATAGGAGTATTCATCCTAGATCGTCCGTTCCTCGTGTGTACCTCCCACGTCAACGGGGGGCCGAGGACTCTTGGGTCTGGAGTGGGGAGTGGCTGTTATTATTGCCGGCGCGGCTACCGTGTGGTATCGGAGAGGAAAGAGTGATCGAGTACTTTAGCAAGGTGCTCTCCAAACCAGAACGAAACTATTGTGTAACCAGGAAAGAGTTATTGGCCATCCTCAAATCAGTGGACCATTTTCATAAGTATCTTTATGGACGACATTTCAAAATCAGGATCAACCATGCTGCGTTGAAATGGCTGTTGCAGTTGAAAACCCCGGAAGGTCAACTGGCTCGTTGGATAGAACGGCTGCAACAGTACGACTTTAAAATCGAGCATCGACTCATAAGAACGCAGATGCTTTATGTAAAAGACCATGCAAGGACGACTGCAAGCACTGCCGCCATGTGGGGAAACAGCAGGGCACTATTAAAATAGACGTTCCGGATGATTGGACAACTGAAGCCCTGAGACAAGAACAACTGAACGATGTAGAGATCGGGGCTATATTGAAAGCAAAGGTAAAAGGAATTCGACCAGAGTGGAAGGATGTTTCGGACAAAGTAGTTGCATTGAAAGCTTTGTGGGCACAGTGGGACTCACTTAGAGTTATGAACGGGCTGTTAAAAAGAGCATGGGAGAGTCCGGATGGGAAGCAAGTTGTTATGCGTCTAGTGATTCCCAGGTATCGAGTACCGAAAGTACTTCAGGAAATGCATAATGGAGCATCTGGTGGACACTTCGGCGTTAACAAGACCCTGAATAAAGTACGTGAACGATTTTACTGGGTAAATAGTCGTAATGATGTTGAAGCTTGGTGTCGTAATTGTAAAATTTGTGCAGCCAGTAAGGGACCACAGACTAGAAGTAGGGGTGCAATGAAGCAATATAACGCCGGGGCTCCATTTAAGAGGATTGCGATCGATATAGCCGGACCATTCCCAGTAACCAAGGACGGTAACAAGTACATACTGGTTGCTATGGACTATTTTAGTAAATGGCCGGAAGATTACGCAATTCCGAACCAGGAAGCGGTTACTGTTGCCAAAGTCTTGGTAGATAACTTGATATGTCGGTTTGGTGTACCGACCCCTGGAGCTGCATTCAGATCAAGGGAGAAATTTTGAGTCAGGGGTATTTCAGCAAATCTGCAAGTTATTGGGAATACACAAAACACGGACGACAGCCCTTCACCCCCAATCAGATGGAATGGTGGAGCGACATAACAAGACTATGAAAGAACATGTGACTGGGATCTTCGCATACTTACCGTTTTTCCTCATGGCATATAGAGCTGCTATCCACGAGACTACAAAACAGACTGCGGCTGGTGTAGTATTTGGTTATGAGATCAGGCTACCGTGTGATTTGATGTTTGGAACACCAGGTGGAGAACGACTTCCCGTGAACAGCTAATGTAAATGAAGTGAGTGAACGGCTAAGGAATGTCCATGAGTTAGTTAGAGACCAAATCACTATATGACGTCGTCTATCGGATTCAACGAAGCAAAAAGTCCAAGATGAAGATCGTGCATTTGGACAGACTGGCGAAATACATCGATGAGTCTGAGTTGCCTGATCGGGACGATCAGGCTTAAGCAGGGGGCAATGTTACACCCCCTTGGAACTGGAAATTGATACGCCTAAGCATAAAAGTGAGTAACTGGAAACTAGTAGAAAGAAGTGGACTTTTCTAGAATGTGGCGAGAGAAGATTCTTGATTGATCTGGAGGCAATTTCAGAGTATATAAGGCGCGATTATCGGCGCGGAAGAGGAAGTTTATAGAAGGCAGTTATAAAAGTGAACAAGTTGAAAAGCGAAAAAGTGAGGTTAAATATCAAGTAAACAAAGTGTAAAGGTTATTTTGAATTTGAAGAATTGTATAGTCAGTAAATTGTTAAATAGTGTTAGTGGTGTTTATCTCTTGTTGAAATTATTTAGAACCCACGGATTCATACAGGGTGTTTCCTAAAAGGGTGAAAACACGCAACAATACCTTCAAATAAACTTGTATAGTTTAGACAGGTCATAGAGGCAAAATTAATATTGTGAATATATAATGATAAATATAATATTAATACATAATTAACATAATATTGTACGTAAGTATATCGTCGTCAAATTGTAAAATATTTCCATATCCAGATTTTTCCTCCAAGAGCTCCTACGTCCTCTCAACAATTATTTCCATTCACCAACTGTGGTTTGGGTGTAGTGATTTTAATTATTTTTTGCAGTGGGCAAAAATTATTCCAGGACGGGCGCAGCCCGTCCTGGCCCACCTCTAGCTACATGCCTGCCAGCAACTAAACTAAGTAGAGGTGTTTCAAAATCTCATGAGCTTTTTGCCTTGGTATGCGGAGATAATAATTTCGGCGCTCGTCTCAATTACACAACTTTCTAAAAACATGAGATTTATTGTTTGCGCACTTTATTCCAAGCTGTCGTTTACAGATCTCCGTTCCAACGCCCCTTTAAGATTAATTTAGAAAGTAGCGAATTTTGCACGGGGTTATTCATCTAATCCCAACAATGTAACCTATGTTAACTTGCGCTGGCTGCAATGACACACTTGTTGTAATCATAAAACTTTATTTTATTTTGAATACACAATGACGAACAAAAGCACTTGCTGGACAACGTTTTTCTAAAACGCTTTTTAACTACAACTGTCATATATTTAAAACTGTTTTTGTTGCCAACTTATTATATGTCAGTGTTACCAACTTCCCATATAGCATTTTTGCATTCAGAGCATGTGCTCGGAATGTACTTTATGTACCAAGGAACTAAGAATGAATATTCATTTTGCATGTAATGTATATAATCTGAATGTCAGAGAGACGTACAGATGACCGCCTCTCAACATCCGAATAAGATTCCCACAACATTCCCATGAACCAAAATGGTACCTACTTGATATGAACCAAAAAGGTATATTGAAATATTGCTAGATACATGAGGTATATAGGAGGAAGGTCCATGCTGCATTCATAATGTACGCTGCACGTTCACGGTATATGCGTACTACCTTCGTAGGAATTAAACTGTAGGTACCATACTACCATAAATACTTCACTCATGCCATGTATCTTTTTCAGAGTTTAATTACTACAATAATTTATGACTTACTGTAATCATAGATGAGTCGCTGCTTCATTCTGAGTGAAGCAGCCACTCATCTATGATTTCAATAAATAATAAATTATTATATTAAACTCTAAAACATGGTATGAGTGAAATACTTGCATATAATAAATCCAGTATCTAATTTTAGTATTTAATTGTTATAGTCAATTATTACTTATTCCAATTTTCCACAATACACATTCCTCGTGAAGAACATTATGTAAGTAAATGTGGAATGTATGCACAGAAAATTTGTTTTTATCACTAGTTTTCAATTAAAGTCAATCATGGTTTATCGATCAAATTTTGTTTGAATAGAGCACACAAATGCTGAATTTGTTATAACAGTACTTTACAAAGGCTCAAAAATATCATATGTAAAAAAATTAGTTTTACGTTTATACAAGATCTGTTCAAAATCATTTTAAAATACATCAAACATTTAACACTGAAAATTTCAACTCTAAAAATCATAGTTAACACATTATTTCTGATGACCATATTATGTTAGCTTAAAGTTTTATCTAATTCAAATCGTGTTTTAGATTGTCCAGAGCAAAACATGATTCTATACTATTAACTACTAATTATTGTTGTAACAATTATGCATCTTGAATTATAAAATAGGAAGAGGTATAAATAAAACAGTTGGTGCTACTTTAAATATATTTTTATTTTTTGTTATAGTAGACGCAATCGTTACAGTGACTCTACGAGTGAGACACAAGACGAGGTTTAACTGGCAGGAATAACATCTTCCGTCTTTATTATACTTTCACGCATTGAGCCACTATAACGATTGCGTCTACTATACAAAAATGAATTGCAATAATAGAAAACAATTGTGTCAAGAATTTAAATTGATATTTTGTTAACAACAAACTGTTCTTTGCTACTTATGAACTATCATATTTTGCTATAACCAACGTTTTGCCAGTAAATAAAAATTAGTAAAAATTGGAGGGCTTACATTTCCAAAACCAGTGTCTAGATGTTGCCGATACTGATATTTGTAATTGCGAAACTCCACTTGGCATTCTCAACACATGATCTGTGACTGCTCCTATTGGTTGAATACTTTCTTTTGGCTTTTCCAATTTTTCGGAGAAGGTATTTTCTTCCTGTCTAGAGGAGGTGGGGATACACATGCTAGTTCCAACTATAAAAGAAACAACGAGAGCATATTTGAATATTTGTTTCACTTTAAAAACTGACCATAACAAAGATGAAAAATATAACATCTTACAAACATCTTGCAGAAAAAAATAAAAATAATCAAAAATAAATTAAACAAATTGATATTATCATTAATTTACAAAACAGGTATTTTTTTGGAATTCGGAAATATTTGTACTGTGATTTTAATACCTACCAGAGTTATTAGAAGAACAACATATTTTCTTTCAACTTCTAGTAACAGCAAAATTTATTTCACTTTGGGAAGTCGACGCCTTCCAATATGTTCTTCGATATCACTATCTTCATCTGATAATAATCTTTTGGGAGGAATAATTTGCTTTATACATAGGCCTTTGATTCGTTTTTGTTCACTCTGTATATCCGATGTGAGTTCTGCTCTTTTCAATTTAACTGCAGCTTATAATCTTCTATAAAAGGTATAAAGCAAATTAGTACAAATATGACAACTTATATGTTGCAATCAAGACCGATGGTTGTGATTTACATAAATAAAAGCTCCTTAATATTGAAATAGATCGAACCTACCTTCTTGAAAACAAGATTTATAGTGTCCACGCTTCATATGGGATCTCTCTTGTTTTTCAATGATTTATCAAATTGTTTCCGTTTAACCACCAAACTTCCTTTTCGTGGAACGAGTCACTTCGAATTAAACCACCTCCGTTTTTCCCCAAAAATCGATGCCTACAAACGTCATTATTCGTATTACCTACAATAAAAGCAAAGATTAGACATAATCTTTGATAAAAGTACAAAGGGATAGGTAAGTGTAAGTACATTCAACTTTAGCGTCTAAACATAAATTAAAATATCTGCAAATGACAATAAAGGAGACCTTAAACTATGTGGTAGTTGTATTATTGTAAAATACTTACTGCAATGCAATTAAGTAGTAATAATCATAGGCAAACAAAACACAAACCATAAACCAGGAAGTCTTTTACTTCCTGCCATAAACAAATTGAAATCGACATTTGACATTTTGACAGCAGAGCCAGCAGAGGCCTAGCGGAATGGAATGAGAATATTGAGCATGCGCACTAACCTAGGGACCGTGGCGCGCGATCACAAGCCTAGTTTGAATTCAAAATTTAAATCATATTTCACATCTACAATTTTGCCAACGATTTAAAATTTATAAAATGGATGTTATTCACCACTGGACAGGGAATGATTATAAATGTACTTAAATCAAATCTGGATAGAGAAACATTTATTTATTTTTATTATAAGGTTAAAGTAGATACTATATAAAAGTAGCAATAGGTAGTCTCATCAGTTGTGATGCAGTTTTATTTTTATTAGTTCAAAAATCTAACCAATCACCGTTCGCATAAAAAATGCGATCCAAATATTTCTACAAAATGTACACCTCTATCATACAGATAAAATCATCGACGAACGTTTATACGATGTACATGTACACATGTACGAAGAACATTCCCTGACATGTATACATAGTAGATGCGACTATGAACATAAACTTTTGTGTATGTTCGATCCATATCGTATGTATATTCATATTGTATATGAAAATATTATTTATATGAGAATGTTGGGGGAACATACATGGCTAGTACAGTATGCAATTAGAACATTAGGAATGCAAAATGTACATTCGCGGAATAATAAATGCTATCTGGGTTATATCTTGCTTACAGAAGTGATGGAGAATTGCATACATCAACACCCTCCTTCAATTCTGCATTCGTTTACAAAATCAACATGCTTAAAAAAATACAAATGCTTCGACAAATATATATTTAAAAATAATCTATAAAAATTCAATTTCTTTCTGAAGTATTCAAGCTTTGCCACAGAAAGGGCCTTCGTAAATATGTCAGCTATCTGTTCAGCTGTTGGAACATATATTAAGCAAATTTCATTTTTATTTATATGATCTCTAATAAAATGATGGCGAACATCGATGTGTTTAGTTCTTTTTGTTTCCAGTGTATTTGCCATTTTAATACAGGATTGATTATCCTCGAATATTTTGATAGGGAAATTATTTCTGTTTAAAATTTCATTCAGTAACTGAGCAATACAAATACATTCAGTCGTACAACTTGATAATGCGATATACTCAGCCTCTGCACTGGATAGTGAGACTGTTACTTGTTTCTTGGTTTTCCAAAATACAAAATTATTATAAATTTTTATGCCAAAACCTGAAATACTTTTCCTATCACTAACGTTATTTGCAAAATCTGCATCTACATAGGCTGAAATAATATTTTCACCTAGATTTTCACTATTCTGAATAAAGTTTTGAGTCTTTGCTGATTTTACATATTTAAGTCCAAAACTTTCAGTTGACTTTAGATATTTCAGAACATTCTTTAGAAATGTCCAGTGTTCTTTGTTATAACAATTCTGAAATTGACTGAAGTATGTAATCACAAAGCTCAAGTCTGGTCGACTTCCTAACATAACATACATTAAATGACCAATTAACTCCCTATATGGTAAGTCATCACTACATTTTGATTCTTTATCAACAAATAAATTAATTTTTGGTTGAATGGGAATGTTTGAAAATTTGCAATCTAACATACCAAATTTACACAAAATTTTATGAATCAAATCTTTTTGATTAATAAATAGATAACTGTCAGTTTTAACAATATTTAGACCTAAAAACTTTAACGTATATTTGTTTGACATATTCGGAGTTAAATCTCTCATTTTAAACTTTGACATTAACTTTTGTTTAACATCATTAATTCTATACCAAGATTTGGAGAACAGAATCAGGTCATCAACATGTACAACTAAGTAAATATCATTATCAAAATATAAACATGGATCTGATTGTGATCTCTTAAAACCTATATTGGTCAAATGTATATTTAATTTTTCATACCAACATTTCGGTGCTTGACGCAGTCCATACAAAGATTTTTTAAGTTTACATACACTATTTAAGTTTTCGATCTCTAGTCCCTGTGGTACTTCTATATAGACCGGTTCTTGCAAATCACCATTTAAAAAAGCGCACACTACATCTAGTTGGTTGACGCACAAATCCTCTTCTACACTCAAGGAAAACAACACTCTTATTGTTAACATGCGTGCCACGGGTGCATACACTTCATAGACTTCATCACGCTGCTTATAACCACGTGCCACTAATCGCGCCTTTTTCACTATTTTTCCATCGATTTCTTTCTCGCGAAATACCCACTTTGAATCAATCATATTTTCATTTTTGGGAAGTGAGACTAGTTCCCATGTAAGTATCATTTTCTCTCAAAGCACTTAGTTCACTTTCAATTGCTTCCTTCCAACCTTTTCCAATTGAAATAGCTTCGTCGTAGGTATGTGGTACCTCATCGTATAAGTTTCCAACTGATAGTGCAGTCATCAAGTCTTCCTCATATTCCATGTCATAATCGTCCAATTTTTTAGGTAATTTCACCTTTCTTTTGTGTTTCTCCCTTTTTCCTCTGTCATTTTCGATTTCAGTGTCTTCCATGTCATTTTCTGGGTTGTTTTCTTGGGTTTTGTTTACATTTTCAAGATCACCAATTTCTTCATTGTTTTCATGGTCTAATGTCACCACTTTCCTTTCATTTGGTTCATGACTGTTGTCTGAATGTTTGTTTTCGTCAAAAACTACGTTTCTTGCCGTTATTATTTTCCCTTTTTCGGGATCCCATACACGATAGCCATTTTCAGTGTAGTCCATCATTTTCATTTTCTTGCTACATACATCCAATTTTCCACTTCTCTTTTCTTTTGGAATATGTACGAAGGTGTCACAACCAAATACCCTTATTTTACTCAAATTCAGTTCTTCATTGTACCATATCTCAGCTGGAGTTTTCTTATTGGGTAAAACTGATGTTTGGGTTCTATTGGTTAGGTAAACAGCAGTTTTCACCGCTTCATTCCAAAAACACTTCTCAATTTTTGAATCAAATATTAAACATCTAGCTTTCTCCATTACTGTCCGATTGTACCTTTCTGAAATACCATTCTGCTGAGGATTATGTGGGATTGTATACTGAATAGTGATACCCTTCTTTTCGCAAAATGATTTGAATTCTTTTGACACATACTCGCCACCGTTGTCACATCTTAACTTCTCTAATTTACAACCGAATTTTGCTTCAGCCATTGCTACATATGCTTTAAATTTTTCTAATACTTCACTCTTTTGTTGAAGATCGTAGCATATTGTAAAGTGTGAATAATTATCTATAAATGTAACAAAGTACCTTTTTCCATCATGCGAACTCGGTGAGATAGGACCACACACATCAGACGATACAACTTCGAGCACTCTTTTTGCTCTTCTTTCCTCAGATAGATTTTTGTAGGGTAATTTTGTTTGTTTTCCCTGAAGACACGTTTCACAAATTTTATCACATGGGAACTTTGACGAATGACCCATTCTCCTATGCCACAAATTTTTGTCTTCACCAGTGACATTTGCTTCCAACGCCTGTAAATTGAATTTCAAGGTGTACAAATTACCATTTAATTTGCCTTCAATTAACTTTGAATTTTCATTTGTAATTTTCACAAGATTTCTTTCAAATGTTACTTTCATGCCCTTTTCTTCCATTTTTCGTACTGACAATAGGTTATGTGATAGATTTTCACATTCCAACACATCTTTTATAACTATTTTTCTTCCTTTGTCTACTTGTAAATGTAAATTTCCTTGCCGCTTGCCTATTATAACTTCACCCATTTTTGCAACGTTTACCCTATAGTGCACATTTTTAACATCTGTCAGATACTTTCCAGCACTTAAATTCACCAGATGATTCGTTGCTCCACTATCGACAATAAATGTTACAGTGGTATCATTTTCAGTGTTCGACGACATAGCATTCAAAGAGGTAATAAAGGATATTTCTTCATCTTCGGTTACATTACAGGCTCCTCTATTTTCTTGCTTTCGCTTGGGGCACTCCGACCGTTTATGTCCTTTAACACCACAGTAATAACATTTAAATGGGAAATTTGTGTTCTGTTCTTTGCCACTACACCAGCTACTACCATTACTCCTTTTGTTTTTAAATCTGTTCCAATTTCTACTTTTCGCACCAACAAAAGCTTGTGATGATGTGCTTGGTTCATTTTCTTGATTTTTCAGTTGCCTTGCCTCTTCTGTTAAAAGCTTGCTCTTGACAAAGTCTAGAGTAACAGCATTGTCTTTATTACCTTGGCAAAACAACACATCTAGAGCAGTCGTAACTCCCTGATATGAATCTGGCATTGCAGCTAGTAGTTGTGATATTACTTCATCATCTTGTATTGAACCACCACAATTCCTTAATTCAACAATGGTTTTCTCAAAGTCAATCATGAAATCATTCAAAGAGTCTTTACCTGAAAACTTCAGATTCCGTAGTTTTCGTTGAAGGTGTACCTGGTTTGCAACTCCACTTTTCATGTACGTTCCCTGTAAAGCATTTATAATTTCCTTGGCAGTTGTTTTACTTTTAATCATTTCTAACACATTATCAGCAAGACAGTTTATTATCAGATTCCTTGCTTTTATGTCATTTTTCATAAAAATTGCCAATTCTGCATTTGCTGTCGGTGGATCAGTTTTCAACATATCAAGTACTCCATGGTGTTCCAACAATAGTTTCACTCGAAATTCCCAGTTAGAATATCCGTTACCATCAAATGGTTTAATACTGTTGTTTTGGGGTACGGCCATTTTACAAAGTTCCTACTTTTTATGTTCACGCCGCTGTATTAATCTGCAAGTTTTACACTTTCCATACAATCGTTATTCCGTTATTGCTACTGCACACTGGAACCATAACCTGTTAACTTGCGCTGGCTGCAATAACACACTTGTTGTAATCATAAAACTTTATTTTATTTTGAATACACAATATAACGAACAAAAGCACTTGCTGGACAACGTTTTTCTAAAACGGCTTTTCAACTACAACTGTCATATATTTAAAACTGTTTTTGTTGCCAACTTATTATATGTCAGTGTTACCAACTTATATCTTGCTTACAGAAGTGATGGAGAATTGCATACATCAACAACCTATAGGTTAAACGCAGTTTAAGGGTCATACTTCCCCTACCGAGTGTAGTCCACGCATCGAAATTATTACTAATGCTATCGACGCCTGGACTACACTCAGTAGGGGAAGTGACCCTACTGTATTATTGAACTGGAATTTAACTGTAGAATAACACTTATCCTCGTTTTGATAAACCCATGGTATAGCAAGGATTAGTGAATTAATAAGATAGGACAGCCGGTGGAAAACCTTTTACCTTTTAGCAATGGCGCCATTGACCTCGACATTTAAGTTCTCGCGCAGTTGCCACAATGTGACAATCAGACTGAGAAGGTAACATTAGAAAGAGAGGCCAATAGTGGAAAAAGGACAACACTATCCTGATAGAACATGACCGATCTCAGCTGACTGTCAGTAGCATGTCACTAAAAAAACAGGTTGCTTTGTAATGTATGTCACATGAGTATTTCAATGTTTATATGTGAGGTATCTATTTGGTTAGGATAGAATTGTAAATTGAAAGAATAATTTTTAAACTTTTTTTTATAAAATGAGGAAGAGACAGCCACACGCAGCCGTTATCGAGGTCTATATCGAGGTCTATACGTGACGTAGCACGATTTTAATGAGCCAACCTATCTTTTAGTAAGCTTGGTCAAATTCGTTTAATGCGTAACCGACAAATCCCGAAACCGTTTCCGCTGGATGTCCTGTCCCTTTAAATTAGAGTACACAACTGTCTTCGTCTATTTCGTCTTCTCCGCCTGACTGTCCTATCTTGTTAGTTCTCTAATCTTTGGTATATGTATATACAGGGTGTCCCAGAATTGAGTTCCCAGACGGCAACCTGTGATTCCTGAGTTCATATTAGGCCCGCTTAACCCAACTTACCTTAGTCCAAAAATTCAGCCCTGAGGAGGTAATCCTCTTAAAGTGAGACGGAAAAAAACATTCTTTTCCAATAATTTCCGTTAAATTGAAGATAAAAATTTCAAATTTTGGTGAGAGCTGTAGGTATCTCTATAAGTACTCTATGTGAACAACAATCAAATATCTTTTGTTTCTCAATTTTTACTTCCCTCGCATACCGAAGGGAAGTATTGTATTCGAGAAAAAATCACCCTCCGAGATTTTTTCGAATTCTGACGTTTCAGAACACGTAGATTTCGAAAATATAGGTTTTTCAATTCCGTCAGTCTGTCTGTCTGTCTATCTGTCTGTCTGTCTGTCTGTTGGTGCATTAACTAAAAAACTACTTAACGGAGAGCTGTCAAATTTGGTAGGTAGTTAACCCTACTGTCAGCGAAGAACTGGTAGAGCGTAGAGCAGACTCAAAAATTGCACTTTGTTGGATAAATGGAAAAGCAGAAAGATGGAAACAATACGTTTCTAATGGAGTTAAGGAAATTCAGTCTTTAATTAAAAAATGTACTTGGGGCCATTGCCCAGGTCATGAAAATCCAGCAGATATGGGTAGTAAAAGCGAAAAAATTATCTGAATCTATTCTATGGAAGAACGGTCCATATTGGCTACAATATCCAGAAGATTGGCCTCAAGATGAAATAAGTGAAATAGAGGAATCGGAAAGCTGTATTTTAAAGGTTCAAACACAACAAGAAGATAAATCAAGAGTCTATATTCGATATTGGTGATTACATTAGCTTAGCAAAAATTATTAGAATTACAAGTTACAACGATTCATAAATAATATGAAACATATAGAAGAAACATCTACGGCTTATTTAAAATTAAAATCGATAGAAAATGCTGAGAGATAATGGTTAAGACACATGCAGAATGTTAACTTTTCAGAAGAAATCCAATGTTTGAAAAAGAAAATATGGATAAAAAGAGTCTTCAATTTTAACATTATCACCCTTCTTAGATAGAGAGGGATTAATGAGACTAGGAGGTAGATTATAAGAGAGTGAATTAATGTTTGAAACAACATCCAATCATTTTACCAAAGTCAAGTATATGGGTGGACCGGTTAATTAAACAGTCACATAAAAGACTTCATCATGGTGTTATAAACATTGTGTTGGCAGACTTAAGAAACGAATATTGGATAATCAGAGGTAGGCAAGTAATAAAATACAGAAAGATGTGTTACTTGTAATAAATTAAGGCTAAAACCATGTAGCGTGGAATTTGCTCCTTTGCCAAGAAACTAAATAATGGAAAGTTGTAGGCCTTTTGAGATAACAGGGCTTGATTTTGCTGATCCACTCTTTGTAAAAGAAGATGGCTAGTCGAGGAGAAAATCATATGTAATAATAGTAATAATGATAATAATACACTTTATTAAGTAAAATGTAAGCACAATGCTTACAGCTATTTTTACACCTAACCAAGTAAGTAGTTGATGGAGTTAATATTAAAGAAAACGTAGGTACACACAATATATGTATCTGGATGACTATAACCTTATCTATTCTTCTTTATAAAGAATACCTATCACAATGAATACCTATTATTTAAAAGTGAATTATTTATTATTTGTTTGCTTATAGTAATGAAACATTTTCTTTATAGGATTTTGCGAACAGTGGAAAGAAAATCTATCTATGAGAACTAAAGGAAAAACTATATATAAAAATATTAATGAAATCTTTGCATTCTTTCGATAACCTGACTTCTGGTTATGCTAACAAGTAAAATTCTGATTTGCCATTCTCATTTTAACACTAGCATCCAACCTAGTCCCCTACGGCTAAGCAGGCTAAACTAGTATCTACATGATCCCCTACGATATGTAAATTCAGTTAAAAATGAGAACAAACGCCTGAAATTAATTTATTTACGTACCTTGTCTTTAAAATTTTTTTTTTCATTCTAATGAATTACATTTTCATAAAATCTCATTCAGTTTCTTGGAAATGCTTAGCCTTTGAAACGTTTTTCGTCCTTATTGTGGACTCATCAGAAGAGCCTAAAGCCACTCATAACGATGTTCCATGCAAAACTAAGACATTTTCTATGAATGGTATAAAATAATTATAATTGACATTGACTGATAAAAAACAACAGATCTTCACCTATCTATTAGCTAACTAGTATTGGAGCCTATATACTCTATGCATGTTTAAAAGTGAATTATTTATTATTTGTTTGCTTATAGTAATGAAACATTTTCTTTATAGGATTTTGCAAACAGTGGAAAGAAAAGCTATCTATGAGAACTAAAGGAAAAACTATATATAAAAATATTAATGAAATCTTTGCATTCTTTCGATAACCTGACTTCTGGTTATGCTAACAAGTAAAATTCTGATTTGCCATTTTTCATATTATATATGAAGAAAATTTTTTTCTTTCTTCAAATTTAAAATTTTTTCATGGCATTCTAAACGTATTTCAAAAAAAAAAAAATTTTTTGGAAATTTTTTTTACCAACATTTTTAAAGAATTTTTGCCACTAAAATAGGAGGAATTTTCTTTTTCAAATTGAAAATGTCCACGCTTCCATGGCATTCTAAACGTATTAAAACAAATTTGGAAATTTTTCTGAAAAATTTTCTTGGAAAAATTTATGTATTCATCACTTAGTAAGTACCCTACTTACTATAGAATAGAAGAAAATATTTTTTTTGCTCAAATTGAAAATTTCCACGCTTCATGACATTCCAAACCTATTTTGGAAGAAAAAAAATTGTAACATTTTTTTACCATTTTGGAAAAAAAAATTACCACTAGAATAGATGGAAATTTTTTTTTTGCTCAAATTTTAAATATACACGTTTCATGACATTCTAAACCTATTTTAGAAAAAAAAATTGAAAATTTTTTAACCAACATTTTGGAAAAATAAAAAAAAATTATTTATTTTTCTTTGTTCAAATTTAAAATTTCAACGTTTCCATAGCATTCTAAACCTATTCAAACAAATTTTAAAAAAAAATTGATAAAATCTATTTCACTATTTACTATAGAAAGATGAAAAACATTTTTTTGCTTAAATTTATAATTTCCACGTTTCACAACATTCCAAACCATTTTGGAAAAAAAAATACCATTAGAATAGACGGAAAAATTCGTTTTTGCTGAAATTTAAAATTTTCACGTTTCATGACATTCTAAACCTATTTCAGAAAAAAAAAAAATTGAAAATTTTTTTCATACATTTTTGAAAAATTTTTTACCACTAAAACAGATGGAATTTTTTTTCTCTGATCAATTTTAAAATTTCCATGTTTCATGACATTCTGAACCTGTTGCAGAAGAAAAGAGACTGAAAATTTTTAACCAACAGTTTTGAAAATTAAAAAAAAAATGAAATTTTTAACCACCACTATATATACTTCCACTTCACTGCGTGAATGTGGAATTGAAAATGTGTCTAATGGCAATAATTGACATATGCTATTATACTTTTATTGGAAAATATACAGGGTGGTCATCCCAAGAAATAATTCATGGTAGACCTGTTTTTTAGTATCGAACTTTTGCTGTTGGGTGAGCACTATTTTTTTGACCAAAAATTATCAGGATTGCTTTGTAATAATTGCAATAACTATATTTCGATTATTATTCTCAATGTCATTTCGTATTTAATAATTTTTTAGAGTGACCGCCATGCACAAATAAAGAGGGAAGTTCTGTGTAAATACCTTTACCGATTTTTTTTCATAATAATTAATATTTGATTGGCTGTATTTTTTTAATCGCCCTGTAAAATTACGGTATACTCGAATGTTTTTGCAGAGCATCTAAGGGGCTGCAAAAAGGTACTCTTACATTTTTTGTAATACTAATCAAAATACATTTGTATTTAACACATTTATTTATTACAATTCTAGAATAAACTGTTGTAATAACAAAAAATACGGTTTATTCTAAAAAACACATTAACAACAAATGCTCCACATGACATATATACATGCACCTGTTTCAGTACACAAATTAATACTTTTAAAATTTTATGTAATATTAACGAAAAATCAAGAATTATCATTTTTTCTCTGTAGGTCATATAGGTGCTTGTGAAACAGGAAACCTGTCGCGTTTAAGAAGCAAAAAATATTTAGTTATTATCAAGCTTACATAGAGTACTTACAGAGATACAGGTTCCATGAACCCTTGAAAATTTTATGTTCATTATGACGGAAATTAGGTATTGAAAAATTTTGTCTGTCTCACTTTAAGAGAATGTATTTCCTCAGGGATGCATTTTTGGACTAAGGTAAGTTGGGTTATACGGGCCCAATATGAGCTCAGGAATCACAGGTTCCCGTCTGGGAACTCAGTTCTGGGACACCCTGTATATTTGTACCATTGATAAACCTGTCCTTAAGAACACAAGATAGCCCTCTGTGATGTCTACAATAGGGTAATGTTTATAGAAAGATAAATAAACTGGTTTATAGTCCCCTTACACAGCAAGCGATCTCGATATTCATGATAAATTTAATTATATAACGTTTTTTATATTGTCAAAATAAAATATTAAATAATACACTTTATTAGTAAATTACTTTCAATGTACGATGATATGTAACCAATTATATAGTAAACAGTAGATGTGGTTGTGTCTCATTTTAAGAGAATGTATTTCCTCAGGGATGCATTTTTGGACTAAGGTAAGTTGGGTTATACGGGCCCAATATGAGCTCAGGAATCACAGGTTCCCGTCCGGGAACTCAATTCTGGGACACCCTGTATATTTGTACCATTGATAAACCGGTCCTTAAGAACACTAGATAGCCCTCTGTGATGTCTACAATGAAGTTAGGGTAATGTTTATAGAAAGATAAATAAACTGATTTATAGTCCCCTTACACAGCAAGCAATCTCGATATTTATGATAAATTTAATTATATAACGTGTTTTATATTGTCAAAATAAAATATTAAATAATACAGTTTATTAGTAAATTACTTTCAATGTACGATATGTAACCAATTATATAATAAACAGTAGATGTGGTTGCATAACCATTGAACAAGGTAAACCAATAATTTATATCATATTTGTTACAATTCTGAATTCTGTATTTCAATACATTATGCATTAAATATTTCCAGAAAGACAAAGCATCTTGCACACCTCCATTTTTATAAAGTGTTTGCCTATATTTTCAAAGCATTATCCTTATCCATTTACATTTTTCTGTACTTATTTTTAAAATACCCAAATGAAATTATTAAATTACACATATTGACGTACGACGTAGCTAGGTATTTAACACAAAAGTAAGGGTGGGATCAAAACTGTGTAATTAAAAAATTAAAATGTAAATATTTTTATTGTATGCATTTTATTTTATAGTAGATATAATTAAGTAAAAAATATATTAATTTGTCTTGTTAATTAAAATAATCCTCTGTCTTGAAGGTTTTCATATTTGGTGTTGCCACTGCCGCCTGTTTCTTTTCTATGTTCTTCCTCTAAAAATTAATATAATCATACCTATACAAGTTTTAATTAGGTACATTAATGAAAATTTGAAAATCGGGTTCTTGCAAAGCCATTATAGCCACACATATTTTAGTTTACCAGCATTGCTGGGCTATGGATGTTCGATTTATTCGAACCAATATTAATACAATTGGAATTTAACAGAAAATATATTAATATAAGTACCTACTTAGACACATTTAAAATATGAGAATTGTATGATAAATATAATTTACTTAGTTTTACCATTTTGTGTCAAGTACTCTTTTAAATATTCTGTTAATTATTCAAAATAGGTATACTAAAAAATTATATAGATATTACCAGTTCAGTGATGAAAGCAGTGAGTATGAAATGATTTATTTATTTGCATAAGTGCAGTTCAAGTAATACTAAAAGATATATGTACCAATTTATTCATGTGTAGCATTTAAGATAAGTAATAAAATCTCTGAGTAAATTACTGTTACAACATAGGGTTTAAATTGCCTAAAAAGGAACTTTCTTACTAGAGCAATTTTTTTGCTGGAACTTGAAAACATTACAAGAAATGCAGTAAAAAGTTTTGGATTAACTTCACATGGTAGAAAACTTTTATTTAAACAAATGAATGTTCAAAATTGTGTTTTTTCCAAGTTTTCTTAAATATCTCTGGTTATATTACAATATATCACAATAAATTGACACAAATTCTTCACAAAGAAATTGCGAAGAAAACTAAGATTTGTCTGTACCCTTTTGGTCAATACGTCAATTTGCAGAAATTAAAAATATTTTGATACAGGAGCTAGCGTACAATAACCTGACATATTGTAAAAGCTAGAAACATAATTAATCCTGTTCCTTAGAGCTTGGTAGACAAAAAAAGTGATGAGAATTTTTTTTTGGTGATGGAAACTTCACGAGATGACTCTTGAAAGTCAACATGTTTTTCGTGGGTGGAAGTATTTGTATAAAGATAATATTTCCTTTATCGATTACTTATCACACAGCGAGTACAAAAATACGATCGGCATACATATCGGTTTGCGGGTTTCTAGAGGCAGAAACTGTTAACCTGCGAGATATTTCACTAGGCATGACAAATTTGTATTATGCCATTTGCTTAAAAATGTATGCCACAGTTGTATTAGTAATATAATTGTATTGGCAGACAAAAAGTAGTGGTACCTAAACGAAGGCAAAAAAGACATTTTCAGATTTTTTTTAAGATCAGCTTTTCTCATTCAAAATATTTTGGTTTATATAATTTAAGTAGGTATGAACTACATCTTGTTCATGTTTTTAATGTGAATTATTTTGCATTTTCAAGACATCAGTAACCTGTATCGATGGAATTGGGACAAAATTGTAGTTTGCTTACACTATATTTCGTTGAGATATTCTTCTGGATTTTCCGGTTATTAACGTACTGGTAATGTTAATGTAACAAAAAACAAATAGATTTCGCGAAATGTCAAAAAATACTATTATTCGTTCACTTCTGTTGGCTCAAATTTTAGATTTCACCCATGCAATTCATGATGCCAGGAAAATTTCAATATCGACATTAGTGAGCCTTTCTGCTGATGTATCTATTTAGTTACGAACAATTAAAAATGTCATGTCTTGCTTTTCCCGACGAGACTAATTGATATTTCAGGTCTATCCTGACCGTAGCAAATCTCGTTAAGCGATGACTTTCACAGGGGATTTCTCGGCTCGAATTCTGTATGGCTGTACTTTTTTTAATTTGTTTTGAACTTTTTGGCTGGTATTTCTTATTCTAAAATTAGATCGCATTTAGTATTACACTATTAACATTTAAGAACTATAAAAAAGTAGAAATAATCTATGTCTAAGGTAATGAATTTGTTCACGACTTCAGAGGCCTATATCACTATTTAGTACCATTAACAATGTATGCCGACATTATTTTTCTACTTGTTGAATATAAATTATTAAAAAAAAAATCAGATTGTTACAAATCTGAGAAGCCCAGTGTAATATCTGGCACATTAACAGTTTCTGCCTCTGGAAACCCACCAACCGATATATATGCCAATTGTATTTTCGTAATTACCGAGTGGTAATTAATCGATAAAGAAAGAATTAGCTTGTTTCAAATCTGTCATCCACAGTGAAATATCTCGCAGGTTAACAGTTTCTGCCTCTGGAAACCCACCAACCGATATGTATGCCAATCTTATTTTTATACTCACCGTGGAATAAGTAATTAAGAGAAAATATCAGTTTTATATAGACTTCTACCAACCATGAGAAACATGTCGACTTTCAAGAGTCATCTAGTGAAGTTTCCACCATCAAAAAAATTTCTCATATCACTTTTTTTGTCTGCAAGCTTTAAGGAACAGGAATAATAACATTTCTAGGTTTTACAAATGTGTCAGATGATTGCACGTTGGCTCCTGTGCTATTTGAGACTTTGAGAGAGACCATTTTTAAACAATTGATGATAACTTACACAATAATGCATATATATTTTAACGAAACTTGTGGAGCTAAACCACACACAATTTTTTTATTTCAAACCCAGCAGTGAGAATGTTTTATATTGGTTTTGCATAAGCAGTATCAATGTTTTCACCCAGAATGTACATGTGTTTCAATATTAGTGGTGTGATATTGTTACTATGTGCTCGCAGGTCTAAAATGTAAAATGCAGAGTGTGCACAGGTTGTCACGTTGTCTCAGTATGATGGGCATGAAATGACCACCAGTCAGCGTGTGGTCATACATTGTAACAACAGAAATGACGGCTAGTAGGCACACAGCGCTATACTTGTTCATTATACATAGTGTGGAGAATATTATCAATGATTTGTTTAGTTTCTTTACTCATGATCCTTTACTATACAAAGCGCAAATAATATAACTTACAAAGAGTGGTGTAAAAATGTTGGTAACTTTATTTTTGTTTTCGTAGCAGCCTAGTTCGGCTTCAGCTTTATCCATATCACATTCTAATTTCTCCAAATTACTCTTTATATGCGTTATTAAATATTCAACTGTATCTATCTTGGCAAACATTTCATCTAAGTCAGGTTTATAATTTGGAAAGGAATTTAAAATGTCATTAGAATCCATTTCATCTTGTTTAACAAACGACATCATTGTCTGAAATTCTTCCAATCTTGTAAGCATATCATCAACTGATTTGCTTATTGGTTTAAGCTAGAAATTAAATAATAGTTTCCAAATTATGGCATGTATTTCTTTACAAAATGAAAAATAAGTACCTTTAAATTTATATCAGTATCACAATATTTGGAGTAATCCTTAGCTACATTTTCCAAAGTCATGTTTATTGAGGATATTAAATTAAAACCGGGTAGTTATATGGAAAATTATAGGCAGTATTTTATTATTATTAATATTATTATTATTTGTTATCTTAACCTACTACATACATATTCAAAACATTTCTTTCTGTTTAGCTTGACGTCTTTGACGTCCACACAAATTCCTTCTTCTTCTTCTCTCTACAAATTATTAATTTCCTTGGCTGCGTTCATTACAATCCCAAATTCGATTTTTTCACAAATATTAAAATATCCTTCACTGCGAAGATATTACTTAATTATGTTTAAAAATACTTGAATATTCACAACTAGTCAATTAACACCTTAAAATTTGAAGTAAAGTTAAGTTAGTAACTGAGTCCAGAAACTTATTGCATGCTTAGATTGCATGGGATATGGTGCACCCAAAGATTAGTAAAAACAAGATAGGACAGTCAGACGTAGAAGACGAAATAGACGAAGATAGTTGTGTACTCCAATTTAAAGAGACACGACATCCAGCGGAAACGGTTTGGGGATTTGTCGGTTATGCATTAAACGAATTTGACCAAGCTTACTAAAAGACAGGTTAGCTCATTAAAATCGACAAATGTTACGTCACGGTCAGGTAATATCTTTTTTTTATATCACCAAAAAGCTAAAGGATATATACCACCAAAAACAGTAACCAAAAATGTCTGTTTCTATAAAAAAAAAAAAAAATGGCGTCATAACTCAAAAACCAATACTTAACGTCATAAATTTTGGTATAGTGACAAAATGTAGCATTTACAAAACTAAAATCGACCTGTTCGACGATTTTTTGAAAAATGACACATACTGCTCAAAGATATGAATTTTGTGCGCTTCTTTAGGTTCACACTGTATACTATAGAAGCCACTCTAAATTTTCTTAAATGACATCTGGCACTCCCACCACCACTCCCACCTCATTATTATATAAAGAGATTAACAAAATAAAATTAAGATTTATGATATCTGCGATTTTGTCATCTTTTTATATAATAGCTATACCTATGTCCTTAATTTATAAAAGCTGAAATTTACCCTCTGAAATCTGATGAGCACCCCGTCAATTTATTTGTAACTATACAAACCTGACCTGGGATCATTTTGGGGTCCAGTGAAAGAATCTCATGCAGGTTTAATTTTAAAAGGGGGGATTGTTAATTCATATATTCTCGGTACAATTGTGAAGATGGGACTTGTATGCGATTTTTAGTTCAGTACATTTTAACGATTCTATCACAAAAAGTATTTTAACTTTAAGAATTACTTGGGAAACTCCATGGTCTCGAAGATATGTGTTAATACCAACCCCAAGAATAGCATCAGACTCAGCAGACAGAATAAAAAATTACTATACACTGCTATTGTGAGACCGGCCCTTACATACTAGGCACCGGTGTGGTGCAGCACGTCGGTCACGGCAATGAAAAAACTAAAAATCCTAGAACATAAATTTATGTGCCGCATCTCAAGTTCCTCACGATACACCTCCTTAAGAGATCTCTATGCACGTTGTCATGACATAGTACCACTAGCGGACTACATCAAAGTTACATACCAAAAATTCTACCAATTCAAACTTGGTGATAGCCCGCTTACTAGCAACATTACTCGAATCAGAGAGCATAATGCACCTTTTCGTACAAAACACAAATTACTGTACCAAGCGTTGCCCATCTTCCGGTAACCAATATAAAATCCTTTTATCTTTTTTCATCTATTACTGTAAAATCTGCCAAACACAATTTCTAATCTTCAATTATTTCCCTTCTTCGTTTCTGTTTGTTAATTTTTGTTGATTTTTCTAAAATTTTTTGTTCCTAGTAATATTTTATATTTGAAAAATCTTAATATTTTAAATCATAAATTCTGCGGTTTGACATAGCCGCCCTCTTTCGTTATAATTACTTAGAACGGGTTTTTTAGTCAGCAATATTCCCGTATAAAATCAGTCATATATACATCTTAGAGATTTTATTTATACATGTGCTTTTTGCATTTTATACTAATTATCTTAAGTTTACTTTTTCATTTACATATTCCTAAGTTATTTGTTATTTAATTTGCATTCTGCAAACAGGAGATAACATTTATTTCAACTTCTTGCAAGTCTGACCTGGCTTCGCCCTGTCCAGCCCTTCAACTGCCGTGGTGTGAAATGCTATAGATGTCTGGCTGGCTCCGGAGCGACTGTCTGGGAAAGAAAAATAAATTTGTTTTAACTGATTGATTGTTAATACCAACCAATATTGCTCTTTGGAGATCAGTTTAATGGGATTTTGAACAAATCTGGAGGGCGAGACAAAAAACGATAAAAGACATGTTCCTTTTACCCCGCATAGAAGTAAGTTTTGTTGTGGTAGGTAGGTACCTACTTCAAAACTTATTATTATGTTGAGTGAGACAAATTATGTTCATTTGTAAATTTGTAGATGAATGGCACATTGTTATGAAACATATTCTTTATAGGATTTTGCAAATGGCAGAAAAAACTATCTATGAGAACTGAGAACTAACCCTTCCCCGCTGTCGTTATCTTCTTAACAATCTGATACAATAGCACTACACCTATGTCACAAAATAATAATTGTTTGGTATCGTGTGCCTAGATTTTGAATAGAACATAATTTTTGCCTGATAGCCACGCCATTATTTCGCTACATCAATCTACATCAATTTTTTATTTTTATAAATAACGTCTGTACCTATTAATTTTGTTATAACGTTTATACTTCATTCACAAGCTATTATTAACAATCAGTTTCTATATTTATCTACTTTAGAGAGTGGTTTTCCTATTTAATTTTAGCACCTTAGCAGTTGATACAAATTTATGCTTAATGATATTTATGATTAGCCTTATTCGGTTAGTTAATGAAATCAGGTTAATTAATTATAAATTACAGTTTTCGTTAATTTCTACCGGACATATTATCATAGTTGTAAATGTATATATTAATCTGATGTAGTATATTATACAGTAGGTACATGGTAGATGGAATATTGTCTACTAATGCCTCAGAAAAAAAAACTTTCTGCCTATTTCCTTTTGTAATTCATAATTTTCATGATTGTATTTTTTGTATTACTTCCACATCCACATAATGGAGTGGAAGTATAGCAAAAAAATGTTCTGTCTGTCGGTCGTTCTGTCTGTAACTTTTATTGTGCACACGTTTTGTCAGCAACGCTTTAAGATATTGACCTGAAATTTAGTACACATATGTATCATGACGAGATCTGGAACTCAATTATATTTTGTGTTAATTTCGGTGAAGGGTTGGGGGTTTAATAGAGGTAAATAGTAGGCAGAGAGCCGGCGGTACAGCTTTCCTATGAATATGAAACATGAAAAACTTTATGTGAGTGAGTAAGTACCACCACAGATCTGTAGATCTGTGGTGGTACTAAAAGGTTTGTACATCCATTTAAAAAAAAATCATCAATGTATTTGATAACTTAAAAAAACAACAAAAAAATTTTAATTGAGGGTGTATCAGGGTTGCGGGTAAATTAAGCACAGCACCCCACTATAATCTCATTGTATACCTCAAAACCTACATCTTGACGTAAGTTCTATTCATGTATTCGAAAACATGAAAAATCGTGACCGGAAGTGATACCAAGGCTCCCTCCCTGTAGGTCTGTGGTAGTATTTTCTTTGCAGCCTCCTGGACTTATTGTGCTCTCCCTGTGGTAGTACTTACATAAAGTTTTTCATGTATCTTATTCATAGGAAATCCGTACAGCCGGCTCTCTACCTATAGGTGAAAATTAGTAAAGCAAGCTGGTGAAACTACAGAAACTTGGAATTTGGTGTATATACTAGAAACCACGGTCTCAAATTTCCTTATAATATTTTTCAATCCCCCCCACCACCACCACCACCCCCACTCCTTTATTAAAAGGGTTTTTTTAATCACTTATTTAACGTCGGCCTATTTTCGCTACTAAGGCCAATCACCGACGCCAAGAGACGAGCCAACTCCAATCTGGAAATTTTGTAGAACCTCTTCTCTATCGAAGAGTAGGGATCTTTTACTTGCCTAACATTTTATAGATAAGGGACCGACTGCTTTACATTCCCTCCGAAGGATGGTGTCCCGCCTAAAGTACATACCTTCTACGCGTGCGCTGATATACAGACCGTTAGAAGATGGAGGGAGAACGCTGTGATTCTGTTACTGAACCCAGTAAAATGATCCATTTGAAAAATATCCAAATTATTAAGAAATTAAATTAAGACCAAAATTCCCATGAAAAAATCAACTTTAAAACATTATCATCACGTTGCAAAATACCGATGACCGCACCTTTGGCATCGTGTTTCATCGAAATCTGCATACAAAATTATTTCACTAAAAATGATCCTCAGTGAGGGTGTAGCGAGAAGCTATTTTAAATGTCAAAAATTAAGAAAAAATCGATGGGACGGTTTTTCCAATAAAAACCAAAATCCCCATTTAATTATTCTGAAAGTGGGGGAGAATACTCCATGTCCGAACCACAAGAACGTCCATAACAAATAGTAAAAAAATTCAAAGTCGGAGTAGTCGCTCGAAGGCGAGTAGACGGAAAAAAAGTATATTTGGGTTCAATGCAGTTAGTACGTTTATGTAAGCAGGAAAACCATTGAACTCATATAGATAGTTTCTTTAAGCATCCTGAAAATGATTTCAAGCAATTCGAAAATTTCAGTCAAAATTAAAAGTGAATACTTTTCAAAACGTTCGACATACATCTTACACGTATGTTATAACGACATCTGGAATTAGGGGTAAATAAGAGAAAATAAGTAAGGCGAGCTGGTAAGAGTACAGAAACTTGGGATTTGGTGTATATACTAGAATCTAATACGGCCTCAGATTTCTTTATAATATTTTTCAACCTCCCACCACCTCCACTCAGTTATTAAAGAGATGAGGATGGGAGGGTAAATAGGGGAAATTAGTAATATAAGCTAATGAAAGTCCAGAAATTTCATTTTTTTTGCGTATATGCTAGAAGCCAACGTCTCAAATTTTTTTTATGACATCTTCCTCAAATATTATATTATTAAAATTCTATGACCAATTATTTCCACATACTAGAATGCAAATATAGTCAAGATGTATTCCTTTAAAGGGACTTGGATGGGAAATATGGATGTGGAAGTAGTGATTTCTTAGGAAGCGGTTTTTTTTTTACTTAAAACTGTTACTGTATAAGTATGTCGCGTCGGCCGCAAACGTTGGAATCTGTCAATTCCGATTATGCCTAGCTGGTGTAGGGAATGCCGGCAAATACCGGAATAGTGAAATTGATTCAGTGTTTGACTAACACTTTCCATCATATCCATTAGTAGCTGGTCTATATTAAACGCTGTGTCGCGTATTTTCACCCCTGAAGCCACCCTTCAGGATCCGTGGGTTCTAAATAATTTTAACAAGGGGTAACCACTTTATTCAATAATTTACTGATTACACAATACTTCTTAATTAACCAAAATAACCTTTACACTTTGTTTACTTGATATTTAACCTCACTTTTTCACTTTTCAACTTCTTCCTCTTGCTCCGGGAACCTCGCTATAATCCAAAATTGCCTCCAGAGTTATCTAGAACACAATCGAGAATCTTCTTCCACCACATTCTAGAAAACTCGATCTCTTTCTACAAACTTCCAGGACAGTCACTATTAGTCATGTGTGTATCAGTCTCCAGTTTCAAGGGGGTGTAATACATAACAGCTGGAATTGTGAGAGCGAACCTTATAGTTGCATTGATTGCCTATTCCAACTATTCAACATAATAACTCATGACAACTGTTGCACGGTAGGTACTAGGTACTATTATGAAGTCCCTAAGTTTCTATTATTTTGATATTTATTGTAAGAAGAGAACTACGTCGTAGGATTCCGGTTGTTTTGTAAAAAAACGAAGAGTATTATTCCATATAAATAAAAAGAAACCTTGAACAGATGCGGAATTGAAAAAGGTGAGTGAACTTACATACGTCAATATTTAAATACAACGTATAAAATTTATCATTAAATTAAATTACACTACATTTTTTTCAATTTGACATGGAATCATTCATAATAGTACATATTTTTCCACTTCTTACAGATTGTCGAAGACATATTAGCGAAGCTAATTGCGGGAAAGAAAATCCGAAGACAATACCACTT
Source organism: Stenurella melanura (assembly GCA_963583905.1). NCBI lineage: Eukaryota > Metazoa > Arthropoda > Insecta > Coleoptera > Cerambycidae > Stenurella > Stenurella melanura. The sequence goes on from OY757309.1 coordinate 20,084,851, forward strand.
ATCTTTCTACGAAAAGACAACCGTGACGACAATCACCTTGATTGATATGAAGTTCTATGTAAAATCTTGTTGAAAACTCACATTAGTGTACGTCATGGTGGTAATATAAATGAAATACGACGTTGAGAGATATGCAGTTAAAAAACTTATAGAGGCGTGTGAAGTCTGCCAAGGAAAGAATACAGAAGCCATGTCAATTTGACAATAAAACCGATAATTTCGTTGAACCTTAATTTTAGGGTGAAAATGGACTTGATGGATTTTCAGTTGGGTCCCAGACAATGATTACACATGGTTACTTAACAAAATCAGGATCGTCTAACAAAATATTCTCTCAAATCTGAGAAGACTGCAAATGAAGGTATAAATGAATTGCTCAAAATATTCCTGAAAGTTGAAGATTTTAGCATCACTGCGATTATGGGAGCGGGTTTCCAATTTTCCAAAAAAGGGGTGGTACATACCTCACAATAAGTATGATACTCTAAAACAATTCCATTTCTTATGGTGGCAACTTGTAAAGATTTATTTTAATAGATATCCTGGATTGAATTAATACGCTTGCGCTATAATGTTCTACTTGGCCTCCCTTTGCTTTATAGCATGCTCGACAACCTCATGCTATCTATCGCGGCTGCCTGTTAGGCGTATGGCCTCACCAAATCTCTTTCTCATAAGCTCTTTGTTGGCATTAGTCCAACGTCTTGTTGGTCTTTCTCTTCGCCTCTCGTTATCTGGTTCTCTTAGACAATCAAACATTCTATATTGACTTCTCTCCAGTTGATATGGTCAAAAAAGTAGACTCGAGAAAACACGATTCTGGGGAGTCGTGTTTTGGGACGTATTTCGTGGAGAATCGAGATGTTGGTGCAATGAGCTGTCCAGGGAACTCGCGGTAAACGTCTCCAAACCCACAATTCGAAAGCATCAATATACGTAGTCTGAATGTATTCCTAACAGTCCATGTCTCCGAGGCGTAAAGAAAGATAGAGGAAATTCTATAGACATGCTAATTCTACAGTTAGCATGTCTGGGATCTTCGTCAATTTTGGTCAACTGGACAATTGCCGATCTGTATTCTTCGCCGAATCTCATGCTCCGGTGAAACTGTCACTCTTGGTGCAAATTCGAGGATGTTTAATACCATGGGTGGTGGGCAAAATTATATTCTTCGCAAATACAAAACGACGAGTATATTATTGCATTTAATCGGTACATTTCTAAAACCGGTAATATCGCTTGTAGACACAAAATTTTCATGTCACTCTTAGTAATCGAATTTTGAACAACTTTGAAAAACGATCATTCGTCCGTCTGTCTGTCTGCCTGTCCGTCAGTTTCTTGTAAGTACGATAACTAAGAACTAATAAAGGTCACACTGTATTGAAATTTGGACAGTAAGTTAGTGTTAGCTAGAGATAGAATTGTTTCTGAACGAAATTGATCAAAACCGCTGCCTAGGAATTACAACTTCCATATCTCGATTTTCCGTCCAAGTCACTTTAAAGGAAACATCTAGGCCATATTTGCATCCTAGCATGTGAAAATTATTGGTCATAGAATTTTAATAATATTTGGGGAAAATGTATAGAAAAATTGGAGGCGTTGGTTTCTAGCAAATACATAAAAAACGAAGATCTTATTAGCCTGCTCTACATATATTTCCAAATTCACAACCAGATGTTATTATAATACATACGTGTACTTACTTACTTTCAGGCGAATATCTCAATTTCATTTTATCAATCCCTTTAATAACAGAGTGGGAGTGATGAGGTGGAGGGGCGGGGGCTTTAATTTAAAAATATTAGAAAGATCTCTGAGGCCTTGGCTTCTAGTATATACACCAAATTCCAAGTTTCTGTACTCTTATAAGCTTGCTTTATTTTATTCCCTATTTACCTCTACTTACCCCCGCTCCTTCAACAGAATCGTCTCAAAACATAATGCAGTTTCAGATGTCGTTATAATACATACACGTACCAAACCAAAACTATTATAAAAATCTCAGGCCTTCGCTTCTAGTATATACACCAAATCTAAAGTTTCTGTACTCTTACAGAATTTTTTTTTTTTCGCTCAAATGTAAAATCTCGTCGTTTCGTGATATTATAAAACATTTCGGATTTTTCTTTTCAATTAATCCACCATGTGGATGTGGAAGTAATAAATTAAAAAGTTATTAATTATTAAATTAAAAAAAAAACAGTATTTTTATGTTTTATAATTGAACGGAACACATCTAAAACTAATATTATTAACAAAAAACTGCGATGAGTATCCTATAGAATGTGTAACAATTGTATAAAACACGCAGTAAATCGGCGACGAGTACAATGGTTAGCTTCTTTGGATCTTTGGATTGGTTTTTAGCATTGCCGGGTATTTAGTTTTATAAACTTTCATTTATTACTAATCTCTTCACGTATAAAAACGAGGAGGTTACTGCAATTGGTCTAAAATCGACGATTGATGTAAGACCATATATTTACGTTTTGAGGTCCGAGGAACACATATAAGAGTGATTTAAAAAAATATATCTGGGTGAATGTAGGTATGTGCATAGATACGATAGTGTTGAAACTAGATAATTAATTTTGATGAAATTTGGTACCGTACATGAGCTGAAAAGGTTTTGGTGCAGATCGAATGGTGTTTAGTGCACTTTTGGCAAAGACATTTTTATTTTCCACCTAATATTCAGTGTTTATTATACCATTGAAAAGTAAATATTAATATGATTTGAACGATGTATCATCACACATCGCGCTTTTTTGTCCATTTTTCCTAAAAAAATAATTACCCGAGGCCCGCCACGGTGGGTCCCTAAGTACAAGTTCCCCTCATTTCTCACCGTTGACAAGTCTATTGAGAAATTGAATGAAATTGAATTATGATTCATGTACAAATTATGGAAATTTTTAATTAATTATCTAACAGTTCATTTTTGCAATAAATTTACAAACTAAAATACATTTTACAGCATTTAAATTTTCACTGGTTAGAAGTTTATTATTATTTATAAAGGTCGATGCATTTACATTTATGTAAATATCCTGCAAAAAATGGTTTCTTAAAAAAGGTATTTGCGACTAGGACGTAATAACTTCAGAAACACTTGCTCATTTAATGTGAAGGCAAAAATATCCAATAAACGTATGCTTTAACCAGTGGCGGATCTAACAGATGGACTTCGGGCCCCTCTTCCCAATAGTTACCATTTTTTAAATCTTTGCAACAAAATGTTTTCCGGCCTCCTCAACTAAGTGTTCTTAGGGGATCCTCCTAGAATGATGCTTTGATGAATCTGTGATGATTAATTAAGAATGTCAGTATTTTCATTTGCATCTGATTTTTTCCCGTGAAATTCTCGACCGTGTGATTGAACTGTAATTTATAAAACCTTTTCTATTTATTGTGCTCTTATGGACTCCAATTACCAAAAGATTACTTGATAAAAAGATATCCAACTTTTTTAACAACTGACCTGAAGAATGAGTTATTCAGTTTCTCGGATTTGTATTTTTTCCAAGAATATGTTTTCACCGGATATAGTCCTCTACAATATTTGAACTTCATGGGCACTTTTCCAGTGCTGCAGTTCATTTCCTTCATTCCTGACACTTTCAGTTAGCACATTCAGCGTCGAACGAAGTATGAGCTCATTGGAAAAAATCGAAGATCAGCGCGCTACAATGGCTAAAGAAATATTGGACCATTTCAGTATAACTTTCAATGAACAACAATCAGATGAGTTTGAGTGCAGCATCAATTGTTGAATTATTGATTGATTTGCCGGCGTAAGGTAGGCATTGCTTTACTTTACTTTATTAGCTCCCCCGCCTTGCGGCTTTGAGCAAACATAATCTCTATCCTACAATACTATCTAATAAAATGTTTATATATACATATATATACAGATATACATTATCTATAATACCTGGAAGGCAACCCTCACACATGCAATTCTTCAGTCATCATCACTCTCTCTGCCCACTCGTTCCATTTCCTCACTTGTTCCTCTTGTACTACCTTATTTTCTCTCATTTGTACTTCCAGATGACCCCATTCATTCCTCACAAACCTTCTCCCTTCTTCCCTATCCACTCTTTCACATACAAACCTTACATGCTCACTATTTTCCTCTCCTCTTCCGCATTCGCACTCCCCATCTACATCCCTCAGGCGAAACCTTTTAAGGTATCCCAGAAAATTTCCATGTCCTGTCGCCATCTGCACTCCTTTAAAGGATAATCCCAAGGCGGTATAACCCACTTCCGAACATACCCCGAAGAGGGTTCTTCCAGTTTCTCCATCTTCCCATCTTTTCTGCCATTCCTCTATTACTCTTTGTCTCGTTCTTGCTTTTCTCCCTCTCCGATCAATCCAAATTTCTCCCCCTTCTATTTCTTCTCTCATTCTTGCCCTTTTTGCACTTTCATCCACCATTTTATTTTTTCTATTTTCCTCACCCTTTCTCCTCCACATGATAATACATTCGACTCTCATCCTATTCAGTCTCTCGATACTCAATTTTATCTCAACTATCTCTCTTTCTTTCGCCCCTCCTTTCTTCAACCTCTCGAGAGTCTGCAGGCTATCCGTGACGATGGATACCTGCATTCTCTCTCGTGGCCTCATTCCCTCCTCATTCACTCTTCTCTCAATCACTCTTCTCTCAATCATCTGGATGGTTTTTCCCATGGCAATGGCTTCCGCCACTCCCACGGGGATGCCATCCGCAATTCTTTCTTCAAATCTTCCTTCTCCGAATATTCCCTCAATTACTCCAGCTATTCCCACTCTCCCTTCTTCGTCTCTACTCGCGTCCGAATAACCCACAATCTCACTCTCATTTTCGATTTGTGCCTCCCATACCCTCTCTGTCCTCACTCTAAACGCTGGGTGTGGCCTTAGTGCTCCTTGTGTTTCTTTTCTCTTCATCTCTTCTGTTTTGTCAAGGTGAAGGACCCCCGCTAGTACCTCAAGCGGCGGTATGCCACTTAGGACCTCCAGAGCGGCTGTAGGAGTTGTCCTATAAGCCCTCTGGAGACCAAGAAGTACCATTCTTTGGGTGGCCCTTAGGTGTCTCACTATTCTGCTGTCATTCGCTCTACTCCCCCAGATCTCAACACCATACATTATTGCCATTCGCATCACCCTTTCATATATAATTTTTATCAAATTTTCATTCGCTCCGTATTTCCTTTTCAGCATCGCAATCACCCTGGTACAGGTCTCTCCCACTTTTTTCCTCACACTCTTAACATGGTCGATGAATCTAAATGTCTTGTCCACCACAATCCCCAGGACCTTCACTGCATCTCCCATGTCCACAATCCCGCCTCCCATTCTAATCCGTGGTTCTCTTATTATTCCTCTCATTCCCACAAACATTGCTTCGGTTTTTTCCGCATTATAGCGGAGCAGATTTTCCCTCTCCCACTGCTCGCATTCTTCTTTCGCTCGTTCCCATCTACCTTCAATCTTCTTTACGGATTCCCCGCTCAGTATTAGAATCTGGTCGTCAGCGAAAGCCTGCGCATGACAGACCTTGCCTCCTTCCAGATCCACTCTTCCTATCTCCTCTTGCATCAAGCTATTTAGCTTGTTCATTCGTCTAAACCATCCTTCCATCACTATCAGCCATAGCGTTGGTCCTAAACTGGAGCCCTGTGGACATCCTCTATCAATTTTGGAAACCACTCCCCCACTTTCAATCACTCTGTTTCCTAGGAAATCCTCACATACCCTTCTTACATTTCCATACATTCCCATTCTTTCCATTTCCTTGTCGATAGAGGGCCCCCATGCCATATTAAACGCATTGCTCAGGTCCAGGGCCACCACCATACTATGTCGCCCTTCCCTTTTATTCTGCTCAATCACTTCAATCATTCTCTTTACAGCCATCCCCGTATCTCTTCCACTTCGGAATCCATACTGCTCCCTGTCGTACTTCCCTTCAGCCTCCATGAAATGCTGGACCCTCCCGTTGATCAGCCTGTCATATACTCTTCCCAGAGTGGGTAACAGGCAGATCGGTCGAGGATCGCCATTCCTTTTCGGTATCCAGGTCACAGTCGCTCTCTTCCATAACTTGGGAAAAATTCCCTTCCTCATGCACTCATTGTACAGTTTCGTTAAGAAACTGCACTTCTCTTTCACAATCTCTTTCATCGCTTCATTCGGAATCCTATCACCCCCCACGGCTTTGCCATTTTTCATCTCTTTCACTACCTCCTGTACCTCCCATTCTTCGATTTCTCTATCATCCCGATTATAGTCTCTTGCTCTGTCCTCAATCCTCCTGTGCATTTCCTCCTTTACCTCTTCCACTCTGGGGAAGTATTTCCCAATCAGATATTCATTCTTCTCCCTCACACTCGTCGTGTACCTGCCATTTTCCATTCTCACCATTCCTTCACCATCTTCGTTTATTGGTCTCCTAATCCATTTCCAGACTTTGTCCCAAGGGTCCCCCTCACAAAGCCTCTGCAGTTCCCTTTCAAGAGCTCCTTCCCTCTCCTCCTCTATCATTCTCTTATACACCTTCCTCTCTCTTTTATATGCTTCCTTTCGCCTCTCTCTCACCTCCTCATCACTTTCATCTTGCCATTCTTTCCTCATTTTTTTAATTTTCCTTCTCAAGCTTGCTAGTTCACCGTTCCACCACCTTTCGTTTCCTTCAAACACTCTAATTCGTCTTATATGTTTCTTACAAGCTCTCTGGCAGTAATTACTGAATCTCTCCACCACCCGTTCAATTTCAGTCAGATCATCATCTTCTTGGTATTCTGCAATTTCCTTTCTAAAATCTATCCAATCCGTTCTTGCAAAATCATACAGCCATTTTGTTCGTTCTTCTTTCATACCCCCTTTTACGTTGAAGTGAATGTATCGATGATCACTCATGGACTCATCCTCATTCACCCTCCATTCGTTCACTTCCACTTGCCTACTCACAGTAACATCTATCCAACTATTTCCTCTCGTACTGGAAAATGTGGCCAAACTTGCCGAATCATTCTCCAATACGAGTCCTCTCATGGTCATCCATTCCATAAATTTTTCACCCCGTAAATCAGTTTCATTCCCGCCCCATGCTTCATTTTTTGCATTCACATCTCCACCTAAAATCACTGCCTTATTCCAATTATTCAATATCTCTTCTACTTCTAATATTCTCTTATTTTCTCTTCCACCCGGTTCGTCATACACACTTAACACCATCACGTCTTTTTTATCTTTCATTTTTATTTTCACACATGCGACATTCTCTCTCATTCCTTGCGTCCACCCAGTTACTCCTTGAATTTTTTCATTTACCCATATCTCGGCTTTACTTTTCCCATTTTTTCTATAACGTTTATACCCTTTCCACTCAATATCTCTTGCATATGGCTCTTGAACGAGAACTATATCCACCTCCCATTCATTCGCCCTCTCCCGCATTAACTCAGCCGCTACCCGGCCTCGTCCCAGATTTATCTGCAAAAAAGTTAGCTTATCCATCACAGTAATTCATAGCTCTCCTAGAACGCTGGGCTTGCCTGCTGCCGCTTCCTGACATCCATGGAGGTTCGTTCCAACACGCAGCTTCGACGTCCGTCGAACATGCCCAACCGCGTGCCGGAACCGAATCTCGGATGTTTTATATACCGCCGGACTGGCTGCATACGCCGGGTTGGACATTGGACATGCTTGTTGTCAGCAGAGAGCGCCGCATGATGCATGGGGTGGGAATACAGGATGGGAAGTGTAGGTGTTTGTGAGATGCTTCTTTTAAGTTTCCATGCTTCTATTTAGTTTTCATCTGTCATCATCCGCTGGGTGTGCAGGTGTTTGCGAGATGCTTCTTTTCAGTTTCCATGCTTCTTCTAAGTTTCCGTCCATCGTCAGATCTTTATTTTTCTTCTTCTAAGTTTTCTGTTTCTTCTGTTTCTGAATCTGGAAGCTTTTATTTTTTGCTTAATTTTTGTTTTGTCTGTATTTATTAACTGCTCCACAAGTAAATATCCATTTACAGTGGAGTTGCTAGCAAGGGCCTTATCTCGCGGTAATATTTTTGCGCATTATGAGAAAAAAGTCCGGAGGGATAGTTTGCTCACCCTGTAGGTATGTCGTTTCTTTTAAACAGTCGGTTTCAATTTAGAGTAATTATTCTCAGCTGCCGCCCGCCAACTCCGGGCACCCTCCATGTCACCACCTATATGTTTTCTCTTTAGTGTACCAAACTGTCCTGTGACAAGGATCAACAGACCAATAAACAAATACCTATCTCTTCAATTCCAATTTCCGACTTTTCAATTTAAACAAGAAAACAGACTTCATTAATGTGCTAAGCTAAATTAGAATAAAGAAAACAAAACCCATCTGTCTCCTTCACATCTAGCTGGCTGGCTGTTGCCCACCCCATATTACCCACTTGAAGAAGGGATAAAAAACAGTATTCTGAATTAAGAATCCGCTGCCTCAACCGGTAAGCAAATAAACAAATTCCCCATATAAAAGTAATAACTCTGCAGTAAGAAACAAGAAGTTTATAGTAAATAAATTATTTCTTAAACAAAAGTACCCATTCCACATGAAGAATTCATTCATTTGCGTATATATCAAACAAGGGATTTCCGAATCACAACATTGTTCCCATCTGTGAAGGATTAGTAAACCAATATTTTAGTAATAAATAAAATAAAAATAACACTTATCTTTCATCATTTTTTTATGTTACTACTTCCACTCGTTAGAAGCCAGTCCGTTGCCTTTGGCTTCGCACTAGTCTCGGTCGTTTTAGGTACATGCACTTGTGGCTAATTTAAGAGTTTAAGACACTCAAATTCAATCTTCGCCGGGTAAAAATGTGTGAATAAATTGAATGTTTTTTATGCTTGTTGAATAAAAAATCCAAAACATATTTAGTCCTGTGTGCGACGGTAAAAATATGGTATTACCTCTGAATCCTATAAAGAAGCATAGCTTTTTATGAAATTTTGGAATTAAGCTTTACTTACCCCTCACTTCATTCCCTACCCTATGCCGATATGCGCAAATTATTCTTAGGGGTGAAAACTACCTCTTATTGCAATAACTGAATGAAATGGGGTTTGAATCAAGATTGTTTGATGTTTTAAGACGCTAATTTTTATTTGACAACCCTTATTTGATTTATTTACCCCTTATAAACTAAGTACCCCATATTATGATAAAATTGGTAAAGAGCTATTTATTGACTTTGTCATACTTCATACATTTTTCATCCCAACTTTTCAACCCTTAAAAATCATCCCTTATTATGAAAAAAATGAAAATATCATTTACAGGCATATTTATATAATTTATTACATCATTTATCTTAATTTGGTATCTTATTATTGTGTTCAACTTAAATAATTATTTATTGCAACTTTTCAACCCTTCCAAACTACTCCTCATGAGGAAAAAAGTGTAAAAATTTGACAAAAGTATGAAAATTTGAAAATTTAGAAAGATGTAAATTTTTTCATTTATTACGGGTATTTCACAATATTTTATGCAACACAAATTATTAAAAAAAACAAATAAAAATATATACATAAAATGAATTAAAATTAAGGCTCATCGTCATCAATATTGATACTCTCTTCTTCCTCTTCTTGGTCTATGATTAGAGAACTATTCTGGCAGTTTTCACCATTACATTCGTTGCAAGTTGAATTGCAAAAAAGTCTAACTCTTCGGCAGCCACATGTTGCACTATAACTCGCTTAATTTTTACGCTAGAAAGTTCATCAAAAAGACATTTTGTAGGAAATTTTATAGCCTAGGAGCTCATATAGGTTTCAAGTTTCTTAAGCCCTTTATTTTTAAAAAGACAACGTTTAAAGGGCTGCAAAATGGTACCATTCACACGCTAATGCGAACTTTGAATGCCCATATCTCGGTTAATGTGTAAGTTACGACAATAAAAAAACAAAATTTTCAGTAAAAAAATCCTAACTTTTTGTTCTCTAGCAATTTCTCCGTATCTTCGATAGTTTTTTAGTTATTTTGAAAAAAAGACGATTTTAAAAAAAATATCAAAACTGCCTTTTCCATTTTAACCATAATTTTCTTCAAGATTAAGCATTCTAAACCCGTCAAACTTCACATTACTAGTGCTTATGTAAAGTGAATTGTAAATGGATTACGTTTAATTTCAATTAGGGTAGTAATGCCAAGGGTAGCATTGTTGTTTTCTTCCACAAAAAAAAAAAAAATAGGAGTCCACTTTATTTTCGTCATAACTCCCTTAGTTTTTACGCCAGAGAGTTCTGCAATATTGTATTTTAAAGGTTTTTTTAAAGTACTTTAAAAAAGGCATTATGCATTTTCCTCGTAAAATTGACCGTTCTCCTGTTTTTCAATGTTGAATTTTTAAAAATGTTCGTTCGATATATAAGGCCCACCTTCAATAAGCCGTAACTCGGTTTGTATTGGGCCTACAGTAAATTTAAAAAACAATCTATTTGTTTTTATAAGCTACATTCCTGCTCCCTATACTTTTTTTGATAAAATATGAAGTTTTTGAGTTATTATGAAAACATGATTATTTTTAAGAAAATTTAAATTTTCAATCACGAATAACTCAAAAAGTATTTTTCGATAAAACTCAAACATTTTTTGCTTAGAATGTATTCCGCTATCGATTTCTGAGGTTATTTTCAATATTAAAATTCCCACTCCTGAGTTGGGGTGGTATCCACCCCTAGGGTAAATGCGCACATTCGCACAGGGTATGGTTTGCTTTTTAAGGTATTCCCCACTTAGAGTTCAAATTTCAAGCAAATTGATGCTTCTTGATGGAAATCGAAGCCAAAAACCGTCATACACTGGACTAATTAGCTGAGGGGGGAGGGAGGCACTAGGAAGCTTTTGCATATTGGGCCCGTTTTCTTAAATCTGCCCTTGGCTTTAACCAGCTTCATTATTGAGATGCTAGTGTTAAATTTATGGTTTAGTACTCTAAATTATTTTCTATCATCTAAATTAACAGAAACTTTGTGTTGAAAATTTAGAACATGGTATTGTAATTTTGATTATTATCTTAAAATTAGAGAATGATATAAGCCATTGTCATAAATACCGGCTGCTGATCAAACCTATGCATAAGAAATTGTTGCTACTGATTTAAACAACACGATAATTTTAAAAGCAGAATTGAATTTTACAAATAAAGCATTCCTACCAAATTACTGTAGGATACATTAATTTCAAAAAGATCCATTTTGAGGGGTTAATGAAAGAATAGCCAGTGTAGCTAAACTTCACAGGTAGAGGGCATGTAATTTATTTACCTTAGTAAGGACGATATTATTACAATCACTGTGATAATCTGAATCTGAAGAGACAGAAACTGAATTAATAGAATTACCACGGTTTTCTTTGACTTTCAGAAATTAGCACGTGGCAAAATTGATTCACTCTGTTAATGAGATAGTTTGCACCCAATATTATTCACACTGTTATTTTTGTAGGTTGCATGTAATACCTATGTTTATACCAAGAAATATTAGTCAATAAACTAATATAATAAAAAAGGAATTCAATATATTGATTCACAACTAATTATCAGAAGCACGACAATTAACTGTTGTTGTTTATAGTTGAGAGAATTGCAAATATTATATTCGATCACGGGCCTCCTTACAGGAGCAAGGAACAAATTCGATGAAGAGCACCCTGACAGCAGGAATCGTTAGATAGATACTGAGTTTGTAATCTCAAATAAGACGGTAGCATCAGTTAAAAAATGGACTGATATGAACGGGCAGAAGGTAAGCACATGAAAAACTAGGGTCGTTCTTTTTATTAGCAGGAGAAATCTCAAGAGACTGGATCTTCTAGTCGAAATCTTCTCATATACCCTAAATAAGAAACAAGGTAGCTATGCTACGAGTACGTGTTTCGGAATTAGTGTTACTCATCAATCTAGCGTGGCTTAGAGAAGAGTATCTGGAATGGTTAGGGAAACGGCGCGATTTACTTTGTTCATTATTTGACATCTACGATCCTATTTATTTGTTTAACTTGCCAAGATGAAATGAGTCAAGGTCCAAAATTGGGACCAACTAGACCCGAGGGAACAAGAAAAATATTATGTACTGTATATTCGACCTATTTTAATTGTTGTTCCTGATATAAAACCTTTCCAGATTCTCTTCCTTAAGCTACGCTACCCTGATGAGGAATAGTAGTTTCGAAACACATATCCTTCACTGCTTTTTTGTTTTTTTCTTCAAGGTATACGGCACTATTTGTTTTTGTTTAACCCTACAGTCTCCCTCATATGTATCCCTTAAATGTCTAATGGGAAGATTACCTTGATTCGAGTATTTACTACTGAGGCTAGCAAATTTTAGACGACGTTCTTCACACTCATTTGTCCTTGTAGCCGTTCTTGAATCAGCTTGAAATCACCTGCCATTGATAGAAAGACTTCATCGCTACCGAAAGAAATGACCCATCCGATAAGAAACTTCATGGAAGTAATTTCCATTCACATTGATGCTAATAATGGGATTGATGTCTTTGTATATGGGGCAGTCGAAGCTAACACGTTAGAAAACCTATTTGTTTATTACAAAACTGGACCCAAAATCCAAAAAGAGGTAAAATATGAACAGAATAATCTGAACATTTAATTGTATGTTAATATAAAATGTGTCCACGGAAAAGCGTTATTATAGGTGTAAATAACCTTTTTTTTTTACTATGAACACAATTTTCTGTATTCAGTTCTCGCTTGACTCAAAACCAATTTTCAGTAAGTTAAACTTTCAAAGATGTATAGAGGGCGCTGGTGGCAGCTTAAAAATAAAATTCGATTTTTTTTACTATGAACACAGTTTTATGTATTCTGCTCTTGCTTGAGTCAAAACCCATTTTCAGTAAGTTAGAATTTCAAAAATGCATAGAGGTCGCTGGCGGCAGCTTATGAATAAAATTCGTCTCAGGTCACTGCCCTTTCTGTGCTAGATATTTAAAAATTTTATAAGAAAAACTTGCTCACAATTAAAAAATATGACGTTGTACCAAACTTGATAACTATACAAGGTGATTCACGTTTTATTTTAGGTTCCATAACAGACTGATTAAAAAAAAGAATAAATACAAAAATATGCATATAGTTATCAAATTCGATGCAACGTCATATATTTTAATTTTGAGCAAGTTTTTCTTAAAAAACTTTTCAATATTTAGCACAGAAATAGCAGTTTACCTGAAGCGAATTTTATTTTTAAGCTGCCACCAGCTCCCTCTATGAATTTTTAAATTTCTAACGGACTGAAAATGGATTTGGGTCAAGCAATAGCAGAATACAGAAAATTGTATTCATAGAAAAAAAAAAGGTTATTTACACCTATAATAACGCTTTTCCGTGGACACATTGTATATATGGTAACAGCAATTTGGTGAACATATTATTAGTACATATTTAAGGTATTTAATTTCAGAGATAGCATAATTAAATTTTATCTAGCCACGTGAATTTCTTGTTATTGGTTTATTATCTCACTAACGAGTATTTATATTATAAGTGGTGATTATTTTCACCATTGTTTGTAGCGAAATAATTAAATTAATTATGGCTTGTTATAACCAGTTAAAGTAATAACGCCTTTTTTTCATTACAGGACATTTTATTCGGTATTCATTATGGAATCCACCTGCATAGCTACTTATTACAGTTATTCCTTAGGAAGTTACTCGCTGTGGTAGAATTACCAAGGTGTTCTAAAAGTACCTACTACAGTGTAATGGTTGTCATGAACTATTATTAGTTGGCATATATAATTTTTTTCGCAACATCTATGGAAAAAGGCTACTGTTAATACTCAATCGGAATTTGATTTAAATAAGTTTATTCCAGATCAATCTAATCAAATAGGATTTATTCCACTTTTAGAAAAAAACCGCTGACTAAGAAATCACTACTTCCACATCCAGAGTTTTCATCCAAGTCACTTGAAAGGAAACATCTTGACTAGATTTGCACTTTAGTATGTGGAAATTATTGGTCATAGAATTTTAATAATATTTGTAGCAGATGTCATAGAAAAGTTTGAGGCGTTGGTTTCTACTATATACGTTAAAACTGAAGTTTTCAGTTTACCCTACTTATTTTCCCTATTCACAACCTACCACGTCCCACACCTTCAATGGAACCATCTCAACCAGATGTCATTACAATATATACGTGTACTAACTTTCAAGTAAATTTTATGTTATCAAACCCATTAATAATGGAGCGGATATGGTGGTGTTTGAAAAATGTTAGAAAGAAATCTGAGGCCTTGGTTTCTGGTATATATACCAAATCCCCCACATTTCTGTACTCTTACCAGCTTGACTTACTTATTTTCAGTTATTTACTCCTATTTAACTCTCAACCCTTCAACGGAATCATCTCAAAATATAATCTAGTTCCAGATGACGTTATAATACATAGGTGTCCCAAATTTCAAGTGAATATCTCAATTTCATATTATCAACACCTTTAATAATGGTTTAGGGGTGGTGGGGGGGTGAAAAATATTACTGAAAAATCTGAGGCCTTGGCTTCTAGGACATTCACCGAATTTCAAGTTTCTGTATTCTTACCAGCTTGCTCTACTTATTTTCCCCCATTTACCACCAATTACCTCCACTCCTTCAACGCAATCAAGTCAAAATATAATCTAGTTTAAGATATCATTGTACGAGTAACAAATTTCAAGTGAAAATCTAAATTTAATTTTATCAACTCTTTTAATTAGGGAGTGGGGGTGGTGGGAGGATGGAAAATATTATAAAAAAACCTGAGACCATCGCTTCTAGCATATATACACCAACTCCCAAATTTCTATACTCTTACCAGCTTGCTTTACTCAGTTTCCACTATCTACCACTATTTAATCCCCAGCCCTTCAATGGAATCATCTCAAAATATAATCCAGTTCCAGATGTCGTTATAATACATACGTGTACCAAATTTCAAGTGAATATTTCAGTTTCATTTTATCAACCCCTTTAATAATGGAGTTAGGGGTGGTGGGGGTTGAAAAATATTATAAAAAAATCTGAGGCCTTGGCTTCTAGTACATGCATCGAATTTCAAGTTTCTGTACTCTTACCAGATTGCTTTACTTACTTATTTTCCCATATTTACCCCTATTTAATCCCCAACCCTCCAACGGAATCATCTCAAAATATAATCTAGTTCTAGATGTAGTTATAGTAAATATGCGTACCAAATTTCAAATGAATATCTCAATTTTATTTTATCAACCCCTTTAATAATGAAGTAGGGGTGGTGGGGGTTGAAGAATATTATACAAAAATCTGAGGCTTTGGCTTCTAGTATATATATATATATATATATATTGTTCTATATTCTGATATCTATTTTATTTTTTATACGTTCGAAATTACTTTTTGAAAGTAAATTGAAATGATTTTATTGAGCGCCAAACAGTTTCTTAAAAGCTGTTAATATTATAGACTATAGAACACCATTAGCATGACCATCTACAATCTATAGAATGACTCTTACTCAGGGTCCAACGAAGTCGGTTCAATAAATGCTCATCGATCAAGATAACAATCTAAATAAATCAAACTCAGTATTGAACGAACAAAGTATTAATTTATTAACAAATTTGAACTTGGAATGTAATTAACAAATTTAAATAACAAAATCTAACTTAACTAAAATGATAAATATGGCCTTTATTTAAAATAAATATGTACCATGGATTTCTGATATAGTAAAGCTTTACCTTGTCTTTCTTTCGACTCGAGTAATGTTATATTATAACCTCTAACTGGTTATTATGATCCTTGAAATATTATGTCACTTGACTGACTTTTTAACCTCTCAAGGCTTCTTCTTCTTCTTCTTTACTGGATTGACGTTTGTTTCTAACCTCCAATTTATTTTCAAGATTTTCTTGAAGTATTTCTATCACTTGCTTGACGTTTGAAATTTCTTCACCATATAAATTTGCTAACTGGATTAACAAATACTTCCCTCTTCTAAATCTGCTTTCCGGATAATCTACTTCGTAATACTTTCAAAGTATACTCACTTCTTATATTTAATCAACTTTTACAATTTATTCTTGATATCAATATATCTGGATTGTAATATCCTAACCTTCAACTTATTCACCACTTTTATTTTCAATTTATTATTTATTCTTGGATGAATATATTTCGCAGCTCGCTGTTCAGCGGTGTGTGATCAACTGATTTGTTATTTTTAGTCGTTTCAATGGGTTAATTTCCAATATTTCAATTGTTTTTTTCTATTTTGATCTAATATTTCAAAATTTAATTTTAATTTAAAATTTAAACTATTCAGTTTTGTTTGTTCTTTACCTTAAGTGAATACTGTTTTTAATTCTTTATTTTTCCTGATAAGTTTCTTATTCTACTTTTCAGGATTAAGTGAATAATTATAATTACTCGAAATATATTGACATATTACATACACTTTCTTAAAATCTACTTATAACTACAATTAACAATTCCAATCTCAAATAAATACTAATTCATACATTTAGATGAATAGCAATGATAAACACAAAATGCTAGTAGTTAAAAACGTACTGCAGTTTCCATACTGACAGAATACTTATATTATAAACTAAAACAAGAAATTGATACGCCAACAAACATTTAACATCATACTATTAGTCCTTTCTTTCTGCATGATGTGAAATATCATTTACAAAACACCTTTCTGCAATGATATTTGAAAATATCTGAAAACTTAAAATGTCATTCAGTGTTTTGTAATATATGGACTTACTATTTCTAAAATAATTACGCTGCACTGCAACTACTGTTGATAGTCTTTCATTCTATATTCATTTTGTGTAGATTTACAGTGTTTCTACACAAAATATGATTTTCAGCCCTAAGTTTTGACATGCATGTCAGATTTTATAAAATTTACTTTTTTGTTTTCCAATTTCATTCTAAATCATTTTAAATGAGATTGTGATTCTCTATCAGTTCATGTTTTATTATATACTATTTAGAATAACCTTGTTAAACTAAAATAACTTCATTTTATGTTTATTTAAATATTTTGTTCGTATTCAATATCAAGTTTCATTCTTTGCATTCTACTCGCTGAGAATAAGTGAACTTGAATCAATTAAATAAACCACAGATATTCCTGCTTCTGTATGATCCGTTAAAGTAAAATTGTTATGATTATTTCCTAAAATACATACAATTTTGTGAATTTTATTTATGATTTCAAACACGATACTTGGGTATTGTTCCACAGTGTGGATACACAGCAATATATATATATATATATATATATATATATATATATATATATATATATATATTGCTGTGTATCCACACTGTGGAACACTACCCAAGTATCGTGTTTGAAATCATAAATAAAATTCACAAATTTGTATGTATTTTAGAAAATAACCATAACAGTTTTACTTTAACGGATCATACAGAAGCAGGAGTATCTGTGGTTTATTTAATTGATTCAAGTTCACTTATTCTCAGCGAGTAAGATGCAGAGAATGAAACTTGATATTGAATAGAACAAAATATTTAAATAAACATAAAATGAAGTTATTTTAGTTTAACAAGGTTATTCTAAATAGTATATAATAAAACATGAACTTATAGAGAATCACAATCTCATTTAAAATGATTTAGAATGAAATTGGAAAACAAAAAAGTAAATTTTATAAAATCTGACATGCATGTCAAAACTTAGGGCTGAAAATCATATTTTGTGTAGAAACAATGTAAATCTACACAAAATGAATATTGAATGAAAGACTATCAACAGTAGTTGCAGTGCAGCGTAATTATTTTAGAAATAGTAAGTCCATATATTACAAAACACTGAATGACATTTTAAGTTTTCAGATATTTTCAAATATCATTGCAGAAAGGTGTTTTGTAAATGATATTTCACATCATGCAGAAAGAAAGGACTAATAGTATGATGTTAAATGTTTGTTGGCGTATCAATTTCTTGTTTTAGTTTATAATATAAGTATTCTGTCAGTATGGAAACTGCAGTACGTTTTTAACTACTAGCATTTTGTGTTTATCATTGCTATTCATCTAAATGTATGAATTAGTATTTATTGGAGATTGGAATTGTTAATTGTAGTTATAAGTAGATTTTAAGAAAGTGTATGTAATATGTCAATATATTTCGAGTAATTATAATTATTCACTTAATCCTGAAAAGTAGAATAAGAAACTTATCAGGAAAAATAAAGAATTAAAAACAGTATTCACTTAAGGTAAAGAACAAACAAAACTGAATAGTTTAAATTTTAAATTAAAAGTAAATTTTGAAATATTAGATCAAAATAGAAAAAAACAATTGAAATATTGGAAATTAACCCATTGAAACGACTAAAAATAACAAATCAGTTGATCACACACCGCTGAACAGCGAGCTGCGAAATATATTCATCCAAGAATAAATATTAAATTGAAAAGAGAAGAAAAGTGGTGAATAAGTTGAAGGTTACAATCCAGATATATTGATATCAAGAAAAATTTGTAAAGTATATTAAATATAAAAGTGAGTAAACTTTAAAAGTATTAAGAAGTAGATTATCCGGAAAGCAGATTTAGAAGTATTTGTTAATCCAGTTAACAAATTTATATGGTGAAGAAATTTCAAACGTCAATCAAGTGATAGAAATATTTCAAGGGAATCAGTTGAAAATAAATTGGAGGTTATAAACAAACGTCAATCCAGAAAAGAAGAAGAAGAAGAAGCCTTGAGAGGTTTAAAAAGTCAGTCAAGTGACATAATATTTCAAGGATCATAATAACCAGTTAGAGGTTATAATATAACATTACTCGAGTCGAAAGAAAGACAAGGTAAAGCTTTACTATATCAGAAATCCATGGTACATATTTATTTTAAATAAAGGCCATATTTATCATTTTTGTTAAGTTAGATTTTGTTATTTAAATTTGTTAATTACATTCCAAGTTCAAATTTGTTAATAAATTAATACTTTGTTCGTTCAATACTGAGTTTGATTTATTTAGATTGTTATCTTGATCGATGAGCATTTATTGAACCGACTTCGTTGGACCCTGAGTAAGAGTCATTCTATAGATTGTAGATGGTCATGCTAATGGTGTTCTATAGTCTATAATATTAACAGCTTTTAAGAAACTGTTTGGCGCTCAATAAAATCATTTCAATTTACTTTCAAAAAGTAATTTCGAACGTATAAAAAATAAAATAGATATCAGAATATAGAACATTTATGGCTTGTTAACGTGGAGCGATCAGGAAAGCGATTGAATAAATACAACTTGAGAATAGTTTATCATTTCAAGCATACATTTGAAAAATAATAGATCAAATAATTTATTTTGATAGTTTTGACAACAAGGCATTTTCAAATTAAAAACAAATATAATTTATATGAGGTTAAAGTCAGGTAAGACAACAATGAATCAAGAAGAAACTACACCAGGTACATCCGCAGTTCCACAAACACAAGTTGGTGACACAAACACACAACCAGACACAAACATGTTCCAGAAACTCATGGAAATGATGGGTGGAATGAAGGTACAGATGAATCAAAATAACCAAACTTTAAAAGAAGACATTAGTCAAAATAACCAGCGACTAGAAGAAAACATGAATCAAAATATCCATCGACTTGAAGAAAACATTGGCAACATTAAGGTACAAATGGTACAAAATAACCAAACTTTGGAAGCAAACATAAATACACAGATGGTACATAATAATCAAACTTTAGAAGAAAACATTAACAAAAAAATAGAAGAAAGCAATAAAGAAGTAAGAAATAAGATTGAAAATTTAGAGAGTAAATGGGAGAGAATGGGAGAGACAGTCAACGAAGAAATTGGTATTAAGGTAAACGAGGCAGCAAAAGAAATAAGAGAGGAAGTTGTAACTATGTTTGAAGATGGAATGACTGCAGTAGATAGCAGAATGAAGAAACAGGAGGATAAATACGATAGCAAAATAAAAGAACAGGATAGCAAGATAGAACAGAACACGAAGTTGTTGAAGGATACCACACGTACACAATTGACACAATTACCCACACATACTTACACATGCAACAAAACACCATTTTATTTTTACGGAGATAACCGCATACACCCTAAAATTTTCATTTCACGTTTGAAACAACACATGGAAACACAACACGTAAATGCAAACCTAAAAGCAAACATACAAGACATGTTAAAGGGAGAAGCGGAAATCTGGTACTCAGTTATAATGGACAGGTTTGAGACTATAGAGGAATTTGAAGCTCTAGTCTTAAAACAATATTGGAGTGATTACACTCAGTTGAAGATAAGACAAGACCTATTTAATGGTAACTATGTAGAAAATAAAGGTATTTCTAGGGAAAATTATGTACTTAGAAAAGTATACAATATTAGACATCTAGACCCAAAATTCACAGAAAGTGAAATGGTCAGATATTTAGCTAGGCATTTTTCAGGGGATATCCAGAATGTTATTATTACGCAAAGAATTGCAAAGTTAGATGATTTAATTGATTATTTAAGAGAATTAGATGATTATCATCAGAGTTTTGATAGGAAGTCTAGTCAGAATAGGGAAAATAATAGTAGATATTATAATAAGTGGGGTTATGATCAGAATAGGAATGAGAATGATAGGAAGGAAAAGCAAGGTTATGGTCGTCAATATGACAATGATAGAAAGGAACGAGGGGGTTATGAGAAACGTCAATATGACAATGATAGGTATGAAAAGCAGGGTTATGAGAAACGTCAATATGACAATGATAGGAATGAAAAGCAGGGTTATGAGAAACGTCAATATGACAATGATAGGTATGAAAAGCAGGGTTATGAGAATCGTCAATACGACAATGATAGGAATGAAAAGCAGGGTTATGAGAAACGTCAATATGATAATGATAGAAAGGAACGAGGAGGTTATGGTCAATATAAATATGACAATTATAGGAATGAAAAGCAGGGTTTTGAGAAAAGTCATTATGATAATGATTGCAGAGAGAGAGGGGGTTATGTTAAAAATAATGAGTCATATGCACAAGTGGCTAATATCAATATTCAAAGGGGAAATAGAGTAGATGAAAACACGCACTCTAATATGAATAAAATAGAAACAACAGCACAAGTAAATGATAGAAATAGAAATCAGGATTTTTAGATAAACTTGTTTTAAATGTAGGTGATAATTGTAAAAAAATAGGCGACTGTATAGAAAATGATGTTATATGGGGAGACGACATCTTATCAGAAAAAAAGGCAAATATTGTATTAGGAGAAAGAATCCTAAAAGTAGAAGGTGAAAGAATACCTTTCTGTAGTATTAATGAATTGAATGGCAAAGGTGCCGAAATAATTAATGAATTAAATGGCAAAGGTGCCGAAATAGTTAATGAATTGAATGGCAATGATGCCGAAATAATTAATGTATCAAATGGCATAGAGTCCAATAATGATAATGAATTTTGCGGTGAGCATATAGTGGGAACCACATGTGTTCAAATAAATAATGATAAGAAGCCTGAAACCTTTCTGATAAGTCGTTACTCCAGATATGATAAAATTTTTAAAAATTTGTCTCAAAAATACAAAAATTCAATTGATTATAAACCTACAATAGCAAAGGGCTATGCGCAACAACTTGAAGTAGGTAATATTTTAAATGAAAACGAAAATGTTTTAAACTATAATAAGGAAGAATCATTACCGGGAAGTTGTCACATGGGAATAAATTATCCATATGATCCAGGATAGATTACCCTTAAGTTATCCAAATGATCCTGAGTAGATCACTTTTAAATTGTAAATAAACTTTGACAGTGTGAATGTCACATCATGTTGTTAAAACTAACAAAATTTTCACATGTCAAAATTCTATTAGTTTAGGGGGTTTTATGCTGTGTATCCACACTGTGGAACACTACCCAAGTATCGTGTTTGAAATCATAAATAAAATTCACAAATTTGTATGTATTTTAGAAAATAACCATAACAGTTTTACTTTAACGGATCATACAGAAGCAGGAGTATCTGTGGTTTATTTAATTGATTCAAGTTCACTTATTCTCAGCGAGTAAGATGCAGAGAATGAAACTTGATATTGAATAGAACAAAATATTTAAATAAACATAAAATGAAGTTATTTTAGTTTAACAAGGTTATTCTAAATAGTATATAATAAAACATGAACTTATAGAGAATCACAATCTCATTTAAAATGATTTAGAATGAAATTGGAAAACAAAAAAGTAAATTTTATAAAATCTGACATGCATGTCAAACTTAGGGCTGAAAATCATATTTTGTGTAGAAACAATGTAAATCTACACAAAATGAATATTGAATGAAAGACTATCAACAGTAGTTACAGTGCAGCGTAATTATTTTAGAAATAGTAAGTCCATATATTACAAAACACTGAATGACATTTTAAGTTTTCAGATATTTTCAAATATCATTGCAGAAAGGTGTTTTGTAAATGATATTTCACATCATGCAGAAAGAAAGGACTAATAGTATGATGTTAAATGTTTGTTGGCGTATCAATTTCTTGTTTTAGTTTATAATATAAGTATTCTGTCAGTATGGAAACTGCAGTACGTTTTTAACTACTAGCATTTTGTGTTTATCATTGCTATTCATCTAAATGTATGAATTAGTATTTATTTGAGATTGGAATTGTTAATTGTAGTTATAAGTAGATTTTAAGAAAGTGTATGTAATATGTCAATATATTTCGAGTAATTATAATTATTCACTTAATCCTGAAAAGTAGAATAAGAAACTTATCAGGAAAAATAAAGAATTAAAAACAGTATTCACTTAAGGTAAAGAACAAACAAAACTGAATAGTTTAAATTTTAAATTAAAAGTAAATTTTGAAATATTAGATCAAAATAGAAAAAAACAATTGAAATATTGGAAATTAACCCATTGAAACGACTAAAAATAACAAATCAGTTGATCACACACCGCTGAACAGCGAGCTGCGAAATATATTCATCCAAGAATAAATATTAAATTGAAAAGAGAAGAAAAGTGGTGAATAAGTTGAAGGTTACAATCCAGATATATTGATATCAAGAAAAATTTGTAAAGTATATTAAATATAAAAGTGAGTAAACTTTAAAAGTATTAAGAAGTAGATTATCCGGAAAGCAGATTTAGAAGTATTTGTTAATCCAGTTAACAAATTTATATGGTGAAGAAATTTCAAACGTCAATCAAGTGATAGAAATATTTCAAGGGAATCAGTTGAAAATAAATTGGAGGTTATAAACAAACGTCAATCCAGAAAAGAAGAAGAAGAAGAAGCCTTGAGAGGTTTAAAAAGTCAGTCAAGTGACATAATATTTCAAGGATCATAATAACCAGTTAGAGGTTATAATATAACATTACTCGAGTCGAAAGAAAGACAAGGTAAAGCTTTACTATATCAGAAATCCATGGTACATATTTATTTTAAATAAAGGCCATATTTATCATTTTTGTTAAGTTAGATTTTGTTATTTAAATTTGTTAATTACATTCCAAGTTCAAATTTGTTAATAAATTAATACTTTGTTCGTTCAATACTGAGTTTGATTTATTTAGATTGTTATCTTGATCGATGAGCATTTATTGAACCGACTTCGTTGGACCCTGAGTAAGAGTCATTCTATAGATTGTAGATGGTCATGCTAATGGTGTTCTATAGTCTATAATATTAACAGCTTTTAAGAAACTGTTTGGCGCTCAATAAAATCATTTCAATTTACTTTCAAAAAGTAATTTCGAACGTATAAAAAATAAAATAGATATCAGAATATAGAACAATATATATATATATATATATATATATATATATATATATATATATATATATATATATATATATATAACAATGATTTTCACCCTAAGACAACATACACCAGATAACATGATATCCACGAATTGCGTTAAATTCTTAGGTGTTTATCTGGATAGTAAATTAACTTGGGAAAAACATGTACATGCCATATGTGGCAAAATGTCCAAAAATATTTACTTATTGCGTAATCTTGTGAATTGTGTCTCACAGACGACTTTAATAACTGCATATTTCGGTTTAATACACTCGGTACTAATCTACGCGATTTTGGTTTGGGGTCATTCCCCACATGCCGCAACTGCTTCCGCGGTCCAAAGAAAAGCAGTAAGGGTGATTGCGGGGTTGAGTTGGAGGGAGGAGTGCAAGGAATATTTTAAAAAACTCAAAATTCCAACATTATATAGCATCTACATTTTGCAATGCCTTCTACATGTAAAAGAAAATTAATCAAAATACCTATCACGTGCCCAGCTACATTCTCATTCCACCCGAAGCAACAGGAACTTACACCACGAATTTTTGCGCTTATCGAAAACACGCAATGGCACAGCGTTCTACGCAATAAAGTTTTTCAACGCATTACCATGCAATATCAGGGAACTAGATTGTAAACGTTTTAAAACGGTCGTTAAGTCATTTTTAATCGAAAATGCATTTTTTTCACTGAACGAATATTTTTCAGCTGATTTCTCCAATTTACTTAAGTAACTTGAATATATGTATGTTTGTGAAAATTTACCTGTTCGTTGTTTACATTCTCTTACTGCATAATTTTTTTTTACTGCTCTTCGCACATTTACTCTCCTTAACACCCTGTATTTTTGACTTGTGTAAATACTTTTTGTATAATGCATCAATAAATACTTACTTACTTACTTACTTACTTACTTACTTACTTACTTACTTACTTACTTACTTACTTACTATACACCGAATTTCAAGTTTCTGTATTCGTACCAGCTTGCTTTACTTATTTTCCCCTATTAACCCCTATTTAACCCCCAACCCTTCAACGGAATCATCTCAAAATATAATCCAGTTCCAGATGCTGTTATAATACATACGTGTACCAAATTTCAAATGAGTATCTCAATTTTATTTTATCAGCCAGTTTAATAATTGACTAGGGGTGGTGGGGGGTTTGAAAAATATTATAAAAAAATCTAAGGCCTTGGCTTTTAGTATATACATCAAATTTCAAGATTATGTATTCTTACCAGCTTGTTTTACATATTTCCCCATATCACATAGTTTGCAGAAACTAATATGGGACGCTCGCCGAATCATATACTAAAAATAATTTAAGATCGGATTTAATCTGTTAGTATGTCTAAGAAATCTGTTGGTCCTAGAAATGTTTTTCGTCCTTATGAGCTCTTCAGAAGGGCATAAAGAAGACACTCTCAAGACATTTCAATCAGGAAAAAAAGTTTATACAATGTCTAAGAAAAATTTCATAACAAGAGTGAAAAAAGTTTCAAGGGCTAAGCGTTTTTTTAAGAGATATAATGATATAAACTTGGAGGTAGGTTTTTTTAATTCTAATACTTTGAGATAGGTCATGTAAAAAAAAATCATTTTAGTGCACTTCGTTCTGTAACACAACCAGATGAGGATTGTCAGAGAATTACAAATATTAAACATTGTTTTAATTAGATTTCCCTTTCTGATTGAATAGCTAGGTGTGTTATAAATAAATGAATTTTAAAGTTTTTCAATTTCTAGCTAATTAATATTTTCATAGATAGATTTTTTTTTAATTTGTGAAATTCTAAATTGTTGTACTGTAATTAAAAGCAAACAAAAAATATTTTACATTAAAACAATAAAAATACACAACAAAACCTTTTAGATTACTTTGAACCTAATTATTTTAATAACGTACCAGCCTATATCGGATGCCCACGAGATCACGTACACCCCCAAGATAAAAAATTGAAATTGGTGTGCAGAATATTTAGAATTATAACAGATCTTTAGATTTCAGTAGACCAAAAAGCACTTCCGGTTTAACCGGAAGTACTATTTTTTAAAATTTTAAATAGCACTCTGTATATTTTTAACCTTGTCTGGTCGAGGTTTGAATTATCTGTACAATAGTTTTTCAAAATTAGAAATTACCTGGGAAATGGAATTTTATGTAATTACTTAGTGGTCATGAGAACCATGTTTGAGTTTTTTTATAAATAAGTGTTTTATAAAAAATAAACGGCTCAAACCCCTTTTCTTTAAATGACACCCTGTACATTCCTTACGAACTTTCGATAGAGCTTTAAATTCGCTTTCCAACGTAATGTTCAAATTTAAAATCGATCCACAAATAGATGAGAAACTACAGGTTCAAATTGGAGATGACACAATGAAGATTTGGTATCTTATTTGTCAGTAACGATTTTGATTTTTAAAAAGCTATTATAAAGCGGATTCCGACCTCCGTCAGATAAGACGAAGATATATATAGGGTGCTAATTTGAAACAAAAAAATCCATAGCACTTTTGGTTAAACCAGAAATAAGTTTTTGGATTCGGTGACGAAAATAAATGTATTATTATGACAAATATCCTGTACTCCAATTTCTTTCTATCTTGACATATAAAGAAAAAATCGGGGTGTACCTGATTTCGTGGGCGCACGGTATGAAATGTAAATTCAGGTAGGTAAATATTAAAAATTTGTTATGAATAATTATTTATTAATTGTTTTTGACTTTGTCTGTGTTCACACGTAAATTACTATGGAAAAATTTAATGAATTTGTTTACCTGCCTTGTCTTAAATTTTTTCATTCTAATGGATTACATTTTCATAAAATCTCTCATTCAGTTTATTGGAAATGCCCTTATTCTGAGCTCATCAGAAAGGCACAAAGCCACTCATAACGATGTTTCATGCAAAACCAAGGCAATATTCATGAACAAGTATGAAATATTTATATTGACATTACATTGACTGATAAAAAACAACAGATCATCGATCTATTAGCTAACTAGTATTGGAGCCTATATACCCTACGCATGTTTAAAAGTGAATTATTTATTATTTGTTTGCCTATAGTAATGAAACATATTCTTTATAACAGCGGAAAGAAAAACTATCTATGAGAACTAAAAGAGAAACTATATGTAAAAATATTGATGAAATCTTTGCATTCTTTGGAAACCTAACTTTTGGTTATGCTTTCTTCTTTCAAAAAAAACAGTATTTACGGTTATTTATGGGCGTTTATTATGAATTAAGACATGTGGACTCTATATTTTGGTAATTCTAAGTATTTTTTGACTATTGAAATTTTTTACCTAACCTCACCCTTCTCGAGATGTAAGCGTTAGAAATCTTATATCTCGCTAAGAGTGGGGTTAGGTAAAAAATGTTATGACTAAAAGAATGCTTAGAATTGTCCAAAATATAGAGCCCAGTATCCTAATTGATAAACAAAGATCAATAATAATAGTAAATAGGTACTAGCTTGTTACCCATAAAGCTTAATTAAATATACGTTTTTAAAATTTTTAAATAACTGTATCTCGAGAAGGGTGAGGTTAGGTAAAAAATGTCAAGAGTCAAAACAAGGCTTAGAATTGCTCAAAATATGAACTCCACGTGTCTTATTTTATAATAAACCATCAAGAATACCAGTTATTAGAAAATATAGAAATCAAATACACTTTATATCTCTTTTAAACGCTTATATCTCGAGAAAAGTGAGGTTAGGTAAAACATGTCAAGAGGCAAAGAATGCTTAGAATTGTTCGAAATATAAAGTCCGCACGTTTTAGTTTATAATAAGCGCCCAAAATACTAGTTCTTTGAAAAAAAGGTTAAATACACGTTGTTTAAACGCTTATATCTCGAGAAGAGTGACGTTAGATAAAAACGTTAAGAGTCAAAAATGCTTACAATTTTCACAAATATAAAGTCCAGTGGCGAATCCAGAAATTTGGTCTGGGGGAGCTGAAGTTGGTGGCGCAGTTGTAGACAATGCTGACATATAGGAGACCTAACAAGAAAAATGCCGCGCTGCAACTGGTCCCATAGTGGCCAATTTCCAACCTGAATATTAAAGACGACGGGACGTTACTTTGACATTTGACCTTTAACATCAGAATTTTAAACGGTTTATTTGGCTTCTTCTTCATTCATTAAGGAGGATGATTGTGAATAAAATAGAATACAAACCTTGGTGAAAAGTTTCATTGCTGTCTCGAGAATTAGTTGACCTCGGGGCTTCGCGCCTCAGTCAACTGTCTCATCTCTCGACAACAATGAAACACTTTCCACCTCGGTATATAATATACTATTATTAATTATTATTAAACGTAACAAGTTAGAAAATAGCAATAAATTACAATATAATATTAATACGACGACTCTTTTGGCTTAATATGTTGAGCACCTCATCTGTCACTTGTCAAGTAATAAAGCTATGTTGCCAAGTTTTCAAAAGAAAAAGAAATTAAGGAAAAATAAGTTTTATTTCAAAATTGCCTCCATTCTGGGGAGAGGGGCTGCAGCCTCATAGCCCCCTGGATTCGCCACTGATAAAGTTCATATGTTTTAGCTCATATCAAGCGCCCAAGATACTAATTAAAAAAAAACCTAAATACAAACGATCAAACGTTTTTTTTTTAGCGCTTATATCTCGAGAAGAGCGAGGTTGGGTAAATGATGTCAAGCGTCAAAAAATGCTTATAATTGTCCAAAATATAAAATTCAATGGTTCTTTTTCAACTTAAAAAAAAATGTTGGTAACCGGAAATAGCGAAATTCTGTTCCAGTTTACGACCAGAAATCGAAAAAGTACCAGTTCCCACGACCCTGACTTTGTTCTATATGTCTTCAGGAACATTTTGCACCATCTCACATAAAAATCAGGTGGGGCGGAGTCTCATGTTGGGGTTAAACGCTTCATTTCCTCGACTATATTGTAACTCTTTTTCAGTGAACTGAAAAAAAAAATGTTTGTATCATATTTAAATAGTGAGTGATTTTTAACATTAGTTAAATGTTACCATAGGGTATTATTAACATTTAACACGAGTCACCTTTATGAATATCACAGTTTATAGTTAAATGAACTCAACTCGCCAATGTATTTTATTAATATGCAGTCTTCTTTATAATTGCTACATTCAAGGTTTGCCACTTCATAAATTTCGTAATTCTTATCTCAGTATTATAACAGCAACTCCATAAATTTGGGATCCTGTTAGACTTTAGAGAAATATCAAGAAGCTATTAAAATTCATATTAGATTTATTTTAATACATCACATCCGAAAAGCAAGAATTTGATGCCAACTAAAACAATCGTTATTTTATAGGATCGACTTGCTAATCTTGAAACTCGTATATAGTTCGCAAACTCAGTCTATTCGACGGTATATTTATGTAAAATTTATCTACAAGGTTAATGTTTTCTCTGCCGATTTTTGCGGTCATTTATATTAGAATTAATAATTCGTTAAAATTCACACATTACCAGGTTCCACTTTTGAGGGAACAACCGATTTAAATTTTAAGCGTTTTCGAAATCCGGACGATGGAATTTGACGGCTTGTGTAAGCTACACGATAACCTAGTAGATATAAGTTGTCAAATCGTTTTTGTGGATATCTCACTCATTAACATAATAGTCTATTAATGACAGGTTATTTTTGAGATTATTGCATCAGTCGCACGTCCTTATTAGTAATCAAATAGCTAAGATCGGCTCGTGGCAGCCGGAACACGCAGTTCTATTATTATCACACGCTATGTTTCAACGTGGAAACTTAGAAGGACCGTATATAAAATGTTTCGATAGCTGTTCATAAAAAAATAACACACATGGAGTGCAGGCTTACCTTCGGCCGTTGCTATGGCTTCGTTGGAGAGCTCTCCCTGGCATCCACGGTGGTTAAGGACAATAATGCGTTGCTTGTAGGTGTAATCTTTGATCTTTGATTTAACAATTTCAACAATTATTATGATTAAAAGATTAGTTAGAATTTTGTTTAGCGCATTAAAAGTGACCGACCGGCCGTTATACTTTTCATGATCTGATCCTTTTTTTGCTCTCTTGCGCATGACCACTTTGTTGCCTTTCTTTTCCGTGATAGAGACCGTAGAAAAGGCACGCCAACAAACAATGTGTGTGTGTGTGTGTGTGTGTAATATATTTAAATTAAAAAACCCAAAAATTAATAATAAAATAAAAGAAAAGTTGGAGGGGTAGCCCAGTCTCCGACACGCTATATACAATTTAATCGATGCAAAAGGCGTTACAGCCATTGATCGTCTTTGCTTTTAAATATTATTTTAATATTTAGTACTTTAATATACTTTATATACTATGAGTGTTGCCCAAAGGTAATATAGCTCGTGTAAGTTGTAGTAATATGCAGCATTAATAGCCTCTGGCTAAAAAAGCAGCATTAGGATGCTTCTTCATGTAGGCATGAAGAATTCATTGAGGTGCTAAGTAATGAGACCGTCCAACCAGAACATACTCTAGTGAGCTTTGATGTAGTGTCACTATTTACAAACGTACCAGTAGAAGAAGAGTCACCGAAAATCATCAAAAGCAGATATCAGCCAACACATTCTTAAACTAACCTCATTTAACCAACATCTACCTACTTTACATACAAGCAAATGGAAGGAGCACTGATGGATTTATCTTTAGTTTCCATTTGTTATCAATAATTTCGTGGAGGACGTAGAAATTCGAGAAATATAAACGGCAACACTCAAACCTATCTATCTATCTGGTTCCCAGACTAATTGTAGCGTTTACGACAAAATCAAGTTCATAATGGAAGTAGAAACAAAAGGCCAGCTTCTATTTCTGGACGTATTCGGAAGAAGAAACAAGACGTAACTCTAGGTCGTACCGTATACAGAAAGCCCGTTGCTCATAATATGCTCCCAGAGGTCAGCAGACGCGGGCCGTATCAACGAAGAAATGTCATCAATCCAGAAAGTACCGATGTGGAATGGATTCTTTCAATATACATTACAAAAGCCGCAAAAATCATTGTGGCTAAAGATCTATGAGGGCCAGCGGCAAAAACGTATCTACCTTAGGTGAGAGTGACAACGGATAATATCGACAAACTTCTACGCAAACACAAAATAGAAACGATATTCAAAGCAGACAGAAAAATCAGCACGGTTTATCGGCACCTAAAATCCAAAATTACTTTAGAACGTCAATGAGTATACGAAATGCCAGCTCTGCATAGGACAGACATAAAACAGATAGAATATGTGAATGCAATACAATAAGGCTGCCAATATCGTCCCTAGCACAGCATGTACAAACTACAGGACACCGGATCGACTTCGACAGCACCAGAATAGTAGCCAATATCGAGTATCGAGGCCATTTGTCGGGTTAGCACTAGCGCAGTTCGAACAACGAGAAGCAACAGTAGACCGCATCCAACCGATGGTAGATGATGTCATTTAGATAACTTCAGTCCCTCGACAGTAGCCTAAGAGCTGGCGTGATTTTTTTCCCATCATTGATACCAAAGGATAAGCATATTAATGTCGAAATATGGTTTAAAGTGAACAAATATCGCTACGTCTGCCGTTGCAAAAAGGCAGCGTTTGGCCGGAGGCGGCTACTCAAATTTGTTTTTTTTTCAAAAACTCCTTGATTTGTACCACCTGCAGGCTATGAAATTCGGCTTCAGGAATACAATTTGACCACAAAAGTGAAACGGCAGACAATAAAGTCGGTAGCGTTTCAAGAAATTGATTGAGGAAGCCGTTACTCTGTGGTAATCCATAATTATTACGAAATTGAGTAAAACACTACTATGTTTTTTACCACTATATTTGCACAAAACGTGACTGCAGTTTCAACCCTTTAGATCATTTTCAAACAGAGTCGATCGCCTAGGTTGTTAAAATCTGCGTTAACACTTAACTACCGCAATGTATTCTTGGAGGTTATTCCTAAAAATAAAACGATATATGAGTTCACAACTATTGCAATGACATAACCTAGGTAAAGTTAGGTAGGTACCTGTTTCAATCCAAACTAAGAAGTCCCTGAAGAGAAGGGAAATCTCCCAAAAGAATTATAGGTACATCTGTATGGGACGCTTTAATTACAATTTTCATTATGTCTGAAGATCAGTGTGACATTCGGCAGTCTGCTTCTTCGTGGTGACAGTTAAAATGTTCTGAAGATGTGACAGAAGAACTCTGACTACACACAATAAAGAAAAGTAATGCTGTCGTTAATGAAATAGTCAATGGTATTACAAGTAATATAAATCACTTCGATTGCGGAGTTCGCAAAAACTGCTTATTTAATCTTAGTACTGGAAAAGAGGCCAGCAATGAGACCAAAGATTTTTTATTAAATATAGAATCTATGGGGAAAAACGCCAGGGAAATAAGTGAGAGTGAAATTTTAACAGATAATCAAATTGCTGTTGCGGAACATTTCGTGTGTACATTATATGGAAAACACAAGCAACGAAACATCAACAAAGCTCGTTACGAAATATTTTTGGACAGTTATAAGCCCCAAACCGGAAAAATAAACTCACTACAAAAAGTTGGATGCTGCCTCTGTAAAGATGCACTTTTTTTAAAAATAAAAAGAATAAACCAAGTGTGTGCAATATGGCGATACGCTTGTAGTGAACAACCAAATTTTTATAAACCACTTGAGCATGGGTGGTGACAGGATGGTTCATTGGACCGCGATGTCCACCAAATTTAGATGACATCATAGAACGGGATGGGATAATGACGAATGTCATGATTTACTAACTTATGATGATTATAATATTTTATTTTATGTTATAATATTTTTCTATTAATATAATTTTCATATTTTTTATTTCAGAGTGTATAATGTTTAGTTTTCTTATTACTGAATGTTAAGTTCCAATAAAATATATGTTTGCTTATATTCATTTTCATAGAAATCTATTTACAGAGCCACTAAACATTCATACAATGATTAAATCGAATAATATATCCTTCTCTGTCCGTTGCGCGTTTGCGAGCCTGAGCTCATCTCGCTTACACTCACAGACAGCTACAATATTCACTGCGGAACCTATTATTGGCTGTAAATAAGAAACGCCGTAACGGTCACGTTTTGTAAGAACACTCTGTACCTTAAATTAGATAAAGCGCGCAACTATTCTATTCATCATTTTAAATTTAAATTATACGCGTTTAAATTTTATCGGCTAGTTATGACAAATGCTTGACCAATAGCGTAGTAGATTGTGCGAGCAGTAGACGATATACGCGCCGACTCTGGCAAGGAGAAGCTAAAAAGATGGCGTAGAGGCTGGTGGCCGTGTAGGGCCGTAAGAATTAAAAGAAGCCATATAGTTGTAAATATCTGTATATAATGAATAATAACTGCAAATAGAATCAGTAAAGTAGTTATTTTAGTTTATATGTTCTGTGTTATAGTATAACATTGCCTATAGCTGCAGCAAAGCAATGTTTTCATCGAATCAACTGTAAGTACAGCAGACTTTTAT
Organism: Stenurella melanura; assembly: GCA_963583905.1. Lineage (NCBI taxonomy): Eukaryota > Metazoa > Arthropoda > Insecta > Coleoptera > Cerambycidae > Stenurella > Stenurella melanura. The sequence goes on from OY757309.1 coordinate 20,118,258, forward strand.
ATTATGTATGCCTCTCGTGATGCCAATGTGGCTGTTTGACGCCGATTGCGACAATGCAGAATTATTGATGGCTTCAATACCTCATTACACGTTTGGCCAGTAATATTTCTTATGGTACCCAGTGTTCGATAATACTTCTCGTATCTTTTGAGAAGGTTATAGTGCGTGAATAACCTCGTTTTGGTGGCGTAGCTATACCGTCCTGTTATTTTGACATATCCCTTGTGTTTTGGGCATAAAAACATAGTGTTCAATTGCCGAATCAGTTTATGTCGAAAATAGTAATTGTCGGGACATTCTGGTCATTAATTTTACGTAAAGTTAGTAATATTTTCTTTTTGTGTGTCTATATGTAATCCAGCTAAGCTTAATTATGTTGCCGTAAAAATTATTTGTTTACAACGCCCTGGCAAGATCGCGTTTAGTTTAGTTTCATTATTTACTCTATTAGGTTTCTTATTATGTGTACAATTTTTACTTTGTTTTTTGTTATGTGTCAGATGGACTTTTAATGGTTTGTTTACATGATTATTCTGACGAAAGTTTTTGTAAAGTTTACTAACAACCCTGATGTCAAATTGCTCTGCTCTGTTCGTGTATTTTGTGTAAATCATTAAAGTAAGTTAAATTCAATGATTCGTTTTATTTTCCTTCAAGATATTATCACGATTCACTTGGCGCCCAACGTGGGGCTCGTTTTTTATTAAGTTTCATTTAATAAAATAAACTGGAAAACTTTCGTCAAAAAATTTTATGCTGTGTGTGTTTTTTTACAGGATTAATTTGGTTATTTTATGTATTTTTTCATTTACCTGATGCTATGAGCAGTTATCTTTCATGAAGACAATTTTTTATACAATTTTACCGTCGCAACATTCCTTACTTACAGTGACGGCACGTAAAATTTTGCTGATTCTTGATATTTTAATTCAAATTTTAAATTGGCCTTTATAATATAACTGTGGAAATACGAAACGCGTCGCGTTAGTGAGAAGAATTTGTTCGCATTAGCGTGTGTGTGTTTTTTCAGTTCTTGGTTAATTTAGTTTTGAAATGTTAAGAAAACATAGGTCTTCATGAAAGTTTACTAGGCAGTATTTCTTTAATATTTTGTATCTTTTTGTTGTTTATCTTTGGTGTACATCTTACCGTTTATACTGAAGGTGTATTTTTTTAGAGCCTACCTTTTTAGAGTTTATTTTACCGTTTACCTTTTATCGTTTCTTGCTTTATGGCTTGTAGTTGACTTGTTATCTTTTATCTTTTTTCCCTTCTCTTTTTGGGAATATCATCTTATTGTTAGTGGTTGTTATTTCTCCTTAAAATAACTGGCGTCCAACTATCTCTTCTAAGTTTTCTGTGTTCCATGGTGTTTTTTAATGCATTTCAATTATCTTTTCTTTTGTTAGCTAACTTTACTTTTGTACATGTTGTTCTACGTTACCTTTTGTCTACTTTGTTATCTTTTTGTTACCTTATCGTCCCCGCTAATTATTAGGATCTGATGGTCTCATCTTTTTGTTTTTGTGTTAGTACCGTCTTGTTCTGCTAATGTTACTGTCCCATTTAGGTTGATAGTAAATTAGTTAGTTCATTTTTGCGTTACGTTACGGAATCTGCGTTGCATACGTTTACCTTAACGTCCCGGCTAATTGTTTTAGTGCGGAGGATCTCATGATCTTAATCGTACTTTAATGTTTTTGTTTTTATGTTAGTACCGTCTTGTTCGGCTAATGTTACTGTCCCTTTTCGGTTGATAGTAAATTAGTTGGTACATTTTTGCGTTATGTTATGGAATCTGCGTTTCATACGTTTACCTTTTCGTCCCGGCTAATTATTTAGTACGGAGGGTATTTTAGATCTTATTTTTTTGTTGTGTTATTACCGTTTTGTACGCTAATTTTGCTGCCCCTTTTCGGTTGACAGTAATTTAGTTACTACATTTTTGTGTCCCGGCTAATTGTTTTAGTGCGGAGGGTCTTATGATCTTATCTTTTTGTTTTTATGTTATTACCGTTTTGTTATGCTAATATTACTGTCTCTTTTCGGTTGATAGTTGGCCTTTTGTAGTGTTAGTTTAGGTCGGGTGTGGAACTCCTCCTTATGAAGGAGAGGGGGAGTGTAACGGTCACGTTTTGTAAGAACACTCAGTACTTTAAATTATCAAGAAATTATCACGTTTCAACGCTACCGACTTTATTGTCTGCCATTTTACTTTTGTGGTCAAATTGTATTCCTAAAGTCAAATTTCATAGTGTGCAGGTGGTACATATCAAGGAGTTTTTGAAACAAAAATCAAATTTGAGTAGCCGCCTCCGGTCAAACGCTGCCGGTTTGCAACGTCAGACGTAGCGATATTTGTTCACTTTAAACCATATTTCAACATTAATGTGCTTATCCTTTAGTACAAATAATGGGAGAAAAATCACGCCAGCTCTTAGGCTACAGCATATACATATTATCTAGGTATATGCTCGATAGGCTTGTAGAGCACGTCGGAAAACATCCGGAAATCCAGTAGAACCTTATGATTTAATGGGACAGAAGATCCTTCAGGGAAAAAGTGGCATATAAAAGTTGTAATATAGCTCATGCGGAGACAAGTTAAGCACGTCCACCGATGACCTAGATGAACTAGAATCAAATAGAAACATGGGCACAGAAATATATGTGGGACATAAAGGTACACTTGCACTGGGAAGAGTTAGGCTAAAAATATACTTCCTTTAGTGCATAGAAAATACACATAACGTTAATAATTCAGGAAATCAAAATTATGTACTGTACAGGGTGGCCCAAATTGCTTGATTTTGGCTGGTTTTCCTACTTTCAGACCATGTAGAGAAAAACTGACGTATGAGTCTAGTGCTTGATTTTTATGAAACGCCGATTGGTGAAAACCGCATTTTGATATCTCTAACCGTTTCCGAGACATCGGCAAAAATTGACATTTGGCAGATTCCAAAAAACTGTCATAACTTTTTTATTTGTGAATATTTTTTCAAACGGTAAAAACTTTCTACATGCACTTTTTGACGTAGAATAAGATGCATTTGTCAAAAAATATATCGTCTTTCAATTGTTCGATATCAAAGCTAAGTTTGTTATTTCAAATGGAAACCATAGTTGGCTTTGACTTTAGAAAATAGGGAAAAAATAAGCTTTCCAAAAATATATATGTCAAGATATGTCTAGTCATCCCTGCTGCCAATATAACACATATCTCTTTAAAAATGACATTTTTTTAACATTTAACATTTTAACCCAGTTGGCCACACAAAAACAGTTGCTTTGCATATCTAAAAGTTAGTTTGACAGTAAATAAAATAAGTGTTAAAGTTGACATCTATTATACTCTCTCTGCATTATTCCAAAATGTATGAAAACTTTGAAAAATGCCAGATGTTTATATGCTATATTGAATCAGGCCGAAATTCTGAAGATGCATTAAATCTATATTTCGAACGTTACCCTGAACGCCAGCAGTCAAGCGAACAAATATTTCCTAGATTGGAAAATGCTTTGATGAATTATGGATCATTTGTCAAGCCCAGACCTAAACAGTATGCTATTGAAGGTAGAGACGAGGTGGAGGCAAAAGTAATTGGAGCGGTTTTAGAAAATCCTGAAATTTCTACCAGAGAAATAACTGTAACTAAGGGTGTGAGCAAAAGCCGTAGCCAAAGAATTCTCAAGAAATATACATATAAACCATATAGAATCAGGCTCACTCATCAAATATTCCCTGGTGATTAATTTCTGCAACTGGTTCATCAGAAAATGCAATGAAAATGAAAATTTTCACCGAAGTGTCATTTGGGCCGAAGAAGCAAGAGTAACCAGCAACGGAATATTTAATAGACATAATCGGCACCGTCGGTCGGACCATAATGAGCATGTTTTCCAACCCAGAAATATGCAAGGACGATTTGGTTTCAATATTTGGATTGGAAAAGTGGGTCAACGAATGATTGGACCTTTTATTTATGACGAAAACCTTAACGCCTAACGGTACGTTAATGTTTTGGAAAACATTGTTGAACCATATTTAGAAGACTTGCCCCTCGCCGATTTGGTATAAAAGTTTTATCAACAAGATGGCGCACCAGTCCATAACGCGGCAGTTTGTTCCTTGTAAGGAACAAACTAAATCAAATGTTCGAGGATCGGTGGATGGGAACAAGGGGGCCCATACCATGGCCTGCAAGATCTCCGGACCTAAGTCCTTTGGACTTTTTTATTTGGGGTTTCGTCAAAGACCAGATATTTAAAACCATACCAGAAACGCGTCAAGATTTAGAGCAACGAGTAAGAAATACAATCGCTGGGATAACACCTTTACAACTCTTAAATGCCGAGAAATCAGTAAAGAAGAGATGTCAATTGTGCATCGACCAAAATGGTAGACAATTTGAACACTATTTGTGATACTTCAATCGTTAAAGATTTGTTACCTACTTAATGAAATATGTTTAATTAATAAAATTAATTTAATAGAAAAACTATTGTTTTCATTTGAATAACTGAAACTCTTGTTTTCCATGGTCAACTCTGCTAAAATGTCATTTTTAAAGAGAAATGTGTTATATTGGCAGCAAGGATGACTAGGCATATCTTGACATATATATTTTTGGTAAGCTTTTTTTTTCCTATTTTCTAAAGTTAAAGCCAACTATGGTTTCTATTTGAAATAACAAAGTTAGCTTTGATATCGAACAATTGAAAAGCGATATATTTTTTTTGACAAATGCGTCTTATTCTACGTCAAAAAGTACCTCTAGAAAGTTTTTACCGTTTGAAAAAATATTCACAAATAAAAAGGTTATGACAGTTTTTCGGAATCTGCTAAATGTCAATTTTTGCCGATATCTCGGAAACGGTTAGAGATATCGAAATGCGGTTTTCACCAATCGGCGTTTCACAAAAATCGAGCTCTAGACTCATACGTCAGTTTTTCTCTACCTGGTTTGAAAATAGGAAAACCAGCCAAAATCAAGCAATTTGGGGCACCCTGTAGTGTACAGTAACACCAAATTTCAATTTGTGAAACTATGATCTATCAGATTTGAACAGAACTATCATTACCAGAAACCTGTATGTCACTTTTAGCTCATGAAACAATACATACATGGAGTATTCCATAAATAAATAGATGAATATTTGAAGTTTGTTTACCTGCTTACAGATATCATTGAATTACGCGTTCCCAATTGGAAACCGTATGCAAATGAGGGTTAAGTCATCGTTAGGTTAAAAAATTCTGCGTAAAATGAAGTGTAATAATAGATGAACATGGCACATACCGAATTAAAAATTGAAAACTAGTGTAAAGTGTTTGTTAATAATACGAAAAATTAAGTAAATACATCTCTAGTGCAATGCCTATCTGAGCCGTCGCGGCGTCAACCGTCGTATATCCGGGATCTTTTCAAATGGATGGTTGCTGGTATGAGCAACATGTGTTTATAAAGCAATATAGATGTGGTAGCTCACCTCAAAATTAAGTTTCTTTTTGTTGACTACATAATATTATGTAACTAAGGATATAAAAAAAGAATCTGATATAAATAAAAATAAAATGTTTTGATGTAAATTTGCAATGAATATTGGAAAACAGATTTTTAAAACAAACAATTTAGAATATTAATTTATTATTATAGGAATTATCTATACAGGGTGTAATCAGTTTCATGTCATTAAAAAAAACTTGTAATGGGGACCGACTAGACAAATAAAAAACCTTTATGACTTTTCCCTCTAGGGGCACTTTGAAAAAAACTGATCTAGGTCAACACTTTTAATATTATGGTAGACAACAATTGAGAACCACTGCTTTTCTTGGGCAATAGACTTGTAGTTCCCAATTATGCAACTTTTAAATTGTCATAAAAGTGCTCGCCGGAACACGCGGTCGTCTGCGGTGTCAAAGCAAAGGCCTTGGATCATCGATCGCCTTTGATGGACCTCCTCAACTGAACTGAGGCAATTATAAAGAGGTAAATAATTCGTTCTCTCTTCGTGCACAATTACAAGCAAATAATGGCCATAGAGGTATAAACAGAGCATTTCATTACATGTGAGTTTTTTTATTTGGAACAAAATATTAGATTGTTTATAATTTAGAAAATTTAAATGTGGTTTATTAACATTTGTAACATAAATGAGTGTCCTGGGTTAAAAGCTTACTACCTACCTAAATGATTCAAAATCTCTGCATCTGCATCAATACACAGTTCGGTACGTCGAATTAAGGACATACGCACTTCGTTCAACACTAAACACTAAACTATCACCTAACGTTGTCAATAAAGAAAAATAAAATAAAAACTTGGTACAAAAGCCAAAAAAAAAACACAAAAAGAACGAACAAGTAAGTTGTGTCTGTACGTAATCAAGAATTTGATAACTTGAACGGTAAGTCAATAAAATAAATCTTAACTATAAATACACAATGACGCGAAATTCAAAAATAACAAAAACAACGAACGTATGTACATAACGAAACACCCACAGTAACTAAAACATTGCACAAGGGAGAGTTAGAGTATAGTTTTCTTCAGATCAGATATAGATCTAAACCTACCTCAACATTCCAGCAGTTCTCAAAAAATTTTATTGAAAATTTGCGAAATTTTTGTTTATATTTTATCTCCAAAACTATGAGCTTTAGACCCCTATATAAGGTTTTTTTGTTTGTCTTGTTGTTCCCTACCACCAGTTTTTGTAATGACATGAAACTAATTAACCCTATATAAGCATGATATAAAGCCCATAATTTGGTGACCCCGACTTTGAGCGTTTTTTATTTGTCGCTCTGAATTTGCTGCGTTGTTGGTCTACATCGCTGTAGTACGTTGGACTTGTTCATGCAGCAAATGATGATAATTCTTTTTTTGAAAACGTTCGATTCGGCTGTTGCTTTTTGAAGAACCTGCTTTCAGTCTTTGCAATATCACCACGTTTGACAGACCGCGAGAAAGCATATGTACGTTTCAAGAGGCCTTTTGATTCATCTGATTCATCACCCCAGGATTGAAGATTGTCCAAATTTATGTTTACCTTTTTCTATGGTACGGTAAGTTAGTTGCTTTTTCGTTTTCCTGTAGTAAGGGGAGCGATAGATTTATTCAACCGGCAGATAATATTGCACTTGATGGTTAATAACTTCATCTCATAGTCAGTATGTCACATCTGTCAAACTTTGAGTCCCCACCACAAATTTGGTCCACGCAGGTTGAATCCCATTGGGGCTAGAATCGTTAATGATCGTAGGAAATATGACCAGGTAGTCGCAAATTTGCCATTGGAAGTTATTGACAACGTGTATGATATTATAGCTAACCCACCTGAGGTGGATATTTAAATTTAAAAATCGTACTGATTTCTCGCCTCAGATTTAACTAGGGGAAGCATCTTGATGATTTACTGTCTGGTTCAAAAATGGGATACCTCAAGCCGTCAGAGTTTTATCGGTCTATATTAAGTATTGTAGGAGGCTCTGATATGGTGAGCTAGGAGTTACTTTTTAAGTTGTGGAAGAGGCGCTTACCCAAAACTATTTTTATTGCGATAACCGCGTCAGGTAAAACTGATGTCAAATATATTGTAGACATTGCAGACCGTAATTGGGAATCTTGCCATAGTTCGATGGTTGCGTCAGTATCTTCTCCTCATTTTGACGTACATCTCATGTCCTCCATATCAGATTTTATAACCAAAATTAAATAAATTTAATTTAATTAAATAAGGTCTTAATCCTCCAGTCTCTACTTCATTTTACAGTAATTGCAGAAGTCGAGGCGCCTCTAGGAATCGTTCCCCAAATCCTCAAATCTTAGTAATACCCGTAATAAATTTGATCCTACAAATAACACAGTTTGTTACTGGCATCAACTTTAATCGTCTAAGGCTTTTCGGGGTGGAGGAACCTGGTGTTCGTTCAATAGAGATTATAATGTTAACAGTCAAAAATGACTAAAAGTTGGTGACGTTGATTTTAACATCTGGCGTTAACATGTCTGTCAGTAAACGTCATCTATTCATTTATGATCGATCAAATAATTTACGTTTTCTCATTGATATAGGAGCTGATTTATCAGTTATTGCTCGTAACTTTTGTAGATATAAAAATAAACCCGGATATAGTTTTAATGGCAGCTAATGGTTTCCTTATTCATGCATACGGAAAAAAGCTTTTAAAAATAAATTTAAACACGCAGATTTTTTCCTTTTGTTTTTAATATTGCCGACAATGAAGTACCCATTATTGGGCTGATATTTTATCCTGTTTTGGATTAGTGGTCGATTTAAAAAGAGCATGTTTACTTGATAATACGATTTATCAATAAACTGTTTTCTTAAGAATGGTCCTTTATATTCCCCTAAATTTTTTCTGGTAACGGATGAGTACAATAAATTACTTTTACGGTTTCCGAATTTGATAAGTTTGCCGAACTTTATATTAATACACTTGTAAAACATTTAGTGGTACATCATATTGTTACAGAGGGTCATTTACCATTTTCGCGACCGCGTGGATGTGAAATTTAAAATAGCACGAGATGAATTTAATCATATGATAGAATTAGATATATGTAAATCTTCTTCTTCTTCTTCAGTTCCATCACCGCTTCATATGGTAGCTGAGAAAGAGCCCAATGATTGGCGTCCTTGCGGAGATTATCAACAGTTCAATACTGTTACGATTCCCGACAGGTATCCCTTACCTCATATACATGATTTCAACTCCCAATTGTTCGATTGTATTATATTTTCAAAGATTGATTTGGTTCGAGCATACCGTCAAGTACCCGTCGCAGAAAATAACGCGTTTAAAACAGCTATAACTACCCCTTTCGGTTTATTTGAATTTCCACGAATACCTTTTGGGTTACGGAATGCTGGTCAAACTTTTCAGAGATTCATGAATGAAGTTCTTTCAGGTTTGCCTTTCGTGTTTGTCTATTTAGACGAAATATAAATAGCAAGCAAATCAAATTCAGAATATTTAGAATACTTTAGGATTGTTTTTGCAAGACTAGACATCACAATCAAACAAAATTTATTGTCTGAACGTCAATTTGGTTTTCGGAAAGGTCTGGCAACCAAAGATGCCATGTTAGCACTTTGTAATTATATTTTAGATAATTTTGAGAACAGGTCAAAACGGCGCGTTTATTCTTCGACCTAACACGTGCTTTCGATACCGTCGATCACAATCTACTGGTAAATAAACTTTTTAATTATGGAATTCGCGGCCCAGCCTTAAGTTGGATCAAATCCTATTTAATCGGGAGAACCCAATCTGTTGTAATAAAAGATGTCGGTAAAACCTACAAATCCAGCCCTTTAAATTTATCGACTGGTGTTCCTCAGGGGAGTATTCTGGGACCGCTTCTATTTCTTACATTTATAAACAATATTACACAGCACACGACAGATGTCGTCGTAACGCTGTTTGCTGACGATTCCACTTTGGCAGTCGACTCCAGCAGTATTAATGAGCTTAGCAGTAAAGCTAGCCGCACTGTAAAGTCTATGCAAAATTACTGTGCTACCTCTGGTCTGTTCCTGAACAATTCCAAAACTGACCTTCTAGTCTTTTCACCTACGAAACTTGATTACAGCCTGTTAGTTAAAACAGATAATAGCTACGTAAAATAAAACATTACAGTCAAGTTCCTAGGAGTTTATATGGATCCTTTATTAAAATGGGGAGCTCATATTAATTATGTAGTTGGTAAGTTGGCTACCCATTGTTTTGTCATCTGGCAACTACGACGTTCTGTAAGCCTAAACATACTAATGTTGTACTACTTTGCTTATATTCAGTCTTGTCAATATATGCTGGGGTAACTGCTCACGGTCCAGCGAAGTATTTACACTCCAAAAAAAAAAAAAACAGTTCGCACAATGTTCTTTAAACCACCTAGATACTCATGTAAAAGTATTTTTATTGAATTAGGAATTTTAACTGTACCATGCCTTTATATTTTAAACTGCGTTTTATACATAAGGGAACATTCTGACCAATTCAGTGGGCGAATCTCTCCTAATGGTATTAATTTAAGACCAAACTATAATTTAAATATACCAGGTCATACCTTATCCAGTGTAGCAAAAGGTCCCAAACTAATGGCAATAAAACTATTTAACAAATTACCTATTCATATTAAAATAATGTTATTCCATTGTTGAAAAAAGAAGTTAAATCCCTTTTGCTTAAAAACGCCTTTTATTCAGTGGAAGAGTACTTCAGTGCTAACCTAAATATTCAATGACCGGGACATATCCTAATTTATTATTTATTAATCATGCTTTTCTTTTCCATATGTGAATATATTTATATGACTTTCAACTTATGTATTGTTTGTGTGTACGGAAATGTGTGTGTTTTTGATTACTTTTCTAAATACAATATGTAAACCTACCTATGTATATATGTATATGTAGATATTTATATATTAGCTTTTGTGACTATATTCCGATACTTGTAAAAGTCTATGGAAATAAAGATATTATTATTTTTTTTTCTTTTTTTTTTTTTTTTTTCGCGTTAGCGATACTGGACAGTTGTCCCGTGTCTCCGATATTCTCACGGGGGAAGCGCCAGCGAATTATCTACAACCACTCCCCACCTCCCGCAGGGTTAGTGGTTGTAAATTCCAGAATCGTGTGCCCTAAGTAGACGCAGGGACCCCAAGACGACTGCCTTTTGCATTTGGCCTGCCAACCATTCGGCTGATTTTTGGCAGGCCGGTATGGTCTTCAATGCTGAGAGCAGCGTAGGCTTCATACCTCCGAGTACACCGATTATGAGGACGACCATCTTGACCGAGTAGCCTGGGTACAGCACTTGGAGCTCGTACCGGAGATCACGGTATTTGGTCCGTTTTTCCTCCTCTTAAATAAAGATATTATTGTTATTATTATTATTATTAATATTATTATTATTATATATGGTATGTATATTAAACTGTCTGAATGCATTTTAAGAGTTAGTAATTTGTCGTTTTTAGTACATAATATCTTTTCAATTGGTATTTTACCATCTCCCGAACGAGTAGACGTCATTGATAATTTTCTTCTACCAACAACCCTCAAGCAACTTCAATATATCATAGGTATGGTAAACTTTTATCATCGTGTCGTAACTAATTTCGCTGAAATATTTTGTACCAGATTGCTGCATAATATTAAAATAATAGAAGATTGGCCTACTGATTGTTTTAACAGTTTCTTAAAAGCCAAGAGTGCCATAGCCCTAACATAGTTATGAAAAGGAATTTTTATCCTTGTGCACGGCTATCAAGTATTTTAACTTCCTGCTTGAAGGTCGTAGTTCTATTTGTTTTACTGACCACAAACCTTTAGTTAGGGCATTATTTACCAAGGCAGAGAGATTTCCTCGACAAATACGGCATTTAGAATATGTTGCTCAATTTTCGTGTGAAATTCGGCACATTACAGACATTTCATCACGTATACATGACACATCTTCGTTAGAGAAATATATTTCCCCTTTTCGTATTAGTAAGTCTAATTTAACTCATAATAATTTTGACTTAAATTTATTAAGCAAAGCTCAAGAAGATTCTGATCTTAAAGTATTATTGCTAAATCAATCATCAGGCTCTAAGCACGTTTTCAAATTGGAGAAAATTAAAATCCCAGATTTGGATGAATTTGTTTGATGTGACATTTCTCGCCCAAAACTACGCCCTTGTGTTCCAGTAATTTATAGACGAACTATTTTTGATAATTCAAGGCTTACCTCACCCTGGCATTAAAGCAACTAGGACGTTAGTTTCTAATAATTATTTCTGGCCTAAAATGAATTCGGACTATAATCATCTAGATTTGGTAGGACCATTACCCCTTTCTAAGGGTTGCTCTTGCATTCTACCTGCGATCGAACGTTTTACCAGATGTCCGGAAGCCTATCCTCTTACGGATATTACGGCGGAGACTGCTGCACGTACCTTATTTCAAAATGTTGTTTGCCGTTTTGGTGTACCATTATATGTCACTACTGATCAAGGCGTTCAGTTTGAATCAAAATTATTTAACTAGTTTGCAAAATTCTTAGGGTTTCATAGGATACGTACAACCACTTATCACTCTCAAAGTAATGGAATGGGAACGATTCCAAAGAGCTTTTAAAGCTGCGTTAACAGCTAGGGCTAACACGTCACATTGGGTAGATGAGCTTCCTATTATATTATTAGTTTTTAGAACGATCCCCAAAGATGATTTGCAATACTGTTCAGCCGAACTTATATTTGGTCGAACTTTGCGACTACCAGGTGAATTTTTCACTAGATCATATGATTCTCCTCATGTTCCTTATTTAATTGACAAATTGTGATATCAGTTTTTTTTCGCAAAGAGTGTTCGAAACTTATTTTTTCTTTTTTGTACGAACTTTTGTTCCTTATGGATAAGTTGGTTACTTTCATTAAAGGGACTCGGATCATTACTGTCAGTGTAGACAGGGTTAAACCTACGTTTTTATTGACGGACAGATGTGATAATACTCCGCTGCCTATTAAGAAATTCTGTGTCGCCGTTGATATTTTGTATGATTAATTGACTGTTCTTTTTACAAACGGGGCGGGGGGTGTATGTATGGCAGCTCACTTACCTCGAAATTAATTTTCTTTTTGTTAATTACATACTATTATGTAACTAAGAATATAAAAAAAGAAAATATTGCAATTCAGATATAAATAAAAATAAAATGAAATGGTTTTGATATAAAGTAATGAATATGAATGTGAAAATAGACTTTTAAAACATACAATTTAGAATATTAATTTATTATTATAGGAATTATCTATATATGCATGATATAAAGCCTATAATAGACATACCAGCTGTGGTCAAAAAAATAAGTTCTTAATATTAATTAGTAGAAGTAGAATTAGTTTATCACTCAATCAATCAATCAGATATACTTTATTGAAGAAGAACATTTCTTGTTGACAATGTGTTGTATAAACAGATGTATAAAATAGAGAAATATAAATAAACTTGTAAATAAAAGTGAAACAGTAAAAATAATAAAAAAAATAATACAAGTGAAATAATAACAATTTATAGTACAAAATTAATGTGTACTTTTGAACATATTTCAGTGTGTCTTCAAAATATTATTTTAAATGATGATTAGGCTTTACAACAAGTTTACTTTTTACTGCCTTCCTGAAATGAATATACGAATTTATGTCTTTAACGTCATTGGGTAGGTGATTATTATACATCTTATTACCATTGTAGAGATAGATAGATAGATAATTTATTTAACTACTTTACATACACAAGAGTACATTTGTAGCAAGTCAGAAAAACAAAAATTAAATTAAATATGAAATTAAGTTACTGTAAAAGGGTAACTATAAAAAAAGAAGAAAAAAACATATATAAATATAAAGTATCACATAAGCCTAAATATAGAAGGATCACATAAATATATAAAAAACAATAAATATGTTTTGTCATGACAAAGTATAATAAAAAAAAAACAAACAAAAACTATAATATCTAATACTACATTAAAATCAAAATTATTTAAACACCTCGTGTGCCTGCTTCATATCAACATTAATGTATTAATTATCTGTAATTAATTTATTTCAGTCTGAACTGAGTTTGTCATAAAGTCATCTACAGAATAGTAGCATTGTTTAATTAAAATTGCTTTCAGGGCCTTTTTAAAAGAGTTTGTATTTAATGATTTTATACTATTTGGCAGGACATTGTACATGTTTAAATTTAAAGAGTTATTCTCAGATTTTTTCAGTCTAAAACGGGGAGTTCTCAATAGATTTACGGATCTAGTATTGTAATTATGAATGTCAGAGTGCGTGTTGAAAGTACTGATATTTATGTGTATTTCAATTAAAGAATAATATATAAATAAAGATGGTAACGTCATTATACCAAACTTCACGAACAGTGGCTTACAATGTACTCTATTATCATTAATTCCAGCCAGCACTCTGACAGCTTTTTTTTGAAGCCGAAAAATTTTTATGGCGTGCATTGAATTTCCCCATAAAATCACACCATAAGTAATTCGGGAATGAAAAAGGGCAAAATATACTGAGAGCAATGTGTTGCTTCCTATAATTAGCCTCAACTGGCGTAATAAGTAAATTGTACTCGAAAGTGACTTCAACAAAAATTTAACATGACCCAACCAACTCAATCTATCATCTAATACAACGCCAAGTAGCTTTACACTCTCACCCTTACTGATTCTATAGTTTGATGATATAACAAGTGTTTGTGATTTATCACTGTTAAGTTTAAGTTTATTTGTAATGAACCATTGATTAGCCTTTGTTTATTTGTAATGAACCATTGATTAGCCTTTGTTTCAATTTGACCTAGACTACTCAGTAAACTCAAATAATTTGCGTCGGAGGCAATTAGAGTTGTATCGTCTGCAAAAAGGACACACTTATCAGGACGAAGAAAGTGATCTATGTCGTTTATAAATAATATGAACAACAACGGTCCCAAGACCGATCCCTGGGGAACGCCACTTTTGATATTGGTAAGAGCAGAATTCATATTATTGATACTAACACATTGTTGTCTGTTGTTTAGGTACGATTTAAATAGTGAGAGAGGTACACCTCTTATACCATAATACGTTAACTTTATTAGCAACAGGTCATGAGATACACAATCAAAGGCCTTGGAGAGGTCACATAAAGCAAGTCCAGTATGTTTTCCTTCCTCCAAACCCTCAACAATATTACCCACCACCTGCTGCACAGCTTGTATGGTTGAAAATTTAGGCCGAAACCCAAATTGCCAGTTAGAAATTATGGTATTTTGATCAAGAAACCTTGTCAGCGACCACTTTAAGAGAATTTCTATTAATTTACCAAATACAGGTATAATTGAGATAGGGCGGTAGTTATCTAATAATCCCATATCTCCCTTTTTAAAAAGGGGAATGACTTTCGTAATTTTAAATGAATCCGGAAAAACTCCTTCACTAAAGAGGGAGAAATTCGAATAGTATGATTGTTGTTTTGACGAGTAATACAACGGGGAGAATTATTAATTATATTACTTGTATGTTTATGAATTAAACACCGTTTCCAGAATGAAAATGGAAATAACTGTAAGAATTCCATGTGCCAAAAAGGGGTTTGCATGAATCACGAATTATTAGTGTATTAGTTTATTTCTTTATTAAAATTGAAAAAAAATTAATATTAAAATTGAAAATGTATTAAACATTGGTAATAAAATGTGGCTCACTTACCTCGAAATTAAGTTTATTTTTGTTAACTACATACTATTATGTAACGAACGATACAAAACAAGAAAACAACAATTCAGATATAAATAAAATGAAATGGTTTCGATATAGATTTGCAATGAATACTGGAAAATAGATTTTGAAACATACAATTTAGAATATTAATTTATTATTATAGGCATACCAGCTGTGGTCAAGAAGATAAGTTCTTAATTTTTTTAATTAGTAGTATTAGTTTATCACTCAATAAGTCAGTCAAATATACTTTATTGAAGAAGAACATTTCTTGTTGACAAAGTGCTGTTATAACAGATATATAAAATAGGGAAATATAAATAAACTTGTAAGTAAAATAGATAAAAGTTAAACAGTAAAAACAATACAAAAACTAGTGCAAATAATAACAATTTACAATATAAAATTAATGTGTACTTTTGAACATATTACAGTGTGTCTTCGAAAAATTGTTTTAAATGATAATAAGGCTTTAAAACAAGTTTACTTTTTACTGCCTTCCTGAAGTGAATATACGAATTTATATCTTTAACATCATTGGGTAGGTGATTATACATCTTATTACCATTGTAAATAATAGTCTTTGACCAGGGAGAAACTAGAAGATTATTGTTTTGACTAGTAATACAACGGGGAGAATTATCACTTATATCACTTTTATGTTTATGAATTAAACACCGTTTCCAGAATGAAAATGGAAATAACTGTAAGAATTCCATGTACCAAAAAAGTGGTTTCCATGAATCACGAATTATTAGTGTATTCGTTTATTTCTTTAGTAAAATTGAAAAAAATAAAAATAAAATTAAAATTGAAAATGTATTAAACATAGGTAATAAAATGTGGCTCACTTACCTCGAAATTAAGTTTATTTTTGTTAACTACATACTATTATGTAACGAACGATACGAAACAAGAAAACAACAATTCAGATATAAACAAAATGAAATGGTTTTGATATAGATTTGCAATGAATATTGGAAAATAGATTTTGAAACATACAATTTAGAATATTAATTTATTATTATAGGCATACCAGCTGTGGTCAAAAAGGTAAGTTCCTAATTTTTAATTAGTAGTATTAGTTTATTTCTTTATTAAAATTGCAAAAAGGATTAAAATTAAAATTGAAAATGTATTAAATATAGGTAATAAAATAAAAAAAATGCCCAGAATTGGAAAACGCCAATTGAAACTAATTACTACAAAAACAAACCAATATACAGGGTGTGCAAAATATTCTCGGGCCTCTTTCTCATAATCAGCTGAAAAAAACTCCGCGAGAGAGGTCTCTTTCTTGTACTTCCACCGTAAATGGATATTTACCTGTGCAACTGTTAATAAATTAGGGCTTCTTGCGGGTAGCTAATGTATGTATGTCTTGGCAGACAAGCGAGGTGGACGCACTGATGAGGGACCTTGGAACGAAAGTACGGATTTGTGAGAAGCATGAAACCATATGTGGACGCAAACGGGCAGGAAGAGGTATACACTGCTAGATTCAGAAATAGAAGAAACAAAAAACTCAGAAGAAGAATAAATAAGGAGATGATGATAGATGGAAACATAAAAGAAGCATCTCACAAACGCATACACTTCCCATCCGATGATGACAGATAGAAACTTAAAAATGCATGGAAACATAAAAGAAACATCTCACAAGCACTACACTTCTCACCTTTTATTCCTACCCCATGCGTCATGTGGCAACAAGCATGTCCATATCCAATCCAGCATATACAGTCGGTCCGGTGGTATATAAGAACGTCCAGAATGGAAGCAATCGGCAGCAATGCCTACCTTACGCTGACAAATCAATCAATCAATCAGTCAATTAAGAGGCGATTTTCAAAAAATAGTTTCCTATCCATCGCCTAGATCTAAAGAAAAAGATCCATGCCAAATTTCACCTTTTTATTGCCAAGGGTTGGGGAGATTTGGTGATGAAAGAGTAAGTAAGCGAATTTTGACTTTAGTGTATGTAAACAATAATATAGATATAAGAAGATATGTTTAATAAGTTTCTGTTTAATTGGCAGGTACCTACTAATTAGGTACTTAAGGCAAACGATATTAAAACGCTAAAAAATAACTATTAAAATGAGCAATTAAACTATTATACAACATTGTTAAAATGTGCGTTATTATTATATTAATAATTAATCTGAAATTTTATGCGTACACTTGCATAATATTAAATTGAGAAACAAAATTTCATAAATTCGATTGTATCATGTCGTTCGTGAAATGTACTATTTCAACATGACATAAACATTGAACTTCCTATGTTACTATTAACGAGAGGTAGGTTAACATTAATATTATGCAGGTAGGTACCCAGTCAGACTTTCATCTCTAGTTTAGTTCTGTGAGAACTGCCGTCGATGTTGCAGATTAAAAAGCCTGCTTTCTGTTTCAAACTTGATACAGCCTTGCGTGTGTTCTCTTAATTGTATACACAAACATCGTAAGTGGATTTATATTATAATTTCTATTAATTTCTAATATTATGACAATGGATTTTATTTCTTCAATGGTAAATTAAATATTTGTATTGTTTATCTATGATTAAATTTGAATACACAGTAGTAGGGTGAATTTTCTGATAAAATAGCGATAAAACGGTTGTATATTTTCATATGTATATGCCGCGCAAATTGAGATATCTGTATTATATACAATTTAATCAATTATAAATACTTTTAACATTGCAAATGTTAAAGGAATAGGTAGTGTAATGCTAGATGTTAGGAAAATATGTAGAATTTAATAGAGGAACCGTAAAAGCTCGTATATAGGGAAGTATAAACGTTTAAAGGGGTAGTCCGATCGTACTGTTTTTGGTATCATTGTGTAGGTTGAAAGTTTCTACGTCGCATAAAAGTGACTTGGAGGTTCCACGATTACGGGAACGGCAATGGGGGAGGAAAATACATTTTGGCTATTTTTACATGACTCTACAGATGTTTAAGTGCCTGCACTATAAGTGAATTTAGCGTGACTTTGTAGATGATATCGAAAGTTATTAACATGTGGATGAGGGGTGTGCGGTTGGGCGGTTTGGTAATTTGTGGTAGGGAGTGGAAATATCCCTACATGTACTCTTCATGATAACTACGTTCATTTCCAATGTGTTAGAATTTTGCTTGGTAATTCTTTTCTAAAAGGAAACTATGAAAACATCTAAAATATGATATCTTTTGTGTTTGGACATTTCTCAGCTTTTCCCCCATACGGTCCCGTAAAAATTTCAATAGATTGGTTATGTATGTATTTCTGATCATTGGAGAGAAAAGTTAAAAGCTGGGTACGTTGTTATAAAGAGATGATCGTAATGGTCCATTGCAATTAAATCTCAAAAATATCATATTTTGGAATAAATCCAGTCAGCGTATTTGTCTGAAACCTTTTGAATGTACATTAGTTCAATATTTACCCATTAAAAGCATTTGTTCGTTATTGGATTTTTCAGAAATTTGAAAGAAATTAAAAAAAAAAAGCGTTTTAAATTTCTACCTCCAACTTGGCGGACAAAGTAAAATGCCTGCGAAATTCATAGAAGGAAAAAGACAGTGGTTTGAAATGTGGTATAGGTCACTGAATTCGAATTCCATATAAAAAATTCGAAACATAGAAGGCGGATTTGACATAAGCGTTGAAAAGAGACAAAAAAATTATATTTAGTTTCACCCAAATCTGAGATTTTATATTAAGTTTTATTCAAAATTGCTTAATTTAATAGTAAAACTTCATTTATAATGAAACTTTAGTATTTCCCTTTAAAACCAAGGGTTCTACGTTTAAATTCCCATTTTTCCATAAAAACTAAATTTCTCTTTAATTGATTTCATTCATCCTTGTACGATAAAAATTTGCCGACTTAGCAGCGATTAGAACGTAATGACTTGAAATTCTGGTCGATGCGGTAAGTCAGATTTTTTAAGCTTTATTATTTATTTCATATAAAATTATCATACAGAGATGAAAAGGAAAAAGAAACAATTTAGAGTAAATTTTATTAGCTATATTGTATATTTTATATAAGACTAATAGTTTCGCAGATATTAAAATAAAATAAAATTTCCCGTTTCCTCGGAAAATTGTTAACGAGTCGTTTTCAGAAACGCATATTTTAATAAAATGAGCTAGTGAAACAAGTTTCAAGATTATCCATTTAAACTATTGCAATATTTTAAAACATTTTGGGAACTCCATTTTTCGCAATACATATAAAATGCCGAAATTTAGTTGAATTGCCGATAAAGTGAAGACAGGCGAAGGAATCTGACGTCATTTTAAATGGAATATAATAATGTTGAAACGCATTCTTAACAAATTATTTATGTATATTTATTTTTACGTAAGAATTACCGGCTTCGCCTAAAATGCGAAAAACGCACAACAAAATAGACTTTCCTCAAAAAGAGTAAAAGATGCCGTAATTCAAACAAACGACCAAGAGCGTGTTGGCCACGCTCATGATAGGGTTCCGTAGCCACACTTTTTTCCGAGGGGAAAAACCTTCAGAAGTTTCCCCACACTGATATTCCAGCGTGTGGGGATATGTGAGATTCTTACTCACTAAAAAAAACCCTCTTCCTGCTCCGGAACTGTGTTAACATTACTTCGGAGATGTCATTTGTCCTATATTCCTGGCATCCGCTCTTCACTGTCCTTGTTCTTGGGGATGTTGTCGTACATGGCACTGATGGCAGACCATGTCTGGAGAGTAGAATATTGGAGAAATTCTGAGTAGTAATAGTCTGTCCCGTTAGTCTACCTGCCGCGTCTCTGTGGTCATTCCACTTGGGGCATAGACAGAGGGTATGCTCCAGGGTGTCGGTCGTGGGGCAGTACATCGTTCACCTTCTTGCCAATCCTATGCAAGCAGCTGTTGAAGTTACTATGGCCGATCAGTGCTTGCGTCAGGTAATAGCTCAAGTCGTCGTGTTTGCGGGCTATCAATGGACGCACGTCTGGAGTAAGGCGATGCGTCCATCTTCCCTTCGTCGATGAGTCCCATCGCTCCTGCCAACGATCTAATAGGTAGTTTCTATACATAGTCTTCTCAGTTTTATATGCCCCGTGGTTGTAGGCGCGCTCCTTGGCCAGGTCAGCGGGAGGTATCGCCGAAGTGACCTGAAGGGCAAGGGCAGAGGCTGTCCGGTAGGCGCAGCATACCCGGATCAGCATCAGGCGTTGTGCCTGGAGTAGTCGGTTGCGGTTTCTGGCTGTTTTCAGGGCGTCTATCCACGCCGGTGCGCCGTATAACAATATTGAGTTCGCCACGGAGCTCAAAAGCTTCCTGGCAAGGGTCTTGGGTCCTCCGATTCGCGGCATTAGCTTTCGGAGGGTCAAGGTCGCGCTCTCCGCTTTCCCCGCGGCGAAGTCGACGTGCCGATTCCACGATATCCTTTGGTATATGAACCCACCAAGGTATTTTATGACTGCCTTTGCAAGTACAACCGTATCCTGGATGGTCACGTGCATGTATCTAATGACCTTGCACCCGGTTAGCGCTATGGCCTTAGATTTCTCCGAGGCGAGCTCAAGACTGTGTTCGTTCATCCAACGGCAGATGTTCGCGATCGTGGCTTCGGCCGTTTCCATGGCACTCTCCTCGTTCTTGCCGATGGCTATTACGATTAGATCGTCCGCAAAAGCAACGAGTCGTGTACTGGAACTTGCTAGCTCCAGGATAGTCATACTTACTAATATTGTCGTTAACCTTATGCTATATATCTAAGAGCTATCACAACTTGACTTTGCTTGTTCTCTAAAAACAGTGATTTAAAAATTTTTCAGAATGTGCTTTTGCCATAACGTCCGTAGTAATTTCCATTGAAAGTTGTAATTAAAAATTACATTCGGTAATACTTCAGATTTTTGCATCGATAGTTTAGAAGTTAAAGGAGGAGGGGGGGAGACGTGTTGATAACGACTTTGAAAGAGAAAATCTTGTGATTTAAGGGTTAGAAATTACAATAGTAGATTTTTTTTTGGTTCATATCACCTCGGTGCACTTCGTCCGTCTCCCACTAGTCTAATTCACAAGTTCAAAATTAATTCTTGAAATAGCTCCTAAAAATATGAGCGATAGCTCATTGGATTCGGAATGACGCATGGCGTCTAGAAAAATGCATTAAAATGTTTTATTAGCACATAAAAAATTGCAAAAGTTATAAACAAATTAAGATGGGAAAAAAATGGCATTTAGTTTTTCGCTTATAACTCAAAAACTATAAGCGATAATGGATATCGGTAAAAAAATTCTTAAAGGGGAGGAAATTTCCAATTAAAAAGTCCCAACTCCCGGAACTCTATCTCCGTTATTTATCATTTTAATTTCACGCTGAAAATAGGGTACCGCGCGACCGCTGCAGGACGCGAGCGCTGCCTCAAAGGAGAGTACATCACATAAAATCATTTTTTTATACTATTAAATATCAATTAAAAATTTTGAAAAAATTATGGTGTATTCGTAACACTTCAAAAAATAAGGTTCCGTTGGAAAAAAATGTTAAAGTTTATTTTTCAAAAAGTGAGGCCATTGTTAACTAACGAAATTTTATGGGACCTCCGCTATCATTGGAGACTTTCTTTTTTTTTAATAATTGGCCTATAAAATTTTCGCTTCTTGGAGCCTTTCTTATAGATATACTTAACAAGATCACATTATAAAAGTTTTTAAAAATTGTTTATTTTGTTTATTATAATTTTTTTGAATAAACAGGAAATTATAAACCAACGTAAAGTTGTAAATTTTTTTTTTCAAATTCGTTATCATATTACTATTTTTACATTGATTAATATTTTTCTTAAAAACATTATCTTATTGTTTATAATCGTTTTTTTAATTATCAATCATTTGAATAATTAGTTAAGAAATTATTTTTTTCTTAAAAATCGTAATTGGCAATCCTCAATAAAGCAACAAAAAGAAGTTTTTTTTATCAACAATTTCATTGTTTATTAATTTAACAATTTGTTATAAACAAATTCTGACAATTCTAATATTTTTTTCTAAATCTTAAAAAAATTATAAAAACAGCCATATGCAACAACATATTAAAAACAATTTGTATTTTTTATAGCGTTTTTCAATATTACACGACACAGCTCAAACGGGCACTTGATTTGTCAACTAAAACACTGATATAGCTTTTAAACTATTAGAGATATTACCAAAAATATTCAGGTCGTTTTTATAGAGGATTAATTAATCTCTAAATGAGTTGACTTCCAAGTTTTTAACTATTATTAATCAGGTATTATGCGCATCTGTTTATAAAAAATAAATGTGTTTTCGACGTTTTTGAATCTTTTATGACTTCTAGCTTATCAAATAATGCAGATACAGTAATGGACCTTCAAGGCAATTTGATAAAATATCTGAAAGTTGAAATTGTTTATTTAAAAATAAATAGAAAACATATTTAATTTTTACAAACAAATGCGCATAATAACTGATAATAGTTACAAACTTGGAAGTCAACTCGTTTAGAGATTAATTGATCCTCTATAAAAACGACCTGAATGTCTATTGTGATATCTCTAATAGTTTAAAAGTTATATCAGTGTTTTAGTTGACAAATCAAGTGCCCGTTTCAGCTATATCGTGTAATATTGAAAAACGCTATAAAAAATACAAACAATTTTTTTTTTAATATGTTGTTGCATATGGCTGTTTTTGTAATTTTTTTAAGATTTAAAAAAAAATATTAGAATTGTCAGAATTTGTTTATAACAAAATGTCAAATTAATAAGCAATGAAATTGCTGATAAATTTTTTAAAAATTTTTGTTACTTTATTGGGGATTGCCAATTATGATTTTTAAGAAAAAAATAATTTCTTAACTAATTATTCAAATGACGGATAATTAAAAAAAACGATTATAAACAATAAGATAATCTTTTTAAGAAAAACACTTTTATTTAAAAATCATAATACTCCCAAGACAACAAAATTGTAAAAAAAAAATGTTTTAAATATAAAACTAGTCAATTTGTTTATAAACAACTTATAAACAATTGGCGTAAAATTTTTGTTTAATGTTAATGAATGCCTTTCTTCAATGTAAAAATAGTAATATGATAACGAATTTGAAAAAAAAATGTTTACAACTTTACTTTGGTTTTTAATTTTCTGTCTATTTTAAAAAATTATAATAAACAAAATAAACAATTTTTGAAAACTTTTAAAATGTGATCTTGTTAAGTATATCTATAAGACGGGCTCCAAGAAGCGAAAATTGTATAGGCCAATTATTTAAAAAAAAATTTTGTCTCCAATGATAACGGAGGTCCCATAAAATTTCGTTAATTAACAATGGCCTCACTTGTTGAAAAATAAACTTTAACATTTTTTTCCAACGGGACCTTATTTTTTGAAGTGTTATGAATACACCATAATTTTTCCAAATTTTTTAATTGATATTTAATAGTATAAAAAAAATGATTTTATGTGATGTACTCTCTTTTGAGGCGGCGCGGCGCTCGCACCCTGCAGCGGTCGCGTGGAACCTTATTTTCAGCGTGAAATTAAAATGATAAATAATGGAGATAGAGTTCCGGGAGTAGGGACGTTTTTATTGGAAATTTCCTCCTCTTTAAGAATCTTTTTTTCGATTTCCGCTATCGCTTATAGTTTTTGAGTTATAAGCGAAAAACTAAATGCCATTTTTTTATCATCTTAATTTGTTTATAACTTTTGCAATTTTTTATGTGCTAATAAAACATTTTAACGCATTTTCCTAGACGTCATTCCGAATCCAATGAGCTATCGCCCATATTTTTAGAAGCTATTTCAAGAATTAACACATTTTTGAACTTGTGAATTAGAACTACACAGCCATTTTTCTCAGAGGCTGTGATGTAGAAAATTTGGTACATTTGTAGGAAGCTGTGGCCCAAGTACAGACGTGAAGTACAAACAGTAGGATTTTAATATTGGGGGTTAATTTCGCTGGGTAAAATGGGAAGTTAAAAATAATTGTTTTCAAGGTCATCGTGTGGGGTATCATGAAAGCTGTTAAGGTACGAATTTAAAAATATACATTTTTTTATTAATTTAGGGTTCTAACACTTTTCCGAAGAACGCTTAAGGTTTGTTGTCCTCTCATCCTATCTTCAGAAAAATCTGAAAAAAAAACCACAGAGAAATCTGAAAAAATCGAAAAGCTCGACGACAAATTTTGTTTTACTGTTTGGTACAATTTATCTAAAGTCAGTTTGAAAATCATAAAATAGACCAACAAAGGAATAGTTGATAATACAAGCGATGTCATGAGCGCCGACCGATAATTTTTAGAATCGCTTTTTAATTAATTGTAAATATTGCTTTACTACTTTATATTAATTAATAAGCATGATGTAAATTATTTATTTACAATAAATAATGTTAGTTTAATGGACAACTCCGTAAATGATTCAAGAAAACTAAACAAATATCATTTAACCTATGGCTATGCTACCGGCAATATTAAGAATGAACGAAGAGCAGTTAACGGACTTGTAATGGTAAGCCAGGTAAAGAAAAAACTTTTCAGGTGTCACTTTGTTGGTAAAAGCAGCGATATATCTTTCCTAATCTCTAAAATATATAGTGCCTTAGAGATCTATCTTACTTGGCACTGATGTTCATTATCCATATGATACACGTTTCAAACAGAAACAATTACGAAAACGTTATATGATGATGATGTCACTATTTTATCAACTAATATAGATAACAAACATCTTGCAAATACTTGAAACAAAGAAACTCTAACTATAAACATACATGTAGACCAATTTATAAACATCTAAGTTTACATAAGTTAAATATCACTTTCATGAATATAATTCCAAAGTAGTTACGACATCAGATGACAACAAATCATCATTTTTACTTATCCAAAAAAATTTATTGTTATATAGATATTTATCAATAAAATTCTATAATAGTTTACCAAATAATGGCAAAAAAATGGAATCTACAAAATTTGCAAAAAAGATAAAGTTCTCTGAAACAACGGGCTTCCCACAAGATCAGGAATTTGTTGACTGTTCTCAGTCTAGACTTTTTAATAGTTGTTGAATATAATTTGCATTTTGTTTTAACTTAATTATCATGTTTTATTTAATACAATGTTTTACTTAATATATTAACTGGTAGACGAAGACCAATAGAGTGACCAGTTAGACCTGTCGATCTAACTCTTCTGGAGTATTTCTTGTGGGGTTATCTTAAGTCCAGGATCTATCTGAATGGACTCAAAAACATTAAACAATTAAGGAACAAAATCATAAGAAACCCTTCAAAGGCTTTAGATGAATTTTTATTTTATCTTGGATGTTGTCAAGAAATATAAGAAAGAAAAATTTAGCATTTAATTCAAATTTATTTAAATGATTGTATTTGTTTTAAATACGTTGTGTCGCAAACATCTAGGATTGCTATGTAACATATTGTAATATCTGCAGCACCATGTGTAGAGAAATGTGCTCTTTCAAAGGGCATTATCAAAAGTGGAGGTTGCCATTAAAAAAAAATCGATTACTCCACTATTTCTTCAATAATTTTTGAAAAAATATATTCGAACAATAGATAGAGAAAAATAGTCTGAGGAATTCTTTGCACGAAATAAATGTTTGTGAAATGCATGTGAAATATGAACTTTTGTTTTTATAGTAACTAGACCGATGCGTTGTTGAAATTTGGACAAATATTCCACAGACACACGATCACAAAATATAATGTATGTACAATCGATAGATAAAGCAGTTTTTTCGCTCAGATTTGACAGCGCA
Organism: Stenurella melanura; assembly: GCA_963583905.1. Taxonomy (NCBI): domain Eukaryota; kingdom Metazoa; phylum Arthropoda; class Insecta; order Coleoptera; family Cerambycidae; genus Stenurella; species Stenurella melanura. The sequence goes on from OY757309.1 coordinate 20,144,344, forward strand.
AAGTTGAGGTTTACTGAGCACCCAAGAGTAATATCACCTTACTGCTCGGCTCTCATGAGGACGAGCGATAATATAATTTACGTTATAAGACCGGAAAGAGATGTTTTGAAGGTCAACCCAGGCAAATTCCAGAGCGAGCCGCAGGCGGGTCTTTGGAAGCTTAGTTTATAAGAAAAATATAAAAGTGGTTTATTTGCAATATTCTGTTAAAAGCTTAAAAAATTATTAATTATTGCATGAAGTTGAAAAACGTCCGAGATACGATAACACCAAATAGTTGTGTATTTAAGCGCATAATTTCTCTCAATCAGGTATCGAAAACTAAAAATCGAGTCTGGTCTCTATGAAAATTAATGTAAACAGTAATAAACAGATCAAGACAAGAGAGCGGATACTAATAATAATAATAATAATCATACCTTTAATGCCCAATAGGTAACACCCAATAACTGAACAATTCCTTTGAATTTTTCACAAAAATTGTTCGAAATGACCTCCATCTCCACGTATACACATTTCGGCATGTCGAACTAAGGACATACGCACTCCGTTCAACACATTTGTTAAGTTAGGATCATTTTTTATGGTTAAATACGTTGTTGCAATTGGTCAAAATTGTCAATGGATCCCGGTAAACCAGAGATTTAAAATGCCCCCAAAAACAAAAGTCCATCGGATTTAAGTCGGGCGATCTAGCAGGCCAGGGTACTAGTCCGCCACGTCCAATCCATCGTCGTGGAAACTTTCTGTTCAAAAAATTTCGAACAGCCAGACTAAAATCGACTGGCGCGCCACCGTCCAAATACCACATTCTTCTGCGCGTAGCCGAGTGTACATCTTCCAGCAAAATTGACAATGTTTCTTGCAAAAAATTAAAGTATACATCATCATTTAATCTAGCGGATAATTGTATAAGTCCAATTATTTCATCACCGCAAATTCCTGCCCACAAATTAACGCTGAACCGTCATTACACGTGGATTTTCGTCTGCCCAATAGTGCATAATTTTAAAATTAAACACTCAATTTCTGGTAAAACACGACTCATCGGAGAAACACAGAACCTTAAAAAAAATCCTCATTTGCCGCGTGTTTTCTTAAAATCCACCTACAAAATTGCAGTCGCTCTGCTAAATCTCAAGGTTCTAGTGCTTGGACACGTTGATAGTAATAGGGATGTAAGTTCATATCTCTCAATGTCCTCCATACCACAAAATGGGACACTCCCACACAGTTCGCGATATCGCGGGTACTTCAAGTTGGATATTCTTCTACAAGTTCCAAAAACTGAACCTCTGCGTCAATTACCCTTTCTTTGCATTGTGGACCTCGTTCTCTTCCATGTCCATCAAGACGACCTGTTACTCGGAGACGCTGGTCAATACTAACAAATGTACGAGCACAAGGATGACGTCGATTAGGGAACCTTAAACGATAAAATTCTCCCATAATGTCCAAAGTCTGCGTTTTAAAACACCATGCTAAACTGTGAATTAACGTTATCAATAAAGAAAACAAAGAGAAAAACTTGGTCCAAAATCCAAAAATTAACACAAAAAAAACGAACGAGAAGTAGTGTCTCACGTAACCAAGTACTAACGACTTGAACGATAAGTCAATAAAATAAATCTTAACATAAGTGACACAAAATTCAAAAAGAACAAAAGCAACGGACAAAACCAAGGAACGGGTAGTGTGTACGTTGTTTACCAAGTAAGGACACAAACTGAAATTATTATTTGAGAATATTACAAGGGAGAGTATAGCACGCGTAATAAGATAATTTGGCCGCGAAGAAGCAAAAAACATGGCGGTGTCCTCTGTCAGTCACTTTTAACTGCTTTGTCGGTATGCTTGTCGATGACCCCCGTCACGTCCTAATTATCTCTTAGGCTCATCATACTTATTTGCACGAATGTCAGAGTATTCTGTGCGACAAGACGCGAGGCAATAAAGCCTACCCCAATATGCCAACAGTTCTCAAACTGTTATTAAGTATTTTGGAAATTTTTGTTAATTTTTTTTCTCCAAAACTATGAGCTTTAGACCCCATATTACATAAGGTTTTTTTTGTTTGTCTTGTCGTTTCCTACCACCAATTTTTTTAACGACGAATGAAACTAATTACACCCTGTATAATAATAATAAAAGTTCTTTATTGATTGCATTAACAGACAATGCATTATAATACAATTCAAAAGGCCATCGACTTAGGTCCTTCAGCAGTCTTAAATATAATCAGTAAACAAGTTCTACAGCTTATTTACATTTATTTTTACGGCGCATTGAACGTTACCAAAATACGTTGGTGTCTGTATATATCTATATTTATGTTTTACTTATGTAAATCGTGCAAATAACAATAAAAATAAAAATCTAAATTAGTAAAATGAGAAAATAACTTGATTATTTTAATCTGTTATTTGACATTGAGAAACCAGCTAATCATATATTTTTAAACAATCTAAAATTTTCTTTTTATTTTTTTATATATATTGTGTCTCACTTTTCGTGAAGATTAATTGTTATCTGTAAAATGGATTCTCAAATGAAAAATTGCATTCCTCATTTTTTTTTTTTTCGGAACAATGTATTGTACTATATTTGAATTGGTTTTACAACAAAATAATTATTTATTTAGGCAAGAATTCTAATTTGTACATATCTTATTATACTCTTCGCAAATACAAAACGAAGAGTATATTGCATTCGATCGGCACATTTCTAAATCCGGTAATATTGCTCGTAGAGAAAAAAATTCATATCACTGTGTTGGTGATCGAATTCTGAACAACTTTTAAAATGTTCGTCCGCCTGTCCATCCGTCTGTCTGTCTGTCTGTATGTCTGTCTGTCTGTCTGTCTGTCTGTCCGTACGTCAGTCCGTCCGTCCGTCCATCCGTTCGTCTGTCCTTTCGTCACGTTTCTTGTAAGCACGATGACCTAAGAACGAAAAGACCGATTATATTGAAATAAGGACAATATATTAGTATTATTGTTTTTGAACAAAATCGATCAATAAATTATTAATTTTTAAAATTAAAAAAAATTTTTTGTTTGTGATTAAACACAAAAAATGTTTGAAACTAATATCATTTACAAAAAAAAAAAAAACGCGAAGAGTATCGTATAGAATGTACAACAATTATATAACAATAGTAGTAAATCGGCGAAGAGTGTAATGGTTAGCTTGTTCTTTTTTATAATGTACGTCCCATATTAGGGCTTATGATCAATATTATATGGGTTTTATGTTTTATTAGCAGCTTAACATAAAATTCGTGTTATGTCTTCAAAAATTGTAAAATGCTACTTTACTGGGCTTTTGTTAGGATAACTGGTAAAACAGGGTCATGGTAATTTGTAAGAGTCCGTGATAAAATGATAATGATTATGAAAAAGTCTGGTATTAATTGGGTATTATCCTTCCATCATGTACTAGAAGTCTGCCAAGGTTCAGACATTTCTGTCAATTTTTGTAAAAGTTATAAATATTCAAGTAAAGCATGCCAAAAAATAAAAATATACGGTTAATGTTATCCAAATGTCCTCCTTTTTGTTATAATACCTTTGTTGATTTTGAATGGAAGACGGGGGAGGATGACAAAAATTACAACATTGCCGAAATAACATCCACCTTACTACATACGAATGCAAAATTTAAAGGCTATGCATCAAGTGGAGGTGGTTCAACATCGACTTGCAAGATATAGTCTAAACTGATTGACAAATGTGTAAAGTTGAATAAAAGCTTGTAACAGAATAAGAAAAGTGGCAAATAAACAACCTAAGGACGTAACATTTCATAAAAAATTTACCCAATTTCGCGATCTCTTCACTTTTAAATTTGTGCTGTAGTCACCGGTGATACAAATGTAACTTTTCAGTTTTTTTTTTACTTAAGTAGTTCATTTTCATGTATACAAAATTTCAGGGCAATATATCAAGTGAAAATGATTCAAAACTGACTTGCAAGATTTGATCTAAACTGACTGACTGACAAACATGTAAAGCTGCATAAAAGCTAGTAAAAATAAAAAATATACTGACTGGATACTTAATCTCAGTGGCACCACGTGAAAGTGAATTATGTCGTATTTGAGCAAATGACAATAAAATAGGTATTCGCAGTTGGTTCTGTGGTTCTAAATATACATCTTATCACTACTCTTTAACACAAATAACGTTTTATAAATTAATTAAATACCGTAGAGTGGGGTCACTTTGCTTAGATTTGGCGTTTTTTTTGTTCCGTTTTATAACTGTTGGATCTAAAAATTGAAGATAAAAGTATGTGGTACAATTATATTTTCTTTATCGATTGGACTAGGTAGCACAGTGCAGTTTAAAAGGTAAATAGCTTTTTTCATTTTTAAATGACTGAGTCCCGCGAATGGGGTAACTTTGCATTTGCTTATAAAATCGTTGTTTAAGCACAGATCGCCAAACTAATGGTTTACTTTGCTCAACGAGGTTATGCCCAACAATTTGATATATATGGTCCCTTGTACACATCTGAATCGTTTTCCAGCGCAATTTTCAAAATGCATTCTTTTAAGAAGTTTTATTATCAAAACAACACAAACTGTCATAAAAATATGTAGAAGATAAAATATAACATGGTAAAAACATATAAAAAATAAAAAATGTTAAATGGGATTCTTTGGCATAAAACAGAAGAAATAATTACAACTTACAAATACAAAACGTAAAAAGCTTATTCTAGCACAGCCAAGATAAGGCACGTAAGTAAATTTTTACAAATTAAAGACACTGATACCCTGAAAGTCGTGGATATTGCGACCAATTTTTGGTGGCATTAATACTTTTTCAATGTCAGGCTCTATAACGACGGAAATATCATCAACATCGGGGAAGACGAAAAGATTTTTGCTTTTCTTCCTCATGAACTTAATCTGGTAAACGCCATATACTGCTTCCCACACCAGACCTGAAATGTTTCAATGTCTTCTTAGTGGCCAACTTTACCACTACAAAATCACCAGAACTTATGAACTTATCTAAGGGAATTATTTGCCGTTTCTCATCTCTATCCTCACTTTCAACTTCTTCTCCATCTCCGATTTCTTCGTCATTTCCAATTTCCTTCCACTTTCAAATTCTTCCCCAGGCAAGCTTTCATCATCGGAGTCCTGCGTTGATGTTTTTGATGTCGTTCTTTGTCTTGAACGAGATTGATTAGCATTGCTGGTGCTGGCCTGTTTTATATCAAGCAAGTCTTCATGTGTAATAGACTTTTCAGAGGCAACTTGAAGCATCTTCTTCATTTTCTTTTGCGGAGGTCCAGACGAACCGCCTCTCTTCTCTTTTAAATAGTCTAATACAGCTTGATCAATTTGTCTCCCTCTTGAATTCACATGATCATCCACTTTTCACTTTGGTAGTTTCTTCGTGATTTGTGTTTTATCCAATCGACAAATTCCAGCTTTCTTGAAAGCATTCTTTAATATTGTTTGGTTTTTGTAATCCATTTGTTTCAATAGTTTTGCAGGTAAGGCCGGAAAACTCGTTTTATTTACTGCGCTCTCCTTTGGGTTTTTAGTTTTATATTCCGTTAATATGGCCCGCCAACTTCCTTTAAGTGATCGAAAGAATCCCACATCAAGTGGTTGGGTAATGTGGGTAGTATTGGGAGGTAAAAAACGAATTTTGTTCCCAGTCTTTGGCAATTACTTAAAATGTCGATATTTAAATGACTGGATGAATTATCGCCGATCAGAACTTTTGGGTCCTCCAGTCTTCTAGTCAATGGAAGAACCAACCAGATTTTGTGTGGTTGTATCGTGTATTCTGAGGCCCAATCTACCAATCCATCTGCATGGGAAAATTTCGTTTAAATAATTACGCACTATTACCGAATAATGTGGCGGTGCGCCATCCTATTGAAACCATATGGAGTTTTCCGGTACATTAGGGTTTTCACCATTTGATATAGTGCGACAAGTTCTGGAATTATGTTTTGTTGGAGCAGCTCCAAATATTTTTCGCCATCTAATGAACCTTGAATAAAAAATGGACTCAATATTGTAGTTCCAACAATTCGAGCCCACACGTTAACTTTCTGTGGAAACCGAGTATGGGCCTCCACCATCCAGTGTGGATTTTCACGTGACCAATATCGACAATTTTGTCTATTCACAGTGTCATTTAAACAGAAGGTGGCTTCGTCAGAGAAAAGTACTCGACTTAAGAAATGTGGATTGATATTACATAGTTCCATCACGGTTTCGCAAAAATCTACTCTGCGGTCGAAATCATCTTCGTTAAGCTCTTGAACTAAATTCACTTTATATAGGTGCCATTTATTCTTCTTCAAATATTTTAAAACAGTCGACTGGCTAATTGACTGTTCTGCTGCGACTTCGCGACTTGGTTTATGAGAATTCTCCTCCATTGTCAGTAAAACATCTAATTGTTTATTGTCTGAAATTGTAGGACGACCTTTCGTAAAATTATGTCTTACATGACCACGATCTCGGAACTTCTTTTCTATTTTGCCAACAGTTGATTGTGTAATAGGTCGGTTAGGGTATTTACCATCAAATAATTCACAAACCATAGTTTGTGTTCGGGACTTGTCTCCATAGCCAATCATTATCAAAATTTCAATTCGTTGTGTCTCACTTAAACTTTGCATTATCAGCACTTTCAGCGTGGTGAGGTTAATATAATTTAGTGAACTGTATCTAGATATAATAAAAAAAAAAAGAATGTGTCGGAAACTTACACGGTAGGTTTGCTGGATTCTCCGTTGTCGATGTCGGCCCAGGCAATAGGAGGGACAAAGAGGGGCCAGAGGGAAAAGGAACAAATCTCCGACACACACAATTAACGTAACAATTATTAAATTAATTTAAGAAAGGACAATTATAATTCACTTATCACTGATAAATAACTATAGCGTTCTGCAGCGTAAGTGACTATTGTCTTACTTACTATCATACTACTGTCACTATGCGGGTCGCGCTCGACCCACACGGCGTTAAAAAACTAGCTAAAAAAATGTCTTAGTATTACCATAAAGAATCCAAAACATATATTTTTCTAGGTATAATACTACAAGGCGCGTAACCAACTAACGTGTTAGAGCCAGGTCCGCGTTGCTAATGAATGATAAAAAGCGTAAACACCAAAAAAGTGCAAGTTGTAAAATAGTTCGACGATAAGTAATGAATGTGTTCTATTAATGTTAAATGTTTTTTTCTCATAATTTCATCATGCAATACTCTCTAGAATTTAATATACCGTATACAGAAAAATGTGCTCTTTCAAATGACATTTAAAAAAATGGGGGTTGCCATTTAAAAAAAATGGCGATGATGTCAGAACTTTAAAAAAAATATTTGCAGCCCTTTTTTTTAAATAAACAGATTGATCTGAGCGAATTTTTGTCACTTGTTGTATTTTAATGAATTTATTCCAACCTTTACGTGCTCACTGTATACTGTGCGTTGTGCGTTGTGGAATTTTAAATGTTTTGGCTGCTGTGTGGGTGGACAAGCCCCTATTTCTGACAGCGCGGACTGCAGTATCCAGGTGCTCTAACTTATAATTTTTGTAAGGGCGAGAACCCGGAGTTTTCTTATAGGTTCGTACCATTTTCGCCTAAAAAATTATTTTCAGTTGCCTAATTATATACCCAATTAAATTGATTTAATTTTTGAGCACAGCATCCCCAAATGATGAGTGAAATTTGCATCGCTTTATATTGAAATTGGTAAAAAATTTAAATATTCCTTTAACTGATTGAAAAAAATACTTGGAGGGGCAGAAATGATTGTACTTTTCAGAAAAAGAGACCACAATGTTGTGGAATTTATCAACATGCCTCCACAGACCTTACTTGTTCGGCTTTCAAAATATAACAAATATGTAACGGCTAGGTACTCACATTGGTCCTAGAGCCTACATGCGATGCGATACTATACACCTCCGCACTACTTACAAAATAGACTGACATGTAGAAACAAGTTCACGTAGACTTAGACAGCGCTTAGTTAGTACTAGTTTAGGGAAAAAAATTATATAGCAACTTTTCCGTCTCCTAAGCAAAGTTACCTTTGGAAAGCAAAATAACCCCACTCTATGGTATTTTTTTATATACAGCCACCACATTGTCACATAAATGAGTTATAAAGTTATACAATGTCGCTTACTTGAAGCATTCGTAGTTTTACAATTAAAATCGACATATTTATTAATTAATTTGGTAGATTAATAAAAAAACCGCTGCCTAAGGAATCGATCACTACTTCCACATCCAGATTTTTCATCCAAGTCTCTTTAAAGGAAACATCTTGACTAGATTTGCACTCTAGTATGTGGAAATTATTGATCATACAATTTTAATAATATTTGGGGATGTCATAGAAAAGTTTGAGGCGTTGGAGTCTACCATATACGTTAAAAATGAAGTTTCTAGTTTACACTACTTATTTTCCCCTGTTCACAACCTACCACCTCCCACCCCTTCAATGGAATCATCTCAAACATATGTGGTACTAACTTTCAAGTGAATATCTCAATTTTATGTTAACAATCCCATTAATAATGGAGTGAAGGTGTTGGGGTTTGAAAAATATTAGAAAGAAATTTGAGACCTTGGTATGTAGTATATATACCAAATCCCAGATTTCTGTACTCTTACCAGCTTGATTTACTTATTTTCCCCTATTTACTCCTATTTAACCTCCAATCCTTCAACGAAATCATCCCAAAATATAATCTAGTTCCGAATGTCATTATAATACATACATCTACCAAATTTCAAGTGAATATCTCAATTTTATTTTATTTTTTTAATGGAGTAAGGGTGGTGGGGGGGTTGAAAAATTAATTAAGAAAACTGAAGCCGTGACCTCTAGGACATACACCAAATTTCAAGTTTCTGTACTCTTACCATCATGCCTTACTTATTTTTCCCGATTTACCTCTACTTACCCCCACTCCTTTAACGCAATCATGTCAAAATATAATCTAGTTTCAGATATCGTTATAAACATACATGTACCAAATTTCAAGTGAAAATCTAAATTTAATTTCATCAACTCTTTTAATAAGGGATGGAGAATATTATAAAAAAACATGAGGCCTTCGCTTCTAGTATATAAAGAAATTTGAGGCCTTGGTATGTAGTATATACACCAAATCCAAAATTTCTGTACTCTTACCAGCTTGATTTACTTATTTTCCCTTCTTTACTCCTATTTAACCCCCAACCCTTCAACGGAATCATCCTAAAATATAATCTAGTTCCGAATGTCGTTATAATACATACACGTCTACCAAATTTGTGGGTGGGTTGAAAAATTATTAAGAAAACTGAGGCCTTCGCCTCTAGGACATACACCGAATTTCAAGTTTCTGTACTCTTACCAGCATGCCTTACTTATTTTTCCCTATTTACCTCCACTTACTCCCACTACTTTAACGCAATCATGTCAAAATATAATATAGTTTCAGATATCGTTATAATACATACATGTACCAAATTTCAAATGAAAATTTAAATTTAATTTCATCAAGTCTTTTAGTGAGGGATGGAAAATATTATAAAAAAACATGAGGACTTCGCTTCTAGTATATACACCAAATCCCAAATTTCTGTACTCTTACCAACTTGCTTTACTTATTTTCCCCTATCTACCCCTATTTAACCCACAACCCTTCAACGGAATGATCTCAAAATATAATCTAGTTCCAGATGTCCTTATAATACATACGTGTACCAAATTTCAAGTGAATATCTCAATTTTATTTTATCAACCCCTTTAATAATGGAGTAGGGGTATTGGGGGGTTTAAAAATATTATGAAAAAATCTGAGACCTTGATTTCTAATACATACACCGAATTTCAAGTTTCTGTACTCATACCAGCTTTCTTTACCTATTTTCCCCTATTTAACACGATTTAACCCCCAACCCTTCAATGGAATCATCACAAAATATAATCTAGTTCCAGATGTCGTTATATTACAAACGTGTACCAATTTTTAACTGAACATCTCAATTTTATTTTATCAACCCCTTTAATAATGGAGGGGGTGGTGGGGGTTGAAAGATATTATAAATAATCTGAGACCTAGGCTTCTAGTACATACACCGAATTTCAAGTTTCTGTACTGTTACCAGCTTGCTTTACTTATTTTGCCCTATTTCCCCTATTTAACCCCCAACCCTTCAACGGAATCATCTCAAAATATACACCAGTTCCAGATGACGTTATAATACATAGGTGTACCAAATTTCAAATGAATATCTTTATTTTATTTTATCAACCCCTTTAATAATGGAGTAGCGGTGATGGGGGGTTGAAAAATATTATAAAAAAATTTGGGGCCTTGGCTTGTAGTACATACATCAAAATTTCACGTTTCTGTACTCTTACCAGCGTGCTTTACAAATTTCTCCCTATTTACCCCTATTTAACCCCCAACCCTTCACCGGATATCTTCAAAAAACAATCCATTTCCAGATCTCGTTATAATATATATGTGCACAAAATTTCAAGTCAATATCTTAAACCGGTCCGGAGAAAAAGTGCAGACAAAAAAAAGTTACAGACAGACCGACGACAGACAGACAGACCGACCGACAGACAGACAAATCAAATTTAAAACCTCGACGTTTCATGACGTTCTAAACCTATTTCAAGAAAAAACAATTTTGAAATACTTCCAAACCACTACGTGGATGTGGAAGTAATATCTGAAAATTTCAAAACCATTCAATAATGAACTTCAAACATAATTTATGTGAAATAGTAACAGTAAACGAATGCCGAGGAAGTAGATTTTAATCCAAGGTAATTAATCTGTTAAATTATGTTTTTCTGTCATTATAAAATTCATGTGCGTTTTATAATAATGAAAAAACAACTGTCGTTGAGATACAAATGTCGAACGAAAGTGTGGCATACCTACTACATAGACTTCTATAATTTACCTGAAAAAAATGTAAGGAGAAGAAAGAATATAATCATTTGTATAATAAACAGTAAATGAATGAACAATTTAATCAGGTTACAACCAACTCACCAACCAGCGTGAGAAATTGTCATATAAATCATGTAATAAGTACTTATCATTTATCCATTAACACTAGTACACGTTGTACGTTTTATTGGCATGTAATTACTGAAACAGTTTCTTGTACCCGCAGTTTCATTATATTGGATATTGTTTATAACTATATACATTTTTAACTGGCAAATAATACTCTGGAATGGCTTAAGTGATTTACATAGACATTTTCTGCAAACTGTAGATTATGATTTGGCAGTGGTTCCATTTTAGTATCATGAGGCTATGTCTAGTATAAGATGAAGAAATATCGGAAATAATTAAGCGACCTGGACAAAATTGTCGGAAAATTGGATATTCTCGTAGTAGCTGATACTGAATCTGATGTTCTACGTTGAAAGTTCCGAATCCTGCAGAGCTGCAATAATTGCATACATTTTGCAGATTTATGTGAAAGGTACATGGGGTCGTTCGGGTTATTGAAACTTATTACCTAATAATCATATTGAGGCAGATGTAAAAATTATGAAATAAAATCGAACGTATGTTTAACAGACTTCAATATCGACATTAGGTAACAAGGTTCAATTAAGTGAATGCCGGGAAAACAATAATGCAAAAACTGCAAAAACTGTAAATATCTTGCGGCCATAAGATTTTCTTCAAGAAAAAAATATGTCCCAATAAGCTTCATCAGAAAAAACAATGTTCTTTAAAAAATTTGGGTTTTCATCGCACTGGGTCATCAACTGTTCACAAAACTGTAAGCGCCGATCTGAATCATCCTCATTCAATTCGTGGATTAATTGCACTTTGTATGGATGGTATTTTTCTTTTTTCAATATACGTACAACAGAAGTTTGACGTTATGATTTAAAGCCAGCTGCCTTGTCGAAAGATTGTGGTTTTCCTCACTTTCTAGAAGAATATTTAATTTGGTTTCGTTGCTTGTGTTAGGGGGATCAGATCGAGGGAGATCAGCTACACAGCCAGATTCATCATATTTAGCCACCAATCTACTTACAGTGAATCTAAAAATTTGCTTTTCGGGATACTTGGCATTGAAAACATCACATGCTTCCTGATGAGTTCTCAGCCTATCACCATATCCAAACATCATCAAAAATTCTGTGTGTTCTCTTTCACTTAAACGTGGCATTGCATTCACTAGTTTTACACTGTCTCAGAAGTTTCACAAAACTGAGGTTCCACACGTACCAGGAATAAAAAAGTTACCGATACTTTACACAAAAAGGCCTGTATCTCTCTGTTGTTAAGGTGATTGTTTTTTTATTATTTTCTTTGTTTTGTTTTATGTCAAATTTTTTCATGCTAGTTAAAATAAAAATGTAGGCAACAAGATTTATCAGTCCATAAGAAAGTGGAACATTACTCCTGAATTTGCTAAAGGTAAGCTATTTTTTACATAAAATGTATTTTTCCAAAAGAATGGCTCAGGTAATATCATTTTTTGTATCATCAGAAAGAATATACCACCAAAAACAGTAAACAAAAATGTCTGTTTCTATTAAAAAAAAATTATGATGGCGTCATAACTCAAAAACCAATGACGTCATAAATTTTGGTATAGTGACAAAATGTAGCATTTACAAAACTAAAATCGACCTATCAATTTGTCGAGATTTTGGGCGTATTTACGTAGGTCCGAAAATGTTTACGTCTCCCTGTCTAATACCCCCACCAACTTCCCACCTTGACCAGAATTAAGCTTTATCCTTTCCCTACATTCACCAAAAATTTCAGGTCCCTGTCGTCCTTCTTTTATGGAGAAATCATCGGTTTAACACTTGGAACCATTGGCGAGAACTCTTCAATTGCCCGTAACTCGAGATCGAATTAATATTTTTGGGTTCATATCACGTATTTTCTAATTCTCTTTAACTTTGAATTAGACTTTTTTTTACAGGCATTATTTTCCGAGTTATCGCCGAAAAAGCAGTTTTTGGCAAACTTTGGGTGCAAGTATCTCCCCCCTCCTCGAGTACGAGACTTTTGATTTTCGGAGCATAATTGGATAACACAAACTTAAAGAATTACAAAAAAAAAAATCGATTTCCATTGTTTACTTCCAAATCCAGATCCTCTCAGCTAATATTGTTTCAAATTTACTTGAAATATTTTTTTTGTTTCTTAATGAAATAAAATGACATGATAGTTCATTCATTCTATCTTCTAGAAACTTTTAACGTTGGATAAAGTGCTGCGAGAGTTGCAAAATTTTTAATATTTCCAATAGGTTAATGATGTTAATCGTATCTATAAAATAATAATTAGCAATTGGCAATCTAAACCTAAGTATTGCCACTGTCTAAAACTATTGACATTACAAATTTTATAGGTAACTACACATTTTATTAATTAAATACCTACTTCTAAATTAATTACAAATAGGTACTCTCTTCAACGGAATAATAAGATTAAAATGCGGAAAACTTGAATACATTATCTACTGAATCACTTTCATTCCGGTTTGAGCGTATACCAGAGATATTTAAATTTATTTCACAAGATATTGTTTCAAGATGTGTTTTTTATTAATTATAAGAGAAAGAACAGTTATAAGCTTTCTTTATAAGATTTTTTTTGCAAGCAGCAGAAAAGTAATTTATGAAAAATAAAAATTAAATTTACGTAAATATTAACTTCCAATCTTTGCATTCTTATCTTAGAAGTTAAAACACTCTAACAAAGTCTATCTATTCAATGACAAATTAAAATCTAATTAAAATGTAAATGTTATTCTTTGTATTTCTCTTACTACCCACATCTGGTTGTGCTTGAGAATAACGTGGTCTAAATGTTACAAAACTTGTGTCAAACTATCCTCTTGAATATAGGACTCACCATGAAGAAATACACAGGTCGACAAATAAAAATTTGAAGTTTTGTTCACCAAACCCACTGTATTTATTTTAACCCTCTGAGGGGTGCAATTTTTAATTTTTTTTCTAATAATCATATATAATATATACAGGAATTTTTGGATATGCTGAGCATGAATCTGAAGCTAAAATAGAATTTTGACATAATGACAGCTGTCACTGAGCTGTCAAAAATCCCGAAGAAGTGCAAAAATGTCAATTTAGTACCTGTATAAGTTTTTAGGAACGCTGAATACAAATCTGAAGTGAAAATATTAAACTTATATTATTTATAAACCAATTCCGGTGAAGGGTTGGGGTTAAATAGGGGTAGATAAGGGAAAAATAAGTGAAGCGAGCTGGTGAGAATACAGAAATTTGGAATTTAGTGTATATACTAAAAGCCAAGGCCTCATACTTTTTTTTTCATATTTTCTACTTTCAGTTTATTCAGATCAATTTCAAATTTTTGTTAGTCATGCAATCAACAAAATTGATTATTTTTTGCAAAAAAGAATTACTTCTTGTAGTAGAACTCTTAAAAACATAGCTTTGTTTAATTGAAAATTTTCATAACAAAGAAATGTTGAGTATTACAAAGTGTACAAATATACAGATTTTTGGGAAAAATGTTCATTTTTATTTATTAATTTTTTATTCATTTATTTAAGTCGACCTATTTCCGCTGCTAAGGCCAATCACCGCACCGTCGCACAGTGGTCCCAAATCGATTTTTTTTGTTCAAAAATGGTTAGAGAGCGCAAGTCTTGTCGGAAATGAATAATTTTTTTTAAATTAAAGCTTACCAATATTTCAACAAATTCTTTGAGCCTCAATTTGGAAATAAAATATTTTCCTTTTTATTATTTTAAGTTAAAAGCCAAAAAAGTGTTTTCTTAAATAATTTTTGATATAATATACTGAAAATTTCATACGGTAAAAATAACGAATCCGCGAATATGGGTCAAATGTCAACTTGGCAGCTGTCAATTGACACTTTTTGGTCTAATTTGAGAGCTGATTTTGCTTTACTTTATTTTCTAACTAGCTTTATTTATTGAAAAAACTTCGAAGAAACTATTTTTGTCTGAAAATTGTAAAGTACAGGTCACTTGTCATTTTACAGCTGTCAAGTCAAATTAGGCATTAAATTTTGACCTAGTAACATCACCAATACTCGAGTTATGATCTTCAGCGTCAAGGACTCGATATTTTTGTCGTATGAAGTTATTCAGTAGAATATATATAAAAAATTGTAATGAAACATATTCTTTATAGGATTTTGCAAACAGCAGAAAAAACTATCTGTGAGAACTAAAAAGAAAAACTGTATGTAAAAAAATATTAATGAAATGTTTACATTCTTTCGATAACCTGAGTTCCGGTTATGCTAGCAATTCAAATCCTAAAATGAATTTGTCTATTTTATTTGACAATTCTCATTTTAACACTAGTACCCACAAAGTCCTCAACGGCTATGCAGATTAAACTAGTATCTACATAACCCCCTATGGTCATGAAAATTAAGTTAAAAATGAGAACAAAGGCTTCAACGAAAGACATAAAGCCACTCAAAGATGTTTCGTGGAAACGACCGTAGGGGGTTATGTAGATACTAGTTTAATCTGCACAGTCGTAGGGGATAATGTGTTACAATGAGAATTGACAAATAAAATAGACAAATTCAATTAAGGATTTTAATTGCTAACATAATCAGAACTCAGGTTATCGAAATAATGCAAATATTTCATTAATATTTTTTTACATATAGTTTTTCTTTTTAGTTCTCATAAATAGTTTTTTCTGCCGTCTGCAAATCCTCTAAAAATATGTTTCATTACAATTACAAGCAAACAAATAATAATTAAGTTTTAAATATCAAAAATTATTTAAAAAAAAATTTTTTTGGCATAAGCATTTATCGACAGCTTGAGAGCTGTCAAATGTCATATGACCTATATTTTACAATTTTCAGACAAAAATAGTTGCTACGAAGTTTCTTGAATTGACTCATATTCGTGGATTCGATATTTGTATCGTACATCATATAGAAATTTATTTAAAAATATTTTTTTGCCTTTGAACTTCAAAGTAATAAAAAATTAAATTTCTTATTCAAAATTCGGGCTCCAAAGATTTGTTCAAATTTCAGTAAGCTTTAATTTAAGAAAGGATGTGTTCATTTCTGACAAGATTTGCGCTCTCTAGCTATTTTTGAACCAAAAAACTCGATTTGTGACCACTGTACTTCGTCAGGAGACGAGCTGCCCCCAAAGTTTGTCGTTCCGTGTCTCTATCGAGGAGTTGGGCTTTTTTACTTGTCTACCTAAGAGACAAGGGGCCAACTGCTTCACATCTCCTGCAAAGGATGATATATCCGTTAAGCAACCCAGGCCTAGAGTTGCATACCTCCTACGTACAGGTCTCGCAATGTAGCTTGATTCTTGAGAGATGAGTGCGCAATAGACTTTAGGTGAAATAGCGGGGACAGATTAGTTCACATAGCTCTACCGCAGTGGTTACATCGGTGGTACAGTCCATAAAAAAACGTAAAAAACGTTTTCTTGTTGTGTTTTATGTGATTTGGGTTTTTCCATTCTCTTGTTTCGTTTCATTTTCTGGTTTCTGTTTTACTTCTACAAAATTCTTACTACATTATACTACAGAGAATAACGTTTAAAAATTCTGCTTTTGAAAGTGTGCAGCACCGAGTGTACTTCTTCGGAACACAGCTCTCTCCATGTTTGTTCCATATCGGAAGTCTCATGTCATCTACTGCGCATTTCAGGTATCAAGCCATGTTACGGGACCTGTATTTCCACGGACTCCCATCCAAGTATCAACCGCGCTTCGTGTTGTTGCCTTTTCGTATCGAAATATGAGTACAGCCAGACTCATATAAGCTCGCTATTTCTAGTATAAACTAATTATTCTAGTAGTTAAAACATCAAATAATCCTTTTTACAAACTATTAATATTACTATCACGAAATTAGCAAAATTTAACAGAAACAATTAAACTACGCCTACTGTGTTTTTTTAATTATTTCCACATTCACACAGTGGAGTGGAAGTACAGTAACCGTAAAAAAAAAATCAAGTTTTTTATTATTGAAATAGGCTTAGAATGTCATAAAACGTCGAGATTTTAAATTTGAGCGAAAAAATTTCTGTCGGTCTGTCGGTCGGTCTGTAACTTATTTTGTGCGTACGTTTTCTCGGGAACGGTTGAAGAAATTGACTTGAAATTCAGTGCACACGTGTATCATGACGAGATCTGGAACTAGATTATATTTTGCGCTAATTCCGGAGAAGGTTTGGGGTATAAATTGGGGCAAATAAGGGAAAATATGTGAAGAAAGCTGATAAGAGTACAGAAATGTGGGATTTGGTGCATATACTGGAAGCCTAGGCTTCAGATTTTTATATTATTTTATACACCCTCTTGTTATAACGACATCTGGAATTAGATTATGTTTTAAGATGATTCCGTTGAAGGTGTGGAGGGCAAGTAGGGGTTAATAGGAGAAAATTAGTAAAGCAAGCTGGCAAGAGTACAGAGACTATGGTTTTGGTATATATACTAGAAGCCAAGGCCTCAGATATTTTGTAATATTTTTCAACCCCCCCACCACCTCCACTCCACTATTAGTGTGGTAAGTTGTTGACAAAATAAAATTGATATATTCACTTGAAATTTGGTACACGTATGTATTGTAATGACATCTGATTGAGATGATTCCATTGAAGTGGTGGGGGTAGGGGTAAATAGAGGAAATAAGTAAAGTAAGCTAATGAAAGTCTAAAAACATCATTTTTGGCGTATGTTCCAGAAGTCAACGCCTCAAATTTTTTTGTTATCTGCCTCAAATGTATTATTACAATTTTATTACTAATTATTTCCACATACTAGAGTGCAAAAATTGCAATATAGTCAAGATGTTTTCCTTTATAAAACTTGGATGGGACATCTGGATGTGGAAGTAGTAATTCCTTAAGCAGCGGTTTTTAATATTTCTCAACCATTCTTAGTAGGCCATAATTGACTAAGTACATTTTTTTAGCAAGAAAATAAAACGTTGTTCACGTAACTGACAAAAATTCAAAGCTGATCTGAGAAAAACTGAGGAAGATGTCAGGGTATGCAAGCGCGAGAGAGACACACTGTGTATTAATATTACGGAGCTACGAACATATAGAAATATAATTAAATAAAGTTTATAATATACTTACTTAAGATTTAGAAACAAGTAGTGATAACTTTGTAATATTTGCAACTTCCTTAACGATATAAATATTCCATTACTTTCTCTAACATGTTATAGTTAATTTTATACCGAAAACTAGTATTACATAAGTGTTCGTGACACCATGAAATTTACCATTTATATCTGTTTGGCTTTTGTATAAAGACGATAACTATTAAATTTTCTTTAAGAAGGTAAAATGGTTACTTTCTTCTGGTGTAATTAGCTTGATGAATAGACTTTCTTGGTAAAATTCCATAATATAATTTCATATGCTATGGAGGTGCGAACTGTTGGAACGTTTTAAATTGTATTATTATTCTGTCTGCTTTCTTCCATCATTCATTGCAATGATATTCTTATTTCTTATTAACAGGTGTCAATATTTGAATTTTTATAAAAATCTTTCCATTGAAATATGTTCTCTTCTACGACCGTTAAGAGCAGAATATTTAATTAATTTCGCAAATGGTTAGCTTTCTGATATATTTTTTAAATTTGCATTTATTCAAGTTTCTGAATGTTCTATCAGTAAATAAATATTTAATGTGAGGCTGTAAAAAGTAAAAGCGTAGTCACTGCGTTGGTATAAATTGCTTTTTCGACGGTATAAATAATTTTGATAGAAAAAATATTCAAAAAATAAAAATTGTTTAATTTATTTCATTAAATATTGTCTGTAATTGTTTATTTGTGGCATATTCAGATTTTCTTACTTTTTATTGGGTATTTTGCCACTGAAAAATATTTAAAAATTTTAATGAAAAAACCTCTGCGCCAAACGGATCAGACAGAGGTTGGTTCTTGAGTACTTGACTGTTTCAAAAAGTCTCACACCTAAAAATATATAAACTAGAACAATGTTATAAACTAAAAACTCAAAATCAAAGCTATAGGAAGTTAACGTTTCCGAAGAGAATCTACTTCCGTTCTCAAAACTTTTTTGGCCGTCAACCATGACAGTTCTTTGTTTATGTATTTCCATAGTCACGTGAGACATTAAATTATATTTATCTTATTTTTACTTACTTCGTCTCTAAGGATGGACAACCAACTAGTACAAAAATCTATTGAATAATTAGAAACGCATCTATCCTCGTTTAATAAAATAATCGCGGATTCTTTAAGTTTTCTTTTAGTTCCGTTGCTCTCTTTTTCCAAAATCTTCGCCGAGTCCCATTTAATTCTATGATTATTATCCCATGCGTGTTCACAAATTTTGGATTTTTCAAATTCTCCCCTTCTAGCGTAATTTCTATGTTCACCAAGTCTTACGTTGAAAGGTCTAGATGATTCACCTACGTAATGTTTTCCGCACTCACACGGAACACTATAAATACAATTTTTTGAGTTTTGAACAATATTTGGAGGTTTGGTTCTTGATAAAACCGATCTTAGCGTGAAAAAAAAATTATTTCATTAAAATTCTACATGAAGTGTTCTCCAGCAGAACATTACGAAACTTTGCATTTATGCAGTCATGTTAATATTGGGAAAAATATGATTGAAAATCTAACTTACACCGGGTGTTATCTTATAAGGGTAGAGAAATTATTGAAAAATTAATTTTATATTATTCTTTAAGGAAATGTTAGAATAATCTAAATCTATAAAATACATATTTTATATTAGTTAATGCAATGGCACGTGGTGGAATCAACGATTGTAGTTACGTCTGACATTTAGGCATTTGGTTTACTGAGTTAATTTCGAAACTCTTTTTCCTTTATGAAAAGTTTCGGAAATGGACGTAAAAATTTTGTTGTTACGAACGAAACCACGGTATTATGAAAGTACATCAACTCCACATCCCCTTCCCAAAATGTCAGACAAAAGGCCGCTTTTTGGCGGGAATGTTTTAAACATAAAAAATCACTACTTCCACATCCAGATTATTCGTCCAAGTCACTTTAAAGGAAACATCTTGACTATATTTGCACTCTAGTATGTGGAAATTATTGGTCGTAGAATTTTAATAATATTTGGAGTAGATGTCATAGAAAAGTTTGAGGAGTTGGTTTCTACCATATACGTTAAAAATGAAGTTTCTAGTTTACCGTACTTATTTTCCACTATTTACAACCTACCAATGGAGTCATCTCAATCAGATGTCACTACAATACATACGTGTACTAACTTTCAAGTGAATATCTCAATTTGATGTTATCAATCCCATTAATAATGAAGCGGAGTTGGTAGAGTTTGAAAATTATTAGAAAGAAATCTGAGGCCTTGGTTTCTAGTATATACACCGAATCCCAAATTTCTGTAGTCTTACCAGCTTGCTTTACTTATTTTCCCCTATTTTCCCCTATTTGCCCCTATTTAACCCCCAACCCTTCAACGGCATCATCTCAAATTATGATCTAGTTTCAGAGGTCGTTATAATACGTGTACCAAATTTCAAATGAATATCTCAATTTTATTTTATCAACCCTTTTCATATTGGAGTAAGGGTGGTTGGGTTGAAAAATATTATAAGAAAATCTGACGCTGTGGCTTCTAGTACATACACCGAATTTCAAGTTTCTGTAGTCTTACCAACGTTTTACTTATATTCCTCTATTTACCCCAAATTAACCCCCAACCCTTCAACGGAATCATCTCAAAATATAAACTAATTCCAGACGTCGTTATAATACATACGTGTACGAAATTTTAAATGAATATATCTCAACTTAATTTTGTCAACCCCATTAATGGGGTAGGGGTGGTGGGGGGGTTGAAAAATATTATAAAAAAATCTGAGGCCTTAACTTCTTGTACATACACCGAATTTCAAGTTTCTGTACTCATACCAGCTTGCTTTACTTATTTCCCCCTATTGACCCCTAAATAACCCCCAACCCTTCAACGGAATCATCTCAAAGTATAATCTAGTTCCAGATGTCGTTATAATTCATACGTGTACCAAATTTCAAATGAATATCTCGATTTTATTTTATTAACCCTTTTAATAATGAAGTAGGGGTGGTGGGGGTTGAAAAATATTATAAATAATCTGAGACCTTGGCTCCTAGTACATACACCGAATTTCAAGTTTCTGTAGTCTTACCAGCTTGCTTTACTTATTTTCCCCTATTTACCCCTATTTAACCCCCAATCCTTCAACGGAATTATCTCAAAATATAATCTAGTTCCAGATGTCGTTATAATACATACGTGTAGAAAATTTCAAATGAATATCTCAATTTTATTTTATCAACCCTTTTCAAATTGGAGTAGGGGTGGTGGGGGTTGAAAAATATTATTAAAAAATCTGACGCTTTGGCTTCTAGTACATACACTGAATTTCAAGTTTCTGTACTCTTACCAACTTGTTTTACTTATATTCCTCTATTTACCCCAAATTAACCCCCAACCCTTCAACGGAATCATCCCAAAATATATTCTAATTCTAGACATCGTTATAATACATACGTGTACGAAATTTCAAATGAATATCTCAACTTTATTTTATCAACCCCATTAATGGGGTAGGGGTGGTGGGGGGTTGAAAAATATTATAAAAAAATCTGAGGCCTTAACTTCTAGTACATACACCGAATTTCAAGTTTCTGTACTCTTACAAGCTTGCTTTACTTATTTCCCCCTATTTACCCCTATTTAACCCCCAACCCTTCACCGGATTTCCTCAAAAAACAATCCAGTTCCAGATCTCGTTATAATATATACGTGTACAAAATTTCAGGTCAATATCTTAAACCGTTCCGGAGAAAGCGTGCGGACAAAAAAAGTTACAGACAGACAGACCGACAGACAGACAGAAAATTTTTTTTCGCTCAAATTTGAAATCTCGACGTTTCATGACATTCTAAACCTATTTCACGAATAAAAATTTTTGAAAATTTTTTTGCGATTACTATACTTCCAATCCACTACGTGGATGTGGAAGTAAAATAAATGTTTATAGTTACGGACGAAACTTTGGGTACTTGTTCAACGTCAATAAGTCTAAAAAATAGCGTCAAACGCTTTCCATGGGCGGTATTTGAGACAGAATGGCTGAAAGTTGCAAAATTTTGAAGAAAAACATTTTGATTTTGAAATGTTGGTAAAATGGGGTCGAAATTGATGATAGCGTCTGACTAGCATCATTTTTGAACCCCTTAAGGGATTCAAAAATGATATATTTCTGTATCAGACGTTTTCAAATAAAAGCAAATATTTTCACCCTATTTTTGCAACCCCTAAGGCGGTCATCAGTTTAGAGTCATTACGCTTTAAAAACTGTTTCGAAACTCATAAAAATACAAAAATGGAGTGAAAATAAATGAAAACGTCTGACACCGAAATATATTTTTGCACCCGTTAAGAAGTTATTATGAGTTAGTCAGACGTTTCCATCAATTTCAACCCCATTTTATCAACATTTCAAGATCAAAATGTTCCTTTTTTTCAAAATTTTGTCATTTTCAACCCTTATATATTCAAACCACCCATGGAAAATGTCTGACATTATTTGTCAGACTTACTGACGTTGAATAGAACAAGTACCCAACGTTTCGTCCGTAACTAAATTTTTCTTTTAGTTTCCAAAAAATTTCCGTTAGAAAACGGCCCACATCTTTCGTCTGACATTATGAGGGGAGGTGGGATGTGGAGTTGATGTACTTTCATAATACTGGGGTTTCGTTCGTGACCACATTTTTTTTTCGATTTTTACCCCCCTCAGTATCTCCGCTCTCGTCCATAGATAGACTTTTCGTAGATGAAAAAGAGTTTCGAAATCAACTCAGTAAACCAAATACCAGATGATCATGTAGATGAACCTAGTATCGTATGGTTTGATGGACACCACAAAGATTTTATATAATTAAGGCCGGAGCCATGTCGCCGCTACGATACTTATCAACTCTACTCACAAGGGGGATTCAAGTTACCCTTCAGACTCCCCAAGACGAAAATAGACAAAATTCTATGAGTATTCGGACAAGTACACAGACGTGGCGGGATCAAAGATGACCCATGGAAAGTAATGAGCAACATGCATGAATTTTAAAAATGCAATAATTTATTATTTTTTCGTTATATATGTTATATAAGTTGAGAAAGTAATGAAGAAAAGGTTTAAAAAAAATGTGTAGCCTAAATAAACGACTTTGAAATTAAAAATTTTATGGCAACTTATCCACGTGACTTAAAACATCACGCTATTGGTCTGACGTCATTCGGCATAATGTCTAATGGTCGTCTATCTGCCAAGGGGTTAAATCGTAAATTGTTTTGTGTTTTGTAAATGTGTATTGATATTTTTATAAAAGAAATCATTAATTTATTTATTTATTTTAATTATTAAATGGTAAAAATGACGGACAGTGGGTTTTTACGTGGCCAGAGTGACAATTTGCCTGTTGTTGATGTGTTTATGATGACAAACTTTTTTTGCTACTAAGTAATACTGATTTTATTAGTGCAGAAATTGGAGGTACTAAAGCAACAAGGTATGTGTCATTCATTATTCTAAACATTAATTCAATTGTGCCCATTTTTATCCTTTTACTGTATTTAAATATAACAAATTATTTATGTACCTAACCTCAAAATAGGTAAACAAGGCAATGTTTTAATGTTATATTAATTAATATTTTTTATCTTAGAATGCTTTACTTTTTTATATAATAAATACCTCCCGTCATTTACTAAGTACGTACTTTTAGGTAGGTAGGTAGGTACATTGATAGTAAAAATAACTGTTGACATACATAGGTATATATAAATATATAACTGGATAATATGTAGAATGTCGAGAAGTTACATTATTCCCACCGTTCTTATACATTTATACATTTTAATTCGAGGTTCCTATTAACAGAAGTTACTAAACTTTTGTATTCCTATAAATAGGAAAGTGACCAAATTCACCATGATATGTAAACAAATTATCACAATAATATTAGGGTTAGGTACATATTTTCATAATAGTATTATAAAATAATTAGTTTTAATGGGTAAATTTACATCAAAATGATCCTGGCAGCAATATAATCTTGAGGATGACGATGATTCTGCATTTCGGTCGTCTCGTCTCATAGCTCTGCACCATTTCTTCCTAATTTTATCGCGTCTAGGCACATTAAAAAATAACTTTTTTGGAGTTTTTATTGTAGTATTTGTACATTTGACCACAATACAATATTTATAGCTACTTTTCTTTGTATTTTCCATAACACAACATAAATAATGTGTACACATTCGCAATCACAATACGTTTTCCGTCGGTGCGATGTGCCCGATGACGTCACACACAAGTAGCGCGGAAACTTCTCCATTTAAACGCAGTTAAATTGACAGCTGCAGTAAATAATTTTTTTAACCTTTAATTAGAACATAAAACCAAAATAAAATACTGGAAAAATAATGTTTTTTAGTGATCTATTCATCAGTGATGTTTAAAAAAATTATGCATTTTGCTCATGTCCGACTCACGCCACAGAATCGTACGTCGGTCACAATTTCTATAATTAGTGGATCAATAAGAAATCGAATTCAAAATATATTTTCATTTATTGAAATAATTCATAAAATGTAAAAAATATAAATATTCAATATTTAGCTAATGTATATAAGGCAAACATCAAAGAGCACCACCACTCGGCAAGCCGTTACCTCCCGTAGGAATGTAACTCATCCAGCGACGAGAGAACTATGACAATCGACTCTACAAAACGATTCAGACTCCTAATTAGTAATGATTGTAAAATATATGAGGAACTTTTTGAAAATTATTCACTTTGAATTTTGCACTGAAATTATCGAAATGATTGTTAGGATGCTTAAAGAAACTATCTATATGAGTTCGATGGTTTTCCTGCTTTTATAAACGGCATCGAACCCAAATATACTTTTTTTCCGTCGACTGGCCTTCGAGCGACTACTATGGCGATGTCCGCCTGAGCCGGGATAAAAAGTATTTTGGGTTTGTCGGAATCAACCGACTTTGAATTCTTTGACTATTTTTCTGTACGTTTTAGGGGTTTTGTATAAGGATTATACTCCAACCTTTTGAAGATTGTTAAATGAGTATTTTGATTTTTATTGGAAAAACCGTCCCATTGATTTTTTCCTAAATTTTGACGTTTAAAATTGCTACTCTCTACATCCTGACTGAGGATTTCGACCTGTAAACCACCAAACTCGTGGTAATTTCGAAAAACCAAATTCGTGGTACATTCGAAAAATTCATCTCGAGGAGCGGTTTTGTGCTTTGTTTACTCTCGTT
Organism: Stenurella melanura; assembly: GCA_963583905.1. NCBI lineage: Eukaryota > Metazoa > Arthropoda > Insecta > Coleoptera > Cerambycidae > Stenurella > Stenurella melanura. Next base: position 20,169,736 of record OY757309.1, read on the forward strand.
ATTGTATTTTTATAAAAATAAATTTTTGATATTTTCAAACAATTAAATTCGTTGTAGTTTCGAAAAATTTGTTGGGCGGAGCAGTTTTCCGTCTTGTGCGATTTTATTCGTTGTACTTTCGAAAAACCAAATTCGCGATACTTTCCAAAAGTTCGTCGGGCTGCAACGTGAAATTTTTTCAGTCAATTCAAGTCAATTTTTGGAGTACTTTTGAAAATTCGAACGACGGAGCCCAAAGGCGATTTTGGTAATTTTTGGTGAAATAATTTTATACGTAGATTTTGATTTAATATGATGCCAAAGGTGTTTATAAGTCTTTTCACTGGTTTAAATATTGTTTTTTCATGGGATTTTTGTCTGAATTTACTTTTATAGTAAATTGGATATTTTTTCAAATGGATTGTTTTACTTGGTTCAATAATAATCACACTACGTGCCATTGCTTTGAATATATGTGAAAATATAGTAAACATAGTAAACAACTCATTTATTTAATTAAAAATGCAAAATTAATTAGTCTACCAACATGATAAATATTAACGTATATTTTATATTGATACAAAAAAGTGCAAACTTTTTTTTAAACATTCTTAGAAACAATCAGTTTCATTATCAAAATAAGTTAAAATATTAGTTGCATAGTGCCCCAAACCTAAATATCATGCTAGACATATATAAAAATAATAGAAATTTTATCACTTGGAGTACCTGTATTGATTTTAAGAGTTTCTATTAATATAAATCTATTGAAGTAGCAATGTACTAATTTGTAAGTAACACATCCATGATAAAAATAATTGACAAATTAATCAGGGTAGAAATTATAATAACTTGAAGCACGCTCTGCAACTAATAATCGGTTAAAGACGTACAAGCTTTGAATGGTGTGGCAAGGAGCGGCGTGCTTCCCATTTCTATTTCTTAACGGAGTATAGTACACTTTAAACTAGTCTCCCAAAGAAATATAACATCTATCACCTTTTTGAAATTTTCACAATTTTACTCAGCGACGTCTTAAGGCATGGCCAAACTGGCCCATGGCCGGGGGCCTCGGCTTCCGAGGAGCTTCGTGCCCACTTAAAGGTTATTTCTATTTTAATTTAATTACGATACACAATCCAAAAAACAAAAAGAAAATATATTTATTAAAATAAAACTAATAGAAGATAATGACTCGATTGGAATCAATGTACTTTATACTTATATGTTCAACGAACATTTTTTTACAGTGTTTCCAAACACTGAAATTATAATGAGAATTTTTTTGTCTATGATGGTCACCAACGCGAGCGGAGAGCGTTCATTTTCAAAATTAAAATGAGTGAAAAGTGAAATAAGAAATCGCATGACTTAATCACGCTTAAATAGTTTAAGTTTGATGAGTATTGAAAATGACATTTTACAGACTATTAACTTTGACGACATGATTTTGCCACCTTGAAATGTAGAAAGCGACCTCTCTAGATTACTCTAGAATAAAATTATGTACAATGTAGTTTATAGTTAATAGCATATTAATGATAATATATAAGCTAATTTTTTGATTGCAAACAAAATTATAAGAGAGGGGGCCTACATATTTGCATATGGGGCCGGGGCCTCAAGAATGCTTAAGGCGTCGCTGACTTTACCTAGTCTTGGCCTCTCTGTGGCGTTGTTCGCATAATTGAATTTTATTAAATGAACAAATAACAGAATGAAACGAACTTTTGCTCGACTGCAAAAGCGATTTTAGGTGATAAGGTTGAATTAATCAAACGATAGTTGAGCTTTATTTAATAATTTTCAGTGACGGTTTTTTGAAGGAGGTTGCTTTCTTTCAAAGAAGTTTTTTTGTAGCCAAATTTCACGGAAGTTTGTAATAGTTAGGCAATTATGGAAGCTCGATTGGAGTCGCGACTTAAAATGTTTAACTTTTGACATCAATTCAGTACCAATTACTCCGAAAATACCCAATTATTCAACTTCAACTGGCGCCTCCACCATAATCTCGCATATTTTCAAATAGAAATAGAAAACACCTCGATTCGATTTTTGCCCAACTTTACCGAACATAGTTTGATAAAACTAATGTGGGACCACCGTCAAGCCATGTTCTACACTTTGCAAACGATTTACATAGAAATTCTCTAAGACATTCACGACAAATTACTAGCAAACATAAGAAACATACACACGGATCGAACTGAGAACCTCCTCCTTTATAATTTTTCGGCTAAAAATGTATGACACCGATTGAAATAAATTTGCTGAGTGATTTAAGTTATTTAAGTTCCTCCTTTATTAGTTAATTATAATGAATTTGAGAAATGTATGTTGACATATCGAAGAGCTTAATGGATGTAAACTTTCAGTATGCTGGAAGTGTTATTATACATTTTTAGCTTTTGGCTAAATTTTCAATATATTTTAATTTGCAATAATATTGATTTACATAATTTATTTATTATGCATACACTTGGACCAAAAAATAAAATTGTCAGTAGATAATGTTTTATGAGTGATAAAAACCAACTTCTTTTCAAGTGTCTTTTACATTACAGGCAAATACTAATTTACTTAAATAAATATATGATATAATTATATTTTCCTTAAGATTTTCAGGTGGATAACCATAAAATTTAAGCGCAATGGCTATTAAAATAATTGGTAATGCACGCCTTCTTTATTTGCATATGCGTAAAGTACTAGTCATATAATTCAAATTAAGTGAGTACTTCAACTTAAATGATTTCAAACTCATTTCATTTTTCATTAATTGTTGAGTTAAAGGCAAATACAAATTAAAACAAACTAACCATTATTCTCTTCGCCGATTTCCTGCACTTTTTATATAATTGTTGCACATTCTATAGAATACTCTTCGCAGTTTTTTGTAAATGATATAAGTTTTGGACACTTTTTGTTTAATTACAAAATATAGAAAGATACATTAAAAAAATTAAATAATAATTAACTTTTTTATTTATTGATCAATTGTTCATTATATTTATGACTTTTCAAAAGTCAATTCACAAGTTATGGACAACAAGGATTCAGATTTTGAAACATTACAAGCAGACATAATTTATACCTATAGTTATTGTTTGTAGTTTAACGTTTCTTAGAACATTTATTAACAAATAATAATAATAGTTGTATAATAGTGTCGATCGTAAAAATATTGTATTTAATTATTTTGTGTCACAGTGTCGGTCCAAAAAAAAACCATTGTACGTTACAAAACCAAAAAACAATATTTTGCAGGTCTTCTCAAGCTTGGGATGACCTGGAAAACACCTCTTTTCAGTCTTGCGACGTAAATTACTATTGATAGACTCGACCTTTACTTGGTAATAATCCATTATTACTAATGAAATAAAAAACACTAAACTGTTTTTAACGTTTTCACATACAGTAGTCGCAAAAGTTCTTCGACCATAGGATCTACCAGGCGAATTTACAACTTCCAACGAATGGTACATTATAAATGCATACGCATACGTAACTAGTAATCGACTCGCCGCAATTTCACATCACATAAAACTCGTACTCAAGCTAGTACTATTTGGGAACCGAAAGAGTGACCTTCTCGTTAAATTAATTCTTAAAAATATTTGAAACGGCCGAAAAAGTTCAGATGGTTAAGTGGTACTACTAAGGAAAGTCAAATTAAAAACGCATTTAATGGTGCATTTCCCGGCCGACCTTCACCTGCATTATCCACAGTTCATAATATTATTCAGAATTTTGAAATACATGGTTATGTTGATTATAAACAACACAAAAAATCGATTCCTCCCAATGAAGCCCGAGATGAAAGAGATATTATGATTTGTGCATTGGCAACCAACAACCCGGTACTTACTAATTCCCAAATTGCTGCTGAAGTAGGTTCTACACCATCAACGGTCAGGTCGGTTAAAACAAAAAAATGGGTACAAATCATACAAGGTTCGGAAAACTCATGAAATTTTTAAAACGGACAATATCAGAAGAATGGAATTTTGTGAGCAATTAATGGAAAATGCAATTGTGGATGAAAATTTTCTTAGAAACATTGTTTTTACCGATGAATCAACTTTTCCATTAATTCTACTCGGACACGGTACTGATCGCGAGAAAATGTACATAAGTTTTACGAACTTCGCACTCAGTATCCTCAAAAACTAAATGTTTGGGTCGGTATACTAGGTGAACATATTATTGGACCATTTTATATCGATGGCATCTTAAACTGCTAAAAATATTTGGATTTGCTTCAACAGCAAATTGTCCTTAGGATTCAGGAACTAGTAGGCACTAGGTTTAATGAAATTTGGTTCCAACAAGATGGCTGCCCTCCCCATAATAGAGTTATCGTTCGGCAGTATTTGGAGGAAACATTTTCGAATAGACTTATTTCTGGGCATGGTAATATATTATGGCCAGCTAGGTCACCAGACCTTGCGCCTTGTGACTTTTTCTTGTGGGGATACTTAAAATCAAAAATTTATGGTTTTCAGGAAAATAGGCCCAACAATTTGCAGGAACTTCAATTAAATATTGAAAACGCCTGCTTAACTGTTACCCCTGTTATGTTGGGTATTATTCGCCAAGGATTTTATAATCGTTTGGGATATTGCTCAGCTCAGCAGGGAAGTCTATTTGAGCATTTATTACATTAAACTTGTTAGGTGTAAGTAATAAATGTTTTTTTTAACTCCATACATTTTTAAAAACTTTTAGGATATTGTTATATTGTTTTACCCATTTTTAAGAATTATTTTTGTGTTGAGAATTACTTTTTTAGTTTCCAAATTATAAAATTTTTCCATAATAGTACCAACATTTACAATATTCTTAAAACCAATTGTTTTCGCAATTTATTACATTTCGCGAAGGGACGTGCATCCCACTTTATCTTTCCTGCATTACCAAACTCCTACGCCGCCTGTCTCCTAGATGGGCAGCGGCAGCGACAACCCTCTCGGTCGATGTTTCGATGTCCTTGTCGTGCTCAATAGAGAACAAGCCTTCAAGTCATTACTGCATCAGTGTTGCCAGATTATTTCATTTATCATGCAAACAATTTATATTTTTTAAAACCCAACTCTTAGTTACGTTTTGATAAGACAAAAAAGCAAATGAGTTAAACATAGTGATTTCACTGTTTAATATAAATTATAAAAATATTTGTTCTATTTTATTTTAATCAATTAGATTCTATCATTTTACAAAACTTGGCGTCAATATGTATGAATAAAGTAGATCTGCCAACACTGGATACCTCATTGGATATTTACAATAGTGAGATTAAGTAAGTGTAAATTGCGCTCAACTTTCCTATGATCGAAAAACTTCTGCGTGTACTGTATATTACGTCAACATACGTCGATTGTTTCACTAAAACATTAGCTTCGTCAGATGACGTTATTTGAGAGCTTAGAAATTAATAGGTATAAAAACTGTAATATTTTACTTCGATCAATTAGACATAAATAATTATTCACTTAACTTAATTTCTTAGTAGTAATTTATATTATCTGTATAAACACCTGCGGCCGTACTATGCTTGCTTTGTGCCGAAAGAGAAGGAATTATTTACATTTTCATAATTAGTGGTATAAAAAGTTCGGTACAAGTAATCCAATCTAATATACCAATTTTATGAAATTAATCACTAAAATTGTTGCTTGATAAACAATAAACCCCTATGTTTATACCTAAACGTATTTTTGCTAAAACATTTAAATTCTTCAGGTAATGAGTTCTAACTTTGGATCGCATTATACATGAAGCATCTTTTGTACATGGCTGAATGATGCCGTGGGATATTGAGCCTATTACCATGTCTCATATTTTTGGAATGTAAAGACGATCGTAGAACAAATTTATTTCTTAAGGAGAGAGAGAGAAAGGTGTAGATTGTGTAGAATTCAGAATATTATGCACAAAATTTCCTGAATGTAGTTTTCTCCGACTCTCCATATTGAGCCAGTTAACCTCGAGCAATTTATGTGAAATATGATCTAATTTTCTTAAACAAAAAATTTATCTTAAACAGGAATTTTGTGCTATTTGAATGCGATTTTTATCAATTGAGGTCTAAGCAATATCCATATATAAAATTACAGTAGCTAAAATGTGACAGAACTAATGACTCAAAATGCATTTTCTTTAAATTAAAATTAAGAATATGGCTATTAGAATATAACAATTTCAGAGAGAAATATGCTTTCTGCATTAATTCCTTTACATGATCTCTAAACTTCAAGTCACAATCGATAATCACTTCAAGGTTTTTTGCTGTTTTAACAATCGGCAATGGGACACCATCAATATCAATATTTAATAAATTGCTTTCCGTGTCTAATTTATTTTTACTGTCAAATAACATCACGTTGGATTTACTAGAGTTTAAGCGCAAGCCGTGTTACTCGGAAAGAATTTTAATTTTTTTCTAACTCGCATTTGATGTTGACACATGCCTGGTGCGTATCGTTTGCATGAAAATTAAAAATCAGTTGTGTATCATCAGCGTAAGCATAAGCTTTGGAATTGAAAACACAGGTTATTATATCCGATGTGTATATAATAAAAGATAAGGAACCCAAAACGGACTCTTGCGGCACCACAGAAAATATATTTAAATTGGAGGAGAAAGCATTATTGTGAGAAATATTCTGAAATCTATCGGTAAGATAAGAGGAAATCAATATTAACGGGGACTCTTTAAAGCCAAAATAATTAAGTTTAGCACATAAAAGTTTATGGTTTATGGTATCCAATGCCTTCGAGAAATCCAGCACACTTACTAACCCCTGATCGTAGGCAGTAAAGAGGTCACCCATTACAAACGCTGTTGATGTATCAAATTCTTTTCTAAAACGACACTGGTTGTCTGGTAAAAGTTTTTTATGCGTAAAGTATTCATAAATTTGACGATATAAGATTCTTTCAAATATTTTGGACATAACAGGTAAGATACTGTTGCGTATTTTTGCCTCTTAGGAAACAACCTGTATGAATCCGTGGGTTCTAAATAATTTTAATAAAGGGTAAACCACTAACACTTTATTTAATAATTTACTGACTATGCAATACTTCTTAATTAACCAAAATAACCTTTACACTTTGTTCACTCGATATTTAACCTCACTTATCGCTACCAAACTTCACTTAGTCAAATTTCTTCACTTTTATAAAACTTCTCCGCCGTCAATTTCGCCATATATCCTAAAATTTCCTCTAGATCCATCCAGAGATTTCCAATTCCAGAACAATATAGAACTCTAGAACCATTTACAGACTTCCAGAAGAGGTGTATTACTGGTTGCATAACAATTTCTACTTAATTTTCAGCTTCTAGTAGTCATAGGCGTATCATAGAGGGTGTAATGCATAACAATACTAATAATTCTTAAATCGGAGAATGTTTTAAGACTACAATTTTTGGGAGAGGTTTGCCAATTGCCGTTTCCCTGGCACTTGGAAAATAATTTTTCTCTATGCAACAATTGATAATATGAACAAGAAATTTATCAATAAATGGACTAAAATATTTGAGCATTACTATAGATCATTATCCCCATACGCATTTGAATTCAAGTTATTCAAAATTTCATTAGTAAATTAGTATTGTTGACAAATAAGAACAAAAATCTATCTGTTCAATAACAATGAAAATTTAATTATTTTATTGAATAGATAGGTTTCTTGTTTTTATTTGTTCGAAACTTACTCTTCAAAGTTGTAAGGGATTATGTCGTATTATATCGTCTTATAGTCTTGTAAAATAGGAAATAGATAAATTTCTCTAGCTAACACTAACTCACTGTTTAAATTTCAGTATAATCGGGCTTTTCATTCTTAAGTTATCGTGCTTACAAGAAACGTGACTGACGGACAGACAGACAGACATATAGATAGACAGACGGATGGACATTTTGAAAATTGTTCCTGTAGAATGAGGTTCGACTAGAAGAGGTCTTGGAATTGGTACATAATTCAAATTATAATTAATGGGGTGGCAATGTACTTAATCCAAATTTACTTTGACAACTCCATGTATTTGAGTACAGCATTTCGAATTCTAAAATTTGGCGTTAAGTGAATGCTGTCATGTATAACCTAAGTAAGTATGTGAACTTTGCACGCAAAGTGTGTTTCCCTCTCCATTTCTTTAGGGCCTCTCAAGGCAACCCTAACACTTCTGCATTATCACGATAGATACTATTCCTAAAAATTTCATCGTGTCAGAAATGAGCTTAGTGATTTTACGGTCGCCGCTCATTCTAAATACTTTCCTTTGGTAAGCGAAGGAAGTAAACATTCAAAATAAATATAAGAAAATGTCTAAACGAATAAATACACATTGATCGTTAAAAAGCAGGCCACTTTGACTAAAGTGTATATTTTCTTCTTCTTATTGACGTCTTCATGAAAATCGAGCCGTTAGTGTGATGGACTATCCAGGAAAGCAGCAAAATTCTCCAAAACCACATTTTGAAAGCCGTCTTTCTGCCTCCCGAATAGGGCATGTATCAGCAGCGTAAAGAAGGATACAGAAAACTAGAGCGTTAGCAAGTCATGTCTTTGTGCGCCGCGTGATATATTCCTGGACAATCAGATGCCAAACTTTGCTCAATTGGGAAGTTGCCAAGCTTGCCATTTTGTACTATTCGAATATCATACTTGCAGTTTTCGGTGGACAACACCGAAAATAAGGGCTTCAAGATAAACTACCCCACAATTACCTATCCTTAACGTGCCCGAATGATTTTCATTTACTCCGTCTACAATAACTTTTGTTTTGTTGTAATTTACACTCAAACCATACTCAGAGCGTATTGTTTGGAGGTTGTCCAGTGGATGCATGAGCGGATCCTCGATTGCTGCAATCAAAGTGGTATCATCCGAAAACCTCAAGTTAGAAACCTTGCTTCTTCCCATAGTTACTACACCTTTCCAGTCCTCCAGTAGACGTCGCACTATGTGTTCGTTATAGATGCTAAAGAGAAGTGGTGACGGAACGCAGCCTCGTCTGATGCCTTTGCCAATTTTACATTTATATTTTCAAAAAGCAGAGTTTCCTTCATAGTCGGCGAATCATAGAAATATGATGTCTAGGTGTTTCCATCTCTAATGAGATGCTCCATGGTTTATTCTATTCCCCATTGCCAAATGCCTTACTACTGTAGTCCGCAAAATCAAGGTACATAATATTAGCGTACCTTCTCTATAAGTTGACGTAAATTCAATATTTGTTCTCTAGTACTACGTTCCTTAACAAAGCCTGCTTGCTCAGAAGATATTTGCCAAGGCAAATAATGCTGAAGTCTGGATTGAATAATATACAGCATCATTTTGCTAGCGTGTGATATTAATGTCAACAATCTATAGCTATCACAAAGAAGAGATGGACCTTTCTTATGTAGTGGTACAAAGATTGACGATTTCCAATAATCAGGCCAGATTCCTGCTTTCCATATTTTTTGGCACATTATGGTAAAAAGTGTATATTCTATGCATTTTAGTCATTTTTCCAGTACCAGCTGTATTATATACAACCTTTACTTTACAAAGCATCTCGTAAATTTGCATTGAAAAATGGGAATTCCAGTAAAGTTGTAGTTAAGCAACAAGTAAGAGTCAATGAACAAGAAAGTTGTAAAACTGGCTGTTTAGATGTTACTTCACCGTAAGAAGAACGGGTATATTTACTAGCGATTCATGAAAGGTTTATCAGGGGTATGTTACCGGAATTCGTCGACGAATTTTTAAGTTTGAAATTTTCTTATTTAGTATTTTCAGGCTTTAAATCAGTTCGATAGTGTACACATTTTAATAAAGAAAATATATTAATTTAAACGACAAATATTAAAAGGGATTAAAGGAGGGAAACACTTTATTATTGATTAATTTATTTTATTAAAATCATTTCTAATAACATTTACGGTACCTTCATGTACCCTTTCGCTTGGATCACGAACAGTGTTTTCGATAAAGCAACAATGTATCTACTTGAAATCAACTATCGTAACTTGAACTTCAGATAATTATTTAACTAATTTGATGGAGTCACTTTTACTTTCTACTTTTTGGTTAGATAAATAAGAAGTAAAAGTGTGTTAATATATAGAGCACCGACATTGTATTGTATATAAGAATACTAATTATATCTAACGATAATAACTGCAAGATAATTATTCAGTAATATCCATTACACTGATACAAAGTATACTACCAGGTAATTTATATTGTGTACGATAAATTATTCTGTGCAAGGATTCCGACTACATGGTGCTCGATGCTGCAACCCTATGCATGGAATGATTAAAGACCCTATAGGCACGGTATATTCCATACTTTTTTCTGTCTCAAATAAAATAATATTGGATTAAACTATCTTTTCTGTTAAAAGCAACAGTAGGTGTAGTCACGTCATTTTAGCATAAAAAATCTGAAAACCTCTTAAAAAAAAGGTACAGGGGCAATCGACTTCATTTTTGTTGAAAAGAGTTCAGAAAGGTAATTAGAAAAAACAGTACCTTTTATTTTTTGACAGAAATGTTTGGTTTTATATTTTGTCCAATAATTGGCCAATATTAATGGCCAATTTAATTAAATTAATTGAAAAATTTGTTATCATACACAATATGCCATAGAATTAGACGAAAATGGTTACTTAGAGGTTGTTGGGATCGCTGATCACGAATCTGAAGTCCATTTTGGAAAATTCAAAATGGCGGACCGGAAATCGAGCCATTCTCTAGAAGAAATGAGAATGGATATCTTGGCCATGAAAATCTGTACTCGGGGGGTTTTCGACCTTGATTACGAATCCGAAGTCTAATTTGGTAATATCAAAATAGCGGACCGGAAGTGAAGTCAATTTCTCAGGAAAAACTCGTATTTTTTTCGTTCTTGGGCTGAAAATGAGTACTCGATGGTTTTACGAAATTCAAAATAGTGGACCGGAAGAACAGCCAATTTCTACGGAAAACCTCTTATTTTTTACTTTTTTGGGTTGACAGTACGAAAAATACGAGTATTACCAGAAAAATATACTACTTCCGGTTCGCCATTTTCAATTCCCCCTAGATGGACATCAGATTCGTAATCAGCGATAACAAAAACCTCCGAGTTCCCACTTTCAGCACAAAATAGAGAAGAATATGAGTTTTCCGGAGAAACGGACTGTTATTCCGGTCCGCCATGTTGAATTTCGTAAATCGGACCTCTGATTCGTAATCAGTGGCCTCAAGAACACCCGAGTACTCATTTTCAGCCCAAGAACGAAAAAAAATTTTCCTGAGAACTTGACTCTACTTCCGATCTGTCATTTTGAATTTACCAAATTAGACCTCGGATTCGTAATCAGCGACCTCGAAAACTCCCGAGTACAGATTTTCAAGGCCAAGATATCCATTCTCATTATTTCTGGAAAATGGCCCGATTTCTGATCTTCCATTTTGAATTTCCCAAATTGGACTTCAGATTTGTGATCAGCGACCCCAAAAACCTCCTGGTAACCATTTTCGTCTAATTCTATGGCATATTGTGTATGGTAACAAATTTTTAAATTAATTAAATTAAATTGGCCATTAATATTGGCCAATTATTGGACAAAAAATGAAACCAAACATATTCACCAAAAAATAAAAGGTTCTGTTTTTTCTAAATGCCTCTTTGAACTCTGCAACAAAAATGAAGTCAATTGACCCTGTACCTTCAATTTTAGAAGTAAAATCACAAAATGACGCGACTAGTGGCAAATATGAATAATAATAAAAGAGTTATTAATATCTGTTTTATCTAATCTAATTCTTTCTAACCTGAGAGGGCACATTGTCTATCGCAGCTAAAATATTTCCTACATCTTCGTAGAGTAGTGTGTTTAGTAAAAAACTGCAGTAACACTTCGATTTAAAATTATAGTAACACATAGTTTATAAAAAACATGAAAGTTTACACTGTTCTGTCTATCACTATACCGGGTGAGTCACGAATTGCGCTCGCTCCGATATTTCCTAAAATATTTGGAACAGATACAAAATAAAGCGAGTCTGTCTGACAGCTGATATTGTTTTATTACATTCAATGGCTACTATGATTTTTCCAATGTTATTAGGTTACCAGATTTACACAGAAATGTGCCATTTTAGTTTCCAAAGCCCACTAATCTATTATCTATTAGCCGCATGTTTCTAAAAGCTTGGTTGCATTGTATTTTGGCTGAAATCTCAAATATTTCTCAGCGGATTTTCAAAATTTTGTTATCATTAGATTCGTATGAAAATGAGGTATTTAAAAACGTTGGTGAACGATTAAATTCCCATTTAAAAAACCGAGTTAGTAGGTAAAAATCACATTTAATAATTTTAAACGCCTCTAGAAAATTAAGTAATGCAATCATATTGCTCTTTTTATTTTTATAGTAACGTAGCACACAAACTAAAATATATTTTGGGCACCACAGCACTCTGGATTCAGAAATAGATTTTTTAATAAAATTTTTAATGTTTATCAAAAAGTGACCAAAATGGATGTATTGTATTCAAAATTTCCTCTAGATTCCAAAAATGTAAAAATATATAGGGTGTTCCATTTAAAAATCGAAAGTTGTGGGCATTTCCGGTCAAACCGGATGTGCACCAAACTTGATTTTTTATTGAAAAGATGGCATTTTAGTCGTGTAATAAGGCCTCCAAATTTCAATTTTCTATTCCAAATATTTTAGGAAATATCGGGGCGAGCGCAATTCGTGACTCACCCGGTATACGACAGGTAAGGCTCAATTGAGTAGTCTACTATGCTCCTTTGTATACGTTCCAAACAGAAGACAAGAATTTTAAGTGTACAAAAGTTGCTATGTTTAATAGGTATTCACAGTTGTCATCGCCCGTATGCAACTTTCAGCAGTTTGGCAATAGTATTATTAGTACTATAGTATTAAAATCATATATCTACCTATTTCACGTAAAGTTTGTGCAAAAGATTAAATGTGTTAGCTAAGCAGAAGTGAGAAATCGCATAGTTTTTGAGCTAAGAATTTCGAGCTTCCCAACAGTAGTTTCTAGAGTAGTTTCTAGATTTTTAATTTTTAGGAAAATCGAAAAAACTATTTGTACAGCTAGCGGAAATTCGGTTACCCCACATGAACCCCCAGGAAACATTGGCGAAAAATTTTTTCGCACAGAAGTTTTAAGCTAGTTTCGAGCTAATTTCGAGCTGAAGGCGTTTTTCAGAGAACCTTCAAATTTTCCGGAAAATTCGAGTTTCCGTCTTTGACATGGAGCACAGTGCGTAGAAAAATGGCGCTTTTTCTAATTGTTTGTGCCAGATTCACCTACCGATGCAGAAATGCGGTATAGAAAAAAAATTCTATTTGTCGGAAACACGCCGAATATTTCGAAATACACAGCTCTAATGCACGAAATATAACGAAAAAGTATAACTTTAAAATACTTATTATACCAAGGATTTTTATGATTTCCAAGCTTTCCAACAGCAGTTTCCAGATGTCCGGAAAATTTTCCATTTTCTGGAAAATCGTAAAAAACGATCGCTCACTAAATACTTTTTATACACAAAATTGTTAAGAAATTTGAGGATACAACTGGAATTCTCGACGGAAAGTAATAATTTGGTAAAATAAAAAAAATAATTATATCTTTAAAGAGCTAGTAAAAATAATATGAAAGACATGGAAACATAAATACAAACTAGATAGAAGTGAAACCTCAAGTTCACGAAGCGACTTATACGTTATAAGTGACTTGAAATTTCAATTTTATTACAAATGTTGCTCACTAATAATTATGGTAAATTTTCGGTAAAATCAATCCTTATATATATATATATACATACATATGTATGTAAGCATGTAATATAACTAATGTCATTAAAATAGGTCGACATTAATTTTGATATGTTAAAAAACAAGACTATGTACATGGTTTACCTCGAAGATGACGTTCAAAGTTTTGCTAATATCAAATTTTCCTTCCGTATATGACTTTATCAAATTTTATGATGATCACCGCACTTCATGAATTAACATATATTTATAATACATCAAAAAACTATTTTTATAAAAAAAGCTAATGGTCAGCTGGATTCAATTATATTTAACAGATGTTATTAATTAATTAGTGATTTATTACTGTTTTTAATAACCTGATATACAATAATTTGTGGTTTACTGACCTTTTATTTCAACAAATCTTAAGTGAAATGCATAACATTTTGTGGTTACTAAAACAATTAGCATATCTACTAATGTTTACTAGTTGTGTGATAAGTTATTTCAACTAATGTTAGGCTCAAACAAGTGTAATGATTTTTGATTTAATATACTGACCTGGGTTGTTGATTATTGCATAAAAAGCTGGACTGTGTTATTCTGGGTCAGCGAGCCAGTCCGCGCTTTCTCTGATAAGAGTAATTTTTAATCGGTTAATTCTGTAAGAAATCGATTTTAATGATGGCTTTTTGGAAATTGAAGATTAAACTGTAAAAATAGTACCATTGTTAGACTGATCTGAGCTTTCATCAAGATCTAAAATACTATTAAAGAATGCTATACGTCTCCGTCACTTGGTCTGTAAATATGGAAACACTCTACAGGTTGCAATGCTTAAGGGAATCGGAATTCATGCATAGATTTGCTTTAAAAGATAACTACGTATTTCGTCGATTTCTCCTAAATCCTTAAATTGGTTGAAACAATTTTTTCACCATGCATTAGAAAGAAAATTGTCGAAATGCCTCGTTTTTCGACTTTCCCGAGAGATGGAGGGCCTAAGAATATCACCATCGTATTCAGCACCCTCGTCCTGGTCGCAGCACTTTTGATGTGTTTGCAACTTTTTCATGGACTACAGCGGCATCAGATTCAGAATACAGGGGACGGGGTATCATACTCTGCTTAAAAGTACACGACTTTTTTGCGAGTGCCTATGTCATTATTTAAAATTACTCTCACAGCCGATTTCTTTTATTAGGCGCCTATGATAAATAACAATAATAATTATTAAAATTAAAATAAGGAAACAATTATTTATTCGTATAACGCGCTTTAAGTTTTACCGTATTGTTGAACACATCTTGTTAACAAATATGTAGTATATTTGTTAACAGGATGTGCTCATATGAAGATACAATTTTAATAATTGTAGAAAATTATGTTTCGAAATGATACCAAGTACATTAGAAAGAAATAAATATAAGGCATGAAGAGAGATTTTTTTTCTAGAATTATCAGTTTATGTGAAAACTGCACGTGAAAGAAAAATCAATGAAGTAATATGACACGCATAGTACCTATTGGGTAAAATAACTTGCAGGGTGTGTACTTTTGTTTTAACAATACTTGTAAAGAAATAAATCGTCTGTATTTGCAAGCTTTAGTTATCTTCGATAATGTTGGTGGGACACTGGCTGTAGGTTTCTTGTCTACTCGCCCGTTGGAGTCTCTGCCTTCTATAAAGCGCTAGCTGGGGAAGAGCTTTTAGGGTGCCTTAAAACTTTATGCGCACAAAGCGTACAAAGGTATTAAGACAAGAAAATGCTCTCTTTGCTTTTAGGGGTTGTAGAACATTTTGAATTGGGTTGAATTATAGGATGCTGGTTCCTTATTACTTTCACATCCACGTACTGAAGTGGAAGTGTAGTAATCGTAAAAAGAAATTGACAGGTATTTCCGGCAGTTTTGGGGCTGTCATACCATGATATTCTGAAAGAGCGCAACAGAAACGAACACAATTTAAAAAAATGTTTCGCCGCCATAACGGTAAAACTTTGTTACCTATCACCTTCTTCAAATAGGTACGACAGACATTTTCAGCCGAGTAGAGGTCGGTATACCAGGTTTTTCTTAAAGAGCATGAAATTTCCTAACAAATGCTCTAATTGAAATCAATTTCCGCGATAATGGTAATGTGTTTGTGGTTTTCAATAATAACTAATTTACCTAATTAAAAGTACTTCCGGCTAGAAAAACCTCATCATACCGGACTCATTTTGTACGTATGGTTCTTTACAGTCAATTTTCATAGAATTTTTAAAATCCGTGATGACGCTACTTTCAATGTCAGCGGCGAAAATAAGAAAAGCAAGGTAGTAAAAGTCCAGAAACGTGAGATTTGGTGTATATACTAGAGGCAAAAGTTGCAATTTTTTTTGCGATATGCCACCCTCACCACCACCCCACTCACTCCATTATTAAAAAAGTTAACAAAATTAAGTTAAAATGTTGACTAAATATTTGGTACACGTACGTATTATAGCGAGATCTGGAACTAATATACGATTCAAATGTATTCACCCCTCACTTTAACCGCGAATATCTCAAAAATGGAGGAGAAAAATTTTCAAACATTATTTGTCTATTTAAAATCATTTCCTGGAATTTGAATAATATACCTGAACAGTTTTGAAGATCTGTTACCAGAATAACTTAGGCTGTATTTAAAAATGTCCTACTTTTTAAGGAAATTTGAACCATACCAGTTTTAAATCCACTATATCTTCGAAAACATGCCTACTATGTAAATAATATTTTAGATACCGATAAAGCACGGCATTTTTGGTACGAGGAAATTTTTCCGTAAATTTTTATTCTAAAATTTTGCAGTTATTTTCAAAAACGTGACCTCATGTAAACATGAAAATAGATCGAATACATTCAGTCTTTTTAGTATTTAAGTACCTACATAGTGTGGAATGGAGCGACATGCAACAGCCGACCCGCCGCTTAGATGAAACGATAGATGGATAAACATTCAATACACATAAATATTGTAATCCACAGTCGTCGTTTGTTTGTATCTTTGGTGTTATAAATATTTATTAATGTGGCCCTAAGCACCTCAGGAAACATTTACAAATCTTGTAATATGTATTCCTTATTATCGAATTTAAATTAATAGTATTCGAAGTTCCTAATTATATTTATATAATTATAGTTCTGGTCGAATCTATTATATAAGAAGGAAAATAATGTTCACATACTGGAAATTGTGGAGGACATTCTTTAAGTATCCCTTTTATTTTATTGTGTAAAGTGTAGTAAACATGTTCTAATTTGACTTATATAATGTTGATTTATATAGCGTTTTCAGTTCAACACATCGGCGTCAATTATTTTTTTAGGGAAATTTCGAAATCACTGTTGGTTGAATTTTATATTCCACCTCTGGGGCTGCATCACCCAGGTTTTAAATCAAAATCAATTTTACAAGAGTCATATTTCCATCTAAAACCTCTCCCTAGTAGCACAACATATTGGACCAATATATAATCCATATAGGACCAATATATGAATATTCGTCCTATATTCATATATTGGCCCTATATGGATTATATATTGGTGCAACATTGGTGCTACTAGGGTCTATAATTTCTTTATTGGCATAAGGACAAAACCAGACTACAACCAACAGCTACTACAAGAGTCTAGAGAGACCGAAATGCGAAAGCTTCGAGCATGCGCGTTACCTTGTAAATGTGTAATAAATTCGTGCAAGTGGAGAAATTGAAATATTTCCTGTTATTTTGTGGAAAAAAGGCGGGGGGAGACCCCCCATTTTTTTGTCTGCGACGCTAATGGGCTTGTTCCATGATATTCTTTTTATATGGTTTTTATACTTTTTCATATAGTACTCGATATTCCCATTATACACTTAAAATTTCATATTATTAACTTTTTCCGTTCTCGAGATATAAGGAGTTGAAATTAGTAATAGTTGCAAAAACCGAGCGCTCATTTGTGACGTCACTATACGCAAGTGACGTAAAAAAAATGGCTTTCTGGGACCTTTCAAATTTAACCTGAAAAGTCGAAAAACATGGAATTTTTAAACGCTGGTAACTAAATAAATACATCGAGTGGAAGTTCGTTCTATGTGTCTACGGAAAGGAGAAGGTCGGCGATGAATTCTAATCGTAAATTGCAGGGTCGAAATCGAAAATTCGTTCCGGCAGTAGCGAGAGAAAATTGTAATTTTTTGACATTTCACCAAATTGTACTCCCCTACTGTCAAGTAGTAAGCAAAACAAACAATACTTCGAAAACACTTATAATTATAACCAATAAGGAGCATCAAGCCTATTGAGATCGCCGAGTCTATGCGTATAGTGACGTAGCGCCTGGCCACGCCCCATTTTCGCGAGATGGAAATTTGTAATAGTTTTTAAGATACTAAACGTGCGAATAAGATTCTGATTTTTTGCAGATCCATTAATTTATACTTGCACTTTCGATTTATGAAATAAAAAAAAAATGCCGAACAAGCCCATACTGCCTGCGGCGCTAATAATTATTAACAATTAGATATCAAAATAAAAACCTACTAACCTAACCCAAAGAAATCACACGAAAGAATGAAATTATTATATAAAAAGAAGGAAAACCTAAAGAAATCAGAAAAGAATTTGTAAAAAAATATATTAATCGTTACAAAATTAAAAAAAAAATTGTGCGGACATATAAATTTGAACCCGGGACCCCTCCCGCCATAAGCCATTCATTTCCATTTAAATATTTTATTGCCTATTCTGTATAAAAGCGTAACCTATGCGCTAACCATCTCGCTGGACGTAAACGCTAGAGCAAAGAAGAAATAGTCAAACTAATGATATTACGTGTTGGGCGTGTCGAAGCTTTCGCATTTCGGTCTCTCTAGACGCTTGTACAGCTACTCAGTGTAATATTTACATATTACCACAAAACGTTAGTTTTGATTGCTACAAACACCGGTCAAGAAACAGGGGCTGCCGTGCCAGGCTATTCAAACCACTTGCAGACTGCAGTTTCGAGGTGTTAGGCCTCATCAGTGCAAGACATGTAACTAATAGCTAACACAAGCTCTCAAAGCCGATGTGTTAAATGTAAAATGACATTTAATATCATCACGTAGTCTGTGACCACGACGCATAACATGCGCCATCTAGCGGTCGAGGCCTGCTGCAACCAAAACTGACGTTTTATAATAATATGCAAATATTGTACTTAACCCGCTAGACTTGTAACTCATAATTCAGCATTTGTCGAGAGGCACTTAGCACGAAGACTAGCTCTTGGTTACTGTTTTGATTTCGTCCTTATTCAAATAAGGAAACTATATAGGTTTTAGATGGAAATGCTACTCTTGTAAATACACTTGTCCTCTATAGCTAGAAATATACTTCCTATGTCAATATCAACTTGGTTGTAAATCATAATCCATGGAGATTATTATTATCATTACAATTAAAACCTTCGACTTTGATCTTTGATCAAGCTGATTTTTGTTTAAATTGAATCGATACAATCCACCATTGGGCAACGCTATAGGTTTCTTTATTATTTGCCTGTTGAAGTCTCTGGTAAATTTTACATTGTACAAAGTGCTAGATCGGGACGAGCTTTTAGGATGCTTTAGAGTTTTAAGTCCAAAACCTTCTGGTATTAAAGGAAATAAAAACTTCTCTTAGCTTTTTGGGTATTGCAGCAAAATTTGAACTCGTTTTCTATTTATATAACAGGTTTGAATTTTTTTTTACAATGATGACTCATCTCAAACTTATTTCAAAACCTATGACATGCTTTCTTCCAGTTACCTAGCACACAGTCGTCAAGTGGAAGCGTCACTTTAGCGTTGAGATTGATTTCGCTTAAATTCGGTTTAGCCTCCTAACGCAGCCTGTTGCAGTAGGGCTGGGATAGCCACAGTGGAAAAACAGTTATGTCCAGGGGTCCGGACGGCAGATTAAACTTTCACTCACATTCAACAGTAAAAGGCACATGTTGGTAAATGACAGAGTTTATTACATATATAATAAAATTTACAATAGTAATAAAACGGACAAGTACCAAAATTATGGAGTTCATTATAAATAAAACAAAAACTTAAGATATGTGTTATTTCAATTACATGAAAAGCTAAGAGAACGAGGAACCAGGCGGTGAGAAGCTAGTTAACTACTAGTTCCTACTGTTAATTCGGAAGCAAGCGGTGGCAAGCAAGCATATGAGGAGAACGAAAAAAAAAAAAACAGTAGAATCGAAAAAAACGGTAAGCGGTAAAAATAAATAATAAAAAAAACAGGAAGTAATAAAAAAAACAGGCAGTGTGCAAGTAACAGGAAAAAATCTACAGCAATAATCATACCTAAATGAACGGTCAGAGTGTAAGTGTGAAGAACTTGGCAAAACTAAATTAAACTGATGCCAAATAAATAAAAGGGTTTTCGGATTCGGTGCGGTGTGTAATATAAATTACACTCGTATCGGAAAAATAAAACGGTTATCGGATTCGGTATCAGCTTACAGAAAGATAGACAGAAATAATCAGTGGTATCTTGTTGGAGTTGATGCGGAAAATTTCTATGAATCAGAATATAAACATAGTTAATTTATTTACGGTAGCCTAGCAATCAACACGAAATAGTTGAAACAAAATGAACGATAAATTACGATCTCTACCCACTCGGTAAAATAACAGAACTATAATAAATTACACAAAAATTATTTTAATTCGTATAAATACGAAATAGTTAACATAAAATACACGGTAATTACAATCTCTACCTGCTCGGTAGGAGAACAAATATTATTTTAACTCAATGAAAATAACAAACAGTCTAAGTTAAATAATATAAACGGTAAACTGTATTCTGCTTTTCTCTCGAAATGTCATCTACGTTCTTTTTTCAAAGGGACGGTCCTATGAAAATTCTTTGGAACATGGTGATTTGTAGAAAATCGGGAGAATCTAACAGGCCCTAAATCGAGCACCACTACTTTGATATTAATTTAAATTTAAATTGAAATTTACTTGGCTAAGTCGGAAAATGGTAATTATGCTCTGATACATTGAAATTATTTTAAATTATTGCTTTAATACACACATTTTAGTGAACTAGTCTTATATGTGCTACTATAAAAACAGCGACAAGAAACGGGGCGATTGTAAATAGGAATATAATAGTAAACGCGGGGTTTACTCTTAGGCAAACGGATCGGAATTAAAATTCAAATCTGCTTCAATGAGAATGACTTTCGCTGGACCGACTAAACGCCGCACGTGGCAAATTTTGTAATTATTGTTAATATTGCAGATAGTCCTCTCACGGCCGGGTTTATTGCATTTTCTATATAAAGTAGAATCCTATATCGCGGTTTAAACTAGCTAAGTTAGAAGGAACCTATAATAATGATTTAAAATAACTAGTTTTTGATCGAAAGTGGGATAAATGATGAAGTATAATATTAATTTAAATTGCATTTTTCTCAGCAACGGAAAAACACTTCGTTACAAACTGGGCTCTTAGAATATCATTGAATCTAAAGTATAGCCACAGTTTCGATAAACAGAAACGCATCGGAGTTGATTCAGTTTTATAAAGAAAACTCGAAACCACTGTTAGTTTTATCGTTTACTCCTTCACCGACCACTTCAACTTTTAAATTTTAAATGACACTCACTGTTTTCTGAGATATGATTTTAAAGACAAACACTTCATTGTTCTACAAAAAAGAAATAGGTTCATCCATTTCTGAGAGTCAGAAATGTATCGTACCACCTACGTGGGTTATTTTTATTTTTAGTTTTGTGAGTTATGTCCAGTATATTTACAATTAATTGTTACCTAGTTGATATAGTCAAATCCTTCTAAATTTCCTTTTAAGTAAACAAATGTGTTGTTATTATTACTATTATTATAATATATTATCCTCGATATTACCCGTGTTTAAGTTATACACTATTTCATTAAATGTGAAAATGTCTTCTTATATAGAAAATCCTACAAATATCGATTAACAGTAAATTGTATCGTTTTTAAAACATTCGCAGATCTTGCATCTCTCGCAAGTATTTTAAGCGTACTGAAAATACCAGATGCAACTATACAGCTCTAGGTCGAAGTCCTATAGGATCGTCCTATTGATATGCCTGCTAAATTACACCCTATTATTTTCTGTATTTCATTTTTTATAAATATTACTTTTATTAATCATACTACGAAAAACTGAATAATTATGTATTAAATACCTTCGATAATATATCTCTATAATATAGGTACAATCGTTCAGAGAAAGAATTAGAAAGAAAACGGTCTCAGAAGACAAAACAGTTATCGGACGAAAATCGACTGTATGCGTGCTCAATAGCATAAGGACGAGTATAGCATGGGCGTTCGGTAATTATGAACTTTCCTCGCATGTCCGTGGTCGGGTCGGCGAGATTCGACAAAGGTCCACAAAAAAATTCTCACAAATCAAACGGTAAATCCTATTATAAATTTGAAAAAACCAACTAGATACTCGATAACAAGCGTACAGCGTTTACTTCAGGGGTATTTTGCGAAAAATGAACACGCTTTGAGTTATGATGAGTTACAGGATTTGTGAATTGATACGTTTCAGGGCAAGCGTTAATTCATTAAGGCGCTCCATAAGAAAGCATAGCGCAGACAATATTGAATAATTATAGAAAAATATTAGGTATTAAGATATGTACGTAATATTACGCGAAAACAAAGCTGACGTGCTGTAAATTTCAAATAAGTATACAACAAAATTTTTTTTTGCTTTTTCGGAAAATCGCCCCCTGCAACCCCCTGTATAGGGCGATTTTTCCACCACCAAGTCAAATCTTCTTCTCTTTTGATGGGGCATCGTTTAAAATAGGTCGTAGCTTTTAGCAATACATTGCAAACTGAATGACACAATAGAGGCAGCTTGTTACTCTACTACAAGGCCGGCGCAGCGGCCTAGACAGATCTGTCGCTCTCGATACGTTTTTCCTATATCATGCACCCAGTAGTATTTTCAATACTAACATGGAAAAAAATGTATTGAAACATGTTTTGAGAGGTTCTCCAGAGAAGAATAAACTGTAATAGATACCAGTTGTTTGTGCATTCTAATCGAAAATTTTTAATACAAAGTTTTATAGTAATTATCTGTCAATGTAAATAATAATAATAAAATAAATAATAAAACACATTAAATAAAGAAGCCCACAATGGTATAGGAAACTCATCCTAAACTAAACGAGTTTACCACCAATATAAAAATGTAATATTTAATAACTGTAGTCGCAGTTCCACTGACAAGGCAGTTTATTTACTACGTACGAACTATCGTCATTCTTGTGAATAAATATGATTTTATGTGAGTTAATAGGTTTCCAACTGTAGTCATTACACATTAATTTTTATATTAGCGAAAATCTTGTTTACTTTCATTTAGTTTGAATTTGTACTTCAGCAGTTGTAGTTTTAATTTTCATTCGAATTATTTATCGTATTTTGAAGTGATTTACGATAGTTTATACATTTTTAATAGAATTTTGGTTCTAAAAGCTTTAGTAGAAATTTAGTAAATTATCGTGTTAGAGAAACATTTACCCGATCCTTAGTTTACTTATACGTGGTAAGTACTCCTCCCATTATTATATTATTTACGGAACCCTAAAATGTGTACTATACACATACACTTTAATAAAAGTGACTTAAAAAATTTGGTTCATTTTTTTTTGACTCACCCTCCAGACTTGTTCCAAATTCTAGAACAAAAATTCAGGAATATCAAATAATATTAACACATACCTCTGAGACCAAGAAAATTTCCATGTATTTCTTATGGGTAAAAGATTTTTTTTTTTTTCGTAAATTAGCAATAGAATAGTGAATATGTCTATAATAATTCGTTCTTGTATTAAACTCTTATAATACCCTTTTGTAGGATCCCAAAACTATCCCATGAGGTAATTCTTGGGACCCCATAAAAGGGTCTTATGGGGGATTAATTTAAAAAAGAAATATTAATTCGCATTCTCTAAACAATTTTAGAGAGGACCTGCGTAGGATTTTTATTTCACTACATGTTCATGATTTTATAGAAAATTTAGGAAAAAAAAAACATCAAGCGATTTTGCTTAAATTCAGTGATCATTTTATGGCATTTAGAACAAATTTGGTGGGTATTACAAAAAAACGAATTATAATTTTCACAAGTATAAATTTAAGTCACTCTAACGTATACAGGGTGTCTCTTAAATGGGCGATAAAACGAACAGGTGTGAAGGTGGAGACCATCTTCAATCAAAATAACCATATAATATGTGCTTATCTTATTGTTTATGGTTTAAAAGTGATTTCAATTTTTGTACTTTTTCCTAAAATCGCGTACTAATAGAAACATTTCAAACAATATATGCGCTGTTTGGCTATTTTTTATAAGTAGATTTTTAAATGGATACATCTTTTCAATAAAAGCATGTTCATGAACTCTGTTGTCTCCTGTCAAATGAACACAGCGGTGTTGCTAATACTTTCTTCATATAATCGAATTAAAAATTTTGAGAGATGGTTCAGTGAAATAAAAAAAATCATTTAAACAAAGCAGTACAGTTGAAGTCTATAGTCTATATATTATATCGTTATGAATTTGGTTTTGTACATTTTCAGTGTCGCAAAAAACTGTTGAAAAGGTATTGTTGAAAATTTTAAATCATTGATCTTTTAGGTTTTAGAAGCGCGTAATAATAATAACAAGCTAACCGTTATACTCTTCGCCGATTTACTGCATTTTTTATATAATTGTTGCACATTCTATAGGATACCCTTCGCAGTTTTTGTAAATAATATTAGTTTTAGACATTCATAGTTTAATTACAAAACATAAAAAAAATTATATAATTTTTTTTTTTATTTAAAAAAATTTATAACTTTTTATTTATCGATCGATCTTGCTCAAAAACAATAGGGTTCTTCCACTAGCTAATACTAACTTACTGTCCAAATTTGAATTTAATCGGAATTTTCGTTCTTAAGTTATCGTGCTTACAAGAAACGTGACGGACGGACAGACAGACGGACAGACAAACGGACAGACGGACAGATGAAATTTTTTTTCTATACGAGCAATATTACCGGTTTTAGAAATGTGCCGATCGAATGCAATATACTCTTCGTTTTGTATTTGCGAAGAGTATAATAATAATAATAAGGTTCATTGAATAGGAAATCCTAATATATAAATTCACTTTCTAATGTAATTACAGAGAATAATAATAATTTTTATACCTAAACAAATAATACATGCACTTGCACATTCAGATTGATATATACACAAATATACAAAACAAAATAGATAAAAAGGAGAAATATATAAATAAATGGAGTTAATCAATAGACTTTATATGGTTTACAATTTTACGTTTGAATTCTGGTAGAGAGATATAATTCCTTTACCCCATTTGGTAACTTGTTATATTGATCGAGACCTTTGTATAACAAAATTTTCATAGTTTGACTTAAATTTTGCCTTGGTATATAAAATTTGTTGTTATTTCTTGCATGGTGTTGATGTGTTTGGTTGGTAAGAAATATAAATTTATTTAAATACTCGGGTATTTAGTTATTCAAAATTTTGATTGAGGTATATCGGTTGCATTTCAAAATCACTCTCATTCCTCTATTCTGTAGTTTTTGAAGGGAAGTTATTTTACTCAAATCGAAGGAATATAATAGACTGGCACAGTAATCGAAATGAGGTTGGATAATGGTGTTGTAAACTGTAATATTTGTTGTCACTGATAACTTTTGAGATATTCTAGAAAGGAATATAATTTTTTTGCTATTTTTCTTTGTATATATACGAAATGTGCATTGAATTGTAAATCATCCTGTAATGTAAATCCTAAATATTTTACTTCAGTAACCACATCTATTTTATCATCAATTTTTTAACTAATTAGGTTAGTATTTATATTTTTATATTTATATGTTGTGGTAATAATCATTGCTTTAGTTTTGGAAATATTTAATTTTAATTTATTGTTTTTGAAATACTGCGAATTTTTTTGGGAATTGTTCATTGTATTTATCGCTAAAGCTAAATTGTCATTGATTACCGAGAGCAAATTGTCGTCAGATTTAAGATATCACAGTCATGGAACTCATTAATATCATTGATATAGGTAATAAATAATAAGGGACCTAAGACACTGCCATGAGGTATTTCATAATTATTAACTATCGATGAGAATACGCTGTCACCAATTTTCGTTATTTGTTGCCTATTAGATAAGTAGTAGTCTTTTAGCCAGTTTAAAACTTTACCCTGATTACCAAACATAGCAAGCTTTTTAATTAATATCACACGATCAATGGTTTCGAAGGCTCGTTTCAAATCTAGAAAAACAGCAACAGTATGTTTCTCTTTGTCCAAGTTATGTTTCCATTCCATTATTGTTAATTGTATAGCTGATTCGCAGGAATCCAGACTGATTTACAAAGAACAAATTATTATTATTAAAATAATCAATTAACTGATTATATACTACATTCTCTAAAAGTTTTTCAGGTCTCGGTAGTGTGTTAATTGGTCGAAATTCCCATGACTTATTTGTGTTGTTAATTTTCTCTATAGGAATAACTGTGCTAGTTTTTAAATCGCCAGGAAATTTACCTGAATCGAGAGACGTGTTTATGAAATGCAGCCACACATGTCCAATAACTTCAATGATGTCTTAATTAATTTATTGCTCAGTACGGCATTTGTAGACCCTTTATTATCTAATTCATTAACCATTTTTCGTAATTCTTGCAAGTTTATTAATTTGAAATTATGTAAGTGAGACTCACTGTATTTGTTATTACTGAATTTATATTCATGACTTCCAATTGCTATTGACAATTTCCTCAATACTATGAATAAAATATTTATTAAAATTTTCAACAACATGCAATTTATTT
This sequence comes from Stenurella melanura, assembly GCA_963583905.1. NCBI lineage: Eukaryota > Metazoa > Arthropoda > Insecta > Coleoptera > Cerambycidae > Stenurella > Stenurella melanura. Next base: position 20,196,451 of record OY757309.1, read on the forward strand.
TTGCAATATGTTATTTCGCCATTAAGTTCAAATTTTATTCCCGTATTAAAATTAGCATTAAAGTTCTTTGGGTTTATTAACTTTTTTAAAGTTTTCGACATTGAGTATGCATTACCTCTATGTCTATCTATTTCATTGTAATAAAATTGCTGCTCCTTTATTTTCAGAAGGTTAACTACTTCATTCCTTATTTTTTTATAATTTTGCCAATTACCATTAGTGCCATTAATTTTAAATATTTTATATGCGTTACTTCTTTCTTTCTTTTTATTTATAATTTCATTATCATACCACGGTAAATCATTAGCATAACAGTTTATAGTTTTGATAGACGCAATCTGATTTAGAACAAATTCAAAATTATTCAGCAAATTATTATAAATTAGATTTACATTGGTAGAATCAAGCTCAAAATTACAATCAATTAAATTCATATTTATCTTAAACACATTTTCTTCACTAATTAATAGCAAATAGTACAATACTACGTTTCCTGGCCTGGCTGTTGTAGGTCATGAAGTGTTTAAAAAAGTACATTACATAAAATTCAGATTTACTTATATTTACGCACCCATGTTCGTGCAAACTTCTGTTCATGTTTTCGTATGGAAAATCTGAGTAGAAAAATTAATAATGCAACTAATTAAATTATTATTAACCTTGTATATTTATTAGCCAATAAACGAGTCAAATGGTTTTTACTATTGATTACTCTTGTGTTGGATGCGCTTGTTGTACCTAACTATTGTTTAATTATTCTATCTTTCGCGGTTGCGGAAATTATTGTAAATAAACATATACAATGACGGTATAAATTGCAAATTAATGAGACAAGATATTTATCATATTTAATTATAAGTAGAAGGTATCCTTGGAATCGGAAGAACATTCTAAGAACGATTAATGGTACTTTCTCATAAGTAGCTAGAGAAAGTATGGGGTTAGACAGAACTTAAATCCAGATTATGATAAAATCTAAGACATAAACATTAGTACATTTGATAGTAAAGAAGTTAGCTAGTTATAAAATTATTTGATAGGAACAAAATACATAGATGAATAGATATATTTTTCAAACTGTCACAATGATGTCATATAATTTACAAAATGGTTAGGTATGAATTTTATTGAACTATAATCTCTTGAAATTATTCAATTCAATTCAATTTATTTCCATTTTGCTACAATATAATACAATTTTTAAATTAATACATTACTTTGGAGCACCTAAATTTAAAAAATTTGTGTTGTGCCCCATTTATTTTACAAAATTACAGTTAATGCAAGTGAAATGGCCATATGTAAGGAATAACAGTGATGTATATAGTAATATGTAAAAAAATATATACATACATATATAACCTACATTATTACATAATATTTACATACATAATATACACACATATATATATACCTAAACAACATCATTACTAAAAAGGAATCCATCTACCCAACAAGTGCAGCAGAGGAACAGAAAAACGGACCTCGGTCTGATTTAGCAGAGAATTATTAAATATATTGTAAGAAACTGTTTTTGTTTTGTACAACGTACGTTTTTACTTTGTTTTTAAATGTTTTTAAATTAGGTAATGTTCTTATAGTATTTGGTATATTATTATAAAATTTTGTTCCTAAAAATGAAATAAATTTCTGACATGTAGTTTTTGTAAAGAATTGTTGTTGAATCTGATTGTTTGTTATTGCCCGGGTGTTGGTATTATGTTCTAACGGACTTTTCTCACCTTTTGTATGTACGAAAATGATTGATTGTATAACATATATAAGCCTAACATTTAATAGCTTGGTCTCGTCGTATAGCAGTTGCGTGGGATAATTTTTTGGTTTTTTTAACATGACTTTAATTATATAATTTTGTGTAATTTGTAGCATATTAACTGTAGTATTATATTGACCACCCCAACTTATAATAGCATATCTAACTATGGACTCTGCCAACGCTTTATATACAAATATTAGCTGTTTCTTATGTAATATATTGCGCAGTTGGTAAAAGATAGGGATAAGTGTTCTTATTTTTTTTGACATTAATTCTATATGGCTTCTCCATTTTAAATGTTGGTCAACTATAACTCCTAAATATTTTATTTCATTTACAGACTCAATTTTCTTATCGCATATACAGTTTTGATAATCATTTATAATACAGTTGTTATTATGTAGGAGTAGATTTTTGATGTGATTGCAGTTAATATTTGTGATAGAGAAACTAACGAATTTGGTTTTAAGATAATTTAATGTTAATAGATTTTTATCTAGCCATGTTCTAACTGTGCTGAGACCTATTGATGCCTTTTGTATAGTATTTTGCCAATCATTACCATGAAATAATAATACCATATCATCAGCATATGATACTATTTTAATTTGAGTATTTACCAGGAATAAACTGTTAATATAAATTATAAACAATATTGGTCCCAGCACAGTACCTTGTGGTACGCCTGTTTCAGTGATTAGCGGGTTACTTAACTTATTATTAATTCTGACATACTGCTGTCTATCTTTTAAATAATTTTTTATTATAGTTAGTGCAATACCTCGTATTCCTATATTTTCCAATTTATTTATTAGCAAATTATGTGAGACCGTATCAAAGGCTTTAGCCAGATCTAGAAACACAGCTACACACTTATTTTTTCCGTTTAATTGATTATTTATAAAATTAGTAACGTCATAAATCGCAGACTCTGTGTTTTGATTATTTCTAAAACCATACTGGCAATGTGAAAGTAGTCCAAATTTCTCAAGATAATTCACAATTCTTAATTTCATTGCCTTTTCAAATATTTTTGCGATGTTGCTTATTAGTGTAATTGGTCTATAATTACTAACACATAATGAATCACCTGATTTGAAAATTGGTGTTATTATAGACTCTTTGAATTTTTGCGGAACTATTCCAGTTGAAAAAATTGAATTAATAATATGTTTTAATGGCTTTAATATATGCAAATGATTTACTTTAATTACTTTACTAGGTATTTCATCTAGACCTGGGCTACATTTATGTTTTAGGGAGTTTATAATATTTATCAATTCCTTATCATCCACAGGGTTTAAAAATATGGAGTGTGTTATATTAGGTTCTTCGTCTTTACATGGATTATTATCATTATTTATTTCATTCGCCATTTTTTGTCCTATTGAAGTAAAATATGTATTAAATGTGTTCGCATTTTGTAAGTCATCCTTAATAATTTCGTTATTTTCATCCCTTAAATTTATTATATTTGCAATCTTATTATTTATATTAGCTGCCTCCTTTATTATATGCCAAAGTTGTTTAATGTTTGTGCCAGCATTCTCTAATTTTCTCTTGTAATAATTATTTTTTGCATTCTGAATTACTTTATTTAGTTTGTTTCTGTATTTTTTATATTTATCTAATATTTGCAAGTCATTATTATTATTTAAAATTTTCTTTTTCAATTTATCTCTTTCTTTTATAGATTTAATTATGCCATAACTAATCCACGGTTTTAATTTTTTGTACTTGTTTTTTATTTCAAATTTTTCCGTTGTTTGGCTGATGTATTTTTTAATGGTCGTTATAAAGTTATTTGTTGCTGTTTCTGGATCATCAAAATCTGTTACCATATTCCAGTTTTCTTTTTCTAGTAGTTTTGCTAATTCATTTTCGTTTACTTTGTACACATTAGTGTTTTGCATTTGTTCTATACATTTTTTGTTATTAGTAGACAGTATTATACTTGTCAGAAAATGATCAGTTATGGAGCATTCTAGAATGGCTGGCAAAAATGTAAGTTTGTTGTTTTTTTCGCTTATAAAAATATGATCCAAACAACTGTTATTATTTTGTTCCACAATTCGAGTAGGTTTGTTAATATACGATTTGAATCCATATATACTTAATAAACTTTTATAACTTGTGGTCGCATTATTTTCGATACGTATATTTATGTTTAGGTCTCCAAGTAAAATTGAAAACATATGGTACATACAGACAGTTATGGTCTCATAATTTCCTAGGTACCGCAACTATTTCCTGTCTTTGTCTGCATATAATAATTATTATATTATTTTGGGTTATTTCTGAATGTGCATTTATGTGTATTAGGGTGGTTCTTAGCTATAGGTGTGGAATTTTTCTTAATATTGTCTTCTCACCCACTCATTCTGTTTTAATAGAAGAAGAAAAAAATCACACCAAATTTTGAGTGGTTGACTCAACCTCTTCCCGTGCCTCAAAAGGGGTGAATTTTCGTATGTATTGCTTATGGGTGAAAGACATTATTTCGTAAACTTGCGATAGAATCGTCAAAATGTTGTGTAATAAAAATGATTATCACTTAACAAAATTTCCTTGAAGGTCCATTTCTGTATCTGCTATTTGGTAAGCTAGAAGCTAATTTTTCAAATGATGGATAATTAAAAAAAAACGATTATAAACAATAAGATAATGTTTTTAAGAAAAAATATTTTTCTTAAAAATCATAATATTCTCAAGACAACAAAATTGTAAAAAAAAATGTTTAAACATAAAACTAGTCAATTTGTTTTTAAACAATTTATAAACAAATCGCCTAATTTTTTTTTTGCGTTAATGAATGCCTTTCTTCAATGCAAAAACAGTCATATGAAAACGAATTTGAAGAAAATTTTTTTTTAGAACTTTACTTTGGTTTTTAATTTTTTGTTTGCTTTAAAAAATTATAATAAAGAAAACAAACAATTTTTAAAAACTTCTATAATGTGATCTTGTTAAGTATATGTATAATAAGGGCTCCAAGACGCGAAAATTTTATAGTCCAATTATTTAAAAAAAAAATTGTCTTCAATGACAACGGAGGTCCCATAAAATTTTGTTAGTTAACAATGGCCTAACGTGTTGAAAAATAAACTTTAACCTTTTTTTCCGAGGGAACGTTTGAATGAACAATTATAATTTTATATTTTAACGATTCTGTCACAAATTTAGGAAGAGATGCCATTTACCCATAATAGTACAGGCAAATTAATAATTTAGGGTAACAAAAATTAATAAAAGGATCATCTCTGGAATGTAAGTAGGTAATAACCTGGAGAATGAGATGATGCATTCTCTGAACTTCCAAATTCAAAAAAATTTGGAAAAACTTTATGATTTTCGGTTTCTTTGCTCTAGCGGCCAAAATAATGAAAATAGAGAAAGAAGTTGTAGCTCGTCTTTTTCTCTACAAAAATGGTCTCTACAAATTTTTGTCTTACTTAAGCCGTTTAGAAGATAAATCGAGTTTTCCACTTATAGTTCTAAGCCGCTTCGAAATGCGCGAAAAATGAGAATTTTCCAGGAGTTTCGTACGACCGGGCTCATCGATCGATAATTCTTACTATTCAGAGGCCCTAAAAAAATGAAAATAACATAAAATGTAGAGAAAAGTCTCAGCTTTAATGTGGAACTAATCACAAAATTCATAAAAAAACTTATCAAAGAGAGAAAGTGTCAGAAGGTGGCTTAGTGAACTTTGTACAGTTGATCCACAGATTTATTCATATCTTTGCCGGGAGTCGTTATAATAATAATTCATTTTGCTTGTATGTTCTTATATAATGACGTATTAATCCAATTAATATTTCATTGCAATTACTTTTGTTGAAAAAATATGCCTTGCGATCAAAGTAGAGGGTATATTTCTCATCGATCAATCACCTCCAAATTTTGGAGTTCAATTCGCTATATCTTAAGTAATAATAATAGCACAGTCTTAATTTTTGGAATATAAGTAAAATAAGACATATTCTTTCGAGTGACTTTAGAGTTTTTTAAATGCGTGCAGTACTTTTTGAATTTGTCTACATTATTCATACACGTTTAGAAAATGCACAATTATAGAGTAAAACATATACAACTTATTTGTTTCTTAACATTCTTCAACGAAATTTTCACGAAATGTAGATTAAAGTGCGTGGAATCGAATCCATATAGTGAAAAAGCACTCATTGTTACGGGAGAAATAGGCAGGATGCATAAAACTCAAAGATGTGAATATATTAGTCTATAAAGTTTACTAAGCCATCTTCTAACACTTTTTTCTCTATGATAAAATTTTTTATGAATTTTGTGATTAGTTCCACATTAAAGCTGAGACTTTTCTCTACATTTTACGTTGTTTTCATTTTTTTAGTGGCTCTGAATAGTTGTAATTATCGATCGATATGTCCGGTCGTACGAAACTCCCAGAGAATTCTCATTTTCCGCGCATTTCGGAGCGGCTCAAAACTATAAGTGCAAAATTGGATTTATCTCCTAAACGGCTTCAGTAAGACAAAAATTTGTAAAGACCTATTTTGTAGAGAAAGAGACGAGCTACAAATTTTGTTGAAAACTTTTTTCTGTATTTTCATTATTTTAGCCGTTAGAGTAAAAAAACTGAAAATCAAAAAATTTTTCCAATTTTTTTTAATTTTTCCGGAACTTGGAAGTGCAAAGAATGCATCATTCCATTCTACAGGTTATTAACTACTTAAATCCCAGAGATGATTCTTTTATTAATTTTTGCGAGATTTTTACAACATTTTGCATTCATTGCCTGTACTATAAGAAGTATATAAGAAAATTCATTCCTTTTGAGCCGCGGGAAGGGGTTGACCTAGCTACCCTAAATTTGGTGTAATTTTTTTCCTTTTATGTCATAATGATTTGAGAGGGTGAGACGATTAAATTTTAAAAGTGGAGAAATAAGAACCACCCTAATGTGTAGTGTATATGTCTATTGCCTGTATATGTATATGTAAATTATGTGTGTATTATGCTGTGTAGGTTTATCTGTGTAACATGTGTGTGTTGTACATGTATTGTTGTGTATACATGTATATTTTGTTTCAGTTTCTACGATTGTATTTATTACTGTATTAATTATATTATTCATATATATCGTAACATTGAATATTATTCAAATTTGTATTTGTCTGATGAAGCAAGATATAAACTGTATTCTGTTCTATTCTATTCTATACTAACTGTCAAAGGTTTAAATTTTAACAAAATTTACCAAACAAAATAGGTGTCACAACAGCAAGAGCATTAAGTTGAATGTGGTTTGATTATATGTATATACTTGACACGAAATTATTCTGCATTGAATGAGTTCGCACTAAACACTATAGTGTAGTGTACAGAGTCTTACAATATACAGGAAATCTTTTCTGGAGTAGAAAGATATGGAAACTTGGCTGTCTTATTAGAGAACCTTAAAGGGACTCGAATCTCATTTTATGACAATTTTTTATGTTACCGACAAAAGTTATGACTGCTTTAATTCGTTATTTGAACATTTTTATAAAACCTTTAAATTTTACAAGAAATATTTTTGTAAATCGACAAAGTTTGTAAATATGTATCCGTCTTTAAACACACTTAATCTTTTTTTCATGATATCGAATTTAGTTTTCTTGTTACATAGAGCTAAGTTGAAGATTTGCCAACATATTATCTTAAATAGTGATAGTCGCGTTTGAGGAAGTTGTTAGGACTTTTTATATACAACCCTATCAACCAATAATCTGATCACTCAAAGTGCAAGAAAGAGGGAGTAATACAGTAAATTAGCATATTGAGCGAGGAGCGGCGTTAGTATTCTAATTCACACATTGCATAATTTCCTGAAAATGCAAATAAAGTAAATACAATACTCTTAGTAGATATCAATATCATTCTTCAGTCTAACATAGTCGATGAGATTTTTAAAATACACCATTTATTTTATGTTGCAAATTGCAGTATTTTCATAATCTAAGTTTAAGTTTAAGATTATTTTCAGATGGATAAGATTCCATGCTTTTACTTTGAGGAGGCCATTCCCTAAGGGGAAACATTTATTATTTTTGGCTATAACTTTTTTTCTTAGTACGTGTATTTGAAAAAACTATAAGAGTACCTAAGTACAACCATAACAAGACCACTACTATGAATTTTCACTCAATAATTTCAGTGGTTTGCAAAATAGCTAAATTTAAAAATTATGTTAATCTTCCCATTTCATAGTTATAAATCTAGCTATTTTGCACACCACTGAAATTATTGAGCAAAAATTCATAGTAATAGTCTTGTTATGGCTCTATTTAGGCACTCTCATAGTTTTTTTACATGTAGGTACGTACTAAGAAAAACAGTTATGCTCAAAAATAATAAATATTTCCCTATCGGATGTCTGTTTCTAGGGAATGACCACCTTCAATAAGCGTGAGAGAGAGCTGTGTTCTCTCCGCTAACACTCTGAATACACAGTGGTATGCTTCTTAAAATATGTATTTGTCAACTTTCGGATGGTGGGATGAAATTTCCCCACATATGTTCGATATCTTAATATAAACTTTATTTGTGCACGATATGAATTAGTTAATTTTGATGTTTACACGGCTTTGTGCGAACTCATGTGTCTTCGAAATACCAATCTAGTGTTGTTAGGAATTTCACATTTCTACTATTTGACAGGTTGCTACTACAATCGTTTACTTTAAATTCCAAATTCGTACCCCCAGTAGGAACCTATAACGTTGTCTATGCCATAATGTAGAGGGGGTTACTAATATCTGATGCATATAGATGTTCCACATTGATGTTCATGTAGAGGACGACTTTCATTCAAAGCAATATATTTACTAAACTACTAAGAGTTGTGAAATTAACTTAAATAGTGTTAAGGTACAGTGTATAATTGATTTGGCGATATATTTTTCGAAGGCTTATTTTTGCTATAAATATTACTAAAATATATATAAAAATTTTCATAAACGAATTATACTGGTTGCTATTGAATGACCACTTCTGAAAAATTACTGAATATTCATCCACATGTCATTTATATACCTAAGTAGTTTCATTAACATCTAAGTGGTGCAACATATCGAAAGAAAAAAATTGTGCACTTGCACTCAGCGACTTACGTTAAGATGTATAGTGTACATGATCTCAATTAGGGCAGCATAAAAACGAAAACTCGGAGTATAGTCGGTATTTCCTTTATGGGACAAAGGCGGTGGCGGTAGAAATGTAAAAATGCTTTAAATACTAAATAATTATGTTTTAATTGTTAAAGAAAGGGATTTTTATAATACCTTTATTCAATAGAATTGATTAATGAAAAAATACGTTCATCACATTTAATAAGTCACATAAATGATATATTAAGGCTACGTCTATTGTCTAGTGCCCTACCTCTCGTTCATTCTTCTAGCGGCAAAGTTATGTAATCTTAGGCGTGAGTTGCATAGATGGTATATAATCCTTCCGGCGGGGTGTAAAGCAGGGCCTGTCTTGTTTATTAAATGTTAGGCCTTGATACTATGAACTTTGCAGTATCATGATGTTAGGCAGGTAGAAACTTTTTACTATTCTATAAAGGAAAGACTCGGCAAAATTTTAAAGGGGGAACTCGTTTCCTGGCATTGGAAATTGGTCTCAGTAGTGGTAATAGATCGACGTTAAATAAACAAATTTCAAAAAAGCTTTGTCTATGAACTTTAAATAAACAATATTTCATTCGTCACTATCCGAGTTTTCAGAACTTGAATCGGTATTTACATTAATAATAATTTGATTGATAGGTGGTAATATAGAATATTCATTTTTCTTTTTTATCACATGAGATAGACACTTCCACCATATATCACTATTGCCTATTTCGTCTACTATTACCTTTATATTCTTTAAGACAGACTCACTTAATTGTGGGGATTGATTATATTGACGTTGTCTTGTTTTTACATCAGCTCACACTATTTCAATGGCGTTGAAAACGCAATAATATGGAGGCAGACGTAAAATAGTATGATCGTGTGCTTCAAAATTTTCTTCAACGGTATATTCCTTTTTAAAATTTTGCATTCCAATCAGTTCTAATAAAGTATTTTTTGTGATATTTCCAAGCCTTTACCTTTCATAAATTCAATGATATCGCCTTTTCGTGTTGGTGTTCGGAATTTTTGTGTATTGCCGCGAATGGTAGGACGCGTTTTCCATAACAATTACAGAATCTGGTGGGATATTTGGTAACAGCTGTTCTTTTGCTCACTTCTCAAATAATTCGGCTGTCATATCCTCGTAGTAGTCGGCAGAGGATTATAATAATAATAATAATAATAATAATAATAATAATAATACAATTTATTTCCCAAATGATACATATGATAGATAATACAGTTAATACTTAACAATGGCAATATATCTATTTCTTACGCATGTAAATGACAGGTGTAACAAAAATATGTTTCAATAATTGCTTGATATTTTTAGCTGACAACAACAACGCATTTGGAATAGAACCGTTTTTACTTCCAGCATGTAGAACTATAATTCTTTTTCCCCTAGAACATGGCGCACTTAAATTACACTTTTTGGTATTATCTACCAAACCGTATTGAACTACAGCATAGGTGTCAAACTATGTTTGTCAAGATAAATTACCTATGTCTCTATTTGCATCTCGGTATTCTTTTATTTTACGCAGATGCTCGTGTCGATGATCAACGATGTGTGCTGATTCCATAACTACCATTCGTTTGTCCAATTTTTTGTACCTAAATCCGCAATCGAGCAAAACGTTTAGCAAAGTATCTAATGATTTATAGTTATAATCATTTCTAATGTGGGCACCTTCTGTGCATTATAAAAGCCATACACAAATCGGCGAATGATATCTTTGGACGTGTTTTCAAGTTTTTTAAGTTTTTTCCGTTTAATCGAATGATCAACTACATCCCCAGCTCTAATAACCCTATAAATTGTAGTACGGCTAAATTTGGTTAATTCACATATCCTCTTCACAATTTCATTATATAAAGGATCAATATTTTCACCTTTTAGTCTTTATTTTCAAATTCCGCTTGTATAGGCTCTGTATCAAAATCGTCACTACTATTGAAAGACCTCCAAAATGCCATTTTAAACAATTAATTGCAAAAAATCACTCAAACACAGTAATAAAAGTAATAATTTGTTCTGATTGCGCAAATAGAATGTTAATAAAACCTCATTTTTTAATGACATTATTTTACTCTAAAAATCAATTTAAGAAATGTATCACTAATTTTTACAAATAATGAAATAACAGCAATAAATAATAGTAATGATGTCCCAATTCTTGTTAATGTATTCCAAAAATTAGTAAACGAAATATATGCTATTGATTTACACTTAATTAAACACATAAGTAAATATTTAATAATAAATGCGGGCTTCAATATTCGCGAAGACTTATAAGGACTGTAATAAAAAATATTAATTTGATTTATCTAAATGAACTAAAATATGTATTTATAATGAAGCATTATTTTAATTCCGTCACATGATGTTTAACAGGTTCAATATTACTTTCATTATCGCGGTAGTGCTGACTCCACATTTTTTAGAAATGTTCAAATTATTTTGCACTAACAAGAGAAACACGCCTCTTATTTATAGATAATTAAAATCGTAAGATATGTAAGATGGGGATGCACTACTACTAAGCACTAGTCAAAATAATATTGAACCTGTAAAACACCACGTGAAGGAATAAACATAACGTTTTATTATACATACATATTTCAGTGTAGGTATTTAGGTACCCACAATCCAATTAATATTTTTTATAACATTGCTCTAGATATTCCATAATTAATCCCAAAGATCGCATTTCTTATTAAATAATTTCATATGTTTATTTAAATGTAAGTCAATAATTTAAATTTTGTTTACTAATTTTTGGAATAAATTAATGTCATTAGCATAAATTGAGACATTATTACTATACTCTTCGCAAATACAAAACGAAGATATTGCATTGGATCGGCACATTTCTAAAAGCGGTAACATTGCTCGTAGAGACATAATGTTCACATGACTGTGTAGGTGATCGAATTTTGAGCTACTTTCAATATGTTCGTCCATCTGTCTGTCTGTCTGTCCGTCAGTCTATCCGCCTGTCCGTCAGTCACGTTTTTTGTAAGCACGATAACTTAAGAACGAACATTTCGATTGTATTGAAACTTGAACAGTAAGTTAGTGTTCGTTGGAGGAAGAACCCTATTGTTTTTGAACAAAATCGATTAATGAATAAAGAAGTTATTAATGTCTTAAATTTGAAAAAATATTTTTTATGTTTTGTAACCAAACAAAAAATGTCTAAAAGTAATATTATTTACAGAAAAAAAACTGAGAAGAGTATCCTATAGAATGTTGTTATCTTGTTAGTTATTTTTTATTTTTTATTATTGGTGCTTATTATTTATAAAAATTGATTAACCGACCAACAGATTCAGAGTTACTCTAAAAAGATGGAGAAATCGAATGACGTAAACCAGACATCCTTGCCGTAGTTTACGAGACACAGCTTCTCAAAGTCACCGGATGGAAAATTTATAAAAATTTTCACTTCTTTTCAATGACCTACCTCGAAAACTAAAACAGCTAGAGAGTTCTAGTTTGCTCCATTCGATTTCCCTCGACTTCCTACGTACCTCTGAAATTTTTCAGATTTTTAGAGGCACTTTCGTTTTGTCACAAAATATTGAATACTTTTTATATGCAAAATTTTGTGAAAAAACGAGAGCCTCTAAAAATCTGAAAATCAAAGGTAGATAAGAAGAACTAAGGACGGCAAGGATGTCTGGTTTACACCATTCGGTTTCTCCATCTTTTTGGCGTATTTCTGAATTTTTTCAGATTTTTAGGGTCTGTTGGTCGGTTAATAGGTTAGAATAATGAATGTTTTTTAGTTACCTCGAAATAGGTAACAAATTGAATAAATATACCAAGGAATCGAATCCAGAAAACCGCATTTTGATCCTTCTTACTGCACAGGTTCTCGATAGTTTGACCTATTTTTGTGCTAAATTTCCTCCTCTAATTACTCACGTGAAATAATATCTTTCACTTTTGTTTGTGAGGCACATGGCAGCAGCCTACTGCGCTTTTTCAACAATTTAAAAAGTCAGTCCTTTGAGAATGAGCATTTACGTCTTAATTATTTGCGGAAACAAATATATTTTTGTTAGAGGCACAATATTTCTAGAATAATGACGCATTTAAAAAACTCTCAAACCAAAACAATGATTGGTTAAAGAGTTCTAATTAATAATTGGTCAGGGGTAGTTTACGTCATCTCTTTAAATAACAAGTTCAGTTGAAGAAAATTATGAAGACCTTTCATGAGTAGAAATATTACTCCACGGTCAATCTTTTTAATTTTTACTGTCTCATTGATAAAAAAATAAAACTTCATTAGGGGTGTCAATTTATTGGAAAGGCTTATTAAAGAAATACATTATATGAAAAGGCTTTTCTAAGATCTTGTTAACCAAATAACCTTAACTTGATTTTTACTTAACTTATTAAATAAAAAATAGTGATTAAGTAGGTAAATATTTATTAATAATATTTTAATTATTATAATAATACTTGCATTAGTCAGTGGTATCCATATTGTCTGGAATGTAGTTTTTGTGGCCTTAGAGGGCCTTACTTACATGTTCTATTTCGATTTCCGCTAAGGAGAACCATGGGTTCATGATATCTATAGATGAGTAGTGGTGTGTCTTTGTCGTTACTCATCATGTGATTGGTCGAAGGCTGCGCGAGAACACTTTGCAGTAGAGATTCCTCAGCGACTTTCGGCCAGTTTATGTATTATAATATTTTATTCCTTGGCTGTACATTTCAAACATGGCGAATTCCGCAGTCCTTTAAGTTTCCTCACCTACATTTTCAAATATTTATACTTACATAGTATTTTACTAAATGAGTCGCTTTGAAAATACATCTGAATGTAACGCAACTGATAAAATAGAAGAAAAAGTCACTAAACATGCAAAAATGTCAAAGAAATATACATATTTTCTCAAACTGTTGTCAAAGGTAAAATAATGTAGGTAAATTGACAGCTTATTATTCTAAGCAACTACAACCACGCTCTTGAAAAAATGTTAAACACTAATGTTACCACATGTGATAAAACTGCTCTTTGAAGTTCTGTGGTGCTGTCACTAGCCGATCAAGCTGTTTTACGACATTCGAACGGTAAAAAATATTGTTTTATTGACATGTTAATTATTGTCACATAGAAAAGCGACAGCCGTAGCCATGGGCCCTACGCCCTACGTGATTTTGGGTTCTTTGGAGAGTGTGTGTTAATAAAGGCAAGTCTGAGGATTTACATGGTTTTATTACAACACTCGTTTAGGGGATAATGAACAATCAACAGATACAAATAATCAACAGAAATAATACACATAATAGAAATAGAACACATAACAATTTAAACGATCTCACCAATATACATAGTGGGAGGAAAAGGTGTCACTTTACACTATACAACTTAACTTGTGATCTCCAAGGTGGAGATCACTAAAACTGCCTGAAAGGCCTGGGCCCCACATTCTTAAGATGAGCGCCCCAAACTAAGACTGCCTGTCGACACTAAGACGTCAAAACTCAATTAATGAAAAGAACCAAGAACCTCGTTCGTTTTGATTATCCGTTTTATATACTTGTTTATTTAGCAGACCTTTATACCGGTCAATGTTATGTTTATATATATTTGTGTTTTATTGTTAAACAATTCTACTCTAGGCATTGACATTATTTAATTGTTTTTGATTTAATATGGACTAGTGTCGAATGTGTCTTATTTATACAAACATTTGCTACTTTCCCGGATTTGGCTATTTCCTGGGTGACATAATAATCATGTTAATTAGTGAAATAATGAGTATTGTAATATCGAAGATGGTAACGCTTTCAAATTAAATTGTTTATTAAAGCCTAACCCAGTGCTTCAGTGCCTCATTATAATTATCATATATATGAAGAACGATTAGTCATATGCGTACATTACCTAAAACGCATAACATTTTAAAGCGTTGCTATAAATAACAGCCCTGGCTCCATATATGTGCCTTGCGGAACACCCCTTTATTTTTCACTAGTCAGTAGCGGCATTTTCTTCAGAGAAGTGTCTCAAATACATTGTTTAATAATTTTGAAGACATTAATGCCGTACGACAAATACCACAAGGATATAACTATTTCGACCGATTCTTAAATGTTATAAATTTTTACTTCTCTACTACTCCTAAACGTAATTAATATGATTATAATTAGTAAAAAAAACACCTTTCAAAATATTCTATGATGTCATACTAATGATTTTGCGGTGTGCGTAGTATTGTAAATAATCAATAATATTACTTACAATTATAATGATATTTAACTTAAGCAATCATTAAATTTTAATAGTTATTACAATTTACAAGTTATTAAACTATGAAAAATTGCTTGTTTATGCCATCTATTTATTGTAGTGATGATTCTAATATTAATAGGTACGCATAATGTTATTGTTTCAGGTGGTGCTGTAAATATCATTCGCAATGTCAGCAGAGAAGGTCCCAATTGCAGAATGGTACAAAGATAAATCAGTGTTCATCACTGGTGGGAGCGGATTTATGGGAAAGGTTATGATTGAGAAACTTCTGTATTCTTGTTCAGGAATTAAATACATATACCTTCTAATGAGAAATAAAAGAGGTAAAACACCGCGACAACGAATCGAAGAAATGTGGAAATTACCTGTAAGTTATTGTACATACATATAAAATGATGATTTAAAGTCAATAATGCAAAATTACTGTATGGCAGTGATGCAGTCAGTTATTTGCTTATTAATTTTATCTCTTTGTTTATATTATTATTGAATAAATCTCATTAGTCACTCTTATCGTAATGTGGTTATACAGAACAACCGAAAGAGTTAGTTTAGTTAGAAATAACTATTTTAAACTTAATGAGCCCTACAGATGCTCCGTGACGTTGAATTTGTTAACAGGAGATGGCCTTTTTTGGAATATACAAGACAATCGAAAGATAGTTAATTTAATTAAAAATAACTATTTTAAACTTAATAAGCCCTCCAGATGCTCTGTACCGTTAAATTTGTCAACGGAAGAAAATATATTTCTTCGTTGAGGATATTAGGAGAAGGTCTTTTTTGGAATATATATTATTCATATTCAGAAATTTTGTTTTCATTATTAGATTTTAATATCTTTTTTTAAGAATTCTTAGCCTCATTTATTCGAGAGTAAGTTTCGTACCATCATGCACACCAATTTAGGGCGACAGCATTTATATCACTTCAAATATCATAGGTACGAACTAATAATTTAATTTTATCTTCTAATATTAATCTAGCTTATGCCGCGTAAAAGTTTATTTGAGAAAAATACATAACGCTCTTCTCGTTCATGTAAACATATAAACATCAAGAGCATGAGCACAATAAAAAGTCAAATTTAATAATTTAATAAAAACCAATGGTACAGGAAGCGTGCAATTACTTGACACGTTTGTAATCGATAGAGACATTCTCAATCCTGTTCCTTGGAGCATGGCAGACAAGGAAAGTAATATGAGAAATTTTCTTAGTAGTAGAAACTTCACTAAATAACTTTGTAATTATTGTTACAAGTATTTGTTTCAAGCGAATATTTTTTTATCGATTACTGGTTACTTATACTTAGTGAAAGCAAAATATAGTAGGCGTACATCCTGGTATTCACGAGGACCAGTGACATAACCTACAGGTTTAGAATGTATGTCTGGACCTCCACTGCGAAGTCCAGACATACATTCTAAACCTGCAAGCTATGTCACTGGTCGCGACAAACAAGTATCAAGCTGATTTCTTTGTTGTCGATTAATTACCACTTAGTTATTACGAAAATAAGATTAACATATATCCATTATTGAAGGGTACAGCGATAGACATTTTAAATCTGCAAAGTGTTTACTTTTAAGTCATGATTAGTAAATGTCAAGCTGACTTCTTCAAAATAATTAATTTCATTTATAAATTAAGTTTCCACCAGTAAGAGAAATTCTCATACCACTTGTTGTTGTTGTTCTTGTTTAGAAGTGAATTATTTTTTGTTTGCTTATTATTGTAATGAAACATATTCCTCATAGGATTTTGCAAACAGCAGAAGAAACTATCTATGAGAACTAAAAGAAAAACTATTTGTAAAATTATTCATTTACAATTTTTGCATTCTCTCGATAACCTGAATTCTGGTTGTGCTAGCAATTGAAATCCTAAAATGAATTTGTCTTATTGGACAATTGGCTATGCAGAGTACACCAGTATCCACATAACCCCCTACGGCCATAAATATTCAGTTAAGATGAGGCCTAAAATGAATTTATTTACATACCTCGTCTTTTGTAAAATTTTTCATTCAAATGGATTACATTTTCATGAAATCTATCATTCTGTTTCTTGGAAATGCTTAGCCTTAATTAATTAATGTCAAAAACTTTATAATTGTCTTGGTTATTTGCATAAAACATCGTGTGAGTTGGCTTTGTGCCTTTCTGATGAGCTTCAGAATAGGGTCTAAAAGTGTTTCAAAGGCTAAAAGTGTTTCCAAGAAACAGAATAATAGATTTCATTAAAATGTATCCATTGCGAATGAAACATTTTCCAAAAGACCAGGTATGTAAATAAAATCAATTTTAGGCCGTTGTTCTCATTTTAACTGAATCTTTATGGCCGCAGGGGGTTATGTGGATACTGGTTTACTCTGCATAGCAGTAGGGGACTGTGTGGAAACTAGTGTTAGAATGAGAATTGTCCAATAAGAAAGACAAATTCATTTTAGGATTTTAATTGCTAGCATATTAAAGTCATTTTTGTGAAAATTGCATTCATTTTTGCGCTTAGAGACCGGAAATACAAATTTTCAAAAAATTAGTAACGAGTATTTTATCCCTTATATACTAAATCAAAATTAAGGTTTTTAGTCAATTTGCTCGAACTTGGGCAGTTAGGCGTTGTAAAGTATTGTTTTGATAATACTTAAAAAAAAATATATTCATTTCACGCAAAACTCAGGTGTAGAGCGAATTTTTGTACACAAAAATTCATTTTTGAATCGCTGTGCGGCGGTTGAAAGAGGACATTCCCTACAGCAATTGTTGATGTTGTATGGAGTAGCGAAATTCTAGGTGACAATGCGTGTGATCTTACTACCTAGCATTTGAAGGATATGACAAAATTCATATGGTGCTAGTAGTGCCGTTACGTCTCACTCTCAGGGTGATTCGTTATAGCTTTTAGAGGACAATAAGAACTAGAGAGGAACCTCTGTTGCTAGTATGCCGCTTCTCTTTATACTGTTATTGATATCTATGCGCTTTTTTGATTTGTTTTAAAGTGAATGCTCCAAAGTATCCTCAGACGTATCCTCGTGAGTTAGTCTGTCGTAATCGGAATCTTGAACAAACATGAAGAATGAGAATACATATGAAATGCCTTAATATAAGTTTCCCGTTCAAATCAATGTCAAGCGAGAGTTCAATTAGTGTAAGTTAATAATATTCAATAATTGTCGAATTAATTGCATATAAATTAAATTAGGTACATCGCCCATGGTAAGTTAGACACATTCCGGGAATATTTAATCTCTTAGGATTGGCTATAAAAAATGCAATTTGAACTGTGGATTACTTGTAGCTATGGCTTTAGCTAGCTTTATGTATTCTAATAGTCGATTGTATCATTCGTTCTGATGAAATATTTGTAACTGCTTTTAAAAGCGTATATGGGTTATATGAGTCTTTCTAACATTTTCATTACTGATGGCATATAGACAGGAATAACGAAATCTCATTCCGTTCTAGAGCTACTTTTATGAATACGTCCTTCTTATCACTTAATCAGTCAATTTTGATTAAGATTAAAATATTGTCATACTGTATGATATTGTGTTTTCTTCGTATTGATTGCCAAACACATTTTATCTAGCTCTTCTAACAGTCGTAATAAAGTACTTAGATGTACGTTATTGCTGAATGGCTCATATTCGCATTTATTTTTTCCAACAAGATTTTTACGTCACAATAAATAGAAAATGTTCATCAAGATTCATTTTGAAGAGAGTCTGTCTATTTCTGGAATAGGTTAGGCCCTGCTCCGACAGCTTTCTATCTAGATATATATAAGCCCATTATTAAGTAACGGAACATAGGTCCACAAGTCGTCTCCATATAACCCGGTTATTGGCTATTTGCTTGATTTCACCCCATGATTTGCCCAGAGTTTTTGCCTCTTCAAGAATTGTCCTTCTCCAGGTGATCTTTGGTCGGCCCCTATCCCGTGAGCTTTGTGGGTTCCATTCTATGGCTTGTCTCGCGATGTCGTGTACCGGTTTTCTCAGAGTATGGCCCAGCCATCCCCATTTTCTTTTCTGAATCTCTTTTTCGACCGGCATCTGATTGGTTCTTCTCCAGAGTTCTGTATTGGTGATCTGGTCCGGCCAGTAGATGCGCAATATTCTGCACAAACACCTGTTTATGAAGATCTGGATTTACTTTGTATTTGTTTTTGTTACTTTCCAAGTTTCGCAGCCATATAGCAGAACCGATTTAACATTGGAGTTGAAGATACGAATTTTAGTTTTATTGGAATAGTCTCTAGATTTCCATATATTTTTAAGCATTCCAAATATCTTTCTAGCTTTCTGTATCCTCTCTTCAACATCGCGGTCTGTGCCACCATATTTATCTATTATGCTACCCAGATAAACGAATTCTGTGACGATCTCAATGGATTGTTTGTGTATATGTATAGGGTCGTTGTTTTGGGTATTCAGGAGAAGTTGCTTCATTTTATTTATATATATTTTTAGCCCACCTTTAAAGTTTCAAGTTTCCATCGTTCAACTTTTTGTTTCGTGTGTGGGACAGCATACATATATCATCTGCATAATCTAGATAATAGTTTCTCAATGGTTTTCGATTTAGAATATATAGTCGGTGTCTAGTAAAGAATAAACATGTCATCAACGTCGAATCTATTCGAGCTAGATACATTGATGAGGAAAATGATAATCCTAAGGATGTTGTATAAAATGTTAACAAGTACATATTTTTCTACTGATATATTTCATAGTAATTGTAAGGATCATGTAGTTCAGAAAAAATGTATTATCTACAGTTTACTTTTACATGTTTTTTCGAAGTTGAATAGAAGGGCAGCGCTTGGTATAATTTGCCATGTCTAAATTCAGAATTTTGCTCCCAGAATTTTCTCAATAAATGTTTCATAAAATATCAAATCAGGTTGGATTGGGTATCCATCATGATTTGTATGTATTATATTAATATATACTTTTGTTATACCTAACTAAAATGGCACTTGTAACATGTTATTGGAAAACTATATATACGTTTATTATAATTATTATTCTTATTGTTATTTCAGATGTTTGAGCGCTTAAGAAAATCGCAACCCAACTCAATTAACAAAATAATACTCCTGGCTGGTGATGTAAATACAGACGGACTTGGACTGAAAACAAATGATGTCGAATTATTGATAAACGATGTAAATATAGTATTTCATATGGCCGCTACTTTAAAATTGGAAGCCAAACTGAAGGATGCAATAGAACAAAATACTACTGGTACATCTAGAGTCATAGACGTATGCAAAAAGATGAAGAACCTTAAAGCATTCATACACTTTAGTACTGCTTTCTGTTCCGCAGATATTGATGTTTTTGAGGAGAAGGTAAATGTTATTTAAAAAATGTTTATTTATTAATTATTTTTAATTGGCTTAATTTATTACAGCGGCATATAAACACTGAAGAGTACAGTTTGTACAAATGTATATACTTAAAGAGGAACTATGCGGTTAACATATATACTGTCAAAGGCATCGCTCCTCTTTGGAACATAAACTTTACGATTATTTTATTAGTTTCTTGTTACATTTTATTTTAAAGCCTTTTATTTGCGGTTATTAAGATATTTACTATTTATTAATATAGTAATAGCTATTATTATGCGTGTATAAATTAAACCTAGTCAATTCTAGTTTATGACCACAATTTAGAACGGGCCGTAGAAATAGAATTTATTTTATGAAACATAATAATGCGGAAAACTTATGTTTGGTTCTTATAGTGGAGAAAAATATGCGAACATTTTTGTGAACAAGGAGTAGGTAGTGATATTTTCTTAAGCTTATTTTGAACATCATACATCAATACTTTATTTTACACGTTAAACAGAAGCCACCTTTTTTGAGCTTTTCGAAAAATCGCCTTCAATTCTTGTTTCTGATATTTTGTTGTAAATAATATATTTTTTTGTATAACATGATAGTAACTACTCTAAATTTGAAAACTCATTTTAAAGGCACATGAAATAATACGGAATGTGAAAAAAGCTTTCTTACTAGGATTAAAATACGAGATATTCAATTTTTCCTGTAAAATGTCTATATAGATTCGTTATATGTACAGCAACTTATAGTCTATTTGGAGAGCAATAAAAGCTCATTATGAATTCCAATTCACAAAAAAATAATCAGTCAGCTATTTATGTCTATTATATATTACTTATATCATGTTGCTGAACTGTACTTTTACTGAGTATGTTTTTTGCTAATTTGCGTTTATTATGAGCTTTTATTACTCTTTTTCATTTTCAAACTGACTGCAGTGTGGATTCTCTATATATTTTGTTGCACTAAATGAAGAAACTGCTGAACCTAAATACGCATTTTAAAAGTACGTAAGGCCGGGTCCACAATATGCGTATTCGGCAGTTGCGTAAAATCCGTATGCGTATTATCGGCAAGAGAGTGTTCACATTGTGCAGATTTTCGGCGTCTATGTAGTCATCAGTTTGTGTAGAACAATCGAAGTAGTATGTTTAAAGTTAAATTTGTGTGCACGTTGAAAGCCGCGGGGTTACTTCGAAGACCCTCCTGCAGGCAGTATTGAATTCATCCTTATGTATGTATATTACGGTTTCTGGTGTTTTACAGCAATATTAGAAAACACCACAGCATGTGTTTTAATTATTGTCGAAGTCGTTCGACGAGTTCCTGGAAATTTTGAGACCACACATGACCAAAAATTAACTGCAAAAGTTAACAAAACTGCAAACACACCAACCGATCAGCACAGTATGAACGCTCGCTCAGGAATGCACGTGTTTTCTATCAACTTCCCGGTAATGGAGCTCGGCATCTGCATGCGTATTTTCGGCAGCATACTGCGTGGTTGCGTATTCTACGCATATATGCGAACGTTCCAAATTAAAACACTGTGTTGTCATCTTGCCGAAAATACGCAACCGAAATACGCATCTCCGGAATACGCATAGTGTGAACCCGGCCTAAACAAGCAATTAAGAAAAATGCTACGGTTAGAACCAGACATTCCATTTTATTCACCTGGAGTGCGTAGTGATAGTAAAGTTACCTTTTCTTTGTAAGCACAGTTGAAAACTTATAAACTAAAATAACTTACAACTAATAAGTAAGTGATATTATCACAAACAAAAACGCGTATTACAAATGCTTATGAAACTTATGTGCGGATCATCTGATTGATCATCAGTATCGTTTGCTTCATTTTGAAATGAAAACATTACATTTTCATAATAAGTTTGGTCGTCATTGTCATTAGGATGATTGGTTTTACACGTAAACGATGTTCTGTTCAATACTCTCCATCAGAATGTATACTTAAATTGTTCATTTGAAAGGTAGTCATTTAAATTTAATCCATTGTAGTGTTTACGTAAACTGACACAATTTAGTTCCACTTTTCTGTAGGAAACTGCTTTGGTCTTATAGCCAGCCTTACATTCACAATACATTGCTGGAAGTAGGCTGTCTGGTACTTAAATCCTCTTTCTCGTTTGTAACAACACTATCCTCGCAATTTAAGGAACTTAATTCATCACATTGTTTACATAAACTGACACATTCTAGTTCCACTTTTCTGTAGGAACATGCTTTGGTCTTATAGCCAGCCTTGCATTAACAATCCATTGCTGGAAGTAGGCTGTCTGGTATTTAAATCCTCTTCCTCGTTTGTAACAACACTATCCTCGCAATTTAAGGAACTTAATCCATCTAATTGTTTACATAAACTGACACATTCTAGTTCCACTTTTCTGTAGGAACATGCTTTACTCTTATAGCCAGCCTTGCATTCACAATCCATTGCTGGAAGTAGACTGTCTGGTAGCGGTTTGATTATTTTATGTCCCAATGGATATTAATCCGGTAATGGTCTCTGCCAATCGTAATTTTCTTGTTGTAGTACACTCCGTGAGAAGAGAAGCATCTTTAGTTAGAGGGAGAACAGTTAGTTTTGGAAACATTTATATGTGAGACTACCTAAAACTGGCTTTCCTTGGGCAAGATAATATGTTTCGATGACACTTTTACTTGCAGCAAACAAGCTTGTTGTTGTTGCACGGAGATGATAGATAGCTTGTATGTTTTTTTAAAATATAAGTATTTAGTTAAAGTATCACACATATTTTTCTTTTTTTTCCTATTCCTGCAAATGCCGAAGTAGTGTCCGTCGTCAGAAAGTATCACACTTTTAAATCAGTTTTTAAAACTATTTTGAGTAAAATATTTATCGCTAGTTTTCCGTAGATTATTTACAGGAAAATATTCAAATAAATATACTTCTTCTTATTCACAACATCTTGACAAACGTTCTGTGATTCATATGGTGCTCTAGTTGTAGTTGGCCTTCCCTTGCTATATGGAATATCTGACAGCCACACGCCAGCTATCGTGACTGCCTGTTAGGTACGCAGTCGCAACAAAACTCTCCCCCATTGACTTGTGACATCATTAATTAAATTAAACACAACCTTCTATTTTAAAGGTAACTCTTATTAATTAATAATGTTAATTACACGTTATAGTTTGTGGCCTGCACATAATTACAATATATTCCAAGAACAGCAAGACACTTAAACTAATTAAAATGGACATATTTAAACTAGCAAAATAAGTTCTTTGGACTTTGAGAGCACACGTGCGAGTATTATTAGGATGATACATTGTATCATTACAAACATTTTTTGTGCGCTACGATTTGGAGGTCGACCTCTTGGCCTCTTGTTATTTGGTTTTCCTTGGACAATTGACCGTTCTATATTATTCTTTCCGGTTGACGTTGTCAAAGAACAATAATAACAACAAAACCTAAAGAATGTATTTTTATGAAGACAAAAATTGCTTATCTCATACAGTCTTAAAGTACATAAAAAACAATCGACTAATCCTATTTTTTATTCAAGAACATTTCTTAGTCATTTGCAGAAATGTGTTTAAAATTTACCACACTTAATTATGGTTACAAGAATTATCTATTTCATCCAAATGTACATAATAGTAATAATAAGAATAATTTATTAATCCTGTCGATCGCTAATACATGACATAAGATAGTCAATATTACATAATAGTATATCTGTACACAAAATATATACTAATAAACTGTCATTTATAAACAAATATACGTATAACTGTACATATACTTATAAAATATCTCTAAATGAAGGTTACAATTACGAACACACACAGAATAACACCTATGTTTAAAAACAATGAAAAGAACTGTTAAGAAATGCACGCAGTGAAACATATTCTTTATAGGATTTTGCAAACAGCAGAAAAAAACTATCTATGAAAACTAAAATAAAAACTATTTGTAAAATTATTGCTTTACAATCTTTGTATTCTTTCGATAACCTGAATTCTGGTTATGCTAGCAATTAAAATCCTAAAATCAATTTATCCTTCTTGTTGGACAATGCTCATTTTAACACTAGTTTCTACACAGTCCCTTACGGCTATAGTGTTAGAATGAGAATTGTCCAATAAGAAAGACTTGAATAATTAATTTTAGGATTTTAATTGCTAGCACAACCAAAATTCAGGATATCGAAATAATGTAAAGATTGTAAATCAATAATTTTACAAACAGTTTCTATTTTAGTTATCATAGATAGTTTTTTCTGCTGTTTGCAAATTCCTGTAAAGAATATGTTTTATTATAAGTATAAGCAAACCTATAATAATTCACTTTTAAACATGTATAGAGTACATAGGCTCCATTACCAGCTAGGTAACACAGAGGTGAAATCCGTATTTTTTATTCAGTCAATGTCAAACAATGTCAAAAAAGTTGATAATTGTCTTGGGTTTTGCATGGAACATCAATAACATCATATGAGTGGCTTTGTGCATTTCTGATGAGCTCAGAATAAGCGCGAAAAACGTCCCAAATGCTAAGCATTTCCAAAAAGACAGAATGATAGATTTCATGAAAATGTAATTCATTTGAACGAAACATTTTCCAAAAGACGAGGTATGTAAATAAATCCATTTTAGGCCTTTGGTTTCATTTTTAGGGGGTTATATGGATACTGGTTTATTCTGCATAGCCGTAGGGGACTGTGTAGAAACTAGTGTTAGACTGCGAATTATCCAATAAGAAAGACAAATTGATTTTAAGATTTTGATTGTTAGCATAACCAGAATTCAGGTTATCGAAAGAATGCAAAGATTGCAAATCAATAATTTTACAAATAGTTTTTATTTTAGTTCTCATAGACAGATTTTTTTCTGCTGTTGGCAAGATCTTATAAAGAATATGTTTCATTACAAGTATAAGCAAAAAAAAAATAATCACTTTTAAATACACGTAGATTACGGCAATACTAATAATTTTGAAAATCAAGAGAAAGTACAATAATAAACTTCTATCACTGTAATATTCATTTAAAGAATAATAAGCTCTTATGTATTCATAATTTTTTAAGTTCTAACTTAAAATTAATATTTAATTTGCATATTTTTGTACTTAGTATGTAAATGATTATAAGCTTTTATAGCCAGATATTTGAGCTTTTCTCATATTTTGTCAGTCTGTGTATTGGTATTTCCAGTTCTGTTCTACTTCTTGTGTTATGGGAATAGATTGTTCATATTTAATTCCGTTTTAGTATACATTAATGAATGAATTTAATAACAGAGTGTATGATTATGTTAATATTCCCAATTGTTGAATCTACTACAAACTTAGTAATTTAATAAAAACAAAATTACTGAACGCTGTGGTTTTAATTTTTTTATTTAAGTTTATGTAGGTCACTTAAAGAGTTGAAACATACACAGTTTCGAAGTAAGATTTGTTCCCAATAATTCATTTTTTAAATTTATTTTGGTCCAATATATAACCTGAGATATTGAAAAAATGTAAAGCAGAAGCGAGAGATAAAAACGCTTTTTTTCGTAAACTTTTCATGATAAGAATAAGCTGAAAAAAATTGCCATTCTAAGAGAGTTCCTTTTCACGAAAGTTTTCGCTCAGTTGCATCCACTATTAGAAGAAATTATGATAAGTTTCATTTCGAATAATGAAGGTAAACCTGTCCTACAAAAGCATTTTCAACTTTCAATTGTTTCAAAAAACTGAAAGTCCCAATTGTTTTTTCTTTGGGAACAGATTTGCTTATCACAAATAGCAGGTAGTATCGGAAAGGAGATCTTTAATTTGTGATAGTATTAAACAAATTTCAGAATCGGAAGAATACACCAGAAACTTGCCAAATAAATGAAGGGAAACGGAAAATGTTCAGCAAACAAAAATATAATCTAATTATAAAATCAATTTGACGCGTACATGAATGCTGTAATAGTTGGGAGTGGACTATAATTATACTATTGGCATAGTACTTCCGAAGTATTGAAAACCTCAGTTTCGGCAACATTTCATAACGCAGATTATTATCGACGTAAATATATAATTAATGTTATATAAGAAATATTACTCTATAACAATATATAATTTACATATCAATGACTTGCTTGGCTACATAGTAACTTCAACGCAAATATCGAACACAATTTTAAAAGTCGCACAGCTAGTACAGCCAAAGGAAACCTTTAAACTGAAATTGATGTAAATTGTATTTGAAGATGTATAATTCAGGTAAACGAATTCAATTACTATTAATTATAAATGACTAATATTTATTGTCTCTGAAGTAGTTTCTACAAACATAGAAACACTTAAACATTACACCCGAGTATTATCACTCGACGTGTGCTTCGATAACCATGTTGGTATCACCTGGAGCTTTAATCGCCAGTTTTGTATGATATCTGATACTATATTCTAATAATATTCACGGCGCACAATGAGGCCAAGACTAGGCAAAGTTGACAAAATTCTTTGAAAATAAAAAAATCGCGATAAACGTTATACTTCCTATGAAGAGTATAGTTTAAAGCCCTCTACATTATACTCTGTTAGAAAAAGATAGGGAAAGTACGCGGCTCCTTGCCACAACATGCGAATTTCTTTGTTAATTTGTATTATGCTACCATCATACGTATGTGTATAGTAATATTTGTGTGCGTGTGAGAACATCATAGGAGAAACAGTCGAGTTTTTGTGTTTGAATACAAGTTGTATAGTTTTAACTAATTGTTGGTAGTCTTTGTGATCACGGGCAGGTGTTTTGTATCAAGTGTCTCATTGTGTCCGAATTAAACAAGTGAAAAAAACTACATTTTGATATGCTTTTTGTCCAATTTGTTGGGATGATTCATTAAATTTTCAGCAGAGGATCGCAAGATGACTCAGTGCTTTGACATGTTTTATTTTTCTTTTTTTTTTGCATTGACTAAAGTAAAAGCTAACTACATTTTGAAACACGGAAAGGGCATCGGTTCTATTTTTATTTAGTAAATGAAAATAAGGAAATGAATGATATTTTAAATATAACATTACATCATTTGTTTGCACCTATATCGCACTTAGAATGTATCATTTTTTAATATTTTTTTAAATAATTCTATGGAATGCATTTTCGTAAACAACTCGTTTATTTTAAGTTTTTCGAAAAAACTCTATTTCAGATTTTTTGTCCAAAAAGGTCCATGCCTTATACTGGTTATAGAGATAGATCGACGGAATAGTTAATTTTCGATATTAATTAGGAAACTGTTCGGAATTTGTAGAATTTACCAAAAAAATCAAGTTTTCCAGGATTTGTAGATTCGCTTTTGTTTTCACAAATTTCTCACAAACGTCAACTAATAGACCTAATCGAGCCCTACAATTGCCAAAATCAAAATCGGACCTTCGGTTCGGGAGTTATTAATTTCTTTGAAAAATCATACTCGGCCCTGGAAAACATACTTGCGATCAACGGATTCGGGTCGCCAGCAATAGGCTTGATTTGTGGACGGGTACCTTTGATCTCACCAAGTCTCATCGAAATCGATTAATATTCTAGACAGTTATCGTGCTTCCTAGCCCGATTTCGAGAAAACCAGTTTTTTGCAAAAAAAATCAATTTTCATTTGTTTTTCGACATAGCCTCTCGTATACTTATTTGTAGAGCTTTGCCAGCGGCACCATTTCTTTTTTGAAATGTCTCGATCCGACTACCCGTTATCGAGTTATTCAATTTCTCCCGAAAAACTCGAAACGTCTATATCGGATACTTCCGGTTTCCGAACGGAGCCGAGCTTCCGGCGTTAAGGTTTTCTAAACACCTCCTATTAACCACCCAAGTTTCATCGCAATCCGAAAACGGATTAAGGAGGCTGGGCGTGACAGACAGGCCGACAGACAGACAGACAGACAGACAGACCGACAGATCGACAGACAGACCGACTGACCGACGGACGGAATTTTCTAAATTCGCTCTCAAATCGATAGATATGACTTTCACATCGATCCGACGTTTTTTTCGGGTTTCGACGGTCCACCGGAAAAATGCTAAACGTATACTACATTTTTTTTTCAAAATGTAGTAATAACAAGAGAAAAGTATCTGAAGATGGAAATGAATTGTCTAATGAGACGATTCATATTTTAACACCCAATGCACTTCGACTGAGAAGGCATCGTATAAAGAAAAAGGCAGGTAAATCTCCAAAAATTCCTAAAAATGGTAATAATTTACATATCTCCCAATAATACTATACAAGAAACTATACAATTTCTGCTAAGCAAAAAGCCCAATCGTTAATCAATTTTTCAGAGCAAAATTAAGATCAGAAATAAACAATAACTCTAACGAAACAACAACTAGATCAAGAATTACAGCTGATGTAGTATTTTAAACCAACTTCAATGTAGAGTTTTTATATCATTTTTTAAGATTAATTAAACTGAGTCTGCGGTATGTTCTTGGTGAAACATACTAAATAGAATAAGGATTAAAAACACTTGGTATTACTGTTTCACAATTATTATTCAGATTTCTCTGACATGTGTTTCGGCTTTTCCATTATCAAAGAGTTATAACAACTAACCTAAAAGTGACCATTACAAAATATTTATAGGATTTGAGGGGTATAGATAACCTAATTAACATTTTGATACTTATTAGTCCAGTAAGTGAGGGATTTTATCTACAAAAATTATTAACAGCAAACCGAGGTATGCAAAAAATCGGAAATTTTCCGTAGAATTCAATGAACTATTTTTAAAACAAATGACGAACTTGCGTCCTCTTCAAAATGGCGGCCAAACTTTGCGAAAAACAGTTTTTTGCGTTGAAAAAGAAAAGTTGGCGTCGCACAAAAAAAAGTTTAACAGCACAATTGTGTAACTTTTTAATACAGATCGAGCCCGCCCAGTCCGATCTCCGAAAATTGCAAAATTAATTAGTTATTGCAAAAAAGACGTTAAAAATCGCATTTTTTTGAAATAACTGTATCTCCGTGAAGAGAAAATATTCTTTAACGAAACTTGGTGAAAGCGTAGTCCAAGATATGTCGAATAAGAACAATTTTACAGATTTACAAAATATTGCAAATTTCTTGCAAAAATCGATTTTTTCGAAAAAAACGCGATTTCTTCAATGTCCAATAGCTCATACAGGCCATCATATTTCTATACCGCACCGGTCCGAAAAGTTTCTCTAACAGTTGCGCTAACCTGTGCAATTATTGCGCATATCACGAAACGATCCCTAATATGCGAAAATTCGGTCAAAAATCGATAATTTTTTTTATCCCAAAAAACCTCGAATATTTTTGAGATTTTAAATTATGTTGCAATGTTATTGCCAATAGATAGCAGGATTTTTCTACAAATTTCCAAAAAAAAATAATTGCTCTCCGACCTTCTGAAGCCGAGATAATTTTTTTTAAGAAATTCTAGTGGAGCCATTTTTTTAAGTAAAGGGCTGAAAACGGATAAAAGAACACGTTACAAAAGAACAATCAGTTTGGAAAATAGAACAACAATAATTAATACTTAAATTGAAACAAAAGAAAATGCAACTTAAAAGATAAACAAATAAGGAAATTGGACCGTAGCCTCGAACTTAAGCAAGAAAAATTACTTTGTTAAAGGAAAAAATCATTTACACTCAAATTCAAACTGATTGCCAGAAGGGCCAAAAAATACAATAGCCTTAACTAGCATGAAGTTAATTATTTCTTTATAAACTAGTGCAGAAACGCCAGTTGCCAGTGACAATATGATCGAGGTAACGGTTAATTTGAGAAATCTGATGACATGAAGTTAAATTTTATAACAGAAGCTCAAAAATGCAAATACCTATACCCGGGAATACTAAAATTATCACGATAAAAGTAGGCCGATGTCACACCACCAGTAGCTGAAAGTGTCTTTCTTTCCAGACGGGATTATCCTTGTCAATTTTTAGTTAGTGGTCCTTATCCGCCCCAAAGCAATCTAGATCAATGAATGAAAGTCCGCCTCTTTTTAGAGGCATCAAGTCATCCGGAAGGTTGCGTCCTCTATAGTAGAAATTATGTACCGACATAGTACTCGCCTGGCAAGTGGCGTTCTCTTTAGTAACCGTGGCCAAATTGGTTTCTCTTCAGTATAACACGTCCATTTAAACAACTTAAAATATTCTACATCTAAGCTAGCTAATTATACCTATTATTAAAAAACCTATTTGTTTTACGAGTGGACTTAGAAAAGGAAAAAGCAATTAGTTCCTACCTAATGTGCAGTTTGGGGAATTCTTGTAATCAATTACCCCTTTTATGATTTGATTATTTTACACATTCACCTCATTTAATTACCCGCGCGTTTGTTACATTTCTAATAAAAAGCAATTTGACGATGACATCGATCGTAACGGATTTTTATCAGTTTATGAGGGGTATTTTACTGGTAATAAAATATTTCCGATTTAGCAAATTTACTACAGATTACTTCATAGCTATGGCTGAAAAAATCTAATAGTACATCGTCCGTCTCGATAACATTTTGGGGTTTGTCAAATATCATCCCAAACTATCTACGAAATCGTACTATTGTATGGCAAGTAATTTTAATTCCTTTACGCTTTATTACATTTGTTACATTAGCAAAGAAACATCAAAATTTTATTATGTCTCATTTATGTATTCGAATTGTTTTTGTAGAATACGTTGCATTGATATTTTTTTTCTTTTGCTTTTTAATAGGAGACCCGTCTTCATTACCACTACTACTGTCACGGTAAACGTTATGTAATATTTCCGCATTATCGTCATCACAATCATCATTATCGTTATCATCATTTGAAAATTCATCTCTTTCTAGCTCAGTCTCTGTGATATTTGGCTCGTCTATTTCTTCGTCGATATCATCAGCGACGACTCTGTTCTCCTTAATATTTGAGCAAATTTCATCGTCACACGTTGAACACACATTTGAACATTTTATGCCGTGTTTTCGGCAGCTGCAGGCGTACGCCACAGCATCGAGCTCCGAGTTTCATTGAATTTGCAATGCTCAGCAACGGCCGATCAAGTTGTGAAGATTTTTTATTGAAAATATAAGTATTGTACAATAACCACTGCAAATTTCAGCCCTTTACCTTACAACATGGCGCCACAAGAATTTCTTAAAAAAAAAAAAAATTATCTCGGCTCCAGAGTCCGAGCGCAATTTTTTTTTTTGTAAATTTGTAGAAAAATGCCAGCTATCTATTGGCAATAATGGTGTTCCAATATAATTTAAAATGTCAAAAATATTCAAAGTTTTTTGGGGTAAAAAAAATTATCGATTTTTTGACCGATTTTTCGCATATTAGGGATCGCTTCGTTATATGCGCAATAACTTCACAGGTTAGCGCAACTGTTGAAGAAACTTTTCGGACTGGTCCGATATAAAAATATGAAGACCTGTATGAGCTATTGGACATTGAAAAAAACGTGTTTTTTTCGAAAAAATCGATTTCTGCAAGAAATTTGGAATATTTTGTAAATCTATAAAAATGCTTGTATTCGATATATCTTGGACTACGCTTTCACTGAGTTTCGTTAACGAATATCTTTTCTTCACGGAGATACAGGTATTTCAAAAAAATGCGATTTTTAACGTCTTTTTTGCAATAACTAAATAATTTTGCAATTTTCTAAGATCGGACTGGGCCGGCTCGATCCGCATTAAAAAGTTACACAACTCTGCTATTAAACTTTTTTTTGTGCAGCGCCAACTTTTTTTTTTAACGCAAAAAAACCGTTTTTCGCAAACTTTGGCCGCCATTTTGAAGAGGACGCAAGTTCGTCATTTGTTTTAAAAATAGTTCATTGAATTCTACGGAAAATTTCCGATATTTTACATACCTTGGTTTGCTGTTAATAATTTTTGCAAAAAAACGCGATATTTTCGACAGATTTATTGGACTATATTTCGAATATAGTTACTACTAGGAATTTAGTTTTAATTTTAATTATCATTTCTGCGTATGTTTAATTTTAGTATGGTGTCTATTATGGGGATATTATGAAATTTAGTTTGTGTATTAGTAACGCTTTTCTGTTTATTCAAGGCCTTCCCAAAATTTCAAGCATGAGGGAAATAGGTGTACCACCCCGTATATATATATATATATATATATATATATATATATATATATATATATATATATATATTGTTCTATTATCTGATATCTATTTTATTTTTTATACGTTCGAAATTACTTTTTGAAAGTAAATTGAAATGATTTTATTGAGCGCCAAACAGTTTCTTAAAAGCTGTTAATATTATAGACTATAGAACACCATTAGCATGACCATCTACAATCTATAGAATGACTCTTACTCAGGGTCCAACGAAGTCGGTTCAATAAATGCTCATCGATCAAGATAACAATCTAAATAAATCAAACTCAGTATTGAACGAACAAAGTATTAATTTATTAACAAATTTGAACTTGGAATGTAATTAACAAATTTAAATAACAAAATCTAACTTAACTAAAATGATAAATATGGCCTTTATTTAAAATAAATATGTACCATGGATTTCTGATATTGTAAAGCTTTACCTTGTCTTTCTTTCGAGTCGAGTAATGTTAAATTATAACCTCTAACTGGTTATTATGATCCTTGAAATATAATGTCACTTGACTGACTTTTTAAACCTCTCAAGGCTTCTTCTTCTTCTTTTCTGGATTGACGTTTGTTTATAACCTCCAATTTATTTTCAAGATTTCCTTGAAATATTTCTATCACTTGATTGACGTTTGAAATTTCTTCACCATATAAATTTGCTAACTGAATTAACAAATACTTCTAAATCTGCTTTCCGGATAATCTACTTCTTAATACTTTCAAAGTATACTCACTTCTTATAAGTATTTAATCAACTTTTACAATTTATTCTTGATATCAATATATCTGGATTGTAATATCCTAACCTTCAAATTATTCACCACTTTTCTTTTCTTTTCAATTTATTTATTTATTCTTGGATGAATATTTTTCGCAGCTCGCTGTTCAGCGGTGTATGATCAACTGATTTGTTATTTTTAGTCGTTTCAATGGGTTAATTTCCAATATTTCAATTGTTTTTTTCTATTTTGATCTAATATTTCAAAATTTAATTTTAATTTAAAATTTAAACTATTCAGTTTTGTTTGTTCTTTACCTTAATTGAATACTGTTTTTAATTCTTTAATTTTCCTGATAAGTTTCTTATTCTACTTTTCAGGATTAAGTGAATAATTGTAATTACTCGAAATATATTGACATCATACATATACTTTCTTAAAATCTACTTATAACTACAATTAACAATTCCAATCTCAAATAAATACTAATTCATACATTTAGATGAATAGCAATGATAAACACAAAATGCTAGTAGTTAAAAACGTACTGCAGTTTTTTATACTGACATAATACTGATATTATAAACTAAAACAAGAAATTGATGCGCCAACAAACATTTAACATCATACTATTAGTCCTTTCTTTCTGCATGATGTGAAATATCATTTACAAAACACCTTTCTGCAATGATATTTAAAAATATCTGAAAACTTAAAATGTCATTCAGTGTTTTGTATTCTATGGACTTACTATTTCTAAATTAATTACGCTGCACTGCAGCTACTGATCATAGTCTTTCATTCAATATTCATTTTGTGTAGATTTACAGTGTTTCTACACAAAATATGATTTTCAGCCCTAAGTTTTGACATGCATGTCAGATTTTATAAAATTTACTTTTTTGTTTTCCAATTTCATTCTAAATCATTTTATATGAGATTGTGATTCTCTATAAGTTCATGTTTTATCATATACTATTTAGAATAACCTTGTTAAACTAAATTAACTTCATTTTATGTTTATTCAAATATTTTGTTCTAATTCAATATCAAGTTTCATTCTCTGTATCCTACTCGCTGAGAATAAGTGAACTTGAATCAATTAAATAAACCACAGATATTCCTGCTTCTGTATGATCCGTTAAAGTAAAACTGTTATTATTATTTTCTAAAATACATACAAATTTGTGAATTTTATTTATGATTTCAAACACGATACTTGGGTAGTGTTCCACAGTGTGGATACACAGCAATATATATGTCATACTGTACCACCCCGTATACAGGTATCATACGATGGTTGGTCTGAAAAGATGCAGAGCTTGCATATTTATATCAACAGCCTATGCGCGGTTGAAAGTCAGGCGAGTTCCCAAGTCAGCTTTCGTTCGGTGAAGTTGGGGAACCCGAAATTTGTAATAGTTTTGTCAAAATTTACCCAAGTGAAGTTTAATACATACATAATCTTAAATAATTGTCAATTCTTCAACCTTCACTTGGAAGAACTTATTTTTGGATGTAGAGTAAAATACGCGAGTTTAATTTTTCTAATTACGTTAAAATAAAGTGATCGTTCGTTGAGGGACATGATGATAGAGTAAGAGATACTGTCCGCTATATTGTTTTATTGTTTGATATGTCGTATTGCATGGGGTAATAATATGTGGGGGTGTTGAAATGCTCTCCATGATTAAGAGTAGAGTTTATTGCCTTTACATGGAATAGTGTTATATATATATAAATATGTTTTTATTTTATTAACGTAAATTGTTTTGATATTTGTAAATTTCCGTTGTCATTAAAGGTAACTAAATTCAGAGAACTAGTATTATTCTCTCTCTAAGGGAGTTCTGTCCACTTACCTTTAATATACAGGGCTCACGAATTCACAGCCCCGAAGAGCACTACCTATTAACTATTTACATCTCTGTTAAATCAGAGTGGTGGCAGCGAAACTACCAACTATTTGGGTAATTTCTTTATTATTAATCTTTATCATAACTTACATTTCTAATTTTTGTGTGGTGTGTTGTGGGGTTAATAACCACCCCTCTGTTCATTACAATGGTGGCTAGGGAGGGACAATAAGAAAAGTACCCCTTTTCTACCCCCACCCCTCGAGCATTACAATGGCGACACGGTGGGATTAGATTAAAAGAGGAATACAATTTCCCCTCACCCCTCTGGTCATTACAACGGTGACACGGTGGGATTAGATTAAAAGAAAGGAATAAATTCACCCCCCACCCCTAGGTCGTTACATAGGTTAGACATGCTTGAAATTTTGGAAATCAAGAAGGCCTTAAATAAACAGAAAAACGTTGCTAATACACAAACTAAATTTCATAATACCGCCATAATAGACACCATACTAAAATTAAACATCCCCAGATATAGTAATTAAAATTAAAATTAAATTCCTAGTAGTAGCTATATTAGAAATAAGTAATAAAATGTTAATTAGGTTATCTATACCTCTCAAATCCTATAAATATCTTGTAATGGTCACTTTTAGGTCAATTGTTATAATTCTTCGAAAGGCCGATACATATGTCAGAGAAATCCGAATAATAATTGTGAAACAGTAATACCAAGTGGTTTTTAATCCTTATTAATTTTTTAGGTATCCCAAACCTATTTTCGTAATCCCTTACTCCTATGATATAATTTTCGCATGGAAGTTTCACTTCAATCGTGTGAGTTTTCAAGCACTATCCTTTTTTTTAAATACACTTGGCTCGATTTCTTAGACCTGAAATTTTGATGTAGTCGTCTCTTACCTGAATAATGTTGCAATGAAGGAAAAGTTCTGGAAAATTCATCTATGTAAATTTCGGGAAATTTTAATTAAGGCGTGAGCTGAGGGGTGTTCAAGTCAAGTTAATTTTAAATTCTAATAGTCAGAATAACTAGATAGATAAATTTCATCCGTACAAGTAATTTTAACGGGAGGTACCTTCACCGCTGTACTTAGTAGGCACAGAATGCTCGTCAACGAGTCATCGAATACGAAGTTTATAACCTGGACGCCGCTTCCGAAGAAATTGTAATCGTCTACCTGAAGTATTCAAGAAGTAATATTGATACCTCATCAGATAAGTCTAGTGCAATAAACAAAGTCAGACTCTTGTTCTCTCATTGCCTAAACTAAAGTCAAATTTAATTTTCATTAAAAATGATTGCCGAAAATCAAGAATCTTGAGAATCCTATGCACTCGCTAGCAAATTCGATGAGCCACAGAAAACTTGATACTGCAGACAACGAAAATGAAAAAAATACGCCCCTTGCACAAATCTATAAACTTGCTATACGGCTTACAGATTAGGTAAAAAATTGACCAGGAAGGCATTCGATGCTTTATTTCCGATTTGGCAGGAATAGACAGCCGTTAATATTTCTCTATAAAATACTAAATAATAGAATAGACTACCTTCAGATACTAGAATAAATACATTTTCCTCTGTCTAGAACTGAAGTTACTAATGAACTTTTGTGTCTCACCAAGTCGAGTAGAAATTTGTTAAAATAATCACCGGTTCAGTTTATGTGCGGTAATTATAATTGTAATAGCGTGCAAGACAAGAGTTCATGTATTGAATTCTGATATTAAATAATCTTGTAAGATTGTACAGTGCGTGAGAGTTCTTCTCTTTTTAATTAAATTTCTGTATACTTTTAGCCTTTTCTCTTTTTCTTCTCTTTGGTTATATTGTCTATTTTCAATGTTTAGATAATGCTTTTGTCCTAGTTCAAATTCTGTGTGATTTCTTAGTATTTAATGTGTGATTCATATGTTCTAAATTCTTTATTTATTCATTTAGTACCTACCTAATTGGATTCAGCTACTGGATTGTGTGCGTATAAACAAAACTAAAAATTAGTAAATACATACAAAGTGGTGGAAATACTCGAAATTAGAACTATTTTTGTTTCCAGTTTTTTTGGTCACATTTTATCGAGCATTTTCTTTACCTCTTATATTTTTGATTATAATGTATTTATAAGAAAATCAGACAGAATCCATTGCTATGGTCGCTAGTAATCGCTAATTTTTGTCAATCTTTGTATTTTACTAGTTTCAAGAGTACTGCCCCTTACAAATAACACAGCCCCACAATTTTTTTTTTTTTGGAACTGCTATCGAGACAACTGTATCCCTATGTAATTTACGACGCTGAATCCGAATCCGAGGTCAAAAAAAATCGTACACCCCCAAAATCAACCCCTAGCGCTAAAAAACACTCCTGGGTCAAAATGACTTAACGCTCCACGAATAGTCTTAAATCTCAATAAATCGAAGTAAATATAAACATTCAAGTATATAACCCATAAATACAGAGTTAACATTACTTTCCATTTAAAATCACCCCCATGAGTGGGTAAAAACTACCCCTCACACAACAGGAAATTAAAAAAAACTGCAGTGATTGAAAAAAAGCTTACGATGCCCAGTTATTTTAGAAACAGTATGTAACTGCATTAGTTTCGATGCGATGCTCAAAAACTGCCCCCATAGAGTGGCCGAAACCACCACTAAATTTAAATTGATAAAATGATTAAAAATTTCAAATCTTTAGGGTGCAATATGAGCATGAAACTTCATTTTCTCGATTCCCATCTTGATTATTTCCCAGATAATTGCGACTACAATGAAGAGCAGGGTGAATGCTTTCACCAGGATATATCAGAAATGGAAAAAAGGCACCAAGGAAGATGGGACGAACACATGATGGCAGATTACTGTTGGTCCTTAAAAAGAGAGACGTCTGAAAAGCATAAACGGCAGTCGGTCAGAAGATCATTCGAAAACAAATCCAAAAGATATTACAAAGAGAAAGAATAAATTTAATTGAGTTAAGACTACGGGTAAATTTTTGCTGCTTCATAATATGGGTACTTTTCAAGTACGTTGTCAAAGATTCTTCTTAGAAAAGAACATGCAGATGTTTTGAGCTTTTCTAAAAGATACTGCAACTATTTTTTGAATTTTTTGTTATGTGAGGAGTAATTTTCACCCTCTCATGGGGATGTCGCTGAAGGACTTTGGTGCAATGCAAGTATTCACCTCCAAACTGCAGTGTTGTATATATTTAGTCAATTTTAGCATCGATTAAAATAGAAATCATGATGACAAAATTTTTTCTACGATATAGGCGTAGTGTCCGCCACTCTGCAGTTTTTTTTAATTTCCTGTTGTGTGAGGGGTAGTTTTCA
Source organism: Stenurella melanura (assembly GCA_963583905.1). Classification (NCBI taxonomy): domain Eukaryota; kingdom Metazoa; phylum Arthropoda; class Insecta; order Coleoptera; family Cerambycidae; genus Stenurella; species Stenurella melanura. The sequence continues at coordinate 20,235,099 of OY757309.1, forward strand.
CCCATTCATGGGGGTGATTTTCAATGGAAAGTAGTGTTAACTCTGTATTTATGCGTTATTTACTTGAATGTTTATATTTAATTCGATTTATTGAGATTTAAGACTATTCGTGGAGCGTTAAGTAATTTTTACCATGTTTAGGGAGTGTTTTTTAGCGCTAGGGGTGGATTTTGAGGTGTACGATTTTTTTTGACCCCGGATTCGGATTCAGCGTCGAAAATTACATAGGGATATACTTGTCTCGGTAGCAGTTCCATATATATTTTTTTATTTGTGGGGCTGTGTAATCTTATTATACCTCAAATCCAAATCTAATTATGTTTTACTGTATTGTCTCTATGAATTGGACGATGACTTGGACCACTGGAAGCTAATACTTAAATAGAGTTCCATTTCAACTGTTTATTATGTTATTAGGAATACATTAAATTAATATTTCTCACATGAAAGCACGTTTTTGTGTGTACTGGAGTACAGAAATCAATCCTATAGGAAGCTATGGCGAAATCATTGCCAATAATTGGATTTGTGACGTTTAGATTAATTAGTGCTTTAACCAGTTTACGATTTCCTTCGCTATATGTCCCTTAGAAAAGACACAAAACGGTTCGAGCCCAAAAAATTAGGCTTCAGCACCTTTTTTCACAAGGATCTCAGACAATTAATTTCTTTTTATTCCATCATGCCCTGACATCATTAAGGTTACCTTGTTGTTTTTTGCCAATTGCTTCAGAGATTGTTTGCATCTCCAGGCAATTTCAGACTCAAATGTATAATCATGAGTGCCATTAACGCTGCTTGGCTCTGACTTAGCTCTGCCCTGATCTGAAAGCCAGGTAAGCAACTTGAATTCCTTTCTTCGTGGCACAGATCTATAGTATAGATTTCGGCCTGGAAAATTGTTGGGGTCTTACCTTGGGTTTTAGATATCCTGATATTAGATCCTTCTACGCCCACACCTCTTCGATCCATCTGTGTACTAGGTAAACAACACTTTCTCCAACCGCAGTGCTTCGGATCTGCTCGTTTGACGGTTCTCAGTTAGCATATCAAGCAGGTAATCGAGGTTCTGCTTGGTCCGCATTGGATCATGTGGGTTTGGTCATAAATTTCCGTTGGATTAGCTCCAAAAGATGCTGCTCCTTACTTACAGACATAGAGGAAGTGAGTCTAGAATTGCTCCCATAGCAACTATGAGACAGTAGCATATTGCTCTTGTAATCCCTAAACAGAAAGGCATTGCAGTTTCTGCAACCTTTCTTTCTCCCTTTTCCTTCAGTTTTTGGCCACCATACATATGACGCGTAGGTCACCGCGCCAATATTCTTGACTAAAGATGACGGTCTGGGATAATTAGGGGCTGAGCTTGAGCTCTTTGCCGCAATCATCGCTGTAGACCTTGACCGGCCTCGTAAGGGGTGGGCCTGCTTTTTCGCCTATCCCACCCGCAAATGCGGACGGTATTGGCGATGTTCGCAAACCTCCCCTGGTCCTGGCTCTTGGACTCTGCCAGCTGGGTCGTTTCTTCTGGCGCTCTTCTGCCGTGGTCTTCTTTCTTCGCTGGCATGTATAGGCTAACGGGAGCGTCTTTCGTCTGTCGCGAGAGGGAACGGCTGTTACCGAGCCCTCTGAGTTTGAAAGGGATTTGGGGGTATCGACTAGTCGGAAGCCTAGGGTGCCAATTGGCATCATGTGCTCCGATTTCGTCGGAAGGAAGTGTGAACTGTGTAGCTCAGGATTGATTTCGGCCAGATACGCTTTCTTAGCGTCAGAGGCCGGCACGGGCTTGGGTATGGGTACCGAGCTGGTTGTTTGCTTGGTACCCCGGGATCGGATAATTGGATGTTTTTGGTCATTGTCTCCTTGCGGTGTGGCTTGCATGGGCGTATAGGTTCTTCGCTATGTCCCGGATGATTTCAGTTACTGGGGTGTATTCCAGGTCTCTGAAGATGTCGGCGTTTCTGACAAACCATGGTGCATCCACGGCGCACCGAAGTGCGACGTCTTCCACAGCTTGTGTCCTCTTCAGATGCATAGGTCACCATAACTCTCACAACCGAAAAATAAGACCAGTAGATCGATCATTTTCTGTTTCAGGTTCCATGTCCTACCAAACTGCTTGCGTCGTATCTAAATAACCGCAGTGGCTCTTGTAAGTGATCTTTCTAGTTGTTAGTTCCAGACAAGTTTCTGCTCCATAATTACACTAGATATTTAATATCACTAAAAAACTATCTTATTATCTATTATCTTACTACCACAGGAGCTCTCAAACTTCCTTTTGGTAAATGGAACAATATATGTTTTGCTTCAATTGACACTGAGGCCCTCATTTGGATATTATGTTTAAGGTGGATTTACATGAAACTTGAAATCACAACCTCATATATGCCTCTTACAGTACTAACCAAGTTATTTGTATACAGTGTTTTATGTAAAAGTTGTCGTCATATTTAATAAATATAACAATGTGATCAACTCGTCTAAAATTATTTAATTGTTCAGTTATCTCATCGATGACGTGAATAGCACGTACTGTATTTTACGATGTCAAAAATAGTTAAGTGGTAAACTTTACTGTTTGTTTCAAATGTATACTTATTATATTAGCATATATATTAATTTAGCCTTGCATTCAACATTTTACAAGGCCCTTCTGTGTTTTTAATAGTTGAATGAAAAAGAAAGTGTTGTGATAAGATTAAATTGCCGGCATTTGGTATTTATTTGTAAATTTAATTCACAGAAAATGTATACTTATTCAAAGTAAAAAAAAGTAAAATTCCGCTTTCAAACATTCATTCAATTACACAGGTCTACAAAAAAAATATTTTGCTCCAAGGACTAAACCTATCATGCCTTAAGTATTTTGCTGTGCTGAATCCGAATTTTCAATTTAAGAAACTTTCTACCGCCAAGATTTCGAGTAAATCCCGGTGTTTATTGTCAAAATGCTTTTTTCTGCCAAATGTCGACGTAAAATGTATTTATAAGTATTTACATGAGGGGTACCTACCCCAAAACATAATCAAAAATACAATTTTCTGTATTTTTGGCTGTGCCTACGAATCCGCCCTTAAAAGAGGACGCTCTGCCCTCTAAAGGGTAAAAAAAGGCAAAAGCTCAATTTCATTTATTGAAAAAGGAAGTACGAGGTATGCTTTCCTCTCCGAGGCGCAATAGAGGGCTAAAAAGGGGCAAATATTAATCATTTATTGCTCGAAGGTTTAGTGTTTTTTAAGACTAGCCTAAACTGACCTAACTAGTGTCGACCAAGGTTTGTGGATGGCCACAGAAGTGGTAGAAACTTCATAGGATCCTTACGAACAGATCATTCCAAAGGTTTGCCGCATGCTTGGGTTTACACTAGTTAGGTTATAGGCTAGTCTTAAAAAACACTACACTTTTGAGCAATAGGTTGTTAATATTTGGCCCTTTTTAGCCCTCTATTGCTCTTCGGAGAGCGTACTGCCCTTTTTTAACATTAAAAAATATATAGGAAAACATACCCCGCACTTCTTTCAATAAAATTGAGCTCTTTTTTTTGCTCTTTATTATCCTTTAGAGGACAGAGCGCCGTTTTTTGAGGACGGACTCGTAACCATTACCCAGAAATACACAGAAAATAGCAATTTTTATAATGTTTTGGGGTAAGAATCCCTCATGTAAATACTTCTAAACACACGTTACGTCGAAATTGAGCAAAAACTGGGATTTACTCGAAAAGTTTTTTTACATTGAAAATTCGGTTTTAGCACATGAAAATACTTAAGACGCGATATGAGCAGAGATTGGAGCAGAATATATTTTTTTTTGTAGACCTGTCTTATATAAAACTGAATATATTTTAGATAAATTTTATTAGATAATTAAAGTCACATACATGTCTAATGTAGATAACATGAATTAATTTCTTTATTTAAATACATTTTCCAGGTATATAAAAATAAAGATAATCCTAGAGATGTCATAAATATTAGTAAATGGTTAAGTTCAGAAACATTAGATCTCGTTACACCTTCAATAATAGCGCCTCATCCTAACACATATACTTATAGCAAAAGGCTTGCGGAAACATTGGTGGCCGACGAATTGGATAATATGCCTGTTTGCATCATTCGCCCCTCCATAGGTAATTATTACCAAATAGTAATATGTACTGTAAGTTCTAGTGTGACCATTTCCTAGAAAGAGACATCCGGGAAATATTTATTATTTTTGACCATAACTTTTTATTCTTAGTACTTACGTATATTTAAAAAAAACTATAAGACTACCTAACTAGAACCATAACAAGACTATTACTATGAATTTTCACCCAATAATTTCAGTAGTTTGCAAAACAGTTAGATTTAAATTTAAAAATCATGTTAAACTTTCTATTTAGTAGTTTTAAACCTAACTATTTTGGAAACGACTGGAATTATTGGGTGAAAATTCATAAGGTTCTACTTAGGTACTCTTATAGTTTTTTTAAATATACGTTCTAAGATAAAAAGTTATGGCCAAAAATAATAAATATTTCTCTCTCGGATGTCTCTTTCTAGAAAATGGTCACCTTAATTGTATTATAATTAGTGGTTGGTTAGGTGATGTGAGAACAGTGATATTAAAATTAATGTACACCAAACATACACAAGCAATTACGCTATTAATCCAATCAACGAAGGAAAAATAGGGGAAATAATTCGTGTAGTTGCCAATTTCTGTATAGTTGTTGGGAGGGGTTTCTGGAATAACTCGAAAACCACGCCTTCTAGCGAAAAAGTATTTATTTGTATACAATGTTAAAATAAATGAAATATCGAACACATAAGTTCCTATTATTACTTCCCTTGCATACCGAAGGGAAGTATTGTATTCGAGAAAAAAATCACCCTCCGAAATTTTTTCGGATTTTCACGTTTCAGATCATGTAGATTACGAAAATATAGGTTTCTCAATTCCGTCAGTCTGTCTGTCTGTTGGTGCATTAACTAAAAAATTACTTGATGAAGAACAGTCAAATTTGGTAGGTAGCTGACGCCACTGCCACCGAAGAAATGGTTAGACTTTCACTGGAAAATATACAGGGTGGACCGTCTAAAAGGAATAGATAATGGAAATTTGTTTTCGGTCAAATTTAAAATTTCCACGTTTCGTGACATTCTAAACCTATTTCAAGAAAAGAGAATTTTTTTGAAAATTTTAAATTGAAAACAAATTTTAAATGTTTGGAAAAAAATTGTTTAGCTCAAATTTAAAATTTCCACGTTTCGGGACATTCTAAACCTATTTAAAAATCATATTTTTGAAAATTTAAAATAGAAAAATTTTTTGAAATTTTTAAAATTTTCAAAACATTCTTAATATATTTAGAAACAGAAATTTATTTTGAAAATTTGAAAAATATACATATTTTAAAAAAAAATTTACCACTACAATAGAATATATGATGAATTTTTTTTAAACATTCCACGTTTCATTATTATTCTAAAACTATTTCAATAAAAAAAGTTTTGAAAACAAAAAAAAATCGGTAAAGGTATTTACACAGAACTTCCCTCTTTATTTGTTCATGGCGGTCACTCTAAAAAATTAATAATTACGAAATGACATTGAAAATAATAATCAGAATATAGCTATTACAAAGAAAACCTGATAAGTTTTGGTAAAATAAATATACAGAGTTCTCATCCAACAGCAAAAGTTCAATACTATATAACAGGTGCCAAACATGGAAGGCGTGCGCAAGTACCTTTACAAATGTCCACCATGGCTGAATTATTGTTTGGGATTACCACCCTGTACATTTTTCAATAAAAGTATAATAGGTGCATATGCCAAATATTACTGCCATCTGTCACATTTTCAATTCCATATTCACGCAGTGGAGTGAAAGTATAGTGGTAGTCAAAAAATTTCATTTTTTTTTCAAAAATGTAGGTAAAAAAATTTTCTAATTTTTTTCTTCTGAAATAGGTTTAGAATGTCATGAAACGTGGAAATTTTAAATTTGAGCAAAACGGAGAGTTTCCTGCTATTCTATAGTACTGGGAAAAAAATATTGCAAATTATTATTATTATTTTTTAAATAGGTTTAGAATGCCATGAAATGTGAAAATTTTTAATTTGAGCAAAGAAAATAAAAATTTCCATCTATTTTAGTGGTAAAAAAATTTTCAAAAATGTTGGTGAAAAAAATTTTCAATTTTTTTTTTTTCTGAAATAGGTTTAGAATATCATGAAACGTGCAAATTTGAAATTTGAGCAAAAAAAAAAATTCCATCTATTCTAGTGATAAATTTTTTTCCAAAATGGTAAAAATAATGTTGCAAATTTTTTTCTCCGAAATAGATTTGGAATGTCATGAAACGTGGAAATTTGAAATTTGAACAAAAAAATTGTTTTCATCTATTTTAGTGGTAAAATGTTTCCAAAAATGGTAAAAAAAAATTCTAAATTTTTTTTTAATAGGTTTAGAACGCTGTGGAACGTGGAAACTTTAAATTTTAACAAAGAAAAAAAAATGTCCATCTATTTTAATGGTAAAAGTTTTTTCAAAAATGTTGGTAAAAAAGAAATTATTTTTTTTTTGAAATAGGTTTAGATTGCCACGAAACGTGGAAATTTTAAATTTGGAAAAAAAATATTTTTTTTCATACATTTTAGTGGTAAAAAATTTTTAAAAAATTTTCAATTTTTTTTTTCTGAAATAGATTTAGCGTCTCATGAAACGTAGACAAGTTAAATTTGAGCAAAAAAAAAATTATTATTTATTCCCTTTAGATGGTCCACCCTGTATATTTTCTAGTGAAAATGTAACCGTTTTTTCGCTGACAGTAGCGTCAACTACCTACCAAATTTGACTGCTCTCCGTCAAGTAGTTTTTTAGTTAATGCATCAACAGACAAACAGACGGAATTGAAAAACCTATATTTTCGTAATCTACGTCTTCTGAAACGTCTAAATCCGAAAAAATCTCGGAGGGTGATTTGTTCTCGAATAAAATACTTTCCTTCGGTATGCGAGGGAAGTAATTGAACATTTTTTTCCCCCAAAACTATACAGTATATAATGGAAAAAAGTTATCTGGTTTTCTCTGTAATAGTAGGACTAACTACATGGCGATTATAATTCTCTTATGTCATCTCTTAATTTATAATTTTTTAAAGTGACCGTCTTGTATGAATAAAGAGGGAAGTTCTATGTAAATAACTTTACCGCTTTTTTTTAATGATTGATACAAAGGGTGGAAAAATCGCATATCCGAGAAAGAATCACCCTCCGAGATTTTTTCAGATTTTCATATTTCAGATCATGTAGATTACGAAAATACAGGACTTTCAATTTCGTCAGTCTGTCTGTCTGTCTGCTTGTCTGTCTGGCGGTCTGTCTGTTGGTACATTAACTAAAAAATTACATGACGGAGCACAGTCAAAATTGGTAGATAGCTGACGCTACTGCCACCGAAGAACTGGTTAGACTTTCACTGGAAAATATACAGGGAGCACCGTCTAAAGGGAATAGATAATTAAAAAAAAATTCACTCAAATTTAAAATGTTCGCGTTCCGTGACATTCCAAATCTATTAAAAATATTTTTTTTTTGAAAATTTTTTAACCACTGCCTTAGAATAGATGGAAAAAAACTTTCGAAAAAGTATTGTTCCTAGAAAAAATGAATAGGAAATTATTTGTAGGGAATTTCATGTAGTTTAATATTGTATATAGACACTTTTTCGCTAAATGGCGTTACTTTCAAGTTATTCACGAAAAACGTTACAAGAGGACCTTAAAAATACCCCCCCTCCCCCGCAGACAATCCACTGGCCAGGACTTTTAGTATGTTGTTCTGGGCTTTCCTCCCGACAACCATACAGAAATTGGCAACTACGCGAATTATTTCCTCTATTTGGCCTTTTTGACTGGACTATATGATAACTCATAATCATAACATATATTTTTAAAAATTTCTATATACTTATGTTCCATTTATCTACCTAAGAAACACTCCTCCCAAAACGACTCTTCAGCGTCATATTCTCCCATAATAAATAATTTCTTGGCCAGATTAACCAAAGAAACGACAATGTAGAACGAATCAAGTTAGAAGAAAATCAAGTGGTATGGAGCGAAGAGGACGCCCTATAAAACCCTGTTACCAAGGAACTAATGGAGAAAAGCTTTGTTTGGGTGGCACTCGTAACGGGCAACCTCAACAAACGGAGAGCTGCTATCAGACGTACCATACAGCAAAGGGAGGTTGATTAGAATAATGGGCCATACAACATCTGCTAAGATTTTTTGAATAAGGACAAAAATTTACCTACTCGATTAGAACGAAATCCATGTGTCCATTGGTTTATAACATGTACATGACAAAGATGCCATTCACAATAAAATAAAATTCATAATTTTTAAAGTCACGTAACTTTCTGCTATTTTAGAGCAACGAATTCTTTTCATAAAACTTACTCATATTCCAAGGTAATTGAACACTAAGTTATTGCATCTACTGCAGATTCATTTGGTTCTAAAAGCGTGGATTTTAATGTATTTAAATTATATATTTTTCTGGTTACCGTTTAAGTGTAAATTGCAACAAAACAAAAATTGTCTTTGTAGGTCATGTAGATTATAACCACCCAGATACGTTACAGATCGGAGCCCTTGCAGATAGTACGGGCAACTGCAAATATGATATTCGGAGAGAAATACAGATGACAAGATCCGTCACCTGCTATAATAAGCACCATTTGACATTATAGAAATATCACGAAATACATAAGGATCACATTCGCTAGCGCCATAGTTTTCTTTATGCCTCTGAGGCATGGACAATTAGGGAAGCACACAGAGGGCGCACTGATGCCTTTATGGTGTGGATTTGGAGTTTGATATGAATTTCATGGATAACTCATCGCACTAATAAATAGCTCAATTTTGGAAGAAACATGTGTCCGAAAGCGACTTTCTGGCATCATATTCTTTCGAATTCTCTCACTCTTAGTTGAAATACAATATTATAGAATAGCTGATAGTCCAGATTTGGCGGGAGCCACTGACACTGCCTCTGAATGCATAGTTTCCACAAACTTCAACACTCTTGATCACAATACTCGAATTAAACGCACGACGCGACGTGTGTTTTGCTAACCATGTTATTGTTATCGGGTGATGATTGGAACTAAACAACAACTAAGAACATGTCTGTTTTTATAATAAAATATCATCATGCCTGAACTAGTTCAATCAATTCTGTCACTCCTATCTATAATGCTGTTACGGTTTAACGAATCGTGACTTAATAACCTATAAAGCGAATTATTTGAGTTCAGTCGTTTGACACTGTTCATACCATTTTTACATTTTCTCCAGTTTCCAAGCTTTGAAAAACATCCAGCTGACTATTATTTGTTACATTTCTGTTTAACCTTAAGTTACTGAGATCTATTTTATAGTTGCTAGCAGAAGCATTTTGAGCAACACTAGACTCTTCGGGCCTTCCATGTTTGAAATGGGCCATGTGATCTTTGAATCTTGTTGTCCAGCATACTTCAAATTACAATCCTTCTATTTTATTCTTTGGATTACCTAAAAGTTGTTTTAGTAGTTTATTTCCCAATGTATTAACAACTGTACTGCCACATCTAAGTTTTTGAAGTCCGCTTAGGCCATGGGTAAATCGTGGTTTACAGAGATTTGACACAAATCTCAAATTCCGTTTGATATTTCAAATCAAGTTGAGGAGTTCCGAAGGGTTTCCTTAAATCTGCATTTGATTTATCATTTAAATTTACAGGGTATCCACTACTCTTCTTTATAGAAAGAAAACTTCAATGGAGGATATAGCTTACAGTAATGGATACCATGTAAGTTTAGTTGATAAATTAACGTCTAAGAAACGTCTAAGAAACGTCAATATAATATAGGAAGAATGTTTAGGGGTTGTACATCAGACGCCCGACGCAATTTCTCAGTGAATAGTTGGTACTCAGACAGATGCGATAGAGGAAAAGCGAATAAAAAAACTTTCAAAACAATTTAAAATTATTTACGTGCACCACTGTCTTTTGGCCGAGTGTATTGAAATAGAAGAAAATGAAACAGCTCATAATATAACCAAAATTGCGAAAGCGGAATGTAGAAATAAAATTTTAGTTTCAATTATTACTTTAGTTTAAATTAAATCAAATTTGGTGCATATTCTAAGTTGCTACAACAATTCAAAGTTTGTCCATCGGTCCATCGAACCCAATTGTGTCATCCTAATACAAATGTTTCGTATACTATGCGCCATATTGCTGATTGCGACGCCCAAGGCACTTACCTGGCAAGTTATCTTGATAAATACAAATATTAGGTAATGATGGTGAAATTTTATTTTATCATTTTTGGTGACCGTGTTTTGAAAGTTCACTTTTTTATTTTTGAGTGCGAATTTCCAGCATTCATTACTCGCAAAAGCCTCTAAGTTCCCACAGTATATGTTATATCATCAGTCAGTAAACACGGATGCGCCATGTGCTGGAGGACTGGCAGGGTGGAGGACCTAGAGGTAAAAGAGGTTTATGATTTACAGATCATATCACCTAAGTTCTAGCAAGAAATATTTGCTCATACGCCTGTTTAACGCTATTCATATAAGTTCTGGATGGGGATTGTAGATTATTCAAAGGGTCACTCGTCTTTCCGGCCCTTCCTCACCTCGATCTAAAAAGTTTTTGGTGAATTACCCCTACAATTAGTTGTAGCCCAGAACTCTAAAGCCTTTTCCAAACCTTGTGATTTTTCTGGGAGCTTGTGCTCCGTGCAAATAAAAACCATTCAAATTCATTAAGGATAACAGATGCAGTAAACAGGATGGTATATCTTAGATCTCTTGTTTGTAAGAGTAACAGCTAAACGTCCAAACATCAGAATTTTCTCTATCTTTTTTCTCGAGATTGACCTTTATGCGGATAGACAGATGACGTATTGATGCATTCGAGATCTGCGCAAGCAGATGTTTATTACGAATTTCTTGTACAGCCCATCGCAAAAGCAGCTTGGTTCTCAAAATCCTGTAATTATTTGGCCACAGTTATCAACGGATGGACGATATAGACTAGTTAATGATTCAGGAAGAATGAGTTGATAAACGCCTTCCAAAACGTGGAACTTGTGTGACTGAGGGACTAACAGGGCTTTGGTGAAGACATACGACCATCAGGGAACCACCACCCATGATGTGAAACGCGATAAAGGAAAGGAAGCCATCTAATGCACTGCTTGATTCAGAAAATCTCTGACATGATGTTGAAAAAAAGGAGAATAAAGAGAAGAAATACTCATTGTTATATTTAATATTTGCTGAACGTTAAATTCGTTAAAGAACCCCAATGGTTTTCTCATGATAATCAATTCATAACACTCTTAGTCATTGAAGAGAATATATATTTTATTTCAGCTTTCAAAATAAGTTAAAAAATGTTATTTTGGGTACTTAGAAGAACACTTTATGTACTATCCTGAAAGTGTCGGATGAGAATGAACAAAGTATAACTTTTAGCTAGTTTAAGATTATTCGACAGTAAAAGGAAATAGTTTACTGATTAAAATATACGTGAGTGAGATTTTACGTTTTCAGTTTTATTTTTGAATAATTCGTAACTTTAGAATATAGTAAATGTGTTATTTATGATTTGCTTTATCACACAATGAGGTACCTTCTAGATAAGACTGAAGATGCTACTATCCTCTTTTGAAATCCGTAGATTACTTGTAGGAAGAAAATCTCTTGCTAATTTTTTCCATAGGATATTAGATTACATCTTCAGAATGATGCTATTCATTGGCTTTTTTATTATACTGACGTGATCAGAATTAAATCAACAACATGTATAAAGAATAGAAAATTTCTTATTCATTCATTTTAATTATTAGATACTGATTCTATGATAGTACTAAATACCCAAAATAATATTTTTGAATACAATTTACTATTCGATAACTTAATAAATGTTTTATTCAATCTAACCAAAATGAACAATTATTTATTAAATTATATTTTATCGCATTGCAAATATGTGATTTTATATATTGTCGTGTTCTAGTAATTCCATCTAGAGAGGAGCCAGTTCCTGGCTGGGTGGATAGTCTTAACGGTCCCATTGGACTTTTAGTTGGAGGTGGTAAAGGAGTGATCCGTTCAATGCATGTCAAAGGCGAAAACAGGGGACAGTTTATACCAGTCGATTATGCTATTAATGCTAGCATCATCATTGCACAGTTAATAGGAAAAGCAAAAAATAAGTGAGTACATGTCACACATATCAGTAATTCATGGGTAAGCACAAAGTAAAAATTGTTTTAGTTAGATAGATATATTCGATATGTAAGGAACAGCATGAAATTAAGAAATTTTAGAATGATACCTATATCATAACTTTGATAAGGAAAATCACTGATTGCCGCATCATTGGTGTTAGGTGTTTCTAGTCTTGCTATTGAAAATATTGTACCTACATCATATTGAGATTAATAAAAGATGAAAAAGTATACTTGGTTAAAAACTTATAAAAAATGATTCCGTTTTTTAAATTAAAGTAATAAAGTAAGATCCCAGAGCCGCTAGACCTACGTCATTTTAGCAAAGCTAATATTTTGACAATAAATACTGTGATATGTAGTTCAGAACGTATGCATATTTGCTAGCTTGAAAGCGGGGCGCTTTTACAGATAACAGATACAAAAGGTACAAAAATACCTTTTCATACATTTTCATATATGGTTTACAAAATACTATTAAAAATCAACATTGATTACTGCCAGACACTTTCCGTGGGCCCTAAATTCGGCCAGACGTTTTAAAGCTCGAAAAAATCCCAACCTAACCTAACATAATTGTGGAATCATATCTACTACCAACTATGTAAAAAACGAAAGAAAACAAAATTTATTATGTTAGGTTAGGTTGGGTTTTTTTTTTCGAGCTTTAAAACGTCTAGCGTCTAGTTAGGGCCCACGGAAAGTGCCTGGTAATAATGAATTTTAACAGTATTCTGTCAAACATATATGAAAACCAGCTATCATTCTTTAAACTAGGTTAGTAAGGTTCTCTTTGTGCCTTTTGTACCCTGTTATTTGTAAGAGTGTCCCGCTTTCACGGTAGCAAATATGCATACGTTCTCAACTACATTTACTCACCCTATTTATTGTCAAAAATTTAGCTCTGCTAAAATGACGTAGGTCTGGCGACTCTGGGATCTTGGCCTATAAGATTATATGTTCGGTCCAAGTTTTATTAAGGTGTTGCTAGAACACAACTTTATTTGAAAAATATTTGCACGTAATTCGAACAGTAAAAGTTCGTTGGTCGGCCGGCGATAGAAACTCTGGAGGCCGGTAACTGATGCTCTTGAGGGCCCCTACACCTCGACAACCCCTGATCGCCCCGAGTCACCGAATAAATGCAAAGTCATAATGCAAAACAATAAATAAAACAAATTATTATTATTAGTTGTATTTATGTATTTGTCGAGTATGTATAGTATATTTTTATAAATATTAAAATACGTATAGAGCTAAATAATGAATGACAAGATTTCTCTCTTCATATAGGTTGTCAGAGGTGATGTGAATGATACAAAGATCACGTGTAGACTGGTTTATTAACATTATCATCTATCAGTATATAGAGTGGGCATAATCCATGACATCTTCCCTTTTACAAAAAAAAATAATTATTATTTATTAACATTAAGTTACATAACATTTATCACCTACATTTTCAAAAATTTATTTATTTATTTTTTTAATTATTATTATTTCTTATATACATATAAAACACATACATTACACAATAAAATTACAAAAAAAATATTATTAAATAACGTATAATATATAAACAAATACACACAATACCATACATAGAATGCAGAAAATACAGAAAATTACACGTTCTTGTAATTATCTCCATTGAATGTTAGTAATATGACTTAGAACTTGTGGTTTCAATGTTTAAATAGTTAGGCTTCTTAACAGACCTATCAAAACGACTAAACTCGCCAAAGTTTGCATTTCTCGAGTTATTTTCAATGTTTTTTAAAAGGACAGGAATGTTTTCATAATCATTTTCGTCAAATATATTACATCTCTTTGGTCTTAAATATATTCTATTCCTTATTAAAATTTTGTTAGTTTTTAAGACTCTAACCCAATGTGACATATTATTGTGAATTTTTTCTACGATATCCGGCTACCATTCGTTTGTTTTTACGTGTTGGATGTACACCTGCTGTCCTACTGCAAGTTTTGACAGAGGTTGTTATCTTTTCTCATGATAAGATTTTGTTTTTCCATACTTCTTTTAAAATTATGTATTACATTTTTGTTATTAACTACTTTAGGTTTTAGCTTTTAATTTAAAATAGGTAAGACACTCTCATGCGTCCACTATTTAATAATTGTGAAGAACCGGGTATATAGTGATAGGAGTATTACTTAATTCCATTGAATGATCGGAAATCAGATTCCTTTGGGACCGTAGGTTCGGATCCTACCGACTGCGCCATGTCAGAGGTGATGTGAATGATAAAAGGATCACGTGTAGATTGGTTTATTAACAATATCATTTATCAGTAAATAGAGTGGGGATAATGCATGGCAGAGGTCACTCACAACATCAGTAAAGTCAATTTTGCGTGTTACTTCACATTCGATCGAAAGAGGGCAAACTATTTAACTGGTCTTGGAGCATAGTCGCTCACAAACTTATTGAATGCTCGCTCACATTCTTCTGCCACTGCGATTAAAACAGCGCAGAAAGTGTCTCTCCATAGATACATTCCAATAAACAGCTTGTGAACTGAATTATTCATGAATGAATGCAGACTGGAGGAGTCTGTAAATGTTGCTTCAAAGATTTTTGCATTGTTCAATCTCGTAAAACCGGAGTCGGATCGCGCGGTTACTTTTCTCGTAGATGCCCACAGTTTTCTAACATCACTTCTTTTTTCACATGTAGAAAATTTAAAAAAAGTGGAAACAAATTTTGGTCGTAGGCAAACCTATGGTTGAGTTCGGACAATATGGAATCCATTATAATAAGAATCTTCTTATTCATGATGGCTTAGCAAATGTTTTCTGATTCGTATAATGTTTTATTGGCTCCCTTTACTGCATAGCATGACCTGCAGCTAGTTATTACAAGTGCCTGCTTGCTAGGAGCAGGGTCTCACCAAAGCTCTATCACGCTCTATCATTTCAGTTCTTTGATGACATCTTCAAAACGTTTCGAGGTCGTTTTCTTCTCCTCTTTTCATCTTATTTCTCTGGATTATCACATATTCTATTAATTGTTAATTATAAATTAAACACTGCTTTTAGATGAATCAAACAATATATTATAAATACTCTACATATGTTTTGGCTTGTTAGGCCTTTATCAAGGGTCTTGCATGGTGTACTCACTATGAATAACATTTTTGTACTATAAATTAAGAGGCTTGGCATCCGCTCTGACAATTATCTGAAGGGAGTTGTAATTTTTCCTGTACTAGCATTTATTTTACTATTCATAATCTTTTATTAGCAACTATGTTTTATAATTGCTGTCGGAAATTTTATTTTTAGTGTTTATCTATTTTAATGCATTCAGTGTAATGAAAGGATATTTAAGATTTTTATATTTATATTTTACTTTAAGTTGTTCCGGTCCCGTCCCGTCCTGCTCTTTAACTGCCTCAGCGCTTCAGTGTTTGACATGTGCACCAAATTATTAATAAAATTTTAATTCATTATTGTCTAACTAAGATCCGTTTTGCCTCTTTTCTACACTCATCTTGCACATCTTTCTTGCTGCAAATCATACCACCTTTGGACAGGTGATAGGTCCTCGTTGTATATTGTTTTGTAGCTACAACTATGAGCGGCAAAGATACGTTGTTGAATATAATTCTTTTCAGTTCAGGAAGTAATTGAAATTTTTTGTAGTCGTAGGAGAAAATGCATTGTTGTCGGAGCAGTTTTTGTTGCAGGAAGCACTAGAAATGTAGTATTTTAAAAAACACGTTTTTGTCACCATTTTATTAATATGGCGAATCGAACGTTAGATGTACGATGGTGCAAATTTAATATGTCATATGAATCAAGTTTGAAAATGCTTCGGTTTGCTCTGAGGTAAAACTACCTAGCGCCTCGTCTAATGGTTAGACGATATTATGAATGACAAATAAACTAGCAACATATTGTGTTTAAATTAGCGGTAACTACTTAAACCAACTATTAATTATATAAGATGTCACGGTAAATATTTACGGAACTCTTTGAATGAACTTTGCATTGTTCGCTATTGCCTGAAGCAAATAAAAAATGACGGCAAACTACTAATAATATCTTCACCGTTTATTTATTAAGGTTAAATTCATGCAAGACAGGCGCATTTAAAAGAAAAAGGCTGTCATCAGTCAAGGATATCGAGTTTTTTAAATTATTATTGAACACATCGATAATACAATTACCAAAGGTACAGGAAACACACATGAATTTAAAGTGACCGTGTAGTCTTTGTTTGTGTAGTACGGAAGTACATACCTCTCCAAACTGTTTAAATAATAATGACACTTAAAATAAATGATGTTACTACTTTTTATGTTACTCGTATAAATGTAAATGGCTAATAAATGGATGACTAGTGTTAGTGGGTTGAGGAAGGGTGTCTTCTTTGTTGTTTGGTGAGGGTGTAGTAGAGTGGAGGTTGCTGGCGCGAGGTTAATTTAGGGATTGCTTGAGCTTTTTGGGAGGAGTTAGAAGGTGCTTTAGAAGTTTGAGAAGTTCATGAGGAAATGCATGGTTGCATCAGTGTTTTGTCAATTTCTATAGTACTACAGTCGTTGTCTCGTTATTTGTGGGTTGATTTCTTGTAAATGGGTTTGTGTATGTTGATTTTATAAATTGTTCGCTGCTAGAATCGCTATCGTTAGAGTCAGGTAAATTTTAACTTGTCTTGTGTATGAGTTAATAGTTAATGTTAAAGCAATAATTTAAAAACATTGTTCACCTATGAAGTGCTGGATTATGATTTTTTCCGTCCATAGGCAACTATATTATAGCGCCGCCCCCCCCCCCCCCCCCTTTTACTACAAAACTTTTAAAGTGTTACTAAAGTTTTTATTTATAATATAAAATAATATAATATAAAAAAACAATATATACAATCAACAGAAACAAACGAAAAAAAGCATTAAATGGAAAAAGTTAAACAAGTAGGTATAATAATTATTTATGATTAAATTATATTTTATTTTGTGAGTGGGGACAAAACAATAAAAACACATATTTTATAAATGAAATATCATTTTTACCACTTGTATTATAAATAACCATTATGTACGTTTTTTGGATTTCTTACTGGCGAAACTATTTATATCAGTAAAAAAAAAGTTACAGACGACAGACATAATTTTTTTTTCGCTCATATTTAAAATCTCGGCGTTTCATGACATTATAAACCTATTTAAACAAGAAAAATTTTTGAATTTTACGATTACTATACTTCCACTCCACTAGGTGAATGTGGAAGTAAGTAAACGCACTAATTTTCATGATGAATGAAGTGTCGCGTGCAATAACTCGCTGTTCGCTGAGGAGCTTAGGGAAATCTTGAAAAATCACCAAAAAATATTTCGGAGAAAAATGTTCATCAAAATACGAAAAAAAAAAGAGAATATAGCCAATTATTTGGTTTCGAGATAAAATAAAAACCAAAAAAATCTCACTCTCGAAATCAATGAAAATAAATCGTTTTTGTTTACCTTATCTGCCATTACTCGGCCGGATGTGAACAAAAACGATCGATTTTGGGCTCAAACGATTCCCTAGATTCTAGCGCTGCCACATGATTGCAGGAAATGTAGAAAAACATTCAGTGTTTACAGTTATTTTAATGTAAACAAATAGCTGAACAATTCCACGTTTTCTGTGTTTCTCAGGAAAAAAGTATCAAGGGAGTTTCAAGGTTCGACAAATGTTGATCTACAGTATTGTTATATTGTGTTTAAGGATCATTTTTACAAAGTTTCACGCAGACCGATAAAAAATTGTGACAGAGTTGAAAAAAATCGAACGACGCGGATTGAAATAAACGCCGAGTACGCTTCTATTTAAGATGGTCCAGTATTCGACTCACATCTGTGACGAAATCTACCAGACAGAAAAGAAATGATAATAGCTTTTAAGGAAAAAAAATATTTTTTGTTGATAATTTTGAAGTATGAAAATTTGTTGTTTATTTTTGTTCGTCGCCGGCGCCCCGCAAGCCGTCGGTGCCCCTAGGCAGCTGCCTATTTTGCCTCATGGATAATCCGGCTCTGTGACCTATGTCGACAAAGCGTAGTTCAGCCGACGAAGCGATTTTTAGACCGGCCAAGTTAAAGTATATCTAATAATTTGTAGGCTGACACTTATAAATAAACATTCGCACAGGGGAAGTTCTTAATGTAATAGTGTTTCTTTTAGTGTATGTTGTTGTCGTGGTGGTAATAGATGTAGTTTTTGGAATGTTTTGTCGTGTCTCGTGTCTCTGGTTGAGATAAAGAATATTGTTGAAGAAAAGTGATTGAATGAATGAGTTGAAAGGATGAATGCGATTGAAAAGTTAGATGTGTTAGTCTTATTAGTAAAATTTGGTAGTCCTGAATTGCTTGTAAATGTGAAAGATCTCAGATTTAAGGGATCGAAATTTTTGCTATCTACCTTTTTTGTTGTTTTTATCGTCCGATGCTTATATCGAAGGTGATTTCCTCTTCTCACTACTGAATATTTTTTCGCAAGAGTTATGTAAATTCTTAACTTTGCTTTCTCAGCTCCGTGCTGTATATGTTTCATACGGTGAATCATTTTAGCCTGCTTTCAATCGCACACGGCTATAAACTGTGGTATGATATCAGCAGAGGAACTTTTGTATTCCATTTATATAGAATAATCTGGTCTGACTATAAATACCCGAATCACGTGCCCTAAGTAGACGAAGAGAACCCAAGGCTTCTGCATTTAGCCTTAGCAGGTGCTGATAATTCGATTAAAAACATCACTTTGTTTTGATGGTCGAGGAGGACTATGTCAGATATGTTGGCTGGAATTAGCTCGACCATGGTAAACGAATAGTTCCAATAAAATCGGCATTTCCCGTTTTCGACAACTGACTAGGCGTCTTCGGGGCCGAAGGCTAGCATGTGTCTGGTCTACACCGTTCGAGTGCCGCAAATGATAGTACATCACCCGTAATGCCGCATTATGACGGTGAATGTAGGTCGAAACCCCATATACCGGACATGCAGGAAGTATATGAACGAGCGACTCTAGTGCCTGACGGCGGGTTCTGCAGTCGGTTTAAGGAAGCCCTACAACACTCATTATGCGGCTTTCGGCACCCAAAGTGTTAATTACATCATCTTGGTAGGCCACAATGAATTCCTCGGTCTCCGACCTTAGCCCAGCTGACCTTAAAAAGGCGAATGTCAGCCTATTCGATAAACTTAATGTTTTTAGGTTCTTATAAAACACAACATGCTTGGGTTGACTGACTTTGCATCCGCACCGTGTTGGCCTCCTTGCCTGTCATCGAATACGAGGCCAAATTCATCTGCGGCTGTTGTAGTCACCTTAAACCGCCCTGCACTCACTCACCACTACATTTTGTGATCTCTTACTAATTGCAGAAGCGGGTATGACCTTCCATAGATGTTACATGCCACATTTTGTTATCATGACTATACTTTCGCAAATACAAAACGAAGAGTACATTGCACTTGATCGGCACATTTCTAAAACCGATAATATTGCTCGTGGAGAAAATGTTCATATCACTGTGTTGGTCGAATTCTGAACAACTTTCAAAATGTCCGTCTGTCTGTCCGACTGTTTGTCTGTCCGTCCGTCCGCCAGGTTTTTTTGTAAGCACGATAACTTAAGAACGAGAAGTCCCATTGCATTGAAAGGGAAGTAAGTTAGTGTTAGCTAGAGGAACAAACCTATTGCTTTTCAACAAAATCGATCAATAAATAAAAAAGTCATCTATTATTAGTTTTTAAAAAAATCAATATTTTTAGGTTTTGTAATAGAACAAAAAATGTCTAAAACTAATATTATTTACAAAAAAAAAACTGCGAAGAGTATCCTGTAGAATGTGCGACAATTACATAAAAAGTGCAGTAAAACTAATATTATTTACAAAAAAAACTGCGAAGAGTATCCTGTAGAATGTGCGACAATTATATAACAAGTGCAGTAAATGATGGAAGAGTATAATGGTTTAGCTTGATTACTTTTAAATATGAATCACTGAAGGAAATACATATAAGTTTAATTACATAATATCCAAGTTAATAATAACTAACGAATACTTCTCGTACAATGACTTTGTAAACAGTAGCCTTGAGCTTGGGTTAAATGTTTGTATTGGAACGTAAATATTATATCATCACCAGTTAGTTTGATCAATTTATCATTTTAATTTTAATATTTTATTGCAGTTGATTACATTTCAATGTATCCTATGACTGGCGTTTAAAATATATTTTCTCGTGTATCAGTAAAGATATTATTATTTAGAAATCAATCATATTAAAATGAAATCAAACCCTTGTTCTGTAAATATTTATACTAAACAAATTAGTCTGCTATTCTTGTTATATTAGAATGAGGTATGTTATTTTGCTACTAATGCTAAAAGTCACATTTATTATTTCATAATTAATTATAAAAAAGACTCTCAAAACTAATATGAATATTAAGATAGTTATCATTTTTCACCAGGACTCAAAGTCTATGTCACTTGCAGTCAAATTATCTCCATAGATATAAAGTTTGTTAATATGACTTTAAAACAATATACTTAAGGTACATTATGTAAGACAAAAAAAACAGGCAATATCTTTTGAATTGAGTAAACTTTTACTACTTTATTAAGAAAATCTTCTAATCGACGATTTGTTGATTATCTAGAATAATATATCTGATGTATTTATTTTTTTAAGGCCGAAGGAAGTCCCCGTTTACAATTTAACACAAGATGCAGTACTACCTATAACGTACAGTGAAATATTAGACAAAGGAAGAAAAGTCGTCTACGAATATCCCTTTGAAATGCAAGTTTGGTACCCTGATGGGGATATTAGATCTTCAAAGTTTATTCACAATTTATACAGCATATTTTTCCATTGGTTGCCAGCTATATTGATCGATCTGATAATGATATTGTGTGGGCAGAAAACATTGTAAGTTCGTTAAAAATTTACATTTTTACTTTATAATTAATCTAAGTATATATTAGAATTAGCTTTCCATTGGGTTCAAAATCATTCAGAAATGCTAAAAAAGACATTAAACCTCAGATATTTCGACGAAATATTTTCTAAGGTAATCTAACAATGACTACTTTAAAAGTTTACCCATTAAAATATGTTCAAATTAATTTTTTTGAAAAAACTCACAAATTCAATATTTTGTGTTAATAAATTTGAAATTATGGTTTCGATAATATAATTTCAGAATACAAAATGGCTGATTTAAAATAGCTGATTAAAATTTGAAAACCATGCACATATCCCACTCCACTTAAGAGAACAGAGAACTCAATTTCATAATGATTAACTTGTTCTAACTCAAACATGGGACAATAAATTGGACTCATCTTACGGTTTTATTAATAGGTACATATTTGTATGCAAAATGTGTTATGTTTTATTAAGATCAAATTTTAACAAGTGTAGAAAACACAAATCTTTTTATAAAGCTGTGTCGATAAAGCGTGAGAATTTGCAGGTATAAGTATAGCGAGCGACAAACTTTTTATCTTTCGAAACAAATATCAATTATTGAGAGGAAATTTGTTCGATATTTTGCACACAACTTGAAGTATATTTGCATTATCAGAAGTGGGTCATCAGTATACATAATGAATAAGTAATTCGTCGTTTCTCATATTAAATGTCAGATGGAATGTACGAAAGCTGTCTGCAAAATACCCAAAGAATGATTACATTAACGAAACTTGTGCAGAAATATATAGCAGTTAGATATCAATTATATTTAAAAGAAATAAAAATAAAGAAGAAGGGTAACTTTCTAACTTTTTTCTAAGATCAGCAATTTTCGGAAAAATCGTTAATGAAATTTTTTTTTTGAATAAATGGGATGTGCCCATTTGTAAATACAACCGATTTTGTTCTTCACCCTTCTGTGGATCTATCGTGGCATTCCTGTACTAGGATTCTTTAGAACATTTCATCCGGCTTTGTCTCTTGTATCGGACTCCACTGCGTTATAAATGTTGTATTCATTACAAAGCCTCAAAAATATTGAAGAGTTACAGAAATGTTTTGGCATACTTAAAGTCGAGGATATAACTTGGGGGTAGTCCGTCTATCGGCAAGTAAATATATTCCACTCAAAGAATAAAGAATAAGAATGATAAATATAGACTTCGAGAAAAGAAAGACCTTCAACTGCAACATCCTTGTATTAGTAAAAATAAATTTTTCTTACAGCAGTGCTTCGATAATGACACGCATTGTGAGAATCTATTTTGCTCTGACACTTTTGCAAGCTTCTCGACGATGAGCTATACCCGATCCCCTCCATTTAACGGATTTCATAAGAGACTTTTTGATTATCCTATCTAACCAAATCCCACACCAGAAATTTTAGAAGCATCTAATTGCAAAATAGCCTTCATATACGAAAGGATTATATTCGTTAGAAGTCATTTTTCTTTCTATTTCACGATTGTCTTGTAAATGCAGCTGAGCAGACAACGTATACAGAAAGTGACCGCCGGCATAGTGCAATGTGCAAATGGCAATTGACTGTTCTCTCGGCTCCAATGAATTGTTTTACCAAGCCCATGAAGTCAAAATATGGCAACCATAATTTAGCTATTGGTTCATTTTCACGAAATTCATTGAACATTTCAGTGAACTTACGTATTGCGTTCTGGCAACCATCTCCATTCAACCCGTCGTAATGTATCGGATCCTTTATGTCAGATAAAACACTTTCTTTATCAGCACGTTCCTCCGGGCTTATTCCACTCTGAATAAGATAATCATAGCGAGAGTTATATGAGCTAAGATATGGCTCTTAAAGCTCGGACGTAAGTATGACCAGCTAGCATTTTTTCGGTAGATGCTCCAGCCTAAGCAACTTTAAAAAGATCTTTCAGTCCATTTCCATCCATAATATATTCTATTGAGTCCATCAATGGTAACTCAATAGCTAGGTACCACTCAATAGAGCGGTGTTTATGGTGCCATAATCGCATGTATTTGCGTCAATGAATGGCAGAAAATGTACACTTGATTTACAGTAGGCTAAAAATGCTGATTCGTTCTATGAAGCCATTCCAGCTTGGGATATTTTGAATTCAGTTAGCCTTCCCCTACAACCAGAGAAAATCGCTGGGTTGAAATTTTAGAATTTCATTGATAGTTGGATTGCGACATACAGTTTCGCTCATTGCGTGAAAAGTATTTAAAGCATCAATAGTAGCAGTATGTAAGTCTTCATTGTCAAATACGTGCTGCAAAAATATTCTCCTAGTTTCTGTTAATTGAAATATATTCTTTATAGGATTTTGCAAACAGCAGACAAAATAACTATTCATTCATTTCTGTTAATGCTTTATGGGGATGGAGAAACATCGAAATTTCGAAGATCTGCATGTCATCGCACGAGGCACAAATTCCCAAAGCTGACAGGATATGCTGAAGATCTTTGTTAGCTTACTTCTTGCTCAAGAACGCTACAAATCCGATTTGAAGAAAAGATTTTGGTCGAGTAGTGACAATAAATACATGCACAATCGAAATAACTTTGGTATTTGCCCACGTCTCCACGTTTATTCTTCATAATAATCGAATGAAGGAATAATCCCAGCGTCACTAGGATATCGATATCGACGTTGGCCAAAAAATGAGAATTTGTTTCATATACCATCGATCTCAGATTCTGTTATTATTTCAGCAGCCGTTTCATCTATTGTTAACATTTCCTTTTACGTATTTTACTGTTCATTGTTGTACCAATTTTCCATCAGGATTTCTATGCCCTTTTGTCACGAAATGAAATAATAGGTTCTTGGCTACATTTCGCAGTGATTATGATATTTTCATCGTATTTTCTCTCCAGGTTCATGAATGTCGTTCGAAGATTCGGCATAGCACCATCATAATCTTCTACCATTTCTTTCAGCGAAAATTGGATTCTTGTCTTCGGTCCTCGATATGCGATGGAATATAATTAATGACAGGACGACTGATTGGAATTCTTAAGTACGTACGGATCAAGTACTAAAGAAATCTGTTGGTTAAAGAAGTTCTTCCGCGGGTGATGATATCTAGCTGAAGATTGAAGAACGATATAGTGAAAAAATAATACAGATTTGTTCGTATCAAAAAATGTCTTTAAAGGACAGTTTATTGATATATCCTTTCGGGAAGTAGAAGTTTCTTGTAGTCTATTTTATGCATCCTCTTCACATTATAAGCATAAGTTTTTCCAATCGAATCTCGTCTGAGATACTCCACTCGATTCATCTGTATCATATATAGATATTATAATTTTTGTAAGTAACCCTTCTTAAAGCTTCGTTGCATTATTATTTTTAACGGTTATACAGAAATATGAAAAGTGAAATTCATTATCAGCTTATCTACAGATTGTTTCATTGCAGCTACTATGTTTGTTTCACTTATGTATGACGTGTAGCACTTGCATTGAACGCAATCAAACTTTGTAGTTGTGCGAGTTTATCGTCTTTCCCACAAACACTTGATTTTATCAGAGTATTTATTGCTCTCGTCTTTATTGCGCGAATCTGTTCAGGTAAAAAAAGTAGTCTATATATCTAAATATATAACATTCAAAGGTTGTCTTCGTTCTTACATAGAGAATCGCATTATTTACATTGCCTATGTAATTATTTATATTCGAACACAGAAAATCAAGTGCGTATATTATGATGGCTCGGTCCGCCAAGAATTTTTTAACTCTGGGCGAGGAGCGTTAGTCTAGACAAAAATATGTATAGGGCCTTCTTTATGGAGAATATTAAAATCTTCAATATTGTATTGCACTACTTCTTAGGGTAAAAAGGATACAAGTTATCAGTCAAGAACCAGATTTTGGTACATAAATTACAAAATTAAGGGTAGTTGCCGACCTCTGGGGTAATCACAGGTTTGATATGATTTGCTGGCCCTGAAACAAGACTATTAAAAAATACAATTATGGCTACGAAATTGTAATTTTTGTGGGTTTTTTCCGACTTATCGCCTGGACTAAGAATGCTAATAGATTAAATATGTAATAAAAGATAAACACTTGATGGTGACAAATTAGATTACATTTTTTGAAAAAAAATCTCTTTCGTTCTTGGTAAATACTAATACTAATACACTTATAATATATATTTAGTGATATAACGAAATTTATACAATTCATTTTCAGTATGCTGAGGATCCAAAAAAAAATCTACGATGGTCTTGAATTATTGCAGTTTTTCTCAGTGCGGGAATGGCATTTTAAGAGTGAGCGATTTTTAGCCTTAAATGACCTTCTGACAGAGGAGGATAAAAAGACGTTTTGCACGGCAGACTTTACTTCTTTATCTATAGAAGAATACCTAATCAGAGCAGTTCTTGGTACCAGACAGTATTGCTTGAAGGAAGATTTATCATCATTACCAAGGTGTCGCCAGAAGCAAAAAATGTAAATTATAAATTTAAGTTATTTGCTTTAATTAATTAACATATTTTTTTGTTTTAGATTATACGTCGTCCATAAGCTATTTATATATGGATTTTATTTTTACATATTTTACCTTCTTAGCCGTTATTTTACTACAGTCAAGATAGTCTTCGATATGGCGAGAAATTACATTAGTTACGTCCCACTTATTGGCTCTCTTGTTGGTTCAAGACCTAGTTAATCTAATAGTTTCTAATCTAATAATTTTGCTAATTAATAATTCGCTCATGTACCTTACCCTATATTAGGTGATATGATTATATTATAAAGACTAATAAAGTAAAATTTGACTTGAAATTAAGTTGATGCAATATTATTATGAAGAAATGATTTAGATATAATCTTACTTGATGGACTTTAGATAAAGGTGTTTGTTAAGTATCTGCTTATAAGGAACAGGTTTAGATATAAATGTAGTTGTACATATGTGGTCTAGCATTTGTCTGTAAATGTAATTATATAAACTTTTGTATGCTATCCTAGTTCCCTATAATATTAATACCAGAACCATTACGTATTCAATTGGACAAATATAATTTAATATCACAATTATTGTTTTAATGGTCATTATGTTTCCCAATACTTACTCCTCCATAATATTCACAATACAGCCTAATAGTACGGGAGCCTTTCGACAAGAGTGGCTTCGGACACCGCAGTTGCCGCCGCTTCGTGGAGGTGTTGTAGGCATCTGTAGCTGCCATTCCGTCTACCCCCCCCCACCCCCCCCATCCCAAAGCCAAGTCACGTGACCTCGCTCTCTTCTAGAAAAAGATATGAACGGGCCACTTAAATGTTGCTAAAAAATTCTGAAAACCACTTTCGTCGATGGACTCCCGTACTATAAGGGTACGTACATGCCGAAGATGCGCGGTAGCGGTAGCGATCGCTTCATCGACGTCACCTATTTGCAAAACAAATCTCTATATAGCTAACGTGCATTCACCAATTCACCCTCGCCGCTTACCACGCGGTTTATACAGTGGCGGCATGTGGCTTTTAACTGTGGGTGGGCACTTGCATAAACAAAAACCGCTGCCTAAGGAATCACTACTTCCACATCCAGATTCTTCATCCAAGTCACTTTAAAGGAAACATCTTGACTATATTTGCACTCTAGTATGTGGAAATTATTGGTCATAGAATTTTAATAATATTTGGGGCAGATGTCATAGAAAAGTTTGAGGAGTTGGTTTCTACCATATACGTTAAAAATGAAGTTTCTAGTTTACCGTACTTATTTTCCACTATTCACAACCTACCACCTCCCACCCCTTCAATGGAGTCATCTCAATCAGATGTCACTAAAATACATACGTGTACTAACTTTCAAGTGAATATCTCAATTTTATGTTATCAATCCCATTAATAATGAAGCGGAGGTGGTAGAGTTTGAAAAATATTAGAAAGAAATCTGAGGCCTTGGTTTCCAGTATATACACCGAATCCCAAATTTCTGTACTCTTACCAGCTTTATTTACTTATTTTCCCCTAGTTACTCCTATTAACCCCAACCCTTCTACGGAATCATCCCAAAATATAATCTAGTTCCAGATGTCGTTATAATACATACGTCTACCAAATTACAAGTGAATATCTCAATTTTATTTTATCAACCCCTTTAACAATGTAGTAAGGGTAGTGGAAGGATTCAAAATTTTATTAAAAAATCTGAGGCCTTGGCTTCTAGGACATATACCGAATTTCAAATTGCAGTACTCTTACCAACTTGCTTTACATATCTTTCCCTATTTACCTCTACTTACCCCCACTCCTTCAACGCAATCATGTCAAAATATAATCTACTTTCAGATATAGTTATAACACATAAATGTACCCAAATTTCGAGTGAAAATTTAAATTTAATTTTTTCAACTATTTTAATAAGGGAGTGGGGGTGGTGGGGGGATGGAAATTACCAGTAAAAAACCTGAGACCTTCGCTTCTATTATATACAAATTTCTGTACTTTTACCAGCTTGCTTTACTTATTTTCCCTTATATACCCCCATTTAACCCCCAACCCTTCAACGGAATCATCTCGAAATATAATCTAGTTCCAGATGTGCGTACTAAATTTTATGTGAATATGTCAATTTTATTTTATCAACCCCTTGAATAATGGAGTAGGGGTGGTGGGGGCCGAAATATATTATTAAAAAATCTGAGGCCTTGGCTTCTAGTACATACACCGAATTTCAAGTTTCTGTACTCATACCAGCTTGTTTTACTTATTTACCCCTATTTACTACTAAATAACCCCCAACCCTTCAACCAAATCATCTCAAGGTATAATCTAGTTCCAGATGTCGTTATAATTCATACGTGTACTAAATTTCAATTGAATATCTCAATTTTATTTTATCAGCCTTTTTAATAATGAAGTAGGGGTGGTGGGGGTTGAAAATATTATAAATAATCTGAGACCATGGCTTCTAATACATACACCGAATTTCAAGTTTCTGTAGTCTTACCAGCTTGCTTGACTTATTTTCCGCTATTTACCCCTATTTAACCCCCCAACCCTTAAACGGAACCATCTCAAAATATAACCTAGTTCCAGATGTCGTTATAATACATATGCGTACTAAATCTCATGTGAATATCTCAATTTTATTTTATCAACCCCTTGAATAATGGTGGTGGGGGGGCTGAAATATATTATTAAAAAATCTGAAGCCCTGGCTTCTAGTACATACACCGAATTTCAAGTTTATGTACTCATACCGGCTTGCTTTACTTATTTCCCCCTACTTACCCCTAAATAACCTCCTACCCTTCAACGGAATCATCTCAAAGTATAATCAAGTTCCAGATGTCGTTATAATTCATACGTGTACCAAATTTCAAATGAATATCTCAATTTTATTTCATCAACCCTTTTCATATTGGAGTAGGTGGTGGGGGGTTGAAAAATATTATAAAAAATTCTGACGCTTTGGCTTCTAGCAAATACACCGAATTTCAAGTTTCTGTAGTCTTACCAGCTTGCTTTACTTATTTTCCCCTATTTACCCCTATTTAACCCCCAACCCTTCAACGGAATAATCTCAAATTATAATCTAGTTCCAGACGTCGTTATAATACATACGTGTACCAAATTTCAAATGAATATCTCAATTTTATTTTATCAACAACCCTTTTCATATTGGAATAGGGGTGGTTGGGTTGAAAAATATTATAAGAAAATCTGACGCTTTAGCTTCTAGTACATACACCGAATTTCAAGTTTCTGTAGTCTTACCAACTTGTTTTACTTATATTCCTCTATTTACCCCAAATTAACCCCCAACCCTTCAAATGAATCTTCTCAAAATATAAGCTAATTCCAGACGACGTTATAATACATACGTGTACGAAATTTCCAATGAATATCTCAACTTAATTTTATCAACCCCATTAATGTGGTAGGGGTGGTGGGGGGTTGAAAAATACCATAAAAAAATCTGAGGCCTTAACTTCTAGTACATACACCGAATTTCAAGTTTCTGTACTCATACCAGCTTGCTTTACTTATTTCCCCCTATTGACCCCTAAATAACCCCCAACCCTTCAACGGGATCATCTCAAAGTATAATCTAGTTCCAGATGTCGTTATAATTCATACGTGTACCAAATTTTAAATGAATATCTTTATTTTATTTTATCAACCCTTTTAATAATGAAGTAGGGGTGGCGGGAGTTGAAAAATATCATAAATAATCTGAGACCTTGGCTTCTAGTACATACACCGAATTTCAAGTTTCTGTAGTCTTACCAGCTTGCTTTACTTATTTTCCCGTATTTAACCCCCAACCCTTCAACGGAATCATCTCAAAATATAATCTAGTTCCAGATATCGTTATAATACATACGTGTACCAAATTCCAAATGAACATCTCAATTTTATTTTATCAACCCTTTTCATATTGGAGTAGTGGTGGGGTTTGAAAAATATTATTAAAAAATCTGACGCTTTGGCTTCTAGTACATACACCGAATTTCAAGTTTCTGTACTCTTACCAACTTGTTTTACTTATATTCCTCTATTTACCCCAAATTAACCCCCAACGCTTCAACGGAATCATCCCAAAATATAATCTAATTCCAGACGTCGTTATAATACATACGTGTACGAAATTTCAAATAAATATCTCAACTTTATTTTATCAACCCCATTAATGGGGTAGGGGTGGTGGGGGTTGAAAAATATTATGAAAAAATCTGAGGCCTTAACTTCTAGTATATACACCGAATTTCAAGTTTCTGTACTCTTATAAGCTTGCTTTACTTTCCCCTATTTACCCCTATTTAACCTCCAACCCTTCACCGGATATCCTCAAAAATCCAGTTCCAGATCTCGTTACAATATATACGTGTACAAAATTTCAGGTCAATATCTTAAACCGTTCCGGAGAAAACGTGCGGACAAAAAAAAAAAATTACAGACAGACAGACCGACAGACAGACAGACAGAAAATTTTTTTTCGCTCAAATTTAAAATCTCGACGTTTCATGACATTCTAAACCTATTTCACGAATAAAAATTTTTGAAAATTTTTTTGCGATTACTATACTTCCAATCCACTACGTGGATGTAGAAGTAAAACAAATAGCAAATCGTAATAAATGCGTTACATACTTCCGAAAATGAAACGATGTTTGGCGAGAAATTACGATTGTAAAAGAAAGGGGAGGGATGAGGCAGGTATTGTTCACATTTCACCCCCAAACTACAAAGACCAGTATCTATCTGAATTTGCATTTACAAATAATGTTATTTTCATAATTATAATAATCATAATTAATGTCACATTACCTTCCTTTTTTTCTATTATTTATGAAATATCAAATTAGAAATTAGGAACACAATTAATATTATATTTGTTATTCTCAATATTCTCATAAAATTAAGAAATTTAATTTAATCAATTTTAACATATTTATTAAATAGTCATTTTTCATTTTCCAGTTTGATTTTGATATATTGTCAGATGTAAACATTCTATTCAATAATTTGAAATTCAATATTCATTATTCATAGGTTTATTAAGTTTTCTTTAGGGGGTGGCATGCCTTCCCTAGATATAAATCACCTAAGGATGCAAGACATAGACATAGGTCCCGTTTTGATACATGTTGCAGGCATAAGATTAAAGAGAATGACCAACATAGGCGTAGGGGTAGTATAACAGCAAACCGGTATTAAGATTTATACTCCGATTGCGGAGTTGCATAGAGCCACAGACCTCTTAATGATAAGAGAATTCGTTGAGGAAAGGGCTCAGGCCTTTTTCACAACGAAAATACAGCAATCGGAGGCTACCGCCGACATAACTAACGTACGAATTCACGACAAGCCGACTCGCACACACAACCTTAAGGTGCGTATAAGCTTGGCGAACCGAACATGTAATGTAACATGCAATGCAATGCGCGTTGAAATTTGTCTCCCGCGATCACGCCACGAACATCTTACGAACCGTGGGATGTGGCGAACACGCCGCGAACAAGCGAGGTGAACACTGTTTAGTCTATCCGATGGTAACAGACCAAAAACATGTCCGACGGTAGAGCTGAAGCTTTGGTTTTAGGCAGTAGTGCCTTATTAATTATGGCAAATATTAAAAAAAAAACGAAAGCCTCTACAATCTACTGGGAGTTTTAAAGTTCCAGCACAGTAACGGCCAATATCAAAATTTGATAATCAACTTATATAATAAAACTATAATAATAAACTTATTTTTAGATGCTTCCTCTGGTTGCCACATGGAAGCATCAATTTCCACCCATGCATCTTTTTTTTGTTTTTATTAAAATAATTCGGGTCCGTCGGGTCCCAAAGAACACTATGTTGCTTGTAAATTTCTATCAACAGCAAAGCCGCTTCCTCCGACTACTCCATGTTCGTTAAAACATCATTAAAACACCACGAATGCCGTCCCACTACGCACTGCGAATCCCTTTGTGTTCGTCGGCAAAACCGACAAGCGGTGGATCGCAGCGCGCTTCGAAATAGCCATTCGTATCGTGTTCGCAAGACCGTCCCAATTTGACGAATCTGTTGCATTGCATGTTACATTACATGTTCGGTTCGCCAAGCTTATACGCACCTTTAGGCTAGGCGCGCACGGGTGACTTTTGTCACGCAACTGTTTTGTCACCTACCTCGGAGTCCATCGAGTCTTATGGAGATGCGCTCACGAAGCGACGTGACAGTCACGTCGCTCGTGAGCGCATCTCCATAAGACTCGATGGACTTCGAGGTAGGTGACAAAACAGTTGCGTGACAAAAGTCACCCGTGCGCGCCTAGCCTTATTCACCAAAGACTCCCCGTCTTTGACGAAAGACGGTGACAATAACTTACTCCGACAAACCCACGAAACGGACAAAACATACAACCACAAAAACCATACTCACTTCTATTTCTATTCTATTACTTCATTTCAGTTTCATACACAAAATTATTTCACCCCGCTGACAATGAATAAACTTCTGCTAATTGGTAAACGCCACTTTTAAATAAGTCCCCATTATTTTAAACAGGGTTTTTCCCGTTTTCCCTGTATAATTTCTCACCCACGTAGACATAAAAAAATTTTGTTTAATATATTATTTTAATTTTACTCTAAAATATTTTATCTAAATAGACATAAATACAATAGAAATGTCTTGTTGCGGCGATTAACCTAATTAGAACATGAGAATACTAAAATCTTCAGCCATAACAGCGGCGGCTAACTCATTTTATTTGTTTACAACAATGTAAATAGTTAGTTAGGAAAAATATTGTACACCATTTCTATAGATTTAGTATCCTGATTTGTATATAGCTAAATAAAATAAAAGATATTAAAATGGAAATGGTATTAAGATTAAGCGGATTCGTATGTGAACTTGGCGGAGGCAGATTAATATGTAGTAAGATATTAAAAATATTATCATAAATAAAAATAACTTTTTAATTTTGTGGTTTTTATATTAAAATTAATTAACGGAAAAATGTTATGACTAACTACTGCTTGGCCTTGGCGCTCTTAGATAATTGGGTGGGTACTGCCTACCCTGCTGTCCGTGGCGGGCCGCCACTGGGTTTATATCGATGTACATAGCAAAACAAAATAGTTTGTTTTTCCATCGCGGTAGAACTGTGGACATCGCGGTAAAAGCAAGCATATTGGTCCATATAAATCACGTTTTATTACTCAAGCCGAAGCAAATCAACGGCGACCGGCAATGAACTGATATTTTACATTAAACCTCTCCGGTATGTTCCGGTTCTGAATATAGATTTGTTTTGAAAAGCGGTGACATCGATGTAGCTATGGTAAATATTTTTAGTGTTACGTATCAAATTTGGCAAAACACTTATGCAATAACTTTGGTGTCTATCCGTCTGTCCATCCGTCTGTAACAGACATTTTTCACAGAGGGTGAAGCAGATAGTCAAAATTTGGCACAACTGTAGGAAGTTGTGGCCTAGTTACAGACGTGAAGTGTAAAAGCAGAATTTTGAGTTTGACAGTTTTTCAAGGCCACCGTGTGGGACGTCAAATGAAGGCTTCGTAAAACGCGAATTGAAAAATATTTCCGAAGGTATCGCTTAGGAAAGTCTGCTAAAAATAATGAACATTGGAATAAGGCGCTGATTGAGCGAATATTATCAAGACAGCATTTCTGTAGATAATTTATTTTGGTGCATAAAAAAAAGCTCGACGACAAACTTTATTTAGCAGTTTGGCACCTACATTTGTTTGAAACACATATAGATTATCGACAATAAAACAACCGGTGATCGAGATTTCAGATTTCATTATATTTTTTACATATAGTTTTTCTTTTAGTCCTCATAGATACTTTTTTCCGCTGTTTGCAAAATCCTATAAGGAATATGTTCCACAACATAAAGTTAATATATTAAACTAACCAGTTTTTATTTGTCACACAAATCCATTAGTTTTTCATGTATTTTGTGCTTTTGACTTTACGACGACCGCCCTATTAACATACATAGGTGACTGCATGTGGGTATATTCACCTCACAATTCTTGCCTAATAAAGCAAAGCCACAGAATAATAAACAATCAAAATTGGAATATTTCAGGGAAAGGGACGCGCATCCAATTCGCCATGTTCCTGGAATAAAACAATAAATAATTATGTACTTTTTACAGAGTTGCCAAATGTACAATAATTTCTGATGAACCAAGTAGTTCCTTAAATTTAGTTTTTATCATAATGGCATATATACTGAAATGGTATATTTCTCTGCTAACAAATTTTATAAAAAGAGTGATTTTGCAAGTTTTTTTGAGGAAAGTTGACAAGTACTTTATAAAATCCAATTACAAATTTCTAAATGCAGACCTGACTACAACATTACAAAATACGCCCTTGAGTTGTACTCCAATAAGGTGAACGATTTTGGAGCTAAATTGTATATAGGCAATGACGAGGAGTTTTCCTTCTGTAGCAAAACCTCCTGAGAATATGCTTATATACAAGCCGCCAGGAGGTGAAGCGAACTGACTGTATTTCATATTAGAGGTTACCCTTTCAAGCAATAGCCATCATAATGTTGCTAAAATTTTTGTATCGAGATACGAGCGTAGTTTAGACGGATCTGTTGTCGCTCCATTTTAAATGCTTATAACACCTTTTTCATATAAGTCACCTCATAGAAAGTTCTTGGGAAATATATAAAAATTTAATCAGAGTAATACTAACAAACTTTAATTTGAAAAATTAATCTTAGTACTACAATAGTCTAGAAGGTTTCTTAAGGGATGTACGTACAAAATGTATAGAAATTGTTTTTCATGCCTACCCCTTTATAGCTACTGCTAGACGGTTGTTAAGAGTACATTTAAATAACGTTAAACTGTTGACATTTATTGAACAATATACGTTATTTTAAAATGCGTAATGCAAAACAAATAAATTGCAATAAGCCCTACCAGGAAACGTGATTTTGTTTTTATTATGTCATCCATTTACTGCGGCTTCTTGGCCTTCATTGATATAAACTAGGTAAGTACGTGAAACAGATTCTCATGAAAGTAGTGTGAATATATTCAAGCAAATTGCAAGGAGAGTCATCTACCACTACTCATTGTAGCCAACAAATGCTAAGAACTTGCAGGATCAGTACTTACAGCGTTAGGTTTGTAACCACTGGGTCTCGGGTTCGAATCCTGGCTGGTGACGTTTTCAATGCATTACCGAGACGGTAGCAGTGGGCTAGATCGCAGTTAATAAGTGGCACAACAGTGCTAGTCACTGTTACCTCTCCTGATTTCGAGTCTCAGTTGCTGCAGGTTGCAATGTCTCCGGGAATAGTTGTCTCTTGTCTGTGCGTCCTAGCTGAGTGGTGAAATAGTTATTGCTACACTGCCAGAATGCTAATATAAATAGGCAATTAAAAGAAATAACCAAGTGTATGAAATACATATTTAAAAATACCCATAATCAATTAATCAATACAAATTATTAAATAGGTTCCTTGACGG
The DNA here is from genome assembly GCA_963583905.1 of Stenurella melanura. Lineage (NCBI taxonomy): Eukaryota > Metazoa > Arthropoda > Insecta > Coleoptera > Cerambycidae > Stenurella > Stenurella melanura. Next base: position 20,270,356 of record OY757309.1, read on the forward strand.
GTGCATATATAAAATATACAGAAATTATTTTCCATGTCCTCATATAACTACTGCCAGTAGTTTTTAAGATCACATTTGAATAATGATACATCGTTGTAAATATATTGACAAATGCACGTTATTTTAAAATGCGCAATACAAAATGAATTGATTGTAATAAGCTCCAGCAGAAAAAAATTAACCTGTATAGTGAATACAATACAATCCTTATGCTACAATATTCGGTTTTTTGACCTTCGCCAGTACGAAATAGATAAGTACGTCAAACAGGTTACATTTTCTCTTATGCAAGTTAAGTGAATATATTCATACAAATTGCAGAGAGAACCATCTACCAAGGCTTATTGCGCCACTCAAGAAATGTGTTCAATAGTTAGTGTTAAATATAGGTATTTTTATGTATTTTATACATTTTACTATTTAGCATCTATTAGTAGCCAAATATTTATATTAATACATTTATTTTCCTTCCATATATACATTAACAGACAATGACAAAGTAGGAGAAATACCATTGTGAGCAGTGTTGCCAACTCCGTTGGGCGAAAAAACTGTACCTAGATAATTAAAAAAAACAGTAGAAAACAGGGAATTTATTGTAATAAAACACAGGGCCGTCGAGAAAAAATCGATACCCGGGGATCGCACATACGACTCCCACCAATCTTTAAAATAAATTTCTGAAGAGCGGGGGAGCGTATTCCTTAAAAATAGATATTCACTTCGGTCGACATTTTGAAAAGCGGGGGAGTGATATTCCTCAAAATTGAATATCGGTCTCGAAAGAGCGGAGGGTGTTATTCTTAGGTTTCAATTTTTTCCTTTTTGGTGGACTTTCAAAAATTCAGGTAATACCTTAATGAAACAATTGATCTCTATGACATGCAAAAACACAGTAGATTTAGTAGTTCGGACAAGAAACAGGGAAAGAAACCAAAAAACAGTAGGTCCATTGAAAAAACAGTAGTGTTCGCAACACTGATTGTGAGGTAACTATAGGTTATACTATAACATCAGTATACAGAATAACCATTTACTATGCCTATGCCTATCCTAATCCTATGTTACATATTGTTACGGATTTCCACCTTTTTGGGAACACCCTGTATGAATCCGTGGGTTCTAAATAATTTCAACAAGAGATTAAACACTACTAACACTTTATTTAACTATTTACTGACTACAATACTTCAAATTTACTTTATTTACTATTTATCTAACCTCACTTTTCACTTTTCTACTTGTTCACTTTTATAAACTGCTTTCTTCATAAAACTTCCTCTTCCGCGCTTGTAATCGCGCCTTATATACTCCGAAATTAGCTCTAGATCAATCCAGAATCTTCTCCAACCATAATCTAGAAAAGTCCTTGGCTCTTTCTAGAGCCTTTCCAGTCACCATCAGAGGCATAGGCGTACCATCTCCAATTCCAAGGGGGTGTAATTCATAACAATATTCTTAAATAATTAAATTATTAAATTGTTAAATTGACTCTGTGCGAATGGCCATGCAGCCTCAGCCATCCTCTCTGATATAGATAGATACATAGAAATTGTTAAATTGTGACGTACAGTTAAACAATATAATCTTCAAAACATAGTAAGTACCTATTCATTATATTAGATTATTATATAACATTGTAACATTCGGAATGCTCGATAGCATCCTTCGTTACACTGTTAATATTTATTAGAGAAATTATAAGTTATCGGAAATATTATTCCCACAAACCTTAGTACAAATAGAGTGCACTGTCCACGTAAGTTAGCCTTTTCCGTGGCGTACGGCTGTGATTCGTTACGTGCAGTAATGGGTGGCCGGCAATTTTCTTGCTGCCGGGTAATGGAGGCTAGGTTTGAAGTGGTCAGAGCCAGGAGTTGCGCTAATTGTTCATAAGTGGGTAGTCCCAAGCTCGGTTGGGGTTGGTCCGTTATGGCGGCAGAGGGGACTGGGATCGTTCCAGTCGTTTGGTTTTGGAGCACTATTTGTCTTTGGGGCGTAGCACTAGGTCTTGCCGTCTGGTACGGCGGGGTGACGTGGTAGGCGCCGGCCGACGAGGTAGGCGTGACGAAGTACTGTGCGTTGGGCGGCGTGCTTGGACTTGGGCTGGTTGCTGTTGGTGGTACCATACAGTGAGGGGTGGCCAGCTGGCGGCGAGGTGTCAGCGAGGCGTCGCTGAAGAGTTGGGGCCAGTCGGGTGTGGCAGCAATGGCGTACTGACCGCTGGGCAGCCCTGAGCCAGAGTGGGAGGCTTCCCCATGTGTGGAAGCGAATCCAGCGAAGCGGCGATCTCCCAGCGTCGAGGAATCGTCGTTGGCCCGGGATGCTGTTGGGTCCACCATACAGCGAGGGGGCATCACCATATCATCATCACCACCCAATCTCTGTTCCATCGCCGAGTTTCCATGCCACGATGCTGCGTTGCGCTCCATGCAGTAGGGGGGCATCGCCTGAGAATCGTTGCTACTCCATTCCATATTTGTTGCCTGGACTTCGGGCCAGGTGGCTGCGCTGCGTGCCATGCAGCGAGGGGGCACCGTCGTGATGACGTCGTGCGTGACCCCAGTGTCGTGTCCTATGTTGGTGGCGAGTCCTGCCTCGCTATGCCTAGGCGCTGAGCCCGGCGACGCACAGTAGTGGGGCGCCGTCGTCGCGACGCCATGCGTAGCACTTGTGCCTGTGGAGAAATCAGAGGACATGCTTACCTCGCCGAGCCGGGTTGCTGTGTTGCTTGCTGTGCAGTGTGGGGCCACCGTCGTGGAGACGTCGGGCGTGACCCCCGTACCCCTTGTCAGGGCGTCGTGTTGGCGGAGCACTTCGTGGTCAGATGCTGTGAGGGGCGTCGTGCAGTGAGGGGGGGCCGACGTGGAGACGTCGCTCTCGACCCCAGTGCCTACTGCCTTGCCACTCCGGGTATGCATTGCCACTTGACACTCAACACAATAAAACTCAATTAAAGCACACTGTCTGGTTACAACACAAGAGGAAGGGATGACCTCGTCAGCATTGGCGTTGGCTTCTGTGCTCAACTGACTTCTGTTTCGGCAGAAGACTATTAGTTGCTGAAGGCTGGAACATTACTACTTGAAGGATCGATCACTACTTGCTCGCTGAGAAAAAGTGTTTTCTTATATAGACTTTTTTTGTGCTCAAATGACTTCTGCTTCGGCAGAAGACTATTTTTTGTGCTCAAATGACTTCTGTTTCGGCAGAAGACTAAAACATGAGCACAGCGCGCTAGACAAGTCATAACTTGTTCGCGACGCCGACGCCGATGACACCACCCCCCTTTTTTGTGACTTTATTGAACATTAATAAAGGCATACAGGTTATGTTTCAGTTCGATAATTTCAATTATATAATGTAAGAGTGAGTGGATACAATATTTTCAAAACTATAAACTAAGAGTAAGTGTTAAGATATTTCAACAACTAAGATTTTTTTACATATATAGACTAAGATTAAGTGTGGTAAGATATTTTATATAAGTAACTAATAATAGGTCCATTAAGATATTTTAGGTAAAACAAGATATTTAAAATTAAAGTATTTTATGTGACAAATCATAAATGTATTCTAGTTTGAACAAAGTTTTCGCCCTGTGGCGTTGAATTATTTACAATGGTATATTATCGCACGTTTCGTTTTTCTGGACGTCGTCTCCGCGACGCCCGGGGCTGCCTGATCCTGTTGTGAATTGGGGGCTGCTAAGTCCTGCTGTGTTGCTTGCTAAGGCAACGGGATTCTGGAGCGAACCTGTGAGGCTGCAACGTCCTGCTGTGTTGCTTGCTAAGGCAACGGGAGACTGGAGCGATTTATTGAGGCTGCAACGTCCTGCTGTACTGCGGGCTAAGGCAGTGAGATACTGGAGCGCCTCGTGGGGGCTGCTAGGTCCTGCTGTGCTACGTGCTAAGGTAGCGGGATCCTGGAGCGGTGCGCCAGAGCCGGCTGAGCTCGGGCTGGCGTTCGAGTTGACGAATACTCGTGTCCGGACTGGGACAGGCATCTGGCTGGCGGATGGCTGCTGTCGGTCGTGGCCAGGCGTGGTCACGGCCTTCGCCCAGAACGGCATCGGGAACAGTATCGGCGTCGTGTCGAGCGGCTGCTCTTGTCTTGACGTAGAAGGCCCAGGGTCTGCTGGCGGCGGCGGTGCGGCTGACAGCGCCGGGGACTTCTCATTCTTGTTTGTTTGTCTCCTCTTGGCTGAAGTGGATGGACCAGGCACGACTGGGGGCAGTCGGCGGGCTGGAAATTTTGGTTTAGCGGCGGCTGTGGTGCTATGTCCACGTAGATAGTCGCCATGTCCACGGAAGTAGGTACCAGGTCCACGGATGTAGACTTGTGCGTTGGCATCTGGCTTTGGGGCAGCGGGCACTACTGATCCTGTGATAGTAGGCGTGACTGGCTTCTGGGCAACGGGCGCTACTGGTCCTGTGACAGTAGGCGTGGTTGGCTGTTGGGCAGCGGGCACTACTGATCCTGTGATAGTAGGCGTGACTGGCTTCTGGGCAACGGGCGCTACTGGTCCTGTGACAGTAGGCGTGGTTGGCTGTTGGGCAGCGGGCACTACTGATCCTGTGATAGTAGGCGTGACTGGCTCCTGGACAACGGGCGCTACTGGTCCTGTGACAGTAGGCGTGGTTGGCTGTTGGGCAGCGGGTGCTGCTGGCTCTGGGGCAGCGGGCGCTACTGGTCCTGTGACAGTAGGAGCTGCGAGCCTTGGTGGGGCTGGATGACCTGGATCCTCGGGATCGTCATCCTCGTCGTTGCTGTCGTCATCTTCGGTATCGTCATCTTCGGTATCGTCATCATCGGTATCGTCATCTTCGGTATCGTCATCTTCGGTATCGTCATCATCGATGTCGGTGGTCTGTTGCAGAGATTGTCTGGGTAGGTCAGTCTGGCTGGACTGAATCCTGGGAGGCGGCTCGGGGCCTGGCAGGCCGAGTGGAGGTGACCTCGGGGGAGATGGCTTCGTGCTGACATCTCGGGTATGAGTTGGCGGGAATACCCTGTCCAAGAATACAGAGGCTATTAGTGGGGCAGTGGTGGGCAATACTGACCTTTTTTGCTTCCGGGAAAGTCCAGCGTCCTGCTGCTCCGGGAAGGCGTCCATACTCGCCACTTCCTTGGGTTCCTGTTCACCTGGCTGAGGCTGAGGAATGAGTGTGGTTGACTGGTCTGAGCTGAGGGAGGTAGCATCTTGCGTCACGGTGTTGACTGGTGACCGCCTGTCCAGGCGGCCCGGGCAAAGGAAAGCAAAGGCGGCGGCTCTGTTGCTTTGTTGCCGTGGTGTCAACGGGCGTGGTAGATACGTGTCCTGCTCCTGCTTGGCTGTAGCTTCGTCGATCTCATTCTTCTTGGTCGGTGGTGGAGACACCAAGGTTGTGGCTTGTTGCTGGGCTTGTAGTTGCAGCACTGCGTCCTCTGTCTGGATCGGTAATTCTAGGCTGTTAATTTCCAGCGGTGGGGCCGGGCGCCCTAGTTCTGCCCGACCCATTGGGAGTTTCCCGATGGCGGTGCATTGCGGGGTTGTTGCCTAGTGTTCGACTGACTTCTTTGTGGTGGTGCCGTGGATGTCTGTCCTGGGCCTGGATTACTGTTTGGACCTACTTGTTGGCTAGGGTTGTTTGAATTGGTGCCATGCCCTCGGAAGTTGTTGCTCCCTGTCTGGACATTTTGTTGGCGGAAGTTAGGGTTTCCCTGTTGGTTGGAGACGTGTCCACGGAAATTGGGGTTGGCTCGCTGGTTGTAGTCGTGTCCGCGGAAATTGGAGTTGCCTTGCTGGGGCTCTGACTGAGTTTGGTTGGTGGGGCAGTCTCGGTGATAGTGAAATCCCGGGCACTTGCGGCACTTTGGTAGACTATTGGTAGTATTACTCGCAGGCGGGATGGTGGCTGGCCTCGGCAGCGGTCGGAGTTGCCTCTGAAATTCCCTGTAGTCACCCTCGGCGTTTTCAGCCACTCGGCTCAAGCTTTCCATCGTGGCCACTGGGACATTTCTAGTTGCGAATCTTAGTTCCGGTCGCAGGACCTCGCGCACCTCCATAACCATCTCTTCTTCCGGCGTATACCGTTCTACCCTCAGCCAGAGTCCAATTTTGCGTTGTATAAAAACGGCGGCGGGTTCGTCGTCTTTCTGTCTCTCACCGTGTAACCTGGAGCGTAGCTTCCCCAGGGTGGCAGTGTCGTTGAACTGCCGCAAGAGCTTTTCCTTTAAGAACTCGTATGTGATGTTGTGGGACTTCCACATCTCCAGGGTGCGTCTGGCTTGACCCTCGAGCTGTTCTATAGCTACTCTCACTTTATCCCTGCCGTGGATGTCTTCATGGAGCATCGCCTCCTCGAGCTCATCCAGGAAGTTGACTGGATCCTCCCATTCCAGGCCTGAGTAAGTGGGCAGCGCTCTCGTTCTTCTTGTGGGCATCCTGTGATGACCTTGTATTGCGTGTATTGCGGCTTGAACGCTTCCCTCCATTAGTCTTGTCATGCTCTCTGCTAGGTTTTGTGTTGGGCGCCACTGGGGGTCCATTTCCCCAGGATGTGTATAGTCGGGTCGTCGTGGATCCTCTTCCCTCCGGAAAGATCTGGCCTCACGTTGTTGGTCGCCATGTCCACGTAAGTTAGCCTTTTCCGTGGCGTACGGCTGTGATTCGTTACGTGCAGTAATGGGTGGCCGGCAATTTTCTTGCTGCCGGGTAATGGAGGCTAGGTTTGAAGTGGTCAGAGCCAGGAGTTGCGCTAATTGTTCATAAGTGGGTAGTCCCAAGCTCGGTTGGGGTTGGTCCGTTATGGCGGCAGAGGGGACTGGGATCGTTCCAGTCGTTTGGTTTTGGAGCACTATTTGTCTTTGGGGCGTAGCACTAGGTCTTGCCGTCTGGTACGGCGGGGTGACGTGGTAGGCGCCGGCCGACGAGGTAGGCGTGACGAAGTACTGTGCGTTGGGCGGCGTGCTTGGACTTGGGCTGGTTGCTGTTGGTGGTACCATACAGTGAGGGGTGGCCAGCTGGCGGCGAGGTGTCAGCGAGGCGTCGCTGAAGAGTTGGGGCCAGTCGGGTGTGGCAGCAATGGCGTACTGACCGCTGGGCAGCCCTGAGCCAGAGTGGGAGGCTTCCCCATGTGTGGAAGCGAATCCAGCGAAGCGGCGATCTCCCAGCGTCGAGGAATCGTCGTTGGCCCGGGATGCTGTTGGGTCCACCATACAGCGAGGGGGCATCACCATATCATCATCACCACCCAATCTCTGTTCCATCGCCGAGTTTCCATGCCACGATGCTGCGTTGCGCTCCATGCAGTAGGGGGGCATCGCCTGAGAATCGTTGCTACTCCATTCCATATTTGTTGCCTGGACTTCGGGCCAGGTGGCTGCGCTGCGTGCCATGCAGCGAGGGGGCACCGTCGTGATGACGTCGTGCGTGACCCCAGTGTCGTGTCCTATGTTGGTGGCGAGTCCTGCCTCGCTATGCCTAGGCGCTGAGCCCGGCGACGCACAGTAGTGGGGCGCCGTCGTCGCGACGCCATGCGTAGCACTTGTGCCTGTGGAGAAATCAGAAGACATGCTTACCTCGCCGAGCCGGGTTGCTGTGTTGCTTGCTGTGCAGTGTGGGGCCACCGTCGTGGAGACGTCGGGCGTGACCCCCGTACCCCTTGTCAGGGCGTCGTGTTGGCGGAGCACTTCGTGGTCAGATGCTGTGAGGGGCGTCGTGCAGTGAGGGGGGGCCGACGTGGAGACGTCGCTCTCGACCCCAGTGCCTACTGCCTTGCCACTCCGGGTATGCATTGCCACTTGACACTCAACACAATAAAACTCAATTAAAGCACACTGTCTGGTTACAACACAAGAGGAAGGGATGACCTCGTCAGCATTGGCGTTGGCTTCTGTGCTCAACTGACTTCTGTTTCGGCAGAAGACTATTAGTTGCTGAAGGCTGGAACATTACTACTTGAAGGATCGATCACTACTTGCTCGCTGAGAAAAAGTGTTTTCTTATATAGACTTTTTTTGTGCTCAAATGACTTCTGCTTCGGCAGAAGACTATTTTTTGTGCTCAAATGACTTCTGTTTCGGCAGAAGACTAAAACATGAGCACAGCGCGCTAGACAAGTCATAACTTGTTCGCGACGCCGACGCCGATGACAGCACTTACTTCTTATACCATGATGAACGTACGTCATCTGTCCGAGTTAACGCTTGCGAATACTGATATTTCAACTAAATAACGCCGGGTGAAACTCTTTCTCGTTGAACCATTGAACTAATAAGACGTATTTATAATTTCGTTTGACCTGTAAAGGGGATAATAGAATTTGAAAAACCTCGTGATGATCACATGAGGTAAGGTTTTAATTATTATACCGGCAAATACCGTCTAACATTTGAAATATTGTTTTAAGTTTTTCTCATAGTTTTTCTCATAGTTTTCTCATAGTTTTCTTACGAGTTTTTCTCATAATCATAATTATAAATATACGTAACTTTTTCAGAGTTTTTCTCATAAAGTTTTTCTGATAATCAAATTGAGTTCCGTCTAATGCATTTAACGTAGAAGCCTTTCAACGTTATATTATTTGCTTTAAGCAAGATTATTTACATTCAAGTTTTAAGACTTACTACGTTTTCCACTAAGTGAGCAGTTCTCATATGAAGTCGACCTTGCTATACTACATATTGAATTGGAATCTATGAAAACATTCTGGGCGAAGAGATTTTCTTCATTTTGTCTTGGCGACAATCTTCTACGATTTCATAACCTCGCAATGGGATTAAGACAGCCACATGTGAATTTAAATCCATGATCATCGGAGAACAGGACCGTATCTAGGAGTTCTCTCCATCAGGATAACAAAATAAAAGATAAGTACTTTTAATTGTTACCAATAAAAGGGATTATTTTCACATGATCGTTGAGTTATAAGAGTTGAAAGTGTCTAAATTTAAAATATTAGATTCAAGCTAAATCTATTACATTTTTGGTTAGATTACATTTTAAATCCGTTGTTATAATTAAATCCATTGTTGTATATTAATTCGTAGTTGTTTGTATGTACATGGGTCACAAACTTCTTGTCCAGGGGTCTATCAGGACATTTTTCTGACGTACAACACAAGACCACGGTTAGGAAATAATAATGTCTTGTTATGATATCAAGCAACGTGACAGCTACGGCAGAGTTCGTTCTGTGCAATTGTGGATAGATACATATTGTTATGAATTACACCCCCTTGGAATTGGATATGATACGCCTATGCCTACTAATTGTCACTGGGAGCTGTCAGAATAAAATGGACTTTTCTGGAATATTGTTGGAGAAGATTCTTGAATGTTTCTAGGTGGATCTAGAGAGTCAAATTCGGAGTATATAAGGCGCGATTACCAGCGCGGAAGAAGAAGTTTTATGAAGAAAGCAGTTTATAAAAGTGAACAAGTAGAAAAATGAAAAGTGAGGTTAGATAAATAGTAAATAAAGTGAATATGAAGTATTGTAGTCAGTAAATAGTTAAATAAAGTGTTAGTGGTGGTTATCTCTTGTTGAAATTATTTAGAACCCACGGATTCATACAGGGTGTTCCCAAAAAGGTGGAAATCCGTAACATTTTGGTGTCGGAAGCGGAATTTTGACAAGAGGATTTTTCGGAAGTGTTCGAGAAGGTTTGGCACTGTATTCTCGGAGTTAGTGCTAACACAGGAAGGACTAATTTACTGGACATTGTTCGAGGATTATTTTCGAACAGGAAAATAGTGTTAAGTGCGTTTTTAGATATTGTAGAACATTTTTGTTAGGACATTAGTGATAGTGATTAAATCATTTGAACTAAGAAGAGATAAAGACTCTGAATAAAACTTTCGTGTAGTTGTTAAGTGCATTTTCGTGAACTTTCTAGAACTTTTCTATTTGGACAGTAGTTAAATAAAAGACTTTCTCGTGCTGTTTTGCGATTTCTCTGGACAATTCCATTACCGACATTGACGTGATTAATAAATTTTGTTGATTTTATCGTAATTATATGCCGGTAACAACCAGAAGAATGGCATCCGAACAACAAATGCAGGACTTTATGGCCCAAATGCAAAAGATGATGATGGATCAGGAAAGGAAACGCCAGGAAGAGAAAGAAGAACAAGAAAGAAAGCGCTATGAAGAGAAAGAGGAACGGGGAAAAAAGACGTCAAGAACAGGAACAAAAACGTCAAGAAGAATTAAGAAAAATTTTTGAGGATCAAGAGAAATGCCGTCAAAAGGAAAATGACGACTTAAGGAAAGTTATAGAGACGCAACAGAATGCCTTGTTTACAGTCGTTGAAGAAATAAAAAATGAGATTAAGGAAGATATGGGTAGCGTAAAGACGAAAGTTAATGAGGTCGAAGTAAAAATGGACAAAGTCGAGGAAAAAGTAGACAAGGTTGAAGAGAAAATGCATCAGGTAGAAGGAGAAATAGACCAACTTAAACAACAGTTGAGGGATAGAGGAAACCAGCAAGTGGTATCATCAGGCCAGCGATTAAAAATTCCCTCCTTTGATGGTCAAAATTCCTGGATGACTTACAAGACACAGTTTGAGGCAGCAGCGAGTGCAAACAACTGGAATGACGAAGAGAAGGCTAAGGCATTAATCGTGGCTTTAGAGGCCAAGCGTTGGAGTTGCTCCAGACAATTCCGGCAGACCAACAACGGAATTTTAGAGTTTTAGAAGCTGCCTTAGATCTACGATATGGAGATCAACACCTTGCTCAAGTATACCAGACCCAGCTGAAAGTGCGCGTTCAGAAAGCTGGAGAGAGTCTGCAAGAATTTGAAGCTGCGGTGGAAAGACTGGCACACTTAGCATATCCTAATGCGCCAAAAGAATTTAAAGAGCAATTGGCAGTGGGAGCATTCCTAGACGGGATAAGGGATGAGGAGATCAGGCGAGTCCTCAGGCTATCCCGACATAAAAGTAGTAGTGAAGCCTTGGTGCATGCACTAGAGGTAGAAGCCGTCTATAGGGATACCCCAAAGTCAAGAGTGCGGGCTATGACGCTTGAAGAATCGCAGCCAGAAGAGAGAGACCAAAACCCTATCTTGAATGCGATTCTCAAAACGAATAAAATGATCGGTCAATTATTGGCTCAATCGAATCCTCCAAGAAGACAGGAGAGCCCACAAAACAGAGAAAGGCCAAGTGGAGGTATTAAATGCTACAACTGCGGCAGGATGGGACATATGAAACGAGACTGTCGACAGCAGAACTCGGACAGACGGGTAAATGCTGTAAATGTAGAAGAGCAGCAGGAAAACTAAAGATAGCCAGCACCAAGGGGGCTGTGCTGGCTAGGGAACACGGTGCCCCCAGAGAAATAAAGATTTCCCAGCTGCGAAGAATTCCAAGTAGTCTGCTGTTGCAAGGATATGTGAATGGAAGAAAGTGTGTGTTTACTGTTGACACAGGCGCTACGTCATCAATAGTGCGGCCACGGTTTATATCAGGCTTGCAGATTAAGAAGAAGCAAAATGAAGTAATTATTCGGACAGCCACGGGAGACAGGGCTGCGGTCCATGGAGAGGTCAATTTGGAACTGCAGGTTGGACGATTGAGATTCAATTACAAGGTCATTGTGGCTGACATTACAGATGATTTCATTTTGGGACTGGACATCATGGAAGAGAAGAGGTTTATTGTTGACGTAGGGGAGCGAGTCTTGAAAATTGGAAATGAGGAATTTATCCTGGCAACCGCGGATGACCAATTCCGTAAAGCAAGTCTATTGACAACAAAGACGATTAAGATTCCTGCTCGCTCGGAGCAGATCATTGATGCTGCCTTGGAAGGAAATCATGGAGGTTACCGTGTTGGCCTGGTGGAAGGTGACGAATCGATTAAGTCCCTAACCAATATTGTTGTGGCAAGAACTTTAACCCGGACTAAAGATAAAATCCCAATTAGAGTCGTCAATTTAAATTCCCATGCAGTAACAATTAAAGAAGGCAAACCGATTGGCTCTTATGAACCGGTTATGTGGGTAGCAAGGTGCGAGGAACAAACAGAGGGAAATTCATCTACAGATATAGACCAGGAAGTTTTGACCTTGCTGAGTTCCCAGTTGGAGCATTTATCTAAGGACGAACGAGAGGAGGCGATCAAGTTCCTGGAAAAGGAAAGTTCAGTATTTGCCAAAAATACGGAGGCCCTTACAAAAACAGATATAGTCCAGCATCGGATAAATACTGGTGACTCACCTGCTATTCGACAACAACCTAGGAGGCTTCCTCTAGCAAAACAAGAAGAAGCCTCGGCAATGATAGATAAGATGCTACAAGATGGAGTCATTGAGGAGTCAACAAGTCCCTGGCCATCACCAGTAGTTTTGGTTGCCAAAAAGGACGGAACGTTAAGATTTTGTGTCGATTATCGGAAATTGAACGATGTGACGAAGAAAGACAGTTACCCATTACCCCGGATTGACGACACGTTAAGTACATTGGCAGGCTCACGATGGTTTTCGACGTTAGACCTTAGGAGCGGTTATTGGCAAGTTGGGCTTCATCCTGATGATGAGGAAAAGACAGCGTTTTCAGCAGGCAGTGGTCTTTACCAATTTACGGTGATGCCTTTTGGACTTTGCAATGCTCCAGCCACATTTGAACGATTGATGGAATTTGTACTACGAGGGCTAACCTGGAAGACGTGCCTGGTTTACCTTGACGACGTGCTGGTTATGGCACGAGACTTTACAGAACATTTGAAAAATCTTCAAGAAGTATTTGGACGAGTCAGAAATGCACACCTGAAATTGAACCCGAAGAAGTGGCTTTTATTTCAGAAAGAAGTTAAATTCCTTGGTCACGTAGTGTCTTCGGAGGGAATACAAACGGATCCCGACAAAATTTCTGCTGTACGAGATTGGCCAAGGCCATCTAACGTTCATGAAGTACGACGCTTCCTTGGCCTTTGCACTTATTATAGACGCTTTGTGGAAGGGTTTGCAGACATTGCGAAGCCATTACACCGGCTAACAGAGGAGAAAGTTCAGTACCAGTGGACACCGGAGTGTGAAACGGCATGGAGAAAATTGAAGGCAGCTCTATGCACTGGTCCTGTACTAGCATACCCACAACAGAATGGACTTTTTATTTTAGATACAGATGCCAGTAATTCTTCGATTGGTTGTGTGCTGTCCCAAATTCAGAACGGAGAGGAAAGAGTGATCGAGTACTTCAGCAAGGTGCTCTCCAAACCAGAACGAAACTATTGTGTAACCAGGAAAGAGTTATTGGCCATCGTCAAATCAGTGGACCATTTTCATAAGTATCTCTACGGGCGACATTTCAAAATCAGGACCGACCATGCTGCGTTGAAATGGCTGTTGCAGTTGAAAACCCCGGAAGGTCAACTGGCTCGTTGGATAGAACGGCTGCAACAGTACGACTTTAAAATCGAGCATCGACCAGGAAGATCTCATAAGAACGCAGACGCATTATCTAGAAGACCATGCAAGGATGACTGCAAGCACTGCCGCCACGTGGAAAAACAGCAGGGCACGGTAGTAGTCAATACTATTAATAGACGTTCTGGATGCTTGGACAACTGAAGCCCTGAGACAAGAACAACTGAACGATGCAGAGATTGGGGCTATATTGAGAGCAAAGGAAAAAGGAACTCGACCAGAGTGGAAGGATGTTTCGGACAAAGCAGTTGGATTGAAGGCTTTGTGGGCACAGTGGGACTCACTTAGAGTTATGAACGGGCTGTTAAAAAGAGCATGGGAGAGCCCGGATGGGAAGCAAGTTGTTATACGTCTAGTGATTCCCAGGTGTCGAGTACCGAAAGTACTTCAAGAAGTGCATAATGGAGCATCCGGTGGACACTTCGGCGTTAACAAGACCCTGAATAAAGTACGTGAACGATTTTACTGGGTAAATAGTTGTCAAGATGTTGAAGCTTGGTGTCGTAATTGTAAAATTTATGCAGCCAGTAAAGGACCACAGACTAGAAGTAGGGGTGCAATGAAGCAATATAACGTCGGGGCTCCTTTTGAGAGGATTGCGATCGATATAGCTGGACCATTCCCAGTAACCAAGGACGGTAACAAGTACATACTGGTTGCCATGGACTATTTTAGTAAATGGCCTGAAGCCTACGCAATTCCGAACCAGGAAGCGGTTACTGTCGCCAAAGTCTTGGTAGATACCCTGATATGTCGGTTTGGTGTACCCCTGGAGCTGCATTCAGATCAAGGGAAAAATTTTGAGTCAGGGGTATTTCAGCAAATCTGCAAGTTATTGGGAATACACAAAACACGGACGACAGCCCTTCACCCGCAATCAGATGGAATGGTGGAGCGACATAATAAGACTATGAAAGAACATCTCTCTAAAGTCGTTCATAAAAATCAACGTGACTGGAATCTCCACATACCGTTTTTCCTCATGGCATATAGAGCTGCTATCCACGAGACTACAAAAGAGACTCCGGCTCGTGTAGTATTTGGACATGAGATCAGACTGCCGTGTGATTTGATGTTTGGAACACCAGGTGGAGAACGGCTTCCTGTGAACAGCTATGTAGATCAAGTGAGTGAACGGCTAAGGAATGTCCATGAGTTGGTTAGAGACCAAATCACCATAGCTAGCGACAGAATGAAGGCTCGATATGACCGTAAGGGTAGTTCAGAAGGGTTCAAGGCAGGAGACCTGGTTTGGCTGTACAACCCACAGCGGAAGAAAGGAAGGTCACCGAAACTTCAACCGCCTTGGGATGGACCGTATACTGTTAATACCCGAATTAATGACGTCGTCTATCGGATTCAACGGAGCAAAAAGTCCAAGATGAAGATCGTGCATTTGGACAGACTGGCAAAATACATCGATGATTCTGAGTTGTCTGATCGGGACGATCAGGCTTAAGGAGGGGGCAGTGTTATGAATTACACCCCCTTGGAATTGGAGATGATACGCCTATGCCTACTAATTGTCACTGGGAGCTGTCAGAATAAAATGGACTTTTCTGGAATATTGTTGGAGAAGATTCTTGAATGTTTCTAGATGAATCTAGAGAGTCAAATTCGGAGTATATAAGGCGCGATTACCAGCGCGGAAGAAGAAGTTTTATGAAGAAAGCAGTTTATAAAAGTGAACAAGTAGAAAAGTGAAAAGTGAGGTTAGATAAATAGTAAATAAAGTGAATTTGAAGTATTGTAGTCAGTAAATAGTTAAATAAAGTGTTAGTGGTGGTTATCTCTTGTTGAAATTATTTAGAACCCACGGATTCATACAGGGTGTTCCCAAAAAGGTGGAAATCCGTAACAATATTAATCTATTACCTAGTTTGATTTAGGTGTTATATTATTCTAGATGAGTAGATCACTCATTGTCTGAAAATTATTAGACAATTGTTTCGGTGCAATAAATACACTGCTGGCCACTCGAACTTACACATAGAGACTTTTAGGCAAAATTTAAAGTTCAATATTTTCAACAGGAATGCAAATTTTTGAACGCGGCTTGCAAATTTTAAGAGCTAGTTTTTTTCGGATTAAGCTGCATGACGTATATTTATCGTAGGACCATAAGTTTATTATATACGGGGTGATCAATGAAGTCATGCAAAAAATCAAAAAGTTTGTGTGAGTGAAATTTCCGCAAAAATTTTTTTTAGTTGCAATATGGTTCCTTACTAAGGTAACATCAATATCTCTAGACGGTTTTGTCAGTTTTTGGATTAAGGCCCTTAGGCCTTGTACACACTAATCAACATAAAATTTGGATACCGAAATCTTTAAAATGCTATAACTTGACATTGGATTGACGGTTCTTGATGATTTTTGCGGATTTGGAATCCTTATTTCACGTAGATTTTCTATGGTCTAAGCATTTTATTTGAGGGTTGAAATTTACACATTATACCGGGTCGATAATAAACAAAAACGTAGCGACAAGAACAAGTTTATTACATTAAATTCTACAATATACAACATTGCTTAACAACGACCAAAAGTTAATTCTTAAAAAATTTATAATTCTAATTCTGGTAATTTTTAATAACTGAAAAAAAATTTAACTAAAAAATTGAAAATTAATTTAATTTAAGCTTAAATTAAAATTACCTAATTAAAATTAGGTACATTAATTAAAAAAAAGAGAAGCTAATATTTTGTTGGTCCTCCTGCTCGGAATATTACTTCCCGACATCGATTTGGTAGAGTATCCACAAGATTATTTATAAAATCTTGTGGAATATTCACCGATTCTTCACGAATGGCCTCACTGAGCGTTTCTAAGGTTTCAGGGGGTACATCAAGAGATCTTACTTTAAGTTTTAAATAAGACCAAACATGTTCGATGACATTAAGATCCGGAGACTTTGCAGGCCAGTCCATCCTATTGATGTTTTGTGCCTGCAAAAACTCTGTGATCCTTCGCGCTCTGTGAGGTCGAGCGTTGTCATCCACCAACAGAATTTCTGGGCCGTAATGTCGAGCAAAAGGAACAACAATAGGTTCCAAAATTTCCTCCTGATAAACAGTAGCATTAATGGTTTGGTTGGTAATGAATAGCTCGGTTTTACCATTTCTTATGATACCTCCCCACACTGTAACACCTCCGCCACCAAATGCTTCTCGAGGGGCCATATTTTCCTCCAAATATCGCTGATTTGGCCTTCTCCAAACTAACATTCGGCCATCGGAGTGAAACAAATTAAATCTTGTTTCGTCAGTAAATAAACAATGGCTCCACTCTGCATTACCCCAATTCGCATGCCGATTTGCCCATGCCCGCCTATTCGCTCTATGGCGTTGTAATAACCGCACACATTTTGCTCTGCGACGGGCTCTATAATTTAAAATGTTTGGCATTATGTCATGTTTAAAAAAAAAAAAAAAATCTCACCTCAACTTGTTTTTATTTAATGTTCTTCTCACTGTTCTGTCCGAAACTCTCACCCCAGTTTGTTGTCTTAAAGAGTCATTTAGTTTTCTAGAGTTCTTTGTTCTATTCCGCATAGTTTCTCTCATTAAAATTCTTTCGGTTCTTTGGTTTATTTTTTTTGTATGTCCACCCCCATGCCCATAATTATGATCACCAGTAGTTTCGACGCGGCGGTTCAAATTATAAATTGTCTTTCGGCTGACATTGTAAATGTGCGCAACTTGCTGTTTTGACATTCCTTCGTTGAGAAGTCGAATGCAATTTTCCCTTTCTGCCGTGGTTAAACGCCTCATATTAATTAAACTTTACAAAATTATAACATTGAAATATGTCAGATTATTTCTAAAATAATGTAAACAGTTTTTAATTCCATAGCAACAAATTTGTTTTTCCAATGCCTACTTTGGAATTGACGCGTCGCGTAGAAATTACACCCGATCATAATTATGGGCATGGGGGTGGACAAAGAACTCTGTAAAACTGAATTATTCTTTGAGACAACAAACTGGGGTGTGAGTTTCGGACAGAACAGTGAGAAGAACATTAAATAAAAACAACTTGAGGTGAGAATTTATTTTTACAAAAACTTAAATAATGCCAAACTTTAGAGTGCGTCGTACCCTACGTTTTTGTTTATTATCGACCCGGTATAATATGTAAATTTCAACCCTCAAATAAAATGCTTAGACCATAGAAAATCTACGCGAAATAAGGATTCCAAATCCACAAAAATCATCAAGAACCGTCAATCCAATGTCAAGTTATAGCATTTTAAAGATTTCGGTATCCAAATTTTATGTTGAGTAGTGTGTACAAGGCCCAAGGGCCTTAATCCAAAAACTGACAAAACCGTCTGGAGATATTGATGTTACCTTGGTAAGAAACCATATTGCAACGACCAAAAAAATTTTTTGCGGAAATTTCACTCATACAAACTTTTTGATTTTTTGCATGACTTCATTGATCACCCCGTATATAATAAACTTATGATCCTACTATAAATATACGTCATGCAGCTTAATCCGAAAAAAACTAGCTCTTAAAATTTGCAAGCCGCGTTCAAAAATTTGCATTCCTGTTGAAAATATTGAACTTTAAATTTTGCCTAAAAGTCTCTATGTGTAAGTTCGAGTGGCCAGCAGTTTACATGGTTTTAAAATTACGATGTCATTTGTTATATTATTATGTAATATACTGCTCTCCCAAGCCAAAATGACGTACCTCAGTATATGCTAATTTTGAGACATTTGACATTTTATGCCGCTTCTCAGCACTTCTTGTTTTTTTAAAAATATTTTCGTTCTATTTTTGGTTTTAATTCTATGCGGCAGATGTAAAAATAATGGTTTATTGATTATTGAAAAAAGTCGCTCATTTAACAAGGAAACTTGGAAGTATGTCCAATTTGCTTAGGAAATGTTGAGTTAATTACATCATTTTGGTTTAGGAGGACAGTATATTTAAACGTGCAAATATAGTACGAAATCGTTAATAAGTTATAAAAAATTGAATTTAAAAAATAAAAATTGGCCGATACTTCAGATTTAAAAAAAAAAAGTAATGGTATGACGTAAGAAAACATCAGAATCCTATGCATTCGTAATAACAGACACAATTCCCATTCCAAACTGGAATAACGTTATATATACATACTATCAAAAGTAAAGCCAATCATTTAAAACGCATCTCTGAATATTGGTGTAAATAAGGACATGTGTTGCCCAAGAATGTGAACTTGGATTCCTCCAGCTTAGAATCTTTGAAGTGCAATGGTGGACAAGCGAACACAATAATATTTAATTATTTAATTTTTGCAAAATAGAAAAACTACAAAAGTTGTGTGGGTGTACCAAAACAATGATTATTTTAGATAAGAGTATTCACGAAATCAATAAATAATTAGGTGAAAAATATTGTAAAAACTTTATTGGCAGTCTATGTGTGACCTGTCAGTTATCCTTTCCGAAGGAGAAATAGTGAGCAGTTACAGTTGCCTTAAAGCAAACAGGCCATCTAAACAGTTTGATTAATCTTGGTGATAACTGCGATGCAATTGGTGATCGTGTGATTGAAGATGGTCGTAAGTCCTATGTGAATCTGTATGGCCATAGTGAGTTTAAAATCTTAATTTTAAAAGTCTAAAAGTCTGTAAATCAAAATTCGTGCCTATGATTTAGGATATATTTAGAAAAAAACCATAAGTGATTTTGTAATTCTGTCACTACAGATAGATGCGCTCGTGCCAGTAGTATATAAATATAAAAAACCAGATCAATATCGCACGTAGTTAATTTTCTAGCGAGAGAAATAAGTTTAAAAACACAAATTCTTGAAATAACATTCCGCCATCTTTTTTTCGTGTGGAGAAGTTGAGCAAGCGCCAACAAAAGTCCAAAAAGCCATTTCTGATGCACATTAGCACCCTCTTTCGATATGTCAGTTCAAAAATTATTTACCTTGCCGGAATGGGTTACTTGGCGATTTTGACGGCTTTCGAAGGCGTGGACCCTCTACTATAAAGCAGATTTCAAAAATATTTTACTCTGGTTATAACTAACCGTTGAAAACTAATCGATACGTGCATAAAAATTCTTCATATTGGGCTACCTAAAAAGAGTTGATAAAAATTGAACCGCCTTTAATAAACGGTTATAGCAAATTATGAACCAAAATTTCGCCATTGCCTGGTTAATATCCAGATTCAGGTTGGTTAAAAATACATTCAATTTTGTTACATATTGATTTTCTTCGACCTCAACGCCGATATTAGGTGGTTAAATACAATTCGATATTATAGCCCAGTTCCCAGAGAAAAAATAGCGGCAAAATCTAGGAAAAAATAATCCTTATTTATAACTTTTGATTTTGTGTAAGGTCTGAAAACTGAAAAATTGGAAATTGAAAAACTGAAAAACTTTAAAACTGAAAACCTCAAAAACTGAAACATTTAAAAACTGAAAAAGTAAAAAATTAAAACCTGGATAACCAAAAATTGAAAAAAGCGGAACATTCACGATGGCGACGTTAATATGGCGGATTTTATATATATCTTATACAGGGCGCTCAAAATTAATTACAATTGATTCGACGAGACAACTAGTTATAGTTCATAGATTTGATTAATATAGTGATGACTTGAGTTCATTATAAGAAATATCGATTAGGTATATTTGTAATGACTTGAACGGACTGCGGAAAAATATCGAATTTTAATTAATAAAGAATTTATTATTTAATATACAAATGAATTAATTCTTTGAAGGCTTAAATTGATTAAGAACTATCGAATTTATTTATAATTAGGTAAGAATTTATTTAAAGAGAATTTTTAATATACAAATGAATTCAATTATTTAAAGAGAACAAATTTACAAAATGAATTCATTTAAACAGAAATAATATACAAATAAATTAACAACATGCACATTACTTAAATATTCAAAATATTACAAAAGAAGGCATGCAGCATTTTGCTGAGTATAATTATATCGAGCCGCTAACTCAGAGTATGTATATCCGCTTTATTGCATCTTTAGCTACATTAAAATTTTCAAATTTCAAACGAAATTTTCCTCACATCCACCTGCTGCATCTGCTAAATATCATAAGTCTACATTAAATTATTCCCAACTAATGCAAATACGACAGACACCCTTAGAAAATTAAGTTTCAAAATACACCAATTCCCAAAACACCTTTAGACGTCATTCATATAGACCTCTTTCATCTCTCAAACGAATGTTACCTCACTGTTTTTTACCCTTTCTCAAAAATTGGACAAAGCTATCCCATAAAATCCAAAACAGGAATTGAAGTACAACAAAACCTCCTAACTTTCACACAACACTACGGAAAACCTTACAAAATAATCTGCGACAAAGGAAAAGTTTGATAACACCATGATTACTGTAACTTATATAAAATATCTCTACATTT
The DNA here is from genome assembly GCA_963583905.1 of Stenurella melanura. Classification (NCBI taxonomy): domain Eukaryota; kingdom Metazoa; phylum Arthropoda; class Insecta; order Coleoptera; family Cerambycidae; genus Stenurella; species Stenurella melanura. The sequence goes on from OY757309.1 coordinate 20,291,197, forward strand.
CACTAGTTCTGAAAGTAATACATCCAACAGCCCCGTGGAACGTTTCCAGAGCTCACTAACGGATAGTATGAGATGCTTGATTTCAGAAAACCCTAATTTGCCCAATCAATACCTAATGAAATTACTCACTATAAGATACAACGAATCAATACACTCCCTTATTAAACACACCCCGTTTGAAGTTCTTTTCGGACATTTAGACAAACCCTCACCATTCGAGATATCCGACGAAATCATTACTTCAGATTATTTACAAGAACATAAAAATCTAACCCAAAACCTTTACGAACAACTTAAAATCAACCAAACCCTTGATAAAGAACACATAATGTCAAAATTAACGAAAAACGTAAAGAACCCAATACCTATAATCCAAACGACACCGTCTATGTTAGAAATTCCTAAGCTACACGCTCAAAGAATTTACCCAAATTCATAACCGCGAAAGTAATCAAAGATGACGGACCCGTTGTATCGATTAACCGAGGATGATTTACAAATAATCAAATATGCAGCAATACCATTAAACAGACTCAATACAGAGAGTCTGACGATGGACCCTTGTTTCAGGTAAAACAAAGACTAATCAATGAAAAAACCAACAAATATGTCACCACTACTGCTGGTCTTGAAAACACGCTGCTTAAAAATTAAAACTATTTCCAACCCCATCTATCTAATGACATATCAACCCTTGTTGGTTTTTAATATTTACCACTACATCACTGACCTAGACTTAAACGAAAACGTTATCCAAGAAGCTACCGGAAATGTGTTAGGATTTCTCACATAAATGTGCCAACCACTCAAATGACCACTTACTCTATCTCTCAAGACTAACTCACTCAAAATTCAGTTTCCAACCTTTAGATCTAAACCGACGAGGACTAATTAACGTTATCGAAAAAACTGATAAATCCCTATTTGGTACTGATAATGCAGATGATCTAGAAGATATATAATTGTAATTAAACACTGATATGAAAAATTAACACTCCATAGCAACTCAAGTAAATCTGAGAATGTCTCTCTATACACAATTAATTAATAAAATGAACAACACCTTTAAAACTATTGAAACAAACGAGAGATCAATTATGCATCATTTGAATGCAACACTAAGTAACTTAATAACCTAGGAAGAGAAATGTATTGTCAATCAAATATCACAGAACTTTCTACTTGTGATACATCATTTAGAGAATCTAGAAAATGGTCTAGTAAATTCTTATTCAGGAATCATATATCATTTCTTCATATTGAAACTATTCTTTATAGGATTTTGCAAACAGCAGAAAAAATAACTATCTATGAGAACTAAAAGAATATGTGTAAAAATACGAATGAAATCTTTGCATTCTTTCTATAACCTGAATTCTAGTTTACACCTAGTTTTTCTTTTAGTTCTCATAGATAATAATTTTTTCTGCTGTTTGCAAAATCTTATAAACAATATATTTCAAAACAATAATAATCAAACAAATAATATTTCACTTTTAAATCATGTCTTCATATCCCATTCAGAACCATTACACATTTTGAAAAGTTTAACAAAACTTAACGACACTAGAAATCTCTAAAAATTAGAAACTGATGAATACTATAGATTGTTTCACATTCAGACCAAAGTCAAAAAGAATCTAATTTATATTCAATTAACCATTCTACTCTTTGATATTAGAGACTTTCAATTAGTCCACCTAATCCCCATTCCTTTTAACGATACAATCCTTATACCTCCAAAACCCTATCTAATAACGAGTATTGATCACACGGCTCACTTATGAAAAGACACCACCTGCCAGACCATCAACAAATATCACATATGCGATGAAGAATCTTTACCTTGGACTTCCAGCTGCCTGCTTGACTTGCTAGAAGAAAAGCAAACTACACACTGCACCTTACAATAGATCACAGTAAATTCAGATCTTTTATTATGGGTTACAAACGACAAGATTATCTGCCACCCACGAGGAGACATTTTAATCGAAACTTCATGCCCAGACCAAAAAATTGTTCGAATAAATACCCTCAGCGAAGTGACGCTCGAACACAATTTTAGTATCATTATTAAAAATACTACTTACTCTATAGATAATACTAAACTTAGAGGACGCCCATTCTATTTACCGAAGATCATGGAATACAACTTGTCTCCATTACCAGATCTTCAACTCGAAGAATTTCCTTCAGATTTTAGTGAACTATCTTATTCACTAAAACACCTGCAACCATTAAGTATAAAAGACTTTGTAAGAACACCTGGCCACCGTACCTGGATTATTTATTTTCTTATCTTTGTAATTATTCTTATTATTATAATTTATCTCTTCTTTAAGTATTACAAGACGAAACTCTTTAATATAAAGATTGAACACAAAGGCAAACCTCTCTCTGAATCTATTGAACTCCAAGATTCAAACCTTCCTATAAAGGATATGAATCCATTTTAAGAAGGAAGGAGTTATGTTGTTATCATTGTTTACCACTTATTTTTATTTTGATAAGAGCCTTAGTAAACATCATAATAAATAACGTTAAGAATATCTTTGTGAAGAATAATAAAATTTATCAAATGACCCCAAGTTCTATTATCAAGCATATAAATACCCATATCGAACTTGTAGCCATCAGAAAGTGTTATAAGTCCTTCTAATAAAGAAGTTAAGGCTACATCGTTATTTTCTTCTACCAAGAAAATCCGCATAACTTATTTTGCAGAATCTGCGGAAACATGGACAGTGAAATGCGCCAATTTTTTTTTTTGTATTTAAAAAATCATTTCTTTTTCATTTTATTTTTTAATCATTTTTTTTTTATAAACAGATACCGGATTTGGAAATTTTAATTGATTTAATTTTTTTTTGGAGAGATCACATTTTTTCATTTTATATTTTTGTAGAGAGGAAAGGTTTTTGGGCAGTGTGTACTTGGCGCTATTTATTTACAAACCCTATATTTTTATGGGCATAAATCTTGCCGAGAACTGTTGTTTTACTTTTAAGCTTTACGCTGAGCCGAATTTGCTCCAGATGTGGACAGGGCGCTAAATCCCAAGTTTCTGTATTCTTACCAGCTTGCTTTACCTACTTATTATTCCTTATTTACTTCTACTTAACCCCACTACTTCAACGGAATTATGTCAAAATATAATCTAGATTCAGAGATGTCGTTATAATACAAACGTGTATCAAATTTCAAGTGATTATCTCAATTTTATTTTATCAACCCCTTTAATAATGGAATATGGGGTGGTAGGGGGTTAAAAAATATTATAAAAAATCTGATGCATTGGCTTCTAGTACATACACCGAATTTCAAGTTTCTGAACTTTTACCAGCTTGCTTTATTTATTTTCCCCTAATTTACCCCCCCATCCCTCAACGGAATAATCCTAAAATATAATCTAGTTCCTGATGTCAATATAATATATACATATATCAAATTTCAAGTGAATATCTCAATTTTTTTTATCAACCCCTTTAATAATTGAGTGGAGGGGTGGTGGGGGGATGGTAAATATTACAAAAAATTTTGAGATCTTGGTTTCTAGTACAAACTCCAAATTTCAAGTTTCTCTACTCTTACCAGCTTGCTTTACTTATTTCCCCCTATTTACTCCCCAACCCTTCACCGAATATGTTCAAAAAACAATCCAGTTCCACATCTCGTTAAAATATATACGTGTACAAAATTTCAAGTCAATATTTTAAACCTTTACTGAGAAAACCTGCGGACAAAAAAATGACAGACAGACAGACCTACAGACAGAATTTTTTTTTTTCGCTAAAATTTAAAATCTTGACGTTCCGTGACATTCTTAACCTATTTCAAGAAAAAAACATTTTTGAAAATGTTTTTACGATTACTATACTTCCAATCCACTACGTGGATATTTGACTTCAAATTTGGTACACGTATATATTATCACGACATCTGGAACTAGGTTATATTTTGAAATGGTTCCGTTGAAGCGAAGGCCTCAGGTTTTCTTTATAATATTTTCCATCCCCCTACCACCCCCATTCCCTTATTAAAAGAGTTGATAAAATTAAATTGAGATTTTCACTTGAAATTTGGTACACATATGTATTATAACATCTGAAACTAGATTATAAAATTTTGAGATATTCACTTGAAAGTTAGTACAGGTATGTATAGTACCTACTGACATCTAATTGAGATGATTCCGTTGAAGGGCTGGGAGGTGGTAGGTTGTGAATAACGCAAAATAAGTAGACCAAGCTAGAAACTTTATTTTTAACGTAGGTATATGGTACAAACCAACGTCTCAAATTTTTCTATGATGTTTGCCCCAAATATTATTAAAATTCTATGACCAATAATTTCCACATACTAGAGTGCAAATATAATCAAGATGTTTCCTTTAAAGTGACTTGGACGAGAAATCTGGATGTGGAAGTAGTGATTACATAGGCATCGGTTTTTTATATAATTATGAAGGAAGAAACAAAATATATAATTCTTAAATACTAGATGGATCTATGGAGCTGTAAGGAATCTGTTACATGTCTGTAAAATGATATTCTAATGTAAATGTCAGTGTTGCATTAGAAATAATTGTCTAACCTGACAATTTTATAGCAGTAATCTTATTTCAAGTGATTTATGTGTCATTTCCAAGATTTCATATAAAAATGAAAAAACTTGTGCAACATTTTGTTGGTTTGAGATGTTTCGATACTAAAAGATAATAATATTTCTTTTATTAAGACATGTGGTAAGCGAAATATTGTATTTTTTTTAATATTTCTTTTTAACTTCTTAACTTTGAAATGCAACAAATGTTTTTCTTATGGTCTTGTCACACAATGAATTATCTACTAGGTACAGCTGGAAGTACTACTGTATTTTTTGTGATTGGTAGTGATTTCTCGCAAGGGGACAGTTTCTTGACAATCTTTTCTAGACATTGATGTATTATTATATCATTAGAGTTCACTGATTAAGCCTTGTACTAGCGCGATTAGAACTAAGATCAACAGTTCATATATTGAATAATCGATTCTTCATATTAAATATTAAGTAATAAATAAATAAATATTAGTTGCATGAAACTAAAGTATTAAATATCCGAAATAACACTTTTCATTAATTATAAAATCAAAAATAAAGTATGTAATTCATGAATCTTATACATATTTTGTATAACGATGTCAAGTTCATTTTTGACCTACCTCTTTCTTAATTTGAAAGTGTTAGTCTCTGTATGCTTCTATTTACGTTATTTCGTATAAATTATTATATTATTATATGATATTTTGTTTCTATAAAACCGTAATTTATGGTTATGTGTTTTGTAACAAATTATTATAGCAGCAATACCTACGTTACTTTCACCGAAAACGTCCTCCTGGTTTTCTATTTTAAGTGTACGACGAAATCAAATTTATTGAAATATGGATATTAGTAAATTATTACTTTATTGCTTTCTGTTAGAAGTTGTTAGGCAATTTACAGAAACCAATTTTTACATTTTAGTAGAGCCTATAACTCGAAAATTTTATATTTCTTCACTTGGAAAATCCTAGATCAAGAATAACTGTATATATGGCGAATTCATAATCTTACGAAACGTAAAAACTGTTTTTTGAATGCATTGAAACAAACCATTTTTTACAAAAGTCAATTTTGTTGACTATACTACTTCCACATCCACGTAGTAGAATGGAAGTGCAGTAACTGTAAGAAAAAACTTGATTTAAAAAAATAGGTTTAGAATGTCACGAAACGTCGAGATTTTAAATAGGAGCAAAAATAATTCTGTCTGTCGGTCTGTTCGCTGACCGATCTGTCGTTCTGTAAATTTCTTGTGCGTGTGATTATTCTGGAGCGGTTTAAGATATTGACTTGAAAGGGACACGTATGTATTACAATGAGATCTGGAACTAAATTATATTCTAAACCTATTCCGTTGAAGGGTTGGGGTATGGTAGGGGTAAATACCGGTAAACAAGTTGAGCAAGTTAGTAAGAATCCAGAAACTTGAGATGGTATATGTACACTCAGAGAAATGTGAGGCTTGACATGTGAAAGAAGGCTTATTTTTTTTTTCAATTTAACAAATATTTAGTACCCGTTAATATATTTATTGCACCCAAATAATTATTTTGTTATAATAAGTATATATTACATATTCATTTAACTGGCAGAACAAAATGATTTATTTACGGCGTATTTGTTCCTCGTAACTAAATTACCATACAAAAATAATAGATTTAGTTGAGAGAAATATATTTGCATCCCCCAAATCTACTACAATATTATATTTATTTCCTGGAAAGAAATATTTTAGCACAGAGTCCATCAGTCCATCATAATATATGTGGAATAAAAATGTATGTCTAGGAAGTAATATTTATTTCTAACAACAAAATATTCATATATAGGGCTTTGCGCCGAAAGTATGCGGACCTGATGAAGTAACCGGCGAGGCGAATCCGCAAGCCACCATTACTCCACTTTAGGGATGGCTGATCCGAATAGTTTTACGGATCAGTTCCGACCTAATCCAGTCCAGAGAATAACCTAGTCCAAAGATCAGTTTCAGTTCCTAGTCCATGCTAACCAACTCGCGCGGTGAACGGCTTAGCGGACTGGTGGAAAAACTGGACTGGACTGGACTGAATTACAGGAGGTGCAAAAGGACTCGTAATCTCTTACTGTACTAGTCGTACTCAATCGTCTCGATCACCGACACGTAACTTATGTGCTCTCCCCTATCACTCACCTAGAACCAATTGCATTTGTTCCCGGATCTTAAAAAACCCACCGGACCTGTTCCCAAGTATTAGTTCCAGTTCTGGTTAGTCAACCCTACTCCAATTGTAATCTCACACAACGAACTGTTTTGTATATATATAATTATAATTAAGAACAGGTTAGGAAGAAATGATACTCGATGATGGCGTTGACAACAATGGTTTTATTTCGTTTCCTGTCATGTACATGGATGGTCGATTCACTCTGGCTTTGCGCCTGCGTACAATATTAAACCTGTACTAACTGTAAAATCTGACAATTAATGTAATATAAAAATTCAAACTACTATATTTACAATGTTGTCAACTCTTACTTAATATTTATATAAATTATAATGTATACCTACACATATAACAATACAGTAAAAAACAAGTCACTTTATTCCTACTTATTACTTAAGTCATAAGACTGCAAATAGTTAGGCCTTCTGACTTTTCGTCCTCTTTTTGTAACTATATTTTCTTTATTTAAATTTGTCTCAGTATTATTGTCTATTTCTAAGGACCAGGCAACTGGGGGTGTTCGTTTTTATTTTCCGGCATATTTTTATTATTTAAATTTGTATTTAAAATAACTTTAAAATAATTACTTTGATTTGTATCAATGTTATTGTTGTTAGCAATATAATCATCATCATCTCGGTTAGTTTGCTTTACCTCGTTATTGACTCTATATAATTCAATAAAACGCCTATTTCTAATTACAATTCTATTTGTATCTTGCATTTTTATTTTATACGTTCTAGCTTTGAGTTGTTCTACTATTGTGCCCAGTTTCCATGTTTTATCATAGAAATTTTGTACCCTTACTGTACTGTTTACAGGAATATTTTTTATTTTCTTAGACTTTCCATCATAGTAAGCTTTTTGCCGTTGCTGAGATTTATTGATAAAATTATTGTAAGCTGTTTTATTTATTGTATTTTTGCTCTGAACACAAGGTAATAAATCCCTCACCTTTCTATTCATTAACAAATTTGTAGGTGTTGCATTATTAAAAATAGGAGTATTTCTCAAGTGTACCAGTGCTAAATAAGGATCTTTTTTATCTATTTTACATTTTATAAGCGTATTTTTTATTGTTTTAACAGCACTTTCCACCATACCATTGCTTTGTGCATATGTAGGTGACGATTTTATGTGGGTAAAATCCCATTTTTTAGCAAATTCGTTAAATTTATTAGAACTAAATTCAGGTCCCCCGTCCGAAATAACCAATAATGGTATACCCTGTCTTGAAAATATAGATTTTAAATTTCTAATAATATTTTCACTGGTCAAATTATTGCCTAAGTTAGCTACGTCAATATATTTAGAATAATAGTCTACACAAACAACATATACATTATTGTCAAAATGCATAACATCAACACCAACCTTTTCCCAAGGTTTCTTAGGAATTTGATGATTTATCATAGGTTCAGGAGGATGTGCTGTTTGGTTTAATTGACAAGGAGAGCAAGACAAAACCATATCCCTAATACATTTAGTTATTGAAGGCCACCAGAAAGAATGTGCTAACTTCAAACTTTTTTGCACTCCGGCATGACTTGAGTGTAACTTGTCTAATATTTCACCCCTTAGACTTTTGGGAACAATGACTTTTGTGCCCTTCAACAATAACCCATTGTTTTCTGTTATTTCATCTTTATATTTATAGTAGGAAGTTACGCTCTCTGGAACCCTCTTGACGCCCCTCGGCCATCCCACTCTAACCATTTCTTTCACTGAGGACAAATCTGGGTCCGTCTCTGTTTTTTCTCTAAACTCGCGCTGTTTGTTATTCGATGCATTTAAAGTTATCGAGCAGACATGAGCTTCTAATTCCTTATCAAATTTTTCATGACACATTTTATCCTCGAACTTACGAGATAAAGTGTCAGCAACTACTAACATTTTGCCAGGCTTATATTTAACTGTAAAATCATATTTACGCAGTTGTATTAACATTCTTTGTAGTCTCGGTGGACATTCATTGATAGGTTTTTTAAAAATTGTTTCTAGAGGCTTATGATCACTCTCTACTGTAAAGTTTTTTGCAAAAACGTACTGATGAAATTTTTGAATCCCATAAAAAACAGCTAATGCCTCTTTTTCTATCTGCGAGTACCTTGACTGGCATTCGGTCAATGCTCTAGAAGCATATGCTACAGGCCTCTCGTCTTGCATTAAACAAATGCCGATACCTTTTGAGGATGCATCGACAGAAATTACTCATGGTTTATCAATATCGAAAAACTTTAAATAAGGTACTTCTGTTATTGTTTTCTTTAATTGATCAAAAACTATATCGTGATCTTTTTCCCACTTAAATATGTTATTCTTTTTAGGTAACTGCCGTAACGGTGCTGTTTTTTGTGCTAAATTATCACAAAATTTGCCGACATATGTAACTAAACCTAAAAATCTTTGTAATTCTTTGACGCTATCGAGTCTTTTCATGTTAATAATTGCATCCACTTTAGATCTATCTACACCTAGACCATTTTCAGATATTATGTGGCCCATATACTTTACCTCGGTTAAACCCAATTTACATTTTCCCTTATTTAACTTTAAATTGACTTTTTCTGCTGTTTTTAAAACTTTAATTAACCTTTCATTATGCTCTTTAACGGTTCTACCTGCTACAATTATGTCGTCGATGTAAATTTCTACTCCTTCCATTTTACCGAATATTTCGTTCATTTTTTTCCTGAAACACTTCCGGTGCTGAGCTGAGTCCGAACGGTAACCTCAAAAATTGATACCGCCCGAACGGTGTTGCAAAAGTACATAGATTGCTACTGTCTTTATCTAATTTAACTTGCATGAACCCTTGGTCTGCGTCCAACGTGCTGAAATACTTACATCCTGTCAGTTTAGCTGTTAACTCTTCTATCGTAGGAATAGAAAAATATTGTCTACGTATTCCTTTATTTAGTTCTTTTGGGTCTAAGCAAATGCGCAACTTTCCGTTGGGTTTACGTACTATTACTACCGGATTAACCCACGTGGCAGCTTTATTAGATTTTTTAATTAAAACTTTTCGTTCTAACTTATCTAATGTACTTTTATATTGTTCTTTGATTGCAAAAGGTACCCTTCTTGCTACATGAACTACCGGTTCCACATTAGAATTAATCTCTATGTGATATTCCCCTTCTAATAGGCCGACACCCTCAAAAACGTTTTCAAATTTTTTAATTATTTTGTCGCACCCTATATTACTACCATTGTTTTTAATTTTAAGCCCCTCTGTACTTAAATCATCTACTCTACATATTAGATTCAGAGCCAGACATGTCTCCAGTGAAAGAAGCGGATATTTATCTAAGGTGGTTACAAAAACTTTAAACTTTCCTTGTCTATCTTTGTGTTTAATATTTAGATAACATTTACCTAAAATCGGCAACCTATCTCCCGTGTAAGAAGTATATCGTCCCTCACATGAAGTCAACTTTTCTCTCTGGTTTAATGCCTCAAAAATGCTTACGGGTATGATGTTGGCCTGCGCTCCTGAGTCTAACTTAAAACTTACAATAAGGTTTTCAACTTCTAACTCCTGAAACCATGATCTCTCACCCACTTCCTGTTGTTTACATTTGTTTACGGTATCTAAAAATAAATCATCATTATATAACTCGTTATCACTATCTGCTTCATCTACATCAGATATATTATCTACTTTTATTTTTATAAAAATAGTTTTCGTTTTTATATTTTTTATCCTGATTCTGACAACATTTTTCAAAATGATTTAAATTACCACATGCTCTACACTTTTTATTAAAAGCTGGGCAATTTCGTGCCCCATGTGTAAAACTACATTTCCTACAAACAAAATTATTACCTCTAGCCTTATATCTACCTATTGCCTCAACTGGTTTTTTATTCTGCATTACCTTGGATTTGTTGTATTTGACAATATCGACAGTTAGTTCGGTGCTGCTTCCTGCTTCTGACATCTCTCTTGACCTCTTCTTGGCCATTTCATTCGCCAATGCTGCTTTCAGCACTGCATCTAACGTGCCAACATTCATCTGCAGAAGCCTCTCTTGCAATTCATTTGATTTCACTCCACAAATGAAAAGATCCTTAAGTAGACTATCTTCTAGCGCCCCAAACTCACAAGATTTAGCTTTTGACTTCAATTTTTTCACAAAATCGTGAATGCTTTCCCCTGATTGTTGTTTAAGAGTTAAAATTTGATGCCTTTCATAGGCTAAATTCTTCTGGGGTAGGAAACGTTCATCAAATTTGCGGATTAATACATCTACATCATTTTTTTCATTGTCTTCAATCAAAAACGTATTATATATTCTTAAAGCCTGCTCACCTACTAAATGCAGAAGCAAAGCACATTTTGCTTCTCCCGATTTTGCAGTTAATTCTGTTGCCACGAGGTATGTGCTAAAGCGTTGTTTCCATAATCGCCAATTTTCTGCGATATTTTCCGTCCATCGACAAACAATTTATGGCTCTCGTATCCATTTTCGCTTTTTATAATTAATTACTGTTTGTATTTCTCGAAATCCTTATAACTGCGCCATGTTTTGTAAATATATAATTATAATTAAGAATAGGTTAGGAAGAAATGATACTCGATGATGGCGTTGACAACAATGGTTTTATTTCGTTTCCTGTCATGTACATGGATGGTCGATTCACTCTGGCTTTGCGCCTGCGTACTAGGTGTTTGTACAGTGGTGTACTTATCTAATTTCCTAACATGAACGACCAGAAGTTTATCGCTTTTATGCTTCCTGCATTAGTCATAGTTTTGTGTTTTATTTACCGAATATAGATACAAATAATCAAGATATTAGTGTTGATAATTTGTTGTTTAACTGGGGCCTTGGGTGCCTGCAACAAACCTTACTTACCAAAGGTAAGTTTTAAAGTTATGTAGCATATTGCCATCATTTTATTATCTTTTGGGTATAAGTACGTTTATAGAACTATTTTAGTAGTTCAACCATTGACTTTTTTGCATGATATAGGTATAAATTTAGATACATCAGATCTAGAAATAATATTACAACTCATATATTTCAAAATAGTATATTATTCAACGAGCATATAATGATGGCTATTATTCACGAGGGTGAAGTTTAAAATGTAAATCACCAGAGTGAATAATAGCCATTATATGCGAGTAGAATACTATACTTTGTCCACGACTATTAAATATTTAATATTTATTTAATTCATCTTCATTCTTGTCTCCTATTTAGGACAAATTCATATGTCATCAGACATCATATATAATTTTCTCGATTTTTCGGGCCACATGTTTAATGAGGCGATTTCTGCAGCTCCCTTTTTCTCTGGCGGTATCTATGAAATCTAGTTTTCACTGTCAGTACCGATTTATTTAATTATATTACCCTTTTTGAGTACCAAAAATGTAAAATTATTGTAAATAACGTTGGCGTTGAAATCGCACAAATTTTGACGTTTCAAATCAATTTACGTTTTGACACTTCATGGCTTACTAATAAAATAATACAGTTTGTAGACATGTAAGTAAATGGTTTCAAAAACAATGTTGGGGACTTCCGCGTGTTGCTAATAGAAATAGATGATGCTTTGAAAAGAACTTACTAATGTAGTTTTTGAGTGTTTATTAAAATACCTTTTCGTCATTTGAGTGCTTCCTAGAAAACTTAGAGAGACAACACATGTCTTTTGGTTACTACAATTTTGACATTTTAAAAGCAACTAATGTCATTTCTTGCAAACAATTGACTGTCCTCATTATTCACTGCAATCAGTGAATAATGAAATCATTATTCACTGCAGAGAATAATGGATAGCATTATCCTTAAGGAAACACATACATATTGAGTACATTATTTAATAGTCGTGGACAAATATTTTTATTCGATAATAAAGTAAACTAAAAAAGTTCTCAACTAAACCTTTTGGTCGCCATATTTATCCCTATTGCATTAACAATTTTCTGACAAAAAAGTCTATGGTCTTGTTTGTTTTGCAAGTTATCAAGTTATGCAAAAGATAAAATGATGGCAATATATGTATATATATAACTTACCTTTAAAGGATAGTTGCAGGCACCCAAGGCCCCAGTTAAACAACAAATTATCAACACTAATATCATTACAACTAAATCAAATCAAGGATTGTTGCTGAGAAAGAAATATTTATTTATTACAAATAAATATTTGTTCGCTACAAATAAATCCAAGAACTTTTATAAGAAGCCTTATTTATGACAAAGAAATATTTATGGCTCAGAAACAAATATTTCGTACTCGTGAGTATTTTGATTTACTTGACAATAATAAATAATTAGTTTTCATTTCCAAATAAATACCTTGCTATCCACAAAGAAATATTTAATTGGCCAAATATATATATATAAATCATTATCTCAGTGTACTAGGAACCAAGATCTAATTTTTTTTAATGATATCTGGCACCACCACAACCCCCACCCCATTATTAAAGGGGTTAACAAAATAAAATTTTGATTTAGTGGGTGTACCATAATAAAAGTTCTCAAAAAATTTGTTTTGACATCAGCCACCACCATTAAACGTTGGTCAGTCGACCGGTTGAAAAAGTATTGAAGCGGTATATCGCTTTATGGGTCTTTGAGCAGAGATATCAAATATTATACCATTAATATTCTACAAGCAAATATTTCCACAGACTGGAATGCAAATATAGTATCAAATGTTTTCGGTAAAAGAGACTTGGATGGGAAATCTGGATGTGAAAGTAGTGATTCCTTAAACACCGGTTTTTTAAACTGCATTATTCTCATTCTATATATAGAATAGAGTGAGGCTCTAATGCGTAGGATATCAAAAGCGGCAAGTTTACTTATGTATTTATATTTGGCTCTTATATCTCTATCTAGGCATATTTTTGAACTTATTCTGCGGCGTTGCTTCGTTATTCCACTTTTTCTATGAAAAATGTCTGCAACAGTCGAGGATTAAGTCTATGAAGTATGTAATTTCATTAATTTGACCGTTGCACAGTGGTCCAGAAAATAGTTTTCTCTTTCAAAATTGTCTAGAACTCTTATTTTGCAACCGATTGGAATATATATTCTTTTAATATCCGTGAATTAATTACGAAAAAATTTGCCAATGCCGATTTTTGAAATATGAAAACCTGAAAACAGTTAATGTGTCTAAATAGCCATTTTTAATAGAAATCTTACAGAAACATTTTTTTAAAGCAATTTACATAAAATCTTGTTTCTCGGGGGGTTTTCGAGATCGCTGATCACGAATCTGACGTTGTAAACCAACCTGCAAGATGGCAAAATCAATACGGCGGCTATAAAATGCTAAGAAATGACAAAAACAGAAATTCAATATGGCGGATCTAAAATGAAAATCAAAAAATTAATTAAATGCATTCTAAATAGGCTACTTTTAAGCATGATTGTAAAATTTGAAAAACGACAATGCTTTTTTTTTTAATTATCGATCATAAATATGCGACTCAGTCCTCCATTAATTTTGTGCATTACATAACCTAATATTGGTAATATTAATATTTTTTCATCAGCTAATAATACAATAAGTATCTAACACAAAAAACTTTAAAGCTTGGTTTTAGATACTTATTGTATTATTAGCTTATACAAAAATGTCAATATTACCTATATTAGGTTACGTAATGTACAAAATTAATGAAGGACTGAATCGCATATTTATGATCGATAACACAGCCCCACCAAAAAAAAAAAAAAATGGAACTGCTACCGAGACAAGTGTATCCCTATGTAATTTTCGACGCTGAATCCAAATCCGAGGTAAAAAAAATCGTACACCCCCAAAATCAACCCCTAGCGCTAGAAAACACTCCCTAAACAGAGTAAAAATGACTAACGCTACACGAATAACCTTAAATCTCAATAAATCGAATTAAATATAAACATTCAAGTATATAACGCATAAATACAGAGTAAACACTACTTTCCATTGAAAATCGCCCCTATGCATGGATGAAGACTACCCCTCACACAACAGGAAATTTTAAAAAACTGCAGTGATTGCAAAAAAGCTTCCGATGCCCACATATTTAGAAAGGGTACGTAACTGCGTTAGTCTCGATGCGATGCTCAAAATCTACCCCCATAGAGTGGCGGAAACCACCCTAGATCGGGGAAAAAATTTCGTCATCGTGATTTCTATTTTAATCGATGCTTAAATTGACTAAATATATGTAGCACTGCAGTTTGGAGATGAATACTTGCATTGCACCAAAGTTATTCAGTGACATCCCTATGAGAGGGTGAAAGTTACTCCTCACGTAACAAAAAATTCAAAAAATAGTTGCACTATCTTTTAGAAAGGCTCAAAACATCTGCATGTTCTTATTTAAGAAGAATCTTTGACAACGTACTTGAAAAGTACACATATTATGAAGTAACAAAAATTTACCCGTAGTCTTAATTCAATTACATTTATTATTTTTTTGTAATGTCTTTTGGATTTGTTTTCGAATGATCTTCTGACCGACTTTATGCTTTTCAGACGTCTCTCTTTTTAAGGACCAACAGTAATCTGCCATCATGTGTTCGTCTCATCTTCCTTGGTACCTTTTTTCCATTTCTGATATATCTTGGTGAAAGCATTCACTGTAGTCGCAATTTTCTGGGAAATAACAAGATGGGAATCGAGAAAATGAAGTTTCATGCTCATATTGCACCCTAAAGATTTAAAAATTTTTATCATTTCATCAATTTAAATTTAGAGGTGGTTTCCGCCACTAAGTGGGGGTAGTTTTTGAGCATCGCATCGAAACGATTGCAGTTACATACTGTTTCTAAAATAACTATGGGCTTATTTTTCAATCGCTGCAGTTTTTTTTTTAAATTTTCTGTTGTGTGAGGGGTAGTTTTCACCCACTCATGAGGAAGATTTTCAATGGAAAGTAGTGTTAACTCTGTATTTATGCGTTATATACTTGAATGTTTATATTTAATTCGATTTATTGAGATTTAAGACTGTTCGTGGAGCGTTAAGTCATTTTGACCCGGGAGTGTTTTTTAACGCTAGGGGTTGATTTTGGGGGTGTATCTTTTTTTTTTGAGAATTCGGATTCAGCGTCGAAAATTACATAGGGATACAGGTGTCTCGATAGCAGTTCCATTTTTTTTTTGTGGGGCTGTATAATTAATAAATAGGGTAAACTGTCCCACAGGAATCACTTTTTGCTTATTTAGATCTAGTATCTGGATATTTGTGAATACATATTTTATGCAAATATTAATCGAATTTATGATTCAATGGTATTGTATACCGTTGCATATTTAAGCGTGTAGTATGTAGTGGGCACAGTGAACCACCAGCTAGTAAAAAGTGAACCATATAAAAAATTACAAATACTTACTACTACAATACAATAAAATACTACACTGTTTATTACTTATTTAAAAAAACAGTAAGTATTATTTTTATTAAGTAAATATTCCTAATTTTAATTTTAACGAATCTTAAGACCAGAAAAATCTACATTAAAAGAATAAAAGTTCTGTAGCCTGGAAGTGCTTCCATGTTCCACTGGATTCGGAAAAATAACTTTTACGTCATTTGGAACAGTAGCCAAATTAGGAACGTCCGGCACAGTAAACATGTACTGCATTGATAATTTTCTTCTGAAACAACTCCATATTCAGAGTCATGAACCTCCAAAATTTTTGCTACATAGCAAACGAAATCTCTCTTTCCTTGAAACTCAACTAAGATGAAATCACCTTCAATAGCATCTTTATGAAGTTGACCTAACTGTTCTTTAACATTCGGTACATTTTTTCCACCTGGCTCCTCATCATTAGTCACAACGTCATCGCTTCCAAAAATCATTGAACTATCCGATTCAGATATAGAGCTTTCTTGGGACAAATTAAAGGGTAAATAACTAGATTTATTACTTTTATTGATGATTTTGACGATAGCAAAATAATTCAACTTAAAGTACGTTTAGATAAAATTGATCAACTTTAATAATATTCAGTCAAATATCGAACTTTTAGACGATAGTAAAACACAATTAGAGTATCGTGAGGCATTTGAATCATCATTCTTTTCTGTACTTTCTCGTGCAAAACAATTGATAAATGAAAGTACTCCAAGTAGTTCTAAGGGACGGTCAGATAATAATGATACAAGAGTTCATAATATTCATATTCCAACATTTCATGGTGATTATCGCGAGTGGCCACGAACTCAAAACATCCTTAATCCAGGCCCAGGCGGGAATCGCCATAGTAATCGCTCGAATGCGAGTCGGCGTCAAAAAGATATTTTTGGGTTCAATGCCGTTAGTACATGTTTTCAAGCTGGAAAACCCTTGAATTCACATATATAGCTTCTTGAAGCATCCTGACAAATTACAAGCAATTCAAAAATTTCAGTTCAAAATTAAAAGTGAATAATTTTCAAAAAGTTCGACATACATCTTACATCATAATTAACTCGGAGTCTGAAACTTTTCGTACAGTTGATTGTTATAGTTCTCTCGGCGCTGGATGAATTGCGATCCTACCCGACGTAGCATCTTGCCAAGTGGTAGTGCAATAAATGAAAATATATTTTGAATTCGATTTCTTATTGATCCACTAATTATAAGATTGTCGACCTACATGCGATTCTGTCACCTCCGATCCCGTCAAGTTTGCGCAACGATCCGAATACTCATAGAAACTATCGACGGCCATAATTATTAAGAAGTGTTTCTGAGAAAGTTATAAGATATTTTCATTCAGAAGTGCACTGCTCGACATCAGATTACGACGAAGAGAGCAGACATATTTTTAAGTTAAACTGTTGAGTAGATACTGACCGTCCACGAATTAGTGACTCGCCCTGTGTGTTTCATTGTGTGTTTATATTTTTTTGTTTTATTATTATATTTTGACTGTATTAATTCAACTGACTTTTTTTTTCGTTTGGTGTGTTTTTCAGGTATAGGAGTTTATTTATAAAATATTAATTAACCTTAGTTTTAGTATACGCACGAAGGTTTTACTTTTGAGCATATCATTGTATACAATTTCTATCAATATTTGTTATTTTGCAATTTATATCGTTTTGTAAATACATTTATTAGAAGGAGTTCATTTTCAGTGATACAATGCAAAATTACTACTAGTGGAAAGTGGTAACTCTGGAAGCAGTAAAAGAATTATTGCAATTGCCACTGCAATTAAGTATTAAAATCAACGGATGGTGTGAAATAGCTAATGTATTACTACAAAGGATAGTTTGAAGCGATTTGGACATATGAAGAATTTAAATAATTACATGATATCATGGCGATAAATAAATCCGGAATTGTGTTCAGCGGGCAAGAATGCATGAGAAATCATGGCACGCTACGATTCCGAAAAAATTCGAAAATGGACAAATTTTGACCCATTTTCGACTATTTGCGGAAAATGCTGACGTGTTGGAGCCAAACAGATACATGGGAAATTGTGATCCACACCGCGATTCCGGAAACGTTCGAAAATGACCAAATTTTGTTCCATGTTTTCTTTTACAAAAATCCTGACGTGATGGAGCTAAACGGATCTCGGAAACGTATTCAGCGGGCCAAAATTATTTAGCTACCTGGGTTCGTGTTGCTCGCGCACGAGATTTTTATTTTTGTGGCTGTGTTATCCATGCATTATTCTAGTTGCCATTATTTTGCCGTATAACACATTTGTCAGTAGCATGTCATCTGTAGCAGTTTTCTGTTACTGCTAGGCCGCACCGAACTCTTTCCCTTTAACCTCCTGGTATCCAACCTTTTCGAAGGGTGTCCTCTTCGTCTCTTGCCATTTGGTTTTCTGTGTTAATAGTTAACCATCCCATATTGGTCTCTCGCTCATTCTCGTGTTATGTGACTAAAGATATAAGAGAATTCTGGATAATATAATGCTATGGGGGACCTATTTTCGGGAGAATCTAAAACATCTCCAGATCCACATATAGAACTGCATCAATATGCAGAAATTTTGTGCGTGATATATTCATATTTTTATTTCGAACTTGTATTTGAAATTTGTCTAGCAGGTGTACGAGATTATCCTCACTTCTGCAAATTTCAGGTTAAAATTTTACTCCTGCCTATATGGCTAACAGTCAGTCCCGCAGTTCACATCGCACCATGTCTTTTCTCTAGATGTTAAAGAGAATGTGTGACACCTGTACATTCGCTGAATTTATTATTGTCGGTTTTCAGCAAAACTTAGTTTTATTCGCACAATCGCAGTAGGTCAATGATGGTGACCAGGTATTTATAATACCCAAGGTATTCCCATCTCGAATAAGTCTACAGTTTATTCCACTGCGCATTCTAAAAAAACTTTACAGTAGTCTGCGGCGCAAAAGTTCACAGACAAATAAGTTGATATTTGTTATAAATTCAGTATTTGTTCTGTAGTCCCTTTATCAAACCCTGTGCTTAGAAAATATTTGTCAAGATAGATAATGCTGAACATTAGATTATGGAAGATACAGCATTCTATAGCGCCTGGAATAAATGCCAATGATTTGTAGCTGTCCCAGAGATCGTTCGTCTCCCTCATTTGTAGTGGTACGAAGAATGGGGTTTTCCAATCATCGGGTCAGATTCCTATTTCACATTTTTTTCATATTCTGTTTTTTTTCTCATATACTCAATTTTGCTCAACTAAGTTAAGCACCTTCGGCGTAATATTGTCAACCTCGGATACGTTGTCAGTTTTTAATCATGTGGCTTCCCCCAATTCTAATTTCAATACTGAAAGTTCGCGCCCGTACTCTTTCTGTCAGTAATCTCCTGCTCAGGATGATCACGTTCGAGATGCTTCACGTAATATCGACGCCATATCTCAATAATCTAATCCCCGTCAATTCTTAACATATCAGTTGAGTTCTTAATTGACCACGATTTATGTGTAATCAACGTGTAATCAACCGTGCTGTTCAAAAGATGCCTTCTTGGTTATTATTGTGGTCAGCATATAGGTAACAAAGTCTAAATTCTCCGTGTCAATCCGTTATACCCTTCCCATTCTAAAGAAGTGTTGACCTCTTGAGCCTTTAGATTTTTCTGGTTTATACTTCAATTAAAGTTTTAACAGTTATCCAAGGTTCTTTAATATTTCAACATATCTTGCCTTATGTTCTTGTTGCTGCTCGTGCGATGTTCTCTTTTAGAGAATCTCATAGGACACATAGGTCGTCGTCGTGTAATGGGTTGACTTCACGTATACAAGGTGATTCTTTTAAGGCGGAAATATCTCACATTTAGTTGGACAAAAATACTCAAGTTATAATAATCATTACATTGGGTGTTGTTTGATCTTGTGTGCCATTTCTGTATATATGTTTAAAAGTGAATTATTATTTATTTGCTTATTTTTTTTTATTTTTTTTTATTTTATGAATACAGCTGCCCAGGCAGATGTGCATCCAATTACAGGGCAGGAAATATACAAATAAGTATGTATACAATACAGAGTAAAAACTTAAAACTAAATATTTTACAATGAATAATAACTATCAATTTAATAATGGAAAATGCAAAGTAATGTGAGCAGGTACTTTAACTAAACGGTGATGTAGTAGGAACTAAAGGTTAAGATTGATTTAAAATACATTGCTTTATATTATTAGTACTACAATTAAAAATACCAAGGTTCAACTGACAGCTTAAATAGTTAGAGCACATATTGTGAATAGGAGAAGATTTTAATACATTTGTTCTTGGCGTAGGTAAGTAGAATAGGGCGTATGAGCGAGTCTGAAAAGATGGAACATTGAAATGTATGGAACTGAGAATATACGGGCAGTCTATCCGACCTGCTAATAGTTTGTGTAGGAACAAAACAGAAAAATAGACTCTACGTGTCGCTAGGTCATTTAGATTAAATCTAGCTAGTAAGTTAGATTGTGGCGTCCCTCTGGGGGGATAAATTCCGTCAGATTTAAGGGACAGATATTTGACGTGCCTTCGCTGAACCCGTTCCAAATTAAGAATATGAATATTGTATTGTGGATTCCAGATAATACCACCGTATTCTAGTTTTGGGCGTACAAAGGCATTAAATAGGAGAGAAAGTGTGGAAATATCTTTAAAGTGCCTTGAGTTTCGCATAATAAAGCCTAGATTTCTGTAGGCACTAGCAATTGTCTGATCAATGTGGGAAGTAAAAGTTAATTTTGAGTCAAAGATGACTCCAAGATCCTTGAATTGAGTGCATCTAGTTACCATATCATTGCCTATTTTGTAGGAAAAGTTTATAAAGTTATTTCTTCTCGTAAAGGTCGTTGAATTACATTTTGATATATTTAAGGGTAGCCTATTATTTTCGCACCATGTGTTTATTTTTGTGAGGTCGTGTTGCAATCGATGGCAGTCTTCTTCGGAGTTAATAGATGCAAACAGTTTAAGATCATCGGCGTATAGGAGGACATTACTTTGTATATCTTGGCAAATGTCATTGATGAAAATTATAAATAACAGTGGGCCCAAAACAGAGCTATGTGGAACTCCTGATGTAGCTAATACTTCAATAGATGAAAACCCGTGATACTTCACGTTTAATGTTCTGTTACCAAGATATGACTCGAAAAAACTTAGGAAGTCAAGACTTAAACCAAAATCTGACAGCTTCTGCAGTAAGAGCCCATGATCCAGTCTGTCAAATGCTTTAGAGAGGTCTGTATAAATTACATCAGCTTGGCCACCATGATCTAGTGTATTTGCGATAAAGTGTGTAACGCTTACCAAGTTGGTAATCGTAGATCTACCTGCCAAGAACCCATGTTGACTATAGGAGATTTGAGATTTAACATGAAAAGAGATTATGTCGTATAGGACAATTTCAAAGAGTTTACCAAAATTACAGAGGATTACTATAGGTCTGTAATTTTCAATATTAGTCTTATCACCTTTTTTGAAAACAGGACAAATTTTTGACTGAGTCCATAATTGGGGAAATGTAGTAGTTTGCAGTGCTAGATTAAAAATGATAGAAAGAGGCAGTGCAAAAATAGAGGCACAGTCTCTTAATAAGAAAGCTGGTATACCATCTGGACCCGTCGTAAGTTTATTTTTGAATTTTTTTAGTGCTTTTAAAACATCATTTTCGGTAATGGTTGGGATATTAAGTTGGGGTACATTGCCTGTAGTTTCTTGTTGGGTTATGTTATATGTAGATGATGTGATAAAGGATGATTGAAAATATTGGGCAAATGCATCGACAATGCTCTGAGTACCATTTAAGGAATTATTGTTGTAACACATCGAATTCGGTATACTAGTTGTATTTCTCATAGTATTTAGAAAAGACCAGAAGTTGCTCGGGTTAGTTTTAATGTTTGTTTCTGTGTTTTGAACATATATTTTGTGTGCAAGTTCAACGTCTCTTTTTATTTGGGAACGCAGTGTTTTGAATTGATTAAGGTAGTGTACCTCATTATTATCCTTATATAAGTTCCATAGACGCTTATAATTGTATTGAAATATATTCTTTATAGAATTTTGCAAACAGCAGAAAAAATAACTATCTATAAGGACTAAAAGAAAAACTATGTGTAAAAATATTAATGAAATATTTGCATTCTTTCGATAACCTGAATTGTGGTTATGCTAGCAAACTGAAATCCTAAAACGAATTTGTACAATTTCTTATTTGATAATTTTCATTCAACAACTACTATCCACACAGTCCCCTAGGGCATGAAATCTGTCATTCTATTTTGGAAATGCTTAGTCTTTGAAACGTTTTTCGCCCTTATTCTGGAGCTCATTAGAAAGGCGCAAAGCTACTCATAAAGATGTTTCATGCAAAACCAAGACAATTTCTATGAATAAGTATGAAATAATTATATTTGACATTGACTGATAAAAACAACAGATTTTCACCTATTTACTAGCTAACTATTATTAGAGCCTATCCGTCTCTGGCCCTTAATTAGACTATTCTGCATGACAAAAGCTAGTTTTTCATGTTCTGTTTCAGACACCAAGGAGCTGACGTCACGTTTTTTGCTTCTTCAGAACCTTCTGAAAACAGTTTCTTCGGTGTGCCTCGTTTGTTTCTTGACTCACTTTGGGCTGAACCGTAGTTAATTGGAGTAGTCGGCACCAGATATGTCAGATATAATGAAGAATCAAGTCACTTAAAGTTCTTTTTCACAAATTTCTCGTAAAGGGACTGCCTTTCCACTTCGAAATCAATATTGAGACAAAACATTTTAATGTAACTTTTAAGCTCGTCCTAGAGTTTATAGCCAGACTACGTACACTATATTTGTCGAGAAGGTACTCAATAAGTCTTTCAGTATACTTAACCTGTAAACAATAGATTTTATTTCAGGAAGTGATTACAGCGATAGGTAATTTTTTGCTGAAACATTACCAAGTAATAAGGTTTGTATATTAACAAAGAAAGAAAGTTCCAGATCTCGTTATAATATATACGTGTACAAAATTTCAAGTCAATATCTTAAACCGAACCGGAGAAAACATGCGGACAAAAAAGTTAGACAGACAGACCGACAGACAGGCAGAAAAAAATTTTTCCGCTCAAATTTAAAAACGTTTCATGACATTCTGAACCTATTTCAAGAAAAGAAATTAATGAACATTTTCTAAAGATTTAAAAATTTAAAAAATTAACAACATTGAAAATATCAACTTTACAAAAAAAGTTATCGAACATTTCTTGCTGGAAATCGATCAAAAATATTTTAAAAATGTGTTTGATTGGAAAAATGTAATAGTTCCTTTTGCTATAAATACAATTAGTTTAAACAATATCAGACCAGGTTGCCGTCTGGCAACATGGATATTCATAATCGGTAAGTTCCTGAACTGAATCCAGCAAAAAACTGCATCCGAAATGTACCCGAAACTCATGCGCCCACACTGCTTGTTCTATAGTAGGCGTCCAACATAACGATGTGTTGAATTAAAACAAAAGAAAAAAATTGTTAAAAAAATTAATGTTCTAGTAATAACAGTTCCCAAACTAAACTCCAGTTAAGGAAGGAAAATTGGAGGAAAAACATGTATGAAGTTTTGCAACTTACATACGATGTATACTACTAAACATTCTATAAATCCCCTCCTCTATGTGTCTCGCTCGAGCCGCCATCTTGGAAATATGGCGTATTTTCGCTTATATCCCGCTAATCGTTAGCGATATCGATATTATGCAAAAATAAAGCTTATGCAATTTTCTACAGAAAATGTCATATCCACTTTTTCCGTATCTATTGTTATACCCTTAGAAAATACAAATATAAAAATTTTATCGACACATTTTTAAAATCGTAAATATCATTCGCAGAGAAACAAAATTCATATTTTTACACAGCGTACTAGTGAAGGTTTCGCCAATCAAAATGGTATCATCGGGATATGAGTAAAATCACAAGCAATTACCTAAAATATTAACTTATCAACACAGATCGGGAATTTTATCTCGATGCCAGAGACGGCGCTAATATAGACTTAATATTATACTGCAAACATTTACTGACACAATCAGGAAAACGACGAAGTGGTGAAATATTTATTATTGCCAACTACATTGTATATTTGGTAATAAATTTAACTTAAAAACGGTAATAGTTCTTACAAAAACATGTAAAACATTAGATATAAAGAGACAATTTTGAATAAATCACACTTCTCTGTTCTGTTTAATGTGTGACCTGTTTATTTTTTTATTTTCATAATAATTAAATAAGAATACCCAATTAACTGCTGGCAACATAAAACATTTTTCCCGAACAAACAAACCATTTTTATACAGAATGACTATTTTACGAGGGCCACACCAAATATCTCGCTTAATATCTATTGTAGAAGAATAAAGTTTTAGAAACAGTTATCCCATTTTTTGTGAGCTATATTTCAGTACAAAGAAATTTGAAATCCATAGCCTACTTTATGAGATATATTACAAAAACCTGAAAAATAGGAAAACCACAAACGGTTATAGCTTCCTTATTTGAGGAGATACGAAAAAAGTTAAAGGAATGAAAGTTGACGGCAAAGACAATAAGAATAATAACGTGTAACAAAAAAATCGAAAAATGCAGTTGGCTTTGACATACGCTATTGTGCAAAAATGAAAAATACATATCTCAAAGTAGGCCATGACGCCATTAATTCCGTTATTTTTTTCTCATTCCAACGATATAAAACATGTCACAGAAATTTTAACCGATAGTGTCAATATTTAATATTTTACGAATACCACAATTCATATAATTGAATCGTAACAATCAGCTGTGCCATAATAGTAAAAATTCACTTTATAGTAATTATAATTCCGCAATTATTTATTACAATTTAATACAAACCAATAAATATCTCATAAATAAAAATACAAGTACAAAACGAACATCCAAAGAAAAAAACGAAAAACTATGTATAACAGTACTACCTACTACTATATTGAAAAGAAATTGTGTGTATTTATTTTTCTAACTACAAATGCTCAAATTGTGCACCATGCATTCTGACACATAAACGTGCTCTACGAGACACGTCACGCATTACATTTTGGAGCATTTCAGGAGTAATTGCCTCACATGCGTTTCGAATTCTGGTTTTGATGTCCTCAATATTTTCAGGGGCAGTTTGAAATACCTTGTCTTTAATGTAACCCCAGACGAAAAAATCCAAGGGAGTAATATCTGGTGATCGAGCTGGCCATAGAATGGGTCCATAGGTGCCTATCCAGCTATCTGGCATAACTTGATTTAAATAATTTGTACATATTACAGCAGTGTGAGGTGGAGCCCCATCTTGTTGAAAATATGAATAATTTAATCTTTCTGCCACTGTTAATTCATAAAGAAAATCTTGAAATTCGTTTTGCAGGAAATTAAGGTATCTACGAGCGGTTAATTTGCCATCATAAAAATAAGGTCCAATTACTTTAGTCCCTAAAAGACCCAACCAAACATTCGTAGAAAATCTTTCTTGGAAAGCAGTCTCTCTGCACCAATGTGTATTTTCTCGTGTCCACTTATAATGCATATTTCTATTGATAAATCCATTATTAGAAAAATTTGATTCGTCCGACTAAAGAATTTTGCTACATATCAGCGCGTCATTCCTTTTCTTATTTAATAGCCATCTACAAAATCTTACTCTCCTTGGCTTATCTCCCTCATTTAAATGTTGAACTTTCCTCATTTTGTAGCATCGAAATCCGTTTTTTATTTCAATATTTTTCTTGCACTGTCTTTTTTTATGCGACAGTTTCTCTGAATTTGTCTCAAAGAGGTTTCCTCATTTTGGTTAACATAATTCATTACTCTATTCACTTTTCTTACATTATCGTGCGTTTTTAGATTTTGAACTAACTTCCTAAACATAGTTCGATTTGGCTGCGGAGCATCTGGAAATCTATCTCCGTAAACCGTGACTACCATCTCAGCGTCAAAATTGCACTGACAATAAATGCTAATCATATCGAATTTGTTATTATTGGTGTACACCATAATTACTGATATAAAATTTGTCTTAGAACTCGACAACGCAACATACAACATACAACAGTGACAATCTGTCAAATTTATTAATAACTGTATACATTGTTTTTCACTAATTATGGCACAGCTGATTGTTACGATTCAATTATATGAATTGTGGTATTCGTAAAATATTAAATATTGACACTATCGGTTAAAATTTCTGTGACATGTTTTATATCGTTGGAATGAGAAAAAAATAACGGAATTAATGGCGTCATGGCCTACTTTGAGATATGTATTTTTCATTTTTGCACAATAGCGTATGTCAAAGCCAACTGCATTTTTCGATTTTTTTGTTACACGTTATTATTCTTATTGTCTTTGCCGTCAACTTTCATTCCTTTAACTTTTTTCGTATCTCCTCAAATAAGGAAGCTATAACCGTTTGTGGTTTTCCTATTTTTCAGGTTTTTGTAATATATCTCATAAAGTAGGCTATGGATTTCAAATTTCTTTTTACTGAAATATAGCTCACAAAAAATGTGATAACTGTTTCTAAAACTTTATTCTTCTACAATAGATATTAAGCGAGATATTTGGTGTGGCCCTCGTAAAATAGACAGTCTGTATAATAATAAATCGTGCATAACGAAGTTCAGGTTTAGTGTCATAAAACTGCCATGTATCGTATGCATCTCGTGATAAAATTAATTTTATTTTATTTTAAAATGTTAATACGTATAACGCACTTTTCTCGTAAATCTACTACATTTGTGAAACGTACTGACAATTACCTAAAAACATAACTGATTTTTTATATTTGCAGTTAAGGGCATTCCATCCCGACCGAGTGTCAATATTTAATTCTAATGTGCGGAGGTAGTTTATGTTTTTTACTTATGCGGTTTTATCTGCTTTAATTATACGATGCCGCCGAAATTGTGAAACATTTAAAATTATTTTTACCTACACTGTGGCAATTGTTGACATTTACGTCAACATTTAATAAAGGAAAAGGGTAGACCATCCCAGATCGCAGTTTTGCCAACCATAGTATAAATCTAGCCATATGTGTGTACAAATGTATCTACAAACAGAACTGCAGTTTGATGGAACTGATTTTTATTATAGTAGTTGCAACAAGACAATTTCGTGGACATCTAAAACAAATGTGAATAGACATAATTCCTCACAAAAGCATATTAGTGCTAGTGGTTCTACTGATAGTGACATTCAACATAGTTTTAATTTAGATTTAGTGGAAGTGATGGTGGGATGTAACATACCGTGGTCAAAACTAGATAGTCCATTGTTT
Organism: Stenurella melanura; assembly: GCA_963583905.1. Taxonomy (NCBI): domain Eukaryota; kingdom Metazoa; phylum Arthropoda; class Insecta; order Coleoptera; family Cerambycidae; genus Stenurella; species Stenurella melanura. Next base: position 20,318,739 of record OY757309.1, read on the forward strand.
AGACAATTATTGAAAAAGTGTATTAGTGGCAAATATAACAATGTTTACGTGCCGTCGGAAGGTCGACACTCAGAAAAATATGTTTATCAACGGAGTGTGATAAATTTCTTCTGAACGAAACCATCAATGCTTGTGGAAAAAGGTGGCGAATGTATTAGTGGGTGCATTAGAGGAAAAGTGTTCAGTGCGTGGACACTTGATCACCTCTAAAGTTGTTGAAACGACAAATTGTCGCATTATAGTGAAGGCAGTGAATTGAAGTTATGGGGTGACAAATATGTAGAAAATAAGGATAAGGTCTTATTATTTCTTACTGATGCAGTGAATTATATGAAAGCCACAGGATGAATTATGAGGGAAACGTATCTCAATATGTTGCATGTAACATTAGACGGTGCTACGCTAATGTTGATAACTTAATATCTAATGTAAAGAAAGTTTTCCTGAGAGCACCACATCATGTGCGGTTATTTAAAGAAATACTTCCAAATATTCCATTGCCTCCAGCGCCCATTATAACACGGTGGGGAACTTGGCTAGAGGCGGCATCATATTGTTTTTGTCATTTTGAAAACGTCAAACTAATAGTATTGCAGGTGAATCCAGATGACAAAGTTGTTATTTCACAAGTTGAACAGGCATTTATGGATCCTACGCTTCAAGAAGATCTGTAGACCATGCACGGAAGTTTCTCGCGAATTTCTTTAGCTATACGGAACCTTCAACTTATGCCAACATCAAAATTTACCGCAGTTGATGCAATAAACATCGTGTTCAATCTCCTGCAATATATTTTTCAGTTACTTAAGGGGGCCATTCCCTAGAAGGAGACATCCGATACGGAAATATTTATTATTTTTGGCAATGACTTTTTTTTCTTAGTACGCATATTTAAAAAACTATAAGGAGTACCTAAGTATATCCATAACAAGACTATTACTATGAATTTTCACTCAATAATTTCAGTGGTTTGCAAAATAGCTAGATTTAAATTTAAAAATTATGTTAATTTTCCTATTTCGTAGTTTTAAATCTAGCTATTTTGCAAACCACTGAAATTATTGAGTGAAAATTCATAGTAATAGTCTTGTTATGGTTCTACTTAGGTACTCTTATAGTTTTTTTAAATATACGTACTAAGAAAAAAAAGATATGGGCAAAAATAATAAATATTTCCCTATAGGATGCCTCTTTCTAGGGAATGGCCACCTTAAAGAAATCGCTGAGAGGGTTCATACAATATTCCAAGGAGTTTTGAAAGCAAATCCTGGATTTGTAACGATGTCGTCTGTAATAGACCTTTTAAATTTTAAATGGTAAAGAAGTAGACTTTTCTACACCAGGCGTCAATAGGGCGACTTTATTTCACATATCTTAAGTACGCCCCGATGACATTTGTTGACGTTGAGCGGATTTTTAATGGAAAGCGGCAAATCTTAACTTCAGAATATTTAGAACAAATATTAATCATATACTTTTATATTCGTTATAAGTCGTGAAAAATTGCATATATGTGTGTTACTTTAAGGTAGAGAAAGATATATGTATGTGTTTTAGTTGATTGTTACATCCAGCAAATACCTCCTCATCGAATGAGAGTTTATAATAAACTGACCATATTAGCTTTAGATATTACGGAATTTCCTTAAAAAGAATAAAGTAAGATAAGTTGTATCATACTTGCATAAAAATCTTTCCGCACCGGCAGAGCCGACCCTGACTTTTACGTCACCGAGATATAATTGCCAATTTCTCCCCGCTTATCAAACTTTCATATTTATTAATCGAATTTTTCAAAAATCTAATAGTTTTTCCTCTATCTAACACTGGTTTACCGTCTGACAGACACACAGCATTTTTTTCTTTCAAATTTAAAATGTCGACGTTTTATGACATTCTAAGCCTATTTCAACAAAAAAATAATTTGAAAATTTCTTTACGATTACCATACTTCCACTCCACTACATGGATGTGGAAGTAATAAAAAAACATTTACTGAATTTTGCCTTATTCGAGCAAAATGTTATTATTAACACGCTTTTATTAGCTTGACCTGTAACTCTGTATGTAAGAAAAACCTGAAAGCTGTGCCGCTTATACTTAGCTACAGCATTGAGGGGAGATCAGGGCATGTCGATTTTCGAGCTAACTCCCCTATAACATATTAAATATTAAATATGTTATATTACTTAATACATAGCACTTCATTATTCGCATATAAAGTATGTTCTGGAATGATTAAAATAACAAATTGACGAAAACACACCTGTTCCAATTATTTAATTAATTAATTTTTTCATATTTACCAACTTGCCCCTATGGAAAATATTTTACGACCTAGCGGGGACGACATAGTCGAACTTTTAATATTGTCAGTGTCACGGAATTTCAAATTAACCGCATCAGTTAAGAGTATATTTGTATGTGCTTTATAAAATAAATATAGTTGGTGATCTGTGTTTATATTATATTTAGATTGTGAGAGCTCAAAAGGGTAATATGCTTTAACAGGTACCTACATGATATTTTCGTTTGTGTTTTAGCGTATTTTACGCAATTGTGTTTTTATAAATATTTTGGCGGGTAATGAATTATTCGGGTTTGTGTTTATAAGTGGGTGTGGTAAAATGATACCATGAAAATGTTTAGGCCTTGGGAAGGTTCTTTACCTAGCACTAGCACAGGAAAGTATGTGGATTATTAACAGCTCGCAAATTACAGAGAAAGTTTCTTGATAAAATTTATGTGAACATATCCAAATAGTAGTTTTAAATGTTTATAAAAATATAAAAGAAAATGAAGGAGAAACCGGAAAAACCGCCTACTTAACAGAAATTTCGGAACAAACTATTTCTAATTTAATTAAAGAAGGACCATACAATCGAAAAGCTAAATCGGACAAAGGAAAAAGCATTAGCTTCGTCTGTGGTGAAGTTGTTAAGACGTTAAGAGATTTAATTTACAATAAGTATAAGGAAAATGCACCAACAGTACAATCAGTACATATGGAACTGAGAACAACAGGTGTAGTGTCATTTAGTGAGCAAACACTTAGGCGATGGCGATTAAAGATAGGATCTAACTTTAAAGTGGTTTATAAAAGAGCAAGTATTATGGAAAGCTACAGAATTGTACTATGGCGTCACGAATGAATATTTGCAATGTATTAAAAAATTTCGAAGGTGCTCGAAGTTCTCTAGAATCGAAATTATTTATTTGATACTTATTTATTTGTTTTCTAGAATAGAATTATTTATGTAATAATTGTTTATTTTTTTTCTAGAATTGAATTTATTTATTTAATATTTGTTTATTTGTTTTCTAGAATTGAATTTGTTTATTTAATCTGGGTCAATAAGATCAAGTTAAGATTATTGATATAAATAGCAATAACCTTAACCCTGAACCCACATTTTTTGGCAAGGAATTGCTCGTATTTTCTCGTGGTCCTTGCTTTTCAACAATAATAATTCAATAGATTAAATTATTATTGCCGAAACTGAGCAATAAGAGAATATTTGATAATCCTAATTTAGACTCAAATTTCATCATTGCTCAACAGATTTAAATTTCCATCAGTGTGCACAAAAATTTTAAGTACGGCTCTGGGAAACCAATTACCTTAACGAGACAAATTTATGGTCCGTTTTTTACAGCTTTTTTTACCTGCACTAAACGAATGAAGGCAACTGTACTTTGAAATTTGGCTTCTGTACATGGTTGACATGCTAATACAATTTGACATTTTGTATATAAAACTTCAAGTTGGCGTTTCCAAAATGGCAGAAAGTTTATTGTCATTTAATATTCAATTCTACTAAAAATTGATATCTGGAGATTTTTGAGAAGGCAGACTGAAAATCGGTATCTGGAGGTTATCAAGGTTGCAGATAACAAATATTAGTTTGAAACTAAACACTGCAAAAGGGCGTCGTCCACATGTTGGGTAAGTTTTGTAATTTGTGGTTTGATTCGTCTGAAAAACAACAACTGAGGTCGTACATTATATAAATATTTAGTCGAAATTCAAGAATTCATAATGGCGGATTCAAGATAACGAATAGTTTTTGTCATTTATAGGTAGGTAATTTTTGTCGAAATCTAATCTAATTGTGACAAAACTAAAAAGAAATAAAACAAATAAATAAATTTAAAAACTGAAAAACAGGCTTTTAAAAATCAACTGAAACTGTAAAAAATGTACTAAAAATAAGAAGATAATGTTAGTAACAATAACAATTATTTTTAATAAACCTAAAATGGTGGGGCGTTGAAAATACTCAAAATAACACATCGGTCGCCCACGCTTTTACATTTATTAAAATAATTAATATTATTATTAACATTATTTTCTTCTTTTTACGGCATCTTTAACAGTTTCAGTTGGTATTTGAAGAGTGATTTTTATTTTTCTAAATTATTTGTTTATTCAAGTAAGAATTCGCAGTCGGCCACGTCCGACTGCAACTCGTTCTATATCTTAGGATATTGTCAAAATACAACGTAAAGCGAATGTTTAAAATGACTTACTTAATAAAACAGAAACTTTCACAATTGCGTACATATTTTATTAACTGTAACAATAATAGTGTTATAAAACATTTAAAATTATTAAAATATGTGTCAAATATCCGTTAAATTGTATTAGAATACAAAAGACATGAACTTCAAAGAGTCAAATTCTTCAAAAAACAATAGATAACTTTCATACATCCATTATATTGGTGAATATCAAAAATGGTTCTAGTTATCCTTCATCTTATACGGAGAGTGTATCAAATTAATTTATCTTCACGGTTTTTTTTTCTGTAATATTCCATTACTGAATATTCAACTCGCTTAACGAATGTAGAGGGGACGGTCTACACTAAAAAGTGCGTAGACACACTTCTCTTCTTAATTGTGTACAATCAAGTATTCTATAAAGTTATTCTCTGGAACATATTTCTTAATTTTGTGCCACTTGTTTTGTTTTCACCATTCATCGAAGCACAGCGGTAATTCTTTTTAACACTAATGTTTATTTTGTTATTTTTAGTTTAAAAAGTTCTATTTTAATTTTGATATAAGTAATTAAATTCTCATGTGTAGATGGCAGTCTTATTTTATAAGTCATATATTTTCAATTTATAAGTGTCTATTAGTAACCATTAAAAGTGTTCAAGAAATACTTGAACAGCTGTACTTTATAATAACAATAACACTAGGTACTTATATTAGCGATATGTTGACAAACATCTTAACAAGTTTATTTCTATTTGAAAATAACTACAGAGATTTACATAGGGAGTTTTTAAAGTTTTGGTTGTTTGTAATTTATATTTGATTTAATAATCTGTCCTTTCGTCAATAATTTTACATTAATATGTACATTTATCGTTAAAAGTATATAATTACCTGCAGTAGCGCAATCAAGTTCTTATTGTGCGATATGAGGATTCCCTGGCTTAATTAACACATTACTGGTATTTACTTATTTGTTTTATTTATTTACAAAATTTACAATTTTAGTGGCATGCGCCGATGGCTGTACATTGAAAATGCTGTTTATGTATATAGACGAAGACGTAGTTTACATTGATATGTGTGCAAAAATTGGTACGGTTTCTCTTCGGATTCGTATTTAAGGAGTCCTGGACAATAATAAAGTGAAGTTGTATCTTTATCAATTTAAAAGCTCACTTTGAGCTTTTTATTAATGTGTAATTTGTAAATAACATATATTTTATCTATTGTACTGTTTGAAAAATTTGTAAGAAATTAGATCCCTTCCATATCACAACCCTCAACGTCGAACGTTCAGACATGCGAATAAGTGGATGGTCAGTATCTCCTAGATCCTTTAAAATTTGAAAACAGTTTCAAATAGCAATTGTATTACATTTGGAGCGGCATATTTTAAATTTATTTATAAATCTACAGGGTGTTTCACATAGTTGTGGCGAGCTAAGACCTGGGTTCTTTAAATAAAACACTCAGCATTTTTATTATATATTTATATTTGACTCCTTAATTCTCTAGACAATAGACATACATGATTTTTGGAGTTACACTGCGTTGCCACGTTATTTCACTTTATCCCATAGGAAGTGCATTTGCAAGTGTTAAAATAAAATCTGCAATAGAAGTATTTTCATACATTTGACAGTCGTTCCATTTTGAATGTTAGTAGGCTATTGAATATGTTCAAAATTACGTTAATAGTCCAGTCGGTAAAGTAAAAAACCGCTGCCTAAGGAATCACTACTTCCACATCCAGATTTTTCATCCAAGTCACTTTAAAGAAAACATCTTAACTAGATTTGCATTCTAGTATGTGAAAATTATTGGTCATAGAATTTTAATAATATTTGGAGCAGATGTCATAGAAAAGTTTGAGGCGTTGGTTTTTAGTTTACCCTACTTATTTTCTCATATTCACAACCTACCACGACCCACCCCTTCACTGGAATCATCTCAATCAGATGTTATGACAATACATCCGTGTACTAACTTTCAAGTAAATATCTCAATTTTATGTTATCAAACCCATTAATAATGGGGCGGAGATGGCGGTGTTTGAAAAATATTAGAAAGAAATCTGGGGCCTTGGTTTCTAGTATATACACCAAATCCCATATTTCTGTACTCTTACCAGCTTGATTTACTTATTTTCCCCTATTTACTCCTATTCAACCCTCAACCCTTCAACGGAGTCATCTCAAAATATAATCTAGTTCCAGATGCCGTTATAATACATACGTGTCCAAAATTTCAAGTGAATATCTCGATTTCATTTTATCAACCCCTTTAATAATGGATTAAGGGTGGTGGAGGGTTGAAGAATATTATTTAAAAAATTTGAGTCTTTAGCTTCTAGTGCATACATCGAATTTCAAATTTCTGTACTCTTACCAGTTTGCTTTACTTATTTTTCACTATTTGCCACCAATGGGGGTACCCACTCGTTCAACGCAATCATGTCAAAATATAATCTAGTTTAAGATATCGTTATACGTGTAACAATTTTCAAGTGAAAATCTAAATTTAATTTTATCAACTCTTTTAATAAGGGAGTGGGGGTGATGAGGGGATGGAAAATATTGTAGAAAAATCTGAGGCCATCGCCTCTAGTATATGCACCAAATCCCAAATTTCTATACTCTTACCAGCTTGCTTTACTTAGTTTCCCCTATCTACCACTATTTAACCCCCAACCCTTCAACGGAATCATCTCAAAATATAATCTGGTTCCAGATGTCGTTATCATACATACGTGTACCAAATTTCAAATGAATATACCAATTTAATTTTATCAACCCCTTTAATAATTTGAGTCTTTAGCTTCTAGTACATACACTGAATTTCAAGTTTCTGTACTCATACCAGCTTGCTTTATTTATTTTCCCCTATTTAACCATATTTAACCCCCAACCCTTCAACGGAAGCTTTTCAAATATAATCTAGTTCCAGATGTCGTTATGAAACATGAAAAATATTGTAAAATAATCTGAGGTCTTGGCTTGTAGTACATACATTAAATTTCAAGTTTCTGTACTCTTACCAGCTTGCTTTACATATTTCCCCATATTTACCCCTATTTACCCCCGAACGCTTCACCGGATATCTTCAAAAGAGAATCCAGTTCCAGATCTCATTATAATAAATACGTGCACAAAATTTCAAGTCAATATCTTAAACCGTTCCGGAGAAAGCGTGCGGACAAAAAAGTTACAGATAGACAGACCGACAGACAGACAGAAATTTTTTTTTTCGCTTAAATTTAGAATCTCGACTTTTCATGACATTCTAAACCGATTTCAAGAAAAAAAAATATTAAACTTTTTTTTACTTCCCTCGCATACCGAAGGGAAGTATTGTATTCGAGAAAAAATCACCCTCCAAGATTTTGTCGGATTCTGACGTTTCAGAACACGTAGATTCCGAAAATATAGGTTTTTCAATTCCGTCAGTCTGTCTGTCTGTCTGTCGGTCTGTCTGTCTGTCTGTCTGTCTGTCTGTTGGTGTATTTACTAAAAAACTACTTGACGGAGAGCAGTCAAATTTGGTAGGTAGTTAACCCTACTGTCAGCGAAGAACTGGTAGAATTTTCACTGAAAAATATACAGGGTGGACCGTCTAAACGGAATAAATAGTGAAAAAAATTTTTTTTTGCTCAAATTTAAAATTTCCACGTTTCATGACGCGCTAAACCTATTTCAGGAAAAAAAAATTTTTGAAAATTTTTTTCAAACATTTTTGAAAAAATTTTTACCAAGTTGAAAAAAATTTTTTTTTGCTCAAATTTAAAATTTCCACGTTTCATGACGCGCTAAACCTATTTCAGAAAAAAAAAAATTTTGAAAATTTTTTTCACATTTTTGAAAAAATTTTTACCAAGATGAAAAAAATTTGTTTTTGCTCAAATTTAAAATTTCTACGTTTCATGACACGCTTAACCTATTTTAGGAAAAAATTTTTTCACCAATATTTTTGAAAAAATTTTTACTACTAAAATGAATTTTTCTTTTCTTTCTTCAAATTTAAAATTTTCACGTTTCATGGCATTCTAAGCCTGATTAAAAAAAAAAGTTTTTTGAAATTTTATCACTAAGATAGAATTTTTCTTTCTTTGTTCAGATTTTAACTATCAACGTTTCCATGACATTCTAAAACTATTCAAACAAATTTAAAAATATTTTTGAAGAATTTTTTAAAAAATTTGAAAACATTTTTAATCCATTTATGTATCACTACTATGGAACAGACGAAAAAATTTTTTTTGCTCAAATTTAAAATTTCCACGTTTCATGATATTCCAAACCAATTTCGGAAAAAAAAATTTGCAACATTTTGTTACCAGTGTGGAAAAAATTTAACACCAGAATGCTCAAATTTAAATGACATTCTAAACCTAGGTATTTCAGAAAAAAAATTTTGAAAATTTTTTTCACCAACATTTTTCAAAAAGTTTTTACCACTAAAATAGATCGAATTTTTTTTTATTTGCTCAAATTTAAAATTTTCACGTTTCATAGCATTCTAAACCTATTTTAAAAATACATCATTTTTAATTTTTAAACATTTTTTAGCACTACTATAGAACAGAAGGAAACTTTCCTTTTTGCTCTAATTTAAAATTTCTACCTTTGACATTTTAAACCTATTTCAGAAGAAAAAAATTTGAAAATTATTTTACCATCTTTTGAAAAATTTAAAAAAAATGAAAATTTTTAACCACCACTATACTTCCACTCCATTACGTGAATGTTGGATTGAAAATGTGACAGATGGCAATAACATCTGGCATATGCACCTATTATACTTTTATTGAAAAATGTACAGGGTGGTCATCCCAAGAAATAATTCAGTCATGGTGGACATTTGTAAAGGTATTTGCGCAAGCCTGCCATATGTGGCACCTGCTATTTAGTATTGAAATTTGCAGTTGGATGAGCAATCTGTATATTTTTTTAACCAAAACTTATCAAGTTTTCTTTGTAATAATAGCAATAACTCTACTCCGATTATTATTCTCAATGTCATTTCGTAATTATTATTTTTTTAGAGACTGCCGTGAACGAGGGAAGTTCTGTGTAAATACCTTTACCGATTTTTACGATTACTATACTTCCAATCCACTACGTGGATGTGGAAGTAAAATACACCAGAAGCTCACAAAAAATGTTATCTGAGATTTTCTTTCCTTAACTATTAGTGCGAGGATTATACACAAAACCACAAAAATCAGTTCTGGGGGTGCCGTGCAACCCCTCCAAAAAACCACCCCTTCGGTAAAAGAAGCCTTATTTTACTGATAACTCGTTAACCGTTGAAGATATAAAAGATTGCTCATCATAAAAAAGAAAGCTTGACTAATTGCCTAAACAAAAGTCCTGTTGTAAGTTTCTTGTATATGCCATGGTTTTCGAGAAAATCGATATTGACAAAAATTGCAAAATTTGTATTTTTAATGCGTGCGAATTGTCGTTTGTTTGAAATTTTTTGCGCGCCGCCTATACAAAAAATTTAATTGCTCGAAAACCAAACCAGCTAGGAAGAAAAATCAGAACGGGTTTTAAAGGGGATATAAAATACTCTCTTGTGTTGCCATTTTTTAGGGCTATTGATGTCCATTAGTATATAAAAATAACAATATAATATAGTTATCTCTTGATTCTTTGTGCATCTAACTATTCACAGGCCTATAAAAAATAACTGAGTATAATTAGAGGTTAAACGACTTACCTTAAGGAAGTTGAATCCTCAATTATACGAGATGGCCCCCGTCCGAAGAGATCACATTGTAGTATATGTTTCTCAGCTCTTTTCGGCGTTGTGTTTATAGAAATATAAATAAACTGATTTATGTCCATACCCATAAGTCCTGAGTCATATAGCAGTCTAATCATTATGTTTTTTCAAATCGCGGATTTATTTTGGGTTTTAGTGGAGGGTGGGAGTGATCTCTTCGGACGGGGGCCATCTCGTATAATTGAGGATTCAACTTCCTTAAGGTAAGTCGTTTAACCTCTAATTATACTTCGATGGCCCCCGTCCTCGAGATCACATTGTAGATGTTGAAAGATTTTTGACGCGATTTGAGATGTTTGTAAAGTATTCACATTTCCTTTAAATTAAACTCGTGTATAATTTAAAACGAGAATATTTATTACAATCATAATGTTTTAATTTCTACTAAAGAAGTAAAAATGTGTCATCTATTTGAAATGTGATATTAGTACGAAAAAATACTATAGATATTAATTCATATACTTAACACATTGTTGAATTGTTTGTAATTATGTAGTAAAGTTGTCTTAATAAAACCTCAAGAAACCCAGACGGAGATTGTTGAAATTTTAAGATAGTTACATAGTGGCATATGTATACTTAATATCATTAATTGAGTAAATATGTTTTTTATTTGTATATTTTTCAACTGAAAAATAACTGTAACATATTTTTAGTCACTGCATTCAGTGTTTTCACTATATATATATTATATATACACATATATACATATATGCACATACATACACATACATACAGATTTTGCTGTATGTTGCGGTTTCTTTATAGTAATTTGATTCCACTATTATTTGCAATATTTATGTAATGTTTTAACATTGATGCTACGCATATACTGGGTGTCATGAAAATAGGGAGCCGCTTTACTGGCTAACGATTTCAGATCGTCTGTAATGCTTATTTCAATTCCATTCACTAACTGATATTTATTCAGTTACGGATTTCAACTTTTTTATTAATTTTTTTCTTTTTCTCGAAGTAAACATTAATAAAAACGATCAATTTTAGGTCACTGTTTCCAAAATTTGAGACTCATTTGTTGCTAGTTGGATATGATGTTACATTTCTTTCATAAATCTTGCCACTGTAGGTTAATCTGTATTTTGTAGGAGAGATTTTATGTCAGATTTATGTTGATTGGACGTATTATAATTTCTCCCTTGAGATATAATTCTTGAATTAGAAATACAATATTGTATTGTTTTAACGTATTGTCAGCTAAAGGAGAACTTATTAACCGCAATAAAATAGTTTCTTCGAAATTCACTCTCAAACCAGCGCGGATAATACTGCTGCACACAGGGTAATATTCTCCACATAGGATATATTTACACAAAAAGAGATAACTTCTGCAAGTAGGAATTACTACGGGGTTTCCACGGCGTTTCCAGTTTTTGTTTTGTTTCCAATTTTTGTTAGAGTGTAAAAACATTCACTACAGTGCACTCCGAAATGAAATATTTCGCATTTTTGTTTTGATAAGATGCGAACAAGTCCATCTGAGGGGTATCAAGTATTTTTTGATTAAAAACTACGTTGTAAGGAAGTGCCATTCAATTCGGAGATATTTATACCCCCCCCCCCCATTCAGTTTACGTAAGATATTGTTGATGTTATCCACATGTTACAGTTTTTACGTTCCTTGCTTCCTAGGACTGTAATCCTTGAGATCAAGCTAATAATTCTTGACAGTTAATGTAGAAATTAATTTCCTCATTTTCATTATTAAGTAATAATTTTCGTGAATCATGTTTATATTGCACGATGAAATTTTATGTTAAATGCAGACATATGAAATAACTAACTGTAAGCATAGTCTTTCAGATACATGTTTTCTGCATTTAGTTTTTAATTAAAATTATGACCATATAGGTACGGTTTCCTCTTTTTTTTTTTGCAATGCCCCCCTTGCGAAGGATATTGTGCGCTATCCTAAAATTCTGGTACGAATTTCACTTTGGGGCCTTTCTTGATGGAAGAAATTCTGCATTCATTTACCCACTCTAAAAACATGTTTATTTTTGAGTGATCAAATATTAACTATGCACAGAAAATATTTCCTACTTGCGTAATTTACTTTTAACGTTCTCTCTTTTCCTCATATTTTTATCTGTCGCCTTTCTGTTTTCCCTCGAGGACCTCTTTGTCTTCTTTTATATATATTGGGCAAGTGTTAATTATTTTACCACTCTGTATAGTTCTGAATATTTGCTCAGAATGTTAAATAGTAATTTAAAAATAACAGCTTGAAGCCCTGAGAGTACGAGGTGATGATCTCATATGTATGGGATATCTATTACATATTATAGAAAGAACTGTTTATAATTTACGCACGTGTGAAAATATAAACAAATGTCTTAGAAAACAGTACCATGTTACTCTTATTCGGATAAGGCATGATTTTAAAAGGCTATGAATTAATTAATCTATTATGATTAAATTATTCTTTGCTTTTTTGTACCCTCTGTCTAGATCCATGTATAGCTGTAATAGCTAGATTTGAAGTTATTTTTAGCTGCTCTGCGATTTCATTTAGTCTGCACAAATCCAGAAGAGCTTTTGGAGTGGTCTCTAGGTTGATTTGCGGAGGTTAGCGGGGTATGGAGGTGAAGTAGACATTACACTTCGGTGGTTAAGAGGACATTTGCCCTGCACTTAGAAGGTATGGGTCCTCCGCGGGGTTGAGAGACGAAGTTACAATAAAAAACAGTATAGCCGCCTTGGAAGGTCAGGCGGGCCCGGTGTTTTCAACGATATTCAATTACGCTCATAGTGAGGTACAGGTCCGTACTAAATAAATTGTGTAATAGAGTTGGGACGTTGCAGGCATGATTGTTTTTTATATTTTTGCCTTTACAAGCTTTATTTAAAGTCGGCACTATAGAACCTCAAAATCGTCATTAAAGTGCTAGAAATAGTATAGTACCATTATTGTACGCTTTCTTGTAGTTGACAGATAGTCAGCGCAACATTTTCGTTGCTTATAATATACCTAGCTAATTATATGTGTTGTAATAAAGTAAGAGTAGATACAGTTTTCTAAATTATTCTTCATCGCTAAATATTACTTTAATTAATTAGCTAAAAATAATGATTTCCTTACAAAAAAAATATTCAGATTTGATATTTAAATAAATATGACGTCCCTATTTTAATATCACTCAAAATTATTGAAAAAAATAGAGTTGATCTTAATTTCACAATTTCTGGATCTCAAGAAAAACTTAATATGCACCTCGGCACTAATGTTTCTTTTATTTCAGCATGCACGTAGTGGAGTGGAAGTATATACTAATCGTAAAAACAATTTTAAAAAATGTTTGTTTATAACTTATGTGGTTTATTTGCGGCGCGGCACGGTGGTGCTACTAAACACCTACCATGTGACTAAAAAGAAAATAATAAATTTATATTATAAGAACATTTTAAAAACCGCTAGAATAAAAATAATTTCGTTAGACGCAATATGATAGACCAAAGTTAATTTTTTGGATAAAGCTGGGTCGTTCATTTAATAGTGTTTAAATATTTGGAAACAGAAATTAAATTATTAAATTGATTACAACATTTTACAAGAGTAAGAAGTATAAAATAAAATATTTTAAAAAACTCTTTAAAGAGACTATTTTATTAAAAGAGCACTAAAAAGTATAAAATAATATTTTCAGCTATTATAGCATTTTTCTCGACATAGACACTAAAATGCTTCATCCAAGACATTTGACTTCATGAATACCCCACGCTTTTATTTTAGTCGCATTCGTATAAGTTTGCAGATGCATCCAAAAAATTATTTTATATTTATGCGACTGAATTCTCTCTTTCCAATATATATTTTTTTCATAATAGCGCGTCAAAAAATAAGCGAAAAAATAAAACCACCATAATAAGGAAAAAATGATACATTGTAAAATATTATAAGACCATTCTAAAATGAATATTGATATTAGATAAACGAAACGAACAAAGATAACACAGCCACACAAAAGAAAAGTTCTATACCAAAGACGTGAGTGCATAGATTTTGTGTATTTTTTATACTGAATCCGAATCAACAACCCAAAAACTTACAAGGTGATTTTTTAGTAAAATACAAGAACATCCCCTAAAATATAGTGCTCTATAATAAAATGCATCAATTTGTAAATACTTTGAGAAAACATTTTAAAATACAATTTTGATCATTAAAAAGAAATATATGAAAATTAAATTCACATCCTACGAGGGGGTTAAATCCATGCCTAAGATCAAATAACGAATGTTAGTGCATGCGTTTTTTAGAAACATCGGAGAAAACCGACGAAGAACTTAAACAAATAGAGAAAAAAAACTAGATTACAAACAGATAGTACTGATTGGAGATAACAGAGATGAAATCTACCCACCGCTTCTCTACTTGGTAGTATGGAAAAATGCGTCCTACTACAAGTTGCCAGGTCACAATAAGAAGTATATTATATCGAGAAGATATATTTGCGAAATCTTAACTTTTTCCCCAAAGTTATGAGGATGGAGAAAAGAAGCCTTAGCAGCTGTATGTATGTTGAAATTGTTGAATTCGGATTGGCTATAAATAAAAATTGGCCATATTTAGGGACTTTTCCAGATGGAGTTGGAAGCGATGGATCGACAATAGAAAATAAATGTCCATATTCGTCTAGGGAAATATCTGTTGAGGGAATTAAAAATGGCCTTATAAAGTTTCTGGATCTATCTGAAAATCATTACATTTTAAAACATAACCATGATTATTATTACCAAGTCCATGGACAGTTAAACATTGGTAATAAAGACTTTTTTCATTCCGGAGTGTGGACAACGAAGAATTTATTATCATTAAATATTTTTAAAGACAAAAATGGTTCCGACATTAAATCAATTTTATCACAATTACCTGAAATTATTGCTCCCAGACTAGCTGAATACCATTACATTTTAAATTGCGAATATAAGGTGTACGAGAAACAAAGGATATATTGTTTTATTCAGAAATTTTCGGATACTGACTTCAAGTTACCACGGTAACAATATTCCTGCACAAATATAGAATTAAAAAAATGTGTGACTTAAAGGGGTAAGTGGGATCCTTATCTGTAGGGGTGGTTTCCAATCCTTTGAGAGATAAGTTATGTTATCCTACATTTATATATTTGGTAGTACAAAATACAAGGCTATGGTTTTTCACATTGTACATTCGTTATTTGAGCTTAGAGGCGGAATTAACCCCCTCGTAGGGGTGGGTGTGGATTTTGTTTGTATATATTTTTTCTAATGCTCAAAATTTTATTTTAAAATGTTTTCTCAAAGTATTTAGAAATTGTTGCATTTCATTATAAAGCCTTACCTTATCTTCACTACTTCACTCTATTTTAGGGGATGTTTTTTCGTTTCACTAAAATACCTGGTAAATCGATTTTTGGGCTGCGGATTTGGATTCAGCATAAAAAAATTGCAGCTAATGGAAGCGGCTGGAACCTCCCGACTCGGTGGATTTTTGAAGCACCAAGTTGTGTGCCATAACGGCACTAAACGTAATCCTATCTTAACTATAACCTTCTCAGATCTTCTGGAGCACTAAAGAAACCCTCATGGAAAGTTTCATCCAAATCCGTTTAGTAGTATCGCTGCTATCGTGCTAATACACAAACATACACCCATTTTTCAAAAACAATACTAAAACGTACAAAGTTCAAGATGTTTACAACTACACTTCACCACCACCACTTTAACAAAGGTTCATATGTTTCTTTTAAAACGAAATATCTAAAAAATATAACAAGTAAATCGCAAATAACAAAAATAATGGAAGCCGCACCTGCATACGATCGCAAGTCAGGAGTATTTACAAATATAAATAAGCAATGCGTTGCTCAATACTTCAACGGCGGCGCCACCTCACAACGATAGAATATCTCATATTTTCTAGCGACAGGGCTATACGTTTCTGTATAGATTTACAAAAGAAAATTTTTCTTTTGGCAAAATACATTTTTTTTAAATTATACAAGGCATCAATTTAGACCCGTATTGTGGCAGAATTAATTTATTTTGTCATTAGATGTATGTTTTGAAGCGTACAAAATCAGCAATAATTCCTCTTTTCCCTAACTTTCAGCATATATAACAACCAAAAAAATGCAAAATATTAAAAATGTGTCACAATAGCTGCGTGGAGGGATCTTTCCTCTTTCGAATACATTTTGTTTCAAATTTCTCTCTCATTTATTTAAGTAGAAATTACCTATTTTCTGATACTCTGTAATACCTCCTGTGAACAGGGCAAATGTCCTCTTAAGAAAGTACAGTTAAGACAATAGGTAATAAATTGACAATAATCATATTTGATATTACAAATCAGAAGAAATTGACATTAATTAGTCTCTTTTTGTGTGTATGTTCATCTTGATCGTAAACGGATATTTCTCATGTTACGAATCTGTCTGTACTGTCATTACTTTTATGTTGTGGGCGTGTGTCCCTTGTCCCAACCTTACTGAATGCCTTTTATTTATTTAGAGGTATATTAGCCTACCCTTTTGAAGAGAAAAATATGTTGTTATTTTTCTTTGTATTAAAGCACAGAAGATTCATTTTAAAATTTGTTGTGTTTACATATATTAGTAATGTTTTTTTTTTGTTTTCAAATGTCCCATTTTTACTAATTTAAATTTAAAACCAAGCAACTCAGCTAGGGTGAGTAGTTCTACTTTTGCAGTTTCGCACCCAACTAATAAACCATGCATATTTCTCGCTTTGGTAGCTTTATAAATGTTCTTAAAATAAAATTACTTAGTAATTGTGCGTCATAAAGCACTATGTGCTAGCTGGGTATATTATAAAGAAGAAATTTACATGGATCAATTCCCTTTTTCGTATTATGCAATCAAAATTTATATTATTCAATATCTTTGCATTTTGACATGAAATAGATTTTTCGTGTTATGCAATCAAAATTGATATTATTCAATCTCTTTGCATTTTGAAATGAAATTAGATTTTTCGTGTTATGCAATCAAAATTGATATTATTCAATCTCTTTGCATTGTGACATGAAATTAGATTTTTTGCGTTATGCAATCAAAATTGATATTATTCAATCTCTTTGCATTTTGACATGAAATTAGATTTTTCGTGTTATGCAATCAAAATTGATATTATTCAATCTCTTTGCATTGTGACATGAAATTAGATTTTTTGCGTTATGCAATCAAAATTTATATTATTCTCTTTGCATTTTGACATGAAATTAGATTTTTCGTGTTATGCAATCAAAATTGATATTATTCAATCTCTTTGCATTTTGACATGTTCTAAAAAAGAAACTGGCATTAAACACTCCCCATTATAATATTTTGCAATGTCCAGAAACATGTATGAATCATGTTTAGAAATCAGCAACTTACTGTTTTTTGTTTTAAGCAAATATATTAATATTCTTATTTCTCAATAAGATTTTATTCTTATGTGAGAAAGAATGTAGGTATTTTTGTGTTGTTTCTTAAGTAAGATTTTACTCGTTACGTAAGAAAATAAAGTAGATATTTTTGCTTCTCTATAAGATTTTACTCATTATATCGGAAGACAAAATAGGCCTTTTTTTTGTTTCTTAATAAGATTTTACTCATTACGTAAGAAACAAAGTAGGTATTTTTGTTTCTTAATAAGATTTTACTCATTATGTAAGAAACAAGGGAGGTACTTTCTCCCTCGAGTAAAACTATTTCAGCGAATTCTGTTATTTACAGCTAGGGATTAGCCCAGCCGTTGTTATTATTATTATTATTATTATTCAAAAATGTCACAACTTTCTTTTCAGTTGGTTGCATTCACAGTGGAAAAGAATTATTATTATTATTATTATTAATATTATTATTATTATTATTATTATTATTATCCTCGATCTCTCGCTAATACGGTTTTTGAATGATATCTTCGGCTTGATGCAAGAAAATATCATTGACTTAAATGTTTTCTAACTCTATGACATGTATTAAGAATAACAGATTTCTGTATTAAGCTGTGTATTTCTTTAGGTATTCCTATTTTTGACAAGGAGTCTTCAAAGTTGGTAGGTGTTATACCGGTTGTGGACATGACTATGGGAATTACAGTGACTTTTTTTTGCTTCCAAATACTTCAGTTCTGTATATTTATTTATTTTTTCCGCAATTGTTTTCTGGATGTCGTTTGAATTTGGGATGGCTACATCTATTTGCAGTGTTAGCTTCTCTTTTTAAATAGTTAGGACTATGTCTGGTCTATTACTATTAATCGTACGATCAGTTGTTATAGATCGATCCCAATATATTATTATTTTCAAGAAATAAAGTGAGCTACTCACTGTGCAAAAAACTGTTACCCCTTCTTGGAAGGTGTAACTCTTACATAATATTATTGCTATTTCTCAATATGATTTTAGTTATTATGTAAGAGATAAAGTAGTAGGTGTTTTGCCAATGATGTAGGAGTCGATGTATTAATCTTGGCTATAGAGTTACGAGAACGTCTGTAATTTTTCTTTGTACTTACTTGAAGTAAAATTATCCATCACCCTGTTATAATTAAATGTTTTAATTTTTCTGCTTTTGTGTCAGCATTCTTAAAATTGAGGCACACACACACACACACACTATTTTAAACAACGACCGATTCATTGAGCGTTAAAAAACATAATGATTAGACTGCTATATGACTCAGGACTTATGGGTATGGACATAAATCAGTTTATTTATATTTCTATAAACACAACGCCGAAAAGAGCTGAGAAACATATACTACAATGTGATCTCGAGGACGGGGGCCATCGAAGTATAATATAAGTTATAAATGCATTGTCTTTTAGTTCAAGGTAGTATTTCAATGCAGAAAAAGTTAGGAATAAAAATATTCACATTTACAAATTTAGCAGCATGTTAAAGTTAGCCAAAAAAAAATCCAAAGAAGGCTGCATATTCGATTTTTTGATGATATTTTTCTAATACTATTTTTTAACTATTAAATGATGAGAAACAATAGTTATATGATACATAAACTCAAAAAAAAAATTGTGCTAAATTTTCAAGATGTTTGGGTCTATTTTTTATTTTTAGGAAACAATAAAAAATTGGCCAATATTTGGTTAACTTTAACATGCTGGTAAATTTGTAAATGTGAATATTTTTATTCCTAACTTTTTCTAAATTGAAGTACTATCTTTTACTAGAAGATAATGCATTTACAACTTATATTAAATTCAGTTATTTTTTATGGACCTATGAATAGTTAAAAGTGCAAAAAATCAAGAGGTAACTATATCATATTGTTATTTTTATACACTAATAGATATCAATATCCATCAAAAATGGAAACACAAAAGAGTATTTTATATCCCATTTAAAACCCATTTTGATTTTTCTTCCTAGCATGCTTGGTTTTCGAGCATTTAAATTTTTTCTATAGGTTGCGCCCAAAAAATTTCAAATAAACGAAAATTCGTGCGCATTAAAAATACACATTTTGCAATTTTTTTCCATATCGATTTTCTCGAAAACCATGGCATATACAAGAAAATTACAAGAGTACTTTTTTTAGGTAATTAGTCAAGCTTTCTTTTTTATGATGAGCAATTTTTTATATCTTCAACGGTTAACGAGTTATCAGTAATATAAGGCTT
This sequence comes from Stenurella melanura, assembly GCA_963583905.1. Lineage (NCBI taxonomy): Eukaryota > Metazoa > Arthropoda > Insecta > Coleoptera > Cerambycidae > Stenurella > Stenurella melanura. Next base: position 20,338,681 of record OY757309.1, read on the forward strand.
TTTTCACCGAAGAGGTAGTTTCTTGGGTGGGTTGAGCGGTACCCCAGAACTGATTTTTGTGGTTTTGTGATGTATAATCTCTCCGCTAACAGTCACTGAAGGAAAATCTCAGACAATGTTTTTTATTATGGAAATCTTTATAATTATTGGACTATAAAGGATTTTTATTGTCTAATATATTAGTTTGAGACCTGAAGACGATAAAATCATAAAGTGCTTTTAAATTCTGTGGTGCGTTTTTGAGAGCCATCTGAAGAAGTCTATTTTTTAGTATTTTCAAAATAACTCAAAAACAATGTAAATTTGGAGATTTTTACAAGAATTCTTTTCTGTAGAAAAATAAATTTTCCATTGAAACGCCGTGTTAAAAAATATATTTTCCTATTTTTAGTGTTAAAAATAATTAAAAAACAAAGTAAAAAATTGACGAAAATTCACCTCTTTCTTCCTATCCTAGCTATACATAAATGTTCAGAGAGGAAAAAGTTATTGAAAATATAAAGAAATTGCTTTTTATCTCTGCTTCGTACGACCAATGGTGACCGAGATATCGCCATTCAAAGTTGATCATTTTTTTCCATATTTTACCGCATTGCTCTCATACATTTTTTCTTTTAATTGTCAATAAATTAATTTATTTTTGGGCAATAAAACAACAATTTAATAATAATGCAAATGTCTCTGTAACGTTCTAAAATAAATATTACATTTTTACGAAAAAGTAATATTACAAACAATCAACGTTTGTCATTAAGCTTTATAACATGAAAGTTAAATTTTATGCATTATTTAAAATAAACTAAATTTTAAATAAATAAATATTGCTGTCAAACATGATTCTTCAATATTAATTCTTTCGGTGGCAATATCAACTTCTTTGTCGGTATCTTTATCGACATCTTGTGATAGTTCTGGTACATTTGCATTTTCCCAATTAATTTCCTCACATTCCTTGCAAAATATAGAGCATTTGATGCCAAACTTTCTGCAACCACAATTTCCATAACAGTCTTTTAAACAGCTATATGGTGTTTTTGCGAGTAAATATTGCGGCGCAGGAGACATGGCAATTAACATCATTATCTGTTAAAAAAACTTTCGCATACTTTTCTAACTTTGTGAAACTTTTTATAAAAAAACTTGAGATTTTTCCCAATTTAAAAAATCAAGATGTGGTATCACAACCATGAAATGCGTTTATGAAGCCGATGAAATTCTGATACTGTGGATATTGAAAGCTGCTCTGTCTGTACAATTGTGCATGCACTTGCCCAATACTCGGTTTCAATATAAATACATTGTTGTATTTATCGGGTAATGATGATAATATAATCAGAAGATCCACATCTTGGCCAACTACAACTACATTGACATATTGTGTTGCCTTTTCTTTAGGTAGTATTAATAGTAAGTACATCAGCATCTTCATCAGCCTACTTCGAGTCAATATTAGCTGCTTTTAATTTTTCCATTAAATAAGCAATACATTTTACTTCCCTCGCATACCGAAGGGAAGTATTGTATTCGAGAAAAAATCACCCTCCGAGATTTTTTCGGATTCTGACGTTTCAGAACATGTAGATTACGAAAATGTAGGTTTTCAATTCCGTCAGTCTGCCTGTCTGTCTTTCTGTCTGTCTGTCTGTTGGTGCATTTACTAAAAAAACTACTTGACGGAGAGCAGTCAAATTTGGTAGGTAGTTGACGCTACTGTCAGCGAAGAAATGGTAGAAATTTCACTGGAAAATATACAGGGTGGACCGTCTAAACGGAATAAATAATGAAAACATTTTTTTTTGCTCAAATTTAAAATTTCCACGTTTCATGACGCGCTAAACCTATTTCAGAAAAAAAAAATTTTGAAAATTTTTTTCACCAACATTTTTGAAAAAATTTTTATCAAGATGAAAAAAAAATTTTTTTCCTCAAATTTAAAATTTCTACGTTGCATGACACGCTTAACCTATTTCAGGAAAAAAAAAAATTTTTTCACCAATATTTTTGAAAAATTTTTTACTACTAAAATGAAATGTGTTTATTTTTCTTTCTTCAAATTTGAAATTTCCACGTTTCATGGCATTCTAAACCTGATTAAAAAAAATTTTTTTGAATTTTTTTTTACCATTTTTGAAAATTTGTTTACCACTAAAATAGATGAATTTTTTTTTCATTTCTTCGAATTTAAAATTTCCAGGTTTCATGATATTCCAAACCAATTTCGGAAAAAAAAATTTGCAACATTTTGTTACCAGTTTGGAAAAAAAATTAACACTACAATGCTCAAATGTAAAAGTTTCACGTTTCATGACATTCTAAACCTAGGTATTTCAGAAAAAAAATTTTTGAAAATTTTTTTCACCAACATTTTTCAAAAAGTTTTTACCACTAAAACAGATCGATTTTTTTTTGCTCAAATTTAAAATTTTCACGTTTCATAGCATTCTAAACCTATTTTAAAAAATACATAATTTTTAATTTTTAAACTTTTTTAGCCTACTATAGAATAGAAGGAAACTTTCCTTTTTGCTCAAATTTAACATTTCTACGTTTGACATTTTAAACCTATTTCAGAAGACAACATTTTGAAAATTATTTTTACCAACGTCTTCTGAAAAATTTAAAAAAAAATGAAATTATTTAACCACCACTATACTTCCACTCCATTACGTGAATGTTGGATTGAAAATGTGACAGATGGCAATAATATCTGGCATATGCACCTATTATACTTTTATTGAAAAATGTGCAGGGTGGTCATTCCAAGAAATAATTCAGTCATGGTGGACATTTGTAAAGGTATTTGCGCAAGCCTGCCATATGTGGCACCTGCTATTTAGTATTGAACTTTTGCTGTTGGATGAGCAATCTGTATATTTTTTTGACCAAAACTTATCAAGTTTTCTTTGTAATAATAGCAATAGCTATATTCCGATTATTATTTTCAATGTCATTTCGTAATTATTAATTTTTTAGAGTGACTGCCATGCACAAATAACGAGGGAAGTTGTGTGTAAATACCTTTACCGATTTTTTAAAATTATTTTCGTTGGCCAAAAATTTGTCTGGCTCTCATAAAGGTTTCAAATAATTTTTTACTTGCATTCCTGGACAAAATTGTTTTGTTCGGCGTAATTTCTCTGCACTTTTAGTGCCGATATTGCCAACTCCGTCAGAATATCCATGGAAAACCACGGTACACTTCTCATATGAAGACTTTATGTATTTTATACTAATATCAGTAAATGTCTAATTTGCACTCCAATTTATTTTATGAAGCAAGTAACCACCACAAATTATATAAACTACATTATCAATATCTATATCAGTAGGCGTGAAAAAATGTATGAGAGCAGATGCGGTAAAATATGGCAAAAAATGGTCAAATTTGAATGCCGATATCTCTACCGTTGGTCGTAGGGAGCAGCACAAAAAGCAATTTCTTCGTCTTTTCAATAACTTTTTTTTCTCTGAACATTTATATATACCTAGAATGCCGTAAAAAACAGAAATGGGCGAATTACTGAAAAAAAAACAAATTTTCAATTTTCATCAATATTTAACTTGTTTTTTAATTATTTTTAATACTAAAAATAAGAAAATATATTTTTAACGCTGCATTTGGATAAGAAAGTTAAATTTATACAAAAAAGTATTCTTGTAAAAATCTCCAAAGCATTGCTTTTGAGTTATTAAAAAAAAAACAAAAATTGGTCTTCTTCGGATGGCTCTCAAAAAAGCACCACGGAATTTAGTAGCACTTTGTGATTTTATCGTCTGTAGATGTCAAACTAACGTATTAAACAATAAAAAAACCCTTTAACGCAATTGTTCTTTACTAAAAGACATTCAATAGCCTATTGTGGTAATTTCCAGATATCTCAAAAGTCTAACTTAATTCTACATGGTAATTCAAATGTTTACATTTTTAAACTGGCATGACCCTATTCTTTCGAGTGGAACACCCTAGAACGTTATTACTTCAAATATTTCAGCAATAAATTATCTACACGCCGGTTCACCTCATAGTGACGGTCAGTAACTATGGATATCAGTGTGTGTAGGTAACTCTTTAAGTAAAAACATACAGGGTGTTGTGTTCTGTTTGAAAACATTGAACTATGACAGTTTAAAAGTTTGATTCGTCGTTAAGAGCCCCTGAGAATTTGGTTCGACTCTGAAAGACCTGGAAACTAGCGTATGGTACTGATTAACATTCAAAGTTATATGATATATTGTAATTTATGAAGATGCGTTTATTGCAGATTTTACTTTTAACCACAGCAAATGCATTTTTTTGTCGGAAAAGGGGAATAACATGGCAACGCCCAAGTGTAAGTTCATAGATTATACAGTGTGGAAACTAAAATAAATGCAGTATTTCAATTATTGTGCATATTTATAGAAAATCCCGAGACACGTCGATTTTGGATTCTGAAATGACATCCTGCAAGGTGCAAATATCATCCCCAAATTTAACTCCCTTGGAGTGGCAGTTGCAATCCCGTAGGGGCTTGTGATACCTCATTTAAAAGGTCTCTTCATTCTCTACTCAAGAATGCTATGGTTTTAATATTTATTGCAAAAATTAACGGTACAAAAATTAATTCTTGTGCTTGACGCAATTCGTTACAGCAAAGTAAAGAGACACTTAATTTGAATGTAGGATATGTTCAAAATGAGTTCTTCAAAATGAGTTTCTTAAAAGTCTTGGCAGCATCCTAATTGTAAATAAAAATGTCTTCTAACGTTTTCCAACATCTGAGGCGTCACCGATGTCACTACAACCGTTATTTCTCTTCTTAAGTCAAGCTATATCGCGTAGCCTAGTTTTGTATACCATACTTTTCACATATCCCTATCGAAAGAAATCTAAGGGTGTAAGATCACGAGAACGTGCTTGCCATTCTAGCGATCCTCGCCTCCCCATTCTCCGATTTAGAAATGTTAAGTTGAGGTATTCGGTAATGTGATGATGCTCCATCCTACTGGAACCATATTACATCCGCTGGAGCTCGTGGTGTGCTTGAGCAGGATATGAATTTTCCAAATTTGGCACGATATTATTTTGGACTTGAGCTAAATAATGTTCTCCATTCAAATCGTCTTCAGTGAAAAAGGAATCAATGACATGGTTTCCAATTATCCCCGCACAAACATGAACCTTTTCAGGCTTTTGAGTATGTAATTCTCTCATCAAGTGACGATTTTTATTAGCCCAGTAGCAACAGTTTTGATGATTAACATGGCCATGAAGAGTAAATGTGGACTCATCCGAAAACAAAACATTTTCTGGTTGGATAACAATGTTATCTAACCTTTGCATCATATGGTCACAAAAATACGTTCTTCTATCAAAATCGTCTTCACTAAGCTCCTGAGTTGGGGTCAGTTTATAGGGATGCATTTTATTTTCATTTAATATGCCATTAATTGTGGAATGGGAACCACTCAATACTGAAGCTGCTTGTCGGCTTGAACTATATGGGATTTCTTCAAACTCTGGCAGTATGACTAATTTTTATTGCAGATTTTACTCTTTATATCATTGCATTGGAAGCTTTTTTTTTACCTGCCGTAGATGTCCATTATCGCGGCGGCGAATCAGGAAATTTTTATTGAAATAGGCGAGCAACTTCATCCTGTGATCGCATTCTATCCCCATAACCAATCATCTGTAAAATTATTATTGTACGCATTCTGTTTAAATAAACCATGTTTAAAACTTGCAGTTAGCAAAGCTTAAACAATACGCAAAACACTGACAACTGTTAGTTGATTGAGTCGACGTTTACATGATGAAAATCCATAGTAACACTGAATTTTAGTAAAACTTAATGTTTTACGATTTTCACAATATTTTATTTACATATTTTAACAAAAATGTATACTACATGACAATTGTTTTGCCAACACAGTGGCTTCTTCGGATGTGAGTATTAAACTAATTTGTACAATGCTAAACTGGATGTTAAAATAGCGGCAGCTGAGGCAATAAACAAACCCAACAAATTTATCTTTTACGTATCATAAATGGGAAACCAGATTCTTGTAATTCAGAAATAATATGGATCTATAATTAAGGTGAATTGTTGTTAAAATACATAGAACAATAGAAATTAAAAAAAGGTTAAGTAATAGTGAAGGGTTTGTTTCCAGTTGATCATTTAAAATTATATCAGAATTTTTTAATTTATTGATTTCTAACAATTCTAAAAGTGTTAATTTTAATAATTTATTTTCTACATGTAATGTATCATAATTGGCATTAAAATTATGGTTTTCTTCCATTAAGTGACTGGCATAAGTAGAGTCTAGTTTTTTATTCTGGAAGCTTCTATTGTGTTCAGAGATTCTTTTTTTACATTTTCTACCAGTTTGTCCTATAAATACTTTAGGGCACGAACCACAGGTTAACTTATAGACACCGGATTTATTGTCATTTTCAGTCTTGTCTTTATTATTTTTAATTAATTTACCTAGTGAATTAGAGAACTATGGACTGACAACTATTTATTGCTGTCAATTGCTACGGCGTTTCCAATAAAACTGACAATGCCAGCTATGAAGAATTTTGATGTTTTTATGTCTTCTCTTTAGTTGATAATGTTAAAAAAGAATACTGAAATTGGTTTTGCTGGCCTGCAAGAAAAAAACGCTGTAAGTTTCTGTTTTTCGTTTGTTGTAGCGAATTTCGTCAAAAGGGCCATTAATTTTTACAGTAAATATTAAACAATAGCATTTTTAAATGGAGAATGAAGATACCTTCCAAATGAGGTATCACAATACTTCCCATTAAAGAATTTAGGGGTTGCAACTGCCACTCGAAGGGCGTTGAATTTCAGAATGAAATTTGTACGTTGCAAGATGTCATTTCAGAGTCCAAAAGCGACGTGTCTCGGGATTTTTTTATAAATATGCAGAATAATTGAGATACTGAATTTATTCCATTTGGCTGTTCCACACTGTATAATTGCCTTCATTCGTTTAGTGCAGGTAATAAAAGCTGTAAAAAACGGGCCATAAATTTGACTCGTTAAGATAATTGATGTCTCACAGAGCCGTAATGAAAATTTTTGTGTACACAGATAGAAATTTAAATCTGTTGAGCAATGATGAATTTTGAGTCTAAAGTAGAATTATCAAATATTCTCTTATTGCTCAGTTTCGTCAATAATAATTTAATCCATTGAATTATTTCCTCACAGACAGTCTACGACTTTGTGAGTTTCTAGTTTATTTGATTGTAAAATATGTCGACATGTATTGTATACTACATTATGTACCTACTTGAATCCAAATAAACTATATTATTGTTATATATTATTATATATTATTATATATTATTATTATTGTTGCCAAGCAAGGACCACAAGGAAATACGAACAATTCCTTGCAAAAGAATGTGGGTTTAGAGTTAAGGTTATTGCTATTTATATCAATAATCCTAACTTGATCTAGTTGACCCAGATTAAATAAATAAATTCAATTCTAGAAAACAAATAAACAACCATTAAATAAATCAATTCAATTCTAGAAAACAAATAAACAATGATTAAATAAATAATTCAATTCTAGAAAACAAATAAATAATTATCAAATAAATAATTTCGATTCTAGAGAACTTCGAGCAACTTCGAAATTTTTTAACAGTACAATTCTGTGGCTTTCCATAATACTTGTTCTTTTATGAATCACTTTAAAGTTAAATCCTATCTTTAATCGCCATCGTCTAAGTCTTTGTTCACTAAATAACACTACACCTGTTGTTCTCAGTTCCATATGTACTGATTGTACTGTCGATATCTCATTTTCCTTATACTTACTGTAAATTAAATCTCTTAACAACTTCACCACAGACGAAAATCTAAAGCTCGTGATTTTCCTTTGTCCGATTTAGCTTTTCGATTATATGGTCCCTCCTTAATTAAAATTACAAATAGTTTGTTCTGGAATTTCTGTTAAGTATGCGGTTTTTTTCGGTTTCTCCTTCACTTTCTTTTATATTTTTGTAAACATTTACAACTACTTTTTGGGTATGTTCACATACATTTTATCTAGAAACTTTCTCTGTAATTTGCGAGCTGTTAATAATCCCCATACTTTCCTGTCATTCTCTGCTAATGCTAGGTAAAGAACTTCCCAAGGCCTAAACATTTTCACGATATTATTTTAGCATACCCACTTATAAACACAAAGCACCCAAATAATTCACTACCCGCCAAAATATTTGTAAAAACACAATTGCATAAAATACGCTAAAACACACAGGAAAATAACATGTACCTGTTAAAGTATTATTACCCTTTTAAGCTCTCACAATCTAAATATAATATAAACACAGATCACCAACTATATTTATTTTATAAAGCATATACAAATATATTCTTAACTGATGCGGTTAATTTGAAATTCTGTGACATTGACAATATTAAAAGTTCGATTCGACTCGTCGTCCCCGCTAGGTCGTAAAATATTTTCCATAGGGGCGAGTTGGTAAATATGAACAAAATAAATTAATTAAATAATTGGAAGAGGTGTGTTTTCGTCAATTTGTTACTTTAATCATTCCAGAACATACTTTATATGTGAATAATGATGTTCTATGTATTAAGTGGTATAATATATTTAATATTTAATATGTTATAGAGGAGTTAGCTCGAAAATCGACATACCTTGATCTCCCCTCAATGCTGTTGTCAAGTATAAGCGGCATAGTTTTGAGGTTTTTTATGTGCATTAAACGATTGAAGAAAACTATATATGGAATTAATAGTGAAATACAAATATATAAGAAAATGGTCATTCTATTACATAAATTCAAGTATCACCTTGCCACAACTGCGTGAAACACTAAATACACAATTATATGATATGTCCTTCTTGATTTGCTGCAACTTTTATCTCACATATTTTTATTTTTTTCAAATTTAAGAAGATATTGACCATTAACGTCCTAGTGGCTCGTCTTGTATGTGTACAGAATCACAAAAGTAGTAAACTGTAGTATGGTTCAGGTATTAAACACGTTAATTGCAATACTCTCGTAAAATAAACAGATGTTGGACAAATAAGGAATATTTACCCTCGTAAAGAATCTAATTTAGAATACTTTTTTTTCTCTTCCACTTCAATTCGACGCACCGTTTCAAAGTTAATGGTGGATCTTCGTTAGAAAACGCCGAAATTCGTATATGAATATGACTTGCGGTTACTATATGTCATATATGTATATCTACCACCATATCACCCCGTGGGTAAATGTGTGCTCGACATACCTTTTGTTGTCCAGAATTCACTAAATACGAATCCGAAGAGAAACCGAGTCACTTAATTTTTGCATACGTCTTAGTCTTTTTAATAGTTCATGTGAAGTTCGTATGAGGTTAACTGCCACAAATGTTTTCTTACATATCACTTAGTAATTTATTTGTAACTATTTGATACTTATATAATACGAAATGTAACACGCCCAGTCAGTAGTTCTAAAACTAATATTTTTGGTATAGACTTCCCGGAGTCGCAAAACCATGTTTCTTGTTTACGCCGGGTCATTCTTTAGCAACTAATTTGTAATCATATATAACTCAAATATTGTAATGTGTAACTGCATCATTGCCGAGTACTAAATTGTTAAATTATTTATTGTTGCAAGCCTCAGGCAGTCACCCGACACTACATTTTGGCATAATAAATCCCTAAAATCTTGTGGAATATAATGTCCTAAGACTTTTCAGATACGAGATATGAATATCGGTGTGGTGCGAATTACTTTGCAGCCATAGCCATGTATTGCAAGTATAGATATATAGATAGAGATATGAATATTATTCGAGAAATCGATTTTGATAATACCTCTCAATAGCAAAAAGATAAAGTGGTGAAGTATGCCATGTGATTGTCACTCAGGGTGACAAAATATTGGTATTAATATTACATAAGCCTTAAGGTATATGTCATATTAATAGATGAGTAAATGAAAAATCTACTTTGGCAGATCGATTATGTATTTGTAAAGTAAAGATTTAAAACTAAAATTGTGCGAATAATTATATATTTGTGACCTGTAGACTGATTTCATTAAAAAAAAACGGTATTTCTTTAATCTTCAATCCAAATGGCAACTACTTCTGGTATGTCTTGTGCACAACATATTAATATATCAGGAGCCTAAATACCTTAGTAAGAAATTAATATTCCGGGGTTCCCTGCATAGCTCTCGTCTACGTTTCGTAGCCACTACATTAAATATCCCAAGTCATAGTTCCAAAAAATACGAATCGTCTTTCATTTATTTAGCTGCCTTCTTATACAACGCAATTCCGGATCACATCAAAAGTCTGTCTTCACAAGGATTTAAAAAAAATGCTAAACAATTATTTTTAAGTAACTAGTTAAAATTGTTTAAATTTGCACTTTTTATTATATTATGTGTATTAAAATAGTTAACAACATCTTTCTACCTTTTGTTTTGTATCTTACTTTTTTATATACTGCTGATTTTGTGGTTACTTTCTGTACTTAATGTAATTCTTTTTTATTTGAGTTTCTGGTTGGGATTAATACCAGCATTTGCTGACACCCCGCCAGGTTAAAAAAGTTTATTTATTATTATTTATTATTATCATTATTATTCTTTAATAGTAATTCAATTTTAGATCAAAATTATAAAAAGGTGTAGCTAAACTAGCATCTTAAAAAATTAAGTTTCTGATGACTTTAACCTGAAGACCTGTAGACTGATTTGGGTGCCCCACTATGGGACGCTGTAGCTCTTGGAACATTCAATAAAGATTTTGAGTTTGTAGTTGCATTTTGATGTTTGTAAAATATGTGTTTAAACTACTACTTATAAGTAGTGTTTAGCACTGCAATTAGACCCGAAAAATTTAAAAAATCCCGAAATCCAGTTATATCGAATAAACTTTCGTGATTTTTAGGGTATTAAATAGTTTTACCCTTTAAAATTTGTCGTTAGTATTTATACCTTAAATGATTAATGCATTTCATGTGGTTTTTGGCTCATTTTATTTCCATCAGAACTCTATTGTCTTTAATACCACCGCGTATAAAAACAAACATTTTAAAGATAAATAACTGAGCTTTAATTTATCTTATATGCACATTTTACGAGGCAAAATGTTTTAAAAAAATGGGATTTAAATATATTTCTAAACCAATAAAATTTCATGCTTCACATTCGAACTGTTATATCTCCGTGTTCTTGTATTTTTTATTCCTTCGTTTAATACAATGGTTTTAGACTTACTTACAAAATAAGAAACTTCTCCAGTTAAATCTCAAAATTTGTCTTTAATTTAAAGTACATTTTCTAAGACGAGAGCTTTAAAAATATAAAAAAATTAAAACATGTTAGTAATACTGTACATTAATAAAAACCGACACGAATTTTTTAAATTTGCATTCTATGGTCAATGGCAGCATACTTTCCATTAAAGAAAATTGTTTCTGACATATTTGAGATTTAAACATTATTATATTTCGACTGGCAAACGCTTGAGCGCCATTTTTAAACTATTGTATTTTTAGAACTAGTCCCACAAAATTAACCAAAAATCAAAATATTTGCCAATGCATAATCTTTTTTTGTACTATTTTCACTTTTTCGGTAAATATAACATTTTTTGAGTTGTTTAAGAAAAACGATCTTGAAGTACCAATTTTGTTAATGCTAAAGTGGCAATCTTCAAAACGTTATAACTTGGAAAATAAAAACTGTCACGAAAAATTGTACACCGATTTCTTGTCTGACAATTTGATTCTCCATCAAATTCGGTGGTTACTATTTTACCTTTTTAGAATGGGTGGGAACAAACACCAAATAAAAAAAGCAGTTATTAAAGGGCAAGCTTTTTATTCAATATTAGAAAGTCAGTGAAAAAAGTTTCAAGAAGATTTATCCTATATAACTGTGTTACGAGGTAAGAACTTAACAGTAAAGCGTTATTATACAATATTTACAAAAATATTAATATCGACAATATTAAATTTAAAGAACATTCATCTCGAGTGTAAATAAAGTTTTTGGATTACTGGCAAATGCCTACTGGTTTCCGCGGTATCATACGAATTGTTACAATTTAAGACAATTTGAGTAGTAAGAAAGGTGTATATTCTACTGTTATCAAAAAATTTAATATTACGTGGATCACCTTGAGGGAGTCCGGAATGTAATTTTTATAAACTTTTTATAAACTTGTTCATCTTGTTTTTTAACCATAAAACACGATTTTTTCAAATAGCACTGAAGGTACTCTTCGTGATATTTGATATATTGCTTTATTTTCTGACGTTTCTTTGTTACAATTAGGAACTAACGCCTTCCTTATTGTGACTTTTTTATTACTAGAAGTACTCAATAGGAAGTACTTCAAGATTTGTAATAACAATGTGGGTAACACATTTAAAGTTTTAAATATTTTTTGCTAACATTGACAATACACTACACATATTATGGAGTTTTTCAGACAATCACGGTCAGTAGTCCATCAATAGTAGGGAAAATTGAAAAAATGAATAATGTTTTATCGCTTGGAAATTATATACATACCAAATGGATATAGTTTTCAGAATCAGAAGCAATCCCAAGACACAAGAGGCAACATCACCCTTATAAACCACCCGTAATACATCACGCCGCGGCTTTTTACATTTTTCCGCGAGATAATTGGTCCCCAGAAAATTTATTATATTATTTTAATTTACTACATGTAATAAAACATGCTCTTTGCGGATTTGGCAAATACTACAAAAAGTAACCTAGGGGATATAAAAAGAAAAATTATCTACAAAATTATTAATTTTCAATATTTGCTTCTATCGATAACCTGGATGCTAGCAATAAAAAAATTCTAAAATGAATAATTTACCTTTCTTATTTGAAAATACTCATTGTAACATTAGTATCCACATAATCTCCTAGGATCATGAAGAGCAGTATCCAGTAGAACTAGTATCCACATAGTCCATTACGACCATGAAGATTAAATCAACAATGAGCACAAAAAGTCCATCTATTGTATTCATTGTTAACTTATCTTCATGGTCGTAAAGGACTATGTGGATGCTAGTGTTACAATGGAACTTGTCAAATAAGAAATGGATAAATTCATTTTTGATTTTTTAATTGCTAGCATAACCAGAATGCAGATTATCGATGCAATGCAAAGATTGGACGAATATTTTCATAGATAGCTTCTCTTTTTATATCTCAGATTACTCTTTCTGTTGTTTGCCAGATCATACAAAGAATATGTTTCATAAGTACATGCAAACAAAAAATAATTTACTTCTAATTTGCTACAAATAAGATCTTATGCCTATTTTCGATTGGCGCAATAAGTTTCGAGCAATGAGTGATCAAATCATGGGATTCGGGCCCGAATAGTCTACGCTTCCCATGTTCTCAATTTAGTATTTATACTGTACACATTTTATTGCACTCGATAAGATAATTTACAAACTATCAGCAAAAATCCTTTTAGATTTTATCTTTAAATGATTAGTCTGAAAGTGGGCGCCCTAGGAAGAATATAGGTAGTTTTAGTATTATTTTCAACAAAACTATACGCTCCCGAGTTATTGCCTCATAGTCTTAGAACACCATAAATAACCTAAAGATAAATTAAAATATGTCGGTGTATAATGACATATTTTAAGAACCGTCCAGTTTTTCTAATTGGTTCCTACCTACACATGAAGTAATAGGCGTTTTGGATGTTTTTGGATTCTTAAAATATGTATTTTAAGTCAAAGAATTTAGGTTAATGAGAAGTATCACTAAATGACATTTAATATTAATAATATTATTATTGCTTCAGATTTTCTATATTACACATCATGTCGAAAGTAAAAAGTTCGATAGTGAGATGGTATGATGATCAATGTATATTTATTACTGGTGCCTCTGGTTTTATGGGAAAGGTGTTGGTTGAGAAGCTATTATATTCTTGCTCAGGAATAAAACGCATATATATTTTATTAAGAAATAAGAGAGGAAAATCACCGGAACGCAGATTAATTGATATGTGGAATTTACCCGTAAGTATTTTGGAGATTATCATAAACTTTCTCTAATAATAATTTTACCATTATTTCGAATTCTGACAAAGTGTTTACAATTTTTTATGTGAAAACATCCATTGATAATTACTTTATTATTGCATATATTACCTATTCATTTTACAAGTAGGTATTAAAAAATTAATAATTATAATATTTATTGACATAAATTATAAACTTACGTATTACTTAATAGTTATTTTATACGTATTGCAACTGACAAAAGATATTACGCACATATGTAAATTACACATATGATAATGATCCTACATATTCGTGAACTATATATGATAATGGTCCTACATATTCGTGAAAGAAAAATAACTATTTTTGATGTATTAAAGTGTGTCCCATTTTTCATGGCAACACCATAATTAATAAATCGATTTATTTTAAACTTTGGAAAGTTGTATACTTCTTTGAGATAACTAAGAGCACATGTACTTATTTCATTTATTCCATAAATGCGCGAATTAGGGAAAATGACTATGGGTTAAATTGTTAGGTAAATCGTATTAGGGATTTTTTGAAACATATTCTTTATAGGATTTTGCAAACAGCAGAAAAAATAGCTATCTATAATTAAAAAAAAAACTATGTGTAAAAATATTAATGAAATCTTTGCATTCCTTCGATAACCTGAATTCTGGTTATGCTAGCAAATTAAAATCCTAAAACGAATATGTCTAATTTCTTATTTGACAATTCTCATTCTAACACTAGCATCCACACAGTCCCCTACGGTCATTCAGATTAAACTAGTATCTACATAACCCCCTACGATCATCTTCATGATCGTAGGGGGTTATGTAGATACTAGTTTAATCTGCATGGCCGTAGGGGACTGTGTGAATGCTACGATCATGAAGATGATCGTAGGGGGTTATGTAGATACTGCTGTTTGCAAAATCCTATAAAGAATATGTTTCAATACAATTATAAGCAAACAAATAATAATTCATTTTTAAACATGCATAGGGATTTTTTTTACCACCGTCTTGTAGGACATCATTTAAAACACGTTTGCACCAAACTCTATTTATATCGAGTAGTAGTACATTCACATGTTAAAATATACTTAAACTTGGGACTAATTCTATAACGGCTTGACAATTTTTTTTCTTAGCAGATTCTTAAATTCTAGGATATGAACTTCAAATATTAAAAGGAATAGATGTGCTTTTACCCCTAAGAGGGTGAAAACTACCCCTGGATTTCAAGGTAGTTAGTGAAAAAATTCATGTATATGTTTTTGAGGTCGCTGATTACGAATCTGAAATCAGAATTTTAATAACCGCGATTGCGCCCCCAATATATAATAGGGGTATAATGGAAAAATTAGCTATATTTTGTTTGTTTTGAGTAAGTAGAACTTTTATATTGCAATTTCTTATATTTTAGGACATAAAATTTATATCATAATAAGAAACATTATGGCTCTTACCCCTTGCCAAAGATGCCTCGATGAGCGCGGTAGCGGTCGTGATCACGGTCGCTACATCGATGTCACCTCTGTGTAAAACAAATACTAGCGTCTCTTTAGGTAGAGAGCCGGCTGTATAGATTTCCTATGAATAAGATACACGAAAAATTTTATTTGAGTGAGTAAGTACTACCACAGACAAACAGGGAGCTACTTTTCATTTTTGCAAATTTTGCCCGCGTTATGGAATTTTACCGGAAGTGAGGTCAAAATGGGAGGATGCGGGCAAATAAGATGAGGCAGCCTATTTTTTTTAATAACTAGAAGGCTTGTACTTTAACTTAAAAAAATAATAATTCATGTATTCGATGACTTAAGAAAACAGAAAAAAAAATGAATCGAGGGTGTCTCAGGATTGCGGGCAAATTATTGAGTTAGAAGGTAGGGAGACGACATCCCATACAAATTTCCTATACAGAAACGGCATCAATAGGCGTGGCTAAATGTAGTAACAATATGGTGGTTTTGCCAGACCCGGACTAATTAAAATAATAAGAACCTTGTACCCCAACGAGACGGTCTATCTAGATAACGTAAATAAATGTTCAATTCAATAAATGCAAGAGTTTTAACAGTTTTTATTTACTTTGATATATAAAATGTGCAATTTTATCCTAAAATAAACAATTTGTTTCTATTCTATGAAATATATAACCTGAGTATATTAAAGAAACATTTAATTAGCTGTTTTTTTAAATACGGCTCTGTTTGTTGTTTACACTACCTATGAAATGTTATTCCCGTTAATTTCTTCTTGTCAACACCATCTCTAGAAGAACAACTTCTTTTAGCACATGACACCATAGTCCTTTTAATGCTTATTGTCTAAAATTTAACAAACTATCACTAGAAATCACAATAAATCGCACGGAAAACAAACTGTCACTATTTGACGGAAAAGTAGTAACAAGGTGGCGAAATGATGCCGTTTTTGATCACGTGACAGCTTCTCCCTGGGCAAATGAAGCCCGGCAGCCCACTACAAAATCATTGTATACCTCAAAACCATTGAGTTAGAAGGTAGGGAGAAGCTGTCACGTGATCAAGAACGGCATCATTTCGCCATCTTGTTACTACTTTTCCGTCAAATAGTGACAGTTTGTTTTCCGTGCGATTTATTGTGATTTTTACTGTTGGTTTGTTAAATTTTAGACAATAAACATTAAAAGGACTATGGTGTCGTGTGCTAAAAGAAGTTGCTCTTCTACAGATGGTGTTGACAAGAAGAAATTAACGGGAATAACATTTCATAGGTAGTGTAAACAACAAACAGAGCCGTATTAAAAAAACAGCTAATTTAATGTTTTTTTAATATACTCAGATTACATATTTCATAGAATAAAAACAAATGGTTTATTTTAGGATAACATTGCACATTTTATATACCAAGGTAAATAAAAACTGTTAAAACTCTTGCATTTATTGAATTGAACATTTATTTACGTTATCCAGATAGACCGTCTCGTCGGGGTACAAAGTTCTTATTATTTTAATTAGTCCGGGTCTGGCAAAACCACCATATTGTTACTACATTTAGCCACGCCTACTGATGCCCTTTCTGCATAGGAAATTTGTATAGGATGTCGTCTCCCTACCTTCTAAGTCAATGCTAAAAACCTACTTTTTGACGTAAGTTTTATTCATGTATTCGATAACACAACAAATCGTGACCGGAAGTGACGTCAGAATTCCATGACGCGGGCAAAATTCGCAAAAATAAAAAGTGGCTCCCTGTATGTCTGTGGTAGTACTTACTCACTCACATAATGAATTTCATGTATCTTATTCATAGGAAATCTATACAGCCGGCTTTCTATCTATATTTGTAGGGCTATGGCTGAGCCTGCAGAACCACGTACCGGCTCATACAGGTGGAGAGCCGGCTGTATAGATTTCCTATGAATAAGATACATGAAAATATTTATGTGAGTGAGTAAGTACTACCAGAGACATACAGGGGCCACTTTTCATTTTTGCAAATTTTGCCCGCGTCATGGAATTCTGACGTGACTTCCGGTCACGATTTTTTGTGTTATCGATACATGAATAAAACTTTCGTCAAAATGTAGGTTTTGAGGTATACAATGAGATTGTAGATGGCTGCCAGGCTTAATTTTCCCGCAACCCTGACACACTCGATTAAAGTTTTTTTTTTCTGTTTTCTTAAGTCATCGAATACATGGATCATTTTTTTTTAAGTTAAAGAACAAGTCATCTAGTTAGTAAAAAAAATAGGCGGCCTCTTCTTATTTGCCCGCATCTTCCCATTTTGACGTCACTTCCGGTAAAATTTCATGACACCGGCAAAATTTGCTTATATGAAAACTGGCTCCCTGTAGGTCTGTGGTAGTACTTACTCACTCATACAAAGTTTTTCATGTATCTTTTTCATAGCAAATCTATACAGCCGGCTCTCTACCTAATAGTGTTACTAATAGGATAAACATAAACAAATATGGTAATCTGTACTCTTTAGTTTACGATGGCCGATGATTGAGTTTTATCCTTCAAAAATGAATAATTTCGAATGTTTGGCGTGGTGTGACAA
This sequence comes from Stenurella melanura, assembly GCA_963583905.1. Lineage (NCBI taxonomy): Eukaryota > Metazoa > Arthropoda > Insecta > Coleoptera > Cerambycidae > Stenurella > Stenurella melanura. The sequence goes on from OY757309.1 coordinate 20,356,791, forward strand.
TTTTCAATGATATTCAAAATGTACGAGAACACTTGAGAACTATGCATGAAATAAGGTAGTCGCGTTATTTTAGCATGAAAAATCTGAAAACCTCTAAAAAAAAGGTACAGGGTCAATTGACTTCATTTTTGTTGCAAAGAGTTCAGAAAGGCATTTAGAAAAAACAGTATCTTTTATTTTTTGGCGAAATGTTTGGTTTCATTTTTTTTCCGATAATTGGCCATTTAATTAAATTCATTGAAAGATTTGTTATCATAGAATGCCATAAAATTAGTGGAAAATGATTACTCGGGAGTTTTTGGGGTCGGTCATCACCGATCTGAAGTTCAATTTAGGAAATTCAAAATGGCGGACCGGAAATCTGGCCGTTTTCCATAAAAAATAAGAATGGATATCTTGGTCTTGAAAATCTGTGCTCGGGGGTTTTCGAGGTCACTGATTACAAATCCGAGGTCCGATTTGGTAAATTCAAAATGGCGGACCGAAAGTAGAGTCAATTTATCAGAAAAAACTCGTATTTGTTTCGTTTTTGGGCTGAAAATGAGTACTCAGAGATTTTTGAGGTCGAGGATTACGAATCAGAGGTCCAATTTACGAAATTCAAAATAGCGGACCGAAAGACCAGGCAATCTCTCCGGAAAAATTTTACTTTTTTGTGCTGAAAGTATGAAAAATACGAGTATTTCCTGAAAAATATACTACTTCCAGTCCGCCATTTTGAATTCTCCTTAATTGGACATCGGATTCATTATCAGCGATAACGAGAAACCCCGAGTTACCACCTTCAGCCCAAAAAAGAAAAGAATACGAGTTCTCCGGAGAAATGAAGTTATTCCGGTTCGCCATTTTGAATTTATCAAATCAGACCTCGGATTCGTAATCAGCAACCTCGGAAATCCCCGAGCACAGATTTTCAAGGCCAAGATATCTATTCTCATTTCTTATGGAAAATAGCCCGATTTCCGGTTCGCCATTTTGAATTTCACAAAGTGGACTTCAGATTGGTGATCAGCGACCTCAAAAACCCTCGAGTAACCATTTTCGCCTAATTCTATGGCATATTGTGAATGATAACAAATTTTTCAATTAATTTAATTGAATTGACCATTAATGCCAAAATGACGCTACTAAGGAGAATCGTATTAACGAGTATACGTCTCTTCCGATTGAGTTCGCTATAGGTGAAATAGACAAAAAATTTTCGAATTTTGTTTACATATTTGGGGGTTCACCCGTGCTTACCTAAAAAGTTATTTTGGGTGTACTTTTGTTTTTTTTTTTTTAATCTCGTAGGCCATGAGAGTTAAGTAAAACCGAATTTCTTCTTAGGTAAAGTACCTTTTCTGTAAAAGACACAGCAAAATGTCATTAAGGAAAGTTATTCAGATTAAAAAGTTATAGTTCTGTGCAAAATTTCAAAAATGTACGCCTACTTTGATGATTTTGATTTTTTTAATATAATTGCACTTTACGGGAAAAATGTCGGTTTACTGAAGTTTTGCTCGATTATTTAATCGAAAGAAAATTATTTAGTTATTTACGTAAACCGACATACATTTTTTTTTCGTAAAACGCAATTATATTTAAAAAATCAAAATCATCAAAGTAGGCGCATATTTTTGAAATTTTGCACAGGACTATAACTTTTTAATCTGAATAACTTTCCTTAATGATATTTTGCTGTATCTTTTACAGAAAAAATACTTTTAAAAAATTCGTTTTTGCCTAACTGCCATGGCCTACGTGATTAAAAAAAACAAGACAGCACCGAAAACAACTTTTTAGATAAGCAGGGGTGAACCCCCAAATACGAAAAAAAAATCGAAAATTTTTTGTCCATTTCACCTAGAGCGAACTCTATTGGAGGACACGCTGTATATCCGACAAAATTATTTTGTAGATGGCAAAATAAAATTCAACCTAACTAACCTTACCTAAAGAAATCACATGAAAGAATGAAATCAGTATAGGAAAAAGAAGGAAAATATTATTTCTGCCGTCAAATCAAACCTGACTTTATCTCGGTGCATGCAAAAATTGAACCCGGGACCACTCGCACCCTAAGCGAGAACATTACCCATATGCCAACCATCCACCTGACAATCAGCACTATAACACGACATAAATAGGTTAAAAAGTGGTACAATAACCAACCAGCACCAATGCGCATGCGGGATTATATTTATTTATCCTAGTAGTAATATTATGAGCCGGTACGTGGCTCTGCAGTCGCAGCCGTAGCCCTAGAAATAGAAGCTAGTAAAACACTAAAATTCATAGTTTCTTATGAGACCGCACATGCCAGAGATGTTTTCACCTCTTCACCTTTGCCGCTATCCACGCGGTCTACAGCGATGCCACGCCAATATTCTTGACTAAAGATGATGGTCTCGGATGATTAGGGGTCGAACTTAAGCTATTTACTCCAATCATCGCTGTAGACCTGGACCGGCCTCGTAATGGGTGGGCCTGGACGGTGTAAGCGATGTTAGCAAACGTTCCTTGGTCTTGACTCTTGGACCCTACCAACAGGGTCGTTTCCTCTGGCGGTTTCAAGGTAATCAAGGAAGTAGATAAAGACCCATTAGACTACATTAAAACAAATGAAAAATCAGTATTCACATTCAGAGATGTTACCTATAATGAAGTAAAGGCGAGCATTAGTAAGTTAAAAAATAGCAAGCAATCATTATGGCATTATAGTCAAAATTGTCAAAACTTTAGCAAACTTTATACATATACCAATGACAAAACTAATAAATCTATGTATAAAAGCCAATAAATTTTCAAATAGCTTAAAAATAACAAGAGTCGTTCTTATTTACAAGAAGGGGTCCTACAAAGAACCAGCAAATTAGAGACCGATCTCCCTGGTACCTATTTTCTCTAAAGTTTTTGAATCTCTTTTAAAAACACAAATAGTGGAATTTTTTGAGAACAACAATCTATTTAGTCCATGTCAAGATGGGTTCCGAAACTGCAAATCGACATCATCAGAAATAACCTTACTCAAATAATCAATGACGGGTTTGAAAAGCATTTGTTTATATTTTCATCTCTTTATGATTTGACAAAAGCCTTTGACATTGTGTCTCATGCTACACTTATAAGGAAATTATCTGCATATCGTTTTGACAAGAACAGCTTGAATGTTGTTAAATCATACCTCACAGAAAGGTGTCAATAATATGTCACATACATTAACACACATTCTAATGAAAAAACTGCCCTACATGGAGTTCCGCAGGGCTCGGTGCTAGGTCTCGCTTTTTTTATAATTCTTTCCCTTTCCTCAGGTATGCAAAATTTTCCTTTGAATTTTTGCCGTGATTTTAATCTTTCTAAACAATGAAATGAATAATGATGAACTAATGGATTTAGTGTTTAGCTATATGAGATAGACGCCATATATAACACCATAACTGGTATGTTTTGACAAGTGAATGGAAGAAATTAGCTACAAGAATCAGATGATATTCACCTAAATATTGTCTTTTTTGGTTTATGGGATGAGCATTGGGCGCGCATTTAAAATTTCTGTAATTTTTTCTCATTTTTAATGTTTTTTTTTTTCGAATATCTAGATTGGAACTAGTATAATATTTAAAACTACAACTGGCATAGTTCTACGGCAGCATATGATAGTGCGCAGACAGCCAACTGTTTAGTCGTTCTCTGAAAATTGAAATACACAATGTAGATAAATTTATTTCATTAGTGAAGGCTCGTAAAATAATAAATTGTCTTTTTTTACCTTAATGTTACACTCAACCTTTCTTCAGGGGATATATCTAAACGTTTGTTGGTATCTTGTTTGCGAAGAGAAAATGAAACTAAATTCAACAATTCAGTAAAACACTCATTTGGTAAAAAGAAAAGAATTTTTCAGGATATTTCAGTAGTTTCCCATGTAATACATTAAACTGGCCCATTCGTAACCTACTACTATACACAAGATGTACCCAAATTCTATTTATATACGTTGTTTTCTTCTCCGTACGTAGTATGTATAACAGAGTACAAAGAACTTTATGTATTCGCATTTTTCATGAAAATACTAGTACCTTAACCTAGCTACAACAATAATCTGTGTGTGCAGGCAGCCGAGTTCTTTCCGACTAAACTGTTTAGTTGGTCCAATTTCAAGCCATCTTAACTACAATAACTCAACTAAACAGTTTAGTCGGTTTAAAATCGACTGTGTGCGGTCACCCTAAAAGTTAGGAAACTAGAAAATTCCACTAGAGTATAGACCCAAAGCTGCAACAAATAATCCCGCTTGAAATTGAAATACTTTGTGTTATTTTGTGGGGAAAAATTGGGAGAACACCCCCCGCACCCTAATGTCTGCGACGTTAATACTGCCTGCAGCGCTGATAATTATTAACAATTAGACATCAAAGTAAAAATCAACCTAACTAACCGTACCTAAAGAAATCGCATGAAAGATGAAATCGCCATAGAAAAAAGAGGGAAAATATTATTTCTGCCGTCAAATCAAACCTGAATTTGTGAAAAATTAAATTCATCGTTACAAAATATTTTTTAAAAATTTGGTGTGTGCAAAAATTGAACCCGGGACCTCTCGCACACCAAGCGAGAACATTACCCATATGCCAACGGAATAAATAGGTTGAAAGGCGGTATAATAACCAACCAGCACTAATGCGCGTGCTGGATTATTTGTTTCCGCTGGGGGTGTAGACGCTAGTGAAAATTCCTACTGTACGATAGAGAAGAAAGAATGATATTACATTGGTAGGCTGTATTTTTAGACAAAGTTTGTTCCAAATACCCGTACTAGGACATTTCTACCTGCTTCGGTTTAATATCTGTCATTGTCTTTGCTTTTGCAGTCTATGGGTTGGCCTCTCTCGTAATCAGTTATCATTTGCAACTTGAAATATCATAGTCGGATTTAGGGGGATTTCCGTGGTTTAATACAATTATTAATTATTGTCATTGTTATTATTGTGGAAATAATTAGATAAACTACATAACAGACGTTTATTTCATATGCAGTTATTGACAGTAAGATTAAGAACATGAAGTAAGTGGATAAATTAATTTAATAATTTATTTTTCAGTACAATTTTCATAATTATGAAAGAAACAATAGTTCGACCATGGCCGGTCTTGGTCTGACTGATTATTGCTCTCTTCCAAACAGAGCATAGTATACGATATTAGGAAATTCAGGTACATCTTTACTAAAAAAACATACCGAATGACTGAATTTTTCAGATAAGTTTCTTTTCAACAACTTTTTTTAAATATAAATAGTTGATGTCGATAATTGAACATTTGACTGCTCTTCAGTATTTTATAATTCTTATCGGTTTTGGACTTATTTGAAAATTGTACACGGGATTCTAAAACAAGCCAGCCATACACAAATCATAATATTTTATTATTTTTTAAAATTATAAAAATACAAGCAACGTTTTAATTATTTTTAATTTCATTCTCTTTGATTTTTGTGAATTATTCATGTAATTTAATGCTTTTTAGCATTAGTTGTATTTTGATTAAATTTCCAATAATGTGAGGATAGTGGCCAGTGGTTTCAAGATAGTTTTAGAATAAATTACTGTTCTTCTGGAATAAACCAAAATCATTAAAATTATATAGCTGGTATTATATGCTCGGTAATGTACACAAGATTCAAATTCATGGTTTTGTTATTACATCTTCCCTTCATTTGATTATTGGACAGGCATCGACATTAAATGAAAAACTAATATATGCTATTCTGATTAGTGCAGTCTTCAAGAAAACAATAAACTAATCAAGTTGTTTTTAAAAAGTCTCAATTTCGCGTTTAATAGTGGAGTTAAACTACATTTCCTAAAAAAATGTGTTTTGGGGGGGATCTTTTGCTGGAAGTTGAATTACACATAAAGCAGTATGATTGTAAGTTTTGGACTTCGGGCGAGGTCGGGAATATATTCAATTAATTAATTGTCAAATGTCGTCTTTTCCAGTTTTTCTGTAAATATCTCCAGCTGTGTTGGTTATATTGCAAAAGTAAAATATGGGGTTTATTCGCAATAAACTTTCAATCGGACCTAAATATACAAGACCTGTTAAAAGATTTTTTTCCGTTAAGGTCGATCGAAAGAACCTTCTAAAACCTACTCTGTGAAAAAATAGTGTTTCTCTACGACTTGTTCGCATGTCCCTTATCTTATCATTTTTGCATATGCGAATAAATATTCCGACTTGAAATTTTTTGTGGTCGATAACATCCCTAAAGAGCATATTGTTCCAAAAGTGTATCAAGATCGATGCGTTACTGTTAGAGCTAGACTAAATTTAAGAGAGCTATACATATCTGCTCTCTTTTTTCTGTTCAAGGTCAAGTACATATTTAAGAGAGGTCTTGTATACATGGATTTGTTCACAATTTTACTGTGAATAGTCTCAATTATTTTGTTTTTGCAATACGACTAATATGAATGGAGATATTTGCAAAATAAAATATTAGTAAACAAAAACTTTTTATAAGCAAGCTTTTAAAATGTGCTAAATGGAAGAAAATACACATTATACGATTTGATTGTAGCAGAGCCGTAATTCAATAAGTGGCTCCAGTGCTGATGAGTGTATATTAACAAAGGTAAGTAAAAAATTTGCGAAACAAACGAATAACATCATTTTGTCAATGTTGAACATCTGACCTAAAAGCTTGTTGCCAGAAATTCCTAGGTATTTAGTTCATCAGAAATAGAATTATTTTAATGTACATCTCGCGACAAGCTCTTAGGTGAGGTTATCAACATTAATAAAATGATATTATATGTTTGATTCCATAATTTTTAACTTACTTTTATTTTTTTATTTTTTTATTTAATCGTCTTATTTATATTAACGTCCTGGCGGAGTTTAGCTAATACTATTCCACCACTCAACCAGGACACGTACACATGGACATCAACACACAACACAACAATTCCCTGCGATATTGCCATCTACCGCAGCTGAGACTCGAACTCAGGATAAATAACAGCGACTAGACATGTTGTGCCACCCAACAGCGGTCTAGTTCACTGCTATCATCTCGCTAACACATTAAAAACGCCACTGAACATCCATACCCTGGCCAGGATTCGAACCCGGGACTCCGTGGTCGCAAACCATCATCATCATCATCAACGTATTTATTAATTTTTTAGATACAACTTATGCTTCCCCGGATCATGACCCGGAGCCAACCGTACAACCACGTCGCGCAGCGTCGTGGTGTTAGTGCGGTTGGACGGGTCTTGACCGGTTTAGCTCAATAAAATTGGTAAGAGGGATAAAACTCCTGCCGCCTGTGGCGGCTTAAAATTATCAATAATCTTGAACATGTTAAAAACCTAACTATAAACAATGAATATAAAAACTTAAATCTATTTTATGGCAAAAACACTTTTTAAAATTTTGTTGCTTAGATGGAGACGAACTCAATTGGAAAAGCTCCATTTAAACAAGTTACCCCAACAGTCTGCTCGCCGCTGGGAATTTTTGGTTGTAGGAAAGGAAGATTGAGTTTAAAATAGTTAGAATTTTTACAAAGGTTTATCGGTCTAAATTGAATTTTTAACAAAAAAGTACAGAATAACAAAAATTACAAAAATACAAACATATGACAAACAAGAAGAAGGAAAGAGATAGATACAGAATAAAAGATATGATGGTGAAAAGTGTATGATAGTTGGGAGTTTTGGTAGGATGGTCGCAAACCAAACGCATTAGCATTGCGCCACCGAGCTGGCGCTTGTCCTCATCCATACATACGCACTGAATCCACTTACTGGACTACGTCCCTGTACCAATCAAGTCACGTAATTTTTATTTTCTTTGTTTTAGTGCACTTTAACAAGAGTTTGTTCTTATATAAGTTTTATTACTTATATTGTACTATTTTGGTTCACGGTAGTCAAGATATTATTATGTCTGCCAATGAACATTCAGGAGTTGCATAGTGAGCTGCAGCATCAGAGGCGGATTTAAGATAGCTTGCGGGCTGGGCCCATTCCGATTTGGTGTCTTGCTTGTTTTGTGATGGTATTCATATTATGATGAGAAATATGATAATACAAGTATGACAAAATATTTTGTTATATGATTTTTTAACACAATATTGTTAATAAAATACTCAAATAAAATAATAAATTATATTTGAGTAATTAATTACATAATTTTTCTTCTTCTTGCTTTACGTTGTTCGTAGATTCACCGGAGGAAAGTGAAACAAACTTTTAATTTTTAGTCGTCCTTCAAATTTTGGGGCACTAGGTCCGGGGGTAAGCCCAAATAATTGAATAGAAGCTTGTAAGAAAAGAAAAAGAAGAAGTGACTAACTAAGATTGTAACGCCCCTAAGGACATTCCACTCTGCTAGGCGGCAGCTCTCGTGTCGGAGGCAAGGGGTGTGGGTAAGGAATCTGTTGTTCCTTCAAATTATTATTATTATATAATAAATGGTGGTAGTAAGGGCGCCACTTAACCTTGGTGAAGCTAAGGTCAAGAAAAAATGCCAGCCCTAGTTTCTGTGGGGTGGTTATAGTCGTACTATAAATAAAAAAATTAAGTCGGGCTCTCAAAGTTATTTACTCACTTTTATAAGTATCATTACAACGTTGCATAAGGGTGAATAGACTAGAAGAAAGTAGATAATGGTACAAAAATGTCAACCCCCATAAATAGTACTATTTTAGGTTCACAGTTTGTTAAGTTGTATGATATATGTATATATGTTATATATAAGTTCACTTAAGAAATTTAATCAGTAAAATAACGTATTATATGTGATGTATGAATTTAATAGTTTTTGTGTGAATATTAATTGACGGGACTTTACAAAAATGGTTCACTCTGACCTTACAGTTATCCTTTCTTATGTTAGGACCTGAGAGACAGGGAGCCAGGACATCCTCAACCAGCCAGCATTACATAACCGGGGCTGCGTCCCTCGACGGCGGTATATTTCGACGACTGTGAATGCGGGTGACTAGCAGGTACAACTCGTGCGGTTCAACGACGGGCAGTTACTTTTCTAACGACGGCAGCAAATACTATGTTGTTTAAAATTATTCCTTACAGGACAATACGTAGTGGATTTACGCTATATACTTCCAGGGTATGCATATGGGGCACATGCACGTGGTTAGCTATTGAGGTGTTCGTTTAGACGGTTACTAATAGGCCGGTAAATCTAAAAATATAAAATTTCTTTTTAGGACTCAACACACACATTTACTGTAAATGACCGCCCACATGACAAGAAAACCCAACATACCTTTCGCTAAGAAATAGCCTTTTTCTTAAACAAATTACGAACACTCTCAACTCTTTTGATACTGGGATGCTATTAGCTACCACACGCGTGTTTTGTCGATCATCCAAATGGCCGCTAAACCCCTTTGATTCCCTAGTCCTTCCAAATCGAATCCACTTTGCTTAAAAATCTATATTAAAAAAGACGACTTAATGAAGACTCGTAAATCGCGCAGTGACGTACGCCTGACGTACTTAACATGCTCGCACGCTGTTATTATCCATAGGTGACCCACAATACCGCTAAAGTTTTGAGACCAACATAAACAGGTGCCTAACACAATGTGTTCCAGTGTGCATAATCAATTAATCACTCAAACACATACAGTTCAATCTTATGTAAATGAATACGCCTTTAATATCTGTTTTGTGTGCCTATTGTTTGCATCATTTTCCAAAATGAGCCACATAGAGGGAGAGCCCAATAAAGTACAAAATATGCGTTACACAATCACCCCTTTCCAACGGTAGAAAAATAGGGATTGTAAATCACTATTTTTCATGAGAACCCTTCTGTTTATCTTAAGCCTAGTTAGTTTTGTTAGTATCCTAATCCTAGCAAATAGTACAGCCCTATGAACTATAACCTATCTAACCTAAAACCAACGTATCTAAAATTAACGAGCTTAAAACTACCGTTCCTAATCCTAAAAATCATAATTCTTAATACCATAATCCTTAAAGCTATATCTGCGCAGATTTAAACCTAATTTAAAATCCAGGCGTGGTACTTTCCATACCTTACCACCCATATAAAGACTACGAAAGACGCTTACAACAGAACATTGTAACTAAAACGGCGCCACTAAATGTATATAAACAATACCATGTGCTTGGCACATTTTTAACATGACGAGAAAATGACAAACGTACATGTAAGAGAATCACCATACCGAAGATAATTTAACGTACTCACAAAATATTCACGACATGACTCGTAAAATGTATTTTTTTTTATATATATATAACGTGACGCAAACGCACCGTAGTCGGCCGTAACATAACATTCAACCAAGATTACAACATTCCACGGTAGTGAACGTAAGAACAAACTTACAACTCTTCCTCAGAATCAGACTGTTCTAGATCCGAACCCGAATAAAAATAGGGCTTTAGGTCTTTTACGTGCCAGTTTCCTGCATTTGAGCCATCCTCGTACTCTAGAGTATAAACCAACTTAGACAGTTTTTTTCGGATTATGCAAAGCACATAACGGGGCGCTAACTTCTTTGAAAAATTCTGGGCTGCGTCTGATAGGACCTTATTCTTTTTCCACACCTTATCCCCAACAAAAAATTCTACATCGCGTTTTCTCAGGTTGTACGACTTCAGATTACGCTTGTAGGCGGCATTTAACTTAGTCTGGATAACTTTGTAAATTTCTTGTAATTTACCTAAATCGCGCGCATAGTGAGTAGGATCCCCTGGTTGCAACTCATCGAAATTTTGGTTGCCATAGTAGTCTCCAGTCGCGGGAACTACTCTTCCAAAATTTAAGAATGAAGGACTATATCCCGTAACCTCATGGTTAGCGGTACGCAACGCAAAACCTATTTTTGCAATATTCTTATCCCAGTGTTTATGGTCATCTTGTATGTAACTTCGAATGGCTGCGCCGATAGTGCGGTTAGACCTTTCGACAAAATTGGCCTGCGCATGATATTTTGCAGTATACCAAATTCTAGACTTATATTCCTTAACCAAATTTTTGAACTCTTTACTTACAAGCTGTGGCCCGTTGTCACAAATAATGTACTGTGGTATACCATATACCAAAAATACCTCGTCCTCTATGAAACGTACTATACTCGGCGCGGTGGCCTTTCGCAAGGGTTTTAAGAGTGTATATTTTGTGAACCAATCGCTCACTACTAAAAGATATGAGTGACCCCTGCCACTTCGCGGTAACGGACCCATTAAATCAACCGAGATTACCTGCCAAGGGAAGCGTACTCGTTTTTCAGCTCCCATCAAACCAAACCTAGCAGTAGTAGAAACTTTTTGAGCATTACATACCTTACAAGATCTGACGTAACGATATATGTCGCGACGCATTTTCGGCCAATAATATGTCAAAGAAATGCGAGCGGTAGTTTTTGAGACACCTAAGTGTGCGGCTTTCTCATCATCATGACATGATCGCAAGATAGCTTGGCGTTGTGTCTTGGGAACTAGAAGTTTCCACTCTGAAATATTAGTACTGACCGGTGTTCTCGACGGTATCAATTTATAAACATACTTATTCTTGACAGTCCATTGAGGAAAATCATCAGGTCTACTTAAAACTTTCTCGCGCATCTTCTCATAAAACGAATCCACCTTAGATAAGTCGATATCTAGCGTGATGCAATCGTCTACATCAACGGCGGCGGCTTCTAAACACTCCGACTCAACGGGAGGAGAGTCTACCGGACCACGAGATAGCGCGTCGGGCACAACATTAAATTTACCCTTCCTATGAACAATATCAAAGTTAAATTGACTTAACCTAACACTCCAACGGGCAAGTTTCCCGGTGGGATCGCGCATTTTGTGCAACCACTTTAAGGACGCGTGATCGGTAATAACGGTAAATCGAACTCCTTCAACATAAGGTCTAAACTTTTCACAAGCGAATAGGACGGCCAAGCATTCTCTCATAGTACAGCTATACTTTCTTTCACTTTTAGAGAGGCTTCTACTGGCAAAAGCAATTACCTTTTCCTCGCCATGACTTTCCTGTGTAAGGACACAGCCAAGTCCCGTATCACTAGCATCACATTGTATTGAGAAAGGTAAGTCGAAATTTGGACTAGTCAGTATAGGTGCCGAAACAAGGGCTTGCTTGACATCGACAAATGCTTTGTCAGCAGCCTCTGTCCAAACTATTTTGTGTCCCTTTTTTCTACCTGTGAGTAAGTCATTGATAGGGGACATAAGAGTAGAGAAATGTGGTATGAAGCGCCGGTACCAGCTACACATACCGGTAAACCTTTTGACTTCAGTTGTCGTTCTTGGTTGTGGAAAATTGACCATTGCCGACACTTTTTCTGGATTAGTCCTCAGACCAGCGCTATCGACAATGAACCCAAGATATTTTAAAGAAGGACGAAAAAATTCGCACTTTTCGATATTTACTGTAAGGTTCGCATCGGTTAAACGCCGAGCTACCTCACTTAACAATTCTATGTGCTTTTCAAACGTGGAAGACACAATTATAACATCATCCAGGTAAACAAAGATATTTGGTTCTAGTTCTGGACCGCAGATGGCGTCCATTAACCGTTGTTGGCATTGCGCCGCATTGGACAAACCAAAAGGCAACACATTAAAATGAAAGAGTCCTCTGCCGGGTATGGCAAAGGCGGTCTTTTCTTTGGACTCTTGGTCCAATGGTATCTGCCAAAATGCACTGCGTAGATCTACAGACGAGATATAACGCGCATCTCTTAGCATATTCAAAATCCTATCTACAAAAGGTAATGGGTAAGAGTCTCTTTTTGTCACGGCGTTTAGTTTTCGCCCATCGAAACAGAATCGGTATTCACCATTCGATTTTTTAACTAGCAACACCGGAGAAGACCACTCACTCATTGAGGGTTCAACGACTCCCAACTCTAACATCTTATCTAGTTCCGTATTTAAGTGATTTAACATATACGGTGATAACTGAAATTGTCGCTGTTTAAACGGTTTAGTATCACCTGTATCAATATGGTGGGTCAGTTTGTTGGTACGCCCCAATTTCCCGTCTCTGTTTAGTATTTTAAATTTCGATATTACGCAATTAACCTGAGAGAGTTCCTCCTCAGAAAAATTTTTTGTGGTGAGAACCTGACAACTCGGTAAATAATTTCCGGTTTCTAGAGTAGATATGTCAACGCCTCTATCATCGCGCACGTGCCAAGAGTTATCACCAAAATCCATTTTAATCTTAAACTTCCTACAAAAATCACTGCCTAAAATAAAATCATGCATAAGCGACGGTACGACAAGAACAGGTAATATTTTACAGTCACCGTTTACGCAAAGCGGTAAATCAGCGGTACCTTGAATGTCTTGGCGAGCTCCATCGGCTGTGGTAACAAACTTGTGAGGGGATTTCTTTATTTTTATGTTAAATATTTTTAAGATATTTAAACCACCAGTACCGACTACAGAATTATTTGCCCCGGAGTCCAGTAACACAACTAATTCTTTATCAAATAAAGTCACCGTTATGTAAGGTCTATTGTCGCAGTTTTTATTTACAAAGACGGGAGACATGTTCTCCACTTCTGATCTACGAAAGTTGTCATAAAAAAATTTCTTTACCTGTTCCAAAATTGTAATTTGTTCCTTAGTGCGCCCTTTGCTATCTACTATGGTATCGGTCTGAATATTGGAAGATAGGACGTGACCGAAACGTCTTATCCCCTGTCGGCGTTTCCCAAACAATTAGTACAAGTTGAAACAGTTACATTCTTTTTCCCACACTTGAAACAAAACTTATTACACCTCCGCGTACAACTCCCAAACGTATGATTAGTTTGGTCACAATTCCAACAAACAATCCGCGATACACTATTACTACTTCTATTTGACGACGTATTAACATTTACATCCGGATTTACTGCATTTACTCTCGGACTATTTCTGTTGCTATTTCTACCGCATCTATTTACCTGTGAACTACTTGACGCGTTAGCTCCCCCAGAAGATCTACAATCGCACGTACAGTGACTACGCACAGAATTGTTAAAATTATTTTCACTTGTACCATTGCTTGCTTGACTAAAATCACTAGATGCAGAACAACCTGCGACAAATGCTGAATTCGAACCTTGCATACGCATCGACAAAACTTCTTCCCATCTTTTACATGCCCTTGCAAGCTCACTGACTGACCCAAACTCTGTTAAGGCTAACCGTTCGTAATATTTGAACAACAAGTTTTCGCGAATTTTATTTACCTTTGTGACCTCTGCCGGCTGATTACTAAGACGTCTAAAATATGATTCCATTTCAGCGATAAAAATAGTTACTGACTCGTTATTACGCTGTTTACGGTTCTTAATTACTTTCCATAACTGTTCATCATTATCTTTTGGCAAAAAATCATCCCTCAGTCTTTTCACTAAAGAATCCCAATCGGACAGTGTCGGTTTGACATAACGCCACCACTCAAGGCCCTTTCCGATAAATAAATCTACAGCAGAAGCAAAAAGATCTTTTTTTGCAACGCCTCTCGCGTCAGCTAGCTCCTCAACGCGTTCTATAAATGCTTCTACGCCTAAACGTTGTGAAACCCCATCAAACTTAACTCCCCATTTGTAAATTTGCAACGGTTTTGACAAGTGCGCAGGTGGTTGCACAACGACAGCCGTCTGCGCATGGTGTTGAACAACGGGTATATCTGACGTTACACTTTCGTAAAGTTCCGCTTCTAATTGCAAACACGTAGCATAAGACTCATTCTTGAACAATTCACGCTCCGCGTCAGCGCCATCTACGATTTCCATTCGTTTAACCCTTTCAGAAACATGCATTAACCTAGAGCGCAAGCGTATGAATGAACTATCTGTAGCTGGACCCTCAAAATCACGAACTAAACTTTTAATGCTATCTATCGATGACGTAATAGCTTCCCTTTCCGTATCAAAATTAAAATCGGGATCCCTAATATCGAGATTTCTGCCCCTCTCTTTATTTAAAAGCCGACCTAAAATTTTTCTCTTTTCACTAATATCACGCCCGGTTACTACTCCCCGAATTCTAAGTTCATAATTAATTTCACTAGCAAGTAAATGGTTAGGTTTCATATTTATAACATCCTCCATTTTGTCTTTGAACAATACCACAGACTAGACTTCAAAGTACCTATATATATTAAGCGTATAATCTTCAAAATATCAATAAACAACTCGCAATAAAAAATATTCACAAACTATAACAGATAAAAACATTAATTTACAATCTGTAAACACCTAAATCACCACAACAATTATTTTTTATTTTGTTTATCCGCGTTATGTGACGATAAATGAAAAACAAGTATTTATTCGCTGCTAACTATTTTAAATTCCCCTGCTCTGCATGCACATAAATTTTTTTTTGTTCCGCCCTGTATATATACCCGAAATATCTAGATTAAAATATATATAGTGCATTCAAATTATTTTAAATTATTTTGTTGCTATTAACAAATATATTAACATATACCGCCCAAATAAAATGTTTTGGGACACCCTGTATAATAAATATCCATGACTCTCATAAATGAATACGTAAGAAATTCGTATGGCTCGAAATAGTGAAGGAAAATATCAAGCAAACAAGAAGACACAAAACGTTTTTCTTATCAATAATGGCATAAAATGCAAAAACTCTTATTCTAATAAAAACACCGTATTACTAGCTATAAGTTTAAATCTGTATGTGAAAGATAGATTATATTCAAATTCAAATTTCAAGTATTGGTGCACTGACCACCTTTGTGTCAGAAAATTTTATTAAATTGTTACTTCTGAAAAAAGCACCCAGTTTAAACCTTTTTCATCACTATTTTTAACCCGACTATATATATAAAAATTATGCTTTATGGAATTTCTTTGGCAATGTTTATTTTAAACGTTATTTTACTGAATAATATTTTATAACAACAGAATCGAGCCCCCACGTACAGGCGTCAAATTTCGTGTAACGCCCCTAAGGACATTCCACTCTGCTAGGCGGCAGCTCTCGTGTCGGAGGCAAGGGGTGTGGGTAAGGAATCTGTTGTTCCTTCAAATTATTATTATTATATAATAAATGGTGGTAGTAAGGGCGCCACTTAACCTTGGTGAAGCTAAGGTCAAGAAAAAATGCCAGCCCTAGTTTCTGTGGGGTGGTTATAGTCGTACTATAAATAAAAAAATTAAGTCGGGCTCTCAAAGTTATTTACTCACTTTTATAAGTATCATTACAACGTTGCATAAGGGTGAATAGACTAGAAGAAAGTAGATAATGGTACAAAAATGTCAACCCCCATAAATAGTACTATTTTAGGTTCACAGTTTGTTAAGTTGTATGATATATGTATATATGTTATATATAAGTTCACTTAAGAAATTTAATCAGTAAAATAACGTATTATATGTGATGTATGAATTTAATAGTTTTTGTGTGAATATTAATTGACGGGACTTTACAAAAATGGTTCACTCTGACCTTACAGTTATCCTTTCTTATGTTAGGACCTGAGAGACAGGGAGCCAGGACATCCTCAACCAGCCAGCATTACATAACCGGGGCTGCGTCCCTCGACGGCGGTATATTTCGACGACTGTGAATGCGGGTGACTAGCAGGTACAACTCGTGCGGTTCAACGACGGGCAGTTACTTTTCTAACGACGGCAGCAAATACTATGTTGTTTAAAATTATTCCTTACAGGACAATACGTAGTGGATTTACGCTATATACTTCCAGGGTATGCATATGGGGCACATGCACGTGGTTAGCTATTGAGGTGTTCGTTTAGACGGTTACTAATAGGCCGGTAAATCTAAAAATATAAAATTTCTTTTTAGGACTCAACACACACATTTACTGTAAATGACCGCCCACATGACAAGAAAACCCAACATACCTTTCGCTAAGAAATAGCCTTTTTCTTAAACAAATTACGAACACTCTCAACTCTTTTGATACTGGGATGCTATTAGCTACCACACGCGTGTTTTGTCGATCATCCAAATGGCCGCTAAACCCCTTTGATTCCCTAGTCCTTCCAAATCGAATCCACTTTGCTTAAAAATCTATATTAAAAAAGACGACTTAATGAAGACTCGTAAATCGCGCAGTGACGTACGCCTGACGTACTTAACATGCTCGCACGCTGTTATTATCCATAGGTGACCCACAATACCGCTAAAGTTTTGAGACCAACATAAACAGGTGCCTAACACAATGTGTTCCAGTGTGCATAATCAATTAATCACTCAAACACATACAGTTCAATCTTATGTAAATGAATACGCCTTTAATATCTGTTTTGTGTGCCTATTGTTTGCATCATTTTCCAAAATGAGCCACATAGAGGGAGAGCCCAATAAAGTACAAAATATGCGTTACAAGATGTAAACAGCTTAAAAACTTAGCATTTCATGTACAGTTTACCCAATTTCGCTATCACTTTGACTTTTCAATTTTAGTCGGAGTCGTCAGTGATGCAATCGCGATCTTTTTTTCGACTTATATTGCTAATTTTCTATAAAATTAAGTTTGATTTAAACTGACTAACTGACAAACATGTGAAGAATAAATAAAAGATTGTAAAAGGGAGAAAAACGATGTTTTGCCATTTCAGTTGTTTAATCGGATACGTTTTCGACTCAAAACTTATAGTCGTACTTCCGTATAAGTGATCTTAGATTTCAGGAAAAATTCTGCTCACCCAAACACTTCGATTTTTTGCATTATTAGAACTCCACATTAATTTGTTAAATAAAAGCATAACTACAAAGTTAATAGCGGTACATTTTAAATTATAATTTTTACCACTTTCAAGAATACCTTCTCGAATTTTTAGCGAACACGAACCTTTTAATTAAATTATAATTGCAGTAAACTAATTGTAATTATATTGGATCTCAATTCCTGTACTCTACTCTAATATATGTTTTAGATGTTTGACCGCTTAAGGAAATCTCAGCCTGACGCAATTAAGAAAATAATACCGTTAACTGGTGATCTAAATTCAGAAGACTTGGGTTTAAAAACAAGTGATATCGATTTATTAATAAATAATGTTACCATTGTGTTTCACTTGGGAGCCACATTAAAATTAGAAGCGAATTTAAAGGACGCATTAGAACAAAATACTGCTGGTACCGCCAGAGTTGTAGATTTAAGTAAGCGAATAAAGCAACTGAAAGCATTTATCCACTTTAGTACCGCTTTCTGTTCTGCAGATCTTGACGTTTTTGAGGAGAAGGTAAGCTCAAGTTATATTTATTTTACATTTCTGATTTTTTATTATCTAATGGTTGAATTGTACTCAAACCCATGAAAGGTTAAATCCATATTTCTATGTCATATTAGGATTCACATCTCTAGTCTGAGGTGTCTTCTATTATGACTTCATTCTAGAACCGATAAAACCAGCTTTTTTAATTATATTTCACTACTTTTTTGTCGGCATTTTTTTTTGGAACACCAAGAAACCAGTTTTGTAATGAAGAATAATCTTGAAAATGTTACGATTTAAAAAACTTTAGTTATTTTGGTTAATATTATTATACTCTTTGCAAACATAAAACGAAGAGTATACTTATTTGATCAGCATATTTCTAAAACCGGTAGTGTCGCTCGTAGAGAAAAAATTATCATATCACTGCGTTGGTGATCGAATTCTGAACAACTTTAAGAAAGAAAACTCCGATTGTATTGAAATTTGGACAATAAATTAGTCTTAGCTGGAGTGAGAGTTCTATTATTTTTTGACAAAATCGAACACTAAGTAAAAAAGTTATTAATAATTTGAATTTTAAGAAAATTTGTTTTATGTATTTTGCAACTGCCAAGAGTATCTCATAGAATGTGCAACAATTATATAAAAATATACAATAAATCAGAGAGGTAATGTTTACTCTAGTTTTGGTTTGGTGTTTCACCTGAGTTTTCGAGGTTGTTGATTACGAATGTGGGATTTAAAAAATTAATAAATAAAATCACAGCGTCCTTTTCGCCTCTTGCCATTTGGCGTTCATTGAACTATCAATCGTTTAATATTGTTTAATCTCTATTTTATGTGGTAAAAGATGAGTAGATTCGATCTAATTATAGCAATAATATATGAAGGCAATTCGATTAGGTTAAGAATATTTTATTAAAGTAACATATGTTTCTGCAAATATATCCAACCAATAAGCAATAACAAATAATGAATAATATTGAATTAAAATAAATACATATATTCACTTGTTATTAAGTTAGCAGCATAGAACTAGAAACTGAGGACGGCTTCCGGTATACTTAGATTCTCGACCTGGCCCTACCAAGATGTACCTACTAAAGTAAATGATTATTTGTTAAGCAGTATGTCGAATGTTAAAGTTAAGGTGGCCATTCCCTAGAAAGAGACATCCGATAGGGAAGTATTTATTATTTTTGAGTATAACTTTTTTTTCTTAGTACGCATAGGTATTTAAAAAAAACTGTAAGAGTTTTAACCATTAAAAAAAATGTCGACTTGGCCTTAGCAAAAATAGTTTATTTTGCCCACTTTCAGAGTTTGCTACAATATGGAATTGAATTCTGGGGTGGAGCTAGTAGTTCTGAGCAGTTATTTTTGGTGCAGAAAAAAGCAATTAGAATATTATTTGACTTATCCCCTAGAGATTCCTGTAGAAGTTATTTTAAAGACATAAAAATATTTACTTTAACTAATCTGTATATCTACAGACTTTCAATTTTAATACACAAAAACAAAAATTCTCTTAGTACGCCAGTTAACATACATGATTATGCGACACGTCATCAAGATTACTTATTACCAAAATATAACTATAGTAGAACTAGAAAGGGTCCTCTATATTCGGGAATAAAAATTTATAACAAATTGCCAACAGATCTAAAATCATTAAATTGCAAAGCTTTTAAGCGAAAAATGAAAATACTGCTACATAGACATGTATTTTATAACTTAAATGAATATTTCGCAGCTACACTTTAAATAATAGTCTTGTTATGGTTCTAATTAGGCACTCTTATAGTTTTCTTAAATATGCGTACTAAGAAAAAAAATCGGTAAAGGTATTGACACTAAACTTCCCTCTTTATCTGTGCATGGCGGTCACTCTAAAATATTAATAATTTCGAAATGACATTGAAAATAATAATCGGAATATAGTTATCACTATTATTACAAAGAAAACCTGATAAGTTTTGGTCAAAAAAATATACAGAGTGCTCATCCAACAGCAAAAGTTCAATACTAAATAATAGGTGCCACATATGGAAGGCTTGCGCAAATACCTTTACAAATGTCCACCATGACTGAATTATTTCTTAGGATCACCGCCCTGTACATTTTTCAATAAAAGTGTAATAGGTGCATATGCCAAATATTATTGCCATCTGTCACATTTGCAATTCCACATTCACGTAGTGAAGTGGAAGCATAATGCTGGTTAAAAAATTTCATTTTTTTTTTTTGAAATTTTTCAAAAATGTTGGTAAAAAAAATTTCAAAATGTTTTCTTTTCAAAAGGGGTTTAGAATGTCATGAAACGTGGAAATTTTAAATTTGAGCAAAAAGGGAAGTTTCCTTCTATTCCATAGTAGTGGTAACACATTTTTTTTAATAGGTTTCCATGAAACGTGAAAATTTTAAATTTGAGCATAGAAAAAAAAAATTCCATCTATTTTAGTGGTACCTAACATTTTTAAAAAATGGTAAAAACAAATTCTAATTTTTTTTTAATAGGTTTAGAACAGAGAAAAAAAAATCCATCTATTTTAGTGGTAAAATATTTTTCAAAAATGTTGATAAAAAAAATTCAAAAAAATATGTTTTTGAAATAGGTTTAGAATGCCATGAAACGTGGAAATTTTAAATTTGAACAAGGAAAAAAATCCATCTATTTTAGTGGTAAAAAATTTTTCAAAAACGTTGGTGAAAAATTTTTTTTTCTGAAATAGGTTTAGCGTGTCATGAAACGTGGAAATTTTAAATTTGAGCAAAAAAAAAATTTTTTTCGTTATTTATTCCCTTTAGACGGTCCACCCTGTATATTTTCCAGTGAAAGTTTAGCCATTTCTTCGCTGACAGTAGTGTCAACTAACTACCAAATTTGACTGCTCTCCGTCAAGTAGTTTTTTTAGTTAATGCACCAACAGAGAGACAGACAGACAGACAGTCACACTGACGGAATAAAAAAGCCTATATTTTCGTAATCTACATGATCTGAACGTCAAAATTCGAAAAAATGTCGGAGGGTGATTTTTTCTCGAATACAGTACTTCCCTTCGGTATGCGAGGTAAAACGTAAAAAGTTATGGCCAAAGTTTCGGGCTGTCAGAGTGGCTGAGGCTCTGGATCGGAGTATATTGATATTAATGTCGTCTGAGAATTGATGTAGGTATTGGTAGTAGTGAATTGTCTTGTATTTTTTTATATTCTCTGACAAGAGCATGTTGCCTACGTAAGTGTGGAAGAGGAATGTGACTCAGTGTTGGAAGGCAGAAGACAGGTGTAGCTTTAATTGTACTCGATATCATTCTCGTTGTGTGGTTTAATTCGACATGCATCTTTTTAGTGTGGGCACTATTATGCCATATTGAACAGCAGTATTCCGTTACCGAGTAGACCAGCCCCAAGGCAGACGCACGCAGAGTGGATGAGCCTCATATGGTGCTTTTGAATTATGAAACGTGGACATTTTAAATTTGAGCAAAAAAAAATTGTTTTCATTATTTATTCCCTTTAGACGGTCCACTCTGTATATTTTCCAGTGAAAGTTTAACCATTTCTTCGCTGACAGTAGTGTCAACTAACTACCAAATTTGACTGCTCTCCGTCAAGTAGTTTTTTTAGTTAATGCACCAACAGAGAGACAGACAGACAGACAGTCACACTGACGGAATAAAAAAGCCTATATTTTCGTAATCTACATGATCTGAACGTCAAAATCCGAAAAAATGTCGGAGGGTGATTTTTTCTCGAATACAATACTTCCCCTCGGTATGCGAGGTAAAAAGTAAAAAGTTATGGCCAAAAATAATAAATATTTCCCTATCGGATGTCTCTCTCTCTAGGAAATGGCCACCTTAATGCTGTCCACAAACCTGTTTTACTAGATAAAAACATGATTAATACGAGTTAGCTTTAAACAATATTAGATATTCAAAGTATTCGTCTGATAATGTATTGCCTCATAAACGTATGGTTATAGAAGACATCCACGTTCCTCAACACCTGCTCTGTTACGTAAAGTAGATATTGCATTTTATAAAAATGGTATCCCCATTTAGCTACAATTCTAATATAAGTATTGAATATTAAGAAGTTTTTTGCAATATGCAGGGAAGCAAAAGAACGTATTTAATTTTTTTTAATTGCTGGCATAGCGCAATGCTATTGATAGAATAAGAAGGCAAAGATTGGATATTAATATTTTTATGGATAGTTTTTCTTATTATTTTTTATAGATTAGCTTTTCTGCTGTTTTCCAAATTCTACAAACAATATGTTTTATTACAGTTATATGTAAATAAAAATAATTCACTTTAAAATATACAGTGTAGTATTTGAAGATATATTTATTTAGGTTAAGTGAAGACAGTTTAAAATATAGTACTTAAAGTGCTTAAAATATCTGAAATACTTTCAAGAATCTTTTGAATATAAACTCTCTTAATTCTGACAAGTGTGTGAAACTTTGTGTTAAATTTAAAAACACAATAACTGGAAACTGGAACACCCCAACTTTTGCGACAAGCTTACGGATGATGTAATCTATCTCGAACCATATGTTTTAAGTCGTTCAAGCGATTTGAATTAGGGTACCACTTAATGACGATAAAAATCTGGACGACCATCAGCTTCGAAAAACCATTCGTGAACTCAACCGGACCAATCGTCAATTGTCTTTTAAATGTAATGTGAATGAAGTTGAAGTATCATGCAGTACGTGTCGCAACATCTCGACGGGGGATTTGAGCATTCGTTGTGTTTTTACGAGCCAGAGTTCACACTTCTCACCTTATTATTATTCGCGTGTGTTACCTATGGTCTATATAACATGATCGCACTCAGTTGACAATGGCTTATAGCGAGAAGGGCCTAAAGTATTTAGCTTTGAAGGAAACTCGGACTGGTGTACCTCAGGGCTTCATTTTTGGAACATCGCTGATTTCAATATTTCCATCGGACTTACAGCATGTCCCAGATTTTCGTAAATTGTATATGTATGAGGATGATCTTGAGTTATATCTAAAAGTTCAAAATCAATTAAAACTAATACTGATCTTGACAATATTACGGCGTAGTCAAACAGTAACTGTTTGTCAATAAATGCATCTGAGAGCTAATTTATTGAATTTGGGTCCTCCAGGTATTAAAAAACATAACTTATTACAGTAAACTTGAAAATGTATTATTTAAAACAATAAAGTAAGAAAATTGATTTTGTGACTAGACAGAATGCTAACATTTCATAACATACACTGAACTGAACTTGTGGTAGGTACCTTGTGAAACATCTTGAAAATAATTGTTAATAAATTAAACACTGCTTTTAGATGAATCAATCAATATATTATAAATACTCTACATATGTTTCGGCTTATTAGGCCTTTATCAAGAGTATTACATAGTGAATACTAAAGTTTCTGACGTGCTTGTTTAATTTATATCTAAAAGTATTTATGTCTTAATCTATTTATGACTTAAGCTATTTAAGATTTAATTTAACATCTTTAATTATTTCTTAACAATTGGTTTATTATAGGGGTGTTTAGGAAATTCTGCTGGTCATTTGTGGTACAAGGGTTGTACTTGAAAGATTTTTTGATTTCTAGTTGTTCTAGCAGATCTAAACGTTTACCTTTTCTTTCTGAATGAAGTAAATTTATGTTATCAGTATCTATGAAATGGTTGTTTTCAATACAGTGTGTTGACATTCCTGTATTTTTATTGTTATTTAAGATTGATTTTTTGTGTTTTTTTACCCGGTTGACAACGCTTCTACCACTCTGACCGATATAGACAGCATCGCAATCCTTACAATTAATTTTATATACACCTGATTTATCAATTTTATTTAGTTTTTCTTTGTTATTAACCAAAATGTTTCCTATGTTTGTTTTGTTCACGCTTATTGTAGAGATACCCAAGTTATTCAATTTTTTAGAAATTTTGTTACTATATTTCGGAACATAATTAATAAAACTATATTTTGTAGGTTTGTTAGGCATAGTGAAAAATTCTTTTTGAAGAAAAACTAAATAAAATTGATAAATCAGGTGTATATAAAATTAATTGTAAGGATTGCGATGCTGTCTATATCGGTCAGAGTGGTAGAAGCGTTGTCAACCGGGTAAAAGAACACAAAAAATCAATCTTAAATAACAATAAAAATACAGGATTGTCAACACACTGTATTGAAAACAACCATTTCATAGATACTGATAACATAAATTTACTTCATTCAGAAAGAAAAGGTAAACGTTTAGATCTGCTAGAACAACTAGAAATCAAAAAATCTTTCAAGTACAACCCTTGTACCACAAATGACCAGCAGAATTTCCTAAACACCCCTATAATGAACCAATTGTTAAGAAATATCCTTTGATTTATATAATCAGCTTAGGTCCACTCCAAACATTCAAATAATTAAAGATGTTAAATTAAATCTTAAATAGCTTAAGTCATAAATAGATTAAGACATGAATACTTTTATATATAAATTAAACAAGCACGTCAGAAACTTTAGTATTCACTATGTAATACTCTTGATAAAGGCCTAATAAGCCGAAACATATGTAGAGTATTTATAATATATTGATTGATTCATCTAAAAGCAGTGTTTAATTTATTAACAATTAATTTCATAACATGTTAGTTGTGTGTCAAAAGCATATTTTTCTCTAAAATAGTTCACAGATCTCTTAGATGCCTGCATAATAAAACTAAAGACATGTTTGTAAACAACCTTACAGAAAGCCATATAAACCATGCAGGCGTTTTTCAGTTATGTTTTATTGACGAAAACAGATTTCATCTACAAAAATTGAATAATGAATGAGCAACAGCGTACGAAATAGAAAACGTGTGTTTTAAAAATTGAACGTCGAAATAGTATCAGCTACAGACATTATTAATCCCGTTCTTTAGAAGATGGCAGACAAAGAAAGTGATATGAGTAATAGAATTTCAATAACGTAATACTTGAAATAGTCTGCCCCGAGGTGGTAATGAGGTGTTAATGATGGTGGCTGTGAGAACTCTTGTTCTCAAACACACACCAAAATGCTATTTTGTTTTGATAACCCCCCCTCTAATAATGGACTGGAGGTGGTGGTGGGGTCAAAGCCGTCGAGAGGTGGGTCAGCCGTGGTAATTGCTCTGGGGCCCGGGTATCTATTGAGGGCCCTGACTCGAAAATAAATAAACCTTAGACATTTTGGACAATTATACATAGATATTTTATAGATATTCCTTGCTACTTGGGCACACACTTGAATATGTAGTAGGGCCCAGAAATGCACTGTCTAAGGGCCTTCTGTCGCTCTCGACGACCCTGGTAGAGGTGGCTGATGTCATGAAGAGAATTGCGACCTTAGCTTATAGTATATGCATAAAATCCCAAATTTTTCGTTTTTAATTAGCTTGCTTTACTTATTTATTTCTATTTCCCGCCAACCCTTCAGCGAAATAAGCTCAAACATAATCAAGTTCCACATATTTCGTTATAAATACAAACGAGTACCAAATTTTAAGTCAATATCTATTTAATTTTATTAACTCCTTTAATAATAGCGTAGGGATGGTGTTTGAGGTGGCATATGTCATAAAGACAACATGAGAGCTTTTCCTCTAATATATACCCAAATGGCATGTTTCAGGACCCTTACCAACTTTTTTCCTCTTATTTATTTATCGTATGGCATATACAAATCAAAGATAATAATAATAAAGATATCAGTCATATTACAAAATTTAGAATATTAAAAAAAAAAACAAAAATACTGCATGAAAAAAAAAATAGAACAGATAAATTTAAAGTGTATGAAATATATAAAAACTTGTATACAACGGCCACAACAGAATATGTGTTACAAACAGACATCTAGGTGACAAATATAATAAATCGCATTGTTGGTCGCGTTCAATAAATCTTCAAATTGACCTGGATATGCTCTCAAGGGACATTCTTCCACTATGTGTCTGATCGTCTGTCTATCGTAAGATCCTCTAGTTTCGTGCTGTTCCAATTGAGTTCGTAAGTACTATATCCCCATTTATGCAGAGAAGCAAAAGAACATATTTTAATTTTTTTTAACTGCTAGCATAATGCAATGCAGATTATCGATAGAATGCAAAGATTGGATAGGTATTAATATTTTTATGAACAGTTTTTTTATTATTTTTCATAAGATTAGTTTTCCTGTTTACCAAATTCTACAAATATGTTTTATTACAGTTATATGTAAATAAAATTAATTCTATAAAATATACAGTGTAGTATTTGAAGATATATTTATTATTAGAATATAGTATTTAAAGTGCTTTAAATATCTGAAATACTTTCAAGAATCTTTTGAATACTCTCTTAATTCTGATGAGTGTGTGAAACTTTATGTTAAAGAAAACAAAATAACTGGAACACCCGAACTTTTGCGACAAGCTTACGGTTGATGTAATCTATCTCGAACAATATGTTTTAAGTCGTCCAAACGATTTGAATTAGGGAGGGTATCACTTAATGGCGATAAAAATCTGGACGACCATCGGCCACAACAGAATATGTGTTACAAACAGACATCTAGGTGACAAATATAATCAATCGCATTGTCGGTCGCGTTCAATAAATCTTCAAATTGACCTGGATATGCTCTCAAGGGACATTCTTCCACTATGTGTCTGATCGTCTGTCTATCTGCACCGTAGCCGCATTGTGGGAATGGGTTAATTTTCCATTTGTGGAGAGAGTCCGCACATCTTCCATGCCCGGTTCTAATTATATTTATACTGGACCAAATATCTCTAGGGAGATCGAATACCGGCGGGCTTATCAGAAATATACTGCAGTCCTCTACTGTGTCTTGGCGAAGCCTCCTTCCATTTTTTCTCCCAATACTTCATCATATTGAAGTGGCGATGTTGTAAGTTTCGGGCTGTCAGAATGGCTGAGGCTCTGCATCGGAGTCTATTGATATTAATGTCATCTGAGAATTGATGTATTGGTAGTAGTGGATTGTCTTGTATTTTTTTATATTCTCTGACAAGAGCATGTTGCCTACGTAAGTGTGTAGGAGGAATGTGACTCAGTGTTGGAAGGCAGCACACAGGTGTAGCTTTAATTGTACTCGATATCATTCTCGTTGTGTGGTTTAATTCGACATCCACCTTTTTAGTGTGGGCACTATTAAGCCATATTGAACAGCAGTATTCCGCTACCGAGTAGACCAGCCCCAAGGCAGACGCACCCAGAGTGGATGAGCCTCATGTGGTGCCGCACAGCTTTTGAATTATATTATTTCTAGTACGGACTTTCGCGGCTGTCTTAGTCAAGTGTTGTCTGTAGCTCAAAGTCTGTCCAGAGTGACTCCTAGATATTTCGGAGTTTTATTATGTGACAGGAGGTTGTTATTGAAATAAACTTTGAGTTCTCTGTTTGCTTGTTTATTATTCAGGTGAAAACATGCCATTTCTGTTTTAGCTGGGCTAGGTTGGAGTCTCAATTTGCGGAAATAGTTTCCCATGGTAGCTAGATCGTTTGTAAATATTTCCTCTGTTTCTTCCAGGCTCTTATGTTGTGTGGCCAGTACCCAATCGTCGGCACATCCAAATTTTTGGGATCTTGTTATCGGCATAACGGCAATATACATATTAAAGAGCAATTTTTCCCCTATTTACCCTCCAACTGGAATCATCTCAAAATATAATATAGTTGCAGATGTAGCTATAATACAAGTGTACCTAATTTTAAGTAAATATTTCATTTACTTTGTTAACGCATTTAATAATGGAAGGTGGCAAATGTTATAAACAAAGGACCCCGCACAATTCATATGGAAAATGGCTCCCAGCTAAATCTGCTGAAATTGTAGATGCAGTATACTGTAGATAATTTTTTCCTGATCAAAAGTCCTCACGGGCACAAGGTCGGAAAATGGACAGTTTTCCAGGTATTGTGGGTTGCAAAGTCGACCTATGTCTGGAAAACTGCGCATTTTTCCACCTTGTGCCCATGATAACTTTTTATCAGGACCTCGAGAGAAATAATATATACCTATTCTAGCGAATTTCACAGGGGCGGGGGCCATTTCCCTTAAAAAATGAGCATCCCCTTTGCAACCCCGATATCTGGAAAACTGTACTTTTTCCTACCTTGTGCCCATGAGAATTTTTGATGAGGAAGAAATGATCTACAATATACTGCGATTTCAGCCGATTTATCTGGAAACCATTTTCCAGAAGAATTGTGCCGGGTCCTTTGAAGCCATGGCTTTTAGTATATACACCAAATTCCAAGTTTTTGAACGCTTGCTAGCTTGCTTAATTATTTTTCCGTATTTATCTCTATTCACTCCCAACGGAATCATCTCAAAATATAATCTATCTACACGTGTCGTTATAGTTCATACGTGTACCAAATGTCAAGTGGATGTCTCAATATTACTACTTCGTTTTGTTAAAATTTTCGAAATTTTCCTACGATTACTATCCATCCACATAACTACGTGGATGTGGAAGTAAAATACGATTAGCATATATCCTGGTTAGCGGAGTTCCAGAGGTAGATATTCTAAACCTCCAACCTATGTCACTGAGCATGACAAACGTCAAGCCAATTTCTTTCTTGTCGATTAGTTTACCACTTAGTAATAACAAAAATACGATCGGTATACAGCCTAGTTAATTGAGGTCTAGAGGCAGATATTTTGAACCTGCAAAGTATCTACTTTTAAGCCATGACTAGTAAATACCAAGCTGATTTTCTTGATAATGAATTTAATATATAAATTAAGTTTCCACCACCAAGAAAAATTGTTATATGTCTTTTGTTGTTTGCTATACTCCAAGGCAAAGAACTAATTTGATCTCCAACTAATCAGTTAAGTGTGTTTGCCTCTCAGCCAAGTAGTTATGTTTAGTTAATATCAGTGCTAATACCTAATCAATACGCCTGTATATTTAAAAATTTAGGGTTAGTAAGTTGAAATTTTATACCTCAAATTGTTATTGTATGTCTGTCAAAAATGATTCGAGTCTGAAGAAAGACGAAATGTGGAACTGATGGTTCAATTGGTGTACTGGTTCTAACACCTTGTTTGATCTTTGATCTTGTAACAAAAAATGTCAAATGTACCAAAAATTAAACCTTTCTTGTTGTGTTGTTTAGTTAATTTATTAAGGAACATCAAAGTGGTAATATCATGCAAAAACAACATTTTATATAAGTATATCTTAAATCGACTGCTTATAATAGTGTAGCAGTTAATTTAATTATAGTTATTTTAACCCGACTTCGATAACCTGATAACCTGACTTCGTAAATTATATTATTGTACCTAAGCAATATCGAAAAAGTTGATCACGTTTACAGTACTAGGTATAGTAAGAATGCACTAGAAATACCTCATGCTAGGAAGACAATCGACAACGTTGTTTGATATTTCTAGGCCCAAGGGTGTATAACAAACTTCCTCCTGAAATGAAAAACTTAAACTCCACAAAACTGTTTAAAAGTAAAATAAAAAATTGGTACTATCTCTCGGTAGACCGCATGTACATACATATTGTACATCAGTTAATGGATATAAAAAACACCTTTTTAATCTAAGGTACTACTAAACTTAGCAATTCTGTTCCATGGATTTTATTGAAACTGTATCAACTTTGTATTGTACAGTTTTTATACGTACTTATATGCATTTTATGTTTAATTCGTAAAATTTAATCATATATTTTTAGTTCCTTCGCATACCGAAGGAAAGTATTGTATTCGAGAAAAAATCACCCTCCGAGATTTTTTCGGATTTTCATGTTTCAGATCATGTGGATTACGAAAATATAGGTTTTTCAATTCCGTCAGTCTGTCTGTCTGTCTGTTGGTGCATTAATTTAAAAAAAACTACTTGACGGAGAACAGTCGAATTTGGTAGGTAGCTGACCCTGCTGTCAACGGAGAAATTTTCACTGGAAAATTTACAGGGTCTAAAGAGAAAAAAATAATGAATTTTTTTTTGCTCAAATTTAAAATTTACATGTTTCATGGCATTCTAAACCTGTTAAAAAAATATATATATTTTTTTTTCCATTTTTGAAAATTTTTTTTCCATTAAGTAGAATATTTAAATGGAAAAAAATTTTTGGACAAATTTAAAGTTTCCATGTTTTATGACATGCTGAACCTATTTCAGTAAAAAAAAAATATTTCAAAACTTTTTGAAATTCTTTTTACCAGTAGAAAGATGGGAATTTTTTTTTTGCTCAAATTTAAAACACCCACATTTCATGACATTCTAAATCTATTTCATAAAAAAAAATTTGAAAATTTTGTCAAAGAAAATTTTTTTTTAATTCTTTTGCTGCTATAGAATATGATGATTTTTTTTTTGTTCAAATTTAAAATTTCCACGTTTCATGACATTCTAAATCTATTTAGTAAAAAAAATGTTTCAAAAAGAGAAATTTAAAAAACAATTTTTTACTATATAATCTATCTACACGTGTCGTTATAGTTCATATATGGAAAAAAAATGTTTGCTGAAACTTAAAATTTACACGTTTTATGACATTCTAAACATATTTCAGAAACAAATAATTTTAAAAGAAAAAAGGGTTTATGAAAATTATTTTACGACTACTATACCCTGAATAGACGGTGGAAAATCAATTTTTTTGCTCAAATTTAAAATTTTCACATTTGGTGACATTCTAAATCTAACATATTCTTTATAGGATTTTGCAAAACTATCTATGAGAACTAAAAGACAAACTATATGTAAAAATATTAATGAAATCTTTGCATACTTTCGATAACCTGACTTCTGGTTATTCTAGCAAGTTAAAATTCTGAAATAAATTTGTCCAATTTCTTATTTGACATTCTCATTATAACACTAGCATCCAACATAGTCCTCTATAGTTAAGCAGATTAAACTAGTACCTACATGACCCCCCTACGGTGTGTAAATTCAGTTAAATTCTAAATCCATTTCGTAAAAAAAAATTCAAAACCAAATTTGAAAAAGAAACATTTTTTTAAATTTTTTTGCTACTGGAGAATATATGATGGAAAATTTTTTTTGCGCAAATTTAAAATTTCCACGTTGTATGACATTCTAAATATATTTCATAAAAAAATTATTCAAAAAGAAAAATTGTTTGGAAATTTTGTTAAAGAAAAATTAAAAAAAAATTTTTTGCTACTATAGAATATATGACGGAAAAAAATTTTTGCTCAAACTTAAAATTTTCCACGTTTCATGATATTCTAAACATATTTCAGAAATAAATAATTTCAAAAGAAAAAGTTTCTTGGAAATTTTTTTACAACTACTATACCTAGAATAGACGGTGGAAAAACATTTTTTCGCTCAATTTTGAAGTTTTATGACATTCTAAACCTATTTCAGAAAAAAATGCTCTTGAAAATTTTTAAAATTTCTTAAAAAAATTTTAACCACTATCACCCGGTATAAATAAAGAGGGAAGTTCTGTGTAAATACCTTTACCGATTTTTTTTGTCTCAAACCCTGCGTACACATTTATTTTTGCAGGGTTTATTATATTACTATACAGCAATAATAATTAGGTATAGATATTGTAAGAATGCGTCAAAATGTATTTAAATTTTTGATTGGAATAAACAAATATTATTATTATATATTATTATTATTTTCCTTATTTTTGTGTATTACATTTTTCATTAAAGAAATATTTTTTACTTTGAGCCCAAATCAATTCTCACTGCTAGGAGTCTCACAGGCGAAATGTTACTTTTTTGTTATAGTAGCATTTAAAATAACATAATTTGAAAGAGAGATGTGATAAAACCATTATACTCTTCGCCGATTTACTATACTTGTTATATAATTGTTGCACATTCTATAGGATACTCCTCGCAGTATTTTTTGCAAATGATATCAGTTTTAGACATTTTTTATTTAATTGCAAAACAAAATAAAAACATTTTTATTTAAATAATTAATAACTTTTTTATTGGTTGATCGATGTTGTTTAAAAACAATATGGTTCTTCCTATAGCTAACACTAACTTACTAACTGTCCAAATTTACAAATACAATCGGACTTTTCGTTCTTAAGTTATCGCGCTTACAAGAAACGTGACGGATAGACAGACGGACAGACAGACGGTCGGACGGACAAACGGATGGACATTTTGAAAGTCGTTCAGAATTCGATCACCAAGACAGTAATATGAATTTTTTTCTCTACGAGCAATATTACCGGTTTTAGAAATGTGCCTATCGAATGCAATATACTCTTCGTATTGTATTTGGGAAGAATATAATAACTAGACTATATAGATGTGTTATAAGCTAAAATTGAAGAATCTGTATACTGTCTGCTATAAAGCGTTTGAATTTAGCTCAAGGCTAGCTTATAATCTTTTCTACTGTTCCTTATATAACAGAACGAGGTCACCTGCAATGTCTACACCGACCGGATGGATATAATTCGAAATTTTAGCTTTTTAATTAACGTATATTAAGTGCGTGAAATATATTCAAATTATTTCTTATTTATAATATTTGGTTCAGGATGAGTGAAAAGTAGATCCAAGGGCGTACGTTATACGAATTTCGTAAATTCCACCATTTGTTTTGGACGTTATCTATTTATTTATATTCTGCAATATGCGATCTTCGACCGATAAGTGTTTCACACCTAATATCTCATTTCCGTACATAAATTTGGCAGTGTTTCCCCTACAATAGGTAATTAAAAATCGTATACATAATATACAAAATTATTCAGAGCAACGCCTCTTAAGACAACTCGTACTGGCGGAACGCCAATTAAATTTTATAGCCTGTGTCGGTTGCTTCTACGCCAAGTAAAACACTATTGAAAAACAAATAGTACGTCTTCCTTTTTTTACTAAGCGGCAAAACCATTTACTGTTTAATGTACCTCTGTATGTCATCAACAGTATAGCTTCATTGATATAAACCTGCTATTTCCACTGATAAAAATACCACTCATTTTTTGCTCCACTTTTCACTCTTTATGAACCTACTCTAGTTTATAAGAAGGAGAAAATAAAAACGCGAGGAATTCCTCGCCTGACTATTTTCAAAAATTTCGTTAGTGGAAAAGCCTTATAACGTATTACGTCATATAAATAAGTACTTAGTTATTTCTAAATGTTCCTAAATCTCTCTTATGTTCATAATTTTTTTACAACAGTAATAATATATTTCACGACTTGGTTTCATGTAAGGGATCATCCATTAATTATGTCATGCAAGCTTTGCGGTTTCTTAGCCCGTCCCCTCCTCCTGCGTTACATTTCGGTCCCGTTGTGATGTCATCTTATGCAACATTACATTTTGAGGAAGAATTTTGTGATTACCGTATTTTTTTGAATTATATTCAATTAAAACAACATTGTGATAAAATTTTAATTTTTGAAAATTTTTCAAATATCTATGAAAATAAATCAACGAAACAAAACAAACAATATCCTTTACTGATTTTCATTCACTGTAATTGTATCAATTATACATTCACATGTACACTTATAATTCAAAACATTATTTTCATAAAACCGTTCAATGTTTTTAACTATAAATTAAAAAAAATTGTATTACCTAAACATTTTATCACATTCACGATCTTGCGTACTCTTACCTCAAGCTATTGTATTTCTCAAGGAAAAAGAATGGGTTAAAATTAATTTTAAACAGCTTCATTATAGGTACATTTAGTAATTAAGTGTGACAGGGGAGGGGCTCAGGCTTTTGTGACACTAAATTATTTAAAGAATGAATTGATTTCATTTCTTAAATAATGTGATGTCTCCCTCTCCCTGTCACACTTTGTGGATATCGTCCTCCTCTCTCAAAGTGTGACATAATTAATTGATGATCAGAGAATTTTGAAAATTTTGGGAGTTACTAATTTGACTGGTGCAACGGTGTGCAAGAGCCGTTATAGGAGATCCTTATTTGCTCTTTGGCACGTAGAAAGAACACAGGATGAGGTACTCTACAATAAAAATGAATTCCATAGTAGTGTACCAAGTGTTCTATTCTTCATGTTACATTTTGTCAAATTCAAGTCTTAAAAACTTTTTTAGTTCAAACGGAACACCGTGTATTTTTTATATCAGGTATGTAAAATTAAATTCCCATTTTTCTAGTATCGGCATTGTAGGGGTTAAAGTTGCAACTTTTTAAAATAATGGCGATTTTCTTAAATGTCCAAGAATTTTTAGTAAAGATTACCATCAACTTAGCCATGATTAGAAACAATCGTTAATGTCAGTCATTCTCTTATGTCAAAAAATACCAGCACATTTAAGTTACACTAACGAAGACTTTTAGATTTGTTTATTATATAAATAATAAACATTCTCCATAAGGAGAATGTGATAAAGTAATATCAAGAACCTGTAACACATTTACTACTCGATACCCACAAGGACAGGAACCATCACCATGTATTGTAAAAATCATATTGGATAATTCTAGAATATTTGACTCTGTCAAAGATTGCAAAGATTGAACATTAATATTTTTATAGATACTTTTTCTTTTAATTTTTCATAGATTACTTTTTTGCAGTTTGCCAAATTCTGTAAAGAATATGTTTTATAACAATAAGTACTGATTCTGCTGATTCATTGAAAGTGTGCAGTTTGTAATATTTTTTAAGCAGTGCTGGATTACCCTATACGCCAATTACGTTCGTGCGTAAAGTGGCAGATTTTTAGGAGGGCAGGCAGAAGCAGAATAATAAAATCGTAACGTTCATTTCTTACAATAAATCCGTCCCTGTCCACAAGGAGTACCCCTCGTTGGCCAGAGTCAATCACAACTAACATGCCTCGAACTACACCCATAATATTTTAATATCTTTCGTTTTATTCCAGTTGGTCAGCAGCTTCCTCCAACATATTACTAGAAACGCCTGTGATTATAAATAGTTAAGTATCTTGCTTGTATACAAAGTCCTCAAATATTATTTTGGCCACCATTGTCTAATCCAATAGAATCCCTTTATGTGTCAAATTTATTTAAATTTTACATGCGCTTGATCGCCTTTCGCTCAAAAATACTAACTGACACGGTGGCCGGACAAAATTTCAAAAGTTTGAATTTAAGGACCATCCTAAGACTTATACACTAGCGTGCAATTTAATTACCATTTTTTTAATTAGAGCAATATACTGAGACTGTTGCCTAATTTATGTATACCCGGTGAGTCACGAATTGCGCTCGCCCCGACATTTCCTAAAATATTTGGAATAGAAAATTGAAATTTGGAGGCCTTATTACACGACTAACATGCCATATTTTCAATAAAAAATCAAGTTTGATGCACATCCTGTTTGACTGGAAATGCCCACAACTTTCAAATTTTAAATGGAACACCCTATATATTTTTACATTTTTGGAATCTAGAGGAAATTTTGAATACAATACATCCATTTTGGTCACTTTTTGATAAACATTAAAAATTTTATTAAAAAATCTATTTCTGAATCCAGGGTGCTGTGGTTCCCAAAATATATTTTTGTTTGTGTGCTACGTTACTATAAAAATAAAAAGAGCAATGTGATTGCATTACTTAATTCTCTAGGGGCGTTTAAAATTTTTAAATGTGATTTTTACCCACTAACTCGTTTTTTTTTAAATGGGAATTTAATCGTTCACCAACATTTTTAAATACCTCATTTTCATACGAATCTAATGATACCAAAATTTTGAAAATCCGCTCAGAAATATTTGAGATTTCAGCCAAAATACAATGCAACCAAGCTTTTAGAAACATGCGGCTAATAGATAATAGATTAGTGGGCTTTGGAAACTAAAATGGCACATTTCTGTGTAAATATGGTAACCTAATAACATTGGAAAAATCATAGTAGCCATTGAATGTAATAAAACAATATCAGCTGTCAGACAGATACAAAATAAAGCGTTGCGGAAATCTCTTTGAGTAAAAATTAAAGAAAATGAATAATTTTAGTAGAAATGAAAAGGTCGATATGTTACTGATATATGGAGAGCGTCTCAAAAATTGAACTGCAGCTGCAGAACTGTATCGGCAACGATATCCCAACAGACGTCATCCAAGCAGACACTTGTTTGCCAGAGTGGAACAAGAATTAAGAAACGAACCCAATCAACAAGATGACCATCAAACATTTATTGTAAGTGAGGACAAAGAAATTGATGTATTAGGATTTGTGATGGTACACCCAACAACATCAACAAGGGAATTGTCAATGGAATGCGACATTAGTCAGTCTTCGGTTTGCAGAATTTTAAAGAAACATAAGTTTCGGTCTTATAAATACCAAATACACCAACATCTTTATGGAGATGATAACGACAGGAGGCTAGTATATTGCAACTGGTTCTTAAATGCAATACAACAAAACCCAGATTTTCCTTTTCATATTTTATATTCAGATGAAAGTAGATTTACGAACCAAGGTATGTTTAACAGAAATAATACTAGGTACTGGGCTCAAGAAAATCCGAGCTTGGTAGGGCGGGGGAATATTCAGGAAAGATTTGGGTTTAACTGTTGGCTTGGACTACTTGGAGATCGAATAAATGGACCCATATTTTTTTATGGAACACTTACTGGCGAACGATATTTATTCTTTTTACAAAACCAGACAGCAGAATTTCTTGACTTACTTCCTCTTGCCTATTTACAAAATCTGTTTTTCCAACAAAATGGTGCTCCCCCACATAATTCCAGAAGAGTGATGGAATATTTAAACAACTTGCATGGTGAACGTCTTATCGCAAATTAAGGTCATATCAGGTGGCCTCCTAGGTCACCTGACTTAACACCCCTCGACTATTATGTATGGGGCACTCTCAAAAATAAAGTTTATAAAACTTCTTCAAATACCCGTGAAGAGCTGCAAAATAAAATTGTACGGGCTTTTAATGAAATAACGCCGGCTGAATTGCGTAGAGCCATTCAAGCAACTGTACGCAGAGCCGAATTGTGTATAGAAAAAAATGGTGGACATTTTGAACAATATCTATAAATGTCAATTTATGGTTTAATTATATTAATTATTTTAAAGATACCTACTGTTACCTAGTTTAAGTTTAATTGTTCAAACGGAATTGATTTTTATTTATTTATAGGCCCGATATTTATGTTCATTTAAATAAAACTTTGAAAACCGAACTGATGTCGCATTCTATTGCAAATGTCCTTGTGGATGTAATTGTGTTTAACTCCACATACCTATGCTAAACTTAATTGTAACGTTCTTTGCGCTCATAATTATTAAATGTTTGATAGCTCAAGATTGCCTATAACTACACGAGTCTGTCTGACAGCTGATATTGTTTTATTACATTCAATGGCTACTATGATTTTTCCAATGTTATTAGGTTACCAGATTTACACAGAAATGTGCCATTTTAGTTTCCAAAGCCCACTAATCTATTATCTATTAGCCGCATGTTTCTAAAGCTTGGTTGCATTGTATTTTGGCTGAAATCTCAAATATTTCTGAGCGGATTTTCAAAATTTTGGTATCATTAGATTCGTATGAAAATGAGGTATTTAAAAATGTTGGTGAACGATTAAATTCCCATTTAAAAAACCGAGTTAGTGGGTAAAAATCACATTTAAAAATTGTAAACGCCTCTAGAGAATTAAGTAATGCAATCATATTGCTCTTTTTATTTTTATAGTAACGTAGCACACAAACTAAAATATATTTTGGGCACCACAGCACTCTGGATTCAGAAATAGATTTATTAATAAAATTTTTAATGTTTATCAAAAAATGATCAAAATAGATGTATTATATTGAAAATTTCCTCTAGATTCCAAAAATGTAAAAATATATGGGGTGTTCTATTTAAAAATAGAAAGTTGTGGGCATTTCCGGTCAAACCGGATGTGCACCAAACTTGATTTTTTATTAAAAAATGGCATTTTAGTCGTGTAATAAGGCCTCCGAATTTCAATTTTCTATTCCAAATATTTTAGGAAATATCGGGGCGAGCGCAATTCGTGACTCACCCGGTATACTAGTTTATACCTGCTCCTGTTAAGGCTCTACCTGTTCCTATTGTCTCCCCCACTATACGCCCTCTTTCCCACCTTCTCACCATTTTCTCTTAGTTTAACATCGTATTTTCACTCTTTTCCGCCATCTTTTACAATGTTTAACCCTTTCCCACCCCTCAGTATCAACTAATACCCTATTATTTTCTAAGCTGGAATGATGGGTACAAAATATCAAGATATTCTGCGTCATTTTCAAGTTATGGTGGAACCAACTGCCAGACAGGCTGAGGAACAATAATTCGGAATATACATTATATCATTAAACAAACCCGAAAATATCGAAAATCTATATAAATACAATTACAAAAATACCTACTTTTACATATTTATTT
Source organism: Stenurella melanura (assembly GCA_963583905.1). Classification (NCBI taxonomy): domain Eukaryota; kingdom Metazoa; phylum Arthropoda; class Insecta; order Coleoptera; family Cerambycidae; genus Stenurella; species Stenurella melanura. The sequence goes on from OY757309.1 coordinate 20,395,425, forward strand.
ATGTGTACGATATATATCATGTTATGTCCTTTTCGTATTTTGCTTTATACATTTTATCAATTCTACTTGATCAATTCTTTTCATTGAAATACTAAAATTCCGTATTCTACATTCCAGCTTTTTTAATGATTTCGCTATCATCTTTGCATATCCTCTAACTCTAATTTTTAACTTAATCTTAAAAAACTGCCTATTTCCTGACCTATGGAAATATTCCAAAGTATGTCCCATCTTCAAAAAGGGAAACAAACTAGATATTGAGAACTTTAGACCAATCTCTGTAATTTGTAACTTCTGTAAAGTCTTAGAAATATTACTTCATGATTCAATTAACACCAAAATCTCTATTAATCAACATGGATTTATGAAAGGACGCTCAACAAGAACAAATTTATTCTGTGTAACTCAATATATTTCTGAATCCTTAGATGTATGTGGGTAGGTAGATGTCATATATACCGATTTCTCCAAAGCGTTTGATAGACTTGATCACCAGTTGTTACTTAATAAATTAGAAAAAATCGGCTTCTCATATTCTTTGCTCCTTTTGTTTAAATCTTATTTAATGAATAGGAGTCAGTATGTTGTATTAAATGGGTTCAAATCGATCGAATTTGCTGCCACATCTGGAGTTCCTCAGGGATCTATTCTGGGGCCCTTGTTTTATAACATATTTATTAACGACATAGTGAACGAAATTAATTTGCCTCACCTTTTATATGCCGACGATCTAAAAATGTTCAAAATAAACACCTGGTGTATAGTACATACATTATTCATGAATCCTGGTAAATGTAACGTTATGTCCTTTTCTTTAAAAACATCACCTTTTATTTTTGATTACAGGTTAGATAATGTCATACTTCAAAGGTCTATAACATTTCGCGACCTTGGCGTAACTTTTGATAGTAAATTATCTTTCACTGATCATATCGATACCAGTGTGTCTGAAGCCTCCAAAGCCCTTGGATTCATCGTTCGTACTAGTCGAGAGTTCACTAATACTGATACTCTGAAAATTCTTTATCAATCCTTCGTCAGATCGAAACTTGAGTACTTACACATCGCTAATTTGGAGTTCCAGTTATGATGTTCACAAGAATAACTTGGAGGCAGTTCAACGTAGATTTCTTAAATTACTGTGGTTCAAATCCGACGGTACCTATCCAGTGATTGGTTTTCCGCAAAGTAACTTGCTTGAAAGATATTCTATGACTACTCTTGAGGATAGGCGTACGTACTTTTCTCAAGTATTTTTGTTTAAATTACTACACAATGATTTTGACGCACCCGAAATAATTAGTAAGCTTAATTTTCACGTTCCCAGATTAACCTCTCGTAATCACCAAGTTTTCTATTTATCTACGCCGCGTACCAACGTACTAGATAATTCACCTTTATATACGATTTGCAGTACTTCTAACAAATTATGTAGCGACTTCGATATTTTTAATTGCAGCCTTAGTGACATAAAACAAAATGTTCTAAATTAAATAACCAGTGATTGTCTTTGTTTTTCTTAATTTACTTTGAATCACATGTGTGTATATAGGTATATATAGTTTTTATATTTAAACATTTTCCATGTTATTTTTTTCTCTCTCTTCGTATCATTAGTTATTCATAGTTCGTACATTTAAGTAAATATTTTCTTCATTTTCTTTCTATGTTGTATATTATGTAATTAGTGCTTTTATGCCTTTATTCCTGTTCTGTAATTGGGTATCTTACCTGTTGAACAGTGTATGCAATAAATGCATAAATAAATAAGTAAATTAATTATACTGAATCAACGAAAATGCAAATGCAGATGTTCTAACGAATATTGCATATTATATAATATAATATATCCATAGACCATATAACATATTGCATATCATATGCCATACGTCAGATATTATATACTATGTGTTATATGTTATAATTATTAATCAGGCAAACACTAACGCAACTCTCGTGAATATTCATGATAACACAAGTTGTTAAAATTGATATTTCAAATTAAATTAGTGTAGTAATTATAGCTGAAAAAGTCACTATCATAAAAAATTAATACAAGCAGGGGAATGTACAAGAACATATTTCCACGTTTCATTATTAATACATAAAGATGGAAACAGTACTACAACCACCCTGTCGAAAAGTATGATTATAAATAAAACAATTTATTGCATATGCTTGGAAAATTATCTTACCAATACAAAATGAAGTAGAAACTATATAAAATATTAAGTTATCTACTAATGTGATTTATACAAAAATTGTTAGACTAGAAAATTAGATTAAAACATATTACACATATTCGACCACAAGGCAGATGATTGCATACTCCAAGATTTGCATTTGCAATTGCATTTTATGACTATACTAAATCCGCAAAAGGAGGATAATAATAAATTTGCGTGATCAGCCGCAAATCCTGTTACCATTTCAATTCAGAGGTTATTATGGAATTCGAAATAAGTTTTACAAGCTCTTATCCAATCAACGTCGCTATATGTGCTATTTGACACTCATGTAAATTGGTAAATTGTCATGAGTGTCAAATAGCACATATTGCGTTCATTACTATCCTCCTGTTACGGTTTTAGTAGAGTAAGCTACTTTTTCCATTTGGATGATATACAGGGTTGGGCCATAGTCCCGGAACGGCTCGATTACAGCCGAACGGGACCTCGTATCAACTTCGGGTTTTCGACACCGTATTCAGCCAAATTTTTAGAACTTCCTGACATGTATTTCAGGACCGTGACGTCATTACGTTCGGAGGTGATAAGTGTCAATTTTTTTAAATGAAACACCCGGTATATTTTTTCATATTTGTACACTTTAAGCAGTCCCAAATTCAACGATGTAACGTTTGTATGGATTCTGTTATGTAATGTGGTCTCAATAAGGGAAAATTAGAAATAACAATCGTAATTAACAGAGAACAGTGGATATCCAAACAGCTGTATCCAAAAAAGACACTATTTTTTTACCATTTTTTTTACAAAACTAAGACCCACGTAAACATGTTTTTTGTAGTCGTTTAATAAAAACACAGGTCATAGTTAAATTGTTCTCATTATTTTACTAGTTTATCTAAGTAAGTCGTGGTGTAAACGTCACTGTAACATTACTTTTGTACTACTAATTTGTGATTCTAAAAACGTGTCTTTAAAATGGCTCAACTGAACGACACTGAACGGATAACTTCACTCATGATGATTGGATTCGGAGAGAGGCGTCGATCCCTTCAGGAAGCAAGTGACTTCTTCAACGATACCTTTCCTGAGCGAAACCCGATTTCCAAGTCGACAGCATGTCGAATTTTGCACAATTTTGAACATACGGGAAATGTCAAGAATTTACCAAAAACTGGACGTCCAAAAACAGCGACAAACGACGACAGAGCTTTAGATGTACTGTTAGCGATTCAGGAGGAGCCTAAAACGTCAATTCCGAAACTTTCATTAGAAACTGGTAACAGTGAAAGATCCATTCGAAGAATACTCAGGAGAAATAAAATACATCCATACAAAGTCAGCTTACTTCAGGAACTTGCGGAAGATGACCCTGATCGTCGAATGCAGTTTTGCCAACAAATTATGAATTTCTTAGACGAGACACCACAGTTTGTAGATTGATTTTGTTTTCCGATGAGGCTACATTTTGTTTAAATGGATTTGTCAATCGTCACAATTGTCGCTATTGGTCTGCTGAGAATCCACATTGGATGGAAGAAATGCACACACAACATCCACAAAAAGTAAATGTCTGGGCGGGTATAATTGGAACACATGTAATAGAGCCGTTTTCTCTAAATGGTAATTTAACTGCTGATACCTATTTAACTTTATTACGCGAAAGAGTTATACCCGCTGTAATTCAGATATTTCCCAACCGCGAAAATCCTCAGGTGATCGCAAATGACGTGTACTTCCAGCAAGACGGAGCTCCGCCACACTATGCCAGAATTGTAAGAGATTTTTTGGACACTGTCTTTCCCCGGTGATGGATAGGTAGAAGGGGTCATATGGAATGGCCAGCTAGGTCACCTGACCTAACCCCTCTTGTCTGTGGTGTATCGTACAAGACCTGCCACGGTACAAGAGCTTCAAGAAAGAATTCTAGCGGCTGCTGATAATATTACACCTCAGTCCCTCCAAAATGTTCAGCGGGAATTTGTGGACAGGCTAGCACATTGTCAGGCAGTGGAAGGATTCCAATTTGAACATTTACCAAAATAAAACTATTCTCTGTTAATTACGATTGTAATTTCTAATTTTCCCTTATTGAGACCACATTACATAACAGAATCCATACAAACGTTACATCGTTGAATTTGGGACTCCTTAAAGTGTACAAATATGGAAAAATATACCGGGTGTTTCATTTAAAAAAAATTGACACTTATGTCACACCTCCGAATGTAATGACGTCGCGGTCCTGAAATACATGTCAAGAAGTTCTAAAAATTTCGCTGAATACAGTGTCGAAAACCCGAAGTTGATACGAGGTCCCGTTCGGCTGTAATCGAGCCGTTCCGGGACTATTGCCCAACCCTGTATGATCACAAACTGTTCAAAATAAGAGATTATCAGTCGTTCCCTTCTATCACATTTATTATGAATTAAATGTCAAGAAAATGTACTGAATGTGTTTTCTGCGTAACATTATGTGCCAATTCTCTTAATATTGCATTAATTTGTTTTTATGTACATTGTAGATGCATTTGGACGAACGTCTAACTTTGACTCGAGTGCAAAAGTGGAAAAGTAAATTAACAGAATGTTGAATAAATATATCAATATTACAATACATAACATAGTTATATTGACTACGCACGAACAGTTTTAAAATGAAATTGTAATTTTAGGTATATGAAATTAAAGAGAAACCTAGAGATATTATAGCCGTTTCCAAATGGTTGGATGCGAAAACACTAGAGATTGTTACACCTTCAATAATAGCGCCACACCCTAATACGTACACGTACAGTAAAAGGCTGGCGGAGTCGTTAGTTGCCGATGAATTGGAAAATATGCCTGTGGCCATAATTCGGCCGTCTATAGGTAATTAAATATTATTCCTACCATCACCAATAATAATAATAATAATAATAATAATTATGGGACTAAATCCTTCCTAAAGCTTCTTATTTTTAAAATTTTACCACCACTCATTTTTAAATTTGTATACCCAGGGTGAATCACTAGTGCATGGATGGTTAATATCTCCTCAACTGCTTGAAATTTGGAAAAATGTCTCAAATAAAAGTTGCAGGGGATCAAGAGTGGCATATTTTAATTTCCTTTTAAATATACAGGGTGTTTTATATGGTGGTGGCAAGCTACCATTTGAATTTTTTAAATGGTACCGATTCCACTTGGTGAGGACGTTTTTCGACGGTTTTGAAAAATTAAAGTCGAGAAAAGTAGTCAAGATGAATATAAGCCTGTAGATAATTGATTGCTAAAACATTGTAACTGAAAAATATAAGTTGTTCCATTTGAAAAAATTGAGTTGTGATAGATTATAAAGAATCAGTGGGGACAGAACCCTGTAGAATTAGATTCGACTTTAAATGAAAGCTAATACATGACCTTGACTAACAATCAAAGTAAAACGATGGTCAAAATGAAAATACGTTATTTGCATTTTTTTAGGAGAAAATAGAATGATGTGCCAATGCCGCAGTTTAAGTTCTAAAGGAATATATGCCTGGATAGAGAATTAAGAGACAAGTATAAATATATAAGAAAATGTTTCAATGTTCCGTTTAAAAAAACCCAGGTATTCCAAGTTGAAGAGATATTGACCGCCCGCACACTAGTGACTCCCCTCTGTAATATAATAGCATGAAAGGTTTTCGCTTGTTTAATGTAGTTGTTTCTCTACCAGTATTTCAGAAACTACAAATTCCACAACTAAAAATTGTTTCGGAACAAGTATCATTCCAATATTGATGGAATAATATTGCACGGTTTTAGAAAAATCAGGAGCCGTTAAGCCACATTTAGTGAATCGGTTGCAATGGTTAAGTAGAACAAAAGGTATTTATCTAGCTTCGCATTTGACGTTTTGAACAGTTTTGAGTTTTTTTGTGGAATTTCTAAAATCTTTTTAGGGAATAGTATATTCTGCAAGAAGTTATGGAATGGCCCATATTCTACATGAGCGAAAAATTTATAAGCCGAGCCGAATGCGAGGACTATGATGCGCGAGTGTAGAATATGTCATCCCAAACGTGTTGTAGACTATACTTTCTATAACAACATTTTAGAAATTTTGCAAAAAAATCTTCAAAACTTTTTAAAACGATAAATGGTACCTTATAAATAAATATTTTTTGTTCGGCGTAACCACAGCATCCAAACCACTAAATGTGGTTTAACAGCTTCTGTCGTATCGTTATTATTTTAGCACAGTGTGTTGGAATGATACTTTCAGTTTTTAGTTGTGGAATTTGTAGTCTCTGAAATAGTGTTAGAGAAAGTATAGTCCACAACCCGTTTGGAATGGCATATTACACACTCGCGAACCGTAGTCCTATGGGCTATTTCATAACTTGTAGAATACGCTATTCCATGAAAGTATGTGGTTGGTTTTTAGGAGGGGCGATCAACCCCTTAAATTATTGTAATCATACAGTTGTATTAATATAACATATATTTGCACAGAAACCTGCAAATCCATAGAATTTGCAATTTACAGAATGTAAGCGTCTAAAAAAAGGACATAATGCCAGATCTGCTTAGCCTTTACGCTCAAAATCAATTTTTCATTTTTACAAATAAAAAATTGAAACTCGGCACACATAATTTTTTTAGTGCTACTTTATTATAGCCCATTCTGGCAGCTGCAGTATTCAAACCGCCCCAAAGATATTTTCGCTTATAGGATAAATTACAGAAGCTTTGAAGCCTGCTTGTATCATCATAGGTATAAATACCTGGAGATAAATGTACCTGATAATGTTTGCTACATTGCACATGTGCATTCCAGAATATGCCTGATGTCCATTGGTAGCTTGTGTTGCAAATTACTTCAAATTGCTCAAATACATCTCTATGGAATTGTAAATATTACTATTTCAGATTTATTGGCTAAATCAATAGCGATATTCATACCATAGATGTCGCCAACAGGTACTATATTTGGCCAAAATCTTAAAGAATATCACGTCAAACATTATCCAAAACATACTTTTGTTAGTAATAATCCCCTATATGAAGCAAAAACATGTATTAGCTAACAGTAGAACAATGTTAATGCGGATATTTACTGAAGTTATGTTCAACCAACAGAATAAAGTTGTCAACACCATATATTTTCCTGTACCGCCTTAGAAAAATAATGTGTTGTGAGAAGGGTGCAAGACGGCTCATGATACAAGTTTCTAGTGAATTTGGTAACAACATCAAAATATATAACTGCTTCTTCTTATATTGGTATTATTGGACCAATGAGACTGAAGGTTCAGATCGTTATGCCACACTTTTATAAAAGAATATAGCCTCAGTTATTTAAGCACTATGTGATAATTTTATTGAGTTCTTTCAGCAAGACGAGGTATACCACGTGCAGCCAATACTGGTTAATATCTCCCTCATATAATGATTTTTACCTCAGTCCATTTGACTATTATGATACAAGGTCTATTTGAGGTGACTGTTTAAATCCTCATGGAAATGGCTCTCAACATAATTCAGGCAAAGATTAGAGAACAAACAAGATAGGACAGTCAGGCAGTGAAGACGAAATAGACGAAGATAGTTGTGAACTCCAATTTAAAGGTATTTATCTACTGTGTTAAAGGGACACGACATCCAGCGGAAACCGTTTCGGGATTTGTCGGGTACGCATTAAATGAATTTCACAAGCTTACCAGAAGATAGGTTGACTCATTAGAATCGACAAGTGCTACGTCACGTATAGGCTTCGATGACAGCTGCGTGTGGCTGTTTTTTCCTCATTCTATAGAAAAAAATTCAAAATTGTTCTTTAAATGTACAATTCTATCCTAACCAAGTAGATACCTTACATGTAAATATAATATTTCATGTGACATATATTATAAAGCAACCTGTTTTTTTAGTGACCTTGGGTACCGACAGTCAGCTGAGTTCGGTCGTTCGATCAGGACAGTATTGTCCAATTTTCACTATTGGCCTCTCTAGTGTTACCTTCTCCGTGTGATTGTCACATTGTGGCAACTGCGCGAGAACTCCAATTTAAATGTCGAGGTCAATGGCGCCATTGCTAAAAGGTAAAAGGTTTTCCGCCGGCTGTCCTATCTTGTTAATTCTCTAATCTTTGCTTCAGGATTCGTATAACAGACCGGCGCTCTTTCTCAGTTTTGACTAAACAGAGGTAATATTTTTCAAAAGAAATTAAACTATTACTTCCAACAGTGAGGTTTCTGTAATAACTGTAAACTCCAAAGTTCAAACTGCCATGGAAGCACCGCACACAATTTCAAATATGAAATCCTGAGAATCTACATGATATCGGTCCTTAGTGGGATAAGTTCCAAGACCCAACTTTGGATATATACTATTATGGTAAAACCCCTCACAACACACACGGCTAGCAGCACCCATAATTAGGGTTCGTCTGTGCAAGGATCAAATATTAGCCCATCTGAGAATAACGGGAGCAGTTAAAGCTATTCAAACCATTCTTGAACACAAGCCTTTACATATTGCGTTAAAACTGGTGGACAGGAAACAGCAAATAGATTATTCAAGAATGAAAGGAGAAATGCGGCAGAGAACGAGTGAAACTGGTAATATGCCTGATAATAGATAATAATTGTCCTCCTACACCTATCATCAATATTCAATTAAATGGCCACCACTAGAAGCATCAAAGTAACGGCGATTCTAAAATGTCGCTTATGTACAATAGGTCGTAGGCCTGAATATTAATGATTTTCGGATCAGCGTAAGATGTAGGTAATAACAAATAATTATAGTTACCTCGGAATAAGTAGATGAGAAGTTAGAGTAGAATACAGTGACCGTTAAACATGTATTTACCAATTGCAATGCAACGCAAACAATTATTTTTGAAATTAACTATGTATATTTTTATTCTTTTAGTGATACCTGCCACAGAAGAACCGCTTCCTGGATGGGTGGACAGTCTTAATGGGCCTATAGGCCTTTTAGTTGGCGCTGGTAAAGGGGTTATTCGATCAATGCATGCTAAGGGTGAACATAGAGGTCAATTTATACCTGTAGATTATGCCATTAATACTGGTATTATAGTGGCCGAAATAGTAGGAAAATCAAAAGAAAAGTAAGCATTATAAGAATAATTAGTCCATTCTATATACAAATATAGTGTCAAAATTTTAGGCAACAAAGTCAAGTGTAAAAAGGAGAAATAGGCTTTTGAAAATATGTACTAATTAATTTATTTTATCCACAATGATATAGCGTGAGTCAACAAAATTACAACGATTTATTTTCGTTTCTAGATTTGTGTCTATTATATCCCAAAGCGACTTTCTTCGTTTAATTTAAGATCAAGGTTATAAAGATACCCCGAGTAATAAAGAAATTATAATAAACTGATTAAATGGTTTTGTATTTCAGAGACTCCGATCAAAGAACTTATCACTAGATACATAATGTGTATTCGTTTGTTTATCGCTGAGATAATCACCGTCTGAGGTACTTCAGTTGTAAACATTCCCGACGTTCTGATTGGCTAGTCGATCTTTTCACGGCTTTTACCTTCATAGTCGTAGTATGATGTGATTCTGTTTACAGTTGTAATAAGGTGAATAGAAGAAAAATTAAATTTTAATATCCTTTCAATATACAGGGTGTAATCAGTTCCTGTCATTAAAAAAACTGGTAATGGGAACCGACTAGACAAACAAAACACCTTTATGGCTTTTCCCTCTAGGGGCACTTTGAAGAAAACTGATCTAGGTCAATTTATTTAATATTATGATAGAAAACTATTGAGAACCACTGCTTTTCTTGGCAATGGACTTCTAGTTCCCAATTATACAACTTTTAAATTGTCATACAAAAGTGCTCGCCGGCACACGCGGTGTCAAAGGATCATCGACCGCCTTTGATGGACCGCCTCAACCGAACTGAGACAAGTATAAAGAGGTAAATAATTCGTTCTCTCTTCGTGCACAATTGCAAACAAATAATGGCCATAGAGGTTTAAAGAGAGCATTTCATTACATGTGTGTTTTTTAATTTGGAACAAAATATTGGATTGTTTATAATTTAGAATATTTAAATGTGGTTTATTAACATTTGTAACATAAATAAGTGTCCTGGGTTAAAAGCTTACTACCTACCTAAATGATTCAAAATCTCTGCATCTGCATCAATACACAGTTCGGTACGTCGAATTAAGGACATACGCACTTCGTTCAACACTAAACACTCAACTATCAACTAACGTTGTCAATAAAGAAAAATAAAATAAAAACTTGGTACAAAAGTCGAAAAGGAATACAAAAAGAACGAACAAGTAAGTTGTGTCTGTACGTAATCAAAAATTTGACAACTTGAATGGTAAGTCAATAAAATAAATCTTAACTATAAATACACAATTACGCGAAATTCAAAAATAACAAAAACAACGAACGGCGGGTTCGACGTGTGTACATAACGAAAAACCCACAGTAACTAAAATATTGCACAAGGGAGAGTTATAGTTTTCTTCAGATCAGATCTAGATCTAAACCTACCTCAATATTCCAGCAGTTCTCAAAACGTTTTATTGAAAATTTGCGAAATTTTTTGTTTATTTTTTTTCTCCAAAACTATGAGTATTAGACCCCATGTTATATAAGGTTTTTTTTGTTTATCTTGTCGTTCCCTACCACCACTTTTTTTAATGACATGAAACTAATTACACCCTGTATAATTGCCCTATAATAAAACGTGTACTCCCTACCGATTATATTTGTTAAATTCGCGTGTATGTAAGTACCTAGACATTTATGAAAATTTAACCAACAATTGATACATAGAATAGGTACAATATGTACAATATTGTCATTATTTTAATAAATACATATGTATTTTCTTGAGTAAACCTCAATGCATCGAATTACACAAAGAACAAATATGTATTTATCACACAACACATGATGTGCCCACACTATGTTAATTTGATTACTATATTTTTAGATCCTGAACAGTAAAATAAATAATTTATGTTTTTGCTGTTAATATAAACAGAGCACAATAATTAACAGTAATAATAAAATTGCTTTATTGGGAATAAAAGTGTACGAAAATTAAGAGATGTAGGAGGAAACAGAATAAGAAGTATTTTAACAAGAGCTGAACTGTTTAAAAATGAATAATTTCTCTTTTGGTGTATATCTAGATAAAGATGCTTCACTGCAATATATTTTTACCTATAACTTTCTGTATACCTGGTGGTTGTGAATATTTGACAGCCGATAATTCGGTGAGCTAAAGGGTGTTATGGGTAGCATATTTTTTGATCCCATTGCCTAACAATAACTAAATTCAATCTTCAGCTTCTACAAGGTAGTGTTGGCTAGTAACGAATCCATGTCTGTTATTTTAGATATATAACTCCCTCCTTGTCATGCAATGGGTTGACTTTACCTATGTTCCCTCTTCATCTTCTTATTCACAACGTCTTGTTATGTTCCAGTTGGCCTCCCCTTGTCGTATATCTTGTCCGACAGCGTCACGCCATCTAACGCGGCTGCCTGTTAGGCGCATGACCTCACCAAACCTCTTTGCCATTAGCTCTTTGGTAGAACCAGTCCAACGTGGCCAAAAATGAGAGGACTCAAAGAAATACGATACAGGAAAGTCTCTTGGGGGGATGCATTTCTTGGAGAATCGAGTTGTTCGTGCAATGGGCTGTCCAGAGAACTCGCAGCAAATGTTTCCAAACCCACATTTCGAAAGCATTAATACGCCTTCTGTCTGCCCTCCTAATACCCCATGTCTCAGCAGCATAAATAAAGATAAATCTGTATGCTGTATGCATACGGTTTATAAGGTTTTATTCATGGTTTTCACAGACTTAATACATTATAACACACTCTATCTTGTTAACAGCAACGTGTATAGGAACTGTGAATCTATGAAAATAAATTGCCATTTAAGTGGTCTAGACATAATGAAAGTAGCCTTTATCCCGTAATATTACGATTTACAATACGTTTTACCAAGACAGCTCAAAAAGTTCATTATCTTCTAGTGTAGAACCGATTTCAGCATTGAAGTCGTTCATAACAATTATACTTTTCCTTACTGATGTTGTTTGGAGTAAAACTAAAATCGTTCAATGAAGACCTAGAGTATTCGTCGAACTGTTTCAACGCCTCCTCTTCCGATGCATCTGTAAGTGTATATATTAGTACCAATTTCACTATTGTTGGTTAGGATTTCATCCTTAGGGTAATTATTCGATAACTGACAGCTCTATATCTGCGGATTAATGGAATTATTTTTTTAAAGATCCACAATCTTACGACATTTGGACCTATACTGTTAATTTCAGAGAAGCATTACATGTTTTTCGTCGTGGATCTAAAACTGGCGGACTTCCTACAATGCATTTCAGTAAACCTACAATGGTTACAAACATCTGCCATGACACTGCCATGAGTTTGTAAGTTTTTTCGCCAGCAGATAGTTTTCCCAGCTGTATAAGACCTCTTAGATTATCTAAGCGTAGTAGTCTTTCATGCTATCATCCTCAGAAAAATGACAGTGCCAGTTGCCCGCGACACGACAGTGTGAGACCACTCTGGCATTCATAAACATGAATTCTTTGGCGAACAATGGGTGTAGTGGTGTTTTTTAACTTCCTGCGCTAATAATTACAGCCTCTGCTTTGGGTCAAATGTTGCTACTGATTCACAGACGCAGGACTATTAAAGTTACAATAACTGCGTTCTTGGCCTCAAGCCTTTAAACAGTTCTTCCGTAACCTCGATCCGATATATTTACTATTATTTCTCTTACTGATTACTACTCTACGCGTTAGGCAATATTGTTGAAAAATTAATTGCTTAGTTGATATCGTTGAGAAATACTTATATAAATCTTGTACATTGTTCAATACCTACCTGAAATATGTTGTTCCTCTTCTTTAAAGTTCTAAAACTAATACAAATTATCTGTAATTTTTATAGGCCAAAAGAAGTTCCTGTCTACAACCTTACTCAAGATGCTTTACTTCCGATTACCTATAAAGAGATCATAGACAAAGGAAGAGCTATGGCTTATGATTATCCATTTGAAATGCAAATTTGGTATCCTGATGGTGATCTTAGATCGACAAAATTTGCCCACAACTTGTTTAGTATATTTTTTCATTGGCTTCCAGCTATTCTGATCGACTTAATAATGTTAATATGTACGCAAAAAACATTGTAAGTACTACTCTAATTGTTATTAAAACTACCAAATATTTAATATAATTAGAATATACATATTTAATATTCTCGAAACTAGTATAAGCAGATTTGCTAGTACGACAAATATTAAACATCAGTGTCATAATATTTACTATTTGAATAATTAATAACACATTTTCTATCTAATGAATACTCCGTTCGCTGCAAAAAATGATCGGAATAGACATTTTGCTTGCTCTTTGTCCGTAGGTGCAGGTGGGAGGGTGAACAAGGCTTATTATGTCTGGGAGGTGGAAGCGGTCATGTGACCTGGTAAATTCAAATTGAAATTTCTCATCGATGCGCGATGTCTTGTTGAGACTTTCTGGCTTGCAATGTAATGTATGTTTCTAGATGTCGAGAACAATCCAAAAATTACGAAGGCATGGAAAGGGCATAGTAAAAATATTTTTATAATTGCCAGTTTAAACTTGCAATTATCTATAATTGCAACTTTAAACTGCAATTATACATAATTGCAACTTTAAACTGCAATTATACATAATTGCAACTTTAAACTTGCAATTATACATAATTGCAACTTTGGACTTGCAATTATACACAATTGCAACTTTCCACTTGCAACTATACATAATTGCAACTATAAACTTGCAATTGTCCATAATTGCAACTTTAAACTTGCAATTATGTATAATTGTCAGTTTTAGCGTATCATTCGTTAGTTTGAGTATAGCATTTAGTAATACCGGGTGCCCCATTATATTTTGACCCTTTTGAAATCTAGATAACTTTTGAACCAGTTGAGATACTGAAATGCGGTTTCCGCTAGTCTTCTTTTAATTTTGATAAGTTTTTTCCTGAGTAATCGTCTTTTTTGCTCACTTCCGGAAATGAAATAGCGTATTTTCGGGGATAGGGCAACTTTGTTATTTCAAATGGAACACCCTGTATATTTTTTCACAGTTGGAAAACCCATTGTTTCCTCTTTCCGAAAATGCCATACATGTCATATAAATTATGCAGAGTGATGGTTTTATAAGGTTTTAAAGTGAACACTGCGTTTTATCGAAACACTACGAAGAAAATAATGATTCACAGAGTAGACTATGGAAACAAAAGATAACATTACTCGTAAACGTCAATGTTACTTCAAAATTGCTAATATTGAAAATGTACGTATGAAATTCGATATACCAAAGTGTAACAGAATATTCATTAAACAAATAAGAAATAAACAAAATAGTACACATTAATTACAAAAGATTTACTTATTCTCTTTACAAAATTATCATACCTTCTACTTAACTGTTCTGGGGTAATGTTATTAAAGACATTTCGATTGCTTTCTTTGAGTTCTTCTAAATTTTGTGGCATAGGGCTATAACACCTGTCTTTCACATACCCCCCCATATGAGAAAATCTTGAACTGTGAGCTCTGGGGATCGAGGGGGCCATGCTGTAGGACCTCTCCTTCCTATCCAACGATATCCAAAGGTGGCATTCAGGGAATTTCTAGTTATCATAGACAGCATAATGAGGCATAGCACCGTCTTGTTGGAAATAGACACTCCTCAACAAATTAACCTGTTTAAGTTACGGATAGAAGAAATTTTCTAGCATGTCCAAATACGATGGGGCATTGACAATTGAATTGTTAAAAAAGAAGGGAGCGTAAATTTCTTGTTTTGATATCGCACAACAAACTGTAACTTTTGGAGAGGATCTGACATACTGATGGAAATCTCTGAGATTTTTTGATGCTCAAATTCTGCAATTATACTTATTCACCTTGGCATTTAAGTGAAATGATGCTTCGTTTGACATGATTAACTTATCAAGAAAATGCCTATCTCTTCTACTTAAATCAAGAATTTTTCTACCAAATTGTACTCGTTTTGGAAAATTATTTTCCTTTAATTCTTCATGAATCTTTATTTTATAAGCATTCAATTTTAGAACATTTTTTAAAACAGTACTAACAGTTTTCGGAATACCTGTTGCGGAAAAATTTTCTCGTAGAAGAAGGATCATTTTGTGTCATTTCAAAAATTTCAATTGCATTATTAAGCCCATTTTCATTATTTGGAGTTCTTTTTTTACAATACAACCAGAATTCCAAAAGTTTCTATACCATTTTCTAATTGAAATTTTTGTTGGAGGTTCCTTGTTAAACATAGTTCTAAATCTCTTTTGTGTTGTTTTGTAAGATTTAGTTTCAGTAAAGAAGATTACACACTTGGGTTACTCACTTAAAGTTAACATTTTTCTTACAGTAACTTTAGTACCCGAGTTGTCAATAGACTAATTTGGCGTTTGCAAGTGATATTCTCTTTTGTTTCCATAGTCTACCTTGTGAATTATTATTTTTTTCGTAGCATTTCGATAAAACGCAGTATTCACTTTAAAACCTTATAAAACCATCACTCTGTATAATCTAAAGAATGGTACGTACGTTAAAACTGAAAATAATAATAATAATTAATAATTAATAATAATAATTATGCTTAATTGCAAGTTCGAAGTTGCAATTATGTATAATTGGAAGTTTAAAGTTGCAATTGTGTATAATTGCAAGTTTAAAGTTGCAAATATGGATAATTGCAAGTTTAAAGTTGCAATTATGGATAATTGCAAGTTTAAAGTGACAATGGGCTTGTTCCATGATATTCTTTTTATATGGTTTTTATACTTTTTCATATAGTACTCGATATTCTCATTATACACTTAAAATTTCGTATTATTAACTTTTTCCGTACTCGAGATATAAGGAGTTGAAATTAGTGATAGTTGCAAAAACCGAGCGCTCATTTGTGACGTCACTATACGCAAGTGACGTAAGAAAAATGGCTTTCTGGGACCTTTCAAATTTAACCTGAAAAGTCGAAAAACATGGAATTTTTAATCGCTGGTAACTAAATAAATACGTCGAGTGGAAGTTCGTTCTATGTGTCTACGGAAAGGAGAAGGTCGGCGATGAATTATAATCGTAAATTGCAGGGTCGAAGTCGAAAATTCGTTCTGGCAGGAGCGAGAGAAAATTGTAATTTTTTGACATTTCACCAAATTGTATTCCCCTACTGTCAAGTAGTAAGCAAAACAAACAATACTTCGAAAACACTTATAATTATAACCAATAAGGAGCATCAAGTCTATTGAGATCGCCGAGTCTATGCGTATAGTGACGTAGCGCCTGGCCACGCCCCATTTTCGCGAGATGGAAATTTGTAATACTTTTTAAGATACTAAACGTGCGAATAAGATTCTGATTTTTTGCAGATCCATTAATTTATACTTGCACTTTCGATTTATGAAATAAAAAAAAAATGCCGAACAAGCCCATTATAGGTAATTGCAAGATTAATGTTGCAATTATGTATAATCGCATGTTTAAAGTTGCAATTATGGATAATTGCAAGTTTAAAGTTGCAATTATGTATAATCGCAAGTTTAAAGTTGCAATTATAGATAATTGCAAGTTTAAACTAGCAATTATAAAAATATTTTTACTATGTCCTTTCCACGCCTTCTTAAAAAATACCCCTGCCAGCATTTTCTGGCGTCAGGTTTGGCCCTAGGCCCAACTTCCGGAAAAACGGCTCACGATCAAATGCTGCAATGCCAGACTTTTCAACGAAAGAGATGTACCTTAAGTTTTTCTAAAGCTAAGGTGCTATTGACAGCATTTTTTTTGTGTCACCGAACGGGTTAATATGCAAGAATATGACCAAGGTGCAAAAATCCTCTTTTTTTGCAGAAAAATAAAGCAAAAGCCTTAGTAAAACTATAATATAACACAGTTTGTATGAAATGTGATGGTCTCATGCCTCTGGAGATCGTCGCGTATAACGAATAGAGTCCAATTTCAATGAACAGTATTCTACCAGCTACACACACATAAACGCAGACTAACAGAAATTTTTTATTCGATATTTAGATTCAGCCTGTTATAAAACGATGAATATTAGCAATTTCATTAAATCAAGTAGATATACGCAGTTCCAAAACATTTGCGTCGTATTTCATTGAAAATCTAATACAAGAATTATAGATGGAATTTTAGAAGAAAAGAATATTCAAAATAAGTTTATAAATCAACGTTGCTCTGTTATGAGTGCCGTTTGATTCTCTTGACAGTTTAGTTTATCATTATTATCTACCTACAAATTTAGTATGGCATGGATAAAATCAAATTCTGGTACATTTCAAACATTTGTAGCGAATCGCATTTCGGAAATTCAATCTTTATCGTCTGTAAATGATTGGCGTCACGTCGCAGGCGATGATAATCCCGCGGATTTACTAAGTAGGGGTACGTCATCATATCTCATTAAAAATAATAACTTGTGGTGGTACGGTCCTGAATGGCTATTATGTAATTCCAATAAGTGGCCTACAAATGCTCAAGACTTAAGTGCTATTGATCTGCCAGAAAGGAAAAGGGTAACTTTAGTCGTTAACACATTAAATAGCTCTGAATTTTCTATTCTTACAAAATTCTCCACATATACAAAAACTCAACGAGTTATTGCATGGATCTTGTAAAATTGTAAGAATCCAAAAAATCAACAATTAAGTAACTTATTAACGGTAAATGAACTTGTTAATTCTACGAAAACTCTTGTTCGACTTTTGCAAGAAAGAGAGTTTGCATCCGAATTAGTTTCGCTTACACAAAATAAACCAGTAAATAAAAAATCCTCATTATTATCACTGGATCCCTTTTACGACATTCACGATCGTCTGATACGCGTAGGTGGCAGACTGAAAAATTCATCGTTATGCTATGACACTAAGCATCCCGTGTTGTTACCCAAAAACAATCACATTACTAAACTTTTAATTATACACGAACATTTGCTAGGGCTTCACGCCTGTCTCCAAGGTACTTTAGCAGCCCTGCGTCAAAAATTTTGGATAATTTCTGGCCGCAGTAGCGTTCGCAATCAAATACATAAATGTGTTAAATGTTTTCGAATTAAGCCGACGAATGTATTACCTAAAATGGGCAATTTACCTAACTCTAGAACTGAATGTACTAGGCCATTTGCAATTACTGGCGTAGATTACGCTGGGCCCATTCTAATCAAGGAATCACGAGGTCGGGGTAAACGTAACGTAAAGGCTTACATAGCGATTTTCGTATGTTTTTCCACCAAGGCAGTGCATCTAGAATTGGTTGGCGATCTGACGTCAGAGTCATTTTTGAATGCCTTGAAAAGATTTGTTTCTAGACGCGGACATGTATCGCATTTGTACTCAGATAATGGCTCTAATTTCCGCGGTGCAAATCGGGAATTGAATGAATTAAATACATTTTTAGAATCAGAGAAATTTAGTAAAGTAATTACTGACTTAACTAGTAACGGCATAACGTGGCATCATATACTACCTAGATCACCACATATGGGCGGTTTATGGGAAATTAATGTAAAATCTGTTAAATTTCATTTGAAACGAATTATAGGCCAATCGTATCTCACGTATGAAGAAATGTATACTCTTTTAACGAGAATAGAAGCCATTCTCAATTCCCGTCCTATTACCCCCCTAAGTTCCGATCCTAATGACCTCGATGCTTTAACACCAGGCCACTTTTTAATCGGCCAACCTTTAACCGCTATATCAGAGGTTGATATAACACATGTACCCGAAAATCGACTAAGAAGGTGGCAGAGAGTCGAGCAAATTCGGCAACATTTTTGGCAACGCTGGAAAAACGAATACCTGACTCAACTTCAACAGCGACCAAAAAATCAATCCAAGGGCTCAACTGAACTTAGCGTCGGAGATTTGGTCGTCGTCGTCGAGGACAACACTCCACCACAGTTTTGGCGTCTAGGACGCATAAGCAAGGTTCACCCAGGAACTGATGGTATAGTGCGCGTAGTAACGATAAAAACTGCAAGTGGTGACGTGCAGAGAACAGTTCGGAAAGTGTGCGCGCTTCCGAAATTTAATTAACGCATAGACTGATTCTGACTTTATTTCATTGTATTGTGTCTTATCATTTCTTTTTAATTGATTTACGTGTATTACCTATTTATGTCACATACATGTATACATACATTTGTATATATATTGTTAATTACCTTAATTTTTTGTAGTTAGGTAAAACTTTTCATACATTTCATATTTCACATATTTTTTGTTTCCCTTTTTTTTGAAGCCGATGTCTTCAAAGGGGGGAGTATGTTTAGTATTCACTAACCAAGCTGTATGAGCAATTTCCACCCCTCTCCCAGAGGGTGGTGACTTCCCCCACTACAACGTAGTGGGCGTGACATTTTATCATAGTATGTTCTTAGATTTAGTATTATCTCATCATTCATTTTTGTACAGTTGTAAGTATCAGACCTAATATTGTTAAGTGTTCAATAAAAGCGTGTAAAATCAGCGTCCATCATTTTGAATTCAAACTAGCCTAGTTCCAGCAAATAAAAAAAAGCATTGCAATATCGTCCCTTGATCGTTAGGAACCAGACGATTTCATACAACAAAACACACTTTCAGAAAACCATAATAATTAACAATTTCAATTAAATGTAATGTAAGAGTTGAATCGTTTTTTTATAATTTTTGTCTTCATAAAATAAAATAATTTAAAAAAACACATCCAATATCTGTGAAAGGTGATTATTGCCTATTTTACTACACTCCGTATTTAGGCACTCCTTGAGTTTTAAATAATTATGTTAAATAAAGTTTAAAAAAAATAAAAGCAGTTTCTTTTAAAAAATTATTAAAATCTGATTCCTGCTCATGATTTCCCGGATAAGCAAAACTTTTATAAAGAATAACATTCTTTCGAATAAACAACAGTAAGAAAGTTTACCAGACGCCACAGTGGGGCAACAGGGCCTCAAAGTTGGCAATAAATCAAAAAATGAAATAGCATGTACACCTTACTCCCTCTTATTTATCGATGCACCACTACCCCGTACATAATAAAATGATCGAGTACGGCCGTCAGTCCCACCTCTATCCTTGCCACAGCCATCAGTTCAAGTTTATCTATATATAACTCTTTAATCTATGGTTCAAGTTAGTTACCTGCGGAGACTAGATGTGCATTGTATTGCGTACGTTTTATCCCGATTTTGTGCTGTGTTTAAACTATATTCTGAAAATTATTTCAATCTTTCGCTATGGAACCTTCAAGTTCAGGTATGTATTAACATTAAAAGAAATATAGAGTTGCCGAAAAGTTTATGTAATTTTATAAATATGACCTAAAGTAAAATGAATGTTAAATGTTAAAATTTTAAATTATTCTTAGAAACATGCAGGCTATTAGTTGTGTTCCAAGGCAGTCCGAGTTTTGGTTTTGGATTTTTTGTAAAGAATATTTAGTGTGTTTTTCAGAGCCGTTTTAATTTTTTTCACTTATTTACACTTTTCGTCATTATTCGTCTTGTTTTTTCGAGGCTAGCAAATAAAAAATACAATGCTTCTTCCATATCAATTTAATTTATTTTTATTTCATTTCAGGAACGACTTCGAACACTATATTTATAACCTGAAGGGAACTTCTTGATCTTATGAGAAGTTCTGGAAACAGTGAAATTGATGAGCAATTTAATTTTTTGAGAGAAGAGATCAAGAAACGAACAAAATGTGACGAAGAGTAAATTAAGGGGTTGAATAAAAAATTATCATATTTCAAATCAGAGTACAAATCTCGTTGGATAAAGGCATTTAAGATAGAAGAAAGGTTTCGCAAAAAAAAATGCTGAATGGATGGATACTTCAATTTCATTTTAGACCAGAGGAGAACCGAAAATACCAGAGAAGAGACGCGGTCGTCCAAAAATTTCTTTTGAATCGAGTTCTGAGCGAACTAAGAGATTAAAAACAAATGAGTTGAGGGATTTTACACCCGTGACTATATTGAATTATGCCACCCAAATGAGCTTAAGGGCAACAGGACAAGCACATGCCTCAAAAGTGTTGCATGAAATTACAAGTACAAGTCCGAAACGTGCCAGTAGATAAAGAAAAGCATACGTAAAGTCACTCGAGAAACAGGTTATGTCAGGTGAAGATGCATACAAAATAGTTCAAGCTGCAAAGAAACATTGCTATCCGAAGCGAGAATATATAAAAGTGACCTCCACTTGTGCAGAAGTTACTTTGCAAGCTTTGCTTGACCACACTGTGGAACGTTTACTATTAACATTAGAACCTGTGATTGAGTCACTTAAGGACGAAGAACTGAAACGGCTGTGTTTGTTTTCAAAATGGGGCTTTGGTGGCAGTTCGGGTCATAGTTCTTACAAACAAGCGTTTCATGGTTATGAGGCCAGTGATTCGGCCGTTTTTATTACTTGCATTGTTCCCCTTCGCCTTGTTTGTGGTGAAAAAATTGTCTGGCAAAACCCACGTCCAGCCTCTACCAGATACTGCAGGCCCTTAAAAATTGAATTTGTTAAAGAGTCTACTGAAGTTTTAATAGCAGAGAAAAATAGAATGGACGACCAAATAAAAAACTTACAGAAAAGTACCTCGATAATTCAAGAAAAATCTTTTAATATAAGTCACAATTTAATCTTTGTCAAATTGCCTCTCAAGAAGTGGCAAGCTCGAGGAAGTGACAAAGAGGTTGTTTCAGAAAACAAGGCTCGTATTCAAAAAGAATTTAGAGAGCGATGTGGGCTAATCGTAGATAAACCTAAACCCGGATTTGGCAACTCGAATGACGGTAACACGGCTAGACGATTCTTCAGGAACGCAGAACTTTCTGCTGAAATAACTAAAATAGACATCGAATTAATTAAGAAGATGCATATTATAATGATAATAGTTTCTAGTGGACATGAAATTGATGTCGAAAAATTCAGAAAATTTGCCCACAACACCGCTAAATTCTTTGTTGAACTGTACCCCTGGTACAATATGCCTCCTACATTACATGGGCCTGAAATAATATCTTCTGCGTTGTTGCCTATAGGTCAATTAACGGAGGAAGCACAGGAAGCGCGTAACAAGGACTTTAAAAAATATCGAGAGCATTACTCGAGGAAATGTGGTCGTGAGAAAACTAATGAGGACATCTTTAATTCATTTCTACTTAGCTCCGATCCTGTAATTACGAGCAAGCGAAAGTTACAAAAGAAGAAACTACGACACCTTCCTAAAGAAGCAGTAGATTTGTTAAAATCTCCAACTGTCCAGCTTCTTGGCCATGATGATATTGATGACGTTGATTATGACGAAGATAGTGAAGACAACAGTGAAGACGATTATGAACATGTCTCTTCACACTCTGAAGATGATGAAATTCGTTAAATGTTATCAAAGTCTTCCAAAATTCAAATATTATAATATTATATTTTTTATAACTTTCTGTTATATTTTTCTAAGTAAAGAAACTATCTGTGTCTTTTCTTTTGGACTACTAACACCTCTAGAAAGCAATATTTAAGGTAGTAATTCATTGTGATTTATTGCCAACTTTGAGGGCCTCTTGCCCCACTGTAGACGGTGGCCCATTCGCGGACACACTGTATGTGTATATGGATTACTTTTTATTATCACTAATAGTATCTGAGCTAAAGTCCCTAATATTTGGATCCTTTAAAGATTTGTATTAGTCATAAACGAATACTGCTAAAGGAATCAAGTTTATCCAAAGTATTTAAATATTAATCACTAATTTTATGAAATAACCCGTCTTATTTCAGCATGATAAGAATACAAAAGAAGATTTATAATGGTTTGGAACTTCTTGAATTTTTCGCAACTCGTGAATGGATATTTAAATCAGAAAAATTTCTGGCTTTAAATGATTATTTGACTGAAGAAGATAAAAAGATATTTCCAACATCAGATTTTACGAAATATTCTTTGGAAGAATATTTACTGAATGCTCTTCTCGGCACAAGACAATACTGCTTAAAAGAAGATTTATCTTCTCTGCCGCAATGTCGTAGAAAACAAAAAGTGTAAGTTAATTCTTAAATTTCCCTAAATTATATTATCTTAAAATGTAGGCAAATATAAAATAACTCTTGATAATGTACAGTAACAGATGAATTGAAATGATAAGTAGTGGATTTGAAAAGAAACCGTTTTTAATACATTTTGGAAAACATACGATTTTAAAATTACGCCCTTTTTGTAACAATTAATAATATTTTTCTTAACACCATATTTATATTAATGCCCTGATGGAGTTAGCCATAGGTAGTCCATCACTCAATCATGACACGTGCAGATAGACATCAACACAACAACCATTTCCTGCGACATTGCCATCCTCCGCGGATGAGACTCCAAATCAGGAGTGATAACAGCGACTAGACATGTGCCAATCAACAGCGGTCAAACCCACTGCTACCGACTCGGTAACACTTTATAAACGCCACTAAACATCCATGCCAGGATTGGAACCTAGGATTCCGTGGTAGCAAACCTAACACGACGCCTATGTGGTAAATTGGTAAAAAAAAAGTATTAAGTTTCAAATTCGAATACATGGGCTCTCTTAGGCAAGGATAAAATATTGTCACCCCTTATGGAGGGGTAGGAGGAGTATTTTTACTCCCTTAAGGGTTGAGAATAATTTGCTTTTGCCCGGCAATGCCCACTTAACCAAAGGACCCCGCACAAACCTTATGGAAATTGGGTTTCGGTTGACTTGTCTGAATATTTGGTATGTTAAAGCTTTTCTCATCCTGAACAGAAGTCTCCATGGCCACGATGCTCCATATTCAGTATTTTGGCACCAAAGGTCCATAGTTCCATCATAAGTTACTATTTTGAGTAGTTTTATAACATTTTTATAACAAATATTTTGATTACTGAAATACCTAACTTTATGTTTTTGGGTGTACTGAATTCAAATCTAATGTCAAATAGATGATATTGACATTTGGTAGCTTTCAATCAGCTGTCAATTACGAAAGAACTACTAACAGCCAGTTTTACAATCGCTAGTTAACTTTCAGTCAGAGTTAACTTACAGGTTATTATAGAAATTGGGTTTTACAATAGCTGGTCATTTTCGATGTGGTAGTTATCTAGTAGTTAACTTTACTAGCAGATGAGGTGTGGGTAAACTAGAAGTTGGCAGTTTACTGGCAATTTATAACCTATAAAATAACTGTCACAAAATAATTTTTTGATATTTTGCCTAAAAATGGATATGTGCGAAGTAAATGCATATAGCAGTATGGGTAGCCAAGGTAATCCTGCATAGACCTAACTTTTTCGAAGAATACGATGGAAGAGATTTTTTAAATAGATCGAGACTAAATACTACCTACTTACTTAGTAATAGACCACTAACTCATAAATTGCTTCTGACATTTATATTTGATAGCAGATGACGTGACTTTGGACCAAAATTCATCCATTTTATGTATATTACCCATTTTTCCAGTACCAACATTATAAATTTTATTCACAACCTCTCGTTTACAAATCATCACTTAACTTTATATTGAAAAACGCATGTGTCGGTAAAGTTATAGTTAACCTGCAAGTAAAAGTCAACTAACATAAAAGTTAACTTGCGATTGTAAAACCGGCTGTAAGTGGTTTTCTTAACCAGAAACTTTCAAATATCTCGAGCAATAAGCACTCTGCGAAAAAATAGTTCAAACAAAAATTGTAGAATTGGATGGGGGCTGTTCGGCAGTATATGTCACTTTGACTTTAGGTGGAAGGGTTAAGGTCATTCAATGTCAAATTCTGTCTTTTAAATGGGAACCCCTATTGTTTATTACAAATTCAGATTGCTTGACTAGAAATAGACTACTTTTGTTCGAAACTCTTCTTGCCTCTTGCAATTTTTGTCCTAACTTCTTTTTCGATTAAAAAAAATCGCTAATTTTTATAATTTTTATTTTTCCTCGCCGGATAACTAAAAAAATGGCAATTTCAGAAAACATACTTCCAACAAAAACAGTATATTTTTAGTCAGACAATCTGAATTTGCAATAAAAAATATGGGTTCCCATCTAAAAAACCGAATTTGACCTTGACTGACCTTAACCCTTGCACCCAAGGTCAAAGTGACATATACCACCGAACTGCTCCCATCCAAACTTTTGTTTGAAACATTCTTTTGTAGAATGCTTATTTTTTCAGGTGAAAAAATCACCCAGTAGTGCCTTGCTAATTATTGACAGCTTAATATTAAAAAAAGGGATTTCATAGGATCCTTTCTGACTTTTATAGAAATTATCACGGAAATCCTATAAAAGGGGTTTTTTGGCGTTTTTATTGGTGTTTCCCAACATTTACGATTGTGGGATCCCGATTTTCGTAATCAGCGACCCAGCAACGTATAATCAAAGTAGATTTAGACCGGTGTTCTTTCCTGCACCCTTTCGCGAGTTCTGAATGGAGTACTTGTGGTTTGATCCCTTTGCAGCGTCCTAACACCTCTCTAAAGAAACGAAATTAAAATAATTTTTTCAATAAAATCAATAGAAAGTAAGTTTTAACCCTTAAATTATATTTCTCCTTTCAATTTTCTACAAAAGAGTCTCAAAAATTTTTTGTGAGACCTACGGTTCTCAAGACATCGCAGAAAAACTGTTTACGCCCCCTTTCTCAAGATATCGGCCAAATGGGGAGAGGCTTTCCACCTCGAATTTTATACTAAAACTCCCTACACTTAAAAAAAATCATGTCCTACACAAATTGCAAGGTTCGGCCTAAATTTTATAACATTTCAATGGACTGTAAATAATTCCATACATCTACTGGCATCCTCAATATACAAATATGGTGTTTGTGTTTTTTTTACAATGGAAATACTCGTGCTGTGATTGAAGAATATCGACGACAATTTCCAAGCAACAGTTGCGAATGTAAATGTTCTTATCACGATCTTCAACACACTATGTAATAGTGGTAAACTTTCCAGTGATCATATAACATCTAAAAGTGTCGACAGGTGGACAAGTTGTAGATGAAGTGGACAACATTCTTGATTTAGTAGAAGAGAGCTCTGGTATTAGCTCTCAAAGAACTACCACACAACTTGAAATTCCATAAACAAGATTGATCCACACATTTTATAAGCAGGTCTTGTACTTACCCATACCACTTGCAGCGTGTACATCTTCAACAGGGGGGGCAATACTAGACGTATCAAATTTTGTACGTCGATAAACACTAATCGTTACTTGATTCCTTGTGTATTTATTTCTTGAAGCTTTTGTAAAAATCTTGGGAGCAACAATTGTAGAGTAATTCACAAAATATACTTTAGATCGATGTGAAGAAGAGCTGAAAGAGCCGAGCCACCCCTTAAGAAATCTACAATCTATCGATATAGCTACACTTACTGAATAACGTCAACAATACCTGTAACTCTAATTGATGGTCCGCCGACAGTAGAATAGAATTTTCGGCATCGTGTTTTCAGTTAATGGGTGGCGTGTGATCGTTGATAATTACCTACACAATTTGTCCTTTAATTTTTGAGAATCGCATATTATGAGAAACGACCTGTTATTTTTGCAAACTGATTTACAAGCATTAGTAGATACTGTTCCTTTAAACGCAACAAATGCTGTGCATTATCAGTACGATGGAGCTCCTCCACACTCTCCACACTCTGGGCATGGATTCACGCAGCATTTAAATAGAACTTTTCCAGGACGATGGATTGGTCATGGTGGTCTTATAAGTTGTCCGGTAAGATCTCAGAGTACTACTGTATAGACTTCTACTGAGAGGGGCTGTCACTCACCAGCTCTGAGGGCCGTCTTCCTTTTGTTTACTAGCGCATGTATAATTATGAACCCCGCACTTGCAACTAATAAATCGTCATCATCACATGATATTTTGAAATATTCGAAGGAAATCAGAACGAACGATACCAACGACTTCCATCTCGAATGTGAAACTTTGGAGTGGACGGTAGCTACATACCTGCATCGAATTACTTCCAACTCCACAGACTAACGCCACATGTGTCTTCGTTCCCGTTGGTTTCCATTGGAACTTGGTCTGTACGCAGCTTTATACCTCTTTTCAGCGATACACGATATTTACAATTTTTAGAGTATACCTATCTCTTGCTATCTTGAGAACTGTAAAAGCTACAAGAATCAGATTTTAGTAGAATTAAAATGACGTATGGCGATTACGATAGCAGTGTTAAAATACTATTTTGGTTTTTTATCATCCAAGAAAAAATAAAGAACGCGAGGGTGCTGAAATATTATAGACAAAAATGTAGCATCGAGGTACTTTTTCTATTTCTAAAAATATTTTGTCGATTGTATGAAAGGTATTGTAGTAAAAGGTCCAAATTTAATTTTAGTGATAGAATTTTTACAATCGGATTATTCTAGAAAAAAATATCGATTTATTTCGGAGAACTATAGGCAGTACGGGTTGAATATGAGTCACGTACTTCAAATCCGGCAAAGTTCAAAACTGTCGCGGTAATTTATTTCATGTACTATATTCAAAAGTATCAAAACCATAATTGCAGGACATATGAAGATTTATGTTTTCAGTGTGTAAGAAATATTATCCACAGATATGCCAACTGCATAATATTACATGGATTAAAAGATTATTTTCGCCGGAATTCGAGCTAGGAGATAAAATTGATATTCCTCAGTGAAAGTTGTTTATGTCTAACCCTAAGAATAAGCAGAATCTACAGAATTACATTACTACGAAATATTTCACACGTATCCACATTTTGGGAAATGATGTTGAGTTAATAACCGCAGGAAGGATTATCTGTAGAACAGTAACTACTTTGTTAACTGTTAATTGTTCTGCAATTTTAAACGATGCCCTGAACACCCGGATGTGTGTCACTTTACGGTAGCAGCTTCTTACTTTTTCAAATGCTTGTAAGGTAATTCAAATTTTGAAAATTTCGATCATTTACGAGCACATTTATTTAATAACTACAAAATGGATTTGAGGACATTGCCACCCACTCGAGATGCCTTCATTCAGCATGTAAAGCTAAGTGCCTCCACACGGCTTGTGCGGAAAAATGCTAGTGATCCATTCCCTAAATTACTGAACATTCACGAATGTGATTGGAAGATAGAGCACAGCATTTTCACACCAATCATAATCGGGAAACAAAACCGGAACAAATAAAAGTTAGAACTTGTAAGTCTAAAAATAAGTGTAGTATTAGGTGTTGTTGTAAGAAGCTAGGAGTTGATTGCATACTAGGCTGCTTTCAATCCATGTTCATATCTATTCCCAACTAATATTCTGCAGTAGGCATATATCTGTGACGGTGGATAATATTTCTTATGTACTGGAAATATAAGGCTTCATACATCTTGCAGTAATTACAGCTTTGACATTTTTGAACATAGTACATGAATTTAATTAACACGGCAATTTTTGAACGTTGTCGTATTTGAAGAACCCCTGCTGCCTGTAGTTCTCCGAAATAAATCGATATCTTTCTCTAAAATGATCCTATTGTAAAAAATCTTTTAATGAAATTAAATTTGGACCTTTAACTACAATACCGCTCAACAATCGATATAATATTTCTTGAAATAGAAAAAGTACCTTGATGCTACATTTCTCTACAATATTTCAGCACCATTGCGTTCTTTATTTTTTCTTGGAGGATAATTAACTAATTTAACGCTACTATCGTATAATCGCCATACTTTATTTAACCTCAGTCTAAGATTTGATCCTCATAACTTCTATAGTTTTCGAGATAGCATGAGAGTTATATTCGAAAAATTTTATATATCGTGTATCGACAAGAAAGGGTATAAAATTAAGGTAGGGGACGATCGCAAGCGTATATCGTAAATCGCCCTCTGGAAATAGATTCGGCAGACAGTTTTACATAATATAGACCTGATTTTAAAAATATGCCCAAGAGATGCAACTGAAAGTAAACAGTTTCTGAATCCCTACTATACTGTTTTACGACTGCACTATTGGTAAAGATCTTTACTATCTTGTCTACACTTCTGTTAAATTCGGTTTTATTGGGAAAGGGTTTGACTTTATTTCCTAATTTCTCTCAAGTGACTATTGAAAATGGTCAAGCATTAAGAAAAGGCATTTATTTATTAATTATATTTACAGTATAGTATAACATCATATTAATTATTTTTGTTTGTTTTAGATTGTATGTAATTCATAAATTCTGTGTCTATGGTTTCTACTTCCTCGTCATTTACTACTTTCTTCGCATTTTCGGAATTAGAATATTCAGTTCGAACAATTGATTCTGTATCCGCTATCTTTAGTTTATAAGATTATCAACGTACAAAAAGGCTATGGACTTATCTACACACTAGTAGTAGGTGTAGAAAATATGGTTGTGTTATATATTTTACATATTTTGTTTATTCTTTGTATAGGTCATATTTTTAATATTTGTGAGAGGCAGTTAGCAGAATTTTATATTATATTAATATAATAAAGTATTATTCGAGCAGCTATATATGTCTTTTACTTAGATCCAGTGCCGGATTACTCATTAGGCACTCTGGGCACGTGCCTAGGGGCGCCGACGCTCTGAGGGGCGCCGAAGGCGATCCTCAATAACAATAATTCTGGACAAAAATCATTCTATGGAATGACATTCCTCAAACTTTTAATAAAAGTAGTGAAGCATTGCAAAATCCAGATATAGACCTGCTAACTATAACTAAATTGTTTAATTCTCCTCAGAAATCTGTAAATGGCCTTCGAGACAATTTTAACTATTATGAAGAAAAAGGAAAAGTACTACCAAATTGTATTGATTACAAAATTGATCTGACGAGAAACGAAACTGTTAAACGTCATCTAGGGGAAGCTTCCAGTGGCATTCATTTTGATGGAAAGTCGGGCATGCGGGTAAACACATATTAGCAAATATTAGACAGGTTGCTTCAAAAGCTAACTAAAAGGCAAATTGCCTACACAGAAATCGAAAAACTTTTTGGTATCTTTAATAAGATTACAAATTTACCCGACGACGAGATTAGTCTGCAAGTAAAAAGAGATGCAGGAAATGTACGTTAGTGATATAGAAAACTAATTTTCTGAAGAATGTGTTCATCAGTTTATTTTCTTGACGACATGGAAATGACCAAAGTGTCACCTGGACAAATATTAAAATTTATTAGATCTAAAGGTCTTACCTCTAGATTTCCTAACGTAGAAGTCGCTTTACGAATAGTTGCAGTTAAAATATGAAAAAGAATATTTAAGAAATTCGTTAGAAAACGAAACACTAAGTGAATTAGCCTTCCTACACTTAAATAGTGACCTGTTAGATGTTATAGACTCCAACAGCATGATAGATCCATTTGCATCTGAAAAAGCAAGAAAAAAGATTTTTTAAGTCTGCAAAGACAATTTGTCTTGTTTCGTGTGTTTCATTTTATTTAACGATATATTTCCAGCAGCTAGATTTGTTCATATTTAATTATTTTTTATTATTTGTCGGCTTCTTTGTTAGTTTTTGTTGAATCGTTTTTTTCAAGTATTTTTTGTTTGCTGTTTTTATACCCTATATATTTTTCAACAGAATATAACAAAAATGTGTTTTTCATCATGTACTTACTTTTAAGCAAATAAATGGAGGTTGATTCAGGTTCGTCTTAAGATAACAAAATTAAAATTAAAGGCAATAAAAATTCCAAAAACATCATTTTTTGTCAAAAGTTTCAAAGTGGTGCAGCAAATAATTTTCACTCGTGGCGCCATTTTGTTTACCAGCCAAAAAATTTTACCTCCGACGTATTAGCCTGCGGCGCCATTTTGTTTAGCCACTAAGAGGGGCGCCAAAAAATGCTGTGCCTAGGGACACACAAGTTCATACACCGGCACTGCTAAGATCCATAAAAAGCTATAATGCAGTGAAACAGATAATTCATTGTTAGCCATTTTTCAAAAACAAAGCAGTTTCCCCTTGAAATTCCTTCATGTTGCTCTAAGAGCAATATTATTAATACAAGACATAATGTCGATACTAGCAAACTTATTGAAACGGATTCTTTATGGGATTTTGCAAACAGGAGAAAAATCTATACATGAGAACTAAAAAGAAAAACTATCTGTAAAATTAATTCTTTCGATAATCTGAATTCTGGCTATGCTAGCAATTGAAATCCTAAAATGAATTTGTCTGTTTCTTATTTGACAATTCTCATTGTAATACTAGTATTCACATAATCCCCTACGGCCATGCAGAGTAAACTAGTATCTACATAACCCCTTACGATCATAAAGATTCAGTTAAAAATGAGAACAAAGGCCTAAACTGATTTATTTACATACCTTGTCTTTGGAAATTGTTCATTCTAAATCATGAAATCATTGGAAATCGTTAGCCCCTGAAACATTTTTTGCCCTTATTCTTTAGCTCATTAGAAAGTCATAAATCCACGCACAAGATGTTTCGTGTAAAAACCAAGACAATTCCCAACTTCGTTTAAATTAAATGTTTCACGTTGAATGATGGAAAACAGATTTTCACCTATCTATTACCTGAATAGTAATGAAGCCTACTCTCCAGAATAAGGGGTAAAAACGTTTCAAAAGCTAAGCGTTTCCAAGAAACAAAATGATAGATTCATGAAAATGTAATCCATTAGAATGACAAATTTCCAAAGACAAGGTATTGTTACGAGTTTTCCAGCCTTTAGGAAACACCCTGTATGAATCCGTGGGGATGGGGATTATATGGGGATTATGGACGCTGTTTTAAGGAAATCAGGAAATCCTCCGTTAACAAATGACATGTTTATAAGCAGAGCTGTGACAAGTACTTTTAGAAAGTACTCCCAGTACTAAGTACAAGTATTTTAAATTTTTATTTTTACTCCCAGTACTAAGTATAAGTACTTCGAAAAAGTACTTGGAGTTTTAAGTACTTTACTTGAAATTCAAAATTTAAGTAACCAGTACAAAGTAATTACTCCATAAAGTACTTTAAGTACTTAAAATACTCCCAGTATTTTTTTAAGTACAAGTAAAAGTAATTTCTGTTAATGGGAGTATTTTTAATGTACTGTAAGACCTTTTTACCACTAATTTTTAAATTAAAGAGTGTCCTATGCTGAAGTACGTACACTTTACACCTAAAATATTTAGTCGTTAGTAATAATCATGTTTTTCGCTTCAATGCAAATTTCAAAAATTTGCTGGTTTAGAAACCTGCAACCTGCAATCTGCATATTGCTCTACTACAGTTAAAGAAAAACATTTTTTTTCTGTTAATTTAGCTACAAACAGACGCAGTGTATAGAGGAGAAATTATCTGATTTTATCCAACTGTATACAGGGCACTCAAAACATTTCTTAACAGATAAATGCTTCGTTACAGAGGTAAAATGCTTCGTGAAACCTAAACCTAAAAGTTATAAAGTTATATATGTGAATTAATAAACTACAATACAAAAAAAGTGATGGAAACTAATTTTTACAAATATATTTTTATTTAAAGTCACTCAAATCAAATAGTAACAAAAATAAATATAATGTATATAATAAATGGGTAAATAAAACAATGAATGTACATACAACTACAAAACAAACTAAATATGCAATGTGCTGTTACTCTTAAGCCGCACAAGTTTTTCAAAATTAACGTCACTTAAAGCATGTCGTCTGGGTGCATTTATAATTTGGGCAAAAGAAAACAAGCGTTCAACAAGGGCCGACGAGGGCAAAACTGAATTATATTTAATAAATAATTTCTTCATCATTGGATAGTCTGTTAACATTTGAATATTGGATCTTGAGTCATTTAAATATCGCAATAATTCATATTGGTTTTGGTTTGAGGAGAATATCGATGAGACTGAAGAGTTGAAATCCTCTTTCTCTTTGAAATCGAAGAATGGATCCTCAGACTGTTGCACCTCATCCAACTCAAGAGCTGCCTCTAATACCCATGATTGAATATCTTTGCAAGTAATTGTAATCTTTTCGTCTCTCAACCCGCTGAACCAGCGCATTTTAAATCTTAGGTTCGTGACCGCTGCTATTACTGCCATTTTTGATTTAAGCGTAAACAAATCTTTGAAACGTTTTTGGTGAATAGAATCTAAAATATATTCTAAGCGCTTGGACAGTTGCCTTATTTCTCTAGAGAGCTTAATTTTTTCTAGTTTCGTATACATGGATATGATACTAGGGAGAAGGTAACCATAAAATGTGTTTTGGTTCCCTTGGAGTGAGTCCAAAGATTCAGCTAAAGGCTTCATAATTCTTACATATTCCTCTAAAAACAAAATATCGTTTTTTGTAAAAGAAGGAACTAATAGTTTATCACATAAATCCTTTAGTTTTTCCTTGCACGATACAATTTTTTTTATGGCGTCATACGTCGAATTCCATCTGGTGACACCAGGATAACTCAGGGTATGACCTAAAACTTGTTGAACTATTTCAGCGGATTTTGGTCTCCTAGCCTTTTTCCACAAATTTCCACAAAGTTACAAGTATGTAATTTTTATATTTTATGAAAAATACTGAATGTTTACAAGTCCTTAGAGTACTTTTTATATAGAAAGTACTTAGAGTACTTACTTAAAAAAGTACTTAGAGTACTTTTTATATAAAAAAGTACTTAGAGTAGGTTTTATATAAAAAAGTACTTAGAGTACTTTTTTAAGTAACAAGTATTACTTATTTCGAAATAAGTACAAGTATCCAGTACTTTTTAAGCAAAGTACTTAGAGTACAAGTAGGAGTACATGAATTTTAAAAGTACTTAGAGTAAAATACTTAGAGTAAAAATGTACTGAGTACTTTACTTGGAGTACATTTTTGTACTGAGTACCTCAACTCTGTTTATAAGGTAATTAAGATAATTTTTCTATTTAACGCGCTTTTCTTAGCTTAACCTGAATCTATCAATGTAAGGGAATCTTTCAACGTAATTTTTACCCACTTCTAATTGTTGTATCATCATGAGAATTGACAATTGTGTATATAGCTCCGATGACAATACAATATAGTATACTCAATTATAATATGTTCAAAATGGCCGCCGCCCCAAGATGGCGGATTATCACTTTCTTTACAACCCCCTTGATATGGGTATGAAAGGAAAGGGCTTGACAAGTAGAAAACAAATACGTTATCAAACTTAAAATTTCAAAATGGGGGCGTCATGAATGAAATAATTTTAGTCCGTTTGCTATTAAAGTTTTCTCAGTTTCTTTAAAATGTTATTTATTATTCTCATATATAGTTTTTTTCTGATGTTTGCAAAATCCTATGAAGAATATATTTCATTACAATTATAAGCAAACAAAAAAAGAAAAAAATCACTTTTAAACTAGCTTATTGTTTCAATTGTCTTTAATAGTATATCCGACGGTTAAAGATCGAAAATGTCAAAATTCAGTGCAAAACACGTAAAAGAAGTGAATAAATTATTACCAAAAGCTGGACACGAAGCTTACTGATGTAAAAGAAAGCATGAAAAATTTGAAACTGAGGAATTTGTAGACGCGACGAGAAAAATTAAAATGTCAGTGGACAAATGTAAGAGAGTGAATATTTATTATAAAACTTTCAGAGTTAGAGAGTTAAGAGTTATTTTTGACCTCCCCACAAAGTTATGGGGACGTTACT
The DNA here is from genome assembly GCA_963583905.1 of Stenurella melanura. Classification (NCBI taxonomy): domain Eukaryota; kingdom Metazoa; phylum Arthropoda; class Insecta; order Coleoptera; family Cerambycidae; genus Stenurella; species Stenurella melanura. The sequence continues at coordinate 20,430,352 of OY757309.1, forward strand.
AAAATTGGTCCTAAATCAGAATTTGAGGTAACACCTAATCTTTACGTTTTGAGATCCCAGGAACCCAAAAAATGTCTGTGTGTGTATGTGTGTTAGCACGATGGCGGAGAAAATTTGAGGCCTTAGATCAGAACACCGTTGTGACAAATTTTGTTAAAATATCTCAAGCAGTTTTAGAGTTAGAATCAGAAGGTCCGGATAGGGCCGTCGGAGCCCGCCCAGTGGGCCGATTTTCCAAGAAAGAAAATGACAAATACTTTTAAGAATAAAAACGAAAAATATTGCTTATTTGGCATTTCTAACACGCCTTTATTACTAATTACATTATTTTGTGTTTTGTTTTTATTTCAAAATAAAGAGCTATAGTATTTTAATATACGGTCGGCTGGCAGGTAGCGAGCGATATTGGTTTGACTTGAACAAACCATTGTCACCCTCAAAACAGGCTCAAGGAATTGGCATCGGCTAAAAAATTTGTCGCCTGGGAAAATCAAAAGATGGATGATGAATTAAAACAAATCCCAACAGATGATAATAATAGTGAAATTGTTATTGAAGTTAAAAGAGAACCATATTTTACGACCAGTTTTGCTGCAAGTCGAATTGTAAGAAGAAGGATGTTTGGTGAAAATAGTATTGACGAATGTATTTCCGATCCAAAAAAAAATTGGAATACTGGTTTATAATATTATTTATTCCAATGCTTTACACAGTTTAAATAATGGATTTACAGGACATTAAACATTATTTTCGGATCTTACTTGGTTAGATCCCCCATATTTTGTAAAAGTGAATAGTTTACCAGCGGATTAATTTCAAAATATTGCGGATCAAATAACAAATCTCTGTGACAGTATCTTAAGTGTGACCTCGGCAGATATTCAAAGTGAGCTAAAAGATTTGGCAAGCAAATGGAGCGAGATTAAGAGTGAGCTCTACCTAATATTGGTGGGGAAGGAGGATAAAGCGCCAAATGAAGAGATATCTTCCTAATAATCTAATTTTAGCCAAAAATATTCTTCAACAACCCCGTAGTATTTATTTATGTACAACTTCCACTTATTTTCAATTATATATAACATCACCCAATTTTCAGAAAACAGCTTATTGGTAATCATTAAAATTATGATTAAGAATAAGCTGTTTTTTGTAAATTGGGTGATGTCATTTATTAACTGTGTAAGTGTAAGTTGTACATAAATAAATACTACAGGGTTGTTGAAGAATATTTTTGGTTAAAATTTGATTATAAGAGAGATATCTCTTCATTTGGCGCTTAATCCCCCTTTCCCACCAATCCTAGGTATAGCTCACACTTAAAGCGATCTTGGTGAATGAAGAGAGTAAAACGATCTTATAGGAAGCGAACTTCGAAGATCACACGGTGACTAACTGACAAACATGCAAACATTGCGTTGTGTATTGTTTTAAGGATTTGCTAAAACTTAAATTGCATACAGTATGTTACAATCGTTTATTATATAGCTTGCTTATAAATATCTGTAACTTTGTCGTGTACCCAAATCTCTTTTGAAAGAACTTTCTCGTTAAAATTTGTTCAAGTTAGGCTTAGAAGTTATCTTACACAAGAGCACTTGGATGCCCTACTGATATCAGTAGAAAAGGACATTATTGTAAATATAGAAACAGAAGATATTATAAATGACTTCACCACTAGGAGCGAATCTTTGAAAAAACCGTTAATCCTGTAGTTTAATTAAATATTTCGTACAAAAGGATTATATTAATAAATATATAAGCATATTCTACGTAATGTGTCTGTGACAATAAAATTAAGATACGTGAGGGCCGGTTACTGGTCAGGGCCAGGGCCGGAAAATTCTCACAATCCGGGCCTGGCTTAGAATTAGGTAAATACTACGTTTTGTCAAGAATTAATGATCCTTAATTCAAATCAATCTTAATTCAAATGGCATTAGAAACAAGGTAATTTCACATTTTTTGCTACAAACGTTTAATAAATTCCATATACACATACTATATTCAGTCTACTTGTTTAAATCCAATTACCCTTGAAATCATAAACAAAATTTTCAACTTGACAGAAATGAACGGATGTCATCATTTCTTTTATTTAAAAAAAAAGAAATAAAAAGGGAACATAAAATTGGCACAAAGGGGTTTTAAAGAATGTCCTATAAGATGGTGGTAATATAATAATATTAAAAATATATAACCAAATCCCCAGTCAGGCTGTAGCGACAAGCTAATTCAAGAAAGCATTTTTTGAATAAAGTTCACGCGGCGGTTTTTGCAATAAAAGTCAGCAAACAGATTTCTTAGATCTGTTAGTGGGGGAAGGGGAGAATACTTCAAGAGCGATCCATTATAACGTACGTTAAAAAGAATAGCTAATTTTAAAATAGAGGAACAAATTCCTCCGGAACCAAATTTCATAGCCTTGGTGGACATGGCCATAGCAGTAGCTTGAATACGGCTCGACACCAAAAAAATTTCTTTGAGTTGTGTGCCCTTAGTACGTTTTAACCAAGCTGGAAAACCTCATAGAACTCATGTATAGTTTCTCGAAGCAATTTCGTCCTGACGAATGATACAATCGTCTATAAGGAATATTGGTAAACCAAAGCGATTCGAAATTTTCAGTGCATTATCAGACAGTCAATACTTTTCAAAAATACCATAAATTTTACAAACATATTTAACTGGGAATCTGAATCTTTTTGTGTGAGTCGATTGTGACAATACGCTCGCCGCTGTGTGAGTTACGAGTCCTCGAGACCATTGTCCTCGAGACGTAACATTTTGCCGTGAGTGGTGTTCTCTGATCTGTTGTGTACAATTGGCTTACATACTTGAATATTTCTATTTTTTATAGTAGAAAATATTTTTAATTCGACTCTTTTTTGATCCACTGTACTGAATTTAAGATTGACGACCTGCATGCTATTCTGTTGCGTGAATCGGATAACGGTGCTTTACTGGTCAGCTTCGATCCCGTCACATCTGTACAGTGTATAGTGTTCCGATTACTCACAGGGTCTATCAGTGGTTATTATGGTCTAAGAAGTGTTTCTCAAGTGCAAATTTATAAGGCGACAATCTGACCAGAAGTGCGCCGCTAGACAACAACATACGCCGCAAGGCAGACTATAGCAATCACGGCAGGTAGAGTCTTAAGAGTTGTATGATTCCCCCTTGAGACTGGATATAGCCAAAGACCTCTAGACGCGCGGTTCTAGGCTCATTTATTTTCTATCTCTGTCTTAATTTTCGACGTGCTCACTAATTTATTATATGAAAATATGAACTTTTTACTCCCCTCGCACACCGAAGGGAAGTTATTGTATTCGAGAAAAAATCACCCTTCGAGATTTTTTCGAATTATGACGTTTCAGATCACGTAGATTACGAAAATATAGGTTTTTCAATTCCGTCAGTCTGTCTGTCTGTCTCTTGTTGGTGCATTAACTAAAAAACTGCTTGACGGAGAGCAGTCAAATTTGGTAGGTAGTTGACCCTACTGTCAGCGAAGAAATGGTAATACTTTCACTGGAAAATATACAGGGTGGACCGTCTAAACGGAATAAATAGTGAAAAAAATATTTTTTTGCTCAAATTTAGAATTTCCACGTTTCATGACACGCTAAACCTATTTCAGAAAAAAAAATGTTTAAATTTTTTACCACTAAAATAGATGAAAAGAATTTTCTTCTTTGTTCAAATTTGAAATTTCCACGTTTCATGGCATTCTAAACCCATTTTAAAAAAAATGTTTTGAAAATTTTACCAACATTTTTGAAAAATATTTTACCACTAAAATAGATGAATTTTTTTTCTTTCTTCAAATTTAATATTTCCACGTTTCATAGCGTTCTAAATCTGTTTAAAAAAAAATGATTTTTTTTACCATTTTTGAAAAAACTTTACCACTAAAATAGATGGAAATTTTGTTTCTTTGTTCAGATTTAAAATTTCCACGTTTCCATGGCATTGTAAAATTATTCAAACAAATTTAAAAATGTTTTTGAAAAATTAAAAAAAGGGTTGAAAACATTTTTAATCTACTTATCACTACTATAGAATAGACAAAAATTTTTCTTTTACTCAAGTTTAAAATTTCCACGTTTCAAGACATTCCAAACCTATTTCGGAAAAAAAAATTGCAAGATATTTTTACCATTTTGGAAAAAAAATTTAACACTAGAATAGATGGAAAAAAATTTTTTCTGTTCAAATTTAAAATTTTCATGGCATTCTAAACCTATTTAGAAAAATACATAATTTTTAAATTTGTAAACTTTTTTTACCACTACTACAGAAGAGAAGGAAACTTTCCTTTATACTCAAATTTAAAATAAAAATTTTGAAAATTTTTTTACCAAAATTTTTGAAAAATTACAAATAAAATGAAATTTTTTAACCAACACTATACTTCTACTCCATTACGTGAATGTGGGATTGCAAATGTGACAGATGGCAATACTATTTGGCATATGCACCTATTACACTTTTATTGAAAAATGTACAGGGTGGTCATCCCAAGAAATAATTCAAGGTGGACACTTGTAAAGGTATTTGCGCAAGCCTTCCATATTTGGAACCTGTTATTTAGTATTGAATTTTTGCTGTTGGACGAAGACTGTATATTTTTTTACCAAAAGTTATCAGGTTTTCTTTGTAATAATAGCAATAAGTATATTCCGATTATTATTCTCAATGTCATTTCGTAATTAATAATTTTTTAGAGTGACCGCCATGCACAAATAACGAGGGAAGTTCTGTGTAAATGCCTTTACCAATTTTTTCCATGTGAGCGATATTTACGATTTTAGAAACATGTCGATTAAATCTTGGTATTCATATTTTCGAAGAGTGTAACAGATACAGAAAATAGACAAGGCGATAACCTCGCCTTCATATGAAAAAATGTCCCACGATTTTTTGCATACTCACGTTCGGGACATGCCCCTGAGTAATGATTAAGAGTTTGCCGGACGAGAATCTGGTCCCAATTTGCTTAAACTAATTTTTGTTAAACAAATTGCAAAAATCGCTTTCTTTGACCCGAATATATTTTTTCTAAGTGTTTTGGTCATTCTAAGCAAAGAAGGTCTCTTGTCATCTTTTCGTAAAGTTGACTGTTTCTGACTTACAATTTAATATTTGAAAAAACGTAAAAACGGTCATTTTCAAGGTTGAAAATACAATATTAAAAAATGAAATTTTTGAGTTCGCCAAAATTTTTATACAATTCTTGAACATCCATTAACAAAATCCTGAAGAGTATAAGTGCTGGCACAGAGTACGTAACTACCGTATTGAGAGCATGGCTGAGGCAGGTCTGGTGCTTCCTAAAAACAAAAGTGTAAAAATAAAACTGAAACTTCTTTCACTTGAGAAGCGGATTAAAAACAGTAATTAATATATAAAGAAAACACAAAAAAGAGGATGTAAAACAATTAAAACTTATCTTAAGTAAAAGTAATCGAAACACATCATTAAATATTGGTAATTAACACGGGTAAAGGCTTAACGAAAAACAAACCGTTTGAGACAACTACCGCAGAGAACCGCGACGGCATCCCAGCCGCCAAATCTATGATTTTCAAAGAAACACTGAATGCTGGTTTCCCAAATATACTTTAAAATGTAACTATCGCAAACCGGATGTTATTGATAAAAAATATTACTTCCCAATTAAAACTACTTCCTCTTTGTACATTTGTACTCGTACACATGTGACAACTATTAATATAAGTAGTGCCGAATTTTTCCGTCATATCCCTTAATTTATAAATAATAATTAATTATAGGTCAATATTTAGATAACTTTGATTAAACTCTTTTACTAAACGGTAATGTTGCATCACTATGTTTGTTTGATAAATATTAACTACTTCTAAAGATAATTATATTATAGGGGGCAATAGTATGTTGAGATGAGTTACAATTATTAATGAATTATTTTAATCAGAAATAAGTAAAAGTACCAGTACATTATGGTTATACGAGGGAGTTACAAAAGTATCCAGTTTTTAGTAGGGAGTATTTTATTATGTTATTTTAAATATGCTCCAAAGAAATAAGAATATTAAGCCTAACACAAGTTATCGTGTATGTTATATGTATTCTCGTTATTGATATATCTATGTTGTGGGTTTAATTAAAAACCTTAGTTACAGTTTGCTCTAAAATTATAATGAAACATATATTTTATATATTTCATATATAATTGACAATTTATACACTCCTGGTGACGGATATGACAACAGTATTCTGCCCGAAATATTATTTTTCCGACGTTTTATATATTATGTTAACGTCCTAGCGGAGTTTAGCTATTGCTATTCCACCATTTAACCAGGTCACGTACCATTCCTTGCGACATTGCTACCTACCGCAGCTGATACTAGAACTCAGGAAAGCTAACAGCGACTAGCAGGCCCGTCGAGAAGGGGGGGGGGTGTATCCCCCCGGGCCCGGTGTTTTTTGAGGGGGCCCGGATTATACCCGAAGTTGGAGATTTGGATTTGCATTAGGTAAAATGAGAGAGGTATACTTTTAAATGATCAGTATGATGTAAATAATAACGAGTTCCGAATAACTTGTATCGTTTATAATGAGATAAATATGAAATTGTTAGGCAAAGGAATATGCACCCTATCGATCTTTAAAATTTCTACCGTGATAAATATTCAATAAAAAGGAATATCACCACCCCGCTCTTCAAAATGTCATCTGCGATAAATATTTAATCCTAAGGAATACTACCCCTTGCTCTTCGAAATTTTAATAGAGATAAACAGTTTATTATTATAAATGCCATCCCCCGCTCTTCGAAATTTATATTGAAGATTGATGGGAGTCGTATGTTACTACCACTCGGGCCCCGATTTTCTCTCGGCGGCCCTGGTGCTAGATATGTTTTGCCACCCAATAGCTGTCTAGGCCGCTGCTACGGTCTCGGTGACACATTAAAAACGCCGGTAAACATCCATACCCTGACCAGGATTCCAGGCCAGTAATGCCAGTATTCCAACCCGGTACTCAGTCGTCTCACTGCGCCTCTGAGCCGATAATACTATTCTGTCAGTCTAATTTACAAATGTTCATTACGTAATAGTTTAATTGAAAGTACCTCAATAACATTTTAAAGTAAAATTGAAATATTTCCCAATCTACGTAAAATTGTTTCAAAACTAAGAGACACATTCGATACAGATTTCGATATCGTTAACTTGGTCGCAGTTTTCCATACTTAATCAAAGACATGCAAAACATTTTGCGCTAAAATTATGCCATAACACAGTTCATATAAGGCACGATAGTTTGCGCGCCTTTGACGATCGCCTTATATGACAGATATGGCCCAATATTAGTAAGAAGTATGCTACCATACAATATTTTTTAAAGAAAGTGTAAATGTTTATATATGTGCCAAAAGCCCATCAGAAGTTTACAAGAAACAGTTTTCATACATAAATACATACGAAAACACTGGCATTTTTATTGGTTATTTAGGTTTAGCCTGTTTTGAAACGGAACAAAAATGTTTGTTCTACGATGATTATTAAATATTTTTATTTCGTTATAGGTAATAGGTTTGTTCCAACGCGCAGTTTGATCGCCCGTTGAACGGTCAAATGGAACCGCCCAGTCATGGCAAGAATAGGTCACAGCGATAGATAGATAGATAACTGAGCGACTGCTTTTGACCGTTCAACGGACGATAAAACTGCGTGTTGGAACAAACCTAATATAACCAAATAGATACAGAAAGAGGAGGAAAAATTACTTTACGCAACAAAAATTTCAATTTATAGGGCCATTCAACAAATATGTTCGCTTTTAAGGAGGGGAGGGGGGGTCTCGATTTTCGAAAATGTGATAAAGTAAAATATTGGGGAGGGGACCCATAAAAAGTGAAATTTCTCAGGAAAACAACATTTTTTAAAGCCAGTATCTATTTTTATCCTTAAATGTAGAAGGGGAATTTGTAAATTATGTTTTGTGTAAGGGGGTCACATAAATGTTACAAAGTATTTAAAATAGGGGGCAGGGGATCAAAAATAGCCTATACCTTGAATGACCCCTATAGAAAATTGCATGTGATACAACTCAATCAATAAAAACAATTGATATTAAAATGTTTCACAAAGCTACTACTACAGCGTCCGCTTTAATTTTCCATGAAAGTACTAACTACAGAACAACTACATCCGGGATTTTTTTCAAACTTTTTGAATCGATAGGTTAGAAATTACAGGGAAGAAGAGTTGATAACGACCTTAAGAGAGAATATGTCGTGACTGGTGAGTTAAAATTATTCAGTCCCAAAACATTTTCAATACATTTTAGGAGATCTACCCAATGACAGCCCACTCGATAGGGTGTTTGTAAAGGACTCCCCATAATTCTAATGGAAAATCCTCCCAGCTAAATAGGCTGAAATCACAGTATATTGTAGATAATTTCTTCCTGCTCAAAAGTTGTCATGGGCACAAGGTTGAAAAATGGACAGATTTCCAGATATCGGGGGTGCAAGGAGGGTATCATTTCTTATGGGAAGCGGACCCAGGTGAAATTCGCTTGAATCGGAATATGTTATTCCTCTCGAGTTTCTGATGAAAAGTTCTAATGGGCACGCGGTCGAGTCCAGATATCGGGTGGGTGCAACGTCGACTTTCCAACCCCCGGTATCTGGAAAACTATCAATTTTCTGACCTCGTGCACAGGAGAAATTTTAATCGGGAGCCGAGAGGAATAACATATATTGATTCCAGTGAATTTCACCGAGGCTGGGGCCACTTCCCATAAGAAATGAGCATCCCCTTTACACCCCCAATATCGGGAAAACTGTCCATTTTCTGACCATGTGCCCATGAAAAGAAATTATCTACAGTATACTGCGATTTCAGTCGATTTAACTGGGAGCTATTTTCCATAAGAAATGTGCGGAGTCCCTTACTTTGGGTTCACTTTTCACCCTATGGGAGAGGGGGTCCAAAAACTTTTGATTTGTATATTTGGGTAATCAGTTTATGTCTGTTTACCAAATTTAATCTCAATAGGTATACAAATGAGAGAACGTGGGAGCTTTGTGCTTTGCCCTACAAACATACTAAAATTATAAAGTATTCCCACGGAACACTAATAAAATTAAATAGAACTCTGTTTATTTGATCTTGATGAGTCTAGACCAGTTTAGAAATTACTCGTCTAGTTCTTTGGCAAAATCAAAGAACTATCTAACAAATTTCAATCTGCTTCCGTATAATTATCATTTGTTTATATAAAACAACGATTAGTAATGTAGCGTAAATACTTAAATACTGACTTACCCTGGTATGAACACATATTTATTATCAGTTTGGTATTTATTTTCTGTGCTGTTACTAATAAGACTTTTTTTTAAAAAACCTGCAGACATGTGATAACGATCCACGTGCTCTCTGTCTCGGTCGTAAATGGTACAATCTTAGAATTTAGTTGAAGGTGTTATTTATTAATGGGAAGTTGAAATATTATTTAAACAAAATGAGTTATGGTAGTTTGGACTTAAGAAATCTTCGTGAGGATGAAAATCAACAGGAAAAAAACCAGACAGAAAACGTGAGTCCAGTTATTCGGGGTAGGGGTTTGAATGTACTTACAACCACACTTTTTATTGCTGGACAAATGGCTGGGAGTGGAATTTTGGCATTACCAAAAGCTTTATCTGATACAGGTAATACATGAAATATTTGCAGAAAGTATTTACGATGCTTTGTATGAAGTGTTATATGTTATATACAGGGTGTTCCGTAATAATGTGCAAACAATTTAACTACCAATTTCTTATCGAAAATGAAGCTTCATACAAAATTTTTTTAAATAAGCCTTTCTTGTCCAGCTACACCCCTCAAGGGTGTGCAAAAAACGATTTTTAATTTTTGTCTGAAAATAATTTATAAGCACCAAATGATCATATAATGGTATACAATACTGTCAAATTAATATTTGACACCAGTCTATTTAGTGTTTTGCCTAAGATAATAGTGCTCGTCACTTTTGATTGATCACTTAATTAGGCATATGTAATTTAGTTCCTTTTTCTCAAAAACGATCGATTTTACAAATTTTTTCAAAAGGTAAAAAAGTATCTAAACGAATTAAAATATTTAGTTCTTTTTTTAATTGAAGAAAAAGAATAGCAGACAGGACGATACTTACAAAATTAGATTATATAGATGAAATAATTTCGTTAGATGCCTTCTCATTAGTAACCATTACGTTGTTTTGAAAAATTTCACATGAAGAATCCACCTTCATTTTCGATAAGGAATTGGTAGTTAAATTTTTTGCACATTACGGGACACCCTGTATATCCAGGTTCATTCTTTATATGTAAAAGGACACATCTTACTGGGTTTAGACACTTTATTTCCGTTGTGATACAATCTTCATTTATTTGATAAATATTTATCATCTTACGAATGAGGAAATAAATCGTGAATTTTTTTTCAATATATTGATTTGGGTTTAATCCTCACTATACAGGGCGTTTCAAGTATAATTCCTAGTGGTGACTCTACATAAAAATATGAAATAAAGTTCATGTAAAAATGTGTTTGGAAATCCATCCTAAACGCGCTGGGGACCTCTGAAGAGTGCACCCAAAATTACTGAAATTTCATATATTATTCTCTTGAATAAACTAAGAAAAATTAGAAATTGTTACTAAATTAGAGGACTTAACAGGTCTTAAACATAAACAAATTAAATAAAATATTCATAATGGGTTTTGTTTACGCAAGAACACTGGAAAAATTCCTTTGGGTTCAAATTTCTCGAGACCGGTTAGTCCTACGGTATTAAAAACAAGATAACCTTTTTTGTGTATTTATAGCCAAGGAACTATATTCCGATGAGGCAATCACAGAAAATTCACATTAAAAAATCTGGGGGGTGAAGTAAGTCCCCCCTTTCCAATTTTGTGCACCCCTGATTGAATTTACCCTTGGTGGATAACATCAGATAATGTTTGTTGATATCGAATCACGTGCAAAAACTACTCATTTTGAACCAACGTGAATAATTATACAGGGTGTCTGGACTATATCAGGCATAATAATATGTTGAAAGAAAATTTTCAAAAATAGTTTATTAAATGTTTGCTTCACTCCAATGGCTTTGCTGAAATGAAATATTTGAGAAATACGGTATTTTAGGTCATATACAGTAGGTATAATATTAAGTAGATAAGTAACGACTGTCGAACTAAACCAAGTTCAAAATATTTTTGCGACTTACATCTCTCTTTTTATCAATGGCCATTGCACCAAAAATAAGAAATCAAATACGTAAAGAGGCACTAGATAAATGTCACCCGACTTATTAGAATATTGCCGGCGTTTTTTAAAGGAATACCCGAATTGTTGGCCTGACGACTCAGAGACATTCTTGTGTTTTCGACCTTGACCTGTACATAATAGGCTGTGATGTCGCTTATCTTATCATATTATGGCAAACCTATTGTAATGCATTATATGTTATTGCAATTAAACTAACAGCTATTAATTTAATCACTCACACTGCACGTTAAATAAATTTAAATTATAAATAAATATAAATTGGTTTTGATACGAGAATAAAACGTGATATTTTGGTCTCTTCCTCAGGGCCGTCGAGCGAAAATCGGGGCCGGGTTGTAACATACAGCTCCCACCAATCTTCAATATAAATTTCGATGAGCGAGAGAAAGTATTTCTTAGGATTGGATATTTTTCTCGGTAGAAATTTTGAAGAGCGGGGGGTAACATTCCTTAGAATTGAATATTTATCTCGGTCAACATTTTGAAAAGCGGAGGGTGATATTACTTAAAATTGAATATCTGTCTCGATCGGCCTTTTGAAGAGCAGTGACAATATTTATACAAATCGAAATTTTAGGAGTAAATATTTATCACGATAAAAATTTTAAAAAACGAGAACGGGGATATTCCTTTACCTAAAAATTTTTGTCTCATTATAAATAATACAAGTCATTCGAAACTCATTATTATTTGCATCACACTAATCATTTAGAAGTATACCTCTCTCGATGTACCTAATATAAATGCTAACCTTCAGATCTCCAGCTTCGGGCGAAACCCGGGCCCCCTCAAATACACAGGGCCCCCTCACCGCCGGGTCCGGGGGAAAACACCTCTTCTTCTGTTTAAAATTGTACCGCCTTTGAAGCAGTTTCCACAAACACCAAACACTTGAATACTGCACTCAAATACTAACATACGCTCGCTTCAACAATCATGTTGGCATCATCAAGGATGAGTTAAATTCCATATCTATCTCCTGATAATGACAACTTGGTTGGTAAAACGCACGTCGAGTATCAGTACATTACATTTAATGGAGGCAGTAACAGAACGAACAGTCCACAATTTTGTGGCTTTTTTGTAAATTTTTTAAAAAGTGTGAGGTGAAATGAAAAGTAGATTTTATTCTATCCCATTTGGTTCCGTTACTTCCCGCCCACTCAATTATAATCATGTGCTACTGACAAGTTGACAATCAAATAACAATTTCGCTGATCATAATGGAATGATATACGTTCTCAGGGTCGCGCCAAGAAACTTAGTCACCCTTGTGCAAAGATCTCATTGGCGCCCTGTGAAATAAAAGAAAAAAAATACAAATATTTCTGCAATTGCATAAAAAACGAACTGATATAGAAAAACTAAATACCATAAATTATAGTAGTAATAATCAAGTATATATATTTTTACAAAAAAATAGTTAATTATTCGTGCTTTATTTTAGGACAAGTGAGATACAGTTTGTTCAATGTTTGGATTGTTTAATATTTCCCCTTTCTATCTGGTAACATAGTAAATCGTAAATAATTCTTTATAATTTTTAACTTAGAAAAAGTTCTCTCTCCAGAAGCAACAGATAGATTCAAGCTTTGATTTTATACTACTAAAATCAAAGATTCAAGTAATGTTAATAATATACTGAGTGCTATAATAGAAATATTTGAAAATGTACCGAGAAGTTGGTTTTCAAATATATACTGTAAAAATGTTTTGATCTCATCCCATAAATATATGCCATTAATATCCTATTGTTCATTGATACATCTTCAGGTTTTAATTGCAGGTCTTTAGAGGTTTTCAAAATTTCCTCATCGGATAGTTCATAAATATTATTTAAAAATCCAAACATGTTATATCTTTTAAAAATAGTTTATTCATCTGATGTAGAATTTAATGCCGATCTGACTATTTTATTAGTGATTTATGTCTATAGGTGGACTGAATTCGCGCACCCGGTTGGCACGGCCCTGCATGTTCTATATATGTATAAATATTCACGACTATCGTATGTTAGCAATCAAAACTAAATTTTGATTATAAATTAACAAATGTGAATGGAACCCAGCACCAAATACATCAGATTTAGGATTTCGACGAATTTTTATGGAAAATGTGCATTTCGACAGATTATGGCTCTCATTATTCAATATTTTCGGAGCTATGGTCGCTATCGAGCGTAAAAGTGGCCACTTTCCGATATTCAATATTAGGGCTTCAAGAAGCATTTCTATCATGTACATTGGGATAAGTGACGTTCGATAGATTATGGTTCCTTGATCAGAACCTCTTATGGACGCGAAGTCCGTTGTTCAATATTTTCGTAGTTACAGAGCGTAGAAGTGAATAATTTTCTTAGCTCCGGACATACTGAATACCTGATTTCACTCCTTCAAGGACTTTTAAATAATCTGTCGTATGCCACTTGCTCCATCAAAATCTAGTGAAACCCAGTTTCCTTTGCTTTTAAAAATATATTTTGGTTCTATATTGTTCCCTTTAATAAGGGCAATCCCTCAATAAATGTAATTTAATATATTGTGAGCACTTACGCCGTTATTCGATTTTTTTTCTTTTTAGGATATATCGGAGTCGTTCTTCTAATATATATTTGTCTAAGTGCCGCTTATTGTGGAATAAAATTAGGAAATTGTTGGAATATCATAGAACAAAGATATCCAGAACACAGAACCGAAACAAGAAATCCGTACTCCGTAATTGCATTAAAGGCAGTGGGGAAATGGGGTAGGTAAGTGGTAAGTTCCTTTAATTTAAAATCAAACAGAGAATAACCATTTGCAAGGCCGGACTTAGCGTTGGTGGGGCTCTGGGGAACTAATCATGTGGGAGCCCACGCAAGGGCAATAAAATAGACACAAATATCGTCTTCTCTTAATATTGAAGGATAGAGAATAACAAGATTTTTGTAAATTTTCCTCATTTATTTAATTTGCTTGAAAAAATTATGTCGCATTTTCAACATCATCTTGCAGTGAATCGACTCTATCACTTGTTAAAATCATGGAAGGAGTTTCAGTATTATCGGTTCCTCTTATTGTCAATAGTCAAAGAAACAACTTTTTTTTTGTTGTTCTTTAACATTTCACTTCTTCTCAGTGCCCCTTGCATATTTTTTTTAACTTTATGACTATCAATCCAATCACAGCTATTACAATATCGTTGATAATAGTTGAAAAAACAAAGTAACGCAAATTCGTCTGGTCTCGTCGACGGTTGCTCTGGAACAGAGCATGTGTGTCTTCTATCTGTCGCTTTGGTGCGAAAGGTCACGAAAATCATTAAGCACATTTATTAAGGGCAAGCCTCATAGGCGGTCAAAATGACGGGCTCTTATTGGCAACAAACTCTATACCAGAGGGGAAAATTCAAAGAGCGGAATTGTCCAAGAGGTCAAATTATCAAAAATGGCAATTGTTCGTGAAGTAATAATTGTTCTTAAAATATGGGTGCTCAAAAGTGTAGGGACCCCGGGACCGGGACGTTTTTAAATAAAATAACATGTAAAACTAAGAAATATTGTAAATTTAGTAAATTTCTAAATATCATTTTTGTAAAACTCGGACTTTGTTATGTAAAAACCACTGCCTTGGGAATCGCTACTTCCACATCCAAATTTCACATACAAGTATCTTGAAAAGAAAGTATCTTGATACTATTTTATTTGCACTTTGGTGTGTGGAATTAATTGCTCTTGGGATATTAATAATGTAGTATTTGAAATTCTATACCTCAAGGTGGTAACGAGGGTGGCTGATGCCCAAAAATTTTTTGAGTCTTACACAACACACAATTTTATTTTGATGGTTCCTTTTATACTGGGGTAGGGATATTGGAGGTGGTGTTGGATGGTGGCAGATGTCATAAGAAAATTCTTCTAGTATATGCACCAAATTCCAAGTTTGTGGACTCTTACTAATTTGCTTTACTTATTTTTCCCTACTTATTTCTATTTACCCCTATTTACCCCCACCCTTCACCTAAATAAGCTCAAGAATAAACAGACTTCAGGTCCTTTTATAGTATATACGTGTACCAAATTTCAAGTAAGTATCTTAAACCATTCCAGAGAAAACGTGTGTATAAAAAAAGGTTACGTACCGACAAACAGATTTTTTTTGCTCGAGTTTAAAATCGTGAGGTTTCATAATATTCTAAACCGATTTCAACAAAAAAGAAATTTGACGTTTTTTGTATGATTCCACTCCACTACAGTTGAGCCAATAAATGCAGGCAGTAGAGCCATTGGCGCAAGGATTTACGAATTTCCTAAATTCGCACGTACGTAATTTAAAGAAATGGATTCAAACTCGGATTGTGTTAATTATGTATGAGCTACCATGTGTCTTAAATTCAAAATATTATTCTTAAATCTGGCAACATTATCTCCACGTATTCTAGCACCGCAGCCGCAAAGATTTGCATTGAAACCGTTACTATTGTACATATATATGTGGCGTCTCTGAATGCGGTAGATTAAGGTCATGAAATTCATTTATGAGAAGTCCGCAGTATTTGAACAAATTAGTATTATTTATTTAAAAAAAACGACCCCTCCCTCCATATTCGCCCACCAAAGCAAAAATTTTCACAGAGAAAAAAGTTTCGTAGTTATAGTCGTCTTCATATTTTTAATACACGTAAAAAATAGCCGTCAAAGGAGTCCGCGCGGCGGTATCATTGAATCGGTAAAGATGCCGCCTACCCGCTTTGTAGTTACCGCACATTTTGTGTGCTTTGAAAATATGAGGACAATTATACATGCTCTCTTCGATTATCGAATGGAAGACGGTAACTTTTCGTCGTCGAATTTCCACGTCATTTCCCTAACTACATGAATTTATTTTCTCATACGCTTATTTTTGTGATGTAATAACCGAACCACTAGGTAATTTGCAGATACCGTCACAGCTCAATGGCATCACAAGCAAGTGATATTATCATCAAATGAACTGAAAAAAAAATCAGTTTATGAATCTGGACTTAAAATTTTCATGTTATATAATTCAGTTTACAGGAGGCTTCCAGCCTGCCTAATTAATCAGTTTATTTATTTTAGTGTTATGGTTTCCTGGTGCATAAGATTTACTCTTTTTGGAGCCGGAACAGTTTACCTATTATTATCAGCGCAAATAATGGAGAATCTTCTGCGATATCAATATCCAGATATAAGTTCTTGTTCTTATTTCATATTGATTTCACTGTTAATAATTCCAGTCATGTGGTTCGGAACGCCGAAGGAATTTTCGTAAGTATATCCGCAAGTTTAGAGTTAATTTAAAAATATAGTTTGTGGTATTTAATGCCCTCCTTTAAGAGGAGGACATTCAATTAAACAATAATAATACCTATCTATAACGAAAGATCATTTTAAAAATATTCTTTAATTAGAGGCACACAGCAGGTCATGATACATACTGTATTCTGAACCGCTGTATCCGATGTCGTAGTCAGAATTGTTCCATTACGTCAGGATGTTCCCCTAAACCCCCTCTAAATTAAGATTTTCGCCGATTTTAAGCAATTTTACTTCCACATCCACGTAGTGGAAACAATTTATAAAAAATTTGTTTTACTAAAAAAAAAAAAATTGAAATATGCTAAAAGAACTGTTTAGGATTGCTCATATTAATTTTACATCTTGTAATTTCTAAACTGTTAAAGTCATTTAAGATTCAACTTTCCACTACGTATATATATCTCTACCCATTAACTTTAGCTTAATATTATTAGTCCATCGCTAGATTTATTAATTCTTGAACATTTTGCCATATATGTTCTTTAAAACTAATGATAATTGAAGGTCTTGTTTCCCCAACGTATATTACATTATTATTAGGACGACCAATTTTCTAAGCATGTTTCTAAGCAAAAGTTGTATTATTAGTAAATATAGAAAGATGGAAAAAATAAATTACTAATCGATATTATATTACGACCATTTTTAGTATAGTAGGAGTAGGAGCTATTTTATCGACAGTCATAGCCTGCATCCTTTATTTTGTACAAATTTCAAGAGACGCAACCCACAACGAAGAACCAGTTATACATCATGTACATGGCTTCCGTGACTTTTTCCTTTCGTTTGGAACAATTGTATTTGCTTTTGGAGGGGCATCAACATTTCCTACACTTCAAAATGATATGGAGAATAAGGAAAAATTCTCGTCGAGCGTTACTTTTGCTTTTATTAGTAAGCAGAATAATATAAAGAGTTATTTGGATGTGAACTAAAAAAATTGTTTTTAGTTATAATGGTATTATATCTTCCCATATCACTTGGTGGTTTTTTCGTTTACGGAGACAGTGTAAAACCGAATGTAATAATATCGTTAACAAAGAGCAATCTGGTGAAATTAGGAGATATATTAATGGCGCTGCATTTAATTTTTGCTTTCCTTATCGTCATGAACACGGTTTGCCAGGACATTGAGGAAGCTTTTGGAATACCAAGAAGTATAGTACCTAAATTATATCACAGTTTATATATTATTTTAAATTGATATTTGTATAGGATTTAATTGGAGAAGATGTTTTATTCGAACTGTCATCGCAGTAGTGATGGTTATAGTTGGAGAAACGATACCCCAATTTGGATTAATTCTCTCATTGGTGGGTGGATCAACTATAACTCTGTTAACATTTGTATGCCCTCCGTATTTTTACATGAAGCTGTGTGATACGCAGAACCATAATTGGCAGAGAAGGTATAAATATTTGTTACGTTTTATCAAGTTTTACTACTCTACCATTTCTTTTCAGACTTATACCACTTCATCACAGAGTTTTTATGTGGCAGCTGATATCGGTAGGTGTTCTTGGCGGGGTAGCTGCTACATTCAATGCCATAATTGCGATATTTGGATATTCTCTTGCAACCCCATGCTATGTGAGAAGCTGATAGATCCCAATGTAGAGACGAAGGCAGCAATATGTGATATTTTTAATTTGTATTAAACTTTTCTTATAAAATGTGATTGTAAGATTTTATTTGTAAAAAAAAAATGTATTAAATTACTTGAATTACGTTTAATTTGTATTCGGTGTATGTGTAAGAGATACCAATAATAATTCTAATGGATTTCCCATAGAACATGCACGAACACTTTAACTATTGAGTAATATTTAATATATGTACAATTGTGAGCATGTCATTCATTACCTTTACTTTCAATATTACTTTCAACAGTTTATTGATTGATTGATTTCCCAGCATAAAGGGAGCATTGCTGCTGATTCAGGACCAACGGCTTGCGTTTTCTTCGTTTGTCTGCCAAGATATACATACATTCGCTCGTCGCAGGGAGCTTTTATTGATTAACCGTTCCACAGGTAAATATCTATTTACGGTGGAAGTGCTTAATCTCGCGATAGAAAAGCTTTTTATGGCGGGTTGGTTATGACAAAGAGGTCCAAGAGTATATTCTGCACACCTTGTATATTTGTTTCTACAGTAATTTATTTTCAACTGCCGCTTTCCAATTCCGGGTATTTTCTATTTCATTACCTACATTTAATACCTTTTCATTTTTACATGGCTACCTATAAGAAAAAATATAGCTGCTTATGAGGATATTAAAGTAGACACCTCCGAACGCCGTGGATCTATATATCATAATGTAAATCCTACACAACGTCATGTGCGCGTACTAGAAACGTGAAAGTATACCTATTTAATAATAATGAGTGACTCATTTAGTGTATGACGTAATAACTTGATGAAATTTTTAGAGAATACAATCTTAGCATATTTTTCTATTATCAGAAAAGAACATGGGCTACGTCACCTAAAATGGTTGCAAATGAGAAAAAATACATGGTCGGTTATAAGAACAGAACATGGCCGGCTATCAGAAAAAAACATGGCCGCTAACCTAATGTACTTAAAAAATGATGTTCCTTTGCTAGTATATAGAAAAAACAAAGAGCTACCTATTAGAAAAAAACATGGTCGGCAATCAGAAGCAGCTATATTCTTTTCTAACAGACAGGTTAGAAAAGAATATAGCTGCTTATGAGGAGATTGAAGTAGACACCTGATCTCTGTGCTTTGTTGGGTTTATAACCTAACCTAATACACTTACTTAAAAAATGATGCTCCTCTGCAGGTATATAGCAAAAAACAAAGATGGCGACATATAGCAAAAAAAAAACATGAAGACATAGACTAGATCTAACCTAATCTAATGTATTTTAAAAAGACAATATAATTTCAAAAAATGTTTTTCTGTTAACACTAAAAATGGTAGCTATATTTTCTTTTTAAAATAATTATTTTGCGCATGACCAACGCGTTTGATCCATTATAAGTCGACGCTAAACATGCTCGTATCATTATAATGTAAATCGTCAAAAGCATTTTTTTCTGTACTAAAACAAATCAATTATGAATGTCTTGAAACCCAATTATGATGAAGTTAATATGTTTTAGATAAAAAGAGAAAACGTACATTAAATCGCTATTACATGGAAAAATTTTACTACCTATGTCTAAAGACGACACAAAGAGCCTTCCCAATTAGCATTTTCATATTCCTACGATATACTATACATATTCCAAAATAAAATTAGTATATTGCATAAATATTTGAAACTAATTCAAAATAAGTTGTATACTGGTTGTTTTGTCACAGGTTTTCACATTGTATACATACTCCTGCAATATTCATATGTATGTTGCTGACACGTTGTAAACATATTCTGAAATGTACATTCATTCTATAATATAGTTACAATATACGCAAACCTTTTCCGTACATACATGCAACATTATCCATGTATACTTTCAATATACAATGTATATTGCAAAACAACAATGGTATATTGAATAAATATTTAATACTGATTCAAAATAAGTTGTATACTGGTTGTTTTGTCACAGGTTTTCACATACTATACATATTTCTGCAATATACACACACATGTTGGTGACACATTATAAACATATTCTGAAATAAACATTTATTTTACAATATAGTTATAATATACACAAATGTGTTCCCTACATATAGGCAATATTATCCATGTATACTTTCAATATTGCAAGGAAACATTAGTATATTGAATAAATGTTTAATACTTATTCAAAATAGATTATACAGGGTGTCCCAATAAAACTCCCATGCTGGATGTCTTCTAGATGAATAGAGATATTTTAATTCTGTAAAAGTCAGTTTGTAGTACATAAAGAGTGCTTCAGTATTAAATATAAATCATTTTTAATACATATATGACACTGAGCAAGAAATATTTCGACGGGAGGAACTTTGAAATGTTGTTTGTGTAAAGGGAAATGCATTTCTAAGTAAATATTGTTTTTAAAAAAAATCCAACTGTTTTTGAGATATTTGTATCAAAAAGTTGCCATTTGCTCCTGTTAAATAATTATTTCCGAAACATTTCACTATTTAAGTGATTTTAAAAGAAAAGCATATTTAAGGCACTTTCATATAAATAAAAATTTCATAGTTTATGAAATACAGATTGTCCCCTTTAAAGACTAAAGAAATCTTTCAGGGATTACAACTATTCAATAGGAACAAATGGCAATATTTGGACACATCTCAAAAACGGCTAGATTTGCCTTTTTTCTTAAGAACAAAATCTACTTAGAAATGTATTTCCCTTCCACAGAAACCAGATTTTAAAGTTTCTCCCAAAGAAATAAGATTTATTTAGAGCCCAGCGCCATCTACATATTGATATATTCAAAAACCATTCATTTATATTCAAAACTGAAGCACTATTTATGTGCTACAAACTGGCTTTTACAGAATTAAAACGTCTCTATTTGTTTAGAAGATATCCGACCTGAGACTTTTTACTGGGACACCCTGTATACTAATGGTTGTTCTCATCCCACAGCATATCGTACACATACGTCTTGTAGATCTGCATCTATGCTGAAAAAATATTGTAAAGATATTTCGAAATATATATTTATTGCTTCTCACAATGTACACTGCATGGAAAATTTGTTTTTACCATTACTTTTCAGTTAAACTCGAGCATGTTTTATTGATCAAATTTTGTTGAATGGAGCACACAAATGCTAAATAAACCTCGAAATAAACCTACCAATAAAACTGCATTTGCCATAACAATACTTTACAAAGGCCCAAGAATATCATATGCAAAAAATAATAATTTTACGTTAATAATAAGATCTGTTAGAAACCATTTTAAAATCACACATTTATCACTCTGAAAACTTCAGCTTTAATAGTCATATTAACATGTTATTTACGAAAGTCTGATAATCACATTATGTTGCCTTAAAGTTTTATCTAATTCAAATCATGTTTTAAATTGTTCAGAGCAAAAGATGACTTTATTCTATTAACTACTTTACATCGTCGTAACAATTATGTATCTTAAATTATAAAATAGGAAGAGTTATAATTAAAACAGTTGTGTTACTTTAAATATATTTTTATTTTTTGTTACAAAATGCAATTGCAAAACAAAACACAAACAAATTGAAATCGACATTTGACAGCTTGTGGCCTGTGATGGCAAATTACAGCATGCGCACTAATCTAAGGACCGTGGCGCGCATTTCAAAAATTCGACAAGGGGATGATTGTAACGACATGGAAAACGGAAATCTAAATATAACGATAAAATGTAATTAAATAATCATTTCTCAAGTACGAACTACCTGCTTAAGAAATGCCGATAGTTATTAATTAATTAAATACAGTAGGAACATTGAAAAAGGGATGAATATGTTATCATTATTATTTAATATAACGATCACAAGTCCAAAGTCTGGATTCAAAATTTAAATCATATTTCATATCTACAATTTTAACCAACGATTTAAAATTTATAAAACGTATGCCATTCACCACAGGGGATGATTATAAATGTACTTAAACCAAAACTAGATAGAGAAATATCTATTTGTTTTTGTTATGAGGTAGATAGGTACTATACCAACACCGCACAAGGCAATATTTCAACAAGACTGCCGTAGAATTAATATTTAACTTTACCATATTTTTTTATGTAATATGGCCCAAATGCATGCAGCATTATGCTGTCAAAATCAATCAGAAACCGCATAAATCTTGTTGGTCCTTTGCAAAATGTAACATTGCTGTGCAATATTACTAGGGCTATATTGTTTCAAGTTTCGGTTGCAATGTTGCTAAAACTGCTTTGTCGGTGGCTTTACATAATTTACGTGGCTCAAAATGTTTACACCCCATTCTAAAATTCAATTTGGGTTTTATTGCATACAGCTGTAGTGTACATGTGTTCAACTTTTGAATGTAATGTTTTGAATATTAAAAATACAAACATGAATTTCATGTTCGACTGGTACATTATCAGGGTATATATGATGGTACACATATATTATCCATTAAATGTTTATGTGATATTTGTTAAAGATTTCAAAATTAATATAGCTTTTTGTATATATCTACAGTATACAAAAATATCATGTTGTAAAAATATTCCATTTGTAAATTGTAAAGAGATTGAATTAAGTACGTAGCATAAATATTGCCTATTGTATATCTATATAATATTTGACACATCAGCAAATTTTTGAGAAGATTCGTACAATATTCTCTGTATACCGCAGAATCAACATTATTTCATGTATATTGTAGGTATATATAGGAATATCGTACAACGTACTGGCAATATCTTTCCTATATTGATATAAGTACGTCGCGAAACGTATATTACGGCTATATGTAAAAGAAGTTCTGAATATCGTTTGAATGTAGACAATGAGTTTTGAATGTTCATTTCATATCGCGTGCTATGTGGGTTATGTCATCTGTCTGTTAGGTAGTACATTAGAGCACGACTACTTAACCTAACCAGACCTAACATGGCTACCGTTAACTAACGTGGTTACCCTTCAGAAAAAAACACGGTCGCATATGAGAAAAAAACATGGCCGCATGTCATCTGCCTATTAGATAGTACCTACACGAAGACCATCTAGCATCATGTCATTCACCATGGCCTGGTCACCTATTGGAAAAGAACATGGCTGCCCATAAGGAAAAAAGCATTACGTCAGCCGTCTGTTAGGCAGTGTTAACCCTTTGCTGTATGAACGCCCAATAGCATGATGTCATTTACCATGAGCTGATTGCCTATCAGAAAAGAACATGCCTAGTTGTCTATAAGAAAAAGCATTACAGCAAGCATATCTGTCTGTTAGGTAGTGGAATATAAATCATATGTATTATTTCATGCTGACTCCTTAATAAGTTTTAAGAAAATAATACTTTGTAAGTATATGCCTACATATTTTTCGATGCAATAACAACATAGAAAATTAAGCTAGTCTATATTTCGCTGCCTATTTTCATGTGAGTACCAACTTCGATGAGATAAAGCTTACCAGTGGCGGCTCGTGATATTGTCTGCAGAGGAGGCTTGATATTCTGAAAGATGTGCAATATGACTACAATTTGTACATTTCCCCACCACCCCTGAGGTATTACAACGGCGCGTTACATTTTTTTGCCGTGGGTTGTTCGCCAGGATACCGATTCACGACTTGAGAGAATAGAACTAATAAAAGAATAGAATGAAAAGGAAATAGAAAATATGATGAGATGGAAAAATCATTCTCATGAAATTCTCGTTCCTACGGCTCGAGTATTGGTATCCAAAGGAGTCCTACTATCCCACTTGTAATTAAATTATATAACTTTTAATAAAAATAAAAATAGTTTTGGTAAAAAAATTAAAGTGTTTTTCTACAAACAAAAAATTGTATTCATTATCACTGCCAGGCGTGTAAAATTATAAGTTTTAATAGAAATTAAAATAGTTTTGAGAAAGAAGTTATATAAAAAAAATATAACCGCGGAACTCTATATTATGAAGAATTATAAAAAATATTTCCTAAAAAATAAATAACACAAATAAATATTTTTTCTAAAATAACAACTACCTATATTAATCTCTGCTTTACAGCCTGAATATTTTTATAAATGAGTGGTAACCTGCGACTTTTGAAACTAGCAAAATGGTTGATTATTTCATCATAAAATGAATCGCGTTTACTCAATTCTGACAAAAAACGTTTTTCTATTGAAATAAACGATACATTTGAAAGGCGGTCTTGACTCATTTTGTTTCTAGTAAAAATGTTTTTATGCGTTTAAGTGTTGAAAATGATCATTGTACAGAAGCTTACCGGAATTGTCTCAAAAAATAGTGGCGTTATTCAAAAAGTTCTCTAATTTTGGGTCATAAGTTTTTAAAAAATCTACCAGCTCTTTGAAATTTCCTTTATTGCACGATTCTCGTTTTTCGTCATGTCCTCGGAAAGAATTTTCTTGTGAAGATAACTATATAACGGCATCTATTAACCTCTTTAATATTTCCCTATTCTCACGGACCTTTTCGTTAACATTTTCTATTTCTCTCTTATGTGCATAATCCAAGAAATTTACAATATTTTGTTTACCAAACATTTCGAATTTAATGCAAGATGAAATGTGCTCCTGGGATTTTTCGTGCCTTTCTAAACCTCGCGACAAATTTTGCAAATTATTAAACCCGGCCCTGCCCCAAATTGAGGATTGATCATTAGTAAATAATAAACATCTCCAACAATATAATTTGTTTCTAACTGTTGATGCCGTTAACCACTCGACTTTTTTATAATTGTTATCACAAAACCCTCTGTTTTGTTTACCACTTTTAAAAACTAACGAAAGCATTGCTGGTGTAGGCCTGGCATTTCTTTTAATTCTTACCTTTTCGTCATAAATAAGAGTAGTAAATCCATTTAATAACAAATAATCCACCACGTCTGGACAACAAGACATGTTGTTGGGAATATTTTCACCTAGAGCACTTATTTCTAGCCCGCCTATCAAATGTTTTATGTATTTATACGTCAAGTTGTTCTTAACCGGTTAAACGCAACTGTCAGACTGTCAGACGTCAGTTCGTTTTCTTTGTGAATCACCTGACTCTTGAATGACCTGTGCACATGCGCTATAAAAGCTAAGATCTGAGGCTAGCCTCATACTTGGCTATTCCAAGTGTTGCTATTTTACACAGCGCAAAGAAATTCAAGGTCATTCATGTTATAAGTAAATGCGGTAAAGTTGGAAGCTATTTCGTATTAGCCTCCAGCGAACCGCAGTGTTCATTCAGTAAAAGACCGGCCGACCGGGAAATATGCATACAAAGACTATCCGGACTGTAACGTTATAGGAATGTTTGTGGAAAGGAAATGCAAAAATGTTATATATAAACCGAAAATTAATTAATGAATAATAAACAATAAAAAATATTGAAAATTGAGATATACCTAATAGAAATTTCTTAAGATATTACTTTTGAAGATATGGTGGTTCTTCCAAGGGGAGGCTCAGCCTCCCCTGCCTCCCCTGACGAGCCGCCACTGAAGCTTACCTACCTATAATTAGGGATAACGACTAACGCGTCAGAGGTCTTGGATGTTAATAATAATAAAATACAACAATACATTTCATTTTTTTGTTCAAACCTATTACAAATACATGCTTAAATAAATAAATATGTGACATATTATTTCTATAACAAAAATGTACGTGACAGATAAGTCTTGAAAACTTCCCATTATACCAATGTAAAATATTTCTTGCATTTTGTTGAGAACATACAAGGCTTGAACCATGTCAGCTAACGTACAACGTACAGCTAACCTCCGAGTATTTACTTCTTAAAAAGTCTATAGTAGGGAGGCCCAGTTCTTCAATGTTGCGAATCTTATCACACTCAGATATATATTTTAACACTGTTTCATTTTTCTCCAATCCCTTCACATAGATTAATGAGAACTTATATCCGATGTCTCGAACTATATCTGCTGCTTTTTCATATGAAACGTACCGGATGTCCCAGTAGAGGCCGTGAAACACATTTGTTAACCATGTTGATTCGTCTAGATTTCATTGATAACTTTTCAAATGCATATGGCGGTGCGAATACAAAGTGTTCATCAATTCTACCATTTAGAGACAGTATTCTACTTACGTTCTACGAATTAGATACTCATGGAAAATAAAACGCTTATTTAAACTAAAAATATATATTTGTAATTTCAATGTATAAGTATGCAGAAAAATAAATTAATATTAGCATTACTTTTCCGATTCCAATTCTTCTACAATTCCATCTGGTAGAAGTTCGAAAAAATCTAACAACCGCTTGAAGTCGGTATTTATCATCTCGCAAAACTCCTCAAGGTTTAAAATATTGTATCGTTACGTGTTTCCGCCCCTAGGGAACACCCTGTATGAATCCGTGTCTTTCAAAATAACTTCAACAAGAGATAAACACTAACACTTTATTTGATAATTTACTGATTACACAATGACAATACTTCCAACCTCACTTTCGTTATCAAACTTCACTTTAATAGAACTTCCCCCTTTCCCGCCGATAATTTCGCCTTATATATCCCAAAATTGCCTCCAGAGATTTCCAATTTCAGAACAACTTAGAACTCTAGTGCATCTACAAGATTCCAGAAGAGATGATGGTGTGTATTACTGGTTGCCTAACCATTGGCACCTAATTTCATTATTTAGTAATCATGGGCGTATCACTCGCCAGGCCTTAGGGGGTGGTAATGCAACACTGCCCCCTCCTTAAGCCTGAACGTCCCGGTCAGGCAATTCAGAATCATCAATGTATTTCGCCAGTCTATCCAAATGCACGATCTTCGTCTTAAACTTTTTGATTCGTTGAATACGATAGACGACGTCATTAATTCGGGTAATAACAGTACACGGTCCATCTCAAGGTGGTTGAAGTTTCAGTATGACCTTCCTTTCTTTCACTGTGGGTTATACAGCCAAACTAGATCTCATGCCTTGAACCCTTCTGAACTACCCCTACGGTCATATCGAGCCTTCATCCTAGATATTGTCTGTAATTGTTTATTTGTGGCATATTCAGATTTTCTTACTTTTTATTGGGTATTTTGCCACTGAAAAATATTTAAAAATTTTAATGAAAAAACCTCTGCGCCAAACGGATCAGACAGAGGTTGGTTCTTGAGTACTTGACTGTTTCAAAAAGTCTCACACCTAAAAATATATAAACTAGAACAATGTTATAAACTAAAAACTCAAAATCAAAGCTATGGGTAGTTAACGTTTCGGAAGAGAATCTACTTCCGTTCTCAAAACTTTTTTGGCCGTCAACCATGACAGTTCTTTGGAAATACATAAACAAACAAAAGGCAAATTTCTACTCTAAAGTGTTACTAATCAACATAATTATAATTAATTAATTTAAACATTCTTAGTGATAAATAAATGTATTGTTAGAACGTGAACCGTAATATATCGTTATTGTGACTCCAGACTTTTAATTATTCGCGTAAAATCGATATAGGGTGTTATTCTTTCGCCGAACCGAGTAAACATAAAAGCATACCAAAATTAATTGTGTAGTGTTCTTGTGCGCGAATCTGACTAAAACGAAAGTCACGTTCGTGTTCATAAACAGCAACAGTATTTTTCTGCTGTGAGGATCATTTTAAAGTAAATTGAGTAAGTAAAGTAAGTTTGAAATTCCATTATCATGCATGAGTAGTTAATAGTCTAAAATACTATTCTAGCTACCTGTTTCTAGCTGTTTTCGAATTTGAAGAGAAAATTTGTAAGATTTATTTTTATATAACTAAGAAAGTGTTGTTCATAAAATAAAGGTAAATGTATTTTTATTAAAGGAACAGGGCCATCGAGAGAAAATCGGGGCCCGGGGGTAGTAATATACGACTCCCACCAATCTTCAATATATATTTCAAAGAGCGGGGGTTTTTTCTCGCTCAACATTTTTAAAAGCGAGGGGTAATATTCCTCTCAAAATTGAATACCTACCAAGCGAAATTTTAAAGAACTTTTTCCACGATTTACGTCTTGTCCGATTTTCAAATCTATTATAAACAGCCACTTTTCACTTTGAGGTTATGTTTTCTCTATATCGTGATCCGATAAAGTAAAACGGACAAAGGCTTCGTATTCAGCAAGTAGAAATCCATCTGAAATAATACCTCATATTCCGCTTAGTGATTGAGACATGAATATTATAAAACAGTATATTCTACAAGAAGTTCTGGAATGGCCCATAGTCCACACGACCGAAAAGTTTGTACTATGTTCGCGAGTGAAATGCTGTTCGCGAGTGTGGAATATTCCATTCCAAACGTGTTCTAGACTATATTTTCTCTAACAAGAGTTTAGAAATTATACAAAAAAAACTTCAAAACTGTTCAAAACGTCAAATGCGAAGCTAGAAATAAATATTTTTTGTTCGACGTAACCATAGCAACCGAAGCACTGAATGTGGCTTAACGGCCTCTGATTTGTCGAAAACTGTGCGGCATTATTTCCATAATAGTGTGTTGGAATGATACTTGTTCCGACACAATTTTTAGTTGTGGAATTTGTAGTATCTGAAGTAGTGTTAGAGAATAGTATATTCTACAACAAATTCTGGAATAGCCCATATTCCACACGAGCGAAAAGTTTGTAGTCCGAGCCGAAGGCGAGTAGAGTAGTATTATTATGAGAAGATGCTCGGGGCGGAGCTAACGTGCGCGAATATTTTTGCCAGTGACAGCATCATCTGGGGTAGAAGGATATATAATAATTCTAATCAAATTTTCGAGGTCGAGGAACTGTGTAATGTAGAATATTAAAACT
Source organism: Stenurella melanura (assembly GCA_963583905.1). Classification (NCBI taxonomy): domain Eukaryota; kingdom Metazoa; phylum Arthropoda; class Insecta; order Coleoptera; family Cerambycidae; genus Stenurella; species Stenurella melanura. The sequence goes on from OY757309.1 coordinate 20,459,396, forward strand.
CGTCACACTCTGGTGTTTACGATGAAGACATTCTTCACTGAAAGTAAGGTTATATCACTTAATTCAATCAGAAATGGGGAACACAACAAGTATACTGCAGCACAGATCCTGTGACTGCAGATTGACGGTGCCACTGGCTTCGACGTCAAATATGACGCAATTCGCTCTCATTGGCTTAAAACAATGAAGGCACACAAACTCGTCTCTGCGCATTATTTTTTGCGAGCATCTTCTCATAATAATACTACTCTACTACGGTTCACGAGTGTGGGATATGCCATTCCAAACGTGTTGTAGACTATACTTTCTCTAACAAGATTTTAGAAATTATGCAAAAAAACTCCAAAACGGTGTAAAATACGTATTTTACACCATTTTGAAGTTTTTTATGTACATTATTACACTTTAAGTGGTTTGACATAGCCACTCCCCTGATAACACCAAACGTCCCCAGGACGTTCATTTAGGTCCTCGTTTGGTCTGAACGTCCCGGGTTTACATGGTACGTCCCAAGGACGTCCGTTTGCTATCGTCCCTAAAACGTTCTGAATAAAACGTTTTGAGGACATCCTGCTAGAGTCTAGTCAAGACAAACCTAAACACATTTGTAAAATAACCTCTAGGAGTGATGTTTTTTTTTGAGCAGATGAGGATATGATTAAAAAAGGAAATTAAAAACTGTAAAAATGAAATTAAAATCCTTATAAAAAGTTTTACTAACAAAACTTCTTTTGATAACAAAATATTTTCATATTTCATGGTCCATTTAAATTTTGTCAATTTGATTTTTCTGATTTCAGAAATCTTATATTCGTTTCAACTATTTTTTTCATGAGTTTCGGTTATATTACAGCCATTTTCACCGCAATATTTAAGCAGAGCTTATGTAATGTTACTCAGTTGCTGTCAAGTGTTAAACTATGGGAAATTCAATTTGGCAGGCATTGCATCATGTTTACAAAGAATTCTTTGCATTTTAATTTCTTCCGCACACTGGCACTAGTCACTTTTAACGGCTACAAAAGAAAGTACCAAAAACAGGTATGTCTATTTAATTGATTTATTAATATATAAGTATTTAGATCGATATTTTATTCTAGATAAATTTGGTGCTGCTTATTTGTAGGTTATAATAAATATACTACCACCCACCTTATTTGGCTCTGTTAAAATTCTATGGGAGATCACCTGTGAACCCGGGTATGTAGTTTTTAGTTGTTTATTATGGAGCGAACTTATTCACTTAAAAGAAGATTGTTGGTTAAACATTATAAATACAATACTTCCCTTCGGTATGCGAGGGAAGTAAAAATTGAAAAGAAGTACCTACTCATGCAGTGTGTTAAACGAAGTGTTATATATGGTTCGACATCTCTGATGAACAAGTGGAGATGGTGATGAAACTTTTAATAGGTAAGGTTTGATACATCGAGTAATAAAAACATTTGCCAGAAAACATCAACAAACTTGTAAAGTATATTTAGGGATCTCAGTAAATTAATAATTTGTAACTTATATGCCCTATTTGTTATATTTTTCTGAAATTATGCTGTACGTACGTACAAAAACTTTTATACATCATCAATGTTCAACTTAATAAACCTGCTTCTAACCGTAAATCCTAATGCATCTTAACCCATAGCCATTTTCTTTACTTGAATTCTGTAATAATATTGGCAACAGATATAACGTTAAACGTTAAACTTATAACAATGTTATTAATCTGCTGTAGCATTAGTCACAACATATATTTCTGCTTCTCTCGGTCTTTGGTATTATTTGTAGAATCGATCATTCATATAAAGAGGTGTTCTTAAATTTTTTTAATGAACAAGGGAACCTTTCAAATGCAAAAGTCAGTTAAACAAAAAAATGTTCACATTTACACTGTGATTTTTTTTTAAATAGGACACCAAGAAAATTATAACAATTTGTTTTAAATATAAGCTTGCCATCAGGTGGCATATATTAGTCTTAATGTTTTTTGCCATGATTTCATCTGAAATGTTAATTTTTCTTTTATTTGCACAGGGGCTGCTGAAGTCGCTAACGCTTCAAAGTCTTTGAAGGACACCGAAATGGCTATTACATCGTGATTGAAGAGGGCAAAAGAAAGAACAGAGAGGGTGTCAAAAAAGAGAGAATATTAGAAAATAATATAAACTAAGATAGTTATAAAAAGACGAAGTGTGCAAAACGTTAAGAGAAGGTGAGATATACATTTATCTTACCTTTTATTGCACACTTGGCTTATTTCTTTTAATATTCAATATGACTTAATGTATATATAACTATATTATATTGTACTAGGTATTATAATATATAACTTTTAAATCCCATAAAAATTATGTATTCTTGACACTTGACATTTGAATTTGTAGAGTAAGAAGTTAATTTAAAAAAAATGCAAATACCATAACTTATTTTTCAATAGCACAATAGAAATAAAATGTTCGCATAAATTTGTCATTTGGTGTTGATAAATAAAAATACCAAGTATTAAAATCAATCTATTTGAATAATTTTTCTACATGATAATTACATATTGTCATTTTTTTGTCTTTTTGGCTTTTCTAACCACATTTATTCCCTTCGAAATAGAAATCCAATCACTGGGTTCTATTTCGAAAAGAAATGGATGTAGTTAGAAAACCCAAAAAGGAACATAAATACCCTCTGCTGCATGTGAATACACCTTAAAAGTGGTGGAGGGGGAGGTACCTATATGTTTTGCATAGTATGTCCCAACAACGTTTTCAGGACGTCCTCTCGAGACCTACATTCGTCCCACATAAGTCCTGGGTGGGACGTCCTCGGTACACCCCGTTTTGCTGACACGGAACGTCCCTCAAACGTCCTCGGTACGTCTTACGTCGGTAGAGTACGTCCTGGGGACGTTTTCATGTCCTGTGAGTACGTTCTTGGGACGTTTTCGGGACGTCCATGTGCTATTAGGGTCGCTTTTGTTGAATTTCCTGAAACAGATTTTTTGGTTAATAATTTACCCGCAAACCCAATTTTATTCCATGTGCCATACCCACTTATAAGTATACAAATTATTTTAAATGTACATAGTTAGATAAGCTTTGATTTTTACTTGCTTTTTAATTTACTTTTAGTAGACTCCGTCTAGCTTTTCAATTGTTATAACATTTCTCTACATAGATGTTCGGTCGGCTCCGGACATGGGTGTTCGGGTGGAACAAGTTGTAGTTTTAATTTTGAATAAATCTGTTTTGATTGATTGCATGTATTTCGAAAAGGAAGCAACGTCGGGCGCGGTTAGTACTTGGACGAGCGACCCTCTCCAGGGAAATCCAACATTCTCGCTCCACTTTCTAATGGCTTGTATATCAGCGCATACGTAGAAGGTATGTAACTTTAGTCGGGGGTTACATAGCGGATATATACCATCCTTCGGAGAGGATGTAGATCAGTCGGCCCCTTGCGTGTTAAATGTTAGGCAAGTAAAAAAATATCTAGTATTCGATAGAGAAGAGGTTTTGCAAAATCTTCAGGATGTGGTAGCTCGTCAGCGGAGATTCAAATACATTTTTAGGATTCAAACAAGTTTAAAAGAGAATAGATTATTTTTTATTTGCCAGCTTTCCTGGTATTTCTGAACACACTAGACATAGATTATTATTATTATTATTATTATTATTACAAACCTAATTTGGAAGTAGAAGAAGAAGAAGAAGAGGACATATTTGTCCTCCCACTCATTTCTGTCACAGTCATCATAAGGTTAATTTTGTTGACAAACTGTCAACGGGGAAGTGTTTCTATTTTTTGACGGCAAAGTTTGTTTAGTGACTAAATTATGGTGTTTTCTATTGTTATAATGTAGTGTACTTATTAAACCTTGATATCAATATATAATGTAAAAATGTCAGATCATCATCTTGAACTTCCGGTTCAAGAAACAGGTAAATTAAGGAAATTCATCCCTAGCAAGATAAAAGTTATGGTTTCCAAAATAAAATGATTTTACAAATATACCGATAGTTTCTAACATCAAATACCTACTTAGGAGTAAGAAAAATAAATGACCACTGAGACATAAATTCGAACAATTTTCATATCAATACATTTGTTTATATTAGTGTAATAATCACTAAGTGGATATTTTTAGTTTGTCGTGACTAAATTGTCTAGTGTCAGTATTGGTCTATGATGTTGCATCCACTAAAAAATGTAGGTTTAGGTGTAAAGTTCAGACTAATAAAAAAAGTAACAAAAGCTAGAGTAGATCTTCATTATATCATTTTTAATCTTCTTTGTTTGTATTGGAAATCCCTATTATTTCTGTTCTTTTGCCGAGTTTGTCTTTGTTATTTATTTTTCCTTTCCTAAACGATGCTATTAAGAAGTAAAGGTCACATGAGTCTTACCAAGTCATAAACGTACCCCAGATATCACGTTCGACATGTCAGAGATGGACCGCTTGTTTACTGAAATACAAAAAATTAAAATGTAGTGTTGAAAAATGTAAGAAACATTGCCGATGTTTACTATTGTTTATGGTTTGCTTCCTCATCTCTCAAGAAATGCCCATAAATAGTTTTTAATGGTCCGCTGTCTACATACATAAGTATTACTTAAGGGTCACTACCATTGAATCAGATTATGATCGCAATTTATGCTACTAATTTGATAATTATTTTTATGTATAATCACTTAGGTTGTTACAATACAGATGTGAACGTCAATAAGAAGAGAAAAATACATAATTCAGTATACAAGGTGGGACAATACGTAGTAAATATAAAACACAATAAGTTTAGTTTTGTCTTTATTAGTTCTTGTAAAAATAACAAAACAACAAATATGTCACAAATACGGACTAAAATTCATTGTACGAATATAAACATTTCTCAAGTAAAAGTTGTTTGGGACTAGATTTGTATTTGTTAAAATTGTTGATCTCCTTAATCACACTAGGTAATTTGTTGCAAAAACTGATACCGGAGAAATGAGGTGATTTTTTAAAATGAGAGGTATTATGATGAGGCAGAGCTAATAAGTCATCATGACGAATAATTATGGTAACTTGCAACAGTTTTGAATTGGTCAATGTTACTCTTAATGTACTTTAGCAAAGAAAAAAGATATATGGATGATACTGTTAATATTCTGTGACTTTTAAAAAAGTTTTTACATGATGTGGTGAAATCAAGATTAAAAATGAATCTGATTATGTGTTTTTGGCAGACAAAATCTCGCTGTAAATTTTTTGCGCCTCCCCACATTATAATATTGTAGAGTATATGGCAATAAGCCACTGAATAATACAACTGCAATAGAGCCTCAGTATCTAGGGAGTTCTTGAGCTTGCGTATACAGTAATATGCTTTGTTAAGTTTTTTGCATACTTCATCGACTTGAATATCCCAGCTTAGTATTGTATCTATTGAAATACCTTGGTCGACTTTTGCAGTCATTTGTTGCCATCAGTTTAGTTAAAGGTTAAATCCACGTTGATTTACACAGTCGGAATGAGTGTATTTGCATTTGCAGGTGAATGATGTGAAATTAAATTAAAATATTCGCACGTTTCATTATAAATTTTTAACATACCACAGTATAGTTCTCTCCATATTTATACTACACCTCGTACTACACATAAAAAACTCAAAGCTGCCGACCGAGCTAATATAAAGGGAGACCGAGGCATGCTTCGCTTTTTTATAATTCATTAAATAATAAATATCATGTATTAATTAATGGAACCATCATTATTCTTATGTAAAGTATGTTCTGGCATGATTAAGAAATGACATAAAGGGAAACAAGCCTCTTTTAATTAAAATTTCTAACTTTTGTGATAATAGTTACCCAAATCACCCCTAACTAGAACGTCATACCTAGGGAACAGATAAACAGAACCGTACTTTGAATTTACTTATCAATATCACGAAGGACGAGCAATGCGTCCACTAATGTGTTAGATATTCCTATATTGACGCAAAACAGAGTAAGATTTTTTAAAATTTACCAGAAACGTGCTTAAATTTCTGCCGAATAAACGATTTGTAAATCTCTAGCATTATTCTGTTTGTTTTAATACTCAAAAATTTGAAGTGTGGCTCTGTAATACGTCATTTCCAGGTGACAATGCCGACTTTGATATTTTAAGGCCTGTTTCTATCGTCTGTTTTACGTGCATTAAACAAATTGAGACAACTAAGTATTATATTTCTAATTATTTTGGAATAGGGTTGCATGTTTATATTTTATTTAAAATATACCTAAGTAACAATCGGGCACCTTCCATTTAGCTATACAAATGTGCCTAAATAGCCTGGCAAGTAATTTGGAGAGAATCGAAAAAAGAGACAGTACTTATGCTTTTGTAATTAATTGTTAATTATTCAAAATACAGCATTAAGAAAAATGCAGTGGATTCTGGGAAATTTGTTTGATTGTTCAGTTGCACCTTTGCTGATATCATAATTCTTTATGACAGTAAATAGGAAATGGTAAATAATAGTAAAACAACTCACAAATGCCATTATATTAGTACATACATAGTGGTACGGCAGCCCGCTACCAAGATTTTCGAGTTATTTTAGCGAAGATAACTCTAGTGTTTCCCATCAGTTCAGGGCGAGCTGAGAGAAAATGTTCAGGGTGACCTGTCCTAAAGGGTTCAAATCGAGCTTTGAACATTTGAAAAACCTATCATCTCGATCTTCACAGCAAGGCAGTTTCTTTTCTCTTCTAGTCAAGGGAAGTAAATATGATGGAGAAAAATTGAGAACTGCCATTTTGACTGTTACGCTGAGTTACAAAGACCGAAATAATGACCAAAATTTTATTTGAAAAATATTTTTTTAAATTTGACATTGATTTGACAAATTAATTTTTATATTTGCAACAATTGTAATTGGGAATGTCATGGAATGGTTGCTATGATGTTGATTGTTAATCCAGCATATATGCGACTCTATTCGATTTCGCGCAGCTGTGGGCGACGTAAAGAGACGGAAAGTTGTTTGCCAGCCGCCAATATCGTTTTCCGAACTTTGGTCATATAAAGAAGTGTCTTAGAATTTCATAATTTATAGAGTTTTCCTGCGATAAAGCTCGCTGCCTAACTATATTTTTTTGTCATTAAATAAACTGGGAATATCAAGTATTTTTTTGAACTTCTCTACCTCCAATTCTTATCAAATATAATACATTACTTGACCACTTATCGACCTTCTAATTCAGTGTGTTACGTTGTTCATTTTGTAATGCCACAATATGGTACACCCATAAATGGGATGGTAAAACATTGTTCTCGTGATAAACATAAAGTGGGAGTACTGTTGAGTTTAGAGCTTTGGAAAGATACATCAAATTTAATAGTGAGTTGGCTATGCTATAATCTGATGCAATATCTCATGATTACAAGTAGACAACCATATTCTTAAAAACTTTCTTGAAAATATGTAACCGATGAATTTGGTCACATACTGGTGTTCACAGAATCTACACTATAGAAAAATTATTTACCCCAGGCTGCTGTCACAGCTAAATATAGTATTTTGCCTTAATTGCAAGACAAGTACTTATGGGTTTATGTTGATGAAACCACAGATGCCTGTAGCTGGAAAGTGGTGAATGTATTGAAGGGTAAAATGAACGATACGTCAGCAATGCTGCCACTTTTAATAGGAAAATACAAATGCCGAAACTTTAATCTAATTAGTACACAAGACTAGGTACAAGAATCGTGAGATAATCAGCATAAGAATAAAACAAACATGTTTTTGCTTTTCATTACTGATCTGATGGTAAATGAATGCGGTAGGAGAATTTTATTAGAAACATAAATATGACATTAGCGTGTGGCCTTCATCAGGTAGTGGAAACTATCCAGAACGGTTGTTCCACTGTCGATAAATTAAATATATGTCAAAATCATATTATTGAACTTTCTTCAGCAGGAACATTCGTTTTCAGAGATCCGGGGTATGGTTATAAAGTTCTGAAAAACGCGAGGTATCTCAAATTCGTGGCTGCTGGTTTAAATTTTTCCTTGGGCGGGAAATTTTAGGACTGTTTACTGCAAAGAAATACAAAAGGGCATCCGATGGGCATTCTTTACTGTTATAAAAAGTATAGGCTGAACATTTAAATAGCCATCCCTATTTGTTTGCAAATGATCTACCGAATCATATGCCACAATATTGTAAAATTATAATGTATGCTGATGATACCAGCTTAATTGTGTCTTCCTTAGATCCAGATATTATTAAAATTCAACTGAAAACTATACTCAATGAATTTAATCAAAGGGCAACAAAAAATCGTCTTATTCTAAATACTGAGAAAACAGTATGTATCAATTTTTTCAACAAAAAGCAACCTATATCAGATATAAATTTAACAATGGATGGTATACCAGTCATATTTTCCAAAACATTAAAGTACTTAGGGATTAACCTTGATGAGCAATTAAGCTGGTCAGAACACATTAATAGTTTAGCTAAAAAATTAAACAGCTGTTATTTCGCCCTTCTCAATTTGAAAAGATGTTTTGAAATGAAATTCCTCATCAATATCTACTATGCTTTAGGATACAGTCACATTAGTTATAATATTCAACTGTGGGGCTACTCCGCTAACACACACCGAATATTTGTCAGTCAAAAGAGAATCATTAGATTGATATTTAATCTAAAATTTCAAGACTCATGTAAGCCTTATTTTATAAAATAATCAATTTTAACTGTGCCCTGTATTTTTATTTTAAAATCACTAACATATGTGAAACAAAACCATGAGAATTTTGTGAAAAATAATGACTTCCACAAATACCCCACTCGTAGTGGCTCTTTAATAAAGCTCCCCCAGCACAAAACAACTTTATTTGAAAAGTCACCTGATTACATCGGTCCCAAATTATACAACAAGCTTCCTCAATCAATTCGGGAGAAAAAAACAATACAAACATTTAAAACCAGTGTGAAAAAAATGTTGCTTAAAAAGTGCTACTATAGTGTGGGCGAATATTTGTGCGATTCATTAATGTCATAACGATACCTATTTATAAATTTAATTTATTGACTATGTTAAGTGTCAAGTGTATGATTGTATATCATCACATATTTATATTACGTTTTATATATGTCTCTTGTTTTGAAGAAAGTAATTGACAGTGTTTTTATTAACTTTGTGTAATTATTTTACATTAATTAACTAAGGTTTTATGACTTGTTCTATCCATTGCTTAAATGGCAAACGAATTAATAAATTATTATTATTATTATTATTATTAAATGCTCAGCCTATACTATTTCGCTTTAGATAAAAATATATTCTCAATTTAACATATTAAGACTATAGTGTCTTTTCTTCAAGGGTAAAAGTCTGCCTAATTGTATTTGGTCACAACTACATAGCATATCATTTAAACTATGTGTACCTAGTTGGTTGTTTATAGCTCTTGTCTATTTGATAGCTGTCAGACTGAAGGTAGACTTAAACATAATGCCGTAACATTTTAGAATGTTTACATTGTTAGAAAATTATTTCATTGCTGTGTGGAAATAAATTATATTGTTTTTGATATTAAAAAATAAATGCTTCAATATTTGACCTATTTATCACTTTTCACGATCATTGCTATGCAATAGTATATATACAGAAACTAGCATGTCCATAAACGTGAACTATATACACATAAATTCTATATAGATCACAATGTACAACATAGGTGAAGAAAGGGAACAAAATGTCATGACCTCTTGGGAATGAGATGTTTGAAATGATATGCGGTCAATTTTGTCTAAAAGTGTTCCAGCCTTCTCATAAATGATGCCCTTAATAGAATTGGGTAATGTAAATGTACCAGTAGTTGACAGTTTAGGCAAATTATTTTAATATTTTGTGCTATCAAAAGTTAATTTTCACTCATAAGGTACAGCTGTGTGTAACGAAGTCAACAGTTTTGAAATGTACTGCTAATATAAATAAAGGAGAACAAAATAATTAATTAGAGCATTGTTAGATTTCCGGTAGTTGATATAATAAATTTTTGGAAAATCTAGTTGATGACATGCTGATGTTCCGATATTTGACATACAGATACTGTAATGCAATAATCGACAATATTAATTTTGGAGTTAATTTATTATATTGTATTTAACGAACCTATCTGCTTTTATCCATCAGTGTATGTCACTTTAATAAATCTTTATTTGAAACAATCTCCCACTGCAATTAATTCAGGAAAATCACCATAATAATTTTAGGACCAATTAGATAATGAAAGTGCAGTGATGAAAAGTTTGAAATTGCACAATACGTTTTTGTCCAGGTAGTTGACCCAAATGTCAACCACTGGAAGACTTCAAAATAGTTGTTCCAGTAGTTGATACCTTTTTTACAAATTACTGAAGACTAATTAATCTGTTTTAACATATAAACAGAGCATTCTCCATTTATTTCTACTTAGCGAACTGTATTAAGAAAACAAGGTTTTTGTATGTAAAATAATTAGGTGTTCTCACTATGTGCAAATTTGCTTTTTTGGTATTATTAAATTGAAGTACTTGTTATACTAAAGCACTAATTGATATTTAAACAGCATTTCATCGTCCATCAAATTAAAATTTCAACAAATGAATGATATAAAGTTCTAGTAATTGAACAAGTACGCATAATACGCGGTGACGTCATCGGTTATATTAGTTTCTTATATCGCGTTTAAAAATTGTTAAACAACATTTCATTCACTTTATTTACATTTTACATGTCAATAAATAAGTAAATAATTTGTCTAAAAGATTTGTGGCTTTAACTCGAAATGACATTACATGCATAATGAGGGTCTTGCATCTACACGTCTCGTGTATTAAGTAATACATATTTATTATTTAACATGCTCTAGAAAAATAAAGCATGTCCCGCTCTCCCCCCTATATGTAAGCAGCAAGGCTTTGAGGTTTTTTTTAATGTGCACTAACTGTATGTAGTGAAGTATACAAACAATGTCAAGAATATATTAAAGAGCACAGCAGGAGATACATGTACTCATTTTTTACTATTTTGATCCAGTTGTAATACACTTATCAATAAGTACGCACAAAATAGAAAGTCATTACTGTTTTATCGACGTTTCTCCCATTTTCTGTCCCTTCTTCATACTGTATTAGTAAATTTTTTCTGACCTGCATTATTCTAGTTGGCCTCCCTTTCCCATTTGCTGTAAGGCGTACCTGTCATGGTTGTCTGTTGGGCGTATAGCTTCACCAAAGTTCATCCCCATTTGTGTATTTGTGACATCAGCTCAACGCATTGATGGCATCTTCAATCATCCAGTTTTCCTTGCACCTTTAACTACTCTATATAGTGTTCTTTCTCCTGTTGGTGTGGCCAGAAAATGATTTGGTAATGTACAGTGCTGGAAAGTCGTTTTGGGCATATATTTTTGATATAATGGGTTGTTCATAGAATTCATAGCGTTTCTAGATCTACATTTCTAGATCTACATCTTGGAACCATCAATGTGCTGACTCTGCTGTCTTAATTATTCAAGTCAGAGGTGTAAAAAAGAATGAAGAAAACTATAACGTTAGTAGGTCTAATCTTTGTGTTTTCCATGGTATTTTTATTATGTAAAATTTTGCTTAATAGGTAATTTGCCAGTTGGAGTACTTGTATATGCGGCGGAATATTTGCCTTGTTTGCCATTTGGTCAGTCTACAATCATCATTTTTAACTTTATTTGAAGTCCTTACTTTGACGATATCAGTGATATGTATGTGTTCAATTCACTTTCCTTAACCAAGGTGATATCTGCAATTCTCAGCTCCATTCATGGTTACTCCATCCTGCCAGTCCTCCAGCATACATCGCATCAAGTTTTCACTATAGATGTTAAATAGTTAAGAGAACAATACACCGGCTATAAGAGTTTAACTAGTCATTTCTTAAGTGAAATACTTGGAAGTTGCACTTCTTATTTATGTAACATAATTCATTATAAAATGTAATAGTGATTACAGTAAAGTACTTTATGGAATCATAAATAATTTAGTAGGTTAATGACGAGGTTCCTCGGCCTTATAAAATTTAATATCTATATTAATTCACAGTATTTAAATTTTTAGATTTAATATCGAATGATTCGGATGTTGAATGTACACAAAGTGTCTGCTCGGATACACTAAGTGATAACACATCTGCATCAGGTATAACTGAAAAAAGCACCCTATCTGAATCAACAATTCATGCCGTGTCAGGAAGCAGTGAAGTAGATAACGTCGGAAACCTACCAGTAGTCTCTCCAGGTAAATTATTCTGTTGTTTAAATGTCTTTTATATAACTGATGGTTTAATTATATTGATTATTATATATTGCAGAGGTCCAGTTTTGTATATATTTTAGGAATAATTTTTGAAGATTTTTTAGTAGAATAGTAGAATTAAAAAAAATGCTTACAATTAAATTCAACGAATCCTATAAATTATTTATTAAATACATTTATTAGATGTAGAAAAAATTAAGTCAATTTTTGGAAGTAAATACAAATTAAGTTATATATTACAATTAAAAAAAAACTGTTGAATATGTACATATTGTACATGACCATGACATCAAGTATTTAGATTTTATTGTTGATCAATGTGCAGTATTGAAATTCCATTATGAATACATTCATAATATATAAGAAAAAATTTTTTTTTGCTCAAGAATAATCACAAATTTATCGCCATATTCCAAAAAATTTATTTATAGTACTATAATTCAGCCTCATTTTGATTAGTGCTCTTCTCTCATATATTCTAGTAACAGCTAAGGAGTTCTAGATTAACTTTAAAATAGTTTGAGAATCTTTGTTATGTTGCAATCATTACACTCCAATTAGATCAGTGCTTGAAATTTAAATTGCATTGCCGTTGGAGCCAGATTTTATTGTTTATTTTATTTTTATTTCTAAAATACCAAAAAATATGTTTTCATTATATTTTAGCTTTTATATAATTTATAATGAAATTTATAGTTGCAGTAAAAAGAATTGAAATAGTTTTCCTATTTCATGAACACATTTCAAAAGTTCAATGCAATCCTAAATTTTTAAAGATTTAAATTATTTAATAACTTACCAGTGGAAATTGGGCATTTCGATAATTTATGCACATTTAAAAAACAGTTACTTCTCTTTATATCCGCAAGTCGTGCATAAACATGTGTACCTGTTTTATTTTTGTCACAAGTGTATTTATGTGTTTTACTACATTATTTTAGAATTATTTTCTATTAACATATTATATGTATTAGAATACATGTCCTATGAAATGTTTCTGTAATATCTTTTTGGTCATTGCAGTATGTATATTGTCATATTGTACTGAGTTGTATTTTTGTTAGTATTGTTATATATATTTATATTAGAGCACATGTAATGTTTGCTTATTAGGTTTTTTCTATTACATAATGGTTATTTATGCAAAATTAGGTGTTTGTTTCATGAGTCGTAAATGTTTCAATTAATGAAAAGACACTAATTTTGCAACGTATTACATTTTGACATTTTGAAATCGTTAATTGTATTTAAATGTCATCGTTTGTTAGCATTCGAAATCCTGTATATTCCATACAAAGTTGAAGTTGTTCTATTGGAAATTGGCTTCTTTAGATTCAGATATTAATAACAATTAAAAAATTGACATTTCAGTACAGCATTGCAAAAAGATTAGCTATTGTGCTACTATTATTAAATATTTGTGATTTTTCGAGGAGTCAGTTACCTGCAAAAATTTGTACACAGTTTGCCAACTACACTCTGCGCCTATTGGACTGTTGCAACTACCAATTACATTACCTCGACTGCAGCAACAGCCCCCTAGAGTGCTGACTTGACTGCTGAGAGACTGCCTAAAATTTGTAATGCTACTGTTGATGGTAGTTTACCCCTTGTGATTTTTCCTAAAATTCAGAAAATTTATTTTTCTCCAGAAACGGCTGTGCCGAGTATACGAAAATGATGTCTCATGTTTTAAATACTGTTTGAGACACCTGCTCCTGCTCAATAGTCGACCATGCTTGTTCTGTGTATTATTTATTTTATAACGAAACAATACATCATACCAATGACCCCAGAATGAAGTCGTTGCATCATACTGATTTATATTTCAAAGCACTAATGGTATCTTAAATGAAATTTAGATAATTTAAAATCGTTTCGCTAACAATTTTTTTAAACAATTTTGATTTGTGGTCGATACAGTTAAAAGAAAATAAATGGTGGTGACACCCGATATAGATGATAGAGGATTTGTATTAAATTTTGGATACATCAATTTCAAGAACATTTGCTTTTTTAGTCTAAATAGAAAGTTTTTAAGACCTGTTTGAAAAATAGATACCTAAGTCTTTTAGGTCAGAGCATTTAAAAAAAACACACAAACATTTTTTAGCAAAGAAGTAGAACTGTTTATGTACAATATTCGACCTACAGAAATCAATATCATTGGTCTTGATGTTTATAAATATTTTCTAAATTTTATGTACACATCAATTTTTTTAGACTGTTTCACTTAAATACCGAAATGTTATTACACTATTTACCAGATTAAATTTTTTAATTCTAGGATCTGAAAAAAAAATCAATACCTCAGCGATTTTAAAAGGTATGTTATTACCATGGGGTGCTCAAAAAGAAAGGGCTTCTCATTCTGGACAAAATATGGATATGGAAATAAGACCAGGAGAGTTTGTCATGAGAAATCTCTTTGCCGATTTTACGGTATTAGCTGAAAAGAAGATCGAATCTGTTATGGCGGAACCACAGGTGAGAAAGCATAGTAAATAGAACATATTTGAGTGGCAATTGAACAATGACTTTATTTAAATGGAAAATTGCTTTTGACCATTTAACGGACTCTATTTGATATCCACATTCAGAAATTTGAGAGTAATAGGATTTATAAAAATGCTGCAACTGCAGTCTTAAAAAAGTATTATTTTCGGAATATGACCTCTAATAATTGATTTGTCTAAAACCTTTTGTATTTTAAATGTAAGTAGATCAATGTTTACCATTTATTCCGTTTTAGCAGTTTTGAAAATCTCACGAAAAATGATGGTTTTATTAAAATTCATTTGAAAATGCATCAAACATTTGCGTGTGCTGAATCTTCTTCATCATCTTCATCTGACATTTCGGGAGACAAGCTATTTGAACAACTATTATACTCCCAACAATATTTTACTCTAAAACATCGTGCTATCTTGATTGTACAGGTTTAATTTTCCAAAATATTTAAGTTTCACGAAGAAATTAACAAACAAAAGTAGTTAATTTTGGAACTTTGGTAATTCACATATATCTTGCTTAAATAATTATATAAAAAAATATAGATTTTAAAACAAAAAACCTTCAGCTGCAAGATCTTCGAATTCAAATAATAAAAAAAAAATGTGCTTAAACTACAATTGTTAATTTTTTCCCATATAATTTAAAATTTGAATTTTTTCTCTAATTTTGTAAAAGCAACGGGTAAATATTAATTTTTATTCCGATGTACCGTCCCAGAGTATACTTTTCAAACCAATCAATCTGACCTGGGTGGTATAATATACTATAGAAACTACAGTGTTTCATTACTTTTAGTTATTTCTCGTAAAAAAAAGCAGAGCCGAAACGGCATTCCGGAGCATTGCGGTTCCTCTACACCCCTACTTTTCAAGCAGTTTTAAAATCCGTAGGTATCTTATAAAGTGTTAATATCTTATTTATTAATAATCAGTTCCATAATCAAAACAAAGTCACCTTTAACTTGTAAAACCCGTTCCATAATCAAATTTTAAAGGAGACTACGAGAAAGTTTCTTTTACAGTAAAGTCCCAAATTTGGTCCTTTTTGTGATTAAACTTTATTACAAATCTTAACCTATAAATTTCTCCCGTGTTTGACAAGTGTTTGGTGGCATCATTTGGCATATTTATAATAATCAGCTGGGACCTAATTCTTGAAATCATGGGAATTAATTCTCTTGAGAAGATTTTCTTCATAGATTTAATAATCTATTAAAACCTCTTTGATTTTCTTCTACTAAAATTCTCATGCGTCAAGTCAAAAGAATTGCTATTTTTGAATTTCATAAGAATAAAATTCCTACAAGAACAGCAGTGAGACGTATGTCGAGGTATACGTTCGTACAAGTATTTGCAACAGCCAATGAGCAGGTTGAATATTTAAGTCTTATTTCGATTTTTGACAACGCCGAACACTGGATGATATTGATGACAGTTGCAGGTTCCTTATATTGTAAATATCATACAATACAATACAATACAATACATCTTTATTCATCACATAAAGTTTATACAAGAATGTACAGTACTTATTGGACTAGTCAAAAGGAATTACAGACATACATATGAATAAAAAACATAATACAGACAAATTCATTCTTATAAAATACACATTCACACAGACAATTTTACCTCAATAAAAATTACTTTTAGTATAAAACACACAATTAACTAATATTAGTACTTATATATTTAAAAACTCCTCTACAGAATAAAATGCCTTATCAGCCAAATAATCATACAACACATTTTTAAAAGTATTAAAATTGCTAAAATTTTTACTAGTGCCAAATAGGCTCATAAATTTGTTGAAGCAAGCGATACCTTGATATAAATTTGAATCTTGGCCAATACTTAATCTTGAGTATGGTTGGTGAAGATTCTCGCAGCTTCGAGTATTGTGATCATGCAATACGTTGTTTCTTAGTAGTGAATATTCCTGTTTTTTTATATTAGTTGTAATAAGAAATATATAAAGAGAAGGGAGTGTTAGAATAGAGAGTTTAGAAAATATTTGCCTACAAGATGTGCCGGGACGAGCTCCTACCATGCATCTAATAATTCTTTTCTGAATTATAAATATTTTATTACTGTGAGTCGATTTACCCCAGAACATTAAACCATAACTTATATTTGACTGCACTAATCCATAATATGCTAATTTAAGAATTTCCAGTGATACTGTATTGCACAATTGTCTGATGATAAAACAAGTGGTACTTAATTTTTTTGAAAGAGTGTTAATATGTTGTTCCCATGTGAATGAGCAAAATGCATAATTTTTTTAAACATCACAGATGAATAGATCACTAAAAAACATTATTTTTCCAGTATTTTATTTTTGTTTTATGTTCTAATTAAAGGTTAAAAAAATTATTTACTGCAGCTGTCAATTTAACTGCGTTTAAACGGAGAAGTTTCCGCGCTACTTGTGTGTGACGTCATCGGGCACATCGCACCGACGGAAAACGTATTGTGATTGCGAATGTGTACACATTATTTATGTTGTGTTATGAAAAATACAAAGAAAGGTAGCTATAAATATTGTATTGTGCCCAAATGTACAAATACTAAGTACAATAAAAACTCCAGGAAAGTTATTTTTTAATGTGCCTA
This sequence comes from Stenurella melanura, assembly GCA_963583905.1. NCBI lineage: Eukaryota > Metazoa > Arthropoda > Insecta > Coleoptera > Cerambycidae > Stenurella > Stenurella melanura. The sequence goes on from OY757309.1 coordinate 20,476,830, forward strand.
GACGCGATAAAGTTAGGAAGAAATGGTGCAGAGCTATGAGACGAGACGACCGAAATGCAGAATTATCGTCATCCTCAAGATTATATTGCTGCCAGGATCATTTTGATGTAAATTTACCCATTAAAACTAATTATTTTATAATAATATTATGAAAATATGTACCTAACCCTAATATTATTGTGATAATTTGTTTACATATCATGGTGAATTTGGTCACTTTCCTATTTATAGGAATACAAAAGTTTACTAACTTCTGTTAATAGGAACGTTGAATTAAAATGTATAAATGTATAAGAACGGTGGGAATAATGTAACTTCTCGACGTTCTACATATTATCCAGTTATATATTTATATATACCTATGTATGACAACAGTTATTTTTACTATGAATGTACCTACCTACCTAAAAGTACGTACTTAGTAAGTGGCGGGAGGTATTTATTATATAAAAAAGTAAAGCATTCTAAGATGAAAAATATTAATTAATATAACATAAAACATTGCCTTGTTTACCTATTTTGAGGTTAGGTACATAAATTATTTGTTATTTTAATTTTTTAATTAATTAAATCGTCTTATTTATATTAACGTCCTGGCGGAGTTTAGCTAATGCTATTCCACCACTCAACTAGGACACCTACACATAGACATCAACACAACAACCATTCCCTGCGATACTGCCATCTACCGCAGCTGAGACTCGAACTCAGGAGAGATAATAGCGACTAGACATGTTGTGCCACCCAACAGCGGTCTAGTCCACTATTACCATCTCGGTAACACATTAAAAACGCCACTGAACATCCATACCCTCGCCAGGATTCGAACCTGGGACTCCGTGATCGCAAGCCAAATGCCTTAGCATTGCGCCACCGAGTCGGTGGCGCAATGCTAACTAACTACAGTAAAAGGATAAAAATGGGCACAATTGAATTAATGTTTAGAATAATGAATGACACATACCTTGTTGCTTTAGTATCTCCAATTTCTGCACTAATAAAATCAGTATTAGTAGCAAAAAAGTTTGTCATCATAAACACATCAACAACGGGCAAATTGTCACTCTGGCCCCGTAAAAACCCACTGTCGGTCATTTTTACCACTTAATAATTAAAATAAAGAAATAAATGAATGATTTCTTTTATGAAAATATCAATACACATTTACAAAACACAAAACAATTTACGATTTAACCCCTTGGCAGATAGACGACCATTAGACATTATGCCGAATGACGTCAGACCAATAGCGTGGTGTTTTCAGTCACGTGGATATGTTCCCATAAAATTTTTAATTTCAAAGTCGTTTCTTTAGGCTACACATTTTTTTATACCTTTTCTTCATTACTTTCTCAACTTATATAACATATATAACGAAAAAATAATAAATTATTGCATTTCTAAAATTCATGCATGTTGCTCATTTCTGGTCTACTGTAATGCCAAGAAATTTTATACAATTTGTTTGCTCAATGGTCTTATGATTCACTTTTATCAGGGGACTAAAGTTATGGTTCATGTTTTTTGGTAAAAATACCGTGAAAAATGTCTTACTTGAATTTAGTACTAGTCCATTGTCCAAACACCACTCATGAAATTCACTGGTGGAAATGTTAGCCTTAGTTACGGCATTTGAAAAATTATTTTCAGCTATTAAAATATTAGTGTCATCAGCATACATAATTACTTTTTGGCTGTTCGTACAAGAGTGTGTCATATCGTTTATGAATATAATAAAGAACAGTGGTCCCAGAACTGAGCCCTGTGGAACACCCACACTAATAGTTTTTTCATCTGATTTATTATTGTTTATAACCACTGTTTGCTTCCTGTCTTGCAGGAATGAGGCAACCCAGTCATTTGCAGATCCTCGAACACCTATACGAGACAATTTCTCCAGCAGAAGATTGTGATCAACAGTATCGAATGCTCTGCTCAAGTCAAAAAATACAGCAATTGGATACTGCTTCTTATTTAGATAGTTGTATATAGTGTTACAGAAATCAGATAGAGCAGTTGATGTAGATCTTTTCTGTCTGAATCCATTTTGACAGTTATGTAATAGATTATGAGATTCGACAAAGTTGTTTAGTCTTAAGTTAAAAGCAAAATCTATTATTTTTGCTAATTGACTTTGCAGACATACATTTCGATAGTTGCATAGTCCACAATACAGCGCTGTTTTTCATTAATGATTACTAACAGGCTGAATCTTCGTGACTAGCTTCGTTTTGACGAGACGCCCATTTCTCTCTGCGAAGGCGTAAAGTCTATTGGGTGATTGCCCAAATTTTATTCCTAACACAGGGTTCGGACTCATGGAAAACCTGGAGAACCTGGAAAATTCAGGGAATTTAAAAATCTTTAAAAAATACCTGGAAATATCAGGGAATTTTATAAATTGTATAAGAAATCAGGGAATTCTGCGTCTTGATATGGAAAACCATAGAATTCTTAAGAAGTTTCACTGATTCAATTCAATTTAAGGAATTATTTTATGTGGAGTAAAAAATTAATTTATTAAAATATACGAGGGGGCAACCGCTGGCGAAATTTTGTACACCTAATACCTATTCTAGAAAAATACCCTTTATATCCCCTATAATTCCTTGTAATTCCCCTAATTCCTCAAATACCTTTATTTCCTCCTAATAGCTTAATATTTTCAGTACAATATCGTTTTTTACTACCTAATTATCTACATACTAGCTTTGCCTTATGTGTTATACCTACCTATTATATGAATAAAATTAAATTAAAAGTTTGGCTTTATCTATTTTTTGTGTGTGTTAAAACGGGTGTTAAAAAGTGTTGTAAGATTTAGAACGAAAATTATTGTGCTATTTAATAGGTATGCAATTATTGTAGAGAAACAAATGAGGAAATAAAAAATGTTTATAAAGTAACAAATAACGTAAATAAAAACTTTAATACAAAATAAACATTTAAATTCTTACAAAACATATTAATGAAAGTTACAGCAAACTTTGTTTCTGTAATTTATACTGTTTCTCTATATTAATTTTGTCCGCTCTTTTTAACTGAAATTTATCAGTGCCCATTAAATTTAGACGTCCATAAAAGATAAATTTTTCCTCCACCACTTCAGAGTCTTCAGTCTTTGGCCAAACAAATTAGTATAATTCCCGTTTCAGGAATTTGATTTTGTAATATCCTTTAGTTTTTATCTAATACTCTTCCAGTATACCATTTTTAATCATAAAACACGACATAATAATTTTCACAAACTATGTCACATATTTTAGAATCTTTTTCTAGGCTTTCTTTTTTCAGAATCTGATGGTTCACAGTGGTAATCATCGCTCTCGTCATCGCTTGAACCATTCAACAGTTCGTTTGACAACTCAGATTCTGGACTGCTTTCAACGAGGCTGTCAAATTTAATTTCTTTCCCCTTTGTTTGGCTTGAGTTTACTGCATGTCCTCTTCTTTTTATTCTTGTTTTTATTCGACAAAAACTGCTGTCAGTGCTTACTTGAATGCATCACTTTGATCTAAAAGCCAGCATTATGACGACTTTTTTACCACTCGAGATTCGTTGTTCCCGAAGACGATTTTAATGTAAGGGCTTATTTCTCTGATTTTTCTTACCTTATGCGAAAAATCTTTCAATTGGGAGCCTTTTTTGAAAGTGTCTTTAGGTATTGCCTCCATTAGTTCATCCGATTCTCCATTCAAATTATCCACCGCAAAGGTTTTTGTTCTTTTGCCATCAATCAACGATTGACTGTATCAATTCAAAATGGCTGCAAGTGATGAAGAGCCAGAAAGTGTTACTCCTAAAAATAGTGGTGAAAAAGTAGTAAACAAAACATTTAAGTGTTGTCAAAACAAAATAAGTAAAGTGTTAACATGTGTCAAATGTGGAAATGTTTATCATCAATCCTGTTCTGTGAAAAATAATTTAAAATACACCAAAATATGTGAAAGCAGAATTAATTGCTGTGGAAATATGGATCCAAGTAATCCAGAATCTGAAACTTCCAATATACAGTTATTAAAAGCCGAATGTGACCTTTTGAGAAAACTTTTAAATGAAAAGGATGAAAAATACAATATTTTACTGGAAAATGTAAAATTATTAAAACAGAATAATCGACTACTAGAAGATAAAATAGCTGCAGAAAAAACTGATAAAAAACAAAATGATAAGATACATTCCAAACTGAACAAAACACCTATTAAAAGTACACAAAAACCTACAGCTACAACAAAAACCAATTTACCACAACAAAAAATTTCCGAAACTCATAGTGAAAGCTCCAATAGTAAACAAAAAATTAACGACCCCATAAATAAACAATTGCACGAGGAGATAAACGCACAAACTAATATCATGGATAAAATAATCAATCTAGAAACAGACCAAGATGATGCAGATTCTCAAGGGTTCATTCCAGTAAGACATAGAAAATCCTTCAAAAAACAGCCAACACAATTCAAGCAAAAAACACTCGGGACAAACGAATCGGAGGACTTCGGAATTGAGAAGAAAGTTTGGCTATACCTCTACAGAATTAAAAGACATATAACTGAAGAAAAAATTATACAGTACCTTAAAAAGAACCCGAGTTTTAAAGATGCACAATTAACTGTTAAAGAACTGCCAACTTCCGAAACGCAAAACAAATGTTTTATGCTGAGTGGTGACTTCAGTCTCAAGAATGACCTTTATAATCCAAGTACCTGGCCAAAAAGTGTTGCTTTTCGAAGATTTGATTTTAAAAAATATAACTCTTACCAAAGACGCATGCCCGAGGTAAACCAGGATTTTTAAAAAAGGACATCGACTTCAGTACTTCTCCCACCACCAGTATGAACGTTACGTCAGGAAGAGAAGGACCTGAGGGCATATATAGCAGTTCAAAGACTTCAGATACAATGATAAACCTAAATCCTGTCGAAAATAAATCAGCAACAAACAGTAAAATGAAACCTAATCCGCAAGAAAAAAAAAAAAATATTATCTCTGTTTTCCATCAGAACATACAATGCCTAAAGAACAAGATATTAGAAATGGAATTGTTTTTACAAGACATGAATCCTGTTCCACTATTTATTTGTCTGACCGAACACTGGTATACTTCTCCAGAAGAATGCTTTATGCAGCTAGACGGATATATAATGAAGTCTTCGTGGAATCGAAAGAACACAATTCATGGAGGTTCCTGCATTTTTGTAAAAAGCGGAGTAGAAACCGATGAATTAGAATACATAAAAAATAAAAGTATTGAGGGACATATAGAATGTTCATCCGTTGTATGTAGAGCTCTAAAAATCATCACCGTATGTATTTATAGGCCACCTACAGGTAACTTAGATACTTTTTTTGAAATTTTAAATGAAATATTAGAAACATGCCACAATAATTTTAAAAAATATAAAGTTATTCTCTGTGGAGACTTTAATATCAACTTGATAAGCATAACTAATATCACCCAGTCCTTTCAAACATTATTAACGACGCACAACTTTTCTCAAACTATTTTTTCTCCTACTAGAATTGCAAAAAATTCTATGTCCTTATTAGATAATATATTTATTAATTTTGAAAATTGTTATAAGGGGGAAGTCATTACTACTACATTATCAGATCATGAAGGACAAATATTAAAGGTAGAAGTATCTGCAAAAGTTTCTGATATCAAAAAAGTAGAAAAAAAGAGAATTTATTCTAGCACAAAATTACAGCACTATAGATATGAACTGCAAAATATAAGTTGGCATGATGTCTTTTCTTGTGCAGACCCGAATTTGGCTTATGAAAAGTTTATCAGCATCTTAACAAATCTTCTAAATGTGATATTTCCCGTAAAATATAAAAAGGTAAAGAATAAACCAAAAACGTGGATTACACAAGGAATAAAAAACTCATGTAAAACTAAAAGAAAATTATATTTTCAGCTAATGAAAGGAGAAATACCTAGAGATATATATAATACATATAAAAATATTTTAAAAAGGGTAATTGTGGAAGCTAAAAAACTTTCAAATGTCTCATACATAACTTCTTCACAAAATACAGGTAAAGCAGTATGGAATTTAATTAAACAATATAATGGTTCTGGCACACAAAATAATACAGTTTTAAAAAATATAGACACTCACAATAAAGACAAGAGATCCGTCTTAAACAATATAAATAACTTTTTTATAAACCAGTGTCCAAAAATTCATTCTAATATAAGACATGAAAATGTCAGTCCGATCTTGGAATCGAGTCTATTTTTAGAACCAACTAACCACCAAGAGGTATATAATATTATCATAAACTTGAAAAATACAAAATCAGTGGGTAGCGATGAAATACCAGTCAAATTGTTAAAATATGTAGCGCAGGAGATTTCACATCCATTGGCTCACATTATCAACTTGATGTTAAGCACAGGTATCTTTCCCGAAATTCTTAAATTAGCGCAAATTAAAGCAATTTATAAAAAAGGTGATAAAGATATAATCAGCAATTACAGAGCAATAGCCTTATTATCAAATGTCGGCAAAATATTAGAAAAAACAATATACAACCGCTTCATAATTTTTTTAGAAAATCACCAAGTATTATCAGATACCCAAAACGGATTTAGAAAAAGAAAATCTACAACACGTGCTGCGTACCAGGCATTATGTAAAATCTTAAACTCAATGAATAACAAGTTAAATACAGTTGCTTTATATATAGATCTGTCAAAGGCTTTTGATAGTGTTGAACATGACATCCTATTAAAGAAATTAGAAAACTATGGAATTAGAGGGATTCCGTTACAATTAATTACATCCTATTTAAGTAATCGGAGCCAATGTGTGATAGAAATGGATGGAAACAACGAAATCTTAAAATCTGATTCAGTGCTGATTCAGAGAGGTGTGCCTCAGGGGTCCATACTGGGTCCTCTGTTATATATTTTATATACCAATGACTTACCATTAGTAATAGACAATATAGTCCAATATGCAGATGACACTTCTCTAATTATAAGTGAAGAAAGTGAGAGAAATTTGGAAAATAAAATATTTAATGCTATAGATATATTAGAACAGTACTTTACTCCTCTTAACCTCAAACTTAACACAGAGAAAACTCAGATAATTAAATTTGCTAACAGAATATCAATTAATGACACAATCTTTACAAATGGTACTACATCCTTAACTCCAGTAAAGAACACCTCGTTCTTGGGAATAAAAATAGACTCGAGACTAGACTGGAAGAATCATATAGAATATTTATCTAACAATATGGCAAAGTATTGCTATGCCCTTAAAATAATATCACAAAACATTAACGTTCAAACTGCTTTTATCGCATATCATGCCTACATTCAATCCCGCATACGATATGGTATTATACTCTGGGGAAACTCTACAGATGTAAATAAAATTTTCACTCTTCAAAAAAAATGTATAAGAAACATATTGAACATGAAACAGACAGACAGCTGCAGACAAATTTTTATAGAAAGAAGAATCCTTACCCTCACTGGTCAATATATTTTAGAAGCTGTGACTTTTGTTTTAGAAAATAAATCATTATTTAAGGACTGTGTCAGAGTACATCCACATAACACCAGAAACAAACATGAACTCATAGTGCCTAACATGCCTAACTTTAGCTACGTTCAGAAAAATGTACAATTTTCTATAATAAAAATATATAATACACTTCCAAATGAAATTATAATCCTTCCTGATAGAAACCTAAAACTACAACTGCACAAAATTCTAATAAATAAGGCCTATTATACAATGGATGAATATTTTAACGACAAAGACATAAGATGTCTAACCTGATTTTAATTATGATTTTAATTATGAATTTTAATTCTGTAACTTTTGACACTTAGTTTACGTATTTACTTGAAATTTTGTTTGTGTAAATTTTATGTCAGTAGATCTTAACTATCCTGTACTGTCCTATTTAGTATTGTTTATTTACATTGTCTCTAATATTTTAGTATTTATATATATGTATATGTTTTGACATGTTCAACGCCCACTGGGTATTTGTAAGTGGTTATTTTCTTTTTTTACCACAATTTGAACTAATAAAGACTATTCTATTCTATTCTATTCTATTCATAAATCTCATCATCATCTTCCAACTCCTCTCTCTCGTCTCATATAATATCATCGCAAGTAGTGTTGTTAGCTAAACTGTGAATGTCCAGTGAGGGGCACTTGAGTGGGCACTGAAATTCTTCAAAAATCGTTCCTAGTTTCTGAACTTCTTCAAACGCATCTTTCATTGCATCTTCAATCGTGGTTTCAATTTCCATTAACGAAATATCTAGAACTCCTTCGATTATTACTTGTTGATATTTCTGTTAATGTTTCTCACAGACGACATACTGATTCGGATGTTTGCTATTTTCAAGCTTTAAGAAGTCCATTTCATACTCTGAAATTCGCATTTTTTTCACGACGCCAATACTTTATCCGAGACTTTGTCTATAGATGAGACACGTGATGAGAAAGCTCATGAGAGAGTGAAAGCTTTTGTTAGTGCAAACAGCTTTGTGCATACCTGAGGTCAAACACTGAGCCTGTCCCATGATAATCTTCATGTCAATGGCAAAAATAGCGCCCTTCATGCATAATAGCTATTAATATTAAAAATATGTAAATTATGTATTATAAAAGGTTGTAACTAAACAAAATCAAATATTTTTTTCAATGATTTATTAATTAACAATATTTTTTATTTATTAAACATTCTGAGGTTTTCATCTTTACCACCATCACCAGAGCCTTTTCTTTTTAAACTATATGCCTTTTGTTTTATTTACAGATTTCTATAGGTCATTCTAACCATAATCTTTAATTTACAGAAGTCCATGGTCTCATCGGTAGTAGTGAATTAAATATTTTTTCTTTACCTGCTATTTTTATCGCTAATATTTTTACAATACTGACGTCCTTTCTATAAGAATTAGCATGTAATTTTTCAAGATAAACACTCCATTTCAATATTTTTACGCACTCAAGTATGCACCTATACATCATATTAAAGCAAATAAAGCAACTTTTACAGTGTACACGACAAAATACCGTAAAATACAATCACAATATTCAATTAATTTTGTCTATTTCAAACACAATTTAGTTAAGATTAAATAATATGCGTCGATCGAAAAACCAACATATTAGGGTCGCATATGGTAATAAACTATCCTTCTTAGTCTTATTATTCTTGGTAAGTAACTACATATTTTGATAGTTGTCGGCAGTCGACTAACAATTCTAATCTAAATGATTTATTTCTATTACTTACCTAAGCACAAAACACAACGCACTTGTTTTTAACTAACATAACGTTTTTAACACAACATAACCTCATTTAAATTCTGATATAGATGAAAGCATGCGCAAATCTCATTTAGTACCTCTAATTCCATCCTAATACCTTTTATTTCCTCTTAATTCCCTTGTAATACCTCGCAATAATATTTATTTCCTCCAAATTCCCCTGTAATTCCCTTAATACCTTATAATTCCTTCCGAAATACCTTCAATTCCTTCCTAATTCCTTCGATGTGTACACTATTTCCCCTCAGCGGTTGCCCCCTCGAAAATATATATATGGAAATTTATATTTTTGGTTATGGAAAACCTGGAAAATTCAGGGAATTTTTTTCATCTTCGCAAAGTCCGAACCCTGTAACAGTTAGTTTTTTAATTAAAATGGAGATAATTTGATAAGAAACTCGAAAAAACGTTTGTCCTACAGAATGGATGGTTTAAACGAAACGTCCCCCACTCCCAACGTGTCCAAATAATGAGGTCATAAAAGTTAATACTAACCAGCTGATTTTTTTACTGTTGCGTAGTAATTGTTTGCATAATTAAATGACCACATTGTCCTACAAATTAAATGGTACGATTTCCTAGTCCTACGCTCGGAAATTGTCGGTTTCATGTTAACAATTTTCTCATTACCAACAATCTGATTTTGGTCGTTTTCTTTTGGGATTTATGCGTGGAACACGATTTTACTACCGTCCAAGAAACAAAGTGATACATATCGGTAAAAAATTAACAAAATTTACTATGAAATTTGTAACACTACTGGATGTTGAATGTTTTATTATATAAAAGAATAAATAAGCACATATCAGATATGTATTGATTAATTTTGTTAAGAAACAGTTGGATTTTTCCTTTAGCTTATACTAACTTACTGTCCAAATTTTAGTACAATCGGACTTTTTGTATTTGAGTTATGCTTACAATTTATTCCTTAGTTCGTTATATTTAATTAATATTATATGAATGATTATCCAGATATACCTGGCACACTCATGGAGATCCATCTCGTCACGAGATCTACAGTCAACATTATATAGAATCTCTGTACTTAGTTGATCTGAAACGCCTGATAGGTGAGATCCAATGTCCTCATTTACTAAAATCTCTGGTAGGATGCCCCCAGCACGCTCTATATATGAATCGTCAGAATCTGCATATGAATCTGAATTTTGCATGGAAGCCAAAGAAAGCTAAGCTCAAAAAATTTTTGGGACATTGCGATATGTTCGCTGGAGACTTTCCTGCCACGTTGATCTCCAAAATTCCATTATTCATCACACTGCACACCAAATAGTATATATAGATGCAGAAAAAAGTAAAATAATGAAAATAAACATTTGTAACACAAAGGAATAAGCCACCAGTACCAGAGCGCCCCGCTACCACCGTAAGCCGGCCACCCTCAAGCAGCTACATCACGCAAAACCCCACCTATTACCCCGAGAAGGAAGATAAAAGCCACCGCGCCGGTTTTCAAGGGAGTCTCTCGACTGCTGTGCCTCTAAATAGCCTACCTGGCACATGGGTACAATCCGGACTTTGCGATCTAATTTCCTCCTGGTACCAAATCTCGCACTTATAATCGTATTCTAAGTATTGTATTATATTAATTAAGTGTTAAATAATAAATTCAGTATAGTAAATTGTGAGATTCATTGTCGGTTCCGACCCCCTGCAAGGACCATTCTTACAGTTTTGAAGTGCCCAATGGGCCGTCTTCAACTACACTTAAGAGACTGCTCCTGAAATACTGACATGGAAGCAATGTCGCCAAATCAGAGAAAATGGAAGCATCGATTTAGCCACCATGGCTACCCTCTTGCGACGAAGCCACACACTTGGATTCAGACCAGAGGGCACTCCTGGACCATTTGATCACTCAATATGCCGACGTTTTTTTAAGCCAGGGGACCGCAACACCTATGGTTGAACATGCCATAGACACGGGTAGTCATGCTCCATACCATATGTCTCCCCACAATAAAACGGTGCTTCGCCAAGAATTAGACGAGATGCAGGACCAAGGAATCATAGAAGAATGCGGAGCCGCATGGGCAGCTCCAGTATTGATGGTGCCTAAATCCGGAGGAGGTATCCGAATTTGCGTAGACTATCACAGACTGAATACTGTCACGACACCGGATGCCTACCCCTTACCCAGGATTGATGATGTACTACACGCTACGTCAAGAATCCTGTTCATGTCTACTATGGACTTTCAAGCGGGTTATTGGCAGATACCTGTACGGTCTACTGATATGGGCAAGACAGCTTTCATCACACCCTGGGGACTCTACCATTTCTGGCGAATGACTTTCGGACTACGCAACGCTCGATTGATTTGAACTTTTATTAAATTCTAAAATTGCTATTGAAAATTGCCATGTCTCCACAAGTTTGTTCTATATGTATGGAGGTACTTTACAGATTGCAATTCTTAATGGATCCACTTGACTTTTTTAAATCCTTTTGTTTATTATTATTAATTAAAATTAAACAATTACTGTTTCATCTAACTTAACAATGAAATAATGAATTGTTTTCTTTGAACATGTCATCACTACATATTGGTTAAGAAAATATGTTAATATGAATTTTTCCTGAAATTATTTTTACTGAGCTATGACAAAATCTCGACAAAAAGTAAGAGAATATGAACATGCCTTGAATATGTACAATTATTCACAATATCTCGATTATTCTACACTATTTATTCTCCATAAATCTTATTTATTTTAGGAAAAACCTTTGTCGAAAACTCTACAAAGAGGAGAAGATGTACAATTTGATCAACTACTGGGTGCTTTTGGATCGGTGGCTGAACATTGTTTGCCCTCTTTACTTCGTGCTTTGTTTTCATGGTATGAACGACAAATGTCAGAGGTTTCTAGTCCCGAACAAAAGAAATCAGATATCAAACAGAAAAGGTACCCAACCTAAAGTTTTGAAATTATAAAATGTATATAATTTCTTTTTTTTTTTTTTTAGTATCATAAATATAGTGGCAGGTAATACAACTGAGACAGTTGAAAGATCTGAAGCAGATATACAAAAAGAGAAGAGAGATTTGGCAGTAGAATTTATATTCTGTTTGGTTTTGATTGAAGTGTTGAAACAGATGTTTTTGCACCCAGGGCACGAAGACTTAGTCCAGTACATTGAAAATTTGGCTTTAAAACACTTTAAATATCATGAAGGGTTTGTTCTTTTTTCATATAATATTAAAAATAAGGTATATGTGTTTGTAAAATTGCTATGTATGTTTAAATTGATTTATAAAACGAGCAACAAGAAAGTTTGCTATTTTTTCACAATTTGTTAATGCTGTGAAAACTATTTATTTTGTATATAAGTAACATCAAATGAAAATTCATCATTATATTTGTTATACTTCTAATTATTTCGGTATTGATATATTAGGAAAAAAAGATAATTTTTGAATATGTCAGCCATAAGATAGATAGTTATATCGCAATTCACATTATTTGAGAAGGTCATGAAACTTGCTGCAAATTTAATTCACATACCAATAAATAGTGTGATAAAATATGAACTCCATTTATTTTTCACTTTCCGAGATTCACTGGCTCAAAGTTCGCAGTTTTTATTGACATTTAACATTGCTCTTATGGACGCCATGTGAAATAACTTGATGTCGTGACACTATCTTCCCTCTTATGACTGATTCTTATTCGAGCATGATTTCAAAAACAAGGTAAATTAAAATTAATTCCTGACGAAGCACGTGTATAAATATCGAGATAATTCAATGTAAAATAATGAAATGGCTGCTACCCGAAAATTATTGAATGAGTAGACTTGGTAACGTCGTAGTTTTTCTTATACTTGACGTGAATATTTGAAAATACTTTATGTTTATTTTAGATGCAATGGCATATAAGAAAATAGAAGATTTATAAAATTTAATTCCGATTTTATTTATTGTATATCAGAGGTGGGCACTACTTCAAGTAAAAGTAGTATAAATTGTACTTCAATTACTTTTTTAACTTGAAGTATTTTACTTCAACTACTCGAAGAAATGAGTACTTGGTACTTGATACTTGCAGATATTTTAGAATAGTACTTAGTACTTGTTAAGTGAAGTGACAATACTTGAAGTACTTTACTATTTACTTCAAGTATTTAAAATGCTTGATTACTACTTCAAGTACCTTAGGTACTAATGGTAAGTTACAATCCAGTTGAAACCTGCAGAGAGTGATATTCGTTATTTCTAAAAAGAGCATTTACCTTTAGTTTGTATTAGACAGTAAAGTATGGTATTGTATAACTCTTTCTGACCAGGCGGAAAATTTTCGTTGTCAATGCTCATTGCTGGAAAACCATATGTCAACATTTTCTGCTTGCCTATTTTCCAGATTCTTGGTAAGAAATTGGACTTTTGGCCAAAGACGGGCCAAAACTTGTGCTTTCTAAAAAAAATGTTGGCACCTTCTTAAACTTGTAGTTTCTGTACCAAAGAATAGGCTCTGTGAGTGCCAACCTTTTTTTCTCAAGGTAACCCCCCCCCCCCCCAAACCACACCCAAAACCTTCAAATACCGATTATTATGCCAAAAAGGATACAAAATGACACATTTAGTGAGTAATGACCGAGAAATTATCCTTTTTTACATAACAAAGTATTTGAATGTGTTTTTACATTGAGAAAGAGATGTTGGCACTCACGAAGAATATTCTTTGGTAATTCTTTGGTACAGAAACTACAAGTTTGAGAAGGTGCCAGCATTTTTTTTCGAAAAGCACCAGTTTTGGCCCATTTTTGGCCAAAAGTCCAATTTTTGACAAATAATCTGGAAAACAAGCAAGCAGAAAATGTTGGCATGTGGCTTTCCAGCAATGAGCATTGACATCGAAAATTTTCCGCCTGGTCAGAAAATGTTATATTATTACTACGTTCCAATTTTGACCTTAATTGAAAAAAATGTTGGCGTATATCGAATGTTGATAGGCAAGATCCCTCTTCACTAGCACCAAGCCCCAAAGTGTTATACTCTGTTCCACAATTGAATATTTTCTGGGGCAGCTAACGCCAAAACGGCCAGGGGGGCAAGTCTGACTCACATAAGATAAAATACTCAGAAAAATATTTGCTAAAACATAACAGCAGTGATAAATATGTTATGTCCCAGACCCCTTACATCGAGCTATCGACTAAGCTATAATATTCAAGAAATTTTCTTAGTTAGTTTAGAATACGTTAATGAAATGATATGTTATGTTTTTTAGGAGCCAAATTTTCTCATTAAGTAAATAAATAAAGTATATTCAAAAAACTGTATCATTATTTAAATATACCCTAAATATAAAAAAAAACATGTCACTGTACAAAAATATTTACAGATAAAGATTGGTTAGATAAAAATAAAAAATTTAAAGTACTTGAAGTAGTTAAATGTACTTGTAAGTGTTTTACTTTTAAACAATACTTAATACTTGATACAAGAAAATACTTTAAGTATTTACTTGTTAGAATTAAATGACTAATTGAAGTAGTACAAGTAGTACTTGCACCCAAAATTGCAAGTACTACCTACCTCGAAGTACTTGATACTTGAAGTATTTTGCTTTTTGAAAAGTATTTGATACCTACTTGATGCAACAAGTATCCCAACTAACTATTTAGTACTTGATACTTGAAGTAGTTTAAATGAGTACTTTGCCCAGCTCTGTTGTATATATAATATATTTTTCCACTAATTTATTATAAAAGATAAAAATAATTTTTAGATTTTGTCAAAAATAATGTACAGAAACCTGACTCTTAATATGTAGAATAGTGAATGAATATATTGCTGATTGAATAATTTTTTTTATTAAATTGAAAAGTAAGAAAACTTTATTATTTATTTATTATATGATGTAATTAATTTTTTTTTTTAATTTAAATATCTGCCAGAAATGCTTTTGTATCCTTATTTACGTTATGAGAAGTTCCTGTTTTAATCAAATTCAAAATTGAACCAACTCCAAATTGAATAGTAAATACTGACAGTAGTCCGTTTTTATTTTCAGCTACAATGCTTTCCAGAGATAACATACTTTGGCATTTGGAACATTTAAGATTTCTTCCTAATTAATAGTTGCACATCAACAATACAATTTCCTACACATGGATTGGGTTTTACAGCCCGATTCTGGTCCAAAGTGTGGTTACACCATTCCTGTCGTTTTTTGGCTGAACTTTCTTGCCATTTAATTATTTGTGCCTTTATAACGCACTTGATCATCGCAACTAGACATTCTTAAATTGGTAAATAACCGATAATCTCACATGTATTGTCTGCTCCTGCCTGGCTGACATCAGTGACGAGTCGATCAGCTGGCATCAGAAACTATATGTGGCGTTGCCAAATCTTTCCCTACCCTCTCTCTCGTGTCTCAGGTTTATCGATTCGCTAACAGATGTTGCACCTCTCACGATATAATACCCCAGAGAAATAAAACTTCCTCTGCGGAATGAGGCCGAACAAGCTGAATTTTTGCAGAGACCTTCGTTCCAATGAAGCACAAAAAAATCTCATATGCCTACCCTTGTGCGTCTTGAGATATCGAAGGTCAAAGGTCATGAAAATCGGTTTTTCGCGAAAATCTCGCCTCCAGTGCATCTGACGTCGTAAGAACCCATAACAAAACTTACGTAAAATAGTATTCTCTACAAAATTGTTGATATAAATTTTTTTCGTACGACCAACCGTTTTCCAGATATAGCATGATAAAGCGGGAGCGCTCATTCATAATAGGTAATACTGTATTATACTGCAGAGCTATAACTATAAAAGCACTTTTCTTAACTTTTCCCGCTTTATCATGCTATATCTCGAAAACGGTTGGTCGTACGAAAAAAATATATATAAACAATTTTGTAGAGAATACTATTTTACGTAAGTTTTGTTATGAGTTCTTATGACGTCAAATGCACTGGAAGCGAGATTTTCGCGAAAAACCGATTTTAATGACCTTTGACCTTCGATATCTCAAGACGCACAAGGGTAGGCATATGAGATTTTTGTGTGCTTCATTGGAACATCAAAACGAAGGTCTCTGCAAAAATTCAGCTTGTTCGGCCTCATTCCGCAGATGGCCTTTTTTTTTAACTTATTTCTCTGGAGTATAACGACCTTAAGGGCTTGTTCCATGATATTCTTTTTATATGGTTTTTATACTTTTTCATATAGACTCGATATTCTCATTATACACTTAAAATTTCGTATTATTAACTTTTTCCGTTTTCTAGATATAAGGAGTTGAAATTGGTAATAGTTGCAAAAACCGAGCGCTCATATGTGAGTCACTATACGTAAGTGACGTAAGAAAAATGGCTTTCTGGGACCTTTCAAATTTAACCTGAAAAGTCGAAAAACATAGAATTTTTAAACGCTGGTAACTAAATAAATACGTGGAGTGAAAGTTCGTTCTATGTCTCTAAGGAAAGGAGAAGGTCGGCCATCAGTTCTAATCGTAAATTGCATGGTCAAAATCGAAAATTCGTCCCGGCCGGAGCGATAGAAAATTGTAATTATTTGACATTTCACCAAATTGTACTCCCCTACTGTCAAGTAGTAAACAAAAGAAACAATACTTTGAAAACACTTATAATTATAACAAATAAGGAGCATCAAGTCTATTGAGATCGCCGAGTCTGTGCGTATAGTGACGTAGCGCCTGGCCACGCCCCATTTTTGCGAGATGGAGATTTGTAATAGTTTTTAAGATACTAAACGTGCGAATAAGATTCAAATTTTTTGCAGATACATTAATTTATACTTGCACTTTCGATTTATGAAATTAAAAAAAATGCTGAACAAGCCCATTGTAAAATAAATTTATACCTACATCTATAATTTAGGAACCGCTTGGAATAACATTAGTTTGTAATATTGTGTTTCAGAATACAGAACAGTCCCAATAGTGCTAATATCCACATGATATCGGATTTATATGCTGAAGTAATCGGAGTGTTAGCACAATCACGATTCATGTCGGTTAGGACTAGATTTATGGCAGAATTGAAAGAGCTGAGATCAAAAGAATCTAGTCCAAATACAACACAGAGTATAATAAGTTTATTAATGGGAATGAAGTTCTTCAGAGTTAAGATGGTGCCAATAGAGGAGTTTGAAGCATCATTTCAGTTTATGCAAGAATGTGCCCAATATTTTCTGGAAGTTAAAGATAAAGATATAAAACATGCCTTGGCAGGATTATTTGTTGAAATCTTAGTTCCTGTTGCTGCGGTAAGTTTTAATAGATTCTGCATAACTGCGCAATTATCTGTTTAAACAAGGTGTCTTGTAAGTAAGTCGGACATGAGCAGATATATGTAGGTCAGGTCGAATTTTAATCTAACTTATGTCTATACCAACTCATACCCTTGAACAAACATATCACAAAAAAAAAATAACTTTAAGACATTGGACATCCTCTCCAATCAGAGAACTTATCCCTAGATACATAATGTGTATTAGTTTGTTTGTTGCTGATTATAATCACCGTCTGAGACACTTCAGTTGTAAACACTCCCAAAGTTCCTTATTGGTCAGTCGATCTATTTGTGGCTTTATTATTAGAAATCTGTAACTTTTCAGAGGTTATCGGTGCTGGTATGTATACCGTAATGACGAATATAGATAGATAGATAGACAAATTTATTTCAAAACAAATTTTGTGTTACAAAAGTTTGAAACAAGTCAATAAGGTGCAAATCTTAAAGCTAACATTAATGTTTTTTTTTTTAATTTCACACATACACAAGTTAAAAACTATAAATAATATAAAATAATTTAAATATATAAAAGATGCAGGGAGAAACAGATAACAAGTAAATTGTTATATTGACCTTAAGTATTCATCAATGGTGTAGGGTTCAATGCTACAGATGTACATCTAAACTTTGTGAAATATGAAATAGTTTTTATATTTCTAGGTAGATGGTTATAAAGATATATGCATGCATAGTGTGGTCCTTTTTTAGTCAAGGAAAAAGTATGCACGGGATAATTAGAGGTTAAACGACTTACCTTAAGAATAGGTTGCTATTTAGGTATATATTATGTAGGATTTCCAACAGAATCTTGCTAGTAAGATATTCGACTATTAGAAATATTTTTAGTCGCTAAAAAGGGAAATGCTACCTAATTGTATTACCTATTTCGACCTTATTGGAAATTTATACTTTAGATCATTTTCGGTAGATTTTTTTAGTAGTTTTTCACTTGCTGCTTTTGTTAAATTTACTTTCAAAGAAAACTGTGTATGAGGTAGATTAATTGGTATTATTTACGTAAACTGAAATCGAAATAAAAACTGTTTGGTAAATTTCTATTGAAAGTAAATTTTTCCAGTCAATTTTACATCATAATTACTTTAATAAGTAAATTTGTCCTTTCCCAAGTCAAGTTGGAGCTAATTTTAACAAAAATGTTTGCTGTGTATGTAAGAAACAGAGGAGGTACTTTTTTCCCTCAAGTAAAAATATAATGTTACTCCCATATTATTAAAATTTTCAGCGAATTCTGCTATTTACAGTTAGGGATTAGCCAAGCTGTATTTTAGCAAATGTATTATTATTATTGTTATTATTATTTGTTCTGTCACGAAGCATTTCGCTTCGGTGGGACAATTGCATCGGCTGTATTAGCAAGATACAATTGGGTTTAACTATTGTTGTTAATATTATTATTATTATTATTATTATTATTATTTATATATTTATTTTCCTCAATGCATGGAAATTACACAAAAACAAATATATGTTTATCACACAACATGTGATGTATGCACTATGTTAATTTCATTACTATTTTTTTTAGATCCTGGACAGTAAAACAAATAATTTATGTTTTTGTTGCGCTAGTATATAAACAGAACACAATAATTAATAATAATAATAGAATTACTTTATTGGGAATAAAAGTTTACAATGATTATTCCTAATATTTAGGAAAGTTTAGCTAAATGCTACTCACCTTAACATTACTTTTTAGGTTCCCAAAGGATACTAATATACGATGCAAATATATTGACCCCTCACTTTAACCGCGGATATCTCAGAAGCGAAGGAGCAGAAAAAATGATGTGTTTATTATGACTTTATTCTGAATCAACTACTGGAAGTTGAATAATGTACATTGGACACTTTTGAAGTTCTGTTAAGTTATATTGAAAAATGTCCTACTTTTTAAGGAAATTTTTGACCATACCAGTTTTAAATCCATTATGTCTTGGGAAATATGCCTACTACGTAAATAATATTCTAGACACCGATAAAGCACGGCATTTTTTGTGCGAGGAAATTTTTTCATAATTTTTTATTCTAAAATTCTACAGTTATTCTCAAAAACGTGATGTCATGTTTATTCGGTTATTTATTAATGTATTTAAAAGTTTTTTGTTAAAATAGTTAATTATATAAAATTTAAGCATTTTCAGAAAAAATAGGTGGTAGGTATTGTATCAAATATTAATTTAGTTATCAAGCTTAAAGGATAATATCATTGCAAGTTTGCAAGAATTTTATCTATTACGCTTGATAACTAAATTAATATTTGGTATGTACCAATTATTTTTTCTAAAATGCTTACATTTTATATAATTATCTATTTTAACAAAAAACTTTTAAATACATTGATAAATAACCGAATAAACATGATGTCACGTTTTTCAGAATAACTGTAAAATTTTAAAATAAAAAATTATCCAAAAATTTCCTCGTAAAAAAAATGCCGTGCTTCATCGGTGTCTAAAATAATGTTTATATAGTAGGCATATTTTCCAAGATATAATGGATATAATAATAATAATAATAATAATAATTTTATTTGTCACGTAAGCTGATACATAGAAACAGATGTGAAAGTCAAAGAAAAAGTAAAATTACATGTAAAATACACAATTAATAGTAAAACACAAACAATAGATATATAACATCATAAACAATAGACATTTAAACAAACTCGTTAATACTGTAAGGACAATTTTGAATTAAATATTGTTTTAATAACGATTTAAAAGAATTAAAATTCCTAGCATTTAATACGTGTGTAGGTAATTTGTTGTAAATTTTAATGCCCGAGAAATAAGGTGATTTTTCATAGAGAGACAAATTATGCACGGGAATTGTTAATGAAGATCCATGTCTAGTGGTATACAGATGAAAGCTACCATTATTTTTAAATGAGGATAAGTTTTTTCTTACATATTTAGCAATGTTGTATATATAAATTGATGGAAGTGTTAGAATTTTATGATTTATAAAGTATGGTCTACAAGACTCTGTGGTTTTTAGATTAAAGATGACTCTAATGACTCTCTTTTGTTGTATTAAGATCCGATTAATGGTGGATGATCTACCCCACACCATGATATTGTAAGACAGATGCGGGTATATCATAGCATAGTAAATATTAAGTAAATATTCTTTGGGTATATTCTGTTTTAATGAGGAAATAGCATACAGAGAGGTGTTAATTTTCTTCGCTATGTGATCTATCTGGTCGTTCCACGTTAGATGTGAATCTACAAATGTGCCGAGAAATTTAACGGAACTAGAGAAGTTAATATTTCTGTTGTTAAAAAAATTGTCAGCAATAGTTGTTTCTCGTGGAGAAAAATATATACAATCAGTTTTCGTGATATTTAATATTAAACAATTTTTTGAGCACCATAAGTTGAAGCTATCCATCACATCATTTGTGAGAGACTGCAGTTCTACAAAACTTGGTGCTGAGACCATGACTGACGTATCATCCGCATACATAGTAATTTTTCCTTTTATATGAGATGGGAGATCATTTATGTATAGTGAAAATAGTAGAGGTCCCAGCACGGAGCCTTGTGGAACTCCCAGATTAATATGATAATCATTTGAGGTAACATTTTGTATTTTGACTCGTATTAGTCTATTAGATAGGTAGGAAATAATCCAATCTAGAAAGGTACCCCTAAACCCCAATCTGTATAATTTTTCAGACAAAAACTCGATACCAACTGTGTCAAAAGCTCGACTGAGATCGAAAAATAAACCTATGACATAGTGACCTTTATCCAATTCGTCATAAATATATTGCAAAAACTGATTAGTTGCAGGCTCCGTGGACCGATTTTCACGAAATCCATGTTGCGAATTTGTTATGATACAGTAATTATTTAGAAATTTGTTCATTTTATTATATATAGCTTTCTCAATTATTTTCGAAAATATACTAAGTATAGATATGGGTCTATAATTGTCCTTTTCAAGATCATTGCCTTTCTTGAAAATTGGTACCACTGAAGCTATTTTTAAGTAAGATGGGAAAGTACCTGTTTGTAATGATAGATTGGCTAAGTATGCTAATGGCTGTGCTATTATGTCACTAACTGATTTTACTACCTTTAATGAGACTCCATCTATACCACTAGAATTGGTTTGCTTAAGATTATGTATAATGGTTATTACATCACCAGGCAATATAGGTTCACAGAAAAAACTAGTTGGCAACATTTCACTATATGTGCATTCCTGAGATATTTTATCAGAAAAATGTTCAGTTAATTTAGTGGATGCTATTGTGGCAAAATAAGATGCGAAAGACTCAGTTATTTGCTTAGTGTTTTGTAATATTGTTCCATTTTCTAGAATTTTGATATCATTTCTTTGTGTTGTTTTGTTTAATTGAGAATTTACAATTTTCCAAATTTCCTTGGGTTTGTTATGGGCGTTATCTATTTTGTTCCTAAAATATTCCTTTTTTGCTATGCTGATGTTATTTTGCAGGTCCTTCTTTTTGCTTTTGTAGGAATTATATAATTCATCACTATTTAAATTTTTGGTTAACCAGTGAAGGTTTTTTAAATCTTCACTTTGCTTAATTAAGGTTGGCGTGAGCCACTCTTTTTTATTGTACGAACAACAACTCTTACTTTTGCATACGATTACAGGACAGGTTAGATCAAGACCATGTGTAATTATGTTAATAAAAGTGTTGAAAGCAGCGTTGACATTTCCCAGGTAGATATTATCCCACTGAGTTACTTGGAGAAGATTTCTGAATTTCATCAAGTTAGGTTCTGAAATATTTCTAAAAGATATGTAATTATCAGTATTCTTAATGTGATCTTTATATAGAGAAATACTTAATATGTGTGCATTATGATCTGCAATGTTTGAGGTCGTCACGTAGTTTGATACAATGCTTTCATCTGAAAAATTAGTAACCATATAGTCTATGGCGGTTTGGGAGGTGGGGGTTATCCTAGTTGGTTTTATTGAGGTTAACTTTAATTGAAATGAGTCAAAAATGTCACTGAGAATATCTTTTGTGTTTGAGCTTTTCAAGTAATCTATATTCAAGTCTCCACAGAAAATTATCTTATCATATTTGTTATAACAAAAGCTTAAAATTGTAGACAGGTTATTAAAGAATATGTCTGTATCTCCATTGGGTGGTCTGTAGCATGTAATTATACAAAATTTGAAGTCAACAGTGGCCGCTGAGATAGCGCAAACCTCTATATCCATCTCAGAGGTCATTCTATTTACATTATCAATATTTTTAACTTTTAGAATGTTTTTAATGTCATTATTAATATAAATTGCGACCCCTCCATGGATATGTTGGTATCTGCAGAATTTTGAAATTAAGGAAAAATTATTGATTGATATTGACTGCAATTCTAGTTCAGAAGCCCAATGTTCTGAAGTGCATAGAATGTTGATGTTCTCATTCAATGTAAATAAATCAATAAGATCAACCTTATTTCTCAGACATTGAACATTTACATGAGCAATTTTATATAACAATGTTTTGCTAGTATACTGATTTTGGATAGTGTTCTCTGGTATATCAGAGGGTAGATTAATTGTTACATGAGCATTATTTATAAAAAATCATCACTTTGGTTTTTTAGATAGATTCGATACTTGCTAAAATCAAAGCGTCTATATCCCACACCTGCAGGCCAAAAGTTATCGCTGTACAACTCATCTCTTGCATCCAGTGGGGCACCTACCATAAATACTTTATTTTGGTATTCTTTTGTTTGTAGCTCCTTTACAGAAAACTCTTCTTTAAAGTTACTTTTTGATTTTTTATTTAGATATTTTAATATTGCATCACATGTGATGTGTCTCTTAACTCTATTTACATAAAACCATAATTTTTTGGTTACTCCTACAAATTCATTGTCTTTGCTGTCATCTGAGATTGTAGCGTTACCTATATTTTTTTTAATGATTTTGTTTCTTTTTTTTCTTGTTACGACTTCTTGAAATTCATGATCCTCATTATTTTTAGTAATGGATATAAGTTTACCATGTAACTGTAGTTTATTATCACTTTTATTTATATTATTTGAGCTTGAGGTGGTAGCTTGCGGCGCCACCTCTTCCACCATTATATTTCTTTGGTGATCTTCTAATGTAGTCAGATTATTTGAATTCATTATTTCACTCATTTTATTAAGTGGTTTATTATTGTTCTGTTTGTTTTCAGTTGCATTCATTTCTCTCTGTTCCATATAAGTAAAGGAAGAAGAAGAAGAGGCTGTTGGTAGGCCATTATATCTGTTTTGTGCTGATGCTTTTGTACCTGTTGTCATTGTATTTACATTATTGTTAGGTTTTTGTTGGTTGTTTTTTGGATACATTGGTTTTTTGATGTTCACTGTTTCTTGTGGTTTATGTACATAGTTTTTTTCTTCCAAGGAGGTGATTTTCTCTTTAAGAAGTAAACAATTCTCTTGTAATAATAAATTCTTACTTTCCAGTTCCTCGATTATTCGTTTTAATAACATATTTTCTACTTCTAAGGTCTTATGATTGTTATTAGCTTGGAATATTTCGCCCATTTCCTGAGCTTGAGTTGGAAGTTCTTCATGCATGCATAATGGGTTTTTAGCTTGATTTGCTTGTTTCAGGCACTTTGGATGAAAACTTTCTCCACATTTACCACATTTAACTTTGTTTATGACATTTTTCTTGCAGTATTTGCATATAAATGGATCACTTTTGTTCACCTGATCTAAACACAGACTTGGTTCGTCGGCCATCTTTAATATATAAAACTGGTATGGTCAAAATTTCCTTAAAAAGTTAATATAACTTAGCGGAACTTCAAAAGTGTTCAATGTACATTATTCAAATTTCACTGATTGATTTAGAATAAACTTATAATCAACACATAATTTTTTAAATTTTTTCTGCTCCTCCGTTTCTGAGATATTCGTGGTTAAAGCGAGGGGTCAATACATTTGAGTCGCATATTAATATAGTATAACTATGGTGTCCTATTTTGGGAAATAGTCGATTGAAATGTTACATTGACCTTGCATTTTGGGTAGGATAAGACTTTTTCTTTTGATATTTAAGGGGGAGGGGGGGGGGGGTGTGAGCGTGAGTATAAAACTTGATTATCGGGGTTGAAAGCCCCTCTATTTGGCCGCCATCTTGAAAAAGGGGGTGCAAACTGCATTTCCGCGATATCTTGAGAACCGTAAGTCTCACAAAAAATTTTTTTTTGACTTTTTTTGTAGAGAATTGAGTTCTCTACAATCTTGGTCTAGATAATTCTTACCGTAAAATTAAAAATGAGAAAGTTATAATTAAGAATAGACTAAAATTTTGAAGAAAAATATCATTTAAGGGTTATAACTTTTTTTCTATTGATTTTATTGAAAATACACATCAGATGTTTCTTATACATCATTTTATTGCGAACAATTCCTCTGCTCATGTTTTAAATTTCTTAAGGTATCACAGAAAAACTGTTTACATCCCCTTTTTCAAGATGGCGGCCAAATGGGGGGCATTCAACCCTGATAACCGAGTTTTATACTCACACTGAACCCCCCCCCCCCAAACAAAAACGAAAAAAAATCTTGTCCTACCGAAAATGTAAGGTTCGGCCAACAGTTTGTAACATTTCAATGGACTAAAAAGAAAATATTAACAACAGTTCGATATTCTCAGATCACTTTATACTTTATATAAGTGATTTTATAAAACCGAGTGACATAAAGTATTTGAAAAATACTGACTCATTACAATATCATCCGATGGCAATTATAAAATTAATAAATGCTTACCAAATATTTTTGGATCAGAATTCATTATGAAACCAGAAAATTAAAAGATGTAGGAGAAACCAGCATACTTTTTATTCTGGTTATTCTGGTATTTTGACAAAACTGTACTGTTTAAAAATCTAGGCTAATCCAATTTAAAATATATCAATCATTATCTTACTGTAATTTTACATTCCTATACATCACATTGTTGTATAAAGAGCTGGTAATGCAGAAATTACAATAATTTATTTTGAAGAAAATATTTACCCTTCTACTACACATACCTGCCACTGTTGCCTTGGGAATATTATATCAATTGCTTTTTATGGCTATATAATGGAATTATGTTGGAAGCAAACAAGGTGTGTATCGAAGAGATAGCGGTTACATATCTAGACTTGTTCTTTGATCGGAGGTCATCCTTATTTCATACAACTTTTTATCCATTCATTAACCAGCAAAATTTTTATTTCAGAATTTAATGTTGAAAAAAATATATATATATCTTCACGAAGGTTTTAAGTGCTTCATAAAAAAAAATACTTAAAAAATTAATAGTAAAATAATTGAAAGCATAAAAGTTCCTAAGAATAGAAATGGTGCATGTCAATAAAATTTTTGCAAATTAATTAGTGTATACAATGATTCTATGAAACTGGTAGGGTTGACTCACCTCCAATAACCTTTATTAGTGGTAGAGTAGTATTATTATGAGAAGATGCTCGGGGCGGAGCTAACGTGCGCGAATATTTTTACCAGTGACACATCATCTGGGGTAGAAGGATATATAATAATTGTAATCAAATTTTCGAGGTCGAGGAGCTGTGGAATGTAGAATATTAAAGCTTGTCACACTCTGGTGTTTACGATGAAGACAGTCTTCACTGAAAGTAAGGTTATATCACTTAATTCAATCAGAAACGGCGAACACAACAGGTATATCGCAGCACAGATCCTGTGACAGCAGGTTGACGGTGCCACTGGCTTCGACGTCAAATATGACGCAATTCGCTCTCATTGGCCCAGAACAATGGAAGCACACAAACTCGTTTCTGCGCATTATTTTTTGCGAGCATCTCATAATAATACTACTCTAATACTGGACAGTTACAGTTAGGGTTGTATCAGTTACTTTACTTAAATTAAGTTAGGAAAATGGTAGTATTAGTGAATTTTTTAAACTAGATAAAAATCCGATATAGTCCCTTTAACCAAAATCGAATTGCTAACTTGAAAATCACTTCTTTTTTCTCAGCATAGTAACTCCAAAACTTCTACAAATATAAAGAGAGTGAAATTAAAGAGTGTATGAAAAATACAACTAATACATTATTCTCAAGTGTTTTAATTGAGATCATTTTAGAGAGATACTTAAACAGAGCGATTAAGAACTATTATAGAGTTTGAGAAACTAGAAAGAAGTAATATTTACTAGCCCGAAAATACTAATACAGTGTCTGCCAAAAAGTCTTTCCAAAAATATGTAACATTTAATATTTTTTTGTTTTCTTTACACTTGAAATAGTTTAAAATATTTCAATGCAGAAAATATATAAATGTTGCATTTCTTTTTTAAATGTAATTAATAATGGCAAAAAACATTTTATTAAAAAACAAGAGGACAATCGTGGACTATTTTCCGTAATAGGGTCGTTTCCTTCAACCAAATTTATAAAACATTATTATACCATCACAAAATATACTCAATATATATTTCATATATCATATTAAAGAAAGTCCTAATTATCACATGCAAGAAAAAATTGATTTTCAAAATAACAAGACGGTAAGTGATGACGTATGTAATGAGAATTAAATTTTAGAGATTATTATGTTTTCTCTATCATTAGTGCTTGGTAGATTTGTTGCGTATTTGTTGTTTACATTGTGTTGATTTTTCATTATAAATTATAACCTAAAATTTTTAAATTTTATTTTCTATTTTAAAACATCTACAACAGTATATTATTAATAGAAAGTCATTTACATACATTAGCTTACAGTGTACTTCATATTTTATGCAAGTTAAATCCTAATAACGACAACAATAGTTTGAAGACAATTAATATGACCATGACTCACGTCGATACTATAACCAAACGTAAACGAACGACGCCCGACGATTATTCCTCTATTTGTTAACTTCGCATGCTCTCACATCTGACGTCACCATAGGCGCCAATTCAAAATTTCGTAACTTAAATAATTAATTTCACTATTAAAATGAATTTGGAATGTAAAATAAAAAAATACGGGTCGAATAAAGTTTTATAAATTATTTGAATATAATATTTCTAAAAAATGGTCAACGAGACCCTATTCTGAACCTTTACTATGTAATTTTGCATGATAATCAGCTTCGATATTAAAGAAATGATTGTTCATTTAAATCAAATATAGATCACATAAATAAAACTCAAAATTCTTATTAAAATGTACTTCAAAAACCTTAGAAGTAAATAATACAAATAAAATTAAATGTTACATTTTTTCGGAAAAAAATGAGAAAACAAGCATTGAAATTCTCAAATCAAACTTCACATTTAGGTTCTTAATCTAACTACAAGCAACTTTTCCTTATGGTGTTTTTCCATATTTTTATAAATAAGGGCATTTCAGGCCATTTTATAATTTCTAATCACATTTTGGAGTTATCATCGTTGTGACATGATAAATATTTTTGGCACTTTTGTGGTTATTAATCAAGTTGAAACCCGATTAAAAAAAAAAGAAATAGAGTAAAAAAGTTTCCCATATGGTGCAGACTTTTTGATGAAACACTATAAGATATTTGTTGACATTATGGTCATCGTTATTTAGACACAAATATTAGTAGGTAGTCCTATTAAGCGCAACTAGAATTTGAAAAAGAATAAAGACTGATATTGAGAACTTGTAACCTTCAAAACTGTAATTAAAACAAATTAAAAAGTAATATTTTGATAGTGCAATTATTACCTAAATCTGAACCTAACATTAACATAAATTAAATGAAAATGGTTATATAACTGTTATGAAAAGCACATACCAAATTGTAATAATGTAAGTCAAACAGTTTTCAAAATATTGATTTTCGTTGGACAAAAACTGTATTTTAGAGTTTACTAGTTATATAAACAACTGAAGAAAATGGGTTAGGAAAACACACTCTCAAATTATTATTTAGTTAACTTTAAGAGTTTTGTTTAAAATTTTATGGCAAATGTCAGTTCTTGTCTAATTTAGGCCGAAAATTTTCAAGGGATTTGTAGTCATTATGTATTATATTTCTTACAATTGAAGCTGTCATATCCCAACTTAGTGGAAAGCTTTGGTAATCACCTTAATGTAAAATTTCTTTCTCTAAAATGACCGCAAAAAAAAATTATCTGGCAAGAAATAAACATTTTCATATAAAATCTGTCTCTCTGCTGTCTTAAAAACTTTCTTCATTATTTTGTTCTTGATCTTTTACGATACCTCATGTCCAACATGCTGAAACCATGCAGTAGTAGAAATTTCACAAAATCTCAAAAATAAATGAATAAAACAACTTAAATTTTATATTCTAGGCTGTGAAGAATGAGGTAAATGTTCCTTGTCTTAAGAACTTCGTGGAAATGCTCTATTCACAAACGTTAGATGCCAGTACAAAGTCAAAGCACCGTTTGGCATTATTTCCCCTGGTTACATGTTTACTCTGTGTCAGTCAGAAGCAGTTCTTTTTGCAAAACTGGCACTATTTCTTGGCTATGTGTTTGTCTCATTTGAAAAACAGGGATCCTAAGATGTGCCGTGTTGCATTAGGTAAGACCAAAATTTGTAACATAAATATATTTTTATTTATTATTATATAACATGTTTACAGAATCCTTATATCGTCTCTTGTGGGTTTACATGATACGAATAAAATGCGAAAGTAATTCTGCCACCCAGTCAAGATTACAAAGCATCGTAAATTCACTGTTCCCAAAAGGTTCTAAAGGTGTTGTACCTCGAGACACCCCTTTAAATATTTTTGTAAAAATTATTCAGTTCATCGCTCAGGAACGTTTGGATTTTGCCATGAGAGAAATTGTGTTCGACTTATTATCTGTTGCTAGGCCTTTTAAACTTATTTTGACACCAGAAAGAATGAGTATAGGCCTAAGAGCTTTCTTGGTAGTAGCAGACAGTTTGCAGCAGAAAGAAGGCGATCCACCTATGCCAAGATCAGTAGGTGTTTTGCCTAGTGGCAATACATTAAGAGTTCGTAAAACATTCTTAAACAAGATGCTAACTGAAGATACAGCCAGAAGCATTGGCATGAATGCTTATTTCCCTCATGTCCGTAGAGTGTTTGTTGACATATTGAGAGCATTGGATACACAGTACGGACGACCGTTGATGATGACCAATACACAAAATGTTAACAAAGAACCAGATGAAATGATTACGGGAGAGAGAAAGCCTAGAATAGAATTATTTAGGACTTGCGTTGCTGCTGTACCTCGTTTGATACCTGATGGTATGACAAGCGGGGAGCTAGTTGACTTATTAAGTCGCCTAACTGTACACATGGATGAAGAGTTACGAGGGCTTTCCTATTGTAGTCTGCAAAGTCTTGTTGTTGACTTTCCTGATTGGCGTCAGGATGTTTTGTGGGGTTTGACACAGTTTGTAGCTAAGGATGTCTTAGATACCTTTCCACAGCTTATGGATCATGGCTTAAAAATGATTTTGACCTTGTTATGTGCTTGGAAATCTGCAATATCGAATACTAATACATTTCCCAGCTCTACTCTTCGAATAGGTGAGTTTTAAATAAACTATTATTATATATATATTTAATAATAATCTATCTTTGTTCTAACAAAATAAGATGGATGTCACATGAAAAATTTGTACTTTCAGTATATTAATAAAAAAGTAAAAACATTCTTGTTGTATTGGGAGGTTGAGGCGTTATAGTCCCAACCAAAAGTAAGTCGAATTCTAAATCGGGCCTTTTCCATAATAAATTATTACAAAAGGTTATAAGCTGATGATACCAATAATTATTGTCATAAAGGCAAATAAATCATTTTTTATTATTGATTAATTATTTAAGTAAATTTAATTATTTTACTTAATAAACTAACTTTTGGATGTTTTGTCCAAACTTATTAAAAAATAAATAAATTTATGTAAATATCTGTGTATTTTACAAATTTGTCTCAGTAAATAATTAAGAAAAAAAAATGAGAAGCAGTAAAAATTAAAATTAAATCATTAAATAATTGAAAAATCATTTAAAAATCATTATCGAAAAGAGAAATTTGACCGTTTGCAAATGTTTAATAATTTATTAAAAGTCTCCTAATTAAATTGGAAACAATATTAAAATATGCGTAAGACATCAATGCTTTACATAGTTAGTTTTCGGAACGGCTGACATTATTTGGTTATTTGCTATAAATCAAAATGTACCGTTTGCATGCTGGGTTGACATATTTTCCATAAGACTACATGTAAAAGTTTTTAAAATTTTTTAACTTTATGAGTTTTCTAATGACTGGATTTTTTACAGAAAATTGTCATAAAAATCTATTAAAAAAATTATATTTCAGATTTTTTTCATTATTTTGTCTAACACCTCAACCTCCTTAAAGAACACATTTATCACTATGTGGCACAGTCAGTATTTAAGAAATTCTTCTATATTCTATATGGTGTTGTCTGTTGTACTTTCACTAGGAATTCAAACATCTTGTTTTTTTAAAAATATCTCCGATTCTTCTCTTTTTCAAAGGGACAGAGTAGTTTATTATACAGCATGTAGTTCAAGAGAAGACCGCTTAAAATGCTACCTACCTGTTAAGGTGTCAGGATGAAACGCGATCAGATGGTATAGTAGTACAAGAACCATGTGCCAGCATTTTTTTAAATGTTATAATTGAAAGTGTTAAAAAATAGACAACTTCCGGTTCATCTACGTGTAAAGATATGAGAATTATGCTTGCACAGGAAGATAGTGAAGGGTTGGTAAAGAAAAACTTGATGTGCCACCATCTGCCCCGTCGTGTACCCTGACAGAGTGACATAAAGGGGTAACTTTTCAGTGATTGACCTATAATACTAATCACGAATGTTGTCGCTTACATCATCATTTAATTTCCGAATTCCGTATTATTCATCTCTAAAACGTATTGTTACACTTGGAACTTCTGCCGTGGTCCCATCAGACGTTACTTTCTATTATTTACATTCTAATGAGTTACTTAAGCTGAGAGAAGAATCTGATGACTTTGATAAAAATATAAATTGATGATGTAAATGACAACATTGATGATTAGTATAGTATGTCATTCGATATCAGAAATTTTTTTATACTATTTAAAAGTTCTATTCTCTATCCTATTACATTAGTCTATCATTGTTCAGATGGTCGAAACAGTTGAATATCTCATTTGTAAGACTATTTACCTGTACCGACGGAATCAGGACATAATTCTATTCTGCTTAAGCTATATTTCGTTGAGACATTTTTCCAAGTTTTCCAATTTATAATGGACCAATGAAGGGAATCGATGCCAAAAAATGTAATTCTTCGTTCATTCCTGTCGGCTGAAAATTTCTATTTCTCCCATGTAACTCATGATGCCGTGAAAATCCTAATTTTAATCTTCCGATATCTACATTCTGCAGTTTTTCCGCCGATGCATTTATATAGTTATAAACGTTTAAAAAGTTTTACTTTTTCTTTTTCAATTTAGTTAAATTATTTTATTTTCTCCTGTTCTATTATTATATATGTTTATGTATAGGTTTATGTATTATTGAGGATTCACATTATTTAGTTTTAAGTGTATATTAGTTTATTGCTTCTTTTTAAATTTACCCCTCTCACAGCACATACAGGTATTTACTCACTTAGGTGCCGAATATAAAAGCCGTTTAAAATTGTCGCAAAGTTGTGATCTTAGTAATAATTTTTATGTATATTTTTTATAAGCTATAAAAATAAAGTTATTATTATTATTATATTATTCCAACCCGGTTGTAGCAAGTTGTGTTAAGCGAAGACTTTCAGACTGGATTTCTCACTTCGAATCCTGTACAAGTACACTTTAAAAAAAAAATTAATTTATTGGAATAAGATATTTCTTATTCCAAAATTGTATTGTATTTATCTTTATGCGACTAACGTTTAAAGTAAAAATATTTCGTTAATCTTGACTATGTCGAAACTTTCATATAAATTCGGTGTGCCATATTAGCGATCAGGTGGCAGATCAGTGCAGTTGGATGAAGAATTATTTAAGTTTTTAAATAGTACAAACATTTTTCTGGCATCGAATGGTTAATCGCCGAAAAGTTACGCCTTTATGTGGGTCTCAGGTTTATGATGGAATAAAAGGTAGCACACCAAGTTCTTGTTTCACAGCTATATGTGTATGATTGTGACATCTTTTCACGTACGTGAAGGAAAAAAATTGTAAGCGAAATTCGTCTATTTTTTTGCACTTTCAATCATAGCATTAAAAAAAATGCTGGTGCTCGGTTCTTGTATTTCTCTATTATCGATTTGATCATGTTTAATCGTGATACTTATGAGGTGGCAGTTTAAGCAGTCACCATTGTGCCTATTAATACAGTTAAAATGGACATTCTCTTCAGTTATAGCTAATCTATGGCTAGGATAATTGTTATCTACTGTTCTAGTATTAGCTAGATATATGGATATATAGATAGTTATATTTACTTTCAGCAGATATACACATACATTACAAAAATAATGGAGGTACCTATTTTATCCCAGTATAACAACATAAGTAGTTATATCGTAACTGGTGAATGTTTACGACACACATTTATCATATTTTCATTTCTTATTGTATGTGACATGTAGTAGACACTATTAGAAGTAGTTTAGGAGTAATGAAATAATGTGTAAATGTCCAATAGTCCTACAATCTTACGGGATCATGGAGCGAATAGGGGTGCAAGTAGGTGGTATCCGAGAAGGACAAAAAGCATTTGCACCGTTTAATAATACAAATGATTTATTAAAATAGACATTACAGATAACCAATTACATACTAAAATAGATAATACAAATAATATATTAAAATAGACATCACAGATAACATATTAAGTAGAAAGATATTCATTTAATATACAGCGTGTTTCAGTTAAAAGTCCCCAGGCCATTATCTCTAAAATTAATAAAGATATTTTATTTTTGTAAATGGCAGATGATTGATACCAAAGAAAGGTTTAAATAACGGTGATTAGAATTTTTCCTCAACAGCACACAGAGATGGCGCTGCGATGCAAAACTATTTTTTGATGGCTGGAACCTTGAAACATAAGTCATGTGATTTAACAATAATTTGTGAATAATTTTGATGGTATAGAGAATTTACAAAAAACAAGCCGTTTTGGAGTTACATGAGTTTCTTTCATTAATGCCAGTACACGTGAATTTTGATAAATCCCTATAATTTATTTATTATTTATTATAGAATATTGGTTACCAAACACTTTTTTTCAAGATAAGGAAAGTGATATAATACACTATCATAAAATTATGTTTACCACTTCCGGCCAAACCGGAACTAACATGATGAACCAATATCCATATGTTCCTACATATTACATTTTTTTTTCTAATAACGCTTCTAATAAAACGGCTCCCAAAACTTAAAGTAAGTAAGACAACAAAGAAAATACACACTAATTTAGAATGGTAATGAAAAATCTACTTAAGAGATATTAGTAGGCTTTGATTTAATTTTAAGTTTGACAGTTATTAAACAAAGTTTGTAGTTGGTGCATTTCAATCATAGTTTCAAACAGAAATAGTGTACTTAGAAACAATTCAAAGCAAATTAATCCAAATAAGGCAATAAAAAAAATAAATTTAAAAAATGGTTAGATACACCAATGAAGATAAGTTAAATATGATTTTAATATACGGTGAATGCAAAAGAAATTCCCGACAAGCAAAACAATTGTTTTGTTTACGATTTCCAAATAGACCTACACCCGATAAAAAAACATTTATCATGCTGTTTAAAAATTTAAGAAACTGGGGTAGTTTTAAGAAAACTATTCGTAACAGAAATGGGCCAGTTAGAAACGATGAAAATACAGCCTTGGTGTTAAATAGTGTTGTCAACAATCCTCAATGTTCTCTCCGGAAATTGGCATCGGAAACTAATCTGTCGATATCTTCGTGCCATAGAATATTAAAATCAAATAAATACCATCCATACAAATTAAAATTGATCCATCATCTAAGGCCTGGTGATTATGAACGAAGATTACATTTTCTAGCTGAATTTTCAGTTCTTTCTGAAGAATGCCCAAATTTAAAAAAAAATGTGCTCTGGAGCGATGAAAGCCGTTTTCACAACAACGGAGTTGTGAGTAAGCATAACTGCCGATACTGGTCACAAAATAATCCTAGATGGATGAGAATGACCCGAAATCAGGTAATTTTTGGAGTTAACGTGTGGTGTGGAATATTAAATTCATATATTATTGGACCATATCTATTCCATGGGACTTTAAATGGAAGAAAATATGAGATATTTTTGAGAAATGTATTGCCAGGATTAATAGAGACTATCCCTCATAACCAGGAGAATATTTGGTTTCACCAAGATGGTGCACCACCCCATAACTCAGTACTAGTCAAAGATTGTCTTAATGAAATGTACCCTCAGAGATGGATTGGTACTAATGGAGTAGTCAGATGGCCAGCACGATCACCTGACTTGACTCCATTAGATTTTTACCTTTGGGGGTATTTAAAAAGTGTAGTGTACATTGAACCCATTGAGGATATGACCGATTTGTATAATAAAATATATTGCTGCTATAAATAGACATACGTTACAAAAAGTTTGCAATGAAGAGTTACTGAAACGGTACAATATGTGTATTCATGAAGAAGGGAGAAATTTTGAACATTTAATATAATAAGTACCTACTAATAAGAAAGAAATTAGTTTAATTTCATTTTTAATAATATTTCGATAGTTTTTAAATGTTTGTTTATAAAACTTTTGTTTACGTTCTTTACTGAATTGTTAATATAAATTTAGCCCATTCTAAATTAGTGTGTATTTTCTTTGTTGCCTTACTTATTTTAAGTTTTGGGAGCCGTTTTATTAGAAGCGTTATTAGAAGAAAAAAAATGTAATATGTAGGAACATATGGATATTGGTTCATCATGTTAGTTCCGGTTTGGCCGGAAGTGGTAAACATAATTTTATGATAGTGTATTATATCACTTTCCTTATCTTGAAAAAAAGTGTTTGGTAACCAATATTCTATAATAAATAATAAAAAATTATAGGGATTTAATTAATGAAAGAAACTCATGTAACTCCAAAACGGCTTGTTTTTTGTAAATTCTCTATACCATCAAAATTATTCACAAATTATAGTTTAATCACATGACTTATGTTTCAAGGTTCCAGCCATCAAAAAATAGTTTTGCATCGCAGCGCCATCTCTGTGTGCTGTTGAGGAAAAATTCTAATCACCATTATTTAAACCTTTCTTTGGTATCAATCATCTGCCATTTACAAAAATAAAATATCTTTATTAGTTTTAGAGTTAATGGCCTGGGGACTTTTAAGTGAAACACCCTGTATACCAGGTAATTTTTAAGTTGCCTTTTGAAAATGTGTAGTAGCGGCGATTCTCTTATTTCTTGCCGTAAGTAATTAAATAATTTGCAGCCATTACATTGAATACTTTTTGGTATAAGGAGGTAGCATGGGTATCAGGTTGAAGATCTGATTTATGGCGAGTGTTTTGGTCATGTAGAGCTGCATTTTGTGGAAACAGACTTATTTTTAAAAATAAAGGAACATTTCATAAAGATAAATGCCCACAACTTTTGAAAATTGCGAAAAGTATCTCTGCAAGAGTCACGAAATCCTAAATCTAATATTCTTATGGCATTATGTGTGTCTTAAGGTTCATTCTTTTTATAATAAGAAAACATACATGTGGCAGGAAGTCCCAAAGAATTGAAAAAGGAAAAAAATGTTTGTTCTTGAAAAGAAGGAAGAGACATTCCAGTACGTATATGGCAATTATATTCAGTAATCTATTAGTTTGAAACTTATTTCTACAGGGGGTTTCAGTTTTAGAATAATTCCAAGGGTACATTGCTGTTTTAAAAATGCTGAAGCAATTTCCATAGAAAATAAGATTGTATCGAACCACGGATACAAAGTTAGCCTGATAAACTACTTTAAGGGTTTTTAAATCAATATACTTTGATCGTACTCTAATTAGATAACATACTTAATTTACCTTTTTACCAAACCTAAACCAGATCCTTGGTTTGTCTGATTTGGTAGTGATGTGATTTTTTGTGACAGCGTTGTTTTCTCTCGGCGAGGTTCAAACAGAATCAGTTTAATACATTACCTCTTATACAGTCCTTTTCTAATTCACAGATAAGTATGTTGTAATCTATATAATCATAAGCTTTGGATAAGTCAAGAAAAAGTTCTAAGAAGTTCGATAAAAAATTACCATAATGAATGCCACATACCTCAATAAGGAACAAAGATGAAACTACCGCCACCTGTTTCTCAGTTCTTTCTCCTCATCAGCATACTGTAGCATAATGTAGCAATGTTTTTACAGATTAGATTGAAAACTGATAAAAGTAGGAGAGTACAGTACATAGTACTTTATTTTGCTCTTTCTTTCACCTCATGTGTCACATATGGGGCTTCAGATGAGAGCAGTCAGCGCATAGAACCCACTGTGTATTGTCCTAATTCCACCTGAAAATATGAACAAAAGAATGAACTAACTTATTGGGTACAATAACGAATTGAAAACGAGAATGGATATTGTCAATTATTGTTATGAACTGAATGTCAGTATATCAGAAAATTATATTGGGAGAGTACAAATTGTTCCTTCAGACAGTTTGAAATGAGTATTGCTAACCTGTCTATGCTCACTGAGCTTATGAAGTGCTTTTCTGATCATTTAATTTTTGTTTTTTTTTAGGTAAAGATTATAATGACTTGAAGGCTGGACCTCCTGATCCGAATCTTACAAAAAGAACAGATGTAGGTAGATCAGAGCCATTATCATCCGTACTTCACTTGGTAGAAGCTTTGGCACTTGTAATGTTATGTAATTATAGACTTAACACTAGAAGATTATCCGTGCTCATCTTAAAAGAAGTTAAAAGTTTGCTGAAGATATTAAATTGTTCTGAAAATCCAGCAGTTATTGATGTTATGGATCAGTGTTGCGCACAAGTTATTGAAAAGTGTTTGCCACTGTTACCACCTACTGAGAAAACTGCAATACAAGCAGTAGCTAACATAGATCTGCAGTGGTTGGCAGATAGAAACTCGTCTGTCTGGACTGCTGGACTGTTTGAAGATGGCTCTGTTAAGAATTCGGCTAACTATAATTTCAGTGTTGTTGATCCTTGGAGTCTATGCTACTTTGGATTTTTAGAGAGAGATAGGATATTAAGTTTATGCCCAATTATGACCATGCATTCCTGGCCAATTGTTTTTACTAGGCTTAATGCGCTATATTCTGTTGTAGACCCAACGTAAGTGGTGTTTACTCTCTTACTTAGTGTCAATATTTAAATGTATATACTTTCCAGGCCATTAAATGATAACAGAGCCTCATTGCTGAGAAGTGCTACTGCTGTGAAGAAGCCTCCAACTGAGCGTGATGCATATATGCACTTATGGAAGAATTATATAACATTTGCATTTAGAGTTGCACCTCTTATATCGAATCCTATTGTTAGATGTGCCAGTCCAGATCTTAGTTTAAGGTTTGTATTTGTGTGCAATCAGGTTTTAAATTTTTTTTATGTTTAGGGTATCTCAATATTCTATGTACATAGAATTAACATAGATTCTTGTGGTCAAAATAAGTGAATTTAACTAAGTATTAAGTAGCTGCTAGAGGATATCAAAGTTGACAACAAACTTTAGTTTTTCTCAAATAACTTTGAAATAATGTCCTTTACAATTGTACTGAAATTTGATGCACTAATATTTTATGCAGATATCACTTTATGACGTAATAGAAGTAATTGCCTTAACAGAAGACTGAAGAATGCCTCCACCTCTAATCAATTCTGCTCTTATTTTTTTGGAGGGTGATGATATAACTTTAATTCAATTTTTATTTTAAAGATAAATGGTTTGTGCATCTTTTTTTCTTTTTTGTAAAACTTGTCTGTTTCTAATAACTTTGACATAGTTATTTTATTACATCAGTAACACATTTATTTATTTAATCTCAGCCTTATTTATTTCATCTTCATTTAATTAATGTGATAGCAAAAACTGTCTTCAGTGTGGTCACGCTTTTATATCCGAAATCCTACACATGTGACCCATTGAGAGCTTGTGTAATGTTGGGTCTGTGTGCAGATTTCGAGTACATCTGCAATTTAATTTTATTGGGT
Organism: Stenurella melanura; assembly: GCA_963583905.1. Lineage (NCBI taxonomy): Eukaryota > Metazoa > Arthropoda > Insecta > Coleoptera > Cerambycidae > Stenurella > Stenurella melanura. The sequence continues at coordinate 20,515,653 of OY757309.1, forward strand.
ACACGTGCAAAAGTGCTGGGTAAATGGAAATCTAGTAATGTGACGTGAATTCATGAATGCCTCATTACAATGCATTCTATTGTACAGAAACTTGTAGTCTGCTTGTTCACAAAACTGTTCGATATAACCACCACCATGTTCAGTGATGCTCTCTAGCAGCTAAACAAGGCAACTTGGAATAGATGTAAATGAACTTATTTTGACCATAGGAATCTGTGGTGGCTCCTCTATGCACACGGAATATTGGAATACCCTGTGTAATAGTATGTTCTTTGTGTATTTTTATTTACCATTTCTATGATGGTATAACCATAATAACAGTTGTTCTTTATAAGAAGTTAAGTTTTATTAGCTATTTAATGTAATTTTTATCTGTCAGTTTTTATCAACTATCATCCCAAATGTCACTTGTCAATTTTGTATTTTCAATAGAATAACTTTTTTATTTACTCTTGATGGTCCAGATATTTTATGGCTTCCGTTCCAAAAAAATTCCATCTTTTTTTTTCTTATTTTAATCGCTTTATTTTGTCATTTTAAACCAAAAATCGAGAGTGAGATTGTCCCGGTGTGCGGTATTAGAAAACATCAAAAGTCAAAGGTAAAAGAAAATCGTTTTTTCGCGAAAATCTCACTGTTAATGGCTGGTAGGTCAATTCAGGCTATTATAAAAATGAATGATGGTAATAATAATAGAGAAATTTTGCCACCCCGTAAATTATGGTAGGTATATACTTTTTTAAATCATTTTTTGTGTGTAAATATTAATATATATTTTAAATATTGTCTAAATATTATTTTTGTGGCATTTGTTAATTCTTCTACTTTTCTCTTTGGGACTGTCACATGTAGTTTTACTTCTAACTGACATCCGAGGAATCTACAACATAATGCAATTAACCAGTATATTACTGGGAAAATTACTAAATTGAGTGTTAATAGCATAATGGAACTTTTTAACTGTGTGTATCAAAACAACTAATTTCTGTTGGAAAATGTTTTTTATCGGCAGGATTTCACCAATTTTAAGCAATGTGTTTCTGGAGGATTATGAGACTAGACTTGTTCAAAATTGTACATACAAATCGGTTATCTGGTGGAGATTTGTAGACAATGTCTTTGCAGTTTTGCCTCACGGTATTGAGTTACTAGATAATGTTTTAGGAAATTTAAATAATAAAGAACATTCTATTAAATTTACTTGAGAAAAAGAAACTAGAAATTAATTACCATTTGTAGATGTTTTAATTCAAAGAGGAAATGATTCAAGTGTTTATAGGAAACCAACACATGCAACACATTTAAATTTTAATTCAAATCAGTCCACGTATGTTAAGAGAGGTGTTATAAAATGTATGATAGGGCCAAGTTCATTTCTTCTAATGATGAAATATTAAACAATAAGGAACGGTGTATCAAAGAGGTCCTTGTAAACAATCAATACCCTGAAGCCTTTGTTGATAAAACTTTCATAAATATTGAAAACTGGAGTAAACATCATACTCTTCGCCAACTTACTGCACTTTCTATACAATTGTTGCACATTCTATAGGATACTCTTCGCATTTTTTTTTAAGTAATATTAGTTTTAGACATTTTTTATTTAATTACAAAACATAAAAAAATGTTTTTTCAAATTTAAAAAATTGATAACTTTTTTATAGGGTTCTTCCTCTAGCTAAGACTAACTTACTTTCCAAGTTTCAGTACAATTTGACTTTTCACTCTTAAGTTATCATGCTTACAAGAAACGTGACGGGCAGACAGACGAATAGACATTTTAAAAGTTGTTCAGAATTCGATCACCAACACAGTGATACGAAAATTTTTTCTCTACGAACAATATTACCGATTTTAGAAATGTACCTATCGAATGCAATATACTCTTCGTTTTGTACTTGCAAAGAGTATAATAACAATCAGATATGACAAAAACCTGAAAAAAGTTACACAGCGTTAATTCCTTATGTACACGGATTATCCCAAAAGTTACGCTGTAAGCATAGGTGATACATTTGATATTAGGACGGAATCTCAAAAGAGCAACACTTTAAAATCTATTCTGACAATGACGAAACCAAAACACCATGAGCATTTACAATATTCTTTGTGAGTGTAACAAACATTATGTCGATGAGTCATCCAGATCGCTCAGAGTAAGATGGGCGAATACAAGAATTATATCAGGAAAAATAAAATTCGGAGGTGGAAGATTTGCGAACACGCTTGGAGAACTGATATAGTATACACTGGGACTCAGCAAACATTTTAACAAAAGAAGCGGATAGCAAAAAAAGAAAAATTAAAGAATCAGCGGTAATAATTGAATGAGGATAGATGCGTGTTGAATTGTTCTGTAGACATTTGTACAACCTGGTTGCCAATATTAAACGAACTTCACAAACTTTACATTGTATAAAATTCATATCAACAGTTCTATGTAAGTAGTAAGTATCTATAGATATTGAATATAACAAATATATTCTTAGAGCTATGTATTTGTCATACACATCACAAAAGAATCAATATTTTTGTACTTATTTGTGTAATTTGTCAAAAAAGTAACCTCTATCTGATCCTTTGAAGTAAAAGTCACAGGCGCAGAGCTTTTTTTCCAGTAATATACTGATTAATTGTATTATTTTGTAAATTCTTCCAGCATCAGTTAGAAGTAAAAATACATGTGACAGGAAATCCCAAAGAAAAAATTGGATGTATTACTTATATTTGATTGTGCATGCCTTTTTGAAATTAATTGTAAACATATTGTTATAGAATTTTGGCACTAGTATTTTACTTCTTGAATTTCCAATCGAGATATTGCGGCGGCACTGTGTTCTGGCGAAGATTAGAGAATTCATTTTTTAAATGTTAGGTTCTGATCTGTTAATGAATAAACGCATCGCGCGACGATGCCGCATTAAATATTCCTCCTTAAATCCGATAGATATAGAAGTAGGCTAAAATGCCGCCCCCTAAATTGTGCCACCCCCCGCAACTGCTCCTGTTGCACCTCCACCAGAAATGGCCCCGTTACTTTATAACTCAAACAAATTATGAAAAACTCGACCTACAGTGTCACGTTTTTGTAGCACAGTGTTGCAGTTGATATAGTAACATGAAGACGAGGTTTTCGTATACCTAAATAAAAATTTGTCTTATCAAATAGCAACCTCTTGTATTCCTTATGAAAAATCCATAATAAAGAATGATATGTACAAATGTTCCTGATCTTTACTAAACCTGATTCTTCATGTGTTTACTTCATGAGGTAGAGTTTTTCATTTTTTAATATGGTTTTAATAACTAAGTAATTTTGTATTCAACATCTAGCCTATTGCATAGACCCTACTCAATTTTTTATACCATATTTACCCAAGAAATTATAAACCATGATTTGGTTTTTTCTGTCTTCCACTTTCCACGAATAGTAGGCTACATTTTGAAGTCATTCCTTATTAAACTAATTTTTGTAGCTCATCACCTGATAGTTTAAGTACTGAAAAAGCTGATAATAAATTATGCCCATCTAGTATTTCACCTACAGCACTGTACAAACTTGTTGTGCCGCATTTGCGTTGTGAAGTAACTGATATAAGAGATGCGGCTGTCTATGCTATCGGCAATATAAATGGTTCTGCTTTGAGGTAAGTTAATCAATATATTGGTGTTTTCTTAAATAGTAGTTAAATAATATATTGTAGGGATCTGTTTGAGGAATTAGCAATCTATATTCGAGAGGCAATAGATAAGAAACAAGAAAATGTTAGGAGGAGAAGAAGGCGAGATGCTCTTAGATTGCAACTCATGAGATTAATGGAATATATTGCCGAAAATGGAACATTTGGAATAAGTCCTTGTGTGTTAGATAAAGATACACAATGTTTGCACCCTCTGTTAGTTGAATTCATAGAAGGAGTACGGTATTATTTAGAAAGTGAACCAGACAAGAATTCAAGCAGTGTGCGGGACTTAACATTGCATTTCTGCTATTTCATAAGGAAAATGATAAAGAATTTCAGTTGTAAGTACATGGAATAAAATTTTCATTTAGAGTGAATTAATTTACCTCATAAAACATAAAAATTATAAAATGCACCACTCAGATTCATAAAGTAGACATTTTTCCGATCTTTCCATGTCCTGCAACAATATTTTCGTAACTCCGAATTTTGGAGAAAGTGGGGTTGTATTTTCCTAGAGAGTGGCCCATACATATATTTTAATTTAAATAATTTATCACTTTTTTACTTACAGATCAATTTCGATCATAATCAAGAGGGCTCTCCCTCTACTCAACATTAATTTACTGTCCAAATTTCAACATAATCAAACGTCTCTTTATTAAGTTATTGTGCTTGCAAAATAGGTGATGGACGGACGGACATTCTGAAAGTTGTTCAGAATCACCAACACAGTGATATGAAATTTTTTTCTCTACAAGCAATATTACCAGTTTTATAAATGTTCTGATCAAATGCAATATACTCTTCGTTTTGTATTTGCAAAGAGTATAATAATAAAAAAAATTTATTTTAGTAATGGCTTAAAAATATCTCCTTGTGATTTCCACAATTTTGGCTTGTAAATCGTTTCACCTTTCATGAGAGTGTCTGTAAATGGCATTATTTTTTACATAATAAGGGCATTGGACACTAAGTTAGAGGATCTGGGTGGCCATTTAATTGTACTTCCTTTGTTAATAACCCGCTGAGTGAATAGCTATCTCTTTAATGAGTGATTAGTGAATTGTGAACCGAACAGCTATTTTGTTGAAACCACATCCTTAAAAATAAACGATAATGCGCAAACAGCCGAAATAATATGATTTTCGAAGGTAGTTAAATATTTGTCGGCGTTTAAACGTATAATAAGTTTTATTTTCATATGGCCACGACTGCATGTCTGTGAGTACTGAACAACAAAATTGAATTGCACTGGATGGTTTTGCTCCACCTGAATCTATTTAATAGTGCATGGTCACTGGTCACTTTATAAGGTGTGGAGACCAAACACACAAACATATCTAAAAAGTAAATTTGTGTACCATGCTCTCATATGTTATTTCTTTTTCTGATATTAAAAATAGTTTTACTTTTGCCTTGTTCATTACAAACACTTGAATATTCGGTTTGTATACTATCTAGAAGAGAGGTCATATGAATTTCGACATAAGCCACTTTTTCATAAGAAATGTGGTTTTCTATTATTGAAAATGCCACAGCTTGCTGTTTGTAAGTTAGCATTTGATCAGAAATTTAGGAAAGAGAATTTCTGTTTGGTTATAATTTGGATTATTTCTTTGAGTTGAGTTAGCCTCTAAATTAATATGTCTTATTATTTTTATATTATTTCTGTTTTACTCATTTTATACCAATTTCAGTGGAAACCTGCAGAAGCCTCCTAAAGAGAGATCTTAGGCGCAATCTTTTCGTACTGTTTACTAACTGGGTAGGAAAATATGGTATTCCCAACAGTAAAGCTTCCTTGCTTGAAGGAGATATGACGAATAAGAAACATGTTGAATTACAATTTGTGTCTTTGCAAGCCATGAGTTCGTTATTATGTTGTGGTCCATGCTTCGATTCTCTGACTGAGGAAAGTTCATATTACTTATGGTTAGATGGGCTTTTAAATAGTTCGGACGAAAAGGTTGTACAATGATCATAAGCTATAATATTACTATTTATAAAATATATTTTCAGGTGTATAGTTTAGCACAAGAAACCGTAATTTTATTATTGGAATCCAATCCTGATGTGTCACCATTACTAGATTGGGTGGTTGATAAATGTTATACAGGGACTTCTGTTGTTGCAGATGGTTGTTTTCTGGCATTAGCAACAATATTTAGTGCAAGGTTAGTGAGTTGCATATAACTATAAAGAATTTAAAATGGATATGTGGATAAATAAATACCAAGTGTTTTTTATATATACGTGCTCCAGTACAGGGATCAGGTACTTTTGATACCTAATAATCATTGAACCTGACAGAAGTTGAACGGATATTGAATCAATCATGTTACTATCATTGGTGATAGTTGAGCACTATGAGAATGTAGGCATTATGCTCTATTTGGAAACTATAGAGAGTAATAAATGACTCAGAGAAAGATCATGGACATATCACTATTTCTCTTCATATTTATAAAAATTATATCAAAAATTTGATTAAATGATTACCAGTTTTTGGTTTTGCTGTTGGTAATTTGGCAAGGGTTGCATAAAACGTGTACTAAAAGAAAAGGTGAAAATGTATGAACTCGATAATTATATCGATATTACTATGGAACCTATCATTTTTAATGCAGGACCGGCAGATAGTTCATAAGAATATTCATAGGGAATTTTAAAACACTTTGGAATTTTAAGGATTTATATAACACTACTTTGTGTTTTGTATATTTTATTATTATAGATACCATGTTATATTTCCCAATTCACTCTATAAATTATTCACAAATTTAATATGTGATTTTTCAATCTATTTGCCAACATTAGAGTTAATGTACAAATAAATTGTTAAACATACCTTTTTGGCCTTTGTACCAAATCGTTACTAATATTTTCACGAAACAAATATATTTGCATAAATAAAATAGTCCTTATTTAAGAGAAAAATCCATATTCTTAGTACTTACTTTGTGAACTAAGAACTTTCAAAATAAATCTATTTTTACATGAAATAAACGTCTGTTGTTTAAACTCTATAAATATTTCCATAATAATAATAATAATATTAGTAATAATAATAATAATAAAAAGGAATAAAAAATAATACGAACAGATCCCCACAGATAAATGTAGAAAGTGTCTTATGCAAATTGAGAACATTGACCAAATTACATCAGGCTGTGAAAACTTGCAAGAATTAAGTACATTGACAGATACAACCAAGTAGCAAATAAGATCCATCTGAAACTTTTAAAGAAATACGTACCTGGGAGTGATATAACAGGATTATCAGCACATACCAAACCCAGTTGAGGAAAATGGCAATTACAAGATATACTTTGAGAAGGAATACTAACAGACAGGTCTGCTAACTTGCAACATAACCCAAATCAGACAACGTAATGCCTCTTTTTCATTAAACATGCCTTGCCATACCAGACGTTACCCATTTTTTGGTAGCCTTTCTAGCCAAACTATCTTCTACTGCAAGATCCGTTGCTACTGACATTGATATTTGCTGAAACCTCAGACTATACATCTGTAAGTTTCCTGTCTCTCTATATGTTTCTGTATATCTTCTAAATTAACAATTTTTAGGAAATGAAAATAATTTCTTGGCCACAGTCAGAAATTCATGCCTTTTGGTTGTCGGGAGGCTGCCATCATAGTAGTTATTTCGAATGCATTTTTTCGCAGTTTTTTTTTCATACCAGCTACCTTTTTCCCCAGTGAATGATTATTTCTATTATTGGGAGCTGATTTACCTATATTTTATTATTTTTCAGTAATTTCTTCTATGCTGAAAAGCATGCATATTTTAAACATATCCATTTTAAATCAGTATTTACTTTATAATGGTATAATGTGGTATAATAATAATATGTTCTTTTTTGGTTATTTTTAGAGAGTACCCATGTGATCATTACACAGCTATTATAAATGTTACTTTAATGAATACAGGATGCCCAAGGCAAGTGGTACGAGATACCGCTTTGCAGTTGTTACAGTTGCTTGATAAACGGTTTTTTGGATGTGTTGGACCTTTGGCTGAAAATGATTTAGGTGAGTTATTATTTAACAACTAACATTTCCTGTCATAAACAATATACTTATTTACCATGAGAGTAGTAGTAGTAGTAGTTGTGAAAACTTACTGTTTGTTGAATAAAATAAGAGATTTAAAAAATTTGATTCTCTTTAATAGGATTGTTCTATTAAAATGACGTGACATGTATATCTGAAAATTAAAAAAATATTTAAAATGTCAAAACGTGATATATCCATTTTTTTATGTATTGGGCGTTTTGTTCCCACTGTAAATTGGTTATTTCAATATTTTGATACTCGAATGAATTTTTTTGACATATTTAAAACATTTTTTGGTAAATATTATCTTTTAAAGTTATTTACTTATGAAAAATGCCACTTGATCAATATTACCTCATTATTATGACCATTTTCAGTTGAGAGCCGATGCTTTATTCCTGAAAATTTTTCATTTCATTACCCTAAACCCTACTTGAAGATACAAGAAATTGGTTGGCTGATTAAATTTTGCTGAATTTTGTTCTTTGGAAAATGTTGTAAACTTTAGAGATTGATATCTCTGAAGTTTCCAACATGTAACAAATTAGTTCTACTTCCTGACAATCCTATCTAATTTGATAGACCTATGACAATAGACATTTAGAAAAATCAATTGTATCTTATATAACGTCGAAAATATTTACACAGTTAAAATTTCACCAGTCTTCAAAGTACAATTATACTGTTTTATGTATTGTGCATCATAGCCCTATTATGGACAAAGCACCCGTATAAAATGTTTGAAATGAAGAGAAGCCAATTTAATCAAACTTACTGGACAGTACGAACAACAAACTAGATATATAGATGGTAGTTGTTAATGTCATATATGCGCAGAATCCAGGACTGATCTAGTCACCTTGTTCGCTAGTAAAGTACATGAAAATGTTTTGTTAGCCATAAAGCGTTTTTTCTGGTAAATACATTTAGTACAACAGTCAATGAAGAGGGTATGGAGGACATGGTTGGGAATAGAATTTTTAACTTCAGTGCCATGTTGGGAGTAGTTATGAGGTAAACATACTAAAAGTCCCCTAACCTATGACGTGAGCAGGGTGCAGGGGGGCACGTAGAAGGTCACTTTAATATTTCGTTTGTATCTCAAAAACAGTGCATCACAACTAAAAGATTACTCTATTCAAAATGAAAGCTAATAAAATTTGGTACAAGATTATTACTATAAAATTTTTTCCTATTTCAAATAGCTTTTAAGATATCTAGTCCAGTCAGTAAAGACAAAAAAAGTGCAAAACCTCGGGGTCCGGTTAGGAAATATCGATTTTTATGAAATAAAATGCATTCAATTCGTAATTGATAGTATCACAAAGTCTACATGGTCCGAAGGTGTGCTTTACCTTGGGGGGTGGATATCACCCCTTCTCGGGGGTGAACTTTTACTGAAGCTCATTTTGAAGGTCTTTCAAGTATTTTAGAATAGGTCTGATAAATGTTTCTCCAAAAATTCGTCGTTGTTTCGTTATTGAACATTTAAAGGTTCAAATTCAGTTTTCGGTGAACAAACAGCCATCTTCAATGAGTCATAACTTGGTTCGTATCATATCTACAGAAAAAAAAAAACTAATCAATTTGTTATTTTATAGGCTTCATTTTTGCCGCTGATGATTTTTCTTATAAAACATAAGGTTCTCGAGTTAATCGTGAAAAATCACTTTAAAACATACACTTTTTAGATGAAAAAATCAACTCCTTCAGTCGCGAATAACTCGAAAAATATTGATTTATCGAAAAAACTTCATAGAACATTTTTTTCTTAGAACTCAGAATGCCGTTTATTTCGTGAAAATCGTTTTTTCCGAAAGACTTCTGAGCGAAAAAGCCTCAAACACTGAACTAATCCTCTAGCAAAAATTGCAAATTTTCGAAAAATGCTTTTTTCGCTTCAGCCTTAAGTTTTACAGCAATATCCTCACAGTAAAAGTTGTAGAACATTCGGGTTCCTTTAAAATGAGTCGAAAGTTGAATTTGAAATTTTCGGGTAATCAAAAATTCTCTTCCCCATCAAGTCCTCTACACCCCTCTTTTGAACGTTCATTGAATGGACTAAATATGCCTATTTCAATTTTTTTCCATATTTTGAATGAACATTTATTATCATTACGACAACTAAAGATTTTTTTAGTTTATAGTCTTGCAACCTTCATCTCCTTTACAGCGAATGTATTTTAATGTATTAATAATAACTTCGAACTAACTACAAGACAAACAAAGTTGCTAGATTGATTTCATTTTTATATGCATTTTAAATGGGATCAAAGCGTTGAGGTATAAAGTGTAATTTATGGAATCAATTTATTTCCCATAGCAACAACATGCAATGTAATAAAAGAACAAGTTTAAGTGCAGATAGCTGTAGCCCATTGAAAAATGTTAGGGAAAAGTATATTATGTTGAAACCAAACACATCTTTTATTCAGGAGTGAGTGTAGATACGTCTGCTAATACTTGCATTTCGATATGAAAAGGCAGCAATGCCAAGCACGGTTAGTACTTGGACGGGTGACCCACTTCAAGGAAATACAGCATTCTCACTCCATCTTCTAAGGGCTTGTATATCAACACATACGTAGAAGGTATGTAATTTTAGGCAGGGGCTACATAGCGGCTATACATCCTTGGGAGGGGATTTAAAGCAGTTGGTCTCTCATCTATTAAATGTTAGGCAATTAAAAAATCCCTACTCTTCGAAAGAGAAGAGGTTCGGCAAAATTGCCGGGGTAGCTCGTTTCCTGGCGTCGGTGGTAGGCCTTAGTAGCTGGCGTTAAATAAGTGAGTAAAAAAAAATTTGTTGCTTTTTGCATATTTCACACATAGTAAGTACACTTTACAAATTTATATATTCAGGACTTAATTTAAAAAAAAAATACTTAGAAAACTTATTTTAAGGTAGAGGTCTAGAGTTTGTTGGAAAATCTATGAAATTTTACGTAGTTATTGTATATTCTACAGATGGAGTGATGAAAATTCAAATTTTTGGACTGTACAGAATTGGAGTTATTCATTGTTAAAATTTGGTTCTGTATCATTGGATTGCCTATATAGGGTAAAAACGGACTCGTTTCCTCTTATTACTAACAAGCAGTTCTTTCTCTTTTCTCAAAAAACAAGTATAGAGGGGAATGATACATGAGATTTATTCTGGATAATTCGCGAAGACTTCGACCAGCTAGTTCTTGAGGTATAACTGGCAAAATATTGAAAAATTTGTGACTTTAGCCATAAATAATAATAATAATAATAATAATAATAATAATAATTTATTGGTGTTATTGCTGTCGCTTACACAAGTCAAAGTACAAAACAAAGGAAAAAAAGAATAATGACATGTATATAGATATGTATATAAGTTTACGTGTATATGTGTATGTATGTAATACGAAGCGATGTGATGCGATGTGAAACCTCACTCACATAAACTTGTCACATATATCTACTCTAATTTTTAGTTGAGTAGAAATAAAAGAAGGACAATTAAAAAATATCTGCCAACAAAAAAAAGAAAAAAAAAATTAATATAACCTCGTGGGAGAAGTTAAAACGTCAAAAACATCGATTTTTGAAATGATCATAACTAAATTAATACGTCGAGTGGAAGGTTGTACGTTGTCTCTATTAAAAAAGGAAGATTTACATTTTGCCGGCATCGTAAGTTGCACCGGCGAAATCAGATATTCAGCTCGGCATGAGTGAATCAATAATGGCTTTTTATGACATTTCCCCAAATCGATTTTTCTTTTTTCTCAGTAGTGAAACCAACTTGACAAAATATGCAGGGTTGCCATGATCACTAAGTCGCAGAAAATGTTGCAGAACCGCGACACAAGGCCTGAAATTTGGTTGGCATCGAGTACAGTCAAAAGTAAAAACTTATCGATAGTGTCCACAGCATTACTATAAAGCTAAATTTTAGTTGAAAGTGTACTAAGGCCCTTACTTTAACACGTTGACTGCGACACAGGGCCTCGGGGGCATGTGTCTGTCTTAAGTTCAGTGCTGCACCAAAAACAAATAGAATTCAGCTCTGTGCGGATGCGATAAAATCGTTATCTTTCTGCTGGTTTTAGTGAAATGGGTAGCAACAGGTAGGAATTTCTGAGTACTATCAAATGATAATAATACCAAGAAACATGCCCCTGGAGACAAGCACAGCACAGAACTAATATTTCCTGCATTGTGGGCGACACATGTCTTCTGGGGTATGCGCCGAACTTGTTTAATTCTTACATAACTGCATTTAGTTTATTCCTTTACGCGTAAGAGAAAATAGTAGTCAGAAATTCAATCAACACTCCACATACCCCTGAAAATTTGTGAAAAATTTGTTAGTATCCCCTGTGATGCACGAGGCGCTGGAGGTATGTGCTGTTGTTATTGAATATAGATTTCTACTTCAATAATACTCTTCTACATTTATTATTTGTAATATTGTTACCCATCACTGTCAGATGGCACTAAACACTTGCCTTGGCACACATGCCATTGGAGGCATGTAACGCACATACGTTAAGGACAATCATGTGTCCCCAGAGGCATATGCAGCATAAATATTGAAACCACAAAGATCTGTCATAGCAGCCAACGTCTTAAGTATAAAAAATATGTAAATCTGATATAATTGTTTAATTATATCAAAAATTAATTCCCACAGGCTTATTAGAAAGATGATTAAAAGCACTGGAACGACACTGCATTAATGATGAATAATTTATTAGTTTAAGAGTGCATATCCAATAATTTCTTTTTTCTATATCCACAGTTAATTTGTGAAATTATCTTCAAAATGCAGTTAAAGGGATGAATATTGAATGGTATTTTTTTTACATTATAAAATTTAATAAGTTCTAAAAATTAATAATTACAAAACAATTAAAACTGCAAAAATAATTTACTTAAATCCTAGACTTTTTAACATGAAAGTTTAATTTTTAAACATTTACTTGTTGATTTAATCTTGGATTGTACTTGACTTCCACACACAATGACAAAGTCCTTCTTCTTCTTAAATTAGCTGAGGAACGACTTGACGCAGTTCTGCTTTCTAAAACATACAAGATGAAATAAGATTTTTCTTTATATTTTTTTGAATAATTATTATTATACAGAGAAAAAGATAGAACAAGGGAGTTGAGCTACATTAATTTTTGTTTTTTTTTCATTATTATTTTTAAGGGTTTTTCTAAAGGTTTTGACCCAAAAATAATTCACAGACTAAGCAAACTTTGTGCACGTATGTGGTACTTTACATATATAGAACCTGATTTTAAAAATTTTGGCGGAATGTAGCATAGCCACCCTATCGTAAAAATTCCTAGACAATTGGGTGTCAAAGTATGAATGATTCTAAAGCATTTTGGAACAAACGGTGGGGCTTCATTAACAATGAAAAATGCAAGAGCACAACAACTGGTGAAAAGTTAAATGCTAACGAAATAAATGATCACTTTGTAAATTGCACCAGACAGGTGCGTCCTGGGACCCTATAGGGGGCTCGGGCATATATGGTCTGGGGGGGGTTTTAAAATGAAAATGCGCCACAGGTGAAAATTTGGAATTTTTCAAGGTCAAATGATCTTAAACAGTGTTGTAACTAGGGCAGGACAACCGGGGCCCAAGCCAGGGGCGCAAGCCTCATGGGGCACAAAATGCCAAGCAGACACTGGATCCTATTAACGCATTTTAAAGTTGCTATCAACACAAATGAACATACCTGATAAGATGCAACGTTTTTAACCGAAATCGCGTATTATTAGTTTAAAATTTGTTATCTGAGGAGAGTCAAGTGTTCTGTGTTCGTTGTACTTTTCATAACTTTTGGACCTAATCTTAAATCCGTTTGTTGGTTGTGCTGTTTATTGTTTAGATCTTAAGGCAAGTAAGTACATTTTATTGCTTTATAATCAAAAAGTAATGTAAACAAAACTTTCTTAAATTATAAATTAGAATGCCCCTAAAAAAGCCGTCAGTGTCGGAATTTAAAAAATAAAGAGAAGCTCGAAAAGATAAAGAACAAAAATTGTCAAATAGATTATTCGGCTGGATATCCAACTCGAATAATTTAACTGTTGCAAATAAAGGTTCCAGATCTGCGTCTTCGTGTATGGAACTAAATTTAAATATTAATGCTAATGATACTTCAATCACATCAATTAATGGAAATGAGAGATTCTACCCAAGAAACACAAGATCTACAAAGAGGCTGTTCACTAGCCGCGGAAGCAGCACGTTTAAAGAAATTTTAGAATTCTGTAATCTACAAATTCTATAAACATATTTACCATTTGTTATATTGGATTTGTAGGAAACAATTACTCAGCGGGCAAGTGCCCCGACCTGCATTGAATTACACCTTGCAAATCCTGATGATGTAATTCAATGCAGGTCGGGGTATTTTCCAGCTGAGTAGTTGTTTCCTACAAATCCAATATAACAATGTAGGCTTAGTCCGTCAAGCGCTAGAGGTCGCCGCTCTCGGTACTTGCATTGCAAGTCGCTGTACGCCATGCAGACATCTATGATGTTTGGCGTATGGTAGCATTTGACCACATGAGAAGTATTCACTTACCTCTCACCACTACTCAATTTACAGTTTGATAAATAAGACCACTTGCAAATAACTTTAGTAAAAATAACGTCTGTATTAGCAGGTCCTTCCTTTTAACCAATTTTTTCCCCTCCCTTAGGGACCTCTCAAGAACATAATATTGGTCGTTTATCTGCCCCAGCTAATAAATTATAACGATCCAAAGTCATGGCCAAATATAGATGATAAGTTTAGGTGTTGTCTAGTTGAAAAAGGTCCAAAGGACGATGGGTGTATTTTTACCGCCGAATGGTTTAAAAAAACTCTGCCAAATAATGAAAAAGTCGAGCGAAAATGGTTGATTTACAGTGAAAACAACAAAGCACTATTTTGTTTCCCGTGTTTACTGTTTACTAAAAAAACGTCCATTTTTTCAAGTACAAAACAAGGTTTTTGTGATTGGAAACACTTAAACCCAAGAGTCTGTGAACGCGAGAATTCTGTAGAACACCGAAAATGCTTTGTATTATGGAAAGAATTGGAAATTCGTCTAAAGAAAGGGGTAGCGATAAACGATCATATGGAATGTATAATTTTAACAGAAAAAGAAAAGTGAAGATACTTTTTTAGGTAAAGATACTATATATTGATTCTTGGAACGAATAAAAAAAACCATGAATCAAACATATATCAACAACCTTCATTAGGGAGGGTGGGGGCGCAAAATTAGGGCGCTTGCCCTGGGCGTCATGTTTCGTAGCTACGACACAGATCTTAAATGAACAAAGAGAATTTGAGGTGAAAAAATATCTTCTTGAAAGAATTGTTTCAGAGGGTACAGTCCGCGGAAGCCAGGGAGAGGCGCGCTGTCCAGGGGCCTACTGGGAAGTTCCCGGTAACCTGGTGGGCCAGCACACATCTGGCACCAGACACATTACTTGTGAAGATAAGCTATATGGCTATTACTACGGAAATTTTGTGACAGTTCTAACAACCAATTAAATTTTGTTATTTCTGGTCATATGACACAAATCACCCAATCATTTTAACATTACACTGATAATATCATCCAGTGAAATTTTCAATCACTACGACAACAAAAGTATTTAACTTTGACAACTTCATAATAACTGCCAATCTAATCCCAATCTAATGCTGTGTTATGTTGTAGTAACTATACCTTCACCAACTGTACTTTTAATAAATAAATATAATTGTTTTGTTGTTGGGAGGCATAACAGTACATATATTAAAGATATGTCTACAATACTGCAGTAACGAGCTCAGTCACATAAACTACTCGCTGGAAATAGGTAAAGTGCCTGTATCTTGGAAAAGTGCCAAGGGTATTCCACTATTAAGAAAAGAACTTGTATGAATAATTTAAAGCCTCATAACTCTAGAAAAATAAACATAAATATACGATCTTTCAGTATACAATAAGTGCACTGTACTTAATTCCTAAAGAAACTACTTTTGAATAGGAGCAAAAATATTGGGGCGAGCGTCTCTCATTTACCTGCTAATATCCTGTTGTTTATGGCGTTGTGAACAAGGAATTCATGTTGCCTTGGAATTATTATCAAGTTTTTAATTTTAAATAGCGTCTTGTATACTTTTTGAATTTATCTAATAGAGGTTTGACTTGGCACAATAGATTTACAGTAGTTTAAAAAATTATGAATCCATAATTCACTACAGTGAATTATAGGTACGATTTTTACCAAAGAGATGTTAACAATTGTCATATAATTAAACAGGTGTAGAAAAATATATTAATATGTAAGATTTGGTAACGGTTTATTTTCATTTGTATTTACATTTAACCTAGAAAATTTACCATACTGTCTTCTTAAATATTTGTATTGGTTAACTATTACATAAAAATTATAATCAGCGACCTCAAAAACCCCCGAGTATAGATTTTGGTCCAATTTTATGATTATCGTTAAAACTGACAATTTAATCTAAAAAAAAAAATCGGCTATTTTAGATTCGCTGTTTTGAATTTACAATTTTTACTTCAAAATCATGATCAGCGACCTCGAAAACCCCAGAGTATTGATTTTGGTCTAATTCTGTAGATTGTTTTCTGAGATCCGTAATTTGTTTATTAAATTAGCCAATTGTTAAGTAAATAATGGGAAAAATTAAATCCAGGTCCAAAATACATGTCAAACTTGATTAATAAGTGTTTCTAAACACTTTGCAAAAAAAATTAGGAAAATCGGTAATGTCTATGAGAAATCAGAACTTTTTCAGTTTTTCAGGCTATCTTGACACAACTAACACCCATTGTACCAATGCAACCCTATCCCGGCAAATTTTTAAAAATTTCATTACATGCTCTTCATACTAGGACCAAAACAATATTATGGTTAGCTAATTCAAGTTCATGAATGAATCTCATCTGTCATTAAATCCTTCTGTTATGTTCTTCTCATACATGCCAAATATTATCCCACTCTTATCTAATAGTTTCTCAAATTTCATGCCGACAGATTGACAAACTGACGGACGAGAATAACATTCAGATCCATTGGGGTTAATTTTTGCCCCCTGGGAGATCTGAAAAACTTTCCGATTTTTTTTGTACGATGTGCCCTGGACAATTTGAACTAAAATGCTGTCATACTTGCTTGGCAATAGTGTCAAATATTTGTTACTAACTTTTACTTCCCTCTTTTACCTAAGGGAAATATTGTAATCGTGAAATTATCACTCTTTGAGATTCCTTGGAATTTCCGCAAATCATATTATGAAGATTATGAAAATTAAGGTATTTCTATTCCGTCAGTCTGTCCGTCAGTCTTTTGTCTGTCTGTCTGTCTGTCTGTTGGCATTATATCTAAAAAACTATTTGATGGAGAACAATAAAATTTGGTACAGCCAACAAAGAAATGGGTGGTATACTCACTGAAAAACATATTTAACTGAATAAATAATGAAAGAAATGTGACACATGGCAATATAGTGAAGTCAGGGAGTCAGGATTTCGGCCCGATTTTGTTACAAATGAGTAGCGCAATCAGACCACCTCTCCCCCCCCGTTTTCGAATGTGCTGAACACGAATATGAGGGTAAACATTTTTTTAAATTTAGGGCAACCCCCTTGAAACGGCCAAAAACCACCCCTTTGATTGGTTTTCATGCACGGACGCGGGACAGCAAGGGTTTTAATGTGAATTTCTGTATATTCGACTGGGATATGATAAAAGGCGAAGGATTATGTCGGAGACATGACCATGGCCACCCTTGTGGGTTGAATCTACTCTCCCAGGAGGTGCGAAAATGATCAAATTGCTATCTCGTAAACCCCTGCAATTATAAAGTCAGTTAAATCGAAAGAAAGTTTCGTATTTTGAGGGTCAATAAAATGGGCTGTAAAAATAAAAAATATTCCGATTGGTTTCGGAGATGTCATAAAACCCGAAATAACTTATTTGGGTGCATTAATATATGATACTACTGGTCGTATAGGTATATTCTCCTTGTGAATTTTTGGGAGGCGTAGAGTAAAGGTGGTGAGGGGTTCATAACTTTGAATCTATACAATTCATTGTTTTGGAAAATTGTAGTGCGTTTTTTTAAACTGGAGACAATTTCTGATTGATATTTATTGGTAGGATTTTTGTTAATTTTTTCAAAGTCATCGCAATTTAAAATTGCTTGTAACTTTTCATGATATTCTAATTTATTTAAAATTGTTAACTCCAACTTGAAAACATATAGGTTTGACCTTTCCCATTCCGTTTTAGTGGAAATATGTTTAACTATGACGTCTTGGTCATTGTTAATGTTAGTTTTCTTTTTATATAGTTACTTATTATAAGTTCATCAACTTTGTCTGGTATTCTTGATATAAATAACCAAGCTTTTTTGTCTTTTGTCGTACCGGTAAATTCATAATTTTCAGTTAACGAACCTGTGCCTATATAAACGGTTCCTTTGGATTTGTTGGAATTTTTCTTATTCGTGTTTTTCATTCTTTACTATGGTCCAGTTATTATGTTCGTGATCAGCTGTATTTTTATTATCATTTTTATTTTCCATCAAAGCTGAATGCTTATTTGGCATAGATTTAGCCAAATTTATGATATCTTGCATAATTACTTCCACATCCACGTAGTGGATTGAAAGTATAGTAATCGTAAAAAAAATTTCAAAAATTTTTTTCCTTGAAATCGGTTTAGAATGTCATGAAACGTCGAGATTTTAAATTTGAGCGAAAAAAAATTTTCTGTCTGTCTGTCGGTCTGTCTGTCTGTCTGTAACTTTTTTTGTCCGCACGCTTTCTTCGGAACCGTTTAAGATATTGACTTGAAATTTTGTACACGTATATATTATAATGAGATCTGGAACTGGATTGTTTTTTGAAGATATCCGGTGAAGGGTTGGGGGGTAAATAGGGGTAAATATGGGGAAATATATAAAGCAAGCTGATAAGAGTACAGAAACTTGAAATTTGATGTATGTACTACAAGCCAATGCCTCAAATTTTTTATAATATTTTTCAACCCCCACACCACCCCTTCTTCATTATTAAAGGGGTTGATAAAATAAAATTGAGATATTCATTTGAAATTTGGTACACGTATGTATTATAACGACATCTGGAACTAGATTATATTTTGAGAAGCTACCGTTGAAGGGTTGGGGGTTAAATATGGTAAAATAGGGGAAAATAAGTAAAGCAATAGTAATGAGTACAGAAACTTGAAATACAGTATATGTACTAGAAGTTAAAGAGTCATTTTTTTTAAAATATTTTTTAACCCCCCACCACCCCTACTCCATTATTAAAGGGGTTGATAAAATAAAATTGAGATATTTTGAAATTTGGTACACGTATGTATTATAACGACATCTGGAACTAGATTATATTTTGAGATGATTCCGTTGAAGGGTTGGGGGTTAAATAGGGGTAAATAGGGGAAAATAAGTAAAGCAAGCTGATAAGAGTACAAAAACTTGAAATTCGGTGTATGTACTAGAAGCCAAGGTCTCAGATTATTTATATTATTTTTCAACCCCCACCACCCCTACTGCATTATTAAAGGGGTTGATAAAATAAAATTGAGATATTTTGAAATTTGGTACACGTATGTATTATAACGACATCTGGAACTAGATTATATTTTGAGATGATTCCGTTGAAGGGTTGGGGGTTAAATAGGGGTAAATAGGGGAAAATAAGTAAAGCAAGCTGATAAGAGTACAAAAACTTGAAATTCGGTGTATGTACTAGAAGCCAAGGTCTCAGATTATTTATATTATTTTTCAACCCCTACCACCCCTACTCCATTATTAAAGGGGTTGATAAAATGAAATTAAAATATTCACTTGAAATTTGGTACACGTATGTATCATAACATCTGGAACTAGATTATATTTTGAAAAGCTTCCGTCGAAAGGTTGGGGGTTAAAGAGGGGAAAATAAGTAAAGCAAGCTGGTATGAGTACAGAAACTTGAAATTCAGTGTATGTACTAGAAGTTAAAGACTCAAAATGTTTACAATATTTCTCAACGAAGAGGTTGATAAAATAAAATTGATATATTCATTTGGAATTTGGTACACGTATGTATTATAATGACATCTGGAACTAGATTATATTTTGAGATGATTCCGTTAAAGGGTTGGGGGTTAAATAGGGGTAAATAGGGGAAAATAAGTAAAGCAAGCTGGTGAGAGCACAGAAACTTGAAATTCGGTGTATGTACTAGAAGCCAAGGTCTCGGATTATTTATATTATTTTTCAACCCCCACCACCCCTACTCCATTATTAAAGGGGTTGATAAAATACAATTGAAATATTCACTTGAAATTTGGTACGCGTATGTATATAATGACATCTGGAACTGGATTATATTTTGAGATGATTCCATTGAAGGGTTGGGGTTAAATAGTGGTAGATAGGGGAAACTAAGTAAAGCAAGCTGGTAAGAGTATAGAAATTTGTGATTTGGTATATATACTAGAGGCGATGGCCTCAGATTTTTCCATAATATTTTCCATCCCTCCATCATCCCCACTCCCTTATTAAAAGAGTTGATAAAATTAAATTTAGATTTTCACTTAGAATTTGTTACACGTATAACGATATCTTAAACTGAATTATATTTTGACATGATTGCGTTGAACGAGCGGGGGTAATTGGTGGAAAATAGGGAAAAATAAGTAAAGCAAGCTGGTAAAGGTACAGAAACATGAAATTCGGCGTATGTCCTAGAAGCCAAGGCCTCATATTTTTTAGTAATATTTTTTAACCCCCACCACCCTTAATCCATTATTAAAAGGGTTGATAAAATGAAATCGAGATATTCACTTGAAATTTGGGACACGTATGTATTATAACGACATCTGGAACTAGATTATATTTTAAGATGATTCCGTTGAAGGGTTGAAGGTTGAATAGGAGTAAATAGAGGAAAATAAGTATATCATGCTGGTAAGAGTACATAAATATGGGATTCGGTGTATATACTAGAAACCAAGGCCCCAGATTTCTTTGTAATATTTTTCAAACACCACTATCTCCGCTTCATTATTAATGGGTTTGATAACACAACATTGAGATATTTACTTGAAAGTTAGTACATGGATGTATTGTAATGACATCTGATTGAGATGATTCCATTAAAGGGGTGGGTCGTGGTAGGTTGTGAATAGGGGAAAATAAGTAGGGTAAACTAAAAACTTAATTTTTAACGTATTTGGTAGAAACCAATGCCCCAAACTTTTCTACGACATCTGCTCCAAATATTATTAAAATTTTATTACCAATAATTTTCACATACTAGAGTGCAAATCTAGTCAAAATGTTTTCTTTAAAGTGACTTTGATGAAAAATCTGGATGTGGAAGTAGTGATTCCTTAGGCAGCGGTTTTTTCCTTTATTCTGCTTCATGCAGATATCTCAGAAATTATTAAAGATATCCGAAATCAAAAAATAGATCCTTAAATACCAGGAAATTTCGTAAAAAAAACCCGGAACTCTACCACTAATATTTATAATTTTAATTTAGAGGTGAAAATAGGGGTAAGAACGGGTGATGTGGCTTCCGTGCGCTCCGACCGATTCGGATACTTTAACAATAAAAATTATTTAAACCCATTAAATATGAATATTAAGAAATAAAAAAATTCACGTACCTTTTGGATACTTGAAATCGGAAATCCATTGGAAAAATAATTTTCCCATAATTTTTTTTATTAGATGTGCTTTTGTATATTAACTTATTTTTACAAGCTTTAAATTAATATAAAAAGCCTGATAATTGCCAAACTAAAAACCTCAGATTTTTTTCACTTCTTGGAGCTATTCTTGAAAGGCTTTATAAAAAAAGATCCCCATTGGAATAATTCAAAAATTTTGATTTTCCGCTTTGTTATTAACAATCGAATCCATTAAAAAATGGAAAACGTAAATAAAGCAATGAACAATTTTTTTTTTAAATACTCCGATTAGTTCATTTTCTTATTATTGAAAGCTACATAAAAATTATTTTTTATATTTTTTACTCCTATTGTTTAAATAATTGTTATAAACAAATGCATTGTTTATAAGATAACCTAAATTCTTTTTTTGGATTCTAGTCATCAATAAATATGATTTTTAAGAAAAAAAAATGTTTCTTAAAAAAACTTTTTATTGCTTTAAAGCGCATTTGTTAATTAACAATTTTGTTTTTTTGCTAAACGTTAATATTAAGGAATCATTTTTTTTAAATCTTCATTTCTTTTGCTCTTCTATATCCTGAGAAATAAAAAATGTTTGTTTACATTTTATTTGTTTATTTAATAAACAATTTGTTATAAACTAATTAATTTTCGCGTTATGATTTTTTTAATGCCGTGGAAAATAGTAAAAACAACCATGTGTCGTCGTATGTTATGTGAAAAATGTTTTCTCTATTTTTTATATAATTTTAAGCATTTTTGTATTTTTATGTTTGTCATTTTCTTTCAATTTTTCATCAGTTATTAGAATAATTAGCATTAAAAAAATTATAACGCGAAAATTAATTTATTTATAACAAATTGTTTATTAAATAGACAAATAAAATATAAACAACACATTTAAATTTTTTCATAATATGAAAGAGCAATAGAAACGATGATGCAAAAAAAAATCGTTTCTTAATATTAATATTTAGCAACAAAAAAAAATTGTTAATTAACAAATGCGCTTTTAAGCAATAAACATTATTTTTTAAGAAACGATTTTTTCTATTAAAAGTCCTTATATTTATTGATGATTAGAATCCAAGAAAAAAATTGAATTATCTTATAAATAATGCATTTGTTTATAATAATTATTTAAACAATAGAAGTAAAAAATTATGAAAAATAGTTTTTATGTAGCTTTCAATAATAAGAAAACGAACTAATCGGAGTATTTGAAAAAAGTTTTTCATTGCTTTATTTACGTTTTCCATTTTTTAATGCTTTCGATTGTTAATAACAAAGTGGAAAATCTAAATTTTTGAATTTTTCCAGCGGGTGTCTTATCTAAAGCCTTTCAAGAATAGCTCCAAGAAGTGAAAAAAATCTGAGGTTTTTAGTTTGACAGTTATCATGGTTTTTATGTTAATTTAAAACTTGTAAAAATGAGTTAATTAACAAAAGCATATCTAATAAAAAAATGACGGGAAAACATTTTTACCAATGGATTTTTGTTTATTCAAGTATCCAAAAGGTACGTGAATTTTTTTGTTTCTTAATATATATTTAATGGGTTTAAATAATTTTTATTGTTAAAGTGCCCGAACCGGTCTACGCGCGCGGAAGTCACATCACCCGTTTTTAGCCCTATTTTCACCTCTAAATTAAAATTATAAATATTAGTGGTAGAGTTTAGGGAGGTAGGGCAGGGCTTCTTTATGAAAATTCCTGCTCTTTAAGGATCTTTTTTTTTTATTTCGGATATCTTTAATAATTTCCGAGATATTTGCAAAACCCCCTCTCTTTTTTACTAAATTGTTTATAACTTTTGTAATTTTACCGGCTCAATTTCAAATTTCCTACAAAGTTTCTAGATGTCATTCCGAATCGAATGAGCCCTTAATCATAATTTTCGATACAGGTCACGAGGTATTTACCAATATGGCACTTGTTGACTAGACTACAAGGTTCTACTACTACTACTATTACATTTTCACCCATTCCCCTCTAACTCAGTATTGCTGAGCACTAAGAAAGTATACACGCGAGAGTGGTGGATTTCGTTCATTTTAGGGGGTAGGAAGGGTCGAAGTCGCCTAAAAGTATTTTATTTGTGCTTTACATTCTCGAAAATTGGGGGTAAAAGTTTCGACGAGAAGAGATATATTTTATCATTTTCCCACCCCTTGGGAGGATAGATTCAAGAATAGTCACGGTCATGTCTCTGACATTATCCTTCGCCCTTTATTATATCCCGGCCAAAGGAGGTGAGTAAAGATCGGCCTTTTTTCGCCCATCACAATCATGAAAATAAAAAGTTTTTATTTGAGCCATTCTTATATATTCATTTTTAGTTCAAGTGTTTAACATTATACATATTTAGATAAAATTCATGTAAAATATCCTATAGTAAGTTGCATTAAAAATGTCTCAAACAGAGCATGTTTGTTGGTTTTCTGACACTTTCGACGTTTTCTCGAACTTGCAGTGACTATTTCATTATAAAGCACTCAATGAACCACAATTAATTCACGCTTAGGAAAAAGTTTATAAACTCTACTATTATAGGAAAAAAAAATTGTAGTGGCCCATGGTGTGCTTTAGAATGAATTGTCATTGAAAGCTCGAAAAAATGTTGGAAATGTTACAAAACTAACAAACATGCTTTGTTTGAGACATTTTTTATGCAACTTACTGTATGATATTTTATATCAATTTTATCTAAACATAATGTCGAACACTTGAACTAAAAATAAATATAAAAGAATGGTTCAAATAAAAACTTTTTATTTTCATGATTGCGATGAGCGAAAAAAGGCTGATCTTTATCAACCTCCTTTGCAGAAATTCGCATTAAAACCTTTGCTGTTGCATGTCTGTGCACGATAAAAGGGCTGGTTTTTGGTCGTTTGAAGGGGTTGCCCTGAATAAACACTTTTTTTACCCTTATATTCGTTTTCAGTACCCTCGAAAATGGGGGGAGGAGGTGGTCTGGTTGCGTTACTCATTTGTAACGTATTTGTCCAACTCCTTGACACCATGACACCACTAATATTTGGCATATATTTAATGCAATTGTCAAGGAAGACACCTACTATACTTTTAATTAAAATATACAGGGTGGTCATCCCCAGAAGTAATTGAACTATGGTGGCAATTTGCAAAGGTATTTATGCAAAACTTTCTTATTTGGCAATTTTTATTTTATAATTTTTTATTTTTTAACTAAAGTTATCAGGTTTTCTTTGTAGCAATATTCCGATATTCTGATTATTACTCTCTTTCCTCTGGCATCCTTTACTTAATTACTGTTTCGAGTGACCACCCTATATATTTTTACTAAAAGCATATCTTTATGACATGAATAGTGACATCTACATTTCAAATATTATTGTCTTTCATTATTTTCCATTTTTTAAAAGTGACCGCCCTGTATAATTCTCTCCAAAGGTATAGCAGATTTCTTTCTTGGAAATTTTGCCAACTACGTTCTAAATATTATTGTCCTCCGTTGTTTCCTAATGTACAGTATATCTCACTTTTCATGAGTCCCATGTCACAACACCCTTATTAACAATGCGATTTTTTTAAAATTTGGGTGGAAGGTACTTACTCATCAGGAGATTGTTTCCGGTAAAATATTTTAAGATCAACCAGTGGCGTTCGTCCTTGAAGAAAAATGAACCTAATTTTCCAAACTTGATATTAAGCAAAGTTTTAATTGTGAAATATCTAAGTCTTATTTGTTGTTATGAAGAACTCACTAATACCGAATTTCAATAAGATAGTGTACTTGGTGGTCGTGTAATAAGAAAATAAACCTTTTTAAAGTACCGTAAACAGGGGTTATTTTGCCAGCTGGGGCAATTTTGCCACACCGTGCCCGCCATGAATTAAAAATTCATTGCGTGGAAGTTGGTAGAACTGAATTAACCGCGCATGTCTAATAATGTTCACGTAGAGTCGGGTACAATTTAAACTGACGTGTGTCATGGCCGCTAAAACGTCTGAACTAAGATTTTATTTAATGGATAAGAAATACCAGTAGTTCTCAAACAGTTCTCAGCAATGATATCGCTAAATAATTTAAAAAAAATAGGAAAGATATTATCATAAAATGTTAAGATTATTAATTTAGTAACTTCATATTTTTAGTGGAATTCCCATTATACAGTGTCCATAAAGTTGGCTACATATGAGAAAAAATTGTATTTTTTACATTTCTAAAAAACTATTGGGGGTTTGTTTATACATGTCCAACAACAAAAAATTACATTTTGACACATGTCATGTGATCACCGGTTTGGCAGGACTGTAAAAAATAGTTGACGGTGGTACCGAAAAATGGGTCAAATTGTTAAGACATCGAAAAATTTTATGAAGTGCATATAGAATACAACAAGCTATAGGACTCCATATAGTCGCGTCATTTTAGCATGAATACTCTGAAAACCTCAAAAAAAAAGGTACAGGATCAATTGACTTAATTCTTGTTGCAAAGAGTTCAGAAAGGCATTTAAAAAAACAGTACCTTTTATTTTTTGGCGGAAATATTTGGTTTCATTTCTTTTCCGATAATTGGCCAATTTAATTAAATTAATTGGAAAATTTGTTATCATACACAATATGCCGTAAAATTAAACGAAAATGGTTACTCGGGGGTTTCTGGGGTCGCTGATCACCAATCTGAAGTCCAATTTGGGAAATTCAAAATGGCGGACCGGAAATCGGCCATCTTCAATAAGAAGAATGAGAATGAGAAAGATATCTTGGCCTTGAAAATCTGTACTCGGGAGTTTTCGGGGTCCCTGATTACGAATGCGAGGCCTGATTTGGTAAATTCAAAATGGCGAACTGGAAGTAAAGTCAATTTATCACGAAAAATTTGTATTTTTTTCGTTCTTGGGCTGAAAATGAGTACTCGGGGGTTTTTGAGGTCACTGATTACGGATCAGAGGTCCAATTTACGAAATTCAAAATAGCGGACACGGGAGGAACAGTCAATCTCTCCGGAAAACCTTGTATTTTTTACTTTTTCGGGCTGAAGGTATGAAAAATACGATTATTTCCTGAAAAATATACTACTTCCGGTCCACCATTTTGAATTCTCCCTAACTGGACATCAGATTCGTTATCAGTGATAACGAGAATCTCCGAGTCCCCCCCCACGTTCAGCCCAAAAAAGAAAATAACCTCAGAGACCCCCCCGTACTCATTTTCAGTCCAAAAGCGAAAAAGATACGAGGTTTTCTTGATAAATGAACTCTACTTCCGGTCCGCCATTTTGAATTTACCAAATCAGACCTCAGATTCGTAATCAGCAATCTCGAAAACCTCCTAGCACAGATTTTCAAGGCCAAGATATCCATTGTCATTTCTTATGGAAAATGGCCCGATTTCCGGTCCGCCATTTTGAATTCCCCAAATTGGACTTCAGATTGGTGATCAGCGACTTCAAAAACCCCAGAGTAACCATTTTCGTCTAATTCTATGGCATATTGTGTATAACAAATTTTTCAATTAATCAAATTAAATTGGCTACTAATATTGGCCAATTATTGGTCAAAAATTTAAACCAAACATTTCCGCTAAAAAATAAAAGGTACGATTTTGAAGCAGATATGAGGAAAATAAAAAAGTGCAAATTTTACCCCTACCATTAATTACTATATGAAAAATCATAAACTCTTGTGTCTATTTCACAAATATTTGATTAGTTTCGATAAAAACTGTATGTATTTTAGTTGAATAAAGGTATTTGCATGTAAAAAAAGAAACGAACCCCGAATATAGTATTTTTTAGAAATCTCAATAATACAAATTTTTCCGATATGTAGCCAATTTTACGATATTAAGCAAAGTTTTAATTGTGAAATATCTGTCTTATTTGTTGTTATGAAGAACTCACTAATACCGAATTTCAATAAGATAGTGTACTTGGTGGTCGTGTAATAAGAAAATAAACCTTTTTAAAGTACCGTAAACAGGGGTTATTTTGCCAGCTGGGGCAATTTTGCCACACCGTGCCCGCCATGAATTAAAAATTCATTGCGTGGAAGTTGGTAGAACTGAATTAACCGCGCATGTCTAATAATGTTCACGTAGAGTCGGGTACAATTTAAACTGACGTGTGTCATGGCCGCTAAAACGTCTGAACTAAGATTTTATTTAATGGATAAGAAATACCAGTAGTTCTCAAACAGTTCTCAGCAATGATATCGCTAAATAATTTAAAAAAAATAGGAAAGATATTATCATAAAATGTTAAGATTATTAATTTAGTAACTTCATATTTTTAGTGGAATTCCCATTATACAGTGTCCATAAAGTTGGCTACATATGAGAAAAAATTGTATTTTTTACATTTCTAAAAAACTATTGGGGGTTTGTTTATACATGTCCAACAACAAAAAATTACATTTTGACACATGTCATGTGATCACCGGTTTGGCAGGACTGTAAAAAATAGTTGACGGTGGTACCGAAAAATGGGTCAAATTGTTAAGACATCGAAAAATTTTATGAAGTGCATATAGAATACAACAAGCTATAGGACTCCATATAGTCGCGTCATTTTAGCATGAATACTCTGAAAACCTCAAAAAAAAAGGTACAGGATCAATTGACTTAATTCTTGTTGCAAAGAGTTCAGAAAGGCATTTAAAAAAACAGTACCTTTTATTTTTTGGCGGAAATATTTGGTTTCATTTCTTTTCCGATAATTGGCCAATTTAATTAAATTAATTGGAAAATTTGTTATCATACACAATATGCCGTAAAATTAAACGAAAATGGTTACTCGGGGGTTTCTGGGGTCGCTGATCACCAATCTGAAGTCCAATTTGGGAAATTCAAAATGGCGGACCGGAAATCGGCCATCTTCAATAAGAAGAATGAGAATGAGAAAGATATCTTGGCCTTGAAAATCTGTACTCGGGAGTTTTCGGGGTCCCTGATTACGAATGCGAGGCCTGATTTGGTAAATTCAAAATGGCGAACTGGAAGTAAAGTCAATTTATCACGAAAAATTTGTATTTTTTTCGTTCTTGGGCTGAAAATGAGTACTCGGGGGTTTTTGAGGTCACTGATTACGGATCAGAGGTCCAATTTACGAAATTCAAAATAGCGGACACGGGAGGAACAGTCAATCTCTCCGGAAAACCTTGTATTTTTTACTTTTTCGGGCTGAAGGTATGAAAAATACGATTATTTCCTGAAAAATATACTACTTCCGGTCCACCATTTTGAATTCTCCCTAACTGGACATCAGATTCGTTATCAGTGATAACGAGAATCTCCGAGTCCCCCCCCACGTTCAGCCCAAAAAAGAAAATAACCTCAGAGACCCCCCCGTACTCATTTTCAGTCCAAAAGCGAAAAAGATACGAGGTTTTCTTGATAAATGAACTCTACTTCCGGTCCGCCATTTTGAATTTACCAAATCAGACCTCAGATTCGTAATCAGCAATCTCGAAAACCTCCTAGCACAGATTTTCAAGGCCAAGATATCCATTGTCATTTCTTATGGAAAATGGCCCGATTTCCGGTCCGCCATTTTGAATTCCCCAAATTGGACTTCAGATTGGTGATCAGCGACTTCAAAAACCCCAGAGTAACCATTTTCGTCTAATTCTATGGCATATTGTGTATAACAAATTTTTCAATTAATCAAATTAAATTGGCTACTAATATTGGCCAATTATTGGTCAAAAATTTAAACCAAACATTTCCGCTAAAAAATAAAAGGTACGATTTTGAAGCAGATATGAGGAAAATAAAAAAGTGCAAATTTTACCCCTACCATTAATTACTATATGAAAAATCATAAACTCTTGTGTCTATTTCACAAATATTTGATTAGTTTCGATAAAAACTGTATGTATTTTAGTTGAATAAAGGTATTTGCATGTAAAAAAAGAAACGAACCCCGAATATAGTATTTTTTAGAAATCTCAATAATACAAATTTTTCCGATATGTAGCCAATTTTACGACGGACACTATAGGTATATAGGTTCGGGCATAAATGAAACTGATAACAAAAAATGAATTGCCCAATTCAGTCAATAGCAATGAGTGATCAGAAAAAGAAATCAAAGACTAATATTGCTACAGTCCAGCAAGAGACACGGGAAGGTTTGGGCATTTCTTGCCAGGAAAGGATAGGATCGTAGTATTAGTAGGGGAAACGATGTCAGTAGAAATAAAATATTTCATATAACAAAAAAAAAATTGAAATCTCTATGAGAATAACGAAAATAAATTATTTTTCTTTTAGCGGTAATAAATAAAAATTCTGGTTGACAAAATAAATATTAAAAAAATTAACAATAATTTTAAAACAAATAAATTAAAACAATTCTGAAAGAACAACGCATTGACACGTTTTCATAAACACTAAAACACTACACTTGAACAATTTGTCTACTCGACGCACGTTTCACCATTCATGTATTACTATATAACGTAAGAAAGTAGATTTTATTAGAGATAAACACACGCTAGTAGTAATAAAAGACACATTTTTGGGGAAAATAAAGTTTTAACAAAACTCGAGGCGAAGTTTAATAAAATAAAAATTATAGAACGAAAATTATTAACTTTTAATAGAGCTTTAATTCTTCTTCTTCTTCTTTCGATCTTGGCCTTAGCTACGTGGCTATTTAGCCAGTTTCTAGTTTTCTTTTTGAGTTTATTTTAATTGCTTTTTTTCTTCTTGTTTTTCTCCACCATTATATTGATTTTTCTCACTCCTCAGTGTACATTTCATATTTCCGTCTCAAAAGAAGTGGGAAAGAATCTTGGTAGACATACATTGACAATGTCTTTAGGCTATGGCTTTAAGTTTGTGTGCAAGAGATAGTGAAAACGTATGTGCAATATTAATTCATACAACGGTCTTTTTAAACTTGACTCGACTCTATAAGCAAAGTAAATGTTAGTGTAGGTTTAGCACTTGTAGGAAAAATGTTCTCAGCGTTTTCAGAACATAAATAATAACTGGCATTTTTACCTATTCAAACATGCTGCTACGCTAAGGGGTATGTACCCTAATCTATTTAGATTTGAGAACTGTTGTTTGTAGTGCTTATCTATGAACCTTATAACAGTTTATTAATATTATTGTTGTTAATCTAGGCCATACAAATACAATACTTTAGCTTATTGTATTATTGACATTTCTAAAAACTCTATTGGGGGTTCGTTTATGCATGTCCGACACCAAAAAAATTACATTTTGACACATGTCATGTGATCACCGGTTTGGCAGGACTGTAAAAAATAGTTGACGGTGGTACCGAAAAATGGGTCAAATTGTTAAGATATCGAAAAATTCTGTTAAGAAAAAGTGCATATATTACAAGGACCCCATATATCAATTTTGAAGCAGATATGAGGAAAATAAAAGTGCAAATTTTACCCCTACCATAATTACTATATGAATAATCATAAATTCTTGTGTCTATTTCACAAATATTTGATTAGATTCGACAAAAGCTTTATGTATTTTAGTTGAATAAAGGTATTTGCATATAAAAAAAACTAACCTCCAATATAGTATTTTTTAGAAATCTCAATAATACAAATTTTTCCCATATATAGCTAACTTTATGGCGGACACTGTAGGTATATAGGCTCGGGCACAAATGAAATTGATAACAAAAAATGAATTGCCCAATTCAGTCAATAACAATGAGTTATCAGAAAAAGAAATCAAAGACTAATATTGTTACAGTCCAGCAAGAACCACGGGGAGGTATGAGCATTTATTGCCAGGAAAGGGTAGAATCGTAGTATTAGTAGGGGAAATGATGCCAGTAAAAATAAAATATTTCATATAATAAAAAAAGATCTGAAATCTCTATGAGAATACCGAAAATAAATTATTTTTCTTTTAGCGGTAATAAATACATATTCTGGTTGACAAAATATATATTAAAAAAATTAACAGTAATTATAAAACAAATAAATTAAAACAATTCTGAAAGAACAACGCACTGGCACGTTTTCATAAACACTAAAACACTTGAACACTACACTTAACAACTTATGACACGTTTTCATAAACAATACAACACTACACTTGAAGAATTTATCTACTCGATGCACGTTTCACCATTTGTGTATTAATATATAACGTAAGAAAGTCGATTTTATTAGAGATAAACACGCGCTAGTAGTAATAAGACACATTTTTGGAGAAAATAAAGTTTTAACAAAACTCGCGGCGCGGCTTAATAAAATAAAAAATTTGGAATGAAAATTATTAACTTTTAATATAGTTTAAATAAAAAAAAAATAGAAGTGAGGATCGAGATCGAACTCGCAACCACCCCATTTACACTTGCTGCTCGAGTATCTTACCAATTGAGCTATGCGATCCTGTGTTCATTATATTCTAAAACGTGTAATATGTACATACTAGAAAATTGTAAGACTTAGTGGTTTGACATCGTTCGTTTGACGGATGAATATCCACTATTTACCACTAAAAATAACTTAAATATTTCATATAAAGACGTTTTTCATGTTTAGAGTGGTGTTAGTTCACGGGAATAAATAATATTCGTCGTCAAATCATAGTTTGAGAATCACTGAGCTTTTGACTATGTTTCTCACTCCTCAGAGAACATTTAATATTTCCGTCTCAAAAGAAGCGGGAAAGAATCTTCGTAGACATACATTGACATAATGTCTTTAGGCTATTGCTTTAAGTTTGTGTGCAAGAGATAGTGAAAACGTATGCCCAACATTAATTCATACATCGGTCATTTTAAACTGGACCCGACTCTAGACATGCAGAAAATTAAAAAGTTGAATAACGTCGTGATAAAAAATCTGTGAGGGCCGTCTTTTCAGTTTTAGCGATGGTGCTGATCAAATGTAATGTAGGTAGTCTTTATAGTGAGCAACTCCAAAACTTATTTAATTATAAAGGAAAGATTATATTTGCATGAAAATAAAGTTTCCATGAAAGCTTAATGAAATTCCAGTTAATTTGTTATTTGTTAATTTACATACAGCAAGTTATAATTATTATTACTTTATTATATGCACACAACTTCGATATTACATTTATCGACCACATGAAGTTCTAAGTTCTAAATAGATACAAGCAACTGAAGCTGCAGTAGTTTTATACTTTGGGCATAGAATCGTCGGTTAAGTGCATTTCAGTCATTTTCAGTGGTATTAATAAACTTGTTTTTAATTTAAAACTTCTTGTTAGGCATTTTTTATTTATATCTTTAAACAGATGCTTTTCTCATCAGTTTCAAAGAGACAAAAACGGTTTTTTTGTATCCCTCTATATAGACAAGCCGAAAACGTCGCGTTCGTATGAAAAAAAATCTCATACGATCTTTTTGCATAGTCACGCTCAGGACATGCCCCTGAATAACGATCAAGAGTTCGCCGGACGAAAATCCGGCCCCTATTTGTTTAAATTATTTTTTTTTTAAGAAATTGCAAATATCGCTTATTTGACCCGAATGAATTTATGTATTTATAGTTTTGGTCACTTTAAACAAAAAAGGTCTCTTGTCATTTTTTCGTGAAGTTGACCGTTTCCGATTTATAACAAATTTGGACGGCATTAAACAGAAAAGAGCCAACCCACAAAATCTAAAAAAATTGTTTCTTAATTTATTTAAATGTAGAATATCGTAATGTGTGTTCAGCTGAAAAAATCCAACTCATTTTCCTTATAAAAATTTAATTGTGTAGTTTCAATATTGTAATTAAGATGCAAAACGATTCATTGCAAGCTTATTTCTTGATTTTAGCTGAGAGTGTTGGTTCCTTTCTGTTTAATGCTGTCCATTTAATGTTTGAAAAGACGCAAAACGGCCATTTCCAAGGTTGAAATACTATATTTAAAAATGAGTTTTTTGAGTTCACCAAAATTCTTATACAATCTTTGAACATCCATTAACAAAATCCTGAAGAGTAAGTGCAAATTATTTCATTCTAAAGCTTAAATTTTTAATTGTTAAATAGACGTTTTTAGCCAGACGCGCGTCCTATCTGAGCAAGCGCGCGCTGTGATAATCAAAACGCTCTTATTCCTCTGATGGGCAATGGGTTACAGCTTACTACGGAAATATTAAAGAAAACAGGGGGAAACGGCGGATAAGGCTAGATTCATTCGTGCGAAAAAGTGTAAACATAAGAAAGATTCCATGTAGGTACGTCCCATACTTTTAAACTGCATTGCAAACATATCTGGAAAAATTCCTTAAACCCTAGATATGCAACTTTAAATTTTGAAGAGTTTGGAAACGTCCTGCGCGAAACAGGTGTACTGTTACCTAGATTTAAGTTAAAAAATTTAATACTGATAATCTGTGTGGTAGAAAAAGCCATATACTTTTACCAACTTTAATAGATGAAGAACAGGAGCGAAACTAAGATAAAACTTTAGTATTTTACTATATAGTCATTTTCAAGTATTGCCAAACATTTTAGGAGAAAAAAAACCAAATATATGGTTTCATATGATTAATATGAATCGCAAAGAACATGGAAAATTCCACAGACTAGGGGTGGATACCACCCCAACTCGGGGGTGGGAATTTAAGTATTGAAAATAATCCCAGAAATCGATAGCGGAACACATTTTCAGCAAAAAATGCTCTATAGGGTTTTTTCGAAAAATCTTTTTGATTTATTCGTGATTGAAAATTTCAATTTTTCTTAAAAATAATCGTTTTCAAACTGTTTTTCACGAATAACTAAAAACCTTATATTTGATCAAAAAAAATATAAGGAGCAAAAATGTAGCTTATAAAAAAACAAAGAGAGTGTTTTTTTATTGCTGTAGGCCCAATATAAACCGAGTTATGGCTTATTGAAGGTGGGCCTTATATATCGAACGAAAATTTTAAAAAATTCAACATTGAATAACAGGAAAACGGTCAATTTTACGGGGGAAATGCATATATCTTTTTTAAAGTACTTTAAAAAATCCTTAAAAATGAGACGTTCCAGAACTCTCTAGCATAAAAACTAAGGGAGTTATGACGAGAATAAGGTCAATTCCTATTCTTTTTGCGGAAAAAAACAATGGCATTACTACCCTAATTGAAATTGAACCTAGTCCATTTACAGTTTACTTTATTTAAACACTAGTAATGTGATCCAGAAGTTTGACCGGTTTAGAATGCTTAATTTTGAAAAAAATTATGGTTAAAGTGGAAAAAGCATTTGTGAAATTTTTTTAAAAATCGTCCTTTCAAAATAACTAAAAAAACTATCGACGATACGGAGAAATTGCTTGAGAACAAATTAGGATTTTTTATACTGAAAATGTTTTTCTTGTAATTTATTTTCGTAGCTTACACATTAACCGAGACATGGCCTTTCAAAGTTCGAATTAGCGTGTGACTGGTACCGTTTTTCAGCACTTTAAACGTTGCATTTTTAAAAATAAAGGGTTTAAGAAATTTGAAATCTTTATGAGCTCGTAGGTCATAAAATTTTCTACAAAATGGTTTTTTGATGAGCTTTGAGCTAGCGTAAAAATTAAGCGAGTTATTGTCAAAAAACCAAACACACTTTTTTTTTAAATTTCGGAGTAGGTAGATTTTGGAGCATAGATGAATGTATACCGGGTGAGTCACGAATTGCGCTCGCCCCGATATTTCCTAAAATATTTGGAATAGAAAATTGAAATTTGGAGGCCTTATTACACGACTAAAATGCCATATTTTCAATAAAAAATCAAGTTTGGTGCACATCCGGTTTGACCGGAAATGCCACAACTTTCGATTTTTAAATGGAACACCCTATATATTTTTACATTTTTGGAATCTAGAGGAAATTTTGAATACAATACATCCATTTTGGTCACTTTTTGATAAACATTAAAAATTTTATTAAAAAAATCTATTTCTGAATCCAGGGTGCTGTGGTGCCCAAAATATATTTTAGTTTGTGTGCTACGTTACTATAAAAATAAAAAGAGCAATATGATTGCATTACTTAATTCTCTAGAGGCGTTTAAAATTTTTAAATGTGATTTTTACCCACTAACTCGGTTTTTTTAAATGGGAATTTAATCGTTCACCAAAATTTTCAAATACCTCATTTTCATACGAATTTAATGATACCAAAATTTTGACAATCCGCTCAGAAATATTTGAGATTTCAGCCAAAATACAATGCAACCAAGCTTTTAGAAACATGCGGCTAATAGATAATAGATTAGTGGGCTTTGGAAACTAAAATGGCACATTTCTGTGTAAATCTGGTAACCTAATAACATTGGAAAAATCATAGTAGCCATTGAATGTAATAAAACAATATCAGCTGTCAGACAGATACAAAATAAAGCGTTGCGGAAATCTCTTTGAGTAAAAATTAAAGAAAATGAATAATTTTAGTAGAAATGAAAAGGTCGATATGTTACTGATATATGGAGAGCGTCTCAAAAATTCAACTGCAGCTGCAGAACTGTATCAACAACGATATCCCAACAGACGTCATCCAAGAAGACACTTGTTTGCCAGAGTGGAACAAGAATTAAGAAACGAACCCAATCAACAAGATGACCATCAAACATTTATTGTAAGTGAGGACAAAGAAATTGATGTATTAGGATTTGTGATGGTACACCCAACAACATCAACAAGGGAATTGTCAATGGAATGCGACATTAGTCAGTCTTCGGTTTGCAGAATTTTAAAGAAACATAAGTTTCGGTCTTATAAATACCAAATACACCAACATCTTTATGGAGATGATAACGACAGGAGGCTAGTATATTGCAACTGGTTCTTAAATGCAGTACAACAAAACCCAGGTTTTCCTTTTCATATTTTATATTCAGATGAAAGTAGATTTACGAACCAAGGTATGTTTAACAGAAATAATACTAGGTACTGGGCTCAAGAAAATCCGAGGTTGGTAGGGCGGGGGAATATTCAGGAAAGATTTGGGTTTAACTGTTGGCTTGGAGTACTTGGAGATCGAATAATTGGACCCATATTTTTTGATGGAACACTTACTGGCGAACGACATTTATTCTTTTTACAAAACCAGACAGCAGAATTTCTTGACTTACTTCCTCTTGCCTATTTACAAAATCTGTTTTTCCAACAAGATGGTGCTCCCCCACATAATTCCAGAAGAGTGATGGAATATTTAAACAACTTGCATGGTGAACGCCTTATCGCAAATCAAGGTCATATCAGGTGGCCTCCTAGGTCACCTGACTTAACACCCCTCGACTATTATGTATGGGGCACTCTCAAAAATAAAGTTTATAAAACTTCTTCAAATACCCGTGTGAAGAGCTGCAAAATAAAGTTGTACGGGGTCTTAATGAAATAACGCCGGCTGAATTGCGTAGAGCCATTCAAGAAACTGTACGCAGAGCCGAATTGTGTATAGAAAAAAATGGTGGACATTTTGAACAATATCTATAAATGTCAATTTATGGTTTAATTATATTAATTATTTTAAAGATACCTACTGTTACCTAGTTTAAGTTTAATTGTTCAAACGGAATTGATTTTTATTTATTTATAGGCCCGATATGTATGTTCATTTAAATAATACTCTGAGAACCGAACTGATGTCGCATTCTATTGCAAATGTCCTTGTGGATGTAATTGTGTTTACCTCCACATACCTATGCTAAACTTAATTGTAACGTTCTTTGCGCTCACAATTATTAAATGTTTGATAGCTCAAGATTGCCTATAACTACACGAGTCTGTCTGACAGCTGATATTGTTTTATTACATTCAATGGGTACTATGATTTTTCCAATGTTATTAGGTTACCAGATTTACACTGAAATGTGCCATTTTAGTTTCCAAAGCCCACTAATCTATTTTCTATTAGCCGCATATTTCTAAAAGCTTGGTTGCATTGTATTTTGGCTGAAATCTCAAATATTTCTGAGCGGATTTTCAAAATTTTGGTATCATTAAATTCGTATGAAAATGAAGTATTTAAAAATGTTGGTGAACGATTAAATTCCCATTTAAAAAAAAAACGAGTTAGTGGGTAAAAATCACATTAAAAATTTTAAACGCCTCTAGAATTAAGTAATGCAATCATATTGCTCTTTTTATTTTTATAGTAACGTAGCACACAAACTAAAATATATTTTGGGCACCACAGCACTCTGGATTCAGAAATAGATTTTTTAATAAAATTTTTAATGTTTATCAAAAAGTGACCAAAATGGATGTATTGTATTCGAAATCTCCTCTAGATTTCAAAAATGTAAAAATATATAGGGTGTTCCATTTAAAAATCGAAAGTTGTGGGCATTTCCGGTCAAACCGGATGTGCACCAAACTTGATTTTTTATCGAAAAGATGGCATTTTAGTCGTGTAATAAGGCCTCCAAATTTCAATTTTTTATTCCAAATATTTTAGGAAATATCGGGGCGAGCGCAATTCGTGACTCACCCGGTATACAGGGTGTCCCATAAGTAATTGTACACAGAGCAATGGCAGATTCCTTACGTCAAAATATTATGATTTAACCAAACTTACCTTAGTCCAAAAGTTGATAATAACAGAGATACAGGGTGTCCAACTTAAATATATTTTTTTAAATAATTTCTTTAAAAAATTTAATATTTTAACAAAATTTGGTGATTGGGGGGTTCTTTGAGGTGAGGGATTCAAATCTGTTCGTAGTCTTGCTGTTGTTTGTAAAGGGCACCACCTACGGTAGTTTGCGTGTCGTTTATACGTCATATTTTTTTTGGCAATTTAAAAAAAAATAGCATGTAGCATATATACGTACCAGACGATTGTGGAACCAAACGCGCGTCTATCGGTAGATAATTTTGACACTTTTTTTTCTTATGAGGGGTAGCTTTGAAGGGTTGAAAAGTTGCAATAAATAATTATTCAAGTTGAACACGATAACAAGACACCAAAGATAAATGATTTTTCCAATTTTTTCATAATAAGGGATGATTTTTAAGGGTTGAACAGTTGGGATGAAAAATATATGAAGTATGACAAAGTCAATAAATTGTTTTTTTCCAATTTTATCATAATAGGGGTTAGTTTATAAGGTGTAAGTAAATCAGATACGGGTTGACAAATAAAAATTAGTGTCTGAAAATATCAAACAATCTTGATTCAAACCTCGTTAACGTTTTTTAACTTATCAAATGCTTCAATTCATTATTTTATTAAGTTTTTGCAATTAGGGGTAGTTTTCACCCCTAAGAATAATTTGAGAATATTGGCATAGGGTAGCGAATGAAGTGAAGGGTAAGTAAAGCATGATTCCAAAATTTCATGAAAATCCACGTTTCTTGATAGGATTCGGAGGTAATACCATATTTTTACCGTCGTGCACTGGACTATGCTGAAGTTGCCATTAAAAAAATTTACCTTTTGGGGTGACTTGGGGAGGGTGCAACTGGTAAAAAATGTCTGCCACTAGTATTTCACGGTTATTTGGCTTTAATAGAGCTTACGTACGAAGTGGCTGAAATTTTGTTCAATTTTAACCATTTTTTAAACCATTTTTTAAATTTTTTGTCCAATTTTCGACATTTTCACGTCAAATTACTCCAACATGACCCCAAAATTTCTGCCACTATTTTTCCAACGATCTAAACGTCGGAAGGAAAATATTTCATCTTGTTGGATCCGGTTACGCTTCACTTTTTTTTTCTTAATGCACGCACGAAAACATCGCCATTGAACTTTTTCTGCCACTATTTTTCCCGGCATGTGGAATACGTAGATAAAATCGTACTGTCAAAGCCAAGCGGTTACCTAGACATTTTTTTTCGATTTCCCCCCCCTCCCGTATGTCGGAAACCACCCGGATTCCGCCTATATATTGTATAATAAAAAATGCTCCAATTTTATTATTGAGCTTAAATACCAGAGGACAGAAAGTTACGACGAGATCGTTTTCTTAAGCGTCAGCTCCCTAACTACAATAATACTTCAACCCAGCTCCAAAAAATTGAAGTTGAGGAACTACAACATCGCAAATGAAACAGTGTAATCGTAAATGTTAGCAAACGAATCGCAAACAATGTTCACAAACATAATTTTTCTGAAATTCCAGTACATTTTTGCCGGGAAACCGCGGCGTCTGATACGAAAACAGAGTCAGTAATCATAAACGTTTACAAAAGTCCCATTTTTTTAATATTAATTTGCAACGGTCGTTGATTTATACAAAATATAGCCAATTATATGATTTGGGATAATCAGAGAGGATTAAACCATCCCTATATCGACTTAAAATGAAAAAAATTGGTAAGAAATATTATTTTCTACTTTTTGCTTCAAATTTGGTTAAATGGGCATTACCGGGCAAAAATAAATTATTCTCAACCCTTCAGTGGGTAAAACTAACCCCTCCTGCCCCTAAATTGAAGCAGGCTTTGAAAATTAGTGTTTTGTTTTGCATTTTCATTTTATTTTTGATGAAATATTACGACTACTACTGATTACACCCCCTTTTTCAAGATGGTTGCCAAAGGGGGGGGGGGGGCGTTCAACCCAGAAAACCGAGTTTTATACTCACACTGGATCCCGCTACACACCAAAAAAATTAAATCTTGTCCTGTCCAAAATGCAAGGTCATTGTATCATTTCAATGGACTATAAAATATATATTATATAGTAGTGACAACTGCATCTTGCTTTTTATAATATGTTTTCTTTATTACGATCCGATTGATTCTTCAAAGGTTGTCAAACCATTTGTACCGTTCGTGCGTTGTCTCGCGACGCCTTAAGTTTGATTCTTATTTTACGCGAGAACTGTTGTATATACGAAATGTTTTGTAAAGGCATTTTCTTCAGAAATGTCTGCTCTTTAATGTTTCTCTCACGGTTGTTTTTAGTGTAGACAAATTAACATTTCTGACTAAAAAGTTTACCTAGAGAATGGATTTTCACGAAACTTTGTGGATCTGTTCGTTTTGATTTGCCGCTATTGCCCCGTATCTATTATAAAAAATGATTTTGTTGCTAATTTGCTAACTAACAAAATTGAGGTAAATTAAAAAAACAAAATGTATTTTTAGATAATTTGACGAAAAGTAACAACTTTTTGTTGTATAATTTTCGAAAAAATACGTATTACTGCCACATCCACGTAGTGGATTGGAAGATTGACGTGAAATTTTGTACACGTATATATTATAATGAGATCTGGAACTGGATTGTTTTTTGAAGATATCCGGTGAAGGGCTGGGGGGTAAATAGGGGTAAATATAGGGAAATATGTAAAGCAAGCTGGTAAGAGTACAGAAACTTGAAATATGATGTATGTACTACAAGCCAAGGCCTCAACTCCTCTCCATTATTAAAGGGGTTGATAAAATAAAATTGTGATATTCATTTGAAATTTGGTACACGTATGTATTATAACGACATTTGGAACTATATTATATTTTGAGATGATTCCGTTGAAGGGTTTGGGGTTAAATAGGGGAAAATAAGTCAAGCAAGCTGGTAAGAGTACAGAAACTTGAAATTCGGTGTATCTACTAGAAGCCAAGGTCTCAGATTGCTTATATTATTTTTAAACTCCCCACCAGCCCTACTCCATTATTAAAGGGTTTGATAAAATAAAATTGAGATATTCATTTGAAATTTGGTACACGTATGTATTATAACGACATCTGGAACTAGATTATATTTTGAGATGAGAAGGGTTGGGGGTTAAATAGGGAAAAATAAGTAAAGCAAGCTGGTAAGAGTACAAAAACTTGAAATTCGGTGTATGTACTAGAAACCAAGGGCTCAGATTATTAATATTATTTTTCAACCCCCACCACCCCTACTTCATTATTAAAGGGGTTGATAAAATGATATTAAAATATTCACTTGAAATTTGGTACACGTATGTATCATAACAACATCTGGGACTAGATTATATTTTAAAAAGCTTCCGTTGAAGGGTTGGGGGTTAAATAGGGTTGAATAGGGGAAAATAAGTAAAGCCAGCTGGTATGAGTACAGAAACTTGAAATTCAGTGTATGTACTAGAAGCTAAAGACTCAAACATTTTTATAATATTATATAATATAATGTACCTTTCGATCGTGAAGAACTGTTGACAACTAGGAATATATGCACGTTACAAAAAACACAACAGGCCAAAATTTAAAGAATATACTATCCTGTACGTCTGATTTTTTTTTAGATTTTGAAATTTCATGGTTTACGAGATTTTCTATTTTGCGATAAGGGTCTTTTTGTGTTTTTCCGGAAACACTTGGACAGAGTGCACTGTGGGAAAAAATCATAGGGGAAAAAAACTTATATTTTAATAATACATTCATTAGAATTTTTCTGTATATTTTCTTGTTACTTTTTATTCCCCCTCCTCTCATTTTGGAAAAATTCAAACAGCTGTATTTCGGGAAATACGCATTTTTAAAAAAAATTTACAAGAGTAAAAAGTTTTTATTTTACGTGAAATTATCTAAAAGTACATTTTGTTTTTTCAATTCACCTCGGTTCTGTCGGTTAACAAATTAGCAACAAAATCATTGTTTGTAATAATTGCGGGACAATAGCGGTATTCTTTTTTGTGGAATTTTATCTAAATAGCAAAACGAACAGTTCCTCAAAGTTTCGTGAAAATGCATTAATTCGGTGAACTTTTTCAAGTTTAGGTCGATTTTCGTCTAATTACACAGGTTTACAAAAAGAAAAAAAGTTTTCTGGATCTGGGGTCAAAGCATCTGTTTTTAGTTTTGCTCTATCACGTCAGGATTTTGAGATATTCTAACCTAAAAGTTGGATATATTTGAGGTTATATAGCTTTGATTTTTTTTTTCTCAAGAAACCATGTGTGGGATCTTAAAGTACAAGTCTTCACCTTTAAAATACCGTTGAGTTTGCTCAAATATCTTTTTTTTTTTTCGCCGAGATATTGCAATTTAAATAATGACCATAAGGTTTCCGTACTAATTAAATGTATTGGGAAAGATATGATATGAACAGACGATTTTAAAAAGTCGATATCTCAGCGAAAAAAAAAAAGATATTTGAGCAAACTCTACGGCATTTTAAAGAGGAAGATTTGTACTTTAAGATCCCATACATGGTTTCTTGAGAAAAAAAAATCTCAAAGCTTTATAACCTCAAATATGTCTAACTTTTAGGTCAGAATATCTCAAAATCCTGACGTGATAGAGCAAAAGTAAAAACAGTTTCGAATTCAGCATCGAAAAATACATAAGAAACGTGTGGTCTGACTCCAGATCCAGACAACTTTTTTTTTTTGTTGTAAACCTGTGTTATTTGTACTTTTTGTGTTTTAAAAGTTACATCCAAAGAATTATTTTTAAAGTTTGGCGTCATTTTGTTTTAAGTTCCGCCCACAGTGGCCTTGATAACTTTATAAACTACTTTCCTACTACTAAGAATCTACCAAAGAATCAAAAGTTATCATAATGATAATTTTTTCCCAGCTTTTGCAGCTATTTTTTCCGCAAGAACTGGGCTGCTATCTCTGAGTTACCAGGCAACCTATCTCTTGTAGTCTGGAGTCTTACCTGTTAACGCCACAGTTTCTGTTCTCTGGAGTGTTCTTTTCCAAAAAATACCAACTAGAGCTTTCCTAAAGTTTTGTCCACTAATGCAGTACAAGTAAAAATTAATTCCAAAATTCGTGTAGAAAAGTTGAAGGCACCAATGCTGCGTTGCTTGAAAGATGTCGATGTTGTTGATTTCTATTAGGTTTAACTACAAATAGTATTTTATATTAATTTCTTTTGTTTTATTTAATTTGGCGACAGCAAAGCCAATTGCATTCTATAAATTATCGTCCACATATTGGGTCAAGATTCTTGGAAGTTTTTTGTGCAATTATATTTTAAAAATTGTATAAAGAGGACTTATTTATTGAAGTAAAATATACGTAAATTGTATACAAATATTGTAGTTTAGATTCCAAAAAACTATTTAAGGGTTGTATTGAGCTAAAGCTCGTTTGTTTTTCTTAGCATAAAGGCTTATAGCCATACATCCAGCTACAAAAGCTCGTTGATTAGACCAATT
Source organism: Stenurella melanura (assembly GCA_963583905.1). Lineage (NCBI taxonomy): Eukaryota > Metazoa > Arthropoda > Insecta > Coleoptera > Cerambycidae > Stenurella > Stenurella melanura. The sequence continues at coordinate 20,559,139 of OY757309.1, forward strand.
AAATTCATTACATTTTATTTCATTATAGTAACTTCTAAACGTTTGTTTATCTAGACAATGCTTCTTTTTGTAAGAACTTCAACAATAAAGTTTATTCTATTTTAAATATCTTCCAGGAAATGATACTAATATAGGATTCAAATGTATTGACCTCTCACCTTAACCACGAATATGTCGGAAACGGAGGAGCAGAAAAAATTGAAAAGAATATGTGTTTATTATGAGTCTATTCTAAATCAACCACTAAATTTTGAATAATGTACATTGGACACTTTTGAAGTTCTGCTAAGTTATATTGAAAAATGTCCTATTTTTTAAGGACATTTTGACTATACCTACCAGTTTTAAATCCATTATATCTTGGAAAATATGCATAGTACCTACTATGTAAATAATATTTTAGATGCCGTGTGTTATTACACGGCATTTTTTGTACGAGGAAATTTTTTCATAATTTTTATTTTAAAATTTTGCAGTTATTCTCAAACGTGACGTCATATTTATTCGGTTATTTATCAATGAATTAAAAAAAAAGAAGAAATAGTTCATTATATAAAATGTAAACATTTTCAGAAAAAATAATTGGTATATATCAAATTTAGTTATCAAGCATAAAGGATATCATTGCAAGTTTGCAATAATATTATCTATTACGCTTGATAACTAAATCAATATTTGATACATACCAATTATTTTTCTGAAAATGCTTACATATTATATGATTAACCATTTTAATAAAAAAATTAATACATTGATAAATAACCGAATAAACATGACGTCACGTTTTGAGAATAACTGCAAAATTTTAAAATAAAAAATTATGAAAAAAGTTCTTCTTACAAAAAATGCCGTGCCCTATCGGTGTCTAAAATATTATTTACATAGTGTGCATATTTTACAAGATATAATGAATTTAAAACTGGTATGGTCAAAATTTTTCAATTCAACTTAGCAGAACTTCAAAAGTGTTCAATGTACATTATTTAAACTTCAGTGATTGATTTAGGATAGACTCATAATGAACACATAATTATTTCAATTTTTTCTGCTCCTTCGTTTCTGAGATATTCGTGGTTAAAGTGAGGGGTCAATACATTTGAATTGTATATTAATTTGGTACAACATGAAACTTCTATTTTATCAGTTTTTATTCATTATATTCATGTTTATATTTTTTTGTTTCAATTTGCATATTAATTAATTTGAAATAAAAAAATCGCCTTCTTTTAAATATTATTTACACATGAAGTACAATCAGAACAATGGCCGTAAAATTATGATTTAAATTTATTTAGCAAACAAGCTTTTTGAGAAAAGAAAATAGAGAGTACGTTCCTACCGTGATTTTGAGTGTCAAAAATACCTAATATTCGGGTTTCCTTGAATGAGCACCTAAGTCAGATTGTCATAATAGGTAGAGAGCTGGCTGTACAGATTTCCTATGGATAAAATCCATGAAAAACTTTGTGTGAGTGAGTAAGTACTACCACAGACCTACAGGGAGCCACTTTTATTATAAGCAAATTTTGCCTGCGTCATAGGATTTTGGCGTCACTTCCGGTCACGATTTTTTATGTTTTCTTAAGTCATACATGAATAAAACTTATGTCGAGATATAGGTTTTAAGGTATACAATGTGATTATAGTGGAGTGCCAGGCTTAATTTGCCCGCAACCCTGATACACCCTCAATTAAAGTTTTTTTTGTGTGTGTTTTCTTAAGTTATCGAATACATGGATGACTTTTTTTTAAATTAAAGTACAAGCCTTCTAGGTAGAGAGCTGGCTGTACAGATTTCCTATGAATAAGATGCTTGGAATTCTTTGTATGAGTGAGTAAGTACTACTTCAGACCTACAGGGAGCCACTTTTCATATACCTAAGCAAATTTTGCCCGCGTCATGGAATTTTACCCGAAGTGACGTCGACATGGGAGGATGAGGGCAAATAAGAAGAGGAACCCTATTTTCTCCAATAACTAGAAGGCTTGTACCTTAACTTAAAAAAATAATAATTCATGTATTCGATGACACAAAAAATCATGACCGGAAGTGACGTCAAAATTTCATGACGCGGGCAAAATTTGCTTATATGAAAAGTGGCTCCCTGTATGTCTGTGGTAGTACTTCAAAACTCACACAAATTTTTTCATGTATCTTATTCATAGGGAATCTGTACAGCCGACTCTCCACCTATTCTATATATTATTAAAAAAAATTGCTGCTTCGTTTCTAATTAGGTACCATAAGGCTTATAAGCACAGGCTAAATCTATGAATTAGAACACATATTTTTTATATATCTAGGTAATTTGGGTTTTTCATTATTAATAATCGCAATTTAATCCATTTTAAATAAATGATTATGAGTTATTATGGTATACAGGGTCAGTCACTAGTGTGTGGATGGTCAATAACTCCTCAGCCGTCTGAAATTTGAAGAAATGTCTCAGATAAAAATTGTGGGAGGTCAAAAGTGGCGTATTATAAAATTGTTTTCAATTCGACAGGGTGTCATATAGCAGAGGCAAGTTAATAGTTGATTTTGTTTAAATGGAATATAAAACATTTTTTTCGTATATTTATGTTTGACTCTTAATTCTCTATCCAGGCATATATAATTCTTGAACTAACATTGCGGCACATCCACATTTTCTGGTAGAAAATGCATTTGCCGCGTTCAAGAGTCTGTAGAAAACGTGTCTTCATAAATTAGATCGTCATTTAATTTCCAATGTTAGTCAAGGCCATGTACTAATTTCAAGGCTTCTCATAGTCAAACCAATTTCTACAGGATGTTCTCTACGATGGTTCAACTTTCTCCATTTTTAAACTGCCATAACTATTTTTTTTTAAATGATAGCCCATGCAGTTTTTACTTCAAATGTTTTAGTAATCAATTGCCTACACTTTCCTGTCGACTTGATTTTTCCTCGAATTATTAAAAAAACCATCAAAAATAGTTGGCCTTATGAGGTTGTAGATAATTGATTGCTGATGCATTTTGACTAAAAACAGACATGGGCTTTCATTTGAAGAAAAATTGAGTTATGGCAGTTTCAAAATGTAGAAACTTGACTCATCGTAGAGAACACTCTGTAGAAATAAGTTCGACTATGAGAAGCCTAGAAATTAGTACGTGGCATTGACTAACATTGGAAGCGAAGTGTTGATATAATTTATGAAAACACGGTTTTTACAAATTTTACTCTTGAACGCGGCAAATGCATTTTTTACCAGAAACTTTGTAATAACGTGACAACGCCGCATTGTTAGTTCAATCTGGATAGAGAATTAAGAGTCAAATATAAACATATGAAACAAATGTTTGATATTCCATTAAAAAGAAATCAACTATTAACTTGCCTTCGCTATATGAAACACACCGTCGAATTGAAAACAATTTTATAATATGCCACTTTTGAACTCCGACAATTTTTATCTCAGACATTTCTTCAAATTTCAAATGGTAGAGGAGTTATTGACCTTCCACATACCAGTAACTCTCCCTGTATATCATAATAACTGATAATAATTAATTTAAAATGATTAAATTGCGATTATTAATAATGAAAAATCATAAATTACCTAGATATATAAAAAAAATATGTTCTAATTCAGATATTTAGTCTGTGCTTAGAGGCCTTATGGTAATTAGAAACGAAGCAGACATAAGGGGACACGGACAAATAAGAAGAGGCACCGTCATTTTTTAATAACTAGAAGGCTTGTATTTTAATTTTAAAAAAAGTCTACATGGATAACTTTTCGATGACTTAAGAAAACACATACAAAAAATAACTTTAATTGAGGGTGGATCAGGGTTGCGGGCAAATTAAGCCTGGTACCCTACTATAATCTCATTGTATACCTCAAAACCTACATCTTGACTAAGTTTTTTTTTTATGTATGCGATTGCTTAAGAAAACATAAAAAGTCATGACCGGAAGTGACCCCAAAATTCTATGACACGGGCAAAATTTGCTTATACAAAAGTGGCTCCCTATAGGTCTGTGGTAGTACTTACTCACACAAAATTTTTCATGTATCTAGAAAATCTATACAGCCGGCTCTCCACCTATAACTTTTAAAGTACTCGTTATAATCCGATGATTCTTTTCGGTTTATTTTAATTGCACAGGCTCACAAAAAGAAAGTTATCTGTGCTGGGGTACTGACCATGCCTATCCCTTGTATCTTGAGCCGCTGATCATGAATCTGATTTTCATTTTGCCCCAGCACCTCAGGGTTTTTTTGGCACCAAAAAAGAATGTTGGATCGTAATATTGCTTATATCCCAAACTTGTTTTTTTTTCATTAAATTTCGCAGAATGCGATGAAACCTACCAACCCCCTAGTTTTCGATGGTGAGGAATCAAAATAAGGCGAGTTTTAATTCCGCAATCCCACGGAACAACCCTTAAATACAAAAATACACCTTTTTTCCTATTTCTTCCCCGCTAGCCGTGTGAGAAGTTCTTGTAACTGGGGTTTTGCGATGGTTTCGAGAGAATAGACCAGTCGCCATCCTTGGAGCACCCGCCCGCCGCCCGGGGGTGGAACCCACCCCCTGGGGGTGGAACCCACCCCCTATGAAAAGGTGATTTTTCTTTTTTCTTTTTTTTGTGATTTCACTTAAAATTGTGATGGGAATTTTTTTTCTATGACCCCTTCCATTTGTGTGTATCAGCGTATACCACGGCCGGTGATGCAAGCACCCTCGAAACCATTGCGGTTCCAACAACTCCTCACACAGTTGGCGGGAAGAAAATAGGAAAAGGCTGTATTTTTGCATTTTAAGGGTTGTTGCGGGAGCTTTCGGAAATAAAACTTGTCGAATTTCGATTCCCCAGCCTCGAGAACGCGGGTGGAAATTTTTATTTTCAGTCGAGTAACCTTTTCGCTACGATGCACTGTTCTCGAGATAAACAAAAATAAGTTCGGGGACTTTTAGTATGTTTACCTCCTAACTACTCTAAACAGAGCTCTAAAGTAAAAAATTCTGTTCACGACGATCTCCTCTACCCCCCCTTTTGAGCGTTCGTTGGCTAGATTATTAAGAAATAGGCCTGTAAATGCGGTTTAAACGCAAAATTAATCAATTTTCAATAATACAAAAATCTTTTTAATAACGCTTTTTGCGCTTTTTTGTAATCACGGTGAGAAAGGCGCCCTCGACATTTGGATCCATACGTATTTAAATTATTTCCATATCTACAAGTGGGATGGAAGTATAGTAATCGTTTAACAATTATCAAAATTTGTTTTTGTTGATGTAGGTTTTCAATGTCATGAAACGTCGAGATTAAAATTTGAGCTAAAAAGAAGTTGCCTGTCTGTCGGTCTGCCTGTCTATTGGTCTTTCTGTAACTTTTTTTGTGCACACGTTCTTTCTGGAATGGTTTAAGATATTGACTTAAAATTTGGTTCACTTACGTTTTATAACGAGATCTGGAAGTCAGTGGCGTAAATAACGCCCCCGCAAGCCCCGCGTTGCGGGGGGGCGCACCAAAGCTAGGGGCACCATTTGCAATTTCATCATTTTTACAACAAAAAAAATTGCTTTATACTGTATTTAATAAACGTTTCAATTAAAAAACGCTTACGAGTGACATGTTTTCCCAAAGTGTAAATACAAAGGTTCAAGGGGGGCGCACATATACTTAGTTGCGCTACTGCTGGAACTAGATTATATTTTAGGCTTACTCCGGTGAAAGATTGGGGGGTAAATAGGGGAAGAAAAGTAATGTAAGAGTCCAGAAACCTGGGATTTGGTTTATATCTAGAAGCTAAGGTCTCAACTTTTTTTGTAACATTTGCCTAGATTACATATTTAGAGCTTGTTCCATTGAAGGTTAGGGTGAAATAGGAGTAAATAAGTGAAGCAAGCTAGTAAAAGTCTATAAACTTGAGAATTATTGTATATACTAGAAGCCAAGGTATACATTTTTTATGACATTTTCCGCCCCCATTACTCCATTATTAAAGGGGTTAAAAAAATAAAATAAAGATATTGATTTGAAATTTGGTACAGGTATGCATTGTAATGAGATCTGGAACTAGTTTATATTTTGCGTTTATTTTATTGAAGAGTTGGGAGTAAATAGGGGTAAATAAGGCGATATTTGGTGTAGATAGATACTAGAAACTTAGATCGCATTTTTTTAAGAAATCTGCCACCCCTACCACCTCCATTCCGTTATTAAATGGGTTAGCAAAATAAAATTGTGATTTAGTGTGTAGTTTCATGGGTTTTTGGGTCGGACGATTTCAAATATATTATTAAAATTTTGTGAGCATTATTCCCACATACTAGAGTGCAAATATAAAGCGAACAAAGAAAACGGAAACATCTTGATAAAGCTGCTTTCATTTAAACAGACTTAGATGAAAAATCTGGATGTGGAAGTAGTGATTTCTTAGGCAGCGATTTTTCAAAACCATACCTTCTAGTGCACAGTTTGTGATCGAAATTGTGGCTTGTGATTCCTGACTATGAACATCCAATTATATTATTGTAGAAAATTTAATTCCTCTCAATTTTGTTAGTGCACAGTTTGTGATCGAAATTGTGGCTTGTGATTCCTGACTATGAACATCCAATTATATTATTGTAGAAAATTTAATTCCTCTCAATTTTGTTAGTGTCCATTTAGTTTGTAACTTTTATGATTCTCGCAATGTTTCGAATGAAAGGATGTAACATTCATTTTCACGGTAATTTTCTTTTTTTTTTCAATTTTGCCCGCGAAATATGTAATTTTTTGTATGATGTTTAATTGGCCTAATCCATCATAGACCGAGCTCCCATGACAAAATTGTACCCCATCGAACACTTCAAATTTAAAAGGTGAAAATGGTTGTAAAACATGTAAAAATCATGTTACGTCTGCCAGACTATTAAAAATTTGTTAATTGTTATTTTTTATGAATTTTTGAATTTTACATAAAAAATTATTTTACCTTTCAAAACCTGCTTGAAATATACGCAATTTGTGGTAAATAATGAACTATTTTTGCAAAAATTTGTCTGTCTGACAATTCTTGTTAATTGATTTGTCAGACTTATTTTTTTTATATACAGGGTGGGCCATTAATAATAGGCCATAGTGCAGGGTTAGATTCTTTGGACCAAAATATGAGAATATAACCAAATATGCTTTAGTTTTTACTAAAGCATATTTGGTTATGTTGCTGTGGAAAAAGATACAGGGTGTCAAAATTCAAATTATTTTTTCGTTTTTTTGCAATAACTCAACAGCCTCTTGACTGATCTTCGCCAAATTTGCTGAATGAACTTCTTTTATACTAAGAAACAATAATTTATGTATTACATCGCGTTAGATCATAGAGGGCGCCGCAGGACCTGTATCTGATGATGATTTTTTTTCATATTTTATTTGGACGAAGCGTTGTGGTACTTCTGACCAGAAAATCTGTTGAGGGCGTCATTTCCACGTATAAAAGGTACACTTAGTAGAACTTGATAACTTCAACCGTTTTCGAGGAAATTTCCGTTAAACATTTGGATAATTTTTTGAAAGACAAATTTAAATTTAATGAAACAAAGTGTATTTATTGAAAGAAGTACAAAACGTAAGGGAAAACAAAATCGTAACAGCGTAAACTCTATTTCACTTTCTTATGAACTGATGGAGTATTTTCATGGTATTCAGATAAGTACATAAATCAAAATATTGTGTAAAATAAGAATCTAATCTTAGTAGAAGACCACCAAAAGAAAATAACTTAAAAGTTGACTTCATGTTTTGTTTTCTTAAAATGTTTTCTTAGCCGCTTCTCAAGTCACCGAGGTAACCTCTTGAAAATCCAGAATGATTTTGTGTTAGGTAAAGAGAAACGAGGCCCTACAGTTTATAGTGGAGTTCGAACCACATGTTGGGGCTAATTTTATAATTAAAATTATTTAGCGGTGAGCAGGGATTGAACCTGCTTCGCTAGGTATGCCAGTAAGCAAGCTACACGCGCTAAACCACTGAGCTACCGTCCCCCTTATGACTTAATGACATTAGTATTTATTGTATAAACTTTCCTCCCATACAAAAACCCCATTGCTGCTGATACTATTTGCATAGTCTAAGGACTTTATATGTCCCCACACATAATAATCCAAAGGATTATAATCAGGACTCCTTGGTGGTCAAGCAAACTCACTTCCTCAACCGATCCATCTGCGTGGGAAAGTCTCATCAAGATAATTCCTGACTTCAATGAACAAATGGGGGGTGAGCTCCATCGTGCATAAACTACATTCTGTTCCGTATATCTACCATGAAAGCATGTAATGTATCAGCAAGAGTATTTTGAAGAAAAAACAGATAAGGCTGTCCATTTAAATTTGGAGGAAGGACAAATGGTCCCAATAACTGATCGCTGATAATACCACACCAAACGTTAATCTACTTCCCAATAATTTGGGTATTTCTCCAGTTAAGAACGCGAGTAAAAGTTGCTTCGTCGGTAAATAAAATCTTCTTAACAAAATTTATATCCCTGTTGTGTCTATTTAAAACAAATTGACAACATTTAGTGGAAGATTCCTTCGAAGTAAGTTTTGTACCGGAGTAAAGTGATACGGGTAGAAGCGTTCTTTGCGTAAGACTCTTAACAGATTGTTTACTCACCCCTGTTGCCGCTGATAAACGAGTAATCCGTTTCGGTCGTCCTACATCATTTGTATGTCGAAATGAATCCGTTTCTCCCAAACGACGAAATAGATTTTTGAACATCTTATGATCTGGCTGTATTCTATTTGGATATCGAAATGAGTATCTCCTCGCTGCAACACGTCCGCTAAAATTTTTTGTACGTAAATGCATATATCCCTCTTTTCCCTATTTGAAAAATTATTATGTCGAGGCGTTTTAAATAAAGAAGTTAAAGAAATTAGCTCGAGAACACAAGAACAAAATAAAATAATTAAATTACGTACATGACAGAACTAAAACGTAACCAAAGCACACTATTCAATAAATACACTTTGTTTCATTAAATTTGAATTTGTCTTTCAAAAAATTATTTAAATATTTACCAGCAATGTCCTCGAAAGCGGTTGGAGTTATCAAGTTCTACCAAGTGTATCTTTTATACGTGGAAATGACGCCCTCATCAGATTTTCTAGTCAGTACCACAACGTTTCGTCCAAGACAATATAAAAAAAATTATCATCAGATACATGTCCTGCGGCGCCCTCTCTGATCTAACCTAATGTTATAGATAAATTATTGTTTTTTAGAATAAAAAAAGTTCTCTTAGCAAATTTGGCGAAGATCAGTCAAGTTGTATCTTTTTCTAGAGCAACATTTTACGAAAGCATATTTGGTTATATCCTCATATTTTGGCCCAAAGAATCTACCCCTGCACTATGGCCCATTATTAATAGTCTACTCTGTATATATATATTTTTTGATGAAATTACACTTCATAACACCTTGATTTTTGTTTTAAAATGAATTTATGATCTCTCCTATCTATTACAACTTGTCTGTCTGACAACTTTTGTTAAATAATTTGTCGACTTAATTTTCAATGCGCAGCATCGATGCATCAGGATTAATCACTGGCATCTCAAAACACCTCCTTAAAAAAAACGTTTTTTTAAATAAGCTTTTGCAATGGTGGCGTCAAAACACCACATTATTTTTTTCCTGTAATTATGTTTGCAATCTCTTTTATGCATAAAAATTGATCTTTCAGCGAAAAAATGTTTTTCACTACGACAGACTTCATTTTTTAAGTGCCGCGACCACATTTTTTAATGTATGACATGGTGAAAAACATATTTTGAATGACAGACGAATTTTTATGCATAGGTGAGATCTTAAACTTCAGTTGTTCTTTTTAAGGAGGTGTTATGCGATGCCAGTGATTGATCACGATGCATTGATGCTGCGCATTTAAAATTAAGTCTGACAAATTAAGTAACAAAAATTGTCAGACAGACAGACAAGTTGTAATAGATAAGAGAGATTTTAAACTTCATTTTAAAACAAAATCAAGGATGTTATGAAGTGCACTTTCATAAAAAAAATTATAAAAAATTAAGTCTGACAAATTAATTAACAAAAATTGTCAGGCAGACAATTTTTTTCAAAAATGGTTCAATATTTACCACAAATTGCGTAAATTTCAAGCAGGTGTTTTGAAAAGTAAAATCATATTTTTTAGCTAAATTCAGATTCTCACAAAAGATAACAATTAACTAATTTTTAATAGCCTTGAGGGCGTAACATGATTTTTACTTCCATATCCGCGGAGTGGCCTTTTTTGTCATGCGAGCTCGGTCTATCAGTTCACATTATTATTAGAACAATATCAACATATTATATTCTTGAAATTTAGGAAATAAAATATCTACTTACCTCAAGAAAATAAGTCAACAAACGCATTATGTAGCTGGGTAAATTCAAACATAAGAAAACGGTCGATACTACCAGAAGCATTTTTGTGACTTTATTTTGAGTGAAGCGCGTACTCATTCTTCTACGGGTTTTAATTTTTTCCGAGTTATGTAAATTTTGATTAGTCAATATTTTCCTTACATTAGCTATATTTATTATAGTCCTACTTATCGATATATTTAAGAAAATAACGATCGTGACTGGCAGTAAATACGTTAAAGCAAAATCTATGTAATTAAATATATTGGCAATTTCATTCCACTCCGGATTGACGGTACAAACACTAATGTCATTATCTAGGTTTATAGTCGTCGAAAATATTATTAATGGAAAAGATATTAATATTGAACACGCCAAAAGGATGCATATTACGGATTTAGCTCGTTTCGTTGTACATAATGTTTGTCGTAAAAATGGGTATTTTACAGCCACATATCTTTCCAGTGTGAAAGCCATCACTAACCATACGTTCAAAAAACTACAAATGCCGGTTAAGTAAACGATTATTTGGCACATTCCGACTTTATTAAATATGTCTGTTCCTGTCATTTTTAACCAGACGATAAACAGCGAAAATAAAAACACGTTGTCACTAATTGCAAGGGTTGTTAAATAATAAGACGACGACACTGTTTTTAGTTTTGTTTTACAGAAAATATAAATTGTGAATGTGTTCCCGAATGCACCCGTTGCCACTAAGAATGGGGTGTAATAGAATTGAAAATTCACTATCAGAGGAACCTCCGAGGAGTGGTTGCCGGTTAAATTTTGCGACATTGGGATTTATTTTAATTTAATTGTTGCACAGTCGTTACAACTTGAATGAATTATTCTACTTTCCTCTTCCTATTATTATACGTCGGTAAATAGGAAATTTTTGACCTGCGCCCTAAAAGAGTATGTAAAATAATCTGGTAGGTGGTACAGGAAGATTAGTATCTGGTAATTTAAATTTGTTTAAATAATTTTTATACGTAAGTCTAATAATAGTTTACCTAAATTGCAATTGTTATTTTATTGTTGCAGATAAGTTGATTGTATACGTTTATCTCAAAAATGCGCCCTCAGAGCAGGGTGATTCAAAATTACGGCGACAAATCTTGACAGAATGTTGAAAATCTAAGAATAATCGCAATGGTAGGAAAAGTCGTCTGTTGGTTCAGGATAATGTCATTTAATAAAAACTGGGGTTATCGGTATAAACAGGAATAAGTCGTCTTTGGCATAAATTATTATAATTCATAACAGAAACGATTAATAATCCGGTCAAATTAGACCAAAAAATAGGAGTGAAGGTACAAAAATTCACACCCAGCTGAAAGTTGGTAGGATTGTTCAAAACACCATTATAAATGAACTCAAAAAAGTCCTCATCGATCCGATACCTGGAAAAAAAAAAAAAATTAAGCGGGGTCAAAGGTCACATAAATGGGGTTTTCGCGATTTTCAGCAAAACGGTAAGTTTTATCATAAAATTAGTTCAGACGAAAATTGTAGATCAGATATTTATCTATAAAAATTGTCTCAATACTTTTTTTCCTAAGAGCCACAGTTTCTGAGATATGACGATTCAAAAAGTTGGAAGAGTTGTAATCGTCATAATATGCACACGCTTCCACGCCATCTTTGAGGTAGTGTACTTAGCGCTTTTTTTTAACGTGGTTTCCCCGGTAGGCCTATTCCACGGGTCTGTTGTGATTCTGTTTAATTTGAAACTATTGAATAATAAAAGATATTAGCAAGGGTTGAAAATGATAAAAGCGATGTAAATAAAAAAAATAGGGATATTTATTCGTCTGATTCATAATTCTCTAATACCTCTGCTTCCTCTTCTTCCTGTTCTTCTTCTTGTTCTTCTTCTTCATCCTAGGTGCAAGTAAATTGCCTCAATAGTGATGCATCGCATGTCTCCTCGTTGCTATCAAACGAATCCTCTACTGTTGCTGATTCAACATTGGAGCATGACCGACCTTGACAATTGGTCCAACTTTTTTGCAACCACATTTAGCACTACATCCCTTTCTACAGTTGCAAAAAATTGTGTTTAGCAGTTTTTCTGACGCAGGTGGGAGTAAAGTTCTAATATATTGTCGACCAACTTTCAACCCCAGTCTTTTGGGTCCAGCTGATAACCAAGCCACACTTGAACTTGGTAATATACCCGAAAAAGATGTTGATGAGCAGCCACTGAGGTTGGAGGAGGACAAGCTAATTGCACTTGTTTTTTATTTCGAGTATTTTTAACGAAACATGCATATCGAAGCAGGTAGTTTTTTTAGGACCTCCGTACATAGAAAGAAGAAAGCGAATTCCGTTGGTGATAACTTCTTGTGGAGTTGAATCACTCTTTTTAAAAACTTCAGCACATTGAACTAAATCTTGTTTTTCAAACATTTTAAAAACTGTTGTATTACCCCTTCTGAAAAATGCAGATGTCGCATCACAGCCAGTGATTGCGTGTAAAAATAGTACATGATTTTGACACTGCAAAAGTAGATGTATATACGTGGCGTACTTATACATATGACGATTACAACTCTTCCAACTTTTTGAATCGTCATACCTCAGAAACGGTGGCTCTTAGGAAAAATCGTATTGAAACATTTTTTACAGATAATTATCTGATCTACAATTTTCGTCTGAGCTAATTTTATGATAAAACTTACCGTTTTTCTGAAAATCGCGAAAAAACCATTTATGTGACCTTTGACCCCGCGTAATTTTTTTTTCCAGATCGATGATCACTTTTTTAAGTTCATTTATAATGGTGTTTTGAACAATCCTACCAACTTTCAGCTGGGTGTGAATTTTTGTACCTTCCGATGTCTAAATATACCGGACTATAAATTAAAACCGATGTTTACAATTCAACAACATATATTAAAAGAATAAAACATTGGCTTTTGTCTCATATTTTTGTTGTTGTTGTTGTGAATGTTGTAAATATAGTCCGGTCGTCGTAACTTTTATGGTCAGAAATTTAAAACAACAATTTTATTGACCATTCTTATAATAAGAATTGCGCTGAACACGATGGTGACATTCTAAAAATTATAAAACACATGCTTCATTGTTAGAAACAATGGTTTTTAGATAAAATATTAATTTCTTGATATTTTAAACGGGTGCGTTGGACAAAAAAAAGTCAAGAAATAAAAAATGAAAATTTTATCAATACGCGTCGTTTGAGACCTGTAGTGACCTTCTATCTTTGACCATTAAATTGTTAGAAATAAATTAAGGATTCTAAATGAATATTTTTTTTCTGTTCAACAAGAGGTCATGCGGATATTTTATTGTGGTCAAAATGTGACATTTTGTTCATAGAATTTGCAGTTTTTTTGTTTTTGTCGATATCTCGCGTATTTTGCAATTGTTTAAACAAATAAGCTAATTTGTTTATCAAGGATTTGCGACTTCCGCGGAATTTTTTTACTCTCCACCCATGGCAATCGATAAATATTGATAAAAGCTACCATTTCTGTGTAGTCTTGCCCCTTTTTTACCCCCTGCCAACATTTAAAAAAAATAGCTTAGTAAACAAATGAAATATCTTAGCACAGGACATAGGACCGTAGTATTGAAATGCAATTGTCGGCAAATGAAAGATAATAACGAAACGAAAATTGTGAACCTAGATAGACCTCGATCCGTTAATAGGCGAGTCTGCTTGGGATTTTTCCCAAAAATGTTCTATACCATTTGAGTTACCCATGAATTCTTATAGGAAAAATTCCGCTGAAGATTTTCTTATGAAAAATTTTCCTAAACCGCGAGCTTCATGGTCAAATAAATGATTAAAGAAATTTTTTTTCGTTTTTATTTAATAAAATGAAAACGGTTTGACGGATCCGAAAAAATATTGATTCAATCGAGAGATATTTTCAATACACGTCATTTGGCGACAGGCACAAATCACTCTGTCAACCCGTTCATTTGTTATAGCCAAATACATTTCTTAATTAACAAATTGATTACTCCGAAACTAATGAGGTCAGGATATTGTTTTTTTTTCAAAATACGTGCTTTTTATGTCAAAAAATGTACCTTTTTTTTGCCCGATATCTTCAATACTTTTGACTGTTTAAACAATTGGCATAATTTGTTAATTAGCAAATAACTTTTTTTTCGAAAGTTTTATCGACTTCAAACCAACTTTAAACGATAAATATTGATGTCGGGCATACCCCCCATAGAAGTCTGTACGAATGCAACTTTTTACTTTTGTTTATTTATAGTTTAAATTAATTTTGCAAATTAACAAATGGAATACCTCGGCTTTGGGTAAGCGTATCGAAATTGGGTTTTGTGCATATGAAAGTGCTTGGAAAAAGGAAAATTTTGAGACCAGAAAGAACTTGATCAAATAACCGGAACCGGAAATAAAATTGATATTGCGTGAGAGGCTCTAATTTGTTTATTAACAACTTTTTGGACAAGAAGTTTGTTGCAAATGAAACCTAAGAAGTTTTTCGATCAACCACAAAAAGTTCTACCAAAAATATTCAATTCCTGAAGAGTTACACGCGTTTTTAACCCTTAAAAAAATCTCTCCTGCAACGTGAAAGTAGTAAGATTTGACGCGCAATGGGGTAGCGGGTTCGATTCTCGGTGCGTGCAATTTTTTTTTCTTCAGATGTGCTTTTTTCCATGTAACCAAGTATTGTTTATGATAATAAATGTTTTTACTTTCTGAGAAATTTTTATAAACGTATATTATTTTTTTTGCAATTTTCATTAAATAAATGGGTATCTTGCAACAAACATGTGATTGTTCTTGTACAACGAGGGTTTGTCGGTAGTCTTTGTTTTTTTTACTACTTTTTGTGAGAGAGAGAAGGCTTGTTTTATTTTATTTGAGAGAGGTGCCTGTCGAAAAAAGACCAAAAATAAAATAATGATGCCATTAAAATAGTTAAATCTTTTGATTATGTCTCATTTATAAATAACAAAGTGTGTGTTTTTTTCATGAGACATGAACTTTTTTTCATTATAAGAAAACAGTGAAAAATAAATTTGATTCCTTTTTATTTTTGGTCTTTTTTCGACAGGCACCCCCTCAAATAAAGTAAAACAAGCCTTCTCTTTCACAAGAAGTAGTAGAAAAAAAAAACAAAAACTACCAACAAAGTCTCGTTGGACAAGAACAATCATATGTTTGTTGCAAGATAGCCATTTACTTAATGATAATTGCAAAAAAAAATGTTTACGACGATTTTAGAAATTTCTCAGAAAGTAAAAACATTTATTGTCATAAAAAATACTTGGGTACATGAATAAAAAGCAAATTTGACGAAAAAAAAAAAAAATTAGCCCGCACCGATGATCCAACCCGCCACCCCATTTCGCGTCAAATCTTACTATTTTCACGTTGCGGGAGAAATTTTTTTAAGGGTCAAAAATGCGTATAACTCTTCAGAGATGGAATATTTTTTGTAGAACTTTTTTTAGTTGATGGAAAAACTTGTTAGCTTTATTTTATACCGAAGCTCGTGCCCAAAAAGTTGTTAATAAACAAATTAGAGCCTCTCTCGCAATATTACTTTTATTTCTGGTTACGATTATCCGATTAAGTTCTTTCTGATCTAAAGATTTTACTTTTTCCAAGTACTTTCATATGCACAAAACCCCATTTCGATACGCTTACCCGGAGCCGAGATATTCCATTTGTTAATTTGCAAAATTAATTTAAACTTTAAATAAACAAAAGCAAAAGTTGCATTCATGCAGAGTACTGTGGGGGTTATGCACGGCATATATATTTATCGTTTAAAGTTGGTTTGAAGTCGATCAAACTTTCGAAAGAAAAGTTATTTGCTAATTAACAAATTATGCCAATTGTTTAAATCATCAAAGAGCACTGAAGATATGGTACATTCTTTGGCATAAAAGGCATGTATTTTGAAAAAAACCATATCATGACCTTATTAGTTTCGGAGTAATCAATGTGTTAATTAAGAAATTTATTTTAGCTATAACAAATGAACGGGTTCACAAAATGAAGTGTGCCTGACGCCAAACGACGCGTATTGAAAATATCTTTCGGTTGAATCAAAATTTTTTCGGATCCGTCAAACCGTTTTTTTTTATTGAATAAAAACGAAAAAAAATTTGTTTAAACAATTATTTGATCATGAAGCTCGCGCTTTAAGAAAATTTTTCATAAGAAAATTGTAATGTATTAAACCAGTAAAGAATAAGTTAAACGCAGTATTGCTGATTAACGAGTTTTATTCAATTGTTACTAGTCTAATTACAAATACCCATGTGTGAGGTGTCATCGGAGAATGCTTATATATAATAACAAATAACAATGGCGTACCTTCCGGGAAGGGATATCCACTATACGTGTCTATTAATTATTATTAATTTATAACCTAATATTCTACACTTTCCTCCCCTAAATTTAATAAAAATTCTGACATTATTACATACGAAGAAAAGAAAATTGATGATCATGTTTTATAATTTACAGGTTTAATATTCCTGTCGGTTCTTCTTAAAATTAGTTTTATTACTTTATCAGAATTTTTATTACTATCTGTGATTACAGGCTCCTTTACTGTGTTAACAGTATTATCATTTTCACTAGAACCTGCACTTACTTCTATGTCTAAGTCCTTACTAATACTACCTATCTCATCAGAATTATTTACAGAAAAATCATGATCAATTATTTGATTTATATGCCTACGCCATGTTTTATCTATGCTAGGTATATATGCAAAATAAGTTTTAGGACCAATTTTCTTTTTAACGATGCCTTTTACCCAACAAACTTTATTTACCTTCCTATAATCTCTAACTGCTACTGTCTCATTGGCTGCAAATGTCCTAGTTTTTTTACCTTTATAATATTTTATCTGTTTTTGTTGAGCCTTTTCTACATTATCTCTTACGTCTAAGGTTAGTCCATTATTTACATTTTCCGTTACATCTGATATATCATCCCTAATAAAATCGAATACAGTTCTAATTTTCCTACCAAACATTAATTCAGAGGGTGTTACCCCAGTTGTACAATGTGGCGTAACTCTGTAGGATAGCAAAAAATTGTTGAGTAACACATTTGAATTTTGAATGGTTCCTTTACCTACGGCTCTTAGTAAAGCATGCTTGACAATTTTAACACCAATTTCACCTTGTCCATTTGTCGCGGGATGAAAAGGTGGAGAGGATTTAAATTTTATTTTATTTTTGTTTAAAAAGGTTTGAAATTCGGTAGATGTAAAATTGCTCGCGTTGTCTGAAACTAAACACGTTGGTAGACCAAAACGGGCAAATAAATTTCTCAAAATATTTACCGTGGTAGTCGAATTAATATTTGTTGTAATTATTGCCTCCAGCCATTTGCTATAAGCATCAAATACTACTAAGACATAATATTCTATATGAATTCTTTCCCAAGGTTTTTCTGGAAATTCCCATGGTGTTAACTCTGCCTTAGGAGGTGAACTGCGCGTTACTAAACAATTACTACAAGATTTAATCATTTTTTCAATATCTTTATTTATTTGAGGCCACCAAACATAAGATCGTGCAAGACTTTTTGTTTTGACCATGCCCATATGAGTGGTATGGAGTTGAGCTAGAATCTTTGATTGCAGAGAATGAGGTATTACCATTTTATGCCCTAACATAATACAATCTTTTTCAACACTTAACTGATTTTTATAGACAAAATAGGGTTTTAATTCGATAGGTACCCTACTAGGCCAACCCTGTTTAATATATGTTTTAACTGTTGATAAAATCTCATCTGTTTCTGTGTCCAGTCTAATTAAATTGCAATCAACAGGCATATCATGATTATCAGCAATAAAGTTAAAATAAGATGTATCTATATCAAGTTCCTTTAACTCAGTCTCTAGAGGTAACCTAGACAGACAGTCAGCTGTATTTCGCTTTGTATTGACGTATTCTATATCATAGTTATAATTTGCTAAAATCAAAGCCCATCGCTGAAGGCGATGTGCAGTTAAAATTGGAATACCCTTTTTTGGACCAAATAATGCTACTAAACACTTAGCATCAGTCCTTAAGATAAACTTACGAGCAAAAAGATACTGGTAAAATTTGCGTACTCCAAAGATTATACTGGCAGCTTCTTTTTCCACTTGTGAATAATTTTGTTGACTTTTTGTTAATGTTTGAGATGCATATGCTATGGGTCGTTCATCGTTTTCCCCATATGGGTGAGAAATAACGGCCCCCACCCCATAAAATGAACTGTCCATTGTTAAAATTATGGGTAAGTTAGGATCATAGTGTACTAACACACTGGCAGAACTTAAGATTAATTTAACTTCATTAAAAGCTACGTTGCATTCGTTCGTCCAAACAAATTTTGAATTTTTTTGTAGCAATTTATAAAGTGGTTGAAGTACCGTTGAAGCATTTGGTATAAATTTATTATAGAAATTAACAAAACCTAAAAAAGATTTCAATTGTGTAACATTTGTCGGCACTGGAGCATTTTTAATCGCCTCAATTTTATCGTCGCATGTATGTAACCCACCCTTGTCTATTTTATAACCTAAGTAGGTAACAGATTTTTTGAAAAATTCACATTTACCAATCGCAATAGTAAACCCATTATCTTCTAACCTTTTTATTACTCTAAATACTCTGCTTATATGCTCGTTTCTATCTTTTCCTGTTATTAAAATATCGTCTAGAAAACATACAACCCCCTCCAGATCTATTAAAACTTGTTCCATTATTTTCTGAAACAATGCCGGGGCGCTGGCAATACCAAAAGGTAGTCTGTTATAAACAAATAAGCCTTTGTGCGTACTAATCGTAGTTAATACCTTTGATTTTTTATCTAATTCTACCTGTTGATATGCATGTGACAGATCAATTTTTGTAAATTCCACACCCCCTTGTAATTTAGCAAAGATTTCCTCTATGCGAGGCAGAGGATATTTATCAACATTTAAAACTGGGTTGACTGTTACCTTATAATCACCACAAATTCTTATAGTACCATCCTTTTTTACTATTGGCACAATCGGCGTCCCCCATTCGCTGTAAGTGACTGGGCTAAGAATGTTTTGAGCTATCAAGCGGTTTAATTCTGCCTCCACTCCATTTTTCAGCGCAAATGGTAACGATCTTGCTTTAAAAAACTTGGGTACTGCCGTGTCTTCAATCGATAATTGTAAGGTGCCCCCATTATAAGTACCTAAAACATTAGAAAAAACATTAGGGAACCTTGAAGCTAATTCATTCTTAATGTCGTAATCCCGTGACGTTTCTACTACAATATTGTGTAAACTGAGGTTAAATAAATGAAAAAAATCACGACCCAGTAGTGGTGGTCCCCCACCCTCTATAATATACAAGTTTAACAAATTTGTTTTATTTCTGTATGTAATATTTACTGTAATATAACCTACTGGAATTATTTGGCTACCTACATAACTCATAAGTTGTTTATTTGTAGGAAAAATCTTTAAATTATTCAAATATTTCTTTTTAAAATCCCTAGAAATTACTGATATTGAAGCCCCTGTATCCAATTCGAAAGAAAAGTGGTTATTATTAATTAAAATATCTATGGTTATGGGGTTGTTTGTATTTAAGCTTAAGGAGAAAATGTGTTCTATACTATCATTCTCTACTTCGTCCTCTGCTAGATAATTATTTTTTAATTTACTATTTTTACACATCTTGGCTAAATGCCCTCTAATTCCACATAAATTACAAGTATATTCCTTAAAGAAACACTTATCTTTTGAATGAATTCTCTTGCCACAAATTCCACAGGTGACATTGATATTTGAACTACTCGGCGTCCTTGACGTCGACGTCGGCTGCTGCCAACGTCGTGTGGTAGCTGTTTGAATTACTCCGCCATGTTCATTTGTCGTACTTTGTCCCTGGGCCGATGGTAGCTGACGGGTGCCGGTCTCTCGGTACGTGGAATATGTGCGCGGTCATTGCCTTTCCTGTTTGTCCGAAGTTTTGCTTACTTGGTAAAATATTTCCTGTTTGACGTGGAAGTCTTGCTTTTCCTGGTAGCATCCGGCAATTTCCATGGCTTTTTCTAAACTAATATCGGATTTTTCCTCAAACAATCTCTCCATCATCTTTTTTTCGTCCAACCCCATTATGAATTTATCCCTGAGCACTATCTCTAATTAATTTCCAAATTGGCACTTACTTGCTAAACTTCTTACTCTTGCGGCCCACTCATTAACGGATTCGTCAGGATGCTTTACTGCACTGTAGAATTTATATCTTGCCGGGAACGGCCTGGTCATTGGTTTAAAATGTTTATTGAAAATTGTCACTAATTGTTCGTAAGTTTTACTTTCTGGCACTACCGGTAAACATAAGCTATAAATTAGTCTGTACGATTCTTCATCACACGCGTTCAAAAGGAGGGCTCTCTTCATATTAATGTCTTGAATGTTATTTGCTATAAAATATTGTTCTAACCGTGCTTTAAAAATTTGCCAATCGGAATCGCCACCTTTAAATTCGCGAAGTGATCCAACTGCACTGGTATTTTGGGCCATTTTGTCTAAGAACTGCTAATTTTCTCACTTTTCACTTGTTTTGGTAACTAATTACACTTCCGTTTTTCTGAATAATACGTGAATTCGTTTTAATCCTCGTCGCCAAGTTGTAATGTATTAAACCAGTAAAGAATAAGTTAAACGCAGTATTGCTGATTAACGAGTTTTATTCAATTGTTACTAGTCTAATTACAAATACCCATGTGTGAGGTGTCATCGGAGAATGCTTATATATAATAACAAATAACAATGGCGTACCTTCCGGGAAGGGATATCCACTATACGTGTCTATTAATTATTATTAATTTATAACCTAATATTCTACAAAAATCTTGTTCAGAGGAATTTTTCCTATAAGAATCCGTTGCTAACTCAAAATTTACACAAAATTTGTAAAATCACTTCTATTTTACAGGCAGACTCGCCTACAACTAGAACCGGAGATATAGACCATTTTGCCTTTATGACTGTCAATTGTTTATTAATTAATTTTTTTGAATGAAATCTTGTGGCAACATAAAGTTAATGTATTAAACTAACTAGTTTTCAATTGTCACAAAAATCCATTGGTTTTTTCATACATTTTTTGCTTTTATAACAATTAATTTATGAACACCGTACTACATTTTTTAGTGTTTACGCTCCGAATGACTTGGGCAGTAGCGACTTTGTATATATAAAATTCAAAGCACGCTTTGCTTTAAATGCGCTGTAAGTGGTTTAAAGAGACATTTAAATGTATTTTTATTTTAGTTCGTAATTCTTTCAAATTTAATTATTTTTTTATACAGGGTGTTCCTTAATGACGTGCTAATATTTCAGGGTGTGATTCCTTAGTTCATGAACATGTCTGCAACGGCTTAATTTTTTTGCTACAGGATCGTGAATTTCCTTTTTTAAATAGTTATTTTTTAATAACTCAGACAATACTTTAGATATTATTTTCAATTTTGGTATGTATTAATAGGATATAAAACCACATATTTTAATTAGAAAAGTTGTTTTATCGCCCCACCAGTGGGGTTCCTGCGAACATATCCTCTGATATTTTTTACCAAAAAAGTGGTACGCCACTATTTTTCCATGGGAATGTTTTTCCTGAGTAGCCTGATCAATTTTACATGAAAACGGTCTCTTGCATTTTTCTCGTCAGACGCGCATAGTTCTTGATTGAAACAATTAATTAATTTCAAACTGAAACTAATTACACGCGTTACTCGGAGCCTAAACACTAAGAAACGTTGCACGGCGTTCATAAATTAATTGTTATAAAAGCAAAAAATGTATGAAAAAACCAATGGAAACTAATTGAAAACTAGTTAGTTTAATGTATTAACTTTATGTTGTCACAAGATTTTGTTCAAAAAATTAACTAATAAACAATTGACAGTCGTAAAGGCAAAATGGTCTGTATCTCCGATTCTAGTTAACAGATCGAGATAGTTCATTTGTTTACTAAGCAATTTTTTTTAAAACGTTTGAGATAAAGCAAAAGAAAATAGGGGCAAAACCACACAGAAATGGTAGTTTTTATCAATATGTATCGATTGCCATGGGTGGAGAGTGCGAAAAATGCCATAGAAAGTCGCAAATCCTTAATAAACAAATAAGATTATTTGTTTAAACAATTGTAAAATACGCTAGATATCGACACAAACAAAAAACTGAATTCTTATGAACAAAATGCAACATTTTGACCATGATAAAGTATCTGTATGACCTTTTGTTGAACAGAAGAAAATTGTTCATTTAGAACAGTTAATTTATGTATAACAATTGAACGGTCAAAGATAAACGGTCTCAAATGACGCGTATCAATAAAATCTTCATTTTTTATATCTTGGCTTTTTTTGTTCGACGCACCGTTTTCGTTAAAAATTAAGAAAACTTGAGAATCATTGCTAAAACCCATTGTTTTTAACTATGAAGCCTGTGTTTTATACATTTTTTAATGTCACCGTCGTGTTCTGCGTAATTTTGTTGGATTATGAGGTCGTGGCAAGAAACAATACTGGAGGACACTTGGTTTAATGTATAAACGTTTTTATTTTAACTATGACAATGACAGATTGACGTACACTTATG
Organism: Stenurella melanura; assembly: GCA_963583905.1. NCBI lineage: Eukaryota > Metazoa > Arthropoda > Insecta > Coleoptera > Cerambycidae > Stenurella > Stenurella melanura. Next base: position 20,582,168 of record OY757309.1, read on the forward strand.
ATATTTATTATAGTAACAAAACAATTGACTATTATTCTAGAACAATAACATTAGAAAATATCCTTCTATTGTTGAATGGTTTCCAACACTTCCCCTCAAAATAAGGACATTTTCTTAAGTTAAATTTGTATTTCCAATACCAATCCAACTTCGGCATTTTTCTAGCTTAGGCTTAGTCACTGCTTTGGTAAGGGCATCTGCAGGCATGTCTTCGGTAGCCATGAAATTTACTGACATTCTTTCACTTTTTAGCACCTCTCGAATGAAATGATGCCTTACGTCTATATGTTTGGTTCGGGCATGATAAACAGGATTCTCCGAAAGTTTTCGAGCTCCCTGATTATCGTTAAATATTTTAACGTTCCCAAGTACCTCGAATCCCATTTCTGTTAGAAATCTTTGTAGTGAAATTGCTTCCTTCGCAGCTTCTGTCAATCCCATGTACTCCGCTTCGGTTGATGACAGTGCTACTGTTCTTTGCTTTCTGGATTCCCAGCTGATGGCTCCTCCACTCAATACGAATACGTATCCTGTATAAGAACGTCTGTCTAATATACAGTTGGCCCAATCAGCATCTACGAATCCTTTTAGGTTCTCATTGGTCTTTCTGTAGATTATTCCAAGATTTGAAGTTCCTTTAAGATATCGCATAACACGTTTTGCTGCCTTCCAATGCTCGTCCCCGTAGCATAAATTAAACTGGCTCAGATAACTTACTGTATATGCTATATCTGGTCGAGTCGCTACTGCCAAATACATTAGCGCTCCAACTAATTCTCTATATGGTATATTCTTCGTATTACTTTCCGATACACTGTCCTGTTTTATTAATTTAAGTCCAGGATCCATCGGTGTTGATACTGGTTTGCAGTCATTCATTCCAAATTTCTCTAAAATATCTTCAATATATCCTTTTTGAGATATGGCATATCCTCCTTCAGTTTGCTGGAATTCTATTTCTAAGCAATAATTTATTTCTTCCAGATCCCTTATCTCAAATTCTTGGCTTAAACTTTTCTTAAATTTATTAATGTTGGATATATTTTTACATGCAATGATAACGTCATCGACGTAAATAGAGACTATTAATATATCTTCCCCTTCTTTTGTATATACACAAGGGTCTGCATTAGTCGGCTTGAGTCCCAAAAATCTTAATCTGTCATCAAACCTCTTATGCCATTGTCGTCCAGCTTGTTTCAATCCATATAGGGATCTCTTTAATTGACATACTTTACCCCCCCCCCTCGATGGTGACGTAGCATTGCATTTGCTTTTCTTCTAACAGCTTCTTCATTCTCGTTGGATGATATTGCTTCTAATGATTGTTTTAACATCATTGGCATTTCCATGTATATCTCCTCTTCTATAATGCCGTTTAGATAGGCCGTTGTTATGTCTAGTTGATGAAGTTTCATTTCACGATGCGCCGCCAATGCAGTGATCAGTCTTATCGATCCCAATCGAGCTACTGGTGCGTATGTATCATGAAAGTCAATTCCTGGTTTCTGTGTGAAACCTTTAGCAACTATTCTCGCTTTTCGTCTTTCGAGTGTACCATCAGCCTTATGTTTGTTTCTCAATACAATTCGAGAACCAATTACGTCGCGATTTCTTGGTCGATTCACAATTTCCCAAGTATCATTCTTGATAAGCGACTTGACTTCATCGGTGATAGCTCTTTTCCATTCTTGAGCTTCAGGACTCGAAATTGCTTTTCCTAATGGAATTTCTGCTAAATTCGCATATTTATCCAGTTCGTCCTCTTCGTCCGATTCTTCTGCACCTGTGACATTTACCACTTCGTACATTTTTCTAGGTCGTCCTGGTCTGCCAGTTCTCTTAATTTGTGGTCTTCCAGGAGCTCTCTTGATCACTGAAAGTGGTGTATTTCCTTTTTGTTTTTCTGGTTGTATCAGTTGATTTACGCCATTGTCTTCTGTATTATTTCTTGGGATTTCGTCTTCGCTTTCGATTCCATCGAAATGAACGAGTCTCTCGTAATCAGAAGGTATAGATTCAGAATCGTTTTCCGATGAAACTTCATCATTCATCAAATTTTCTCGAATTCGATTATCCCCAATTGACCATTTTCGGTCACCTGATTTTGACACCGCCGTCTGGCGGGCACACAAACCTCATCCAGTCACAAAGCAATACAAATGTAAACAATTAGAGATCTGTTACTAGTAGATGCAGTTTGAACCTGTTATTAAAATATAACAGCTTTTACCCATCTCTAAAAAACAAAACAATGAATTGTGTGCCCTCCACGACGACATAGTGACGTCAACCTAAAATGATCAATTACATCATTTATTGACATGACGTCTATTTCAGTTTGACGTTTATTTGTCATCTCATTTAAATTTGGTGATTTCCGATTGATTTCTTCCCCAAGAATTTCCTTGGTAACGAATCCTTCATCATATTCGGTTTTGTGGTTAAAATCGAATTTCACATCTCGAGTGATATCAATTCTACGATCCTCTGGTATCCATACTCGATAAGCTTTGGATTCTTCTGAATAACCAACCATGATTCCTTCCTTTGAACGAGGCTCAAACTTCCCCTTAGTTGGACTTCTATTCAGAGTGAAGACCTTGGATCCAAATATTTTAAGATGTTCCACATTCGCGATTTTTCCTGTCCATTTTTCAAAAGCAGTTTTTCCTTTAATACTTCGCGTGGGACACCTGTTTCTTATGTATGTTGCAGCTGCTACCGCTTCCGCCCAAAATGATGGAGATAGACCTGATTGAATCAACATGCATTTTGCCATTTCGGTTAGAGTACGATTCTTACGTTCAGCTACTCCATTCTGTTCTGGCGTGTAAGTAACAGTAAGTCTTCTCTTGATTCCGTTTTCTTTCAGATAATCATCGAACTCTTTATTACAAAATTCTTTGCCATTATCTGACTGTAGGCTTTTAATTTTTCGTCCCGTTTGCTTCTCCACCAAGATTTTGTAGTTCTTGAAAGCTTGGAATACATCATTTTTGTTTCTTATGAAACTAGTTTCACACCATCTGGAGTGATCGTCGATAAACGTTACGAAATATCTCGATTTTCCATTAGATTCGGTCCTCATGGGTCCACACAAATCTGTATGTATTATCTCTAATAATTCAGTACATCTTGTAGATTGTCGTGGAAATGACATTCTTGTCAATTTGCCACTTAAGCAAGTTTTGCACTGTGGCATTTTTCCATCTTCGAATTTTAGACCTCGTACAAGACCATTATTTTTCATTTTAAGGAGATCTTTTATGTTCAAATGTCCGAGACGCTGGTGCCAATCTTCAATTTTGGACAACGAATCGATAGATGTGGTAGCCTTTCCACAAACATATGACATATCTTCTTGTATTTGGTACAATCCACCAACTCGTTTCGCAATCATTTGAGTATTACCTTTTGTATCGATTACCATAGCTAAATCTTTCTTGAAGATTACGTCACAACCTCTGTCAGTAATTTTGCTTACAGACATCAAATTTACACGCAAATCGGGCACATGCAAAGTTTCTCTCAGATTTACAATCTTTTGTTCCGTTCCTACTTTTGTTGAGAACGTGACTTTGCCTTTTGCAGTAATATTTGTTGACGCATTGCTTGCTAGGTTTAGAACTTCGTGTTCTGTTTCTAGATCTTCGAATCTCCTTACTTCTGCAAATATGTGCAGTACTTCCACTGTCCAAGCACCAAATATTGCTTGTAGTGTTTTCAACTGAAAATGTTGACTGATTGTCCATCATTCCCATGGAAACATAATAGGTAACTGTATCTGCTTTTTGAGAAGTTTCCGCCTTTTCAAATTTGTATTTGTCGATCTTTGCGTAGCAATTTGCAGCTTTATGTCCCTGTTTTCCACAACGGTGACATTTAAATTTGAACTCTTCTTTGGTACCGTGTCGTTTATCAGTTTTCTTTTGATTCTGCTGATATTTCCTCGGTCCGTTGAAATTTCTCTTCGCCATCATGGCATTCCGCATTTCTTCGTATGAATTTTCCTTACGAGCATCATTTTCCTCTATAATTTTGATTCGCAGGGTCTCTGGTTCCGGCAGTGTATCACGTGACTCGATAGCACACCTAAAGTTTTCAAAGTTCTTCGGTAGGCTATAAAGAAGTAAAATTGCAAGCATATCTTTGTTAATTTCGACTCCCATGTCGTTTAATTTGTCGACGGCATCGAAAAACTTTCTTAAATGTTCATGGACTTCTTCTCCTTCTTGCATTCGCTGCAAAATAAGCTGTTTCAGTAAATTAGCTTTTCTCGCTGGCCCTTTTGACTGATATATTTCCTCAAGCTTTAGCCAAATATCACGTGACGTTTTACAAAATTTGATCTGTTTCAGTTCAGAAGGATCAATGGATAAAATGAGATCTGACCTTGCCATTTTGTCCGCTTCTTCCCAGACTTTAACTGCTGCTGCTGATCCTTCCCTGTCATCTGCCTGTATTGCTGGCTTTGAAGTCTCTCCACTAACGTATTTCCAGGCCTCGTTTTTTGTTAACAACGCTTCTACCTGAATTCTCCATGTGTCGTAATTATTTTTATTTAGTGCTTCAAGCCTGACCGTGCTACCATTTCCACTCATTTTTGGTATTATTTCCGTATCCGACGTGAATGACACTTGACAGTAATGTTTTTCACACCTTTTTTAAAATTTTCTTTAAACTTCCTAATTACTCCACGTACCTGGGCCCATAACCTGTTGGATTATGAGGTCGTGGCAAGAAACAATACTGGAGGACACTTGGTTCAATGTATAAACGTTTTTATTTTAACTATGACAATAACAGATTGACGTACACTTATGATATTTATTATAGTAACAAAACAATTGACTATTATTCTAGAACAATAACATTAGAAAATATCCTTCTATTGTTGAATGGTTTCCAACAAATTTTTCCTATAAGAATAGTCAATAAAATTGTTGCTTTAAATTTCAGACCAAAATCGATGATTCTATCTTCAAGAATTTTTAGCCTTCTATGTGCAGTTGCTTTCGAGTAAGGAAATAGTGAAGATAACCTGTTTTGAAAGCCTTGGAAGCCACTTGCAAGTTAACAATTACACCTAGCGACCTCTATCGGCGCTCATTTTTTGGAGAATTTTATAACGAACAATTTTCCTAATGCATATATTATACTAAAAGTTAACCGTAACCGAAATGTTTAAAGAAATATAGAAAAAGGGCCTATTTTACTCACTAATTGTTAATTGTTAAATCAAATGGTTCACTAATTTGTAAGCAAACTTGGTGTTCAACTACGCCCTAAAACGAATCGATTCCAACAATAATCTCGCCTATGCGCCTAAAATTTATTGTTTAACATATTTTGCTCCCTGCCGTTTAGCCCAATACCATTTAACAGCAATTGCCACATTGATACCGCCATTTTAAATGGTTAAATTTCGGCCAAATATTTATCATTTTCAACTTCGTTAACTCTCATACCAATTTTCAGTCGAATCAGTCGATATATGATAATATCTATCCGTGATGTTAACGCCTCTATTCTGAATTTTTGAATCTTGATCACATATTTCTGTCACCTCAGAAATCCCTAGATACCAATTTTGAATAGAATCTGATTTTAAATGACAATAAACTGTCCGCCATCTTGGGTTTTCTATAAAAAATGTACAAATGTGTTATGTGAACCGTATATATATATATATATGCAAAATTTCAAGTTTTGGCACATAGAAACCAATATGGAGGGCTGTGACTCATAGACTATGAACCTAGTAAAAAAAATGCATTAGACAAAAGTTGTTGAGAATTTCATATTGAACAAGATTGACAACTATTTTCATCGCAGGATTCACCGGAAACGAGATAATTTGGCAGAAACAATTTTTTGTGCATATAGACTTCAGAGAGCCATTATTCTGCACAGCATATCCAAAGTTTGAAGTCTTCTCAGTTTGCATCAGCCAGTTTTTCTGTATTGATTGAACTATAGACCAGTGCAAATAATTTTTGGAAAAAGAAATTAATAACAGCATGAGAATTGTTGGAAAAGGAAGGAAATATAGCTCAACCAACGGGAAAAATAAAGTCGATCCGAGTTACGAGGGTGAAATGGGGTGAACTTTTAGGAGTGGATAATGGTTTTTCACGATATCCAGCGAAACTAGACCCATCGAAAAAAGTTAAATGTAAAAGTTGTAGGTAATGAAAAGGTCTATAACTTTTGTATGAAGCATTTTTTCACATAACCTAAAATTTTCCTACCCAAATCGAAAAAAATCGGTTTTTTCGTTTTCGATTTTTATCTCCTACAAAAAAAAATTTCATGAAATTTGGTGGAATCTTACCTTTTTATGTCCCAAACACGCTGTAATTTTTTTGAAACAAAATATTTATTTCCATTTCCACCCGAAAATACCCATGTGCTGGAAACAGTTTAAAAAAAACAGTGGTCTTTATTTTCGTTGAAACGTTTACTTTTAGATGGTGTAAAAAAAATTGAACATTACTATGGGAAAATTTGCCAGGAAATGCGAAGAACTGAAAAAACTAGATTTTAAAAAGTTCAATCATTATTTCAAATTTTTCATTATTTATTAGTATTCACAGTTGAAATCCTTGAAAAATGTAAGATAATGTTACATTAATAAATTAAATAATTATAAATCGTTGGAGTATGGAGTTTGCAAAAAACATGCGAAAATAGTTAATTTTCCAAGTATTAAATATTAGGTTTGAAATGGTTTCAGCAAGAAAAAAGTGATTAGAGGTGTTTCAGAATCTTATGAGCCGCGAAATGCGCAAAAGCCAAAGTTCATTCTTCTTTATAAGTATTTTTTTAAAGACACTGGCGGCTGAATTGTTGTACACATAAACAAGAGCTCGGGATAAATTGTAAACAATAAATATAATAATTTTAAGAAGTGTAACTGAGTCGACAGGAGGGATTATGTCTGTGCGCATATGAAGGTCACAGCTCATGAGATTTTAAAACACCTCTACTACCATATTTTTTAATATAAAAAAGTTGATTAATTAGATTCAAGTGACATTTATGGAATAGAAAATCTTATAATAAAAAAATGTATTTATACAGTATTTATTTTTAAATATTCATGAAAATTATTGGTATCATTTTTACAATATTTTTATTTATATTTATCACAATAATTAGAAATACAATCAATTGTCCATTAGTCTTTGCTTCTTTGATGGCAGTTCTTCGTCGTCAAATTCGATAAAACTTTCGGATTCTGGTGAATCTTTGAAATCTTCAATACCGCCATCGTCTTCAAATCCAATATTTTGCCTAATATTTATCAGTTTATCGTCTATGATTTCTTCTGAATCGCTTACTTCCTCGTAGATTTCTATTTCAATATTAGAACATTTTTGAGAAGTATGGCAGTTTGAATATAAATTTGTGCATTTCAAACCGTGTTTTCGACAGCCGCATTATTGATTGTTACACCCACTTTCACAGCTGCAACAAATAGTTTTAAGCAATATTTTAGGAATCAATTCGTTGTCCGTCGATTTGGGCAAAATTCCATGTTGGTGTTGCTTCCAGCTCCAATCCGTTGCTGTTAGTTTCTACCGAGGTAAGTTTGAAAATGATAGTATCCTCTGTAACAATGTTGTTCTGCCGCGTCTTCAGTTGGTGGAATTTTTTCCAATTTAAAAGATGATTTTATTGTCGCTACTTGATACTTCCGGAATCTTAATTGATTCAAAGTCACATCTTTATTAATTTCAATCCATTTTCAGCGATATCTTTTTTGTCTGCATCTTTTTTATAAAAAAATATTGGCCAAACTTGACAAATTCTTATCGGCTAGTAATGATTTTACTATTGTTTTTTGTTCCATTTTCGGCAAATCCAGATATTATATCGCAACCATAAAAACAATGTAAAAATGCTACAATATTTTTGAAGAATTCATGCTTGAAACTATTTGAGATGTAAAATACATCTTTTATATTGCCTGTGCCTGGCTTGTAGAAATAAATGTCATTATTTCAATTCAACTGATTTAAAAGTACCAAAGGGTCCATATCTTGACCCACAACTATGGCAGTTTTATTATTATCTTTTGCAATTTCTATCGACGTCTTGCCAGCATGAGCATCTTCTCCTGCTTGTTTACAGAAAAATCCGTGTGATTGTAATTTTTCCAATAATGTTTTTATTATTCTATCCTTGTTTTTTTCACTGGATAAAAATTTTAAACAATGATTGAAAAATAACATTTTAAAATCTAGTTTTTTCAGTTTTTCGCATTTCCTGGCAAATTGTCCCATAGTAATGTTTATTGTTTTTTACACCGTCTAAAAGTTGACGTTTCAACGAAAATAAAGACCACTGTTTTTTTTTTAACTGTTTCCAGCAGAAAATGAGGCCTTTTTTTTGGTATAAAATCACAATAAAATGTAAAAATAAATATTTTGATTAAAAAAATTACAACGTATTTGGGACACTAAAAGGTAAGTTTCCACCAAATTTCGTGAAAAAAAATGTGGGAGATAAAAATCAAAAACGAAAAAATCGTTTTTTTCGATTTTTCTCGGAAAATTTTAGAGTTAAGTATGTGAAAAAATGGTTCATACAAAAGTTCTAGACCTTTTCATTACCTGCAACTTTTACATTCAACCGTTTTCGATAGAAGGTCTAGTGTCGCTGGAAATCGTGAAAAACCATTTTTGACCCCTAAAAGTTCACCCCATTTCACCCTCGTAACTCGGATCAACTTTATTTTTCCCTTTGGTTGTATTTCTTTCCTTTTTCAACAGTTTTCATGCTGTTATTAATTTTTTTTGATTTTTATGGAAAAAGTTTTTAAGAGTCCACAGCTGACGTATGATTTTTTCAGATTCTTACTTGCATTTTTAAATGACTGAGAATAGCCATAAGGTCACTTTCAAACAATGACGGAAAATAAGCACTTAAGCACGCCATTATGACATTTTGGCGGGCTGTACAAACTTATATTAGCATTTGTACCGTTGTATGTATTAAAAACTTTTTTTTTTAAGAATTTTATGCTACCACAATGACACGTATATACAGGGTGGAGCAATAGTGTGTCGGACCTCGATATCTCCAGTTCTACGATAGCTAGAAATGAAAAAAAATGCATGCAAACTAGATAAAAAAGTCTATAACTTGAAGCCTCTTTCTAGGCTCTATTCATTCCTATATTAACATTGAATATCTCCCAGCCACTTGGATGTAATGAATTCTTTTGTTGAAATAATCACCACAGTCACAATTATGGGTTTTAAGAAAAACTTATATGAATACCAGTTACGAGACATCTAATTAATGTTTTTGAATCATTCTAATTTCCTAAAAATGTACAGGGTGGCCAACAATTATTTTTCAATTAAGAACTTTTTAAATTGAATTTTCTAATTTTTTTTTTAAATGGAACACCCTGTATATTTTTCAACAATGTGATGTAGTAATGGAAAACGAACATTTTTTGTAAGTACTTCCTGTCTGACTCGCCCAAAACAAAACTTATTCCAAGTTCTGCTTTATTAAAATTCATATTGTAAAATTCCAAATATTTTAAATTCAATACAAATTGTAACTAACGACCGATAAGTGTGATGAATCTACTTCAGTATGTGCCCCTTAGCGGGATGCACTCGGCGTCCGCCTCTTTGGCGCTTGCCGTAGGTTGATATTTACTTGTGGTTCTTGGACTTGCTCTTTTTCCTGAGCTGATTGCCTGTAGGTATAAAAAATGTTAGTGCTTGGAATTTTATGTGTTTTATTGTTATTGTTGTGAATGTTGGTGGTGTGTAGATTAATGATTTGTTGTTGACTTGTGGTGTTTCAATGGTTGATAGATGCTGTATAGTTGGCACACGTGTCTGCTTGTTGATGGTGTCTGTTGTGAGCATGCTGGTGGTCTTGGGTGTGGTGTTTATTTATGGTGGGGTGTATGGTTAAGGAGGTTGTGTGGTGATAGGGATTAAGTGGTAAATAATTGGATGAGTGTCTCAACGGCTATTAGAATTTTTTCGAATGTATCATTTGTGTTTTGCATTCGATGAATAGTATTTCCAATTGTAGCAAGTATTTTCCTGAGGTCAAATTGCCTCAGTAGGTTTAATATTTCCCTAAGGGGGTTAGTCATATCGTCTACATTGTGTATGTCTGGAGGGGTTTGCCTGTTTTGGTTGTGTGGCCATGTAGGAGGTTGGCTATTGTTTGGTGGGGTGGTTATTAATGGTGGGAATTCTTTATTGTTGGTATTATTAGGGATGTGTGGGGTTTTGTTATAAACATGTGGTCGCGTGTTGGTGTGTGTGTTCTGATTTTGTCTCCTTGCCATCGCTGTTTTATAGGCCGGGCATCCTCTGTAGCTGGCAGGGTGCGCTGCCCCACAGTTAGCGCATTTGCACTCCTCTGTGTTGCTCGCGCCCTCGTGTGCAAGTCCGCATCTCACGCAATGTGGGATTCGGTTGCAAAGCTGAGAGGAATGTCCGAACTTCTGACACCGATGGCATTGGGATACTGCCGGGCCGACGTACTCCTCGACCGTTACCCTGTATAAGCAGAGCTCGGTCAGTGAGCGCGCCGCGTCCGCCTGTTCCTTGGAGACAGTAAGGATGACTATTGCTGTTACTATTTTGGTTCCGTTTTGTGTTTTGGTTAGTCTCGCGAGATTGATAGGATTAATGTTTTTTGTTTCCAGATCGGATATGATGTGCTGAATTTCAACATCGCGGGGTATATACTTTATGGCTAGTTTGATGGGCCTATCTTGCAGAGAATAAAATGAGTGAAATTCTACGTCGTTTCTTTTTAGTAGGTCCAGGGTAATGGTGAAGTCGGATTTAGATTTCGGGTAGCATGAAAGTGATCGAGAATTGTATTTAAAAATTGGTTTCTGTCTGGTATTGGAATTGATTAGTTGAATTATTTTGTTGTGATGGTTTGTGTATATGGATATTACGGGGGTTGTTTCTCTGTCGGGGGAGTGGGTGGTTGGGTTTCTAGTATTAGGATTTGATAGAGTTTGTGCGTTGAGGCCGAATATAGTGGGGGCGGCGGGGGTGGTATCGGGGGCAGTAGAAGCAGTTGTGGTTGGGTTAGGGGCTGTTAAGGTATGCTGTTCAGTGAATTTAACTTTATGGTTCTTTTTCCTTTTTTTTGTTGTGTGAAGTGGTTCTTCTGGTGTGGTGGGTGATTGGGGGTAGGATGTGTGTGACGTAACTGAAAAAGTGGCGGGTTTAGCTAATTCTAAGAGTCTATTAAGTTGTACGGTCATGGGTGATGGTGTTTCAGGTGTGGGGGTGGTTGTTATCGGATTATTTGCCATAGTGCTGTTGTTGGGCGTATGAGATGGAGATGCATTGCTTTCTGTCGTTGCCATTCTAGGTATATAATTTATGGTAGACATTACTAGAGAGGTGTTAAGTGTAGTAAGGGTGGTGGTTGAAGTTGTCGTAGGGGTGGTAATAAAGGTCAGTCTGGGGTTAGGTATGATTTCGTCTATAAAATTCATATTGTCCCAATCTGAATCAAATGTGTAATGTGAGTGAACATGTATATTTCTTATCTGGCTAGGTTGGAATGTATGTTTTTTTGGAAATCTACGTTTTTTATAAGTGTTCTTATAGAGATAAATCTGGTTTTGAGGATTAGACACTGTTGGATCATAGGGAGGGAAAGGGAATTGGTCTAAGATAGACCGCTCTGATGGTTGTTTATTCTTACCCATATGGTGATGTTGGGTATCTTCTTCGAGAACAAGAAATCGATTCTGGGTTGGTACTGGGTGATAGTGAGTGGTGTATTCTCTCTCCACTTCTTCTGCCCACTGTTCTGCTTGTGGTATGGATTTTTGTAGTTCGGCAGTTGATTTCTCTTTAAATTTGTGTTTGCGGTTAAAACTCATGGTCCCACTTGATATGGTTTCCGAGATATTTAATATAAAGACAGACTTTAAGACGAGCAAACGAAAACACGTGCACGCGTGGAGAGCTCACGATAGAATATATATGATGACTAGTGTGATGAATGCTGTTGTACAAGACAATTTATACCAAACTGAGGTTTTATTGCTTGTCGAATAACGAAAACGGCAAAAAAATGTTCAAAAAACATTATAGTAAAGGACCTGTTAAATACTATTTACTCCTTTCAGTGGATTGGAAGAAATGGTCCCACTAAATGGCCTCATTTCAAAATTGCATAAAGACCTGTCAATCAAAATGGGCAACACGTCGAACACCTGTTATAACTTTTTCTAATGAATTATTTGAGGGAACCTCTTTTTTAAACTTTGTTCCTAAATTTGACACTTACTTATTTATAAAACGAAAATGGTTGCAATTAGCCATAGGGAAGTACTTACAAAAAATGTTCGTTTTTCTTTTTATATCACCTCGTCGAAAAATATACAGGGTGTTCCATTTGAAAAAATTGAGAAAATTCAATTTAAAAAGTTCTTAATTGAAAAATAATTTTTACCCACCCTGTACAGTTTTAGGAAATGAAAATGAGAGATATCGAGGTCCGACGCACTTTTGCCCCACCTTGTATAGTAACGTAGTCGAGGAAACTTTAACTTGTCTGGTGTATGAGTTAATAAGTGCGCGTACGATTTCATTTTCTCTTGCACACAAAGTTAATAGCCCAGTTGTCAGAGACAGAAATTGATAGAAACAGGTCACAAAATGTTGTATGCCTGAATTTTTTCAGAATAAGTATTTTTGTTGGTGTAGAATACGATAATAAAAAGTGTACAGCTGTAAAGTGCCGGCGACCCCTAAAAAAATCGAAAATATTGGCTGATATTCGGTTTTTGGCCAATAACTCGAAAAATAAAAGTATATATTAGTTTTTATAGCACTAGGCGAGAGAATGTGGAAGTCTTTTTGTACGATCAAAAATGTAGGCTTCAGATTTTTTGTTTAACGCACGAGAATGTACGGCTCGCGAAGCTTGCGCTGTCTCGGACGCGCTATACTAAATTTGTTGTAACTTTTGAACTAATTAATGAAATTGAGCTCAACAAATCTTAAATGAAACGAGAAACATGTGGGTATTGGATTATCGTATTTTCAAATATAAAAATGAATATATGTAGGAATAGTACATATATGAAGTCGGAACATAAAGAGATTTCCGATGAAATCGGTAAAAGCTCTACTTTTATTTTATTTCTTCAATTTTTAAGGTAAAAATCTGAAACTTTCACATATTGCTTTTGAAGTAATGTGTAAAAAGATCTGATGGATAGGTATGCCGAATAATTTTTGTAATAAGTTATTAACGTTTATTTTACCCCTAGTTTCACGAATTTTGGAGCAGACATTTTTTTCTTTTATTTTCGTAAAATAAAGAAGGGCAATTCAATTTTAAATCCCCTTAAAACATCTTAAAGTACACATTTTAAGCTTTAAAAATCGCATCTACAGAAATCTAATAACGCGATTTAAACCAGAGTAATTAGGTATAAAGTTATCACTGGTGTTTCAGTAATACAATATTTTTAATCAAAGTTTGTACAGGTTGTTCAAGAAAATAGAGAAAAATTATTTTTATTCAAGATTTTGGCGAATGCGCAAGTGATCGGACAACTATTTCGCTGGAATTGCATTAAAATATTTTCTTCTATTTTATAGGTACTACCTAAGAGGCTACTACTAAGGGAAACATTCTTTGAAAAAAATGAACTGTCACTAAAAATTATTAAAGAGGGTCACCGAAGGCGCACAGTGGGCCAGAATCCGCAAAAAGTGGACAAAAATCTGAAACGTCGGAAATGTAACTGCACGGGATAGAGTTAGTTATATAAGTATCAAATTTTATTATTTTCTCAAGATTATGAAGTTTTGGAAGTGTACATCTTCAAAAATTAATTTTTCAGATTTTTTTCACTCATCGGATCTTTCTATACATTATTTCAAGAGTAATATATGAAAATTTCAGATTTTTATCTTAAGACTTGTATAAATGGTAGAGCTTTTACCGATTTCATCGGATACCTCTTCGGACTTCATATATGTACTATTCCTACATTCATTTTTATATTTAAAAATATGATAATCCAATAGCCACATGTTTCTCGTTTCATTTAAGCTTTGTTGAGCTCAATTTTATTAATTAGTTCAAAAGTTACAATAAATTTAGTGTAGCGCGTCCGAGGTCGTGCACGCTTCTCGAGCCGTACTTATGTGTCGCCACGTTCCATTTTCGTGCGTTAAACAAAACAACCTGGAGCCTACATTTTTGATTGTACAAAAAAAAATTATATACGTTTTTGATGTGAAATTTCCCCCTCTATCGCCTAGTGTTATTAGTTTATTGATATACATATTTTTATTTTTAGAGTTATTGGCCAAAAACCGACCAATATTTTCGATTGTTTTAGGGGTCGCCGGCACCTTACAGCTGTAAACTTTTTTTTATCGTATTCTACAACAAAACTACTTATTCTGAAAAATTCAGCCATATAACATTTAGTGACGCCTTAAAACCCCTGGCGACTGGGTTATAAATCGATAGCCTGAAAACATTGTTCACGTATGTGGACAAAGCTTAGTTCAGCCGACAGTTACGGAAAACAGTCTCGAGGCATCAATTTTTTAAAGTTAATATTATAATCTTCAAATCGTTATAGCTTGGAAAATATAAATTTTCATGAAATATTGTAAACCACCTTTTTCTCGTACAATAGGATTCCATTTCAGATTCGGTGGTTACTAATTTACTTTCTTGCCCATCCCTCTAGAGGGGGAGGGAACCACCCCTAAGTAAAAATCGGCAATTTTTAAAGGGTAAACTTTTTCGTCTCAGTATTAGAAACTCAAGCAAAAAAAATCCATTCATTATAACTGGATTCCGTCATTTTGTACTTTTTGTGTCTAATTGCACTCGACTATAAAGACAATCTCCAAACCGCGAAGTTCATTATTTTGCAATATAATGTTTTTGTTGCAGCTGAGGGAGACAAAGGAAGAAGTACCTTAGATGCGATATTAGCCACAACATACTGTAGATCGCAGATTCATTTATCACGTCAGTTGGCCCTTTTGCACCCTGAATTAACAATGCCTATGTTTTCAGGTAAGTGTTCTGTTAAGTGAATTATAAGTTATTTTTCAAGTAAAAAAATAATGTTAAATAATATTTTTGGTTTCTTCCTCTGAGGCAAGACGAGCGTATCGCGCTTATAACTAGGAGTATCTTCGAAATGGCTACGAGGGAACTATTTAGGACATTATTCCAGAGCGTCGTTTATAATATTTCTTTATGAAATAATCTGTCAAAAGAAACCTACAGTATTGTATTTTCGATTTTACGATTAATTTTATCTCTCTCAGTTAATAACACAGCCACACAAAAAAAATCTTTCTGGCCTGGGGATCTGACCAGTGCTGGATTATGACTTTTTTCGCCCATAGGCAACTATATTATAGCGCCCCCCCCCCCCCCCTACTACAGAACTTTTAAAATGTTATTAAAGTTTTTATTTATAATATAAAATAATATAATATAAAAAAACAATATACAATCAATACAAACAAACGAAAGAAAACATTAAATGGAAAAAGTTAAACAAATAGGTAAAATAGTTATTTATTTTTTTTCCTTCCTTCTTCAATTCTTTGGGACTTCCTGCCACATGTATGTTTTCTTTCTAAGCGGTTCTAGCGGAATCTACAAAATATATCACAATTAACCAGTATATTACTGGTAAAAAACCTCTACGCCTGTGACGTTTACGTTAAAGGATCAGTTAAAGGTTGGTTTTTATAAATAAACAACACAAATAAGTATAAAAACTTGAAATTAAATATTTCGCCGACGTTTCGGAAATCTAATCTGTTTCCTTTTTCAAGGCTTTTTTTGAAAAATCTTTTTTGCTGTGTATGACAAATACACAGCTCTAAGAATGTTTGTTATATTCAATATCCATAGATACTTACTATTTACATAGAACTGTTGATATAGTTAGCAGTTTTTTAGTTTCTATACAATGTTAAGTTTGTGAAGTTCTTCTTTTAACATTGGCAGCCAAGTTGTACAGACATCTACGGAACAATTCGACACGCAATTATCCTCATTCAATAATATTATCGCGGATTCTTTTATTTTTCTTTTTTTGCTATCTGCCTCTTTTGTTAAAATTTTTGCCGAGTCCCAGTTTATTCTATGTCCGTTTTCCCACGCGTGTTCGCAGATCTTGGACCTCTGAATTTCATTTTTTCTGATATAATTTTGATGTTCGCCCAATCTTACACTAAAAGGTCTGGATGACTCACCCACGTATTGTTTGTTGCACTCACATGGAATACTATAAATGCAGATATTTAAATTTCAACTCAAATCAGTCGATGCACGTTAAGAGGGGTGTTGTAAAATGTTTGTATGATAGAGCCAAAATCATTTCTTCTAATAATGAAATACTAAACAATGAGAAGCGGTTTATAAAGGAAGTTCTTATTAATAGCCAATACCCTGGGGGTTTTGTCGATAAAACCTTTATAAATATTGAAAATAACAATCAGGTACGACAAAAACCTGAAAAACGTTACACAGCGTTAATTCCTTATGTATGCGGATTATCCGAAAAGTTGCGCCGCATCGGTGATAGATTTGATATTAGGACGGTATTTCAAACAAGCAACACTTTAAGATCTATTCTGATAAAGACGAAACCAACAAACCACGAGCAAAATTCAAAAAACTGCATTTATAGTATTCCGTGTGAGTGCAACAAACAATACGTGGGTGAGTCATCCAGACCTTTTAGTGTAAGATTGGGCGAACATCAAAATTATATCAGAAAAAATGAAATTCAGAGGTCCAAGATCTGCGAACACGCGTGGGAAAACGGACATAGAATAAACTGGGACTCGGCAAAAATTTTAACAAAAGAGGCAGATAGCAAAAAAATAAAAATAAAAGAATCCGCGATAATACTATTGAATGAGGATAATTGCGTGTCGAATTGTTCCGTAGATGTCTGTACAACTTGGCTGCCAATGTTAAAAGAAGAACTTCACAAACTTAACATTGTATAGAAACTAAAAAACTGCTAACTATATCAACAGTTTTATGTAAATAGTAAGTATCTATGGATATTGAATATAACAAACATTCTTAGAGCTGTGTATTTGTCATACACAGCAAAAAAGATTTTTCAAAAAAAGCCTTGAAAAAGGAAACAGATTAGATTTCCGAAACGTCGGCGAAATATTTAATTTCAAGTTTTTATACTTATTTGTGTTGTTTATTTATAAAAACCAACCTTTAACTGATCCTTTGACGTAAACGTCACAGGCGTAGAGGTTTTTTACCAGTAATATACTGGTTAATTGTGATATATTTTGTAGATTCCGCTAGAACCGCTTAGAAAGAAAACATACATGTGGCAGGAAGTCCCAAAGAATTGAAGAAGGAAGGAAAAAAAATTAAGATAATGCCACAAATAACATTTAGACAATATAGTTATTTATGATTAAAATGTTAAAAATTTTATTTTATGAGTGGGGACAAAACAATAAAAACAAATATTTTGTAAATGAAACATCATTTTTACCACTTGTGTCATAAATAACTATTATGTGCGTTTTCTGGGTTTCTTGCTGGCGAAACTATTTATAATATCAGTAAAAAAACAGTTACAGGCGACAGATCAATCAATTTTTTTTTGCTCATATTTAAAATCTCGGTGTTTCATGACAAACCTATTTTAACAAGAAACAGTTTTGAAAATTTCTTTACGATTGGTATACTTCCACTCCATTCTGTGGATGTGGAAGTAATTAAACGCACTAGTTAAGTCATGATGATTGAAATGTCGCGTGCAATAACTCGCCGTCCACTGAGCGCTCGGAGCCTAGGGAAATCTTGTAAAATCACCGAAAAATATTTCAGAAAAAAATGTTCATCAAATTAAGAAATAAGAAATACGAACGTATAACCAATTATTTGGTTTCGAGATAAAAAATGAAAACCAAAAAAATTTCACACTCGAAATCAATGAAAATCAATCGTTTTGTTTACATGAATTGCCATTACTCCGCCGGATGTGAACAAAAACGATCGATCAGTGTTTACAGTTATTTTAATGTAAACAAATAGCCGAAAAATTCCTCGTTTTCTGTGTTTCTCAGGAAGTAAGTATCGAGAGAGTTTCAAGTTTCGACAAATGTCGATCTACAGTATTGTTATATTGTGTTTAAGAATCATTTCTACAAAGTTTCGCACAGACTGATGAAAAATTGTGATAGCGAGTTGAATTAGTCGAACGACACGGATCGAAACAAACGCCGGGTACGCTTCTATTTAAGGTGGTCCGGTATTAAACCCACATCTGTCACCAAATCTACCAGAAAAAAAAAATGATAATTGCTTTTAAGAAAATTTTTATTTTTTGTTGATAATTTTTAAATATGAAAATTTGTTGTTTTTTTTTGTTCGTCGCCGGCGCCCCGCAAGCCGTCGGCGCCCCTAGGCAGCTGCCTATATTGCCTTATGGATAATCCGGCTCTGGATCTGACCATGCTCACTATATATTCTTGGGGTCGCTGAATCCGAATCCGAGGTCTATTTAAGTCCATCACATCAGGATTTCCTCAAACAACCCATAATTTAAGCGATTTCGACATATCTTCACATGAATCGCTGTAACTTTTTGTAGACAAAAATGACCCTCTCTTTTTTATACTAGATTGATTGCAAATTAAGTTTCCAATCCGATGATGTGAGGCACGATATTCTTCCGGCGCTTTTTACGTGAGATATCGGCCGCCAAAGTGAGAGGTCCGAGGATTTTGCTTCTCGAGCGATACGGCCCAGCTTCGAGGGCCATTTCTGCTAAACGAAAGCTAGCAAAAACCTGAAAAATTCAGTGGTATGTACAAAGATGTAAGAAATCGTTTGGTGCAAATATGAGGTCGATGCGTGCCTTGGTTTTCGAGATATGGCCGCTCGAAGTCACCGGAAGGAAAAAATCGAAATTTTTTACCGCTTCCTGGGGCTATATCTCGAAAGCGAAACGTGATACAGAGCTGCGGTTTACCCTATTTGATTTCTCTCGCCTTCCTACATACCTCTGATCTTGTTTATTTTTTAGCTTAGAAATTTTGCAAAAAAATTAAAGTGCTGGCAAAAATTTAAAAAGAGATATGCAGGAAGGCGAGATGAATCGAATGGCGTAAACCACAGCTCTGGATCTCGTTTCGTTTTCGAGATATAGCCTCGGAAAGCGGTAAAATAAATCAATTTTCACCTTCTGGTGACTTCGAGCGGCCATACCTCGAAAACCAATGTGCGCACTAACCTCCGTTTAGCGCCAAACGATTTCTTACGTCTTTCTACGTACCGCTGAATTTTTCCGGATTTTTGCAAGCTTTCATTTGGCAGAAATGGGTCTCGGAGCTGGGCCGTATCGCTCGAGAAGCGAATTCCTCGGGCCTCTCACTTTGGTGGCCGATATCTCACATAAAAAGCTCCGGAAGAATATTGTGCCCCACATCATCGGATTGGAAATTTAATTTGCAATCGATCTAGTACAAAAGGACGGGGGTCATTTTCGTCTAGAAAAAGTTACAGCGATTTGAGATGTCGAAGAGATGAAGATCATGAAGAGATGTCGAAATCGCTTAAATTATGGGTTTTTTGAGGTTATGACAAAATCCTGATGTGATGGAGTTACATAGACCTCGGATTCGGATTCGGCGATCCCAAAAACATAGTAAACGTGGTTAGATCCCCAGGCCCGGAAGAAATTTTTTTGTGTGGCTGTGTAATGTACCAGATGTTTTTAAAATATATGTCGGTCATTTCGGCACACTGAAACTTATATTTAATGGTAATGATTTAAATAACAAAATATTTTGAAATCATTTTTTCTAAGATTTTGATTAGGTAAACAATAATTCTTTAGGTCGTTTTAGCTGGTACGCTGTGACGTATTTAAAAAATCTTTTTTTCAGTTGAGAAACTAGAAATTCTCATTTGCAACTTTCTATTCAAAGTTACTGGTTCACAAATCAGTTGAAGGAGCAGTATTTTTTTTTTTTAATAGAAAATAGGAAAACCCAAACATAATAAAGCATCAAGAAACTAAATCAGAAAAAGAGAACTAAAAATAAAATTAGAAAGCGCAGATAACATTTTAATTTAAAGGTTGCTTGAAATGGCTTTCATTTTCTTGCCTTTCGGCAAAATACGGTATTGATTCAAAATTTTTCAGCTGATTGCAGAGTTCTTTGTCGCACTTTCCATTGGAACAAACGAACTCTTTCTTTCCGTGAAAAAATCTATTTGTTTTGGTACTGTTTCACTCAAAAACGATCCGATTTCGGATCCATATTCCTACAATACGTTTTTCTGACTAAAGTCGAGTCAGTGAAGGTTTTTACTTCCTAATCCTCAGGGACAGGTCCGTTTTTTTTTAGATGTGTTTGTTAATATTATTCAAAATCAGAAACATCCCAAGTGGTGCATATAATTATTTTTATTGTTTCGGGGTGGGGGGTGGAAATTAGTAAACTCAAAATAACCGCAGAAATCGATGGGGGATGAATTCTAAGCAAAAAGTGTTTTTCGAGTTATTCGCGAATAAAATTGTTGATTTTTCATTAAAAAATAAATGATGATTTTTCACGAGTAACTCGAAAACCTACGTTTTATCAAAAAAAAATCAGGAGCAAAAATGAAGCTTATAAAATAACAAATCGATTAGTTTTTCCTTATTTCTGTACATGCAATAAGAACCGACTTATGGCACGTTGAATGTGACTGTTTGTTTGACGAAAACTTAATATGAATCTTTCAACTTTAAATAACGGAGAACCGACGAATTTTTGAAGGAAAACTTATTAGATCTTTTTTAAAGTACTTGAAATTTTTTTTAAATACCTTTAAAACGAGCTTTTGTAAAAGTCGTTAACATAAAAACTTACGGAGTGATGATGATGAAAATAAATCGGTTGGCTGGTTTTTTCGGATGAAACTCAGCAATGAAACCAATAGCTTAACCACAAGAATTGAAATTAAACGTAATCCATTCACAATTTTTATTTTGGTACTAATAATATGTTCTAGAAGATTGAACGGGCATGCTATCCTGCCCATCTGTTTAAAATTGGAATTTTTAGCTCAAATAAATGTGAAGAGTATGACGCCCTAGGCGACCTTGATCATGTCTTTTTCGGCTGCTCAAAATATAGAGCAGCCTCTGACAGGCTAATACAAAGTATTACCGAAGAGTGCAATACTCTCGCTCCTTTCAATTTGCTAAGCTTGCTTACAATTGGAACAAGGGAAATATATAAAAATATTATGATTTTTATTAAAGAAACTAATATTAAGCTATAGGTTAATTTCGTAATCCCTGTGTTTTTCCGCATGTTTTTTTTTACCTCACTTACCGTGGTCTACCTTGTATTGTCTAAGCTATAAAAATGTCCTGATCGACCCCAGGATGAGAAGCGTGTATCCTCGTTTTTCCTCGACGTTTTCTTTTAATTCCCTCTCCCTGTCGATGTATCTGGGTTTAGGCTCTTGTTTTAAATATAAACAAGTTTTTCCTTTTTATTAATTTTGTTAGATTTAGGTTAGGACATTCGTAATTTTAAAACTTAGGTAACTGGCTGCATGGTCAATGACCTAATGCCATTAAAAAAAAAAAAAGATTGAACGGATTAGCATGCATAGATTTGGAAACAAGTTTGATTCAATTTTGAAACATTTTTTCTTTTCACAATAACTCAAAAACTAAAGAAGATACGTAAAAATACAAGAGTGCAAAAATTTATGATTTTTTGCAAAAATGGCGTTTTTTTTCTTAATTCTCTAGGATGAAAATTAATTGAGATATCACCGCTTTAAGTTCGCATTTAAGTGCCTTCCCCGAGCCGTTTAAATTAAAATTCAAAAATTTCAAAAACAAAAGATTCAAGGAAGTTCAACTTTACAGGCTCTTGTAGCCCATGAAATTCCCTGCAAAATGGATTTTGAAGCGATTAGATGTCTTAAGAATTAAGGAAGTTACCGTTAAAAAACCAGTACGAATGTTTTATCGAAGCTACTGCAAAGAGCAAAAGGGCGGTCCAACTAAGTGCATTGCCTTCCACAAAAATTTGAACATTTGAAGAGGGTCTATTTACAAGTTCAGCTGTGACCTGGAAATAATGTAACAACGCATGAAAATGTGGTTGAAAATATAATCAAAATATTCTAACGCCGATCAAAACGACTCAGCCTCCAGCTCCACAAAGTATTCTGAAATCACTTTTTAACTTCCTTAATTCCTAAGACATCTAATCGCTATTCTAAAAATCTTTTCAAGTATTTTAAAAGAGGTCTGATAAGTTTTCTTCCAAAAAGTCGTCGTTATTCCGTTATTTAAAGTTGAAAGGTTCGAATTCAGTTTTCGGCAAACAAACAGTTAGCTTCAACGAGCCATAACTTGGTTCGTATTGCATCTACACATATAAGGAAACACCAATGGATTTGGTATTTTATAAGCTTCATTTTTGCTCGTGATGTTTTTTTGGTAAAATATATGGTTTTCGAGTTACTCGTGAAAAAAACTTCATTCCCTATCGATTTCAACGGTTATTTTGAGTTTACTAATTTCCACCCCGAGAAGGGGTGGCATCCACCCCGAAACGGTATAAATAATTATTTGCGCCACTTGGAATGTTTCTGATTTTGAATAATATTAAAAAACACATTTTAAAAAAATAATCAATATCGGACCTCTCACTGAGGACTAAGAAGTTTTGACGATTTTTAGGTTTCATTGACTTGACTGACGTAAGAAATATGTTCCTTATATTTTTGACAATTAAAATTATTTAAAAAATTTAAAATAAATATATAATATAGACCAACTAAGAGTCTAACAGGCCTTTTTGTTTCATTCGTCTAGCTAAACTAGTTTTCGAGAAAAGCAATTAAAAAAAACAGTCGTGCCGGCGCATGTTTTGTCAATTATCTCAAGGACCAATGAAGGTCAAGGGCTGAAAGTTTGCCGATCGTGTTCCTATGACTTGCCAATATTATAACATAAGTTATTTCATTGATCGCTTTCTGGGGTCGTTTGGCCTATGTTATCCTGCTAGACCCTTTCGACACGAATACAATTTTAGTTTCGTAAAAATAATTGAAATATACATGTTTTACAGAAATTACCTATAGATTTCAATCAGCAAGGCCAGAAGTTAGACAATTGTTACTCCAATATTTATTACCATGGCTACATAATATGGAATTAGTGGATCCCAATATTCCACCCACAAACGCCCACATTTATCAGGTGTGTAGAAGTAACGTTTAATACATACATACAACGTTCCTTTATGTATTCAAATTGAATATTATAATACGTAAATTCACAAATCCTTTGATCCAGTTCAATCGATTTTTCCTTTTATTTTTGTTTCACCGGACCATAGCAGGATTAAAAGTTCATATTGAATATTCCACGCAATTATTGTATTCTTGACACAGGATATTACACGTAATGGAAATGTTTTAGTTGTATGCCAATGATATGGGCACTGAGCGAAAAGAGGGTTGGGGTTCCGCAGAAGCTACTGAAATGGTATTGAATAATATATTTTATATAACGGCGAAGGTAAACACTAACTTAATTTTTTCAAATTCATGTGTAATATTTTTTTCGGCGGCCGCCGAGAAAATGATTAGAATTCGTGCCATTTTTAATCCAGAAATTGTGACTTTGGTGGGAGAGTCCAAAAAAGTGACATTTTACCAGACTGCGCTAAAGTGGAAATAATGTAATTTGTTATAATTATTGATCGGGAATTTGGTCATCATTCCAGGTCCGCATTAAGGTGATAGTGTAAAAAATATATCATATTTAATGCTTAAGCTATTTAAAAAAATGTGCAAAATTTAAGGTCAATATTCGTGTTCGGTGGTTCAAAATACATGAGAATGCGGTATTATGATCTCTAGAAAAAACTTTTTTCCTTTGTGTGCCTGTGGTAATCGAAAACAGAATGGAAGACGTTCCAAAAAAAAATGAAAATAACCGTGAAACTTCTAAAATACATTCATGACTTTTTAGTGGAGTCTATAGAGATCTTCACTTCGCAAAAATTCCGGGGAGCGGTAACTTTTGAGAATACATCTTTGAAAATGCCGGCAACAATATACCATAAGTTACCGACAATAGTCCTTGAGCGTCATTTGTTATAAATAAGTTGCAAGATACTAGTTTCTGCCAAATATCTCTTAAAATAGTTTTTTTTTAAACTAATTGCTCCATTCGAAAGTGCGGAAAACTTCACATCAAAAATGTATGCGAAGTTTTTTGTACGATCAAAAATGTAGGCTCCAAATTTTCTTGTTTAACGCACGAAAATGGAACGCGGCGACACGTAAGTACGGTACGCGAAGCGCGCGTTTCCTCGGATGCGCTACACCAAATTTGTTGTAACTTTTGAACTAATTAATGAAATTGAGCTCAACAAAACGTAAATGAAAGGAAAAGCATGTGGCTATTGGATTATTATATTTTCAAATAAAAAAAAAATATGTAGGAATAGTACATATATGAAGTCGGAACATAAAGAGATTTCCGATGAAATCACTAAAAGGTCTACCATTTCTATAATTTTTAAAATAGAAACCTGGAACTCTCACATATTAGGTACTCTTGAAGTAATGTATAAAAGGATCCCATAAGTGAGAAAAATCTAAAAAATTTATTTTTGAAGATGTACTTACACTTCCAAAATATAAAAATTTTGAGAAAGTGATAAAATTTTATATGTATTACTAATTTTAACCACCTACTGCTATGGTTTAAATTACGTTATTACACTTCTGTAGGTGCGATTTTTAAAGCTTGAAATGTGTACTTTAAGATTCTTCAATGGAATTTACCTTAAAAATTAAATTAACCCTCTTTGTTTTACGAAAATAAAAAAATTGCTTCAAAATTCGTAAAATAAGGGGTAAAATAAACGTTATTAACTTTTATAAAATTTGGTATACCTATCCAGCATATATTTATAGTAGGACCTCAAAAAATAAGTAAATCTAATGTAAAGAGAATTTTTGGAATATGCTTTTCACGAAATATTGAAAAAATCAAGTTTCTTCGGTAAATCCACTCGATGTTGATGTCAATTTTAGATCTAGTGGATCATTAAAGAGTCGAATTCAAAATATATGTCCTTTTATTGAAGTAAAATTCAACAGACGCAAAAAATTGAAATATTCAAGTCTAAGCTAATTTTATATAAAACAATTTGTCAGAGAGCACCACCCTTGGCAAGACGTTACGTCCCGAGGAATCGTAACTTGTGGGATGCTCGCTCATATGTAGTCAACACTACATCGCCACCGGGATAGTTCATGCAGAGGTGGAGAGAATAAAAATAAAAGCAAGAAAAGAAAAAAAGGAAACAATAAGATAAATAATATATATGACAGAGATTCAGATATTGTAAAAAATATTATTGCATCATTA
This sequence comes from Stenurella melanura, assembly GCA_963583905.1. Lineage (NCBI taxonomy): Eukaryota > Metazoa > Arthropoda > Insecta > Coleoptera > Cerambycidae > Stenurella > Stenurella melanura. The sequence continues at coordinate 20,607,645 of OY757309.1, forward strand.
AATGTGATCAAAAGTATATTTGTTAATATTAATTTATGTTATTTACAATACATAAATATTGTGGGTCAATTTCCCACAAATTGGTGACCCCGCTGTTTGAATCCCGCTAACGTTTCCCGACGTTTGATTCCCGCTGCCGTTTCCCCCTGTTTGAATCCCACTGACGTTTCCCAACATTGGATTTTCCAACCTCGGGTGGTTTGGAGTTCCAGAAACCTAGGGCCACTTGCCGCAGCTTCTGTCTCGCAACATCAGCTTGTACCACCGCATCCCCACAACTTGGCGATCGATTGCACAGATGAGAGCTCTTGCAGTAGTCCTTTGGTGGTTAATTTTGATTCACTGCCAAACAATCAATTTTTAGATTTAATTTTTTCACTTTGGTATTATGACGGAATCAGCAGAATTACCTGCTCAATTGGATATTCAATCTCAGCAAAATTATATGTCACAAACCAAATTGCCGTCTTTCTAGACTACCCGATCAGAAGTCTGGTTCAGTCAAATTGACTCGCAGTTAGTATGATCTTGTCATTTCTTCATTGCCTTTCGAAATTATTGATTTAGTATACGACGTTATTCGCTCTCCGCCGGCTCAAAATTTATATGACAGTCTTCGCACGGCTATCATTACGCGTTTGTCGACAAGTCAGGAGACTCACATTTTGACAACTTGACGAAATCCCAGGGATAGTGATCTCCGAAGAGCTTTCGTTACTTCTGACTTGTCTACATGTGATTATGTTTTTGTTAGACAAGATCGGATTAAAAAATGTTTCACCCCACTGTTTCAGGGGTCCTTTCGCGTAATTTCTAGAACTGACAAAGTCATTACTCTGTTGATTCGTGATAAGAATGTCACTCTCAGTTTAAATCGCGTTAAACCTGCGTATGTTTTAGGGGATTCTGTTGATTCGCCTGCCGCCACTACCAAAAAAAAGGTTAGGTTTAATATTGATTGTTTGACAGGCTGAGTTTTTTTTTCTTACCGGGGGAGTATTGTGGGATGCTCTCTCATATGTAGTCAACACTACATCGCCACCGGGATAGTTCATGCAGAGGTGGCGAGAATAGAAAAAAAGCAGAAAAGAGAAAAGAAGTCTATAATATAAATAATATATATGACAGAATTCAGAGATTGTGAAAAATATTATTGCATCATTAAATGTGATGAAAAGTATATTTGTTAATATTATTTTTTTTGTTATTTACAATACATAAATATTGTGGGTCAATACCCCACACAACTCATACAGCGGCGAGAGTATTGTAACAGTCGACTGTACAACAAGATTCCCAATAATATGTATGTCGAACTTTCGAAAAAATGATTTACTTTTAAGTTTGCCCTGAAATTTTCAATTTGTTCACATTTTGTTTTTTGTCTCTTTCATTGCTGACACCGACTCTTAAATGATGACCAGATTCCGATCTATGACTATAATAACATACTACATGCATACAAATCGTTCCAAAGTCTGATCTTCAGCGAATTACTTAGCAATAGTTAAATCAACAAAACGAGTGGTTTCTTGAACTTAATTAAACGTCAAGTTTGAAGTACTCTAAACATGTTCAAATTTTAAATTTGACTATATGAATTACTCAACTCGGCCGCCGAAAAAATATTGTACGTCACATGTCCGGAAAGTTCTTTATTGGACAGGAATCTGCCTTTTCTTCCGGTAAAGTATCGCTTTCCGGATTAGTAACGTAAATAACTATTATTAATATTTAGTTTGGGGACAATCATCCGAAAGAAATTGAGGAAGTATGGGCTACACTTTGCACGTCTTGGCCAAACAATATGAAGGTTATAATACGATATTTAATAATTGTCTCTGGAATGGCTCCTTGTGAACTCTTACCATATGTAAGTATATTTGTGTTTGTTCCTTAATACTGACTATAACTAGATTTAGAATATTCTGTCATTAACTAGACTGTAGAATTAATTTTTTCCATTAAAAGGTCTATATAGGTGTTTTCACTATGTGCAAATATTAAAATGAAGTACTTGTTATACTAAAGCATTTATTGATATTTAAACAGCATTCTATTCAATCCATCAAATTAAAATTTTAACAAATAAATAGCATTAAGTTTAATTAGGTAATTGAACAAGTACGCAAAACACGCGGTGACGTCATCGGTTATATTAGTTTAAAAATTGTTAAACACATTTTATTCACTTTATTTACGTTTTACATGTGATTAAATAAGTAACGCCTACCTAATACGGGATTTGTAAAAGCTACTTTAGGAAACTTATCTGCAAAATAACGTGTTTATAACACAAAATGACACTGACAATATAACTGATGGCGTCATGAGTGCGTAGTGAATTGATGTAGTGTTTGTGGCGAAAAAATTTTAATACAAAATTAAAATGGCTTATTTTAAGGTATTATTCGACTGTTTCTCAAAATTCAAGTATTTTTAACTATAATAAAGCATTATCTTCACAGTGAAAGTGAATTTAAAATTTGCGAAAACACCTAATTGCAGTTCGTAATATGTAAAGGTGTGTCTGCGCAGGTGAACCACGCCTTGGCGTGGATCGACGCAGGGCATTGGTATTCGTTCATACCACCACCGCTTAACGACCCTACTAGTCTAGTCAACAAGTGCCATTTTGCTGAATACCTCGTAGCCTCTACCGAAAATTATGATTTAGGGCTCATTCGATTCGGAATGACATCTAGAAACTTTTTAGGAAATTTGAAGTTGAACCGGTGAAAATTACAAAAGTTATAAACAATTTATATAAAAAAATAGAGGGTTTGGTTTTTTGCAGATATCTCGGAAATTATTAAAGATATCCGAAATCAAAAGAAAGATCCTTAAAATCCTACCTCCCGGAACTCTACCACCAATATTTATAATTTTAATTTAGAGGTGAAAATAGGGCTAAAAACGGGTGATGTGACCGACCGATTCGGACACTTTAACAATGAAAATTATTTAAACCCATTAAATATGAATACATATTAGGAAATAAAAAAATTCACCTGCCCTTTGGATCAATGAATAAACGAAAATCCATTGGGAAAACATTTCTCCCGTAATTTTTTTATTATATATGCTTGTGTTAATTAACTTATTTTTACAAGTTTTAAATTAATATAAAAACCCTGATAATTGTCAAACTAAAAACCTCAGATTTTTTTCACTTCTTGGAGTTATTCTTGAAAGTCTTTAGAAAAGATCCTCGTTGGAAAAATTAAAAAATTTTGACTTTTCACTTTGTTGTGAACCATCGAAGGCATTAAAAAATGGGAAACGAAAATAAAGCAGTGAAAAAACATTTCTTTTCAAATGCTCCGATTAGTTCGTTTTCTTATTATTGAAAGCTACATAAAAATGATTTTTTATAATTTTTTACTGGTATTGTTTAAATAATTGTTATAAACAAATGCATTGTTTATAAGATAATCCAAATTCTTTTGTTGGATTCTAATTATCAATAAATATAATGATTTTTAAGAAAAAAATCGTTTCTTAAAACAAATTTTTTATTGCTTCAAAGCGCATTTGTTAATTAACAAATTTTTTTTGTTGCTAAATATTAATATTAAGGAACCGTTTTTTTTTCCAAAATCATAATTTCAATTGCTCTTCTATATTCTGAAACAATAAAATATTTTTGGTTATATTTTATTTGTTCATTTAATAAACATTTTGTTATAAACAAATTAATTTTCGCTTTATAATTTTTTTAATGCTACAAAAAATAATAAAAACAACCATCTGAATTTTTTCTCCATTTTTTTATATAATTTTAAGCATTTTTGTGTTTGTCACTTTCTTTCAATTGTTCCTCATTGTTATTAGAATAACTTATAAACTATTGGAGAAAGGACAAAGACACTTCAAGTCTTTTTTATCCTCCGGTAAACAGTAAACAAATTGAGCTCCGGTTAAAAGCTCAATTTGTTTATTGTTTAAAGGAGGATAAAAACACTTAAAGTGTCTTTGCCCTATCTTCAATAGTTTATAAGTTATTTAAACGTAAAAGCCTTGAAAGAATTTTTTTTCGATATATTTTTATAAATAATTTAAAAAGTTAATAAATAATTGAGTTAGAGCTTCGGTTAAAAGCTCAAGTTGTTTACTGTTTAACGGAGGATAAAAAAGACTTGAGGTGTCTTTATCCTATCTCCAATAGTTTATAAGTTATTCTAATAACAATGATGAAAAATTGAAAGAAAGTGACAAACATAAAAACACAAAAATGCCTAAAATTATATAAAAAATAGAGAATAAAATGTTCACATAACATATGACACATGGTTGTTTTTATTATTTTTTGTAGCATTGGAAAAATTATAACGCGAAAATTAATTTGTTTGTAACAAATTGTTTATTAAATAAACAAACAAAATATAAACATTTTTTTTTATTTTTTCAGAATATAGAAAAGCAATAGAAATGATGATTTTAAAAAATGGTTCCTTAATATTAATATTTAGCAACAAAAGAAATTGTTAATTAACAAATGCGCTTTGAAGCAATAAAAAAATGTTTTTAAGAAACAAAATCATTATATTTATTGATGATTAGAATAAAAAAAAAAATTTGGATTATCTAGTAAACAATACATTTGTTTATAACAATTATTTAAACAATAGGAGTAAAGCATTATAAAAAGTCATTTTTATGTGGCTTTCAATAATAAGAATACTCCGATTAGTTCAATCGAAGTATTTGAAAAAAAAAATTTTTTCATTGTTTTATTTGTTTTCCATTTTTTAATGCCTTCAATTATTAATAACAAAGTGGAAAATCTAAATTTTTAAATTTTTCCAACGAGGATCTTTTTTTAAAGCCTTTCAAGAATAGATCTAAGAAGTGAAAAAATCTGAAGTTTTTAGTTTGACAATTATCAGGGTTTTTATGTTAATTAAAAACTTGTAAAAATAAGTTAATTAACAAAAGCATATCTAATAAAAAAATAACGAAAGAAATTTTTTTCCGATGGATTTTCATTTATTCAAGTATCCAAAAGGTATGTGAATTTTTTTATTACTTAATATTCATATTTAATGGGTTTAAATATTTTTTATTGTTAAAGTGTCCGAATCGGTCGGCGCGCGCGGAAGTCACATCATCCGTTTTTAGCCCTATTTCATCTCTAAATTTAAATTACAATTATTGGTGGTAAAGTTTCGGGAGGTAGGACTTTTTTTACGAAATTTCCTGCTCTTTAAGGATATTTTTTTTTTTGATTTCGGATATCTTTAATAATTTCGGAGATATTTGCAAGAAGCCAAACTCACTCTTTTTTTTACTAAATTGTTTATATCTTTTGTAATTTTTACCGGCTCAACTTCAAATTTCCTAAAAAGTTTCTAGATGTCATTCTGAATCGAATAAGCCCTAAATCATAATTTTTCGGTACAGGCTACGAGGTATTCACCAAAATGGCGTTTGTTTACTAGACTATACGCATTCTGCTTTCAATAGAAAGGTTTTTCCCTATATCACGAACTAGATTTGCCGAATCTGTACCTATATGGTTAACTAAAAACAAATTTCCTATCCCAAATGATCGGCTTTATTGGTTACTGTGCGACGAGTCCTTGAAGGTAGGGATTGCAGGATTGGTTGAATTCGTTCAACCATATTGCGATCTAGCAGTATAATAGTGCAGTGAAAAAAGACAAAAAAACATGAAATATGCATAGTTTTCTAAAATTATGATTTCATACCTTCTGGGGTACCACCAGGAGTATATATCTGAGTTTTGGACTTCCAAAGCCTATTGCGTTTTTTATAAACAATTTAGTTTTTTTTAACAGCGTTTTTCTTAGGTAAAAATGTAAATATCTCCGGTTCTAGACATCCGATCGGGACAAACAAAACACCAAAACTTCGCAATTAAAATTCCAATAAATCTGCGTTGGTTTTGGGTCATTTGAGTACGTACATAATATACAAAATTGAACAAACAGGCTAAAAACCGTTGTGTTTTTTTTTCATTTTAACGCCCAAGAACGTTAAGAGTTCCGATCGGTTTCAAACTTTCAGAAAATATACATTTTGTTGAAAACAAAACACCCTGAAATTTTGGTGCCCAAATGTTGAACCCTCTAGACACAAATGAATTTGTTATATAAAATTTGAATTGCCCGCCATTTTATACCATTAAGTCCAAAATCTTTTTTTTTTAAATGTAGATCTCGATGTCAGCTCTCCGCTGACATTAAAAAAAATTTTTTTTTGGCATTTATTTATAAACCAAATAACAATAGATGGATATTTTTGTCCATTTTGAAAACATTTTTGAAAAATTGTTATCAGAAAAGAAAGAGAATTGCCAGAACTTAAAAAAAAAGGTATCTGAAATGGCCGAAAAAATTCATTTGTTATTTGGTTTACAAATAAATGTCAAGAAAGTGTCCAAAATGACTTTTAATAAAAGCTTTTTTTAATGTCAATGGAAAGTTGGCATCGGGATCTACATTTTGAAAAAAAAAAACGAATGATCCATTTTGTACTTAATGGCATAAAATGGCGAGTAATCCAAATTTTAGATAAATTCATTTGTGTCCACATGGTTTAATATTTGGGCACGAAAATTTCAGGGTGTTTTATTTTCAACAAAAGGTATATTTTCTGAAAGTTTGAAACCGATCGGAATTCTTAACGTCCCTGGGTATTAAAGCGAAAAAATATATAAAAAAATATTTGTAGGGAAAAGCTTTTATTTAAAGAAACTGTAGGTACTAAAAAGTAAGAAATATTTTTTTAAAATTCATACTTCTGGAAACCAGAAGCTTTGGAGACGGTCATATAGCACTATTGCATAGATTCTTTGCTCAGTTGATCGCCTCCAAAACTTTTTGTTTCCAGCTGTATGAACTTTAAAAAAATGCTTTTACTTTTTAGCACAGTTTTTTAAAATAAGAGCTTTTTCTTAAAAAATATTTTTGTATACAATTTTTCTTTCGACATAAGCGCATTTGAACGATTTTCATATTTTTTGCCCTGCCCTGTATACTATTTAACTTGAAGTCATTCTAAGTGCACCTGCCGTGGTTATCGGATATGCAGTAACTTTTGGCGGTATTTAAACTTTGATTGTGCAACTAAAAAAACATTCCATTTGTTGCACACTTAATCGATCACATTTTAACAAGTTTATTCAATTTTGTATGTTATGTACGTACTCACACAAAATGGAATTTTGATTACAAAGACTTTGGTTTTTTGTTTGTCCCGATCGGACTTTTAGAACCGAAGATATTCACCTGTCTTTACCTAAAAGCACTGTTCAAAAAACGAAAAGAAAAAACTATAGGCTTTGGAAGTCCAAAACTCAGATGTATACTTCTGGTGATACCCCAGAAGGTATGAAATCATAATTTTGCTGTTTCAAAACTATGTACATCAATGCCCCCTTTTTACTGCACTAGTACGTACCTTTGTCCAAAAGTAGATAATAATGGAGATCCAGAGTAGCAAAGTTTATTTATTTTATATTTTTATAAATAACTTTTTAGAAAATTCAAATATTTTTCACACAATGAAACTGAAATTTCAAAACGCGTGAATAGAAAACGCACCTTGGCGCCTTCTACCACAGCGGTCGAGAAGGACCGATGGGTTTAACTAAAATGGCAATAGAATCTTGAAGCACAGCTATGTTTGGGGTTATTTTGCAATTAACGCTAATAATCATCCAAAAAAAGTATTTTGAGGGCCTTTTAATCCTCTTTAAGGTCAGGTAGGTCAAGGCAGTACTGAGGTTGTCAGTTTTTCGATATCCATCTTAAATGCGTCAATTTAAAGAAAAAAGAACGTTAAGAGTTAACTTCAACCACTTCTATCGCCTAAGCTAAAACCTTTTTGATAATGCGTCCATCACAGTCAAAGAAATTTCAGCGTATACGTAAATAGTTAGGACTAATAAAATATATGATTTGGATTTTTTTTCAATCTGGAATTTACTGGAACCAAAACACGGGCGTTTTTTTGTGTAAAAAATCAAAATTTTGCCTTTATTTTCTTCGCATCATTTCTAATTTTGCAGATATCACAATTTGCAAAAATATAATTTTAAGCTACTGTAATAACTGAATTTGGTTCGAGGTACATGCTAAAAAGTTTTTTTAAATCAGATGATTTTATAACTGTTTGAAGAGGCTACGTTCAAATGCTCTTAACATTAACATTAACTGTATCTCGGCAACGATGAGCCTAAACAAATATTTATTATATGGATTATTTCTGTCATTTCATAAACTAACTTTTTTTTATGACAAACTTTTTTGAAAATGTGATCCTCTTTGAGTAATTTGCTTAATACCTTTGAAAAATCATCGTTTTTTGCTAAAAAATCAACGTTTTCAACCCCCTGTAACTCGGAGAATATTAAAGCAAACATAACGGGTTTCTTGAGTAGAACTCAACGATCTACACGTTCCAATAGTCACTTTTTTTTCCCGATCCCTAACTTGGGGTGAAACTCACCCCGGACAAAAATGCACCCTTATTCCGTTTTAATATGTCATATATGACCCATTTTGAATCGACCTATCCAAAAATATTTGAATTTAAAACGGCTATGAATTAGTCCGAAGTGAGCATGTAGATGTACCTAGTATCGTAGGGTCTGAAGGACACGACAAGGATTTTATATTAATTAGGCCGGAGCCGTGTCGCCGCTATGATATCTATCAACTCTACTCACAAGGGGGATTCAAGTTACCCTACAGACTCCCTGAGACGAAAATAGACAAAATTATACTTACGGTGATTGCTACAGTCTCCTCTCTCCGTCGAAATATGATGTCGAACGCTGCACTCCTAATGAATATATCTTATAATTAGCACTTCTAGAAACACTTCTTAATAAGTAAGACCGTCGATGGATTCTATGAGTATTCGGATAGGTATAACAACGTGACGGGATCAAAGGTGACCCGTAGTCAGTAGTTATCCGACTCACGCCACAGAATCGCACGTCGGTCACCAATCTTATAATTAGTGGATCGATAAGAAATCGAATTCAAAATATATTTTCATTTATTGAAATAATTCATAAAATGTAAAAAATATAAATATTCAACACTTCACTAATGCATATAAGGCAAACCTCAGAAAGCACTACCAATCGGCAAGCCGTTACTTCCCTTAGGATCGTAACTCATCCGGCGTCGAGAGAACTATGACAATCGACTGTACAACAAGATTCAGACTCCCAGTTAGTTATGATTGTAAAATTTATGCGAAACTTTTTGAAAATTATTTACTTTTAATTTTGCACTGAAATTATCGCAATGCTTGAAATCCTTGACAGGATGCTTAAAGAAGCTATCTATATGAATTCAGTGGTTTTCCTGCGTGCATAAACGTACTAACGGCATTGAACCTAAATATACTTATTTTCCGTCGACTCGCCTTCGAGCGACTACTATGGCCATGTTCGCCTGAGCCTGGATTAAAGATATTTTGGGTTCGTCGGAAGCGACTCTCCGCTTTTGAATTTTTTGACTAATTTTATGTACGTTCTTGTGGTTTGGACAAGGATTATGGTCTCCCACTTTGAGGATAATCAAGTGGTTGTACTTATATTAGTCCAATAATTATAAAGATTTTCAATAACTGTTAGTGGAGGGATTATACATCACAAAACCACAAAAATCAGTTCTGAGGGTACCGCGCAACCCCCCCAAAAAACTACCCCTTCGGCGAAAAAGCCTTATTTTACTGATAACTAGTTAACCATTGAAGAAAAAAATTGCTCATCATGAAAAAGAAAGCTTGACAAATAGCCTAAATTAAAAAAAGTCCGCTTGTAATTTTCTTGTATATGCCATGGTTTTCGAGAAAATCGATATTGAAAAAAATTGCAAAATTTGTATTTTTAATGCGCACGAATTTTCGTTCATTTGAAATTTTTTGCGCGCGGCCTATAGAAAAAAATTGAATTGCTCGAAAACCAAACATGCTAGGAAGAAAAATCAAAATGAGTTTTAAAGGGGATATAAAATACTCTTTTGTGTTTCCATTTTTGATGGCTATTGATATCTATTAGTATATAAAGACAACAATATTATAGTTACCTCTTGATTTTTAGCACATTTAACTATTCACAATCCCTAAAAATACTGATTTCATTTCCTTATTTTTAGCGGCAGCGGAACACAAAGGCTCTGGTTTTATTTGGTCTATTGTCCAGGCCACGTTGATTTTTCCCCTTTTTCCTTATATTTCGGCATCGGCACTAATGCCTGCCACTAGGCGACACTAGTGCCGCCTAGTTTATTACTTAAAATATGCTCTGTAAGCGTCCCCCAATGCATCAGATATTCCTATCTTGATGCAAAACAGAGTAAGATTTTTTAATTTACCCGAAATGTCATTAAATTTCTACCGAAAACATGATTTTTTAATCTCAATAGTGTTATTCTGTTCGTTCTAATACGCAAAAATTTGAAATACAGCTCAGTAGTACCTCGTCAGCAGATAATAGCTCTGTCTTTGATATTTGAATGGCTGGTTTTTATTGCATTTTTTAAGTGTCTTAAACAAATCTAGACAACTATGCACGTCTGTCACTTGTTGAATCCAGTTTTAAAAGTGTTTATTGGAGAACACCAAACTAATAATGAATGGATATTTAAAACTCTTTAAATGAAATTTCTTTTCAATCTTGAATAAATTTCACGGAACCCACTAGTTTGATTAATATACATTAGATATATTATTTATATGTGACTTCCGGTAACGTATATGACGTATTATAGCAAAAATCCTTCGAATAGTCGGAAATTGACGAATCATTTATGTAGATGAACCGTTATTATGATTAGGAACCAAATTGTTCTGCTTCTTGACTTTTCAGACTATAATTCTGCATGGTGAGTTTTCGTCGTTATCCTACCGAAACTTCTTTTGCTTTCTGGACACCTGTGCTTCAACGACCCTTCACCCAACAACCAATAAAGACGATTGGGATATGCAATTTTTTTTATAAAATACAAAAAAAAATAGTTCCAAGAATTTGGTAGTTTAAAATATTTAGTCTCGAGCTTAAAAGTGTGAAACAATGGGTGTTTTGTGAGTTTCTTAAAGAAAAATTCTTATTGTTTTCTGTTAAAACGCCCATTGTCTCGCACAACTTCGTTATTTTTAAAGATGTACAGATGGAAAAAAGGTTTTAAAGATAATTTCAATACTTCTAATTTCCGTTATATGTATTTCTAGCGTCACACTGATTGTTTTTTATATGGTTGAGATTCAATCGTTACATTTCGATTTATAAACGTTCGAGTGCCATCTTTAAACTGACGCATTTTTAGAACTATGCATCGTACAGAAATAAAGAAAAAACTGAAATATGTATGACTTTATATAAAAAGTAATATAATAGTCATGTGCAAACAGATTAAATGACAAACTCATTTAATAATCATTATATACATATTATGTACGTAATAAAATCAGAGTTCGTTCACTGCTGCGGAAAATATCAAGGATAATAGGCGAATTAATAATCAAATTTAATAAAAAAGCGGGAAAATAGTATGCGTCGAGCACGATTGTCGCGCGACCTGGCGGATTTTCAATGGAACCCTTCGTGAGGAGCGATCCAGGCTGGATCATCCACTTGATCCAGCAGTAAAATTAAAAATAGTTCACTGTTTCACGGTTTTTCGCTCAGAATTATTTCAGTAAAAACCGATTCTCATGAAATAAACGGCATTCGATTCATAATTGATAGTATTACAAAGTCTACATGGACCGAAGGTGTGCTTTTACCCTGGGGGTGGATACCACCCCTTCTCGGTGGTGGAAATTAATAAACTCCAAATAACTACATAAATCGATGTTCTATGAAGTTTTTTCGATAAATCAATATTTTTCGAGTAACTCGAGAGTAGAATAGCTATGACAGTTCGGGACCAAAATCCCATGTTATTTCTTATGGACGTGAACGTATATAGCCCTGAGTGATCAGGTGCCTATGGTATCCACCTATTTTAGTTGCTTGCCATGGGATATTGATTTTAAAGATGTGTCTTGCCCTAGTATGGGCTAGGCTGTTTTCTTGGGATGTTTGTTTATTATTTTAAGGATATTTGTGCAATTTATGCTATATTATTGGATACTGAGGTCGATATTATGGATGTTAGTGTATTAATATTACATATTTTCTTGTTTTGTTTGTGGCATCTTTTATGTCTGTTTTTTGATGGAGGTTCATCCTGGTCATTTTGGTCTGATTTAACTCCCCACCACTTTTAGGCTACGCCTTCCCCGAAGGCGAAGCCTAAAAGTGGTGGGGAGTAAAATCAGACCAACATGACCAGGATGAACCTCCATAAGAAATAACATGGGATTTTGGTCCCGAACTGTCATAGCTATTCTACTTGTACTCTTGCAATTTTTACGTGTCTTCTTTAGTTCTTGAGTTATCGTGAAAAAAATAATTTTTTTTTTCAAAAATCATTTCAAATCTTTTTCAGATTTAAGCATTCTAAACCATTCAAATTTCTAGACAGCGGCGTAGCTACCATAGGACTAGACGGTGCAGTGCACCGGGGCCCCCAGTGTCTGGGGGCCCCTAATTCCTTCCATCAACAAACGAAACACGAAACGCATAAAAAGAAAGTAAAATATAAAATAGACAATACACGCGCTATCCGGCTTTCTTGTTTGTCGAGAAATTCAGAAAGTTGAAGTATTAATCATACTATTCACACTGCACGGACGGACGGAACGGATTTTATTTGGCTACATTACATATAGTCCGGGAGAGCGCCTACCTTTATAAAATAAAACGCATTAAACCCTGACCTCCTGCGCCTCTAACCGAGGCTTGACGGCGTACGGCCATAGCGACGGACGATGTGTACATTATTATTATATTACATTACACTTACACATTCTAATTACCGAGTCAGTAGTTCCCAGTGTTTTATTATGTGGTGGCAGTACTGGCAGTTCCTTAATTGGACGAAAATTATGGATAAAAAAAAAGATAAGTAGCGGCGCTTTTAAGCGAAAACAGAGACAGAAAAAGAAGAAAGAAAGCAAAAATGCCCAAAATGGACAAATTTTTAATCAATCCCACTACAATCACGTCTGAGCTAGAAATTCCTGTAGAATAAAGTGTCAATTATCTCACAGTGAGGCCGTGATACTGGTGGAGAAATCTACACAAGATTCTGGTATGCTAGATGCTAAAGCTGAACTAGTAATCAATGTTACCTCGACGTTCCGAAAACTATCGCGGCATCAATAAAGCCATCTTTCTCGTCCGAAGTTCTTGCAACTTCCAGTGATTTGGGAAATTTCAAAATCAAGAATTTCAGAATTTCAAGAACAACGTTCAATTCTTGATATGGGACTATCAAAACCTTCAGGGTCTTTTCCAAAAGACCCGCAACAAGGCAGCAGGTCTTTTTCAGAAACATTATTTTTCTACGTCTTTGGCTGTGTTATTCGAAAATTCTGAATGCTGCCTATTGTGAATCCTGCTGGTTGTTTTCACCGCCAGCGCTGAAAAATACATGGTGCATGGGCATTCGAGACTGGAGACATTTACCAGATAGAATTAAACAACATAGTATCTCAATAGGTCATATGTTTGTTAATGGCTAACATAACATAATATATTGTAAATTCCCTATTCACACCTTTGATCTTTAAGGAAAAAAGAACGTTTAATTATTTATTAATAAAACAATTCAAAATTTGATGAGATTTTTATTTAATTGGGGGCCCAAAAATATAAATAAATAAGAAATTTATTATGTGCTTATTAAAGACAAATACAGACTGAATTATGTTTGTTTTAAATATTTTAGAAACAGTTATAAAAGCATCAATTTTTACTACACATAAAAGGTGAATGTTCATGCATACAGACAATTTTAAACTTCACCCTTTGGCTTTAGTCTCAAATGATAATAGGTATAAATAATACATATAAATACACAAATAATATACACAAATTTAAAACAATAACTAAGTAAAAATCACAGGTTTAAATTATACAGCTCACGTTTTGCATATTTCCTAAATTGATCAATTTTCATATTAAAGCAATTGTTAGGGAGAGCATTAATTATATTTTAGTTGCTATGTATGTAAAGCTTGAATGAAATAAAGTTGTAGTGTGCTGTGGAATGTCTAAATCATCCCGATGTCTAGTTGTGATATCATGTACATCAGACCTATATCTTAACTTATTGTACAAATATTTAGGCACTTTTTCAGCTACAATTTTAAATACAAAACATAATAAATGAATATTTTGTCTTTCATCCATCCGTATCCACTTGATTTCGTTTATATGTTAACTTGTAGGCTCTCTTCTGGGTAGTTGTAAACAATATCTTATTCCTGCATTTTGTACTCTCTGAATTATTTTTTTTTTGTTTTTTCCTTTAGGCATGGGTAATATACACAGTCACAATAGTTAAACAATGATACCACTAATGAGTCAACAAATAGAAGTTTGACGTTCCTAGGTAGAACATTTTTATATTGATAGAAAGCTTTCAGTCTCATGAAAGACACTTGAAATTTATTTTGCACATGTTGTTCGAAATTTAAGTTCTCATCCATTATTAGAACAAGATTATTTACACTTGTTTTGTACTCTAGAGTTTTACCTTTTATTTTAACTTCATAGTTCAATTTTATTTCATTTAAAAAGTTTTTAGAGCCAAATGCAATTAATTGTGATTTTGTGGGGTTGACTTGAAGGCCAATATTGGTTATATAGTCCACAAGGTTATTAACTGTTTATGACTGTTTATGACTTCAATGGCCGCTTCTGTGTCTCCCTGTGTAAAACTATAAAGAAGCTGAAAATCGTCAGCATACATATATAGCTTGCAATGTTCTAAAATTACAGAAGCATCAAAAGTAAAGATGTTAAACAATAATGGTCCTAATATTGAGCACTGAGGTACTCCTGTTTCGACAGTACATGGTTGTGAAAAAATATTAACATTCTGTTGTTGAATTCTAGTAATAACCCTTCTTTCATTTAAGTAATCTGAAAACCATAGTAATGCATTTTCTCTAACGCCATTAGACTGTAATTTAGCTAATAGAAGTTCAAAATTCACAGAGTCAAAGGCTTTTGACATGTCCATAAGTATTAGAATAGTTGCCATATTTTTATCTTTTGCTGAAATAATATCATCTACAATACAAGATAATGTTGTTGCAGTGCTAAAACCTTTTCTAAATCCAGACTGTCGAGATGGAAATAAGTCATACATATTTAAATGTTCATATAATTGATTATACACTATTCTTTCTATGATTTTTGATTCAACAGGTAAAATATTTATTGGGCGTAAATCCTTAATCTCCTTCACTGTATCTGATTTTGGAATTGGCTGAATTATACTTGTTTTCCATTCTTTAGGCATTCTACCCATTTCTAGTGACATGTTTATTATATGAGTTAGGGAAGGCAAGCAATAAGGAAGAATCAGCTGTAGTATATGTACTGATATCCCATCAATACCAATCGATTTTGATTTAATTTTATACAATGCCTTTTTTATATCTTCTGCTCCAATTACTTCAAAACTAAAATTTGGTATGTCGCCTTTTTCACTATAGTGATCTATTATATCTCTGCTTATTTGAGTTTTTGTCACACTTGTTTGAAAGAAGTTGCTAATAATTTGAGGATCATTTATATTTGGGGGTAACTCCACATTTGAATCTTTTCTCCTTGTTCCAAGTTTTTGTACCTCTAACCCTATGTTTGCATTTTTGTTTTGATGCTGTCCAAATCTATGTCCATAATATGCAACCTTTTCTCTATTTATTGCTTTTTTCACTTCTTTTCTAATCTCTTGATAATAAGCACGTGTTCCATCTGTTTGATTTTTGAAGTATTTCTTTCTCGCTTTTTCTCTTTCTCTCATTAGGCATTTAATAATGAATGTAATCCAAGGTAGGTTTTTTCTTGGTCTTAGTTTACTTGTTTTAAGAGGAGCATGTATATCAAAAATGTTTACAATTTTTTCATTAAGGAGTTTTAACTTATTATCTACATCTTCTGTCATATAAATATCAGTCCAATTAATTTTTTCAGCATCCCCATAAAAATGTTCGATGTCCATATTCCTATAATCTCGATATGTTTTCACTGTCTCCCCCTCTGCATCTCTCTCCATATTTAATGTGCAGTAAATTAGATCATGATCACATCCCAAGTCTGACATGTCAATTGTTCCCGATTCTAGAGCCTTCGTTGTTATGTCTGAAATTATTAAATCAATAAGAGTATCGGTTGTCTCAGTTGATCTAGTGGGTTCTGTCACTAACTGGTTTAAATTAAATATTTGCAATATATTGGTAAAGTGTTGTATGGCAGGTACATTTTTCAACATATCTATGTTGAAATCACCCATACATATACATTTATCATTGCATATTATTTCACTAAACATCTCCTCAATTAGCTCCATTCTATAAATCGGTAACTCATGTGGTATATAAATGGATCCAAAGGCAATTTTCTTCTTTTTTAGGCTAATTTCGATCCAGACTTGTTCAATTTCCTCTTTTTCTGTATTATTTGTTTTAATCAATTTAGCGTTTAGGAACTTTTTAGAATATATTGCCACGCCTCCAGCATGTTCTTTTCTATCTTGCCTATAAATCTGGTATCCTGGAATATTTATATCACAGTCTTTTATATATGGTTTTAACCATGTTTCGCTTACACCTATGAGATCGAAGTTAGACTGAAGTACGTAATTTTTAAAACAAAAAAATTTAGACATAAGAGATCTAATGTTTATGTGAGCAATGTTTATATTAGTATATCGGTTAGTATCACCAATATCTTTATCTATAAAAAATCGATTTTGCTTTTCTTGATCTCCAAGTTCCTCAAATATGCTGGACACTCTTTACTCCATATGTGATGGTGAAAATTCACTCGCTAAGTTTTTCTATTGCATATTTGCAGTTTACACATATAACCTCATTGTCTATAACGTCACACTCAAGGGTTTGGTGTGACGCTCCACATTTGGCACACACTGTCTGTTTATTGCACTGTTTTGCAATGTGGTTAAAGCCACAACATTTAAAACAAATTGGAACATCAACTGCATCATATACTGCACATCTATCCCAGCCAATATTAAATTTTCCACTTTTCAAAACTTTGTCATAACTTTCGCCATCCATTTGTACATATGCAATAAAACTTCTTTTATTTCTTTTACTTGGACCAACATGTGATACTTTAATTTCTGACTTTTCTTTTGATAAGATATTTTGCACCGGGCGGGGCCCTTGGCCACCTAGTTACGCCGCTGCTTTTAGAACATATTTATTAGTACCCAAATAAAGTAAATTGTAAATGGATTACGTTTAATTTCAATTCTTGCGGTGAAGCCATTGATTTCGTTGCTGATTTTATCTCCCTGGAAACGAAACAATCATTCTATTTTCATCATAACTCCGTAAGTTTTTATGCTAACAACTTTTACTAAAGCTGATTTTAAGGGTTCTTTCAAGTAGGTACTTTAAAAAAGGTCTGACAAGTTTTCTTCCAAAAATTCGTCGTTTTTCCGTTATTTAACGTTGAAAGTTTCGAATTCAGTTTTCGGCGAACAGTCACTTTCAGCGAGCCATAACTCGCTTCGTATTGCATCTGCAGAAACGAAAGAAAAAACAATCGAGTTGTTATTTTATAAGCTTAATTTTTTTCTCTTGACGATTTTTTTGGCAAAATGTAATAATATAATTTTCAATCAGGAATAACTCGAAAAGTATTGATTTATCGAAAAAACTTCATAGAACATTTTTTGCTTAGAATGTTAGATGGTTATTTTAAGTGTACTAATTTCCACCCCCGAGAAGGGGTGGCATCCACCCCCAGGGTAAAAGTACACTCGTACCATTGCAATACTATCAATTACGAATCGAATGTCGTTTATTTCCTGAAAATAGATCTTTTCCCTAACTGGTGTCCGAGGTCTTGCACTTTTTTTGCCTTTCCTGACTGGACTATAGACAGTGATATATATACCTACCTGTTTGTCTTTTTTTCCTGAAGAAGTAGGTATGGGCGACAAACGATAGTTTATAATTAATTTTCACGATCACTTACACATAATTTAAATTATTTGCAGTCAATTGACGAATTCGATCACTGACGCGACGCTAATGCCATTTTTGAAAACATTAATTGGACACGTTATTTTAATAATAAAAAGTGCATGTAAACAAATCGAGCGAGGTTAGGGAAGCGCGACTGACTGTAAAATAAGCTGAACACAGTTGGGATATGACCGAAAATAGAGGTACCTATTATTATGAATCCATGCATGTGCTTTGAGTTAAGCTTTACTTTAAATATTTTTAAATTTGTCTAGTATTTTACTCAAATACTACAAACGTCAAAAAATAATTTGAATGGACTATCAGCGAAAATATAATGACAACCTATTTGCGGCGGATTAAATGATGACGTCATGCTTTGAGGAGCTTAAGATATCGGTGTAAGATGCGATAAGGTATCACAAACATTTTGCTATGCTGCTATTACCTATTAGTACAGGCAAATTAACAATTTAGGGTATCAAAAATTAATAAAAGGATCATCTCTGGGATTTAAGTAGGTAATTACCTGGAGAATGAGATGATGCATTCTTTGCACTTCCAAGTTCCGGGAAAATTCAAAAAAATTTGGAAACACTTTTTGAAAATAATTAAAATAAAGAAAGAAGTTCCCAACAAAAGATGTAGCTCGTCTTTTTCTCTACAAAAAAGGTCTTTACAAATTTTTGTCTTACTTAAGCCGTTTAGAAGATAAATTGAGTTTTCCACTTATAGTTTTAAGCCGCTTCGAAACGCGCGAAAAATTGAATTCTCCAGGAGTTTCATACGACCGGGCTCATCGATCGATAATTCTTACTATTCAGAGCCCCTAAAAAAATGAAAATAACGTGAAATGTAGAGAAAAGTCTTAGCTTGAATGTGGAACTAATCACAAAATTCATAAAATTTTTTATCAAAGAGCGAAAGTGTTAAAAATGGCTTAGTGAACTTTGTACAGTTGATCCACATATTTATTCATATCTTTGCCGGGAGTCGTTAGAATGATAATTCATTTTGCTTATATATTCTTACATAATGATATATTGATTCAATTAACATTTTATTGCAATTACTTTTGTTGGAGAAATATGCCTTGCGATCAAAGTAGAGGGTATATTTCTCATCGATCAATCACCTCCAAATTTTGGAGTCAAATTCGCTATATCTTAAGTAATAATAATAGCACAGTCTTAATTTTTGGATTATAAGTACAATAAAACATATTCTTTCGAGTGACTTTAGAGTTTTTTAAATGCGCGCAGTGCTTTTTGAATTTGTCTACATTATTCATACACGTTCAGAAAATGCACAATTATACAGTAAAACATATAAAACTTATCTGTTTCTTAACATTCTTCAATGAAATTATCATGAAATATAGATTAAAGTGCGTGGAATCGAATCCATGCAGTGAAAAAGCACTCATTGTTACGGGAGAAATAGGCAGGTTTCATAAAACTCAAAGATATGAATAAATCAACTGTATAAAGTTTACTAAGCCATCTTCTAACACTTTTTTCTCTATGATAAAAATTTGTATGAAGTTTGTGTTTAGTTGTTAGTTCCACATTAAAGTTGAGACTGTTCTCTACATTTTACATTGTTTTCATTTTTTTTTAGCGGCTCTGAATAGTAATAATTATCGATTGATATGTCCGGTCGTACGAAACTTCCAGAGAATTCTCATTTTCCGCGCATTTCGGAGCGGAAAAACTATAAGTGGAAAACTGGATTTATCTCCTAAACGGCTTAAGTAAGACAAAAATTTGTGAAGACCCGTTTTTTCTGTATTTTCATTATTTTAGCCGTTAGAGCAAAAAAACCGAAAATCAAAAAGTTTTTCCGAATTTTTTTGAATTTTCCCGGAACTTGGAAGTGCAAAGAATGCATCATTCCATTCTACAGGTTATGAACTACTTAAATCCCAGAGATGATTCTTTTATTAATTTTTTCGAGGTTTTTACAACATTTTGCCTTCATTGCCTGTACTATATATACTATCCATCTTTGTCTGCCACATACCTATTTGTGGAGGTAAAACGTTTAAGAGACTATTAGCAAAAATATATTTCAATAATGTTAAATATCTATTAAGTCTTTATTATATTTCTAGGAGCACATTATTGAAGCAATATACATTGAATATTGTTATTTCAAAATGCGGAATTGAGAATAAGCTCCAAGAGAAATATTTATCCTGTGTGGCAAATATTATGTGCCACCTGTATAGTATCAGCAATTTATGTAGAATGGGCTATACTGAATAGTGTACATAATATAACAAAAATATTCGTTTTTTGATGATGTGGTTAATGCGCGGGGGAAATTTGACAACTATGTGGGGAATTCGATTACCGTGCACGGGTAATTTGAGCGAATGTAGTTGGCGACCCTGGTGACGCGGGACATGCCCGCGAAAAGTGTTGAAGGCGGCTTTGGTTATTAATGCTGACAATGGAACAATGGAAGTTCGCCAATAGCTTAACTACCAGTCAATAAATGTTTAATTCGGTTAGCAGTGACTAGAATAGATGTGAAAAAAGTAATAATTTTTCACTAGAGACTTTCGATAGCAGAAATTATTAATATTTTGATGTTGTGTCGTCTGTTCAATAATGGATTCATACCAAACTGAAAATCAATTTGTTGCTTTAGTCAGAGATACAGGTCAGACAATTTCCAATTATCCTTATAAATCTAAAGCTTTAGATCCATAATAACACGCCATTTGTCTCTTCTCTGTTTAATAATAACTCTTTTTTAATAAATGTGTTATTAAATATTAGTAAAGTTACCCAAATATGCCATTTGGATAACCACTCTTTTAAGATAATATACTGTGAACTTGATCACTTGACGCCTATGAAATACGGCCATTCCGCATATTTTTTATTTGAAATTATTTCATAACAAAAAGTTTCACACATTAGATCTCATAATTCTCATTGGCTCTCGTTTGTCGCTGTCCGCCGATAAAGTAGGTAGGTGTATAGAGCAAGCTGTATGGACGCCTCACATGACCACATGAGTTTCGAATGCCTTTCGGGCGCACTTTTTTGTTACGATTAGTTCAGGAGACGGTACCGATTATGTTTTCATAATCGGATTTTTCCTGATATTCTCCTATTGTTTAAAACAATTTGTTTATAACAAAAGGAAATAGGTATTACATTTTTTTTAATCAAACCATTTTTTAAAACTATTTTTTGACCAATTTACAACAACCAATGTTCGATAACTTTTTTTTTCCGTAACGTTGATATTTTCAGTGTTTGCAATAAATGTTTTTTATAATATCTTTTAGGCTTTGCATATGAAATTCCAAAAAATGGAATTGACGATTTTTTATTTTGTATCTCATAGTGACTACTTTTCTTCAATGGTTTCTGAAAAATTCATGTCGAAGAAAAATTAGCATATGGCTTTCAGCGTGTGTAGCTTAATTAGTTTCTCGATTTAAAAAAATTTCTTATTGGAAATCAGCCAAAAAAATATTTAAAAAATTAGTTCGATTGGAAAAATGTAATATTTACTTTTGTTATAAACGAAATTGTTTGAAACAAATATCAGTACAGGTTACCGTCTGGTAACATGGATTTTCATAATCGGTAGTGCTTCCAGCAAGAGAACTGTGTCCGAGATGTATTCCAAACCCATGCGACCATACTAGTTAAAGAGACGGCAACCATAATGGCTGCAACATTAGCAATGTATGAAATTTTTTTTCATGGAGTTTAGGTCCCCTTCTACAACTTTGTTCTCTAAAGTAATGCTCTTAGACGAATAAAATTGGGAAGCAAAGTCGCTTAGTTTCCGAGAAAAAAAAACTGGCGTAGAACCAAACCAGACTTGGTGCGATTCTTTAAGTAGGTGATCGTGTACATGAAACCACTTTTCACGACATTTTCTGGTGGTCAGGAACTTTTTTATTTTGAAAAAACTGTAAAAAAATATTTTTTCCATGAAACATGTTTTTTAACGTCCCCACCGTTATATCTTTAAAAATAATTGTGCTATGGAACTGATTTTTTTTTTTAATTGAAGTAGACACAATAACGCTTCTAACTATGTACAATGTGATTATGTAATATATATGTTTTAATTGTTAACATAATAGCAAACTTAAAGTTGTTATTTTCGTGAATGTATTTTTCAGCAAGCGAGAAAAATTTTTATTTATGAAAATTTGTATACTTATACATGCTGTGAACAAATTGAAGCCAATATATGAAAACAGTTTTTAGAATCATAATTTTTGATGTGCAGGTTATAGTATGTAGTCAGCGATTTTTTTAAAACGGGCTAAAACATATTCTTGTGCGCCCGGCTCTCATTATACTGCTTACCGCCTGCGGACTACGAGTGTTGTGTACTAATCGGGCTTTTATTAACAGCTCCAAAATAAGTACGAACCTAAGGTATAAACCTACCGTTTGTTGTTTTAAGGTAAAACATATTTAAAAGCAGGTAAATATAAATCATTGTTATAAAGTAAGTACCTACCTAATAAGCAGATTATTACAGATTTTTGATTGAATTAAACCAAGACGCAGGAATAAAACAACTTAATTTTTTTGCAACTATTTTTCTATTGACAAATGAGTATTTAGTTGCGTAGGCCCTGCGTTAAAAGCATTCTAGTTCGTCTGTACATTCATCGAAACCTTTAAATAACAGTATTTCAAGTACGACATTTACACTCATTACAACATTTTAGGCCTTCTTTAACACAATCATATTTTCGATTTTCACAATTTTTATCTGAACAATAAATACCTACTTAATGAAAATATTGTCCAAACATCGCCACTTAAATTCCGTCCTGAACCATGTGCATTTATAAGTGTAGTTGGCATATTGCTTCTGTACGATATTCTAAGTGGATACATAAACCTGCAATAGATAACTAAATGTATTACATAGAAAATCTATTATTTAAATATATATATATTTACCTTAAGAAGGGGTGGTAAAAGGTGCCTTCAGTTGAAGGAAGCTCCGTTTGTTGTTGTTGCTAATTTGATCCGAAGGTCATTTAATATCTAATTTGTTAATTTTTGTTTTTGTACAGTACTAGAATCCATTTTTAATTTAGTTTCGTACATTGCATGCAAAACCGGCCTGGTATCTTCCTGTTCGCTAAATAGATTTTTGGTCATTTCTGAATGACGTTTATGTAGTGAAACTACATTTTCTGTTAATTTAAATCCTCCATCTTTTATTAATATTTCGTATTCGATTAAGTACTGTGCAGCATCTGTTGCAAATCGGCGCGGCGCGACGGCACTGTATGATTGCAAAAAACGCTCATGTTTTCAAAACTTGTCTACCTATACGACAGTCTATATGATATTTTAATTAAATTTCGTCATTTAAAATATTATCTTTTCTGACACAATATTTCCGCGATGTCGTCTTTTTTCAGCACTAGGTATTAGTGACAACAATCCTTGTATCTTAGGTCTTGGTACCACAGATTTGTCATCATCCCGCGCAATTTTCTTACAAATAATGCACTCCATTATTTTAGAAAACTAAATTGCGAATATTCTACAGCATCGCATTTATTTAAAAGTGTTTATACGTATACTCTAAATCCCGCAAACTACTAATATACGATTCAAATGTATTGACCCCTCATTTTAACCGCGAATATCTCAAAAATGGCGGACCAGAGAAAATTTGAAAAAATATGTGTTCATTATGTGTCTATTGTAAATTATTCACTGAAGTTTGAATAATGTACATTGGACGGTTTTGAGGTTCTGCTAAGTTATATTGAAAAATGCCCTACTTTTTAAGGAAATTTTGACCATGCCAGTTTTAACTTCATTATATCTTGAAAAATATACCTACTATATGAATAATATTTTAGATACCGATAAAGCACGGCATTTTTTGTACGAAGAAATTCTTTCATAATTTTTTGTTCTAAAATTTGGCAGTTATTGTGAAAAGCGTGACCTCATCTTTATTCGGCTATTTATCAAGGTATTTAAAAGATTTTTAATAAAATATTTAATTATATAACACGTAAGCATTTTCAGAAAAAAGAATTGGTATGTATCAAATATTAATTTAGTTAGCAAGTGCAATACATAATATTGCAGAACGCGGGCAATAATATTATCTATTGCACTTGATAACTAAATTAATATTTGATATATACCAATTCTTTTTTCTGAAAATGCTTACATTTTATATAATTAACTATTTTATCAAAATTTTTGTAAATACCTTGATAAATAACCGAATAAACATGATTTTTTAGAATAGCTGCAAAATAAAAAATTATAAAAAAATTTCCTCGTACAAAAAATACCATGCCTTATTGGCATCTAAAATATTATTTATATAGTAGGTATATTTTCAAATATATACCTAATAGATTTAAAACTGGTATTGTCAAATTTTCCTTAAAAAGTAGGACATTTTTCAATATAACTTAGCAGCACTTCAAAACTGTCCAATGTACATTATTCAAATTTCAGTGAATGATTTACAATATTCATAATTTTTTCAATTTTGTCCGTTCCTCCGTTTTTGAGATATTCACGGTTAAGATGAGGGATCAATACATGTTAATAGTATATTAGTTAGACGCATCTTATCCTACCTTCCATACGCAGTGTACGTACCTAGATTGTGAGCCGCAATAATACTAATATGACTAATTTAGCGCGCTTTAAAAAAAATCGCTGTTGCCAAACGATACACATTGGGAAAAAAACAATTATATTAAAAACTTTTCTAATGTTTGGGCTACATTTGCTTCACTGTATGTGTATAAAAATTTTCAAAAATAAAAAAAGTTTATCGATTGGTGAAAATTGTAATACGTAAAATTCAAATATCTAGATATCCTAATTTTTAAGGAAATGAAAATGCGAAGTGTGTAAAAACCATTAGTACAGTTAAAAGCGCTATTGTGTGTACTTTAATTGAAAAAAAAAACAACGTCGATAGCAACATTAGTTTTGAAGATATGACGGTGGAAACAAAAAAAACACATTTTATTTAAAATACAATATTTTCCCTTTTTTTTTAATTTAAAAAGGTCCAGACCACGAAAAAATGTCGTGAAATGCGATTTCATATGCCCAGTGACATTCTTAACAAAACCTACCATGTTTGACCTGGTTCTACGCCAGAAAAAAAAAGCGACACGATAGAGTCTCGAATTCGCTCCTCTATCTGGTATTTGCTGGGAAGCGCTGGAGTGCCTTAGATTTAAAAATTTTAATTAATTAAAAAGTATTTTTAGTCATGTCTGAAAATGATTCCACAGCATCTGTAAGACCCCATAGTCAAGGTCTCGCCATTTTATTACTACAATTTTTGAAAAATTTGTTGAGCCCAAATTTGCAAAATGTTTGTGCCATGTCTGAAATTGTCACCCTGTCTTAAACACCCAAATATTATGGAAAAATAAATTTCAGAAAAATAGGACATTGCTAGTTCAAATTCTGACAAGATGGTTCAGCGCTGCCAAGAGGCAGGTAGGTATCGCCCAGCCAAATGAGTGAAAAAATGACAAGTGGTGAGCAAGACACGACCCCCCTACGATTTTTGGGCCTCTGAATCGACTGGGATAGATCTCAACCCTCCCCCGCCCCTAGATTCACACCTATTGTCTGAAACCACCCCCCCTAATTCTGAACCCTTACTGTGAAATTTTGCATTATAATTGGCTTAAATATTAAAGAAACCATTGTTTATTTAAGGAGGTTGAGGCATTAGACGAAAATAATGAAAAAAATCTGAAATAGATAGTTTTTTAATAGATGTTTATATGACACAATTTGCTGTAAAAAATCCAAAGTCATTAAGAAACTCATAAAGTTAAAAATTTTAAAAATATTTATATGTAGTCTTATGGAAAATATGTCAACCCAGCATGCAAACGGTACATATTAATTTATAGCAAATAACCAAATAATGCCAGTAGTTCCGAAAACAAACTATGTAAAGCATTGATGTCTTACGCATATTTTAATGTTGTTTCCAATTTAATTAGGAGAATTTTAATAAATAAAAAACATTATTAAACATTTGTAAACTGGCAAATTTCTCTTTTCGTTCGTTTCGTAATGTTTTTTAACTGATTTTTCAATTAATTAATGATTTAATTTTAATTTTTATTGCTTTTCATTTTTTTTTTTAATTATTTACTGAAACAAATTTGTAAAATACACAGATATTTACATTTATTTTTTTTTTTTAATAAGTTTGGACAAAATATCCAAAGTTACTTCATTTAGTAAAATAATTAAGTCTACTTAAATAATTAATCAAAAATAAAAAATTATTTATTTATGCCTTTATGACAATAGTTATTGATATCATCGAATTATAACCTTTTGTAAATTTATTATGGAAAAGTTCCGATTTAGAATTCGCCTTGCTTTTAGTTGGGGCGGTAACACCTCAACCTCCTTAAATCAAATTTAGATTACATAAATGAAAATCAAAATTCCCATTTAAATTTACCTCAAAAACTTTTAAAGTGAATAATATGAATTTATTTAATAACTTTCGCTAGGTAATCCAGTAAGTTTCGAAAACAAATGCTAGCTTTTGACGTATTGATAAAATCTAATTTTTTCTATTGCTGTTGATCATTTAAAAAATACTTACTAAAGAAGAAAAAAATTCAAATTAATTTAATTCACGGCGAAAATAGAACAAATAGGGACTCAGCTGATATTTTTAACCGATATCCCCAAAAGTCTTTCCCACTCAGCAGTTGGACGTATTTTCCAAAAATTCAAAATAACCGGCTCAGTTGGTATTGGTCATATTTATCATATTTTTGATTGGAAAACAAAAAGGAACCGTTCCCGCATCGCAAACAACGAAAAACGCGTTCGTGGGGTGGTGGGGCCGATAGGGGTGAAACTTGAGGGTTAGGAGAGCTGGGACCCCGTGCAATCGATTCAGGCAAAAAATTACATAGGGAAACATATAATCAAACATATTCTTTATAGGATTTTGCAAACAGTGGAAAGAAAAGCTATCTATGATAACTAAATAATATGTTTCATTACTATAAGCAAACAAATAATAAATAATTCACTTTTAAAGAAACATATAATCGTATTGCAGTATCACAAGTGGACCGGTTTTCCGCAAATTTGCATGGGATATAGCGCAACCGTGCACTTTGCGATAAAAAACCGCACTTTGGCGATATCTGTTTTGTCAGAAAAGTGTTTTCGGGTAATCTCCATATCAATATAAATCGATCAAGCCCACTTGGACTCATGTCACTTAATACTTTATAATTTTTCCATTTTATTTTTTTGATATGCTTGGAAATTTGTTTGCAAAGGGTGACTTGTCTGAAGATGGGTGTCCCGTGACTTCGGGGTCTTAGAGGTGCTGTGGAATCATTTTCAGATATGACTAAAAATACTTTTGATTTAAAATGTTTTAATCTAAGGTGCTCTAGCGCCTCCTGGCAAAGCGCTAGAGCATTACTTCATAGAACAAAATTGTAGAAGAGGACCTAAACTCCATGAAAAAAAAAAAAAAAAAATCACATTGCTAATGCTGTAGCCATTATGGTCGCCCTCTCCCTAACTATACCGCTTGCTCTAGTAATAGCTTTTTACTTAGTATTTACAATGTAAACACTCAATAAATCAATCCCAAACAATATAAAATCAATTATATAATGAAATATTTGTAATACTTTATCGTCTTGTCATCTGCTCTTATATCATGCATGCATTACATCATATGTGAAATTTGTTATGGGCCCCCCGAAACTGACTTGTGGAAATTTCTCGTTGGCTCGTGACAACTTTGTTTTTTTTTTTACTGGAGAATACATTTGCAACATTTTTTATCAAGACATTTTTTTTTCCTTAGAATTCTGAGTAGAGTTTTTGCCTTCACAATTTCATTTTGTATTTTGTGTGTTTTAAAGATTATTTCCAAAAAATAATCTTTAGAAGTTTGTTGCCATTTTGTTTTTTTGCAACCAAGATAGGTTGTAACATAAAACAAAATGATGACAAACTCACAGAAATTGCTTTTTGGAAACAGAATTCTAAACAAAAAATATCCTGACAAAAAATTTTGTAAACGTATTTTCCAGTAAAAAAAAAAAGCAAATATGGTGTCGCGAGCCAACGTGTGTGTCAAATTTTGAATAGAAGTACAGTTATGGACAGTAAATATGGGGCAGCTCTTAAATCCGATTTTTGCGATATTTCAGTGATGTAAGAGGGGCCGTGACATCAATGAAAATGCTGCCAGCGATATCATCTGATGAAGCCCCGTTGCCATATTTGAATATAAGAAACATATTACCGGAAATAATTTTTAATATTAATTTTTAACTCTCTTTGAAATACCAACATGTAAATATTTTCTCTATTTAACTACCCTTTAAAGGTTGATAGCTTACTAATACTGAAATTAAAATAAAGTTTTATCAGAATCTAAATTAAGTTATTTATGACCTTCCAGGCCTTCTGGGGGTTAAATAAATAAAAGCCCACTTTACAATGAACTAAATTTTGGTGCCTCATATTCACTGTCCACAACTGTACCCTAGGTCTTTGTATTGTAAATATATATTTTTTTTAAGTTTTGAAGACTACCTCGCTTTGAAAACTTTAGAAAAAGTTTCTGTGCAAAATTTTACATAAAAATTATTTTGTCCTGGTTCAAAACTCATGAAGAATCAGCTGAACCGAGTTGTTATATTTTGTTATGATTTTAAATGAAATTTTTGTTTTCAAAACTATTCAAAATAGTTTCAATCCTTTCACTGTGACTGCTTCAAGCTCCTTGAGGATGATTTAAAATTTAATTTATTTTTTACTCTTAATATGATGAGATCTGCACACTCTACTACTATAATGGTGTAGGTTCTTTTGCCTTGAGTCAATTTGTTTATTTAGTTGAAATATTCTAGGCTAAACGAGTTGTATTGTATTTGGCGAGAGTTCAGTCAGTACGTCTTTTGGATGAAATGATGATAGAACTTCAGACAGTTGAAACGCTAAACTGCCTAATTGAAAGAACAGAAACACCGCCATTTTATAGGTTGACGGTGATGAGGAAGGCCTCCAGTCATTCAGATGGTACAAATGGAGTGGCTGGTCAGAGCGATTCAAGTAGCAGAAATGATTTAAGTAAAATATAACATGCTTAATTATTTATAACAAAGTAATATATTACCTTTTCTAGGCATAGAAAAAGGAACAATACATACGAAAAGACACAGCGGTGAAGATCCATCAAAAACATCAGTGATCAAATCTGACTCAGCTTCCAATATTTTTTCTGATTTTAATATGTCTCGTCCTGATAAACAGAGAAACCAAGATGAAATGAGCAGTTCGTTAGAAGAGGTAAAATATGAAAACTATTGTGTGATGAACGCCCAAGGGTTTTAAACTCATGTTAATTCCAAACCATATCAATATTTGCCTGGCCTTTTGTGGCAAGTTAATCCCTCACGTTTTTTCAAAATTTAGCTCTTGCTCATTCTATACATGGGAAATGATATAAGACTGCATTAGGTATAATGTATTGAAAGTATAGGATTTATCTCTGATTTCCAATATTTGCTATTTGAAAGAAGCCTCAACATAAAAGAGCTAACATGCAATTACCTGACACATTTGTATCAGCTAAAGATATGATTAATAGTACAAGCCCATCGTAATTTTTAAGGGGTCAAGTGATCCAGCATGAATTTTATTCAGTAAGATGCTGGTATATGAAACCATAGCTTTAGGCACCATAGAGTCACTTTTGGGTGGTACAGGTGAATAAATAGGTAAATTGAATTTTCCATCTGAAAATTCGCTCTTCAGACATAATGTGCTTGTACAACATTTCTCATGTTGATAGTTCATAAAAAAATAATCACCCAGAACCTACTGCCGTACAAAAATAATGGAATTGGAAGCCAGAAGCATTTTAGATTTTCCGAACATTTTTTTCCAGACATTTAGCTAATTAATACTGTGCGGTGTTTGTACAATTAGATTTGTAGGCTTTCGTACATTCATCATTTCCCAACGCCTTGTAATTTGCTGGTAGAGGGTGAGAAATTCCGAGCGCAACCCCTCCCCTAGACCTGCAGGGTGCAAGATCATTGCAAAATGGTGGGGTTGCGCCTGTGGTTTCTCACCCTGTAATCACCAACTATGTATGACGTTGCTGAATAATGAATCTATGAAAGCATACGAATCTAATTGTACAAACGCCATACAGTATTAAATTACGTGTGTGTAACATTTTTCGGAGAATCAAAAATGCTTCTGGCTTCCAGTCCCAATATTACTTCCCTCGCACACCGAAGAGAAGTATTGTATTTGAGAAAAAATCGCCCTTCGAGATTTTTTCGGATTTTCACATTTCAGATCATGTAGATTACGAAAATATAGGTTTTGCAATTCCGTCTGTCTGTCTGTCGGTGCATTAATTAAAAAACTACTTGACAGAGAACAGTCAAACTTGGTAGGAAGCTGACGCTATTGTCAGCGAAGAAATGGTTAAACTTTCACTGGAAAATATACAGGATGGACCGTCTAAAGGGAATAAATAATAAAGAACTTTTTTTTGCTCAAATTTAAAATTTCCACGTTTCGTGACATTCTAAACCTATTTTAGAAAACAAAAATTTTGAAAATTTTTTAACCATCATTTTTGAAATTTTTTTACCACTAGGCAAAAATTTTTTCTTTTGCTCAAATTTTTAAACCTATTCCAAAAACTTTTGAAAATAAAATAAAAATTTTTGTCCACTACAAAATACAAAATAGACGGCGGAAAAAATTTATTTTTGCTCAAATTAAAAATGTTCACGTTTCATGACATTCTAAACCTATTTCAAGAAAATGTTTTTACCACTACTATAGAATATTCGATGAAAAATTTACCACTAAAATACATTAAAGAAAATTTTGTTTGCTCAAATTAAAATTTCCACGTTTTATAACATTCTAAACCTATTTCAGAAAAACAAAATGAAATATTTTAACCACTCCACTACGTGAATGTGGAAATGAAAATGTGACAGATGGCAATAATATTCTGCATATGCACCTATTATAGTTTTATTGGAAAATGTACAGGGTGGTCATCCCAAGAAATAAATCAACTATTGTGGACATTTGTAAAGGTATTTGCGCAAGCCGTATTTAGCACCTGTTATTTATATATAAAATTAAGAATAACTTAGCTCCCAAATATCTGCAGGATATGTTAGTCTATAATATAAATGTACATAATTATAATACTAGAGCTAATTTAGACTTTCATATACAAAGATACAGGAAAAAGTCAACTCAAAACAGTTTATTTTTTAAGGGATTAGGTGAGTATAATGAGTTACCTGAGAATATTAAAAGCAGTACCACTTTAAATACATTCAAGAATAGGCTTAAAAAGTATTTATTGGATGAGTAGACATTCGTATTGTCTGTTGAAAATGTCCAGCCTAAATTTAATTTTAAGTACGTACTTGTTTTTAAAGTCATGTAATTACTACTGATTATTATATTATGTTCTATGACTGTTTATTTATTTAAGTGAAATTTTATAGTGTGACAAATTGACTATACTTGTTTGGTATATACAATTCTTGTGTTGTTTTTATATATCTTTTTTCATTGTCTATTTACTACTTATGTATATTTTTGTATATTATTAGTCTTTGGCTAAAATAAAGGATTTATATATATTTAGTATTGAATTTTTGCTGTCGGATGACCACTCTGTATATTATTTTTACCAAAAGTTATCAGGTTTTCTTTCTAATAATAGTGATAACTAGATTCTGATTATTATTCTCAATGTCATTTCGTAATTAATAATTTTTAGAGTGACCGCCATGCACAAATAAAGAGGGAAGTTCTGTGTAAATGCTTTTACCGATTTTTTTGTACAGCAGTAGGTTCTAGGTGAATGGTCAATAGACCAGGCTAGATAAGGGTTGGACAACAAAATAAGTCGTTACAGCAAATTGATAGTGGAATAGTCCGAAATTTTTCATAAAAATTTTTAAATCTTTCAAAAAAATGTTTAAATTTGTTTTTGTTGGAATAGGTTTAGAATGCCATGGGAATGTGGAAATTTTTTAACAAAGAAAAAAAAATTCCATCTAGTCTAGTGGTAAAATGTTTTCAAAAATGGAAAAAAAAAATCTAATTTTTTTTTAAATATGTTTAGAGCGCTATGAAACGTGGAACTTTTAAATTTGAACAAAGAAAGAATTTTTTTCATCTATTTTAGTAGTAAAAAATGGTGAAAAAAAATTTCAATTTTTTTTTCTGAAATAATTTTAGAATGTCATGAAACGTGAAAATTTTAAGTTTGAGCAAAAAAAAATTTCCATCTATTCAAGTGGAAAATATTTTTCCAAAATGGTATAAAAATGTTGCCATTTTTTTTCCAAAATAGGTTTGGAATGCCATGAAACGTGGAAATTTTAAGTTTGAGCAAAACATTTTTTTCATCTCTATAGTAGTGACATTAAAACATTTTTCAAAAAAAATTTTTAAATTTTTCAGAAAAAAATTTAAATTTGTTTTTGTTGAAATAGGTTTAGAATACCATGGAGACGGAAATTTTAAATTTGAAGAAAGAAAAAAAAATTCCATCTATTTTAGTGGTAAAGCTGTTTCAATAATAGTAAAAAAAATATATTTTTTTTATAGGTTTAGAGCTCTATGAAACGTGGAAATTTTAAATTTAAACAAAAAAAAAAAAAAATCCATCTATTTTAGTGGTAAATTTTTTTACAAAAATGTTAAAAAGATTTGAAATTTTTTTTTTAAATAGGTTTAGAATGCTATGAAACGTGGAAATTTTAAATTTGAACAAAGAAAAAAAAAATTTTCATGTTTTAATGGTAAAAAATTTTTGAAAAATGGTGAAAAAAAATTTCAAAATGTTTTTTTCTGAAATGGGTTTAGAGTGTCATGAAACGTGGAAATTTTAAATTTGAGCAAAAAAATGTTGTTTCATTATGTATTTCCATCAGACGGTCCGGTCCGTCCACCCTGTATATTTTCCAGTGAAAGTTTAACCATTTCTTCGCTGACAGTAGCGTCAACTACCTACCAAATTTGACTGCTCTCCGTCAAGTAGTTTTTTAGTTAATGCACCGACAGACAGACTGATGGAATTGAAAAACCCACATTTTCGTAATCTACCTGATCTGAAACGTCAAAATCCGAAAAAATCTCGGATGGCGATTTTTTCTCGAATACAATACTTCTCTTCGGTATGCGAGGGAAGTAAAAATCTGAATTATGGTACATTCGAAGATACTGGTAAAGTCAATCGATTCCAATTGGTTTCATGTCAATCCGTTTCTTTTTATCGAAACGGCAGCTCTTCCAATTTTCAACTTTGGAGATTTGCGATAGACCGCCATTATGGATTGGAGGTTAGACATTCCAAGGGCTATCCTTTCCCAAAATGTCATCTAGTTTCGATGACAATTACTTTAGTTATTGCAATTTGAAAATCTTTAATTTTTTTCACTTTTGTTTGCTAATTTTGCAATAGTAAACAAGTTTTGTGAATCTTCTCAATAGTCTAATCCTTGTAGGAAATTTTCTTAAAAACAAATTTGGTCAGTATACCTCGAGTCAATTGGTGGCTTATTTCACGAGATATTTAAGAAAATCTAAAAAAAATATTCTACTTTGCAATAAAAGACCATGTTCCGTATCTTCGAATCTATAAAGACTCTAGGGTTGTTCTTTATGAATTTCTTACCTATTTTCAAGCAAAAAATTATAATGTTTAAAAGAATTTAGGATTCGAGAATTTTTAGGTCTAATTTGACCTGCCTATAGAGATCAGCATGCTCACGGGATTTATCGTTTCAATGGTTTATTACTGAGTCATTGATATATATGTAGATAAAAGGTCAAGAGAAAAAAAAGCAAAAATAATAAGCATTTTGGGTAGGACAAGATTTTTTCTTTTGATATTTTTGGGGTCAGTGCGAGTATAAAACTCGATTTTCGCGGTTGAAAGCCCTACCCCCATTTGGCAGCCATCTTGGAAAAGGGGGCATAAACAGTTTTTCCGAGTCATAATTAAAAACGGACTAAAATTTTCAAGAAAAATATCATTTAAGGGTTACAACTTCTTTCTACTGATTTTATTACATTACATTAGATGTTTCTTGTACACCATTTTATTGCGAACAATTTTCTCTACTCGTTCTATAAATTTCTCTTCTTTGGAGAGGTGTTAGGACGCTGTAGATGGATCAAGTGCATCAAAAAGGGTATTGTACAATTCGAAAAAAATTTGAGAAGATTCCTGGGAATATCACAAACTCTCTTTGCCTCTTGCAATTTTTGTCCAAACCTATTCTTTTTCGAGTAAAGAATTCGCAAAGTTTTAAAATTTTTATTTTTTCTCGCTAGATAACTAAAAAAATTACAATTTCAGAAAAAAATATTTCGAACAGAAGTAGTCTATCTTCATTCAGAAAATCCGAATTTGCAATAAAATATAGGGGTTCTCATTTAAAAAACCTAATTTGACCTTGAATGACATTAACCTTTCCACTCAATGTCAAAGTGACATAATATACCGCCAAAGTGCCCCCATAGAATTCTATAATTTTTGTTTGAAACATTTTTACGTAGAGTGCTTATCACTCGAGACATTGAAAGTTTCAGGTTAAAAAAATTACCTTGGTGATTCTTTTAACCAGAAACTTTCAAATGTCTCGAGTATAAGCACTCTACGAAAAAATGCTTCAAACTAAAATTGTAGAATTGGATGGGGGTACTTTGGCGGCATATATCACTTTGACATTAGGTGGAAGGGTTAAACTCGGTTTTTAAATGGAACCCCTATATTTTATTGCAAATTCGGATTGTCTAACTAAAAACAGACTACTTTTTTTCGAAATATTTTTTTCAGAAATTGTGAATTTCGTAGTTATCTGGCGAGGAAATATGAAGATTTTAGAACTTTGCGATTTTCTTTTTTGAGAAGGTTTGGATAAAAGCTGCAAGAGGCAAAAATAGTTTGGAATCATCCCAGGAATGTACTCAAATTTTTTCAGACTTGTCCAATGCCCTTTTTGGTGCACTTGATCCATTTGCAGCGACCTAACACCTCTCCAAAGAAGAGAAATTTAAAAAATGAGTAGAGAAAATTGTTCACAATAAAATGGTGTACAAAAAACACCTGATGTGTATTTTCCAGAAAATCAATAGAAAATAAGTTATAATGCTTAAATGATATTTTTCTTGAAAATTTTAGTTTTTAATTATTAACTTTTTCATTTTCAGTTTTATGGTAAGAAGTATCTAAACCAAGATTGTAAAGAATTAATTTCCCTACAAGAAAGTCTTAAAACATTTTTGTGAGACTTACGGTTCTCAAGATATCGTGGAAAAACTGTTTACGCCCCCCTTTTCAAGATGGTGGCCAGATGGGGGGGGGGGGTTTACAACCCCGAAAATCGAGTTTTATACTCACAGTGACCCTCCTTAAACATCAAAAGAAAAAAATTTGTCCTACCCAAAATGCAAGGTTCAGCCAAAATTTTGTAACGTTTCAATGAACTAATAATCGAATCAGTCGAAAGTTGAAATCTTCATCTTTGTTTTTTTTATTATCTACAGTAATCTATGTGAGATTTTCTGTGCAAAAATTTTCTTTCATGTCACATTCAATTTTTTTATGAATGCTTCATTTTCGCTTACGGTGTACAGTTGACAATAAATATGGGGCAGCTTTTGAATCCGATTTTTGTGATATTTTAGTGTTGTAAGAGGGGCTGTGTCATCAATGAAAATGCTGACAGCGATGTCATGTGATGAAGCCCCGTTGCCATATTTGTAAATAGGAAACATATTACCAGAAATATTTTTAAAATTAATTTTTAACCCTCTTTCAAACACCGACATGTAAATATTCTATATAGTAGGGGAGCCCACGATGCTAAATGGGGATTTACTCGAGCGTCGTGGGGACCTATTGGATTTTGAAGACTAGATGGTAGAAAGAAAAAAAGGTTATATGATTGTGTACCCTTTCACCGGTGGGGGAAGCGTCTACAGGCTTTCAAAAATGTAAAAAAAAACAACCACATGGAAATACTCGAGCGCGTCAGATATTGATAGTGTATATGCCCCACGTGTCTCCGATGACGGAGGTATATTAATCTGCCGGTTTGCAGGGTGGGGGCGGCCGTACGGAAGTGTTAAAAATGGAAAAAATAATAATTTACTCGAGCGCGTCAGATATTCAGAGGGGAGGTTAAGTGAACCCGAACGAAGCTCCCATTCAAAAGACTGATGATTCGGATGTGACGCAAGGTCGTGGCGGCTTTTTGAAAATGTAAAGAAAAATCGCCATTTTGAAATACACGAGCGCGTCAAATTTTCATACACATGGTTTAGCTTGATGTCTTCATCGTGCTGATCAATAATCTGACGATTATTTGGAGGGATTTCCTTAATCTGACGGTTTGAAAAAATATATTCTTATGATTTTTTTTAAACCACTGAATGTGACAAATAAAATGCACGGAAAATAGCATGCAAATAAACAAAAATTACAAATTTTGTTGAAATTTGTAAAGAAAGTTTTTTATTTTATTTTCTGCACGCGTAAATCTATTTCTTTTAATTATAATACATATAAACACATATATTATATGTATATATACTTTCGGTAATCTCTTTCGCTGATAAAATTACAAATGATAAATAAATAACAGGTAAAAAAAAAATATGGCCGAGGTTAATAAAAAACGATATTTTTAAACTTTTTGATAATTTTATTGATGGGTAATAACTTTACAGAATTCATAAAAAATTAATAAAATAAAATAAACATGTTAGAAATATTTTTTTTGATCTTCATATCTTGCTTGCATATCTCTAACAAGAAATCCTTTATAATACTTGACAATATATTTTTTATTTAATGAAAAACGTATTATTAAAGTATTGAAAAGTAAATGTACCTGAATCTGGAGTATCCCCTAGAATATCTGGTGTTATGACTACATCTTCATATACTTCTGGAAATTGATCACCAATGGCGTGATGGCTGGCGTGTGGGGACGGTGCGAGAGAGTGAGAGACAGAGAAAGAGTGAAAGGGTGAGAGATGCGCGGAGTGGGGAACGCATGCTTCACTGCGGTACACGCGCTAAACTTTATTGACGATTTTTGTTACTTCGGCTTGTGGAAATCGGCAGATTATATTTTTCCCATTAACCTTGAATTATTTCCTTCAAAATAAAAAAATTCGACCGCGCTCGAGAATGTCGAGGTGACGTTTTTTTTTTGCAAGTTTGTGACCCTCCCACTCCCTTGTGTCACGCTGAAATCGTCAGATTATTGAAACGCACACTTTTCAGCATGTAATTAACCCATTACACCTTAATCTGACGCGCTCGAGTATTTCCAACTATGGATTTTTTTTTACTATTCTGATCGGCTGCCCTACACGCGCGGCCCTATATAGAGGGCTTAGATATGGTGGAGGTGCTCAACAAGGTGCAAAGTATTCCCTATATGTTAATCTGCCGCGCTTGGGTAAATCCCAAAATCCCCTATTGGGCTCCCCTACTAATATATTTAACTACCCTTTAAAGGCTGATAGCTTACTAATACTAAAATTAAAATAAAGTTTTATCAGAAACTAAATTAAATTATTTACGACTTTCCATGTCTTTTTGGGGGGTTAAGTAAATAAAAGCCCACTTTGCATTGTACAAATTCTGGTGCCCCATATTCACTGTGTCCAACTGTACCTATGCAAACTATTTAACATTTTTTTCACATTTAAAATACTAATTCGTGTGCAAAAACTAATGTAATATGTAATTAATCTGCAAATTTGCTTTTGGGCGCTGTACTTTTATTTATTTGGTATTCTTTTAACTACTAAAAATATTTGAGATATTATCAAGCTTTAAAATATATGCATCGAGTCATTTTCTATTGTCTTAATATAATACTGTACTGGCTTTTCTATATTCCATTACAACGTTGATGCTATATTGTAATCTGCAATGTTATGCAATTTCTATAAACTTACATAAAAATAGGGAGTGAACTAAATTTCAATTTCACAAGGTTTAAATTCCATACTTCCTTTTAGGTTCCGAATGGTGAAGATGTACTAATGCGTGATAAAGTGGACATGTCCCTTCCACAACCACATCCTCTACCTATGCCAGAATTTGGGGGATATTTTGCTCCACTAACTGAGTATTTACCAGATAGTTCTCAACCCATATCTGGCTTTCACAGGTATCTACTCTGTCCTTAATAAATGTACCTATTTCTATTTATATTCTTACTTTCAGGTGTAATGTTGGAGTAATGTTGCTTTGTGATATAGTTGTTGATGGAATAGAACTTGATTGGACAGTACATGTCCCATTAATGTTGCATATCTTATTCCTTGGTTTAGATCATACTCGTCCACTGGTATACCAACATTGTAAACAATTATTGCTCAATTTGTTGATAGTGCTTGCCCAACATAACGACCATTTGACTGTAGCTCATAGTTTGTTGAATAGTAAAACTAAGCAACTTGAATTAGGTTTATCAACACCTGCATTGCCAGTTGTTAGCCATATATTTACAGGTATGTATTAGTTATACATAGCTTAGAATTAGCCTGTAGGGTCAACTAGATCATGTAGTCCATGAAAAAGTTGCAATAAAGAGGGTCAACTTGAAAAGTCCTGTGACCAGGACGGGACCTGGGTATCCTCCACTTTCGAGGATGGTGTACACGATGGTGATATTAGGCCTTGCACCCTCAGGAACTACCCCTAAACGCGAAAAGCCATCCCCTTTTTGCGTTCTTTCCATTCTAGGCATGCGAGGGCTTGTCTCGGATCAGGTTTTTGGACTTTGACCTTCCAACATGTTATCAACCTCGGGGTTGAAACTACCCCCTCCTCTGATACTATAATCTCCCTAAAAATTTTAACATTGATGAAAATTTGTTTCGATTCGTTTTCGAGGGTGCTCAACATGATAGCAACATACCCTACTACCACCCTCCAGTAACCAGCCCCAAATCCATGAAAGCACCCTTTCTATGTTTCTGGCTAGTGGGCATGTGGGAAATCGTTGGACCAGTCAAGCAATCACCTCCGGGATTAAAAACTACCCCCTCTGCTAATACTAAAATCTTCCCAAAAATTCAAACTTTGTGAAAACTGTTTATCCCCGTTTTCGAGGGTGCTCAACACGATGGCAACGTATTGTCCAGTAGGGGGTGGTTAGTGCGGGGTAGGGAAGAAATGTATGTTGCTATCGAGTTGAAATCGAATAGAAACAAATTTTTGTCAATTTTAAAATTTTTGGGGAGATTTTAGTATAAGGGGAGGGCGTAGTTTTAACCCCGAGGGTTGATAATATGTTGGATGTTCAAACTTTATACAGCCTACCCGAAAAACCCGACCCGACAAGCCCTCACATGCCTAGAATGGAGAAAACTCGAAAAGGGGGTGGTTTTTCGCGTTTGTTCTTAAGGAGTGGGAAGCCTAAAAATATCGCCATTGTGTTCAGCGCCCCCGAAATCAAGGGGTACTCAGGTGTCATCCTGTTTGATGTTTTTGCAAGTTTTTCATGGGTTAATGACCTAGGCGAAAAAGTGTCCAGAACGACAAGGCTTATATCTTAAATAGTATTGAAGATGCGGGAATCAGTTTTCATATACTTGAATTGTATTGAAATTTAAAGTTTGCTACTAAAACCTTACTGATAAATTATTCTTTATATTATTCTTTCCATTTAAAAATTTTATTAGTCCATGTAAAACTTTGAAACACCCTAAAAGGATTGCACTACAAGACATCTGCCCTCTGTTTTCGAGGAAGGGGATTACAATGGTGAAAAATTTCTTGTCCCTGCCTTTTTCTAACTACCCCTAAGTCGAAAAAATCGCCCCTTTTCTTGTCTTTCCGCACTAGGCTTGCGAGAACTTGCCGGATCGAGTTTCTCAGGGAATATGGATAAATTGAGTAATCCTTGACCAGGAGAGACCCAACCAATTTTCGGGGGTTGAAACAACCTCCTTAAATGCAAACATCCTAAAAATTGCATTGCAAGTGCAAAATCTGCTACATACAGTGTTTCCAGCAACAAAATTCATCTTTTAATTTGTAATTGTTATCTTTTAGAGTCAGATCCAGTGTTTAATGAATTTTTGCAAAACCAGATCGGATCCTCAGGAACAGCAGAAATAGTGAACAAACTGAATTTGCAAAGTATCTCCTCAAAAGATGAGGAATTAGGTAATTTTGTACATATTATTTAATTTTATTATTTATGTTTTGCTATTTCATTTGCAAAAGATGGAATCATGTTTAATATTACTTAAGGTAAGTAGTATGTGCCTCATTAGACGAGTTTCTTGGGAAATAAAATTTTGTGTAGGTGTTTTTATATATTCTGCGGATAGGGTGATGGGGTTTCAGATTTCTTAACTTTACAGAATGGCCGATATTCATTGTTGAAATTTGATTTTTTAGCATTGGATTGTCTGTCAGGTGAAAATTTCCTGTTATTGTAAACGCATCTTGCTATTTTGTCAAAAAATGAGCATAAAGTGAAATGATATACAGTATTTATTCTGTATAATTCGTGGAAACCACTTTATAGGGAGTACTGCATTGAACAGATTGAGTTTTAATTCAAAAAATTTCGTTTCTCTTAAATGTCTGGAGAAATATTAATCAGGCCAGAAAAAAGTTAATTTTGAATTTAAAAAGATACAAAAATAAAAATTTTAAGATTTTAAAATGTTTGTATTTT
This sequence comes from Stenurella melanura, assembly GCA_963583905.1. Lineage (NCBI taxonomy): Eukaryota > Metazoa > Arthropoda > Insecta > Coleoptera > Cerambycidae > Stenurella > Stenurella melanura. Next base: position 20,648,548 of record OY757309.1, read on the forward strand.
ACTTTTTATTACTGTTTAATATATGTAAACTTATAAATTTTATTTTATATTGTATGCTACAGTGTAAAAATCAATCCAACCAGAATTGATTATTATCATTTCATTTGTTCATGAATTCCTATACTTTCATTTCATATGGGAATTCATGAACAAAAATCATTAGTTAAAAAAATGATGTTGTTAAGAATACTCTTTAATAAAGTAAAAAACCTCTATTATTGATGTGACCATATGAAGTTATTTCTAAAGAAATTAAAAACTATTACGCACTAAACTGTTAGATTCTTTTTCATTTTTCAAATATGAACGAGAGTCACTTATTTTTCAATATATTGCACAATCTGCCAGGTTGTTTTCTATTATGGTTCAATTTTCCTAGAGCCTAGTTTCGCCTGATAAAAGTTATTTTTAATTGGTTAATTCAGGAAGAAGTCGATTTTATTTATAGCTTTTGGAAACCAAAAATTCTACGTTGAAAAATGATACCATTTTTATATTAATTTGATCTATATTAAGTTCTAAAATTGCTATTTTTATGGTTTTCATACACAGCGAAGAGTAGTAGCACTTTTTTCTTTATATTATTATTGTATTAGAATGTAACATTCACAACATATTGCAAAACTTAAATCGCTACTAGAGTTCATTCATAATCGGGAAAGTGTACTTTTTGGTTAATTTGAAATTAATTGTCAAAATTTACAAAGTTGAAAATGCTATTTTTTATAATCTAAGGACAAATATCATTGTTATTATTAGATCAAAAGGTAAAAGGTATAGTATTAAGAATGTAATCTAAAAAATATCTATATATTTTGAACAGTTTTTGGAAACAAAACAATTAGGTAAAGTAAAAATGTTTTAACGAAAATACATCATAATAATATGTGAGTAATCTCTTTAAGAAATAAGTCAATAACACGCATGAAAACTTGCGTTTTTTTAAGATAATTTGTTTTGCAGTTTCTAGCCGAGGAAATTTACAGAATCAGTCACTTTCACTTTATTTTATACACAACTTATACGTCCTAAGTATGAAAAATATATGATCTTATTTTTTTAAATATTCTCTTTAAAGATCAATTTAACTTTTCGTTTTTGTGATAAATATTTTATAGAAAACAGAATATTGAAAATTCAAACCTTTTTTTAATGAAACGCCACTCCATAAAGATGTAAATACATATATATAATATATGTACTTAATTATGATTGTGTGCCGAATATTAGCCATTTTTATGAGATTAAAATGGTAACTGCATTAATGAAAGACAAAAAGACTGGCTTAAATTAAAATGTGACACATCATTTTCAAAGCAGTTGATTGAACAAAATTGAAATAAATCGTGGCAAATCACATGATTCATTGTTTTTCTTAGCAACAGTTTACAGCATAATTTTTTTCTATTTTCTGGTTATATTAGAACTGGAGTCCTGGAGCTACCTCGAGAATAATGTGGAATTCTAACATACGCCTTTTCACAGAAAACAATGGGACTTTTAATTTTAGACCCATTTTATACTAGGTCATTTTTGCAAGGGACGAGGCATAGCCTATGTCAGTGGGCTTCGGCTTCGGAAAAGTCTGAAAAAACGTAAGGCATAATAACATCAAATAAGTTGTGAAAATATGTATTTTTATAACAAAATTTTTCTCGAAAAAAGTAAGGAACAAATTTTTTTGGATAAATTTTCTTACACTTTATTTCAAAGGATTGTGAGATTGCAGCAAAGAGCTCAAATGTGCGACAAATTTCGTTTCAAGATCTTTGGGGGCACTTCATATACAGTCAAAATGGCAAGTCGATCTGACCACAAACAAATTTTTGGCAGCCATTTGAAAATTGCGTTTTTTCACAAAATAACAGGAAATATTTAAATTTTTCGACTTGCACGAATTTATTACACATTTACAAGGTAATGCTCATGCGCGAAGCTTTCGCATTTCGGTTTCCCTAGACGTTTGTGTATAAAATGGGTCTAAAATTAAAAGCCCTCTGTTTTTCTGTGAAAAGGCGCATTTTTCTCATACGGTGGCTCCCCGACTATTGGGTTAATAGAGTAAGATCCCAGACCCCCAGACCTACGTTATTTTAGCCAAGCTAATCTTTTGACAATAAATAGTGTGATGTGTAGTAACAATATTGAAACATATTCTTTATAGGATTTTGCAAACAGCAGAAAAAATAACTATCTATAACTAAAAGAAAAACTCTGTGTAAAAATATTAATGAAATCATTGCATTCACTACATTTACTAATTTCTTGTTACACCGTTTACAAGTAAGAGCACTAAAACTACGCCTGCCATGAGCGACATGTTATCATTTCCATGTATAATATTATAATCACAAGATTACAGTTGTAAATAAGGTAACTGTTAATAATGATAATAATAATTTATTCATCATAAAAAGTTAATACACTACAGGCATTCCAACTTATCTGACTAGTCAAAGTTACAAACAGTTTACAAATAGTTGAGAAAACAAATCATTCAAAGAAAAAAGAAACATTAAAGATTAATACAAACACATTATTAAAAATAGTTAAAAAACATTACTGATATTCCAAGAATTCATCCACCGAATAAAAACAATTTGATATAAGAAATTCATTTAATTTATTTTTGCAGACATTCATACTGTCAGTAGTTTTAAAAACAGTTTATTTTATTGTAGCATTTTACTCCAATATAAACTGCTGGCCACTCGAACTTACACATAGAGACTTTTAGGCAAAATTTAAAGTTCAATATTTTCAACAGGAATGCAAATTTTTGAACGCGGCTTGCAAATTTTAAGAGCTAGTTTTTTTCGGATTAAGCTGCATGACGTATATTTATCGTAGGACCATATACGGGGTGATCAATGAAGTCATGCAAAAAATCTAAAAGTTTGTATGAGTGAAATTTCCGCAAAAAATGTTTTTGGTCGTTGCAATATGGTTCCTTACTAAGGTAACATCAATATCTCTAGACGGTTTTGTCAGTTTTTGGATTAAGGTCCTTAGGCCTTGTACACACTACTCAACATAAAATTTGGATACCGAAATCTTTAAAATGCTATAACTTGACATTGGATTGACGGTTCTTGATGATTTTTGCGGATTTGGAATCCTTATTTCACGTAGATTTTCTATGGTCTAAGCATTTTACATAGGCAAATAATGCACATCTCGCCAAATCAAAGGAAATATTATTGTACAAAACACGTAATTGTCTATATATAACGAAAACTAAACTTAAAAATGTTTATTTCAATAGCTGATAACACAAGAAAGTTAAAAAAGCAAACGAAAATAGCGAATTTCATGATAATTAATTTGAAGCATTGAGGTTATATGCCCTCCACTCTCGTTAGCTGTCAGATTTTGCACGCACCCTATAAGAACAAAGTAAACATGTAACCTCCACTTATGAACTTGACAATAATTATCTGTCATTTCTGTAACTAACTATTGCCAACCTTAAATCTTAAAATATTATATAACTAAATATTCCTATATATTTTATTCAAAAGTAATAACAGATGCTGCAGCATGTTTCGAAATTGTTCCGAGCAATTGTTCTGAAGAAAAGTTGTACTTAATGGTAGAAACAGTTTCTAAACTGTTGAGTAATATTGTTTCCCACTATCAAATTTGTTTCGAAATTGTGTCTAAAAATACTTCTTAGGGTGACCTGTAAAAGGGCCCCACCTTCAAACTAGCAAGTACGCTTACGTTCTTAACTACATATCACACTATTATTTATTGTCAAAATATTAGCTTAGGGTAGGTCTGGGGGCTATGAGATCTTGGTCTATAACAAAATGTGAGATTTATTAATCTCCGTTATATATACATTTTGTACTTAATCAGACAATGTAATGTTTTAGTTGATGACAAAGCTACATCCATTCCTCCAGTAATTGTGATACCAGAAAATGTTGAACCTGTGGTTGCTACTAAGCTCGAATTAACTGTCTCAGTAATTATAAAATCATTAATTGAATTCCTTGCTATGAGACAAAGTACTCCATTGTGGAATTACGAAGATATCACAGCTAAAGTCTGGACTATAAAAAGTGCTGAACAGATAGATATATTTTTGCAGTATATATTGAAGGTGTTCCGGGAGTCATTACCGAATGCCCATGTAAATGAAAGGTGGGCGCAGACTGCATTACAGTTAGGTTTAAGTTGCTCCTCGAGACATTATGCGGGCAGATCACTCCAGATATACAGAGCTTTAAGAGTTCCCATAACTTCCCGAATGCTCTCTGATATTTTAAGTAGGTTAGTTGAAACTGTTGCAGAACAAGGAGAAGACATGCAGGGTAAGTACAAATCTGATATTATTTGTGATTTTATACTGAAATAAAACATATTTAGGTTATGTAACTGAATTGTTACTAACGCTGGAGGCTGCAGTTGAATCATTGGAGTCAGATTTTCGCCCACTAGACTTTATGAAAGATTTTTTTAAATCAACTCCAAATTTAAATAATAAGGAGGTTGTGTCATTTAAGCGTAATCCTGAAGGACTACCCGCCAATATATCCGGAACACCTTTGTACAACCATTCTGTTTCTCCTGGCCATGCAAGAAGTACCAGTTACTCTGTATCATATGGTTTTAGAAAAACTGCTCAGTCTTCTACGGATGTAAAAGATCGCAGTAGGCATAGCAACGAAATTGAACATCGAGGTGGCCTTAACAAATTTTCTGCGAACTTATCGCGGTCAAGGTCAGCGCAGAGTTTAAAATTGTTAGGCGATACTGCAACTCAAGATGATAAGTTAACGATATTAGCTCAATTATTTTGGCTGGCAGTGTCGTTATTAGAATCTGATTATGAACACGAATTCTTGTTGGCTGTGAGACTATTAGCAAGTGTCATGCATAGATTACCACTTGACAGGCCAGATGCAAGAGATAAAGTTGAGAAACTGCAGGGCCAACTTAGATGGAATTCTTTTCCCGGGGTGCATGCTCTGTTACTAAAGGTGAGTAAATTAAACAGAAATAAAAAAAATCATTTCTGGTGAATCTACAGCAGTCATGAAATGCAAATGTGAAAATCTATGTGTTGTTTCTCTTTTCTTCTGAAATAGTGCAGTAAAAAAAGACCAAAAATAACGATGAGATATGCATAGTTTGTGTAACAGCAAAATTATCATGTCATATCTTTTAGGGTATAACCAGGAGTATATATATCTCAGGTTGGGACTGCCAAAGCCTATATTGCGATTTTTTTAATACACAATTTAGTTTTTTGAATAGCATTTTTTTAGTTAAGGAGGTGAATATCTCGGTTTCTAGAGGTCTGATCGGGACAAACAAAAATCAGAAATCTTCATAATTAAAATTCCAGCAAATGCGTTGGTTTCGGATCAGTTGAGTATACGTACATAACATACAAAATTGATTGAACTGGCTAAAAAGCGCTTTTTTTCCCTTTCATTTTAACGCCTAGGGACATGTACAGTTTCGATAGGCTTCAAACATTCAGAAAATATACCTTTTGTTGAAAGCAAAACACCCTGAAAACCAAATGGATTTTTTCGACTATTTTGAAAATATTTTTGAAAAATTTTCATCATAAAAGAAAGACCATTGCGAGAACTTTAATTTAAAAAAGTTAATTTTCGTCTATCTGAAATGGCCGAAAAAATCCATTTGTTGTTATTTGGCTTATAAATAAATGTCAAAATAGTGGCCAAAATGACTAAAAACAAGAGCAATTTTTAATGTCAACAGAAAGCTGGCATCGTGATCTACATTTTGAAAGAAAATATGATCCATTTTGGACTTAATGGCATAATATGGAGGTCAGTTCAAATTTAGATAGCAGATTCATTTGTGTCCACAGGGTCCATATTTGGGCATCAAAATTTCAGTCTTATTTTCAACAAAAAGTGTATTTTCTGAAGTTTGAAGCTGATCGAAACTCTTAACGTCCCTGGACGCTGAAATGGAAAAAAAAACACGCCTTTTCGCGAGTTTATTCAATTTTGTATGCTATGTACGTACTGAAATGACCCAAAACCAGCTTTATTGGAATCAAGAGACAAGGTAGTGTTTCGTGCCAAGTTCAGTCTGACATCCCCGCTCACAGAATTAATAAGCGAGCACCCGTGTATCTTTACAGGAAAAATACCTACCCCCACCACCACCTAAATTTTGAACTGAAATTTCCCATTAAATATATGGATTTATCAATTTAGTTACATTTATAAATTGATAATTCTCTGTGGATATATTTTACTTAGGAAGATTTTGGTTTATTGTTTGTCCCAATCGGACCTCTAGAACCGGAGACATTCACCCTTTTACCTAAAGAAACACTGTTCAAAAACGCAATAGGCTTTGGAAGTCCAAAACTCCGATATATACTCCTGGTGATACCCCAGAAGGTATGACATCATAATTTTGTTGTTACAAAACCATGCATATAGACTGTCAGATAGTGACAGAATTAGGTGCACCATTTCCGCATACAAGCCTTGAGGGTTGAAAAGCACATCAATGTTGAGTAGAATGGAGGGAAATTTACAAGTGGCCCCTGGGGATAACATAAAAAAATCGATTTTCGTTAACAGAAATAAAAGGTGTCTGTTGCCCATTTTTTCACGTGTTCACTAAATGATTAATTAATAGAAACTGGCTTCAGAAAACCAAAGGCTTGAGTATTGCAGGTGGCTAAAGGGTTGAAATTAGGGCATAATCTTGTAGGGAAGAATCGAAATTTTAACTGATTTTTCCACACAAGCCCATGGAAAGTATGAAAACGTACATCATCGCTAGCCCAAAATACATATAGGCTTGAGTGGCGCGTATGGATAAGTACATTTTAGGGCCGGAAAATTTAACCTAAATTTTTTTCGATTTTTCAGTTATTTTCCGATGCAAGCCTTTGAAACTAAAGAAGGTCATTGATGTGTTAGGCATTATAATACAATTGGCCTGACTATCTGATGTGGACGGAACAAAGGTTTGCGTCGGAAAGTTGCAGGAAAATTGTATCCAAATTGCCACCATTTTCTCACGCAAGCCGTTTGACATATGCTGAGAAAAAGCGATTCTAAGACTATATACCGAACGGCTTGAATGTTACACATGGTCATCATATTAATTATGTAACAAGATCAACCCCTCAGTAGTTCCAACGCGCTCCGTAGTTACCCTGTTGAGGGCGCCACCAGTGGATCAGTCCAGTGCGCCTACCGCCACTTCGGCCGATCCCCCAACCTCTGATGTCATCACCGGCGCTCACTGCCGAGATAAAACCCCGGCGGCCAGGCCAGAACAGCAGTTCAGTCTCGAGCTCGCTTAGCTACCTCTTCTCCTAAGTGTGTGTGTAGAGTACAGTAGTGCTTCTCTTGAGTTGTCTTACTTGCCTCCTATGCTTCCTAGGCGTGGAACACTGGTGCATTCCTAAGCACCCTCCTGAGTGCTCTCACTGGCCTCTGTTGCTTTCCAGCGAGAGTCCCAGTAGCTTCTTTCGAGAGTTATCTTACTTGCCTCCTACGCTTCCTAGGTGTGGAACATTGGAGCTCGTGGTTCACTCTCAGAGCCGCTTATTGGCTACTCCTGCTTCCTAACGGAACAGTGGAGTACGGAACGCGCCTCTCAAGAGGAAGGCTGTAACTACGGGCCTTCTGGAATTGGGCCACCAGCCCATCAGTTGTATAACTCATGTGCCAAGACTTTTTAGTGATAGTGCTAGAACTTTAGATACGCTTGTAAACACAATAAAGTATTTACCAACGTAATACCTTCTTTCTCTGGGCTTTAACCCTCAACCCCCCTACACTTCGGTGTAACAATTCTACATAATTTATTTAACAAAGAGCTGATTAAAAAATCTAGAAATTTCCACCATTTTCCCACACAAGCCGTGTGGCATATGCTTAGAAAAAGTGACTCTAACACTACTATAACAAAAGGCTTGAGTGTCGGACATGGAGTATATTACTTATTTAAGAAAAAGCTGAAAAAAAAATCTGTAAATTTTTGCCATTTTCCCTTGAGTGTCGGAGGTGGATTTTATTTATTTAAAAAAAAGTTGATAAAGGATCTGAAAATGTTTATGCAGGGTTATTATTTTGATTGTACATATAATTTCATATATTTTCTTTTATAAGTATAATAATATTTTATATTATGAAAATAGTGCGCTGGATATGGCCTTTGTATAAAAAATACAAATTATTTTTAAAATATTGATTTTATGAATATATTACAAAGTGGCTTTACAATATCTCATATAAATTTATATTTATAACTTTCATCATTGTCATTGCCTTCCTCACTTATCTCCTCTTCTTCGTCCCCAGCTTCATCTTCGTCCGATTCTTAAACATCGATGTTTATGCTATTTCCATCATCTACTTCATCGTCCCCATCTTCATTGTTATTATTATCTTTGACAGTGTCATCTTCATTATTTTCATTATCACTGATCTCTGAAGCTGCAAAACAAAAATAATATAAAATTCTTTACATATAATATAACCGATGCAGACGTCAAAAATTATTTTATATGGAGGAAAAGTAATACATTTCATGGCGCGCTCGTTCAGCTACTAATAGAGAGCAAGTCTCTTTCTCTAAATTAAATATGCTGTTTTTTCTTAAAATGTCGGTGAATTTATGCAAGAACATCTATTATTTTTCCTCTGCCGGAGGTTTACTTTTCACTTTCTCGCCACCGGAGAAAAAATACAACTTCGCGCCGACTACTCAGTAGAAAAATGTCAGTTTTTCTGACATTTGAAGAAAAAATATTTTTACCTTCATTTTGGTTCACATCTATTAAAATGTCACTAACGCATTCTGGTAGCTCATCACCTTCAAACCACAGGAAGGTATACGAACCATCTTCTACTTTCCAATCATACTGCAATGCAGTAAATAGTAAGTTAGTGTTAGGTAGAGAAAGAACCCCATTGTTTTTGAACAAAATCGGTCAATAAATAAAAAAGTAAATTTTTTAAATAAGAAAAAAAATTTTTTTTTCAATGTTTGCAATTAGAATAAAAATGTCTAAAACTAATATTATTTACAAAAAAAAAAAAAAAAAAACTGCAGAGTATCCTATAGAATGTGCAACAATTATATAAAAAGATTAGTAAATCATGTAAGAGTATAATGGTTAGCTTGTTGTTCTTTCATCTGCTCTACGCAGACATATACCTATCTCTATTATTAGGCATGAAATGGCAAGGGCATGAGAAATATTTGACAAAGTGGATATTTAAATGAGTTAATAATATTATTTAAATAATTTTACATTATGCGATATTTTTACACGTATAGGATATCTATTTTTTAATGTTTAGTAGCTGCATGCATTAATTTTTATAATAATTAAAAAATGCATGCAACATATCTTTCTAAAGAATCTGTTAAAATAATTTTAAGTTGTGTTGAAAGCGAAAAACATAAAATTTAATAATATAGTCTTCATAATTTTAAGGCATGTAAAAAATGCGGTAACTACAAAGCAGGCAGGCGGCATTTTTACCTATTCAATTATACTGCCGCACGGACGTACAAACAGAACTGGCGGGAATAACCATAGCCGCAAAAGAAATTTCCCGTAGACAAATAACGGGAAAAACAATAAGAATCTACACTGATAGTAGACAATCACTACTGGCCCTACAGAGACACAAAATAACAACAGGGTCAGTATGGGAATGCCATCAGGCACTCGTGGGCGCCTCCAGCATGAACAGTGTCATTCTATGCTGGGTCAAAGGGCATGCACAGTGCAGAGGCAACAGGGAAGCTGACAGTCTGGCTAAGAAGGCAGCCAGTCTAAGTATACTTGGACCTGGCCCTTCCAACATACTGCCGACCTCAGCAATAATGCTAATGATTAAAGAAGACACCCACAGAAAATTTAAAAAACTGTGGGATGAAACTCATAGTTGTCAGTTGGCCAGGGATCTGCTTAGATACCCTGACAAGGATACAACGATGATCTACCTGGGAATGTCCAGGAAGAACCTGCGCTTCGCGACAGGAATTCTTACTGGTCATTGCCAGCTGAGGAAGCACCTTTACAACATGAAGTTAAATGACACACCCCTATGCAGAGGTTGTGAACAAGAAGACGAGACTGTCCAACACGTACTCTGTGAGTGCCCGGCAGTCTCCTCTAGCAGAGAATCCATTTTGGGAGAACGTTGGCCTACACTGGCCGACTTGAGGGATATTCCCCTAGGCAGCATCACCACCTTCTTCACAAGATTAGGATGGTTGGAGGCCTAGGTGGAATCCTGTATCCCTCGGGAGGACGTACAAGGGGCCCAATGGGGCCTAGGTGCTGCGGTCACCTAAATGTGACTGCCCTCCCACAAACTCCAAAACTCCAACTGCCGCACGGACTCCTTTAATGGGAATTTTTTATCTGCCTTGGAAATATGAAGGCAACTATACCAAAGACTTTCTTTTCAATGATTTGTATTTAAATTTGATACAAATCCACCTTCCCTTGTCATACATATTTTTACATGTTCATGGCAGCCCCTTGGAAGAATATATAAATCTTTCTATAAAATAAACATATTGTTTACATAAGCACAAAATTCATATTATACGAATAATAACAATAATGATACGAATAATAAATAATAAAAATAATAACCCTGCATAAACGTTTCTATATTTTCTTGTCAGCTCTCTTCTAAATAAATAATATGCTCCATGTCCGATACTCAAGCCTTTTGTTACAATAGTCTTAGAATCACTTTTTCTAAGCATATGCCAAACGACTTGTGTGGGAAAATGCTGGAAATTTCTAAATAATTTTTTTTGGTTAAATAAATTCTATATAATTAATATGATGACCATGCCCGACACTCAAGCCTTTTGTTACATAGTCTTAGAATCACATTTTCTAAGTATATGTCAAACGACTTACGTGAGAAAATGGTGACAATTTGCATACAATTTTCCTGCAACTTTCCTATGTTCGGAAAATTTGAAGGCCACACTCTACACTCAAGCCATTATATTTTTACGGACTCTTAAATTCATAAGTTCTTATTGCAATTAATTTCGTTGATGGGAAAATAACTGAAAAATAAAAAATTCCGTTAAATTTTCCGACCCCCAAATGTACTTGCCCATTCGTGCCACTCAAGCCAATATGTTTTTTGGGCTAGTGACGATGATGGTTTTCATACTCTCGATGGGCTTGTGTGGAAATATCGGTCAAAACCTCGATTTTTCCTTAAAAGATTACGCTCTTATTTCAACCCTTTAGCCACCTGCAACACTCAAACCTCTGGTTTGCCGAACCCAGTTTCTATTAATTAATCATTTAGAGAACACGGCTAGCATGAAAAAATGGGCAACAGACACCTTTTATTTCTGTGAAGGAAAATCGATTTTTCCATATGTTATCCCTAGGGGCCATTCGTAAATTTCCCTTCATTCTGCTCAACATCGATGTGCTTCTCAAACCTTTTCGGGGCTTGTATGCGAAAATGGGGCACCTAAATCTGTCACTACCTGACGGTCTAATATCAACATCCTTTTTTTACTCCACTAAAAGTATATTTCTGATGTGTATCTAGCTCCAAATTTTTATTTTTAATCCATGTACTTTTGTCCATGGATTAAATAAGGCTAACTTTGTTATGTAGCGAAGAATACTCTTTCAGATTGTCATTTCATTTTGCTAGCAATTCTATGGGCCGAAAATATAAGTCTCCATATACCAGAGTTTAGGGTATTAGTCCATATCAAAGTTGCAAAAAAAAAGGGTGAAATCTTCAAAGTACAAGGGTGGCAACCAAATATGGCTACCCCCCAATTTCGAAAACGGGGAATACGATAGTGCTAGTCCCGGGGTCCCTACCCCCTCGAACTACCCCTAAACATACAAATCACCATTTTTTTCCATTTATCATTTTCAAGCATGCGAGGGCTTGTTGAATCGGGTTTTTTCGTGGAACTTGTCTGTGTTGGGTAAAATTTATTTTTTATTCACTTATTTATTTGTACTGCATATATACAGATACAAAGAATCCATTTACATATAACACAGTAATAGACAGGCTGGTTAGTAACACAAATTATAGAACTAAAAACAATAAACAGAGCATCCTGAGTAAGCTCAAGAAGAGAACTGAAAGGTTTTTCACAATATAGTATCACAGATAGGAAAGTAGTTTACTCTTGCTAATATTAAAAATATCAATGTCAAATCGTCCTATAAGGTTATTCACGACTGACAAAGAATTTTCCACTGGCGGTTTGAGGTTGCAAATTTTAAACGGATTGTCCCTACGCCTGAGACGAACATCCGGTACATTAAAATTTATTGCAGACAGTATATCAGGTACAGTAATATTACATTGTAAGACATTAAATATAAACAAAATTTGAGCTATTTCGCGATGCTTGCTCAATGCAGTTATGTTAAAATCATTGAGTTGGCTATGGTATGATACTAAGAAGGGTCAAGCTCCATATTGTCTCAGATGTAGCGACCTAACAAATCTTTTTTCCAATACTTCAGTGTAGAAGAGAGTTCTAGGATTCCATATTACGGAGTAATATTCCATTTTAGAGCAAACAAAGGGCAATATACATGTGTTTTAGGTCAAATCTTTACAGGCTCTAAGAATAAAACTTAGTTTTCTACTACATTCCGCAGCCAAGTTCATGACATGTTCACTAATGGTAAAATATCTGTTAAATGTTACACCTAAATCTCTGATTTAGCTACCAAAGATCCTACCAACCCCCTCCATCAATACCAAAACGTGCATTTTTCAGTACTACTCAAGACTATATGTCACATTACAAGAAACAGTTACAAACGTAAGATTAATAATGAAGATAAAACATTGAGTTTAAAACAATAATGTCCATAATATTATATGACAATTTCCAATTGAAAATGACTCCTGCTTACAGGCCCTTGAATCATATTAGGTTGCTACCCTTGCACTCGGAGGTTTTTGCAACTTTAGCATGGACTATATATATCATCGAGCACTGTTTATAAATAACGTTAAAATCGATTTCAAGTTTTTATTTTCTTATAAAAACTAAAAGTTGCAAATTAATAAGTTGATACTATGGAGACTTTAAAAAAAATTGAAAAATTTCGAAAAAAAATTCAGACTTTAAACACCCTGCTCAGCAAATAATAAAAAGGTTAACTTAAATACTAGCACTGCTTCTACTTTCCTCAATTATCCAGTATATTGCTATGTATTTCAATACCTCACAATAATCAACGAACACTCAAAAGGGGGATGTATAGGACTTGGTCAGGAACAAAATTTTAACTTGTTTGGAGGGTGCTTAGGAGGGTCATTTTTTACGTTATCCACTTCTCACTTACAGACAATAGGAAGGTACTTACATACCATTATATGTTACGCAAATGATTATAAACACGTTTAATTAAATATCTAAAATTCATATTGACACTTGGTCCCGTCAAAACACTAACTACATTCGGTTGTCAACGTTGTCATTATTTTAGAATTTTGGAATAAGTTGTCAATGTTGTCGATATTTTAATAATTCCAATAGGTCTACATTTCTTTATAACAAACTGTGTTCGATATTATTAACATCTAGTGCTACTCCAGTGTCTGTGCCAAGTTGTGACTTTAATTTGTGTGAAAATTGAGATTTTACCTACGCTACTTTTTATTAAAACCAAAGTGTCGCAAGAAATAGGTACTAATAAAATTTTATTTTCGACATGATGTTATTTCGTGCTATCAGAAGTGTCCAAACCGCTGTTCAACATTAATCTCCACTATTTCTGACAATTTTTCTTTATTTAGGTGTGAAAAACTTTATTCAAACAAATCTAAAGGAAAGTGCAACACTAACATAGATATTTAAGCAAACGCTTTCTTTCCCAATATTAATCTTCAAGTTAGTACTGTTAGTGAATTAATTTGGGGGGGCTTCACCCGCGTAAAAATTAAATGAATTCTTTATAAATTCAATTCTCTATATAGAAAAATTTTTTTCAAAATTTATTTCAAAAGTATACTAAATTTGTTTTGGATTTCTATACATTTGAGCAGCATTCTATTACTCAAAGATACTTAATAAACATATGTTTATAGTGTGTGTACAAAAAAAAGAGATAAAAATCAAGAAGTGGATAAAGTAAAAAATTACCGTTAAGTGGTCCACATACAAGATGTCCCCGAACCTATGAGGTGAGTGGGGTGCAGAGGGCATGTAGGTCACTATTTTGTGCTTTTTGCTTATATGTCAAAAACAGTGCAAGATAGCGAAAAGGTTACTCTACCCAAAATTAAAGCTGACAAAATTTCCTGACGCCTCGCGCTTTTCGACAAACTGCCTTCTAACGCATCAGCCCTTAGTTCTATAGCATTTTCCTCATAGTAGAAGTTGTAGAGCATTAAATTTCCTTTAAATTGAGTTATTATTTGTTATTTTATCTTCAAATTATCAAAAGTTGTAGCAATTTGATTCCAAGATTCCGATATTGCACTTTCTCTTTATTTCATTTTAAAATTAAGATTTATCTAAAAAATCTCTTTATTTTCTAAGACCTATTCAAAGAAGCTCCACTCAATGGGGTTCATGAAAAAAATGCCACCTCTGATGCACATAGTGAAAGCACCTCAAAGTATGATGGTTCTATGAATATTAAAAATTACACTTAAACAAAAAATTTGGTGATTTTGTGACGTATTTTTGTGCACTCGCTTCACCCTATCGTTGAATTTGTCACATTTTCTGTAACTCCTCGGCCATCAAAAAGCAAATGTGTTTATTGAATGGCCACTATTGCAATATTAGAACAATTTAAAACCAATATGTAACCTTGTGCCACAAGGTTCTAAGTACATTTTAAAATCGTATTTTTTACAAAAAAGAAAATTAATTCAACTCCATATTGCTGCTGTGGATATTGAAGTCAAATATCTCAAATATATTTTAGCATATTTACTTAAACTATATTTTATTACTCCAACATTTTATAGTACTCCAAACTTTATATTTGCTATCTTGAAAAAATTTTCTATTTGGTGGTTAGACCCACCTCATGAAAATGCAATTTCAGTGAACAGTTGTTTATTATACAATTATCTTCTCAGGTCTCATGGTGTAATTAGGTTATTACGAGAAATTAGTTAATTTGCGAATTAGCCGGCTAAAACTCGAATTAATCAGATGTCAAGGATAAAACCCGAATGTATCTCAGTTTCACGTATTAGCCAGACTTTACAATGATTGCAAAAGCGCCGTTAACATAATAATTCATGTATTTTACAATGATTACCGAATGTAAATTGCAAAAACGCCGAAAATGTTCCTTGCCCTTAAAAGATTGATATTCCCTATGTGTACCACGGAGCCCCCAGCGTCGTTTTAGCTGGCTATTACGCGAATTAGTTAGTTTCTCGTATTAACCATAACATATACATAATATACAGCTTATATACAAAGATGTGACCTTTTAATAAAGAAGTAGTGCAATGTATGGTTTCTTTCGGAATCTCGAAATTTGCCCCAAAATTTCAAATTGCTATAACTTTTGAAGATAAGATAACAGATAATAAATCATTTTAAAATAAATTTAATGTTCTACAACTTTCACTGTGAGAACATTGCTGTAAAACTAAGGCCTGAAGTGAAAAAAATGTTTCTCGAAATGCAATTTTCCCTAGCGAAAGCTATTGGGAATAGAAAAAAAATTATATCAACAATCTTATAGGAAATTTTATCAGCTTTCATTTTGAATGGAACAATCCTTTTGTTGCGATACACTGTTTTCGAGATATAAGTGACAAACCAAAAAAGTGACCTTCTACGTGCCCCCCTGCGCCTCGCACACCTCGTAGATCTGGGGACTCTCAGTATGTTTACCCCCTAACTACTCCAAACACAGCCCTAAAGTCAAAAATTCTGTTCCCGACCATGTACTCTATACCCTGTTCATTGACTGGACTATAATAAGAGTATATTCTATTTGCAATTAATTATTATTAAATTAGATTTACATGTGCATAAATATAGAGATCACAGTCATCATTGGTATGCAACCAAAACGCTCATAAAATTGAGTGAAATAATGGAATAATAGGACATAGTTTTCTGTACAATAGTTTTTTGTGAATTAGGCCAGTCATTGGGGATCAAAAGAAGGGCTTACCTGGAAATAACTCGGGAAGTTTTGAAATTTGGCAGGTTTGTAGGTTTGGGTGTGTAGAACTAAAATTCACAAAATGCACAATTCGAGACTTTCCGCCGGCGCCGCCATCTTGCCAAGATTGTCGCAAAAAAACGGTTTTTTGCAATTTTCTCCAAAGCTATGCGTTTTTAGAAAAAATATGTAAAGAGCAAAATTAAAGAGGACGAAATTTCATACAGAAAATGTGTTCATCATATTTTCGCTAAAGTTAACGGTTTAGGCTCAAGAGCTGATTAAATGACCACATATTCTGTTAACTTCCCCAAACTGATTTTACCTATCTAATACGTGATTTGAAAAAAAGTAGTGCCCGTTGACCCACTACTTATTTTTCAGAGACTTTGTGTTGCGAAACAGAGCAACGAAGAACTCGAGCAGCGTCTGCAATGTGAATTGGCTCCGTACCCATTGTCCCTGTTTTCTGAAGCCGGAATGCGAAAAACTGTGAAGTCCCTACTGTACAAGCTTTTTTGCCAGTTACAGACATTGACTTTGGAACCAACAAAGTGTACATAATTGATGGTGGTTAGCTGTTGCATCGAGTCATTTGGAGCCCAAATGCAACATTTGCTTCGATTGGTACCAGTTACGTAAATTATCTTCAAAGACATAGTGTCTTTGAAGATAATTTAAGTAACTGTCTAATGCAGTAGTTGTTTTCTACAGCTATCCCACAAGCGCAAAAGAAACAGGCACTAAAAGTGCAGAGCGAGGTGAAGATAAAAAAAAATAAATACAGCAGATGTTTTGTTTGACGAGTCTATGACTCCCATAGTTGCACAGACAAATTTCTTGTCAAACTATGAAAACAAAGGTAGTTTTACATCCATCTTGAAACGGAAATTTGAAGAAGCGCAGTTCACTGTAATCCAGGCTACAGAAGATGCAGACACCTTCATAATAAATACAGCTATCGAGATGTCATCTTCATATGAATTCGCAATTGTTGTTGGAGAGGATGTCGACCTCATTGTTCTGATGACAGCACTGTGCAAGTCTCATGATAATGTATACCTCCTAAAACCTGAGAAAGGAAACAGTCCAAAATATTTATTCATCGCAAAGTTTAAAGGCGTCGAAGCAGTGAAGGATAACATCTTGTTCCTCCACACAATAAGTGGCAGTGATACGACGTCGGCCCCGTTTAATCAAGGAAAGATGAAATTTTTAAAAACTATAGAAAGACATAGGGAGCTACAAGCTCATATTCAAGTATTTAAAAATGAACATGTCACCGCTGACGAAGTTGCTAATGCAGGTGAGAAATTTCTTCTTGCACTCTATGGATCCAAAGACAAAGAGAATATTGATCTTGATAAATATAGATACCAGTGTTTTGTGAAGTCAGTAACAAAAAGTAAATTTAATTTGGCATCCTTACCACCGACAAGCATAGCTGCACGACAGCATTCCTTACGAACCTACCATCAAGTACAACAATGGTATGGCTGTTCAAAAGAAGCTTGGTGTTGGAAGAAAACCCAAACTGGTATCACCCCAGTAACCACATTAAAGTATCCTGCTCCCAAAGCACTACTTGTATTTTTGTCATGAAAGTGCAAGACCAATTGTGGCAGAGCCTGCGGATGCACGACTTTTCTGCCTAAACGGTTAACTTTAGTGAAAATATGCTTAGGACATTTTTTGTATGAAATTTCCTCCTCTTTAATTTTGTTCTCTATATATTTCTTCGAAAAACGCATAGTTTTGGAGAGAATTGCGAAAAACCGTTTTTGGCGGCCATCTTGGCTAGATGAATTGTGCATTTTATGAATTTTGGATATCGACCCCGAAACCTACAAACCTGCAAAGTTTCAAAACTTCCTGAGTTATTTCCAGGCAAAAATCCCCAATGACTGGCCTAAATATCACAAATAATCTAGTAGTATGAGAATTTTAAGAAACAAAGAAGTTTCCGTGACAACGAGATAATTAATTTATTAGTACTTGTCATAAATGATGAAATTTGAAAATACCAATTGAAATAAAACAAGAATAAACAGAATTGAATTAGTGTTAATTAAAATATTACTTCATGCATTCATACTACATATGGGTAGTATTTAGTATTAATCAACATTGGCACAGAAATTATTGGTTTGTAAGGTGGAATGGACATATTGAACATACGAAGTGGAACTGAATAATAAATGTAGACCAGGATTAATGAGGTTTTTAAAAAAGTTGTATTATCTGCACCAATGTTTAATTTTGTAAATTTCAATTAAGTTAAATGGTTAGATAGGGTACAGATAATACACAATTGGTAAAATTTTATTTTAACATATTGTCTGTCTTCATAATAGCATACCAATGATCTGTGTACTTTACTGAGAACCGGCTACTAAAATAGATGAAGCAAATAAAGGTTTTGTATATAAATTAGTAGCGGAACATCAGTTTTCTTAAAATACTGGAAAAACTGCCATAGTGGAAAGTGAGGAATAGGTGATTTGTGCGCAAATAAAATCGCTACATTATGATACTTTCCAAATTGATATTGCTTCAGCGGTAAATAAGTTATTGCAAAGAAATCTTCATTAAATTTGTCTTAAAAACATTGTCATACTGTCAACTTCATTACTTATTTTGAAAATGTGCATGTATTAACCAAGTTTTCATTGGTTTAATTTGCAAGTACGCAATTTAGAAAGTAAAAACACTATGCTTTCCGTTTATTAGCGAAAATCAAGCGTTTCTTTATGGTAATAATTTACAGCCCTGCTTTGCAAAATTTGGTGGATAATGAAGGGCTCTTAACTACGCACAAATCACCCATTCTTCACGTTGCTCTCAGACGAATAGGCCAGTCAATTTATACATCAGACCTTGCAAAAGGTCAGGAAGTTCTAAATTTTTAATATGTTGTTAGGACCTTTGCCTATAGTAAGAATCCAAGTTTGCAGCTTCGAAAGACCTGTACGAGCTGCGCAATGCCCAAAAAACAGTGAAATTATTACACTTGTTTCTGTTTTTACTCAATATCTCCTAAACTATGCGTTCTACAGAAAAGACTAGTACTCCATTTTTTTAGTAGATTATATTTTAAAGCCCAAACCGAGTTCCATACGTCCAGAACTTTTCGAGATACAGTTTTTAAAAAATTGGCCAATTGTTTCCAAAAAGTGAACGTTCAAATAATTGTTTCTACAACAACTATTGCATATAATGCAGAAACAGGTGTTCGAACGTTCACTTTTTAGAGACAATTGACAATTTTTGAACTGTATCTCGAAGAGTTCAGGACGTACGGAACTCGGTTTGGACTTCAATTATAGCAAATTTAATCTACCTTAAAAATGGAGTAATAGTCATTACTGTAGGACGCATAGTTTAGGAGATATTGGGCCAAAATCGAAACAAATGCGATAATTTTGCTATTTTTTGGACATTCCACAGCTCGCACAGCTCTGTTGAAGCTACAAACTTGGTTTCTTATTATTGGCAAAGGTCCTAACAACATATTAAAAAATTAAAACATCCTGACTCTTTGCAAGGTCGGCCAATTTTTTTGATATAATTGGCATAGAAGCTCTTATTTTCATCTTTAAGATGCGTAAAGTTTGCGAATTTATGATAAATGAGTGGTATACCCTCAAAAGGACGCTCGGAAAAGCAACTGAAGTGACAGAAGTTTCTACAGATTCAAACCTTATGGAGTCGATTTATTTTATTGTCAGCAAAAAACCTTATTAAACTTTTTTGATTCTGATGGCAGGTAATTTGTTATTAACAAGAAATAAAAATAAAAAAAATAAAAATAAAAGAAAACTTTTTCCAAACACATCCCTCAGGTTAACTGGGCCTAAATAAACACTTTTTGCCTCTTAACATTATATTCCAAAACGCGCCCTTTTGAAACTGCAGGCGATTAAAAGTCGAAAAATTGGATTTCAAGGTACAGCCACTCAAAGTCACCGAAAGGTAAAAATATGATTTTTTTCCATGAGACCGTGGCTCTATCGCCTCGTGGTGATGGAGAAATCTGCCATTGCTTAGCTCAAGGCTTTAAATGTTTCGAGTTATGGTCTTGTTCAGTGTTCCGTCCACAGTTATTTACTAGTTTTATTTTTAATTATTATAGATATTATATTACTTTAATTTTATCTTTCATTAACTTTATTTAACGCTAGCTTTAAGTAGAAATAAAATGCACTCGTGCGTCTTTCATTTTTGGCTCACCCTGTATCTTTGCGCGCTAACAAAAAGAGATTTTTTGTGATGCCTAACGAAATATTCGCTGTCTAACCTCGTGTCACTGTAGACGAGCGTCGTATACCGCAAAAATTATTATTAATTATTAACTTCGCTTTTGTGTATATATATTACCGCTTGTGTGTGTGTACAAGGGTCATTTTGATCTTTGAAGATTAACAACATCTTGGGATTCCCTATCTGGAGGCCTCCGGAAGCTGGACCACTGGATTCTGGAAGGAGTAAAGGTAGGATCCATATAAATCTCTTTTTCCGCAACAGTCCACTGTCTCTTTCTTTTTTTAATACATTAAAATTATTTTTATTCACCGCACGTTAGCGGATTACTCTCAATTCCCTAACATTTTTTTTGGTCCATCGAGCCAAGGATTACGTTTTTTTTTGCTCTTCTAGCATATTTCATTCATATATTGTTTTTTCGCTTTCAAATTTAGTTTTTTTCATTTTATTTTAAATTACATTTCATTTAAATCATTTAAATTCAATATCATTACCAGTTTCACGTTATTTACTATATCTTTTCAACCATAGGTGTATTTTATTTCGGCTTAAAATTACTTTATTAAATTAGCATAATTTCCTTAACATCAAATCTCGCCATTTTTATATTTGATATAAGTACGATTTAGAATTATCAAGGCATCGCGTAAAATATAAAATTTATATCGATAGCGACCACGAGTTCACGGGCTCTTATCAGTTAGGACAGTTTTTGTGACGCTAAAAATATTAAATACCTTTTATTTCGTATTTACTTTTGCATTTGTTACCGAATTAAGTTTCTTGCAATGGAGGACAAATTAAAGAAATTACGCACTTTTCGACAAAACGAAATTACCAAAATGCACGAATTATACAATATTGCACAAATGGCCATTGATAGTCAGGCTTCACGTCGATCTTTTAAGGTTCGCTACGCAGTTATGGAACCGATTAAAAAAGAGTTTGATAGAAATCATAATTCTATTCTCGCCCTGTTAGCTGTTACAGAAGGATCTGATTTGGAAGTTGAGGCTCAAGTTCGTGAATCATTTGACAATGAATACTTTGATATTAAAGTAATTTATTCCGATTTATTTGAGAATATGGCCAATTCTGTAAACACGGACGTTCAAGCGCCCGTTATTAACAATTTTTCGCATATTAATTTACCTCCAGTTGAATTGCCTAAATTTAAGGGGGATTTGAAAAATTTTCCATCATTCATAGATATGTATAATTCTAGGGTACACAATAATCAAAATTTAAATGACATTGATAAATTCAACTATTTACTTACTTCTTTAACAGGCCCTCCGCTTAATATCGTAAAATGCGTTCCTATGACCGCAAATAATTATAAAACTGCTTATGACCGTTTAGTGCAACGCTATTCGAATAAACGTTTACTCACTACTGCCCATTGGGTAGAAATTGAAAATGCTAAAAAATTACATTCGGAAAATTTTCGGGCTTTGAGATATCTGCTAGACATTTTTCAGGAAAATTTATCTGCTTTGGAAAATTTAGGACTCCCCGTAGAGCACTGGGATTTTATTTTGATGCATATGCTCTTGAGCCGACTTGATACAACGACCATATCACGTTTTGAATTGCATTTTAATTCTAATGAAATACCCACTTTTAAGATTTTAATGGAATTTTTAGAAAGTCATTGTAATGCTTTAGAAACCTTAAATTTTTCTGCTTCGCAAAATAAACTAACAAAATCATTAACACCCCCCGCTCGGCCATCTAGTTCGTCATTTTTTGCCAATACTAATAATTCGATAGTTTGCCCTCTATGCAAGAAAGGTCACGTACTATATAAATGTCAGGAATTTCATAATAAATCCCCTCAGGATAGATATCATTTTTCAAAACAGAATCGATTGTGTGTAAATTGTTTAAGTTCGTCGCATACTTTTAAAACATGCAATTCTACATCTACCTGTCGCAAATGTCAGCAGAGACATCATACCCTGTTGCATTTCGAAAAAATCGATACACATATACCGGCTGTCTCAGCTGATACGCCTACGCAACAAGTAGCTAGTGTTTCACCTAATGATGAGACCGCGGTTGTCGCTACTTCGACACATTCTTTCTCAGGTTTCACACCACAAACCACCCCCGTTTTACTTTCAACCGCTTTAATAAAAATATCCGATAAATACGGTAATTTTCATAAATGTAGGGCACTTATAGATTCAGGTTCCCAAACAAGTTTTATTTCGCAAAAGTGTGTTCATAGGTTAGGCCTAACACATTTTAATACATCTCTATCAATCCAAGGTTTGGGTCCCATGCATACTTTTACTAGTTCTAGTGGAGTGTCTCTTAAAATCCGCCCGCTCGGAAAATCAACGCCTTATTTAGATTTGATGGCTATAGTACTTCCGAAAATTTGTAATGATTTGCCAACTATTAGTTTTTCTTCAGAAACTTGGTCTCATATTAAACATTTGCACTTAGCTGATCCTACTTTTAATATACCAGGGGCGATTGATATTTTACTTGGAGCTGACGCCTTTCCTAATATCATCGAAACTGGTCGAATTGTTGGAGATGGCGATCATCCTATAGCTTTAAATACAATATTTAGTTATGTTTTAATGGGAAAACTACCTATCACAGCTTTGACTGTGATTAAATCTTTTTTTTGTTCCCTTTCCACACCCCCCGTAGAAGACGTTCTAAAAAAATTTTGAGAAGTTGAAACTGTTCCGGAAGTCAACTCTCTGTCTCCTGACGATACACTCTGCGAACAAAAATTTATAACAACCTTTTCTCGAAATGAAACGGGTAGATTTATTGTCTCACTTCCTTTTCGTAGTAATGAACCCATTTTTCCCAACTCTCGTAATTTAGCTCTAAAATATTTTCTTTCTTTGGAGCGTAGACTACGTAGAGACCCCGCTTTATATAAGCAGTATTCAGATTTCGTGCAAGAATATTTAGATCTTGGTCACATGGAGCTTCTCATATCTCCTTCCGATTCTCAAAAAACTTATTATATCCCGCATCATTGTGTTCTTAAACCTTCAAGCAGTACCACGAAACTACGAGTAGTATTTAATGCTTCCGCTAAAATTCCGCCTTATTCTTCACTTAATGATACCCTCTTAACTGGTCCCAAGTTACAAAGAGATATCGTCACCATTTTGTTAAATTTTCGGCTTCATAAAATCGCATTTACCGCAGATATCAAACAAATGTACAGACAAATTTTAATTAATTCCGCTCACACAGATTATCAGAGAATATTGTGGCGCTTCACATCTGATGGTCCTGTGCAAGATTTTCATTTGAAAACCGTTACTTACGGTATTTCTTCGGCCCCCTACCTTGCTATACGTACTTTATTGCAGTTAGCTGAGGAGGGAAAATCTGATTTTCCTTCAGCCGCTAATGTTCTTAATTTTGACACTTATATCGATGACGTAGTGACAGGAAGTCCATCGCTGGAAGATGCTTGTCATTTAAAAAATGAACTAGTTGAACTCCTAAAGAGAGGTGGTTTCGAGCTAAGAAAGTGGGCTAGTAATGACCCCAATTTATTAAATGATTTACCTGCCTCTCGCTTGTCTAGTAGTCCCCTTTCTTTGGACGACGAGTGTATTTTAAAAATCTTAGGTTTACATTGGTATCCAGCTTTGGATACATTTTCATACAACGTAGAACCTATAGAAAGATCATGTACTAAACGTCATATCTTATCAGAGTTAGCCAGAATTTTCGATCCACTAGGTTTTTTAGCTCCCATTACATTCTTTACTAAATATATTATTCAATTATTGTGGTCTTTAGGTATAAATTGGGATGAAACACCGCCAGATGATGTGCTCTCTCTTTGGTCACGATTCAAATCTGAATTTCCTCTGTTGTCTCGTGTTGCCATTCCCCGTCACTTACGCATACTTGACAGTTTATCTTGTGAAGCACATGGTTTTTGTGATGCATCCATGAAAGGCTACAGTGCAGTAGTATATTTTAAAGTGCTTAATGAAAACGGCGATATTACTACCCTTTTAGTTTGTGCAAAGTCTAAGATAGCGCCACTGCGCCGCATTTCAATACCGCGCCTTGAACTTTGTGGTGCTGTACTTCTTCCCGATTTGTTTTCTTTTGTTTTACGTACGTACCATGATAAGATACATTTCAGTAAGATTTGTGCCTGGACTGATTCCACTATTACTTTATCATGGATAAAGTCCTCTCCACACAGATGGAACACATTTGTCAGTAATCGTATTACTTTTATACAAGACAAAATCGCATCCGAAAATTGGTTTCACATTTCTTCTGGTGATAATCCAGCAGATCTTGCCTCTAGAGGTTTATTTCCATCCGAGTTACTTAATAACGCTTTATGGTGGGCGGGACCTATTTTTTTGTCTGACCCACAAGTTTCCTGGCCCTCTCATATTTCTGGCGTTGCGTTATCTTCTGAAGCACTCGCAGAGGAGAGAAAAATTACTTTACATTCTGCAGTTTCT
Organism: Stenurella melanura; assembly: GCA_963583905.1. Lineage (NCBI taxonomy): Eukaryota > Metazoa > Arthropoda > Insecta > Coleoptera > Cerambycidae > Stenurella > Stenurella melanura. The sequence goes on from OY757309.1 coordinate 20,673,442, forward strand.
TTAAATATTTTTGATCCTCTTTTAAATAACTACTCTTCCCTTAGCAAACTACAACGCGTGGTCGCGTATGTTCAACGCTTTATATTTAATATAAAAAATCCCGCTATTAAAAAAAATTCTTCCGTTTCCTTTCATGAATTACATCAAGCTCTATTAATGTTAGTTAAACGCACCCAACATTTGGTATTTTCTGATATTTTAAATCAACTCAAAGCTGGGAAACCGCTTTCTAAACCTTTTCGAAAACTCATCGTTTTTCTTAATGATCAGGGTATTATAAGAGTAGGAGGTCGATTACACCACTCTTCATTGTCTTACGATAAAAAACATCCTGTTTTGTTGCCACGTTCTGGTCGTCTTACGGAATTAATTATTGAATATTTTCATAAAAAATACTTACACGCTAGCTTACAATCTGTTCAATTTCTGATTATGCAACAGTTTTGGATAATGTCCTCAAAAAGAGCAATACGTGGCGTCTTATCTAAGTGTCATACTTGTTGGCGACTTCACCCTCTCCCCTGTCAACCTGTAATGGGAAATTTGCCTTCCGCACGCATCTCACAGGTCAAACCATTTTTGCACACTGGTCTGGACTTTGGCGGTCCGTTTCAGATTACTTTGGGTAAACGACGAGGTACTAAGTCCCAGAAGGCATACTTATGTCTATTTGTTTGCTGCGCCACAAAAGCTTTGCACCTAGAGCTTGTGTCCGACCTGACAGCTGATGCATTTCTTTCCGCATTGCGACGTTTTATTGCTCGTCGCGGACGATGCAACCATCTTTATAGTGATTGTGGCACCAATTTTGTCGGCGCTTATAATCAGCTTTCCGCACTCTTAAAATCCGCTGCTGAATCTGAGTCCATTGAATGGCATTTTAACCCTCCTTCCGCTCCGCATTTCGGGGGACTTTGGGAAGCCGGAATTAAGTCGGTTAAGACACACTTAAACCGCGTTATTGGCCAACAAATTCTGACATACGAAGAATTATACACATTACTGGTTCAAATTGAGGCATTTTTAAATTCGCGTCCCTTAACTCCAATAAGCACTGATCCTAATGATCTCTCTGTTTTAACGCCCGGACATTTTTTAACGCTTGAGCCTCTAACTGCTCTCCCGGAAACTGACCTGACTGCGGTGCCCGTGGGACGTCTAACTCGCTGGCAAATGCTACAACGTTTGCACCAGGATTTCTGGTCGCGGTGGCATTCTGAGTATCTACATACTCTGCTACAAAAAAGTAAGTGGACTTCATCCTCTGATTCTGTTATACCGGGATCCATGGTTTTGATAAAAAACTCACTGGCTCGCCCTTTACAATGGCAACTGGGTCGCATCGAATCTGTACATCCTGGTGCAGACGGCGTTGTTCGCGTTGCTACTGTGCGTACAACTAATGGGCTCCTAAAGCGCCCTGTTGTTAAATTATGCTTATTGCCCTATTCTAAATCGTAAAATACGTTGTATTTTAGGTGGGCGGTATGTTCCGTCCACAGTTATTTACTAGTTTTATTTTTAATTATTATAGATATTATATTACTTTAATTTTATCTTTCATTAACTTTATTTAACGCTAGCTTTAAGTAGAAATAAAATGCACTCGTGCGTCTTTCATTTTTGGCTCACCCTGTATCTTTGCGCGCTAACAAAAAGAGATTTTTTGTGATGCCTAACGAAATATTCGCTGTCTAACCTCGTGTCACTGTAGACGAGCGTCGTATACCGCAAAAATTATTATTAATTATTAACTTCGCTTTTGTGTATATATATTACCGCTTGTGTGTGTGTACAAGGGTCATTTTGATCTTTGAAGATTAACAACATCTTGGGATTCCCTATCTGGAGGCCTCCGGAAGCTGGACCACTGGATTCTGGAAGGAGTAAAGGTAGGATCCATATAAATCTCTTTTTCCGCAACAGTCCACTGTCTCTTTCTTTTTTTAATACATTAAAATTATTTTTATTCACCGCACGTTAGCGGATTACTCTCAATTCCCTAACATTCAGATTGATGTAAAAACATAGAAAAACCATCACTGATGGAAAAAAATATCTGATGAGAGACTGAATAACATGTCAAAATGTACTGAGTCATCTTGCGACCCTCTGCTGAAAATGTACTGAATCATCCCAACAGCGATAAAAAGCATATCAAAATGTAGTTTTTTTAGCTTGTTAATAACAAATTATCTGCCATCGGAATCAAAAAAGTTTAATAAGGTTTTTTGTTGACAATAAAATAACAAATCGACTCCAAAAGGTTTCAATCTGTCGAAACTTCGAGGTCACTTAGGATGCTTTTCCGAGCGTCTTTTTGAGGGTATATTGTTCGCCTAATAGTTGGTACTATGGAGACTTTAAAAATTTATAAATTTCCATATAAAATTCAGACTTTGAACACGCTGCCAACAGGCACGTTGGGTCACAAAAGAAAACTTAAATACTAGTACTGCTTCTACTTCCCTCATATATTGCTATGTATTTCAATACCTCACATAATATTCCTCAACGAACCCCCAAAATGGGGATGTAGAAGACATGCTTGGTGATGGAATGGGCTTGTTCAGCATTTTTTTTTTATTTCATAAATCGAAAGTGCAAGTATGAATTAATAGATCTGCAAAAAATTAGAATCTTATTCGCACGTTTAGTATCTTAAAAACTATTACAAATTTCCATCTCGCGAAAATGGGGCGTGGCCAGGCGCTACGTCACTATACGCATAGACTCGGCGATCTCAATAGACTTGATGCTCCTTACTTGTTATAATTATAAGTGTTTTCAAAGTATTGTTTGTTTTGTTTACTACTTGACAGTAGGGGAGTACAATTTGGTGAAATGTCAAAAAATTACAATTTTCTATCGCTCCTGCCGGGACGAATTTTCGATTTTGACCATGCAATTTACGATTAGAATTGATCGCCGACCTTCTCCTTTCCTTAGAGACATAGAACGAACTTTCGCTCGATGTATTTATTTAGTTACCAGCGTTTAAAAATTCCATGTTTTTCTACTTTTCAGGTTAAATTTGAAAGGTCCCAGAAAGTCATTTTTCTTACGTCATTTACGTATAGTGACGTCACATATGAGCGCTCGGTTTTTGCAACTATTGCCAATTTCAACTCCTTATATCTCGAGAACGGAAAAACTTAATAATACGAAATTTTAAGTGTATAATGAGAATATCGAGTACTATATGAAAAAGTATAAAAACCATATAAAAAGAATATCATGGAACAAGCCCATTCTTGACTTCAGGGCTGTGTTTGGAGTAGTTAGGAGGTACACATACAAAAAGTTGCCGAACCTACAAGGTGAGCGGGGTGCAAGGGGCACATAGGTCACTATTTTGTGTTTTTCGCTTATATTTTGAAAACAGTGCATCATAGCGAAAAGGTTACTCTACTCAAAATCAAAGCTGACAAAATTTCCTAAAAGATTATTACCATTAATTTTTTTTCTATTTCCAATACCTTTCGAGATGTTCGCTAGCGAAAACCGAAAATTTTCGAAAAACTCTTTTTTGTCTCACACTTTTCAACAAACATTGTCTTGTAGCGCATCAGTCTTTAGATTTATAATATAGAAATTTGCTCACAGTAGAAGTTGTAGAGCATTAGATTTCCTTCAAAATGAGTTATTATCTGTTACTTTATCTTCAATTGATCAAAACAACAATTTGAAATTTTCTGGCAAATTTCGAGATTCCAAAAGAAAACAGTATATAGCACTTTCTCCTGATTTAACTTTAAAATGTAAGTCTGTCTAAAAAATCTCTTTATTCTAAGGCCTATTCAATGCAGCCCCACTCAATGGGGTTTATAAAAAAAAGTGTTGCCTCCGATGTACATATAGCGGAAACACCTACTCGAAAAACGTTATTTTTCTTTTAAACATCTGAAATATGCAGACAGACAGAAGTATAAGAGTCCTATGGAATCTTAGAAATTGTAGTTTAAAATAAAAATTGCTGATTTTTTTAAAAACGTTTACATTTTATCCACCCCCTCCCCCCTATCGTTTACTTTGTCACATTTTCTGTAACCCTCCAGCCACCAAAAAGCGAATGTGTTTGTTAAATGGCCCTTAGTGCAATATTAGATCCATTTAAAACCAATATATATATGTAACCTTGTTCTACAAGATTCCAAGTACAGTGCCACAAGGTTCTTTTAAAATCACATTTTTTAACAAAAAAGAAATTAATTCAACTGCATATTACTCTGGGTACTGAAGTCAAATATCTCAAATATATTTTAGCGTATTTACTTAAATTATATTTTATTACACCAACATTTTATGGTACTCCAAACTTTATACTTTCTGCCTTGAGAAATTTTCTGTTTGACGGTAAAAGCCCACTGGTTTTCACCTGATGAAATGCAAATTCAAGGAATAGTTGTTTAGTATACAATTATCTTTTTAGGTTTCACCGTGAAAATACACAATATACAGCTTATAATATACAAAGATGGGACCCTTAAATAAAGAGATAATGCCATTTACGGTTTCTTTTGGAATCTCGAAATTTACCCGAAAAATAAAAATTGCTATATCACCTGTTGTAGTACAGGCAAATTAACAATTTAGAGTAACAAAAATTAATAAAAGGATCATCTCTGGGATTTAAGTAGGTAATAACCTGGAGAATGAGATGATGCATTCTTTGCACTTCCAAGTTCCGGGGAAATAAAAAAAAAATTGGAAAAACTTTTTGATTTTCGGTTCTTTTTGCTCTAGCGGCCAAAATAATGAAAATAGGGAAAGAAGTTCCCAACAAAAGTTGTAGCTCATCTTTTTCTCTACAAAAAAGGTCTTTACAAATTATTGTCTTACTTAAGCCATTTAGAAGATAAATCGTTTTCCACTTACAGTTTTAAGCCACTTCGAAATGCGCGAAAAATGAGAATTCTCCAGGAGTTTCGTACGACCGGGCTCATCGATCGATAATTCTTACGATTCAGAGCCCCTAAAAAAATGAAAATAACATAGAATGTAGAGAAAAGTCTTAGCTTTAATGTGGAACTAATCACAAAATTCATAAAAAAAATTTATCAAGGAGAGAAAGTGTCAGAAGATGGCTTAGTGAACTTTGTACAGTTGATCCACAGATTTATTGATATCTTTGCCGGGAGTCGTTAGAACGATAATTCATTTTGCTTGTATATTCTTATATAATGATATATGAATCCAATTAACATTTTATTGCAATTACTTTTGTTGGAAAAATATGCCTTGCGATCAAAGTAGAGGGTATATTTCTCATCGATCATTAACCTACAAATTTTGGAGTTCAATTCGCTATATCTTAAGTAATAATAATAGCACAGTCTTGATTTTTGGATTATAAGTACAATAAAACATATTCTTTCGAATGACATTAGAGTTTTTTAAATGGGTGTAGTATTTTTTGAATTTGTCTACATTATTCAAACACGTACAGAAAATGCACAATTATACAGTAAAACATATACAACTTATTTGTTTCTTAACATTCTTCAATGAAATTTTCACGAAATATAGATTAAAGTGTGTGGAATCGAATCCATGCAGTGAGAAAGCACCCATTGTTACGGGAGAAATAGGCAGGATGCATAAAATTCAAAAATGTGAATAAATCAACTGTATAAAGTTTACTAAGCCATCTTCTAGCACCTTTTTCTCTATAATAAAAATTTGTATGAATTTTGTGATTAGTTCCACATTAATGCTGAGACTTTTCTCTACATTTTACGTTGCTTTCATTTTTTTAAGTGGCTCTGAATAGTAATAATTATCGATCAATATGTCCGGTCGTACGAAACTCCCAGAGAATTCTCATTTTCCGCGCATTTCGGAGCGGCTCAAAACTATAAGTGGAAAACTGGATTTATCTCCTAAATGGCTTAAGTAAGACAAAAATTGGTAAAGACCTATTTTGTAGAGAAAGAGACGAGCTACAAATTTTGTTGAAAACTTTTTTCTGCATTTTCATTATTTTAGCCGTTAGAGCAAAAAAACTGAAAATCAAAAAGTTTTTCCAAATTTTTTTGAATTTTCCCGGAACTTGGAAGTGCAAAGAATGTGTCATTCCATTCTACACGTTATTAACTACTTAAATCCCAGAGATGACTCTTTTATTAATTTTTGCGAGGTTTTTACAATATTTTGCCTTCAATGCTCAGTAGTACACTGAGCATTTGAAGATAAAATGACAAATAATAATTGATTTTAAAGGAACTTTTATGTCCAACAACTTTTGCTGTGAGGACATTGCTGTAAAACTAAGGGCTCAAGTGAAAAAAGCGTTTCTCATATATTTGCAATTTTTACTGGTGTATATTTATTTATTTATTTTTTTAATTTAATTGCCTTATTTATATTAACGTTCTGGCGGAGTTGAGCTATTGCTGTTCTACCACTCAACCAGGACACGTACACGTAGACATCAACACAACAACCATTCCCTGCGATATTGCCATCTACCGCAGCTGAGACTCGAACTCAGGAGAGGCAACAGCGACAAGTTGTGCCACTCAACAGCGGTCTAGCTCAGTGCTACCGTCTCGGTAACACACATGAAAAACGCCACTGTATCTCGAAAGCTATTATTGGGAATGGAGAAGAAATTGTAACAGCAATCTTGTAGGAAATTTTATCAGCTTTCATTTTGAATAGAATAATGCTTTCGTTGCAACACATTGTTTTCGAACTATAACTGAAAAACCAAATTGTGAACTTCTACATGTCCCTCTGTGCCTCGCTCACCTAGGTCTGGGAACTTTCAATATGTTTACCTCCTCCTACCTTGTTCATTGACTGGGCTGTAACAAGCGTATATTCTATTTGCAATTAATTAATATTAAATTAGATTTAAGCATGCATAGATATAAGAGGTCTCAGTCATCATTGGTATGCAACCAAAACGCACATAAAATTGAGTGAAATAATGGAATAATATATAGGACATAGTTATCTGTACAATACTTTCTTGTGAATATCATAAATAAAATCTAGTAGTATGAAAATTTTAAAGAAACAAAGAAGTTTCCATGACAACGAGATTATTAACTTAGTATTTGTCATAAATGATATTTGAAAATACCAATTAAAATAAAAGGAGAATAAACAGAATTAAAAAGGTGTTGATTAAAATATTACTTCATGCATTTGTACTACATATGGGTAGTATTTGGTACTAATCAATATTGGCGCAGAAATTATTGGTAGAATGGACATATTGGACATACGAGCAAAAATGGAATTGAAAAATAGATGTAGACCAGGATTTAAAAGGTTAAAAAAAAAAATTGTATTATGTGCAGTATTATGTAAATATTTTATAAATATAAATATAGTTAGGTGGTTAGATTGGGTAGAGATAAATCACAATTGGAAAATTTTTATTTTAACATTCTGTCCGTCTTCATAGTAGCATGCCAATGATCACTGGGTCCTGTGTACTTGACTCAGAACCGGCTACTAAAATAGAACAAGCAAATAAAGGTTTCCACTTATATAAATTAGTAGCCTCGATGTCCTTGCAGAATGGCTTTGGGAGAGTTAATGGGAGAGATTTCTTAATTTGTGATTCAGAAAATTTCATTTACATCATCGTTTTTTATTAACAATTAGAAGGGAAAGTCAGTTTTTTTAAATTGCTGGAAGAGCTATCGGTCGTAGAGGAATAGATGATTTGTGCGCAATTAAAATTCCTACATTATGAGACTTTTTAAATTAAAATCGCTTTAGTGATAAAAAAGTTATTGCAAAAAAAATCTGTGGTGAGATAAACAAATATAGTCGCTTCATTTTAGCATGAAAAATCAGAAAACCTCTAAAACCGAAGGTACAGGGTCAATTGACTTCATTTTTGTTGCAAAAAGTCCAGAAAGACATTAAAAAAAATAGTACCTTTTATTTTTTGGCGGAAATATTAGGTTTCATTTTTTGTTCAATAATTGGCCAATATTAATGGCCAATTAAATAAAATTAATTGAGAAATTTGTTATCATACATAATATGCCATAGAATTAGACGAAAATAGTTATTCGGGGGTTTTTGAGGTTGCTGATCACGAATCGGAAGTTCAATTTGGGATATTCAAAATGGTGGACCAGAAATCAGGCCATTTTCCAGAAGAAATGAGATTGAGGTCGCTGATTAGAAATCCGAGGTCTAATTTGGTAAATTCAAAATGGCGGACCGGACATAGAGTCAATTTCTCAGGAAAAACTCGTATTTGACGTTTTTAAGCTGAACATGAGTTCGCAGGGGTTTTTGAGGTCGCTGATCACGAATCAGAGGTCCAATTTACGAAATTCAAAATAGCAGACCCGAAGAAGAAGTCAATTTCTCCGGAAAGCCGCGTATTTTTCACTTTTTTGGGGTGGATGTATAAAAAATATGAGTATTTCCTGAAAAATATACTACTTCCTGTCCACCATTTGGAATTATCCCTAATTGGACATCGGGTTCGTTATCAGCGATAATGAAAACCCCGAGTTCCCACTTTTTCAAGGCCAAGCGGCCCCAAAAACCCCGTGTAACCATTTTCGTCTAATTCTATGGCACATTGTGTATGATAACAAAATTTTCAATTAATTTAATTAAATTGACCATTAAAATTGGCCAATTATTGGACAAAAAATGAAATCAAACATATCCTCCAAAAAATAAAAGGTACTGCTTTTTCTAAACGTCTTTCTGAACTTTTGGCAACAAAAATGAAGCCAATTGACCCTGTACTTTCAATCTTAGAAGTAAAGTGCCAAAATGAGATCCATAATAGGATTCTGCAAATGTTATTGCACTGACAGCACCAGTCTTGCACACTTATAAAGCCATATAAAACACACTTATTTGAGAAAGTTTTATAAAATTTTAACAACAAATTAAAAAATTATGTATGTTAATAATTAAAAAATTACTATATTACAGGTTCCTTTGCAATAACTTTTTTACCGCTGGAGCGTTTTTAATTTGCATAGTCTTAAGTAGAGATTCTAATTGGGCACACATCACCCATTCATCACTTTCTTCTACGACCGATAGTTTTTCCTGTAGTTTAGGAAAACTGATTCTCTGCTCTAATTATTGATAAAAAATAATACTACAAATGGAATTTTTTATTATTTCTCCCAAAGCCATTTTGCAAAAACGGCTTTGCGGCTACTAATTTATCTAAAAATGCTGTCTGGCTCTCTTTCATTTGCCTGGCCTAAAAGAGTTACATGGTGCTCGTAAAAACAGAACTATATAATATGTACCTATATTACAGGCAAATTAGCCAGTTAGGGTAACAAAAATTAATAAAAGAATGATTTCCGGGATTTAAGTAGATAATAACCTGGAGAATGAGATGATGTTTTCTTTGCACATCCAAGTTTCAGAAAAATTAAAAAAAAAATTGGAAAAACTTTTTAATATCCGGTTTTTTTGCTCTAACAGCCAAAATAATGAAAATAGAGAAAAAAACAAAAGTTGTAGCTCGTCTCTTTCTCTACAAAAAAGTCTACAATTTTTTTGCTTACTTAAGCTATTTAGGAGATAAACCCACTTTTCCACTTATAGATTTGAGCCCCTCCGAAATGCGCGGAAAATATAATTCTCCGGGAGTTTCGTACGACCAGACTCATCGATAGATAATTCTTACTATTCAGAGCCCCTAAAAAAAATGAAAATAACAAAATATAGAGAAAAGTCTCAGCTTTAATGTGGAACTAATCACAAAAAACTCAGCTTTGTCAATCATATAGACACGTTAATTTGCGACGTAAATAGAACACTTGGTTTTATTATTCGCAATGGGCGTGATTTCTCTAATATTTCAACGTTAAAACTATTATATTTTTCTTTTTTGCGATCTAAACTAGAGTATGCGTCTCTTGTTTGGCAGCCCTGCTATAACACTCATAGTCTTAAATTAGAAAACGTGCAACGTCACTTTCTTAAATTTCTACATCTAAAATTTCACGGTATATATCCACCAATTGGCTTTCCACAAAGTGATTTACTTCAAATGTTTTCAATGCGTAGCCTATCTGAAAGACGCAACGGATTTGCCATAAATTTCTTAAAAAAGGTGATTCATTATGATATTGACTGTAGTGAGATACTCCAGAGACTTAATTTCCATATTCCGCGAATAAATTCAAGACAAAACCAAACTTTCTACCTTCCTATAGCCCGGACTAATACTTTAAATTTTTCACCAATCTACAGCATGTGTTCTAGCTATAACCACAGTCAGCGTGATATCGACATCTTTAATAAATAGGAGATTCTGTCTAAATCATATATGTATTTTTTATTTTCTCTTTTTATTGTAAATAAATTCAACTCTTTATTCTCTTTAATATTTATATTTTCTTTTGTTATGTATCTTTACTGAAATGTACGATAGTAAATTTAAGTAATTTTTGTACGATGTATGTGTTGTTTCCCATCTTGTAAATGGTCTTGTACTGTTAGATGGTGTATGAATAAAATAAAAATAAAAATAAAATAAAATTTATAAAAAAATTTATCATAGAGAAAAAGTGTTAGAAGATGACTTATAGGCGAGTCTGCCTGGGGTAAAAAAGAGATGATTTTACAAATTTTGTATACCATTTGAGTTAGCAATGGATTCTTATAGGAAAAATTCCGCTGAACAAGATTTTCTTATGAAAAATGTTCCTAAACCGCGAGCTTCATGGTCAAAAAATTCTTTAAACAACATTTTTTTTTTTATTTAATAAAGTAAAAACGGTTTGACGGATCCGAAAAAATCTTGATTCATTCGAAAGCTATTTTCAATACGCGTCGTTTGGCATTAGGCACAACTCATTTTGTCAACCCGTTCATTCGTTATAGCCAAAATAAATTTCATAATTAACAAATTGATTACTGCGAGAATAATGAAGTCAGGATGTTGTTTTTTTCAAAACATGTGCCTTTTATACCAAAGAATATACCATATTTCTTTTAGCCTAATATCTTGAATATTTTTTGATTGTTTAAACAATTGGCATAATTTGTTAATTTGCAATTAACTTTTTTTTCAAAAATTTAATCGACTTCAAACCAACTTTAAACGATAAATATTGATGTCGGGCATAACCCCCATAGAAGTCTGCACGAATGCAACTTTTTGCTTTTGTTTATTTAAAGTTTAAATTAAATTTGCAAATTACCAAATGGAATATCTCGGCTCTGGGTAAGAGTATCGAAATGGGGTTTTGTGAATATGAAAGTGCTTGCAGAGAGGAAAATTTTAAGACCAGAAAGACCTTGATTGGATAACAGGAACCGGAAATAAAAGTGACATTGCGTGAGAGGCTCTAATTTGTTTATTAACAACTTTTTGGTCAGGGGGTTCAGTGCAAATGAAAGTTAACAAGTTTTTCCATCAACCACAAAAAGTTCTACAAAAAATATTCAATCCCTGAAGAGTTATACGCATTTTTGAAACTTAAAAAATCTCTCCGCAACGTGAAAATAGTAAGTTTTGACTCGTAGTGTGGTGGCGGGTTCGATCTTCGGTGTGGGCAAATTTTTGTTGTTGTCAAGGTAGCCATTTATTTAATGAAAATTGCAAAAAAAATATTTGCGACTTTTAAAAAAATTTCTCAGAAAGTAAAGACCTTTATTATCATAAAAAATACTTGGATATATGAAAACAAAGCAACTTGACGAAAAAAAAAAATTTGCCCACATCGAGGATCGAGCCCGCTACCCCATTGCGCGTCAAATCTTACTATCTTCACGTTGCGGAAGAGATTTTGTTAATGGTGCTTCTGTAAGGCCTGTGAGCAAAATTTTCATTGGATAGGTTGTGACAAGCAAAATATGTAATGTTAGGTATGTCTTTATTGAAAATAATAAAAATAATATGAAACATCGTTATTAAAAAAAATACACCTATAGGTGTAGCCGGCCACTTTATTGAAAATTTCATTAGCAATGCCGATTACACCTATAGGTGTAAGTCAGCTTTGACTTTATTTTATGGCTGATGGAACTTGAAAAAACATTCTTTCTTTAGAGGACGAGGGTGTTGATATTTTGAAAGTCTCATTCTTTTTGTATTTAAACCAGAAGGTCCATTTTGTTGTTTTTTTTTACAATTATGAACATAACACTGACATGCAACACTTTCTTTATTTTAATCTTTTTTATGAAAACGATGTTCAATTTCACACAAGCAACCGACCATACTGACAGTGTACATTAACACTACTTATGGCAGTCAAAACATCATTCAGTCCCAGTAAACACTGGAGATTTGTTAACTGCAACCAATAATACAGATCGTTAGTACTTGGTCCAATAAATGTGCCAACTGCTATTCGATCTATTTGTAAACAAGCCAATGTTACAATAGTAAATGGAAATTCATATTAGTGCTTTACACCTATAGGTGTAATCGGCCGGTTTATAAATCTTCATAATACACCTATAGGTGTAATCGGCAATGAACGTGTTAAGGGTTAAAAACGAGTATAATTCTTCAGGGATTGAACATTTTTTGTAGAACTTTTTGTGGTTGATGGAAAAACTTGTTAGCTTTCATTTGCACTGAACGTCCTGTCCAAAAAGTTGTTAATAAACAAATTAGAGCCTCTCACGCAATGTCACTTTTATTTCCGGTTCCGGTTATGCGATCAAGGTCTTTTTGGTCTCAAAATTTTCCTTTTTGCAAGCACTTTCATATGCACAAAACCCCATTTTGATACGCTTACCCAGAGCCGAGATATTCCATTAAAATAAACAAAAGCAAAAAGTTGTAGACTTCCATGGGGGCTATGTCCGACATCAATATTTGTCGTTTAAAGTTGGTTGAAGTCGATCAAACTATCGAAAAAAAACTTATTTGCTAATTAACAAATTATGCCAATTGTTTAAACAATTAAAAAGCATTTGAAGATATCTAGCCAAAAAAAAATATGGTACACTCTTTGGTATAAAAGGCATATATTTTGAAAAAAAAAAAAACAATATCGTGACCTCGTTAGTTTCGGAGTAATCAATTTGTTAATTATGAAATTTCTTTTCGCTGTAACAAATGAACGGGTTGACAAAATAAGTTGTGCCTAACGCCAAACAACGCGTATTGAAAATATCTTTCGATTGAATCAAGATTTTTTCGAATCCTTCAAACCGTTTTCATTTTAGTAGTAGTAGTAGTAGTAGTAGTTTATTAAACAAAAACGAAAAAAAATTTGTTTAAACAATTATTTGACCATGAAGCTCGCAGTTTAGGATAATTTTTCATAAGAAATCTTGTTCAGCGGAAGTTTTCCTATAAGAATCCATCGCTAACTTAAATGGTACAGAAAATTTTTGGGAAAAATCCCAGGCAGACTCGTCTATTAGTAAACTTTGTACAGTTGATCCACAAATTTATTTATATCTTTACCGGGAATCGTTAGAATGATAATTCAGTTTGCTAATATATTCTTATATATTAATCGTAGAGGTTATATTTCTCATCGATCAGTCACCTCCAAATTTTGAAGTTCAATTCGCTATATCTTAATTAATAATAATAATATAGTCTTAATTTCTGGATTATAAGTACAATAAAACATATTCTTTCGAATGACTAGAGTTTTTTAAATGCGTGCAGTACTTTTTGAATTTGTCTACATTATTCATACACGTTCAGAAAATGCACAATTATACAGTAAAATATATACAACTTACTTGGTTCGTAACATTTGTCAGTGAGATTTTCACGAGATATAGATTAAAGTGAGTAGAATCGAATCCATGCAGTGAAGAAGCACCTATTGTTACGGGAGAAATAGGGAGAATGCATAAAACTTAAAGATATGAATACATCAACTGTATAAAGTTTACTGAGCCATCTTCTAACACTTTTTTCTCTATGATCAAGATGTGTATGAATTTTGTTATTAGTTCCACATTAAAGCTGAGACTGTTCTCTATATTTTGTATTATTTTAATTTTTTTTAGCGGCTCTAACTAGTAAGAATTATCGATCGATGTGTCCGGTCGTGCGAAACTCCCGGAGAATTCTTAATTCAGAGCGGCTCAAAACTATAAGTGGAAAATCGGATTTATTTCCTAAACGACTTAAATAAGACAAAAATTTATAGAGATCCTTTTTGTAGAGAAAGAGATAAGCTACAACTTTTGTTGAAAACTTATTTCTCTATTTTCATTATTTTAGCCCCTAGAGAAAAAAAAAAAAAAAAACGAAAATCTAAAAGTCTCCAAATTTTTTTGAATTTTCCCGGAACTTGGTAGTGCAAAGAATGCATCATTTCATTCTACTTAAATCCCGGAGATAATCCTTTTATTAGTTTTTGCGAGGTTTACAAAATTTTGCCTCCATTGCCTATAATACTACTGTACTATATTAAATAATTATTTTGTTGTAAGAACATTAATTTTCAATTTTTTGTATTAGGAAAAGTAGTACCCTTTTTAAATATAGAATGATGTACTTCATAAGATTTATTTTTAGGGTTGTACACATCCCAACATATATGAGCCTGTGGTAGCACTTTTGTCACAATTTACTCCTCTTCTTAATTTTGTTGTCGTTGATCCATCTCAAAGTATAGCTTTCCCTATGAACGTAATAGCACTTCTTCCATATATGCTATTAAATTATGAAGATGCCAACGAACTATGTATTAGAGCTGCTGAAAATATTGCTCAGGTACATAATATCTTACAGTTTTACAAACAAATTTTCATAGGAGACTTTTTAGGTGAGCATAGAAAAAAGCAAGAAACTAGAAAATTTAGGTACCGTTATGAATTTGTATAGTAGAAGAACATTTAGTAAAGAGAGTTTTCAATGGACAAAATGTGTTGTGAAATATCTTCATGATACATACTCTCATCTAAGTTTAAATATGCTTTCCTTTTTAATCGAAGTATTGGAGAAAGGGCCTAGTAATCTACAGTTGCCAATTTTAAACATTATACACTGTATTCTACATTACGTAGACCTAGCATCTGCTGCCGCTCAGCCCGTTAATGCAGACCTCCTTAAAGTAATTGTCAAGTATATCGAAGGCATTAATTGGAAGGAAGCATTAAAAATTTTAAAATTAGTAGTTAGTAGGTCGAGTTCACTTGTTGCTCCTCCTATTTCAATACATTCCCATTGGGAGAGTTCCCTAACTTCAATGCCTCATCCTTCTTTCAATGAAGACAGTGTTTTTAGTAAAAAGGAATTACCAGGAAGAACAATGGAATTTACTTTTGATATGTCACAAACGCCGGTGATTGGCAGACGGTTCTTGCATAAACTTGAGGAACCAAGTACTTCCAAAACTTCTGCTACACCTAGACGGTCTTGTTCAATAAGCCCAGCTGATGCCCCGCCACAATCTGGATGGAAGAGGCCGTGGATGTGTCAGGTACCTAATATTTCGTTTTATTTAAAAGGCACATGTTTCAGTTTTTTTTTAATTTCAGGGTAGGGTGAGAGAATGTCTTGTAAATCTTTTAACAACCTGTGGACAGCGAGTTGGATTACCAAAGAGTCCTTCGGTAAGCTGGAATATACTTATATACAGTATGTCTCATTTTTCATGACTCCCATATCATAGTTCTCTTATTAACAATACGATTTTTTTAAAATTTGAGTAGAAGGTACTTACTCATCAGAGGATTGTGTCACGGTGCGACCTGAAATTTTATTGCCGTAAAATATTGGTTTAGAGTCTTGTAAACATGTAAAAAAAGTTGACTGTCGACTAAACTTTTGACGGGGGGGAAGGGTTAAAAAAAGTATGTAAATATCTTGAAAATTACAACGGGTCTAGCTGGGAAAGCATAGTGAATAATACGCACTGGTGGAGCAATATTTCAAACTAATTTCTTTAGTGAACTATTATAGCGAAGAAAATGAAACGCACTATTAGAGATTACTTTACAGGCTGTCCATTTTATCAGGGCTCTCGAGAACATCTCACTTAATAACTGTCGTGCAAAAAAATTATTTCTACGAAAATTGTACCGATTTTTATAAGCTACAAAGTGGCATTTGAAATCCATGGCCTACTTTAAGAGTTATGGCAGAAAATATCAAAAATGTACAATATATATAAGCTTTTGCTTCTAATAACAGATATTTTTATCTCCGTTATTAGAAGAGATACGACGAAAATTCTGAGGCGAAAATTTTTTGCAAAACTAAACAGTATTTCAACGAGGTTATATCTAAATTTTTTGAAAACCGCTGCATTTTGAGATTTACTCTTTAGGGTGTTAAAACATTCTTTGAATCCAGCTTGAAATGGCAGCATTAAGTAGTACTTTCCTCCCTTTTCAACGATACATCGCATGCCATATTTATTAATTACAACTATGCAAATAATTATAAAAACATTGTTTAAACCAATAATTTTTTTTAACTAGCATCATACTTGCCTTAGAGAAGTGTGATTAAATAAAACAAATCAGAAATTCAGTAAGTTGTTCAAATCTTTACTACACAATCAAAAATTAACACAATTCAAAAGAATAAAGTAAATTTAGCTAACAGAAAAAAATAGTAATCAGGAAAGCAACATGGAGCAATTATGGGAAGAGTATTCACATCAGTTATGCCAATGTAGAGGCAAATATTTTTATCAATTAATTTAAAAGTACAATATCCATTTGTCTGTATTTCATGTTATCTACTAGATAGATAGATAGATAGATAGATAGATAATTTATTGATGTTCATACACAAAAAACAGTGTTTACACAGGTCAAAGGGAATAGTCTATGAATAAACTTACATTAAAATTAATTAAAATTTACATTGAAAAATAATTAAAAATCTAAGACAAAGTTAATAAATAATGAAAGACAGAAACATAGATAATACACTTAATGCAACAAAGCCATATATAGAACATACACAATACTAGTAAATTGTAATAGGTATAGGATTATATTGCGAGCCCACAGATCTCTCAAAATATTTACATCATATCTGTAAAATCGTTAACGAGGTACTCCTCAAAGTTGTAGAAAGCTTTTTTCTTTAGGTATGATTTAATTTTGTGTTTATAGATGTTAATTGGTGAGGTTTTTAATTCCTCTGGTAAAACATTAAAAAAATTTATACAGTGGTATGAAGTGCCATCTCTGGTTCTTGACAATCTATGAAAATTTTGTTTTATTTGATTATTATTTCTAGTTAGATGTTGATGGATATCACTATGTTTATGAAACAGGTGAAAATTCTGTTTAATATACATCAAACATTCTGCAATATAGACACATGGTAGGGTGAGTATACCAAGGGTTTTGAATTGTTCTCTGCAGCAGTCACGATATTTTAGCCCAGCTATGATTCTGATACATCTTCGTTGTAATTTAAAAATATTGTCTGAGTGAGGGGAGTGGCCCCAGTTAATGATAGCATAGGACAATTTAGAGTGGATGCAACCATAGTAGAACGTCAGTAGGGTTTTATCTGATACAGTATTTTTTAGGTTACGTACTAAGAATAAGCCCTGGGAGAGTTTCTTACTTACATAATTAGCGTGTTCAGCCCAGGTCAACTAAACTAAATATAGGTATTTTAAAAATTATTTTAAGGATTAGATAAATATTAATGTTCTGTGTACTACATTCTTCATACTACATTCATGTTTATAATTACTTTTTTTTTTGTTAGCCGAATTCACTTTATTCTTTTTAATTGTGTTGAGATTTGAATGTAGTAAAGATTTGAAGAACCTACCGAATTTTTTATCGTTTTATTTAATCATACTTCTCTACGGCAAGTATGATGCTAGTTAAAAAGAATTATTGGTTCAAAAAATGTTTTTATTATTATTTGCTTAGTTGTAACGAGTAAATGTGGCATGTGATATATTGTTGACAAGGGAGGAAAATAGTCTGTGGAATGCAGCTATCTCCGGCCTGTTCCAAATAAATTTTTTTAACACCTTAAAGAGTAAATTTCTAAGTGCAGTTGTTTGCAAAAAATTTTTATATAAAAAATTGTCGCCTTACAAATTTCGTCGTATCTCTTCAAATAACGGAGATATTTTGCTTATACATATTCTGCATTTTTGATGTTTTCTGTCATAACTCTCAAAGCAGGCCATGGATTTCAATTGTCTTTAAACCATTGTGTAGCTTACATGGCATAATTTTGGTGAAATTTATTTATTTTTTTTGTTTTGTTGCATGACCAATATTAAGGAGGTTGAGGCGTTACAGTCCCAACCAAAAGTAAGTCGAATTCTAAATCGGAACATTTCCATAATAAATTATTACAAAAGGTTATAAGTTAATGTTACCAATAGTTATTGTCATAAAGGTAACAAAAAATCATTTTTTATTATTAATTAATTATTTAAGTAGATTTAATTAATTTACTTAATGGACTAACTTTTGGATGTTTTGTCCAAATTTATTTAAAAAAAATAAATGTATGTAAAGATCTGTGTATTTTACAAATTTGTTTCAGTAAAAAAAAAATCATTAATTAAATAATTGAAAAATCGGTTAAAAATCATTAACGAAAAGAGAAATTTGTGCAGTTTACAAATGTTTAATAATTATTTTCATTTATTAAAAGTCTCCTAGTTAAATTGAAAACAATATTAAAATATGCGTAACACATCAATGCTTTACATAGTTAGTTTTTGGAACTGCTGACATTATTTGGTTATTTGCTATAAATTAAAATGTACCAAAAAATTGATTGAAAAAACCGTTACTGTGTGGTAGTTAATCATTTTGCATAAATAACTAAACAAAACGCACTACTATGATTTCTACCACTATGTAACAGAAAAAATAGTGTGTTTTATTTAGTTATTTGTGTTAAAATGTACCGTTTGCATGCTGGGTTGACATATTTTCCATAAGACTACATGTAAAACTTTTTAAAATTTTTAACTTTGAGTTTCCTAATGACTGGATTTTTTACAGAACATTGTGTCATATAAAAATTTATTTAAAAAAATTTATTTCAGATTTTTTTCATTATTTTTGTCTAACGCCTCAACCTCCTTAAGTGAGATATTCTGTATATTTTTTTCAGATTTTTCTAGATGTAAAAAATATTAATAAATTGACTTTTTTTAAAAAAATTTTATTATGGTTTGGTCAGAATGACACTCACCAAAAAAATAAGAAATATTGTTAGTAATGTGAGGCCGGGAAGGCAACATGCAGAATCCAACAATTGGTAACTAACATGTCGCAGGATAACATGGAGAGCAACAGTTTGTTGGATGATATAAACTGTCGCAGCATCCTGGGAATGTCTTGCAAAACAAGTCTATATTGCGTATAAATTAAATTTTACGAGGTCTAAGAATTAGATAGTACTGTCATATTGTCAAATTCATTACATATTTTTTAAGATATGCGTAACCAAGTTTTCATTGGTTTAAGGTGGTCATTTCAAAGCGATATCTGATAAGGATATATATATATATATATATTATTTATTATTTTCAGCCATAACTTTTTTCTTACTATTTATATTAAAAAAAAAAAAAACTGGGACTGCCTAAGTGTCGAACCATAACAATGCTATTACTACGAATTTTCAGTCAATACTTTCAGTTGTTTGCTAAATAGTTAGATTTAAATTTAAAGATTATGCAGTATTCCTATTTTGCACTTGGATACAATGAATTGAAATTTTGCACTGCACGATTTTGGTCTTACATTCGACAATTTTGAAGCCGTTATTTTATTTATTAATACTTTAAACATGGCTACTTAGTCTGTGATCTCGAAAACTCCTCTGAGAATATTTTTAGGCCAAAATACCTGCACTTCTTCAAGTTATAATTCAACAGTTTTTTATAACAAACCGAGTTTTTTTTAAATAAAAAAAAATAAAAAATAGCTCCCAAAGAAAGTGGTAGAAAATTTCATTTGAGATTATAACAAGCAATAAACGAAGTTAGGCAAACCCATTTATGTCCACCCAGTTTCCTGATAACTTACTTCTTTCCTCTAAGCACTCCATTATATTGGTATTGTTTTAGGTTATATTCAGTCAAACTTCTGACTTAATTGAACGACAGTCTAGTATGGCTTCAAGTACTGAGGAAGTTTCGATTGGTAACAATGATATGAGCGGTGGATCAAGAAGAGACGATGCAGCTACAGAGTTTGGAGTATTTAAAGATTTTGATTTCTTGGAATATGAAAGCGAAAGCATAGAGGTGCGTTGTGACATACTTGCTATAAATCAATATCATTATTATTATATCTGTTATTTTAGGGTGAAAGTACTGATAACTTTAACTGGGGTGTCCGTCGAAGACCTTTAAGTCAAGGAGAGGATGATCAGTCTAACATTAAACAACTAGAAGATAGCCTTAGTGAAAAGACTCCTGTCTTAACAGTAAGAAAGGTACACATCTGTCCATTTAATCATAATGTGAGTGTATATTCTTTGTGTCATGCCTCAGAAAGAGAATCCGGTAAATTTTTTCAAAATGTTTTGCTTTTAGCGACTATTGACAGAAGAATCATCAGATGATGAAATTGGATCCGAATCTCCACTCGATGAAATTGCTATTGCACCTGAGTTTGACAATAGCACAATAGAAAGTAGTGCAATTTTTCCTCCTTCATCTTTGGCACTACGAGAAAACAATTCTCAAGTAAATTCAAGTGCAAGATCAGATACTAGGTAAATTAAATTGTTTATTATACAATCTTATGCAGAGTATGTTAGAATCAGATTTTATTGGTCGTTTAAATTGCCTAAAAGCTACAGTAGGCTGTTGAAAATGTCCAAAATTAAGAGGTAGAAGGAACAATTGTGTTAAAACGAATTTTAACAACATATTGGAAAGGGACATATGATTTTCTACAAAAAAAGTGTTCTTGTAGAAATCTCCAAATTTGCATTGTTATTGAGTTATTTTGAAAAAACTTTTAAAAAATGGACCTTTCCGGTTAGCTCTCAAAAACGCACCACGAAATTTAGTAGCACTTTGTGATTTTATTGTTTTTAGGTGTCAAACTAACATATTAAATAATAAGAACCCTTTAACGAATTGTTCCTCATAGTGAAGTCAAGGAGTCGGACGAACATGTTACAAATGACTAACGCAACCAGACCACCTCCCCCACCTATTTTTGAGGGTGCTGAACATGAATATGAGGATAAAGAAAGCTTTTATATAGGGCAACCTCTTCAAACGGCAGAAAACCACGCCTATTATTGGTTTTCCTGCACGGATGTGCGACAGCAAGGGTTTAAATGCGAATTTCTGCATGGGCGTGATAAAGGGCGAAGATTATCTTTTATCTATTATCTAATCTACACTCCCAGGGGGTGGGAAAATGATAAAATATATCTCTTCTCGTTGAACATTTTACCCCCCGTTTTCGAGGATATTAATGATGAATAAAATACTTTTAGGCAACTTCGACCCTTCCTACCCCCTCAAATTACCAAAACCCACCCCTTTCGCGTATACACTTTCATTAGTGCTCGGCAATACTTGGAAGGGAATAGATGTAAGTTTAGTAGTAGTCGAACTATATGGAAAGGAGCCGGCTAGGGAAGTTTGGGGCAACTCCTAAGGGTGGATTCTACCCTCCCAGGTGGTGGAAAAATTATTTTACTCCTAAAACTCTCAAAGCTTAGTTCTGATTCCACTTGTAAAATATTTTGAGCAACCCCACTCCAAGTGAGTAATGCCGGGGCATTAGAGGAAACACTTGAAGGGGGTGGCTCTTATCCGTTTATGGGGTTAGGGTCAAACTCATCTCAAAGTATTTATTTTTTTTTGTCATCAGCATCCTCGAGAATGGGGGGGTAAGCATGTAAACTGAGAACAGGAGTAAAATTAATTCCCCACCCCTGGGAGGGTACAATCCACCCTTAAGATAAGATTTGCCGCCAACTTCACTGGCTGTGAACTTTCCTGTATAGTTCGACTACTATTAAATTTCCACGCATTCCTCTCTAAGTATTGCTCAACACTACTAAAAGTATAACGCGAATGAAAGAGGTGGGTTTTGGTCATTTGAGGTGGTAGGAAGGGTTGAAGTCGCCTAATAGTATTTTATTCGTCATTAGTCGAAAACGGAGGGGTAAACTGTATTTTATCATTTTCCCACCCCATGGGAGGGTAACATTAGTGGATTTGTTTTACTACAACACTCAGGCCTTAAGGCCCATTGTGCTCGTAGGGATCTACAGTTTTGCGTGGACTCCAAACCACGGTCATCGGCTATCGACTTTGACGCACCCCCCGCCATCTCACCGCCTTTCTGGCGGGCTAATAGCCCTTGGGGTCGATAGCCTACCTACCGACTAATAGAGGGATACACTGGATACACTGGTTCACCCATCCAAATGCTGGACTCGGCGAGCATGCCTTAACATCGCTGATCGAGTGTCGGAAACTAAACCGGTGACCGTACCTCGTCCCCCCCCGGGGGGGGGTAGATTCAACCCCCAAGAGTGGCCACAGTCATTTCTCGGACATTAATCTATGCCCATTATCATGTTCCGGTCAGATGTGCAGAAATTCTCATTAAAACCCGTGCTGTCGTAGGTGCTCGAATACCAATAAATGGGGTGGTTGTTGGCCGTTTGAAGGAGTTGCCCTGAATAAAAACTGTTTTTACCCTCATATTTGAGTTCAGCACCCCCGAAAATAGGGGGGTCTGGTTGCGTTCCCCATTTGTAACAAAATCGGGCCAAGATTCTGTCTCATTACATACTAAGAATTCTAAAAACTACACTATTTTGCTCTATCTACTGCATGCATAATAAACTTCATAATGTAAAATTGGCTTCACGTGCGCTGGTTACCCTGACACCCCCTACGCTTAGTGGCGATGATAGGTCACCTAGGCCAAATCCATATCCGTACTTTAGAATTCCTGGCCCAATGTGATGTTCAGATTGAAAACATTCTTATTTTTATTTATTATCACTGAGGTGAATTTTGAGGAAATGAACATTTTTATGTTTAAACTTAAGGTAGGTATATTGCGAAAGGCGCAAGATCTGTTAGCGAATCGATATACTTATTGAGATGCAAGAGATAGAGAGAGAGAGTTGGGAAATATTTGGCAACGTCGCATATAGTTTCTGATGCCAGCTGATCCACTCGTGACTAATGTCAATATATTTTTACCTCTTTTAATAAATTAATGGAAAAATATATTATTATACATACAATAAATAAAATTGGAATGAGAATTTGTAAATCTCTAAGTATTAGAAATAGTGCGACGTGCCACATCTACTACTCATGTCCTCCATTCAATAATCTTGATATTTATACACGTGCTTTGTCAGGAATTAATTTAAATTTGCCTTGTTTTTGAGACCATGCTTAAATAAGGATCAGACGTAAGAGGGAAAATAGTGTCACAATATCAATTTATTTTGCATGGTGTCCATGCAATCTGAAATGAGAAACTGCAGACTTTCAGCGAATGAATCTCGGAAACGGAACTGTAAATGGAATTCATATTTGACCAGAATGTTTATTGATATGTGAAATAAATTTACAGCAAGTTTCGTGACTTTCTTGAATAACATGAATTGCGCTATAACTACCTTAATTTAATTGCTCAATTAGTAAAATAAAAATTTTAATTTATTTCTGATATAATTTATATTAAATTCACATTTTCATTTGAATAATTTTTTGTTATCTAATAGTCTTTCAGTGAACAACACTCGGTGCAAATTATCTGAATGCAAATGATGACATGCACTCCACAATTTCTATGAGTTTCCATAGTCTAGGAAATGGCATGCAAATTCGACGACAAAAAGTTACCGTCTGCCAGTCGGTAATTGAAGAGAGCATATAGCTGCGGAACTTTTTTATCTGTAAATTTTTGACATATAGATGGGGAATACCCAGCAAACATTTTTGTCGAAATTAGCTCCAATTCGACTTGGGACAAGACAAATTTACTTACTAAAGTAATTATGACGTAAAATTGACCAATTAGTCTTAATTTAGATATAAGTTTACATAAATAATACCAGTTAATCTACCTCATACACAGTTTTCTTTGAAAGTAAATTTAACGAAAACAACGAGTGGAAAAATACTAAAAAGATCTACCAAAATTAACCTCAAGGATAAATTTCCAATAGGGCCGAAATAGGTAGAATATAATTAGGTAGTACTTACTCTGAAAAAATACGTTTTAAACCTCTTTGTGGCAGTAACCTGGAAAATGAACCTTAAAGTAAACTTGACTATAAAATAGTAATTTAGAAGCTATTTGTAGCATTCATATTATTAAGGTTATTTGCACAATGGGCCTGTTCAGCATTTTTTTAAATTTTAGAAATTGATAAGAGACAATACAATTTTCAAATTATTAGGTTTTTATTCAAACGTTTAAGCCCTTAAATAAATTACCAAAGTTGGATCGCGCGAAAACAGGATGGAGTTTCCCGTGATGTCACTTTGCATATCGATGGGTTTTTGACAAAACATCGTAAGCGACAATTTTGTCAAAATTGCGTTTTTTGGTCTATACGATTCCTTGTGTTAAACTTGTATATCAGGACATAACACCATATTTCAATTGCACTGTGTTCACTAAAGTATATCGTTTTATATATTATCGTAAGCGCCAATATCTTCAAACTGTGTTTAAATTTTACCCAAAACTATCGTAATTCCTGATGTAATGCCGGCAAAGAATCGTAAGCGTCGTCGGTTACAAGTAACTGTCAGGCGCTGACGATACCTATTAGTTACCATTTTCTTGTCCACTGCGTATCAAAATTGTGAGACAATAACACCTTATTTGTATCTTAAGCGACAAAATTTAATAAAGTTATGTCTGATAAATTATCTTAAGTTGCAATAATGAATGTAAATATTTACTTATTTCAAATTTTATACTAAAATTCAATTACTGTTGATAAAAAAGAGTGTTATGAACATTTTTAATAATTTTAGTCTGAGAATAACGTCAATTATAAAAAAAGTTGGTTCCTGTAAAATTCACTGTTTGTCGCTTACGTTGTTTTGTCAAAAACCCATCGATATGCTGATCGAGTGAAAGAAGTATGTATGGAAAGGGTATTTGATTGTTAAATTGTATCTTGGAAACAAACACTATTTTTATTCAAACGTCAGATTAACTCATTTCATGATATTAAAGTTTGACGGATTATAGTGGACTACTCACTACTTATAGCAAACTCAAAACCTTTCGCCTTAGCATTTATGCAATATATGTCACGAGTCTGCGAAGCGCTTTGTACTGAAACCCAATCTTTAACATTGAATATTAGCCCACTGAAATTAGACTTTTCTGATCTAACAAAATATATCCTTCATTTTTTTATTCTAAATCGATTTATTCTGGTGTTTTACAGAAAATATTAAAAGTCGAGAACGAGATCATTACGGCATAAAAAATTATTCAAAGTTCACAAAAAACGGTTATTTGCGAATATCGCGCTTTTTATGACTCCGAGGCCAATTGAGGTTATAATAAAAATGAAAGAATGAAATTCTGCACAAAAATGATCTCTTCCATTTTTTATGTACAACGAACGGTTTAGGCAAAAATTTGCTTCAAAGTTGCCGTGCAAGGCAAGGCATATATTTCATACAGTCAATGCATAGAATATGTGCTTGTTCTATGATGGTATTTTTTAGCTGATCAATATATAAAATAAAATACATATGTATGTTAACTATTATACAGCACTCTTATTTTTACAATGTGATTTTTGTAAAATTTGGGTGGAAAGTACTTATCTATCAGAAGATTGTATCACGGTAAAATATTTTAAAATCCACCAGTGGCGTCCGTTGTTATGAAAAAAAAATGTACCTAATTTTCCACAAAAAGATATTAGACAAAGTTTTAACTGTAAAACAATCTCATCATCTTATTCGTTGCTATTAAAAACTCACTGAAATCTAATTATAATAACATAGTGTACTTGGTGTTTACGTAATAGGAAAATAAAACTTCCCTTGCGCGGAAATTTCGAAGCACATTTTTGCCTAAACCATTCATTGTACATAAAAAATGGAACAGGTCATTTTCGTGCGGAATTTCATTACCTTCCATTTTCATAATAACCTCATTTGGCCTCCGAGCCATATAAAGCGCGATATTCGCAAAAAGCCGTTTTTTGTGAATTTTTTATGCCATAGTGATCTCGTTCTCGATTTTTAATATTTTTATAAAAACACCAAAATAAATCGATTAAAGGAAAAAAAATGAAGGATGAGTTTTGTTAGATCAGAAGCCAAATTTTTGTATAAAGTGACTGGAGAAAATCTAACGATTGGATATTTAGGCGAGTCTGCCTGGGGTAAAAGAGAGGTGATTTTACAAATTTTGTATACCATTTAAATTAGCAACGGATTCTTATAGGAAAAATTCTGCTGAACAAGATTTTCTTATGAAACATTTTCCTAAACCGCAAGCTTCATGGTCAAATAATTGTTTAAACAAAATTTGTTTCGTTTTTATTTAATAAAATGAAAATAGTTTGACGGGTCCGAAAAAATCTTGATTCAATCGAAAGATATTTTCAATACACGTTGTTTGGCGCCAGGCACAACTCATTTTGTCAACCCGTTCATTTGTTATAGTCAAAATAAATTTCTTAATTAACAAATTGATTTCTCCGAAACTAATATATACAGCGACTGTCTATTTTACGAGGGCCACACCAAATATCTCGCTTAATATCTATTGTAGAAGAATAAAGTTTTAGAAACAGTTATCCATTTTTTGTGAGCTATATTTCAGTAAAAAGAAATTTGAAATCCATAGCCTACTTTATGAGATATATTACAAAAACCTGAAAAATAGGAAAACCACAAACGGTTATAGCTTCCTTATTTGAGGAGATACGAAAAAAGTTAAAGGAATGAAAGTTGACGGCAAAGACAATAAGAATAATAACGTGTAAGAAAAAAATCGAAAAATGCAGTTGGCTTTGACATACACTATTGTGCAAAAATGAAAAGTACATATCTCAAAGTAGGCCATGACGCCATTAATTCCGTTATTTTTTTCTCATTCCAACGATATAAAACATGTCACAGAAATTTTAACCGATACTGACAATATTTAATATTTTACGAATACCACAATTCATATAATTGAATCGTAACAATCAGCTGTGCCATAATAGTAAAAATTCACTTTATAATAATTATAATTCCGTAATTATTTATTACAATTTAATACAAACCAATAAATATCTCATAAATAAAAATACAAATACAAGTACAAAACGAACATCCAAAGAAAAAAACGAAAAACTATGTATAACAGTACCTACTACTATATTGAAAAGAAATTGTGTGTATTTATTTTTCTAACTACAAATGCTCAAATTGTGCACCATGCATTCTGACACATAAACGTGCTCTACGAGACACGTCACGCATTACATTTTGGAGCATTTCAGGAGTAATTGCCTCACATGCGTTTCGAATTCTGGTTTTGATGTCCTCAATATTTTCAGGGGCAGTTTGAAATACCTTGTCTTTAATGTAAGCCCAGACGAAAAAATCCAAGGGAGTAATATCTAGTGATCGAGCTGGCCATAGAATGGGTCCATAGGTGCCTATCCAGCTATCTGGCATAACTTGATTTAAATAATTTGTACATATTACAGCAGTGTGAGGTGGAGCCCCATCTTGTTGAAAATATGAATAATTTAATCTTTCTGTCACTGTTAATTCATAAAGAAAATCTTGAAATTCGTTTTGCAGGAAATTAAGGTATCTACGAGCGGTTAATTTGCCATCATAAAAATAAGGTCCAATTACTTAAGTCACTAAAAGACCCAACCAAACATTCGTAGAAAAGCTTTCTTGGAAAGCAGTCTCTCTGCACCAATGTGTATTTTCTCGTGTCCACTTATAATGCATATTTCTATTGAAAAATCCATTATTAGAAAAATTTGATTCGTCCGACCAAAGAATTTTGCTACATATCAGCGCGTCATTCCTTTTCTTATTTAATAACCATCTACAAAATCTTACTCTCCTTGGCTTATCTCCCTCATTTAAATGTTGAACTTTCCTGATTTTGTAGCATCGAAATCCGTTTTTTTTCAATATTTTTCTTGCACTGTCTTTTTTTATGCGACAGTTTCTCTGAATTTTTCTCAAAGAGGTTTCCTCATTTTGGTTAACATAATTCATTACTCTATTCACTTTTCTTACATTATCTGCAACATGCGCTCGCCTTACTACTTTTTTTGAAAATGAACCGTGCGTTTTTAGATTTTGAACTAACTTCCCAAACATAGTTCGATTTGGCTGCGGAGCATCTGGAAATCTATCTCCGTAAACCGTGACTGCCATCTCAGCGTCAAAATTGCACTGACAATAAATGCTAATCATATCGAATTTGTTATTATTGGTGTACACCATAATTACTGATATAAAATTTGTCTTAGAACTCGACAACGCAACATACAACAGTGACAATCTGTCAAATTTATTAATAACTGTATACATTGTTTTTCAATAATTATGGCACAGCTGATTGTTACGATTCAATTATATGAATTAATTGTGGTATTCGTAAAATATTAAATATTGACACTATCGGTTAAAATTTCTGTGACATGTTTTATATTGTTGGAATGAGAAAAAAATAACGGAATTAATGGCGTCATGGCCTACTTTGAGATATGTATTTTTCATTTTTGCACAATAGCGTATGTCAAAGCCAACTGCATTTTTCGATTTTTTTGTTACACGTTATTATTCTTATTGTCTTTGCCGTCCACTTTCATTCCTTTAACTTTTTTCGTATCTCCTCAAATAAGGAAGCTATAACCGTTTGTGGTTTTCCTATTTTTCAGGTTTTTGTAATATATCTCATAAAGTAGGCTATGGATTTCAAATTTCTTTTTACTGAAATATAGCTCACAAAAAATGGGATAACTGTTTCTAAAACTTTATTCTTCTACAATAGATATTAAGCGAGATATTTGGTGTGGCCCTCGTAAAATAGACAGTCTGTATAATAATAATATCCCAGCAAACATTTAAGTATTATTTGACGTCAAGACTACCTAAATTATGTATAATAAATTTAGTCGCAAAATTAGAATTAACCATATTTTGGTAAAATTTACGTTGATGCTACGTGGAATCGACATAAGTGGAGAATAAGACGACGTCGAAATTAAGTTATATCAACTAAAACAGGTATAATTACATATAAATCTTACTCGTAGTCACACAGTAGATTTGGTTACTAATACCTGTTTAGGTAAATTTTACTTGAATTCAACGTCAATTTGACATCAAGTTGACTAGTTTTAGGTAGAATTTACGGACATATGTGAAATTGAAAAATGATACCAAGTGGAAAAAAATAAGATTTTTACACTTATTTGGTATTTTTCTCTATAAGTAGTCGACATATGGTTGTCAGTCACTTACAAAACTGAAGAGATACCTAACTCACAATAACAATACAAGATGAATGCCGCTAACTAAAATCAATACAATTTATGAGGAAAGTATTTGCAGTTCTCGCTTATTGAAATCAATGCGCCGAAAATTTTTCTGTGAATAGTAGCAGCTGTACTCCATAAAGTACTAATGCGCCTCAAAAATATTCATCTATAAGAAAATTTCTGTTACCAAATAAAAAAATTATTGTAATACTTTGAGCCGAAAGTATACTATACTTGTTAAATATGAGTTTATAGGTATAATTATGTATTTTCTTAAACTTTTCGTCAGTTTGTTTCCATATACACTCATTTTACAAACTACAATTTGGAATCATACTTCAACTGCGCTGAGAAAATATGGCGTCTTGTGCTAATTAGACCTCTAAGTTAAAATTACCATGACAATCTACGTATTTTATAGGTGGAAATTATCACAGGTCAAGTTACACTAAAATTCCCGACATTTTGGTTAACTTTACCTATTGAAAGTATTATTAACTCTGTTGTTATATCAAATAATTACTTGTAGGTAAATATAACCTATTTATATTACCTTGTTTTGAATATACTACCTATTGGTAAATTCTACTTATTATGTGTAAATTTTAACTCGACTAGTGTATTGTGTTGACGAGTGAGTTGTCATAATGGAGCCATATGATATTGCCTTGGTATTCGACAGCGCCCGAAAGTTCTGGAAGCTCGGCTGGCATTCGGCAATGCCCTTTTATTGATATTCTATAGACAATTATTTCCACATACTAGTGTGCAAATATAGTCAAGATGTTCTCCTTTAAAAAGACTTGGATGGAAAATCTGGATGCGGAAGTAGTGATTCCTTAAGCGGTGGTTTTTTACCTTTGTCATACTTCATTTGTATATTGGCACCACGAATTATCCAACCATGCTACGTTAATGGCCTCTTTTAATGACTGAAATAATTTTTAGATAATAACTATACCACCTAAGTAGGTACCTAATGGTTCAAATAACCTAAATAATATGAATTCTAAAAACAGGTTAGACGGGGGTTAGCTTCTGAATTACTATTTTATAGTGAAGTTTACTTTGAGGTCGATTTGCCAGGTTACTGCGACAAAGAGGTTTAAAATGCATTTTTTTAGAGTAACTTTAAGGTCAGTTTAAGGGTAATTGACTTAATTGGTGAAATTAGGTAGATAATCTAGGTAGAATTTATCGATGTTGTCTACCTAATATTACTTCAAAGAAGAGTAATAAAAGTGACCAAATAAGTTGCTATTTAGGTATATATTACGTAGGATTTCCAACAAAATCTACCTAGAAAGATATTCGAATATTAGAAATATTTTTAGTAGCTAAAAAGATAAATACTACCTAATTATATTACCTATTTCGACCTTATTGGAAATTTACCCTTGAGGTCAATTTTGGTAGATTTTTTTAGTAGTTTTCCACTTGCTGTTTTCGTAAAATTTACCTTCAAAGAAAATTGTGTATGAGGTAGATTAATTGGTATTATTTACGTAATCTTCAATCTAAATTAAGACTAATTGGTCAATTTTTATCGGAGGTCTATTTTTCCAGTCAATTTTACGTTATAATTACTTTAGTAAGTAAATTTGTCTTGTCTCAAGTCGAATTGGAGTTAATTTTGACAAAAATGTTTGCTGGGATAATTTATGCTAATACTATTTATCATATTAAATACGTAAAAATGTAAATAAATATATACAAAATAAACATCAAACCCCAAAAAATATAATATTAATCAACAATATTTTAATAGAATAATGCCTGATTTTTCGAGCGATAATCGTCAGTACATTCGTTTGAAACACATTTTATTTTCATTAATATGTTAACATCACTTAGGATTTTTAATTTTAACTTTCCCACAAAATTGTTGGAGGTTACTAGAATTGGCCCAAAGTTGAAAATTGAGATAACATCAAATCTTTACGTTTTGAGGTCCCAGGAACCCAAAAATTGTTTTTTGAAAAATATCTGTCTGTGTGTGTACTAAATGAATTTAGATGAAAGTTTGTGTGAGGGTTTCTTTAGTGCTCCAGAAGATCTGAAAATGTATTGGTTGAGATCGGATTATGTTTAGTGCCACTTTGGCACAACAAGTTGTTTGTTTTATGATTGCTCACAATTTCTATTCGAACTATTTGGAAGCAGTTAAAATTCCGATATCAACGATATATCACACTTGCGCCCATTCGATTTGGTTTCCGTAAAACTAATTAAAAAACAAACCAAACATTTTATTACGTGTTATAATTCAATAACTTTATGAGAGAAGTGTAGACACCAATTTTTCAAGTGTATGCTATACAGACATTCTCATGTCATTGTATACGTGCAAAAATCTGAGATGAAAGTTATGATGTTGCCATGTTTCGTCGCCACTCGCTATCTTGCTTCCACCGTGTATCACTCTCTCTCTCTCTCTCGTTCCAATAGAAATACCTTAAAGATATCGAAATAATTAAAGTTTATCGAATATGTATTATATTTGACAAGATGCTGTAAAATAACAACTGTGTCTAGGTAACCAATGTTACAGTAGTTGAGGTTCCTATTGGATCTTACCATTCTCAAATAAGTTGACGGTCTATCATGGAGATGACAGGTGTTGGTGTCATAAATTTAGCCTATGAAGTATGCATTGTGAACTCTAGTTTACTTTATAAAGTCCATTATTACTATTTACAGTGGTTCAAGTGCCGGTGACTTAGGCGAGGTGACTCCCTGTAATGCTTCACCAAATTTGTCTAGCCTTGTGAATGCCAGAGCTATATCCAAGAGTGATGTTTTAGAAAATTGGACAACATATATACAAACAAATATGCTTCAGACGCCAGCCAATACATTACAATTTTTCCATCAATTTCAGAAATTAGTTGTGGTACGTAATAGTATATTAAGCTGTACGATAATACTGCCGTGCTTAGCGAAAACGCAGTATCTACAAAAAATTTCAACAATGAGATTTTAGCATATACGGGCTTAAAATTCAGTTTTCTATCTATAGAACTTACCACCAAAACCATAGGTATAAAGATCCTTATTGTGCCATATCCAACGATAATCTAGGTTTATGCTTAGTAAAAATACAATATCACATGCTACTTATAAAAACCTCGGCATCTGGATGTTCGATGAGGCGTTTATCCAAAGTATGCATGAGTTACTGGGTTCGTACTAAGCACGTGTCACATGTTTTGTGCCAAAACCGTGTAAGTTTTTACGGCTGCAAATAGAAATAAAAAGCTGTTTTTATCCATTATTACTTTTCTGTAGATACTGCGTTTTTGCTAATCACGGCAGAATAGTCTAATAGCTGAGCCCAAAAATGTACCTGATTTAGTAACCAGATAAGAGTAGCATGAATCGAATGCTTTTTTAAAGGCGAACACACCCCACATAATAAAATAATATGCAATGTACATACATTGTATATTCAATCTATGGATATGTATATCCACAAGATGAAGTATATCATGTGTACATCTAATGGATGTGGAATGAACATTCCTAGCGTATACGTTTGTCGCCGACTTCCATATCTATTTCATATCCAGTGAATGTACATAAACATATGCAACGTATATTCATTGGATATGAAACACACATCATATACACAAATACAATATGTATGTTTCCCATAATTTGTAACTACTAACACAACTTTTGGTAATAAGTGCAATATAAGTATAAATTTTGTAGGACATATGTTTATCTGCTATTGAAGTAACCAGGGAATCTTGTTCTTATATGTCCCAATCTGCTGTTAGTGGTTTACCAACGATAAAACTTATCAGCTCAAGGTTAATATCGATGATAGATATTATTAATTACCGTGTTTTACCTATAAATTTAATATGGTTCAATACGTTAGCTATTAGTAATGCAAAATTTTTTGAGACTCTGAAATATGGGATGTTAGAAGTACAAGAGCATCTTGAAACCTTCTGCGATAAAAAGGAACAAGCGACTATGGTAAGTGTTTTTCATAAAAATGTAGTTATTATTCTTCACTATCTAATTTTTCAGTATTGCGATGCAGTTAAAACCACTTTAAAACTGGAGCGTTTGAGTGGACAACAATCAGATTTTCATCATGAACAATATTTATTGGATTTAGGAAAAGCTTTATATAAACTGTATTTTCAACTTCTGCTATTGGTTGAAGCAGGAAACAAAATGGTTGCGACACTTCACAATAGCTTGAAAACTGCCGATGTAAGTGCATGTTTTTCATTTTTTAACATATTTTTGATATTTACTTGATAGTCTGCAAGGAAGAGTCATGCAGAAACAAATCCATATTTTGATCCTATCTTTGCTAATATCCAAAACGTTTATAACCTGGTAGTCTAGAAAATTGATACGATTTCGCGACGATAAGTTTCCAGTAATTGGGAGTGATTGAAAAAATTTCAGAATTAAAAATACCATAATCCATAGTTTTTGGTTTGATCCACTAGAAAAGTAAGTAAAAGGAAGTAAAGTAAAAACAAAACAAAAAAAAAAAAACTTCAATACTTTGCACAAGACACAGAGAATTGTAACAGATATATGAACCAAAATGTTATAGAACTAAAGTAGGAGAGAAAATTCTTTAAAAACAATCCTGCTATATTATGCATATTTATTTTTTGTAGTTTAGCTGTGAGTAAATAGAGAGATATTGCAACTTCGGTTTACAGGTCCTTTAATAAAAGTTTCCTTTAATTTGACATGTGCGCATGCGCATTCAAAATATCGTTAAGCATTTTCTTTTAATAAAATACAGGCATCCCGTATTTAACTTAAATACGGGCACGGCCTTCCTTTATTAAAAGCACCTTAATTTTGACACATTTAGGAACTTTTTGTCGAAACTTGAATCAGACGAAAATTCCCTAAGGAAATTGTTACTTTTGTTGGCCATAATGGCACAAGAAAAAGATAAAAAACGTGTGAGATTCAAATATGAGGAAGACGTAATTTCGCAATCGTATTATATCCCATCTTTGAAAACGAAAATTAACTTCTATTTCATTGTCAGTCATATTATTTAAATCGAAGTTCACGGGGCCTACAGCGTTAATTTATTCATTGCCGATATTTATTTATTTATTTATTTATTTATTTTATTTTAACGTCTTATTTATTTTAACGTCCTGGCGAAGTTTAGCTAAAGCTATTCCACCACTTAACCAGGACGGCGAAATGAGATACGGTCACCCATCCAAGTAACGGACTCTCCCGGCGTTGCTTAACTTTGCCGATCGATCAATCAATCAATCAAAACAAATTTATTTTAAATTAATAATACATAATTGTCCTACCTAAGCACTCGTCCGGAGCCAGCCAAACATCCACAGCACTAATCGCCATGGTCATTGAAGGGATGGACAGAGCGAGGCTAGGTTGGATTAAAAGTAAACTTGAATAATAATCACTATCTCCTTTCGCGGGATCGGCGAATTAAAAAGTGTATAAGATAGAACATGTAAAAAAAAAATTTTAAACTTAAAACAATTGATATATGCAATGCAAAAGACGCTGGTGTAGATAAAATATCACAGATATATATGATAGTTCGGCGCGGGAAAATTACTATCCAAAAAACCCGTTCCAAGCAATGCAGCAAGAGCGAGCGGCTATATCAGACCGCATAATTTATAATTTAAAATGTTTGCTTTCTAAAGAATTTAATAATAATAATTATAAAGGAATAAATATTGTTTGGAAGAAATAATTTAGAGCGACAAAACAAACAAAAAATACAAAAAGGAAACGAAGAGAAAAGGTAAATATCGGAAATTGTGTTTGAGAATTTTTATAATTGAATAGAGAAAGTGGGTGTGGCTAGATATGTTGCCGAAAGATGGGCAACGCCTGGTATGGTAATTTGTGTTTGATGCGAAAAGGTGCATTATGCTCTCTGATTCGCGTGATGTTGTTTGTTAGTGGGCTATTACCAAGTTTAAATTGATAGAATTTTTCCGATGTAACTTTGATGTAGTCCACTAGTTGCGTTATGTCGTGGCAACGTGCATAAAGGTCTCTTAAGGAGATGTATCGTGAAGAATTTGAAATGAGGCGCATAAATTTATGTTCCAGAACTCTTAGTTTATTCATTGTCGTGTCCGGTATACTGCACCATACCGAAGCCGCATATGTTAGGGCCGGTCTCACAATAACAGTGTAAATTAATTTTTTATTCTGTAATTTTTTTATTCTGTCTGCTGAGTCTACTATTCCTGGCTAGGAGCGGATACAGACTCCTGGACATGGAATAGACTGTCTGTACAGTTTCGTTAATATGTCGGTTGATCGAGTTCTCGCCACTTAAACTGGCACCGTACCTCGCCTATCAATATCAATTATGTTATGCAGAAGTAACATTTCAATTTCTTCATCATTAACAGCAGCTAAGATAGCTACTTCTAATTGTTCTTCCATATTCATTTTAAACTCGAACAAATGATAATAATACCGGCAATGCCCAATTTGGATTTTTTAGGTTAGGAAAAATTGTCAAAATAAAGTATCAACATAAGGTATGAGGACACCGTTGCAATAACTCACTTTAAAAATGGATGATAAATTGGAATACAGGATACTTTATTTAAAGTTTCTTTTAATAAAGTCAGCCCCTTTTCGTTTTGCAATAACTCTCTACTATCAAAGTTGTGATACTAAATATTAGAAAGAAATCTGAGACCTTGTAGTAGGGGAGCCCACGATGCTAAGGGGGGATTTACTTGAGCGTCGTGGGGACTTATTCAATTTTGAAGATTAGATGGTAGAAAGAAAAAAAGGTTATATTCTCTTTCACCGGTGGGGGGAGGGTCTACAGGCTTTCAAAAATGTAAAAAAAAAACAGTCACATGGAAGTACTCCAGCTCATCAGATATTGATAGTGTATATGCCCCATGTGTCTTCGATGACAGAGGTATGTTAATGTGCCGGTTTGCATGGTGGGGGCGGCTGTACGGTGCATGTGTGAAAAATGGGAAAAGTGCAAATTTACCCGAGCGCGTCAGACATTCAGAGGAGATGTTAAGTGAACCTGAATGAAGCTCCCATTAAGAAAACTGACGATTCGGATGTGACGCAAGCTCGTGGCGGCTTTTTGAAAAAGCAAAAAAAAATCGCCATTTAGATTTACTCGAGCACGTCAGATTTTCATACAGACAGTTCAACTTGATGGCCTGGTCATGCTGATCGATAATCTGACGATTATTTGGATGAATTTTCTTAATCTGACGGTTTGAAAAAAAACATATTTTGGTGATTTTTTTTTTAAATCACTGAATGTGACAAAATGCGCGGAAAGTAGCATGCCAATAAAAAAATGTAACAAATTTAGTTGAAATTTGTAAAAGAAGTTTTTTATTTTATTTTCTGCACACGTAAATCTATTTCTCTTAATTATAATATATATAAACGCATATATTATATGTAGATATACTTTTGGTAATCTCTTTCTACGATAAAATTACAAATGATAAATAAAAGAGAGAAAAAAAAAATTATGGTCGAGATTAATCAAAAATGATATTTTTAAACTTTTTGATAGTTTTATTGATGGGACTTTACAGAATTCACAAAAAATTAATAAATTAAAATAAACGTGTTAAAAATAAATTATTTTTGATCTTCATCTTCATCCGTGGAATTATCATCATACAGCAAGTCTGGTTCGATTTGGTCATCAACAACATTTTTCTGTATACACCTTATTCTGACGACAAATATTACAAATTATTTTTTCGTTATCAAATTCTAGTTCTTTATAAGACCTAACCCATTTTTTGACAGTACTTTTCCTTAGACTAAAACGCGTCACATTAACAATAAGTCGCTCTTTCAGTAAACACAATTATAAATTAGGTCCTGTGGCATGTCCATTCAATTTAAAGCGAGTAAGTAGCAAATAAAGTTTTGCATGTTGGCCACGTGGACTAAACATCTGTGCTTATTTCAATAAATCCTTGTAACGGCTCACCTGAAAATTAAACCCAAATTCTGATCACTGGTAATCATATTGTCGCATCTCTACCCTTTTTAAGGGTGTAAGACCTATTTTTTGAGTAATATATGCGACGTCCACAGGTATCTCCCATATTGTCTGGTTACCCGGAGTCCTATTGGAAATACCCATGAAGCTACTTTAACTCGCTTGGCATACGAGAGGGTGTAAACTAATCGTTGAATGAAAACTTTAATAAATAAAACATAGTGGTAAAAAACAAAGTACAAGTTTATTAAATTGAATCAATACAAAAAGAGTGTACTTACATTTCTTTCAACCCCTGGGGACGGACCATTTTGGGAAAGGAGTTGGGTCCACGCAGAACCCGGTGGACTTTCGATTTTAGCACTCTAAACCCAACTGACTTTTTTACCGCGCGAGGTATTGTTATTAATTTAATCGATACAGCACTTTTGCCCTGGCGACAATGTAGTGCGGTGAACCTGCTTCCAGCTAACTCAGCTTTTTCGAAACAAAGTAAAACGCAAAGAAATACGTTAAGCGGATCTAATGTCACAAATCATATCCATTACCCACAAACGATGTACCAGGTGTCCCAAATAAATTTCAAGTACTGCGTGACAATATGTTTTTAATCAAACTGATCCCTGGGTTATTATATTTTCAATTCTCAAAAGTACTAAATTCTTTTCAATCAACCAATATCGTAACGTGTCATCTCTATTTCTTAGACTAGTATCCAATTTGCCTTTAGGTGGTAGTTGTTATAAAAACTTATTAGTTCTATATTTTTTAGTTTAAAGATATTACTGGAGATATTTTGACAACTAGAAATGCGTTAACCAGAGCATATGAAGACACCGACGCCGACGGAGGAATTTCCTCATCTATGGGTAGTTTGGTGAACTCAGATAATTTATTATCAAATATGTGCAAACTAATTGAAACTGAAAAGTGGACCTCTGTCATTTTATACTTTAAATGCAACCGTGAAGATTTTTTGAAGGAATATGATGAACTTTTTGATAAGAACAATGATATCATTTCTATTTTAAATATATATTGCAAGAAACTTGTCCATGACAAACCAGGTCCGTTTATAATATTTTTAGATTTTGTCATTACTCACTTTGTTTTTTTCAGAATATTTTGTGATAACAAATCAAGAGTGTGATTTAGCTGACGTTTTTGGAAGACTGTTTCAGGTTTCTGCTGCTGTATCTGATTTAGAAAGTGTGCTGAAGGATCAACCCAGCAAGCAGGTAGAAATCCAAAGTAAATAAGCTAAAATATAGTTATAGTTAATTATTAATATTTGTAGTATTATTTCTTTCGTATATTATTTCTTAAGCAATTGCTTTTTTACCTACTCGAATATTGAATTCATTACAGGATTATTTTAAAAATTACAGAATGACAGAATATTAAATGTATGTAATATCTATTATAAAGACATCTCTATCTGTGGTTTTATTGAAAGAATATTTTTGAAAAATCAAGTTCTTGTTTTTTAATTAGTTATGAAGCTGTAGCATACTTAGGTGGAAGAATTAAGAAGATGTTAGCAATCAACTTCTACTTGAGACATAGGCATGCGCAACATGGAGGATGAGCACAGTATAATATGGATTGTTATTTATACAAAGCTACTGGTATAGTTATATATTTCTATTAATCATTAAGTTACTGTTAATTTTGTTTTTGATGTATAAGTGCTGTCTGCAGTGGTCTGCGGTATTCTCCACTCTCAGGGTGGATTTGTTACATCTTGCAAAGATGTTAAAATGGAGAAAGGAAAACATTACTTGCTTACTACTGTTTGCAAACTGTTTGTTTTTTTACTTTTAAAGGGGACAGGCTAATTTTTACTTTAGATTGGTAGCTTGTTTTTCAAGCGCCTTAATTTTTTTAACAAATAGAAAAACGCGGGGAATTGCAAAATTGGTAGTGGTGTGTTGGTATTAATTTCTAGGCTAACTTATCATTCTGGATTTCTTTGCGAGGACAGGAGGAACTTCATTAAATAACTTGAAAAAATGTGTTTTACAATTGGTGTAAGTATTTGTATTAAAGTAATTTTTAAGAATGCCATTTCCTAGTCCAGTAAATTAAGTTATAGAGGACATGGTCGGGAACAGAATTTTTGAGTTTAAAGCTGTTTGGATGGAGTAGGTAGGAAGTAAACATACTGAAAGTCCCCGGACCTACGAGGTGAGTGGGGTGCAGGGTGGCACATAGAAGCCCACTTTTTTTGGTTTTTCACTTATATCTAGAAAACAGTGCATCGCAACGAAAAGATTATTCTATTCAAAATGAAAACTGATAAAACTTCCTACAAAATTAGCAAGCGGAAATTGCAAATTTCCAGAAAATGTTTCTTATTGGCTCGGCCCTTAGTTTTACAGCAATGTCCTCACAGTAAAAGTTGTAGAGCATTAAAGTTCTTTTAAATTGAGTGATTATTTCTTATTTTATCTTCAAATGATCAAAAGTTATAGCAGAAATTTTCGGGCAAAGAGTGACCACAAAAAAGGCCTAAAATTTGTCTGTTTTTGCATAGTAGATAGCACGCCAAGGGAAAGAGCAAAACAAATTCACTAGGATTTACCAACGCGGCGTTGGCACCACCGGCAATATGGCCGCTAAGTTGTGATATTTCATATTTGACATTTGTTTACAAAAGAAATTTTATTGGTAATATGGCTTTAATGCTCCATAATATTATGACTTACGTACAGTCGAATTCTAAGTCCAGAAACATCGGGGAAGGACAGCAATTATTAAATTCCAATATGTTGATGTTGTCTGGTGCGAGCGAAAAGAATGCAGAGAAAATCAAATTGTTTTCTTTATGTCAAAGAAACGGGAAACGAGAGCTCTCACAAAAGAACCTCATGAAGTGGTGGGCGAATTGATAATGAGTGAAGGGGTTGAAGATATCTCAATAAATAACATGGTCTGTTCCTGCAAACAATTCAATCTCAAATATCTCAAGGGAGTAACAACGTCATTGTAATTACACAAATGTAAACAAGGGCCATCGGATAAGTTGATATTCGCCGTTAAGAAATAAGTAATGAAGGCAAACATGATCCGGTTTTCTCTTGAAAAAAACAGTCTGTGGGCAATTTCAACTTAAGGTAGAGATGAAATAAAGCAGTGAAAAATGGTGGTGATAAACAGCAGAGAATAACACGGTGCTATATTATAGATTTCTATTCTTAGTACCTATTTATTTGCACAAATTGGTGGTTCAGTTTCTGTGCATTTGTCAATGGTCTGAAAATTTTACTCGAGAATTTCGGCTGACCAAGATATTCCAGCATTCCTTTTGTTATATAGAACAAGGAAGGTTATTGCAAACTTTATTCTACACGTTGGGGTGACAAGATCCGCACGGCTTTCGACAAATCAGAAGCCGTTAAGCCACATTTAGTGGTTCGGTGGCTATGGTTATGCCTAGCTTCGCATTTGACGTTTTACACCGTTTTGAAGTTTTTTTGCATAATTTCTAAAATCTTGTTAGAGAAAGTATAGTTTACAACATGCTTGGAATGGCATATGGCACTCACGAACCGTAGTCCTCACCTTCGGCTCGGACTACAAACTTTTCGCTTGTGTGGAATATGGGCTATTCCAGAACTTGTTGTAGAATATACTATTCCTCAATATGTTGGTGTGATGATATAAGATACTCTGTTCTGTGTTTTTTTACTGGATACAAAGATCGAGAAAATTTGTAAAATATCCACTAAGCAAAACATCGATCGCAGCTTTATTAAAACAGAATCTCTTACACTTGATAGATCGCCATTCTTGCAGTTAAATAGGTCAAATATATCTTCAAAGTCTAGTTTTGGCGACTAACAGTTTAATGGTCAACGTCTGCAAGTTTTAACTCTAAAACTACGCTTCTAGAATTCTACTGTGACTGGTAAGAGAAGAAAAGGACAACTTCTACATTTGAATACATCTTTTAACACCTGCTTATACTTACTGTGCCGTTATTACCAGTGGGGTAACTGACGCCTCTGTCCTTAGGAAAGATGTGTGTTTTATTTTGTGTTGCTGGTTTTTACCACATATCCAGCTTATCAGCTTTCGATAAAACAAAGCAAATGTAAGAAGTGAATATGTGTTCTTTGATTGGAAAAATATCCAAAACAAAATATTAGAAAGATAACGAATTGCTATAATATTTATTGTTAAGTGAGAATGTTCCAAACAATTTTTTATATGTATACAGTGCAAATCATTTTCATTTATAATGGACACAGGCTATCTTTACTTCTGATCAGCAACTTGTTTTCCAAGCACTTTAATTCTTTTAATATGAATAGAACAATGCAAGGAAATTCAAAATTGGTAGTGTTCTCATTCTAATTCCTGGGCTTAAATTTTGTATAATCGTTCTCGGTGTCGTACCACCAACTTATCATTCTAGATTTTTTTGCAAGGACAGGATGAACTTCATTAAATAACTTGAAAAAATGTCTTGCAATTGGTGCAAGTATTTGTATCAAGCAAATTTTTAAGTATGCCTCTGTCATTGGTTTCTTAGAAGGAAACAATTATAGTCTCTCTAGTCACCATTGCTGTATTAAAGTAACAAGCAGTGTCATTTTAGCACAGACGTATAAAATATCTTGAAGCAAATCATGGTACAAATGTGCACCATTTTTATTTATTCCTCGAATGTACCTAATTTCTATTACATCACAAGAATATGAAGTGTTAAATATCTTCATATTCTTTTATAACTGAAAATTTACAATCTATATATTTATTATTGTCTTCTTAAAATAGCCATCCTGTTTGAGGATATGGTGGAATGTGTGCCATATATGTGCTATTTTAAGAAACTACAGACACGAATTTTGGGTCTAAAAAGACGAATAATGTGGGTAACAAATACAGAACTGGATTCTTTGTTTTAGAAAGTGCCATGGATGTTTGGGAAATTCGGTCTGGTTTTTATTTCTATTTAGTGTATTTATTAAAAGTATGCTTACAGTTATGTTAGTATTTCCATTATCAACTAAGGAAAGGACAATGCTGCTAAATCATTCTACATGTTCATATGTCTGGTTCTCTGGACAATGTAAATTTTCTCTGACTAAATATTTACACTCGAAAAAACTTTGTTACCAAGGTGTATTTATTGAAAGTCTTTTTCTAAGGTAATGCCTCTTAGACTACGTACAACAGAAGATTTATATTAATGTTGCAGTACCAAATATTTCAAGGACAGTAACAACTTCGTAGTATTAATTCTTATTGTAGATGTTATATAAGCAGGGACCCTCAGCTAAGTCAATATAGGTCCTTAAGAAACACGTAATGAGTGGACAGTTCATAATAAGCTTGTCATGAAGCGAAATAGTGAAAGATGCAATGCTATCAAACAGCAGAAAACAACACTGATGCTATTGTATACATTTCCATTCTGTTTATTTGCACAAAGTGGTTGGTTCAGTTTCTGTCCTTTCGTCATCATAAATGTTGTTATGAGTTTATTCTACATGCTTTATGTCTGGTTCTCTTCACTTTTTATTGGCTAAATATTTTAACTGTTTCCAAGGTTCAACAGTGTCTATTGAAAGTTCTTGTTTAAGTTAATAGCCTCTTAGGTTATGTACAACAGAAGATTTATCTTTATGCTGCAACACCAAATATTTCAAGGGCAGTAACATATTCTCATTACACAAATATAAACAAGGGCCATCAGATAAGTTGATATACACTATTAAGAAACAAGTAATGAAGACAAATATGATCTAGTTTTCTCTTGAAAAAAACAGTCCGTAGACAAATTCACCATAAGCTTGACATGAAGCAAAGCAGT
The DNA here is from genome assembly GCA_963583905.1 of Stenurella melanura. Lineage (NCBI taxonomy): Eukaryota > Metazoa > Arthropoda > Insecta > Coleoptera > Cerambycidae > Stenurella > Stenurella melanura. The sequence goes on from OY757309.1 coordinate 20,716,654, forward strand.
GAAAAATAGTGGTGATAAACAGCAGGAATAACACTGTGCTGTATTATACATTTTCATTCTTAGTACCTATTTATTTGCACAAATTGGTGGATCAGTTTCTGTCCTTTTGTCAATGGGAATACTATTATGAGTTTCTGAAAATTTTATTTGAGAATTTCGGCTGAACAAGATATTACAGCATTGCATCATGTTATATAGAACATTGAAGGTTACTGAAAACTTTATTCTACATGTTGGTATGATGACAAGATACAAGTTCTGTATTTTTTACTACAAGTGATACAGCAACAGAGAATCTAGCATATCATTTACCCAAATAAAAATTTTGACCATACCTTTGCTATATATGTATCTCAAGGATTAAAACTAGTAAAAGGATGGACAAAAGTCGAAGTATATTTCACCACGAATCCATGTGTCAACCATTTAACTATGATGTAAATGATCCTTGAAAAATACAACTTGTCACTGTGAACTCATTCAATTTTCTCAAAATTATATTTAGGAATATCAGGATACCAAAATATTCCATCATTGCATTATATTTTACAGAGAACATCAAAGGTTATTGGAAATTATTTTCCACAATATGTTGGTGTGATGACATATTAAGATACTTACTCTGTTCTGTTTTTTTAATAGATACAAAGATCCAAAAAATCTCTTTAATATATCCACTAAGCAAAACATCGATCGCAGCCGTATTAACACGTTCATTGCCGATCTAATATTAATGGTGCTTCTGTAAGGCCTGTGAGCAAAATTTTCATTGGAGAGGTTGTTATAAGTAAAATATGTAATGTTTTTTTTTTTTTTTTGGCATCAAGGCCATTAGCCATACAGCCAGCCACAACATATTGAAGAATACGATTATCTTATTTTTCCCAAACCTATCTCTAACCTAAACAACAAGAAACCATCACCCTGCCGACGACAAAGGAAGAAAGGAAAAACAGGGGGGCACACTCTTCTCGTCCAGGGGTCTTTCAGGACATTTTACATGACGCACTAGACTAGACCACGGATAGGAGGTATAAATAAACAAGAGGTAAAGAACAATGGGGAAACAAAACTAATCTACAGCTTAATTTTAGTCTCATTCACGAAATTAATCAGCGTATCGAAAATTTTTTTTTGGTTTAACGTTAAGAGGTGAAGCATATTATAAGGCGTTGCAATATTACAAACTCTCTGAATATCAGTGTATAACCTATTAGTGTGTATTGCATGCATTTACATTCGAAAAATATATGGTCCAAGTCCCCAGTCACATCACAGTATTCACAGGTGTCTGTGCGGTAAATACCAATTTTAAATAAGTGCGCAGGGAAACAGGCGTGCCCAAACTTTAAGCGTATGATAGTAGTGGTGTACTTTCTTGACCATTTATAATTTTCGTGCCAAAGATCATGGGGCAAATTCGAGTGAATTAATGAGTATCTAGTTTGATTTGTGAAAGTAGATTCTTGCCACATATATTCCCATTTGTTCCTTAGGTTGCTTTTGTGCATGTTAATTACGTCTGTTAGGGGCAATTTGTAATTAGAGCTGGTTATTATGTAATGTTAGGTATGTCTATTGAAAATAATAAAAATAATATGAAACATCGTTATTAAAAAAAAAAGTAAACCTATAGGTGTAGCCTTTATTGAAAATTTCATTAGCAATGCCGATTACACCTATAGGTGTAAGTCAGCTTTGACTTTATTTTATGGCCGATGGAACTTGAAAAAACATTCTTCCTTTAGAGGACGAGGGTGTTGATGTTTTGAAAGTCTCATTCTTTTTGTATTTAAACCAGAAGGTCCTGTTCATTTTTTTCTTTTTTACAATTATGAAAATAACACTGATATGCAACACTTTCTTTATTTTAATCTTTTTTATGAAAACGATGTTCACTTTCACACACACTTTTAGCAACCGACCATACTGACAGTGTACATTAACACTACTTATGGCACAGTAATAACATCATTCAGTTCCAGTAAGCACTGGAGATTTGTTAACTGCAACGAATAATACAGATCGTCAGTACTTGTTCCAATAAACATGCCGACAGCTATTCGATCTATTCGTAAACAAGCAAATGTTACAATAGTGAATGGAAATTCATATTAGTGCTTTACACCTATAGGTGTAATCGGCAATGAACGTGTTAAAACAAAATCTCTTACACTAGATGGATAGTTAAATAGGTAAAATATATTATCTTCAAAGTCTAGTTTCTGCCACTAACAGTTTATTGGTCAACGTCTGTAAGTTTTAACTCTAAAACTATGCTTCTAGAACTCCACTGTGACTGGTAAGGAGAAGAGGACGTCTACATTTGAATACATCTTTAACAGCTGCTTATATTTACTGTGCCGTAATTACCAATGGGGTTGCTGAGGCCTCTCCTTAGGAAATATGTGTTTTGTGTTGCTGGTTTTTACCACACACTGTCCAGCTTATCAGCTTTCGATAATACAAAGCAAACGTAAGAAGTAAATATGTGTTCTTTGATTGGAGAAATATTCAAAACAAAGTAGCTATAACATTTATTGCTAAGTAAATGAGAATGTTCTAAACAATTGTTTATATGTATGCAATGCAAATCGTTTTCATTTTTGATGGACACAGGATTCTGATCGGTAACTTGTTTTCCAAGCACCTTAATTCTTTTACTATGAATGGAACAACGCAAGGAAGTGCAAAATTGGCAGTGTGCTCATACTAATTCCTGGGCTTGAATTTTGTCTAATCGTTCTCGGCATCGAACCGCCAACTTATTATTCTGGATTTTTTTGCAAGGACAGGATGAACTTCATTAAATAACTCGAAAAAATGTCTTGCAATTGGTGCAAGTATTTGTAACAAGCTAATTTTTAAGTATGCCACTGTCATTGGTTTCTTTGAAGGAAACAAATCTAGTCTCTCCAGTCATCATTGCTGTATTTAAGTAACAAGCAGTGTTATTTTAGCACAGACTTGCAAAATATCTTGAAGCAAATCATGGTACAAATGTGCACCATTTTTATTTATTCCTCGAATGTAATATCTATTAACATCACACGAATGTGAAGAGTGCTAAGTATCTTTATATACTTAGGCAGTTTTCACATTCTTTTATAACTGAAAATTTACAATCTATGTATTTACTGTTTTCCTAAAATAGTCGACCTGTTTGAGGATATGGTGGAATGTGTGCCATATATGTGCTATTTTAAGAAACGAATTTTGGGTTTAAAACGAGAAATAATGAGGGTATATAGTATATACGATCTCAGTTGGAACATCATAAAAATGAAAAATGGAATAATCACCACTTCTCGTCTACAGTCCACGCGGACTTGATCCACCTGCCACTTAAAAACGTGGGCGGGATTAGATGTCTAGAGTTTGATGTGTCAACTAAATGAGATGCTGACTTTACTACGAGTTTTCGTTTTTATGCTGCCCCAATTGAGATCGAATATACTATAACAAATACAGGATGTACTTCATTAAATAACTCGAAAAAATGTCTTGAAATTGGTGCAAGTATTTGTATTAAGCTAATTTTTAAGTATGCCACTGTCACTGGTTTCTCAGAAGGAAACATCTAGTCTCTCCAGTCATCAAGGCTGCTGAGTCATTCTACATGTTAATATGTCTGGTTCTCTTATCAACTTTTCTCGTCCGGTCAGTGGACCGTTCGGAATAAGCTGTCACGAACCAAAATAGTGAAAAAAAAAATACAGCGGTATCAAACAGAAAACAACACTGGTGCTATATTATACATTTCCATTCTTTGTTAATTTGCACAAATTGGTGGTTCAGTTTCTGTCCTTTCCTCAATGTGAACGCTCATATGTGTTTATTCTACATGTTTATATGTCTGGTTCTCTTGACTTTTCTTTGGACAACTATTTCAACTTTCCAAGGTTCAACACTGTCTATTTCAGTGGCGGCTCGTGATATCGTCTGCAGAGGAGACTTGATATTCTGAAAGACAACTGATGTACAATATGACTACAATTTGTACATTTCCCCACCACCCCTGAGGTAGTACAACGGCGCGTTACATTTTTTTGCCGTGGGTTGTTCGCCAGGATACCGATTCACGACTTGAGAGAATACAACTAATAAAAGAACAAAACGAATTTTCACATTCCTTATCAAAACTAAAAGAAATTCCTTTTGAAGTAATTTAGTCAAGGGTTTCGATATTTTGGCAAAATTTGATATAAAGCGTCGATAATAACCTGCTAAACCTAAAAATGATTTTATTTCTTTTTGTGTTTTTGGTTGAGGAAAGTTTTGTATACACTCAATTTTTGCTGGATTCGGTTTTACTCCGTCTTTTGTAATCACGTGTCCTAAATAAATGACTTCTTTTCTCAAAAATTCGCATTTATCAGGTTGTAATTTTAAATTAGCATGTCTTAGTCTGGTAAATATTTCTGTAAGTCTCTAAATATGTTCATGTATTGTTGCAGAATAAATTATTATATCGTCCATGTAAACTAAACATCTTTCATTTTGTAAACCAACTAATATGTGATCCATAACTCTTTGAAAAGTTGACGGTGAATTTTTTAGTCCAAACGGCATACGTAAAAATTCATAATGACCTGACCATTTTCTACAGAAAATGCTGTTTTTTGTACATCTTTTGGATCAACTTCAATTTGGTGAAAGCCAGAGGCTAAGTCTAGTGTAGAAAAATATTGACATTGACCTAATTGATCTAATAAATCTGATATGTTAGGTAGAGGATATTTATCATTGACTGTAATTTCATTTAATTTCCGATAATCAATTACTACACGCCATTTTTGTTTGCCTGATGCGTCCATTTTTTTTTGTACTACCCATACAGGGGATGACCATGGTGAAACTGAATGTTGAACTATTCCTTGGTCTAACATTTCTGTTTGTCTTTTCACTTCTTGTTTATGAATTTGTGGCTAACGATATGATTTTGTATAAATTGGTTTTGCCTCACCCGTATTTATTGAATGTTTAATTTCATTTGTAAAACACTTCTAAATAGAAAATGTCAGCAAATTTTAAACACACTTCTGTAATTAAGTCTTTTTCCTCGTCATTTAAATGTTCTAATTGTAACGATTCCTGTATTTGAATTTTCCTATCATATGAGTGACATATTATTTTCGGAATTAAAATTTAAAATTGATGGTAAATTTGGAAAAATTCCTAATTGTAAATCAGAAAAATCTACACATTTTGGAATGCCGTTTGCATTTATTACAGTGGTACAAAATTCTCCATTTTGATTTATTCGAATTAAGGAATTTGGTAAATATACTCTTTCTTTTTCTTGTGCTAGTAAAATAGCATCTGCATTAAATAAATTACATTTTAATTTAATTGTTTGTTCAGTTCGGGGTTCTACTGAAATTTTGTTCTCAAAAATATTTTGTCTTGGTTTTAAGTTATAGCCTGGTAAAGTTTCGTTATTTTGTTGAATTTGAATTTTTTCAAAATTTTGGGTTGTATTTGCGAATATTTGATTTTTTTGTACTGCCGGTATTTGATTTTCTTCATTTTCAGCTTTAAATAATGGTACAGTTTTAAAATTTGTTACTAATTTACGATTTTTAATATCAACACTACAGTCATAATGTTCGAGAAAATCTGAACCTAGTAAACCATCAAATTCAATATCTAAATTACAAATATAGACTTTGTGTGGGTCGCTAGTTTTAAATGGTATATTTGTTGATTGATTTATTAAAACTGATTGGTTTGTTATTCCTTGAATTGATAAATTGTCGGTAAATCTTTGAGGATATTTTTCAACAGTTTTAGGTTTAAAAATCGAAAGTCCTGCACCAGAATCAATTAAAATTTTGAAAGTATTTGTGATATCTTTTATATAATACAAATTATTCGCATTTACAGTTAATAGATTTTTTTGAATTTTTTACATAAAGTTGTGTTCTAAACTCATTGTTTGTATTTGAGTTTCCAATTTGGCAATTTTTCTTGTAAATCCGGGGATAAACCTGGGGGATCATCTAAATAAACATCTGGTTGAAAATCCACCTGTTCAGATTTAGGTTGTTTAACAGAAAAATCATAATTTTGGTAATCATAATTTTGAACATCATAATTTTGATAATCGTTATTTTGAAAATCATCAGAATAATTTTGATTATTCTGACTCGTTATAGTTTTCAAATTCATTAACATGATGATTTCTTTGTTTATTATTATTATTATTTTGTGGTACAAAATTGGGTTTTCTTTGAAAATTACTTTGATTATATTGTGGATTTGGTCTAAAATTTTGATTTTGATTGTAATTGTACCAGGTGTATTATTTGGAAAATTTGGTTTTGTCTAAAAAGATTGTTGCGGATTAAAAGTTCTTTGTACATTTTGAAAATGTTGAAAACTTTGATTTTGCCTTAATCTACATTCAGTTACAGTATGCCCCTTTCTTTTGCAATAGGAACACATTTTTTGAAATAAAGTGTTTGGATTTTTGTCTTGACTTGGGTTAATATTTGCTTTTTGAAATTTTTGTTTTTGAAATACGACAATTGTAATTCTCTACGTATTCTCATTGAAGCTGTTAAAATATTTGGAGGATTTCCAGCTCTTACAATTTGTCCTAATCGTGGTTCTAGTCCGGTTAATAAAGTATTTAAAGTCATATTTTCAATTAATTTTTCTTGGGCTGCCTTTTGCTCAGGATTTAAGGTTTGTTGTTGAATACAGGCATGCATTTTTGCATTGTGTGTTTGCAATCTGAAAACAAAAGTTGAAGGAGATTCATTTGATTATTGATGAATTCTCTGTCAATCTTGAATTAAAGAAGTTAGATCACGAGAATCACCAAAATGTACTGTCAATAATTGTTTAATCCCTGACCAAGTTTGTGTGTCACGAGAATTTATAAGTTGGGCTGCTTTTCCTTTCAATTTATTTTTAATATGTAATGTTAACAAAATTTTTTGATCTTCAGTACACATTCGGTAAGCATGATTACAAGCATTTAGAGATGTATTTAAAAAAATTTGGTCACCATCAAATTCTGGTATTTGAAAAAATTTCGGAAAGTTTGTATGGTTCAATTTCTACAGTTGCCATTTTAAAATTGTTAAAAATAAATACAAAATTTCGACAATAGAAAGGATTCTTTTTCTTGTATAGTAAATATTTTTTATATTTACTAGATTCTACCTCAGCGATTAGTACTTTTTAATTTGTTTTTTCTTGTTTGTTAGGTTTTTTTTTCTTGAGTTACCTTAAACTAAAATTCTTAATATACAAATAGATTCTTAAATAATTAATAGTAAATGAAATAATAAAAATGAAATATTTTTTTCTTTGCATAAAAGATGATTTAAAAACGCTCACTTACATTAAAAGTGCCATGTTCTGGATCATCTGTTGAAAATTGAATGCTACTTCGTAAGCGTTGCTCCACCGAAGTTTCCACTGCCAGGGGCGTTACCAGGTATTCCTTCCACAGGGATGGACTTCAATGTCGAAGACACCAACTCTCGAGACCAAGAACAGGAATTCTAATATCTTGGGGTCATTTTGGAACCAGTTTCGGTTTTCTTCTCCGATCTGACCGTTTCCCTTTGTTTTGAAGTTTGCGTTTTGTTCACTTCGAACGTTTTACTGTCTTTTTGTTTTTCTTTGAATTCTTTAGTATTTGTTCGTTTTTCCATTAAATTAAAATTATTTGATGCTTCTTTTTTTTCAATTGTTTCTTCTTTGTAATAATTTGAATAATTGTTCACTAAATTCTTCTTTTGAAGTTTCTTGGTTCTCCTTCAAAGGATTGGAATCCACCACTATTCTTCTTTATTTTCTTCTAAATAGTGTTTTCAGGATCCTACCGACTGCGCCAATTTGTTATATGGATCTTGTTGAAAACCACTTTTTAAAAACTTTATTTATTTTCGATTAATATTTATGATATACATAACTTTATATGAGAGAAAACTAAGCTTGGAGTTCTCTAGTACAATGTTTTATGATTAGATACTAGGTTAAAGCGTTGACCGAGATAGAATGACGCTAATTTACAATTTTGGCTATTTATATGTTTTTGAATCTGCCGATGACAAATTGCAATGTTACACAATATTGCGTTCCGAAAAAACAGAGTAATAAATTAACATTGAAAAATAAAGTGACGACTTAAAAAGGGCCTTGTTAAGAAGTTTCAGATTTCATAGACTTTAGGTAATTATCGAACTGGGTTCGAAATAATCAAAAACAAAATAATAAATCGGCAGTTTCAAAATTAACAAATAATGTTTATAAAAGATTAGCAACTACTTGATCGTATTTCTTCATATCATTCGTTACCCGTGCTACAGCAAATTGCGATTCGATCTGGGTAAACCAGATCTCCGGCTTTGAAATCCAGAAAGGAGGGAGTTTTAGCGAGGCGACATATTGATCATACTTGACTCTCGGGGATCTATACATGTGTTATCATTAGCCGAGGTGGTAGCCATAATTGCTGATTGACTCTCCTACTTTAAAAACGAAAATGCAACAACCCACTTACCATAAACAATTAAAAATTTAGGTAATATTTTCAAAAAGGTTCTGATTTTCGTATAGCTGTTGTAATCCAATTCTCCAGTAATCTACTTCATTTGTAAGACAACACTCTCCAAAAACAGCACGTTGACAATTCGCTTCTTAACGTTAAATTTTCGATCAAATTCTAGAAGTTCCAAAAATATCCAAAAATGAAAATTATCGGGCAACACCACCAATTATTCCATATTCTGAAATAGTGATACAATTATTTCTTTACCGTTATGGTATTACACGTTTTTGTTGGATATAATTTTACGTACCTAGATACTTAGAAGATATATCTATACTATAACGAGTATGTGTTTATAACCATCTTCACTAGAAATCAGGTTATTTACAAAATCCATAGCTATTAGCTGTAAAGGTTTGTTTGTTATGATACTTTGTACTACATGTTTTTATTTTTGTGATTCTTTGTTTTTCCCAAACAACACTCGTGACATTAGGCAACAATTCTTTTGTCAATGATAAATCCCTCTTACAATAATAATTTTGCCTAAATATGAGCCACGTTTTGTGAATGCCGATATGCCGATATGCCCATACATTTCATGTAAATCCTGCAATATCTCTGCTGCTAAACTTTCGTCAATGATTGGAATGTGAGCCATTGCTCTTTTCGCAGCATCAGTCCATTTCTTTCTGTAACGTTCTTCTGTTCTGATATGGCACAGAAGTGTTGTCAGGGGCCCCAGACTTTGTGCTATTGAGCTGCGTTTTTCTGGTGGATATGTGCTTCCCTCTAGAAGTATGTGATGGGATCCATTTATTCCATACTTTTCCACTGGGAAAGATTTAGACTTGTCACCATCTTTTGATATCGACATGTTATTGTGTCCAATCCTAAGTTCAGTGAGCCTAAGATGATTTGCTGTGAAGAAATCGAGGTAAGGTGCTGCAGTTCCATAACACTTTTCAGGGTATCTCACGTCAAATTTCTTGAAAACTAATCCCTCTTCTTTTGCGACGTCTTCACATGCTTTTATAGCATCAGCAACCTGGATTGTGTGGGTAACATTTTTTTATGTAATTGTGAACATCTTTTTCTCGGTTGCTTTTCTCTCAGCATTTCCATTAAGTCCGTTTGCTCTTTGTTTTAATATTGTAAAGGCAGTAAAAACTATGTTGCACAATTGGTTGCCGAGATTTATGTTCTTCATTCCAGGGTCAACATTTGGGGGTAGCAACGTTTTTATCTTTATGAAACTTTTTATTATAAACCTTAAGCATTTAAGTTTCTTTGTGGTGTCTGGGGCTATTCTTGACTTTTTTGCAGATGATATAGCTGTTCCATCATCTGGATCTATTACCTCATTTATTTGTCTCTTAGCAGTACTTTGGGATGTTGAAGCCATCTCCACGTCTTTGCTAGCCATTTCTTTGTTTTTTGACCAAATGTTTTAAACTTTTAGTCCGTTTTTCCTCTGTTATTTTCATAGTTTCTTTGATTATTCGAATTAAAGTTTCTATTCTCCCTGGTATAATTTTCATTTCGATTATTATTATAATTCCCCCTCTCATTTTTATCCTTTTGATAGTCTTTGGCATACCTATGCTGATTTCCCTCATTACTATATCTTGCCTCATTGTTCCTATTTCCAAAATTATTATAGTTGCTACGATTTTGATTGTTATATGAATTATACCGATTCCTACTATCCCCGTTTTCATTATTTTGATACCTGTCATTATACCTATCATTTTGGTTGTATTGAGTGAATTGCCCTGGGCTTTGCTTATAATCGTCAATTTCCCGTATATATTCTATCAACTCATCCAACGTTCCTATGCGTTGTTTTGAAAAATCAGTCTTTTTTTTATTTTTAGTATATTTGAAAATATACTTAGTTTATAGTTATTTTACTGTTTCTATTATCAACCAACAAAAGTACAAGGCTAGTGAATCGCTTCTACATGTTCGTACGTTTGGTTCTCCTTTGTTAAATGTTTTTCTTCTTTTAATCTTCTTGTTTTCTCTGTTTAAGTATTTCTTCGCATTTCGATCTATCCTGTTTTTTACCATTTTGTTTACGTCATCCAAGTTTAGTAAGTTTCTATTCGTCCATGGTCTGTCTGGTAATTGTCCTAGCATTGTAACTACGGGTGGTACCTGTGTTACAGTATTCGGTATATTATTTATGTAATTTTCAACATCTATGACCGAGAAAAACCATTCCTGATGATCATGCTGTACTATATAACCTCATGTATCTTATCACCTCTTGCATGTAGCGTTCTGCAGGGTTTGCCTGCGGATGTCTGATTGTCCTAAATATTGTCTTTATTTCCCTTTTATTTACAAATTATTCTAGACGATCGTTATTGAAATAAGTTGTATTGTCTACTAAGATTTGACTTGGTTTTCCAATTGTTCTGAAATAGTGATACAATTATTTCTTTACTGTTATGGTATTACACCTTTTTGTTGGATATAGTTTTACGTACTTAGAAAATATGTCTACTATAACGAGTATGTGTTTATAACCGTCCTCACTAGAAATCATATTATTTACAAAATCCATAGCTATTAGCTGTAAAGGTTTATTTGTTATGATACTTTGTACTACGTTTTTATTTTTGTGATTCTTTGTTTTTCCCAAACAACACTCGTGACATTAGGCAACAATTCTTTTGTCAATGACAAATCCCTCTTACAATAATAATTTTCCCTAAATATGAGCCACGTTTTGCGAATGCCGATATGCCCATACATTTCATGTAAATCCTGCAATATCTCTGCTGCTAAACTTTCGTCAATGATAGGAATGTGAGCCATTGCTCTTTTCGCAGCATCAGTCCATTTCTTTCTGTAACGTTCCTCTGTTCTGATGTGGCAGAGAAGTGTTGTCAGGGGCCCCAGACTTTGTGCCATTGAACCGCTTTTTTCTGGTGGATATTGTGCTTCCCTCTAGAAGTATGTGATGGGATCCATTTATTCCATACTTTTCCACTGGGAAAGATTTAGATTTGTCACCATCTTTTGATATCGGCATGTTGTTGTGTCCAATCCTAAGTTCAGTGAGCCTAAGATGATTTGCTGTGAAGAAATCGAGGTAAGGTGCTGCAGTTCCGTACCAATTTTCAGGGTATCTCACGTCAAATTTCTTGAAAACTAACCCCTCTTCTTTTGCGACGTCTTCACATGCTTTTATAGCATCAGCAACCTGGATTGTGTGGGTAACATTTTTTTATGTAATTGTGAACATCTTTTTCTCGGTTGCTTTTCTCTCAGCATTTCCATTAAGTCCGTTTGCTCTTTGCTTTAATATTGTAAAGGCAGTAAAAACTATGTTGCACCACTGGTTGCCGAGATTTATGTTCTTCATTCCAGGGTCAACATTTGGGGGTAGCAACGTTCTTATCTTTATGAAACTTTTTAGTGTAACCCTTAAGCATTTAAGTTTCTTTGTGGTGTCTGGGGCTATTCTTGACTTTTTTGCAGATTATGTAGCTGTTCCGTCATCTGGATCTATTACCTCATTTATTTGTCTCTTAGGAGTACTTTGGGATGTTGAAGCCATCTCCACGTCTTTGCTAGCCATTTCTTTGTTTTTTGATCAAATATAATTTTTAAATTTTTAGTCCGTTCTTACTCAGCTCTTTTCATAGTTTCTTTGATTATTCGAATTAAAGTTTCCATTCTCCCTGGTATAATTTTCATTTCGATTATTATTATAATTCCCCCTCTCATTTTTATCCTTTTGATAGTCTTTGGCATACCTATGCTGATTTCCCTCATTACTGTATCTTGCCTTATTGTTCCTATTTCCAAAATTATTATAGTTGCTACGATTTTGATTGTTATATGAATTATACCGATTCCTACTATCCCCGTTTTCATTATTTTGATACCTGTTATTATACCTGTCATTTTGGTAGTATTGAGTTCTGAATTGCCCTGGGCTTTGCCTATAATCGTCAATTTCCCGTATATATTCTATCAACTCATCCAACGTTCCTATGCGTTGTTTTGAAAAATCAGTCTGGTTTTTATTTTTAGTATATTTCTTGAAAATATACTTAGTTTATAGTTGTTTTACTGTTTCTATTATCAACCAAAAGTACAACGCTGGTGAATCGCTTCTACATGTTGTTTCCAAGGTTCAATGTTTATTTATTGAAAGTAATGCCTCTTAGGCTATGTACAACAGATTTATCTTCTTTATGCTGCAATACCAAATATTTTTAAGACAGTCACATGATAGTATTCTCGATATCGGCATGTCCAGGATATTCCAGCATTGTATTATGTTATACATATATACATTGAAGGTTATAGGAAATTTAATTCCACATATTGATGCGATGACAAGATATTCTATGTTCTGTATTTTTACTATAAATGTTACAGCAACAGATAATCTAACGGAACATATTTACCTAAAATAACATTTTGGCCCTGCTTAGGCTATATGTTTTTGAAGTATTAAAATTGTAAAAAAGTGAATAAAAGTCGAAATATATTTCACGGCTTGAGGTTTGTCTAATTGTTCCCGGTGTTGAATCGCCAACTTACAATTCTGGATTTCTCTGCAAGAGCAGGATTGGTTACATCCATCCATGGAATAGCACTGACTGCACTCGTTTCTTTACTTATAGGCTTGATCGGATCATTCTGTGTACAATTTTGCCACGTTTCCATCTCTGCTGATGGAATATGAGGTATGTAGCTTTCTATAACTAAAGATATGTATTATAGTTGATTTCCAATATTACTTGGCTTGGGTTAAGTCAGAGTAAATTCTAACGGCAATTTCTTTGGTATATTTTACCTATGCCAAGTGACAGAAAGTGTTGCATTTTATTTAGCTACTAGTTGACGCGTGGAACTAGCCAATTCATTTTGAGTGCCGTGTATAAGACAATTTAAACTTGTCGTATTGACGTCGATGTTGTGAATATTTGAGTTTCGATTACGTATTTGTAATCTGTTATCTCGATAATCCACAGGCACTGACTTTCAGTTAAATCAGACTATAAATGATAAAATGTCTCCGCCTCATTGATGCCGTCATTTTGAATTTTTGAGCTTCAATCATATATTTGTAATTAGCGACCTCGATAATAATCACACAGACTCTCAGTCGAATCAGAATGATGAAACATGCCGGCCATATTGGCGCCTCTAATTTGAATTCTTTAGTTTCGATTTAATATTTATAATCTGCCATCATTACGACCTTCATATACCAATTTTTAGTCAGCGCGGACCATGAGTGATAAAATGTGTCTGCCATATTGACGTCGAAATTCAAAACCTTTGGATTTCAGTCTCATATCGCCAACCTTGATTATCTTTGGATACCAATTTTCAATCGTATTAGATGATAAATGGCAAAACTGGTGTGCCATGTTGACGCCGATATTTTTAATTTTCAAGTTTCGATCGCAAATTTGTAATCAGCGACCTTGATTGCCTTCGGATGCCGATTTTCAGTCGAATCAGAGTATAAATGACAAAACTAACGTACCATGTTGATGCCGCCATTTTGAATTTTTAGGTTTTTATCTCATATTTGTAATTGGCGTCCTTGATTACCTTCAGCTACCGATTTTCAGTCGAGTCAGACTATAAATGATGAAGCTGGTCCGCCATGTTTTGACGCCGCCATTTTGTATTTTTATTTTTTGATCTAAAATTTGTAATTAGCGACCTTGATTACTACCTTCAGCTATCGATTTTCAGTCTGACTATAAATGATAAAACTGGTCCGCCATGTTGACGCCGCCATTTTGAGTTTTTAAATTTTGATCTCAAGTTTATAATTGACGACCTTGAAACCTTTAGGTACGTATTTTCATTAGAGTCAGATTATAAATGATAAAGTTGATCCGCCACGTTGTCGCCGGCATTTTGAATTTTTAAGTTTTGACCTCAAATTTGTAATTGGCAACGTTGATTACGTTCAGCTACCGATTTTCAGTCGAGTCAGACTATAAATGATAAAGCTGCTCCGCCATGTTGACGCCGCCATTTTGTATTTTTATGTTTTGATCTCTTGATTCTCGACCTTGATTACCTTCAGCTACCGATTTTCAATCGAGTCAGACTATAAATGATAAAGCTGCTCCGCCATGTTGACGCCGCCATTTTGTATTTTTATGTTTTGATCTCTTGATTCTCGACCTTGATTACCTTCAGCTACCGATTTTCAATCGAGTCAGACTATAAATGACAAAACTGGTCCGCCATGTTGACGCCGCCATTTTGAATTTTTAAGTTTTGATCTGAAATTTGTAATTGGCAATCTTGATTACCTTCAGCTACCGATTTTCAGTCGAGTCAGACATAAATGATACAGCTGGTACGCCATGTTGATGCCGCCATCTTAAATTTTTAAGTTTTGATCACAAATTTGTAATTGGCAACCTTGATTACCTTCAGCTGCCGATTTTCAGTCAAGTCAGACTATAAATTATAAAGCTGGTCGGCCATGTTGATGCCGCTATTTTGAATTTTTAAGTTCTGATCTCAAATTTGTAATTGGCGACCTTGATTACCTTCAGCTATTGATTTGATTGATTGATCTTTAATTACACACACCAGAAAGATGTCTACCAAAATAACTAAACAACAAATCTAAAATGTTTAGAAATGTGCCGTGGGATCTTCAGATAACGATTTAGATTTTTCCAAATTGCCCGATAGATATAAACAAACCCATAATTGCATTTTTCGCGGTTAAAACAATACACGCAAACTCAATGATTCTTTTCGATGCAGATTTGCGAACAACATTGCAATATATATCCGTTTTCAGCATAATCGGACGACAAATAGGGAGATCCAATCTAAATCAATTTCCCCTAAAATGTTCACACACCCTGTCACATTAAAATAAAATGACTATAGGAGTGAATCTTACTCAAGGTTCAACGAAGTTGGTTCAGTTATGCTCAACGGTCAGGATACCAAGCGAAAATAAATCAAATTCAATATTGAACGATCAAAGTATGAATTTATTAACAAATTTCTGTCTGGAATGTAAATATCTAATTTAAATAACAATATCGAACTTAATTACAATCTAATAAATATGAATTTAAATAATTTATTTAAAACATAAAGATGTACCATGGATTTGTAATGTAAAGCTTTACCTTGTCTAGGTTTTTTGTAACTCGAGTGACGTTTAATTATAACCACTAAACTGGTTATGAAAATTATGTCACTTGACTGACGTATTTATAAACTCTCAAAGTTTCTTGACAGATTTATATTACTTGATTGACATTTATTTATAACCTCCAAATGGTTTTCAAAATTTCTTTGAAATATTTGTCACTTGATAGACGTTTAACATCTCCACCATCAATTATGGATAACTGGATTAACAGATACTTCCTTATTCAAAACCTGCTTTCAGGATATTTTTCGTAACACCTCCATTTTAGAAATTTTACTTTACTGTTTCTTAAGGCCATTCTAAACTATTTTAAACGAGAGTGAAAGTCTCTTACACTATTTAGCTTAACCTTGTTAAAACTAAATTAACTCCAGTTTATGTTTATTTAATTACTTTGCTCAAATTTAATACCAAGTTTCATTCTCTGCATCCTACTTGTTCGGCATAAGTAAAGTTGAATCAATGAAACAAACCACAGGCATTCCTGCTTCTGTATGCTCTGTTAAGATAAAACTGTTATGGTTATTTCCCAAAATTTATACAAAGGGCATAGCAGGATAAGCATGTAAAATCTGCCCCCAACGAAAATTTTGATTCTTGTCAACTATTTGGAGGGGCTTACCCTAGATATGATTTTCCCAAAATTTCAACCCTGTAGCCGCCATATTGGAGGAGTGGTGGTGGGTTTTTTGATTTTGGTTTTTTTCAATTTTTGCTGATACCGTTGTACGAAAAAATCCGAAAAAATTCACAGTTGTTATTTACGTTATGGACTAGTTACTCAATATTTTTCATAATTTTTTTATGCAAATTTCGCATGAAAAAAAAATTTGCAATTTTTTGCACAAATTTTTGTCACTTAAAAAAAGAAGGCCACTCTGGATTTTTTACCATAAATTGCCCATTTATCAAGGCCTATTCTCAATTTTTTTCAGATTTTTAAAAAATATGGAAGACAGTTATAAAACGAAAGACTGCAATACCGACGATTTTCATATACGCGCCTCACTATCGTTTGGCCGCATGTTTTGTTAACAAATATATTCAGTTTCTAAACTCCAATCGTATAACAATAAACATGAGAGAAAGTAGTAAACGTATTAGCATCTTTTTTGTAAAGAATTGTTCAAATAGGAGTTTGTAAAAAGACGACTTTTTTCAGTATTATCGCTATTTATTATGTACACGCCGAGGTTGTCAATTTCAAGATACAGCAAATTGGTTTCCAACAAAACTTTACAATACTTAATCTTCATCGCTGTTATCATTTATTACAGCGTTAACATTTTCAGATAAAAATAGTTTGCTCAATATCTCCGCCGGTCTTATGATTTTTGAAATGTATCGAGCGTGTGATAAATAATAAATGACAGCAGCCCCGTGCGAGCAGCATCCAATAGTACGATTTCCATTCGCGCATTCGCAATAGTGACGCTGGATACCTGAATATCCAATTGAATTTGGTTCATATTCAATGAAACATTTATGTCTTACTTTTTATGTGCCTGGATCTCACTTCAATTTTGACGATATTTGGAGTTTCTTTGACACAATTCATCCTGATATTATTATGTTCATCCATTACTGAAGTGTGCTTTTCGATCAATTCTTCACGAGACAAAGCTTGGAATCCAAAGGTCGTTGGTAAAACATCTTTCTCAAAAGCTTGTATTACAGCGTTACTGTATTCAGAAACTTGCTGTTCTCCAGTCCAAGAAGTGAACTTATGACTCTATTTGAATTACCAGTTCTTAGTTTGAATAAAAACACAACGATTGCTTGGGTCACATTACGAGATGTGTTTCGCATCGAAACCAGCATGCCACGTAGTTCTATGATATTTTCCCACTTTAATCCAGTGAAAACGTAGAGTTGTTCCTCTGAGAGTGAATAATCACCTACTTTATCCATAATAGTGTGTTCGCTTTTGATGGATAAATAGTCCAAAAAATGACTTAAATCATCTAACTCAATAGAACTTGTATTTGGGTGAATTCTTAGGTTGTCCAATTCGTTCTCAAACAAGCGTTTCTTTATTAAGTGGCTTGAACAACAGCGATTTCCTTTCGAGATAAACATACGCTTTTTAACGAAAACTTGTTGACGAGTTTCAAACGGGACTGTGATGATTTGCTTTGACGATCCACAAACGAAACAATATTTGTGTGTTGATACAACTTGTGAGAAAGGCATTTCAACAACTTCGAGACACGATTTTTTAGGAACTTTTTCGTTCACAAGAAATGTTTGGTCTTTAGATGAAGAAGAGCAACTCGGTAAGTCTTCTACATTAGGTTCACTTTTTTTAAAACCTTTACGATATGAGGACTTGCGACATTTATCGCATAATACGTCACCTACGGAGAATTTCTTCTGTAGTATTTTGATCATATTGTCGACTTTAGTTTGCGTATTCAAAATCAATGTTCGGCCAGAAACTCGCCAAAGATATTGTTCACAAAAACAGCACTTTATCACAGAACCTGATTCAGTCATTTTTAAAGATATAACGTGACCGCGTGTGACGAAAATCGAAACGGGCGTGACAAATACCGGTGTCGGACTGACTAGTCTTTCAGGTACCAGCCTCAATTTATATTGGTTGAAATGGAAAATTCGAGAATGGAAAGTTCCAGGTTTTTCGAGGAAATGTACGAACAAAAGGAATAATCTTGAAACTGTTAACTAAAAACTGTTAATATATCCTATAACACTGGCAGACTGTTAAAAATGCAGTTATGACCGATAAAGAAACTGAAATATAAATAAGATAAATATTTGTTAACAAAACATGCGGCCAAACGATAGTGAGGCGCGTATATGAAAATCGTCGGTATTGCAGTTTTTCGTTTTTTTAGCTGCCTTCCACATTTTTTAAAAATCTGAAAAAATTTGAAAATAGGCCTTGATAAATGGGCAATTTATGGTAAAAAATCCAGAGTGGCCTTCTTTTTTTAAGTTCCAAAAATTTGTGTGCAAAAAATTGCAAATTTTTTGTTCATGCGAAATTTGCATAAAAAAATTATGAAAAAAATTGAGTAAATAGTCCATAACGTAAATAACAACTGATTTTTTTCGTACAACGGTATAAGCAAAAATTAAAAAAACAAAAATCAAAAAACCCCCCACCACTCCTCCAATATGGCGGCTACAGGGTTGAAATTTTGAGAAAATTATATCTAGGGTAAGCACCTCCAAATAGTTGACAAGAATCAAAATTTTCGTTGGGGGCAGATTTTACATGCTTATCCTGCTATGTTCTTTGTGAATTTTAATTATGATTTCAAACACGATACCTAGGTAATGTTCCACAGTTCCACAACTATTAGAATATTGACATGTTAAAATTTTGTTAGTTTTAACAACATGATATCGTCGGTTAAGAGTGTTAACCTGCTAACTCCATTAAAACAAATTTTACAGGAGGCTATAAAAATTCTATAGTTTTACCAAAAAATATTTTGACCCAAAATTTAAATTACATTTTTTTTATTTATACATTTTACGTATTTTTCAAAGAAATATTATCTACAATATGCACAAGTTTATTTTTTATATCTGATAAATGGAGATAGCAGTAGGCTTACCCTAATAATTAGATACAACCTTGGAGTAACAGGTTTTTATTTTATATTTTTAAATTCTATTATAGTGTTAAATAAAGGGAATACTAAAGATAAACTATTTAGTATTTAAAGTGAACAAAGAATAATGTAACAAAGTCATAATTCATTTTAAATTTTACTTGTGTGGAAGATTGTTATAAAACTCATGGTAAAACATGACGCAAACTCCTCAGCACTAAGTCCACCCTCGCTCTCGTTCCAAATATAGCAATAGCCATCTTAGGTATTCAAATTAAAAAAGCAAAGATTATGTAGGCATAGTTTGGTTTTGTAGTATAAACTACTAACGTTTGACTTTGGTGCCATTAGTATTGCTTGGAGGTCAACTGTATAAACTAACGGCTCATTCAGAGTAACTTTTTGTTTTTCTAACCTAGCTTCATTCTTTTTAGAAATATGTAACTGATAGTTGTCTTCCGAAACGTAGCCCAGTTTGTACGCAGTACACTTTTCGCACTAATCTTCTCTTGGTCTATAGAGAGCTATGTTCCGTAGGTTAAATGCATTATTAATTGAATAGATTGATATAGCAGCAATATTTTTTGTCTTGCACCAGTCTTCTACTTGAAACTTGTAAAGTTTTTGCTTGGACGTCTATTCTGGCAATAGGTACATTTTATTAGTACTGGCTCTACAATAGTGTGATTCCATACGAGGCAAAGAATTGACGAAATCTAGTAACTGTTTGTTTTAGCCATCAAACAGTTTGACACAGCCTGCTTTATTCACCCTGCAATGCCTTGGTTGACGTCCAGATGACATGATTTTTTCCAGTTTAGTACAGTCCGTCGGTCAATACCAAGAGTATTAAGGGTACATAGTACGACAAACCCTGATATTTTCATTATTTATTTTTAAATAATAAAACAATGACTGCTCTTCTTGAACTATTATGGTCTTTACGATCTCTCTGCCTACTTGTAGGGGCAGCTTTAACTGTATTATCCACAAAGACTCCAATACTGTTCAAATATGTTTTTTCAGTCTTGTTCAGAAATATTCGCACATTTTAATAGTCCATTTGTTATCATTTTACAAAGACATCTTTGGTTCATTTCACGAGATCCACTTTCTATATCCTAATTCCATTTATCGTTGTGCTTTTGTCTTCCTAAATAATGTTGGCCCATTTCTTTGCGTCGCTTATTTTGTTCCGCGAACCATGTATCTTTCGTGACCTGAAAACGTTTTTTACGTTTCTTACTTTTTTGTGGAATATCATAATTGTCAGAATCTGAATTCGTTGAGTCCGAATTCGTTGCTGGTAATACCCCAGAGAAATAAAACTTCCTCTGCGGAATGAGGCCGAACAAGCTGAATTTTTGCAGAAACCTTCGTTTTGATGTTCCAATGAAGCACAAAAAAATCTCATATGCCTACCCTTGTGCGTCTTGAGATATCGAAGGTCAAAGGTCATGAAAATCGGTTTTTCGCGAAAATCTCGCTTCCAGTGCATCTGACGTCGTAAGAACCCATAACAAAACTTACGTAAAATAGTATTCTCTACAAAATTGTTGATATAAATTTTTTTCGTACGACCAACCGTTTTCCAGATATAGCATGATAAAGCGGGAGCGCGCATTCGTAATAGGTAATAGTGTATTATACTGCAGAGCTATAACTATAAATGCACTTTTCTTAATCTGTTAGGCTTTATCATGCTATATCTCGAAAACGGTTGGTCGTACGAAAAAAATATATATAAACAATTTTGTAGAGAATACTATTTTACGTAAGTTTTGTTATGAGTTCTTATGACGTCAGATGCACTGGAAGCGAGATTTTCGCGAAAAACCGATTTTAATGACCTTTGACCTTCGATATCTCAAGACGCACAAGGGTAGGCATATGAGATTTTTGTGTGCTTCATTGGAACATCAAAACGAAGGTCTATGCAAAAATTCAGCTTGTTCGGCCTCATTCCGCAGATGGCCTTTTTTTTAAACTTATTTCTCTGGAGTATAAGAAATCTTCTGGATCTTCACTAGAAATTTCAGCTTGATTATTTTCTGCGTCGTTATTATAGTAGAAGAACCAGTGACATTTTTCAGTGATGATTTAGTTAAGGCCTATTTTTTGAGAGAATGTTGAGGGGGTATAACTAAGTGTCATCCGTGAGGATTAGCCCGGATTCCAGTCTTAAGGGGGTGGCAGAACGCCCCCCATGTGTAAAAAAACTGCATCTTTTTATTATTTAGTTAAAGCTGAAATTTTTTTCCAGTACTCCTCTGATAGCCCACAAACATCGATATAATATTGGCAGAACAATTGGCCAGCCTTAAGAGGATGGCAGAAGACCCCCAACATGTCATGGGAGCAATGAACTTTTTATTATTTAGTTAAGCTTCATTTTTTAGTATGTTGTTGTCGCAACTATTCCAAGTGTATGTGCAAATTGGCAGAGCAAAATGGCGGTCGTAAGTACCTGGCAGAACGATTTAAATGTGCCGTATGCGCGTCGTGACTTCGTGCCTTCGGTCCCAGATTGATTTGTATTATGAATGCTTTAGATACAAACAATAATTTTGCTCTTTTATTTAGAACCTCTTTAGTAATCACTGACCTTCATTTACCTTTGGAGCTGGTATTTTAATACTCATTCGATGGAAATGCGACTTGAAAGTTACAAAAATTTGTATTTCATTCGAGAATAACTTTGCAACTATGAGGGACACGAAAAAGTTGTATTGTT
Organism: Stenurella melanura; assembly: GCA_963583905.1. Taxonomy (NCBI): domain Eukaryota; kingdom Metazoa; phylum Arthropoda; class Insecta; order Coleoptera; family Cerambycidae; genus Stenurella; species Stenurella melanura. The sequence continues at coordinate 20,738,658 of OY757309.1, forward strand.
GTTTTTTATTGGAAATTCAATTCTCTACAAAAAATGGTCTCTGGACATTTTTTCGTATATTGTTTAGTTTCTGCGATATTGTGAAAATTTAAAAAAAAATCAAATATTTTTTACATTCAGACGCAAGTATCTTTTGAACTATGCTAGATACGAGAATATGACTTTTTGTAGAAAATCAGATTTTCTAAAAAAAGCTTTCTTAATAATTTTTCGTAGATAAAGTCCAAATAAAGAATTTTCTTTTCGGATTTCGGAAAAATATAATCAGTATCGACTGAGAACCATTGAGAACCAAATTATGATGTATATTATTGTAATTGTATTGTCATAATAATTGAAAAATGTGATTGCCAAGAAAAAAATTACTAAACATTTTTAAAGAAACTGTGATTATTAAAGTTCTTTGTTCCAGATAGATAAATAACATTGTGAATATATGTAGAATCTTTTATATTATTTTGGATTATATCAGAAATGTTCCGAGACAGGAAATACATAAAATAAATAAAATATATTTCAAGAAACATCGAAATAAATCGCGATACGCGAATTAAAAGAATATTACTAATACATTTTTTTATAGAGAACTAATTAAAAAAAAGATTATTTGATAAACGAAATCCGAAAATAAAATTCTTTATTTTCACTTTATCTCCGAAATGAAGTGAGATACGAAAAATTATTAAGAAAGCTTTTTTTTAGAAAATCAAATTTTCTACAAAAAATCTTCAAGTCATATTCTCATATCTAGCATAGTTCAAAAGATACTTGCGTCTGAATGTAAAAAATATTGGATTTTTTTTAAATTTTCACTATATCACAGAAATTAAGCAATATATAAAAAAACGTCAAGAGACCTTTTTTTGTAGAGAATTGAATTTCCAGTAAGAAACAACAGTACAACTTTTTCGTGTGCCTCATAGCTGCAAAGTTATTCTCGAATGAAAAACAAATTTTTGTAACTTTCAAGTTGAATTTCCATCGAATGAGTACCAGCTCCAACGGTAAATGAAGGTCTGTGATTACTAAAGAGGTTTTAAATAAATGAGCATAATTATTGTTTATATTTAAAGCATTCATAATACAAATTAATCTGCGACCGAAGGCACGAAATCACGGCGCGCATACGGCACATTTAAATCGTTCTGTCAGGTAGTTACGACCGCCATTCTGTTCTGCCAATTTGCATGTACACTTGAAATAGTTGCGACAACAACATACTAAAAGATGAAGATTAACTAAATAATAAAAAATTCATTGCTCCCATGACATGTTGGGGGTCTTCTGCCACCCTCTTAAGACTGGCCAATTGTTCTGTGGGCTATCAGAGTAGTACTGGAAAAAATTTCAGCCTTAACTAAATAATAAAAAGATGCAGTTCTTTTCACACATGAGGGGCGTTCTGCCACCCCCTTACGACTGGAATCCAGGCTAATACTCACGGATGACACCTAGTTATACCCCCTTCAACATCCTCTCAAAAAATAGGCCTTAACTAAATCATCACTGAAAAATGTCACTGGCTCTTAGAATATTATGGTTATTTGAGAATAAGTCTAAATTATCGTTTTCACCTTCTTCTAAGGTTCCGTTCGCTAAAAGTGTTATTGTATTATCTCCATCCAGTTTTTAAAAAAAATAGGCACTTTTGGTTTGGCTTATTTATGTGGTTGGGCACATATTGTAGATATTCGGGCGTATTTTCATAAAAACCTAAAGAAACTTAAAGATAATATCTTTAGCCTTTTACGAAAATACGCACGAATAAGAACAAAGTTGTTACCTCTACGTTCATTATTTTTAAAGGTAGAAATTAATTAAAAAACAGCGCTTTTTACTAGTTTTTTGCATTGTGTTAAAAAACTAATTAGGTAACCGATTTTAATGCAGTTGGGCTCATATTGTAGATATTTTGAATATCAACGACATCTTATTCGGGCGTATTTTCGTAAAAACCTAAGGATAAACTACTAGCCAAAAACTCGTTTTTCATAATATCACTTGCTAATTAAACATAGACGCACTAATTTTCAGCTGTTGGATATTAAGAGGTACACATTCTCGCTGAAAAACCCCGGTTGGCATTTTTTTAAATGAACTTTTCTTTTGCTTCAGTCTGTCCTACCACGTGGATCGTCATTGCGGCTCCATCTAAAATTCGAAACAGATGTAGTTAGAAAGATTGCATAAGTTAGAGAGATTGATATATTTTTTACTAATATACGATTCAAATGTATTGACCCCTCACTTTAACCGCGAATATCTTAAAAGCGGATGAGCGGAAGAAATTGAAAAAATTACATGTTCATTATGTGTCTATTGTAAATCATTCATTAAAATTTGAATAATGTACAATGCACAGTTTTGCAGTTCTGCTAAATTATATTGAAAAACCGCTGCCTAAGGAATCACTACTTCCACATCCAGATTTTTTATCCAAGTCACTTTAAAGAAAACATCTTGACTAGATTTGCACTCTAGTATGTGGAAATTATTGGTCAAAGAATTTTAACAATATTTGGGGCAGGTGTCATTGAAAAGTCTGAGGCGTTGGTTTCTATCATATACGTTAAAAATAAAGTTTGTAGTTTATCCTACTTATCTTTTCCTATTCACAACCTAGCACCTCCCACCGTTCAATGGAATCGTCTCAATCAGACCTCACTACAATCCATAGGGGAAGTGTGCCTAAAATGGGACACTTAACATTCAAAATGATGTTTAGAACAAAGTATGTAATAGAAATGGTTGGACTCAGGGTAGGTTTAAGCTGTAACTATTTGTTTATCAAATGGCTTTTATGATCTTTATTCAATTTGAAGAATATTGTGAGAAAAAAATATTGAATTGTCTTGTGCAATTTCCCGTTTTACCTAAAGAGTGTCGGTAAAATGGGAAATAGTATGAAGGTAAAATGGGATTGGAAATTAACACTGCAACATATCTAAACGATTTTATTTATAAAACAAATAGGTATAATAAGAACACTTAAATAGCCTAAGAATAATATATTTTAAACATATAAGCATAAGTCACAGGTAAATATGCCTTCATCATCTTCAATGCCAGCACAAGCATCATGTGCCCACTTGTGGCAACTGACGCACTTTATCCACCCTTCACCATCTCGGTCTTTTGAATATTTAGTGCAGCAATATAAACATTCAACATCGTCCTCACTTCTGGACTCACTGCTACTCTCTTCCATCTTCGCTTTCTTCTTTTTTCCTTTAGCAGCACCCCTACTATCTTCCTTTACTGACTTCTTACTTCCCGGACAAGTCCTTTTTGTGGATTGAGCAGTTAAAGACTTAATCTGTGTGTTTGTGTTTACCCTTCTCAAGCTATTTTTTTCCCTCTTTTTCCTTCTTTTCTTTTATAGAGTCTTCGAGCTCCTGCTTGTAAGGGGTACTAGTGAGTATTGCTGCTCTTCCTTTCTTCACTTTTGTTCTCTTTTTTGGGGCTTCAAGACTAGGAGAGATGTAACGGGAGTCCTTGCTTGTAGATGGTCCAGCAATCTTTTCGACTGACTGACTAGTCACATTTCTCTAATCCTATAACCAAATTTGGTTGTTGAAGGATTTGCTGCACTGGTGTCAACTCTCTAGGGATGACGTTATTCTCTTTATTCAGATCATCCTCTGGGTTTTCTTCTTCTAGAATTGCAGACAAATATGTTGCATTGTTATTAGAATCTTGGGGTGATCTATCGGTGGGTAAAACTGCAGCAAACATATCTTCTGTGAAGACTGTCCAGTTTACTGGATATAGTCCGGTTTTCTTGAAACCGTTGATGGCATTAAGTGGTGTTGACGCTTGTAGATGAGCCTGACCGAATAATGCAGCAACCTGAGCTATAGTTATGCATCGTCCTGGATGTTCTCTCAACCAAATCTCTACTTGTGCAGTATATAATGTGCTCAGCGGTGCCATAAATGAAACATCGAGTGGCTGCATGCGATGGCTGCAATGTAGAGGTAGGCATATAATTGTCACTCCATTATCTCTAGCTGCATCCAGGATGGACATATTTTGGGTGTGCGTCTTATGTCTATCTAATATAAGTAATGCTGGATTATCCTTAGAAGCTTGTACGTGAACAATAAAATGATCAAGCCATTTTGTAAAAAGTTCCATCTGCATCCAACCAGATTTGTAAGCAGCTCCGAGAGTTCCAGGCGGAGCACCTTCCAGAAAATGATCCCGCATCCTTATTCGGGGAAATATTAACATTGGCGGAACATAAGTTCCACCGGCACTCATACAGATTACGGCTGTAGATAATTCTCCACGTTCTGCAGACGTAAGTGTGCCGACTTGTTTTCTACCTCGCATAGCAACTACTTTTGCGGGCCGACCTTGTACCGTAGTGATGCCGGTTTCGTCAACATTAAATATTCTGAAAGGAGAAAACTTTATTTTGTCTGGAGGTTCCAGAAGATTGAAAAATTCTTCTACTGCATTTTTATTGAAACCTCTAGCCCTTGCAGCGGAAGTTGCTTCTGGCAGGCGAAGAGAGAGTTTGTGTCTTTTTAAAAAGAATCGTAACCAATGCCACCCAGCCAATTTCTTTTCGTTGTTGAAATGATGATCGATGTTGTTTTCTACAGCAAGCTGATACGCCAAACTTCGAATGGTTCTCGTTGTTAATCCAAACAGCATCATCTCCATATTTTTCGCATACTCAACTAACTTCTGTTCCAATTCCGCAGGGAGCGTTAAACTTCTACTTCCCAGCTTTTTGGTGTTTTCTTTGGCATATTTGTTTTTATTCTTAAAACGTCTTTCTAATGTCGATTTAGGAACTCCAAATGTTTTTGAGGCTTTTAAAAACCCAAAATTGCCAGCCCTGACTGCCTCTAAGGCGTGGGACATCGAGTCTTCACTCCAGGATTGCCGCTGAGTTTTTCTTATGTAGTTGGAAGGCATCTAGAAATAAATAATCCTTAAAATAATCGAAAATGCGAAATATGTAGGTAAAATGGGATATCCCATTTTTCCTCCTCACGAAATTCCCATTTTACCCATAACTCACATCGATACATTCAAGTTTCCCGCAAAAAAATTGTGTAACTTTTGACATAATCGCTTAGGCATGGGATAGTAACCTAACCTGCACAGTTCTCATAAATTTTGGTGCGACATGGCTAACTCCGCATTTACCGTTTCTAGAGCTTTGTTTGTTAGCCGTAATTATTAGATAAATAATAATAATAAATAATAATAAAATAATTTATTGTATGGAATAACAAACAAGCTACAAACATACAAATGGATAAGATACAGAGAACTGATATAGGTATTAACCTTATCCTAAAAGATAAAATAGTTCTGGAAATAATCTATTACCAATATAAAATAAAAAATCATATAATGTCACTAATTTAAAATAGTTACATAAGTACAAACAAGACATAAAAATGTGCATATACAAAGCTAAAATTTGTTTAAACTTTGTAAATAAAGATGTTGCAAAAACAATAAACCAAAATTTACTTACGTCGTAATTGCAGGTAGGTATACACGCTTCTCTCGACAAGGCACTACTATTGCTACTCTAATGCTTACCAACTGCACTAGTCAAATATATTAAACCGTCTTTGTCCAATAACAACGATGTCCCATTTTACCTACATATACCATTTTAGGCAAACTTCCCCTATATAACTTTCAAGTGAATATCTCAATTTGATGTTATCAATCCCATTAATAATGGAGCGGAGGTGGTGGGGTTTGAAAAATATTTAAAAGAAATCTGAGGTCTCGGTTTCTAGTATATACACCAAATCCCAAATTTCCGTAGTCTTACCAGCTTATTGATTTACTTATTTTCCCCTATTTACTCCTACTTAACCCCCAACCCTTCAACGGAATCATCTCAAAATATAATCTAGTTCCAGATGTCGTTATCATACCAAAGTTTTGGCTGAAACAAGAAACAGGAACACAAAAGTTGGAGAAGGTTTCTTAGGTGGAAACCAAGCATAAATATTCCTGTATCATGGTAATACGATCTCTTATAGCGATTTCTTTTTCAGATTCGAGTATAGTGTAACGTCTAGTTAAATATGAGTGAAAACAAGTGTTTTTTACTTCCCTCGCATACCGAAGGGAAGTATTGTATTCGAGAAAAAATCACCCTCCGAGATTTTTTCGGATTCTGACGTTTCAGAACACGTAGATTCCGAAAATATAGGTTTTTCAATTCCGTCAGTCTGTCTGTCTGTCTGTCTGTCTGTCTGTTGGTGCATTAACTAAAAAACTACTTGACGGAGAGCAGTCAAATTTGGTAGGTAGTTAACCCTACTGTCAGCGAAGAACTGGTAGAATTTTCACTGGAAAATATACAGGGTGGACCGTCTAAACGGACTAAATAGTGAAAAAAAATTTTTTTTGCTCAAATTTAAAATTTCCACGTTTCATGGCGCGCTAAACCTATTTCAGAAAAAAAAATTAGAAAATTTTTTACCAACATTTTTGAAAAAATTTTTACTACCAAAACAGATGAATTTTTTTTTTCTCAAAATTTAAAATGTCCACGTTTCATAGCGTTCTAAATCTATTTAAAGAAAAATAAAAATTTCTTTAAAAATTTTTGAAAAAATTTTACCACAAACAGATGGAATTTTTTTTCCGATTTAAAATTTCCACGTTTCCATGGCATTCCAAATTTAAAAATGTTTTAGAAAAATAAAAAAAAATGAAAACATGTTTTAGTAATCTATTTATCACCATTATAGAATAGACGAAATAATTTTTTGCTCAAATTTAAAATTTCCACGTTTCATAACATTCTAAACCTATTTCGGAAAAAAAAATTTGCAACATATTTTCACCAATTTGGAAAAAAATTTAACACGAGAATAGACAGAAAACATTTTTGAAAATTTGTTCTATATTTTAATCACCACTATACTTCCACTCCATTACGTGAATGTGGGATTGAAAATGTGAGAGATGGCAATAATATTTGGCATATCCTATTATATACTTTTATTGAATAATGGCATCCCAAGAAATAATTGAGTCATGGTGGACATTTATAAAGGTGTTTGCGCAAGCCTTCCATATTTGGCACCTGTTATTTAGTATATTGAACTTTTGCTGTTGGATGAACACTCTGTATATTTTCTTGACCAAAAGTTATCAGGTTTTCTTTGTAATAATACCAATAATTATATTCCGATTATTATTCCCAATGCCATTTCGCAATTAATAATTTTTTTGAGTGACTGTCATGCACAAATAACGAGGGAAGTTCTGTGTAAATAACTTTACCGATTTTTTAACTTTAAATTTGCTTGTGAAAGAAAAAGTGAAAAACTTTCCATTGCTGGTGCTCAGCGCATAAAAACTGTTAGAAAATGCAGTAAACTGTATCAAAAGTTTGAAGAAATTGAAGAGAAGACCAGCAGTGGTGAGGATTTTTATATTCTATGTCACAGAAGCTGCGTATCTACATATACATCAAAAAGTCATTTAAAAACTACGAAAATGCAGAGGTGGTCAGAAGTGTCAAATTTAAATTTTTAAAATGTGCGAAGTGGAAAAGAATAAAAGGAACCCTCATCGATGGCGACCGTGCTTTCAATTCCGAGCTTTAGAATCCAAGGTAGAGAAAATTTCAAACAAGGAAGCCATTTTGCAAACGTGCGTGGAAAGAAACGATACCTGGGCTGCTGAAATTATATTAAGATTAGCTGGCTGTGTGGCAGACTTGCCTGCCGTAGATGCCAAATACCATATGGACTGTCGTAATAAATTCATGGGTTTAAAGTGACATAGACCGACGAGAGATAGAGCACACTTTTCTGAGTTCAAAACACCCCCACACTTACCCTTGAAAGTGAATGGTTTTCGAGATACAGGGTATTTTATGACTGAAACTAAAATTCACCATATATTTGGAATGGGTGGACGTATTTGGATTAAAGTTGGTACACATATAGTGCACTCTTAGTCCAATTAACAGCATAATTTAGTTTGTAAAAATTCCAGGACAGGACTCAATTTTTATTATTTTGCATTTTAGGGTCAATTACATCACGCTGTATATCAGTTTTTTGTAAATGGCGGATAACTATTGAAATGTCTATGGATTATTGTGCAAAACACTGTCATAATATTCGATGGCACGTTTATGGTTACTTCCTAACAAATTTTCGAAGATAATGGTGAATGATATTTAAATTCTACAAAATACGCAAACAACCAGTTAACGTCGCTATTTTATTAATTTTACTTAAACACTTGTTTAATAATTATTTAATGTATTATTGTTACTTAAATTCGATTCTAATTGCACTTAAAATTCATACGGCCATATGCAATATTCCATAGAAAAACAGTCTGCTTAAAAATAAAAGTAGGCGTGTGTCAATTCTGACATTTATAGTTTAATACATAGTAATGTAAGTCACTTTTAGAAATTAAGTCTAAGTATTCAAAGAAGTCGTTTGAGTCATTAAAATAAGGTTTTATATTAACAAATCTACTATAATAATTTTAAGATGCCATTCCAATTTACAAATGAAGAATATGCAGATATGATTTATGTGTATGGTTTTTGCGAGGGAAATGGAAGAGCTGCAGAGAGAGAATATGAAAGGCAAAACATGAACATGTTCTCAGAGATTTTCAACAGCGAGAGGAAGTATTACAGATTGTTCATATGAATCCAACTGTAAGCGTCAGGAAAATCAGTCATCAATTAGAAATTCCCAGAACAAGAGTATGGCGAACTTTAAAAAAAGAAAATTTATATCCTTTTCATGTTCAAGTAGTTCAACGACTTGAAGACGGTGACAGCGTTCCGCGTTTAACATTTTGTAGGTGGGTAGTTGCGCACCGACGAACAATTTCTAGAATTCTGTTCACGGACGAAGCTCAATTCACACGTGATGGAATAAACAACACCAGAAATCAACACCTTTGGGCAACTGAAAATCCACATGCTACGCTTCAGAAAAATTCCCAACACAGATTCAATATAAATGTCTGGTGTGGAATATACAATAGTCATCTAATGGGACCATACATTTTTGAAGGGAGGCTAACGGGTGAAGTTTATTTAAATTTCTTAATAGATGTGTTACCAAATTTATTAGAAAACATCAATGTCAGAGGCATGTGGTTTCAACACGATGGTGCTGGACCCCATTTTTCTGTACCAGTGAGGGAGTATCTTAATCAACGTTACACCAACAGATGGATTGGTAGAGGGGGTGCAGTTAACTGGCCACCAAGATCTCCTGATCTCACCCCCATGGATTATTTTTTATGGATCCACCTAAAGTCACAGGTGTACAGTGAAAATATTAATACCCGTGAACAATTACAACAAAATTTTTTTAATGTATGTGACAATATTAGACACAATCCGGCTATGATCGATAAATCGGTGAAAACGCTTTTTAAACGTTCACAAAAATTTATTGATGCTGGGGGTGTTCATTTCGAAAATTTATTATAGTTTTAATTAATTGTACCATTGTATAAAATAATTAGTGTCTTTTTAAAATTTGTGCTGTAAACTATGATTAAGCAAACTGTTTTTCTTTATTTTTTCCTTTTTTCTGTTTTTCGTTTTTCTTTTTAAGTAACAATAATACATTAAATAATTATTAAACAAGTGTTTAAGTAAAATTAATAAAATAGCGACGTTAACTGGTTGTTTGCGTATTTTATAGAATTTAAATACCATTCACCATTATTTTCGAAAATTTGCTAGGAAGTAACCATAAACGTGCCATCGAATATTATGACAGTGTTTTGCACAATAATCCATAGACATTTCAATAGTTATCTGCCATATACAAAAAACTGATATACAGGGTGATGTAATTGACCCTAAATGCAAAATAATAAAAATTGAGTCCTGTCCTGGAATTTTTACAAACTAAATTATGTTATTAATTGGACTAAGAGTGCACTATATGTGTACCAACTTTAATCCAAATACGTCCACCCATTTCAAATATATGGTGAATTTTAGTTTCAGTCAAGAATCATAAAATACCCTGTATCTTGAAAACCATTCACTTTCAAGGGTAAGTGTGGGGGTGTTTTGAACTCAGAAAAGTGTGCTCTATCTCTCATCGGTCTATGTCACTTTAAATCTGGGACACCCTGTATACTCGGATCGCGGAGGATATAAACTTACTTACTCGAGGTAATTTAATTAAAGCCCACAAGAAACAGTTTGGTGAACTGATAGTACTTTCTGTCCCAGGATATGCAAATATAATAACATTCCTTAACAAAGTCGCGGCGACCTTAAGAATAAGTCGTGTTGAGGATGACGCTGATGATATTGAGACTTCAATTGGCAAAATAACAAAAGAAATAAAACGCGAAATTGCTGATGTAAAAAGGAATAAGGAGAAATATAAATTACATGTAGAAATAAGAAAGAGTGTTAGCGGATTGCAGTAAGACTAATAAAATATTGCGAATTGCTATCACCTAAATTGGACAAAACTCCACCGGTACTTTTAATTGGGAGAATTGTCTCATCGATTTTATCTAATACATTTACAAATATTATTTATCTGCATGCTATGGAAAACTTAATTGCGAATCAACATCTGAGGCTCGCATACGTCTGTGGGCTGAGAGAACAGCGTACGGAAGGCCACAATTACCTCTTTTGCCAACAAATGCAGCATTTATTGAAAATTTCTAGGTTACCCTGTACAATGATCTGCGTTTGCAGAGAACATGAACATTACTGCAATAAATTAACTCCTATTGCCATTGTGAACGACAATGAAGACGAAGAAGACGAATGTTCACTTTCCAATGATGAAATCTATTCAGAAAATGATGAAATCTAAAAACTCCTTTATTTGTGTAAAATTTACAAATAATTTAAAAAGAGTGATATTTTACCTACTTACGTATCTGGAGTTGCTCAAGGATGACGCTTTGTCATGACTTAGATATCAAAACTAGGAGACCCTTAGACCCCAAATCCGTTTTGAAAAAACTTAGTACAGAATTGTTGGGGTTTACCCTGTGACTGCTGGACTATATAATTATAAAATTACTTATGTTAATCGAACAGTATTCCAAAGTAGAAACTTGTACGGAAAATTTTCACATTGGTAATTTTCCAAAACGGAAAATTTGCACAATATAGAATGGCTTGATATCTAATGTTCTTAGTTTACCCAGATATTATGCAAAATTGTTATATTAGAAAATATAATAAGAGGATATCATATACCATATTTTAGTTGTAGTTCTATTTCCCTCAGTTCAGCGCTAACGCACGTTTCATTATTGTTTATTTAATGTAATTGTGATACCAAAATTATTACGTGGATTTAATTGAATTTAAGAACAAAAGTTCCGACTTTCGCCGATTCGACCCGTTCCTCGTTTAGGTATGAGATTTCACCTGACGCTGTCACCAGTGTTGAATTCTACTCAAGTAGTATCTGCTATTGCAATTTGCGGGCGGTGTTCACAAGGTCTGCGTTCTGTACTTGATCCATATTAACATTCTACAAGTATGTAGGCACGTCATATGTATTCGACCAAGCCATTCTTAGGAGAAGTGAACTTGAACTAAGGTCAAAGTTGTTATTAATTGTGTTCCATGTATAGAAGACATTTTTTAAATGAAATTAGTGATTTTTACCTTGTGACGGATTCAGTGTTTGAATATATTACAGCAATAATTAATAAATTATAAAATCTCGCAAATACAGTGAATTATTTTAAGTAGGACATTCTTGAGAAGAGAAGAAAGTCAGCATGTAAATATTATCTTAAGAAAGCCGTCTATTTAAGGAAGTCGACATAAAATGTTTATATTGGAAAAAATTTAAGGTAAGGTTTACTTTTTTACAATCAAATAAAATTCTTCATGTAGCAATATTTTCAACAAAAGAATATAAAAATTTTGTAATACTTGATGCAATAGCCTACACAGACTATATTACATACAGGTATTGTATTTCCACATACCTATATGACTTGCTTGAAACAAGGATATTTTCAATTACTGTAAACAATATATTTCCACTGTAAGGTAGCTTGCCATAAATAATTCTGTAATATAATAGTCTGAGGGCACAATTTGATGATTACAATTACAATATCTATAATTATATTATGATTTAACTATTTTCGTACACATCTACTTTATACAGGCGTTGAGTTGTTTGCAAATGAAATTTGAAAACAATAGCGCGGGACATTTAATTAACGAAATAATGTGTTCGTCTCTTTGCCATTGACCACTTTGCTAATTACTCTGTAGTTGTTTATTGAAGAACTTACTTCAGTTACTGAGTGTGCTTTTGGCAAAGGGGACCATTTATTTAGTAGGTACTTTATATACAGGGTGTTTAGGGAGGAATGTCAAACTACGGGAGGATTTACTACACGTGTATGACTAAAAAAGCCAAAAGTTGTAAACACACTTTTAATAGTTTTCGAAGTACGGCATCTTAAACGTTTATTAACAAAAATATTCCGAACAGCTCGTATCCGATCTTTATAAGTTTAGTCAAGTTTAGTCTGTTCTGAATTGTCAAACATTAACCTGCCATTTATGATTGATTGTTTACTGTTTTATAAAAGGATTGGTTAGAATTTGTTCCTTATTTTATAGTATTGTAACGATTTTTTGGATTATAATGGATTATAATAAAAACAGTTCTTATTATTACTATTATATATTATTATAATGCAATGTCATATATCTACTTGCATAATTGATACGTAAATATGTTATTTGTTCATGGTTTTTGCAAGGGGAATGCTCGTATGCGGTTGTAAAATATCGGCAACTGTCTCCACACCAAAGAAAAGAATACGAGTTTTCCGGAGAAATGGACCGTTATTCCGGTCCGCCATTTTGAATTTCATAAATGGCGACCTCAAAACCCCTAAGTACTCATTTTCAGCCCAAGAACTAAAAAAATACAAGTTTTTCCTAAGAAATTGACTCTACTTCCGGTCCGCCATTTAGAATTTACCAAATTAGACCCCGGATTTGTAATTACCGACCTCGAAAACCCCTGATTACAGATTTTCAAGCCCAAAACATCCATTCCTAGTTTTTTTTGGAAAACGGCCCGATTGCCGGTCCGCCATTTTGAATTTTCCAAATTGGACTCGTGATCAACGACCCCAAAAACCCCCGAGTAACTATTTTCGTCTAATTCTATGGCATATTGTGTATGCTAACAAAATTTTCAATTAATGTAATTATATTGGCCAATTATTGGACAAAAAATGAAACCGAGCATTTCCGCCAAAAGATAAAAGGTACTGTTGTTTCTAAATTCCTTTCTGAACTCTCTGCAACAAAAATGGTCAATTGGTCATGTGACTTCATTTTTGTATCTTTTTTTTAGAAGTAAAATGCCAAAATGACGCGACTATCTATAAGATTCTCTATAATCTTTCGTTTCATGTCATCCCTTGACATGTCATGTCCAAAAAAATTTTATTATGGTCGAATGCGAGCTCCTCCAGCGTCACCGGCGGTGTGGAGTCTCTCAGGCCCTTGTTTACCACAATATCGGCGGTAGGGACCATTTATTTAGTACTTTATATACAGGGTGTTTCGGGAAGGGTGTCAAACCTCGGAGATATTTACTACACTTGTGTATGACTAAAAGAGCCAAAAGTTGTAATCCCACTTTTAATTGTTTTCGAAGTACGGCATCTTAAATGTTTATAAACAAAAATGTTCTTCCGAACACCTCGTATCCCGATCCTTTATAAGTTTAATCTGCTTTGAATTGTCGCTTGTTTATTGTTTTACAAAAGGTTTGAGTGGAATACGTGTCTCATTTTACAGTATTGTAACAATTTTTGTGGATTACAGATTTTCAAGGCCAAGATTATTAACCACAATGTCGGGGGTAGGCGTAGTCACACAGAGTGTTGCCGTTTGCGTTGTTGCGATGGCAGTTCTATTCATTATGTCATGCCGCCATCCAGCGTCACATGCACGTGCTTCACAGAATTGTTCCGCAGAGTACGATGGGTGTACGAAATATTGGACTTTATGATAACGGCCACACCGCCTGCCCTGTTATGGTCTGTCCTATCTCTCCGTATCATCATATACTCCAGGACGCGTAGCTTGTCCCGTCTGTTAAGTTTCTTTTCGTTCAGAAGCATAATGTTAATATTATGCCATGTTAAATAATTTATGAGAAAAGATATTGTGTTAGACGTAGTATACCTCTCGAGCTCATCGTTGAGGTCCGTCAACCCTGCCAGTAGTGGATTAAGATTGATGAGGGACGTCATCCGCTCCGTTTATTCTGGTATCTGACGGAGCTTGTCCATTTCAGATTCTCCGCTGGCTCGATGTCGTCGGGGATGGCGGCGTCTTCTCGGTCCTCAGTGGTGGTGGTCACGGAGCTACTTGCTGCTGGGACTGCTGCTTGCTCCTCTCAGTCCAGGCGTTGATCGTTGGAGGCGGTACTGCTATATACCTCGCTTGAAGTGGGGACGTGACGACCCCCCCGATGCGCCGTTCGATCATTTCAATTTTTCGCCCTTACATCTTGCAATCGACGCAATTAGCCGTGCCTTGATGCGTTACTTGGTCAAGTGACCACTGATACACTTGAGACAATTGGTGGCCGTGCGGCAGTTTGAGGTGGCATGTCCCCACTACTGGCACCGGTGGCACTGAATTATGCCTTTGGGGTTAATTTTTCGCTCCCAATACACTGCTAAATTGTCAAGACACCTGACATTGACCTGCAGATCTTTAAGCGTAATTGTGTTATTAGTAATCATAGGGTGCCTCCTCCCATTCAAGGTGCATGGATTTCGCACGTCGATATCATAGGTCCCTTTCAGTTGTTCAGTTATCAGATTTCACCACATCAAGGAGAGAACCCTAAGGATGACGGCATGGCTTTTATCATTTCTAAGGGTGTATGTACGAGATTCGACTTTGGCTTCTACCGGATACGTGTTTACAGTTGTTCAATCCACCTTGCTACCCACCCAGAGCGTGGTGGCATTCAGGCTATGCTTTCAAACATGATTACCTCTCAGCCTGCCTTTCAGAAAGATGTTGAGCGCCGTATGATTCACCAGCCGTATAATTATCGGAGACGGTATCTTGCTGGCAGGCCGCAGTGTCGTAGTAACTATTTCTCGCTCCAGTTGTGGTTAGGGAGACATCACCTACATTTCCTGGTCCAAACGAAATCTTCCCTCGTGTGTGTTATTTACGTCAATAGGTAGCGGTAACGGCACAGATTGGAGTTTCTCTCTACAGACGGCCAGCTTGCCCTTGCCTCACCTTGAACAATTCGGCCACTTCTTGGTTCGGAGTCACATCTATCTCCAGGGTGCTCTTCGAGTTAGGATCTTGGGCGGCGCCGCCTTCACGCTACTGAACCGACGTCCACCAGCTAACAGCCTTTGTCTTTAATTTCTATTGATCGGCCGCCTGTCCAGGCTTGCACATGACATATCCTATAGCAAGTGAGGAGTTTCCAAAGATGACTTGCCGTTTCATATCAAACAACATCTTTACTGTTTACTTATTTTTCGTGGCTTTAACTTCTATGAATTATTTGTGTCTTCTATCTACAAGGTTCCATTGAGAATCGGGAATTTGGGTTTGTTATTCGGCTGCTACTCTCGCTTGTATTGGTCCAATATTTACCATGCCTTCTAAAAGCCAAAACCGGTATTGGTCTTCTGGATCATCAGGTAACTCAGTGTGGCTAGATGAACTGCTTGACGAACTAGGTTGTGCTGTGACCATTGAAGCGACACTAGCTGTAGTTATGAATTCTTAGTCAAGTTTCGGTCTTTTCCAATTGGTTTATCGGATTGGTTAGGCTCTGTGTCTTTTTTTCTTCTAGATTGCTTCTAAGTTGCTAAAATTGTCTTGTAGAGGATTTCATTCCAAGTTACCACTGTAATCACAGGATAATAAAATAAAAGCTGATTTTATTTAGTTAAAATCTGTCCGCACAATTTTGCAAAGTTTCATTTAATAAAATGATTATTATCTCACCTGAACATAGCTTAACAATCATATTATGCAATTTGGCAGTCATGTAGTGAACAAAACCAGCCAAACAAGAAGTTTATATATTTTTTACTATTTTTTCGTTGAAGTTTCAATTAAAGAATACCTACTTAATTAAATTTTCTGCTTAAATAATTGTCATGCTTTATAGCTGGCGCTACAACTTTAACAATATAAGCAATCAATAGCATAGTATAAATCGTACTGAAACAATAAAGTTTCCTTGAAAGGATTGTGACATATTTCTAGAATTGTTGATTTAATTCGGAGTATCCACCGAAGCAAAGCCTCTGATAAATAAAAATGTGACAGTAAACGAGAACAATATTTTGTTTCGAAAAATCAGTATCATTATTTCGTATTTAAAGACAATAAATGTCATTACAGCATAGTCCGACGAAATCGAAATACTAAGAAGAATCATTTATAGAAATTCCTCATCTTAATTGAGCATATACTCGCTATCCTGAATATGTCCGAAAATCATTCTGGGTTCAAAAAATAGACGGAAAATGTGGTCAAATACGTATGGAAATATATGTGCGTTTTGATATATCAAAATATACGCCCTTGACATAAAAACTTTTTTCTATTCTATCGCATTTCACCATTGGAGATAACCCCCAATTTGTTATTGTGTCTTTTGCTTTTTGCAATGTTTATTTCATTATCATACTTTGACAGTATAGGGGTACCCTTGTATTATGCATTATTTATCAGTGATCGGCATTGATGCACACGACGCCTCAGGTTTCTAGTAACAAATATAGTCTACAGTGTCTCACTATTCACGGTAACGCCTTCATAACTCAGTTATTAATGATTTCATATATTTTAGCTTGGCTAAATTCTAGGTAACTAAATGCGTATGTACTTATTAATTCATTCCATAAACATGCGGATGGGCGGCTGAAAATGGAGTCAATTTTTAGATAAATCGTATTAGGGTTTTTTAAACTTATTTAGAGGATCCTAGAGGTATACATCACAAGAAATTGAATTTAAATCCAAACTGTCCACCTTGGTACTGTCGTGAGCAAAAAATAGGACAATATTTGAATATGTAATGAGTAGCCGAAATAAAACAATTAGCACTTTTATTATATTTTTTACTGTAATGCTGTAGTTATTGCTAAAGCTGAAGATGGATATCAATGAAACATATTGCACTGCATATTAACAATAATTCTGTGTTTAACATTTTGAAAAAGTGGAGAATAAGCGGTACGATTGATAGAAATCCTGGATCAGGGCAACAAAGGTTGTCCCCAACTTAACAAGAAACTAATATCTTGTTATTGCACAATTTCTAGTTATATCTTCTATAAGTCTGTTTGGCATAGAATTAAATAAAATTTCGTAGTCTCACGTTTCGCTTTACTTAGACATCCACGTAGTGTTTTTAGATGCAAACACCAAAGAGCACGTTACAAACAATATGAATCTACACATAAAACAAATCAATTCAGCAATAAATTAAGACGCACTTGCAGGTCGTCAAACCCACAGATCAAGAAATAAACATAGATATTGAAAACAACAAGGAATGTGTGAAGCCAAAGTCATATTTGTTGTGTTTATTATTTTGTTTACGTTTTTCCGGCTTATGATTGGGCAATTTAAACCACATGGTCAACGTACTTGATGGCAGTTGACATATCAACAAAAGCAATCCGTTCTGTGGTTTGTTTTTAAAGGACCCCGCATAAATCATATGGAAAATTGGATTTCTGTCGAATTCCCTGAAACTTCGTGGAATAGTAGTTCAGATGGTGCTGAACAAAAGTCTCCATGGGCTCGAACATTTTCTATGAATAGTTTTCTTACAGCTAAAAGAAAATAAGAAAATACAATTTTGTTCTAATAAATGTTAAGAAGTAACTAAGGTGGCTTCGAAAACAGTGAAATATTTCAAGAAGAATACTGATTAATTAGCTGGGATTTTCCAGTTTTCTATTACATTCTAACGTCTGTGATGTTACCTGTTCTTTGCGTTACCCAAGGCCAACGACGTGGACGTGACAGGTACTTTGGCCTCTTGTGTGTGTGTGTGGGTGTGAAGGTGTGTGTGTGCGTGTGTGCGTGCGTGCGTGTGGGTGTGCGTGTGCTTGTGTGTGTGTATGTGTGTATGTTCGTATTTATTATAAAGATGTGTAAAATAGATTATCTTTAAGTTTTGCGTTCCGGTTCATTATACTTCAAAACGCATTCGCTTGTTAATGTTAAGAATGACGAATTCTTTCATTCCTCGTTATGATGTGAATACCATCGTTAAGAACAACACCTTCGGCATTCGATATAACATCTAAAATAACTGTTGGAGGATATTTAACGTTCTCTTCATGCCTAGCAAATCCTAGGTACCAAGTAACAGCCGTTATATGAGCACATGCTCCTATAGTTTTTGCTCCCGACTTGCAAGTACAATAATGTCCAAGAATGGGTTCGAAAATATTGGCGTCCTCCTCCGGATCTATTTCTTCATTAAATGCAATCCATAATTGATGTTTTAACATATTCCTGAACCTAGAGAATATTCTTAATCGCATGAAACCTGGTTCATTGGTATTTAAATCAATGTGTATAATCTGGTCATTTCCTCTTGCTTCATCATCATTTTGTGCTCGTATCAAAGTATCCTGAATATATAATGGTGACAGATATGTTTGGTATGACCCGAAGTTATAACGTTTCAAGAATTCAATTGTTACACGGGGAAATAAGGGTACATGTACCTCTGTTAAAGGAACCCATCGTCCCCTCCTAGTAGAGAGATTTTCCGCATCCACTCTTGCTTGAACAACGTTAGGTTCATTTACTTTAAGAAGCATTTGCATTGCAGTATTGTCATCGGAATTCGATCGAGTTATTAATCCATAATACTTATTTATAATTGCTTCAGCTATAAGAAGGAAATCTTTCAAGTGAGGTATGTGGGATGTTACTATCTTATGAGAAAAGAATTTAAAGATGCTTTTCAGATGACCATTTCGAGATTCAACCACATTTCTTGTACTTGTTATAATTGGCGCCGCGTTTGCTTCTTCTGTCGAGAATTGTTTCTGATTTCGTTTTAAGAATGGTGGGATTTTAATGTGCAAACCAATATTCTCGAGACTAGGTATACAGTCTCTATATCCTCTGTCAGTAATTAAGATGTCACCTCCCTGAAACCAAGCTCGCATACCATTGATGTTATTATTAAATTCATTAATCAGTATACGAACGTCATTGTTTGCCGAATTCGTGAAATAAGGTCCCTGGATATCCAATATATATCCGTCAGATGCAACAATCATGGATGGTTTTAACAGATGCTGATTTTTATGAATAGAATATGACATCCTCAGCACTTTGAAACATGAACTCTTTTCTATCTCCAAGTATGTGCAGTCGATGTAAGCAATTGCTTTTCTATTTTCAGGTTCCTCATTATAAAGCCTATTGGCAAAATCCGTGACATTTCTCTCTAGGAACTGTTCTCTCGTTATAGCACCAAACCCAATGTTTTCTGGTACAAACCTCATGAGTAAAACATTTGCGACTGTTGTTACCACCATACTCACAGCTTGCCTTGTATTATATCTGAAAATATGGCGCAAAAACTCATCACTTATCCCTTGTCGCAGTTTACAAAGAAAACATAATAAATCTTTCTTACTTACTCTACGTACACCTCTTGGTACGTTTTCACAGTAATTGTACAAATCATTGAAATCAGCTTTCGTTATAGGGGAAATAGCTCTAAAATCATCATCTGAAAAATTATCCTCATTATCATACTGCCGTTTTTTTCATTTTAACTACTGTCGAACCTGTATTTCTATATTTTTGCTTGTATATTTATAGACTATTTGGTGACAATATTCCACACTTGTATTTACAAGTCTTATGAAAATAAAGTCTATTATTATTATTAATATTATTACTATTATTATTATTATTATTACATAACATGTGAATCATACAGACGCTTTGCGATCTAGACACATACATATGCACGAACGCACGCGCACATTCACACACAAATGCATATGTACAGATCCTTTGTTTACGCTTTTTCGGCTTGAAACACCACAGGATTCGCGGGAGCGTAGCACGAAAACTATTCATAGAAAATGTTCGAGGCCATGGAGACTTTTGTTCAGCACCATCTGAACTACTATTCCACGAAGTTTCAGGGAATTCGACAGAAATCCAATTTTCCATATGCTTTGTGCGGGGTCCTTTATGTTTTTGTCTGATGTGCTTTATAAAGTGTTTAACCATCGTCTATTGATATATATGTACTATTTTAACAATGCCCAAAAAGTACTTTATTGTGTGAAATGCGTACCAAATGAAAGAAAATATGCCATCATTTCATAAGAAAGTCAACAGACGCATAGGCGTAGAGGGCGGGTCAGGTAGCCATGTTTATTTTAAGTTCATAAAATTATTATTTAAATCAAAATATTCATTTTCATCTTTCTCATTTGTATATTTTAATATCTTAGATGACTCAGAAACATTTATGTAATATACCTAGTGTAATATAACTGTTTCATAAGTACCAGAGCATCAAAAACTAAGAATCCTTAGCTCATAATTAACCCTCTTCAAACGATACGCCTCTGTAGGCGGACTAAAGTAAATATAACCCCTCCTTGCCCCTTCTATCACTTTATTGTTTACTTTGGCTTCAAACACAGTATATACCATTTCTACAGTGTTCTTTATCCACGTCTTTTATTAATCTGTGTTCAAACCTAATGCAAATCAAGTATATACGAGTCACCCGCCACAGGTGTGATATATACGCCAGAAGTAGCATATTTTTAATCACTGGCGAAATTGTACCTAACAGTGTGTAATATCACCCGTTACATTTACACGATTTGTGAAAAACTTACCGCTAATGAAATATCTATTTTATGTACATTTACATGGCGTATGTTTATAATTCCATAGTAGGGGTAATATTTCTCTAACATATAGTATAATTTTTCGTTAACCATGTTATAATTACACTGTAAATTTTAATCATTTTTCTCCGTGTAGATTATATATTGAGATGATTACGTTAAGAGGGGGGGCTTGTATTGGGGAAGATAGGTGGAGGAAGCTAATAAGAGTCCAGGAACTTCATTTTTGCCGTATATGTTATTTTTTTTATGACATCTGCCTCAAATATTATTGAAATTCTATGACCAATTATTTCCATATACTAGAGTCAAAATGTTTTCCTTTAAAGAGACTTGGATGCAAAATCTGGATGTGGAAGTAGTGATTCCTTAGGCAGCGGTTTTTTTAATTTTGGTTATTTTACATATTATAATTCAATTGTTTTCTGGATAGACAAAAGGAATTCTTAGAAAAATTTTAGTAATCGTAGAAGATGAATTTGAAATAATTCAATTCATATGTCACGCGGTATTTCACATCGGCACGTGACCTTATAGTTGAAACGCGTGGGGTCATTGGGTTCATGCAAACGGTAATTTACTTCTTTTCTTTGCGTCACAACTACACATACAAATATTAATTATTATAATTTTGTGATAGCACCGATTATTTTGTGAGAGTATCTGCACAGGACAATTTATTAAATATGTTTCTAGTATCATCTTCAAATAACTATTAGTTGTTACCATCAGTATCCAAGGATTTATATAAATAAATTGTTTAGATCGTTGTATCCAGTGAAAGCAAGTTGTAAGTTATACCTAGTGACGTTTAAGAAACCATTGCAGTTCCACTGAATCATAGGTTCCATTGTTGGGGAGTGAAGTATTACATACAGAAGTAAATTACTAAATAAATAGAAGACCGACATATCAATAGATCAATAATATTAAAAAATAGTAAGTTATGAATAAAATATTGATCATAGTAATGCATAGTGTTTCTTCTGTGCCGTTCCTTGCTATAAGAACGCTGCTATGAATGGCTGAAGATGAGAAAAGTGATTATTCCCTCGCATCATATGTTTTTAAATCCGGCATTTATGCGGACGATATACACTGCTGGCCACTCGAACTTACACATAAAGACTTTTAGGCAAAATTTAAAGTTCAATATTTTCAACAGGAATGCAAATTTTTGAACGCGGCTTGCAAATTTTAAGAGCTAGTTTTTTTCGGATTAAGCTGCATGACGTATATTTATCGTAGGACCATAAGTTTATTATATACGGGGTGATCAATGAAGTCATGCAAAAAATCAAAAAGTTTGTATGAGTGAAATTTCCGCAAAAAATTTTTTTGGTCGTTGCAATATGGTTCCTTACTAAGGTAACATCAATATCTCTAGACGGTTTTGTCAGTTTTTGGATTAAGGCCCTTAGGTCTTGTACACACTACTCAACATAAAATTTGGATACCGAAATCTTTAAAATGCTATAACTTGACATTGGGTTGACGGTTCTTGATGATTTTTGCGGATTTGGAATCCTTATTTCACGTAGATTTTCTATGGTCTAAGCATTTTATTTGAGGGTTGAAATTTACACATTATACCGGGTCGATAATAAACAAAAACGTAGCGACAAGAACAAGTTTATTACATTAAATTCTACAATATACAACATTGCTTAACAACGACCAAAAGTCAATTCTTAAAAAATGTATAATTCTAATTCTGGTAATTTTCAATAACTGAAAAAAAAATTAACTAAAAAATTGAAAATTAATTTAATTTAAACTTAAATTAAAATTAAATTAAAATTACCTAATTAAAATTAGGTACATTAATTAAAAAAAAGAGAAGCTAATATTTTGTTGGTCCTCCTGCTCCGAATATTACTTCCCGACATCGATTTGGTAGAGTATCCACAAGATTATTTATAAAATCTTGTGGAATATTCTCCCATTCTTCACGAATGGCCTCACTGAGCGTTTCTAAGGTTTCAGGGGGTACATCAAGAGATCTTACTTTAAGTTTTAAATAAGACCAAACGTGTTCGATGACATTAAGATCTGGAGACTTTGCAGGCCAGTCCATCCTATTGATGTTTTGTGCCTGCAAAAACTCTGTGATCCTTCGCGCTCTGTGAGGTCGAGCGTTGTCATCCACCAATAGAATTTCTGGGCCGTAATGTCGAGCAAAAGGAACAACGATAAGTTCCAAAATTTCCTCCTGATAAACAGTAGCATTAATGGTTTGGTTGGTAATGAATAGCTCGGTTTTACTATTTCTTATGATACCTCCCCACACTGTAACACCTTCGCCACCAAATGCTTCTTGAGGGGCCATATTTTCCTCCAAATATCGCTGATTTGGCCTTCTCCAAACTAACATTCGGCCATCGGAGTGAAACAAATTAAATCTTGTTTCGTCAGTAAATAAACAATGGCTCCACTCTGCATTACCCCAATTCGCATGCCGATTTGCCCATGCCCGCCTATTCGCTCTATGGCGTTGTAATAACCGCACACATTTTGCTCTGCGACGGGCTCTATAATTTAAAATGTTTGGCATTATGTTATGTTTAAAAAAAAAAAATCTCACCTCAAGTTGTTTTTATTTAATGTTCTTCTCACTGTTCTGTCCGAAACTCTCACCCCAGTTTGTTGTCTTAAAGAGTCATTTAGTTTTCTAGAGTTTTTTGTTCTATTCCGCATAGTGTCTCTCATTAAAATTCTTTCGGTTCTTTGGTTTATTTTTTTTGTATGTCCACCCCCATGCCCATAATTATGATCACCAGTAGTTTCGACGCGGCGCGGTTCAAATTATAAATTGTCTTTCGGCTGACATTGTAAATGTGCGCAACTTGCTGTTTTGACATTCCTTCGTTGAGAAGTCGAATGCAATTTTCCCTTTCTGCCGTGGTTAAACGCCTCATATTAATTAAACTTTACAAAATTATAACATTGAAATATGTCAGATTATTTCTAAAATAATGTAAACAGTTTTTAATTCCATAGCAACAAATTTGTTTTTCCAACACCTACTTTGAAATTGACGCGTCGCGTAGAAATTACACCCGATCATAATTATGGGCATGCTTAGACCATAGAAAATCTACGTCAAATAAGGATTCCAAATCCGCAAAAATCATCAAGAACCGTCAACCCAATGTCAAGTTATAGCATTTTAAAGATTTCGGTATCCAAATTTTATGTTGAGTAGTGTGTACAAGGCCTAAGGGCCTTAATCCAAAAACTGACAAAACCGTCTAGAGATATTGATGTTACCTTAGTAAGGAACCATATTGCAACGACCAAAAAAATTTTTTGCGGAAATTTCACTCATACAAACTTTTTGATTTTTTGCATGACTTCATTGATCACCCCGTATATAATAAACTTATGGTCCTACGATAAATATACGTCATGCAGCTTAATCCCAAAAAACTAGCTCTTAAAATTTGCAAGCCGCGTTCAAAAATTTGCATTCCTGTTGAAAATATTGAACTTTAAATTTTGCCTAAAAGTCTCTATGTGTAAGTTCGAGTGGCCAGCAGTTTAGTTACTGGTTGTAATTCTGTTCAGAGTGAGCAAATATTGAAGGGAAAACCAATTTCTTTTTCCCACCGGTGGGTTTGAACTTCACAAATGGAATAGTAATCATCCTGCTACTCTTTCAAGTGGTTCTCCCAATGTATATATGTGTCTTGGCATTGATACCTGCCCTACTGTAAAGATACTTGATTTGAAATGGATTTCAAACTCTTACATGTTTTTTTTATCTCTCTTCTCGCAATTCCCCGTGCACTAAGCTAACAATTCTCTCTGAACTTGCTCGTAATTTTATCCATTAAGATTCTTAACTCTACCGACACGTAGTGGATTGGAAATATAGTAATCGTAAAAAAATCTTTTTTTTTCCTTGAAATGGGTTTAGAATGTCATGAAACGTCGAAATTTTAAATTTGAGCGAAACATATTTTCTGTCTGTCTGTCGGTCGGTCTGTCTGTAACTTTTTCTTGTCCGCACGCTTTCTTCGGAACGGTTTAAGATATTGACTTGAAATTTTGTACACGTATATATTGTAACGAAATCTCGAACTGGATTGTTTTTTGAACATATCCGGTGAAGGGTTGGGGGGTAAATTGGAGAAAATAAGTAAGGCAAGCTGGTAAGGGTACAAAAACTTGAAATTTAGTGTATGTATTAGAAGCCAAGGCCTCAAAATTTTTTATATTTTCCATCCCTCTACCGTCACCCTCCAATCCATTATTAGGGTTGATAAAATAAAATTGAAATTTGGTATACGTATATATTATAATGACAACAGGAACTAGATTGTATTTTAGGATTATTGCATTGAAGGATTGGGGGCCTTGTATTATAACGACATCTGAAACTAGACTATATTTTGACATGATTCCGTTGAAGGGGTGGGGGTAAGTAGAGGTAAATAGGGAAAAATAAGTAAAGCAGGATGTAAGAGTACAGAAACTTGGGATTTGGTGTATATTCTAGAGGCCAAGGCCTCATCTTTCTTTCTAATATTTTTCAACCACTCCCCCCCCACCTCCACCACCTCCACTCCATTATTAATGGGGTTGACAACATAAAATTGAGATATTCACTTGAAAGGTAGTACATATATGTATTGTAATGACATCTGATTGAGATGATTCCGTTGAAAGGGTGGGAGGAGATGGTAGGTTGTGAATAGTGGAAAATAAGTAGAGTAAGTTAGAAACTTTATTTTTAAAGCATGTAGTAGAAACCAACGCCTCAAACTTTTCTATGACATCTGCCTTAAATATTATTAAAATTCTATGACCAATAATTTTCACATACTAGAGTGCAAATATAGTCAAGATGTTTCCTTTAAAGTGACTTGGTAGAAAAATCTTAATGTGGAAGGAGTGGTTCCTTAGGCAGTGGTTTTTTCAATATTTGTCAACTGTCTATCGACCAATCTCTCGACGCAGTATGATAGTTTGATAAATTGTTTCTCGTTAGTTTAAATTACATCATTAGCAGAAATTATTTTAGCTCTAGTCATATACACATTTGGTATGTAACTTTAGGCGGTGGTTACATAGCGGATATACCAGTCGGTCCCCTGTCTATTAAATGTTAGGCAAGTAAAAGATCCCTACTCTTCGATAGAGAAGAGGTTCGGCAAAATTTCCAGGTTGGGGGTAGCTCGTCTCCTGGCGTCGGTGATTGGCCTTAGTAGCGGAAATAGGCCGACGTTAAATAAGTGATTAAAAAAAAAAATACACATTTAGAGTAGTTAAAATATAAGCTTAGAAATATTTTTGTTGCTCTCAAAACCGTTAAATAAATGGAGAGTTGGTACTGTTTATTTACATGTAAAGAAAAAGTAATAAGTAATAAAAGTAGCCAATGACAACTTGTGTACTTGTAAAAACATAATATTATTAAAGTAGTCTCAAGGTGTGAATGAAACATTGTTTTGTAATAAGGAGCGTAAATAGAGTTAAAACGTTGGATGGTCTATAAAGTGAGCTTCTCACGTATAGTTTCATTTATTTTAATAAAATTTAGTTCAATGTCTTTATTATCTCACTATTGTATACATTTATTCATATTTATAATCTTTATATTTTTGCAACAAGCGCATTGTATACATTTTCAAAAATTTTCGCAACTAGTACCCACGCAATCTGGTTAAATTATATTAGAACATTTGAAACCGTATGCGATTTAGTTCTATACATCGAAATTAACTTTATTTTTCTGCTTGCTCATTTATACAATCCAGTAGGTCACTCACCCAATAATATAATGGAAAAATACAAAATATTAAGTCTTGCAAATGGTAAAAATAATTAACATGAACTGAATATTGCAAATATAATTCATATACAGAAAAAGCAAAGCAAATATAATTATAGTTTTTTGACAAAAGCAATATCAAAATTGGTATAGAAGATAGCTAAGTCTTTCGCTTTGGAAAAGACGTTTTTAAAAAGATTTTAAAAAGTCAAAAGTTCACAACTCAAAGAAATTAACTTATTTATTTTATAGTGTTACAATTAAACACATGTGGCAAGTTCGAGAATGGATATAAATCTAATGAGCTCTATAGCAAAACTCCTATTTATAAGCTAGGTATTTATTGTCTAGTAAGCAGCATGCATCATGTGGCCATTAGGTAACATCAGCATAATGTAGATAAGGATGCTCACATAACTCCTCCATCCCTAAGCTGAAAAAATAAAGGATTTTGTTTTTTCAGTATTTTTCGATGAATTCTCAGGGGGTGTGTCCTGGTTCTCTCGTTCGGCATCTTTCTTAAAGCTGAACAATGTGTGAAATATTTTTTGTTTCTTTGGGTAGATAAATTTCAGAAAGCAAATTAATAAAATAACAATAATTATAGATAAACATATATATAAGTCAGTATGATCACTTCTGTTAATGTCACTAAGTGTCTTTAGTTCGTGTAAATGGGTTTCGTCAGCCATGCGTTTGATGTCTGCGAGTCGATTCACCTCTATTTGTTTGTAGGGGGTGACTTCTTTGTTGTTCTCCTTGGTGGACAATGTTCTCACTGGGAGGATTTCCAAGGGTGTTCCAGGGATGAAACCGGCAATGTTGTAGAATTCATGTCCATGGATAGATATACTACATTTTTGGGGTATATATATCAGATGGGGTTGGTCAATGATATTGTAACCATGTTCTCCGCATTGCTTTTCTATTGTCATCTTAGTGGCTGGTATGGCTAGTACATAGGCGTTGTTTATTCGTTCCACAATGTCATTTTTTATGACGACGTCTGTAGTTTGGCAGGGTGCTGATCCAGCGCCGCTAAGTATTTGGGGTAGGCAATCTCCTTGTGATACGGTTTGTGTCACATGATACAAACACAGGTCCTCGATACGTGGGCATGGTAGTTCTTCATAGTGGTGATAAGTCGAGTTTACAAGGATAAATGGTTTTAGGGGGATTATGGTTTTATTTAGAGCGGGTATAGGGAATAGGTGGTAATAATCGTATAAACCTTCGCTCAAAATAGGGAAGTGAAATATGAAGCATATGGTTTGCTTTACATAATAAATTTCTGTTTTTATTAATTCGTAATAACTCTGAATGTTTTTAAATTCTGGGGTTCCCTCGATATACAGGGTATTCATTATCCTTGTCAGATCAATTAGATCATTAATAGGTAGAATAGCACTATGTATTGATTCTAGGTGTGCAAATAATATTGCATCTTGTATGTTGTCTAGTATGGTAATTAACGATAAACAATCTATAATCATATTGTCTAGATAATTTTGCAATCTTAAAAATAGTGTAAATTTATTCAAGCTTTGTTCAATAGTTCTTATTCTAGTATTTATTTGATTTTGATTAATAGTGATTTTTTCGAATGTTGATATTGTTTCGTTCATGAAATTGTTTGTAATTGTTAAATAATTTTCTAAATCTGTATGCATCTCTTTCTGGTTTGACTCTAGGATGGATATAGCGTTGTCGTATCGTTTTGCGTCGTCCGAATCTAGGGTGCCAAAGGCCCATTTGGAAGCTTTTCCAATTATATTAAAAAGGCCTCTTTTTGTTCGTGTATTTCCTAACGGTTTCACGTTTTTCAGTTTATTTTCCGCTTGATTTAGTAGGTATTCTAGATGTTCATATATATTATTTAATTGCGGATATAGTTCGTCGTTTACATTTATAATAGGTTTTATTGTTTTCATATTTATTTTTATGCTTAATATGGGGGCATCAAAATTTGTTAAATCGATGTATTTTATAAATGAATGTTTTTGTGAAGTGGTTCGGGCTTTGCCTAACGAAAAAGGAAGGATAGGGTTAGAAATTTTATCTATCTTGATTTGTGCTTGTACTAGCGACGTCAGGTACAATATGGCTAGTAGTCCCAGCATCTGAAACAGGTAATTTTCCTTTTAGATTTCTGGCTGGTTTAAGCGTAGATTTGTGGCGTGTGCCTTTTGTTGTTAATATTTTATTTTGTTGGTCTTGAACGACCATAACTGATTCGTAGGGAGTAGCGATTTTATTTCTGAGAGTTAATTTTGCATACGCGGTTTTGTGCGTGGTAATCGGTTCTGGTTCATTTCTATTTTCGTTGACTTTCGAAAGGTCTTTACTCTTTTCGTTATTCTCGTTAACCATTTTTTCTATTATTTGTAAGTTTGTACTGTGTCTGTTAACGTAATCATTAATAATGTCGTGTTCGGACATTTCGAATGCCGTTTTATTATCGAAATCTCCTTTTATAATTTGAAAAGGTGTGAATTTTGTTGCTGAATGCATGGAGTTATTATATCCTAAAATCGCGTAACTCATTAACGTTTCGATCGTTTGTGTCTTGTTTAGTCCCGTATTTAATATACGTAGTCCTTCTAGTATAGTAGAGTGAAATCGCTCTATAGGGGATTTACTACCGGGATTTCTTACAGTTGTAAAATGTAATTCGATACTATGTTTAGCACAAAATTCTTCGAATAAATGATTTTTAAATTCGGTTCCTAGGTCGCAAGTGATTTTTCTGGGGATACCGTAGTGTGACATGTATTTTAGTAAACCTTCGCAAACATGAGTAGCTGTAAGGCAAATAGGGTAAGCTTGTCCGAAACGGCTAAAACTATCTATTACAGTTAAAAATTTCTGTTTGCTCACAACAAATGTGTCTATGTACAAATGTTCAAAAGGACGATGTCCAATAGGGGTTGACTGAAATACAATTTTATGTGGATGTCGTTCATATTTTGTTTTCTGACAGGTGACACAAGTATTTATGTAATTTATTACGTCATTGTTTAAATTAGGCCAATAATACAGATTTCGCAGGGCGAGGGTGGTTTCGTTAATACCGCGATGTACAGTTTTTTGTTCGTGGTGGTATTTGATTTTTTCTTGTTGCGATTCTGGTTTTTCGATATCGTCAACGTAGTTATTTGTCTGTACTAGTTTGTAAGCAGTATGTTGAAAATGTCGCTTCAAAATGGGAATTATTTCTTGCATAATCCGTTCGTCAATTAGTATTCCGTATAGTGTTTTAGGTTTTACATATTCTTTAAAAGTTTTCACTACTTCGTTTTCAAACATGTCTTTATTTCTACTAGGAAAAACTATCTGATATCTAGTTTTTGTCCCGAATGGTTTTGCGAGTCTTACGTGGGTACAGGTATTGTCTTTACTAGCTGTAATCATTAGTTGATTTTTAAATGTATTTATTGCATTTTCTGAAATGGGAATATTTAATATTGGGTTTTCGGTTGCAGAATGTATTGTTTCATTTGACGCCTGTGATCTAGGGGGGCAAATTTGCGTATCCGAGATTACATTAATTTTTGGAGTGTTCTGCACTGTTAAGTCGGCGGGGGAAACATCCTCGTCTGATCGAAATTCTAGATCAATTAAGTCATCTAATGTTAACTCAGGGAAATCGGTTTCTAATTTGTTTTGATCCGAATCGTCTATATTGCCATCAATAGATTTGTTTTCTATTGGATGTATTTCAGGCTGAATTTCAATACGCGAGAGAGCGTCTGCTACTTTATTTTCTTTACCCTTTTTGTATATTATGTCATAGTCATATTCCATTAATTTTAAACGCCATCGCATAAGGCGACTGTTTGGCTCTTTCAAGTTATTAACCCACTGTAGGGGTTTGTGGTCTGTGACTATGGTGAATTTTCGGCCAAATAGGATTGGACGCCAGTATTTTGTAAAATTCACGATGGATAATAACTCTTTTTCTATAGTACTGTAATTTATTTCCGCAGGGTTAAGGGTGCGACTAGCGTACGCTACTGGTTTATCATTACCTATAGTTCCTTGTGATAAAACCGCCCCGATTGCGTAGTTACTAGCATCGGTGGTGAGTATAAAAGGCTTGGTGAAGTCGGGGTATTGTAACAGTGGTTCGTTAGTAAGTATGTTTTTACAGGTCTCGAATGCTGACAAAAATTCAGGTGAATGAATAACTTTTTCGCCTTTTTTCAAGCACTTCGTAAAGGGTTTTGTGATTTTTGCAAAATCCTTTATGAATTTCCTATAAAATCCAAGTAGTCCTAAAAATGATTTTATTTCACGTGCTGTTCTAGGAATAGGAAAGTTTTTGATGGCTCGAATTTTGTTGGGATTAGGTTTTATACCTTGTGGTGTAATAACATGTCCTAAAAATTCGACGTTCTGTTTTAAAAACTCCGACTTGTCTAATTGTATTTTTAATTTAGCCTCTCTCAATTTTGAAAATACTTGTTTTAGATTTTGAATATGTTCCTGAAGGGAAGTACTGAAAATAATTATGTCGTCCATGTAGACTAAACATATTTTATTTTGAAGTTCTCGTAAAACATGGTCCATCACACGTTGAAACGTGGCTGGAGCATTCTTAAGGCCAAACGGCATACGCAAATATTCGTAATGGCCGTTTTCGACGTTGAATGCCGTTTTTTCAATACTATTTTGTTGCATCTCGATTTGGTGGAATCCGCTAGCTAAATCTAAGGTTGTAAAATAATTACACTTGCCTAATTTGTCAAGTATATCGTCTATGTTTGGTATTGGGTATCTGTCGTCTATAGTTTTTTCGTTTAGTCGCCTATAGTCAACTACAATACGCCATTTCTTTATTCCGGATGCGTCAGCCTTTTTTGGGACTATCCAAATCGGACTGGACCAGGGTGATTGACTTGGTCTAATAATGCCGTCTTTTAACATCTTGTTAATTTGTGTGTTTACTTCGGTTTTGTGATAGTGGGGAAACCGATAAGTTTTTACATGAATGGGGATTTCGTCGTTAGTTTTTATTTCATGTTTTACTTTGTTGGTAAATGATAGTTTTTGATCAGGGTGATGAAAAATATCGGGAAATTTATTTATAAGTTTTAATATTTCTTCGCGTTCTTCCTCGTTCATATGACTGGTTCTAATTAAGTCATTTAAATTTTTATGTTGGCTTGTTTGACTAGAATAATCGGGTAATGCATCTTCAATATTATAAATTTCAAATTGTTCAGGATCATAAAGTGTGACATCAAAAGGTGTTCTAATTTCTACACATGAAGCCTGATCAGTATTATTTTGAATTTCAAATCTAGCATGAAAATTTTCTGCATAAGTTAAAGTTTCAGGAATGTATAGTCCGAAAAGATTTTGTTCGGGAACTAAAATATTTCCTTCACGTTTATTTACATAAAATAATTTATTAATAGTTTGATGGGGTGGTATTTCAATTTTTACATGCGTTTGCGTATGTTCTTCGCGATATTTGAACGGTATTTGAACTTTATCATTGTATAAAACTTGTTCTGTAAAATGCATTTGTAAATCTAATTTTCTTAATTCGTCTAGGCCTATAATTCCGTCGAAGTAGTCTGAAAAAGGATATAACGTAAATTCTATTTCTTTATCTGACTGTAATTCTTTAAAAGCTGGTATTTTTGCTTTGTACACAGCTTCGCGAGCTTGGCCTATCGATTGTAATAATGAAGGTGCTTTATACATGCAATTTGGAAAATATAATTCGGCTACAATTGGTCTCAACATGGAAACGTTACAACCGGTGTCGATTAATAATTTTAAATCGGGATTTGTCGTTTGTATGTATGGTAAAGCGTTTATATATGCATTAAATGTTATGTCTGTCTGTCTGTTTGAGGAAGTTTGAGAAAATTTGGATTCTCGAGATTTGGATCATAATTTGCATTATCCATAGGGTCTTCTCTATATTCTTGGTTATATGGGTTGTGGTATTGATCGGGTATTTGATATATTTCATTTTCAGCAATTGAATATTGATTATCGAAATTTTCATTATTTTGTTCTTCAGAATAAAGGTAATTTGCGTTTTCGGTATCGTATGTGACGTCGGATGGTTCGTCATTTATCGCGTGTAACTCTTGAACAGTGTATTTTGGATTTTGGGTGCGTTGTACCCAAGGAAACTGTTGTCTCACCTGGCCAGAGGTAAGTCTCGGCTGTGGGTGATTTTGATAGTTTCTGTTTGTGGGGAAACTTTGCCGTGATTGTATTGACATGGGTTCAGGTGCATGTTGAGGGGTTCTATTCTGATTTGGTCTGAACACATTTTGTTTTTGTTGATTTCCAAAAACTTGGTTATTTGTGGGAAATCTAATATTCATATTTGGTCTGGGTTGAATTGGTATAGGTTGACTAGGAAAATTTTGCTGTGGTGGAAATTGCAAAAATTGGTTTTGATAGTTATATTTATATGGCATTTGAGTCTGGAATTTGTTAGAATTTTGTTGCGTTATTTGTGTTTTAACAGGTTGTTTGTTAATTGAATTTTGGGTCTGAATTTGAGTTTGTATAAAGTTTTCATTTTCGATATACAAATTTATGGCTTCTTCTAATGCTTTAGGATTTCTAGATCTAATAAAATCACAAGTTCGCATATTTAAATTCCGTAAAAAGACTTTTAGACTTTGGGACTCATATTGATCTATATAAATTAATTTTTGTTGTTGGGTAATTTCTGTGACAGGTTTTGAGTTTAATTTAAAGCATAATTTACTACGGTTTGTTTGAATCCGTCTAGCAAATTCAATAGGATTTTCGTTATGTTTTATCGTCATGGTAAATAATGTTTGTTCTAAAATGTCCAAAGATCGGTTGTCTCCGAAAGTACTTCTGAGATTTTCTTTAATTAGTGCCCATGAATTTAATTCTGGACGAGCGCCTATTAACATAAGGGCCCTGTCTCTTAGTTTTCCCGCTATTATGCGTTCGACACATTTATTTAATCCGCGATCTGTGGTATTTCCGTATAGGTCATAAAAGTCGTCAACCGCGTTTATAAATGGTTCTAATTCGAGTTCCGTACCATCATAAGGTGCTATTGAGTCTGCATACAATTTCAGAACATTAATATTTATGACATTTTCAGTAGCCATTTCTGGGCTTTCTGTTTTTTCTGGTTCAGGTTTATCTAATGATAAAGAACTGAGTGAACAAAGTATTGAGTCTAATTGATTATTATCGTTCATGAGATGAAAAATATGATTTTACAGATGTTTTCTTATAAAAATTAAATTTGATTGTAAATGATAAAATTTTGACAAGATCTGATCAAGAATTGTTAATTTTTGAAATATAAAATAATGCCAAAAATTGTTACTTGTTTTATTTATGATGGTTCTTTGAAATTTGGAAACGGTTCACTTATTTTACGATGTGTGAAAAATTACAAAGTTTTCAAGTTTCTTAAAATTACTTTTTCTTCTTAATTCTACGTTTCACGTGATTGTGAATTTGAACAAAAATGTTCTCACCTAATTAATTGTTGAACAGAAATGTTCTCACCTAACTAAATTTTTGAACAGAAATGTTCTCACCTAATTAAATTTTTGAACAGAAATGTTCTCACCTAACTAAACTTTTCTTGGGTTTATACGATATAATACCCAGGAAGTGAACAAAGGAAAACAAACTCGACTTACCTTGATTGGAAGAGGTGTCTGCTGCCTTTGGAGAAGTTATCCACCTGGAACTGCACTTGGTTCTTCTTGCAAATCTACTCAATTCAACTTGCAGTGGCTGTTGTCAATTTCCTTGATGGAAAAGTTGCACTATGCACTTACAACACGAGGTTCTTTTATTTAAGTCTTAAGAAATCAAAATTTCACGTCGATTTCTGCACGATGCACGGACCGACGGACTTAAATCTACATCGACTGCGCCAGCTAAGTCTTTCGCTTTGGAAAAGACGTTTTTAAAAAGATTTTAAAAAGTCAAAAGTTCACAACTCAAAGAAATTAACTTATTTATTTTATAGTGTTACAATTAAACACATGTGGCAAGTTCGAGAATGGATATAAATCTAATGAGCTCTATAGCAAAACTCCTATTTATAAGCTAGGTATTTATTGTCTAGTAAGCAGCATGCATCATGTGGCCATTAGGTAACATCAGCATAATGTAGATAAGGATGCTCACATAACTAGATACACCTATTATGCCTAAGTGATTACTTATTTGTGTAGGTTCTAGTTAGATAAAAAAGTGTCATTTGATACATATAGAAATTTCCTATTACTTGGAGCCTAACTTCATACCAAAGATAAATGCAAAAGTTTATAAGCTATTAGATAGATAGATAGATAGTTTATTCCAAGAGACTAAATTTCAAATTACAAATAGTATACGAAAAGTCAAATGGGACAAGATACATTTCGGTTACACAGACACGGTAAAATAATAATTAGTAATAGTAATATGTGCAACAAAAGGATACAAAATTTAAAACGATGTATCACCATAACAGTAAGTAAGAATTATATAAGGTAACATATTACCTAAAACGAAAAACAATTATACAGGAATTTGTAGAAATATAATATTAGCCGTCTATAAGAACATATTAAAATACAATATAAAACCGCTACCTAAGGAATCACTACTTCCACATCCAGATTTTTCATTCGTCACTTTAAAGGAAACATCTTGACTAGATTTGCACTCTAGTACGTGGAAATTATTGGTCATAGAATTTTAATAATATTTGGAGCAGATGTTATAGAAAAGTTTGAGGCGTTGGTTTCCACTATATACGATAAAAATGACGTTTCTAGTTTACCCTACTTATTTTCCCCTATTCACAACCTGCCACCTCCCACCCCTACAATGGAATCATCTCAATCTGATGTCATTACAATACATAATAATTTTCATAACTTTCAAGTGAATATCTCAATTCTATATTATCAATCCCATTAATAATGGAGTGGAGATGGCGGGGTTTGAAAAATATTAGAAAGAAATCTGAGACCTTGGTTTCTAGTATATACACCAAATCCCAAATTTCTGTACTCTTACAAGCTTGATTTACTTATTTTCTCGTATATACTCCTATTTAACCACCAGCACTTCAACGGAATCATCTCAAAATATAATCTAGTTCCAGATGTCGTTATAATATATACGTCTACCATATTTCAAGTTAATATCTCAATTTTATTTTATCAACCCCTTTAATAATGGAGTAAGGGTGGTTGGTGGTTGAAAAATATTATTAGAAAATTTGAGACCTTGGCTTCTAGGACATAAACCGAATATCAAGTTTCTGTACTCTTACAAGCTCGCTTTACTTTTTTCCCTATTTACTTTTACTTACCCCCCACTCCTTCAACGCAATCAGGTCAAAATATAATTTAGTTTCAGATATCGTTATAATACATACGTGTACCAAATTTCAAGTGAAAATTTAAATTTAATTTTATCAACTATTTTAATAAGGGAGTGGTGATGGTGGGGGATGGAAACTATTATAAAAAACCTGAGATTTTCGCTTCTAGTATATACGCCAAGTCCCAAATTTCTGTAGTCTTACCAGCTTGATTTACTTATTTTCCCCTATCTACCCCTATTTATCCTCCAACCCTTCAACGGAATCATCTCAAAATATAATCAAGTTCCAGATGTCGTTATAATACCTACGTGTACCAAATTTCAAGTGAATAACGCAATTTTATTTTATCAACTTCTTTAATAATGGAGTAGGGGTATTGTGGGGTTGAAAAATATGAATAATTTGATATCTTGGCTTCTAGTACATACACCCAATTTCAAGTTTCTGTACTCTTACCAGCTTGCTCTACTTATTTTGCCCCATTTACCTTCAACGGAAACCTCTCAAAATATAATCTAGTTCCAGATGTCGTTATGATATACGTGTATCAAATTTCAAATGAATATATCAATTTTATTTTATCAACCCCTTTAATAATGGCGTAGGGGTGGTCGGGAGTTGAAAAATATTATTAAAAAATCTGAGACTGGCTTCTAGAACATGCACCGAATTTCAAGTTACTGTACTCCTACCAACTTGCTTTACTTATTTTCCCCTATCTACCCCTATTTAACCTCCAACCCTTCAACGGAAACATCTCAAATTATAATCTAGTTCCAGATGTCGTTATAATACATACGGGTACCAAATTTCAAGTGAATATCTCAATTTTATTTTACCAACCCCTTCAATAATGGAGTAGGGGTGGTGGGGGGTTGAAAAACATTATTAAAAAATCTGAAGCCTTGGCTTCTAGTACATACACCGAATTCCAAGTTTCTGTACTCTTACCAGCTTGCTTTATTTATTTTTCCCTATTTACCCCTATTTAACCCCCAACCCTTCATCAGAATAATCCCAAAATATAATCTAGTTCCTGACGTCACTATTATATATACGTGTACCAAATTTCAAGTGAATATCTCAATTTCATTTAATCAACCCCTTTAATAATGAATTGGATGGGGTGGGGGGATAAAATATTATGAAAAATTTTGCGGCCCTGGCTTGTAGTAGATACATCAAATTTCAAGTTTCTGTACTCTTACCAGCTTGCTTTACATATTTACCCCTATTTACCCCAATTTGCCCCCCAACCCTTCACCGGATATCTTCCAAAAACAATCCAGTTCCAGATCTCGTTATAATATACACGTATACAAAATTTGAAGTTAATATCTTAAACCGTTCCGGAGAAAACGTGCGGACAAAAAAAAATAAGTTACAGACAGACAGACAAACCGACAGACAGAAAATTTTTTTTCGCTCAAATTTATAATCTCGACGTTTCATGACTTTCTAAACCCATTTCAAGAAAAAAAAATTGAAAATTTTTTTGCGATTACTATACTTCCAATCCACTACGTGGATGTGGAAGTAAAATGAAAAGAAAAAAAAATATGTGGAAATTCATATATTCAGCAAAGCACACTATCCAGTAACATAATATAGACTGTAGTTTTGAACGATTTTAGATTGTCTATTTGCCTGATTTCTGGATTTAATTTACTATAAAATTAAATTCCTACATACATAGGGCTTTTCTCATGCACTGATAAATAAATGATGTGATGGAATTGACAGTAAATAGTTGTGTCTGGTTTCATATTCGTGGAAGTCGTCATTGGTTATAAACTTATTTAAATAAGCTTGATTTAAGATATATTAAAATTTCTTCTTTTATATATACTTACAAGGTAATGCTACTAATGGTAATTTTTACTTCCGCATCCACGTAGTGAATTGGAAGTATGGTAATCGTACAAAAAAATCTCAAAAATTTTTTTTCTTGAAATTGGTTTAGAATGTCATGAAACGTCGAGATTTTAAATTTGAGCGAAAAAAAAATTTCTGTCTGTCGGTCTATCTGTCTAACTTTTTTTTTGTCCGCACGCTTTCTCCGGAACGGTTTAAGATATTGACTTGAAATTTTGTACACGTATATATTTTTTAAATGTGGCCTGCATAATGAATAAAATGTTATATCTGTTATATTCCTTATGGCTCTTTTTACGTCCACATCCACGTAGCGGATTGGAAGTATAGTAATTGTAAATTTTTTTTTTCTTGAAATAGGTTTAGAATGTCATGAAACGTCGAGATTTTAAATTTGAGCGGAAAAAAAATCATCTGTCTGTCTGTCGGCTTGTCTGTCGGTCTGTCTGTCTGTAACTTTCTTTTGTCCGCACGCTTTCTCCGGGACGGTTTAAGATATTAACTTGAAATTTTGTACACGTGTATATTATAACGAGATCTGGAACTGGATTGTTTTTTGAAGATATCCGGTGAAGGGTTGGGGAGTAAATAGGGGTAAATGTGGGGAAATTTGTAAAGCAAGCTGGTAAGAATACAGCAACTTGAAACTTGATGTATGTACTACAAGCCAAGGCCTCAGATTTTTTTATACTATTTCTCAACCGCCCACTACCCTTAGTCCATTATTAAAGGGGTTGATAAAATAAAATTGGTATACTCATTTGAAATTTGGTACACGTATGTATTATAACGGTATCTCTAACCGGATTATATTTTGAGATGATTCCGTTGAAGGGTTGGGGGTTAAATAGGGGTTAATAGGGGAAAATAAATAAATCAAGCTGGTACGAATACAGAAACTTGAAATTCGGTGTATATACTAGAAGCCAAAGCCTCAAATTTTTTTATAATATGTTTCAACCCCCCACCACCCCTACTCCATTATTAAAGAGGTTGATAAAATAAAATTGAGATATTCATTTGAAATTTGGTACACGTATGCACTATAACGACATCTGGAACTATATTATATTTTGAGATGATTCCGTTGAAGGCTTACAGATTAAATAGAGGTAAATAGAGGAATATAAGTAAAGCAAGTTGGTAAGAGTATAGAAACTAAAAATACGGTGTATGTACTAGAAGATAAAGGCTCAGATTTTTTTATAATATTTTTCAAGTCCCCACCACCCCTACTCCATTATTAAAGGGGTTGTTAAAATAGAATTGAGATATTCATTTGAAATTTGGTAGACGTATGTATTATAACGACATCTGAAACTAGATTATATTTTGAGATGATTTCGTTGAAGAGTTGGGGGTTGAATAGGGATAAATAAGGGAAAAAGTAAAGCAAGCTGGTAAGGGTACAGAAACTTGAAATTCGGCGTATGTACTTGAAGTCAAGGTCTCAGGTTATTTATAATATTTTTCAATCCCCACCACCCCTACTCCATTATTGAAGGGGTTGATAAAATAAAATTGAAATATTCACTTGAAATTTGGTATACGTATGTATTATAATGACATCTGGAACTAGATTATATTTTGAGAAGCTTCCGTTGAAGGGTTGGGAGTTAAAAAGGGTTAAATAGGGGAAAATAAGTAAAGCAAGCTGGTATGAGTATAGAAACTTGAAATTCGGTGCATGTACTAGAAGCCAAGGCGTCAGATTTTTTTTATAATATTTTTCAACTCCCCACCACCCCTACTCCATTATTAAAGGGGTTGATAAAATAAAATTGAAATATTCACTTGAAATTTGGTACACGTATGTATTATAACGACATCTGGAACTAGATTATATTTTGACATGATTTCGTTGAAGGGTTGGGGGTTAAATAGTGGTAGGTAGGGGAAAATAAGTAAAGCAAGTTGGTAAGTGTATAGAAATTTGAGATTTGCTGTATATACGAGAAGTGATGGCCTCAGGTTTTTTTATAACATTTTCCGTCCCCCCCACCACCACCCCTCTCCCTTAATAAAAGAGTTGATAAAATTAAATTTAGATTTTCACTTGAAATTACTAACAGCCAGTACCAAACTAAAGTTGACTTTCAATCACCTTTAAAGTCTGTCGTGTACCATAAATCAAATTAAATCGTCCTTTTGAAAAATGAGGCTTTCTCTGCTATTGTTATGTTCGCTGGACTGAAAAAACTGTGATAATACGGATTTATGAAGTTCTTACGGCGTTACGCTTAATTTACGTTTTTTGGCAGCATATTGACAGAAGTTTAAATGTTAATTATTTTCTGTTTGCTTATAATGACGAAGAGTTATAAATGAAAAGAAAGAAAAGTTCGCACTTCACGAAAGAAGACGAATTACGACTGGTAGAGGCAAATTATGCCCAGAAAAAAGTTATAGAAAATAAGGAAACAAACAAAGTAACAAACGCGGTAAAGGTAAATTTTATCACAGACATAGATTTTTTAGGAAAAGGTTTGGGAGTGTGTGGGGGTGGCTTTTAATTCCATTGCTGGCGAATACAGACATATAGAACAGTAGAATAGTTATACACGGCGAAATTTGAAGGAGTCTGCTTCAAAAAAATTAAGGCCAACAATCATCAGTCCGCTTGCATTGGCCAAAGAGGATTATTATATAAAGAAGGCGTTGTATTTAGAAGAAGAGACAATTGAGAAAAGCTCAGAACATGAGAGAAGAGGAAGAACATAGAAAAAAGATATTACTTCTAGATTTAAAGATAGCGTTAAAAGAAGAACAATTACAAAAAATTAAGGACAATCAAAATACCTAAATAATTATTGAATAAAAATGTAACATAATACACTGCTCTATTTACTAAATAAACTTATAGATTTGCAAAATGTTCATTTATAATTAATTAATCTTCGGATATTGTCTCCTACAATACCAATATTTGCGTTCTCTGCATCGCCATCATTCTGGTTATCTTCTTCATCGTCTAGAGCTTCGAACCACTCCTCAGGAATATGTTCGTTTATATCTAAAGCTATATTATGCAACACAGCTGTAGCCACAATGATGGTCATAATTGTCTGCAACTTGACCCTCATTCCAAACCGCAATATTGGAAATCGTCGCTTCCGTACTCTATATTGTCTTTCAACTGCATTTCGTGTTCCTATTATTGATTCGCTATAAAGATTTTCTGCTTCAGTATGAACATGAGCCAACTTTGTCATTAGATATTATGGTTCAACTGCATAGCCACTGTCAGCGACCAAAAGAAATCTGCCATATTTGCCGTTTCTAAATTCTCGTTTCACACGACTGTTGTTGAAAATTGTCTGGTCGTGAAAAGAACCTGGCCAACGTGCTACTATGTCCCGAATTTTCAATGATGCATCACATATTGTTTGCACATTTAAACAAAAGTACCCCTTTGTTGAGCGATATATTTCGGCTTGAGGTCCCCCTACAGAATCTATTTTCACCAAGGTGCAATCTATTGCGCCAATTACCCGCGGAAAACTCGCGGTTTCGTAAAATTCTGCAGCCGTGAATTCCATTTCCTCATTAATATCACACATTTTTATGTATTGGGGTCGTAGTGATGCAATGGATAAAGAAACTCTTCGCACAATTCTGCTAGTAGACATTTTTGATACACCAACAAAATCCCCAACAGAGATTAATAAATTTCCAGAAGAATAAAATCTTAATGTTAGCAATTCTGCTAGTAGACATTTTTGATACACCAACAAAATCCCCAACAGAGATTAATAAATTTCCAGAAGAATAAAATCTTAATGTTAGCAATAG
This sequence comes from Stenurella melanura, assembly GCA_963583905.1. Lineage (NCBI taxonomy): Eukaryota > Metazoa > Arthropoda > Insecta > Coleoptera > Cerambycidae > Stenurella > Stenurella melanura. The sequence continues at coordinate 20,780,390 of OY757309.1, forward strand.
CTGTTCCATCGGCTGAATACATCCACCCCTAAAATTGATTTACATTTCATCTAGGTACATACAAATTCTAAAAATATAAAGATATGTAGGTAGGTATAGGTACTGACCTGTTTGAAGGAAAACTTATTACATCTGCTATTTTTTCTAACAAAGCCAAAGCGGTAGGCTTTGTTAATCGGAATCGGTCGAAAAAATCTAGATCATCGTATTTCGTAAAATACTGTTGACGTGGTCTACAAATTTTTGGTCTTCTCAACACAATTTATTCTTCGTCGTCTTGAGAAGAACTGGAACTACTGCTTGAATCAAATAACACCCGATAATCTCCCATTTTATTATATTTTTAGCTTGAATGCGAATGGAAATGTTGCTGTCATCAAATTTATGGGTTATGTTTTACAATAAAGTCTACTTTAATTTGCGTAAAGTCCAAAATCGACACTTTACCAAAAAGGAAGCTTTATTGCTAAAGCCTCCTTTAAAATTGGATTATGGTACGAGTCTGAAGGATAAAAGGAAGCTTTTAGGTTTAAAGGACGCTTTATTTTCTTTATGATACTGGCTGTAATTCACTTGATATCTTAGATTATATTTTGACATGATTGTGTTCAACGAGTGAGGGTAATTAAATAGGGAAAAATCTGCCACCCTTAATCCCTTATTACAGGGGTTGGTAAAATTAAATTGAGATATTCACTTGAAATTTGGGACACGTATGTATTATAACGGCATCTGGAACTAGATTATATTTTGAGGTGATTCCGCTGAAGGGTTGAGGGTGAAATAGGAGTAATTAGGGGAAAATAAGTAAATCAAGCTGGTAAGAGTACAGAAATGTGGGGTTTGGTGTATATACTAGAAACCAAGGCCTCAGATTTCTTTCTAGTATTTTTCAAACACCACCATCGCCGCTCCATTATTAATGGGTTTGATAACATAAAATTGAGATATTTACATGAAAGTTACTACACGTATGTATTGTAATGACATCTGATTGAGATCATTCCATTGAAGGGATGAGGCGTGGTAGGTTGTGAATAGGGGAAAATAAGTAGGGTAAACTAAAAACTTAATTTTTAACGTATATGGTAGAAACCAACGCCTTAAACTTTTCTGACATCTGCTCCAAATATTATTAATATTCTATGACCAATAATTTCCACATACTAGAGTGCAAATCTAGTCAAGATGTTTCCTTTAAAGTGACTTGGATGAAAAATCTGGATGTGGAAGGTGTGATTCCTTAGGCAGCGGTTTTTGTAATTTAAATACTCTGTTTAAGTAGCTTGATGACCCCCAGAATAAAATACCATATCATGAGCGTTATAGAAAGGGAGAAGAATGTTATTAATAGTGATGTTTTTCAATCTGAAGAGGGCAAAACATAAATATAAAAGCTTGGTACAAAGAGTATCTGTGTGCATTTCCCAATTTAACGCATTGTCTATATGAAGTCCAAGATATTTTGTATTTTTGACTTGGGCGTCTTGACACGAAATAATTGCAGTCTTTTTGCCTTCATTACATAGATTAAAATACAGTTCAGTTAGAAATAAATTCGCTTCTGTTGATGGAGATCTATAAACACAAAAAATATTTAATGGTTCATTATTTTTTAAGAATATTTTGACACCGCAAATCCGAGAAATTTTCTCCTTAAACCACATTTCAAGTTGTTCAAGTACACTATAGGAATATTTTGATTTATTACTACAGAATATTGCTACACCACCGTTTTTATATTCTTTTCTACAAACTTTACTAACTGAATTATAAACCCTCAATATTCAAATATTCACTTTGTTTATCGTTTAAATAATGTTCGGTCAAGCATACTACATCAACTTTATTCATATTAAAAGTTTCTTCCACAAGATCTACCTTATGTCTTAAGCTTTGTATATTTTGATGACCTGCATTGAAAGTGTTGTTCATTAGATTTTTACTGTACTGAACTTGCTGTGACTGCTATTCTGTATCATACTTATTTTTTTGTTTTTCAGCACTAACCTTGTTTTGCAGAAAGCTACAATTTGATATATCTAACATAGAATGATGAATATTTAAATCAAAGTTTAATTTCTTATTAGCATCCATACAGTTACCACATTTGAGTAAATCACTATTACAGTCCTCTTTATTATGTCCCCTTTCACCACATTTTGCACATACTTCTTCACTTTCACAATTGTCTGATTAAAGCCTCCACATTTGAAACATCTGCATATTCTGACGTAGTCAAAAACTCTACACGAAGGGGTCCATCCAATACTAAGTGAGTCATATTCTAATATTTTCGAATGTGTAATAGAGTCACATTCTAGAATAGCCATATAACATTTTACCATTTTTTAAATTACAATAACATTTATTTTCATGTCACGATGGCGTAAAAAACATGTTGTTTATTTATATACTCTAAAAGTTCCTTTTCTTCCATTTTATCCTCGATATAAATAAACAGTTTTTAAACATGGGTATAGTAATCTTAATCGATATACCTACTATAAATAATAATTCTGATAATTTAATATATGTACATATATATTAAAATAATAATTCCCTATCAGTCAGGTGCTACGGATTTATTATCAGATTCTACGGATTTTTTTCAGCTTGTCTACGGATATGCAAGTCAGAAAAGTTCCCAACTCTGACCTCAATATTCATTGCGTTGTGTAGCGTGTTGACTGATATTCTGTTTATGATTTTGTCCGTTTGCGAATTAGCAATAATTGCAGTGCAGAGCGTAAAAAGGAAAAGAGGTCCCTACCTGTCCGTAATGATTGCAATTTCTTCATCTATCATCTTAATGATATCTAAAACAGTTTCTTTACGCAGTCGGAATCTTATAAAAAAGTCTATCATCATAATTTTCAAAATTATTTTCTCGTTCCTCCCTGATGGTATAGGGTCTCCTTTCATACTCTATAAATTGTATATCATCATCATCATCAGCCATATCCAGAATATTATTATTATTATAATTTATTATTGATAATAATATAAAATTAAAAACGAACATATCAATCAATCACATTGGTTTCTAGGTTAGAATGTTTTAGAATTGTCAGAAACTGAACCAACTGCGCATGTGCAAATCCACTAACAGTAGAATAAATCCTTAACTGGCACTTTCAATTCTCTGCTAAATTTACTTTCAGATAGTGAGCCTAACCCTCCGGCAAATTTTACCTGCACATTGAAAAACAGTTTACCTGTCAGATAAATTTTATCTGACAGTTAAGATATTTAACTGGACATTGAAAAACCGGCCCTTACTGAGTGCTAAAAATCCAAAAATTATGACTGCAATTATGATTTTTTTAAAACAAGCGAATTTAAAAGTATAAGAAAATGTAATAAATATTCTTCGGCATTTTCGCGTAACTAATGTATTCTGTGGCAAAGAATTCGTTCAGGTACCAAAAAACAAAAAAAAGCTATCTGAAAAGCATTTTGCTATCTCTAGTAATTAAGTGTTACTGGCGATCCAATTTTTAGTGAAAAGAGAACGGAATGTAACAAATTAATTTTTTCGAAACCACCACTCATATTTTGTGCAGTTACGAACATTTAGATGCGTCAAAGTATAGGCATCTTCAAAGGCAATTTCTGCAGCCGGAGGACCTACGGGATCAACCCTGGAACATACTGCTATCCTTTGTGGAGAGACTCTTCTAGGAGATTCTACACGCGTCGCGTTGGGAATGCACAATGGGTCGACAGGTCTGAGTGCTGCGGATCCTATAGGTTTTCTCGCGTTTATATTAAGCCTTTCATTGTACAATTTAATAATATGAATATCTGTACTGTACTTACAATTGCAATTAACGATAAATAGTTTAACAGCACTTCGGAATCTGCCTACTCCCGATCGAAATACGCGTCGAAATTTAGTTCTTTGTAAATCGATGCGTAAAGACTATTGACTAGGTATCGATGTGAGATGGTTCGGATACTTTCAAATTCCACGCCTTTCGGTACTTAGGAGTTAAAAACAGAGAGACCACGACGAATCAGTCACGAATAAAATTATACAATTTGATTACTTAGAACATTTTTGAATACAATTGGTGCATGTGAACAACTTATTGCTAAGAATGAAAAACCTATTGATCACGTTTTCCAAGGAAGAATTTACTAGTGCAATTCACTTTTAAGTCAGAGACAGCACCCGGGCAGTTTAGACCAAGGCCAGCCGTTGATCTCCATTCTACCGTTCCCATGTCCATTGTTCTTCCATCGTTGTCCAGTTTGGTCACAAGATCGTCAAAAAGGTCATTGTAGAAGCTTATCAAACTCCGTAGGTCCTTTCCAGTAGTTGACACCCCTGCTCTCCTTCTAGCTTGCTCGAAATACTCATCCTTGAGGTGCTGCGTACGTGTACCACTGAATGTTGGTGCAATGGCACTTTGGTAATAAGTACCTGCGAATGTCTTCAATTGAGCAGCTGAGGAGAGCTTGGAGTAGTACCGCAGTTTCGGCAACATTGTGCTTACCTTATTCTCTGACGTTCCCCAATCCTTGAAGCAATCTCCAAGTTCCTCCCTGGTGAACCATTTAGCTGCATCAGTAATATGTTCCAGAAGAGAGAGGTCCTCCTTGAATGTTCCGAATATTCCATGAAAGATTATCTGTGATGCCTGTTCTTTATTCATTTGTCCGTTTAAGGTCCAACCCTTCTGACATACCTTTTTATATAAGTAAAAGCCACCAGCTCCTGCAGTGGAAAAGAACTTCAACTCTTCAGTGTTCATGATGAGTTATTAAAGAAGTTCGCTTCTACTCCCAATTTCTTATTTATTGAGTTGATTCCAATGTTGTATTTACTCTTCTATGTAAGGATTTCTTTTTTGCATCTATTATCTGTTCGTACAACGCTAGATGTGAAATTGTTGATATTTCTTTACTATATTTAAAGTTTTGTGAATAAACTAGGTTCTCGTCATCGCTTACTGGGACGTTTGGTTCTTGCGATAGTCTGCTAAAATATTTTCCTTCCCTGTATAGTGTTCGACTTCAAAAGAATATCCTTGTAGGAGTTACCAATGTGTAAATTCTATCTTCTCCTTATGTTTATTCAACTGTACAGCTCTTGCCACGAGAGTGTTGTCTGACAGATACCTATATTATTTGTTTATGTACTTGACAACACATAAGCATTCCGCCTCATTTAAGTGATGCTTCATGGATGACAATATGTTGCTCGCATAAGAGATATATTTGGTCATTCTCGTCAACTTGGTACAAGACTGCTGATAATAAGGAAGCATTTGTTGGGAGAATAAATATCATCATAAAGTCAGACCGGTGTAATTCTAAATGTTGAGATAAAACGTTCTTGAATGCTTCTTGGCTTCTTCGATTCTACTTGCAACGCCATTCCGCCAAGAGAAAGGGGATACTAGGTTGGGGATACATTCACGTATTCAATTAGAAAATCATGTTTGCAATAGATGTTCTTAGATAGGTTTTGTGGTATTGCAGTTAGACAAGAACGGTTTTTTTTTCCTGGAAGGTCCTTCTCTACATTCGCAGTTGTCTCTAGCATTTCCGCGTTTGAAGCTACGACGCGCGACGCTTCACATACGACAATATTTTTGTACGTAGTTCATCCATTGTTTTACTTATTCAATTAGTATACGATTCAAATGTATTGACCCCTCACTTTAACCGCGAATATCTCAGAAACGGACTAGCAGAAAAAAATGAAAAAATGATGTGTTCATTACGAGTCTATTCTAAATCAATCACTTAAATTTGAATAATGTACATTGGACATTTTTGAAGTTCTGTTAAGTTATATTGAAAAATGTTCTACTTTTTAGGAAATTTTGACCATACCAGTTTTAAATCCGCTGTATTTTGGAAAATATGCATACCTACTATGTAAATAATATTTTAGACACCGATAAAGCACGGCATTTTTTCTACCAGGAAATTTTTTTATAATTTTTTATTTTTAAATATTGCAGTTATTCTCAGAAACATGACGTCATGTTTATTCGGTTATTTATCAATGTATTTAAAAAGTTTATGTTAAAATTGTTAATTTTATAAAATGTAAGTATTTTCATAAAAAATTATAGGTATATATCAAATATTAATTTAGTTATCAAGCATAATAGATAATACCATTGCAAACTTGCAATGATATTATCCTTTACGCTTGATAACTAAATTAATATTTGATATATACCAATTCTTTTTTCTGAAAATGCTTACATTTTATATAATTAACTATTTTATCAAAGTTTTTTTAAATACATTGATAAATAACCGAATAAACATGACGTCACGTTTTTGCCAATAACTGCAAAACTTGAAAATAAAAAATTATGAAAACATTTCCTCATACAAAAAATGCTGTGCTTTATCGGCGTCTAAAATATTATTTACATAGAATGCTTATTTTCCAAGACATAAAGGATTTAAAACTGGTATGGTCAAAATTTCGTTAAAAAGTAGGACATTTTTCAATATAACTTAGCAGAACTTCAAAAGTGTCCAATGTACATTATTCAAATTTCTGTGACCGATTTAGAATAGACTAATAATAAACACGTATTTTTTTCAATTTTTTTTGCTCCGTTTCTGAGATATTCGCGGTTAAAGTGAGGGGTCAATACATTTGAATCGTATATTAATTTCATGTTATTCAAAGTCGACAATGAAAACTGTCTTGAAATTAGTGCAAATTCTAAATTCTAAGTTTATAAATTCGCCAGGATAATAGTTAAAAATAATAGTAGTTGGAAAAAATATAACTATTTTTATTTTACAGCAAATGTAGTTAACACTACATTTGCTGTAAAATTAAAGCAGATGTAAATTTTATCCATTGAAGGTTTCTTGTATAATTTACAATTAAATTAAATAATGTAAACCTTGGAAAGAACGTTCTTTTTGTACTAAGGTTAAAATTTAACAATATAAGTTATGTAATGATGCTACATCGACGTATGGTATTCACATTATTTATTTAATTACCACGACAAATATTTATTTAATTCCTCTGTTTGGCCATCGTACATTTTTACTGAGGTTTTAATATATAATTATTTCTAAATATTTATCTTGCTTATCACCTGAAGTGGAATAGCAATGTCTGTGAAGATGGAGAATAGTAAAAAAGTTCACTTGGACCAAAAATAAGTTGTATAGTATCATGCATGAGAAGCAGATCTCCAGAAAAACAATGTAGAAATGTCAGATTTCAAATATCCGAGAGCTTCGTGAGATATTTACAGAATAGTTAATGCGATACATTTTTTTAAATGTCGCTAAACGATACCAATTTTATTTGTAAGAGTTCTTGTTTGCTTGTCTTTTAGCTTTTCTGCTTGTATCTTCCAAGAAGGCTACGTATCTCTGTTAGATTATTATGAGTCACTCACAGTATATTTAGCCCATTGAAATGTTACAAAATTTACGCCAAACCTTGCATTTTGGACAGGACAAGATTTTATTTTTTAGACGTGTAGGGGTGTCCAGTGTGAGTATAAAACTCGGTTCTCGGGGTTGAAAGTCCCCCCATTTGGCCGCCATTTTGAAAAGGGGGCGTAAACAGTTTTTCCGCGATATATTGAGAACCGCAAGTCTCACAATTTTTTTTAAGACTCTTTTTGTGAAGAACTGAATTCTCCACAATTTTGGTCTGAATACCTCTTAGCGTAAAATTGAAAATGAAAAAGTTATAATTAAAAGTAGACTAAAATGTTCAAGAAAAACATAATTTAAGGGTTAGAAGTTTTTTTCTGTTGATTTTATTGAAAAAATCCATTGGGTGTTTTTTGTATATCATTTTATTGCGAAAAATTTCTCTACTCATTTTGTAGATTTCCTTTCTTTGGAGAGGTGTTAGAAGGCTGCAAATGGATCAGACCAATACTCCATTCAAAACGCTTCGCGCAATCCTAAAGTGGGGAATGCCCCTAAAAACGCCAAAATCACCCCTTTTAGAGGGTTTTTCGCGATAATTTCAATAAAAATGAAGGATCCTATGAAATCCCTTGTTTTTAATATTAAATTGCAAAGGTGTTAATTTATACCAAACTAATATAACTATGATTAGGGTTAAAGCTACTCCTATATCAACAAAATGAAAAAAAAAAAATTATAAAAAAATATTCTTTCTACTTTCTGTTTCAAATCTGGGGCATCGCCGGGCAGAAGTAAATTATTTTCAACCCTTAATAAGTGGGCAAAACTACCCCCTTCTACCCCTAAATTGAAGCAGGCTTTGAAAAATGTTATTAAATTTTATTTAATGTTTTCTTATTTCGATTTAGGGGTGGTTTAATCCCCCAAAAGGGTTGAAGAATAAATTTCAAAATTTTTGGTAATATTTCATTAGAAATAAAATGAAAATGCAAAAAAAAAAATTAACTCGTCAAGTTAAGTGTAGGACGGGATAGTCTATACCTCTTAAGGGTTGCGAATAAATTACTTTTGCCCGGCAATGTCCATATCCACCAAATTTAAAAAATTAGGAAATAAATATTTTTTACAATTTCCTTAATTTTAAGTCGATATAGGCGTGGTTTTAACCTTCTAATCATATAATTTGACTATATTTGGTATAAATCAACCACCCTTGCAAATTTATTTAAAAAAAAAGGGATTTCGTAGGATCCTTTTTAATTTTATTAAAATTATCGCGAAAAATCCTCTAGATCTCTAATTCTTCTTTTTGCGTTACAAGGGTGTTCCTCAGCTTTTAGGATTGCGGGCAGAGCTGGGCAAGATACTTTTGAAAAGTATTTAAAATACTTTTTTAAAGATACTTCGTGAAACTATTTAAGATACCGAGTATTCAAATACTTTTTGAAAGAAGTATTTTGAGTACAAAATACTTTATAGAAAAAGATACTTTATTCAAATACTAAATACTAAATACTTTTTAATTTACTGTAACTGTTGCTCTTGCGTAATATAATATATAATACTGCAACAATTATACCAATTAGGTAATAAATAAAATTCGATTAGATAAAGAATATTTTATTAAAAGAACAATAAGAACATATTATATAGGTATAAGGACATCGACATATATAGGTATTTCTCTTTTTACACATTAACAACCAGAATTTGCTCTTAACAATACTAAATTTTCAAAATTTTCATCTGATAATGCTTGCCTGCGAGGGGCGTTTATAAAAGTAGCGATTAAAAACATCCTCTCAACTGGTGCTGAGGAAGGTAGAGGGGTGTTATATTTTATGAATAACATCTCTATGTAGTTATACTGTTTCGGTATAAATAAACCAGTAGATTGGTTTTGTAGGTATTGTAGGAGTTGCAGTTCAATTTGTGTTTCAGTATTGCCAAGTTGGAAATTCTCAGTACTTTCATTTAAATCCTCTTCAAATTCAAATAATAGAAATAAAGAAACCTGTTGACATTTCCATTGCTTCTTGCGCCACTAAAGGTTTGACATTTTTTTCAGATAATTTTGCTGCTTCTCTGATCAACTTTTTTTGAATATCTCGAATGTCGACAGTAAATGTAGGTTGACAATTTTTGTATAATTTAATCCACCTGAGTTTAAACATGGGGTGGGTTATAGCTGCAATAAGTGCATTAGTTGCATCATCTGTATCTTCAAAATATTTAGTAAATCTTAATCTCAAAGACTCTAAACAACCATCAACTATAGGTTTCATATATTTGAAGTTATTTTCTTTCAATTTATCAAGTTGGGCCTTTAAATTTACAAGTGAAGGTAACAGGTAGCCAAAATACACTCCCTTTTCTCCCTGCAGAACATCTAAGGTTATTGCGATGGGCTTAAGTACTTCACAATATTCTTCTAAATAATTAATTTCAGCGTCCTTCAAACTGTGATTCTTTATTTCCAGTTTTTCATACAAAATTGATAATTTATCCTTACATTTAATTATCTGACATAATGAATCAAATAGCGAATTCCATCTTGTGATTCCAGGAGATTTTAGAGTATGCCCTAGGATATTCTTGATTGTTTCGGCTGACTTCGGACGGTGTGCTCTGTTCCATAACATGGAACACTTACTCATAATATTAGTATGTCGTGATCTTAACGTATGACTGCTATTTATAATTTTCATTATATCAGTAGTAGCAATCAAACTTAGCGTGTGGCTAGCACAACGGATGTGATGTGGGAGATGTATATCAGAACTAGGAGGACTACTAGGAGTTAAATCAGTTTCCAGTGATTCCGGTAAATCTGAAGGAACAGGGTAGAATATACCTTCATCAGTTTCAGCTTCTTCTGAATCAGCTATACAGAATGATTCATCATCATCTGAAACCACACCTTCCGCAAGATCTGTAGTCAGTTCGGTTTCTGATAAACTTTGGATGCCGAACTCTTTAAAGGCCTTCACGAAATTGGAACCATTATCCGTGATTGTGGCAATTAATTTGCTCTGATTCAGACCATATGATATGTGCATATCCTCGAGTAGCTCTCTAATTCTGTCACGGGTTTGGGGAGTGATTTATCGACGGGTTATACTTGAAATATCATGGAAGGAGGTTATAGAGTAAGTATAATCCAGACCGCAGGCCTAGGGGGTTGATTAAACACAAAATTATTATACTTAAAATTTTCCGATTCAAACGCGTATCACCCAGTTCTCTTCATCCCTCAAACGGACAGAAACCACCACGCTCACCAGAAAGCATGCTATCCAAGATTTACAGGTTTTTCGTCACATGCATGGTCGTCATTCCTATGCATATCCCTTCAGTTTTCTTGGAAGAGAAGGTGGTAGCGACCGCGAGGGTTGTTTCAACCCTTCCAAGGGGTGTAAAATTTATTAATTACACTTTGGATCGTCAATACGCCCTCCCCCGTTTTCGAAGATGCTGATCAGGATAAAAATATTCTATAACGTTACTTTTAGTTTTACAATAGTTTATAACTATTGTGCTCTGGGGCCCAATTCTCGAAACTAGACGAACCCGATTCGTGCACGAATGGCGTTGAAATTCGCACACGAACGTACTTCTATTCTCGAACTGTCAACTAACAGATGAACGAACAGATTCGTGCACGGAAAGTACTCGATCGGTGTTTCGGTGACGAAAAGCATATTCGCATGTCAACATAACCTTTAAGTTAACGTCAACCTTCAGTCAAACGGCTTTATTTTGGTTGGAAATTGTGTTAGAGTCTTCTAATGGATGCTTTGGATAAGCTCAATCTTTTAATAGCAATTAATAACTTGGAAGAAATGGAGCCAGCTGCAGAAGTCAGAGGAGAATATAATAATCGCGTTTACGATGCCTTTGATAATAATATGTCCGATAATAAATTCGTACGAATGTTTCGACTAAGTAAGGACCTAGCACGGGATCTAATCAATTTACTATCTGAATATTTGATCCAACCAATCAGTTAGAACTCATTAGATTTCAACTTACGCATTTATTTTCTTGCGCGGCACCATTGGTGCACAATCTCCTATTTACAAGGGATATTTTTGGTCAGAATTCCTGCAAAACACAAAAATAAAATCCCAAAACCGCCTACAACCAAGCAATCATCCTTGTGCAAACAGCAAAACAACAACGAGTATTTTGACTTTGACACTTCTCAATTGTTGCACCACGACCGCAACGAAAAGTTCTCAGATTTACACGGTCTGCTATTGGTTGACATATATCTATATATGAACCAAGATACGATGTACGTTATACGGTCGACGAATGTGTTCGCCTCGTGTACCGCTTTTCGACTATCACTGGAGAGTTTGATTTTTATAAAAACTGCGTTCGCATGCGAACCAGACTGCACGAGTTGGTTCGTGCACGATCAATTCGTTCGGGATTCCAGAATTGGGCCCCAGGTAACAAACAGTGGAGTAATTCCAAGGTTCAATAAAAGTCAGTGAGAATAATATCGATTTAACAAAGTTTATTTAACAATTACACACTGGTGAACAAAGACACAGTTTACAAATTGTGTTAATGAAACAGTTTAAACAAATATTCAAACAAATAAAACAATATTTAAGGGGGTGATGACTATCCTGACTTTGATCAAACCTAGCAACCTTCACTATATTAATCTAATATCTGAATGTAATTTACGATCACAATCAAGGAAAGGATGTAATGAATTAGGCGCTACCCGGTACACCAACTGAATTCCTTAATGACTTTCGATATCTCAACGTTACCATAGATACCGACTAATTGGACGTACGTCCGTTCGACAATAGAATCACAACTGTCGTTACAACAACGAATAATCTGACTTACGTCACTTTGACATAAGATTGACGACAGCTGTTATTTCGATAATCGATTTAATTGACATCCGTCACATTTGACATTTAAATGACGCGGCGCTTGTCACTTTGACAAGAAAACACGCGGCGTTAAAATTATTGACATCTGTCAATATGAAATTCAGTTGCCGTAACGCTTGTCACTTTGGCAGAAGAAATACGCGGCGTTAAAATATTAACATCTGTCACTTTGACAGGAAAAATACGCGGCGTTAAAATATTAATATAAGTCCGTGATGTCTACGGCTCAGATACTGACGCCTAACGCATAAAAACTCTCCAACTTATGGTAGTGGCTGTAAACGTCATACACAATTGGACCAGCACACCTGTCAAACGTTCCTCGGATCAGGCTAGAGCTAATTAGCTCCCTCAGCTCTGAGTACAAAATCTCTCACCACCTATGAAGCGACGGCGCTTTCGCACGCTTAGACTGGGTCAGAAGGTCACGAAGTGTACGTCGTCTCTCGGACTAGGCTTGATTCAAGAACCCCACTAGTCTGAGTCTCTCACTACCAAGCTGGTGACACTTATGCGATGTCACGACAATATCTGAGGTTGGAAGTCACGAACCTTTCTTTATTCTCTGCGGTATGAGAATGAATTTCTGAGCTCGTGCATCGGCTTTTATATTGGTGGGTTGCTAGGTCTGTGCATTTTCGTAGTTACCTATATTTCCATGGATATCGGTTGATGATTTGTTCGTAATGATGAATCCCGTTTACTCTAGTTAATCTTTGATTAAAACTGGTAATTAATAAACAAAAAGGAATTCATCGTTACATCACCCCCTATTTAACACAAAAAAAATTATGTATAAGACTATGCCGACTTCACTGTGATCCATCTTTTAGCTTGAATATGTATCGTTTCTTTTTCGATATTCTGGCAGGTGGTAATTTTTGCAACTCTATGCTTACTGGTATCGATGGCTTTCCATCGTCTATATCTTTTTTCATATTATTACTACTGTCGCCCTCTCGTCTCTCGGGACTTTCGCCGAACAGCTGTCGTAGTTTTACTTGAACCTGCTCCATTAAATCTAGTTAAAAGAAAAACAAAATTAATTAATATGCTAACTTAAGATCCTTCACGTGAACGTTTCTGATTATCATACCATATTCATCTTGTAGATTTATGATTACTGGTGATATCATTTCGATCACCCAAAAAGGGCCGATAAACTTCGGAGCTAATTTAGATGAAAACCTATGAGCACCGTGCGACAAGGTATGATATCGCTTTATTACCTTGTCCCCTATTTTAAAACTATAATCTCCTCGTCTGAGATTGAAATAATGACTTTGTACATCGTAAACTCTTTGTAAATTTATCTGGACTAAGTCATAGGTTTCTCGTACCCGTTGCAACTTATTCAACTGAGAATCAACTTCTCGAATGGGAAGAACTTCATCTGGTAGTTTATCGTCGTCTATAGGATCATTTCTATATAATCCATGGGGTATTTCGAGTTCCCGACCAACGTTCAAGAGATCAGGAGAAAATCCTGTTGAATCATGTGGTGCCGTATTAATAGCGAGCATGATTTCGTTAATGTACTTATCCCATTTTCTGTAATCTGTTTCACAATAAATGGCGATCATCGTCTTTATCTCCCTGTTGGTCCTTTCTACAGGGTTATTTTGGGGTGAGTAAACCGGAGTAAATCTTTATTTAATTCCATTTTCTGACACGAACTTTTGAAAAATATTACTATAAAATTGAGCCGCATTATCAGTAATTACCATGCGAGGACATCCAAATCTGGTGATTATCTTTTCTTTTATTATCGGTACTATCACTTTTGAGGTAGCCTTTCTCATGGGTTGAACTTCTACCCATTTGGCGAATCGGTCTTGCAAAACTAATATGTAATTAAAACCTCTGGTTGATGTGGGTAATAGCCCTATCTATCCATGCAAACCGTATCCCAAGGTCCTCTTATATAAGAATACCGCATCTTTTCCATTGCTTGCTGGTGACTCACTTTATAATTTTTGACACGTTTGACATTTTCTGACAAATTTGGCGATGTCCTTAAACATTCCTGGCCAAAAATATCTTTTCGCCATCCTCTTCACTGTTTTGGCTATTCCCATATGCCCAGCCATCGGATCATCGTGGTTTTCATACAATATTTGCATACGGATACCCTTCGGTATACACAATTTCCACGGGTCCGCTAGTTCTGGGTCTGAAAAGTCTGATCGTTCAAAGAAGTGATGATATAATTTATTATTTGATGGTCCGTTTCAACCGTTTCTTTGTAATTCTTTTACCGTTTTGGGAGATTGAATCGCTAGAATAGCTTCTACTTTATCCGGGTCAATTTGAATTCCTTTCTCTGAAATCATATGGCTAAGATATTTTAATTTTTTCTTAAGGAATACACATTTTTCTACATTGATTTTTAGATTTGCTTTCCTTAATCTGCTTAAGACTTCTCTTAAGTTTTCTTTATGTTGTTCTAAATTTTCCCCTAATGTAATATCGTCTAGATATGCGAAAGCGTATGGTTCCAACTCTGGTCCTACTAGAGTATCTAGTAATCTTTAAAAGGTGGCTCCCGCCGAATGTAATCCGAAAGACATTACTTTGAATTGGAACAGACCTTGTCCAGGGACTGTAAAGGCCGTCAGTGGTTTGCTTTCCTTTGATAGAGGTACTTGCCAATATCCTTGTTTGGGGTCCAATGAGGTAAAATATTTAGAATTTCTTAATTTATCTAGGATCGAGTTAATAAAAGGTAATGGATAAGCGTTCTTCATTTTTATGCTATTTAGTTTCCTGAAATCTATGCAAAATCGAGGTTTTCCGTCATTTTTTCGTACGATGACTACCGGAGAACTCCATGCACTCGACGATTTCTCAATTATATCTTCGTCTAGCATCTTGTTTACTTCGTTGCGGATAATTTCTTGCATCTTCGGGTTTTGAGGATAATACCTTTGTTTGATAGGTGTATTGTCATTTAGATGTACCGAATGTTCTATCAACGACGTGGGACCTTTCAATCCTCGGAACTTTTGTACTTGCCTCATTTTCTTTTCTTGTCATTTCTGGCGTAGAATTTTGATAATTGAAAATAATCCGATTATTTTGAATATCTAACACGGCGCCTTTATTTTGTAAGAAGTCCATCTCTAATAGGATATCTTCACTCAAATTGTTTAAGTAAAGAAATGAAAATACCTTCGTACAAGGTTTCACTTTAAATGGTATCTCGTATGTTTCTAGTACTGGGATATACACACCATTAGCCAACTGTGTGAAAATATTATACATCTTCTTACACGAAGCCTTGATAGCCGGAATATTACTTATTTTATTACCAATATACGATTTTGTTGATCCGGTATCGATAACTGCTTTATAACGAACTTCTTCTATTACGTGCAATAGACTTAATAAGGTTTTTATTAATGGATGTGCGAATTGGGTAGTGGTTGATGTTGAGGGTGACTTTATGGATTGGTTAACGCTCGATTTGGTCCAATCCTTTCTACGTTTCCCGAATTTCGTCTACAGTTACAATTCGTTATCATTACGTCTGGGCGACCGCATCCATAACAATATATTCCCGAGTTTATTCATAATATTCGGTCTCCTATCGATATCGTTTGAATTCGCTTCGACGTTCCTTCCGATTCGTACCATTTAATTTCTTGGACTATCATTTCCGTCATCTATTCTTCGATAATAATGATTTCTCTTAGGCACACTTTGGCGACTTGTCCTATTATCATTTCTTTATCGAAAATTGGGATCTCTGCCTCGATTGTACGTATTATTCGTCGAATATCCGCCATCGTTTTGCCTTACCAACTCATACGTCGTATTTTGTTTCCTAGACTCTGACTGTACTTTTTCATGATCTTCCACTAATTTTAAGAAAGTTTTCAAATCGTCGAAGTCGTGTCTTCGTACGTTTTCATTTAAGGTGGAAATACAGCGGTGTCGCGGTCGAGTGAGACTGCGTATATGCAACGGCTGATATACGCAAATATAATATGGGCTGCATATATCACAGGAGGTCAAGTTACCAGTTTTCATTTAAGGTGGAAATACAGCGGTGTATTGGATCGTATATTTCCGGAAGAAGTTGAAAAAGTTTGTTTTATGTATGGTGTTATCATTTCCAATGTCCCGATGATTGCAAGGATTGCACTAAATATAAACAAAGTTAATTTATTTTGTTTATAAGACCATTGGTGTTTCAAACGGCGATGTTTGACATCGATCTTATATTTAGGCAATGTTTTTAGGGTGAAATCTTGCAAGATATTAAGTTTTAAAGTCCCCAGTCATACCTGCGAATCCTGAATGTCGGCACCTAAACCGGTAACCGTAAGGAGCTGTTCAGGTAGAGGTTGGTGTTTGAATACTTCTTGATTACTAAAACATATGCCTATAAATAAACCAAAGTAAAATTGTTAAAAAATGATTAAAAAAGGAAACTAAAAGTTGTTGATGTTTTGGAAAAATTTCATTTTCGTTTTTAAAATTCTTAAATCCTTTTAATACATGGTAGTTATTTTTTCGTGTACTTGAAAATAATATCTGAAATAAATCGACACATATTTTAATTACAAATTTCCTTTAGGCAAATCAACGAAAATATGTGAAAATGCAAATTCAACTTCAAATTTTGGAATGTTGTGTAAAATTGCTCTCTAAAATAGAGTCCATGATTTTATGACATAGAGAGCAGCCGCTAACGCCTCCATATTTATAATCCGCAACCTCGATAATCCTCATAATAATTTGGTTTTTATACATTGACGTGCATGAAATAACCTTCTATGAAAGAGGAATAAAATGCACTTATCCAGTATTTGAGTATGCTGAGATTAATTCCTCTCTCGGAAAAGATTCCACTTCCGCAACCGAAATCAAACCTAAAAGTCCTTACCTCTTAACTAAATAGCAAACCTCTTATGAATACGGGAAGAGATTATACAAAAGAATCATTTTGCTTCACGTCAGACTTAGTTTGCCTTTGATTTACAAACATAGTTTTTAGTGGATAATCACATGACTTCTGAAATAATCGATTTCAAGAAAGATATACAATATGGAGTAAGAAGCAACTCATTAAGGTTAATGTAAGATATAAGGGAGGTATCTAACTCAAAAGTTATTTAATAAATACGACCTCTTAAAAAACTACCCTAGTAACTTTAGTTCCTAAGTTTCGTAGATGTATGCTAAATATTATAATATTTTTAACCTCCCAAAAAAAATATTGTGGCGGTTAGTAAAATTGGTCCAAAGTCGAAAATTGAGATAACATCAAATCTTTACGTTTTGAGGTGCCATGAACCCAAAAAAGTGTTTTTTTAAAAATGTCTGTGTGTGCATGATAACGGCGAAACTACTGAACAGATTTGGATGAAACTTTGCATGAGGGTTTCTTTAGTGCTTCAGAAGATCTGAAAAGGTTTTGGTTGAGATCCGATTACGTTTTGTGCCGCTTTGGCACAAGTTGTTTATTTTATAATTACTCACAATTTGTCATCGTACTATTAAAAAGCAGTTAAAATTTCGAATTCAACGATATATCACGCTTGCATCCTTTCGATTTGGTTTCCGTGAAAAAAAAAAGAAAAACAAAGCAAATGTGAAGCATAATATCGCTCTCGTCACGTCACGTGCTTTCTAATTCAACAACTATTGAGTTCAGGATTTATCACCGCGGCACTGGTGTATTAAACATAGACCGCTAATTATTGGTTGGATTTCCAATCAATAAATATCAGTATATTTAAAAAAATCCATGATTTAAACAATTATCTGCATCCTGTCCGAGAGAGTTCATTAATGCTACACAGGTATCAATCAATGCGAATAAAAACATTAAAAATGAGGATAAACTTACAAACATGATATTGTTTGAGGTTATGTTAGTTATACAATGCTCGCGCCCTGTTTACGAAGCACAATGTTATCGAATGCATTATTTTATTAGTCAAAACGTGATTTTGTTGTTGATTTGAGACATCAAAATTTGTGCGATTTAAACGTCAGTTACTTACAATTTTAAATATTACTCAAAAAGAGTAATGTAATTAAATAAATGGATACTGACAGTGAAAACGTGATTTCTTTGACACCGCCATAGGTAAGCAAAGTTACAAAAATCGCCTCGTTAAACTTATTGCCTGAAAAATTTGAGAAACCTATATATGAATGGCGTATGAATCTTTCTTAAATTGGAGAAATCAAATGAAAATGGATTAAATAAATATTAAATATTTCATAGTCGTGGACAAAGTGTAGTATTCTACTCGCATCATTAGTGAAGTGAAGTCACCCTGAATAGACGCGTGTCGAGTCGCTCCACTTTAAATTGCAAAGAAACCGGTCAAACCTTAAAAAAATTAAATAAAACTTTATTGTATTGTGGCTAAAAATAATCTACATAATCCAACATAAGACCGAATTAAAATAACATTAATTATTAATAATAAAGTGTAGTTAATAAGAATTGAATAGTTAGTGCTAGTGTTCGAATTTAAAACAAGTGCAGCGACAATGCAAGGGTACAGTGTAGTTTTACCTACGGTGAAGTGGTTGGTATCTACGTAACATCTGGCTTGTCGTACTCATAAATCCCCTTATTACTTTTGCGTTCACTCAATAAGAACGAATAGCAAGAAATATCATGGTTTTAACCAAGGCCCAAGAAACAGATGTTAAACAAATAACACAAGAAATAATTAGGGACAGTCTCACTGACAAGGTTTTTATGGAGACGTTGGCACTACAAATAGCAGATATCGTAGTTAAAATTTAAGAGATGACTTTGATAAAATAAATAAGCAATTAAATTACTTAGAAACGAAAATAAATAATATAAAAGAGGAAAATAAAAACCTAAATAAAGAAAACACGCAATTAAGACCTAAGTTACATGACTTGGAGAGGCAAATGAATAATGCTAACGTACCGGGTGACTCAGAAAACTACCATCTTGAAGAAATTGTGCAAGAAATGAGCGAACGTGAAAAAAGGAAACGTAGCATTATTATATTCGGTGCCAGTGAGGAGCCTATTTCTGACAATCAAACTCGAGCAGACAAAGACAAACAACTTGTTACTCAGATGTTTAATTCGATTAATATTTCTGCAAATGAAATATAAATGCAATCCGCATTGGAAAGTTTGATGGAACGAAAGAAATCCCCCGCCCGCTCAGAGTTATGGTCAACCATGAGTGATTTTTTTTTGTTGCTTTTTCGCCTGTATCTTTTTTTGGGCTTAGATATGTATAGGCATTGCTTCAAATAAAAAAAAGTAGATTAAATTTCGTTTAAAATGGTGGGCGGAACATTTTTTTTGAATAAAAATTGACCGAGATATGGCCATTTGAACCTGGCTTTTTTGGCTAATTTCATCCCTCTTGTACGAATATTGTTTTCGTTTGCATTTTATTGAAAAAAATATTGTTTTACTCATTTAAAAAAGTTTTTTTACGTTTATTATTTAGTAATACATGACAATTACAACAAATGTTTGGTTTAATTATCAATATTCAAACGATACTTTAAAATGTTTGTAATACATCTTCACAAACTCTCATTTAAAATATATTTCGTTTTAATTTTCCTCAGTTGCAGAAGTATCCAGGATTTATTCACGCCTACAGTGATTGTGATACTAGCTTTCTTCAACATAAGCAAAAAAAAAGATGAATTTTATAACTAAAAACAGTGTACGACTTCAACCATACATGGAAATATTCTTACGTGACAATGCAACTGAACAAGATATTACCTCTGCATCGGAATACATTGCAGCTTGTTTGTATGGGGCAAAGACGAACATGAGTTTGAGCAACTGCCGATTTCTAATGTTTTGTAAGCTGTCTAAAAATGCCAAGTTTTCTCTGACGCAATTACCACCAACACGTGATGCCATCAGACAGCATGGCTTGAGGACTTGTCGTCAAATGCAGCAGTGGAAAGGAAATATCTTGGACCCTCTGAGTTGGGGTTGGAAAAGGTCTAAGCACGGGTTAATTGCGATTCGCACAACGGCACCTCCAGCGCCAGAGATTTTGCTTAAAAAAAGTAGCTTGTGGTTGCACTACAGGTAGCCATAGTAACTGTGGTTGCAGAAAAATGAATATTACTTGTTCAAGTTTTTGTAAAGAATGCATGGGGATTAATTGTGACAATATACAAGAAGCTGATATTGCAGAAGGCGACATTACTAAAGATATAGATGATGATATCGATATGCAGTTTGACAATATATTTGTTGAAATGTAGTAGCACCATTGTTCCAAACATTAATTTGTTGTAACTGTCATGTATCACTAAATGATAAACGTAAGAAAACTTTTTTAATTGAGTAAAACAATAATTTTTTCAATAAAATGCGAACGAAAACAATATTCGTACAAGAGGGATGAAATGCAAAAAAATATCAGGTTCAAATGGCCATATATCGGTCAATTTTTATTCAAAAAAATTGTTCCTTCCACCATTTTAAAGGAAATTTAATCTACTTTTTTTTATCTGAAGCAATGCCTATACCTATCTAAGCCCCAAAAAAAGATACAGGCGAAAAAGCAAAAAAAATAAAAACATCGAAATTTTTGCTTTTTTTTTAGGTTTGTTTCGACTGTTTCGGCATGAAATTTTTTTTTTTGTAATATACAAAAATTTCCGATGGGAAATTTGATTCTCTACAAAAAGTTTCATATGAGATATATCGAAATTTTGCTTTGTTTACAAGAAAAAACCAAAAGGGGTGGTTTTTCACCCCTATCGTCCATTTCCACCCTAATTTAATAGCACTCCGCGTTTTTCTTCATTTATAACCCTTTGATCGATTCCTGCAATAAAAACCCGTGAACGTCTTAGTTCCTTTCTATATGACATAATCAATAGCCTAATAAATGTATATATTTATGTATATATGTACACGTGTATGTATCTGTGTGCATAAATTGTGTATACTTATGATGCATATGATACATGGATACTTTGTTTTTTTTTCTTTCTTCGTTTTTAATTACTTTTAATTATTTGCCACCGCTGTTTAAAATATACCATTAACATGTTTTCTTTTTTGTAATTTAACCATATAATATATTTTAATAGTTATAGTGTCATTTTTTTTTAGTTATAAGTTTGTACTTTTGTTCATGTTTGTCCTGTAACTGGTTTTTTTATCTGTTGGGCAATAAATCTATTATTATTATTATTATTATTACGTGTAGTACAATCCTATGTCCTGAAACATACCTAAGAGAAGAGCAACACTTAATAAATTTCAATATGTTGATTTTATGTGGTGCAAGAAAAATGTGCAGAAGTTTGCATGAGGATTTCTTTATAGTCCAGTCAATGAACTCTCAAAAGTGGGGTGTAGAGGACATGGTCGGGAACAGAATTTTTGACTTCAGGGCTGTGTTTGGAATACTTAGGAGGTAAACATACTAAAAGTCCTCGAATCTACGAGGTGAGCGGAGTGCAGGGGGGCCATTGAAGGTCTCTTTTTTGAATTTTCGCTGATATCTCGAAAACAGTGCATCATAGCTAAAATAGTAATCTATTCAAAATTAAAGCTGATGAAACCTACAAGATTGTTATTATTATTCATTATTCTTCTATTCCTAATGGCTTTCGAGATATCCGCTGGCGAAAATCACCAATTTTCGAAATACTCATTTTTGCCTCACGCTTCTTGACAAAGTTTGCCTTCTAGCGCCTCGGCCTTTAGTTTCACGGTAATATTTTCACAGTAGAGCATTAGTTGTAGAGCATTGGTTGTAGAGCATTCAATTTTTTTAAAGTGAGTTGTTATTAATACTCCTCCATTAGCTTGACCTGTAACATTCTAATCAAATCTTACAACTCACTTTTCACACACTTCCAGACGTAAGATTGACTTGAAATTTGGGACGTGTATATGGTTCACGTAACAATACAATTTGGCAACTTTTATAAAAAATCCAAGATGGCGTTTCGAAGATGGAGGGTAGTCTATTGTCAGTTAATATCTGATTCTACTGAAAATTGGTATCCGGGATTTCTTGATATCGCAGATTACAGACATCTGATCAAGACTCAAAAATTCAAAATGGTGGCGTCAATATGGCGGATAGGTTTTATCATCTATCGTCTGATTCGACTGAAAATCGATATCTGAGCATTATCGAGGTTGGAGAGTACAATTATCTAGTCTAAATTTAATAATTCAAAATGGTGGCGTCAAAATGGCGGACGAGTTTTGTAATTTACAGTTTGATTCGTCGGTATTTGCGAATTTTCAAGGTCGCAGATTATAAATATTTAGTCGAAATTTAAAAATTCAAAATGGAGGCTTTATAATGACGAGTAGGTTTTGTCATTTATAGAGAAGGAATTATATCGAATAGATACACTATTCCAATTGGAACAGAACTAAAAAGAAGATAATAAACAAATAATTTAAAAGAATCAAAAACACGCTTTTAAACAGAAAATGTTAAAAAATGCACCAAAAAGAAGAAACTAATGCCAATTATAATAATAATTATGTTAAAAAACGTAAAGGCGTGGGGAGCTCAAAGCACCCTGTATATTTTCTAGTCGAATTCTACCCATTTCTCCGCTGACAGTAGCGTCATGTACTACCTACCAAATTTGACTATTCTCCGTCAAATTGCTTTTTAGATATAGCGCCAACTGTCTGTTTACAGACGGAAGTGAAAGATCTTCATTTTTGTAATCTACACGGCCTGAAACGTGAAAATGCGGTTTTTTTCACGAATTTAATATTTCCCTTTGGTAAGCGAGGGAAGCAAAAAATAATGAATGGTGAATCGATTCGGAAATAATTTTGCATGGAATATTTCAAATAATAAAGAAATCCTAATAATAACCTGACTTGTACTCTTAACTATGATGAAAGATATATTCTATATCCGAGACGTTATCAGTGGATCTTTATGGCATTAATGCAAGGACATGCCATTAAAAAAATTAAAGCACTCATAAACATTATCTTGTAGAGCTCAAAAACAAAAGCTGTTTCCCAATGCGCCATATATAAATCTTTTACAGTTCGGTATTTTTCAGTCGTGGTGTCTATCCATCACGTTATTATCTACCGAAAGATCTCGTATGGGATGGATGGCAAAACAAAGAAAACAAGTGTACTCAAATATAGGGCTAATAAGCACACGTTTGTTATTTCAGATCTTAATCACAATGTATTTTTAAATATTTGTTATTGACCTTACCGAAATATGCCCCGTCAGAAGTTTAAATAAATCATTAGAACGTTTTTGTAATTTTACTTGAAGGATAAACTAAATTGGATTGTTTATCAGCAAAATATGTATTTCTTTTTTTCTACTGGATGCAATATAATTTTTTAAATTTTACGCTAATGAAACGTCATACAATGCAATTAATAAATAAATATTATATTTTACAAAACTATTGAACCCCAGAGTTGGCAGCTCTCGGGCTACTAGCAATGGTCGGTCGGATCGTTATCATCCAATATCCAATACCTGTAAATTAGTATGATTTAGTTTCTAAATATAATTTAATCTGTAATTTTGTTATTTACTACTGTGAAACTCTAATAATATTAATATTAATTTCAACATTCATGTTATATTGTTCTTAATTATTTTTTATTTTAGTGTTTACATTTACATTTCACCTTCAAGAAAGCACTGATAAAATAGATTGTAATTGTATTTAATTTGAAAGAAATATATAAAATATGAATCATGATCCCAAAGGTTGTCAGAAATTGTGACTGCTTCCTGTAATTAAAATATGTCATTAAAACCACTCGCGTTATGATTTTATACATTTTAAGAAAACCCGCTTCCTAAGGAATCACTACTTCCACATCCAGATTTCCCATCTAACCAAGTCTCCTTAAAGGTATTCCTTTAAGATGTATTCACCTTTACTATATTTGTACTCTAGTATGTGGAAATAATTGGTCATAAAATTTTAACACTACAGCATTTGAGGCAGATGTCATAAAAACAGTTGACACGTTGGCTTCTAGAATATACGCTAAAAATTAACTTTCTGAACTCTTATTAGCTTGCGTTACTTATTTTCCCTATTTACCCCCCACCCCCATCCGATCAACGTAATCATCTCAAACAGATATCATTACACTACATACGTCTGCAAAATTTCTTGTGAATATCTCAATTTTATTTTATCAACCCCCCAGGGGCCGTTTCTAAGCATTTGGCTGCCCGCGTGCAAAAATCCCCTTCCGATGCGGGATCATATACATATACAGGGTGTTTGGAAGGTTGACGCAAGGCCTTATGGAGGTGACGGGGCAGATCATTTAGACTGCATTAAGTCAAACATACCTTAGTACAAAATCTTACGTTTCTTGAGATTTTCGTGTTTTCAAAAAAATCCAGTTTTTATCTATTTTCACCTTAATAATACATCAGTGGAACATTACTGGATTGCGTATCTGCAGGCTCGAAATCGGACAAAACTGGTATTTTGCACCACCAGATCCCCCCCCTCCACAACGTAAATCCTCCTACAACTTAAAGATGCATGAAAAGTGAAAACATCTGTTAGCCATATTATTGTATGAATGATTAATAATGCGCAGTATTTCCTTTAATTCATCTGTCAACTGGGCTCCATCGATGTCTGAATCCGCATTTCTTAATCTTATCTTTGCAATGCGTGAGTTCTAAGTTTTTACAGAGCTTGGTATGTCCTTATATTACACAGGAATCCCAAAATTTCATTGTGAGTTGATAGCTGATTAAATCGCCTTTCTAATGATACTAACATGTTATCTACAAGAGGATAAAATACTGTAGCTTTATAATTTTCTTCTGTATTTTGCAGACTTTCATCAGCTAACTCAAAATCAAACATTCGCTTCTTCTTCTTATGCCGACTCAGCGCTTTGAATATACTGTCAATTTCTATACTTGACGCTATTTCCTTTGCTATTTTAACAGCAGAAACATAGCCGGAGGTTCGATATTCCTTTACAAATGTTATGAAGTTGTTCAAAAGACGGTTACATTCAGTGAGATTCATGCCTTTTGATTGCATTGACTTGCTGACTAGGTTTACTTGGAATCGGACCAACTAAGAGTCACAATGAAAGCAAAATCTTCCAAATAAGCAACCAAAGACTTTGCCATGTGGGGAATACGGGATCATTAACATTCTCTTCAACGCTAAGGAGAGCTTCGTGTATCTCAACAAACTAGTATTTTACAGTTTTAAGAGCTTCAACTGTACACTCAACCTTGTTTCGCAGACCTCTTTCAGTGTTACACTTTTAACATTGTCATTAACAATGCACAGTGTTTTGTAGAGGCCGCAAATAGAGTGTACAGTCGCTAAGGTGCATCAAAGAGGGAAACTGATTTCATGGAAGACTTTGATGCATCTCCTAGGACCAAATTTAAACTGTGGCAACCATATGGATTAGACATTGCTTGGGGGTAAAATAGCGGAATTAACACGAAAACATGTCTCGATAAAATATGCAAGCTGTTTTAAAAAGTATTTTCACGAATGAGAAGCTGGTTGGGACCCTCTCTAGATACGATACGTGTACAATTTCACGATTTTAGTACTAAATAAATGGACATTTAATTTTAATAACAAAAATATTACCCTTAAAATTTCTGACCTAGCAGACCTAGCTGAGTATCTGTTGTGTTATGTTAATTTACACAACAAATAACCAATGTGGATATAAACAAGTAATAAATCAGACGGACCTGCAACGGCTTTAATAATGGATTGGAGGTGTTGTGGGGTTGGAAGATACTATAAAGAAATCTGAGGCGTTAGCTTCTAGTATACAGGGTGTTTCAAAGTTAAAGGTACATACGTTACTTGTGGATAGAGGGCACTTTGGCGGTTTCAAATTACCCGGCATTAATGCATCCATTGGCCTTCCTTACTGAGATACAGGGTGTTTTATAGATTTTGGCCAAATCTTTCCTTGGTCATAACTATTGAACTACCCTGTATAATAGGTTCATACTTCATATGTTTCACTTGTTTTTCTTGATAGAACTTTATAATAAACCAAAAAGAAATCCAGGTCCGGCTTAATAAAAAATTGACAATATGTTGTATGCCAAAATCAACACCCTGTATGACAAAATTTTGTAGATCTGTTTCGATATTTGAAAAGAGTGGAAAAATTGAATAGAGGAGCTCACTTAATTTGTTTGCACATTTCATTCATCAACCTCGATTACTGGCCGTAAATCCGATTTCATTAAAATGGTCGAGACAGTTGGAACTTGAATATTTATTTCAGGGTTTAATTAACAAAAAAAATTAACTTGCAGCAGTGACAATTGGACAGCATTAAACAGAAAGGAACCAACACACTCAGCTAAAATCAAGAAACAAGCTTGCAAAGAAAGGTTTTGCATCTTAATTACAATATTGAAACTACACCATTAAATTCTTATATGGAAAATGAGTTGGACTTTTTGAACACACATTACGATATTCTACATTTAAATAAATTAAGAAACAAATGTTTTAAATTTTGTGGGTTGGTTTTTAATTTTGTGGGTTGGCTCCTTTCTGTTTAATGCCGTCCAATTATTACACTTCCAGACTAGGTAAGTGAACTATTGTAAAATAATTTTAAGAACAATGTAGATCACTTGATAATCTATCAGGGAGGATATGTGGTCCAATCAAATGATTGTTGAAAACGCCGCACCGTACATACATATTAGCAGCAAATCGATGCTGGAATAATTTATTCTTATAGCATGTGAATTTTTTTCTGTCCAAACATGTCAATTTCTTAAATCTCTTGTACTTTGCCTCATCTGTAAACAGACATTTGTTAAGAATGCTTCGATTCCGAATAATCCATTTATTAAAACTTATGTGATGATTTTATAACATAACTGCTTTGTCGTCAAGTAGGTAGGGCTGAAAATTTTTGTATTTGACAGTTCATATTTACTGGTTCGACATACTTGCGTTTTATTATTCTAAAATATTTGTTATTTATATTAATATTATTACCCACATTACAAAGTACATAATATGCCTTATCAATTTTAGAATGGCGGATATAATTTATGTTATATGGATTTTGCGATGGCAATGGATGGGCTACTGTGAGAGAATATCAAACAAGATATCCTGGACGCCGAAATCCTCATCATGAAACTTTTGCTAGAGTTGTCAATTATTCTAAAAATCATGGTCGGTAACCAATGGCCACCTTAAATGAGCATCAAATAAGGCAACCTTTAGCTGTAGAAGAGAATATACTAAATATTGTTGCAAATAATCCAAAAATTAGCATAAGAAGAGTGGGTCATGCTTTAGGTGTTCCACATGTCGATGTTTGGAGAACACTAAAAAAATAATCTCTATCCATTTCATGTTCAACAGGTTCAGAGGTTAGAGGAAGGGGATCGGTTAAATTTTATTAACTGGATTATTTGAAATCGAAGAATTTTTAACATATGTCTGTTTACAGATGATGCACAATTTACAAGATATGGTTATAATTTAAGAAATTCACATGTTTGGACCGCAGAGAATCCACATGCTGTAAGACAGAATAAATCCCAACATCGATTTGCTGTTAATATTTGGTGCGGTGTTTTCAAAAATCGTTTGACTGGCCCACATATCCTCCCTGATAGATTATCAGGTGAACTTTATTTAGACTTTTTGCAAAAATTTTTACCCATGTTATTGGAAAATGAAAATATTGCGGGAATGTATTACCAGCATGATATGGAGCTCCACCCCATTTTAGGAATATTGTGAGAAATTTCCTAAATGACAATTTTCCAAATATGTGGATAGGTCGAAATGGACCGCATTATTGGCCTTCAAGGTCATCGGATTTCAATCCTGTTGATTATTATCTTTGGGGACATTTAAAAGTAAAGGTATATGACGTAGCCATTAATAGTAGAGAGGAACTTTTGGAACGCGTTAATAAGGCTTGCGTAGAAGTTAGAAATAATCCAGATATTAGAAATATTACTACGAGAGCAAGGAAATGTAGTCAACGAAATGGAGGCCACTTTGAAGAGTTACTGTAGTTATGTATTTATTATTTTCACGTATTTATTGTTATTGTACATACATGCACTAAAAATTACTATATTTTTAAATGTATACTCACAAAATTAAGTTAGCATTTTGATTTATGTGCGCAAATCTACATTGTTTTCAAAACTATTTTACAATAGTTCACTTACGTAGTCTAGAAGTGAAAGAATTGTCACTGTTGCAAGTTAAATTTTTTTGTTAATTAACCCTGAAATAAATATTCAAGTTCCAACTGTTTCGACCATTTTAATGAAATTGGATTTACAGCAAGTAATCATGGTTGCAGAATGAAATGCGCAAAGAAATTAAGTGACCTGTTCTATTAGTTGTTTCTGCTCTTTTCGAATATCGAAACAGATCTACAAAATTTTGTCATACAGGGTGTTGATTTTGAAATACAACATATTGTCAATTTTTTATTAAGCCGAACCTGGATTTCTTTTTGGTTTATTATGAAGTTTTATCAAGAAAAATAAGTGCAACATATGTATGAACCGATTATACAGGGTGGTTCAATAGTTATGCTCAAAGAAAGATTTGGCCAAAGTCAATAAAACATCCAGTATCTCAGTAACGATGAACGATGGATGCATGAATGTCGGATAATTTGGAACCGTCAAAGTGCCCTCTATCCACAAGTAACGTATGTACCTTTAACTTTATGATACATACATGTACCAAATTTCAAGTGAATAGTTCAATTGTATTATATCAACCTTTTTAATAATGGAGTGGTGGAGGGGTTAAAAAATATTATAAAAAAATATGAGATCTTGATTTCTAGTATATACACCAAATTACAAGTTTCTGTACTTTTACCAGCTTCCTTTACTTATTTTCCCTTATTTACCACTATTTAACCCCAACCCTTCACCGGAATTAGCGCAAAATATTAGTTCCAGATCTCGTCATTTTTGTCGCTCAAATTTAAAATTTCGACGTTTTGTGACGTTCTAATCCTATTTCAACAAAACAATTTTTTGATTTTTTTTTACCATTACTATACTCCCACTCCACTACGTAGATGTCGAGGTAATTAAAGAAATCAGTTGTTAAATTTCTCTTGCATCAGCTCGAAGTAGAAGTATTTTATACTTATATTTATAGTTAATAAGTATATGCAAATATGCATATGCAAAGTGTCTCAGCCTCGCCATGCAAAATATCTCTTAATATAGAAACATTTCTAAAACCTTGTATATTTGAAAATATTTTTAAATCATACGCTTTTGTGCCATCTACCATCCCGTTTTTGAAAATTTTGATATTCTTTGGACAGCAGCTAGGGTATTAAAACGATGCGTGGTTGATACGCCGTGTAAGGGCAATCAGGAAATGATCTATATTTTCATACACCCTTTTTATGATTAACCGAAATTAGTGGAAGTACGCGGATAGGCAAGTGCAGTTTCCGCGTTTACGTAAGCTGCTTTGGTAATCACGCGAACCTCATATTAATTCGTTGTTCCACACAAAGAATTGGTGTGGAATATAAAAACAACAGCAGGAGTTAAGATTCCGCTTCGATAGCCATGGCCACAAGGTCATCACAGAAAGTAGCAGAAAACGACCTTGCCGTGAGCTTCTCCCTTCTCAGCACCTTCCTTCCTGCCAACAATCTCAGGGCCGTAGCAGGCCGCTAGAGCTCACTTAATCAGTTCTGTTTAGTTTTGTGTTTTATGTCTACCTTATTGCTTTTATAGCAGTGCATATTTGTATACATGATCGCGGAATGTAAATAGTGTTCGTGCTTGGCCTAATTCAGGAATGATTTAAATTGTTTGTGGTTTTTGTTACACGTAATAGTGCCATTCTTATCGGATATATTGTACTTAAGAACATTTTTGAGGTAGGTAGGAATGAATAAAATGTGTACGGCTACTTTGTTTACAGTTTACAACTAGGTCTGGTAAGCAAAATTGCACGGGTTTTACACTATATCGGAATGTTTCTTTTCTTTTTGCGCTTTATGTAGCTATTCCCGTCTGGTTACTAATATATTCAAATAAAACTGTTTTATATTTTTCTTAAACATTGCAATTTTAAATTAAATAATAAAATGATGATTTTTTTTTATTAATGTCTAAGAACCTATACCAAATATTATGAATCTTGAATTCTTCAAATCAGTCTTTATAAAAATATTCCTTTGTCGCAAAATTAACGCATAATCGCAAAGATTTCTGGAATACAAATTTCCAGGTATATCGAACGTGTATGTTGATAGGTTCTGATGATACACGTTCTTTTTTCAAGACCATTTTCTATTGATATGCTTGTAGTCCAGTAAGTAACCTTGTCAACAAAAAGGAGGGTTACGTGACATCAGTTGGGGTCGGTATCTATGTTTTTTTAATATGTTATATAGGATTATAAATTAATGTTAAAACCAAGTTTACGACCTCTGCAGATCTCCGGGTCTTTGTCAAGAATCCAAAAAACTGCGAAATTTTTGCCTTTTTTTCAGTTTCTGTCGATTTTGTTCCCTAAGACCTACCTTTTCGGTAAAAACAATTTGGTACTTTTTTTATGTAGACTGAATTTGCTACAAATTGTTACCAGAACGGACTCTGTAGATCTAGTAGTCTCCGAGACACAGCTGTTCAAAGTTTGACATATTTTTCATATTTCGATTTTTGCGGTTTTGCTTCATAAGATGGCCTCAAGTCTCAAAACATAAATAATGTATTTTTGAAGTGAAATACATATTATGTATCTACCTCCCTGTTCATATTACTGTTTTTTAATGTGATGTGCTTAGCCCTGGGCCGATTCAGATTTTTAAGTTAAAAATTGCTAAAAATGGCAAAATGTGAAAAACTTTGCACAACTTTCAATAGCTGTACCTCGGAGACTATTTGGCCTACAGAGTCCTTTTTGGCAAATTTAGTATATTCAAAAAGTATTAAATTGTTTTTACCAAAACAGGGGTCAAAATTGACAAAAACTGAAAAGAAGTAAAAAACATCTCAGTTTCTTGGATTTTTTACCAAGATCCGGAGGTCTGCCGAGTCGTAAATTTGGATTCAACATTAATTTATAATCATATATAACATATTGAAAAATTGTAGATAGCCTATTTAATGTCAGGTGAGATGTATAAAGTTACTGGACTATTGGGATAATCGAATTGTGTGGTGATACGTATTCATATATAAAATAACTTTTAATATAAAAAAATTTCAATTATTTGTTTGAAATAAACAGTAATAGAATAATATTATATAAACTTATATACAGGGTGTCCCAGAATTGAGTTCCCGGACGATAACCTGTGATTCCTGGGTTCATATTGGGCCCGTATAACCCAACTTACCTTAGACCAAAAATGCATCCCTGAGGAAGTACATCCTCCTAAAGTGAGACAGAAAATAATATTTTTTTCCAATAATTTCCGTTATGTTGAACATAAAATTTTCAAATTTTGGTGGGAGCTGTATCTCTAAAAGTACTCTATGTGAACTTGACAACAACCAAAATCTTTTGTTTCTCAATTTTTTTTCATAGTAATTAATATTTTATTTGCAATATTTTTAATCGTCCTGTGAAATTACGAATTACTTGAATATTTTTGCAGAGCATTGAAAGGGCCGAAAAAAAGGTACTCTTAAAATTGTTTGTAATATTAATTAAAATACAAGGAATTATCGTTTTTTCCTCCATTTATATTTATTTACAATTGTAAAATAAAATGTTGTAATAACAGAAAATTACAGTTTATTCTTAAAAATATATTAATGATAAATGTACACAAATTAATACTTTTAAAATTTTGCGTAATATCAACGAAAAATCAAGAATTATCATTTTTTCTCTGTGGGTCATAGGTGCTTGTGAAACAGGAAACTTTTCGCGTTTGAGAAACAAAAGATATTTTATTTAGTTAGAAGTTAGAACTTACATAGAGTACTTATAGAGATACGGGTCCAAAAATTGAAAACATTATCTTCAATATAACGGAAATTATTGGAAATTTTTTTATCTGTCTCACTTTAAGAGAATGTACTTCCCCATGGAAGCATTTTTGGACTAAGGTAAGTTGAGCTATACGGGCCCAATATGAACTCAGGAAGCGCAGGTTCCCGTCCGGGAACTCAATTCTGGGACACCCTGTATAATATACAAATACAAAATCTTAACAATAATTAATAAATAAGTACAAAGGAACAATAATATTTAATAAATACATTATTATTGTAAATGCTAATCACATAGATTTAATTAATTTTAAGAGAGAAACTCCGATGAGAGTTTTCCACTCTTTCAAAATCAAAATTAATGCATTTAAGACAAAGGTCACTGGGCTATTGCTGGGGGTAAAATAATCATATATATATGAAAATTAATTACATTCACTCTCTTTAGGTGGTGAATTTTGGATGTAATGGATAAAATGAATATTAGGGGCTCAAAATGGACACTATAAGGTATTTTGGTCTCCTTTATCCATTTCTGAAGTCCCATTTTACGCATAACCCCTAGAAATTATAATATCAACCCCTAATATGGGGTATATTTTAAATAAAATCCCAAAGTTTTTTAAAATGTTACTGCATGTAAGAAGAATGACACTGGGCTTTTATGATGTCAGATAGGTCTTTCCTGAAGGCAAAAATAATGAATATTTGTAAATAACTGGACGAAGGCGTAAATTTTGGATGTAACATAAACAAACTAAAAAATTTATTGCACAACAATGTTTTGAATATTTTTGTTTCAGTGGTGTAGCGTAAAAGAGTTTGAAAATATCAATTTATTTATGAAAAATTTACTATTTTTATGAAAACCCTCAATTAGCCAATTAGTTTACAAAAAATACCTTCTCCTTTACTTATTTATTTTTATCTGAGGTGTTGGAGCTGAGTAAATATAGAGACATGTGTTACCAAATTTGTTTTATTTTTCTTGATTATTTTAGCCGTTAAAAGTTGTAAAAAAGCTTGGGCTGGATTGTTTGAATGTGAAGTTTGAATTTTCAGAGCTTCTTTTTCTTTTTTAATATCAGTGGTCAATGTAAATACTACAAAACTTAAGCAATTTTTTAAATACTTTTTATTTCAATGGTATCATAAGTAATAAAATTGCAATATGAATATATTGTACAGCTTTTAACCATTCTTGCTTGAATTTCAGTTCCAACACCTCGGATGAAAAATAAATAAGTAATTGAGAAGGCATTATTTGGGAAACTAATGATCTAAATGGGGTTTTCATCAAATAAATTGATATTTTCTACCTTTTTAACCACATACACTTGGAAATCTGTTACGAAAATGTTTAAAAAAATTTTATGCTATAATTTTTTTAGTTTGATTATGTATCATTATGATACAAAGTTAATAAAAACCTCAAAAATATATTTTGTTTAAACTTTACTGAATTTGTTGTAAAATAATCATATATATGCAAATTAGTTAGTTATACACACTCTCTTTTGTATTCAGGTGGTGATGGGCAATTTTTGGGAGTAATGGATAAAATGGTTATTGGGGGCTCCAAATGACTCCTATATTTTTTTGGTTTTCTTTTTCCATTCCGAAGCCCGTTTTTACGTAAGATCCCTAGAAAATTAAATATAAATCCTTGAAATAGGGTAAATTTTAAATTAAACTTAAATATAATTTTTTTAAATGTCCTGCATGTAAGAAAAACTTTAAGATTTACCTCAATTCAGGAGTTGATATTTTATTTTTTTAGGGGTGTACGTAAAAACGGACTCCAGAAATGGAAAGAGGTGACCAAAATTGGTGTGTGTAATTAATTTGCAAATATGTCATTATTTTACCTTCAGGAAAGACCTATCTGACAGCATAAAAGCCCAGTGTCATTTCCCTTACATGCAGTAACATTTTAAAAATCTTTGAGATTTTTTTTAAAATTTACCCTATATTAGAGGTCGATATTATATTTTCTAGGGATTGTATGTAAAAAAGGTCTTCAGAAATGGAAAAAGGACACCAAAATACCTTTTAGGGTCCATTTTGAGCCACACATAATATTCATTTTATCCATTACATTCAAAATTCACCCCCTAAATACATACCCCAAAGAGGGATTGTATAAGTAATTTGCACACTTATATATGATTATTCTACCTCCAGAAATTGCCCAATGACATTTTTTTAAAAACTTATAAAATGATTTAGAAATTAAAGAAAAAATCTTTTAGGGGCTGATAAGAGATTGTACGTGATGAGTTTATGAGAAAGTGGCAATGGCAATTGCACGTCAAAGAGTGAAAGTTTTCAAGCATTTTAAACCCAACCGCATCAAAATACGTTCAAAATTGAGCGACTTACAGAATTTTGAAAAAAAGTGGTACAACAGTTTAAAAGGTTTGGTAGCTAAGAGTTGGTTTTTTGTTTTATGCAGTTTATATTGGGAATTATTTTGCTGCTGGTTAAATATAATTCCCCCAAATTCCTCTTGATACTTGTTGGGTGATAAAAATTTGCAGAATTTTTCTTCGAGCTTCTATTTAAAAATTTTCCATACACCGCGTCTCGTATTCGTGCTTTTAGTCTTTCTCGATCATGCATAAACTTTCTGTTTTAAAGCACCCCACAAAAAAATCCATTGGTGTAAGGTCTGGTGATTTTCAAGAGAAATTAATTGAACCATATCGTCCCATCACCAAAACTGTGGAATGAGCGGGGCAACCGGTTGGTTGCAGAGTGTTTAGAAAGGGCATTACGAAGTTTTGTAAAAGGTCCAAATAAACGTGCTAATTTAGATTTAAATATGGACCAATGATTCGATGGTAAAAAATCCCACACCGTACATTCACTTTTCTATAACGTTGACTTCGTTTATGAACGAATTTTCAGTAGTCCAATAGCGACTATTTTGTATTGAAATGTGACCATTGGTGCATAATGTTGCTTTGTCAGTAAAACAGAATATTCTGTGGGAAATTCTAACTAGGTGGTTCTCACCAACCCATAAACAAAAATATAATCGCTTCTCTTCATCTCCATTTTCAAATATGGCTTAACCTTGGCTTAAACGGTCGATCTATGTTTTCCATGTAAATTCTTTGTGAATGACTTTTATTTACTTCCAGTATTTGTGAATGATTCCATAAAAATAATTAATTTGGAGTTGTATATTATTGAATTTATTGCCACAAGTCCGCATTGTACTTCTTGGGTTTTTTGACATCCAATACAGATCCAGTTTAATTATTTTTTTACAAATCTGCACAATGATTGGCGCGATATCGCTGAGTTGGGGAATTTTTCTTGGAAAAGATTAATAGCATATCGACGAGACGTCTCCAATTCCTTAACATTTAAATAAATTCGTTCTTGTTTGGTAAACAATTTGTAAATAGCCAAGAGAACAATAACGATAATAACAGAACTGAAATACTAGAAAACAGAATAACTGATGAACATATGCAGATGTAAGATAGTAATATTCTACACAATAATACATTGACGTTTGCCAGTTCAATATTATCGACAGCATACTATGTATTTTTATTTTTATTCTTATTCATACTAATAAATTGAACGTAAAAAGATAACCACAATAAAAACATCAAAAGTTAAAATTTATAATTCAAAATTTGTATTTTTATTTTAGATTATAAACAACTTTTGCTATTTCTTACTAGGCGAACCCTGTCATCCGCATCTATGAACGGTTTTGTATTTCTACATTTCTTTTTTCTGGTTAATTGTACACTAGCATCAACTTTGTTTTTTAAACATTTTGTACAAAATAATAAATAATGAGTTTTCGTCATAAAATCAATGATGGAGATGTTTTTTCTCTCGTCAACTCCTTGCGGGGACACACTGTGTAACAGAATTTCCAGTTTTTGTCTCTTTAGTTTGTTTTTTAGCTTAAGACCTCTTAATTGATTACAGATGTCTCTTTGTCATGTTCCATATATTTCTGCTCTTTGGTCATTTGGTGATTAGGATGTTAATGTAGGACTTTAATTCAATTTCTCCTAGTTTATTCATTGGTTTTAATTGCAAGAATTAGTTGATTCCGATGAGAAATTATGAATCATTAAATATGAAGATAAATAATTCTTTTCTTTAACGCTGATCCGGTTTTATATAGTTCGATTGGCCATCTAAAACGCCTTGTAATCGTCCTTGGTATTCCGGATGTCTGTGTACACAACTTCATTAAAATTCCAACAGCCACTTCTGAGAACAATGAATCTCACCAACCCAACGTAAGAAAGGTAATAATTGTACACTGTGGTACATTCTGTTGCATTAAAACTCGATAGCATATATGAGTATTAATTAGTGTAGTAGAATGAAAAGTAAGTAATTATCTTGCAATAGCTGTGTTTTCTGGAACCTGTAAACATACAAGAAGTGTAGTAAAATGCTATGGCATAAGTCAGAGTCCCGGAAGGCATTTGTTTGAACAAAAGAATGTCATTTTCCACCGTGTTCCTTCACTCACATCGTACTAGAAAATACATTGTTTGTTAGAGGAGAGCTAAAAAATTAGATCTAGAAACTTTTTTGTCAATTTGTTAAGTTACAAAACATTAAACAATTAAGATTGGCCATTTTAAAATAATGAGCGATGGTTTCAGTAATAATGCATATTTTAATAAAACTAGCATAATGTTCTTCTAGTGGACCAATTCAAAATGATGTGATTATACGTTACTCTATTGCCTTCCCTGCCAATGCAGTAAATATCCGATAACATTCATAAAGTTTTGAAACTCGGCAGAAATATTTGTAAATAAATATATCAAGATCTCAACAAAGAAAAGTTCCCACCCTTAACCTGGTTGCAACATCCCCTATAATTGCGTAAACTGCCCCCCCAAATTCGATTACCTTGTTTATCTGCTAAACCGTTCGCTCATTAGCAGAAATGCTCCCAAGTGCTTGAATTATTGAAGGAAATTTTTTAAATGAATTTTTTTTTAAAATTCATCCTGCAATTAATTCATGCATGAAGGGGGGATTAGGTAAGAAAATTTCACAGCTAAATATGTATTTTTATTTAAAAGCAAATGTGAAATTTGACAGAAGAATTTCCACTTATTAATTTCGCTCAGGGAGGATAGGAATTTCCGGAATTTTTTTTGGTTGCTATGGTAACGAAATCAAAAGCAGACATATGATTAGCTGAGAAAATGACGTATAAAATTTTCTACAAAATAGTACATTATATTGCTAGAAGTATACCGCACTATTTTTTTGTATGGAGTCCAGTAAACACAAAAAAGGCGTTCTACTCCGTGTAATATTTCTTCTTCATCCAACGTAGTCCCCTGAATCTTCACACCGTAGGCAATCATGTAGATACTAGCTTAATCTGCTGAGACCTAGGGGACTATGTTGGATGCTAGTGTTATAATGAGAATGTCAAATAAGAAATTGGACAAATTAATTTTAGAATTTTAATTTGCTAGCATAACCAGAAGTCAGATTTCGAAAGAATGCAAAGATTTCATTAATATTATTTACATAAGTATAGTTTTTCTTTTAGTTCTCATAGATGGTTTTTTCCGCTGTTTGTAAAATCCTATTAAGAGTATGTTTCATTACTGGTTTCTTTTATTAACTACCCTGAAAAAAATTGAAAAATGTCGGAGGTTGACAGTTCGACATGTACGTATATTTTTGAAGTCTGTTCAATCATTACCCTGGAATGGTTTCAACGATTTCTATGAAAGCTTTTGCAAATTGTACAATATTGTTCGGCGCTGGTCAAATATTAGTTTGACCAAGCTATACAGGGTGTTACGTAATAACGTGCAAGACTCATTTCCTTATCGAAAATGAAGGTGGGTTCTTCTTATATAATTTCTCAAGATAAGCCTTTCCTATCCAGCTACACTTCCTTAAGGGGTGTGCAGAAAACGGTTTTTAATTTCTCTCTGAAAATAACGTAAGCTGAAAAAGATGAAATTTGGCACATCTCGGTTACTAATGAAAATGCATCTAACAAAATGATTTTTTCCACCTAGCGCGTATACAAAGGGCTGATATTAATTACCCTTCTTATAATTTTGTAAATATCTTCCTGCCTGCTATTTTTCTTACAATTAAAGAAACAACTGAACATTATGATTCATTTAGAAGCTCTTTTACCTCTTGGAAAAAATTTGTAAAATCGATCGTTCTTGAGAAAAAAGAAACTAAACTACATGTGCCTAAGTGATCAATCAAAAGTGACGAGCACGATTATATTAATCAAAACACTTAGTAGATTGGTGTCAAATTATAATTTGATAGTATTACTGGCCGAGATTTGCCAAATTTCTTTTTTATATTTTCAGATAGAAATTAAATTTTTTTTATGAACACCCCTTTGGGGTATATCTTTGCAAAAAGGCTTATTTTGAAAAATGTTATATGAAGAACCCATCTTCATTTTCGATAAGGAATTGGCAGTTAAATTTTTTGCATGTTATTACGGGACACCCGTATATAATATGAGATCAGTAAAAATCGATGAACAGTATTTAATGGAAAATTTGGGAAATGCGCTATCACGAGCGCATTGCCGAAACGAAACCGATAATATGTTTTCCAAACTGTAGAGTATTGTTGCTCTGCGGTGGTTCCATTGTAGTTTTTTTATCAACCTTATGTATAGCAGACCTAACTATTAAAAACTAGACAAAATTCAAATTCCGTCGGATTGCACTAAAATTTATAGTTTGTTTCGTAGTAGCTCACACTGAGTATGATGTTAAGAATTGAAAATGACGAATCTAATGAGGCTGTCACAATTGCGGAACTTGCAGATTTGCATACAATTTAGTGCATAGGGTAAGAGTATAAGAATATTCTGCCAACAAGTTTGATGTTAAAGCTTCAGTTCTGGCATTTCACGGTTTACGATCACTGTAAATACTGTTAATCCATGGATTGATGATGAGTCAGTACCCAGTTCTTTTATTTGTGGGCTACATGTATCTCGTGATGGCGAGCCAACTCAGCCTCTCACTGATGATATGTAAGTACTCGTCTCCTTCGTGAGTAGGCTAACTGTAGCTCGCAGTAATGAGCTAAGTGTGGTTTGGACTAATGATGCATTGGTGTCTTCTTCATCTTCCTCCACTGGTGGACTAAATGTAACTCGCAGTTGTAAGCCGAACATGAAGATGAGGAATTCATTGAATCGGGTGAAATTGTGTCTTCTTGGGTTGGCATTTCAAAGCTATCCCGATGAGGTAAGACTGGAGACTTTCACGGTGGTAGGATAAGTCAAAATTAATCTGAGAGGTCAGTCGAGTCTGGTTCAACCCCAGAATACATTGATGCTTCGGTTAGAGATGCAAGCATCTGGATTGACAAGGAAGTGGTGTGTTAGATGTAGTTCACAGTGGTGAGCCAAGGAAGGGTCGCGCCGATGATGTGTCATTGGTGGTTTTTTCCGTTGGTGTCTAATAAAAGACTAGTTAACTAAACTAACAAAACAGAATGTAAGAATTTTATTTTAAGTTTGTCCTTTTTTTCGTAGAATCAACAGTTGAGGAATTATTTAAAGAATAACAATTTTTAGCACCTTTCATCAAAGGATGAGATCTTGGATCCTTCATTAGAGCCCGAATCTACACAACAACGTTTCTACCCTACCTTTTGTAAGGGAGAAACCGCTTCTGATGGGATTGATATGCTTTCTTTAACTTTGAAATGACAATGGTTATAATTTTCAATACTAGATCAAATATTAAATTCAAAATAACTTTATTCAGCGAATTAGAATCATTCGTTTCACTGTGATCCTGTGATTAAAATTAGATGATGCCTTAACTTCCGATATTTTATCTTTCAAATCTTTGAAAAGTGTATACGCAGCTTAAAGATGTTTTAAGTATTTCATTTCGAAGTGATGAAGGTAGTTGTTTCTGTGATCTCAGCTTAGAATTAGAACCGGGAAATATTCCATTCTGTGATGTGTTTGAAACTGTTGCGTCGTATCAGAAGTTTATTCTAATTTTATTACTAAGGACGATCATAGTAGTTTGTTCTATTTGGCTCGTTATCTTTTTCGAATAACAGAGAGCAACAGTTTAGTTTGTTTCATTTGTTGTTTCTGAAATTGATGTGGCAGTGTTTGTTCTGCATGATTCGTTGCTTTTGCGTGTCATGGTGGTATTATCGTTCAATGATGACTGCTTGGCCGAGTGGTAAGTGAACTTGTTTGTAGAATAAGGCATTCAGTTTTTAATCCCTGGTAAACTGGCGGTTCCGGAAGAGGATAAGTGTATCTGAGAATATTATTTTTAGTCTTTAAACGTGTAGTTCCATCAGAAACTATTTTAGAGATACACAAAATTTAATTCATTTCCATGTTGTATTCTAGTAGTAACCTGTTAAGGTCTGATTGAGATCTGTAAATTAAACGTCGATTATTTTCTAATGATTTACTCAATGCGGAATCATACGGTGTTGTGTTTTATAAAACGAAATCGAATTGTGTAACGGCTAATAATTTTAAGTAGATGGTATCATT
Source organism: Stenurella melanura (assembly GCA_963583905.1). Classification (NCBI taxonomy): domain Eukaryota; kingdom Metazoa; phylum Arthropoda; class Insecta; order Coleoptera; family Cerambycidae; genus Stenurella; species Stenurella melanura. Next base: position 20,821,212 of record OY757309.1, read on the forward strand.
AAAACTTTAAATAATAATAAAATTAAAATTATTACGAAATTCAGTTAAACATTTTGCTACCGAATTAATTACCATTTTGCCTGGTACTGCATATTAATTAAAATATTATGTTATCGCAAAATAATTTCACCCAATTAAAATTATTCTCCCACAAAGTAAATTACAATAATTATGTCATGTTATAATAATTTCCTGTGCCAATGCATATAATAAAGTAAATTTTTACACACCATTTCATAGACCTAATTATGGTGTAAATTCAATTTAATATTGCTGTTATTAAACCCCTTCGGCTATAACCATTTTTGTTATTCCTGGGTAGAAAGTGGCGTATGATTATCTGTGCATCAAATATACGGGAAGTGCGGAAAATATACACAATAATTGCACAGATAAAAAAACATGTATTTCCTTTATTAGAAAACTTACTCTCACAAAGTTTTACTTTGAACGTTATGGTCTGATGCCTCTGAAGGTTTCAGTGCTCATCCACATGACCTGGATATAAAGTTTTAGTTTCATAAGGATGTAGTTAAGATGTTTTATAATTTAATGTGCTCTCTGCATGTGTTGAAGGATTTCAGTTCATTGAGGAAAACTAATCAAATAATAACTTAATTAATGATGTTTTCTTACGTTTAGTTTCCGGGTCGATTCACTTGATTCGTAGACTTCTGTAAAAAGTTATTACTTTTTACTGGAAAAGCAGTATTTAGTTATATAAAAATACATGGCCGGCTTAAACTTTGTAGGTAGAAATGCATACTTTATCAAAAACATATGCCGGATGTAGGGATGGAAAAATAGGTGTGACCGTGCGTTTTTGCGCGCCATTTAGTAAATATCTGTTTAAATATCAATTTTCACAAGATACCGTAGCTCAGTCGGTCAGCTCGTTTAATTTGAGAATTGTCGCATCTAGTGAAGCGGGTTCAATCCCTACTTACTGCGAAATAATTTTAATTATAAAATTATTCGCAAGAAACCATTAGGAGTCCACTTCAAAATGTTACTCTTTATCTAACACAAAATCATCCTGGATTTTCAAGAATTTACCTCGGTGGCTTGGGAAGCGGTTATGAAAACATTATTATTCTGTCTTTGTTGAGAAATTTTACTTTCAATTTTTGTAGGTTATCAAAATAGCCTTGATTTGCTTTTCTAAGATAAAACTGCCGGTTTTATGGCAAAACATGACGACGACGATCATGTCGTGCTAACTGAGAAACGAAGTAGTAAAAAGAGGGAGAGTATTTTATATAATGTAAAATTTAAAAATCTGTGTAGTTATTTAAAAAACGAATTTAATTGCATGTGAATTACTTGCAATTAAAATACAATTTTTCTAACTTTTACTTCCACATCTACGTAGTGGAGTGAGACTAAAGCAATCGTAAAAAATAAATTCAATTTTTCTTTATGGAAATGTGCTTAGATTGTCATAAAACGTCGAAATTTTAAACTTGAGGTGTATGAACTAGAAGCCTCAGATTACTTTATATTTTTCAACCCCCTCATTACCCCCGCTCCATTATTAAATGGGCCAATAAAATAAAATTGAGATATTCACTTAAAATTTGGTACACGTTTGTATTACAATGTCATCTAATTCAGATGATTCCGTTGAAGGGGTGGGAGGGTTGACATTGTCATACGCACTCGTTATGTCCAGAAATAGGGCAGATAAATATGAGTTCTCTGAATAACAATTTTGTATGTCAGTGACTAAATGTGAAAGGCAGTTTAAAGTGCCTTTTCCTCTTCTGAAACCATATTGGGTATCTGGTAGCATGTGATTGTTTTCCAGCCACCACTCTAATCGATTTTTTATTATTCTCTCCAGGGTTTTTAGCAAGCATGACATAAGTGTTATTGGACGATATGATTTGATATCGCTATGATTTTTTCCAGCCTTATGAATTAAAATAAGGATGGATTTCTTGAACATCGAGCAATCTTGACCATATAAATATATGTCAGTGTAAATTTCCACAAGCAGTAACTTTGTGCTTAAAGGTAGGTTCAAAATCATGCTGTATGTAACAGAATCAATACCTGGAGAAGTATTACGATTGTGTTTTAAAGTATACTCCAATTCAGAAAGTGTAATAGGTCTCGTTAGAAAGTGGTCTGTGTTGGGAGGATAACTAGGTAATTCATTTTCCACACTGTCTGGGGATAAATTATCCAGGAACTGCTCAATTTGTTCATTATTAAGGGGGCAGTAATTATCTTTATTGTTATTAATGCTTCGAGCCATGTTCCATATTTTAGTGGGAGGGGTGGAAGGATTTATTTCACTGCAAAATTTTTTCCAAGTTTCTTTAGCTTTTTGCTTGTAGGTATATTTGCACTTGGCGGTAATACTCTTGCATTTCAAGAAATTTGTTAGGGACCTTGTTTGTTTATACTCTTTGAAATTTTTCTTTTTTTCTATATCTAACTTTGTACATTCATCATCCCACCAAGGCGGGTGCGAATTATGTGGAACAAATGGTTTATTGATAGGAATGCTAGAATTTGCCGCAGTTTCTATGGACTCGAGCAGGAATTCAATTTTTTCGGAGGTATTTGTGAAGTTTGGAATATTGTTGAAAATGCCCTGCAATACATTTCTATACAGTTCCCAATTTGCTTTTTTCGTAATCCACTTAACAGACGGATATATTCGTTGGGGACGCTTATTTTGTCCACTGTGTATCATTATTGGGTAATGATCTGAGCCATAGGTATTGTCAAGTGTCTCCCAGATTACAGTATTAGCTATGTAAGGTGAAGCACAGGTAATGTCAGGTACAGAGTTCGTGATGTATGGAGACGAGAGTCTCGTTCGGGAACCAGTATTTAAAATAATTATATTACTAAAATAAGTAAGTGCATCATTAAATAATTTTCCTTGGGAATTCTCTATGGAAGAACCCCAAAGCGCATGGTGTGTGTTGAAATCACCACCTACAATAAATTCAGATGGGAGTTGTTTAAATATATTCTGCCAGTCTGTAACTGTGGCATTAATATTTGGAGGTTTATAAAGAGATATAATAGCTACATCTTTTTTATCAATTTTTATAGCTACCGCGCACAATTCTATTCCAGGATTGTAATTAGGAATAAAGCGAATAGCGTTAAAGTCAAATTTGGTGGAGATAAATATTGCTACTCCGCCTTTTCCATCAGGACGGTCTTTGCGTATACTGTTGTAGCCTTTTATGTTCTTTGCCTGAGCTGGCTTTAACCAGGTTTCTTGGATGATAGCTATGTCAAATTTTTGTTCTGCTTTTAATTGGGCAAAAAACTTAGAATTGGAATTTGCTGAACGAATATTCCATTGCAGTATTTTGGGAAAACCCATAATTAGGTATCAGTTAAATTGGAAAACAAATTGTTAATAGAGTGTTCAATATTGCTTGTGAGCCCCGAAAAATCTAAATTTTGTATGCCTGATTGCGAAAATATAGTTTGGATTAAATTTAAAACACCTTTTATTATTTCATTTTTAACGTCTTCCACTGTTATATTACCCACCGACGAAAACGTATGGGGGTTATTTTGAATTGGTGGTCCACAAAAAGACCTAGGATATTCTCTTTGAATTGGTTCAAAGTGCTTCGGGTGCTTTTCTTTTTTTAGGTGGGTTGCTAGGTGGGTGTAGTACTCTTGTACTGGTAGAGGGCAAAGAGTTGTTTTTATTATATTTTTGTGTTGGCAATGGTGGGAAAGCATTGTTATCATCAATAAGTGGTGCAAACCTATTGATTTTAAGCATGTTAGCATAAGATGGGTTCGAATGAACCTTCTCAGCTTCCTTAAATGATAAATTTAATCTGGACATTGTTTTCTTGATTTCTTGCTGTTTGACATACATAGGGCAGTCTCTTGATAAGGAGCTATGTGTGTTTGATTGACAGTGAATACATAATACATTATAGGGGTTAGGGCAATCGCCGTCATGAGAGATACTACATTTATGACATTTATTAGTATTAGATCTACATTGTTTGGAGGTATGTCCAAACAGCAAACATTTAAAACATTGTATGACGGGAGAAATATAACTTTGCACTTCATAGCGCACCTTGTTTATATAAACATGCTGCGGTATTTCAGTTCCAACAAAAGTGACAATTACGGTTTGAGTTGGTATTTGTTCTGAAGATTTGTTATTCTTGTCAGCTAAGCGTGTTATACGTTTCAAACTTTTAATAGCAATTTTACTCTTTATACGAGAGATAATTTGTTCTTCTGTAAAGTATGTATCTACAAAACGTATCAAACCTTTTTTTCGATACAATGCTGTGGGACATATGCTATTAAATTAAACAATCAAACGAACTTACCTTAGTGATGTTCGATTGTAATTATATGAAGGCCTCGTTCGAGATAATTATACATGTAGTACTGCTACTCTCCGCCAGGGTGACCACAATTTAGAGTAGAAACAAAACTTCCTTACCGGCATTATCACTGGAGTGTGTATTAGTACCTGTTTTCTTCATTTGTTTAGAGATTTGATAAATTGCACTGAGTACAGGAGGTTAGGGTACAAAATTTGGGTGGGTATTAATTATCTCGAACGAGGCCTTCATATAATTACAATCGAACATCACTAAGGTAAGTTCGTTTGATTGTTTAATTATATTGCAGGCCTCGTTCTCAATAATTATACATGTAGATGTTTAGAGTTGTGCAATTTTATTTTTAGTTTATTTTTCAGTATCATCCATAAGAACAGCGGACTTTTTATCGCTTAATAAAACAAAAGCTGCAACTATAACAACTATTTAATGAATGTAAGGGAAAAAACATAACATACAATCGAGAATACAACTAAAAAGTCTTTTCGAATAAGTTGTAACGCTATATATATCTAACTGACAACTGTTGATATGAACTTATATAAATAGAATCACAAAAGTAAATAGACACATGGTTTGTTAAGTCTTTGTAAATCCCAACATAAGCTTATGTATCTGGTTCATATTTTTATTTTATTGACTGCAATGTAGAATGGTCGTTGCAAATTCTGAATCGTGTAGCACAACCGGTCGGTTGTAAAATCTACCAAACACCTGCGAATTCTTTGACCAACCTGCTGTTTTGCGGATTATTTCAATATTGATTCCTTTGGCGTATGCCTTAGACGTGGTAGCATGTCTGGTACTATGAGTGGAGAAAACACATATATCTATACCGCTTTTTTGTAAAACTAACTTGATCCATCTACTAATAGTTGATGCTGTAATTGCCTTATGTGGGGATCTCAAAGATATAAAAAGCTTATCTGTATTTCTGATATTTTTAGTAATGTTTAAATAATGTTGCAATGCTCTTGCCGGACAAATTTCTGGTCTGTCATTAAAAAATGGTATATTCAGTACAGGTTGATATCTATCTGGACCTGACGTTTTTATAAAATCTGGTATCTTTATTACAAAACCATTTGTATTTTCTGTAATATTATTAATATTAATAAGAGATAGTGTTTGTGCCCTATGTGCTGACACCAGTGCTAACAACATTACTACTTTTTCAGTTAAACATTTAAAATCGAGAGAATCCAATTTCGACATATTAGCTAAGTAGTTTAAGACTATATCAACATTCCAAGTTTGAGCATACTTTGGTGTAGTAGGTTTAAGTCGGAAAATTCCTTTTAAAAATCTTTTAATTAATTTGCTATCGGAGTAGTTCTGTTTTGAAATTAATAAAATCGCTGACTTACAAGAATTAATTGTGCCAAAAGATGCCCCTTTATGAAAGAGATTTGTTAAAAATTTTAGTAAACAATTTTCAGAGAATTCGAATGGGCTGCAATTGAGCGTTTGACAATGTTCGCGCCAAGATTTCAGCGCCGCATTATACTGTTTTAAGGTGGACTCCGCCAACGAGCTTACAAGTATGTTTGCCACTGGTTCTTCTATACCTTTTTGTTGGAACGCCCTCCGTATAAAACTCCTGCTACTAGCGACAGTGTCCGATACTGAGGGTGTGTTATATTCCTGTAAGGAGATAACAACAAGTGAGATGAAGGAGTAAAATATATTATTTTACTAGTTAGTAAGGAGGAAAATACAGGATACCATGGCTGAGTAGGCCAATACGGTACCACCAAAATACCTCTAGCTTCGTCCTGAATAATTTTTCGTAACACTCTTAAAATTAATGCAAACGGTGGGAATGCATAAAAAAAATATTGACCCCAATCTGCAGTAAACGCATCAACTGACAAGCACGCTGGATCCGGATACCATGAATAAAATAAATCACATTTAGCGTTTATTCTACTCGCAAATAAGTCTATTTGCGGTGAACCAAATTTATTACTCAATCTTTGAAATGCTGTTTCAGATAATTCCCATTCTGTATCTACATTAGAAATTCTAGATTCACCATCAGCAATGACATTGTCTGCTGAAGAAATGTAGGAGGCAAACAACCATATATTCTTACGCTCAGCCCACTGCCAGATATTTCTTGCCAAGTTATTTAATTGTGGGTATTTTACACCACCCATTCTATTTATGTAAGAGACAGCGGTAGTGTTGTCTATTCTTAGTAAAATTTCACAATTATTAACATGTCTTGCAAAACATTTTAATGTCAAAAAAGCAGCTAATAATTCTAATTTATTTATATGCCAGTTTTGTTCCCTGTGATGCCAAAACCCATGTGTTCTTTGACCATTACAGGAACCACCCCATGCTATCAAGCTTGCATCAGAAAAAATCTCTAATTTAAATTTAAAGGATTTTATCCCATTAAAAGCTGTAGGTAATATTTTTAACCACCACGAAAGATCAGAGATTATGTATGTGGGGATAATCATGTTACTGTAATAGTTATTATCATTGATGAGTAGAGCTAAGTATTTGGCCCTCTCTAAGTTTTTGCAATACATCCATCCATAAGAGACAGCAGGACAAACAGAAATAAGAGTCCCCAATAATTGACAAAATTCCTTTATCTGACAGACATTCTTTTTCTGGAATTTAGTTATTTGATCTATTAAATATTTAATTTTTTCTGCCGGTAACTCTAGGCCAAATTTTTCAGAATCTATAATGAATCCTAAGTATTTTACTCTGACAGCTGGAATCAAGGAACTTTTGTCATAATTAATTAAAAACCCCAGTGATTCTAGGAATTTAATAGAATTCTCTGTGTTACAAAGACATTCTTCGTATGTATTTGCCAGACAGAGGAAATCGTCCAAATAGACGGATGATAAAAAACCTCTGTATCTTAATTCCCGAATCACAGGCTTCATAACTTTTGTAAAAATATATGGCGCAAGCGATAATCCAAAAGGTAAGCATGTAAATTGATAAATATTTTTCTTATAAACAAAACGCAAATATTTTCTGCTGGATCTTCTAATAGGAATAAGCAAATATGCATCTTGCAAATCAATCGTACATAAATGCATCCCCGGTGACAATAAATTCAGAGCCGACCTCATATCTTCCATCTTAAAATGTTTTGGCGACAGAAATTTGTTGAAATTTTTTAGATTCAAAATAAATCTGACAGTTCCGTTTGGTTTAGGTACTAAAAAATAACTAGAGATAAATTGACCACTACTATTGGTACAAGGTTCTATCGCCCCTTTCCTTAAAAGGTCAAGAAAGACAGTTTTTAACATGTTTTCTTCTTGGATTGAACGTAAAGGTTCAACTGGAATGTTTGTTTGAGTAACTTGGTCATGACAAGATATTTCGTATCCAGAGATACAGCTTAATATAAATTGGTCTTTTGTGATTGCCTCCCATTTTTTCCAAAAATATTTTAATCTCCCTGCCACAGTACTAACCTGGCTTACTGTTTCCTCCTGTAATAATCCATGTGTGTGGGAGCTCTCGTCGGCCTTATTCGACCTTGTAATCTTGAGTGGGGTACAATTCTTCGGAATGTTTGGTACTTTTCCCTGTTGCCCCCCTGAGGTCGAGGGTTTCGAACAGGAGGGCGTTTCCAGTTTAAAGTACCGGATTTAGGTGGGTTTTGTTTAATGGGTGCCTTTAAGTCCTTCCCCGCACGTTCTAATGATTTGGCTTCCCGAATACGTTCTTGTAAGTTTGTACCAAAAAGGAACTTGTCCATTTGGGAGTTTTCTAAGATTTCCTGGAGGTCCTTATTTAGTCCTGGCATTATGAAGGCTTTACGGGACACAGACTGACCATGATGTAATTCTGCAACTAATTTACCTGCATCTGCTAATTGTTCCATTAAGATCAGACGGTCCACCCCCTCCTCATTTTCATTTAGCAGGGATGAAATAGCTAATCCCAACGCGGCTAACGCCGCCCCTGTTGTTTCCTGCGCTGACTTAAAGTGTGAATCTCGCTTTTTTGCAGGTTCAGGCAAGGTTTTTTGTATTTCGGGGTTTAGGGCTGGACTTTCTAGCCCATAGCTTCCTCCTCTTGGATATTTCTTCAGCAACTGCGTCTTAAGTTCGGAGGTGAGCCCATTATTTAAAATATGTTTCCACCGATTGATTAAGTCAGGATGTAAATCTACTGAAGTAGATTGTAAATTGTGAGGATCTTCTCCAAGTAAATTTAAAAATTCTGGGTCGACTGTGGACACATTTGTCGTATTTTCATTAGGGTTTTCTTCAGGTGGCAAGCCTGAGAACAAGGAAAGGAGTATGTAAATCTATATTTGCCTACACCTACACATGAATTATGTGCTCACATACATATAGCTCTATTTTGTTGGTTATGTCTTACCTAAGAGTAAGCTCAACCCGAAAGATACAACTTATTTTGTTAGGTTATGTCTTACCTGAGAGTAAGCTCAACCAGAAAATAAAACTTAAATCTATCCTATCTCGTAAATATTTGCGTATTTACCCCTACGCATGAATTATGTGCGGACCTATATATAGGTATATTTCATTAGGTTATGTCTTACCTTAAAGTAAGCTCAACCAGAAATATAATCTTAGGTCTATCCTATCTCGTGAATAGGCTTACCTAGTGTGAATACAAAATAATGGAAAAATAAAATGTAACCCACCTGATTGAGTCTCTGGACGTACTATTGGTGGCCGCGACGCGGTATTAGGTGCTTCGCCATCTTGCCGTGACATATCCGAGTCTGATGACGTGTCGCTTTCAGTATCAGATGATAATACTCGAGTTCGTCTTCTTTTAACCAAACTTTTCAATTGGCTCAAAAGATCCTGTGTTGAAATTTTACGTTTTCTTCCCATTTTTCAATTTTTCACATATAAAATACTCAGTAATGTACACTCAAAAATACACGTGTAGTCACCCGCGCACAAAGATAAACAATGAAGAAAACAGGTACTAATACACACTCCAGTGATAATGCCGGTAAGGAAGTTTTGTTTCTACTCTAAATTGTGGTCACCCTGGCGGAGAGTAGCAGTACTACATGTATAATTATTGAGAACGAGGCCTGCAATATAATTATTATCTGCAAATATTTTATGTTGTACTAAATTATTTGCCACTACTGGTGAAGTTACTTCTATTTTAACTCTGTTGCGACCAACGGCCGAAAACTCTTTAATATAACAATCATATTCACTTATCTGTTCCAACAAATGTCCTAGCCTCATAGGATGCAAGTTTCCAATATTTAAGAATTTGTGCTCCACAAAAACATAATACGGACCTGAATCTTCTGTTCGATATTTATTTACCACCTTATCGCCGGCGTTTTTGTTTAGGTTTTTATCCGGGTCTTTATCCATGTCAGCTTGATCACTTCCTACATCATTGCTTATTACGTGTATTATATCACTAACATCACTATTAGGAGGGGGTTTCCCCCCAGTGTCGACACTCATGTCTATGAATTAATAAATGCACCAAATTTGGTGAGAAATTATTACTAATTAACCACTCTTTTATCGCGCTGTTTACTAGAACACCGATATACGTACGCACTAGTCAATTTCTCGCACGAAACTCGGTTTCATTTATTTATTTTGGTGTTATTTATATTAACGTCCTGGCGTTCTTTATATCATTAGATAACTATAGTTTCTAAAAAAAAAAAAAAAATTGCGATAAAATTATAAGCACAAGTGATATTACATACGATTAAAATTACTGAAGCATGATAATTGATGTTCTTTCTTGCCCATTTGATGATATACTTGAGATTGGGTATTCCTAGTATGATCCACGAAAAATGAAATTTTCTGGAAATAACTAATTTTCATTTGAAATATATCAGGTTGTTTCTTGACCTAAGATCGTTGTATTTTACTATAGTGTTAATTACAGAGTTATGTAACGTTATTTAAATAAATTTAGCTAAATAAATTTTACTGCACGCTGTACATCTAACAACTCTACTTTAAGGTTACTCTTCTATTCCAAGGCATAAAATATTAAAAAATGAGGATAAAGAAACTACGGAACATACAGGGCTATTCACGGAATGCGGTGTAATAACTGGAGTTTTATTCCCCTAATTTTATGAATTAGTTAGACATTCCCATTGGTACAGTACGGAGTGTCCCAATCTCATTTGCAGACTCCGTCGATATTATAATATATCTATCAAAATCAAGACTGTGCTTACCCTTTTTCCCTTCTAGGTAATTATATCCTCTTTCGGTGCCTCTCAAACAAGTTACTTTACAATGAAACTTTACTGAATTTAGAATGAACTCCAACTTAAATATTTACAGAAATAAATTAAAACAAATGAAGATAAGAAACACAAACATTTAACGATTAAATAAATTAACAAACAGTAATTACACTATATCAGAAAATGAAATGGTCCGCGGCAAGTTCAAATTTTTCGCTGAATGGCGGCCGAATGCTCTTAATTTAATTACAACACATTAATTTATGATTATTATAACCGAGAAAATACTGAACAAGTTTTCTTAAACTCTAAAATTGAAAAAGGGTTCACGAGACGATAATTTACTATACCGTGTAGGTAGATGATGACGATCAGACGCTAAGCCAAGAGTGTCGATAATATCTCCTCGAAAGAAGACGTCTCAAAATTGGACGGTATACTTTGAAACTCCTACCAATTAAACCGAAACGTTCCCTGTATTAAACCACCCCCCAACTTGAGGTTACCTAACGGGCCATGGAAGTACAGAAATTGACGTTATGTGCACCACATGGTGACCTCGCGAAAAAAAACCTTTTTACTTCCCTCGCATACCGAAGGGAAATATTGTATTCGAGAAAAAATCACCCTCCGAGATTTTTCGGATTCTGACGTTTCAGAACACGTAGATTACGAAAATATAGGTTTTTCAATTCCGTCAGTCTGTCTGTCTGTCTGTCTGTCTGTCTGCCTGTCTGTCTGTCTGTCTGTTGGTGCATTTACTAAAAAACTACTTGACGGAGAGCAGTCAAACTTGGTAGGTAGTTGACGCTACTGTCAGCGAAGACATGGTAGAAATTTCACTGGAAAATATACAGGGTGGACCATCTAAACGGAATAAATAGTGAAACATTTTTTTTTTTGCTCAAATTTAAAATTTCCACGTTTCATGACGCGCTAAACCTATTTCAGAAAAAAAAATTTTTGAAAAAATTTTTACCAAGATGAAAAAATTTTTTTTTGCTCAAATTTAAAATTTCTACGTTTCATGACACGCTTAGCCTATTTCAGGAAAAAAAAAATTGAAAATTTTTTTCACCAATATTTTTGAAAAAATTTTTACTACTAAAATGAAATAATTTTTTTTTCTTTCTTCAAATTTAAAATTTCCACGTTTCATGACGCGCTAATCCTATTTCGGCAATTTTTTTTTTAATTTTTTTCTCCAACATTTTTGAAAAAAAGTTTACTATGAAAAAAAATTTTTTTGCTCAAATTTAAAATTTCTACGTTTCATGACACGCTTAACCCATCTCAGGAAAAAAAAATTGAAAATTGAAAATTTTTTTTCACCAATATTTTTGAAATTTTTTTTACCAAGATGAAAAAAATTTTTCTTTCTTCAAATTTAAAATTTCCACGATTCATGGCATTCTAAACTTATTTCAAAAAAAAAAAATTACCACTAAAATAGATGGAACATTTTTTTTCTTTGTTCAAATTTAAAATTTCCACTATTCCATGGCATTCTAAACCTATTGAACAAAAACAAATTTAAATATATTTTTGAAAAATTTTAAAAAAATTTTGAAAAGTTTTAATCTATCACTAATATAGAATAGTTGAAAAATTTGTTTTTACTCAGAATTAAAATTTCCATGTTTCATGACATTCCAAACCTATATCGGAAAAATATATTGCAACATTTTTTTACCATCTTGGAAAAATATTTTACCACTAGAATAGATGGTAAAAATTTCTCTTTGCACAAATTTAAAATTTCCACCTTTCATGACATTCTAAACTTATTTCAGAAGAACAAAATTATGAATTTTTTTTTACTAAGATTTTTGAAAAATTTAAAACAAAAAAAAATTTGTAACCACCGCTATACTTCCATTCCACGTGAATGAGGAATTGAAAATGTGACAGATGGCAATAATATTTGGCATATGCACCTATTACACTTTTATTGAAAAATGTACAGGGTGGTAATCCCAAGAAATAATTCAACTGTGGTGGACACTTGTAAAGGTATTTGCGCAACCCTTCCATATTTGCATAGAATGGAATAGATGGAAAAAATTTCTCTTTGCATAAATTTAAAATTTCCACGTTTTATGACATTCTAAACATATTTCAGAAGAAAAAACTATGAAAACCTGTTATTTAGTATTGAACTTTTGCTGTTAGAAGAGCACTCTGTATATTTTTTTGACCAAAAGTTATTAGGTTTTCCTTGTAATAATAGCAAAAACTATATTCCGATTATTATTCCCAATGTCATTTCGTAATTTTATTAATAATTTTTTAGAGCGACCGTCATGCACAAATAACGAGGGAAGTTCTGTGTAAATACCTTTACTGATTTTTTATTATCCTATGTCGGCCTGTCTAACATTTTATGCCAGTAAGGCAGATGAAAATACCCCCTTTGTTAATATTTGGCTTTTGTATGGGGGGGGGGGGCAAAAAACATACATCTATTCTGGAATGTTCTCTGAATCAACTGTTTCAGTCTTGAAAATCTACTTAGACCCCCCCGGTGCGTCGTATTTAAACAAGTGTTTGACGGGTCCTCAACTTCATGCAAAACAAATTGGATGGACATAACACAATTCGTGTGGTTATTTATTACTTCCCTGTAACTAAACGTCGACCCCCTAATAAATGGCAAAAGTTAACATATTTACGGGGCTCTAAAATAAATCAGTTTGCAACATAAAACAGATATTTCTATGACAAGTATTTTACATTATTGTACTAGTCTCGACTCTCGAAATATTAATGATATCTGAAAGAGGAAAATATTAGTCTATGCGCGACAGGGCCATACTTGGCTGTTGTTACAGCGAGTATTGGACGTTTCTTCGGATCTGTTCAGTTTAGAAATTTGAAAGTTGGGCTAAGGGTTAGATATGGCGGATCTAACGAATGTGTTTTCATGCATGAGTTAATTCTGCTTACACCGGATGTAGCACCTAACTTTTTTATTTTAAATGGAGCACCCGAATTTTCTTTCATATTTGGATTCCTCCTAAAATTTTAGCATGTGTCTATCTATCATAATATACTCTTAGACCTACCAGTTTCCGAGATAATTAATATTTTTGGAGGTTTTTGACGGTTCCTACTCTACCGAAAGAAAATCGATATCTTCTATCATGTGGCTGATTTAGATACTTTCTTTTCAAGCTCATACAAGCACCCTCTAATGTAACTAAAAATTGTCCTATATTTTCACAGTATCATACAGGGTACTTTATTTTCACAGTCGAACATTCTTTTAGTTCAAGCGTCGAAAAGTCATTTTTTCAAATGGAACCGCCTGTATATTTTTACGGAATTTAATAGAGTGTGAGTGAAAATATTTTCGTTAGATCCACCATTTTTAGAAACCCCCTTGGACTAATTTTCAAAGTTCTACTAAACTGAGCAGATCCCAAGAAACGTCTAATACCCGCTTTCCGTGAGTAACCCTATATACTAACCTCCGCACAGCTTAAAATCAATAATACTTTTAAAATCGTTTATCGAAGAAATGAGAAATAGAATGGTAATAATTTGTATTAGACAATACATTTTGTGCAACTTTAATATGTTAACAAAAATCAAGCATGCCAGCTAAATATACCACGAATGTGATTGTACCATGTCCTTGCATACGTATTCACGTTATGGACGGTTAATTTTCTCGGATGGTTGATTTCTGTGTTATGTAAATATTATTCTGAGATTCCACAGTCTCGCTTCACTTTTTTGCAATTTGTTACTTGTTCGCGTTGATAAAACGCATATTCAGGTTGCCAAATTCAAGAAATATCCAATAGAGATATTAATTGATTTTGATTATAATTTATCGTTTCCCTAAGTTTTTGAAATTCTTTGAAACGTCCGAAAGAAAGACTCTTGAGTGGGTGAGGTAACAAACTTGGCGCCATCAATTTTTCATGGACTTTTCTCTCATTAACTATGTTAAAAAGTGATAAAGAGGGAAATAGAATAGAACACGTTGGTTTACATTTGAATGTTACAAAATTGGGGTACGAGGAATTATGAACTCTGCTACGTAGATCATGTGGATGAACATAAGACAAAAATTTATAATTAACGGCGCCAGACGCTACGGTTTGTAGTTACGTCCACTCTCAGGTGGATTCTTACAAGTATTTAACACTCCGAGTATGGAATAATTTTAGATTAAGTGGATCAAGGATGAGTCGAATTCAAAATATATTTTCATTTATTGATTGTAAAAATGAAATATGTATAAAATATAATATTTAAGCTTATCTAGCTAATACTATAAAACAACGTAGATCAGAGAGCATCACTCATGGCAAGTAAGTCACGTCTCGAGGACGTATGAGTAGAATATTTTTGACTGGTAGTCATGGTTTTTTAAGATCTATTATGTAGACTGAAAGAGTCTGCATCTCGACCATCTAAGGTTTAAAAATGTCTCCGGCAAATTGACGTACTGTGGCTAGATCTTGGTTAGCAAATGGGAGTCCTTCTTCGAGTCTATGCGCGGTAGGTGCTCCTGCTCTTCTTGCTTCATAATTAGCAATGAGAAGGTCAACTCTAGCTTGCTGAGGAACTCTATTCACCCACCCTGCATATGCTCTCAGACTACCCTGACCCCCTACCTTGATGAGGACCTCTTTGGTTACATAAGCGAGTGACTTGTAGTTAGTTGATTTAGCCACACCGAGATCTCTATTGAATCCGAAATACGGGTTATCTCCCACAAGGGCAACTGCATTCATGTAATTCCTCCACTCCTGAGGAAAGAGGAGTCTTATCTCATTCCAGTCAAAGTCTTCATAAAAGCACATTGCTTTTCCTACTATCACGTAGGTCTCGAAGAGTCGTAACTTCGTACAACAACGAGAGTAATATAATAATTGACGCACAAAAATATTCAGATCCCCAGTTAAATAGGTTTGAATAATGTTGGATCTTTGAAAAATATTGGTTGACTGTTAATTACATTTTAAGGCCCGGTTTACAATCCAAGTTCACGTCCGGTTCAAGACTAAACTAAACTCGAATTTAAGGTCGAGTTGTACTGTCGTGAGCAAAAAAGAATAGGACAACTATTTTTTTCTAATGTAAATCTGTCTCTATTTGAATATGTAATGGGTAGCTGAAATACAATAGTTAGCACTTTTATTGTATTTTTTATTGCAAAGCTGTAGCTATTGCTAAAGCAGAAGATGGATTGTCAATGAGGCATATTGGACTGCGTTATAACATTAACAAAAATTCTGTGTTTAAAACAGTGGAGAATAAATGGTACGATTAGAAGAAATCCTGGATCGGGGCAACAATGCATATCCGACTTAAAAAGAAACTAACTATTAATGTTTAGTTATTGCACCAGTTCTATTTATAACTTCCATAAGTCTGTTTGGCATATAATTAAATAAACTTATACAATAATCATTAGTAATAATATTTTCCCATGCACTATTTACTAGGTACTTCCAGTAATTCTTGGTCATTCCGCGGTCTCACATTTCGTTTTTGGATACTTCTTACGAGTAGTCCCCATACGGTTAAGATCTGGACTATGACTGGATCAGTTAAGAACATTAATGTTGTTATCTTGAAACCAGTTAGTCACGGTATGAACACTATGAACTGAACAATTATCTTGTTGAAATATGAGTTCATTATTAGGAAATAATTGTGACAGAAGGGGGCATAATATTGTCTAAAATCCTAATATACGTTTCAGTATTAAATCGTTCCTCAATTTGCCACAAAACACTAGGACCACGTGCTGATATCCAAGCCCACATGCTAGCGGAAAATCTACCACTTTTGTCATTGTTGGATATATACTTCTCATCGAATCGAATATTCGGAGGTCGGTAAACACGAATACGACCGATGTGTGTAGACTGGAAAGTTTTTTCATCTGTAAAGTTTACATTGTTCGAAAAATTTACATCATGAACTAAACATTCAAGCGCAAATCCCAGTCGAGCTCCTTTATGTTTAGCTTCAGGTAGGTATTTCTGTGCTGCTGGATAACAGCGTAACTCCGATTCTTTTACTCGCCGGCGACCAGTACTACATGATCCAAGAAAATTCGTTTCTTCAGCAGCCTTAATTACTGAGTGAAATGGAATTTCTAATAATTTATTTACCAATTGCAAATCTTGCTGCCTTTGTCGCCCCGATCCAGGATTTCTACTAATCGTACCGTTTATGCTCCACTTTTTTAAAATGTTAAACACAGAATTTTTGTTAATATTATAACGCAGTGCAATTTGTCTCATTGACCATCCACCTTCTGTGTTAGCAATTCAGCCTGCAACTAAATCGCTTATATGGGGCATATTAGTTTTGGCACACTTGCAATGAATTTTGACAACTAACTGACAATGTCACAAATATTAAAATTAGATGTACACAACTAGATTTTAGAAAAAATACGTTATAAGACTAGTCCTATTTTTCTTGCTCACGACAGTACAGGAATCGACTGAACAAAATAATAGTTGATTCCTGGAGTTACCATTTAGTTATATTGTTTTCCTTTTCCTATATCCTCGCCTCTCGTTGCATCATATCGTACTCGTAATTTCTATGTTCATCAAGGCTTATCTTGAAAGGACCAAATGTCTGACCTACATAATGCCTGTCTCCCTCATAAGGAACACTATAAATATAAATTTTGAATAATATTTACTGGCTTGGTACTGGTTAAACAGATCTTTATGTTGTGCTGGTTTGCAAAACTGTAGGTGCAGACGATATATTTTCTATTCGTGATTTATCCGATATATGGAATCTTAAATATTAATTACGATACAGACATATTTGCTCATTTCTGTATAAGCCAATACATATATCCGTTAGCGAGTATGAACATTTCGCAAATCATTCCAGTCCCATTTGTCTGAATTTGATTTTGATTAGTCAAAAATAAAACAGTGTTTGTTTTTTTTTTGTTAATTTATTTTGAATCATAAGAAACTAGAAACATTGCAGTACAAGTAAATTTGTCTCATATGGTGCACAACGTGTACAGAGTCGACGTAAAGTATGAAGACGTATAAGCCGCTTATTTGTTGAATGTTTGTGGAGATACGCTATTGTTGTTATACCGGGATAAAAAATTATCCTG
This sequence comes from Stenurella melanura, assembly GCA_963583905.1. NCBI lineage: Eukaryota > Metazoa > Arthropoda > Insecta > Coleoptera > Cerambycidae > Stenurella > Stenurella melanura. The sequence continues at coordinate 20,838,901 of OY757309.1, forward strand.
GTCCGCGATGGTCATGATATCAAAACTGCCGTCTCAGCTTATGTCATTTTTTGATTGTCAAATATGAAAATCAGTTTTTGAATCATTTTAATTATGGTTTTCGCCAAAGAACACAACACTTTAAAAATTGAATCCTATTTTGGAATTAGTCCACTAGATATTGGAATTTGGAGGGAGACACTGCGTTTATGTTTGGATGATTTTCAGGAACAGTGCTGGTAGGCCAACCGTTCATACAGAGGAGTTGTGAATGATCTTTTAATTTCGCCATCAATGCCGAGAGGCACTGAAACAACATTTTACTTGTATTTGCTCAACAGAAACACGATGACGAACTTTGACAGGACGAAGCAACAGCACATGCAGTCAAAAAAGTATAAGCTTTTGTTCGCGAGTTTTTTGATAACCACGTGATAGGTTTACATAAAAGTTGAGTTTCCTTCAAGGTCATCTTGACTGACCATTATTGACCACTTTTGTTATCTTTTACTTGAAAAACAGGATCGCAGAACTGCTGCCTCTTATTTGCAGTAACTGGAACAAAGAATTGTTGAAAAATGTGCAACAATAATCCCGTTGACGCTGCCGAATGCTTTTCATAGAATAAGAAGACAGTACTTGGACATTTAACATGACGGGGGACAATTTCAACATTCTGTTCAAATTCACTTTTCTGTTAATGAAAATATTTTTTATTTAGTTTATTATATTATCTCTAGAATTAAAAACATATGTGAACATTATTCTATCGGTATAATGTCTGTGTGGTACTTAACTTGAAAAGCTTTGACATAATCGTTACAAAATGACGACATAAGGCAAGACTTCAGTTATTAGTTACACAACCATCTGTCGAAGACTCTAACACTTTCCAAGGCGACAGTGAATAATATCCGGGTAATTCAAAGGGCAATGGAATGATCTGGCGTAACCGATGCGATTGATAGAATAACAAATCGGAAGTGGAGCTGGGCAGGACACGTCGCAAGAGTTAAGTCACGACAGGTGAACGAAGCACATATGAGAGTGGAGATCGAGACAAGGCGCTCTTCGGAACTGAGGACGACCACCAACCTGATGGACAGGTGACCTGAAACGAGTTTATCCAAATTGGATGCACATAGCACAGGACATATATTGGTGGAAATAGTTATGGGAGGCCAGCAGTGGACGTGCATGGGCTGATGAAGAAGAGAAGAAGAAAGAACCGTATGTCAATAAGATAATTACTTCCACATTCACGCAGTGGAGTGGAAATATAGTAATCTAATAAGAAAATTTCTTCTATGTTGAAATAGGTTTAGAAAGTCATGAAACGTCAAGATTTTAAATTTGAGCAAAACAAATTTCTGTCTATCTGTAACTTTTTTTGTGCGCACGTTTTCTCTGAAACAGTTTAAGATATTGACTTGAAGTTTGATACACGTATGTAGTATAACGAGATCTGGTACTAATATACGATTCAAATGTATTAATCCCTCACTTTAACCGCGACTATCTCAAAAACGTAAGAGCGGAAGAAATAGAAAAAATTAGTTGAGTTAATTATGCTTTTTTGTTTTTCTTTTTTTTTCCTTCTTCAATTCTTTGGGAGTTCCTGCCACATGTATGTTTTCTTTTTAAGCGGTACTAGAGGAATCTACAAAATATATCACAATTAACCAGTATGTTACTGATAAATAACCTCTACGCCTGTGACGTTTACGTCAAAGGATCAGTTAGAGGTTGTTTTTTTTTTAAATAAACAACACAAATAAGTATAAAAACTTGAAATTCGCCGACGTTTCGGAAATCTAATCTGTTTCCTTTTTCAAGGCTTTATTGAAAAATCTTTTTTGCTGTGTATGATGAAATACACAGCTCTAAGAATGTTTGTTATTCAATATCCATAGATACTTACTATTTACATAGAACTGTTGACATAGCTAACAGTTTTTTTAGTTTTATACAATGTGAAGTTCTTCTTTTAACATTGGCATCCAAGTTGTACAGACATCTACGGAACAATTCGACACGCAACTATCCTCATTCAATAATATTATCGCGGATTCTTTATTTTTTCTTTTTTTGCTATCTGCCTCTTTTGTTAAAATTTTTGCCGAGTCCCAGTTTATTCTATGTCCGTTCTCTCACGCGTGTTCACACATCTTGGACCTCTGAATTTCATTTTTTCTGATATAATTTTGATATTCGCCCAATCTTACACTAAAAGGTCTGGATGACTCACCCACGTATTGTTTGTTGCACTCACATGGAATACTATAAATGCAGTTTTTTGAATTTTGCTCGTGGTTCTTCGGTTTCGCCTTTGTCAGATTAGATCTTAAAGTGTTGCTTGTTTGAAATACATTCCTAATATCAAATCTGTCATAAGGAATTAATGCTGTGTAACGTTTTTCAGGTTTTTGTCGTACCTGATTGTTATTTTCAATATTTATGAAGGTTTTGTCGACAAAACCCCCAGGGTATTAGTTATTAATAAGAACTTCCTTTATAAACCGCTTCTCATTGTTTAGTATTTCATCATTAGAAGAAATGATTTTGGCCCTATTATACAAACATTTTACAACACCCCTCTTAACGTGCATCGACTGATTTGGGTTGAAATTTAAATATCTGTTGGTATGTGTTGGTTTTTTATAAACACTTATTTCAATTGTACCATTTACTCTTTTAATTAAAACATCTAAAAAATGGTAATTCATTTCTAGTTTCCTTTTCTAAAGTGAATTTAATAGAAGGTTCTTTATTATTTAATTGATCCAAAAAACTATCTAGTAACTCAATACCATGAGGCCAGATTGCAAAGATATCATCTACGTATCTCCACCAGATAACTGGTTTGTATGCACAATTTTGAACATGACTAGTCTCAAAATCCTCCATAAATATATTGCTTAAAATCGGTGACAATGGAGAACCCATTGCCATACCGAAATCCTGCTGATAGAAATCATTTTCTAATTGAAAATAAGTTGTTTTTATACACATAGTTAAAAGTTCCATTATGGTATTTACACTCAATTTAGTTCTAGCTTCCAAATTATTTTCATTTAACAATTTGTCTTTGATCATTTTTAAAGTTTTGTCTATTGGGACGTTAGTGAACAGACTAACTACGTCAAAACTAACCATCAGATGTGTATTATGAATATTGTTTTCATAAACTTTTTCGATAAAATGTTTACTATTTTTTATATACGAGTCGAGTCAGTATTTCCAGATAATGGATTAATAATTTTAAGCAAGAATTTTGCCAAATTGTGGCATAGCGAGTTAATGGAACTAACAATTGGTCTTAATGGGACATTCTGTTTATGTATTTTTGGTAAGCCATAAAAATGAGGAGGCTTGCTATAATGCGGTGTAAGCTTCCGTCGTTCAAAGTCATTAAATTCATTTTTATATTTAAATAAAGTTCTATAAATTTTGCCCTCAATTGATTTTGTTGGGTCTTTGCTTAATTTTGAGTATGGTCCTTCATTGATAAGTGTCATGATCTTCTCATCATATGTATTTTTATTTATAATGACTGTGGCATTACCTTTGTCTGAAACGTCGGCGAAATATTTAATTTCAAGTTTTTATACTTATCTGTGTTGTTTATAAAAAAAAACAACCTCTAACTGATCCTTTGACGTAAACGTCACAGGCGTAAAGGTTATTTACCAGTAACTTACTGGTTAATTGTAATATATTTTGTAGATTCCTCTAGCACCGCTTAAAAAGAAAACACACGTGGCAGGAACTCCCAAAGAATTGAAGAAGGAAAAAACATTTTTGATAATGCCACAAATAACATTCAGACAATAGTTAATTATGCGTCTATTGTAAATCATTTCGCCTCATGACGCGGCTCTTGTCGCCTAGCTTGCCTCTACCCTCGTCGCTCCACTGTGTATTTACCCTTAAGTACACAGCGCCGCCGCCGGTTCATTTATGCAAGCCCGGCGTTTCTTGCCGTCGGCTATCTATAAATGTCAGTTCTGTGAAATTATTTTATTCCATCGTGATGCGTGATGCTTGAAGATTTAAGGACAGTGTGTTTTAAGTATGGAGGAATTATTAGTAGTTGATACTGAAAGTTTTATAGAAGAAATTAGGGAAAGAAAGGGGATTTGGGATACAACATCCGAGAAATACAAAAATATATTTGTTTTAAATCTGTGCGTGCTATCGAAGTATCGACGGCAACAACAAATTCAAAGTAATTCCCAACTATTTGTGTGGTAGCACTGATATGATATTTTTGCCGTCGCGTTACCGACGGCACAAAACGCCTACATCAAGGGGCTCTTAATAGACCTATTAAAACACGGCCGTAATTTGCCATGCGTTACCGATGGCACAAAACTTCTGCATAATTATTTCCACTGATTGGAGTGCAAATATAGTATCAAGTTGTTTTGATTCAAAGATATTTAAATGGGATATCTCGATGTGGAAGTAGTAAATCCTTAGATAGTGGCTTTTTAACATGTCGATGCTAATTTCATAGTGAGACACAAGATTATCGGTATAGAATTACTCAAACAAAAATATTTCATATGCCCCCAGATTTTCGAAGATTTCCGTTTCCTCGTCGTGTCGATTTTTTATTGTCAATTAGCTAACCATTAGTAATTTAATAAAATAATCTAGATGAGTTTCTTCTTTTGCAAAATTTCGACATAATGAGTCATTGGTTATTTCCTACTTGAATGATAAATGAGAAAGACATTTGAAGCAGTAAACCATTTTAAATTTATCTGTGTAAATACTCTTGAACCAATTTGAAATGCCCCGTTTCTTGTCGTTTTCGCTTTTAATAATTTACAAATTGTTAATGTATTACAAGGGACCGATTATGCAAAATGTATGCATTATTACATATTAAGTATAAATTTACAAAATGCTTATAAAATATGAACTAACAAACTACCATAAACATGAAAACTTACATAATTAAACCAGTTTACTGTCTATCACAAACAAAAATTATGCTGCCACGCTTCCCGTAAAAGTGCTATCGTTTCGGGCGCATGTTTAAAATAAACTTAATTTTTTCATGGTCTTTATATAGGCACGTAGGCTTAAAATCCACTTCGGAAATAATTGCTATAAAAGGTTTTATTATTTTAATGACTTCATTTGTTGCCTAATATGACTATCCTAGCGCCCCCCTCGGTGGAGTTGTGTTTAAGTGGGAGGGGGGGGGTAATAATGTACCCCCAAAAGGGATATTTTTACGAGTTTACAGTTATATCTCGTAAAGGACTCACAATATCGAAAACATTGTCCTATTAAAAGTAGTAGGGCATTCAATTCTGTATTGAATGAGATCAGACGCATATTTTGGACCACCCGTTCCCATACTAGTGCTCATCAAAGTTGGACAAATTTTAGATATTTATGAAAAAATGTGTTATTTACACTATATTAAACATAGCGTACTATAGCACTCCATTGTACCAGTCTTGTACTTATATAAATATAAAAATATAAAATATTAAAATTGTGGAATATATAAAAAGATAATTTTAAAAAATGGTTTCATATACAATATGATGAGATCCATTCAACTGATATAAAGATGGAGTCAGGATAAGAAACACAATTCTTGAAATCAATTAGTGATGAATATATTTCATAATAACAAAAATTGTAGTTAAAGGTATGTAGATGAAAAGGGGGAAATATTAGGTAGGTACACAAATTTCACAGACGTCGACGTTTGATTCTCGTTGGGCCACTCGGCTCGTCAAAGTCCGTAATTTTCGATAAGGAGTCCGTCGCCCCATCACTCGGCTCCTCAAAGTCTGTAATTTCCGATACGGAGTCCGTCGCCCCATCACTCGTCTGTAATTTTCATCGCCCCTTATATGCAGCCCAGGTCTTCGGATCCATCTGTGTCCTAACCACATTTGTACTGGTAGGTAAGTTCTCAAACCATGTTGGCGGGGTGCTTCGGATGTTGGTGGTAGTGATACCAGGTTGAATTAGGATTTCGCTAGGGCTTTGGAAAACAGGTCAAATCGCAATTTATCTAATGTTCTACTGCCCTACCTCTGTAAAGGGTTGTTAAAAATCGTAGGCTTGCTTCGGCAAGAGCATCAGGTTGAGTGTCATGCTCGAAGAAAGGTTTGAGTTCTTCTAGAAGATATTTATTTTGGACCAACAGCTTGACCACCTTCTTCGAGGTGGTCCAACTTTTGATCTCATCGAACGCAGAATTTATTCCTCTATAATTTGTGTATGTGCCATTTTATTGATAGATGGGTTAGTTTAGATGATATTACCAAAAAGCAGAAGTTAAAACGAAAATTTTTCATAAAAATTTGTCCAAAGATGAGCACTAGTATGGAAACAGGTGATCCAGGAAATATGCGTCTGGTCTCATTCAATGAAGAATTTAACGCCCTACAACTCTTAATAGGACAATGTTTTCGATATTGTGAGTCCTTTACGAGATATAATCGTAAAAACGCAAAAATACTCCTTTGCATTCCATTGACAATTCCCTTGTTGATGTTGTTGGGTGTACCATCACAAATCCTAATACATCAATTTCTTCGTCCTCACTTACAATAAATGTTTGATGGTCATCTTGTTGATTGGGTTCGTTTCTTAATTCTTGTTCCACTCTGGCAAACAAGTGTCTGCTTGGATGACGTCTGTTGGGATATCGTTGCTGATACAGATCTGCAGCTGCAGTTGAATTTTTGAGACGCTCTCCATATATCAGTAACATATCGACCTTTTCATTTCTACTAAAATTATTCATTTTCTTTAATTTTTACTCAAAGAGATTTCCGCAACGCTTTATTTTGTATCTGGCTGACAGCTGATATTGTTTTATTACATTCAATGGCTACTATGATTTTTCCAATGTTATTAGGTTACCAGATTTACACGGAAATGTGCCATTTTAGTTTCCAAAGCCCACTAATCTATTATCTATTAGCCGCATGTTTCTAAAAGCTTGGTTGCATTGTATTTTGGCTGAAATCTCAAATATTTCTGAGCGGATTTTCAAAATTTTGGTATGATTAGATTCGTATGAAAATGAGGTATTTAAAAATGTTGGTGAACGATTAAATTCCCATAAAAAAAAACCGAGTTAGTGGGTAAAAATCACATTTAAAAATTTTAAACGCCTCTAGAGAATTAAGTAATGCAATCATATTGCTCTTTTTATTTTTATAGTAACGTAGCACACAAACTAAAATATATTTTGGGCACCACAGCACTCTGGATTCAGAAATAGATTTTTTAATAAAATTTTTAATGTTTATCAAAAAGTGACCAAAATGGATGTATTGTATTCAAAATTTCCTCTAGATTCCAAAAATGTAAAAATATATAGGGTGTTCCATTTAAAAATCGAAAGTTGTGGGCATTTCCGGTCAACCCGGATGTGTCTTGCCTTATCCACTTTACAAATTGCCTCTAGAACCATCTAGTAAAGTCCAAGACAATGTAGATGTCTCCCTTATCTTCTATTAGTTTCTAGAAAGCGTAGTACTGTCAATCTCTCAGAGGTGGCGCACACTACAGGCTTTATGGTACTGCAATTACAGTTGCCTAACCATTGCTACACTTCAACACTCATGAGCTGTCAGCATCAGCCCCTAAGGAGCGGGAGCGCGTAACAATATTTGAAATCGTATGGCCCAAAAACCCATATAACGATATTCCACTTTAATACCGTTTTCACTGGCCGGCATTTAATAGTAGTAAGGATGCGTGACGCCAAAATTTCTTACCTTATTAACCCCTTTAATTATGGAATTGAGGTGGCAGATGTTATAATAGAGTATAAAATCATGGTTTCTAATATATACACCAAATCTTAAGTTTCTGGATTCTTACTAGCTTACCTTAGTTATTTACCCCTATTTACCCCCAACCCATCAACATAATAAACCCAAAAGACGTGCGTCGAGTGTTGTATTCAAGATTTTTGATGGTTGTCGGAACTACCAGCCCTTTTCAGAAGTAACGATCACTAAAGAGTACACTATATTATCGCATTGAACAAATAATATCGCTTTGCCCCTAGATATGATTTCATTTTCTTTTACTTATCTATCTATCTAAAATAGATTTTAATGTCATGATACATATCGTAATTAATTTTAATTTCGTGTTATATTATGAAAATAATAAATTTAAATTAATGAAACAATGTAGCCCATTCGAACAATACGACCAACAACTACAGTCATTGATCGTATATTTTTGACAGAATATCCTGGGTCAGTGTGAATCCTTGTTTATTACTTAGAGGAGCATGACTAAGGGGTATGTGGAAAAGTATATTTTCACTATTGCCGCTCCTATATGTTCTGAATGTGATTTCCTCTGCGGACGTAAGATATAATACTACAAATAATGAAATAAGTAAACACCTTTATTGCGCAAAATGACAAATACATTCCGCATAAAAGGTTAATGATACCGTATATACTAATATAAAAATTATTAATCTACAATAACATTTAATATTTATAATCTACAATATGATTTTTCCGCTTTTCTAAAATAAATTATTAATGTCACTAGAACTAGAACCTTTAATTATTTTTAATACATTTCCCTTTTTCCATGTTTTGATTATTTACTCCGCCTTAGACCATCGCAAGTTAAGATACAATCATTCCTAAGTGAAGCTAAAAGTGTGAGTAATTTCACAATTTCCGACATATGCTGTAATAGCTTTTTTCGTTCTACTTTAAATTTCGAAAATTTTGACCTGGGAACCAATAGGATAGCACAAAGGATTGCAGAGATACACACAGTTGAATATTTCGCCCTTCGAAGCAGAGCATGGAGTGAACGACGCGTATCTGGGTTGGCCAAGAAGCAGCTTAGTGTTGCATACAGGGTGACCCAGAGTTAAACCGCCAAACGTTCAGGATCGACTTTTGAGTTTGGGATAAAACTTTTTTCATCTAAGTTTCTTCTGAAAGTTCGAGTTAGAACAAAAGGGAAAATGGAGAGAAAAATGAATCTCGTTTCATGTAATTTGTTACAAAACGGTGAAGTCTTGAAAATTGACAAAAGTTGCTCGAAATGACCACCATTTTCAATGCAAACTCACACCTACGGACGACAGATTGAGTAGCTCTGGTGGTGTGATCACCTGGGCTGCTTGAACAGTCCTTTCCTGGAAGGCAGCTTCATCGTTGACGGCTCCGTATAATCTTTGTCTTTCAACGTACCGTATATAAAAAAGTAAGTCCATAGGAATCATATCCGCAGAATACGCAGGCCGGGAGCGGGGGCAGTCTCGACCGCGACTGATTCATCTTCCCGGAAAATAATCGTGCAACCATCGGTGGACTGGTAGAATATAATGGGCTGGACATCCATCTAATGGACTCAATTAGTTGTGACGTCACTAGTTAGGCAACCTCTATATACTACTGTCATGACACACGGGTTGTCTGCTAAGCACACTGGAACTTGAGCCTTAATGCATATGTTTTCGAGGATAGAAACATAGCATAGAACTTTATTTTATTTCTCCCGTGGAAGAAATATTTGAGGACTTCGAATACCTATTTCACATTCAAGAAATACGGTAAAATGTATATAGCCATGTATGAGTTATAAAAACTTTATTTTAGTTTTTGTTTACAGTTTTTGTTATACTTTATACTTGCGTATATTTACGGATACCTTGTCCATGCAATAAATGATAACTGAAAGCTCTTAAATATTTCTTACAAGAGAGAAATAAAATAAAATTCTGTGCTATGTTTCTATCCTCAAAAATGTCGCCTTATAAACATATGCATTAAGGGTCAAATTTCAGTAAGTTTGGCAGGCAACCCGTGTGTCATGACACTAGTATATAGGGGTTGCATAATTATGTGACGCCACACTAATTGAGTCCATTGGGATCATCTGTCTACTCCATCATTAAAAGGTATGTCATCTAGAGCTGTTCAGTCTGTCGTCCATATGTGTGAGCTTTGCATTCAAAATGGTGGCGGTCGGTTGCTTTCATCTTTACAAGCTCGCAACCCTGGAAGTCCATCTTCCACGAATCCTGAATCACTTTCTATGTGCGTTATTATTAAGCGTTTCCCTTTTCCCATTGGCATTTTTAATCCTGAATTTCGTTACACTATGTCCTTCATTCAACCATGTCTGATCCAAATAGTAGCATTTTCTTCCTCTTTCACGAGCAGCTCTAATTGCCCGAATTTAATTTCATCGCCAACAAAGAATATCATCTCTCTGAAGTAGGAGGCTTTCCTTTTGCAAATGCAAAGTTCATATCATGTAAACATTTTTTAAGCGTCGATTTGCTCATTTTGAGTATATCTTTATCTTCATTCAAGGACTGTAAAATTTTCTTTACAGTAGGGATTTTCCAGACTTCGCTTTAGGTTTCTGAACATCCTCTTCATTTTCTCTCGTCTCAAAATTCTGTAAATGGTCCGCTCACTCACACCGGTATACCTTGAAGTCATATTAAGTAAACCTGTTGGTTCTGATTTCTGTACCATCGGATAATCTTTCTCCAATGCATGATATACATTCAAAATAATTTTCTTCGCTTTGTACCCAAATGAAGAATTTTTAGGGTATACATTTTTACTACCTACTTCTTTTGAATAACCGGGAACCATTTTTTCAGATTTAAAAATATTACTATATCGCACAATTACACTTATTTTCGTTAAAGCACTAACAAAATAAACTGTTAAGGCACTATAATACAACAAATACGTAATTTATAAACAACAATTAATACACACACATAAACAACACACAACACACTATAAATATTTCACACAAAATAAAATTTTAAGGCACTGTCATACAACAAATACGTAATTTATAAACAACAAATTAATACCACACGATTCATACCACGAACACAATACCACTGATTCTAAACTAAATATACAATAGTAACTGTTTCAGTGCAACGGACGAATATTTGCGGCTGCACTGCTATGATAGGTGGAGATATTGTTGCCAGATTTAACCATAATATTTGAAATTTAAGACATATGAAAGCTCATGCATAATTAACACAATCTGAATGCTTTCATTTCTTCGAATTACACACTTGCGAATTTAGGAAATTCGCAAATCCATACGCCCCTGGCTCTACTGTCTACACTTATTGTCTCCACTATACAAATTCGGCAATTGGAATTCGTGATATGTAAACGTGTATCTACGCAGGTAAACCACGCTTTGTCGTAGATTAACACAGGGCATTGGTATTCGTTCATACCACCACCGCTTGACGGGGTCAACGACCCCACGCATTCTGCTTTCCCTATATCACGAACTATATTTGCCGAATCTGTATATATCTGCGTTCCTCGCAGGTCACTGAGACGTTCTTTTTCTTGAAGTCCCATCGTCAACCCTCAAGAAAATATGAAATTCAACATCGAAAATAGCTATATCTACAATTGATCTCAGTTTCCCGTATTTTTGAAAATAATGCTTTATTATTGAATGTCCAGCTAAAAATGCCTGGTAAGTAGCTGCTAGTTACGCTTAGCTGGCAGTTATATCTATGGTAGTGTTTATCAATGGCAATTTAACTGCCAGCTATATATCCATAAGTTCCATTATTTCTTAGCTATGTTGGCTCTACTGATTCTGCCTGAAGTTTCTTTCAATTGGTTTAATTCAAAGTCCTCGCGTGTTTTAGTGACAGTTTATCTAATTTAACCTCAAACTTCATTGCGTTGTGTAGCGTTGATTGATGTTCTGTTTTTGATTTTTTGCGTTTGTGTATAAGCAATGATGTGAATGTTGAGTATCCCTACCAGTTCGTAATGGTTTCAATGTCTTCCCCTATCATCTCAACGATTTGTAAAACAGTTTCTTTACGCAGTCGAAATCTTATAGAAAAATCTTTTTTTTTTATGGCTTTGGGTCATAGACCATACAGCCAGTCGCACAAGAGCAATTTATAATATAGAATACTAAAATAAAACCTAACACAAAATGAGTAGAAAGAAATGAACAAAATGAGGAATTACAGGGACACACGCTTCTCGCCCTGGGGTCTGTCAGGGCATTAAATTATAAACAACATCACAAGAAGGACCACGGGAAGGGGGGTATAAACAAGAGGAAAGACGAGAGGAATACAAAGCTAACCTATAATTTTATTTTACTTTTTACCAAAAAACCGATAATAAATTCATAAATTTGCTTAGTGCCAATAGAAAGGAGATTAACTAAGTTAAATGGAGCCATAGTGTTGCAACATGAGACAATATTTTTGATAAATATATTTGTAGCGTTCTTATTTTTGAAACATGAAAAGAAAACATGGTCACTAATAACATCACACAGATCGCACAGATCTGATGGGACAACGCCAATTTTATGTAGGTGAGAGGGAAAGCTCGCGTGTCCAAATCTTAGCCTTGAAAAAAAAAATCTTTGTCTTCATAATTCTTAAAATTATTTTCTCGTTCCCTTATGGTATAGGGTCTCCTTTCATACTCTATAAATTCTATAATTTCGTCGTCATCATCACACATATTAGTAGGGAATCTAAGACCTCCAATTCAGCAAGGGGGGGTCAACTGTGACATATACAAAAACCAAAAACGGATTCCCATATAAAATTTCATGACGGATACGAATTTTGAGTTCACCCCTTCATCCAGAATTGCGAAATGGGAAAAAATGCAATTTTGGGCAAATTTCTAAAAACTACGGGAAACATTAATTTTTTTGTTTCTCAGTCAATACCTCGTTAACTGTTCGAGATATCTGTTTCAAATTTTGACACCAATATCTTTGGAAATTGGCCTCACTTGCAGTTTATGTGAAACTCTTTTCGGCAACGTCGTTTTTTGGCAAAAAAATTAAAATCTTCGCTTAACGCACAAAAACACCAAAATGCATTGCAAAATATAACATGCTAGAAACTTTTTTATTACTAAAGATACATGGTCATATGATCGAGACAAAATAAAGCTTACGAATTATAGAAACTTTTTTACTTGAAGAATTTTTTTCTAGAATGCTTAGTTTGGCTGTTATGACTGTTGTAAATAAATAGTAGTGTAACGACTCATATATTGCGCGTTCTCCTCGGCCGGCGCGAGCGCTCTCTACTAGCAACTCGCAACCGTATTCAGTCATATCAGAGATACGTAGGTATTTTATTACTTTGTTCATGTATGTTTTATTTTAAAAATGGTACCAGTGGAAGTTTATCAGTTACCAGTAGAACCGAAAAATACTGTTTTTATTATTGACATCAGGTCTTTAATTCAAAGGCATCAAAGCTATGGCTGTTCAACTTTCAAAGAACTCTTTGAAAAGTCTTTGAAATCAGTTATAAACATGAGACCAAAAGGGTGTAACCTACCGACGGACCAAAGTAAGAAGAGTGCACTGTCTGTATAAGGTAAACGATGGGGTAGGTATACCGAATTGGAAAAATATTATTTCTCATTCTGATAATAAACGAGAACTCTTGAACTTTCTTGCTTGCAAGTTTGAGGAAAGTTATTTCAGAATAGATCAAAACATTCAGATTGTTATTGCAGGTATGTTTTTAGAAAATAGCAAAACTATTTTATGCGATCAAAATAATGTGAAAATCATGAAATCCCTACATTTTTCCGATCATGAAGAAGCAGTTACCAGACTTTTTGCTATCTTGTCATTTTTTAGAATTGAATGTACTAGAACAGTCATACAGGGTAATTCACGTAAACCGTTCATTAGAAGTTTAGGGACTTGTAACGATAATTTAATTCTGAAAATCTGGTTACTTACATAGCTTTTTATGCTCTTTTCACTAAAAATATTATATCATTGTTTGAATATCCGTTTCTATTATTCTTCATGACTGATAACCCTTTACCAAATCTATTTATAAAATCGCTATAAACACTGACGTGTTTGATAGATTAATAATTGCAACAAATGTCATTTCCACAGCTAACTATTGTAAGACATTAATACTTTGTTTGATAGACGCTATTAATTGCAACAAATGCCATTTCCACAGCCGACTATTGTAAGAGCAACACATACTTCGATGTATTTCGCGCATTAAAATACAAAATTATCAATAACACAAAAACTATAAAAGATGAGTATAGGGAACCCTAATACAAATCGATGCAGAATAAAATTATACATCAGAAACAGTAAAAATATACAGGGTGTTCCATAAAAAAAAAACAACTTTTCGACGTTTGAAGTAGCAGTAAATTCTGACCACCCTGTAAGCAATTAGGTTACTTTCAAAGCACGATTAGGAAGCTTAAGGGTTCCACTATTCGTGTTGTATAAATGGTAACTTTCACTTTCATTATGTTAGAGACAGCAAATTTCAAACTACTCGGTGTCAAGACACAAATTTTCCGAAAAGTCAATACATCTCGAGTAGGGTTAGATTTAGGGATATGGTAGTATGATTAAAGTCTTATTAAAATGACCAGTTGAATTCAAAAATGCAAGAAAATATATATCATCCCATTTAAAATAACGAAGTTGATGGTAACTGGAAAAGAGCATAAAAAACTATGTAAGTAACCAAATTTTCAAAATTAAATTATCTCTACAAGTCCCTAAACTTCTAATGAACGGTTTGCGTGAATCACCCTGTATATACTGTGGACACTGATATTTTTGTTCTTTCATTGTATTATGCGGCTATACTAAACACTGAAATATGGCTTTAACGGCAAAAATCTTTTATTTTTTGTCATGATGTGATTACCCAAATATCAAGTACATTTGATTTCGACAAAAGAAATCCTGTAGGTTATTTTTTAAGGTTTTTTATGGCAGACCTTTATTTAGAGGAAATTTGGATGAGCTACGAGCACATTATTCACTTCATATAAAACAGATATGAGGTAATTGTTTTAATTATTTTATATAGACACTATACCGATAATGATGAGTAAACAACAAAAGCCAGAGAATATACACTTAAATTCATATTGCAAATGTAAAATGTACACTTGTACCAGTCGCTATCGATGTCTAAGTGCAAAAGTAAAATGTGGTATAAGTTGTTTGTGCGAAGGCAAATGTTCCTCACTTTTAAATTAAACTAATTATAAAAATTAAATAGTTTTCTTTATTTACATAAAATACAAACATTTTTAATCGGACTGACACAATATAAATATGGTTCATTAAATCGCAGACCCTAAGCCTTTTTCTTACTAATATGGAAGCTTTTATCTTATAATAGATACACAATCGTTAGCAGAGCACGCAATGAAGTGTACACACCGAGCTAGACCAATTTGACCGGGCCGGGCCAACATGTGCGCCAACGCTGAACCAATATAATCTCCTTTTTTTCACTATTAAGCCAAATTATAAAAACATATTCAAATGCAAAAACTTCTTTGGTCTTTTATCATCATTTTATGTCGATTAACTACACCTCTATCTCTACTTATAAAAAAGTTTCTCGCATACTATATTTTGCAATACATTTTTGAACTTTTGTGCGACATGTAGGACTATAGTTGTTTTTTATAAAAAAATTATATTGATACATTAATTTGGCTCTATACAGAGCCCAAGAAGAAAGTTAAAAGATTATTCTCTTAAAATTTCAGATCGATACTTTTACCAGTAAATGAGATATTGAGTGGGGAATGAGAATACTAATGTTTATCGTGTTTTTCTTACTTTTGGAAATAAACAACTTTTTCTCTAATTTCGCAATTCCGAATTTAGTGGTGAACTCGTAATTCGAATTCGGCAGACAATTTTACATAGAAAACTGTTTTTAGTTATTGTATACATATGAGTTGACCCCCCCACCTTTAAAACGCATCGTACGGCAAGCTAGATTCCCTACTATATTCAGAATATTATTATTATAATTCATTATTGGCAATAATATATTTAATATAAATCACAAATTAAAAACGAATATATCAACCACATTGGTTTCTAGGTTAAAATGCTTTAGAATTGTCAGAAATTGAACCAAATGCGCATTTTCAAATCCACTAACAGTAGAATAAATCTTTAACTGGCACTTTCAACTCTCTGCTAAATTTACTTTCAGGTAGTGAGTTTAACCCTCCGGTAAATTTTATCTACACATTGAAAAACAGTTTATCTGACAGTTAAGCTATTTAACTGGACATTGAAAAACCGGCCCTTAGTATAATTGGAACTATGTTGTGTTAATGTAATAAGCTATATGCTAGGTTATCTATAATAATTCGTAATCAGTGAGAACATATAGGCCAGTCAAATTAGATAAAGTAAAAAGCGTTTTGAGGAATTAATTTACAGTAAGCTGGAAATCGTTTTAATACCTTAATTTGGTCCTAAATGCATGTCATCTGAGTTTGCACCATCCCAGAAGCTGAGCATAACTTTTGGGAGCCAAAAAACCGTGAAATTTTTGTACTTTCTTCAGTTCTTGCTTGCAGCTCGAAAACGGTGCGTCGGACGGAAAATGTCATCCCAATCAATATCAAAGAGGATTAAATTTTGCGTCGAATGAACATCTAAAACTTCAAATTTGGTTCAGTGGTATAGCAATCAAAAGTTAGAAGCCGGGAAAATTTCTCATTTCGGTGCAAACTTATGTTTTGCAACTTTCCAGGACCACATACGTATATTTGAAACAGATACTCCTATTATAAAATCAAAAGTTATAGAGAATAATATTTCACGCGATATAGACACCTCAATTTTCAAATTCAGTCATTTTGAAAGACTAAATTTGGCATCAAATCAAAATCGGTTTTTTCGACGTTTTGAGTCATTTTAAGCTATTTAAGCAAAACAAATTTTTAGAAATTTTTCACCAAAACAATACTTTCCATTGCTTTGCAATGTGAAGGTAATATACACACCCTGAGTAAAGATTCGAGGTAATACGAATGAAACACATTTTTAATTTTAACAAAATTGTATATTGCCATTAAATTTTTAATTAGTAAGTATTATTAACATTATTTAATTAATAAGTAATTAAGTATAGTTGGTAATAATTTAGGTGCAATGAAGTAACAAAAACGTTTAAAATTGACATGACATGATAAAATATGAATAAAATATGTTATAGAAATCAATAGGCATGCAGCACAAAATGAGGCAGCATTCATTCATGTTCACATTTTCTTAGATGTCGATGGCCCTTCATCTACGAAGCTCTCAAGCTGCGGTGGCATGTCGAGGCCCTCTTTATCGGTATCATCTTCAAAGGTATTATCCTTACCTATTTCTGCTTCTACGGCGATCGGCATGTGGAACACACCTTCATCCTCGAACGGTGCTAAATTCGAGCATGACTGAACGTGGCAGTTGAGGCAAATTGTTGAACATTTTATGCCTACTTTCCGGCAGCTGCACTTCCCTGTACATCCCTTCGTACATCCGCAGAACACTGTGTTGAGGATTTCAGCTGAAGCTGGATCCTTGGTGTTCATGGTGGGGAGCAGGCCAAGGTCCATCCTCCTCCAACCCCAGCTGAGAGGATCCTTTGGTCTATCATACTAGCCCTGGATTTGGAGGTAGACCCGCAGAATATGTTGGGCGACGGCTGTATTTGTTGGGGATAGAGAGGCTAAATTGAAAGTTGGCTTTTTGAGGGATTTTGAGAATATCTCGTGGCGGATTTTGTCCAAGGGGGTCTCATCGGCCTTATGCGAATAGTTGGCTGCCAGAGTTGACCTGCTGAAATGAGGTGGTCAGAATCAGCATCTGCATGGTGGAAAATACCGAAGGGAAGTATTGTATTCTAGAAAAAATCACCCTCCGAGATTTTTTCGGATTTTCACGTTTCAGATCATGTAGATTACGAAAATATAGGTTTTTCAATTCAGTCAGTCTGTCTGTTGGTGCATTAACTAAAAAACTATTTGACGGAGAGCAGTCAAATTTGGTAGATAACTGACGCTACTGTCAGCGAAGAAATGTCCACGATTCATGATATTCTAAACCCATTTCAGAAAAAAAAAATTGTAAATTTTATGTTAGATGCTCATTCGACGCAGAATTTAACCCTCTTTAATATTGAATGGGATGACATTTTCCGTCCGATGCACCGTTTTCGAGCTACAAGCAAATACTAAAAAAAGTGCAAAAATTTCGCGGTTTTTTAGCTCCCAAAAGTTTTGCTCACCTCCTGGGATGGTGCAAACTCAGATTACATGCATTTAGGACCAAATGAAGGTGTTAAAACGATTTCCAGCTTACTGGATATTAATTCCTCGATAAATTCTAATTTGACTGGCCTAGTACTGATTGGATAGAAATTAAATTATGAGATAAAAGGATAAATGCTTTATAATAAACCTCAAAATTCGGAAAAAAATGTTTTAATCAACATAAATTAGTCTTGTTAAATTGATTTCAGAGAATTATAGATATTTAAAAAATATGTTGTAAAAAACAGGTACTGCAGTCGTCATAAATAAAAGAACAGATTATAATTTAATTGAACAGTTTAAAAAGTTCGAGATTGATGACAATAATATAATAACGATAGTAATTAATTTGTTGTTCATCTAAGTGTCTTTAACTATATCCTGTTCAATATATCATGTGCTTTAATAAATTAATGTAAAATTCCTATCAGAAGTTTGAGCAGCGTTTGTCACAAGTCTAAACTAAAGAATGCATATAATGCCAAGGCTCTTTTTTTTCATGGACGTGTCAGTTTAAGAATCTGTTTAATCATTGCGCGTATTTAAACTGTCCGAAAAAGGAATTAAATTACGTAATAATACTTTTTTATGAAAACCTTTAGATGAATTGATTATTAGAGCATTAAATTTAAATCAGGCGCAAACAAATTCCTTAAATAAAACTAAACTTCCTCAATCAATTATTATGAAATTTAAGGTATAAAAAAATAATTATAATGCTGAATGTCGGTTTATATGTCAATTAGTACATACTGCATTTAAAGCTTTATTAATAAAAACCAAACAAATTAGTACTTCTACTAAGAATAATTGTAAAATGCATGTGGCAAACCAGTAGTAATTTGTATATATTATTTATTTTACAGATTAGATTAAATTAAAAAATGAATTTTTTTTAACTCACTATCGAAATGTCGTACTTTTCAACTGTCATTTTAGTGTGAAAAAAGTCTCTTTAACGCACCAGTGGATCAGTGCAAAAACAACTGTCACTTTTCACACTCAGTGCGAAAAGAACTGTCACTTTTCGCACTGGTATAAAGAGAAATTTATAACATAAAAAATCAAATCAAAATTTATTATAATTTTTTTATTGGAATTTTACATTAAGGACATTAACATTAAGAATTTATTTGTTATATATATTTACGACGCATTTCGTGCAGTTGTTGAAAGTTATCCCCGACGACAGATGATGCGACGAAATTGTGCTTTCCATCAGAATTGCATCTCCAACTTCCTCTGGTGGCTGTTCAGCTATATCATCTCGAACTTGGAGACCAATTATTTCTTTTCCCCCAATATTTTAATACCTGTCCTCCGGTTATTTTCCGTAGAGTTTTCTATGTATCCTTCTGCAACGTTGGACGATTTCCAAGCTTCGTGACGCTTTAGCGTTAAAATATCGGCTCCGGAATCTGCCAACAGTGATGCAGAAAATCTTCTGAAGCAGTGCCCTGTGTATCCTGAAGAATCAGACAATCCTAGAAATAAAGCTATCTTCTTGGGCATAGCACCAAACGTGCTAATCCCAATGGGTTGCTTTGTGTATTTCTGTAATGAAATGAAAAATCGAGCATCAGGCGTTTGTGAAGGACGTAAATGTGCATATTTGCGGATCATTTCAACTAAGTTCACTCCTTGAATATTCCCACAAGTAATTATGAATTCCTGAAGACATTTCGTCTTAGTACAGGGGATGATAATTTGGAAAACATCTCCTTGATCTTCGATTTTTTCAACTTGCATGCGGCTTAGCTCATCTCTCCTGCATCCCCCTGCGATTCCAATAATTAACGTAACCTTAAAAGAAATCACTTTACAAGTAAACTATATTTATTCCTTTAGATGTCTCGTTCTCTTCTCATTGCACCATTTTTCAAAGCGTATATACGCCGTCTCATATTGAGATTTGGACTTAGCAGGTAATAGTGCATCAATTGCCATTCTTGCAGACTCCTCTACGTCGCGTCGGACGCAACACTGTCACTATTCTTGGTATCTAAATCTAGTTGCTTAATAGAAATAATAAAATCACAGTAACTAAGGATTGTTTAAACTTTGCGAGGTTTGAGCGTCGCTTGTAAACAATAATTAATGAAAACAAGCTTTTATTACCTTAGAAACGGTAGTAGGGTAATTTTTTAGATGGTGTGATTACGAATTCAAAATATCGTACTGTAACATTTGATAGAGTTGATTATTCAAAGAAACGTCAAGATGCAAATTCAAAATATTTTGACATTTTGAACGTTAAGATATTTAATATTTTTCAATAACTTTTTTTTAATATTTGTATATTCCTAGAGAAAAAATCTAATTATAATATCTATTATTAATTCAATATATATTTAGTATTTTTTCCCATATCATTATTGCCATTACCATTATCGTCTTCCTCTGCATGGTCTTCAGCTTCAATAGGCGAAGTGTTCTATTATATACCGAACAAGCTGGACTACAATAAAACCCGCTTTTTCAGCTACCGCAAGCTTCAACCTGTTTTACAGATGAAAAAAAAATGTTTTAGCAAATTATCTAGGACTGATGCTTGATACATGGCTGCTGGCATTCTTTGAAATCACACTTCCAACCCCGTGGTACAGGAGTCACCGTGCAATTACCTGATATATTTGTAACCGCTGGACATATCAGTAATCCTGTTTCTAAGAGCATGGCCGACAAAGAAAGTGATATGGAAGCTTCACTAAATGATTCAAAATGTCTTTTACAATTGTTATAAGTATTTGTATCAAGCGAATATTTAATCTATCGATTACTTGCCACTTGGTGAATACAAAAATACAATTGGCATACATCCTGATTAGCGGAGGTCCAACGACAGTCATTCTAGACCTGCAGCTTATGTCACTGGGCATGACAAAGAAGTACGTCTAATTTCTTTGTTATCGATTAATAATTACCTTTTCATACCAAGATAATATAATCGGCATACAATCGGATTAGTGGAGGTCCAGGAGGGCACTTTTCAATATTCACCGGTCTCAACCAGTTCCTCATCGAGTCGTTTCAAAATTGACCGGCCACCAAAACAAGTTGTTTCTAAATTTACCGGTATGATCAGCTGCTGCTTCAACCAGCAAGGCACCGCTTCCACCAACTCTTATACTTGGAATTTCGGTAGAATCTCGGTGTTTCTGATAATCTCACTTTTAGTTTGTTGTTCTAGTTTGAAGATTGTTTATTTATTAATGACTTAATTATAAAAAATCAACACATTATTAAAACGGAGTCCTGGAGACCTGCATTAAACGAAAAAGGAATGGTCATGATAAATTGAACTACTGTAGTGCTACAAAATATAAATAGTAGATAAAATTCTAGTTAAAAAATGCATCATTTGTTTAATGGACAGAACTTGAAAAAATTAAAATTGGGGACTAACAATTGTTTTTTCAAACATTATCTCAATAGAATACATTATTATTTGATTCGTTATTTGTAATATAATACTTATTTTAGCTTGTATAACTTATTGATCCCCCGTTTTCACGGAACACACGGAACACACAGGACACACTGAACACACAAAATACACTAAACACGCGGAACACACTAAACACACGAAACAAGCTGGAATGAACAAAAGTTTTAAACACAACGGTCACAAGGTTATTTTCAATATTTTATGGAAAAACGAAAACAAATTATAAAGTTGTCATAGAACCGGGAAATTCAACCAAAGCGTTTCAAAATTTTTAACCAACATCACGAAACCAGTCATCTACCGGAATAAGATGTAAGATGGATAAAACTGTGAATATTGAAAAGTGCCCGGGCAGTCATACATCCCGGTTATTGGATGTACAGCGGCAAACATTTTAAACCTGCAGGGTCTACTTTTAAGCCATAATTAACAAATGTCTAGCTGTTTTTTCAATAATTAATTTCATAAATTATGTATCCGCCACTAAGACAAATTGTATTACCTTTCTTGTCGGCCTTGGTCTAAATCAAAGGGTTTATCATGTTTCTCTTGTGGTTACAAATGTGTCAGATAATTGCACGCTAGCTTCTGTACCACCTGTGTTCTGCTAATAAACTGCTTTTCATATCGATAATTGCAGTTGTTAATAAATCCCCTTTAGCTAGGGAGGTAGTGGCAATATGGGTATATGATTTCATTGTACTTGACAATAGAGATATGGCAATCTTCAATAGCGCATGACGTTCGCTATTAACGTTACGAAATGAAACAGAACACGGGTTGGCGCAATCTAGATTTTTACAAAGTTATGGCCCGGAGGTCTTTCAACACTAGCAAAAGTCAAGCGGCAAAGCTAAGGTTATGACATTTAGTATTGAAAATACTACTGGGCGCATGATATAGGACCCATCTTACGAAAAACGACAGATCTGTCTAGGGCGCTGCGCCGACCTTGTAACCGTACCGTTCACTCATCGCCATGCTATTAGGGATATCACGTTTCAATAACAATCCAAGCAGTATCTCGAAACTAAAATATAAACACTACTAAACTTAATGGTCTCTTGTGATACATGTCGACACTGCCATATCGTATGTCACTTAGTTTGCATAACTTGCGTTATTTCTTACAGAACACCGTCACTTTCAAATTAACATTAAAAAACAAAATAACCCAATAAAATATGGACTAGCTTAATTCGATCGTATGGACAAATATATTTAAAATTATGTAAATAAAACTATCAAGCACATCTAAGTATGATATAAAAAGTACAGTAGAAAAGCACTATACAGGTTGTTCTATAAGCTTTATGACTAAATTTGACAGGTGATAGCTGGGCTAATCTAAAAATTTTGTCAATGAATATGGGTCCAATTACAATGAACCCAAGTGGTATTATTAAATTTGATAAAAGTTTTTATTTTATCACTAATCGCTAATGGTACCTAATGCAAATGCTGAAAATACCTATCATCCTAGCCATCCATCCTTGGACTCCAAGACCAGTATAGTTGCGTCTGGTATTTTCAATACGCTTAAGATACTTGCGAAAGATGCAAGATCTGTGAATTTCATATAACAAAGACATTTGTTTTCGGTTTATATTTATAATCGAGAATTAATTATCACGTTGTCATTATGTTTTCTTAAACACATAATACCCAAACAAATGGCAAATGTTGATTTGCGAATTTCGTATCCGTTCGGACGAACTTGATAATCTTCGATACTACGTTATTCCTAAAACATACTTACGTTAATCGATCGAAAATTACGTCAGGCGGTAAGTTATTAACGGAAGATTCTTACGTACGCCTCAAAGACGCATGCGTAGCTGTCATGTAACGTCATGCGGTAATATCGCAAACGTTATTTGACGCTCCC
The DNA here is from genome assembly GCA_963583905.1 of Stenurella melanura. Lineage (NCBI taxonomy): Eukaryota > Metazoa > Arthropoda > Insecta > Coleoptera > Cerambycidae > Stenurella > Stenurella melanura. Next base: position 20,862,368 of record OY757309.1, read on the forward strand.
ATATCTCTCTCATAATATAGAATGAAGATAGTGGTATAACTGACCGATTAGAGCTACCGAGTTTGGGTGCTGCTGATTTTTTAAATAAATGAATGTCAAATTTGCAAAAAAAGTGCTGCTATATTATTTTATTGTTTCAGCCATTGCTATACAATTGTTAATTTATCAAAACTATAAATAAGAAAATGGTTGGGTAAAGTCCAGTTTTTATATCCATAAGTTGAGAAAAACATTGGCTGAGGTGTACGTTGAATTTACTCCAAAAAATGCCAAAGTAAGAAAACAGTCCAATCAGTCGGGGTTTTTGCCCTTCAAGAGGTGGAGTAGTAATTATTTTGATATACAGGGTCTCCCAGATTTAAACGGACATACTCTAGTGGAAGGTAGAGCACACTCAGCTGAGTTCAAAACACCCCTGTACTTACCGTTAAATGTGAACCGTTTTTGAGATATGGTTTTATGGTTCTTGGCCTTGAATTCATTCCGCCATATTTTTGAAATGACTGCACATATTTAGATACAATTTGATATACATATCATACTCTTTTAGGTTAATGAATAGCTTAAGTGATTTTGGAAAAATTCCAGGACCGACCTCAATTTTTTTAATATGGCTCTTAGGGTCGTTGACATCACACTGTGTATTATTTTTTGGTAAATGTTAATAAACTTTTAAAAAGCTTATGGGCCAGTTTATAATATAATGTCATAATATTTGATGGCGCGTTTATGGTTATTCTTCAATAAATTTTCAAAAGTATTGAAAGACCAAATATGACATTCTACAAATAACACAATCCAGTTGCTATCATCATTGTTTTATTAATTTTAGCTAAATAACCCGTAAAAGAGGTTGTTATTTGTTTTTGTTTTGACACTCAGTGTTTCTAAGCTTTTTTAGTTTAAATTTCATCCATAATAATACAGATTCCATTTCTTTCATGAAATAAGAATAATGTTAGTGAAGAGGCTTGAATTAATACGCCCAATTTAAAAAAATATTAAACAAACTTTTGAGAATAACTTGAAAATATTAAAGACAAAAGTTTGCAATTTTATTTTGACAAAATAAATTTATTTAGAACTTTAAATAATTGAAAAAAAAAATTAAAACAGTTCAAATAATTAAAACTATAACAAATATTCAAAATGAATGCCCCCAGCGTCAATACATTTTCGAGAACGTTTTAATATGTTTTTCACTGACCTGCCAATCACTTCCGGGTTATTTCTAATGTTATGACATACAGTAATTTTTTTTCTAGAAGCTGTTCACGTATATTGAACTCTGTATTATACACGTCTGACTCGAGATGACCTCATATAAAATAATCTAGAGGTGTAAGATCAGGATGCCTCGGTGGCCAGTTTACCGGACCACCGCGACCAATCCAGCTGTTGGTATAATGCTGATTCAGATGATCCTGGACCGGTACAGAAAAATGGGGTCCAGTACCATTGTGATGAAACCACAAACCTCTAGTATTGATATCTTCTAATAAATCTGGCAAAACATATCTAAGAAAGTTTAAATAAACTTCACCAGTTAGTTAGCTTCTCTTCAAGAATGTGGGGCACTATTAGATGATTATTGTAAATAATACACCACACATTAATATTAAATCTGTATTGGGAATGTTTCTGAATCACTGCATGTGGATTTTCGGTTGCCCAAACATGCTGATTTCTACAGTTGTTAATTCCGTCACGTGTGAATTGGGCTTCATCCGTGAATAGAACTCTCGATATTGTTCTTCTGTGACCCAAGATCCACCCACAAAATGTTAAGTGGGGAACGTCGTCGCCGTCTCTAGACGTTGAACTGTTTCAACATGAAATTGATGCAAATGCTCTTTCTTTAATGTTCGCCATACTCTTGTCTTAGGTACTGATAACTCATTACTTATTTTTCTAACACTTATGGATGGATTATTTTCTACAACCTGTAATATTTGCTCTTCTTGTGGAAAAGCTCTGGGAACATGTTCATGCTTTGTCATTGACGGAAATTGTCCATGTTTCCTACTAAATTGGTATACCTCTGAAAACGTTTTATGATCTGACACACGGCGATTTGGAGAACGCCTTTGATACTCTCTTTTTGCAGCTCTCCCATTTCCGTCGCAAAAGCCACACACAAAAATAATATCCGCATAATCTTCATTACTAAATTGAAACGGCATCTTTAAATGTTTAGTTTTAATAACTGGTTCTTTATCACTTATTCTAATATTTACTAAGAGCGAATAGCAATTCTTATTTGTAAAATTACACATTTGACATGTGCCTACTTGGGATTTTTAATGCAATAATGTCATGTGTTAATCGCATAGTTTTATTACTTATTTTTTATTCGTGAAATAAATGGAATGTGCTTTATTTTAGACAGAAAAACCACTGAATGTCAAAACAAAAACAAATAACAACCTCATCTACGGGGTATTTAGCTAACATTAGTAAATAGGCTATTGATTATGTCATATAGAAAGGAACTAAGACGTTTACGGGTTTTTACTGCAGGAATCGATTAATGGGTTATAAATGAAGTTCTATTAAATTGGAGGGTGAAAATTGTCGATAGGGGTGAAAAACCACCCCTTATGGTTTTTTCAATATATCTCGTGAAGAAAGCAAATCTTCGATATATCTCATATGAAACTTTTTGTAGAGAATCAAATTTTCCATCGGAATAGCATTTTCTGAATATTAAAAAAAAATTCATGCCGAAACAGTCGAAACAAACTTAAAAAAAGCGAAAATTTCGATTTTTTGATTTTTTTTTGTTTCTTCGCCTGTATCTTTTTTTGGGCTTAGATAGGTATAGACATTGCTTCAGTTAAAAAAAAGTTTCCTTTAAAATGGTGGGCGGAACAATTTTTTTTAATGAAAATTGACCCAGATATGGCCATTTGAACCTGTTTTTTTTTGCATTTCATCCCTCTTGTACGAATATTGTTTTCGTTCGCATTTTATTGAAAAAATTATTGTTTTACTCAATTAAAAAAGTTTTTTTACGTTTATTATTTAGTAATACATAGTATTTGTTCTCTAAAATGTCGTTCATGTATATGTACTAGAAAATGGTCATTGATCAAATTAGGGACTTTAATTTCATTGCATATTTTGTTAATGATTTTATGTTTTTGTACTTTATTTCAAATTAGTTTACTATTTTTACCACACTGTTGCATATGGTAATTGTAATAGGCATTCTGTTCATTGGTAATAGCTGTATTCACAAGATATTTAAGGTCCAAATAATATCTTTTATGATGTGCTAGTTGAATTCTTTTGTATCTTTGGAAGGCGCTATTCTTCAGTTTAATCACTTATCTAATTCGGAGTTAGCCATGGAGAGTATCGTTTTTTATTATAATTGTCTTACATGGCCAGTGTTTATCAAATTCTCTTAGAGTGGTATTATTAAAAGTATTCACCTTTTCAATAATATCAAGCTCGTGATAGAGAGCACTCCAGTCAACAGATGAGATATCATGCTCAAACTGGACCAGGTTGATGTTGTTAAAATTAATGACACATGTAATTTTTGGGTACTCATTTATTTTAGGGAAATTAATAGTACAAAACACTGCTTCATGATCTGTACTTATTGGTTCACAGTACGTAACACCACTGTCATAAACAAGCCTTTTATCATTTGTAATCACAAGATCAATGAGTGATTCTGAGTTCTGTGTGACTCTTGTTGGATACAGTATTATTTGATGTAGAGTAAAAGTGTCCAGAATATCATGAATAAGTTTACTCTCAGCAGAGTTTTTATTCAGATGGTTGATGTTCAGATATCCAGTGATAATACATATATCACAGTGCCGTTGTTTTGGTTTTCCCTTGGCCGAGTTTCAGCAGCAGGATGTCTTGGGTGGGAGGAGTAGAAGCTATCAAAAGAACAGCGAGGTCCACATCCTCACCAACGGCAGCCACGGAACTGTGAGTGGTTGTTCCACAGCAGTCTTCACGACAAGGACGTCAACATTATTGGTGGCCTGGAGAGTATGTATCTCATTCTAGGATTGAACAAAAAATCCTCTTGTTTCACAGGTATCGATGTTTTCCATGTCAAATTGATGTCGGCCGACCTCCTCAGTACTGTTGGCTGAGTTTGCGTATCAATCAAATATCACAGCGCGACTCATTCCAGGATAGTGGTTGACGTAAGTGATATATCCATCACAAATGGTAACGGAGGCATCTTTATTCCAAATTACTCTGTGCAGTAGGAATCCTCCGTCTACTACTATGTTCATCTGAGACAGTTGAACAGTTGAATAGCCTTATCGGAATTCAATTCTCTACAACTTCCTTTCAGATTAATAGTTTAGTTTAGACTATATGAAGGAATGTTTGATGAAAAATGTGTGGTAAATATCTGTTTTTCGAAATTTTCACTTTTCCGGAGCGTGTAGCTCGAAAACGGTTCGAATTTGAAAAAAGTGTATAGAATGAAAGTTGCAGAAAAATTCATGAGCCTTCAGATGGTATAGGAAAATTTTCCCTACGACGCACCGTTTTCGAGATATAAGCGGAAGAACCAAAACTGGGACTTTTTGCCACCCCCCCCCCCCCCCCCGTCCGTCTCACCCCCTAGACGTCAGAATTTTCAGTATATTCACTTCCTAAGCATCCTGAGCAACTTTCTAAAGGAATCCCTGCTCGCGCACTCTACAACCACCCTTTGGGCCTTTCGTTGACTGGATTGGTGTGGTTCTCGTGGTTTCGTATTTACTGTTATCATTTAGCCATTCTGATCCACGCATTGTGGTAATATATTTTAGAATTATACTAAAACAAATATTCTGAAATATCCTTTCATTGAATCATATAAATACTTGACCAAAGCATTTCATAAATATTCTAAATTGATTAAAGACATGTATCGAATCTTGCACGAATATTTGATTTAAACATATATTTACAGCGCGAGGGATTCAAGAATGGTATACATGTTATACCGAAAATATTTTTGTGGAAGATAACTTGAAGCTTTTATTTTTCTTTTATTTATGATGAATTTACTCAAAACTAATGTGAAAAGGACACCAGCACTGAGACATATCGTTAGTAACCTGACAATATACCTTCTATCTGATATTCGATTTAAATGTATGGACCCCTCATTTTAACCGCGAATATTTCAGAAACGGAGGATCGGAAAAAACTGAAAAAAATATGTGTTCATTGTGTCTCTATTCTAAATCATTCACCGTAATTTGAATAATGTAGGTACATTGCACGATATTGAAGTTCTGCTAAGTTATATTGAACAATGTCCTACTTTTTAAGGAAATTTTAACCATACCAGTTATGCCTACTATCTAAATAATATTTTAGATAAAGCACGGCATTTTTTGTCTTAGGAAATTTTGTTTTCATTTTTTATTCTAATATTTTGCAGCTATTCTCAAAAACGTGACCTCAACGTTATTCGGTTTTTTATTAATATGTTTAAAAAAATTTGATAAAATAATCAATTATATAAAATGTAAGCATCTTCAGCAAAAAGAATTGGTATATATAATATATTAATTTAGTTATCAAGCGCAATAGATAATATTATAGTTGCAATAATATATCATGTTATTCTGTTACATACCGCATATCAAACTACCCAGTATGCACGAAGTGACAGCATTTAGAATTAATTTTTTTTCATCTCATGCAATTTCTTAAGTCGTCTTACGCAATTACGGTTTAACCTTGTCACTTTAAAATTCATGGTTGTTGTAGAACTGTTACTGCAATTACAACGAATTGGACTTAAAATAGTTAAACTTATTTGTACAACGGATTCTTAGCTCCACTTTTTTATGACGTAATCTTCACTTAGGAGTTCCATGATCATCAGTAATATCAGCATGCACAGAAACATGATATATAATTGTTTACGGATGCATATTATTTTGGATGTACGCTGTATTGTGAATAGGTGATTTTATATTACGATTGCGTAATATAGCGTAGTACTGTAGTGTTATTTACATTTTACTTCCGGATTCACGTAGTGAAGTGGAAGTAAAGTAATCGTAATTTTTTTTTTAAAGTTATGTTAAAAATTTGTCGCCAACTTTGTAAGAAAAACACTAAAATAAAATCCACTTAATTCAATTTTATAATAATATTTCCACTTTATTTGGTACTAATTATTACAAACTATGCTTGTTACTCAAATGTCATCTCTAGACTGACTTCCTAATGCGTTCTTGCAAACTCAGCTAAATACCTTATTACAAAGAGTCATTCTATATACCAATCTATAAATACATTTCAGCGAACTCAAAAGTATCATATTTATATTATATGCTCTAACCATAAAATAATGCTGAAGTCTGGGATATCAAGTTTAAAGAATATACAGGATGTATCAAAAAACTAAGTAAGTAATTTTACATTCGGCCATCCTGTTATGTGGTCTGTCCTCAGACCATGAGTCGTGTTTTTCCTACCTTGATGGTTTTCACCATTTGAAAATCAAGCGTGGCACAATGTCCACTTACCTTTGTGGCTACAACCACTACTTAACCTGAACTACTAGAAACTGGACAACCTCTGCTCGTGTCAATCACAGCTGCATCCTCTACTTGGTCTTAAACTGGGTAATATTTACCTGTGAGGCTACGGCTGTAACCACTGCTTACTCTTGAGCTAGTCATCGTTTACCTGTGAGGCTACGGCTGTAACCACTGCTCACACTTGAACTGGTCATCGTTTACCTCTGAGGCTACGGCTGTAACCACTACTTACTCTTGACCTGGTCATCGTTTACCACTAAGGCTACGGCTGTAACCACTGCTTAATCTTAAACTGGGCATCGTTTTCCTGTGAGGCTATGACTGTAACCACTGCTTACTCTGGAACTGAGCATCGTTTACCCGTGAGGCTACGACTGTAATCACTGCTTACTCTGGAACTGAGCATCGTTTACCCGTGAGGCTACGACTGTAACCACTGCTTAATCCTGAACTGGGTTTCGTTTACCCGTGAGGCTACGACTGTAACCACTGCTTAATCTTGAACTGGGTATCGTTTACCCGTGAGGCTACTACTGTAACCACTGCTTAATCTTGAACTGCTATGAAATCAAGCTTGGGCAGTCTACCAGGGCTCCAATTTGTCCACCACTACAACTGTTCTTGCTTTATAATGGCCTTCTATCAGGTCTTCTACTTCATAGTGAACATTGAATCATACTGAAATGGTCCACGGTACTTTAGCAGTAATTTCTTGCTTGACCCCGATTGGCCCAACTAGTGATGCGGACTAAAACCAAATAATCTTTTTCATATTTATCAGCTTATCTTCAGGATCTGTCATAATATTCCTTCTTCGAGTTTGGTCTACCGTAATATGTTCCTTCACTTTTCTACGTCATTTCGCCAAATCAAGCCGTTCAAAATTCACTTGAATTTCAGCCAACAAGTTCGCCTGTGCTACAGATCTACGTTTGTATCCCATGAAAACCTCTGCCCCCCTCTGTACTGTCAGTATCAGCACCAAGCGTGGCTAAAGCGTTGAGGATCGTCTTACTATATCTTTCACATTGATTGATAGTTCGTAGCGTGGCAACAGTATTTAGCACGTGCTTGGTTCCATATGACTCGCAGAATAGTCTAAAAAGGCGAGAAACAAATGCACTTTCTTGATCACTGATTATGCGTGTGGGAACCCCGAATAAGCACATAACTCTCTGAAGTGCTCGCACAATTCGCTATGTTTTTTTTTTGCGACGCTACTGATTCAATGATGACAAATTTTGTAAATGCGTCTACCATTATTAAAAGAAACTTGTTTCCACTAGAACTGGTTTCAAAGGGACTTACATACAAAGGTATCTACTGTCTTAATTAGCTGTAGTTTTCCTTGCTTTTTGCCATAACACTGTTTACAGTATAAACAACCTAAGCAGGCTCGAATATACTTAGTTACAAAACATCGCATTGCTGCAAACCAATAATTTTCTTGTATCATCTTTAAAGTATTTTTGACACCTAAATGACCAGCTCGATCGTGGCATAGTCTACAAACTTGCCATCTAACGTTTCTGGGTACAACCCATACACTTCTTTTATCATTCAACTTCCTAAACATTCTGTCGTTTTTCAACTCGTACTCGTCAAAATATGTTTTTGTATCATCATTTTCCTCACTTGATAAAATCTTACGAATTCTTATCAACTGCTCGTCCGGTAGCTGAGCAACCAGTATCCAATCACATTCTGTCAAGTCAGCTTGATTAATCTCAAATATATCATGAGAATATCTTTCCACCAGCTCTATGCTTAATTTCCAAGGTAAACTACTGCACTTCGAGCCACCACCTGGCCACTCGAGGTATTAAATCTTTTTTTTGAGAACGCCGTCCGTAAAGCACTACAGTCAGTTATTACAGTAAATCTTATGCCTACTAGATATATTCGAAAATGCCTTAAGGCAAACACAACCGCCATGGTTTCCAATTCATACGAGCGGTATTGTCGCTGATCGACCGTAGTTTGTTTACTGTAGTATGCGACAACGCGTGGAACTCCATCATGTAATTGTAGCAAAATTGACCCAAATCCTAGTGCACTCGCATCAGTATGTAACTCCGTTTCCAGTTCTGGGTTAAATACTGCTAGCACTGGTCTTGTAACAAGTAGTTGTTTGACTCGATCAAACGCTTTCTGTTGTTGGGTTCCCCAAACCCATGGCATGTCCTTTCGTAAAAGATGAGTCAAAGGTTCTACAATTCTAGCATAATCTTTCAAATGCCTTCTAAAGTACCCTGACAAACCTAAGAATTGGCGAACACTTTTTATATTTCCACAACAGCCTCGACTTTTCAACTACCTGGTTTCACGATTTCAACAGTAACTTTTCTTCCTAAATATTCAATAGCTTTCTGAATAAACTACATTTCTCTAAATTCAGAGTCAATTTGTTTTGTCGCAAAGCTTCAAGAACTCGTCGTAGGCGAACTAAACCTTCAGGTGCAGTAAAGCATGGAATCATTATGTCATCACTGTACGGAAATGCAATGAAATCATTCAGATATACCCAAAACATTATTCATCTTCTTTTTTTACTATTAACACTGGATTTACGCAAGGTGAGTCTGATTCGCGCACTAACCCATTAGAAAGCAGTTCGACTACTATACCACGTAAATCTCTTTCTTTTATAAAGTATGCGATAGGGTCGGTATACAACCGGCTCATCTCGTAACGCACTTAATGGATAATTCGCGTAACAGCCCTCTGTATTTGTCGCCTCATCTACTTCGGATGCTGCACAAACGTTATTATTTCAAAATCATCTAGAGTCTGTAATTCATTTAACTGTCTGATAATAATCTCATTTCACTTCATTCGACAAATCTAAGAAGTTACCTCCCACAATACACTCGTGAAATAACTCGTTGTCTTTCATAAAAAATAATTTAACCATGGACCTGGCTTGCCCCACCTGCACCATAGCACTAACAGGCCCAATACTCATAACCACGTTACCACCAAAACTTTGTAATGTTTTACATTTTGGTGTCAGACTAAACTGACTCTTTAATCAGGCTAGATATACTAGCTACCAGTATCTATTAAACATTCAAGTTCCTTGCCATTAATCGTGTCTTTCAATACATACGGATTTCTTTAAAGTCTTGGGCGAGAGTGAACCTCATTCACCTTGTTTCTAGTCTCACTTTTATTAGCCTTATAGGGACATTTGTTTTGAACGTGGCTTAAACGCTTACAATTAAAACACTCCATACGTGGCAAAATGAGGTCCTTTACAATTAAAACAAATAACGTTCAATAATAGTATTTACGGCAGCTGCTAAATTCGTTTTAACTGTATCAAGAGCGCGTCCCAGAGTACTTAAAGAGCATAACGTTTATTTATATCACTAAACTGAAAAGATCTTGTTGATCTAGCTATATTTTCATCTGGTATTCCACCAATAACAGCGTCAACCAAGTAAGATTCGGGTATACTCAAATTGAGCAGCTTTAATTTGGCGAATTTATTAAAACAGTACTCACCCAATTCTTGTCCAAGAGTTCCAGGACTAACATACATCTACGCAACATCACGCATGACATCACGCAATAATCTTAAAAATGATGAAGGTTTGTGAAATTGTTCTATTAAAGCACTTTTAAGATCATTCCATTCAATTCTCAAATATTCTTGACTGTCATATCATCGTCTTGCCATTCCTCGTAATCGATTAGCAATTATTCTTACTACTGAAATATCGTTCCACTTACAGATATTAGCCGCATCGTCTACGGGCGGAACCCAAGCTTCAATCGTAAGATCACATTTTTACGGATCGAATATAGGTGTCAGGGCCTCATCAGCAGAATTTGGTAAAGTAACATGCGAAGTATTACCTTCCGTCCTTCCATAGCCTTAAACGCCGCTCTAATCTGCGGAATTTTACTCGAGCATCGTCTTGGGAAGATGAACTTGAGGCCGAGTCGCTAGAAGTTCCCTTGCGAGCACGCCTATGGTGATGCCGGCGGTGTTTTGAGGACCGGCCCGTTGTTTAACATTTACACTTAAAAATGCAACTAATGCACTATCACGGGCGTGACTTATCCCACACTTCTGATTTGTAAGAAAAACACTAAAATAAAATCCACTTAATTCAATTTTATAATAATATTTCCACTTTATTTGGTACTAATTATTACAAACTATGCTTGTTACTCAAATGTCATCTCTAGACTGACTTCCTAATGCGTTCTTGCAAACTCAGCTAAATACCTTATTACAAAGAGTCATTCTATATACCAATCTATAAATACATTTCAGCGAACTCAAAAGTATCATATTTATATTATATGCTCTAACCATAAAATAATGCTGAAGTCTGGGATATCAAGTTTAAAGAATATACAGGATGTATCAAAAAACTAAGTAAGTAATTTTACAACTTATATCTTTAATTTTAAAAGTTTAGATATAAAAAAAATCAGAATATACATAGCGTGAGCTAATTATGTATTATAATGCGGATTTTATTACTAATATTATGTAATGCAAAATATTACTAATAATAATTGCAGACAGATGCGTTTAGAAAGACGTATAGTCCACGGAAATTAGGGAAAGAAAAAGGAGGAAACCTGGACAAAATTAGTAAAAATCGGAAATTTTGCACAGACGTTCTTTGAGGTGTCCCAAACCCAAATCACAAAAATTCCAACATGGCCACCCATGATATTGAAGGTTAAAGTTTTTTGTAAATATCTCGCGTTCTGTGCATCGGGTGCTCATGAGTTCAAGGTGAAAGTTGTAGAGAAATAAATTATCTACGCGAGATATTCGCGAAAGACCTTGTTTCTGAAACTTTGACCTTGAACATATCGAAAGAGGGGGGGATAAAAAAGATAACATTCTTTTTTATACCCCCCCTTTCGAGATATTCCAGGTCAAAGTTTCAGAAACAAGTTTTTTCGCGAATATCTCGCACCAAAAAATCAGAGAGCAATAAAGTTAACATGAAAGTTGTAGAGAATCCAATTATCTACAAGATTGATATTTTGCATTTTTTCCCAAAACCTCGCCCTTTTCGAGATATTCAAGGTCGAAGTTTAGAAAACAGTTTTTTACAAATTGAATTCTATACAACATTCATGGTAACTTCATTGCTGTCTGATTTTTTTGGCGCCATATTCGTGAAAAATCTTGTTTTTGAATTTTTGACCTTGAATATCTCGAAAGGGGGGGGGGGGGGAGAAAAATAAAAAAGACAACTTATAGACAGTTTAATTCTGTAAAACTTTCATATTGACCTCATGGGCATCTGATGCATAGGACGCGAGATATTTGTAAAAAACTTTGACCTTGAATATCTTGGGTAGCCATGTTGTATTTGGGTTTGGGACAGGTCAAAGAATGTCTGTGCAAAAATTCAGATTTTTACTAATTTTGTCCAGGTCAAATGCTAATTCCCGTGACTAGAACTAATAATTGTAAGGATATTGTTCAATTATAAGAATCTGAGCTACACTTTCCACAAAATTGCGATCGAAAAATTGATGCAGTATTATAAAATGTAAAAGCTAACATTTAAAGGTTTATAAATAGATTTTTTTGTATGCATTAACATTATTTAGACTATTATTAGCCCTGTGACCTTAGGAATGGGCTTGTTCCATGATGTTATTTTTATATGGTTTTCATACTTTTTCATATAGTACTCGATATTCTCATTATACACTTAAAATTTCGTATTATTAACTTTTTCCGTTCTCGAGATATAAGGAGTTGAAATTGGTAATAGTTGCAAAAACCGAGCGCTCATATGTGACGTCACTATACGTAAGTGACGTAAGAAAAATGGCTTTCTGGGACTTTTCAAATTTAACCTGTAAAGTCGAAAAACATGGAATTTTTAAACGCTGGTAACTAAATAAATACGTCGAGTGAAAGTTCGTTCTATGTCTCTAAGGAAAGGAGAAGGTCGGCGATCAATTCTAATCGTAAATTGCATGGTCAAAATCGAAAATTCGTCCCGGCAGGAGCGATAGAAAATTGTAATTATTTGACATTTCACCAAATTGTACTCCCCTACTGTCAAGTAGTAAACAAAACAAACAATACTTTGAAAACACTTAGGGCCGGTACTTTCATCTATAGATAGTGACATTTATTCTTTAGAATAAGTCTTATCTAGAAGATAAGCAAAAAATCGGTATTTTCACCTACAAATACTGATATCAGTCAGATAAATATGCTTATTCCTAGGATAAACTATTCGGCGCCCAAATCGACGAATAAGATTTTTATCTACCGGATAAATGAGGCCACGCCTATGCTCTTGCGCTCTGATTGGCACTGCTATACTATTTTCTAACCTAAGTTTTAAAAAGTTCTTTGTTGTTTTGTGTTTAACAATATTTTAGATAAGGTTTGGCCAGTGGTGACTTTTATAACTGGGTGATTTTACGGACTTTCACAAGCCACGGCGGGAAGAATAATAAAAAAAATCTAATAACTGCTATTTATGTATTTCCTCACTTTGTCCAAAAATATAACACATGAAACACAGTTTTATTTAATATATACCATTTAAAAATATGCTGACACAAATTCGCACAATAAAAGCCATTGTAAACACTATACTCACAATGACAAACAACCAAATGACTCAAATGTCATTAACAGGTAAGCAATAATAGTAGGGGATTATTTCTATCTTTATTTGAAGTACATAGCTTCTGCATACATTTCTCTTGTTTTACCACATCTTAAGTTGGCAACACTTACTTTGGGAAGTGTCTAAAATTTTATCCATCGAATTGTTAACCGAAGGTGTGATTTGAATGAAAGTACAAATATAAGATATCCAGTAGATAGCAAATTCTGGTTATCTTATCCGTCGGATAGTTATCCGCCGGATAAAGTATATTTATACTTAAGTGAAAGTACCGGGCCTTATAATTATAACAAGTAAGGAGCGTCAAGTCTATTGAGATCGCCGAGTCTATGCGTATAGTGACGTAGCGCCTGGCCACGCCCCATTTTCGCGAGATGGAGATTTGTAATAGTTTTTAAGATACTAAACGTGCGAATAAGATTCTAATTTTTTGCAGATCCATTAATTTATGCTTGCACTTTCGATTTATGGAATAAAAAAAATGCTGAACAAGCCCATTTACTTCGCGTGCAAAAGTTCCTATCGATATCATGTTCGCTTCGGAAACTGTCAAAGGTCACAAAAATTGGTTTATGTAGATAATCTCGTTTCCTGTTGGTGAGACGACAATAATTATAAATTGTAAATTAAAATATTCTGTATCAAAATGATCTCTCACTATACGAATGATCAACCGTGTTCGTCTTATGGAGTCCACAAAGCATCAACTGCATAGAATAGGATAATAACAGAAATATATTTGTTTCATACCTCATATTTGAGATAGAATGCAAAGCGTGTTTTTTACCTGGTTTCTCTGGTAAGCCTAATCTATATCTTATAAGAAATATATTTATGGAATAATTATGTCTTTGGCTTCAACCATTGACATGTCTTCGTTTTCATCACACCTTCTGATATTTTGGGTGTTGAATAACAGGTTGGGTTCGCTTGATCTATTTTTTTATGCCTTAGATATATTAAAGTCCTTTCGGAATTTAGCCATATCTATACCACCATTCAACCAGGACCAGTACACATAGACATCAACCCAACAACCATTCCCTGCGACATTGCCATCTGACTGACGCAGCTGAAACTCAAACTCGGACACTCGGAGACAACAACTACCGTCTCGATAACACATTAAGTACGCCAACAAAGATCCATACCCTGCCCGGGATTTGAACCCGGGACTCCGTGGTCGCAAATCTAATACTTCAGCACTGAGCTAGTGCCGGTATTCTGTTTCCTCCATATTGATGTCATGAAAATGTCAATTATGTGCTCAACAGGCTGTTTTTGCTGAAACCGCAAGCCGATGCGAAACCTATTTTACAGGCGCAAAAATATATTGAGGAATCATAATCGCGCTTCTGCCATCCATAATAATTGTCCTTATAAATGAACTCCATTTGTAGGCTTTGGCAACCCATCATGTGAGAAATAATGAAGTCTTTTAGGTGTAACTTTAATGAAAGACTTGCATCATAATGTCTAAAGATTCCAATTTTTTGGACTGTCGTATAAAACAATAGCACATACAACCCAATGAAAGGCCTTTGCTATGTCTTGAATTCATTTCAAGAAGTCTTAGAGACTTCTTGTTAATGTTCTAGCTATTCAAAACTTTTGGCAAATTTATTTTTCCATTGATTTAGCACGCTGGCGTTATATTACATCCTGTGAAAGTATCTTGTTAGATATATAATTTTCTTAAATTATGTACCTACTCTTCCTTATTATGAGTATGAATAATATCATTATATACGTTTTTTCTAAAGTTTTCGAAGAATATAGTTATCATGAGGCATTTCCTCTGGGAGGCTTTAGAAATATTTTTTCTGCCATCTAATGGACGAGCAACTAGTAGTTGAGAATCAAAAAGTATTGCCTCTCGCACTATTAGTTACGACGTTTACTTCATCCGGTAATGGTGAAGTCTCATTTTAGCAACCAATAGATACTGCGTTCGCTGCAAAAAATGACCGGTCCGAACTTTTTGCTTACACTTTGTCCGGGAGGTGGAAGCAGTCAGGTAACCTCTAAAATTCAAATTGAAATTTCACATCGATGCTTTGTTGAGACTTTCTGCTTACAATGTGATGTGTTTCCGGACGTCGAGAAGAATCCAAAGAGCCAACATTTTCTGCCGTCAGGTTCGGCCCTACTCCCAACTTCCGGAAATCCCGAAAGGGTTACTGTGCAAAAAAGGGTTTTGCAACTTGGTCAATATTTTTCTTTTTGCAGAGTATTTTGCCACTGAAAACGATTTAAAATTTTTAAGGAAAGAACCTTTGCGCCAAACGAACCAAACCGAGGTTGGTTCTTGAATACTTGATTGTTTCAAAAAGTCTTACACCTAAAAATATTATAAACTAGAACAAAGTTATAAACTAAAAAATGAAAATGAAAGCTATAGGCAGTTAACGTTTCGGAAGAATATCTACTTCCGTTCTCAAAAACTTTTTGGCCGTCAATCATGGCAGTTCGTTGTTTATGTATTTCCATCTATCCTTGTTTAATAAAAATTTTCTTTTAGTTCCGTTGCTGTCTTTTTCCAAAGTCATCGCCGAGTCCCATTGAATCCTGTGATTATTATTATCCCACAAATTTTGAATTTTACAAATATTCCCCATCTAGCATAATTTATATGTTCACCAAGCTTTACGTTGAAAGGTCTAGATGATTCACATACGTAATGTTTTCCGCACTCACACGGAACACTATAAATACAAATTTTTGAATTTTGAACAATATTTAGATCTTTGGTTTTTAAATAATAAAACTAGGGAGCGTGGAGCCAGTTTGAAGAACAGTTTGTACTGAAAACCTATTCCCAATTTTTCGTAAATATATATATGGAGTTACTGCCATTGACCTAAATACCTCAGGCTGTCATAGTATATTCTCTCTCCTACCAATGTTCAACAACTGACTATCAACAACTCTCGGGATATTGATTATTTAATAAGTTTGTAGGTATACATTGTTTTTCGTTCCTTATAATATTACATCATTTGAAGAAATAATTTTGACTGTCATATAAACATTTAACAACAGCTTTCTTAACACTAATATGTTGATTTGAATTGAAATTTAAGTGTCTGTTTGTGTGTGTTTGTTTTCTATACACACTGGTTTGGTATGTGTTATCTAAGTTTTCTATTAAAATATCCAAGAAAGGCAATTCATCGTTATTTTCTATTTCTATTGCAAATTTAATTGGTTCTTTTTCGCTAATCTGATTTAAAAAAATTACTTAAACATTCTTTAATACAAGGCCATCTAGCAAAAATGTCATCTACATATCTCCACCATACAATGGGTTTATTAGCTAGATGATTAGTATTACTTTCCTCAACATTTTCCATGAAAATATTACTTAATGTTGGAGATAATGATAAAGAACCCATGACCATCCCAAAGTCTTGTTGATAGAAGTAATTATTTAAACGAAAGTATGTTGTGTTAATGCAAAGTGTAAGTAATTCCATTATAGTTTCAATGCTTAACTTAGTTCTATTCGCCAAATTTCCATCTTGTTGCAATTTGTTTTTAATTATCAATAATGTTTTATCTACAGGAACATTTGTAAATAGGCTTACTACATCAAAACTGACCATTAGATAATTATTGTTAAAATGATTTTCTGATAGCTTTTCCAAAAAAATGTTTGCAATTTTTAATATAAGATTCAGAGGAAACTGATAATGGATTTAGGATTTCGAATAAATATTTTGAGAGTTTGCTACATGGAGAATTAATTGAACTCACATTTGGTCTTAAGGGAATGTCAGGTTTATGAACTTTTGGCAAACCATAAAAATGAGGAGGTTTGCTGTGATGTGGAGTTAACATATTTCATTCAATATTTGTAAATTCGTTCTTTTGTTTAAATAAGACTCTATGTATTTTGTTTTCTAACGAATTTATAGGATCTTTTTTAATTTGTAATAGTTTCCATCATTTATCAAGTTCAAAAGTTGTGTATCAAATACAGCTGTATCTAAGATTACCGTGGCATTGCCTTTATCAGCTGGTAAAATTTTTATGCTATAATCATTTTATAGAGATGAAATTGAACGTTTTTCATCAGATGATAAATTATATTGTTTCTCTAATTCAATTTTAGAACGTATTCGGTATTCATTAGCATCATCTAATGGTAGCTTCTGTGCCGCCTGTTCAATTGTAGTTGTTATATCAAATTTAGGAATGACTTTTGGTATTAAAGCATAATTCAAGCCTTTAGTTAATACTTGTTTCTCGTATATATTTAATTCGCAATTTGACAGATTGATGACAGTATTGTCAATTAAAGGATTATTTTGAAAGTTTTGTAATTATATGAATTTTGTATTTAAATGTCTATTCTTTTGTGAATTAAAAACTAGATACGTACGTAAGATACGTTTAAACATGTGGTTGTAGTCATCCTCTTTGACGCAGTGACATACATTTTCTAAACTAATTTCAATGTCTCTTACAATATTTGCTTTATTTTACCTATGGAACTGCACTCTTGCCCTATTGCAGTACTGCCTCTTTTTAAGATATTATCGCATCTATTGCTGGCATATGATGCTCTTAAACGCAACCCTTTTGGAACGATATCATGTTGATGACACTTGCATAAAAAGGTAATACTATTTTCGGCGTGAGCTAATTCCTTATGTAAAATTTCCAAATCTCTAAAAAATCTATTGCTATTAGACCAATACCTGTGTTTCAGCTATTGCCTATAATTGTTTATTTGTGGCATGTTCAGATTCTCTTACTTTTTGTTGGGTATTTTGCCACTGAAAAATATTTAAAAATTTTAATGAAAGAACCTCTGCGCCAAACGAATCAGACAGAAATTAGTTCTTGAATACTTGATTGTTTCAAAAAGTCCCACCTAAAAATATATTAACTAGAATAAAGTTATAAACTAAAAAATGAAAATGAAAGCTATAGGCAGTTAACGTTTCGGAAGAATATCTACTTCCGTTCTCAGAAACTTTTTGGCCGTCAACCATGACAGTTCGTTATTTATGTATTTCCATAGTCACGTGAGACATTAAATTATATTTTATCTTATATTTACTTACTTCATCTCTAAGGATGGGCAACCAACTAGTACAAGAATCTATTGAATAATTTGAAAAGCATATATCCTCATTTAATAAAATAATCGCGAATTCTTTACGTTTTCTTTTAGTTCCGTGGCTATATTTTTCCAAAATCTTCGCCGGGTCCCATTGAATCCTGTGATTATTATCCCACGCGTGTTCACAAATTTTGAATTTTTCAAATTCTCCCCTTCTAGCATAATTTCTATGTTCACTAAGCCTTACTTTGAAAGGTCTAGGTGATTCACCTACGTAATGTTTTCCACATTCACACGGAACACTATAAATACAATTTTTTGAATTTTGAACACTAAGAGGTTTGGCTTTTGATAAAACCGATCTTAGCGTGGAGCCCGTTTGAAAAACAGTTCGTACTGAAAACCTATTTTTCGTAATTTATGGGATAAACCATTTATATGTGGAATTACTACCATTGACTTAAATACCTCAGGTTGTGACAGTATATTCTCTCTCCTACCAATCTTCAACAACTGACTATCAACAAAACTCTCGGGATATTGATTATTTAATAAGACAGTTTTTATAAATTGCTTTTCGTTCCTTAATATTACATGATTTGAAGAAGTAATTTTGGCTCTGTCATACAGACACTTAGGGCCGGTACTTTCACTTAAGTATAAATATAGTTTATCCGGCGGATAACTATCCGAAGGATAAGATAACCAGAATTTGCTATCTACTGGATATCTTCTATCTGTACTTTCATTCAAATCACACCTTCGGTTAACAATTCGATGGATAAGATTTTAGACACTTCCCAAAGTAAGTGTTGCCAACTTAAGATGTGGTAAAACAAGAGAAATGTATGCAGAAGCTATGTACTTCAAATAAAGATAGAAACAATCCCCTACTATTATTGCTTACCTGTTAATGACATTTGAGTCATTTTTATACTTCATGGTTGTTTGTCTTTGTCAGTATAGTGTTTACAATAGCTTTTATTGTACGATTTTGTGTCTGCATATTTTTAAATGGTATATATAAAATAAAACTGTGTGTAAAGTATTGTTAAACATAAAACAACAAAGAACTTTTCAAAACTTAGGTTAGAAAATTGAATAGCACTGCCAATCAGAGCGCAAGTGCGTAGGCGTGGCTTCATTTATCCGGTAGATAAAAGCCTTATTCGTCGGTTTGGGCGCCGAATAGTTTATCCTAGGAATAAGCATATTTATCTGACGGATATCACTATTTGTAGGTGAAAATACCGATTTTTTGCTTATCTTCTAGATAAGACTTATTCTAGAGAATAAATGTCGCTATCTATAGATGAAAGTACCGGCCCTTAACAACACCTTTCTTAATACTAATATGTTGATTTGAATTGAAATTTAAGTATCTGTTTGTGTGTGTTTGATTTCTATACACACTGGTTTGGTATGTGTTATCTAATTTTTTAATTAAAATGTCCGAGAAAGGTAATTCATTATTATTTTCTATTTCTATTGTAATTTTAATTGAAGATTCTTTTTCGTAAATCTGATTTAAAAAATTACTTAAATATTCTTTACTATAAGGTCATATAGCAAAAATGTCATTTGTTTATCTCCACCATACAATGGGTTTATTAGCTAGATTATTAGTATTACTTTCCTCAAAATTTTCCATGAAAATGTTACTTAGTATTGGAGATAATGAATAGCACCTTAGCTTCGGGCTATACTATACACCTATACGTCTAGCTTGTCGGATCGGTCAGGAACAACTGATGATTTTGAAGCGAGGTTATAAATAATGGCTTTTTTGAACTCTAACAATATCACTACCACAGAACAACCAAACACAAAAATGTTCTTACGCCTCCTAAGGGATAATTAATAATACAAAAGTGTGAAATATGTACAGTTATATATTCCAATGTGGTTCCCGATGGCGCAATGCGCAGAGCGAGTAAAATTCTGGTCGCTCGGACGAACATACCTTGTATATTTGTACTATGGTGTTTATCACGAACATAATATGTATTAACGAAAATATGCATTCTATGTAACAAACACCACACTGATTTAAAATCTTACCCTGGTGAATTATTTTCTGACATAAGTACTTTCAAAATAAATAAATAAATATATACCAAATTTGACAAATGCTGCGCTGATATCTATGATTCCAATGCCGGAAATTTTATGTCGGCATCAGAAATTGCTTTCATATAGATATAAGTAGTATTGTATTGAAAACACCTACTGGAACAATCAGAAAAACGACCAAGTTGTGAAATACTCATTATTGCCAGCTACAATGTATTGTTGATAAATTCAACACACGATATGCACAGCGGGCCTGCCTTCGATCTTACCATCGATTGATTCGAAGAACGGACAGGTGACGGCATGAGTTTCCTATTCACAATACTAAATTATAATTGATTATAATTGGAGAAATAAACAATAATGTGATATTAGTAACAGCGAGGTATATATTCCTTGAGAGAATTGCTTCGTTATGTACTTTCATTTCATACTGTCCGATAAACGACTATTTCCCGGACTCATTTGCGGCCGGTAAATTGAACATTACATTATCTGATATCGAAATGTAACACATTACGGTATCAGATACTGTAATATGTTACCTAGTAACACTATCATATTATTGTTATTAGTAAGCCATTATTTTTTTGTTTTGACTTTTGACTTTTCACTTAAAAATATAAGAAATAAAATATTTAAATACAGTTTTGGCAATTATTTAGTACATGAAAAGTTTATTTTCCTCCGAAATCTCCATAATACAGAACAATGCAAACATTATGGTTTTATTTTTTTGACAGTGATAAGCTAAAGACAATCATAATTAGTTGAATTAGTGAAAAACAATAGCTATAACATCGTCAAGGTTAAGAACCAATATTTTTTAAATGTCAATAATGATACTTCTATTCATCTTAGAAAGAATTATAGACAGTATGAAATAAAATATTATACGATACACGTCCGGTAGGTCTCATTACAGTACTCGTTTATATTCCGGACTCGGTCCCGCGCCGTCAAACAACTCGTACTATAAGTCATCTACCGGACTTATAACCTAAATTACATGTCATCATATTTTTCATGTTCAGGAATCAAAATAATTGTTTGATTATTTTCTTGAACAAAAAGTCTTTCTCTCCAGCATCAAGGCATGTAGCAAAACAATGTCTTACTGGAACTGGATTATACTTTTGTAACTACCCCGTTACCGTGTTTACATTAATATGGGGGTTGTCATTTTTATTGATTATATTCACGAAATGAATTTATCTCTTTCGTAATTAATCCAATTTACCCTATGTAACACTACCAAAGAATGATCGCCAATCTACATCGGGCCTTTCTAAAAATCTATGCCCATAGTTGGTCTGATTATTGTGCCACGTATTATCTAGTTTAATTAATAGCGTTTATATGCGAACAATTCTTAGACATTTTGGATACACTGTGATATGTTACAATTCCAAAACTTACCCCTTTGTCACTCCTGCGTGTTCTCCACGTTGACAGGTCGTCACCCTTTCTTACCTTACCAATGCCCCAGCAAAACATTGTCTCGTAATCTCCAGGAAGCAAACCCTGATGTAAATGTATTTTATATGGTCGCAATTTATTGTCTCAGAATTCTTTGAATTGAAAAATATGAAATATCAGTCTAATCAATTTCTTCACCTCGTGCAGTTCTGGATTTAAAAACGTTCTTTTTTTTTCTCAGGACCTTCACTTTCGCCCATATTTCTTTTTGCACTCTCCATAAATTAATATCATGTCCAATTAACCTCCCCACAAAATTGTGGGAGGTTAATAAAATTGATCCAAAATGGAAAATTGAGATAACATCAAATCTTTACGTTTTGAGGTCCCAGCAACCCAAAAAAGTGGTTTTTAAAAAATGTCTGTATATGTGTGTGGTGCGTGTATGTGTGTTAGCACAATAGCGGCGAAACTACTAAACAGATTGGGATGAAACTTTGCATGAGGGTTTCTTTAGTGCTTCAGAAGATCTGAAAAGGTTTTGGTTGAGATCGGACTACGTTTAGTGCCCTTTTGGCACAGCAAGTTGTTCATTTTATAATTACTTACAATATGTAATTGAACCATTGAAAAGCAGTTAAAATTCCGATTTCAACGATATATCACACTTGCACTCTCTCGTTTTTTACATACACTTTTTCATAGGGTGGTGCCCTACGGGGATCACAGCGGAGTCACGGGGGCGGGGCGGGGCCAAGTCTTAACCGGTGCCAAGTCTTAACCGGTGCCGTTATGGCACACAATTTTGTGCTCTTTTCGGCTTCAAAGATCCACCTGGTGGGGAGGTTTCAGCGGCTTGCGGTAGCTGCCGATTTTTTTCTTCGTTAATGTAAATCTATTTATTAGTATAGCATAAAACAAACACTAATAACACAATCACAAATAACAGTATTTTCAATTTGATGTTACTAATAACGTCAGAACTCAATTGATTCTAGGACTAACTGAATCGATATTCAGAAACTAAACCTTTGAATGAAGTATTATCATATTTTATTAATTTAAATTAGAAAATCGAGAGAAATCAATATTTTTCTGTTATCAAGATGTACACTTGATTTAGAAAAAACTGGTACACTTTCTTTTAGCTATGTAAATCATTCGTTCGTTGATTGATTGATATTAATAATCTTACAAATGTCACTTTGACGTTAATCAGTGGCGTCATTATTAAAAATGCTTCGACATCTAACAGATATTCAAAAATTTCGAATTGTTTCTAAAATTGAAGATGGTTGGTCCTTAAGAAGACTTGCTGCTGAATACAATGTGAGTAAAACTACGATAATGAGTGTTAAAAAACAATGGGAAACCAACCAAACGGTATCCCGTACAGTTGGTTCCGGTAGGTCCAGAAAGAGAAATAATCAAGAAGATGAAAATCTTATAAATTACCTAAGAGACTGCAGTAAATGCAATTTCAGAGACAAATTCCCTGCTTCGGTACCTACTGCTTGCAGAAGAATAAAACTACAAAGCGACTTGAAGAGTTGTTCAGCGGCTAAAAAATACAAGCTTTCAGAGGAAAAGAAGCAGGGTAGGATTATTTTTGCACTCAACTATATAATCAATGATGAAAACTTCTGGGGACAAGTTGTCTTTTCTGACGAAAAGGTTTTTAAATCCTGTAACGATGGACATGTTCGCGTATATAGGCCTCCTTCCACTAGATACGACGAAAAATGTACTTTCGATCCACAAATATCAGGAAGGTTTTCAGTCAATGTATGGGCTTGGATGAGCCTAAATGGGTTAGGTGTTTGTTGGAACAGTGGTGGTCATCTCAATTCCATTAAATATATTGAAATATTAGACAATATTATGTTGCCGTCAGTAATAGAGGTGTTTCCGGAAAATAATTTTATTTTCCATCAAGACAACTGCTCCATACATACGGCCCCTCGCGTCAGGCAATTGTTTCTCAATAAAAACAGGGTTGTTACCGTGGCCATCTAAAAGTTCGGATTTAAATCCAACTGAGAATGTTTGGGAACTAATGGTGAAACATATAAGAAAATTAAATAACCATCTAAACAATGCCCAAGAATTGGAAAGTATAATTGAAGACGCTTGGGAGAACTTGCCGCAAGAAGTTGACCTTGCAAGAAATCTGATTTTGTCTATGCCTGCAAAACTTCAGGCAGTTTTAGACGCTAGTGGAGAAGTGACAAAATATTAGTTAATTCTGTATTACATAGTTGAGGTTCATTTATTTTATTTTTTTATTGTATTTTCATGGTCAGTTTGTATTGTTTACATTTTTTTTTTAATCTCAAGTGGTATTTTTGTGTTCTTATTTTAAAAATTGAATTATCATTATTCAGTTAGTATTTTAATTACAACCATTAGTAGAAATCCGTAACAAATATATAGTTTTTTAAACAATAATATGGCAGGCTTGAAAAAGCTATTTTCTAATTATTTTTAAAAATTCCGTTTGAATAAAATAAAAAAGAAAAGTTTAATAAGTTTAAAAATACTGAGAAAACCGGTGTCCTCCAAAAAACCCAGGTCCGGGGTAAATCACTTCTTCTCCACCCCCCCCTCTCGACATGCCTGGCCAGCCCTATTTACAAACATATGCACATAACTAAACTATTAAGATTTTCGATTACAAGAGTTATACCAGTTTTTTTTTAAATCAAGTGTACCATCCAATCTATCCAACCTGATTCCGAAAGAAAATAGTTTCAACTTTAGATAATTTGAGTTCACGCAATTAAAGGCACGTGATAAGCCTAAAAACACCGCAGCAACTTTTTTGCCCTCCTCGAGGTAATCAGGCATTTTGAAAGAATTCTAGACTAGCTTATTCCGTGGATTTGTCAAATCTATATCCATACTAGCAATTGCTAAATAGTTCATTTTTTACTTATATATTCGTTTGGCTGATAAATTTTTGAAATGTTGAAAATATAACTCTAGATTATTAATATTTGTAGTTTTCTAATAAGTCTTGACCATCTTATTTGTGTAGGGGCACTAATTTGCCTAATATTAAAATGTTAAGAAATTGTCCAAATTCCAAAGACTTGTAGTGCTGCAAAAGTATTTTCACAAAATTTCATAAAGGTATCACGTCTACCCCCACGAAATTTTTAGTTTTCATTTTGGTAATAAGTTTTATCTCTATTTCATTAACCTGTAAAAATTGTATTGAGCTAGTCTGTTGTGGAAGTGTACACATATGCACGATTCTCTCATAAGGAAGAGAGTATCACAAATCTGAAATGATATTGTCTTGTCGTGGAGAATACACGTCCCTCCAGAATTTCAGAGCTTTAGGTGAATTGAAAGTACCCGAAAAACGAAATTAATTTTTTTTTTCTGACAACAAAATTAGTAATATACAAATCAAGATGGAGGATAGGGCGATTTGAAAAAAATCGTATCTACCGTCGTAGTTGTAGATCCTTTATTTCAAAAATAAAATACTTCAAAAAATATATGTTTTGCTATAAAAAATACAAGATCTAAGAATATTTAATACCTATCTGAAAGTTTTGCAAAAACATTAAAATTTTGGATTTCTAACTTTTTAAATATTTTTTATTTGAAAAGTAATAAGTTACATGTAAAAATAGTTTAAACAAAAAATGTGTAGAATTTAATGCTGAATGCAACGACATATAGTTTATTGGGTATTGGTTAAAGAATAATGCTCTAAAATTTAAAAATCATGGCGCGCTACAGGTATTGTGGAAGAATATTGCGGTGTGCATGGTGAATTTGGTCGGGCACAAAGTTAATTAATGGGATACTTATACGATAATATAGCTTCTCTAAGTTAAGAATTGCATTCAGGCCATGTCAAAAATGTTTTAAATTTTTTAGTGGCAAAGAATTACAGCTTTTTCAAAACGGCGGATTAAATAAATGTGTTTTTATTATTAATATCATAATATCATAAAGTAACAGTTTTATATAATCTAACGACCTGAATTGCATTTTTAATTGTCTTCTTCCATTTAAAATAATTACGTTAACATGTCATCATCTTCTAACAAATATTTTTGGTTATTCGCAATATGTTAAAGTAAAAATACTACAGTTTACCTGATTTATCTTCATATTCTTCCATAATCGATGTAGTTACTATATCTGGGGTATTTGCACAAAATAAGTTTCCTGCAGAATACTGACAGGCTTCTGTGTAAATTATTGCATTTTTTTTTTCAGGAACATATCATTGTTCGCCTTCTTGCAGCTAGATTTGACAAGGTTAATTTTATAGCTCTCGAGGCGTGTGGGTTAAGCAAGGAGACTGGTTCTAAATATTCCTGACTTTTTCTTCACCCACAGAGACCAGCACCCGGCAAATTTGGGATATTTTCATTCGAACTTCTCCATGCTGTTGCAATATAATAGACCCTAAAATAAAATAACAATCAACCCCAAACCCATCAACTGTGGGTGGTAGGTTATCTCTGTCTTGATTTTTGGTGGAAAACACCAGCCAGTTACCTTCTTTATTAATTCATTTTTATAGAGCACACATACTAATTCGTGGAAATTGTCTTCAAGTTATGTGGTAGTTGTGTTCAGAGTTCCCCACAATGCAAGCGATTTCAATATTGCTGATGATTCCTACAGATTCAAAAATACTTTAGCGCAAAATTCTTTACTAATTTTCGGGAATTTGCCGGTTATATTTGCCCCAGCAAAGGCATGGAAAAAATTAACGACGCATGTGTCCGATACTTAATGATTTGACGACGTTTCCAATATCTTTTCCTTTTTCAGTTTCTCCTCGATTGGTTACCATAACGACTTTCTTTGGTAATTGCTCATAAAAACTAACCAGAAGCACAAACACCTCTGTATACGGACTGTGAACAGACATTTGTATGTCTGTTTCTTATTGTTGAGTTGCACGACGTATTAGGAGCTTCTTCACGATTATTGTCTTAATGCTTAAACCTTCCGCAATTCCGAACTTTCTTGACGAGGTGTTCACTAAACTTCTTTTTGGTTTTTATGTTGGATAGAAAATCTCTAAGAAAAATATATTTTATTAATGATCC
The DNA here is from genome assembly GCA_963583905.1 of Stenurella melanura. Lineage (NCBI taxonomy): Eukaryota > Metazoa > Arthropoda > Insecta > Coleoptera > Cerambycidae > Stenurella > Stenurella melanura. Next base: position 20,889,180 of record OY757309.1, read on the forward strand.
ATTTGAGATACAATAAGATGCGCCAGTGTATTGTTTGACATCTTTTGACTTTGTGCTGTTTTATAGCGAGTCTTCCTTTCCTGTCCAACAAAAGACTCGTTGTCTATAATTAAATCTTAGACAACCAGTCTTTAGTTGCTAGCATGTCCTTGCATGACTTAGGCTAGGCGCTGACTAGAGACTTTTTGTCTCCCTGACATTTTGTCATCGTGATGCGGCGTCAACATAATATAAAATTTTTTGATTATTTTCGAACGCCTATAAGGACTTTCAATCAGTACTTCATTATCTATGTCTTCTTGCTGTATTGTTGAAGCCATCATTCACAAAAATAACCTAGTTATTTTCAATACACCAAAAATTCACATGTAGTACGTGACCGAAAGTTGCCTAGTGAGCGGACTTCCATGGTAACGCCCGCACTGTGGTGACGAGACATCACAGGACGAAAAGTTTCAGATGTCGGTGACAAGAGAGTGACGTGACACAATGTCGTTTTTTACGTTTCACTTTCTTCCGACGTATTTCAAAAGCGCAAATTATTGGGATATCTTTGAAATTCATCACTTATACTAGCGTTTACAATGACAATTTGACGCCAATGAGAACAGATATGGTGACATCAAGTGATACCGCATCACGATGACAAAATGTCACAGAAACAAAAAGGCTCTAGTCAGCACGTAGCCTTATTACAACGGGTTTTTGACACACAACATATGTTGTTTTAAGTTCCATTATTATACTCTTGGCACAAGCAAAACGAAGAGTATATTGCATTTGATGGGCACATTTCTAACACAGATAATATCGCTCGTAGAGAAAAAAAAAATCATATCACTGTGATCGAATTCTGAACAACTTTGAAAATGCCCGTCCGTCTGTCTGGCTGTTCGTCAGTTTCTTGTAAGCACGATAACTTAAGAACGAAAAGTCCGATTGTATTAAAATTTGGACAGTATGTTAATGCTAGCTAGAGGAAGAATCCTTTTTAACAAAATCGATCAATAAATAAAAAAGTTATTGATTATTTAAATTTAAAAATATTATTTTTAATGTTCTGTAATTAGATCAAATGTCTAAAACTAATATTATTTACGATAGAGATGCAAAGAGTATGCTATAGAATGTGCAACAATTATATAAAAAGTGTAGTGTAAATAATAATAGATCGTAAATCATGCTATTCAAGGAAGAACATATATGCCTATTCTAATTGAAATGGGTCGACTCAATGGTGCACGTCATATTTTTGCACATTTATAGGGTTATTCTTCAACCAATATGTATAAATTTGTATATCGTTCGATTCAGCATTAAATTCTGCACATTTCTTGTTTGAAATTTTACTCCCTATGACCTGTTGTTTTCAAGATAAGAAATGAAAAATAAAATTAAAAAATTAAATTTTTAGTTTTTAATATTCTCATATTTTAGACAGACTTGAAATATCTTGCGACATGAAAGAGAATATAAGCGGATGTGGTCGCTGATGCGTGTCCGATAAATCTACTTGTGCAAGTGAACGGCTAGAGCAAACAATAAGCGGGTAAGCTATTGTATGCAACAGCTTACAGTGCTCTGTTATGATTGGGAAAAACTCGTTAATATAAGTTCTGATATCAAGTATGTGCTGTAGTGTATTCTTCAATTTAATTTGTTGTGTTTTAAAGGTGACAGTACCGTCATGCGAAGCAGTTAAGGTAAACTAAAGTTATTGTTATCTCCATGCTTTCAATATGTTATATCTATGTTTTGCTATGTAGATCAAAACCTAAATTTAAATATTAATTATTTAAGTCACTCATTTTACAACTGGTATGAGTTAAATTAATTTGTCATTCGTCTCTGTGGTTTTGCATTAGAATTTCTATATCCACACAAAATTAATTCTAATTGTTGATATCGTTCTATTTAATATATACAAAGGAAGGAAATGAAAGGACTGGTTTATCATTTAACTTAGATTTGATAACAGCAAATCGAATGTTAGGATTTAAACAACAAAATATTATATTGCTAAACTAGTAAAAAATATTAATTTGAGTTACATTAACACAGTTTTCCCTTTTCGCCACAAATGTACTTATTCTGTCTTAAAAATAATATACAGAATAATATAACTTTAAGTAAAAACCGCTACCTAAGGAATCACTACTTCCACATCCAGATTTACTATCCAAGTCTCTTCAAACATCTTGACTATATTCGCACTCTAGTATGTGGAAATAATTAGTAATAAAATGTTTGAGGCAGATGTAAAAAAAATTAAGACGTTGGCTTCTAGATTATACGCCAAAAATTAAGTTTCTGGACTCTATTAGTTTGTTTTACTTATTTACCCTATTTCTCCCCACCCCCACACCTCTGCAGTGGAATCGTCCCAATCAGATATCATAACAATACTCACGTATAAAATAGAAATATGCTTCTAAAATCAAGGGTAATTCATTGTTTTGATTCGGTATTAAAAAACGAGATGATTCTTTCAAATTCAATTTAGTACTTATTAATAAAACTCAGCGAGACGCCTTAAATGGCTCCTAAAACTCATAATAAAATTACATTTCCATTCCATGAAATCAATGACGTCAACGCCAATCATACGTTTGAAAATTGTGCAAAGCCTGAAATAAAACTGCTGCCTAAGGAATCACTGCTTCCACATCCAGATTTTCCATCCAAGTCTCTTGAAAGGAAAACATCTTGACTATATTGTATGTGGAAATTGTTGGTCATAGAATTTTAATAATATTTGAGGCAGATGTCATAAAAAAATTTGAGATGTTTGTTTCTAGCGTGTATGCCAAAAATGAAGTTTCTGGACTCTACCAAATTTTCCTAACTTACAATCCCCTTGAAATATGTTATTAAAAAATCAGAGGCCACTGTATACATCAAATCTCAAGTTTCTGTATTCTTACTAGCTTGATTTACTTATTTTCCCATATCTGCCTCTATTTAACCCCAACCTCAAAACGGACTCATCTCAAAATATAATCTAAATACCGATGTCGTTATAATACATATTATGTATCAAATTGAAATTGTATCAAACCTATTTCAACAAAGAAAAGATTCTTTTTTTACGATTACTATACTTCTACTCCATTATGTGGATATTGAAGTAATAAAAATTAATAGTTCATCGTTCTTTTCCATCATTCTATGCGGCCCAGCTCGCTTGGTAGGAATCTACAAACAGGAATTAAATGTTACGAACCGCCATGTGATACTCAGTTTTACTAGGCTAGAAGGCAGGGAGAAAAAAATGCTAAAACAAATATTTATGGCCCATAGGCGAGATTATTGTTAGAATCGCTTCGTTTTAGGGTGAAAACCCTAAATATGTTTACAAATTAGTGAATTTTGTAATTAACAGTTGGTGAGTGAAATAGGCCCTTTTCTATATTTATTTAAATATCTCCGTTCCCGCTAACTTTTAATATAACATCTGTATCAGGAAAATTGTTCGTTATCAAATTCTCTAAAAAATGAGCAACGATAGAGGTCGCTAGGTGCAATTGTTAACTTGCAAATGGCTTCCAAAACTTTGAAAACACGTTATATTCACTATTTCTTTACTCAAAAACAACTGTACATACAGGGGCTAAGAATTCTTGAAGATGGTGTCTGTGTTGTCCCGATAATGTACAAAAGAATTCAGCAAGATCGGTTTATTTCTTTTTGAGTAATTAACGATCTATTTTTTTGATCCTTAATTAATAATTGTGCCATTTTTTGTAAAATCCACATATAATTGGGAAATTCATTTAGAACATTCCAAACCTCCTAATTCAATCCCATTCATGTAGTGTTTGGAATCGGGCAAATAAAAGTGTCCACTACAACGTAGATTAGTTTGAGATTAAGGAAAAAAATGGATGCTCGACGTTCTACACGCTCAAGCTTAGATATTTACTCGTTTTCAGGAGTTTTTCATTTTTTTCTCGCTCATTTCTTCTAAAAAAAAAATCTTGAACCATTGTGCCTGTCCGGAATTTCTCGGATGTTTTCCCACTACAAAATGTCTTTTAATTTAAGCTTGAGAAAAAAAATGGTTTCTCAAAGTTTACCTCACTTAAGCTTAAACTATTGCCCGTTTTCTGCTATTTTCCCACACATTGTGGATAATAGGAAGAGATGCGGCATCTGTATAGAGAATTAACCATGACCGGCGTGTACTTTATTCGAATATTTCATATCCGAATTAATTCAAACCGTGAGAATTAAAATGACTGGACGAGTTTAAAAAAACTCACACTAGTGACCTTTAAATCTTAATATTTTTTTATGAAATCTTGTGGACCCAAAATAGAAACTAATCATCATATGCGCAAGATAAAATTCGAGATTTCGTTTTTGGGTGGGTCACCCTAATATTTATTCTCGCTGAAAATGACTGAAAACTATGCGAATAGCTATCTGAGTAGCAAAGTAAAAAAAAGTAAATTAGTTTATGTTATTAATCTCTTGTGGTTGTGTTTAATAATGTGGGTACTAATATAAAAGAAATTGCCAGCACAGGGTTATAAATTTCAGTAAAATATTTTATCTCCAATACTGCTTTATGATTAATACTTAAGTATTCGAACTCATATAGAATTTTTCTCATGTGTCCCACTCTGCATAGATTACTAGTGAAATTCTCTAAGTATCACTTCCTGTTTTATATTTATTTCCTTGTTGAAAATATATATTTGTGAAATTAGTTCTTAGTTCTTGTCCTTAGCCTTTCCTGTTTTTTTCGCAGTTTTTCTTAATTACCTCTGGTTGTAAAACCCGTATCGCAATGATGATGATAACATGGCAATATCCTCCCTTTTTTATGTAGCTTCCTTTTAGACCACGTTAAACACATTAAAAAAATTAATTAACCGCCAATCTTAAGCTGGTAATGTGGGCTTTAATTGTTTAAAAATGAAATGAACTCACAACCAGTTCCTCCGACATTACCATCGGTTGGGATTCAAACCCGGAAGAGACCGAAGTGATTAGTCATGTTTGTCGAGGAACTCGTTTTGTCTAATTGCGCTAGGTGCTGTGCTTTAACCTTTACATAATAAGGAAAACTGATCCGTAAATCCGTAAAATATTACTCAAAAATTTCCCAAAAAAATTTAAAAATTGCAATGAATACACTTGATTTGTTAGAATTATTGCCTTTTATATACTTAACTCATTCAGACTTGAAACATGATGCATTACTATATTAATATTTGTTTAAAAGTGAATTATTTATTATTTGTTTGCTTATAGTAATGAAACATATTCTTCATAGGATTTTTTTATTTAAAATTTTCAATATATTTTATATCGAGCGGAAAAATTTTTCATGTATAGGCCGGTCGTCGTAACTTCTATTTGATGAGAAATTTAAAACAGCAATTTTATTGATTATTCTTACAAGAAAAATTGCTCTAAACACGATGGTGACATTAAAAAAATTATAAAACACAGGCTTCATTGTTAAAAACAATGGTTTTTAGTGAAAATTCTCATTTTTTGGGGTTTCTTGACTTTTTAACGAAATAAGTTCACATATTAAAAAACGAAGATTTTATACGTGTCGTTTGAGACTTGTAGGAACCTTTTATCTTTGACCGTTCAATTGTTATAAACAAATTAAGAGTCCTAAATTAACATTCTTTTTCCTGTTGAACGAAAGGTCATACGGATATTTTATTGCAGTCAAAATGTTGCATTTTGTTCATAGGATTTATAGTTTTTTTTTTGTGTGTCGATGTCTCGCGCATTTTGTAATTGTTTAGACAAATAAGCTAATTTGTTTATTAAGGATTTGCGACTTTCCATGGCATATCTTGCACTCTCCACCCCCGGCAATCGATAAACATTGATAAAAACTACCATTTCTGTGTGGTCTTGCCCCTTTTTTCTTTGTTTTTACCCGTAACCCCCCCCCCGCCAACGTTTTTAAAAAAATTGCTTAGTAAACAAATGAACATCTCACATCTCACGAACGTCGTGTCGAAGTGCAATTGTCGGAAAATGAAAGATAATAAAAAGAGGAAAATTTTGAGTCTAGCTTGACCTCGTTCAGTTAACTAGAACCGAAGATGCAGACCATTTTGCGTTTACGACTGTCAATCGTTTATTAATTAATTTTTTGAAAAAAATGTGACAACATAAAGTTAATATATTAAACTAACTAGTTTTCAATTGTCACACAAGTCCATTGGTTTTTCATACATTTTATGATTTTATAACAATTAATTTATGAACGCCGTACAGCGTTCTTTAGTGTTTACGCTCCGAGCGACTTGTGTAGTAACGACTTTGTATATGAAAAAATTCGAAGCGCGCTCAGCTTTAAATGTACTGTAAGTGATTTAAATTAATTTAAAAAGTCATTGAAAGGTATTTTCATTTTTTTAATTTTTTTTAAGTTTAATTTCTTTCTTGTACAGGGTGATGATGTGCTAATATTTCAGGGTGAATGCTTACGTCACTTTATGTAGAATTCATATGAACATAGGTCTGCAACGGCTTAAATTTTTTGCTGCGGGATCTTGAAAACAGTACTTTAGATATTATTTTCACTTTTGGTGTATATAAAACCACATATTTTAATTAGAAAAGTTATTTCATCGCTCCATCAGTGGCGTCCCTGCGAACATGTCCTCTGATATTTTTTACCAAGTAAGTGGTACGCCAGTGACATTTTTTCACGTAGATATTTTTCCTGATTAACCTGATCAATTCTACATGAAACACGGTCTCTTGCGTTTTTCTCGTCAGACGTACAGTTCTTGATTGAAACAATTACATTCAAATTGAAACTAACTACATAGGCACACACGGAACGTAAACACTTAAAAACGTTGTGCGGCGTGCATAAATCAATTGTTATAAAAGCATAAAGGGTATGAACCACCAATGGATTTGTGTCACAATTGAAAACTAGTTAGTTTAATATATTAAGTTTGTGTTGTCACTAATTTTTTTCAAAAAATTAATTAATAAACAATAGACAGTCGTAAACGCAAAATGGTCTATATCTCCAGTTCTAGTTAACGGATCGAGGTCTATTTATGCTCAAAATTTTCCTTTTTCGTTTATCTTTCATTTTCAGACAATTACACTTCGATACGACGTTCCTGAACCGAGATGTCTCATTTGAATTTTTTTTTTAAACGTTGCGGGGGGGGGGGGGGTTGGTGAGGGTAAGAAAAATAAAAAAAGAGGCAAGACCACACAGAAATCAATATTTATCGATGGTCGGTGGGTGGAGAGTGCAAAATATGCCATGGAAAGTCGCAAATCTTTAATAAACAAATTAGCTTATTTGTTTAAATAATTAAATCTATAAATTCTATGAACAAAATGCAACATTTTGACTACAACAAAATATTGTTAATTTAGGTCCCTTAATTTGTTTATGAAAATTGAGTGGTTAAAGATAAAAGGTTGCTACAAGTCTCAATCAACGCGTATTGATAAAATATTCATGTTTTTGTATCTGAACTTTTTTATCCGATGCACCATTTTCGTCAAAAAGTCAAAGAACATCAAAAGATGAGAATTTTCGCTAAAAACCATTATTTTTAACAATGAAGCCTGTGCTTTATAATTTTTTAAATTTCACCATCGTGTTCAGCACAATTTTTCCTATAAGAATAGTCGATAAAATTGCTATTTTAAATTTCTGACCAAAATCGATAATTTTGACTTTACGACGACCGGTCTAGTATGTACATCAATTGGACTTTCAATAATTTAATGTAACTGTTTAGCCAACACACCCATTATTTTTATGCATCCTATAACGTGACCATCAAAACCAATGTCAGGGTCGTCCATAATGAATTTGTAATGAAATAGAAGGTTAGTTACTGCTAACTATCTATTAAAAGATTTAAAGAGGACACAAATTCAGTTAAATAATTTAATATTCATACCGATTCATTAAGTCACTAATATGTGTTTCGTTTATTCTAATTGCTATATTTTTCAATTTGGAAGTGGACAAGTTACCGTTGGATAACGTTAAATTTCGAATAAATTTTAGAAATAATTTCCATTCATGTTAGACTATATTACAAGTTAGGTACTGTGACACATTTTAACTGTTTTCCAGTATTTGGGTAGATCTAGCGTGATATGACAACCCAGTAATGTTACGTTTAAAATTCCTAGATCTTCTTAAAAACTTGCAGTTAGCTGGATTTTTATCATACACCTTCTTTATGGCGTCTAAAAACATGTCGGCAATCGACATCGATATCGTGCCGCCGATGTGAGCATTCGAGGTCAAAAGTCACGAAAACTGGACTTTCGCTAAAATGTCATTTTTCATTCCTCGGAGGTCAATGGAGGGGTGGGAGGGGGGGGGGGGAGTTATTATAAAGTTGTAGAAGTGAAAATTTTCTAAATTTACTAAAATTAAATTATGACTATTTTGTTACTAGTTTCCTAGATTGTCTCGCAGGTAACTCTATAAAGTTATTGTTGTTATGTACATGTTTTTTGAAAATATTAGGATATAAGTTAGCATGTGTATACCAGTGCATATTGGGACAAAATCATGTGGTGCATAGTGAGTTTGAAACAGACGAACAAATAGTTCCAAATGATTTTATTTTTCTTCATTACCCCTTAAAAAACGAAAAATATTATGTTGGACAAGTAGAGAAAATCGAAGGTATTGAATATCGTTAATTTTTTAAGAAAAACTGACAACGGAAAATATCTTTCCCCAGCAAAAAGACGAAAACATGATTTTGAAAGAAGACAGTTACTAAACTTCCCATGACTCTTATTACAAGGGGAGCAGAACGAGCCACCAAATAGTTTTGTTTTGATTATGAATTTCCTCTATAAAACGTAGATTAGTGGATCTTGTTTATTTAAATAAATTCAATTAATTATTTCTACATTTATATATGTCTGTTACTTTAAAATATCTCGGTAGGTGGATAAAAAAGTTACTATGAGAGATAATACTTCTTAAAATTTTGTTTCATCCTAAATATTACTTAAATTACTAATTTAAGGCATGCCCCAGTATACGCATACCTTGGTTCCACTATGAAACAATGGACTGGTGCATTATGGGACTTGGGTGTATACCGGGGCAACGTTCTTTTTATCCCTTTAAGCAATATTTAACCAACTTTTAATACTTGTTTAAATTACTTCTGATATTTCCAATGTAGTGAATTATTAAAACTGAAAAAATATTAACATACGGATTTTTAATGGCCGTTAGAAAAATATTGTCCCAGTTTCCCCTACTACTATTCCTACCCTTTCCTTAAGGGTAGAAAAAAAATGGTAAATTTGCGTCTAGTTTGAGAATGGAGAGAGATATAGAAAGAAATTTCAGATAAAAATTGTAGAGCTAAAAACTTTGCTTAAAGGAGGCCATATACATTTACACCTTATGTCTGATAGTTTTGCTGTAAAAGCTGTGTGACATCTAGAGGATGAATGGAATATTCAAAAAATCGTACAAAATCTAAAACTTGATAGTTTTCGTTTATTTTTAATCCGCTTAGAAAAATCTAAATTTCTTTTGCAGAGATAGAAGAAGGTATAAACAGCTGAATTTTTAAATTCAGGATTTTTCAGGCTTTTAAACGTGCCGGAAGAACTTTTATCAAGCTACACTGTCTTCTTAGCGAGAAATGAGAATACATGCCCCTTAGAACTGATTATGTCAAATGTATTAAAGTTCGATTTGCATATAAAAGCCTTGGTACCTCGGTCTGATCCGGAAATGACAAATGAAAATGTTCTATTATTTCACATATTATGTGAAAGTGTAAATATAAATACATGGGTCATTGTGACTTGAAGACTAGGAAAAGTAACATCAATGCCAGCTCGATCAGCCACTTAATAGCTTATTCGAAACCGTTTTATGCAACTGCAATATGACACGTTATTTAGAAACGTCCGATCGTTCTCTTTAATTGATTTTGTAATAAACTGATGAGTAGTTATAATACTTATTATTCGTGGTGAAAACAGGATAATTATTAATAATTACATTATGTTTGATATTTTATAAAAAAATCAATTTTATATTTTTAATTCTATATCGATAATACTAAAAATGTATTAATATAATTAATTTGATGTAGAAAATATTAATGAAACGATTTTTTTTTGTTAAAGGAGGAGATTGGTCATGAAGGGGTGGTTTGACGCCTTTCGATACGATGGTGGCCCTACGCTTTACAATTTCAACAATAGAACTGCTGTAACAGGAGACGTTACACTTATTACATTCCTGGCGATCTTCAGTACGCTCTACGTAGCTTTTTTAATAATTTTTCCAGGTATAAGAAAAGAGGTGAGTGAATATTGCTTACTGATCATAATGATAATAAGAGATAAGTAATTTCACTGATTTCTAATTGGAACAGCAGTTGTCAATGCTCGAAGTGCATAAAATAATATTTTTCACGATGGGAAATTTAGCCATCCCATCAGTGAAAAAGTAAAACATTGTACATACAATATTTCGTCATTTTATATAAAAGCAAAAGTTCAAGATCTGAGAACGTTATTTCACTATCTGCACACAGAAAAATTTTAAGCTTTCCGTTAATAAACGGCTACACATTTTAGGCGCCATTATCATCATAATTATCAAAACAATTTATTAAAATTCAAAAATACAACATTGCCTCCCCGGATCGTGATTCGGAGCCAACCAGACAACCACGTCGTATAGCGCCGTGGTGTGCATAGGGTTGTGCGGATCGCGACCAACTTGGCTTAATAAAATGGACAAACAAGTTAAAACTCTTGCCGAATTATTCAAAAATTACACTGTCTGCGCAGCAGGCTTAAAATAATTGACATTAACACAAAAACACAATAAAAAAAATTAGAGAAAGTTTCAGTTCTCAACAAAATTGTTGTATTTGCAAATAAATAAAGTAAGAAATTTAAAATGTAGGTTTGTTGCCACTAGTAAAGTCAAGTACAAACTAACAAGATTATTAACATTTATTATCGATGTTTTAATTTACACAAATAGATTTAAGTGATGTGTAATAACGATATGAAAAAAAATTAATAATGAGTTAATTGTTATAAGCAAACCTTAGTCTTCACAAATGAATAAAGTAAAATATTTTAAATCCGCATTTGAGTTACTTCTAGTAAAGTCAAGTAAAGACTAATAAAATTATTGAAATTTCTTCTCGAAATTTTAATTCGCACAAATAGATTTAAATGACACGTAATAAATGAATAGTAAACTGTTAATTATGTCTTAGTTGTTAATACCAAACCTTAGTATTAACATGCAAATAAATGGTTTAATTTCGCGAAATAAAGATTTAATTTGCCGTATTTAAAGAAATAGTTTAGTAAGGTAAAATTCATTTTATTAGTTTATTGTTTTCTGTGTGTGTACAGTACAACCACTATATAGACAAAATAGTCGTAGGTTTATAAATCGTCTAAAGGCAGCAAAAATGGTACTCATAACTATTTAGCATTTCTTAGTAACATTCACTTAGTATCTATACAGATCTTAAGAAGCTCTTATAAAGATGCAGAAGTTCGTATGCATTCCTCTATAATGTACTTTTATATCCCATTGACGCATGAGTTATACAGTAGTTTTGTGATGATAATTATATTAAATCGGCTTCATATTTGCTGTATAAAGCCAATCGTGTCATTAAAAAAAAACTGTTTCATAAAATTTGCCACCTCAAAAGTTTTCATTTTCGATATATTTACTCTATAATTGTTCCCCGTTGAACAATTTAAAGAGCGTTCTCGTTTCATAACAGTTATATTTACGGATTATATGAACTTTTTATAACATATGCAAACATATGCAATCTTTGTGTATGTTAAACGTTCGATTTTCATTACTAAAACTTTAATTAATTTGTGATTGACGATACCTACTATAATATTTCATGAAATAAGAATGTGCAACCATTCAACTAAATATGTGCAAAATTGTTAATTGTGAAATCTAAACATTTGACGTTTCTCAAGCGAAAATCTCGAGACAACTTCAATTATTGTCTTCAATTCAGTGTTATGATTCGTCTTGTTATTCTTATTCACAACGTTTCGATGGATGTTTTGTGATTCATGTACTGTTCTAATGTGTCTCCTGCTTCTGTTACTAATGCAACGCAGGATCATATTTTTGAACTAGCACAATATCTTTATATTCTGGCACAATTGGATTACCTTTATGATATTCGATAATTTATTACTTTCACATCCAGGTAGTGAAGAGGAAGTATAGTAGTAGTAAAAAAAGTCATTTTTTCTTCTTGAAATAGGCTTAGGATGTCATAAAACGACGAAATTTTAAATTTGAGAGAAGACAATTTCTGTCTATCGTTCGGTTGGTCGGCCTGTTTGTCTCTTGGTCTGTAAATTTTTTTATTCGCACGTTTTCTCAGCAGCGGTTTAAGATATTGACTTTAAAATGAGATCTGGAACTAGGTTATATTTTGCGCTAATTCCAGTGAAGAGTTGGGGGTTAAATAGGGGTAAATAAGGAAAAATAATTAAAGCAAGCTGGTAAGAGTACAGTAACTTGGGATTTGGCGTATATACTAGAAACCAAGACCTCAGATTTTTTAATAACATTTTCAACCACCCCACCACCCCCTCTCCATTAATAAAGGGTTTAATAAAATTAAATTGAGATATTTACTGGAAATTTATTAGACGTTTGTATTATAACGACAATTCGAACTAAATTACTTATATTTTGAGAAGATTCTGTTGAAGGGTTGTGGGTTAAATAGTAGTAAATAGGGGGAAATTAGTAAAGTAAGCTGTTAAGAGTACAGAAACTTGGAATTTGGTGTATATACTAGAATCCAAGGGCTCAGATTTTCTTATAATATTTTTCCGTGGGGGGAAAGTATTTTCACATACTAGAGTGCAAATATAGTCAAGATGTTTTCCTACAAAGAGACTTGGTTCGAAAATCTGAATGTGGAAGCAACGCAGATGTTTTTTTTTACCTCAAACTACGAAATCGTTCAACTATTGCTATAATTTAGATTTTTAAGTAAATAGGGGATACAAATACTATGCTCAACCTTCATGTGGTGGTGGTGGTATGCTATGATGTGTTCTACAATATAAAGCCCCACGTTGGGCGCCACGATATTCTTTTAGACGCTTACTATGTCAGAGTAATAACATTTTGAGTTTGTCCTCTTTGATTGAACTTAACTGTTCAGTACAGTTCGAGCAAGAGGAGCAACAGCAGCAGTAGGCAGCTTTAAGCGAGATGATGGCAGATGAGATTCTGCTGACAACAGTGGCTCCCACAGGAGCCTGCCAACTACGCGGAAAAACACCCGGAAGCACAACAACACTTCATAAGATCGTAGGACTTATAAATTGCTTCTAGTTGCTTAAGATTACATCATTTGTAGAAATTGTTTTGGCTCTGTCATACAAACACTTAACACCTTTCTTAACACTAATATGTTGATTTGAATTTAAATTTAAGTATCCGCTTGTGTGTTTATTTTGTGTACACATTGGATTTGGTATGTGTTATTTATTTTTTGTATTAAAATATCTCATTATTATTTTCCATTGTTATTGTAAATTTTATTGAAGGCTCCTTTTCGTTAATCTGATTTAAAAATTTGCTTAAACATTCTTTACTATAAGGCCATATTGCAAAAATGTCAGGTACATATCTCCACCATACAATGGGTTTATAAGCTAAATTCAATATTACTTCCGTAAAATTTGTCACGAAAATGTTGGACATTGGACATAGACCATCCCAAACTCTTGTTGATAGAAGTCAGTATTTAATTCAAAGTATGTGGTTTTAATACAAAGTAATTCAATTATGGTTTGAATGCTAAGTTCTATTCGCCAAATTCCCATCAAATTCCAATTTCTTTAAAATTATATTATTATTAATATTTTATCTACAGGAACATTTGTAAATAGTCTTACTACATGAAAACTGATCATTAGATGCTTATTATGATTTTCTTTCAGTTTGTTTTTAAATTGCTGTTTTTAATATAAGACTTTGAAGAACCTGACAATGGATTTAGGAGTTCTAATAAATAATTTTAGAGTTTGCTACATGCAGGATTAATTGAACTAACAATTAGTCCCTATAGTCAAATCAACTAACATCAAATGTGCTGTGACAAGGGTGGGACCAGTGTATCCCCACGTTTTCGAGGGTGCTGAGGACAATGGTGATATTTTTAGGCCACCCACCCCTAAACGCAAGAGATCACCCCTTTTTCGCAATTTCTCCATTCTAGGCATGTAGGCGAGCGGTTCACCCCTAAAAAGACGCTTAGAAATGCGAGTTACCGACTAAATTTTTTTAATAAAAGACTTCTACTTGAAACTTTTTCAGCATTGTAGAGCATATCTTTCTGACAATTTACGTATTTTTTGCATAATTTTTTAGGCGGTCCTTCAATAGTTATAAACAAAAATGTTGTAAAAAAAAGAAAACTTAATAAATCGCTCTGAAAACGTTTTCTATAATAAAAACCGACCAAAATAAACACTTTTTGTCTCTTGACATTTTTCTCGAAAAATGCACGGTTTCCGAGATATGGCCAATTTTTCAATAATTTCTGAATGCACAGAGTAATTCTGCACACGCCAAAATAAACGGCAGTTCATCTACTACAGGTGCGATTTTTTGTGTGTGGAATTATGCTCATTAAGATTAATTAAAATTGAATTTAGCGATATAGCTGTAGTAACAAGGAGTTTTGTGGTATCGTGCACCTATTTCTGATAAATCATGTGGTAAAGAAAGTATTTTTTTTATGGTGGCATCATTTTTGATGTCAGCAGATTCAAGAACATTTTTTTTCACGTTACTATTAATATCTACCAATGTTAATTTTTTGTTACCTCGCTTTTTTTTTAGTCCACAAATAAAGCACAAACTTTGCCAATCAAACGAACTTTTGGTGGATCGCAATGATTTTTTAGTGTCTGAGCTTTCTTCGTGGTCAAAGCTTGTTTTTCTTTTTACAGAAACAATTTTGTCGAAGTCCATAATTAGCCAGCTATGTGAGACATAAATTACTTTATTTATATTTATAAAGTATTCAAATCAAATTTCAAAACAACTTACCCAACTTAATTTGCAACTTCACAGTAACAAACAATTGAACGAACACGTTTATTTTTTACTGGTTGTATTAAAATAATTTTATAATGTTTATAAACTAATAAACATTTAAAAGACTCAGAGGTAGTTTATGTATTTTTACACGCTACATAATTTTTAAATAGTTTTTAATGTTTACTCTTACTGGAACACTGGAAGTACTAAAGTCGTCGTGTGTAAACTTGTTCGGTTCGTGTTTAATTTGAGTACTTCGCGTGCGCGTCATCTGCGCAGACGCGCGGCTTCTGCTTCCCTAACCCCCGGCCGCCATGTTATTTGCTTTGTTATTGTTTTGATTTTCAATGGTACTTTTCTAAATTCAATTTTAATTAATCTTAATGAGCATAATTTCACACACAAAAAATCACACCTGTAGTAGATGAACTGCCGTTTATTTTGGCGTGTGCAGAATTACTGTTCATTCAGAAATTATTGAGAAAAAAAATCCAAAAGGTAGCCTATTTTCGCGTTTTTTTGTTGAAAAATTGGCCATATCTCGGAAACCGTGCATTTTTCGAGAAAAAGTCAAGAGACAAAAAGTGTTTATTTTGGTCGGTTTTTATTATAGAAATCGTTTTCAGAGCGATTTATTAAGTTTTCTTTTTTTTACAACATTTTTGTTTATAACTAATGAAGGACCGCCTAAAAAATTATGCAAAAAATACGTAAATTGTCAGAAAAATATGCTCTACAATGCTGAAAAAGTTTCAAGTAGAAGTCTTTTATTAAAAAAATTTAGTCGGTCCATGCTGTTTTTATGGGGGTGAACCGCTCGCCTAATGCGAGGGCTTGTCTGATCGGGTCTTTCGGATCAAATTTCATTGGTAATAAAAAACACCGAGAGAGATAGGTATAGGGAATGCTCATATCAATCGATACAGAATTCAACACTTTATTAAGTTCTATGAAAATATACAGAATGTTTCATTTGAAAAAAATTAATTTTGGACGTTTGAACTAAAACAATGTTCAACTGTGAAAATAAAATACCCTGTATGATATTGTGAAAGTATAAATAAATTTTTAGTTAAATCATAGGGTACTTGTATGAGTTGTATGAAGTCTCTAAATTGGCCACAAGATAATATCGATTATTTTTCGGAACAGTAGCAACCGTCAAAAATCACCAAAAATATGATTATCTCTAAAACTCGTAGGTGTAAGAGTATATTATGGTACATAAACCCAAGCTAAAACTTTATGAGGAATCCAAATATGAAATATAGGGTGTTCTATTGAAAACATCAAAGTTAGTTGCTATATCTGGTGTAAGCGGAAGCAACACATACATTAAAATATTTTTGCTAGATCCGCCATATGCAAAAATTCCCTTGGGCCCATTTTCAAATTTCTAGACTGAACAGATCCTAAAAAACGTCTAATACCCGCTTTCCTTGACGTGAAACCGCAACTGCCTGAATAGCATCGCGTGTCGCATGTGGTAGGGTGTCGACAAAGTCGACGGCCTGACCAACACTCAGAGTCTTGACTTCTGCCAAAACGCAATCTGCTTCGACAGATTTTAGAGCTCTTAAAAGTGCTTCCTGTTTTACTCCCGTACGGGCGGTTAATAGGTAAGTCTACTCCTTAGCTTTATTGGACATAGTCAACACAATTGTCTTTGATAGTTTCTGCTAACAAGCTTTACTTTAAAACAGCCAAACAACATACTTTAAAACATCCTTACAAGTTTCCAGGATATTTTTTCGTCTTTGAGTTTTTCGTGGAAAGTTACTTTGCTTAATTTATCTTTTGACAAGTCTCCGATTAAACAAAACTTACATATGGAACTTCAGAAAATTATTTGTTTTAAGTGACGCTCATTTGATGTACGCACCGGTCAGAGAAGTCACATTGAACCCACTCAGCTGTATGTCTAGGCTCCTTCTTTATAATGCAATGATAAATGTTTGTCTACTGCATATTCTGTTTCAAGGATAGCAGCGAGTTTTTTTCTTCTTGGGGACATATCTTAGAGTATTGCCTCTATAGTTACCTCGTTTTTTGTTTGTTTCCCCAAATTTCCTGAGACAACAAGCCACTATTTCGTCTTTTGAGTTTTGGATTTGTCGATGGCACTTTTTTTGGTACATTGAGAGGCCGTTCTTTGCAGAGAAAAGGTACATACGTATGTCGAGTTGTGAACCATTTGTAAAACAATTTCACGGACTGCCGAAGAGACCGTCTTGACTGTAACGACTGCCCATTAGATTGCTACGCTTTCGCAACTGCCAATTATATTGTCGTGACTGCCGAAAATTTATACCAGCGACTGCCTACGGTAATTTACACCTCTGTATTTTCCTTATACTTCGGCTGTATTTGTGGTGCATATTTTTTTTAGTATGTCAGACCATCTTTCTACTGGACTATTGCTCACTCTTGCGTAGTTACTTGAGATTAATTCACTCCACAATGGAAATGAATCTCTACAAAGGCATTTTGAGGAAACATACATTGTAGAAGTCATTTACTTCTGATGTTTGCAGAAAGAGAGCCATATACAGGGTGTAATTAGTTTCATGTCATTAAAAAAAACTGGTAATAGGGACCGACTAGACAAACAGAAAACCTATATGACCTTTTTCTCTAGGAACAGTTTGAAAAAAACTGACCTGGGTTTACGTTTTTAATGTTATGGTAGGAAAGATTTGAGAACCACTGTTTATCAGGGTCAATGGATGTTATAGTTCCGAATATTAGAAATAATAAAAAACTGTAATACCCGACTTGTGTTCCCGTCGGTAGAAGTGCGGCACTTTGATGGAATTATTTGTATCGAACTTTTTATACCACTAATTATGAAAATGTAAATAATTCCTTCTCTTTTGGCACAACGGAAGCATAGTATGGCCGCAGGGGTTTAAATAGAATTTGTTTACATGTGTTTTTTTAATTTGGAACAAAGCTATTGTAGCTTTTATTGTCGTTTATAAGAATTTATAAAATTTAAAAGTGGTTTATTAACATTTGTAACATTGTGTTAAAAGCTTAAAAAATTAGTAATTGTTTTATGAAATTGGAAAACGAACAGTTAGACGTCTGAGATACGATAACAGAAAATAGTTGTGTATTTTAAGTTAGGAAAAAAATATGATTTTTTTAACGAATTGAGCGCGTAATTTTTCCCAATCAGGTATCGAAAACTAAAAATCCAGTCTTGGTCTCTATGAAAATCAATGTAAACAATAATAAACAGATAAAAACAAGACAACGAATACTACTAATAATAATCATACCTTTAATGCCCAATAGGTAACACCCAATAACTGAACAATTCTTTTGAATTTTTTACAAAAATTGTTCGAAATGACCTCCATCTCCACGTATACACATTTCGGTACGCCGAACTAACATACTTACTCCGTTCAACACATTTGGTAAATTAGGATCATTTTTTATGGTTTCTATGCACATTATAATACGTCGTTGCAATTGTTCTAAAGCCCTTCCGTACCAGCTGCAGTTCCACCACTTTCTCCATGTACCAAGTCCATATCCGATTTGGATTTGGTGTATATACTAGAAACCAAGGCCTCAGATTTCTTTCTAATATTTTTCAAACCCCGCCACCTCCGCTCCATTATTAATGGGATTGATAACATAAATTTGAGATATTCACTTGACAGTTAGGACAGTTATTATGTATTGTAATGACATCAGATTGAGATCATTCCATTGAAGGGGTGGCAGGTTGTGAATAGGGGAAAGTAAGTAGGGTAAACTAGAAACGTCATTTTTATCGTATATAGTGGAAACCAACGCTTCAAACTTTTCTATAACATCTGCCCCAAATATTATTAAAATTCTATGACCAATAATTTCCACGTACTAGAGTGCAAATCTAGTCAAGATGTTACCTTTAAAGTGACTTGAATGAAAAATCTGGACGTGGAAGTAGTGATTCCTTAGGCAGCGGTTTTAAATATAGTGGAATTATCTGCTTGGATACACCAACTCAGTCACACTGCCCAATATACTTTAATTCGTGTTGTGATGTCAAGTCTCTGTTTATTATTAAGTAGTCGTGAATCAGAAAATTAAATCCGTAAATGTATGCCTAATAGTTGATCATGAAATAGACAAACTTATTCATTAAAAAATCATGAATTTTACTGAAGAGTTAATTAATTACACACTGTGACTAGAATGTTCCGGTATTCTAATTTGGATCAATTATATTCCATTCAGAATTAATTACCAAAAACCACTTAAGAAAGTTGAGAGAATTGATGATTTCAATATTAAAGAAACATTTGAACACATATATTTCAGCCGACTGCATTTGTATTAGTGTCCTATTGACAAGCAACGTTTAAAACAAGCGGCTGACACAATAAAATCATATAGGAGCGTTTTTTTTATTGCATGTTTAATTTACTGTTAATTAAAAAATCAGCAACGCAGCACAGTGGGGCAAGAAGCTACATTTGTGGATATAATTCGCCTGCCAGCTCAAATTTTGACCAAATTTAATATATACAGGGTATCTCGCTTAAAGTGGAACAAGCTTGTTAAGTCCTTTGTTTACTAACCGATTTTAATTTATTTTTTTTGTAATGTAGTGTTACATAAACTCTATTCTTGAATAACACAAATGATTTCTGCAACGCAAAGCGTAGCTTACTGCGAGATATTTTCAAAGTCAAATATTAGCGATTTTTTTTTCAAGAAACTGATTGCATATCCTTTTTCACTGTCCCTTTAAACTTTGTTCTTCAAAGTTTCATATAAATCGATCGTTACTTTTGAACTTTGTTAATTTTTTTAAGAATAAAAATTATTAATTAAATAAAAGCTAAATAATTTATTTCTAATACCATTTTATTTTTTCACATAATAAATATAAACAAAAAATAATATTACATCAAAAACACTCGAATATAAATATAAAGACTAACACAACTAATTATACATTTTAAATCGAACAACAAAATAAAAAATATAACAGGAGTAATATTTCAGAATATAACACAATTTATCTAACTTAAATATTTAAATAATCTAAATTGTAGTTCCTTCTATTAAGTCCCCATTGGCAAAAATACATTTTTCTACTCTCCTTCTGTAATGGATAACAACTTTTCGCAGTTGCTGTCGAGTAATAGCACGACAAACAGCTGTAATTCCGTTTATTAATTCGTCTACGGTAGCTTGGAGGTCCTTGTATACTTTTTCTTTTAACGTACTCCATAAAAAGTAATCTAAAGGGGTCAAATCTGGAGATCGAGGTTTGCACCCGATGATAGGGCTGTTACGCCCGATCCATTTGTTGGGAAAATTCTGGTTTAGCCAGTTTCTCACAACTAAAGAATAATCTATGGAGGCTCCATCTAATTGAAGATATAAAGTATTCCTTTGCTGAATGGAAATATCATGTAATGCTTCCCACAAATCATTTTCCAGGAATTGTAAAAATGAATTTCCATTTAAATTTTCTCGAAAAAATATGATTCAATTATTGTTTGGTTTAGAATCCCACACCAAACATTAATTTTGTGCGAGTACTGTCTTCTACAGTTGGTAGTCCAGTGTGGATTTTCATTATCTTCAGCCCAAAATCAAGAATTATTTGCGCAAACTGTCCCTTTTGTATTAAATGTATCTTCGTCAGTAAACAAAATATTATTTATAAAATTTTGATCATTTAGGAAATTTTCTTGAAGCCACAAACAATACTTCATACGTCTTTGGAGATCTTCTTCTAACGTATGTAGAAGTTTGGATTTGAAAGGTACCATTTTATGCTTTTTGAGACATCACCAAATTTTACTTTTATCAATATTTAAATATATACTTGCTTTTCTGATACTTGTTTGGGTAATTTTACGGAAATGTAATAAAATTATATCATACCATTATATCTTATCCTGTTTCCGTTTTCTTTCCGTCGTGCAACTGACCCCGTTTCTTCAAAGAGTCTTTTAATTCTACACCCTGTTGAGTGACTTATATTACGTCCAGTATTAAAATTATTAAATTCTTGTGCAACTTGTATTGTACGTTCATCATTTCCCATAAGTTTAATTATTGAGACCTTTTCCGCTACAGTCAATTGTTGATGTTCAACCATTTTACAGTTTAAAAACGTTAATAACACTAGTTGTACTAAATAACAGAGATAAGTGTAAAATATTTGACATTATCCTAATAATTTAGTGCTTCAATTGTTTACAAAGTTTGCTAAACATTTTGAACAGTTTTTACAACTTGGACGTCTACTGAAATCGTGGTGGCAAACAATTATTATACTAAAGAGACAAAAATAGTGTTGCGTTTATGCACCTTCTGGGAAACACCCTTTGTGAATCCGTGGGTTCTAAATAATTTCAACAAGAGATTAACACCACTAACACTTTATTCAATAATTTACTGACTATCGAACATTCAAAATAACCTTTACACTCTTATTTAACCTCACTTTTTACCGAACGTGTCACTTCTAAAAATTTCCTCTTTAATAAACTTCCTCTTCCGCGCTGGTAATCGCGCCTTATATACTCTGAAATTACCTCTAGATTGAACCAGAATCTTCCACCACACTCTAGAAAAGTCCTTGGCTCTTTCTAGAGTCTTTCCAGTCACTATCAGTAGGCATAGGCATATCATCTCCAGTTCCAAGGGGGTGTAATTCATAACACTGCCCACCCCCCCCCCCCCTTAAATCTGATCGTCCCGATCAGGCAACTCAGAATCATCGATGTATTTCGCCAGTCTGTCCAAATGCACGATCTTCATCTTGGACTTTTTGCTTCGTCGAATTCGATAGACGACGTCATTAATTCGGGTAATAACAGTATACGGTCCATCCCAAGGTGGTTGAAGTTTCGGTGACCTTCCTTTCTTCCGCTGTGGGTTGTACAGCCAAACCAGGTCTCCTTGAACCCTTCTAAACTACCCTTCCGGTCATATCGAGCCTTCATTCTGTCACTGGCTATGGTGATTTGGTCTCTAACTAACTCATGGACATTCCTTAGCCGTTTACTCACTTCATCTACATAGCTGTTCACAGGAAGTAGTTCTCCACCTGGTGTTCCAAACATCAAATCACACGGCAGTCTGATTTCATGTCCAATAGTCCAGTAAGTGAGGGATTTTATCTACAAAAATTATTAACAGCAAACCGAGGTATGCAAAAAATCGGAAATTTTCCGTAGAATTCAATGAACTATTTTTAAAATAAATGACGAACTTGCGTCCTCTTCAAAATGGCGGCCAAAGTTTGTGAAAAACAGTTTTTTGCGTTGAAAAAGAAAAGTTGGCGTCGCACAAAAAATAGTTTAACAGCACAATTGTGTAACTTTTTAATACAGATCGAGCCCGCCCAGTCCGATCTCCGAAAATTGCAAAATTAATTAGTTATTGCAAAAAAAAAGTTAAAAATCGCATTTTTTTGAAATAACTGTATCTCCGTGAAGAGAAAATATTCTTTAACGAAACTTGGTGAAAGCGTAGTCCAAGATATGTCGAATAAGAACATTTTTACAGATTTGCATAATATTGCAAATTTCTTGCAAAAATGTCCAATAGCTCATAGAGGCCATCATATTTCTATACGGCACCGGTCCGAAAAGTTTCTCTAATAGTTGCGCTAACCTGTGCAATTATTGCGCATATCACGAAATGATCCCTAATATGCGAAAAATCGGTCAAAAATCGATAATTTTTTTTACCCCAAAAAAAATTGAATATTTTTGAGATTTTAAATTATATTGCAATGTCGTTATTGCCAATAGATAGCTGGCATTTTTCTACAAATTTCCAAAAAAAATAATTGCTCTCCGACCTTCATAAGCCGAGATAATTTTTTTTAAGAAATTCTAGTGGAGCCATTTTTTTAAGTAAAGGGCTGAAAACGGATAAAAGAACACGTTACAAAAGAACAATCAGTTTGGAAATAGAACAACAATAATTAATACTTAAATTAAAACAAAAGAAAATGCAACTTGAAAGATAAACAAATAAGGAAATTGGACCGTAGTCTCGAACTTAAGCAAGAAAAATTACTTTGTTAAAGGAAAAAATCATTTACACTCAAATTCAAACTGATTGCTAGAAGGGCCAAAAAATACAATAGCGTTAACTAGCATGAAGTTAATTATTTCTTTATAAACTAGTGCAGAAACGCCAGTTGCCAGTGACAATATGAACGAGGTAACGTTTAATTTGAGAAATCTGATGACATGAAGTTAAGTTTTATAACAGAAGCTCAAAAATGCAAATACCTATACCCGGGAATACTAAAATTATCACGATAAAAGTAGGCCGATGTCACACCACCAGTAGCTGATTGGAAAGTGTCTTTCTTTCCGGACGGGATTATCCTTGTCAATTTTTAGTTAGTGGTCCTTATCCACCCCAAAGCAATCTAGATCAATGAATGAAAGTCCGCCTCTTTTTAGAGACATCAAGTCATCAGGAAGGTTGCGTCCTCTATAGTAGAAATTATATACCGACATAGTCCTCGCCTGGCAAGTGGCGTTCTCTTTAGTAACTGTGACCAAATTGCCTTCCCTTCAGTATAACACGTCCATTTAAACAACTTAAAATATTCTACATCTAAGCTAGCTAATTATACCTATTATTAAAAAACCTATTTGTTTTACGAGTGGACTTAGAAAAGGAAAAAGCAACTAGTTCCTACCTAATGTGCAGTTTGGGGAATTGTTGTAATCAATTACCCCTTTTATGATTTGATTATTTTACACATTCACCTCATTTAATTACCCGCGCGTCTGTTACATTTCTAATAAAAAGCAATTTGACGATGACATCGATCGTAACGGATTTTTATCAGTTTGTGAGGGGTATTTTACTGGTAATATGAAATATTTCCGATTTAGGAAATTTACTACAGATTACTTCATGGCTATGGCTGAAAAAATCTAATAGTACATCGCCCGCCTCGATAACATTTTGGGGTTTGTCAAATATCGTCCCAAACTATCTACGAAATCGTGCTATTGTATGGCAAGTAATTTTAATTCCTTTACGCTTTATTACATTTGTTACATTACCAAAGAAACATCAAAATTTTATTGTCTCATATATGTATTCGAATTGTTTTTGTAGAATACGTCGCATTAATATTTTTTTTCCTTTTGCTTTTTACTACTGCTGTCACGGTAAATGTCATGTAATATTATTTCCGCATTATCGTCATCACAATCATCATTATCGTTGTCATAATTTGAAAATTGATCTCTTTCTAGCTCAGTCTCTGTGATATTTGGCTCGTCTATTTCTTCGCCGATATCATCAGCAACGACTCTGTTCTCCTCAATATTTGAGCAAATTTCATCGTCACACGTTGAACACACATTTGAACATTTTATGCCGTGTTTTCGGCAGCTGCAGGCGTACGCCACAGCATCGAGCTCCGAGTTTCATTGAATTTGCAATGCTCAGTAACGGCCGATCAAGTTGCGAATATTTTTTAGTGAAAATATAAGTATTGTACAATAACCACTACAAATTTCAGCTCTTTACCTTAAAAAATGGCACCACAAGAATTTCTTAAAAAAAAAATATTATCTCGGCTCCAGAGTCCGAGGGCAATTTTTTTTTTTTTGTAAATTTGTAGAGAAATGCCAGCTATCCGTTGGCAATAATGGTGTTCCAATATAATTTAAAATGTCAAAAATATTCAAAGTTTTTTGGGGTAAAAAAAATTATCGATTTTTTGACCGATTTTTCGCATATTAGGGATCGCTTCGTTATATGGGCAATAACTACAAAGTTTAGCGCAACTGTTGAAGAAACTTTTCGGACTGGTCCGATATAAAAATATGAAGACCTGTATGAGCTATTGGACATTGAAAAAAACGTGTTTTTTCGAAGAAATCGATTTCTGCAAGAAATTTGTAATATTTTGCAAATCTGTAAAAATGATTGTATTCGATATATCTTGGACTATGCTTTCACTGAGTTTCGTTAAAGAATATCTTTTCTTCTCGGAGATACAGGTATTTCAAAAAAATGCGATTTTTAACGTCTTTTTTGCAATAACTAAATAATTTTGCAATTTTCTAAGATCGGACTGGGCCGGCTCGATCCGCATTAAAAAGTTACACAACTTTGCTATTAAACTTTTTTTTGTGCAACGCCAACTTTTTTTTTAACGCAAAAAAACTGTTTTTCGCAAACTTTGGCCGCCATTTTGAAGAGGACGCAAGTTCGTCATTTGTTTTAAAAATAGTTCATTGAATTCTACGGAAAATTTCCGATATTTTACATACCTTGGTGTGCTGTTAATAATTTTTGCAAAAAAACCCGATATTTTCGACAGATTTATTGGACTACAAATACTACACGAGGCGGAGTCTGTTTTGTAGTCTCGTGGATAGCAGCTCTATATGCCATGAGGAAAAACGGTATGTGGAGATCCCAGTCACGTTGATTTTTATGAACGACTTTAGAGAGATGTTCTTTCATAGTCTTGTTATGTCGCTCCACCATTCCATCTGATTACGGGTGAAGTGCTGTCGTCCGTGTTTTGTGTATTCCCAATAACTTGCAGATTTGCTGAAATACCCCTGACTCAAAATTTCTCCCTTGATCTGAATGCAGCTCCAGGGGTACACCAAACCGACATATCAAGTTATCTACCAAGACTTTGGCGACAGTAACCTCTTCCTGGTTCGGAATTGCATAGGCCTCCGGCCATTTACTAAAATAGTCCATGGCAACCAGTATGTACTTGTTACCGTCCTTGGTTACTGGGAATGGTCCGGCTATATCGATCGCAATCCTCTCAAAAGGAGCCCCGACGTTATATTGCTTCATTGCACCCCTACTTCTAGTCTGTGGTCCCTTACTGGCTGCCCAAAATTTTACAATTACGACACCAAGCTTCAACATCTTGACGACTATTTATCCAGTAAAATCGTTCACGTACTTTATTCGGGGTCTTGTTAACGCCGAAGTGTCCACCGGATGCTCCATTATGCACTTCCTGAAGCACCTTCGCTACTCGACACCTGGGAATCACTAGACGCATAACCACCTGCTTTCCATCCGGGCTTTCCCATGCTCTCCGCAACAGCCCGTGGCTAACTTTCAGTGAGTCCCACTACGCCCACAGTGCCTTCAGTCCAACTGCTTTGTCTGAAACATCCTTCCACTCTGGTCGAATTCCCTTTTCCTTTGCTCTCAATGTAGCCCCAATCTCTGCATCGTTTAGTTGTTCTTGTCTCAGGGCTTCAGTTGTCCAATCATCTGGAACGTCTATTTTAATAGTGTTGACTACTCCCGTGCCCTGCTGTTTCTCCACATGGCGGCAGTGCTTGCAGTCGTCCTTGCATGGTCTTCTAGATAAAGCGTCTGCATTCTTATGAGATCTTCCTGGTCGATGCTCGATTTTAAAGTCGTACTGTTGCAGCCGTTCTATCCAACGAGCCAGTTGACCTTCCGGGATTTTCAACTGCAACAGCCATTTCAACGCAGCATGGTCGGTCCTGATTTTGAAATGTCGTCCGTAGAGAGATACTTATGAAAATGGTCCACTGATTTGACGATGGCCAATAACTCTTTCCTGGTTACACAATAGTTTCGTTCTGGTTTGGAGAGCACCTTGCTGAAGTACTCGATCACTCTTTCCTCTCCGTTCTGAATTTGGGACAGCACACAGCCAATCGAAGAATTGCTGGCATCTGTATCTATAATAAAAAGTCCATTCTGTTGTGGGTATGCTAGCACAGGACCAGTGCATAGAGCTGCCTTCAATTTTCTCCATGCCGTTTCACACTCCGCTGTCCACTGGTACTGAACTTTCTCCTCTGTTAGCCGATGTAGTGGCTTCGCAATGTCTGCAAACCTTTTCACAAAGCGTCTATAATAAGTGCAAAGGCCAAGGAAGCTTCGTACTTCATCAGCGTTAGATGGCCTTGGCCAATCTCGTACGGCAGAAATTTTGTCGGGATCCGTTTGTATTCCCTCCGAAGACACTACGTGACCAAGGAATTTAACTTCTTTCTGAAATAGTAAACACTTCTTCGGATTCAACTTCAGGTGTGCATTCCTTACTCGTCCAAATACTTCTTGAAGATTTTTCAAATGTTCTGTAAAGTCTCGTCCCATAACCAGCACGTCGTCAAGGTAAACCAGGCACGTCTTCCAGGTTAGCCCTCGGAGTACAAATTCCATCAATCGTTCAAACGTGGCTGGAGCATTGCAAAGTCCAAAAGGCATCACCGTAAATTGGTAAAGACCACTGCCTGCTGAAAACGCTGTCTTTTCCTTATCATCAGGATGAAGCTCAACTTGCCAATAACCGCTCCTAAGGTCTAACGTCGAAAACCATCGTGAGCCTGCCAATGTGCTTAACGTGTCATCAATCCGAGGTAATGGGTAACTGTCTTTCTTCGTCACATCGTTCAATTTTCGATAATCGACACAAAATCTTAACGTTCCGTCCTTTTTGGCAACCAAAATTACTGGCGATGACCAGGGACTCGTTGACTCATCAATGACTCCATCTTGTAGCATCTTATCTATCATTGCCGAGGCTTCTTCTTGTTTTGCCAGCGGAAGCCTCCTAGGTTGTTGTCGTATAGCGGGTGAGTCACCAGTATTTATCCGATGCTGGACTATATCTGTTTTTGTAAGGGCCTCCGTACTTTTGGCAAATACTGAACTTTCCTTTTTCAGGAACTTGATTGCTTCCTTTCGTTCATCCTTAGATAAATGCTCCAACTGGGAACTCAGCAAGGTCAAGACTTCCTGGTCTATATTCGTAGATGAATTTCCCTCCGTTTGTTCTTCGCACTTTGCTACCCACATAACCGGTTCATAGGAGCCAATCGGTTTGCCTTCTTTAATTGTTACTGCATGGGAATTTAAATTGAAGACTCTAATTGGAATTTTGTCTTTAGTCCGGGTTAAAGTTCTTGCCACAGCAATATTGGTTAGGGACTTAATCGATTCATCACCTTCCACCAGGCCAACACGGTAACCTCCAGAATTTCCTTCTAAGGCAGCATCGATGATCTGTTCTGATTGAGCAGGAATCTTAATCGTCTTTGTTGTCAATAGCCTTGCTTTATGGAATTGGTCATCTGCGGTTGCCAGGATAAATTCCTCATTTCCAATTTTCAAGACTCGCTCCCCTACGTCAACAATAAACCTCTTCTCTTCCATGATGTCCAGTCCCAAAATTAAATCATCTGTAATGTCAGCCACAATGACCTTGTAATTGAATCTCAACCGTCCAACCTGCAGTTCCAAATTGACCTCTCCATGGACCGCAGCCCTGTCTCCCGTGGCTGTCCGAATAATTACCTCATTTTGCTTCTTCTTAATCTGCAATCCTGATATAAACCCTGGCCGCACTATTGATGACGTAGCGCCTGTGTCAACAGTAACACACACTTTCTTCCATTCACATATCCTTGCAACAGCAGACTATTGGAATTCTTCGCAGCTGGGAAATCTTTATTTCTCTGGGGGCACCGTGTTCCCTAGCCAGCACAGCCCCCTTGGTGCTGGCTATCTTTAGTTTTCCTGCTGCTCTTCTACATTTGCAGCATTTACTCGTCTGTCCGAGTTCTTATGTCGACAGTCTCGTTTCATATATCCCATCCTGCCGCAGTTGTAGCATTTAATACCTCCACTTGGCCTTTCTCTATTTTGTTGGTTTTCCTGTCTTCTTGGAGGGTTCGATTGAGCCAGTAATTGACTGATCATTTTATTTGTTTTGAGAATCGCGTTCAAGATAGGGTTTTGGTCTCTCTCTTCTGGCTGCGATTCTTCAAGCGTCATAGCCCGCACTCTTGACTTTGGAATACTTGGCGCGGATATTTGAAAATACTCTGCGTTTATTTTAATTGCAGTATCATGTTATAAGAAAGTAGAAGATTTACAATTGTTTATTTCGGTTTTATTTATTGTATATGTGATAATATATTTTTCCATTAATTTATTAAGCGGTAATTTTTTTCTTAATTTGTCAAAATTAATATAGATACCTGACTTCATATGTAGAATAGTGAATGAATATAGTGTAATATATTTTGTGAAAGAATATTTTATTGAATTGAAAAGTACAAATAATTTATTATTTATTTATTATATGACGTTGTAATCAGCAATTACTTCCATATTCACCTAGTGGAGTGGAAGTATAGTAATCGTAAAAAAAAAATTGGATTGGGTTTTAAAGCACGATTCTCGTTCAAAGTGTGTACGCCATTCCTATCTCGGAACTTGCTAACACTTTACTATTAATAAATCTCCCTTTATGACGCACTTGATCATCGCAACTTGCCATTCTTAACTTGTTAAGTAACCGATCTTCCGATAATAAAACTTACTTAATACACATAAAAAACAATGGCAAAAGTACGATGACAATAAAATCTTGCAGGTATTGTCTCCCGGCTGACATTAGTGACTAGTCGATCAGCTGGCGTCAGAAACTATATGCGGTATTGCCAAAACTTTCCCTACTCTCTCTCTCTCTCTCTCTCTCTCTCTCGCGTCTCAAGTTTATCGATTGGCTAACAGATGTCGCACCTCTCGCGATATAACTACCTTAAATAAAAAAACTGAAACATTGTATTTGTTAACTAACTCCTGATTGTATATAAGTATTATGTTATTTTCTTGAAATCCCAATTTAAGAATACAGAAATGAATGAATAATTTATTTTTAGTTTGAAAAATCACAGCTGTCAATGGAAAGGGAAGTTAAAAAAGGGCTTTCTCTAAAAGAAATAAGGACATTTTGAAATTCATCAGTTCACCAGCTTCACACCTTGAAAATTATATAAAGTTTGTGCCCCTAAATAATTTTCCAGCAATTTAGAACTTTCAAAGAATTTAAATATTAGGCAATCTTCAGGGCAAAGGACAATGTTACAAATAGGCGACTTTTGAAACCTCTGGGCAACGAATGTCAACATCAAAATTCGATTCTGTATGGCTCATAGAAACAGAAAATGCATATTAGACACCCAAATTTTCCGGGAAATATTAGTATCAATAGGCATCTACAAGTACTTAAAACTACTTGTAGATCATGTACTACCCTCATCTATTCCAACTAGAGGGTGTAGCAAAGATTAGTGATTTTTTGGCACTGATAGGAAACGACTTTAGACCCATAACAGCGATTGTATATTGTATATGCATATAAGTAATGCACACTAGAAACTCCCGTTAAGCGAGAAAATTGTTAAACTACCCGTAAAGTACAAAAACTACTCCAAAACTTGCAACGGAAACGCAAGAATTATAATTCAGGAAAAGTAGTGCGAGTACGATGACTTCATTATGTTTGTGTGTAAAATAGCAACAATAGGTGACTACAAAGATTCAAAATTGTTTGTGCACAATGTTTTATCCCAAACTACCCCATCTAGAGGGTGGCAAGCAAGAGAGATGAGTAAGATGTGTAAGACACATTTTTTAAGTTTTCTATACTTTATGGTATTCGTACAAATTCTTGGTTTCTAGTACATACACCAAATTTCAAGTGTCTGTACTCTTACCAGCTTGCTTTACCTATTTACCCCTATTTACCCTCCAACCCTTCACCGGATATGTTCCAGATCTCGTCATGATACATATGTGTACCAAATCTCAAGTCAATATCTTAAACCGTTCCGGAGAAAATTTGCGGACAAAAAAGTTACAGGCAGACAAACCGACAGATCGACAGACAAATAGAATTTTTTTCTTTCAAATTCAAAACCTCGACGTTTCATGACATTCTAAACCTATTTCAAAAAAAGAAAAATTGATTTTTTCTACGATTACTATACTTCCAATCCACTACGTGGATGTGGAAGTAAAATGAGAAAGAAAAATGTGTTTTAACATAATTTTATTTATTTAAATATTTAAATATTTAAAAACAAATATGCTTTCATAATTATTTGTAGAATTTTGATATTATTAATTAATTTTAATCTCTTTCTAGTGTATTTTCTATCTTTTTGTTATTTGTTTTTATGGTTTATATCTTTATTTTTTCCCTTCTGTTATCTATCATTATTTTATATACAAGGAATATGCTTTTTTTAATCCTTCTACTTTCCTCCTTAATATAGTTCGTAATATATTTAATCTGCTAATATTCAATCCTTCAGTTCTCATTATACTTAAAAAACTTTCCTTCTTCAACATGAAATGTATTTTTTTTTCAAAATTAAACATTTTGTCAGTTTTCTGACTTTATTTATTATTTTCTGACATTTTGGAAAAATTTCGCTTGCCTTCCTGGCACCTGTATTCTCACTTCATTTTACACTTTTTCTTAATTTCCAACCCAACAATTTAAATGCTATACACAAATGCATGTCAATGTATATGCATATTTTAGTTTCTAATATCTCAAGTCTGTGGATTGCCTATTTTTAATGGATCACCCTGTATAACTTTTCTTATATTTTTAGACAAAATATATCTAGAAAACCATTGTGTCTGTATGCTTGAGTTTCATACAATATATTTTCTAAGACTGTCTGCATTTAGAAAATAACTAAAAGTTGATGTATTGTACATACATTTAGGAATTTACACAAACATCAAAACACAATTTGACGTTTCTACAGCGAGGATTGCCAGACAACTTCAATTGTTTTCGGCTATATACCTGAGTGAAATGACACTTTTTTCTGCTTTTTCTTTTTTTTTTCTTTTACCACAATACAATATGTTTTACGCATAAACAGTAAAAAATGTTTTAGCAGTCGTAGGGAAAATTTGTTACCAACTCTCTCACTATGAAGCCTTGGCTCAAAAACACTAACATTCCTAAATTTATTAAAAAGGCATGATGCAGATCACTGATCATAGACTCCAGTATATATTTACTATTTGGCATTCAAATACATCTTATAAGTACCTATCCGAATTTCTCATTATTAATTTTTTTGAATGTTTGTATCAAATTTAATGATCAAATTATTCAGTTATATAAGTTTCTGTTTTCGTCCTTTTTTTAAAAAACCACAATTGACTTTGACCGCTTTATATTTTTGGTCGAATAAGGTTTTATAACACTTTTTACTTTACTTCGCCAATGACCAATAATATTTTGATTAATAATTATTTATAATCTTCAAATGTAGGACACCTTGTTGTATGATGAGTAAATGTACTTTGCTAATTTCTAGTTAATTCTTTAAGAAGTATGTTGTGGCGCCAGGATATGTTCAATAAGACATTCCTTATACACTTATGTATTATATAACGGATCTTGAACCTTGTGAGTTAATAAATCTGTTATATAATCTATGATGTCGAAGAGAGAATATATTTATTATTTTTAATATCATTTATTTCGTCGTTCATTTTTTTCCTCAACCATATAATTATTTACGTACAGAATCTTACAGTATACCAGGTGGTCACCAGGTGGTAATTTTCTTGTTGTTTTTTTAATTTAAAAATTTCGTTTTTGGTATACATAAATAAGACAAAAGTGGACTACTTTTAGACGAACAGAAACGAAAATAACACTTCCGGTTGAACCGGAAGTGACATCAATTTTTTTTCGTAATTAAAATTACTTTACTTTTTTATGATTTCTTATTAAACATAAAAATCTAAGTACAAAATTTTTTACGATTTAAAAAATTTAAAATAATGGGCAATGGAAATTTTTAGTAGGGTTGTAGACTTGTCTGTAAAGAACAAAATAGTTATTTAAATTAGTGATAGATACTGTCGTGAGCAAAAAAAAATAGGACAAATCTTATAACGTATTTTTTCTAAAATCTAGTTGTGTACATCTAACTTTAATTTTTGTGACATTGTCAGTTAGTTGTCAAAATCCATTGCAAGTGTGCCAAAACTAATATGCCCCATATAAGCGATTTAGTTAAAGCTGCGAAGAGGATAGTTATTGTTAAAGCAAAAGATGGGTGGTCAATGAGACAAATTGCACTGCGTTATAATATTAGCAAAAATTCTGTGTTTAACATTTAAAAAACGTGGAAAATAAACGATACGATTAGTAGAAATCCTGGATCAGGGCGACGAAGGATATCAACTCAACAGCAAGATTTGCAATTGATAAATACATTAGTAGAAAATCCGTTTCTATTAGTAATTCAGGCTGCTGATGAAACACATTTTCCTGCATCGAGTAGTACTGGTCGCCGGCGAGTAAGAGATCGAAGCTACGCTGCCATCCAGCAGCACAGAAATACCTACTTAAAGCTGAACATAAAGAATCTCGACTGGGATTTGCGCTTGAATTTTTAGTGCATGATATAAATTTTTGGAACAATGTAATCTTTACAGATGAAAAAACTTTCCACTCTACTAGTCCGGTCGTCGTAACCTTTTTTTGGTCAGAAATGAAAACAGCAATTTTATTGATTAATCTTATGGGAAAAATTGCGCTGAACACGATGGTGGCATTAAAAAATATATAAAACACTTAATTGTTAAAAGCAATGATTTTTTGGGAGTATTCTCATTTTTTTATGTTTTTTGACTTTTTAATGAAAACAGTGTTTCGGACAAAAAAGACAAGATATAAAAAATGAAGATTTTACCAATGCACGTCTTTTTAGACGTGTAGCGACCTTATATCTTTGACCGTTCAATTGTTGTAAACAAATTAAAGTCCTAAATTAACAATTTTTTTCCTGTTCAACAAAAGATTATACGGACATTATTATGGGTCAAAATATTGTATTTTCTTCATAGAATTTACAGGTTTTTTTTGGGTCGATATTTCACGTATTTTGCAGCTGTTTAAACAAATAAGCTAATTTGTTTATTAAGGATTTGCGACTTTCCATGGAATTTTTTGCACTTCCTACCCCCGGCAATCGATAAATATTGATAAAAACTATCATTTCTATGTAGTCTCGGCGTTTTTATTTTTCTTTACCCCCCCGCCAACGTTTTTAAAAAAATTGCTTACAAGCAAATGAAATATCGATCTGCAGAAATGTCTGTAAGTGAGGATGTTTTGTTATCTGGGCATTGTAAAAGACTAAGAACTTCTGTAGAAAATGTTGTTGTTGTTTTTTTGGGTTTTTGTCTGTAACTCGTTACTACGGGATCAGATGATATTAGAAGCATTCTAATTAAGTCTTTATTCGTGGCAATTCTTGATATTTTTTTGAGTGTTATGCTCTTTAAACCTTCTGTAGGTTTTGTTTAATGCTTCTTGGGCTTCTCCGGAAAGTTACCCAATAGGCACTCTGTACTTTCTTATTATATCGTCTGCATGAACGAGAATTTTATGTAAAATAACTGGCATATGGTACCACGAGTAAAGACTTAAGTAGAGTATTCTAGTTTCCTCTGCATGTTTTTTAATTTGGTCAATATTTATTTCATACGCTGAGGAAAGTGCCTGTAAAAGTACGCTTAACCTAGTCATTATTCTCTCATCAAGACCTGTAATATCTGCACTATTCTTGGGGTTTAAGAAAAATATTCTGGCCGTGTTGCCATCATTGGTTGATCCGAATCCAGGCTTTGGCCTATCTACAATCAATCCCATTTGTTCTTTAAATTTTCTTTGGATTTCTGGTTATTGCTTTTTAATTTCAGCTTTAGCGTCACTTCATTTTGCTTGCCACGATTTTAAATTTAATCTATAACTAATGTGCAACAGACACTCAAAGCATCTTATCCACGCATGTAAAGTAGATAGGCCAAACCCATAGTTTTCAAGAATGATGGAGGTCTTATTGGGTACTAAGTTCATTGTTTTTGGTGTTGTTTTGCAGATATAACCGGTCTGAGAAGATTTGTTATCACTCAACGTATTGCAGACCTTCCCGTCAACCATCGTCAAAAGGTGATGGTGAACATTTATTAAACAGTTTGCATTATTGAAACTGATATCAGTTGGATGTAATTGTAAAATTTGGTTTTGAATATTTTTTTCTAAATTCACCATATCAACTGTTTCTTTTGAAAACACAAATTTTATTGGACGACAAAGTCTGGTTGATGACGTTCTTCGATTCTGCCAAATGTAGGTTTGCGAATCATTGATTGGGTGCAATTTGATAGGCACAAAATAAAAAGTAAATAAATATTCATCATCCGCTTCCAAAGAATCATGAAACTTTTGCTTATATCTGCTATGCCCAGAACTACCATCACATGCCCACTTACTAATTAAAATCAGTTCACTTACTCTTGACAAACCAAACTGCCTTAAAACGGGCTCTTGCACTATAGCCAATCGTTTTGCAGTATGATCTAGTAACGCCTGAAGATCAATTTCTGCTTTAGTCTCACACACACTAACAAATTGACTCATCGGACAACATTCGCTTTTTGCTTTCTGCAGCTCATTATAAGATGGATACAGTAAATGTCCTGCTTCACGAGCACTTTTTCTTAAATGAATGTATGACTGTTTTGTCAACCTGAAATCTACATAAAGAGCTAAAGCTTCATCTCTGCTGTATTGACGCACGTTCTTGTTTTCCGCTTCCCGTCTTATATGCTTGATTCCGGCCGAGCGATTTGGCGAAGCCGAACGGATTTCCTTGATTAAAGGACCCCGCTCGTTTCTTATGGAAAATGGGTTTCGGTGAATTTTTCCCAAACCTGGCGGAAACTGTTCCTTTTTGCATGCCGAGTAAAAGTCTCAATGCCCACGAAGCTCAAAAACTCCTTTTTGCGCTGCAGACGCCCAAACATGTATTTTTAACGTATGGGGAATGTGAACTTACTGTAAGGATAGATGCGGCAAGTACTCTAATTAACACACTGTAATTCATGTTGGTAGGGGGGAAGGGTGAGAGCACTATCTAATACCTGCGTAATTACCACCATTGGTCACGTGATAACCTCCGACTGATCACGTGACAGTTTACATATGAAGAACGTCAGTCAGTTGTCAGTCAGTATGAGTTTTAACCCCAAATTCTGTCTGTATGAGTGAGTGTGTGTGTATGTGTGTGTGCGCATGTGTATGCATCTGCGCGTGTGCGTGTGCGCACAAAAATTAATTTTGACCACTTCAAACTGTTTACCTGGGCGAGTGTTTGTGATGGAAGGGGGATTCAGGTCTGTGAGCGTTACCTATCGTGAAAAATGATAGTCATAATTACGATTTTTTAATCTAAGAATTATCTGTGAGGGATCAAAAGGGGGAGACTGATAACTATTTGTTGGCCATGAGAAAACTACCTGCTGTTTACGTGAAACCCTCCTACTGAACGCCTCAATAAAAAGCCGGTCAGAATAATGAGTCTCGCCTCTAGAACTGCGTGCATACTTGTACGTATGGCGGGAATTGATTCATCTTTTATAGGGTGTGCTTCTTTTTCTTACTCTTAGCATTACCCAGATTGAACGACGTGGACGTGGCGAGCTCTCAATCCTTCGGGGTGCTTGATTAATGTGAGTCCCCTTGCCTCTCCACATGACGTACTTAGTTAATTCATTCATTCATTTAATGTTCTGTAGCGCTTGATTAATTTGAGTCCCCTTGCCACTCACAGCACTCAATTATGTCATTTATTCATTCATTTCATCGATTCTTGCGTCCTCTATATATTCAAGAAGAACAGTTGGTGGATAAGTCACATTTTGTTGATGACGGGCATAACCCAGATACCATAATACCGTTGCTACATGAGTACAACACCCCAATGTCCTGGCTCCAGCTTTACAAGTACAATAGTAGCTCAAAATTGACTCTTCATCATGAAGATTCTCATCATCTACACAATACGAAATCCATAATTGATGTTTAGTACTTCATGAGAAACGCGAATAGAGTCTAATTCGAATTATTCCTGGTTCTGTTATCCTTTGATCAAAATGAAAGCTATCTTCATCATCCCTAGCAATATTATCTTGAACATATGCTGGAGCTAAACCAAGTTGATAAACGCCAGCAGTAAGGTTCTCTAGATATTCTAAATCAAGCTGAGGGAAATTAGGAAATGTATTTTCATCTAATCGTTCCCATCCAGCATTTCTTGATCGCAAAGTATTGTCTACTTCAAGTCTAGCCTGCATTAAATTCGGGTTCAAGGCGCGATCAAGTAAGTTTTGCGCAAATTCTACATCACCATCCATGTAAATCAATCCCTTGTATCTATTGATAATTGCAGCAGATATTTTAAGAAATTCTCTCAAATTCTTAGCATGAGTATTTCGTGCTTGAAAAACTTGAATATACTTTTGAAATGTCCGTTTCGCGATTCTACTATCCATCTTGTTTTAGTTATTATTTTAGCCAGATTAGCTTCTTCGGCAGTAAATTGCTTCTGATTTCTTGCAAGCAAGGGACATTTTTACTATCGCACCTCTATTTTCCAAAAAATCTTTAACGTCTCGATAACCACGATTGAGTATAGCAAACATTCTAGCAGCGAGACTCATTATTCTGACCGGCTTTTTATTGAGGCGTTCAGTAGGCGGGTTTCACGTAAACAGCAGGTAGTTTTTTCATGGCCAACAAATAGTTATCAGTCTCCCCCCTTTGATCCTTCACAGATAATTTTTAGATTCAAAAATCGTAATTATGACTAATTTTTCACGATAGATAACGCTCACAGACCTGAATCCCCCTTCCATTACAAACACTCGCCCAGGTAAACAGTTTGAAGTGGTCAAAATTCATTTTTGTGCGCACACGCACACGCACAGACGCATACACATGCGCACACACCCATACACACACACTCACTCATACAGACAGAATTTGGGGTTAAAACTCATACTACTGACTGACGTTCTTCATATGTAAACTGTCACGTGATCAGTTGGAGGTTACCACGTGACCAATGGTGATAATTACGCAGGTATTAGATAGTGCTCTTACCCTTCCCCCCTACCAACATGAATTACAGTGTGTTAATTAGAGTACTTCCCGCATCTATCCTTACTGTAAGTTCACATTCCCCATACGTTAAAAATACATGTTTGGGCGTCTGCAGCGCAAAAAGAAGGGGTTTTTGAGCTTCGTGGCCATTGAAACTTTTACTCGGCATGCAAAAAGGAACACTTTCCGCCAGGTTTGGGAAAAATTCACCGAAACCCATTTTCCATAAGAAACGAGCGGGGTCCTTTGCTGCATCCCTTTTACCATCATTTCTTAAGGTAACCTCAGCTGCAAAAGTAGTTTCCTGAACATTGGAAGAAAGCAAATATTCAATTTTTTTTTCTTAGATCAATATTTAACGTCATCGAGTGGTTTCAGTGGTCGTCCGGACGATCTCGATTGTTCTGATTCCAACCATTCATCAACAGTGATGTGAAAAAGAAAATCATCCTTATCCAACCAGCTTATATATTTCTTTAAAAAAAATCAGTTTTCTTCCCTTTTCCCATCTTTCTTTAATTTTCGTTGAAATTTTCGAAATAATGCCTTTCCACTCTTTCTGGGTTTCATTATTAATTGTCTCCACTTCACAGGTGTCTATTAAAAATGATACTAAAGCTTTATGAGAATTCTCACGCCACTTTTCAAAAAACGTTCTCTTCGACACGTTGAACACACTTTCTAAAAAAAGTAAAAAAACTGTTCCGGAAATTCTAAAACAAGTTGCCGAAAAGCTAATACTCCAGACTGTTGAAAAATGCACTTTTCGCTTTACTTGGTCTACTGATTTACAAAAGTTATAAAAAAATAATAACTTATGATTACCATAATCCATTTTACTCCACACTTTGTCAAACTACTGAGTAACTTCGTCCTGTTATTCAAAATGTCACTATAACAAAGCTGTCTTTGGTTGCCATGACCGAATTGTTGTGTTTCGGATGGCCCTAATTTTCACGAAAGAAAATACACAAATCGCTTATTTTTTGGAAATGAGCAGTTCGAACCTCGATAATTAATCTCATCTTATCAACTTACTTGACTCATGTTCCCATATTTAACCCCCAACCCTTCACCGGAATGGGCTTTTTACCGACAATTTTTGTTTCGTTATTTTTTTACAGTATTCAACAGTTTTCGATCATCCAAACAAGCTGTTAAAATGTCAGCTTAAAGTATATCCAATCTTTAGATTCAATGTTAAGGTCTGGGTTTCAGTACAAAGCGCTTCGCCGATTCGTGACGTCCTTATGCGCAAACACTACGGCGAAAGGGTTTGAATTTGCTATAGTAGTCAGTGATCCATTATAATCCGTCAAACTTTAATGTCGTGAAATAAGTATATCTGACGTTTGAATAAAAAAGGTGTTTGCTTCCAAGATATAATTTAACAATCAAACAGCGTTTCCATACAGAAACACAACAACATGCGCCACACGCTTGTTAAATTTCGACTGTCACCCTATCAGCATATGCAAAGTGACGTCACGCAAAGCTCTGCCCTGTTTTCGTGCGATCCAACTTTGGTAATTTATTTAAGGGCTTAAACGTTCGAATAGAAACCTAAAAATTAGAAAATTGCCTAAAAAGTGTTCTACTTTCGATTTCTAAAATTAAAAAAAAAATGCTGAACGGACCTATTAGCGCAAAATAATCAGGATCTAGTTCCAGATCTCGTGATGATATATATGTGTACCAAATTTCAAGTCAATATATTAAACCGTTCCCGAGAAAACATGCGCACAAAATTACAGACAGATCGACCGACAGTCAGAAGATTTTATTTCTCTCAAATTTAAAATCTCGGTTTTTGAAGACATTCTAAGCTCATTTCAACAAAGAGAAATATTTTGTTTTGTTTACAATCACTGAACTTGTTATAATAAACAAGTAATTAGTAAAATGACTGAAGATTATTCAAGAGATGAAGAGTTGACATTTGATTACTCATGGAGAGACTCAACATAATGCAGCTAGAGCACAAACTCGGCATGGACAGAGATATCCAAGAAGAAGACAACCTCCGAGAAACCATTTCGCCCGGTTGGGTAGCATTAATTTAGAACTAAACCTGATGTAGAAATCGGGGAAAGATTTATTGTGGATGAAGAAATGAAAATTAATGTGCTTTAGTACATGTTCACCCAACTATTTCCATCAGACAAATTGAACGTGAATTACCAGTTTCCAAACAATCAGCCATGAACATTTTAAAGCAACACGGCTGTCATTCTTATAAATATCAATTGAATTTTTGTAAGAGAATGATTATCAACGAAGAATAACTTTTGTAATTGGTTGCAGTTGCTCCAATTAAGAAATGAGAATTTTATCAAAAACATTTTGTTCTCTGATCAATCGATATTTACAAACCTTGGGTAATTTCATCGGAAGAACGATACATATTGGGCAATTGAAAATTCTCATAATATAAGACAGGGGCGGTTTGGCTTCAATGTTTGGTTAGGCGTACTGGGCGACCATACTATAGGTCCAGTAATATTTGACGAAATCTAACTGGACTAAGATATCTATAATTTCTTCAAAATAGAGTTTATTCAAATTCCCAATACCAATATTGACGAGGTTTACTTCCAACACCAACAAGACGGGTTGGAGCACACAATGCTATTATCGTTAGGGATTACCTAAATGAGTTTCTTCGGGATCATATTGGGACCCATGCACAGTGGTACCAAATGTAGTTTTTTATTAAAAAATGGCTAGAGAGCTCAAATCTTCTCGGAAATGAAAATTTTTTGAAAAATGAAATGCCTTTTTTATATTTTAAGTTCAAAAACCAAATATTTTTTATGTAATATACTGAATAACTTCATACGATAAGAATATTGAGTTCTTGAAGCTGAGGATCATAATTCGAGTATTAGTGATGTCACTAGGTCAAAATTTAATGCCTAATTTGTCAAGTGACATATGACCTATACTTTACGATTTTCAAACAAAAATAGTTGCTTCGAAGTTTTTCGTATAATTGAAGCTACTTAGAAAATAAACTAAAGCAAAATTAGTTGTCAAATCAGACAAAAATAGTGTCATTTGACAGCTGCCAAATTAACATTTGACTTATATTCCAAAATTTTTTCACAAAACTTGTTAATGTTAATCCTTAATTTTGGATTCGTTTTTATACATAGAGAAAGAAATTAATCTTTTATGATATATACAGGGTGTTTCAGTTAACATTTTGTCAGTCGATATCTCGGAAATTAAAAAAATTTCTTTATTCTGTAAACGGTAATGGATTTTTATTGTTAATGCCTTCTTCAAGATATATAATTTACATAGCATTATCGCCAGAGATAGCGCTGCAGTTTAAAAATATTTCTCGATCAAGGAAGCTTTGGAACATATGCCATTCGATTGAGAACTAAATTTTAAGCAACATTGTTCTTATTTAAAAAAGTCAGATTCGCAGCAGTTTTTGAGATATTTTATTTTCATTGTTTAATT
Organism: Stenurella melanura; assembly: GCA_963583905.1. Classification (NCBI taxonomy): domain Eukaryota; kingdom Metazoa; phylum Arthropoda; class Insecta; order Coleoptera; family Cerambycidae; genus Stenurella; species Stenurella melanura. Next base: position 20,930,552 of record OY757309.1, read on the forward strand.
TTTTAGTGTTGTATTTGTTTTAATTGCTGTAACTTTCTTAATATGGATTTTCGGATATAGGTTCTTGGTAACTGCTTTGCCTGCTTTGGAGATTTTCATTTTGTAAAGGTTTTTTACTTGTATCTTTTATTTATCCGTCAATTCCTCATCAATGTATGTCATATTTAACCCGTGGTGTAAGCCTCTGATGACTAATTTATCGTTGTTCTCTTTTCGGAGTGTAATCGTGATATTCTATCTTTCCTTCTCCAAAGTATCTATTGATCACCCAGGCAGTCTCATTCGTTGGTATTTGCATATTTTCAGAATTTATCCGGTATCTTAGTGGGTGAGAAAGCATTCAATTTCGTATGGTCAATGAAAATAAATAAATTATAATTGGCTGCGGTTTCTTATTTTTGGGCTGTTCGACTCGTTCTTCTGGCTGAAGCGCTTTGACTTGAGGCGGGGAGTACTGTCTTCATTTGGTATATTTACCTTATTCTTGGTTTTGTCTTAGTATAATTTACTTAATAGTTTATTTAAACCTAATTTATATAATGTAGTGTTTGATAAAATAATTTTAGGCGACTTCTCTTTTCTGTAGAAGACTGAACAGTTGATATTTATTAACCGTAAATAATATTGCATTGCCACTAACTATAATTTTCTGTAAGATTTTTACGACCTTTCACATTGACAGAAGTCTTTATTTATGTGTACTTAATAAAATTATTATCGGATAAGAACTGAGGAGAATCGGTTCGTTTACTCGCGAAGAGAGAACACCACAAAGTTGATACACTTCTCATGAAGAATAATATAAAACTTCAATTAGGACGAGAAACTAATTTATTGTTTCCGTATTACGCGATTTACAGGCCGATCCATTTGGGGGTTGGAAATTCTCATAAATCTGCAAAGATTTAAATCTGTATTCGGTTAGGAATACAATTAGGTGTTCACTATGCGCAAATTTGCTTTTTTGATATTATTAAAATGAAGTGCTTGTTATATTAAAGCACTTATTGATATCTAAACAGCATTCTATCGTCCATCAAATTAAAATTTCAACAAATAAATAACATAAAGTTTTAGTAATTGAACGAGTACGCAAAACACGAGGTGACGTCATCGGTTATATCAGTTTCTTAAATCGCGTTTAAAAATTGTTACATACCACTTTTTATTCACTTTATTTACGTTTTACATGTGATTAAATAAGTAACGCCTACCTAATACGGGATTTGTAAAAGCTACTTTAGGAAATTTATCTGCAAAATAACGTGTTTATAACACAAAATTACACTGACGATGTAACTGATGACGCCATGAGTGCGTAGTGAATTGATGTAGTGTTTTTGGCGAAAAAATTTCAATCCAAAATTAAAATGACTTATTTTAAGGTATTATTCGACTGTTTCTCAAAATTTAAGTGTTTTTAACTATAATAAAGCACAGTCAAAGGGAACTTAAAATTTGTGAAAACACCTAATTAGCAATATACTATATAATAATATGAATAATAATTATAGTGATGCTGATGCCTTACGTCTTAACAACAACAAAATAAACTAGCCGCGGTTAATTTGGTAGCACAATAATTACCATTAGTTTCGGAAGTTGAAAACAATAATATAATATAATAAAAAGTGATATAGAGAATAGATGCTTCAAGCAGATTTACTAAAGGTCTGAAAGTAAGTCTGGAGTAATAAAATGGCACTTTCTAATTATTGTATTCTTCGCAAATACAAAACAAAGAGTATATTGCATTCGATCGGCACATCTCTAAAACCCGTAATATCGCTCATAGTGAAAACATTTTCATATCACTGTATTGAATTCTGAACAACTTTCAAAATGGCCGTCCGTCCGTTTCTTGTATGCACGATAATTTAAAAATTTGGACAGCAAGTTATTGTTAGCTAGATGAAGGACACTTATTGTTTTCGAACAAAATCTATCAATAAATAAAAAAGTTATTAATTTATTAAATTTATATCATATTTCTACATTGCAAAATCGGCTAACAGCAATGAATTTGTGACAAATGCGATAAGATTCAGGACTAAGCTTTGACGGCTTTCATTCATCTCGCAGATAGAAAAGGCCGTCACTCGCTAATACAAACCATTATTTTTAATTTATATAGAGTGTAATAATTGTAGATGTGCAATAATTACATAAAAAGTGCAGTAAGTCGGCGAAGAGTATATTGGTTAGCTTGTTTCTATTAGTACTGACGAGAGCAAAAAAATAGGACAACTATTTTTTTCTAATGTAAATCTGTCTCTATTTGAATAGTAATGAGTAACTGAAATAAAACAGTTAGCACTTTTATTATATTTTTTATTGTAATGCTGTAGTTATTGCTAAAGCAGAAAATGGATTGTCAATGAGACATATTGCACTGCGTTATAACATTAACAAAAATTCTGTGTTTAGCATTTTAAAAAAGTGAAGAATAAACGATACAATTAGTAGAAATCCTAGATAAGGGCAACAAAAGATATCCAACTTAACAAGAAACTAACTATTAATATTTTGTTATCGCACCATTTCTATTTATAACTTCTATAAGTCTGTTTGACATAGAATTAAATAAACTTATACAATAATCATTAGTAATAATATTTTCCCATGCATTATTTGCTACTTCCAGTAATTCTTGGGCATTCCGTGGTCTCACATTTCGTTTTTGGATGTTCCCATACGTCTTCCACAGGTTTAAGATCTGGATAATGACTGGGCCAGCTAATGTTGTTATCTTGAAACCAGTTAGTCACGGTATGAGCAGTATGAACTGAACAATTATCTTGTAGAAATAAGGATTCATTGTTAGGGAATAATTGTGAAAGAAGGAAATATAATATTGTCTAAAATCCTAATATACTTACGTTTCACTCTTAAATCGTTCCTCAATATGCCATAAAACACCAGGACCACGTGCCGATATCCAAGCGCACATATTAACGGAAAATCTACCACTTTCTTTATTGTTAGATATATACTTCTCATCGAATTGGGTATTCGGAGGTCGGTAAACACGAAAACGACCGCTGTGTGTAGACTGGAAAGGTTTTTCATCTGTAAAGATTACATTGTTCCAAAAATTTACATCATGCACTAAAAATTCAAGTGCAAAGTCCAGTCGAGCTTTTTTATACCAGCTTTAAGTAGGTATTTCTCTGCTGCTGAATGACAGCGCAGCTCCGATTGATTCTCTTACTCGCCGACGACCGGTACTACTCAGTCCAGGAAAATTCGTTTCTTCAGCAGCCTGAATTACTGAAAGAAATGGATTTTCTACTAATTTATTCACCAATTGCAAATACTGCTGTTGAGCTGATATCCTTCGTCACCCTGATCCAGGATCGTACCGTTTATTCTCCACTTTTTTAAAAGACCAAACAGATTTTTTTGTTATTATAATGCAGTGCAATTTATCTCATTGACCATCCATCTTCTGCTTTAGCAACAACTCCAGCTTTAACTAAATCGCTTATATAGGGCATATTAGTTTTGGCACACTTGCAATGAATTTTGACAACTAACTGACAATGTCACAAAAATTAAAGTTAGATGTATACAGCTAGATTATAGAAAAAATAAGTTATAAGACTTGTCCTATTTTCGTTACTCACTACATTACGTAAATAAATTCAGGTTAAGCTTTTCTCTCATTTCTAACTGAATCTTCATGACCGTAAGGGGTTATCTAGTTATTAGTTTACTCTGCTTGGCCGTAGAGGACTATGTGTTATAATGAGAATTGTCAAGTAAGAAACAGACAGATTCATTTTAGGATTTTAATTGCTAGCATAACCAGAATGCAGGTTATCGAAAGAAGATTGAAGTTAATAATTTTAGTTAGTTTTTCTTTTTAGTTCTCATAGATAGTTTCTTCTGCTGTTTGCCAAATCCTATAAAGAATAGGTTTAACTACAATTATGAGCAAACGCAAAATGATTCACTTTTAGAAATTTTATTATTTCAAATGGTATGATTATATAAACATCACAAGGAATATAATAACACAGTATTAACAACAAGATTAGAAAATAAATGATATAGGAAATATGGTCATATAACACTATTGCACAGGTGCTTTGACCGCCCCCAAAGCTCTTGGTATCCAGATATATGAATTTAAGAAACTTAAGAAACTTTTTAGGATTTTTTTATAAGTAAAAGCTTTTTTACCTATTTATTTGTATAATTTGTTTAAACTTAAGTACTTATATACTTTCATAACAAAATAACCTTTGTGTACTACACATTCTTAATTGCAGAGGAATTAAATATTTTTCGCTAAAAAGAGTTTCTACCACGCACAGCACAGACGTATTATATCAGTATTGAGTTCGTTCTTACTTTTAATACATTTTTATACGTGTCTTGCATAAAAAATGTTGCATCCCAAGACTAAATTCTCACCAGAATACTTTGAAAACGAGAAAATCTTATCAGTGGCGCAGTATTAAGGTGTTTAGATTGCGCCAGTACCGGGTTCAAATCCTGCCGGGGTATGGATGTTTAGTGGTGTTTTACATGTGTTACGGAGACGGTAGTGGTGGGCCAGACCGCTGTTGAGTGACACAACATGTCTAGTCGTCGTTATCTCGCATAAGTCCGGGTCTCGGCTGCGGTAGGTGGCAATGTCGCTGGGAATGGTTGTTGTGCTGATGTCTATGTGTACGCGTCCTAGTTGACTGGTAAAATAGCAATAGCTAAATTCCGCCAGGACGTTAATATAGATAGAACCATTAAAACATGTACCATTTTACGTGAAAAATAACATACTTTGAACTATGGTCAAACTGACGGGTTGACAAATGCCAGAAGTCTATTTTGTTATGCTCTATGGAATTTAATTAACTGGCATAACATTTATGTAACGATGTGTTCCCAGAGAAAGGCCACCTAGCTCCCGGACTATTATTCCAGACCAATGAAGATGATTAGTCCTTAATTATGAGGTTTAGCGTAAATAATATTATGAAATAATACTTTTCCCGTTTGAAATGGAATGCTCTTTCAGTCCATATGAAAACTTTTTGGAAGTTATTTAGACAACCGAACATAAAGTTGACATTTCAGAAATTTCAAAGTTGATCTCCAATATTTCTTAAACAACATAAATCTGTAAACTTAGGTAAGGAGTTGGAAAATCTCGTAAAAATAACGCTATTATAATTGTTAACAGACCCAAAACATGTGCATTTGGTTATTATTGCAAGCATAATGATATTGAGCTGTTTTTGCCTACTGAGTCCCTCATATACCATATTTGGTTGCCGTCATATAGGTACTTATACGTAGATTATAATGTTCATATGCATTTAAGTATAGTTTAGTTATGAATGTGCCATGAAATTATTAATATAATAAAGTGTAATTATGTACCACAAGTCATTTAAAAACAAAATAAACCTTGACCAAAATACTAATTAAATTAACATTTGATGACGGTGACCGTACGATCCTAAGTACGAGGTGAAACTAAATCATAATTAATCACATTATTGTTGTGGCATTGCAGTGGAATATGTTACGATGCAATGGGAATACGTTGCGATTATAATCGGATTTGTAACTGCGTCTTAGTTTTTCAAAGTGAAATTTACTAGAAGGACGCATTCGGTTAGCTACTATTAGAATGAGAAAAGACTTTAAATTTATTAAGAAATATTCTGAGCAGATAGTGGAAGCTTAGATAGTAGGGATTTTCGTGGGAAATAAATGATGTAAAAATATTTAAAGAAAAATTGAAAAAACAACAAAATTACATATTTCGTCCAAAATTTTTCTTTTCTTGAATAAGTTCGGATGATCAACAGCGGCAACGCGCGCATTTCCGAATGCAAGTGTTATTCACGACGCGATTTCTTAGGCAATTCTGCGTGCTTTTAGACCAACTGTACTTATTTCTGACAGAACCATATCCAACAGGATTGTTATGAATTGAACCCATAGGAATCATTAACAAAATTCATAAGTTACAAGTCCTAGAATGAGCAAAATGCATAATTTTTTTAAACATCACAGATGAATAGATCACTAAAAAACATTATTTTTCCAGTATTTTATTTTTGTTTTATGTTCTAATTAAAGGTTAAAAAATTTATTTACTGCAGCTGTCAATTTAACTGCGTTTAAACGGAGAAGTTTCCGCGCTACTTGTGTGTGACGTCATCGGGCACATTGCACCGACGGAAAACGTATTGTGATTGCGAATGTGTACACATTATTTATGTTGTGTTATGGAAAATACAAATAAAAGTAGCTATAAATATTGTATTGTGCCCAAATGTACAAATACTACAATAAAAACTCCAGAAAAGTTATTTTTTAATGTGCCTAGACGGGATAAAGTTAGGAAGAAATGGTGCAGAGCTATGAGGCGAGACGACCGAAATGCAGAATTATCGTCATCCTCAAGATTATATTGCTGCCAGGATCATTTTGATGTAAATTTACCCATTAAAACTAATTATTTTATAATAATATTATGAAAATATATACCTAACCCTAATATTATTGTGATAATTTGTTTACATATCATGGTGAATTTGTTCACTGTCCTATTTATAGGAATACAAAAGTTTACTAACTTCTGTTAATAGGAACCTTGAATTAAAATGTATAAGAACGGTGGGAATAATGTAACTTCTCGACGTTCTACATATTATCCAGTTATATATTTATATATACCTATGTATGTCAACAGTTATTTATTATATAAAAAAGTAAAGCATTCTAAGATGAAAAATATTAATTAATAGGTATAACATTAAAACATTGTCTTGTTTACCTATTTTGAGGTTAGGTACATAAATAATTTATTATATTTAACTACAGTAAAAGGATAAAAATGGACACAATTGAATTAATGTTTAGAATAATGAATGACACATACCTTGTTGCTTTATTACCTCCAATTTCTGCACTAATAAAGTCAGTATTAGTAGCAAAAAAGTTTGTCATCATAAACACATCAACAACGGGCAAATTGTCACTCTGGCCCCATAAAAACCCACTGTCCGTCATTTTTACCACTTAATAATTAAAATAAATAAATAAATGAATGATTTCTTTTATGAAAATATCAATACACATTTACAAAACACAAAACAATTTACGATTTAACCCCTTGGCAGATAGACGACCATTAGACATTATGCCGAATGACTTCAGACCAATAGCGTGGTGTTTTCAGTCACGTGGATATGTTCCCATAAAATTTTGAATTTCAAAGTCGTTTCTTTAGGCTACACATTTTTTTATACCTTTTCTTCATTACTTTCTCAACTTATATAACATATACAACAAAAAAATAATAAATTATTACATTTCAAAAATTCATGCATGTTGCTCATTGCGCTATTACCGAATACTGTTTAATAATATAGTAAATGCATTTTGACATGCCCGCATACAAGTGAATTTAAAGAAGTTGTTATGCACTACGTAATATACAGTTCTAGCTTCATTTCACTTTTTTTGTTACGAATATATTTTGCGACTTCGCAGCTATTTTGAGGTTAATTTCAAAACTCTCGAAATTCACAAATTTCAATGTGCTCTCTTTTAAAGCCAATAAACGGAAAGCGATTTGCGTTATTATTAAATCAAGAATGTAACCCGATAAGTATTATATATTTTGATCAATTAAATATTAAACAACAATTTAAGTAAAAATGTAATTTTTCCGCGAAGTGATTCTTAATATTGTCTAAATGTTATATGTGGCATTATGTTATTTCTTTCTAATTCTTTGGGACTTCCTGCCACATGTATTTTTTCTTCTTTTTAACCGGTGCTCGGGGAATCTACAAAATACCACAATTAACCAGTATATTACTGGGAAAGAACCTCTACACCTGTGTCTTTTACGTCAAAGGATCAGTTAGAGGTTCCTTTTTTTAACACAATAACACAAATAATATAAAAAATTGAAACTAAATATTTCGCCGACGTTTCGGAAATCTAATCTGTTATCTTTTTCAAGCCTTTTTTTTTTAAATCGTTTTTGCTGTGTATAATAAATACACAGCTCTAAGAATGTATGTTATATTAAATATCTATAGATACTTACTACACATTTACATAGAACTGTCGATATAGTTAACAGTTCTTTAAATTTTATACAATGTTAAGTTCATCTTTTAACATTGGCAACCAAGTTGTACAGACATCTACGGAACCATTCGACACGCATCTATCCCCATTCAATAATATTATCCCTGATGCTTTAATTTTTCTTTTTTTGCTCTCCGCCTCTTTTGTTAAAATTTTTGCCGAGTCCCAGTTTATTCTATGTCCGTTCTCCCAAGCGTGTTCGCGGATCTTAGACCTTTGAATTTCATTTTTTCTTATATAATGTTTGTGTTCAATCCAATCTTACACTAAACGGCCTGGATGACTCACCCACGTAATGTTTGTTGCACTCACACGGAATACTATAGGTGCAGTTTTTTGAATTTTGCTCGTAGTTCTTTGACAACCAAGTTGTACAGACATCTACGGAACCATTCGACACGCATCTATCCTCATTCAATAATGTTATCGCTGATTCTTTAATTTTTCTTTTTTTGCTGTTCTCCTCTTATGTTAAAATTTTTGCCGAATCCCAGTTTATTCTATGTCCGTTCTCCCAAGCTTGTTCGCAGATCTTGGACCTTTGAATTTCATTTTTTCTGATATAATTTTTATGTTGACCCAATCTTACACTAAAAGTCTTGGATGACTCACCCACGTAATGTTTGTTGCACTCACACGGAATACTATAGGTGCAGTTTTTTAAATGTTCTTCGGTTTCGTCTTTGTTTGAATATATCTTAAAGTGTTTTTTGTTTGAAATACCGTCCTAATATCAAATCTATCACCGATATGGCGCAACTTTTCAGATAATCCGCATACATAAGGAATTGAACGCCGTGTAACGTTTTTCAGTTTTTTGTCGTACCTGATTGTTATTTTCAATATTTATGAAGGTTTTATCGTCAAAACCCTGAGGGTATTGGTTATTTATAAGAAAAGAAGTAGTAATAACAGGAGTCTTTTTCAATTAACTATAGAATACAGAGAAAACAACTACTATATGGCATTTACATTTTAATGTGATTAGATATAAAATATGTGTCTTTATGGTTACAAAACAATTACTGGCTTTTTCCTAAGCAAAATTTGCATCTTCCTTCCACCACTAAGTTTGTTATGAACCCTCCCGCATTGATGTCTATATCAGCCATATTTCTCCACTCAACAGTTCCAAGGTCCATTCTTTTTCCTCTGTCAAGTAGCTGTTGTCTAAGATTCCCAGGAATTTCTGTCAAGGCAGAGACAATTTGAGGTATTGTTTTGGCAGCAGAAACATTTCCTGTTCTCTTACTAATTTGTTCAGAGAAATCATCAGTAAAATTTTGTCTCCTAACACCACTGAAAATAGGGATTGAGCAGACTTGAAGATATGATGTTGCAAGAAGCCCTGTTTGGTTGGCGGATGTCAGCTTTGAATAGTGACTCAAAGCTACTGGTTTGAATGTTGTAGATCTCCCAGATGTGGTCATTTTCTGGAATCCATTACCGAGTTGTTCCCGAGTGTTCCAAGTCCCAAGGTTAGTCACCTGCTCAAGGATAGTTAGATCTTCTTTGTATGTTCCAAATATTGTAGGAAACAGAACTTGTTTGGCTTCAATATCATTGAAGGTACCCTCCATCTCCCAGTCCAAGTTGCAGATCAGGGAATATAGATAGAAACCACCATTTCCTGATACGTTGAATCCTTCTAGCAACCTTACATCACCAACATAACCTGATTCTTTTGCCTCAGACAGAATCATGCCATTTGGAACAACAGGTAATGAGTAAACTCTCACCAAAGTACTCAGTGGAAAGAACATTCTGTGGGCTTGTCTTGCAGTGGTAATTAATAGTATGTCTGCAAGGAGACTTATTATTCCTTTTATTTCGCTGGCTTTCCTTCCTTTGGTTACATCGAGTATTTCATCTATGATAGGTATGTGTGCCATTGCTTCTTTTATAAACCGCTTCTCATTGTTTAGTATTTCATCATTGGAAGAAATGATATTGGCCCTATCATACAAACATTTTATTTTTCACCTGCATATTATTTGTTTATTATACCTTGGATACGGTTAACATAAAGACGCTGGCCATAACGCCCTGTTATATGAAAAGCAAATAAAGAGTAAATGTTTCATATTCCTTATCATATAATAGTTTGGATTTGACCGGCATTACATTTTCTGTGGTTTCTCCCGTATTGTTTTGGATATTTTGTGGTATTTCCATATTAATTTTCCTATTTCCTGTAACATCAACAAACATCAAAATATCAACAACTGTCAGATACAGTTAATAAACGTCAAAGTATCAGCAAATGTCATAGACTACTAAATGTGTTTAAAAAATGAAAAGTCCATTTTTCATTATGCACCACGAGCGTTATTAGATTTTAACGCCCATCAGGCAACATGCATCCATCGGGCCAAAGGCCCTCGGGCTGTATCATATTACCCTCCGGGCGTTATAATCTATATAACGCACTTGGTGCATAAATAGCTATTATAACACTCCTCTTAACGTGCATCGACTGATTTGAGTTGAAATTTAAATATCTGTTGGTTTTCTATAAACACTTGTTTCAATTGTGTACCATTTACTATTTTAATTAAAACATCTAAAAAGGGTAATTCATTTCTAGTTTCCTTTTCCAAAGTAAATTTAATGGAAGGTTTCATCTCTCTTCAAAGAGGATATTCACCGTTTTTCTTCTGTGCTTAAATTTTCTTCCTTGTAGCAAAGTCTCAAAGTGTCACGAAAGGGGCGAAAACTCATTTTCAGTCGTTTTCATTCCTCACAAAATTTACTAGACGTCAAAAAATACCATTTTTTTTTTCATTCGTGTCGAGCTGAATTCTCGATTTTGACCATGCAATTTACAATGTCGATACATCGCCGATCTTTCTCTTTCGATGGAGACATAGAACGAGCTTCCACTCGAAATATTTATTTAGTTACGAACGTTTAAAAATTCTATGGTTTTTCAACGTTTTTGGTCAAATTTCAACATTTTCTGAGAGCTCCAAATAGACCATTTTTCTGTCACTCTTACCCAGCCCAACTTCTAATTTTGCTGGTACAATTTGGTATCAGGATAAAGCGCCAATCTTTCTCTTTTCGTAGAGATGTCGCACGCTCTCATACTCGACGTATTTATTTGGTTATGAATTTTTGAGGACTCCATGTTTTACAATTTTTACGAGAAACACTGCCATTTTTCTCTCGTTCGTGCAGATCCGGATTTCCGATTCCACCATTGCGATTTGGTATCAGAATAAAACGCCAACCTTCCTGTTTTTAAATTTTCAAATTACCAACCGGGTAAGGCAGAATCCTAAAAAAACTTTCACGTTTACACCATATACAGGATGTGAAAAAATTACCGAAAATTGCATCAAAGTGATTTCCTTATTTGTCGTCCGATTCGGCTGAAATTCAACATGTGCGGGTTTTCAACATCGCTGACGAATATGACATCGTAATTGAGAAATTCAAAATGGCGGCGCCAAAATGGCAGATGATTTTTATCATTTATTATCTGATTCCGCTGAAAATCGGTATGTGGGGATTATTGAATTAGCAGGTTACGAATATTAAATCGAAATTGGTAAATTCAAAATTGCGACACGATTAGCCGGACATATTTTATCTCTTATTGTCTGACTTGTCTGAAAATTTTTATAAGTTCTCTGGCAACAAAAGTATGCAATTATGTGGGAAATTGTCGTGCCGTGATGACAAGATTTTTCAAGTGTCGGAAAATTTTCCCCACTAGAGACGCAGGCACGGCGGGAAATGTCAGCTATTATTTTTTCAGCATTTTCCGACATTACCTTTAATAGAAAACCAAGGAAACTGACGTGTCGCGATAAAAAATGAATCACTTATTTTTACGTGTTCGATAAATAAATTCACCCCTTTAGCAACGTCAGACATGTCACTAGTAATGGAACTTTTTCTTCAAGAAGTGATAAAGTATTGAAAAATAATCGAAATCTTCATGCAGAATCCTGGTCGTGGGCTCCCCTACTATACATTCTTCAGGAGTAATGTCTTAAAGAAATAATTCAGTACATCTGAAAGGTTATACCTTCTTCAAAATGATTTTTCTCTTTTTTTTAGGTTCATCTTTGACAGATGTGTGACATTTTTAACGAAGTCGCTTCTATGAAATTTATGATATTTTTAGCTTCAGCGCACTTGCATAAAGACTATTGCTCCTACGAGAAAAATCAAATGACCTTTTTTCTAAATATGTTTTTTTCTATAAAAGAATTTAACTTTTTTTGGCGGATAAATATTTTCCGACGTATTAAAACAACTGAATTTTCAAAATTCAAATTCAGTTGTTTCAATGAAGCGCCAGAGATGTATTTTTTTAAATATTTTTCAAGGAGTGACGCTGAAAATGTCATGGGCCAAATTTCAGCTGTTCTAGTTTTCCAAGGTGAAAACCTTAGGTAACTGGATGATACCTCAATTTGACGCATTTTGTCGTCCTGGTCTATTAAAAGACTAATGGTATTTTGGGTATATATAATTAGTTAGGTTATATATAATTTTGGACTATGTTGACATCTATTATAGCAGTATTTTACTGAATCAATTAACAAATGGCATTTACTATTTTAGTGCGACTATGCAATATTTAATTCACTTAATGTTATCAGATAGACCTTACTTCTTGCTAATCTGGTAAATAATATCCTAGTTCCGATAAAGATCACTATTTCTCTACAGTGGGCAATTGGCATATGTAGACAGAAAAATAAGTTGCATGATATAATTTGTTGTAACGTTAATGGATTTCATTAGAAATAGCGACAAAAATAATGTGGATTATTATCGAGTGTCGTGCAAAATTGTCTAAAAATAATGTGGCATTTCTGATATCTATTTAAAAATAACAGAAGCGAAAGTAACCTTTTACAATAGATTTTATATATGGAAGAAATAAACGTGATGAATACAAAGTGCTGATGCAATCATGTAAAAACAAGTGTATTGTTTCAAATCAGTTTTTTAAGTTTTCGTGCACCGCTACGAATATAGTTGTCTTTAATTAAGAAATGCAATTCTGATTTTATTGGAACTGAGGAAACAGAATTAATTTTTTTGTGTACGTGATTAGTTATTCGTTACGAGGTTATCAAATAATTATATCTGCTGTTAAAAATGTTTTTGATATTCGTACAAACTAAACGCTAGTGTTGATTGTGTCTCATATACAATTTAACAAGTTAAGTTATTTGTGGCAATTTATGTAATCTATGAAAAATGTGAAAATATAAATTTCAATTCTTTACGTTATTTTTGTAACCTACATTTTAGTTACATTTAAATTAAAAAAAAACTCTGAAATGTATTTATTTACAAAACCTATTTATTAATTCAAAAGTAAAACCTAAACAAAATATCAATTTCGAATTTTCTGCTTCTCAGACATCCCACATCTGGGATGTTCTTGAAAATAATGTGTTCTATGATAAATTTATTTACAAGAACCTATCTCAAACATGTACAATGTAAAAATATTGACCTTCAGTTAAGTGAATCTGTCTCTTAGAAATTGCTTAACCCTTGAAACGTATTTCGCCCTTGTTAGGACTCTTCAGTAGAACTTAAAGTCACCGTCAATCATTTCAATCAAAAGAAAAAAGTGAAAAATTAGTTGTCAAATAATGTTAACAGACAAAATATTTACAGATAATAGTGAATAATATTCACCTATCTAATAATGAAGCCTCATATATACTCACTTTAAAACAGACTTAATTCTTTGGACAAAATCCTTAATTTGCAATTGAGTCGTAAATTACTGTTTCTTAAAAAAAAAAATCTTAACGGATTCTCAAGTCTAACTCCCTAGATATTACAATTTTGTGATAGGTAAAGAGAAATGAAGTCCTAAAGTTTAAAATGAAATCTGATTCGCTTCTAGGGGGTAATTTTATAAATAAATTTAGTTAGCAAGATTTGCACCGCCTTGCTAGCTATGCTAGTTTACAATCTAAATGCGCTGACTACTAAGCTACCATTCCCATATCTGTTTTCCAGTACTATTTCGGTCACAGCCATCGAACTTATTGTAAATCGGTGTTCACAGTCAACTATGAAAGCAATTATCAGGCAAATAGTCCATTTAACGAAATTGATATGATATCAGGTATCCAATTTTCGAGTTCACACGGAATAAACCGTACTCTGGCGGAATCCGTGTGTTTCATTACGCAACGAATTATATAAATCCATAAAAGCGTATTCTCGACGTTCCGTCGAAAGTACAACTGAAATCGTGTAGTAATTCGAAAAGTCTGTGCTTGGTTCAGGTAAAAGTCTACTATTATATAGGTTTATTTTTGTTTAGGAGGTTGGCAGCAGTCGAAAGTTCGGTTATGTTTGGCTGTCACCGGTTGTCATATTCTCGTTCTTGTTTATTTTAACCTATTATATCATTCGAAAGTAAGTACCTACAAGCATTGAAATCATGAATAGTTAAAATAATAATAGCATCTGATATAACTGCTAACAATAATAGTAGTATCTTTTCTTTTGTACCCAACACAATTCTCGTTTATACTTAAAATGAAAACATGTATTTACTAAGGTATACAACATAAAAAAATAATCATTACATTACAGTGGAAAAGAAAAAGGTCACCAAGGATATTGAGGAGGAAGAGTCATTTGTCTTCGGCCCAAGGCTCATGTTTAATAAATAATTTGCACGCAAATGCAATCATGACTCGTGAAAACTAAGAATTTTATGAGGGAGACATAATAGAGGATGCGGCAGAAAGGATGGGTGTGTTTGGGACTGACGGTATACGCGAACGGAGGGGAGTAGATCGTTGTGGATAAAGTCATTCAACTCGGGGAGATACGCCATTTGTTAGTCACAATGGTTATGTAGACGAGAGAACTTCGTGCGTTCGCAGTCGAGGAGTATTTGAAATCGAGCGAATCTGTAATTGTTTTGTTGTGCAACGGCGTTTCCGCCGACATTTTAATATCCGTCACCATGGTCTGGTCCCAAAGCGTGACACAATCGTCAGATGGGTTCAGAATCTCAGAACAACTGCATCAGTAATAGAACTCTGAGCGCTGCGGCTTGTTCTTAGGCAGAGCGCTCTGGGCTATGAATGAACTCTTTCAACGATAGGCAGTGTTCTTACACTTCGACTACGACCACGACGTTTCGGATCATTACCGACGCAGACGTTTCGGATCATTACCGACGCAGACGTTCTGATATTCTGAACCCATCTGACGATTGTGTCATGTTTTGGGACCGGACCATGCACACAGATTCATTCACATATTCGCCCGGTTTTAAATACTCCTCGACTGCGAACGCACAATATTCTTTCGTCCAGATAACCGTTGTGACTAACAAATTGCGTATCTCCCCGAGCTGAACGACTTTATCCACAACGCTCTACTCCTCTCCATTCGCGTTTACCACCCGTCTCAAAAACACCCATCCTTTCTGTCACACTCTTTATAAAGAAATGTGGGGGGAATTTATCGCAAAATCTGAACGCCAGTCTTATGAACTTGGTATCTGGGATAGTAAATGTATCATAGAGTCTGCAGTTGTGCTCACGTCGAAAACCTGCACTCAATAGGTAATTCTCCATTTCTTCCCAATTGTTTATGTCTTGCAAAATAATATGTTCGTCTAAATGCATTTTATTACTGTATGTAAACTTCCAAACTACAAAACCGCTGCCTAAGGAATCACTACTTCCACATCCAGATTTTTCATCAAAGTTACTTTAAAGGAAACGTCTTGACTAGATTTACACTCTAGTATGTGAAAATTATCGGTCATAGAATTTTAATAATATTTGGAGCAGGTGTCATAGAAAAGTTTGAGGCGTTGGTTTCTACGAAATACGTTAAAAATGAAGTTTTTGTTTACCCTACTTATTTTCCCCTATTCACAACCTACCACCCCTTCAATGGAATCATCTCAATCAGATGCCATTACAATACATCCGTGTACTAACTATCAAGTAAATGTCTCAATTTTATGTTATTAAACCCATTAAAAATGGAGCGGAGATGGTGGTGTTTGAATAATATTAGAAAGAAATCTGGGGCCTTGGTTTCTAGTATATACATCAAATACCATATTTATGTACTCTTACCGGCATGATTTACTTATTTTCCCCTATTTACTCCTATTCAACCCTCAACCCTTCAACGGAATCATCTTAAAATATACTCTAGTTCCAGATGTCGTTATGATATATACGTATCCCAAATTTCAAGTGAATATCTCGATTTCATTTTATCAACCCCTTTAATAATGGATTAAGGGTGGTGGGGGTTGAAAAATATTACTAAAAAATATGAGGCCTTGTTTCTAGGACATACGCTGAATTTCAAGTTTCTGTACATTTACCAACTTGCTTTATTTATTTTTCCCTATTTACCTCCAATTACCCCCACTCGTTCAACGCAATCATGTCAAAATATAATCCAGTTTAAGATATCGTTATACGTGTAACAAATTTCAAATGAAAATCCAACTTAATTTTATCAACTCTTTTAATAAGGGAGTGGGGGTGATGGGGGGATGGGAAATATTATTGAAAAATCTGAGGCCATCGCCTCTAGTATATACACCAAATCACAAATTTCTATACTCTTGCCAACTTGCTTTACTTAGTTTCCCCTATCTACCACTGTTTAACCCCAACCCTTCAACGGAATTATCGCAAAATATAATCCAGTTCCAGATGTGGTTATAATATATACGCCTACCAAATTTCAAGTGAATGTATCAATTTTATTTTGGGTTGGGTTGAAAAATATTATAAAAATTTTGAGTCTTTAGCTTCTAGTACATACACTCAATTTCAAGTTTCTGTACTCATACCAGCTTGCTTTACTTATTTTCCCCTATTTAACCCCCAACCCTTCAACGGAAGCTTTTCAAAATATAATCCAGTTCCAGATGTCGTTATGATACTTACGTGTACCAAATTTCAAGTGAATATTTCAATTTCATTTTATCAACCCCTTTAATAATGGAGTAGGGGACGTGTGGGTTAAAAATAATATAAATAATCTGAGACCTTGGCTTCTAGTACATACACCGAATTTCAAGCTTTTGAACTCTTATCAGCTTGCTTTACTTATTTTCCCCTATTTACCCCAATTTAACTCCCAACCCTTCAACGGAATCATCTCAAAGTATAATCTAGTTCCAGATGTCGTTACAATACATACGTGTACAAAATTTCAAATGAATATCTCAATTTTATTTTATCAACTCCTTTAGTAGTGGAGTAGGGGTGGGTGGTGGAGGGGTTGAAAAATATGAAAAAAAAAATTGAGTCTTTAACTTCTAGTACACTGAATTTCAACTTTCTGTACTTATACCAGCTTGCTTTACTTATTTTCCCCTATTTTACAATATTTAACCCCCAACCCTTCAACGGTAGCTTCTCAAAACATAATCTAGTTCCAGATGTCTTTATAATACATACACGTACCAAATTTCAAGTGAATATTTCAATTTTATTTTATCAACACCTTTAATAATGGAGTAGGGGTGGTGGGGGTTGAAAAATAATATAACTAATCGGAGACCTTGGCTTTTATCACATACACCGAATTTCAAGTTTCTGTACTCTTACCAGCTTGCTTTACTTATTTTCCCCTATTTACCCCTATTTAACCCCCAACCCTTCAACGGAATCATTTCAAAATATAATCTAGTTCCAGATGTCGTTATAATACATACGTGTACCAAATTTTAAATGAATATCTCAATTCTATTTTAGTTAGCAACCCCTTTAATAATGAAGAAGGGGTGGTGGGGGGGGGGGGGGTTGAAAAACATTATAAAAAAAATATGAGGCCTTGGCCTGTAGTACATACATCAAATTTCAAGTTTCTGTACTCTTACCAGCTTGCTTTACATATTTCCCCATATTTACCCCTATTTACCCCCCAACCCTTCACCGGATATCCTCAAAAAACAATCCAGTTCCAGATCTCATTATAATATATACGTGTACAAAATTTCAAGTCAATATCTTAAACCGTTCCGGAGAAAGCGTGCGGACAAAAAAAGTTACAGACAGACCGACAGACAGAAAATTTTTTTCGCTCAAATTTAAAATCTCGACGTTTCATGACATTCTAAACCGATTTCAAGAAAAAAAAATTTTGAAATTTTTTTTACGATTACTATACTTCCAATCCACTACGTGGATGTGGAAGTAATAATATACTGACACCTAACCTCTAAATGGTAAACACGATGTAATCTTCACACGACTTGTTGTTTCCTGTTGTCTCATCTATGTACCTATCAATACATAGCATACGAAATTAACCGTGTAGAAGTCCGTCGAAAATATCCGCACACGACCACTGGAGAATCCAAAAACCAATTTCGTGTGCGAAATTATCGTCTTTCGCATACGACTTCATTCCGTATGAACTCGAGAATTGGGTCCCTGTTTTGTTATACCCGGCACCCCTAAATCATATCAAATTTGATCCACTCTATAAAAGTGCACTAATACAGATAAAGTACGGAATAAAGACTAAAATTTATTTAATGTAAATGGTTTGGATTATGGTTCTTTTATATTTCATATATTGTGTTAATAGTTATTTAAATTGTTAAATATATTTACATAGTATGGAATGATTGCTAAAACATAAAGTTCAATATCATCCTTCTTGTTTCAGAGATTTACGACTTTCTGTGCTGTGACGTTAAGCTTATTTGTTGGAGCTACAATATTAAGTAAGTTTCAGAATTTCATTATAATGGTTAAATTATGATTTATTAGTATCTAATAATATGTCAAATTCCACCTAGGTCGCATGTATAAAAATATATTAATTTTGACCAATGCGTTTAAAGGAGCTTGTAGATTGTGCTATTATTTAACAACTTTCATTAGCACATTGTAAATCACAAGCAGCACTGCAATGTTTTATTGTTAAATACTAAACATAATTTGACCTACTGGGGTCACCGTTATCTTTCATTTTAAAGTGCCAAAATGGGGAGGTGGATATCCGGATTAGGGGTAGAATCCGTCATCTTGAATTACTTGTGAAGCTTACAAAACAAAGTATCTCCATAATAGCTGCGGAACAGATATTCGTGATCTTTTTCTAAGGCAGACATTCTGAATCTGCAAGCTATTTCACTGCGCATGATGTGTATTTGTATGCATAATTGTATTAGTATTTTAATTTTATTAGCAGACAAAAGTAGTAATGAACAAAGGTGGAAAAGGTAAGAATTGAATATATTTAAGTTCACCATTTGAGAACCAAATAATAAATGTTTTGGTGAAATTTTACTAAATTTTAACTCATTCTAAACAGAAAGCACTCTTACAGATTTATTTCTAAAATTATTTCGTAACATATTAAATATTTTATTTAAAAAGCATTTGCATATATCACACTTCTGACGTCAACAATTAATTAGATAGAGGAAAATGAAAACCTTTAAGTGAGTTTATCCCTTCTCCTCGCTTATGCACAATTTGTTCACATTGATGAATCTTTGATTCTTTCACGTACGAATATAAATGGAAACATTAACTTTGGAATCAAATATTTCATGTTCCAGTCGGTGTGTGAGCAACTGATACCTGAATGATATCCATATTTTTGAATGTTTGCTGAAAGTAATTGATATTTTAATTTGAACAATCTTCACCTTTCCAGCACAGCTTGACTTGACTATAACAGCATCATATTTTTCAACGAGTGTCGCAAAAAAAAAACACGAAAATACATCTGCTTCTTGCCCAGGTTCCTGTAACCTTCTAAATAAAGGCATTTTGTTGTTACGCCACTTCACGCAGAAGGTGCAAAGTGTCACTTTGGTATCCAAGCGACCCGCAATGGCACCCACAGCAGGCAAATAAATAAAGACTTGGGCAAAACTTTTAAATTAATTTTTCTACTAACAGAGCTATAGTCATGATAAATCTCTAATAATAATATTAATTCATCCAATATATCAAATAAAATGTTGACAGTCAAAATCTCATTGTATGAAAGAGGTGTGGGGCACAATGATGAACGTTGTAAAAACAAGTTAAGATGTAATGAACAAAACTTGATTTTAATTAACACTATTATGTACATTATTCAGAAACAATATTAATTTACTTTATTAACGGTAATGCATCTTGTAGCCACATTTACATTTAGGTCTGCCATCAGTATCGCTACTCGAGTTCCTTTTTTATGCGCAACTGCTTTCCAGGAAAGGCCACATACGTGTCCAATGACTGTTTGTCTCTAATATGTCTCCTTTGGATAGTCTAGATTCAATTCGATGCGTAATACTAATACGAATTTGTAAATGGTATTTGTACCGGCATGAGGGAATGCTACTTTGAGCATTGAGGCTATTTGAGATAAAATCTCTTTGAACCTGGGATGAAGAAAAATTCTCCATAGTGGTGACCATCAATGATAGATTTCACAAAAAGGTCTGGAAGGATCTTTTCTGTAGCATCGGTAATACGACATTCTTCTATTATTATACCTTGAAACAAGATAACTTGAACTTTGGGAGTAGAAAATGAATCGTTACCTTCAAGGATGGATGGGTTCTGGCTTAAGATTGAGTCGTTATCCATAATAGTG
Organism: Stenurella melanura; assembly: GCA_963583905.1. Classification (NCBI taxonomy): domain Eukaryota; kingdom Metazoa; phylum Arthropoda; class Insecta; order Coleoptera; family Cerambycidae; genus Stenurella; species Stenurella melanura. The sequence continues at coordinate 20,951,270 of OY757309.1, forward strand.
TGTGATAGATAATCGTGTTTGCGAACCTCGCTCCGACTAATAAATATTGGTCTTTCTATTGAATTACGTGACACTGTAACATACAACTATCATCTTATATTCGCAAATCAAGTACTAAACTTGTTTTTTATCTGAAGGAAAATTTTTCACTCTAAGAACTGCTTTCCTTTAGTGAGTAAATTGTCGTATTTGTGATCGGTTTTTGGTGAATCTTTTTAATACTATAAGAGAATAATCCTGTTCATGTAGATGCTATCCATATTAGAACTTGAATCAAGAAACAGACGAGATTTATTAGTATTATTATTCTTGTGATTATTATTACTTATTATTTTCGAAATAAGATTCTACGGTCAAGGCTGGAAAGTATTTAACCACTCCTAGATGTAAATATTTATCCTCCTCTGTTTTTCATATATGTGAAATCAAATGTTATATCTAATTCATCAATAACACTTCATGCCGAGAGCCTCTGTGCATATAGAACATTTCAATTATGTTTAATAACAAATCCAGCTATATGGTATAAACTAGTTGTCTTTAATTTGTTTGTAATAAATTTTGCTACTACCGTATTTATTGTCAATCCTTCTAATTTATTGATTGTTTCATTAATTTCCGATTTATATTTAATGAAATAGGTACGAAAAGTGTGTTTTGAGAAGTTGGAATTTTCTGTAGTTGATGGGGGTAACCAACTAGTTTCATCCAATGCAGCAAAACTATAAATTTTACTAGAAACATACTTAGTCACATATTTATAGAGATGCAGATTGTTTTATTCTTATATTTTGAGATTTCCTGTTTTGCATGTATGTTTTAACATTTAAAGATAATTCCTGTGAAATTTAAAAATAATACAATTAACCATCGCTGGAAAATAACTTCTACTTCTGTGAATTTCACGTCAAAGGAACAGTCAGAGGATGTTTGTCATACAGATGGTTACGTATTGAAATATAAAATTACGTATTTAGCTGACGTCTTGGAAAACTAATTCTTTCTCAAAACTATTTGCAGAAATTTTTTTATGCCGTGTATCTATAGTACACAACTATAATAGGCTGGGAGCTAAGTGGCTTTCTTGGGAAGTCATTGTTACCTGATATTTATCCTGTTGTCCCAGTTAACTAATTCTATCGAACAAAAGAGATCTTTGGCATATGTCAGCTAGTGAGCTTGGCCATGTGCGCATTCAGACGTATAAAAGAGTTCAAGCGCACATTATTTATTGTAATAATATTCCCTGTATTTTAATATGTAACGTGTTTTGCTTGGGTAAGCTGGCTTGGAGATGTTAGTTCAGTTAGTAAATAAATAGTCCAAATACAAAAAAACGACTTATTTTCTCAATAACAGGTAGATCATTACACATATTACACATATACAACATATATGTCTTTTACGGGCATTAATCATTTTGTAAATGCCTTCGAAGCGGACGAGAGTGTACCGAAGGCAATGTTGCGATGATTTGTCGTGGCGTCGATAGCATACGTTGGGTACCTTTTGCCGCTCACCGATGTCGGATAAATAACAAGTAACACAGTAGGTCACAGCGCGGCACGCTGAAGGCCCATGCTAGAAGAGTACTGATTTACCTTGAATTTTGTCGTGCTTTTATATCCGAAATCCTACACATGTGACCCATTGGGAGTGTGTGCAACATTGGATCCGCGTGCAGATTTCGAGTACATCGGAGATTTATCATTATTGGGTACGTGTGCAAAATGCTGGTTGAAAAGAAATCTAGTAATGTGACATGAATTTATGAATGCCTTATTACACATATTATAGATATAATAAATATTATTATGGAAATTCACACTCCTCTTTCGGGAGGAAATTTCATTGATTCCCTGGTATTAAACCAAAGGATGCAGCTCTGTTAGAGCTCATTCCAGATCATTAAACCCTTATGGTGATGTTCGCCATGTCTCCTCCAATATATCAGAGTCCGGACCTCAACATGAGATCACAGAGACTCCTATTCCAGGATTTTCCAAAATGTGCACCGTTCTCAATAGTGCGATCTTCTGCTCTTTTTGCGCGCTAGGTTGACCAGGTAGTTGTTTCAGACTCTGGTTGTGGTCCTAACAGTTCCGAGGGTCCTTACAATTAATTACTGGCACGACTGTGGTTTTTACATTCTACATCTTGCTCACTTCTATTTGGAGGTCTTTGTATTTGCTCAACTTATCAGTTTCCTTGAGCATCACGTGGACGTCATTTAGGATGGACACATCGATCAGCAAATATTCGCGCGAATTTACCTGTCAGTTATAATAGGAAAATCCCACGTAAGTATAACATCATTGGTGTTTAAAACTTTTTTAGGAGTGTGTTTGCTGTGGCTATATTGAATTGCTCACACATGATTCAGTAAAGATAACTTGCCACTCTGTTGTATCGGTGAGTGTATTCCCGATGGTGCCAAAGTAGTACATCCAACTACCAAGTGACTGACATGTTCCTCTGCCAGACCGCACATCCTGTACTTGTTAACAGGCTGGTTCAGGATCGTCTTCTTGTGGTATCTATTATTTAACGCTTGGTCCTGCGCTGGTATTGTCAGTGGCCGCTCTAGATCTTTTGCCGCCCTGGGCGAAATGGCATTTTCTATTATTATCACTTCGCTACGTCGAAAATGCCGCATTTTTAATTCTGGCGCCTTGGGCGGTCGCCCACTATGCCCACCGTCTGGAGCGACCCTTGGTTGATGGTTTATTTTTTATTAAATCGCTTAAAATTGAAAAAACCAAAAAAAGACTCTTCGTTTGGATATACTACTTAAATTTGCATTGTAATCTAATTGAAACAAAAATAAGTAAATTCTAAAACGGTTAAGGCGTTAATATTTAAAAAAGTATTCGTAAACTAGACGTCACAACGAAAAAAATGAGCTCCCGATGAGTCATTGTTGATGACGGGAACTGGGTCAGATTGAATTAAATATCTTTATTATAAACAAATGCATTTTATCTAAAAGTTATAAATATTTTTGGATGGAAATTTTATGGTAGCTTCAGGGTTACATGAGACATGTTTCCACCAAGTTTTGAGGATTTAGGAAAAATTTTCAGGGAATTAAAAATTATTTTTGACAGTTTTTTTGTCGATTGTTTAAAACTATTATTAATCAATTTAATTCAGGCGTCAAATTAACTGTCTTTATATCACCTACGAAACGTATAATATCGAATATGGCTATTGTCAGTCGGCTTAGAACTACGCTCAAAAAACCGATTTTTCATTATTTGTGGGCAAAAAAACGTTAAACAAAATGTTTCCCCACTTTAAAATGGGAGAAAATTCACAGGCATGTTCCTTATCAATTAATACATTAACTAAACCATGTGGTTACCTGTAAGGAATTTATGCAAGATTAGCCCTCCCATGAGCTAATTTCTACTGGCCTAACTAAAAGTATGTTATTTTAACACAACGTGCCATATTCCCATCATGTTGCAGTTTGTCATTAATTAATTATGAATGTTTCATCTACAGGAATATTTGTAAATAGGCTTAGTACTATTGAGCCCGGGGGTGCACCCCTTTTTATTGGGGTACTCGCTTGGTGCTCGATCTAATTTGCATCTGGGTCGATCCACTTAAAGTCGTAGAGAGGGGTACTAGGGCTACATACACAGACACACACAAGAATGGAATACCTAAATTAACGGTAAATACAGGGTGCACCATTAATAATAGACTATAGTGCAGGGGTAGATTCTTTCGGCCAAAACATGAGGATATAACCAAATATGCTTTAGTAAAATGTTGCTGTGGAAAAAGATACAGGGTGTCAAAATTCAAATATTTTTTTCGTTTTTTTGCAATAACCCAACCGCCTGCCTCTTGACCGATGTTCGCCAAATTCGCTAGAGGAACTTTTTTTATTCTCAGAAATAATTATGTATTACATCACGTTAGATCATAGAGGGCGCCGCAGGACCTGTATCTGATGATGAATTTTGTTCATATTTTTTGGACGAAACGTTGTGGTACTTCTGAGCAGAAAATCTGATGAGAACGTCATTTCCACGTATAAAAGATACACTTGGTAGAACTTGATAACTCCAACCGTTTTCTAGGAAATTGCCGTTAAACATTTAAATAAGTTTTTGAAAGATAAATTAAATTTAATGAAACAAAGTGTATTTATTGAAAAGTGTGCTTTGGTTACGTTTTAGTTCTGTTGTGTACATAATTTAATCATTTTATTATACTCTTCGCAAATACAAAACGAAGGGTACATTGCATTCGATCGGCACATTTCTAAAACCGATAATATTGCTCGTAGAGAAAACATGGACAGAACGTGGACAGACGGACGGACGGACAGAAATTTCGAAAGTTGTTCAGAATTCGATGACCAACACAGTGATAGTTCATATCACTGTGTTGGTCATCGAATTCTGAACAACTTTCGAAATTTCTGTCCGTCCGTCCGTCTGTCCACCTGTCTGTCTGTCCGTCTGCATGTCCGTCCGTCACGTTTCTTTTAAGCACGATAACTTTTGAACGAAAAGTCCGATTGCATTGATTGAATTTGGACAGTAAGTTGGCGTTAGCTAGAAGAAGAACCCTATTGTTTTTGAGCAAAATCGATCGATAAATAAAAAAGTTATAAATTTTTTTTAAATAAAAAAATGTATTAACATTATCTGTTTTGTAATTAAACTAAAACTATCTGAAACTAATATTATTTACAAAAAAACTGCGAAGAGTATCCTGTAGAATTTGCAACAATTATATAAAAAGTGCAGTAAGTCGGCGAAGAGTATAACGGTTAGCTTGTTTTGTTCTTGTGTTCGTCGAGATAATTTCTTTAACTACTTTATTTAAAATGCCTCGACATAATAATTTTTCAAATAGGGAAATGAGAGAGAGATATGATATGTGTTTACGTACAAAAAAGTTCTAGTGGTCGTGCTACAGTGAGGAGATACTCATTTCAATATCCAAATAGAATACAGCCAGACCATAAGATTTTCATCGTTTGGGAGAAACGGATTCATTTCGCCATAAAAATGATGTAGGACGACTGAAGCGGATTACTGCAGATCAAGAACTAAAAATTTTAGTTCGTGTGGATCAAGATCCTCAAGTCAGCTCAAGTCATTTATCAACGGCAGCAGAGGTGAATAAACAATATGTTCTAAGAGTCTTACGCAAAGAACGATTCTACCCATATCACTTCACTCCTTTACAAAACTTACTTTCAAGGGATCTTCTACAAAGGCTACAATTTTGTCAATTTGTTTTAAATAAACACAACAGAAATCGAAATTTTGTTAAGAACATTTTATTTACTGACCAAGCAATTTTTACTTACTGAGGCGTTTTTAACTGGAGAAATATCCATTACTGGGCTGTAGAAAATCATCATGCCGTTAAAGAAACGCATTTTCAACACGAATTTAAGATTAACGTTTGGTCTGGTATTATCGGCGATCAGTTATTGGCACCATTTGTCTGTTATCTGTTTTTTCTTCAAAATGCTCTTGCTGATATATTACATACTTTCATGCTAGACATAGGGAAGAGAATGTGGTTTATGCAAGATGGAGCTCCTCCTCATTTCTCCATTGAAGTAGTAATTATTTGGATGAGACTCTCCAACGCAGATGGATTGGTCGAGGAAGTGAGTTTGCTTGGCGACCAAGGAGTCCTGATTATAATCCTTTGGATTATTATGTGTGGGGACATATGAAGTCCTTAGTCTATGCAAATACTATAAATTCAAGAGAAGAACTATGGGGCAAAATACAAAACGCAGCCAATTTTATTAGAAGACAGGAAAATGTATTTTTCAATGCAAGAAAATCTTGTATTAATAATAGACTACAAGCCCAGGCAAATTTTTAGGGGGTGATTTTATACACAACGAATCATATATAATCTTGAAGTACTGGTCGAGAAACAAAGTTTAGGCACTATGCCGTCAATTTTCCGCGGTACAGGTGAGTGCACAGGTGAGTTGAAATGTAGAAAAAAAGGGGGTACTTTTCGATTAATTTACACATGACGGCACTATTCTCGTTAAAGAGGCAATGAAAAAAGAATGCTCTTAAACCCAGTGCCGTAAAAAAATAGCGGTACCGGAAGTCAGAAAAATTTTTTGAAATCGGCGAATTTACCCCCCCTCCCCAGTTAATCGAATAATTGACGGCGTTGATTTAGTTACCTTTGCATTTCATTTAAAAGCTATAATACATCTATGCCGTCAGTAAAGGGTGGTACATGGGGTCAGAAATCGCGAATCAAAACCGGATTTTTACCCCTTGGGGGGGTGGTCATTCAGAATTTGACGGCACCGATTTCTAACTTTGAGTTAACATTTATTAAGTGTTCTAAACAGTGTGCCGTCAAAAAATGATGGTTCATACAAAAATAAATAAAAAAATTACTAAAATTTTAGAGCAAAACATTAATGTTTCGTATAAGGTCATTTATTTCAGGACGGCATATGGTTTTTTATAAGGTAGAAGCGAATTATTACGGTTTTATAATGATGCCGTCAATAATTCGTGGTACCCAATGTAAATACAAAATAAAAATAAAAATGAACAAATTTAAAAGTTTTGAAAATTTTGAAAAATTCATACAAATTTATAAGAGCTTATTTTTGAAATATTATTGTGGATAGCACTTCTTTAAACATTAAAAAACATAGAAAAATCGGTGCCGTCAATTTTCTCTTGTTATATTTTATGCATTTCACGTTAAATCTCATGCCTTTTTTGGCTTACTTAACCTACCATTTTCGTCATGATTTTGGTCAAAAATTACAAGACGGCATTAACAATAAAATATTGACCACATTAAATAGTAATTAAAAATTGTGGTGCCGTCAACATTAAACGGAAACTTTACGTAATATGAGAATTTAAAAATTTTAAACGACAATCTTAGAATATTCGTTTTCGATCCAAAAATCGAATATCGAACTTTCATGCACAGATATGTGATTTATCATAAAAAAAAGCAGTATATATTTAAATTTTTATAAAAAATATTAATTTTTATAAAATAAGTGTTTTAAGGATTTGAATAACAATGTATAAATCATTAAAATTTTATGAAAGATTATAAACTAAATAACTTATTAATTTTCATAAAAAAGGCATTAGTCTTTCATAAAGTTTTAAAAGCAATAATCAATGTTTATAGTATTTTTATTATTATTGAAATTCATAATAAATAGATAAAAAAAATGTACAAAACATAGAATATACTTGATAATACTCATGATTCTTCATCAGAACTCTCGCTGTCTATTTCTGAATTACTTGCAGAGACAGTTTCATTATCTTCCTCCAGATCTAAAATATTAATACAATATATCATTGGGAAAAAATTACAAAAAATTAATTAATTAATTTTACAAGAAATCTGTTTCATACCTGTAATATCATCTTCTGCCTCAGTTCTCTCATCCTGTACAATAATGTCCTGCACGCTTGCTGGGACTTCATCGCCATCGAACCAGTTGAAAATATATTTATTGTCATTTAATGTCCATCCATAGTTGAGTGGGCTGATTGAGGTGGGATTTTTTAAATGAGAATTACACCAAATTTGCGATATATATATATATATATATATATATATATATATATATATATATATATATATATATATATATATATATATATATATATATATCGATCTTCGAAATTGCTGCTCTAATTCAGAAAAACAAGGAGGAAAAGAGGTTGCTTCCAACTTTGCCGTTGTTTTTCTGAATTTTTCATTTTCGAATTTAGGTCTATACACTCTATTGAAAATGACAGATCTTGCCTCATTTACTGTTTTGACAGCTCGTACATTGTATAATATGCACACAAAATCTTCGATTATGTTCAAAGTATCCTGCATCGCCTGCATATCACAAATAACTGAAGGACACCCCATCGTACTAAAAGCTTGTTGATACTTACTTTTCAGAATTTTTTAAAATTTTAAATGGCCTCAGTTTAGCCTTTCTACAAAAGGCAGGGTTGTAATCACAACCAGTAAATGCATGAAATGCAGCCAAAGCAGTACATAGATTTTCTCCTAACTCCTCAAAAATAGCACAAATATCTAAATTACGGACATTATTTCCGGTGCCTAGCTGCATCCATATTTTGCGGTCAAACATTTCTTGCCCATCACGTTCCTCCAGAAGATGTTTCATGTTTGCCAACATAATAATTAAAATATCTGTATCGGAGCATCTAATTAAAATACGCGAATTCTTTTGGAGGTTGAAGGTATGAAAGACAATTTTTGTGTCTGCATCTTCATGGCCTTTACAAGTATAGTGCTCAGAAACGCTTTTCACTTCCTTGCACTTCCTTGCACTACTCTGTATTCGTAGCAAATTTCATAATTTAAAAATATTTTTTGGTTAGGTTTTATGAGACCATAGTTGTGTGGTTCCGCCCAATCTTTGATTAGAAATTGTACAAAAGCTTTTTTGAAATTACTATTTTTTAATTCGGCCATGAAGTTGTTGGGTCTTTTGGTGTCAGGTCCTGCAATAACGTACTCAGCTTGTCGTAAATTTTGTCTAATCTCGTGCTCATTATCTTTAATGCTAGGCTGAGGGTACGTGTCAAAAATTATATAAGTATTGCAAATGAAACATAATTGTTCTTCATTTTCACTAATAGTATTTTCAATACTATTGGCACTGTCAGATTCCGACATGATTAATTTTAAAGTTTTAATAATATAAAACTAAAACAAAAAAAGGTTCAACGCACACTATGTAATTAATCGATGCTTTACTATAGACGCACAGGAAGGTAATATAAATGCCTTTTTTTTTCAACTGCCTTTCTCTCTTTCCTCTCTCTGCCCTCCAAACTAAGAGAATGAAAAATATATTTCACGGAGGGGATATATATGCGTACAGGGACCACGCTCCGTTTTCGGAACAATGGTGCTCCAAAACTGGCAGCAAAAAAGGTAGTAGTAGTTTTTTTACGCTTAGTTTTCAAAGTATCAATGGTATTATTAAATAATGTAACTTTACACATTCCTATTTCAAATCGAATGAATTCCGTGAAAAATAAAATTATCTTTATTAATATATCCATATTTAGAACCATAGGATAGCCTGAACGGTATTTTTTCGACATGAAAAACACATTTTCCAGCATATAGTACCATGTAAAATTGACGGCATAGTAAAATATGTTATCTTTGAAGGATATAGCATTGAAACAGCTAAATTTTAGGTTGTATAAAATGACCACCCCCCCAAGGGGTAAAAATCCGGTTTTGATTTGCCTGGGCTTGTAGTCTATAAGATTAGATCCTTATTTTACACAATCTTTTGATTTTTATATGTATCTCAATGCCATGAAAATATTCCATTATTTTATAAGAAAGTGAGAAAGAGTTTACGCTGTTATTACGATTTTGTTTTCCCTTACGTTTCGTACTTTTTTCAATAATTACACTTTGTTTCATTAAATTTGAATTTGTTTTTCAAAAAATTATTCAAATGTTTAACGGCAATTTCCTCGAAAATGGTTGGAGTTATAAAGTTCTACCAAGTGTACCTTTTGCACGTGTAAATAACGCCCTCATCAGATTTTCTGGTCAGAAGTACCACAACGTTTCGCCCAAAAAAAAATATGAAAAAAATTCATCATCAGATACAGGTCCTGCGATGCTCTCTATGATCTAGGGTGATGTAATACATAAATTGTTGTTTCTTAGAATAGAAAAAGTTCCTCTAGCTAATTTGGCGAAAATCAGTCAAGTTGAGTTATTGCAAAAAGACGAAAAAATTATTAGAATTTTAACATCCTGTATATTTTTCCACAGCAAAATTTTACTAAGGCGTATTTGGTTACATGCTCATATTTTGGCCCAAGGAATTTACCCTTGCACTATGGCCTATTATTAATGGTCCACCCTGTATATTAACAAGTAAGCAATAAAAACAATAGGTACTTACATTAAATAATCCTCATCCCTGGGCGGCGACTGAACTTTGGCGTCGGTTGAGGAGAAGCAAGTATTTCTTCACCCTTTCAGGACTTTTCTCTTCTTTTCTGCTCTTTTTAAGAAATATATCTTCCGAGCAACAACTTAACTTCTTTGCGACTTCTCCTTGCGGAACTTAACCCACAATTGCTCTCCTTGCGGAGTCTTATCAATTGATTTCCTTCCATTTTTTTCTGACTCAGCAATGTGTAGTTTATTGCTGAGGCAATGCCTTGTAGAAAAACGCTAATAGATATATGATGGATTGCACACTTGCACAGGCAACGGAAATCGGAGCTTAATATTCGATTTTTAGCTTAAAGTCAAATATATTACGACACTACATCAAAACTGACCATTAAATAAAGACTCTGGGGAAGCTGATAGTGAATTTAGGATTTCTAATAAATATTTTGGTAGTTTACTATATGGAGAATTCACAATTGGTGTTAAGGGAATGTCAGGTTTATGGATTTTTGGCAAACCAAAGTTAAGTTATCTCTCGTCCTAAATTGTTTTTCTGTTTCACTTTTAGAATTTTCAGAATTCGGTATTCATTAACGTTAACGTAAATAGTAGCTTCTGTGCGGCTTGTTCAATTGCGGTTATGATATTTAATTTAGGAATAGTCTTTGGTGTTGATTGATTGATTGATTGATTTGCCAGCGTAAGGTGGGCATTGCTGCCAATTCCGGGGCAGGGAGATTTGTTCCACCACGCATCCCGATCGCCCACCGATCATCCCACCGTGTGCCAGAACAAACCCCCAGTGCTTTTATATACCGCCGGACCAGCTGCATACGCTGGATTGGACATTGGACATGCTTGTTGTCAGCAGCGAGAGCCGCATGACGCATGGGGTAGGAGTATAGGATGGAGCGTGTATGTGTTTGTGAGATGTTTCTTCTTGTTTTCCTTCTGTCTTCATCGGATGGAAAGTGTAGGCGTTTGTGAGATGCTTCTTTTAGGTTTTCGTGCTTCTTTTTACTTTCAGGTTTTTGTGATATGCTTCTTCTTAGTTTCTGTCTGTGATCATCTTCTCTCCTATTCTACTTCTGAGTTTTCTGTTTCTTCTGTTTCTGAGTCTGGCAGTGTGTATGTCCTTGATATTTCTTTATTGTATTCCATTTTTTGTTGTGGCAACTTTTCCCAGTGTGTATAATCCTTTCCTAGCTTATTCATAATCCTCTCGATTGTTGCAGCATAATTCAAACCTTTAGTTAATACTAGTTTATCGGATATATTAAGTTCATAATTTGACAGGTTAATGATATTTTTGTTAATTAAAGGATTATTTTGAAAGTTTTGTAATTATATTCCTATTTAAATGTGTATTTATTTGTGAATTAAAAACTGGAGTTTACGTACGTAAGATACTATTAAACATGTGGTTGTAGTCATCCTCTTCGATGCAGTGACATAAATTATCAAACTTAACTTCATTGCCTCTTACAACGTTCACTTTATTTTGTGGAATTGCATTCTTTCTAAGATTTAGACAATACGCACAGAAATGTCTCAAAATATTATTGTATACAGACATACAGAAATATTTTTTAAAACCAGTAAGGTCAAAAACAGATTTCCGTCGACTTTCATGATCGAATACTTGTATAAGGGAGACAAAATTCTTTGGAGGATGTTGTTTTCCATTCAATTCTTAAGTGTGTATGTTAATAATAGTAAGGGTTAGACAATCCACTCCTTTCATATTTTTGTCGTTCTTATATAAAGATGCATGGCTGACTTGCCTTTAGTTGAAATACCATTGAACGTTCAATCAATTATTGAAAGCATAGATTTTGAAAATGAGACTCCCAGAATATGATGACATGATTACATGCATAATAGTTGTGAAGTAGAATGCCTTTGTCCTGAGGTAAATTACATTAAAATTCTGACATTCAGCTTTGCATTCAATGCTCAATTATCTTTTTAAATAAATTTATGGTTTTGAGGAGAATGTCAGTGTGAATATAAATAAAATTACTTTGCAACAAATAAATGGTTGGAATTATGAGTATGTAGGAGTATTCCTGTTCAGCATAAAATTAGTTTCTATTTCAATTCTTTAACGACTGCATTTAATAATAATAAATTACAAGATTAAAATTGTCACTAAACCAAACGAATAATTAGCTAATACATGATATTATTATGGCATTACGTTTGCCATCTGTTATTCATAATCGTTTGTAGAAATTTTTAAAATCGTTGTTAATATACGAGTAAAATTTCTTATTTCAGAGAAAGGTAAAAACAAAATTAAATATAAATTTACTTGCTTTCTATTTCATTTGATTATATTTCAATTGTATAAATTTGCTCAAAATATTATCAAACAGTATATTCGTTTGGATTCGATCATCTCCCTATAGTTAGTTAAAATTGTATATACAGGGTGAGTTGGCTACAATGTAGTCAGGTTTCTACTTTCTCTCCTTCATCTATAATAGTTAGCAGGTAACTTTTTATTATAAAGTTTATTTACCTATACCATACAGTTGCTGTCAGAAGACTACTTAACTAATGAATACTTACAATAAATCTTACCATAGTTTTACTTAATATGCTTACCTACAATTATATATTTAATAACAAGTGGAGCTGGGCTGGACTTTGAAATAATTGACCTACAATATTAATATCATGTTTCATCATCCAGTACACCTCTCCTGCGAAAAGTCAAAATAATAGCTGTCTTAAAGCTAGTTATTTTGCACCCTATCAAAATACAATCAATTTTACCCTATTCCCATGTACTTCTACTAACTTATCGTCTATTTCTATAATAATATTAGGAGATTTTTCTACCACTACTTTAAAAGGACCTTTATACAATGGGTCTAATTTATATCCCGATTCATTTCTTAATAGAATATTGTCATCTAACTTAAAGCTAATTTCATTGATTTTCCTATCGTGCTTTTCTTTTCTGCCAGTTGTTGATACCAGTAAACAATTTTTCACGTCATTGCAAGCGACTTGTAACTGATAATTTAGTTCCAAAGGATAGTCGTCAAAGTTGTACAATGGGTCAATTTTCAGCATAATATTTGTAAATAGCCGACTAGCAGAGCTGGGTAGTATCCGAATACTGTTGTATTCCGATACAGTATTGCAATACTTTTGGTGTATCCGAAGCCTGTTGTGGCAGCTCACTTACTATTGATCTTAGCAAAATACAACCAGGGTTATATATAACAAATGAAATAACAACATAATTATTTTTTAATGGATATCATTATCATTATTTGCTTGCCTTCACCTGGTAGCCGCAAAGTCTGACCGTAAATAAACTCAGCAGAAGAACATTGTAAATCGTCTTTGGGTCCTAACAGCTAATATCAATACTCTGTGGGTGGTATGTGGTGGTACGAATCCTATCAAACCTTAAGAATTTCGCAAACTCATTGAATAATTTCGATTCGAACTAGATCCCCTGATCAGTTGTGACCGTTAATAGTACACAAAAACGACAAATAAAATTTTGAAATAAATTAGGAGCATCCGTTTCCTCCGTAATATCTAAAAGTGGGTATGCTTCTGGCCATCTAGTAAAGCGTTCGATCACAGTAAGAATATAGGAACCGTCCTTAGAAGAAGAAGGGTCCTACTAAATCTATGTGAATGTGATCGAATCAACTTTTCAATCTCAATATGTCGTTGGACGTTCTGTATGACGATTCATTTTAGTAGCTTGACAGTTGACGCATGACTTAGCCCATAAATTACAGTCTGAACTCATTTTAGGTCAGAAATAATTATTATATACTAGTGTTCTAGGCTTTGATGCCATGGTAAGATAAACCATGAAATATATAAAAAATAGTTAATCTATAAATGATGGGGACATATAGGCGAAGTTTCAAGCGAGAAGTGTCGCACCAGATAAACAGGAGTTTTATAATCTTTTCTTTCCGAATTTGAAATTGCTTTCAGAACTTGATCGATTAGGTAATAAAAATTTAAAGTTAGAGTCCTTCATTTGAGCTTTGTAAATCAAAAGTAGTATTAAAAAAATCATAATTTCTGTTGTGAATTGGGGAAATATTTTGCTCTAGAGAAGATGTATCATATACACGTGATAAAGTGTCTGCTATGATGTTGTCTTTCCCTTTAATATGTTCAATTTCTCACGAAAATTGAACAATGTATTCCAATTATCGGATTTGACGTGGAGATCTGTCAGTTTCAGAAATAAAATTCTAACCACGGGTTTATGGTCCGCAAAACAAACTCACGAGCTTTAAGTAAATAACTGAAATGTTTTATAGCTGTAAATAAAGATAATATTTGTATCATAAGTTGAGTATTTCATTTGGGCAATAGTTAGTTTACGCGAAAAGAAAGCCAAAGTAGTAAGTATTTCACTGGCGTCTCGTTGTTCTAGAACTGCCCCCGTAGAGAAATTGGGACAGGCATTCGCGAAAATTCGAATAAACTGGAAGGAGTAGTTATAGTTGTTTTAAATATATCACTTTCAGCAACGGGTATCTGATGATATGCACGAACTTAATCAATCTTTGAAAATACAATACAATTATATAATTTTGATTTAAAATCATGAATATGATTTTATAATCCAGGAAAATAAGGATTCAACTTTGGGATGGGAAGGAATAAACTGTAAATGTGTATGAAGCTTTGTTTTGGCATTCTGAAGGCTGGTAGAAATGTCCCATATAATCTCGTGTTTGCTTCGCAAGATATTGAAGGTCAAAGTCACGAATATCGTTTTTCCGCAATTATCTCGTTTCCTATGCGAAATACGTCATTTAAGGTTATTATAAAACTTGTAGGTCATAAAATTATCTACAATTTTCATTTCAAGCATTTTTCAAGTTATCAACCATTCTCGAGATACAGCGTGGATAAGTTGCCTATTTTAAATGGAACACCTAATGTATTTTTGATTTCTCGAAATGACCATGAAACGCTGAGTCGAAGCATGTAGCACATCCTACACCTAAACCCAGCAGTTTCGGAAATATTTGAAATTTTATGAAAAGTTTGACAGGTGCAACGGTTTGCAGTAACCTTGATAACTTTCTTCATTTAGGATCCTCCTCTTTGGCAGCTAGAAAGAACACAAGATGAGCTAGTCTTTAATTCTAATATGTGCTTCGCTTGTCACTCTCCGCATTGTATCTCGAGAATGGTTGACGATACGAAAAAATGTTTGAAAATGTACATAATTTTATGATCTACAAGTTTTATAATAACCTTAAATGAAGATATTGTCTAAATGTTATTTGTGGCCTTATCTTAATTTTTTTCTTTTTCAATTCTTTTGACTTCCTGCCACATGTATATTTTCCTTTTAAGCGGTGCTCGGGGAATCTACAAAATATCACAATTAACCAGTATGTTACTGGTAAATAATCTCTACGCCTGCGAATTTTACGTCAAAGAATCAGTTAGAGGTTGCTTTTTTAAATAAATAACACAAATAGGTATAAAAGCTTGAAATTAAATAATTCACCGACGTTTCGGAAATCTAATATGTTTCCTTTTTCAAGGCTTTTTTTAGAAAAATCTGTTTTGTTATATATGACAAATACACAGCTCTAAGAATGTTTGTTATATTCAATATCCATAGATACTTACTATTTACATAGAAATGTTGATATAGTTAACAATTTTCTTAGTTTTTATACAATGTTAAGTTTGTGAAGTTCTTCTTTTAACATTGGCAACCAAGTTGTACAGACATCTACGGAACAATTCGACACGCATCTATCCTAATTCAATAATATTATCGCGGATTGTTTAATTTTTCTTTTTTTGCTATCTGCCTCTTTTGTTGAAATTTCTTGCCGAGTCCCAGTTTATTCTATGTCCGTTCTCCCAAACATGTTAGCGGATCTTGGACCTCTGAATTTAATTTTTTCTAAATATTGTCTAAATGTTATTTGTGGCATTATCTTAATTTTTTTCCTTCTTCAATTCTTTGGGAATTTCACTGCCACATGTATGTTTTCTTTCTAAGCGGTGCTAGGGGAATCTACAAAATATATCACAATTAACCAGTATGTTACTGGTAAAAAAACCTCTACGCCCGTGACGTTTACGTCAAAGGATCAGTTAAAGGTTGGTTTTGATAAATAAACAACACAAATAAGTATAAAAACTTGAAATTAAATATTTCGCCGACGTTTCGGAAATCTAATCTGTTTCCTTTCTCAAGGCTTTTTTTGAAAAATCTTTTTTGCTGTGTATGACAAATACACAGCTCTAAGAATGTTTGTTATATTCAATATCCATAGATACTTACTATTTACATAGAACTGTTGATATAGTTAACAGTTTTTTAGTTTCTATACAATGTTAAGTTTGTGAAGTTCTTCTTTTAACATTTAACATTTTAATTTTTTCTGATATAATTTTGATGTTCGCCCAATCTTACACTAAATGGTCTGGATGACTCACCCACGTAATGTTTGTTGCACTCATACGGAATACTATAAATGCAGTTCTTTGAATTTTGCTCGTGGTTTTTCGGTTTCGTCTTTGGCAGAATAGATCTTAAAGTGTTGTTTATTTAAAATACCGTCCTAATATCAAATCTATCACCGATGCGGCGCAACTTTTCGGATAATCCGCATACATAAGAAATTAACGCTGTGTAACGTTTTTCATGTTTTTGTCGTACCTGATTGTTATTTTCAATATTTATGAAAGTTTTATCGACAAAACCCCCAGGGTATTGGTTATTTATAAAAACTTCTTCTATAAACCGCTTCTCATCGTTTAGTATTTCATTATTAGAAGAAATGATTTTGGCCCCATCGTACAAACATTTTGCAACATCCCTCTTAACGTTCATCGACTGATTTGAGTTGAAATTTAAATATCTGTTGGTATGTGTTGGTTTTCTATAAACACCTGTTTCATTTTTACCATTTACTCTTTTAATTAAGACATCTAAAAGTGGTAATTCATTTGTAGTTTCCTTTTCTAAAGTGAATTTAATAGAAGGTTCTTTATTATTTAAATGTTCCAAAAAACTATCTAGCAACTCAATACCGTGAGGCCAGATTGCAAAGATATCATCTACGTATCTCCACCGAATAACCGGTTTGTATGCACAATTTTGAATATGTCTAGTCTCAAAATCCTCCATAAATATATTGCTTAAAATCGGTGACAATGGAGAACCCATTGCCATACCGAAATCCTGCTGATAGGAAATCATTTTCCAATTGAAAATAAGTTGTTTTTATACACATAGTTAAAAGTTCCATTACGGTATTTACACTCAATTTAATTCTAGCTTTCAAATTATTTTCATTTAATAATTTGTCTTTGATTATTTTTAAAGTTTTGTCTACTGGGACGTTAGTGAACAAACTAACTACGTCAAAACTAACCATCAGATGTGTATTATGAATATTGTTTTCATAAACTTTTTCAATGAAATGTTTACAATTTTTTATATACGAGTGAGTATTTCCAGATAAAGGATTAAAAATTTTAAGCAAGAATTTTACCAAATTGTGGCATGGCGAATTAATGGAACTAACAATTGGTCTTAATGGGACATTCTGTTTATGTATTTTTGGTAAGCCATAAAAATGACGAGGCTTACTATAATGTGGTGTAAGCTTCCGTCGTTCAAAAAAATTAAATTCGTTTTTGTGCTTATTTAAATAAAGTTCTATAAATTTTGCCCTCAATTGATTTTGTTGGGTTTTTACTTAATTTTGAGTATGGTCCTTCATTGATAAATGTCATGATTTTTCCATCATATGTATTTTTATTTAGAATGACTGTGGCATTACCTTTATCCGCTGGCAAAATTTTTATGGTTCCATCTCTCTTCAAAGAGGATATTGACCGTTTTTCTTTTGTGCTTAAATTTTCTTTAATTTGATATTGCCTCTCTAAAGCAATTTTTGCCCACACGCGATATTCATTTCCGTCATCTGTTGGCATGTTTTGTGCATTTTTTTCTACGGCTGCTATTATATCAGATTTTGGAACCAATTTTGGGTTCATTGCGTAGTTTAAACCTTTTGACAAGACTAATTTTTCTGAAATTGTTAAAATTCGTTCTGACATGTTAATGACAGTATTATCAATTAGAGGATTATTATTTATATTATTCAATTGCCTAATCTGTTTTTCTCTCATTAAATTTCTGAATTTATTTATATTAGTACTTTTTTGCAAATTAAAATGTTTGTTATAACTAAACCTGATGTTCAGGTGTATATAGTCGAAATCTTGTTCCACGACGCTCTAATATAACTCGGTTTCTCTGTAAGTGGTTTCAATAATATTTCGTTCTTTTTGGAATCTATGATACTGAATCCTTTCCCTAACCATTGACTTGCTGGCTTTATCCAAAATTCTTCTTGTTTTGTTATTCTCAAAATTTTGGTATGATTCCATGTTTCCGACATTTACGTAAGAACGTGATGGTATTTTCTGATCTTGCCAGCTTCTTATATGACGAATTTCGCATAGGAAACAAGATAATTGATCGATTTTCGTGACCTTTGACCTTGAATATCTCGCGACGCAGATACAAGATTATACGAGACTTTCTGCCAGCCTTCAGAATGCCAAAACAAAGCTTCATACAAATTTACGGCTTATTCCCTCCCATTCCGAGATTTGCCCCTTATTTTGCCTTATTTTCCTGGAGTATAAAGGATACTTGTCATGAACTGTGACGGTATTTAACTGCCTATAATCTCCGCAAGGACGCCAGTCATTGGGCTCGTTTTTAGCTACCATATGAAATGGTGAAGAACCGGAGGATGAGGAGGGTTTACATATACCTAACTCTACCATATTTTTAAATTCAGTTTGTGCTATTTTAAATTTAACCTACGAGGGCGTGAAAATGGCAAATGACCTTCTGTTGCGATGCGATGCATCACCAAATGCTTGACTGGTGTATTAAAGTTCGGTGAACTTATTAAATTTGGGAACTGTAAGAGCAGTTTATTGTATTTATCCGTTAACGGATATAGTTTAGGAGAATATAATGGGCCATTTACCAAAACAATTCTTTGACAAACTGGTTGTTTTGTCAAGTAAGTTTGCTTTCCGTATATCAAATATTAACTCAAAATGAGATATAAAATCAGCTCCAGTAATGGGCTCAACAATATAAGCATTATCAGTCACAAAAAGATGGCGCCGAGTGTAGATGACCTTGTTAATGAACTCAACAAAATAAACAAAAAAGACATTATCCATGTTTTAGTGTATAAAAAGTTGTGTGCTAGTGTTAGTAACAACGCAATACTAAGTGATTTTTTCAAAAATTATTGTGAACCGGCTGAGGAATTCGATAAACTTGACGAGGATCAGTTTCACGACAGCTCCGACTCTCCTCAAGACCTGTGTCATAAAGTGCAATGTATAAAAAGTAAGGTACGCTGTGATTTTCTTGATAGAGAAAACCGGGTACTCAATAAGATGATATCACAAATGGAAAAACATTTAACTAATCAAGATGAAATTATTTATTTATTAAAACAATCACAACATTCTACTAGAATTGCCCCATCTGTCAGAGTGGAAACACATCGACAAAGTTCCCAAGAACGAAATCTTAAACTTCAAAAGTTACCAGTGACATCTATGACTGCGGCTAATAATAAAACGTCTGATAAATCTGTAATATCCAATAGCCATACAGAAAATCAATCTAATTTATCTAAACCAAAAGAAATGTCTAACAAAAAAACCCACATTAGCAGCAAAACAATTACTCTCTCTGAAGTAAACGCAGCCGTAAACAGTGCGATGGCTACAACACAAATTGACCGGCGACCTCAGCATCACCGCAGTAACGGAGTTAGACCACATAAGCGCAGGAGACCCATTATAGGAGTGGGAGCAAACACCGATTCTTTTAACGTAAAGACAGTACCTAAATTAGGCTATCTACACATTTACAGAATCGACCCAAGCACTACCTCTCAAAACCTCTGTGATTATCTCAAACAATCAGCTCCTAGGATAAATTTTACGTGTGAAAATTTAAATAATAATTCAACAACAAATTCGTTTATAGTCTCCTTCCCAATTCAACATGTTAAGGAAGTATACAATCCTCAAATTTGGCCAAGTGGCGCGTGTGTAAATCGTTACATATTTCCCAAGGAATCAAATACTGATAAAAATTTCCCGTCCACAGCCTCCGAACCTGCACCGGAGTAACGCATGATGCCTGTGATGACAATTCATTCTCTCGTGGTAATTATTATAATCTAAACCAACTAAGATTATGTCACATAAACATTCGAAGTATTCGCAATAAAACTGATGAACTAGACGTATTACTTCATTCACTTGATTTACCCGAAGTGGTGTGTCACGGAAACTTGGTGTAATAGTGACGAGATAAATCATATCAAGTTACACTCCTACAGTTTAACTGACTATTTCTCTAGAAGTTCAATGAAAGGGGGTGGTGTCGCTATATTTATACTAAGCAATTTAAAATTTAAAATAATAAATTCCTGTATTAAAAAAGTAGAATCAATTTTCGAATATGCTGTGATAGAATTAATTATAAATAATAATAGTTTCTTAATAGGTTGTATTTACAGATCACCTTCAGCGGATTTTCAAATTTTTATCGACAAAATAGATGAATTTCTTATTAAACTTCTTAAACCAGGAACCCCTACATTTATTAGCGGGGACTTCAATGTAAATTTCAACGAAATCTGCAAGGATAAAAATGCTAACGATTTAACAAATGTATTTTTATCTTTTGGTATGAAAAAATGTATTCATGAATTTACAAGAGTTCAAAATAATTCAAAAACTACTATTGATAATATTTTTACAAATGTCGAGGTAAATTTGTTAAACCCGCAAATAATTCACACTGATGTTTCAGACCATTTTATGCAATGGATAAATTTTAATTTTTTAACATACACCACTGATGTGGATAAACCCGTCTTTAAAAGATTTTTTAATAATAAGAGGAATTTAAATCATTTTAAATTATTGTTATCTAAAGAAAAGTGGGACTTTTTGGCCACCAGTGATAGCTGTGATGCGAAATTCGAAGCTTTTTTTAACACCTTTATAGAACTCCTAGATATGGCATTTCCTCTCGAAAAAATTAAAAACAGAAAATCGAAATCTCAGAAACCATGGATTAATAACCATCTTATAGAGCAAGGTAAATTGGTAAGGGAAATTTTTAGAACCTATAAATTAACAAATGATCAAGAATTATTAACTCGATATAATATTCTAAAGAAAAACCACCAAAAACAAATTTTGGAAGCAAAAAATAGCTATTATGAATCCCTATTCTCATCCTCCAACAATAAATGTAAAACAGCTTGGCAAATAATTAACAATGAAGGTAATCACAAAAAGAAAAAATCACTTCCACCAACGCTCTTGGATGCAAATGGTCGTGAAATTTCAAATCCTCAGGCGGCGGCCGACGCTTTTAGTGATTATTTCATTAATTCTATTCAAACCTTAACTGGAAGTATGTCGGTTAGTAATTCTTTAAATAATATTATTGCTAAAGATTCAACTTTTAAATTATCACCTATAACCTATGAAGAAGTCCATAAATTAATATTGTCAATATCCTCAAAACACTCAGCCGGCTTTGATGGCATTCCTAGCTCACTATTAGCTAAAGTTGTTGATTATATAACTAATCCTCTCACATCATTAATAAATCTCTCATTTCAAGAAGGTATATTTCCAACTCTATTAAAAAAATCTCAGATTATACCAATTCACAAAAAAGAAGACATAAATTTAATATCAAATTATAGAGGTATAACCCTGTTATCTGCCTTTTCAAAAATATATGAAAAATCTTTTCATGGGAAACTAATAGTTTATTTAGAAGATGAAAACGTACTAACTGGGAGACAATTTGGCTTTAGAAAAGGCCTTTCTACCCAGCATGCCGTTCTATCATTATATAATTTTATTTTAAATAATCTCGACTTAAAAAATAACACTGCTTGCATATTTTTCGACTTGAAACGTGCCTTCGACACAGTTAATTTGAATTTATTGCTAAATAAACTAGATAAATATGGAATAAAATATACCGCTTTGAATTGGCTGAAATCATATTTGATGGATAGGACACAGGAAGTTGTTATAAGGAGCAGCGGTGTCGTTTATAAATCTAATACTAGCATGGTCAACATGGGCGTCCCCCAGGGAAGTGTACTGGGACCATTGCTTTTTATAATTTTTATAAATGACATTGTTGATCATTTTGATGACTCATTCGTGTCTTTATTTGCGGACGATACATCTACTGCTGTCTCTGCCCCAAGTATAGCTGAACTAGCATATATGCAAATGCTGCTGTAAATAATATGATAACATTTTGTTCCAACAATGGCTTAGCATTAAATAATTCAAAAACCGAAATATTGTTCTTCTCTGCAAAAGAGAACAACCAGAGTCTTCTCGTAAAAGTTAATAATATGAGCATTCAGCAAAATAACTCTGTCAAGTTTTTGGGATTACATCTTGATACCCATTTAACGTGGAGCATTCAAATTGATTTTTTATTAAGAAAATTATCTACACATTGCTTCGTATTATGGCAAATGAGAGGTAAAGTTAACTTGGACATCTTGAAGTCATATTATTTTGCACATATACACTCGTCTATTAACTACGGTATTATATGCTGGGGAAATTGCTCTAGAGTTAATGAAATCTTGATAATTCAGAAAAAAATTATTCGCACTATGCTGTTTAAACCTATCACTACCTCCTGTAGAGAACTATTTAAGCAGTTAAATATACTAACCGTACCTTCACTTTATATATTTAATGCACTGGTTTTTGTGAAATCAAATCCAGAAAAATACATACAAGCTCGAGATGGAAGTTCCCGTTATGGGCTTAGGCTGAATTTTAATATAAGTATTCCGCATCACCGCTTGTCGCTGGTTGCTAATGGTCCCACTGTTATGGGTATAAAACTTTTTAATAAGCTACCTGCTAATATTAAAAATCTTGAAAGATTAGGTGAATTTAAAGCCGCTATAAGAAATTTATTAATAAGGTCTAGTTTCTACTCTGTCACAGAATACTTTACTGCCGATTTTAGTAATTAGTTTTTAATATGTATTTTACTTCAATATTTGTATGTGTCTTTACTTTTCTATATTTTATGTGATTTTATATTCCATGTAACTACTATTGACAATATTCTATACTTGTGTAGGCGAGTCTGATGAAAATAAAGTTTATTATTATTATTATTATTGAAAACAAAAGGAAAGACTCTCCGTAGATTTAGGTTAACATTTAAAAGCTTTTTACCATACGTACGAATTACTGTACCATTAGCTGTCGTGAAAGTTATATCAGGGTTCCTATTTATATCTGTAAAAAATTCCGAGGGATAACAGATAAATGTGCACCGGTATCAATAAGAAAACGTAAATTATTAGTTCTTTCATACACAAACGTACTTCGTATGCCGCCAGAATGAGTGACAGCAGCTGGTGTATTATCGGTAAAATTAGTGACTTTTACAGTAATTTTTGATTTTTGCCTTGAAAATCCTTATAGAAAATACACCAGCTACCGTTGCATTTAACATAATTGAATTTATTAAGCTGATGCTCTGAAACGTGAAAACCGTGAGGGTTATTTTCTCGAATACAATATTTCCCTTCGGTATGCGAGGGAAGTAAAAGTCATCAAATCTGTCATGCCCAGTGAAATATCTTGCAGGTTAATAATTTCTGCCTCTGGAAATTCGCCAAGATACATTCAGTAGTATTTTTCTAGTCCCTATGTGGTAAGTAATCGATAGAAAAAATATCAGCTTGATACAAATACTTACACTGCAATGAAAAACATGTCGAGTTTCAAGGGTTATCTAGTGAAGATTCCATCACTTAGAAAAATTGTCATATCGCGTTTGTTGTCCGCAATGCTCTAAGGAACAGAATTAATAACGTCTCTAGCTGATACAAATGTGTCAGGTGACTGCACACTGGCTCCTATGCTATTAGAAATGAATCACAAATAAACTAAATTTGATCTGTCGTGGATATTCCCTGGTGACGAGAGTATTATTTATTTTGACTTGCAGCGTTCTGGAGGTGAATTGATATTGTATGAGTTTTATTAAGTGTAAGTATAGTGACTTTTACCTTGCTTAGGTATAGGCAATTCTATAATATAGATAGTTAGAAATATATCGTTTCTAAATGAAATAATATCTCACTTCACGGAAGGTGCATTCGATAACTGGTTTTGAAGAATAGCTTCACCACAAAAACCACTAGTTCACTAATGAGGCGTTTATTTGCACAGATACGAGATATTTTATCTAATTTTAAACTCCAATTTACTAGTGGTTTTCCTCTGTTCACTGGCCTTGCAGGCCATTTATTAGTTAGTGTTAATAACACTTCGTGCCCTCCTCAAAGATTGCTTTATATAGGATTTATCAACAAATGATTTTATCAACTTTTTTCTGTCCTTGCTTCGTCGAATATTTTTCACAATATCTCAAATCTTTTGGTGCCAAGTATTATATTGCCGTCAAAAATTTTTCCTAGTTCAGCAAAAGAAGTTATCAGATTGACAATAGTTTGCTTATTTTGGTCGAGTGACAGCTATACTTGCCTAAAGTTGCGATATTTTATGAACAACTTACAGCCGGTTTTACAATCGCAAGTTAACTTTCATGTTAGTTGACTTTTACTTGCAGGTTAACTATAAGTTTACCGACACATGCGTTTTTCAATATAAAGTTACGCGATGATTTGTAAACGAGAGTTTGTGAATAAAATTTATAATGTTGGTACTGGAAAAATGAGTAATATACATAAAATGTATGAATTTTGGCTAAAGTCACATCACCTGCTATCAAATATAAATGTCAGAAGCAATTTATGAGTTAGTGGTCTATTATTACTAAGTAAGTAGACAGTATTTAGTCTCGATCTATTTAAAAAATCTCTTCCATCGTATTCTTCGAAAAAGTTAGGTCTATACAGGATTATCTTGGCTCCTCATCACTGCTATATGCATTTACTTCGTACATATCCATTTTTAGGCAAAATATCAAAGAATTATTTTGTGACAGTTACTGTATAGGTTATAAATTGCCAGTAAACTGCCAACTTCTAATTTACCCACACCTCATCTGCTAGTAAAGTTAACTACTAGATAACTACGACATAGAAAATTACCAGCTATTGTAAAACCCAATTTCTATAATAACCTGAAAGTTAACTCTGACTGGAAGTTAACTAGCGATTGTAAAACCGGCTGTTAATGTGTCAACCCAGATTCTCTACTTTGGCAACATATTGTGCAATGAAATTATGAATCTCCATCTTATACTGATGAAAGCATTCGTGACCTTCCTCATTTCAAATTTTGTTCATAAATGAGGCTGAACATTGTCATGGTGCCTCGTTTTTCTTGCTTCAATTGAATTAATTTCTAGTTTTACTATAGTACCAATTGCAATACCGTTGGTATCTTTTGCTTTGAGAGCACAATACCATTTGAAATTTTCAAGGGTGAAAATTATTTCTGGAAATTGTTGGCAATCGCAATATCTGCTTTGTCTTTTTACCTCTTATTGGATATTTTGCCATTTCAATAAAAATATTTAAAACAATAAATATCTGCACTAATGGAAAAATATAGGTTGGTTTTTGAATACCTCTTGATTAGTACAAAATGTCTCACACCTAAAATATACAAACTAAAACAAAGTTGTGAAATAACAATAAAAAATTAGAAGATGTTAAACGTTTTGGGAATAAAGATGTTTCACGATATCAGAACTTTGACGACTATTCATGAATACGCCAAACATAATATTTGTATGGCACAGAAATCTATGGAATGATTTGATACCTCGCTTAACAAATTAATAGCGAATACCTTAAGTTTTCTTTTATAGTAGGTGAGCCCTGGACCAAAATTTCTTGTAAACACAGCATGGCTAATTTCATGAAAATTGTTTAGCTCCAATTAAAATAAACAAGTTTCTTCCTTGTAGCAAAATCTCAATGAGTCGCGAAAGGAGTGAAATTTCATTTTCAGTCGCTTTCATTCCTCACAGAATTCACCAGACGTCAAAAAATACCCTTTTTTTAAATTCGTGTTGAGCTGAATTTTCGATTTTGACCCTGCAATTTACGATGTCGATACATCGCCGATCTTCCTCTTTCGATAGAGACATAGAACGAGCTTTCATTCGAAATATTTATTAGTTACGAACGTTTGAAAATTCCATGTCTTTAAACTTTTTAGGTTAAATGTCAACGTTTTCTGATAGATCCAAATGCGATATTCTTCCTTCACTCTTGCCGAACCAAATTTCCGATTTTGCTTGTCCAGTTTAAATAAAGCGCCAATCTTCCTCTTTCCATAGAGACGTCGCGCACCCTCATACTCGACGTATTTATTTAGTTATGAATTTTTGAAGAATCCATATTTTTAAATTTTCACGAGAAACCTCATTTTTCCTTCGTTGGTGACGAGCCGGATTTCCGGTTCCACCATTGCGATTTGCTATCAGAATAAAACGCCAGCCTTCCTCTTTCCATGGAGACCTTAAACGGCTTTCCTTTCAACTTATTCACTAAGTTATGAAAGTTTGAAAAATCGACATTTTAAAATTTTCTAATTACCGGCCGGGTAAGGCACAGTCCTGAAAAATCCTCACGTTTACACCATATACAGGATGTGAAACAGTTACCTGAAAATGCATTAAAACAATTTCCTTATCTGCCATCCTATTTCACTGAAAGTCGTCATGCGCAGGTCTTCGATATCGTATATTACCAATATGATATCGGAAATGAGAAATTCAAAATAGCGGCGCAAAAGAGGCAGATGATTTTTATGATTTGTTATCTGATTCCGCTAAAAATAGGTATGTGGGGGTTATTGAAGTAGCAGTTTACGAATATGAATTCGAAATTGGGAAATTCAAAATTGCGAGATTGGAAATTTTCCTACGCTAGAGACGCCGGCGTGGCGGGAAATGTCAGCTATTATTTTTCGTACATTGTCTAACATTACCTTTAGCAGAAAAACAAGAAAACTGACGTACTGTGATAAAAAAATAGGATCATTCATTTGTACATTTTCGATAAATGAATTCACCTATTTAGCGATGTCAAACATGTCAGTAGTAGAGGAACATTTTCTTCAGGGAAGTGACAAACTATTGAAAAATAATCGAGATCTTTATGCCGCGATGAGGCTAGAATCCTGGTTCAGGGCTCCCCTACTATTATTTAGTTGCTTTCTTTTTCCAAAATATTCGCCGACTCCCATTGGATCATATGATCGTTATCTCACGGTATTCACAAATTTTAAATATCCCGAATTATCACCATCTAGCATAATTTCTATGTTCGTCAAGCCTTACGTTGAAAGGTCTAAACAAGGAACAAGGAACATTATTATAGTCCCTTCAAATTAGGAAAATTGAGGAAAATTTTTCCTACAGCTAAGCCACCCATATAGAAAGTTGTCTTGGGATTGTGTTAACATATTTTTCACCAAGCGCATGAAAAAAAGGGTTGTTTTTTAGATATAGATACATATATGTTTTTTTGGCCATTTTGACGGTTATTTGCGTTTTGCTGCAAAACTATGCATTTTTGAGAAAATATGACCTGATTTGATATTGTAGATCTAGCGATTCTCTACAATTTTTGTTCTCTTCATTTTTTTGAAATTCCGCTTAGTTGCGCCGCTAGAGCGCGCTGAAGTTTATGTAAATGTATACATTCTTTTGGTGTTTGATTTTAAGCCAATATTATGCATTTTTTAAAAAAATATCAAGATATCAAAGTTGTAGATAAAAAAAATTTCGACAAATTTCGTTCTCTGTTTATTTTTCAAAATCGCGTGGTTTTGCCGCTAGAGGGCGAAAAACATTTTTTCAATACTCTTGAGCGGATAAAAAAATATAGGCATCGTGAACAGCTGTAGTATTTTGCCCCTGCACCTCCCTCTACTCAATATTTTTTACCGGCTAAGCTAATATAGATGACATTAGGGATGACATATACGAAAAGGCCAATCACGACCACTACAGCTGAATGCGCGTAGTTCATACTATTAGATGCACCGTTCTATGCGCAGCTGTGTAAGAAATGAACGATGGATTTCAAAAAAATAATTTTTTTTGCTCTCTAAATTTTTATATAATTGACGAGTACTCTAAAAAAATGCATAGTTTTGCCTGTATATCAAAAATATATGCGCTATATTTTTTTTCCGCTGAAGAGTATTGAAGAAATGTTTTTCGCGCTACAGTGGCAAGACCGCGCGACTTTGGAAAAAAAACTGAGAACAACATTTGTCGTTTTTTTTTTATCTACAACTTTGATATCTTGATATTTTTTTATAAAATGCATAGTTTTGGCTTAAAATCAATCATCAAAAAAATTTATGCATTTACATAAATTTCAGCGCGCTCTAGCGGCGTAACTAAGTGGAATTTCAAAAAAATGAAAAGAACGAAAATTGTAGAGAATCGCTAGATCTACAATATTAAATCAGGTCATATTTTCTCAAAAATGCATAGTCTTGCAGCAAAACGCAAAAAACCACCAAAATGGCCAAAAAAACATATATATGTATCTATATCTGAAAAACAACCCTTTTTTTTTCATGCGCTTGGTGAAAAATATGTTAACACAGCCCCAAGACAACTTTATATACGGGTGGCTTAGCTGTAGGAAAAATTTCCCAAAATCAGTGATTTTTCTTCTAATTTGAAGGGACTATTAATACAATTTTTGAAACTATGAACAACATTTATCGATTTTGTTTTCAGCAAAACAAAGTGGTGCTCGTTTGAAATAACATTTGTACAGAGAACCTGTTTCGGATTTTTCGTAATTTATACGATAAGTCATGTATATATCGAATTGCTGTGAAAGACCTAAATTTATGTGTTAATTGTTGAATATTCTCTTCTCTATTTCAAATGCTTGGCATATTGGCTAATTAACAGGACAGTTTTTATAAATTGTGTATCGTTACTTAAAATTGAAAAATTATTTTAATTTTCTCACATAAACATTTTGCAACACCTTTCTTACTACTAGTGTGCTGACGTGAATTAAAATTAAAATATCAGTTATTAATGTTTATTCTCAGTAAATAATGGTTTCATATGTTTTCTATTCCTTTATTTATTTAAAGTATCTGAAAATGAGATTTCATTATTATTGTATTTCATTTTCATGAGAAAATTAATGTGTTGCTTTTCGTTATTATGATTCAAGCATGCTTCCATTTCAGAAGTGTTTATAATGCATAAGACAAGATCAAAACTATTTTAATGCTGTTAGACAAAGAAGTTAACATCTCCGCGGATGCCACACCGACATAGACCACAAGCCCATACTAAATTTTTAGGGGGTCATATGATACCGCTTGAAAAGGTATAATTTTTGTAGTCCTACAAAAATAAATCACTTTGAGCTCTATGCCGAACATTTTAGGTGGGACATGGGAAAGTCGCGGAAAAGTGAAAATCGTAACCCGCGGAGGCGAATTTTGTTCAAATGACATTGTACGGCTTACTTTTATTTGGACTGTATTTATACCCGTGACTCTTAAAAAGAAAATGCCGTACAAAAATAATGGGACAGAAGTACAGGAATAATTTTCGTTTTCCGAAAAGTGACCTCTATGTATTAAGGTGATATGACACCGTACGGCTTTTATGAAATTCGATTTTTATATTAACAATGATGATTTTTTTTGCTATGCAATACAAATCGGTTGGAACATGTGGTGACAAACGCGAGATCAACCCCCGTCCTAGACTTCTACCAAGGGCGGTGATTTGACCCTGTACGGCATCAATTCCAAAAGATTACACGACGTGTCAAATCTTTAAAAAAACATAACCCGTCTAAAAAGAATGGGTGTTATCAATGTAAATAAAAAAATCACTCCCGAGAAAGGGAAAAACTCACGTTTTCTAGGGTAAGTATATTTGATACTGTACGGCCATTTATTTTTTGGATTAATATAGGTTAGAATTTTTATTTTATTCAGTAGCTGTACAAAAATAATGGACAATAATAAAATTAGAACATTGCAAAAAAAGCGAAATTTTTAAAAAATTATGCAAATTAAAAAATTCACTATTTTTTAATACAATGGATAGATTTTCAACGTTACATCGTTTTTCCTTTCCTTAACTATAAAAGAATACAATTGTGCCCATGCCGTACATTTTCATTGTTGGGGATTTTAGACACTAGATTACGTTATTCATGCGATTTACACGACCCTTAATGGTCATTAGATACCGTACGGCGTTTGCAAAATATTATTGAAAATAGCAAAAGCTGATAAACAATAACAATGCCATACATTTTAGATCGGCCACAATTGAATACTAGAACCAAATATATATTTCAGACAATTTTTTTTAAGTAAAGTGGGAAATTGGTATATATCACTTTTAAACTTTAAAATAGAATGTAATATTAATGATAAAAAAATGTGTACAAATTACCCAAAATTTTCTTTTTTTGATTAACTTTTTTTGAAAACTTTAGGAAAAAATTATGTTACAGTCTTTGAAATCTACAAAATTTTAGTAGGTATGTTTCGTAAGTTTATTTTTAGGCAAACGTTTTTTCCAACATTTTCAATTTTACAACATAGTACATTTGGAAAACCTAAAAACCGTAATTCGTCGTTCATATGATAAAAAAGATATGCATAAATTACTTACTGATGTATTATAATGTATTTAACAAAAACTTTCAAATTCGCATGATGATTTCTTAACCTTCAATTATAAAATAATATATTTCATACATTTTTATAGTTAATTTCAGGTGAAGTCGACACATACTAGTTGTTTAATGTTTGATATTAATAGGGGTGTAAGTGGTTATAATAAAAGTACAAAATTTTCTATAACTGCGCTATTATTTTATTTTGAAAAATTTATTAAATCTTTACTTCATTTTTAAAAGATTGTCTGGTAATTTGGAAATGATTAGAAAAAAGTAAATAAAATGCAAATATTTATTAGCTTAATTTTTACAGAAGATACTAAAAAAAAAACAAAATCGCTAATTAACTGCGTTTTGAAGTATTCTTCATTGTCACTATCCGAATCTTCACTGTCACTTTCGGAATTACTACTGTCTGTATCTAAATTTAGCTATTCTTCGGATTCTAAAATACAAGTATATTTTAGATATTAATAAGGCATTGCAACTTGAGACCTTAAAAAAAAATAACAATATTTTACACTAGAAAGTATACGATCGTCATTTTAAGCTCATCATATGAAAAAAGAATATGAATATGGTAGCAATAAGAACTTTAAATGCTGTTAGTATATAAATTATGTATCAATTAAGATATCAATAAAAAGTGCATCGATTTCAAAACATAATTTTGTACATATTGCAATATATTAATCAACATTTTTCAAAAATACTTCGATTTTTAAAAACTGCCAGTTAATTTATTTGTCACTACTGTTTTTCGTTTTAAAATTTTTTTTTTTTCAAATGTTTATTATGAATATTTTAAATGTACGGAAAGTGCTTTTTGAAAGATAATTTTTTAATTCATTTTATTTACCTGCATTTTCATCCGTTTGATCCATTTCTTCATTTTCTTCAATAATGTCGCTGACATTTCCAGGACATTCTTCGCCGTTAAACCAATGGAACGCATATCTATTGCTATTTGTCAACTTCCATCCATATTTGATAGGATGAATTGTCGTCTAAAGATACGCGTTACACCAAATTTGTGCGATGTATATTGATCTTTTTATGTGCTGCTGTAGTTCTCGGTAAGGTGGTGGACAAGACGTTCCTTCCAATTTGGCTGATTTCTTTTTAAATTGTTTATTTTCCCTTCTAGATTTATAAATCTTATTGAAAATACGTGACCGTGCCTCATTTACAGTATTCACTGCTCTAACGTTGTAAAGCAAACAAGCAAAATCTTCAATCACATCACAAGTTTCTTTCATTTAATCTGCATTTCCAATTATTTGGGGATCCCCCATGTGAGTGAATGCTTTTTGATACTGATGTGATTTTTCCAATATTCTAAAAGGTCTTACTTTAGCTTTTCTACAAAATGCTTGGTTAAAATCACATCCAGTAACACTATGAAATGCAGTATTTAATTAAGTCATAAAAAATATCGATAAATATTTATTTTTATAAAGTACAATTTATTTACGCACTGTTTCGACATAATATATCGGAAAATTTTCGGAAAATCATTTTACATTTCAGATCCATTAATTTTGAATAATAGGTTTAGAATAATTAGAATATCAAGTATTGCTCAAATGTAATAAAGTCTTACAATAATATTTTATACAGAAAACCTCACTTTGGGACGGAAAATTCAATTTTCCACACACATATACCAACTAAAATGTACGGCATGGTAATAAAAATTTTATTATATAAAATAGTATGAAAATAATCAAGATTTATGTGGTGTCAAATCACCACCCTTGATAGAGGTCTAGGACGGGGGTTGATCTCGCGTTTGTCACCCCATGTTCCAACCGATTTGTACGGCATAGCAAAAAAATTCATCTTTGTTAATATAAAAATCGAATTTCATAAAAGCCGTACGGTGTCATATCACCTTAGTACATAGAGGTCACTTTTCGGAAAAATTTTTCCTGTACTTCTGTCCCATTATTTTTGTACGGCATTTTCTTTTTAAGAGTCACGGGTATAAATAGAGTCCAAATAAACGTAAGCCATACAGTGTCATTTGAAAAAAATTTACCTCCGCGGGTTACGATCTTCATTTTTCCGCGACTTTCCCATGTCCCACCTAAAATGTACGGCATAGGGCTCAAAGTGAATTATTTTTGTAGGACTACAAAAATTATACCTTTTCAAGCGGTGTCATATGACCCCCTAAAAAATTAGCATGGGCTTGTGGTCTAACATTCAACATCCTCCTGATTCACTTTTGCTCTAGCTGATTGCATTTAATGATATGCTACTGTCCTAGAGACCGTGAAAATCAAACACGCGAACGCGCGTGAAAAGAGAATTCGTCTATGTGATGTCCGTGGAAATGTTACTCGTCAACTCATCTAGATGTCTTCATAAAATAGATTTATAAATTGAATTAATATAATAATATTATTTTCATCAAAACTTACCACAAAAATATTGCTTAATATTGGATATAATGAAGAACCTATGACCATACCAAATCCTTGTTGGTAGAAGTCATTATTTAGTCGAAAGTAGGTTGTTTTAATGAAAATATAAGTAATTTCATTATAGTTTCTATTCGCCAAATTCCTATGACTTTACCGTCTGTTCTTAATTATTATTAATGTCTTATATACTGGGCTATCTGTAAAGACTGCATCGATACGGAACATTATCCTAAAAGATGATTCTTAATATGACAGTCAGAGAAATATGTTAATTAATCTTTAATAATAATTAGTGGAGTCAAATAGTGATTTAGGTGGAAAATTTTTGAAGATGGAACGCGACACGGTGGAAAGTGTTTTTTTTTTGTAAGAATAATAAGATTCCGAAATTTCTCCCTCCGCGAAGGGGTGCAACCATGTTTTTTTGGCCAAAACGGGGTATTTTGGACATGTTTAGGGGTGAATTTAGAAAAAAAATGTTTATCACCAGTTCCATAATGAGTTAAGGAAACAAAATGGTATTCTTTTATTGTCAATGTTGAGGGATCTTCCAGTTCAAATTTGGCGACGATCCGACTATCTCCCCTCCTGATATAGATGTATTTATATAAAAAAATAAATTTCGGATCTTGACCGATTTGGCTGAAATTTGGACTGAAAGTGGTCATTATCACACAAAAACAGCTAATAATATTGAATAGTTTTGCTGAAATTCCAGTTTCAGTCAAATTTTCTGAAATTTTAAAATCCAAATATCTCATGTCCTACGAGTCGAGTCGAAACGTACTTGGGGGCAAAAGATAGCTTATTTTATATACTTTTATATGAAATTAGTCCAAATTATTTTCTTGTCAACATTCGACAATTTTTTAGGCATTTACGGCATATACAGGGTGGCTACTTTTTATATTGAACAGTATTGCTACCTCGTAAACTACAGCAATTATAAATACGGTTAAACGGAAAAAAAGTTTCGTATTTTGAGGGTCAATAAAATGGACTATAAAAATTAAAAATATTCTGACTGGAGATATCACGATAAAACCAGAAATAGCTCATTTCCTGTTTTTTCTCTAGTGCTGTTATTACGAAAAAAAAAAAAATTAAAACAATCATTTGGATATTTTGTTATAAATTAACTTTGCTGTAACGGGTCGTATTTAAATTTTTATTACAACGTTTCGTCTCTCCAGTGCCACCATCAACATTTTTTTAAATACGGACCTGTCTTTTTTATTTAAAATTTTTAAAGCACTTGAAATGCTAAATTCGTGGGTATCTCACACTTGACAATTTTACAACGTTTCGTCAGAAAAATAATCACCTTTCATTTTATTGCCATTGCCCTTCACAAAATTGTTTTGCTTATTAAGCAATACAAAGGGTGACTCATCATCTGAAACGTTAAAAATTTATTTTATGAACATTCCAATGCATTGACTAACTTTACTAGTCCAGTTCTGCTCAATATTATTGTGGAAAATGGGCACGAAATAAAAACTCATTATCAACTTAACAATCGTATTTCTTTAAACAATAAACAGAATTTATAAAAACATAGTAACTTGATGTGTGAACAAGTAACTTTACAAAAATTGCTGAAAATGACCACCATTACTCTGAATACAAAGTCGCGTTCTCTTAGATATTTGTTTAGTAGCTTTAGCAATCAAATTTGGGCTAATTTGGGTGAAAGCTTCAACAATTCTCCTAGTACATTGACATCTTCGACGACATTGTAGTGGACTTTGTTTTTTAAGAATCCCCATAAGAAATAATCTAGAGGATTTAAGCAAGGTGAGCGAGGTGGCAACCTTACTGGTTGGTTCCTAACCACTTTCTTTGAAAATGCATGTTTAAATATGTTCTGACTGCATTAGCATTGTGAGGACCATCTTGCATGAACCGTTTTATTTTTCTTCGAAGTAGTAATGGCGTTTCATCGAATACTTCGTCCAATAAATTGATATAATTTTCACTGTTTAAATTGCCCTCTATGAAGTCTGGCCCAACTATAATGTTGCCAATAATGCCACACCACAAATTTATTGAAAATCGTACCTGAGGCCGTACTTGATGCGTTAAATGGGGATTGACAGTTGAGTAAAAGTGTTTGGTTTTCCTGTTAAACATTCCAGAATTTGTAAAGGTAGTTTCATCAGTCCAAAGAATGTTGCTGTAGAAATATCTATTATGAGTTAATTTTGTCCTAAACCAATTACAGAAGGTTAGTCTGTCTAAGTCACCTCCATGTAATTTCTGTACCGTTTGAAATTTATAATCATGATATTTGTATTTCTTTAATATTTTTTTTTACAGCTGCTGCCGATATTGCACATTCACTTGCAATATTTCGTGATGAATTTTCGGGGTTTATGTATATTTGAGCTAGTACATTAATATCATGTATCGTTTCTCTCATTTGGTCCTTCCGTTCCAATCTACAAACACTACCAATTTCGCATAAATTCTTGGGCACAGTGTGAATAGTATTTCTTGTCGGATGGTGAGCGAGGTGGCAACCTTACTGGTTGGTTCCTAACCACTTTCTTTGAAAATGCATGTTTAAATATGTTCTGACTGCATTAGCATTGTGAGGACCATCTTGCATGAACCGTTTTATTTTTCTTCGAAGTAGTAATGGCGTTTCATCGAATACTTCGTCCAATAAATTGATATAATTTTCACTGTTTAAATTGCCCTCTATGAAGTCTGGCCCAACTATAATGTTGCCAATAATGCCACACCACAAATTTATTGAAAATCGTACCTGAGGCCGTACTTGATGCGTTAAATGGGGATTGACAGTTGAGTAAAAGTGTTTGGTTTTCCTGTTAAACATTCCAGAATTTGTAAAGGTAGTTTCATCAGTCCAAAGAATGTTGCTGTAGAAATATCTATTATGAGTTAATTTTGTCCTAAACCAATTACAGAAGGTTAGTCTGTCTAAGTCACCTCCATGTAATTTCTGTACCGTTTGAAATTTATAATCATGATATTTGTATTTCTTTAATATTTTTTTTTACAGCTGCTGCCGATATTGCACATTCACTTGCAATATTTCGTGATGAATTTTCGGGGTTTATGTATATTTGAGCTAGTACATTAATATCATGTATCGTTTCTCTCATTTGGTCCTTCCGTTCCAATCTACAAACACTACCAATTTCGCATAAATTCTTGGGCACAGTGTGAATAGTATTTCTTGTCGGATGGTGTCTGTCAGGATAAAAATTCGCATATTCTTGCACTGCCCAGTCAACATTTCTATAATTTTTAATGTAAACATCATACATGTCTTTTTTTTCATCTACAGAATAACGAACCATAGTGAGAAGTATAATAGTTAGCAGCTAATAAAAATAAACGTCACTAATACGATAAACTATTATAAAATGACACTTAATGAAATTATTTTGTTTTTAAAGGCACACTGAAAAAAGGTGGATAATATTGAGTTTATTTGTTCACAGATCAAGTTACCATGTTTTTATAAATTTTATTTATTATTTAAAACATACATTACACATACACATACATTATTTCGTGTCCATTCTCCACAATAATATTGAGCAGAACTAGACTAGTAACGTTTAAAAGTGAATAATTATTTATTATTTGTTTGCTTATAGTAATGAAACATTTTCTTTATAGGATTTTGCAAACAGTGGAAAGAAAAGCTATCTATGAGAACTAAAGGAAAAACTATATATAAAAATATTAATGAAATCTTTGTATTCTTTCGATAACCTGACTTCTGGTTATGCTAACAAGTAAAAATTCTGATTTGCCATTCTCATTTTAACACTAGCATCCAACCTAGTCCCCCCGGCTAAGCAGGCTAAACTAGTATCTACATGATCCCCTACGATATGTAAATTCAGTTAAAAATGAGAACAAAGGCCTGAAATTAATTTATTTACGTACCTTGTCTTTAAAAATTTTTTCATTCTAATGAATTACATTTTCATAAAATCTCATTCAGTTTCTTGGAAATGCGTAGCCTTTGATGAGTCCACAATAAGGACGAAAAACGTTTCAAAGGCTAAGCATTTCCAAGAAATTGAATGAGATTTTATGAAAATGTAATTCATTAGAATGAAAAAATTTTTAAAGACAAGGTACGTAAATAAATTAATTTCAGGCCTTTGTTCTCATTTTTAACTGAATTTACATATCGTAGGGGATCATGTGGATACTAGTTTAGCCTGCTTAGCCGTAGGGGACTAGGTTGGATGCTAGTGTAAAATGAGAATGGCAAATCAGAGTTTTTACTTGTTAGCATAACCAGAAGTCAGGTTATCGAAAGAATGCCAAGATTTCATTAATATTTTTATATACAGTTTTTCCTTTAGTTCTCATAGATAGCTTTTCTTTCCACTGTTTGCAAAATCCTATAGAAAATGTTTCATAGACTAGTAACGTTAGTTGATATATTGG
This sequence comes from Stenurella melanura, assembly GCA_963583905.1. Taxonomy (NCBI): domain Eukaryota; kingdom Metazoa; phylum Arthropoda; class Insecta; order Coleoptera; family Cerambycidae; genus Stenurella; species Stenurella melanura. The sequence continues at coordinate 20,988,873 of OY757309.1, forward strand.
ACTGTTCATAAAATAAACTTTTAAAGTTTCAAATGATGAGTCACCCCTTGTATTGCTTAACAAGCAAAACAGTTTTGAGAAGTTCAATGCCTATAAAATAAAACGTGATTATTTTTCTGACGAAAAGTTGTAAAATTGTCAAGTGTGATATACCCACGAATTTTGTTTACTAATTTCATAAAATAGTACATAAAATAAGCTATCTTTTGCCGCCAAGCACGTTTCGACACGACTCGCAGGACATGAGATATTTGGATTTGAAAATTTCAGAAAATTTGACTCAAACTCGAATTTCAGCAAAACTATTCAATATCTTTAGCTGAAATTTGGAGGGCAGTTTTTGTGTGATAATGACTAATTTCAGCCAAATCGGTCAAGATTTGACCAAACTAACCGAAATTTAATTTTTTCAATCTGACGATGAAGAACTGCCATTAAAGAGGCAAAGACTAATGGACAATTGATTGTATTTCTAATTAGTGTGATAAATGTAAATACAAATATTGTAAAAATGGTAGCAATACTATTCATGAATATTTAATTTATATAGTTTACAATCTTCGGTATAGATTTTTATGTAAATTTAAATGTACATACTGTATAAATACATGTTTTTATTATAAGATTTTCTATTCCATAAATGTCACTTGAATCTAATTAATCAAATTTTTTATATTAAAAAATATGGTGGTAATCACTTTTTCTGGCTGAAACCGTTTCAGACCTAATATTTAATACTTAATATTAACTATTTTCGTATGTTCTTTGCAAACCCCACACTTCAACGATTTCTAATTACTTAATTTATTAATGTAACATTATATCTTACATCTTTCAAGTATTTCAACTCTGAATTTTAATAAATATTGAAAAATTTTAAACAATTATTGAAAAACAACTTTTTAAAATCTAGTTTTTTCAGTTTTTCGCATTTCCTGGCAAATTTCCCATAGTAATGTTTTTTTACACCATCTAAAAGTAGATGTTTCAACGAAAATGGAGACCACTGTTTTTTAACTGTTTCCAGCACATGGGTATTTCCGGGTGTAAATGAGGTCTCTTTTTTAGTTTAAAATCACAATAAAATGTAAAAATTAATATTTTGATTCAAGAAAATTACAGTGTTTGGAACATAATTACCTTATTATGTTCCAAACACGCTGTTTGTTTCCACCAAATTTCGTGAAAAGATTTTTTTTTGTGGGAGATATAAATAAAAAACGATAAAATAGGTTTTTTCTATTGTTCTCGGAAAATTTTAGGTTATGTGGAAAAATGGTTCATACCAAAGTTATAGACCTTTTCATTACCTACAACTTTTAGATTTAACTTTTTTCGATAGAAGCTCTAGTTTCGCTGGAAATCGTGAAAAACCATTATCCACCCTTAAGAGTTCACCCCATTTCACCCTCGTAACTCGGATCAACTTTAATTTATTTTTCGCGTTAGTTGCGCTATATATCCTTGCCTTTCTAATAGTTTCTATGCTGTTATTAATTTTTATGATTTTTTCCTTTCTAAGAGGTATCTGCGCTGGCCTACCAGTCCAGTCAAGGCTTTTACAGCTCACGACATGAACTGACGTACCTGAACGAGAATTTACATCGTCCATCCAAATGCTGGACCCGACTGACGTTGCTTAACTTCGCCGATCGAGTGCCGGCACTTAAACCAATCAATAAATCAAAATAAATTTATTTAACATTAAAAGTATACAACTTTGCCTCCCCGGATCGAGAACCGGAGCCAACCGTACAACCACGTCGCGCAGCGCCGTGGTGTTAGTGCGGTTGGGCGATTCGCGACCGGTTCGGCTCAATAGAATGAAATAAAAGCTAATACTCCTGCCGCCTATGGCGGCTTAAAATTATCATTAAAATTGTTCATATCTAAATTAGATTTTAAAACAATGAAAAAAATTAAAACAAGTAAGAACTATGGGGGAAAGACACTGAATGAATTTTGGTTGTTGATACGGGAAAAAACTCAACGAAAAAACCGGTTCCAGGCAATGTGGGTCCCAACGGTCTGCCCGCCGTTAGGAAGTTTTGGTTTGGAAAGGAAGATTTGAGTTTTAGAAATATTTCAGATTTTTACAAATTTCTCGGCCTAAAATGAATTTTTCAACAAAAGGAACATAGTAACAAAAATGACAAAAAATACAAAAAGACAAACAGATGACAAAAAAAGAGGGAAAGGGATGGGTCATCTGGGACTGCCTGGTATTTTCCCTCTCGGTCCATGCGTTTCTCGTGGGTGGTGGAGCAGCCACATATTTCGTCTCTGGTGGAGGAGGCGCTCTTCTCCTCGCTGGTTTATGGCATCCATTTTTGGCTGTACACTCTACAGGCAACATTATTTGCGGGGTATGCCTCCCCGCAATTGTAGCATTTCGCAGCCGCTTTTACGCTGTTTATATTGGCGTCAGAGCCGCTGCCTGCTATATCTTGACTATCGACAACGACTAATCTGGCTGTCGACGCTATACTTTTCATCATCCTCGATCTTCTCATTGAGACTGGCGATGCTGTGGTCGCTTTCGCTTCCCTCGAAGTGGGTGCTAGTGGTGGCCAGTTTTTTAGCTCTTCCAAGACAGCGGCTCTGCCTATTGACATTTTTGGACTTGCTTCCATTTGTATTTTTTGAGTTTCCTTGATTGTTGTTGGCCTCGACCGGATCCAACCGTCCGTTCGGGGGATTTTCTTATTGTTGTCGAATGCAGTTGTTGATTTTGAGGTTAGAATTTAATGAAAAATTTTGTCGGGTTTCGAGATTAAGAAATCTAGCTATGAAACTGTTTAAATGTCACTTTTAATTTTTGGATTTTGTTTTTTGGACAGAACACTACCACTGGTTCCCCGTGATCTTACGAGGGCCTTTTCAACACTTTCCGCTTTTTATATACACCTTTTTCGGCACTCTTTAGAATTTGCTCGCATACAGGGTTTTCATAAACTTATGCTACAAAAACCAAAATGTGACTGAACCTAAATCGGTGACCGTACTAGATTATATTTAGGGCTTATTCCGTCGAAGGGTTTGGGGGGTAAATAAGTTACGGAAGCTAGTAGGAATCCAGAAGCTTTGGATTTGGTGAATATGCTGCACCGTTTCCAGCTGTAATTCAAATAATATCAATTGTATTTCAGAATAGTAATTTATATTTCAGAAATCGCCAGTTCTGATTCAGATTACCCAGAAAGTATCAATTGTAATTCAGATTAGTAAATTATATTTCAGAAATCGTCAGATAACCCGAATGTATTTGAGAAAACATAATTTGTAATTCAGAACTTGTCAAGACAAAATAATTATAACAGTATTTATTCTTAAATGAATACATTAACTTATTAATAAATTACTAACAAAACAGCATGGTGTGCAGTCGTACGTTGAGTTGCATCAATAATTGCTTCCAAGTACACCAATCTCTGCTCAATAAAATGAGGAGTTTCTACATGGGGACCTTGAAGATGAGTTTTAACATAAAATTTTACTTTAGACCAAATGCGTTCAATTGAATTTAGCATTTACTATTGGAGTAAAAGACTTGCTGCCGTACCATTAATAACTGTTTCGAGGGCTGAATGGCTAGATGCGTAGCCACAAACAATAATTAAGTCTGCCAGCTGATTTCCCATATCCTCCCACTGCTGTAGAAGCCCCCTAACTCAAGCATTGGGTAAAACTGAAGTGAAAGGTCATCCTCTACGCTCAATAACTACTACACCTGCTGCTGATGTAGCTCCTATTAGATGCACATTGGGACCGCGTGATGCTGGTAGGTGTTGAACCACTCTGACACCAGCTTGACCTCGGCCCCTTGTCCGACGGCAACATTTGCTTACCTTGCTGTATGAAAATGTAAAGACTTCGAACATATTCCGCACGTATTATTTTCTTTTCTTCAGAATTCATAGTAAGAGGCTCTTTGTATGTCTGCTTTACTGTAAATAGCCTATCTTTCAAGTTGTTACCTATAGTAGAAGCAGAAACATTTTCTTCAAAAGTCTGCAATATTTTTTCCTTAATTTGTTTCATGGTGTAGTCGCATTTCTCTTCTATCCATGAAATAATTAAGTCTATTTCGTCTTCAGTCATAATCTTCGGTATTTTACCAACTTGTGTTAACATTACATCTCTGCCAGATCGCACCCAAAGAAATGCAGTTTTATACTTTACGGAAAAACTCACTGCCAATGCTACCCTACCCGTCCACTCTATTGCCACATGTTACTATCCTCTGGCGATCCCGATCAGTATGTTTCCATGGGCCCAATTCTGGAATCCCGAACGAATTTGATCGTGCACGAAGCAACTCGTGCAGCCTGGTTCGCATGCGAACGCAGTTTTTATAAAAATCAAATTCTCCAGTGATAGTCGAAAAGCGGTACACGAGGCGAACACATTCGTCGACCGTATAACTTACATCGTATATACATTGATACGTAGATATATGTCGACCAATAGCAGACCGTATAAGTCTGGGAACTTTTCGTTGCGGTCGTGGTGCAACAGTTGAGAATTGTCAAAGTCAAGAAGTTTAAAATGTGTCATCGTTTGTTGTGGTTTTGCAGTTTGCACAAGGATGATTGCTTGGTTGTAGGCGGTTTTGGGATTTCATTTTTGTGTTTTGGAGGAGTTTGGAGGAGATTCCGTGCTAGGTCCTTACTTAGTCGAAACATTCTTACGAATTTTATATCGGACATATCAAAGGCATCGTAAACGCGATTATTATGTTCCCTTCTGACTTCTGCAGCTGGCTCCAATTCTTCCAAGTTATTAATTGCTATTAAAAGATTAAGCTCATCCAAAGCAGTCATTAGAACACTCTAAACACAACTTCCAACCCAAATAAAGCCGTTTGTCTGAAGGTTGACGTTAACTTAAAGGTTATGTTGACATGCGAATACGCTTTTCGCCACCGAAACACCGATCGAGTACTTTTCGTGCACGAATCTGTTCGTTCATGTGTTAGTCGACAGTTCGAGAACAGAACGTTAGTGTGCGAATTTCAACGTCATTTGTGCACGAATCGGGTTCGTCTAGTTTCAAGAATTGGGCCCCATATCGTTGTCTTGTAACAGGTTCATTGTCAGTAACAATAAATCTGCACAAGGGGCAAATTACATCTGGTATATTTATCATAGGTTCAGCACATTTGGTGTGGAGTAGGTGATGACATGGTATTAATTTTGTAACTGGATAACTTGCCATTGAAAGTCGACATGCTGCACAGTTATCTGTTAAGTTCATAATTATTCTGATTTACGATTTTCAAAAAGAGACAATGCTTGAGACAGTTGACTTAAATACGTTTATTTATGTCACTATGTATTAGTCCGAGAGCTGGCAGTAAAAACAACTTCCTCATAAGTTACCAAAGGTTTGAACTGACACGTCGGTTCTACTTTAGATTGTAATTTTAAAACCGCCCGTCTGCCAGGCGTAAGTGGTCGCTTTATTAGATTTAAAATTTTAAAAAATAAATAAAACTAGCTCATAACTACCCAATTATTACCAACATAAATGTTTTATGAAAATGGCCTAAGATCTTAACTAAATTGAAATCGTAAGCGTCTGCCATTGGGAATGATCGCTACTTCGGAGCAGACGCTGTCAAATATTTCAAAAAAAAACGCCATCAACTTCCTCACAGGTTATCACCGTTATTTTTGTGTCAAAATATTATTAAATATGTTACTAACCAAAGTTAAAAAAGAAATTTTTGTCAGACGGTCGCATTCAAACCGCAGACGGGATTTTAAGTTGAAAAGTAAAAATAAATTGTTTCGACTCGAACAGCTAATTTTAGCTTATAAAAGATATTTATTTGAATTAAAGAATATTTTTTATTGTGTAAGTAATGAAGACGTATCAAGAACACTTCGGCACACGGTCCCATTTAAAGGACCGACAGACGGGACTGAATTGCTATCAATATATTAAAGTATGCGTAATATAATATTATATAAACGACCTCGGGAGTATAGAGTCCCGTAAGCAAAAAAATTATGTAAAAATGAAGCTAGTGATATAATATTTATTGAATATTTATTGAATTTTTGTTTAATTTTAAACACCCAATAAAAACAGAAGAAATAGAAACAGGAATAAAAAAATAAATAAATAAAACACAAACAAAATCTATGTAGCAAGCGATACAAATAATAAATAATATTATGAATATGAAAATAAAAATGCAAATTTAATGTAGGTACTATTCATCTTCATCACTACTTGCATTGTAAAATACGTCATCTTCATCAATGTCCGGAGCTGAGATTTTGCAAATTTCTTCGAGTGTACAAGGGGTTTGTGGTCCAATAAACCATACCAGTTGGTATCTTCCATCGACTAAAAGCCAGCCATGTTCTTCAAGATTAAAAAAAATTTTGATTGGCCTCTGTTGCATAATTCCTGATGGCGCAAATTTGATTACCTCTTTTTGTTTTATTTATTAGTACCATTCGATAAGGTGAAATCAAGCTCCCATCAAAATGTTTAACTTTATCTAATGGATTCTTCGTTGGGACACAATACCACCATGGTTTCTAAGAAACAAGTCTAGCCTTGCTTCCTTCACACTATTAGCATTATGCCTACCATACATACGGCATACGAATTTCTCAATGCCTTCAATTTGCTCATCCGATATATTTTGGGAATGGCCAAAAGAAGCTAAAATTTTGGAAATATTTGAATCTTTCTCAATAATGTTAAGAGGCTTTATTTTACCTTTTCGAGCAAATGATGCGGTATAATCACTGCCTGTTAAAGCGTGATAGGTAGGTAAAGCTTGAGAAAGGATGTCTCCTAAACTTGTGTATATATCGTTAACAGAAACGTATCTCAAAGTATTCTGTTACTGAAGTCCAGCTTCTATCCAAATATGCACTTTATTTGTTAGTTTGTGCATATTTCCCACTGCTATTATTAATATATCAGTATCGGAGGCACGTATAACAACATTTATACGTTCTGGTAGTTTAGATGTATGAAATAAATTCTATTATCAGCTTCATGATGTCTACAATATAAATTCTCATGAATTTCACAATTCACAAGTCCATCAATCTCATAAAACATGATACAAATATCTTCACAATTTACTCTAAGAATTTTGTCTCATAAAATACCCGGAGAAATACTTGTTTTCTGGTATTTCACTAAGAACTTCACGAATTCGGTTTTAAGAGTCACTTCTCAATGATTTAAAAAATCGTTAGCCCGCTTCTGCGCTTCTCCAAGTTGATACGATTTTCTAATAACTTGTATAATTTTGATTTAGCTGTTTTATTCATACTTCCGTCGGGATGACTCAGTGACAACGGAACGGTTGTCAAAGGATACGAAAACACATTTAATAAATCAGTGTTATGTTCCAACGATAATACTAAAAGTCGTCCCAGTAGGTTTCTTTCGACTTTCACTTCGGCTGTTTTTCGTTAATCAAGTTTGCGCCATCAGGAATTATGCAACAGAGGCGAATCCAAATTTTTTTAATCCTGAAGAACATGGCTGGCTTTTAGTCAATGGAAGATACCAACTGGTATGGTTTATTGGACCACAAACCCCTTCTACACTCGAAGAAATTTGCAAAATCCCAGATCCGGACATTGATGAAGATGCCGTATTTTACAATGCAAGTAGTGACGAAGACGAATAGTACCTACATTAAATTTGCATTTTTATTTTCATATTCATAATATTAATTATTTATTTCTATCGCTTGCTACATAGATTTTGTTTGTGTTTTATTTATTTATTTTTTATTCCTGTTTCTATTTCTTCTGTTTTTATTGGGTGTTTAAAATTAAATAAAAATTCAATAAATATTATATCATTAGCCTTCCTTTTTACATAAAATTTTTGCTTACGGGACTCTATACTCCCGAGTTCGTTTATATAATATTATATTACGCATACTTTAATATATTGATAGCAATTCAGTCCCGTCTGTCTGTCCTTTAAATGCGACCGTGTGCCGAAGTGTTCTTTATACGTCTTCATTACTTACACAATAAAAAATATTCTTTAATTCAAATAAATATCTTTTATAAGCTAAAATTAGCTGTTCGAGTCGAAACAATTTATTTTTACTTTTCAACTTAAAATCCCGTCTGCGGTTTGAATGCGACCGTCTGCCAATAATTTATTTTTTAACTTTGGTTAGTAACATATTTAATAATATTTTGACACAAAAATAACGGTGATAACCTGTGAGGAAGTTGATGGCGTTTTTTTTTTTGAAATATTTGACAGCGTCTGCTCCGAAGTAGCGATCATTCCCAATGGCAGACGCTTACGATTTCAATTTAGTTAAGATCTCAGTCCATTTTCATAAAACATTTATGTTGGTAATAATTGGGAAGTTATGAGCTACTTTTATTAATTTTTTTTTAATTTTTGATCTAATAAAGCGACCACTTACGCCCGGCAGACGGGCGGTTTTAAAATTACAATCTAAAGTAGAACCGACGTGTCAGTTCAAACCTTTGGTAACTTATGAGGAAGTTGTTTTTACTGCCAGCTCTCGGACTATATGTAGTTAAGGCATTTTCAATGATATGTGGATGTAGAAGTTGTAGTGTAGTTAGTTTATGTTATGGACATCTTAACGCTATCTGAAATTCACATCACATTCTCTCAATTACTTTCTCAAATACAATTCACTGACCCGAATTACAACTGAACATTTCTGAAATTAAATTGATTAATCTGAAAGACAATTGATGATTTCTAAAACAAAATTAACTAATCTGAAATACAGTTGATGCTTTCTGAAATTAAATTAATATTTTCTGAAATACAACTCGAAAAGTTGTAGAAGCCAAGGTCTCAAATTTTTTTATGACATCTTCAACTCCCACCACAATTCCCACTCTACTATTAAAGGAATTTACAAAATAAAATTTTAATTTAATGCATGTACGAGAACAAAAGATCCCAATACAATTTTTGGCTTCAGCTAACCTCATTGGCACCTTGTGGCAGACGATTTCAAATATGATATTATTTCCACATATTGGAGTGCAAATGTAGTATAAAGATGTTTTCTTTTCAAGAGATTTAGATACGAAATCTGGATATTTAAGTAATAATTTCTTACACAGCTTCGTTTTCCAATTTATTAATTAATAATGTAGATAGAGGTGGATATAGAATGCTGCACCGAGTTACACCATATTTCAAATCTCCGAAATCCAATAGTTTTTGACCAATTCTAACTCTTACTTCACGATTAGTCATAAATGTTATGTTAAACTAAATGTAATCCCAGATAAAATTGAGTGCATATACTGGTATATCATTCAGACCACTACAAGCAGATCTATGTTACAGATAACGCGAACTTAAATATCGAATGAAAACTGTCTGTATGTATGTGCCTAAACCATTTATTGAAAACGCAATAACTTCTTTTGGGCTTAAAATTCCAGTTCAATACTATCAATATATTCAGTTGTAACGTTGTGTTATGTTAATTTAACATTCTCTATTATTTTCAGTTTCAATTTGTGGCTCAGCATGGCATGTAGCAAATGCACCAATAAACAGCACATATCGAGCATTTTCGAAACAAAAGGTGCCAGCTGATATTGGTGTTTACGTAGGACTTAAGCATGTAAATATTACTTTACAAGGTAAGATATTCAAGATACCGTCTCATGTAAACGTACGAATATTTTGCATGGTAATGCATTGACGCAAAAGAAGTAAAAAAGTCTTATAAAATTTTTGCTTTACTTCAACGGTTTTTTTTGATAAAATATTTTCTGGAAATACGACATTTTCAGGGCAAATAGTAGTGCTTATAATATTGACTCACTTCGTAACGCCGGCCGGCGAGATTAGGCCGAATTCAAGATCTTCTTGCGATCTACATCTCCAGTTTTATTCATCTCATCCGTAAGAAGCTAAAGAGGTAAAAATGCCAGATAAGCGCCATCAGCCTACATGAATGTTGCTAGCTGTTCCTCATAAAAAGATGCCACCACTGTCGGCGTCGGCAGTTCATAGAGATATTCCAAATGTTTTTAGTTGTATGCTATATTATTGTTGTAGGCTATACCGCCGCTTAGTAGTCATAGACTGTCAGTGTGTTTGGTTTGTCTAATTCTTAGGTAAATTAGTAGTAAGAATTAATATAACCAGGTGTGATGAATGAGATGGTGAATTGATTATTATTTAAATGGAATTAACTGCTGTTAAATTAATTACTCTCTGTTGTTAATAAACAAATAGTTAGTTTTACTCTCATTATTAAAATACATTTTCTGCAGTTAGACAGAATTGTGTTATTATGGGTGTGCATGAGTGGGATTATTTTGTGCTTGTAGTTTAAAGTTCTCGGGGGACTCTTGATTGTACAAGGACTTCAGAAATGATGGAACCGTTTACTTCAAGTAAATTGTGGTGTTTACGAAGAAATGCTAAAATGGCTGCAAGTATAAATTAATAATATATTTCGTGCAAAATATTTTTACGTATACACCAGACATTCTGTATATAATTTTACTCTTCCTGCATCTGATGACGTATTTGTTGCTTAATTATAATGTTATTATTGCAGCCACTAGTAATAATTGGACGACTGATATAGATTTTAATGAACGATTTTTATGGTTAGACTCCTTCCAAATGGGTAGCAGTTTTAGAGAAGCATTAGTAAGAGGACTTCCATTTCCTATACTAACTGTGGCGGAATACTTTACGTTAGGCCAAGAAGGATTAGCGTGGGGAGGACAATATAGAGCAGCTGGATATTTTGCAATTATAATGCTATGGTACGTTTACAATTAACAAATTACCGCAAATTAGAAATTTTACGACGTGTAGCGGAAATAATTTGAAGTAAATAAAATTGCTAAAATAATGTTATTAATTTTTAATTGATTTTCAACAAGTTTGGATATTTTTTATATACAACCGTTAGATGTAGGCTGGTTTTTTCTACTATCGTTTCAATAAGGTATACATTTTTTCATTAACACACTAAATGCGTTATACATTTGTCTTCATTGGTGTTTGACAAATTTACTTCAATTTTCGTCTAATAAAATTTACACCATTAGAGTGGAACAGATAAGAATCGATGTAGTTCCCAACAACAAGTACTCTATTAAATAGCGATACCACTTATCCATAGTCTCTCGGGCGGTGTTTCTGTTGTAGAGATCAAAATTTGTGGGGAATTTTTTTCATGTATATACAGGGTGTCCGGAAACAAAGTAGAAAAAAATTAACTGAAGATTCCTTAGCCCAAATTAATGGGAGTTCTTCATATAACATTTTTCAAAATACCCCTTCGTTGTCAAGTTACAGCCCCTTTAAAGGGGTAATTTAAAAACTGTTATGATTTTTTTACTCAAAAAATAAAATTTCAACAAACACAATATTTGGCGTATCTACTACATTTATTAAAAGGCATCTTGTGAATTTTTTTCACCCCCTTGAGTGCCTCACCAAGGGGTAGAATGGGCAACCCCTAATATATTTTTAAAAATATTTTAAAATCTATTCATTTTACATTTCAGAATAAAATATTTTTTGAATCCCTTGTTCATTCTAAAACTTTTTTATCTCTTTAAAAAATGCCGTAGTACCAACCGTTTTCGTGATAAAAAATAAAATTTATGTTCATGCAATGGAGTTCATTTCAATCATTACTGAACGATAATGTTTTAAAACTTTTAGTAGGCTGCTAGTAGGCTATAATCGAATAATCTAAATATTCATTAACAAATTCTATGTAATAATAAACGTACATATTTTTTAATCAAATTGACAAATACTATATTTATTAATGGAATAATTTATGAAATACAAACAATAATATTAAAAAAGTGAAACAATTTTGACAAACAAGAACATATTTTTCCAAACTTAAATTAACTGCTCAAAATGGCGCCCTTCAGTACGAACACATGTTTGTAACCTTCGTCTCAAATTGCCGTACAAGCTCCGTAGAATTAGTGGGGAGTTACGAATTTCGTCAGCAGTATTAAAAATGGTTTCCCTCAAAACGTCTTCATTTGGAAGTGGTGTAGAGTAAACGACATTTTTCATATGCCCCCAGAACTAAAAATCTAATGGATTCAAATCCGGGGACCGGGGGGGCCATTTAATTGTAGCTTCTTGTCCTCTTCCAATCCAACGATTTCTAAAATATTGCGAAAGCCATTCCCGAACTTGTACGGAATAATGGGGACCCGCTCCGTCTTGCATATACCACATATCTTGGCGTAATTCAATGGGTAAGTCATCGAAAAGCGGAAACAAGTCATTCTGTAAAAAATGCAAGTACGATATCCCATTTAATCTGTGAGGTAACACAACTGGTCCAATTAAATAATCGCCTATAATTCCAGCCCAAATATTAATAGAGAAGTTGTACTGACATCGTTTAGCTACCACAGCGTGCGGATTTTCATCGTTCCATAGGTGCTGATTACGAAAATTTATAATCCCATGACGAGTAAAACAACACTCGTCAGTGAACAATACTTTTTTTGTGAATTCTAATGGTTTCCTTAAAATAGTTGTACAAAAAGCCTTCCTTACTGGAAAATCACGCGGGAGCAATTCCTGAACCCTTTGCAGATGGTAAGGGTGCAGTCCTTGCCGCTTCAAAATCTTCCATATTTTCCATCTACTTACATTAAAATGAAGAGCAGCCCGTCTAATACTCATTTCAGGATTCTCTCCAAAATATTCTAATATCTGTTCTTCTAAGACAGGTGCCACTTCTACTTCACGACCAGTATCTCGATTCCTTTTTTCAAAAGAACCCCTTTCTCTGAGCCGTATGTGGATATTGGTAAAAGTCGCCACATTAGGTGTAACACGGTTAGGAAACCTCAGGTTGTATTTTCTTTGGGCTGCTAGAGAGTTTCCTTTGCATTCACCATAAATGAAATGCATATCAGCATATTCTTCACTACTATAAATATGTCTAGGCTTTTTAAAAGCTTACGACATAGAAAAAATAATGGTTTTAAGTAAGAAATAAACTATGTAATTATTTCCAATAATTGACATGAGCCTACTAGATGTGGTAGACCAATTCCAATAAATACTTAAATGTTAATACTACTGTCAAATTGAAACTTGAAGGCAGCCTACTAAAAGTTTTAAAACATTATCGTTCAGTAATGATTGAAATGAACTCCATTGCATGAACATAAATTTTATTTTTTATCACGAAAACGGTTGGTACTACGGCATTTTTTAAAGAGATAAAAAAGTTTTAGAATGAACAAGGGATTCAAAAAATATTTTATTCTGAAATGTAAAATGAATAGATTTTAAAATATTTTTAAAAATATATTAGGGGTTGCCCATTCTACCCCTTGGTGAGGCACTCAAGGGGGTGAAAAAAATTCACAAGATGCCTTTTAATAAATGTAGTAGATACGCCAAATATTGTGTTTGTTGAAATTTTATTTTTTGAGTAAAAAAATCATAACCGTTTTTAAATTACCCCTTTAAAGGGGCTGTAACTTGACAACGAAGGGGTATTTTGAAAAATGTTATATGAAGAACTCCCATTAATTTGGGCTAAGGAATCTTCAGTTAATTTTTTTCTACTTTGTTTCCGGACACCCTGTATAATGGTTTCCGAGATTGTTGAAAAAATAAACCCACTGAATTAATTAGAGTGACTGGAGGGTGTAATTTTTAATATGTTGGTTAGGAATCCCTTGAACATTATCTGCAAAATACCACTTGTTACCTTGTCTTTTTTATCCAAACTCATTTTTTGTTCCTAATTCGCCTACATTATTGGATAATCTTATAGTTCAACATTAGAAATCTGTTGCATGCAAATGTATTAAATAATTTTATTAAAATTGTTTATTCCATAGCACAATTACACCAGTGCCAAACCGGTTTTCAGTGGCCAAAAATCTGAAAAATTCTTAGCAGTATATGGGTGGTGGGAACATTTAGGGTTAATGGTATATAAATGGGAAAAAATCGATTGGACCGCAAAAGATAACCGGAAGTGGGGTGGGGGTGCGAGAAGGTGAGTTTTTAGGTGTATGACGTGGTTTTTACGATTCCTGACAAAAGTGAACATCCTATTGAAAAAAGTTTAATATAGAAGTTTTAGATAATTGAGATATCTACAACTTTTACTTGAACCATTTTTTTGAATAACCTCAAAAATGTTTAGAAAAACGCCAAAAACCAATTTATTGGTTTTTTAGTTTTTTCTTCCACAAAAAAAATCGATTTTGATGAAATTCGGTGAAAATGTACATTTTTATGCCTCAAACAAGCTGTAACTTCTTTGAAGTGTAATATTCATTTTTGGATTTTTGCGAATTTAATTTGAAAAAAAGGCTTAATTTTCAATCAAAAAAGTTCATTAACAAAGTTTTGATTTTTAAAAATTTCAGGACGGCGTTTTCTTCGTCAAAACCTCTACTTTAAGACTGTGTAAAAAAATCATATTGTTACTGTGGAAAAACATTGTCAAAAATAGAAAAAACTAAAAAGACACTTTTTTCAAGATCCATTTTTCCGTGAATGTCACTGAGTTTTCATTGTTCATTGAAGTGTTCAAAGTGGTGCAAAACGGTAATTTTAATGTCATATGTAATAAGGAAACTTTAATTAACCGTTTAAGGTTCGGACTGCTGAAAACCAAAATGTTTAGACAATAATTTTACCTAAGAAACTGCTAAAAATGACCATTTTTAGGAAAAATAAACTTTTTTATGCCTTGTGGGCACACACATTGAAAATAATTTTACTGACATACGTCTTTCAAATTATTCAAAGTTGAATTATAGAGGAGCAGTTTTTCTACTACGCGCTCTCGACTGCGTGCGCGCGCTTCTTATTCGTTCTTCTAGCTCATTTGCAACCCACCTTACCTTGCCTTTTTACGCGTTCACAACTGGCACGTGGTTGTTTATACCGTTATTCATCGTAATTTTCAATATTAGCTTCTGTGTTTCTCCTCACATATAATTTGCTGCATTTCCATGGTACGTATCAACTGTCGCTTTTATGTTAGTGCATGTCATAGTGCATTTGTTGTAAGCTAATAACCTAATATGTATGCATTAAGTGTGTGCGTGTGTACAATACGAAATACTGCTAATATAATTTTTTAGCCCATAACTGCTATAAAGCGTATGAACAAATGGAAAATCTTCGAAGATGGTTATCGGAAATAATTTTGGGAGTGTCAAATTCCAGAGGAAAAATAAAGTTTTGTCTCTCAATGCGGTTCAATGTTCTGTAAAATTGAACGAGACTGTAGTAATTAATCATCCACTGTTACTGTTTCAAAGGATTTCTTTGAATATTAGAAGCAAATATGTTATGAAAAAGTATTTGGAGTATGAGCTTGCTCCATTTCCATTGCCACTATTTACAGCAAATGGCCTCAGAAAAAACGTTAAATCGCATCTTTACGATAAATTTACGAGCACTGATGCATTGCCGATCTCCAGTAATACTGTACACGTTGTTGATGGTGGATTTCTGCTACGCAAAGTAGTTTGGCAAAAAAATTATATGATTGATGAAATCGTTAATAAGTATTTGCATTACGTATAGAGCCACTACGCAGCAAATAGTTACGTTGCATTTAATGGGTATCCCGAAGCTGCTGTGATTACTACAAAGACAGCATCAACATTAACCGCTTCAACAGCAAGTTCAATGATACATTTGGATACCATTAGAAGAATTCAGCGATTCGGAGGAGATGTATGACGAAGCAACGAGAAATGTTCAAAATAATATTGAAAATAAAGATCTTGATGAACTTGAGAACCTTGACAAAGACCTTATCGAAGATCCTGAAGAGACCAAAAAATGTGTTGAGTCTGATGATGTAGAGCAGCTTCCCAAAAAAATGAGATTATTATAAATTTTGATTATGTATTTCTACTTTGTAAATTGATTTAATGTAAAATACGTAATAAACTTATTACTTCCCTCGCATACCGAAGGGAAGTATTGTATTCGAGAAAAAATCACCCTCCGAGATTTTTTCGGATTCTGACGTTTCAGAACACGTAGATTACGAAAATATAGGTTTTTCAATTCCGTCAGTCTGTCTGTCTGTCTGTCTGTCTGTCTGTTGGTGCATTTACTAAAAAAACTACTTGACGGAGAGCAGTCAAATTTGGTAGGTAGTTGACGCTACTGTCAGCGAAGAAATGGTAGAAATTTCACTGGAAAATATACAGGGTGGACCGTCTAAACGGAATAAATAGTGAAAAAAAATTTTTTTTCTCAAATTTAAAATTTCCACGTTTCATGACGCGCTAAACCTATTTCAGAAAAAAAAATTTTTTGAAAATTTTTTTCACCATTTTTGAAAAAAATTTTACCAAGATGAAAAAATTTTTTTTTGCTCAAATTTAAAATTTCTACGTTTTATGACACGCTTGACCTATTTCAGGAAAAAAAAATTTTTTTCACCAATATTTTTGAAAAATTTTTACTACTAAAATGAAATATTTTTTTTCTCTTTCTTCAAATTTAAAATTTCCGTGTTTCATGGCATTCTAAGCCTGATTCAAAAAAAAAATGTTTGAACATTTTTTTTACCATTTTTGAAAATTTGTTTACCACTAAAATAGATGGAATTTTTTTTATTTCTTCAAATTTAAAATTTCCAGGTTTCATGATATTCCAAACCAATTTCGGAAAAAAGAATTGCAACATTTTGTTACCAGTTTGGAAAAAAATTTAACACTAGAATGCTCAAATTTAAAAGTTTCACGTTTCATGACATTCTAAACCTAGGTATTTCAGAAAAAAAAATTTGAACATTTTCTTCACCAACATTTTTCAAAAAGTTTTTATCACTAAAATAGATCGAATTTTTTTTTATTTGCTCAAATTTAAAATTTTCACGTTTCATAGCATTCTAAACCTATTTTAAAAAATACATAATTTTTAAACTTTTTTAGCACTACTATAGAATAGAAGGAAACTTTCCTTTTTGCTCAAATTTAAAATTTCTGCATTTGACATTTTAAACCTATTTCAGAAGAAAAAATTTTGAAAATTATTTTACCAACATCTTTTGAAAAATTTTAAAAAAATGAAATTATTCAACCACCACTATACTTCCACTCCATTACGTGAATGTTGGATTGAAAATGTGACAGATGGCAATAATATCTGGCATATGCACCTATTATACTTTTATTGAAAATGTACAGGGTGGTCATCCCAAGAAATAATTCAGTCATGGTGGACATTTGTAAAGGTATTTGCGCAAGCCTGCCATATGTGGCACCTGCTATTTAGTATTGAACTTTTGCTGTTGGATGAGCAATCTGTATATTTTTTTGACCAAAATTATCAAGTTTTCTTTATAATAGTAGCAATAACTATATTCCGATTATTATTTTCAATGTCATTTCGTAATTATTGATTTTTTAGAGTGACTGCCATGCACAAATAATGAGGGAAGTTCTGTGTAAACACCTTTACCGATTTTATTTAATGTGAGAGTGCCTATGAAGCATAAAAAAAGTTGTTTTTTGGCTAAAAATGGTCAATTTTAGCAATTTCTTAGTTAAAGTTATTGTTTAAACATTTTGGTTTTCATCAGCCCGAACCTTAGGTTAATAAAAGTTTCCTTATTTACATATTACATTAAAATTATCATTTTGCACCACTTTCAATACTTCATTTAAATAAATAATGCAGAATTAGTGACATTCACGGAAAAATCGATCTTGAAAAAGTGTCGTTTTAGTTTTTTCCATTTTTGACAAAGATTTTCCTTAGTAACAATATGATTTTTTTACACTGTCTTAAAGTAAAAGTTTTAAGGAAAGAAATACCGTCCTGAAATTTTCAAAAATCAAAACTTTTTTAATCAATTTTTTTTATTGAAAATTAGACCTTTTTTTCAAATTAAATTCGCAAAAATATCAAAAAAAGAATATTACGTTTAAAAAAAAATTACAGCTTTTTTGAGGCATATAAATGTTCATTTTCACTGAATTTCATCAAAATCGAATTATTTTTGTGGAAGATAAAAAAAAAAACCAAATAAGTGATTTTTGACGTTTTTCTCAATATTTTTGAGATTATGTAAAAAACATGGTTCAAATAAAAGTTGTAGATCTCTCAATTACCTACAATTTTTATATTAAACTTTTTTCGATACCAGGTCTACTTTTGTCAAAAATCGTAAAAAAAACATGTTTTACCCACTCCCATCCCATTTCCGGTTATCTGCTGCGGTCCAATCGGTTTTTCCCCATTTACGTACCATTAATTTTAAATTTTCCCACCACCCATATACTGCTAAGAATTTTTTTTCGTCAAAATATATTGGCACTGGTCTAAATTTCCTTTTGACTTTTTGTTAAATTAAATGCTGTGAGAAGTATATATTTGTGATTATTCACGAATTTGGACTGTAGATTCTAAAAGGTCTAAAATATGATAAAATATGCTAAAATCTAAAACTCACCAATTCATTCCTTGTGAATGGACCATTATAGCACTGGGGACAGGGACAGTTTTCGTGAAATCACTTCTATCAAGCTAGATTTTTTTTCAGAGAGTCTATAATGAAGGTGCAATTCTGCCAAACTCTTAGTGGTGCATAAATGAGTAAAAAGTTAAACATGTTGCAAAAAAAACAGAATATTTCGTTTTTCGAATTGTCAAAAAAAATGACGATTCGCCTTCGTTTCTGTCGGTCCCAATTTTCGATTTTCACCTCACGATTCACATTGTACAGTCATTGCCGAGCTTCTCCTCGCCATCGAGACATAGAACCGATCTCCGATCGCCGCATTTATTCAGTTCTTACGTTTGAAAAATTAGCTTGCGATCATACTAATCGGTGACTATCTTTAAGTGGGTTCCCAAGTTCGAATCCCGCTGGTGGATACTTTTTTTTTGTTTCCAATTTTTTTGCAGATATTTTTGATTCTATAATTGCTGTTCGCTCCGTTCTATTGCATTTCTCGGAGAAGTTTTGCATTTTCTGCTGCGAAATACATATACTAAGCTAATTATTAATTTTTAATATATAAAAAAAGAAAATTCTAATATCAAAAGGCTCTTATATATTACAACTATAAATATTACAAAAACATGTAATGCAGATTTGTCGCACCGAATACATCTGAAGCAATAAAATTGCGTTGTTTGGTGCAAATTTTCGTCCATTTTCGGAGGAAAGTTTTGCGTAACATGTCACACATCTTCTTCGGACAGAAGATGGAACCTTTTCTAAGTGGCGACCTTCGCGAACACGTGGGTTGGACGTTTCAATATTTCAAGCTTAGAAAGATCCAAGAAGTGGCTGACCAGCTGCTCTTTGACTGAAGTAATAGAGAGTTTCTGATTGGTGATTTTCTGGTGCATTATGTAGGCGTTGGCAAGTGCTGACCCAAATAGAAGCTCAGTTGCTATTTTACCATACCATCTTATCGACTTTCGTAGTGAAGTTGAATAGGACTTTATTTGGTCCGAAATGTCTATGAAACATTTACATTTGTTGTAGTCAGCAATCGCAGATGGCTTTTGTACTACTCCACCTCGTTAGCGAACGTACACCATTCTTCTCCAAGAAATGCAATAGAACGGAACGAATAGCAATTATAGAATCAAAATATTTGCCGAAAAATTGAAAACGAAAAAAGAAGTATCCCCGGGCGGGATTCGAACTCGGGAAACCACTTAAAAATAGTCGCAGATTAGCACGACCACAAGCCAATTTTTCAAACGTAAGAACTGAATAAATACGGCGATCGGAGATCCGTTCTATGTCTAGATGGCGAGGAGAAGGTCGGCAATGACCATACAACGTGAATCGCCAGGTGAAAATCGAAAATTGGGGCCGACAAGAGAGAAGACGAATCGTAATTTTTTGACAATTCCTAACAATTCGAAGAACGAAATTTTCGTCCATCTATTTTTTGCAACATGTTTAATTTTTTACTCATTTATGCACCACTAAGAGTTTGGTAGAATTTTACCTTCATTATAGATACTATCTAAACTCTCATTTAAAAAATCTAGCTTTATACATATTAACGCGAAAAATCTGTCGTTGCCTCTTAGGCTACACAACTTCCGGGAGAAGTAAAGAAATTAGGTTTGGAATTTTGAGTATTGAACTAAGAGACCCTATAAATTATGAAATTCTGAGAAACTTTTTCATTTGACAAAAGATCCAAAAACGATACTGGTGGCTGGCAAACGACTTTCCGTCATTTTCCGTTGGCCGCAGCTACGCGAAATCGAATGGAGTCGCATATATACGCTGAATAACAATCAACACCATAGCAACCATATCAATACCATCCCAATATCAACTAATTTGTCAAATGAACGTCAAATTTAAAAAAAATATATCAAATAAAATTTCATTACATGAAGGTGTTGAATAAAATTTTGTATTGCATACGTGTTCTGATTTTTTCCCCATTATTTACTTCCCTCGTCAAAGAGGCAAAAGAAACTGCCTCTTTGTGAAGATCGAGATGACCGGTTTGTCTTTACATGTTCAAAGTTCGATTTGAACCCTGCAGGACATGTGAAAAGTTCCGTCACCCTCCTCTTTTCTCCTCGGCTCTCCCAGAACTGATGAGAAACGCTGGAATTATTTTCGCTGTAGTAACTGGAAAATTTTGGTAATGGACTGCCCTACTATATTTATTTATTTATTTTCCCGTCTTATTTATTTTAACGTCCTGGCGAAGTTTAGCTAATGCTATTCCATCATTTAACCAGGACGGCGAAATGAGATACGGTCACCCATCCAAGCGACGGACTCGCCCGGCGTAGTTTAACTTCGCCGATCGAGATCTCGCCACTGAAACCGGTACCATACCTCACCTCACGGCCTATCTACAGTGCACTTTTTTGTTTCCACTTTTTTATACGCTAGTAAATAAAACTGATCCACTACTCCTGCAAAACCTTAACTCGTTCGTTGTGTTGCCTATAACCTTAGGGGTTTATTAAACGAAAAATAAATCACACAAAATAACTACAATAATTACTAGCTCAGAACGTCAGTAAATGTTATTTGGCAGAATTTTCAGGAATAAGTAGTTTTGTTGGTGCAGAATATGATAAAAAAGAGTTTACAACTGTTAGGCGCCGGCGACTCCTGAAGAGATCGAAGATATTGGCCGAAATTCGGTTTTTGGCCAATTACTCGAAAAATAAAAAATACGTATCAAAAACTAATAGCACTAGGCGATAGAGGAGGAAATTTCACATCAAAAACGTATATGAAATTTTTTGGTACGATAAAAAGTGTGGCTTTTGTTTAACGCACGAAAATGGAACGTGGCGACACATAAGTACATATATGAAGTCGGAACATAAGGAGATTTCCGATGAAATCGGTAAGAGCTCAACTAGTGGGGACGATGGAAAAAAAAGTGCCCGAAGAAGATTGATATATTTTATAATTTTGTTTTTCCCATATCATTAATTGCATAGTTTCCTATAATTTGGCAACCTATTGAATTCAATTTTCGGGCGGGAGGGGGCAGAAATCAACATGTAAATGTAGGCAAAATGGGTTTTTCGCAGATATATCAGTTATTTACGGTCTTAGCAAAAAGATAGATCAGTTAAAAATTAAAGCGCTCGCGAATCCGCGTAAACTGGTTCCTGACTCGTCGATATCGACCCAGCGGTTCGCGAGATATCGCGAATTGAATTTTGTTTTTTTTTACCGCCCCCAGTTCAATGACCACGCTTTTTTAGGGGAAGAAACGGGCTGGGCTGGGAGACTCGGGATTGTTTTCCTTCATATATAATCATATCCCGAGTGTAGTGGCAGATTTTTGCGATTCTAGGTTGATGTAGGCCATAAATCGGGTATTCCGCAGCCGATCTCACCCAGCAAAAAATATGTTATGAAACTAAAGGCCTACTTTACTTTGATGCTGTTAAACTTTATTTTTTTGCGAAAATGCCCAAATGTTCGGAAAAATAAAATATTGAAAAAAATAATTTTCAATTTATTTTTGCAAAAAAGAAGGGGTGTGGGGATTTTTTTAGGCCATCTAATTGGGATTTTCATTGAGCCCAGATTGCATGCAATCGGATAATTTGGCGAGGAGAGGGGAAGGGGAACGCGTTTGGGTCTAAGAAACGGGTAGGGAAAGAGTTAGTAGGACTTCAGGTTAGGCTCATTTTAAAGAAACTTTTATTATCTAATAGCCTGTTTTATTTTGCAAAATGCAACACTCGTGTATGATTCACGCGTGCTATTTTTAAATAAAAGTGAGTGCACCCGGGCAGCAGTTGTGCAGCGAGATGCCGGGGGCGTGGCTCCCGCTCTCACTACACTCAGTTCTCGCTCATCAACACACAATCGTACCGCTCGTCCGTGTGTCCGATGAGCGGGAATTCCTGGGAAATGGAATTTCCCATTTTTATCTATGGTGTATCTCGTTCGATTTTTTCCTTCACCGTCTCTTGAGGGCCTCTTGTCCATAGGGACTTTTTCCGCAACGCCTTCCCATTTTTTTTTTGTTCGTTGGTTTACACCGCGTAAATACAAACGCTAAAAAAATGTCATAAAAGGGAGAGAGAACAGGAAACATACTTGGTGCATTTTGTATTTTACATATTAATTTTAGATGTATAATTCAGTTTATTTACAGAAATGGATCGCATGGATTATTATAAGAAATACATGTATACTTAGAGTACAATTTAATAATAGTTTATAACTATATAGGATCTAAAAAATATCATTTAAAGCAATACTATTCTGAAGAAGCACTTGTAAAAAGTTTGTTAAGCGGAATTCCAGATTCTGACTCATTTGAATCGGTTTCGTTATCAGTACATTCATATACCCAGCCTCAATCGGTATCTGTGTCATTAAAATTTATGGACACATCCAAGCAAAACGATGAATTAGGCGCTTCATCATGGAGTCCTGTCGATTAAATGACACACGTTTATCATTGATTTTAATCGATTTGCTCATTTCATCTAGAGCTTTTATTCTATTTTTTCGGGGAATTTTTACTGTTTCAGATTCCTTATTAAAAATATTTCTCAAATTTTGTACTCCAATTTCAAAAGCTTTGGCAATTTATCGATTCGTTAGCTACTACTCATAAGAATAGGGTGCACTTATTTTTTTTAATTTAAAAATAGCACGCGTGAATCATACACGAGTGTTGCATTTTGCAAACTGAAATGAGCTATTAGACAACAAAATTACCTTTAATATGAGTCCAGCCTGAAGTCCCTAACCCATTCCCTTCCTGTTTTATAGACCCAAATGCGTTCCCCTTCCCCCTCCCCGCCAAATTATCCGATTGCGTGCAACCTGGGCTCTAATTGAAGATGACGTAAATCCCAATTAAATGGCATTAAAAAAATCCCCACACCCCTTTTTTTCTATCAAAAGAATTAAAAATAACTTTTTATTTTCCCCGTCATTTGGCCATTTTCGCAAAAAAATAAAATTCAACAATATGATAGTAAAGTAGGCCTTTAATTTCACGACATATTTTTTACTGGGCGAGATCGGCCGCGGAATACCCAATTTATGGCCGATTTTACGAATATTAATTTCCTCCCTCCCCTAATCAACTTAAGATCGTGAAAATCGGCCATTATATGTGATTATATATAAAGGAAAAAATCCCGAGTCTGCCAACCCGTTTCTTCCCCTAAAAAACCGCAGTCATTGAACTGGGGGCGGTAAAAAAATAACAAAATTCAATTCGCGATATCTCGCGAACCGCTGCGCTGGGCCGATTTCGACGAGTCAAGAACCAGTGCGGACTCGTGAGCGCTTTAATTTTTAATTGATCTGTTTTTGCTAGGACCGTAAATAACTGAAATATCCGGGAAAAACCCATTTTGCCTATATTTACATGTTAATATCACCCCCCCTCGCCCCCGGAAAATTGAGTTCAATAAGTTGCCAAATTATAGGCAACTATGCAATTAATAATATGGGAAAAACAAAAGTTTAAAATATATCAATCCGTCTTGAAATCCAGATCGACCCCACTAAACCATTTCTACAATTTTTGAGAATAAACCTAAAACTTTCACATATTACTCTTGGAGTAATGTATAAAAATATCCGATGAATGAGGAAAAATCTATAGAAATTATTTTTGAAGATGTACACTTAAAATTTCAAAATCTTGAGAATGTGATAAAATTTGATATGTATAACTAACTTTAACCACCTATTACTCTGGTTTAAATCGCGTTATTAGATTTCTGTAGGTGCGACTTTTAAAGCTTGAAATGCGTACTTTAAGGTGTTTTAAGGGGATTTACTTTAAAAATTGAATTAACCTTCTTTATTTTATGAAAATCAGAAAAAAAAATTCCTTTGCTCCAAAATTCGTGAAAGTAGGGAGAAAATAAACGTTATTAACTTTTATTACTCAAATCATTTGGCATACCTATCCATCGGATCATTTTATGCATTACTTCAAGAGTAATGTGAAAGTTTTAGAGTTTTATCTTAAAAATTGTAGAAATTGTAGTGCTTTTACCGATTTCACCGGAAATCTCTTTATGTTCCGAATTCATATATGTACTATTCCTACATACATTCATTTCTATATTTGAAAATATGATAATCCAATAACCACATGTTTCTTATTTAATTTAAGCTTTGTTAAGCTCAATTGCATTAATTAGTTCAAATGTTACAACAAATTAAGTGTAGCGCGTCCGAGACCGCGCAAGCTTCGCGAGCCGTATTTATGTGTCGCCGCGTTTCATCTCGTGCGTTAAAGAAAAAAATTTGGAGCCTACATTTTTGATCGTAGAAAAAAACTTCATATACGTTTTTATGTGAAATTTTCCCCTCTATCGCTTAGCGCTATTAGTTTTTTAATGTATTTTTTTGTTTTTCGATTTAATAGCCAAAAACCGAATTTCGGCCAATATTTCCGATTTTGTTAAGGGTCTCCGGCACCTTGCAGCTGTACACTTTTTTTATCGTATCCTACAGCAACAGAAATACTTATTCTGAAAAATTCAGCCATATCACATTTAGTGACCGGTTTTTATCGATTTCAGTCTCTGACAACTGGGCTAAAAAGGACAGCGCAAACACTAGCAAAAAACTGCGTCCGAAATATATTCGAAACTCATGTGCGTCCATTCCACCTACTCAAGACGTCAGTAGCATCCAGCAGTTGTGTACTTTATAAATTGTGCAATGATAATAATTAATAACAAGGAGAACAACTTTTTGGTAATTGGAAATGTAATTTCTCTAGATCTGAAAAATAGTTGGTTTAGCATTTTTTAATTCTCTACGCCCCACAACTTCAGTAACACAATATTAAAAAATAGGATCTACGTTTACTTTGTTACTTTGTTAATTATTTCAAAATTAGTTAATTATAAATGTCTTTCATTTAATATTTAATTATTATTTCATATTTATATTAAAATATAATTGATGTAATTTTTAATTAGTAGTTTCACTTTACTACTGCAATTTAAACAATAATTGTAAACGAAAATTAAGCATTTATAATAATTCCTTTCTAAAGCTGTGTTCATAAGATATTTTGTAAACTAGTAGTAATTATTTAAGTACCAATTATCTACACATTTGTAACGTATTGTCAGAAAATAGTACCATTGCAGTCACGTCATATTAAAGAAATAATAATTAAATAATATTTAATTATATAAATGTTCTCAGCACAATTTATTATTTCATTAATTAAAATTAACGTTATCTATATAAAATATAAAATTCATTTACTTACCTGTTTTAATGCTATATTATAAATAAAGAACTCCTTGTAGGTGATTTTATATAAGAGAGCCTCTTATTGTTATTGTGAATTTGGTTACCGCTGTGTTAGATTTTTCATTAATATCTTATGTAATTTGCAATAATTAATCAATAAACATTTTTTTATGTTATTCTGTGTAAATTACTTACTTTACATACACCACGTAATGCATAAAATTAAAAAGTAAAAACTTTTCATACAAGTATGTCTAGGCACAATGTAAACACTACCTTGCTATATTATGGTCCAATATTACATTATAGTACCCTCAATAGTACCTAAAAGTTAATAAATTGTATACTAGTATGGTAGTATCTAACTTTTTAAATCATGTATGTTTCATACTTAACTGGTCAACAGATCAACAGACTTGCATCTGAAGAACACGATAAAGTTTATACGACAAGGACGCCAGTAGTGCCTTCTGGTACGTCTGTCTATTTCTTTCTATTCTCAGGGTGATGCGTTGCAACTATTGGAGAAGACCTTTGGTTCTATGTATTCTACTAACATTGGGAACCGTAACTCTCCTTGGAGAGATTTGGCTTTGGCTCCTCGTTGATATTTCAGTTCTTGCCTTTATATCATAGAGAGTAATATAGTTTATGAATTGTGAGCAGATAATTGGGCTTTCTCTTTTCTCTCGTCACATGCACATTTAATTTTTTTCTCTAATCATCTTATTTATATTTACGTCCTGGGGAAGTTTAGCTATGGCTAGTCCATCACTCAGCCAAAGCACGTACGCATAACACCAACAATCATTGATTGCAATATTGCCATTTACCCAGCTGAGACTCGAGCCACTAAACATCCATACACTGGCCAAGATTCAACCCAGGAAGTTCGTGGTCGCAAACCTAACATTTTTTGCCATTTAAAACCATTTTATTTTGTTTAACTATTTTGTACACATCATTTCTATAACTAAGGTCTTATATTATTTCAAATTACATGACGTACATATATTCCGACATTACATAAATGACATAAACCTAAGATGGGTCGATGTTTGGCCAGGAGACTTCTCAAGAAATGAATTTTAATTCATCTGTTTACTATTTGCACATTCCCAATATTTATGTGCGTTTACTTTGAAACGTTATTCATGAGACTAAAAACCCATATCAAAGCGTCGAGCTTTATCACAGGAAAATTCTATAGATTATGAAATTCTAAGACACTTTTTCATACCAGAAAATTTCGGAAAACGATACTAGCGGCTGGCAAACGCCTTTCCGTCGTTTTACGTTGGCCGCAGCTGCGCCAAATCAAATGGAGTCATATATGTTATGCTGGATTAACAGTCAACAGCATAGTAACCATTCCATGACCTTCCCAATTACAATTGTTGCAAATATAAAAATTGATTTATCAAATCAACGTCAAAATTCAAATTTTTTGCCATTATTTCGGTTTTTGTAACCCGGCGTATCAGTCAAAAGGGCAGTTTTCAATTTTACCCTATTATGTATTTACTTCCCTCGACAAGAAGACAGAAGAAACTGCCTCGCTGCGAAGATCGAGATGATCGGTTTTTCAAATGTTCAAAGCTCGATTTGAACCCATTAGGACATGTAAAAAGTTCCGTCACCCTGAACTTTTCTTCTCAGCTCTCCCAGTACTGATGAGAAACGCTGGAATTATAATGAAACATATTCTTTATAGGATTTTGCAAACAGTAGAAAAAAACTATCTATGTGAACTAAAATAAAAACTATTTGTAAAATTATTGATTTACAATCTTTGCGTTCTTTCGATAACCTGAATTCTCGTTATGCTAGCAATTAAAATCCTAAAGTCAATTTGTTTTTCTTATTGGACAATTCTCATTCTAACACTAGTATGTACACAGTCCCCTACGGCTATGCAGAATAAACCAGTATACACATAACCCCCTACGGCTATGAAGATTCAGTTAAAATGAGAACAAAGGCCTAAAATGGATTTATTTACATACCTCGTCTATTGGAAAAATGTTCGTTCAACTGGATTTCATTTTCATGAAATCTATCATTCTGTTTTTTCAATGCTTAGCCTTTGAAATGTTTTTCGCCCTTATTCTGAGCTCATCAGAAAAGCATAAAGCCACTCACACGATGTTCCATGCAAAAACCAAGACAATTACCAACTTTCTTGGCATTGTTTGACATTGACTGAATGAAAAAAACAGATTTTCACCTCTGTGTTACCTAGCTAGTAATGGAGCCTAAATACTCTATACATGCTTAAAAAGTAGAAAGTAGAAAGCAGCTACTTTCAATTTCTTTTGGTGAAGCATAGCTACCTTATTTAACTAATAGGTAATTATTTGGACCCCCACCTATTGTTTATAAAAGTCGTGTCCTTGCCAGCCAAAAAAATGAAGAAAGTGTCTTCCGGGGTAAAGAATGTCATGCAAAATGTAAAATTATAAGCAGGTTTGGGACCCTATTCTGTTGCATTAACAATCATTTGCATAACTTTCGCATTTTGTTTCTACAAAATATTTAATTACAAATTTAAAAAAACAACTATTTGCGATGTTCCGGTAACCGAAGCATGGTGCAAACTTGATAGAATATGTCTAATAATTATTAAGATATTCTCCAAGGTTTGCATATATCTCGAAATTTTTTTCAAAAAGTTATTGCAAATTTACATTTTTTGTTAATCTAACAATGTTCCGGGGGGCGAAAAACTGAGCAAAAACAGTTCACTGTTTTTTCACCTCCCGCAAAATTAAGACTTTCGCAATTTTTCATACCTTTTTTGCTTTAATGAGTGGCCTAACTTGGGTAAGTTATGCACCTCTTTAATGTAATTAAAAGCACATATACCTATTTATTTTATTCCCTTAAAACCCCTTTATGCTATTTTTTTTAAATATTTTGTTCAATAATGACAGAAGTAAAAGAATTAAACATCCATTTTTGTCATATAAAAATTTTTGTCGAGAACATGAATCTAGGTATCAAAATTTGTCACATACACAAGTTGTACAAAAACGATGCTAGGCGTCGGTCGGCGTGAAGACGTATAAATGCAAGAGTAAGAATCTAGGTATGAAAATATACAGTTTTTACAAAAACGACGCTAGTCGTCGGTCGGTGTCGAGACGTAAAAATGCAATAATAAGAATCTAGGTATCAAAAGTTATCAAATACACATTTTTTTCAAAAACGATGCTAGGCGTCGAGTTGTAATAATGCAGGAATATGAATCTAGATATCAATATGTATCAAATACACAAGTTTTTAGAGAAGCAACGCTAGGGCTCGCTCAGCGTCGAGACGTAAAAATGCAAGAACATGAATTTAGATATTAAAATGTATCAAATACACAAGTTTGACAGAAATGACGCAATGCGTGTGTTGGCGTAGAGACGTAAAAATACAATGTGAATCTAGATATCAAAATAGATCAGACACACAAGTTTTACAAAATCGAGGCTAGGCGTCAGTCAGCGTCGAGACGAAAAAATAGAAGAATATGAATCTAGGTATCAAAATTTATCAAATTCAGAAGTTTTACTAAATCGACGCCAGGCGTCGGTTGGCGTGGAGACTTAAAAATGAAGGAACATAAATTTAGGTATCAAAATTCTTCTAACACACAAGTTTTACAAAAACGTCGAAACGGAAAACTGCAAAAATATGAATCCAGATATCAAAATATATTAAATTTACTAGTTTTACAAAAACGACGCTAGGCGTCAGTCGACGTCGAGACGTTAAAATGCAAGAACATAAGTTTAGATATCAAAATTTATCAAATACACAAGCTTTATAAACACAGCGCAAGGCGTCGGTCGGCGTCGAGCAAGAACATGGATTTAGATATCCAAAATTAATCAAATACAAGTTTTACAGAAACGACACAAGGCACTAGCCGACGTATAGACGGAAAAATACAAGAACATGAATCCAGGTATCACAATTTATCAAATATATAAGATTTACAAAATCGACGCCAGTCGTCGGTCGGCATCGAGACGTAAGAATGCAACAACATTAATTTAGATATCAAAAATTGGTCAAATATACAAGTTTTACAAAATCCAGGTTAGGCGTCGGTCGGCGTCGAGACGAAAAAATGGAAAAATATTAATCTAGGTGTCAAAGTTTATCAAATTCAGAAGTTTTACAAAAACGACGCTGGGCTTCGGTCGGCGTCGAGACGTAAAACTGCAAGAATATGAATCCAGGTATCAAAATTTATCAAATATACTAATTTTACAAAAACGACGCTAGGCGTCGGTCGGCGTCGAGACGTAAAAATTCAAGAACATAAGTTTAGCTATCAAAATTTATCACAGACACAAGTTTTATAAACACAGCGCTAGGCTTCGGTCGGCGTCGAGCCGTAAAAATACAAGAACATGAATTTAGATATCAAAATTAATCAAATTCAAGTTTTACAGAAATAACGCAAGGCGTCAGCCGGCGTGGAGACGTAAAAATACAAGAATATGAATCCAGGTATCACAATTTATCAAATACATAAGGTTTACAAAATCGACGCTAGGCATCGAGACGTAAGAATGCAACAACATTAATTTAAGTATCAAAAATTGGTCAAGTATACAAGTTTTAGAAAATCCAGGCTAGGTGTCGGTCGGCGTCGAGACGAAAAAATGGAAGAATATTAATCCAGGTATCGAAATTTATTAAATTCAGGAGTTTTACAAAAACGACGCTAGGCGTAGGTCGGCATCGAGATGTAAAAATGCATGAACATAAATTTAGATATCGAAGTTTATCAAATACACAAGTTATATAAAGTTTGTCGAGAAGCGTGAGGCAAAAAAGCGTTTTTCGAGAATTTGCAATTTTTGCTAGCAGATGTCTCGAAAGCTACTGGAAATAAAAAAAATGTATAATAATAATCTTGTAGGAAATTTTGCCAGCTTTGTTTTTGAATAGAATACACCTTTCGCTGGGATGTAGTTTTCCAAATATAAGCGAAAAACAAAAAAAAGTTACCTTGCACTTATCACCTTGCACCCCACCCCGCTCATCTCGTAGTTTCGGGAACTTTTAGTATATTTACTTCCTAATTACTCCAAACACAGCTCTGAAGTAAAAAATTATGTTCCCGACCATGTCCTACCTCCCCCCCTCCCGTTTGAGCGTTCATTGTCTGGAGTATAGAATAAAACACAAATTACCATATCAGACGCTGCCCATTTTTCGGCAGCCACTTTAGCCACAATATCTGGACATTCTTGCATTACAAAATTGTATAATTCTATCTATCCCTTCTTTTCTTTTTGTACATTTTTGGTTTAAATTCATTTATTTCTCAAAATCCTTTTCAGAAAATCCTATTTTAATCAGAACTTTATTAATTCAAAAATGTATCCAAACATAAATTATTTTAAACCAAAAACTCTGCGGCATCGTCGACTGTTAGCAATGTAAGTCTTGAACGAATTGCATGGAGCAGGTGAGACGCCTTAGCACTCACCTGTATATGTCTACCACCAACGACTGAGCTTGTCTTTTTAACCATATTTATATACATGTTTTACAAATTATTTTAAATATTCACTTTTATATGTTCAATTTTGCCATCAGCTTTTGTAAATCTTTTATTTTAAAGATAGGAGTTAGTTTCATTGTTAATTATTTTAAGTTTTATATTCACTCACTCATCCAACCATTCAATTGCCACGGCGCTTCGCGCCGCGCATGTTTGGCTGGCTCTGAGTGCGTAGATATAATATGTTATTACTAAATTGAATAAAATAATTTTGAATTGAATTGATTGATTGGAGTATAAGTAGTTATATGCATTAAATCAGTAAATACAAAATTATATGCATTGTATAATATACATTATTGCAGGACATCTTTCGCCGTGTGGATCCTAATGAACCTGATGTTGATCGTAGTTCCCCGGTATGGAGCACTTCTAATGACAACTTGTGGTTTCCTGTTGTTGGCAACTGGTTGCGGATATTTTGGTATGCTACCTGAAACCCCTTTAGTCATACACATTGAGGGAAGCATATTAAACTTTAATTTTGGTTGGTGTTATTGGCTAGTCGTAATAGCAGGTAATATTAAATGGCAACAAACTATGTGAATTTAAAATGCAAACTATTTCAGGGGGCATATGTTTATTTGCCGGTGTCATAATAACTACTATAGAAATCATATATCCTCACAGTTTCTCTACAATTCTGGAAGTAGACTACGATACGCCGTACGACAGGCATATAATTATAGAAGATAGTAGGGGGAAGCGATTCCAAAAGAAACGAAGTAGTAATGGTAGTAAACTCGAAGAACCCGAAAATGAAGGCTTAGGGTCAAGAATATTAAGGTAAATACATGTTTATACACGGTTCTCCAAAAGTGAGGACACAGTGGTCGATTATACCTCGAAAATTATACGTTTAAAAAAAATCGTATAAGAATTTCACAGAATCTGAAAATTTACTAGATGGCTGTATCAAATTTTCATTAGGTGATTAGTTTTAAAGTAATTTGAAGGTCAATCGGTTTTTTTAATGGAATGGTGAAAATTAACTTTCAGTAAATTCCTGGTGAATGTTCATCACTTTTCAATATTCACCGTTATATCCACCACCGGCAGAAGAAATAGGTTAGAAACATTTTATTCTGGTAGATGACTGGGTCCATATGGTTGATTAAAAATTTTGAAACCCTTTGGTTGAGTTTCTCGGTTTTTTGACAACTTTGACATTTGTTCTTGTTTGTTCGCAAAATATTGAAAATACCCATGTGCCGTTGTTTCCAGCTTTTTTACCAATATTAAAAATATATCGTTGCTTTTTAACATGTGTTAATATAATTGCGACGTGGATAATGCAAATAGTCGAGGAAATGAAGCATTTAACCCCAACATGAGACTCCGCCCCACCTGATTTTTATGTGATGTAGTGCAAAATGTTGCTGAAGATGTATAGAATAAAGTCTGGGAACTGGTGCTTTTTCGATTTCCACTCGTAAACTGGGACAGAAGTTCGCTATTTCTGGTCACCAACATTTTTTTTTAATTGAAAAAGAACTATTGGATTTTATATTTGCGTCAATTGTAAGCATTTCTTGATTCCTGACATTTTTTACGTAAGCTCAGTCTTCTCGAGATATAAGAGTTTAAAAATAAACGTTTGATCGTTTGTATTCAGGCTTTTTAAAAAAAAACAACTACTATTTTGGGGGCGCTTATTATGAACTGACACATATGGACTCTATATTATGGAAAATTCTAAGCATTTTTTGCTCTCAACATTTTTTAATTTACTTTGTAGTTCATGTTAATGATCAAAAATACTAGTTTTTAGAAAATGTTGAAATTAAATACACTTCTTTTAAACGCTTATATCTCGAGAAGCGTGGGGTTAGGTAACAAATTTCAAGAGTCAAAAATGCTTATATATACAAATATAAAATCCAGTGGAAATCGAAAAAGCACCAGTTTCCATCGCCCTGACTTTGCTGTTTACATCTTTAGGAACATTTTGCACCGTCTCACATAAAAATCAGATGGAGCGGACTGAACTGAGTCTCATGTTAGGGTTTAGGCCCTATTCCTGCTTCATTTCCTCGACTAGAATGAAGTTGTTAATACGTTAATGTAAATTTTTTCCACTCTTAACCAAATGTAAGAAAAGAAAATCAAAACTCAAACGTCAAAAGTTAACTTAATCTAAATATAAGTAACAAACCATTTTTTTCAATATGACTTTCGAGTGACTAATAGTTTCTATAAACTTATAATATTTTTAGTATTTACGTAAAACATGACCAACAGTAATTACACATGGCAAATATATTATTTAATAAAAGAACAAAAAAATCGGTAAAGGTATTTACACAGAACTTCCCTCTTTATTTGTGCATGGCGGTCACTCTAAAAAATTAATAATTACGAAGTGACATTGAAAATAATAATCGGAATATAGTTATCACTATTATTATATAGAACATCTGATAAGTTTTGGTCAAAAAAATATACAGAGTGCTCATCCAACATCAAAAGTTCAATACTAAATAACGGGCGCCAAATATGGAAGGCTTGGGCAAATACCTTTATAAATGTCCGCCATGACTGAATTATTTCTTGGGATGACCACCCTGTGCATTTTTCAGTAGTAGTATAATAGGTGCACATGCCTAATATTATTGCCATCTGTCACATTTTCAATTCCACATACACGTAGTGGAGTGGAAGTATAGTGGTGGTTAAAAAATTTCATTTTTTTTTTCAATTTTTCAAAAATGTTTTTTAAAAAATTTTCAATTTTATTTTCTTCTGAAATAGGTTTAGAATGCCATGGCACGTGGGAATTTTAAATTTGAGCAAAAAGGAAAGTTTCCTTCTATTCTACAGTGGTATTTTTTTTTGAAATTTGAAACAGAGACAAAAACATTTGTTAGTGGTAAAATTTTTAAAAAAAATGTTGGTGAAAAAAATTTTCAATTTTTTTTTTGTGAAATAGGTTTAGCGTGTCATGAAACGTGGAAATTTTAAATTTGAGCAAAAAAAAATTTATTTCGTTATTTATTCCCTTTAGACGATCCACCCTGTATATTTTCCAGTGAAAATTCTACCATTTCTTCGCTGACAGTAGGGTCAACTACCTACCAAATTTGACTGCTCTCCGTCAAGTAGTTTTTTTAGTAAATGCACCAACAGACAGACAGACAGATTGACGGAATTGAAAAACCTGTATTTTCGTAATCTCCGTGATCTGAAACGTCAGAATCCGAAAAAATCTCGGAGGGTGATTTTTTCTCGAATGCAATACTTCCCTTCGGTATGGGAGGGAAGTAAAAGTAAGAAAATATCTTACTTTAAAAAATTATCTTTTCTAGCCAGAGCCTCAGCAAATTTTAATATATAGTTTCTTCTCTCCTTAATTGTTTCTCCTCCTCCCAGTTTTGCTGAACAAAATAAATGACATTTTTCATTGAATATAGGTTTCCAGGACTACATTTTAATAATTTTTTAACTTTTTATAATTAAGTCATTAATAAATAAACTTCAGACTAAAACAACAAAATAAAAGTGAGGTTATTAGATACACCGAGATTCTACCGAAATTCCAAGTACAAAAATTGGTGGATGTGGTGTCTCACTTTTTGAAACAGCTGATCACACTAGTAAATTTAGAAACAACTTATTTTTGGTGGACGGTTAATTTTGAAACGACTCGATGAGGAACCGATTGAGATCGGTGTATTCATCGGTGAATATTGAAAAGTACCCAACAGATCACTTCCACAAAGTTGAAAAACTTCAAACCCTCTCAATTACGATAAAGACTTCCATCCAAGCAGATATTAGAACCCCGTGGCTTGGCATTTCTACAGTATTTAAAGACTCCAAATCGTCTGCACTCTGTAGTGCACACATTGACGAAGATAGAATAATAATTGAATTGAGTGTTCAAGCTAACATCCCTCAGCAGTTAACAGTTTAATAGTGCGCAAAACGTTGATAGAGATATTTTGTAATTGCTGTTCTCCAAGAGAACGCAAGGGGGCTAAAATGTGGCGACCTGGGGAGGGGGCACCCTGTGGCACTTCCGCTGCCGATCTAACTTTCTTTGAAAATAATTTTTGTTAATTCACGAATAATAATACCCAAGTGTGGAGGAGTTCCGTCTTGATGGAATCAAGCGAAGGACCAAGTAAATGTTGTATGCAAAAGACAATCTGATTTTGCAATAGTGGTAAATATTCTGCAGCGGTGAGATTTCCTTCGATAAATAAAGATTCTATTAATTGGTGTCCAAACATTTAATTTCTGAGGACGCAGCGTATGACTTCCTCTCATCCAATGAGGTTTTTCATCGGATCAGTTTCTACAGTTATGACGATTAACTTTACTATTTATCATAAATGATGCGTCACCAGGAAAAATTATAAAATTATAGTAGTTTCACTTCTCATCAAAGCGCGTCATCATTTGGTCGCAAAATTGCACCTTACTGTTAAAGTCATAAATTTTAAACGTATGATAACTATATTTTCTGAAAATTTTGTTGAGAATTCTTGACTGAGAGGTATCATGCTGTTGTGCTATTTTTGGTATCAAGTTTTAGGGATTCATCTATTGATTGTAGAACTTCCAAACACAGCATTTGATGATCTTTCAGGATGCCGTAATAAAAAATACACCGTTCTATATATTTAACACAACGATCTCGACACTAATTACCTGATGAAAGTTTGATATCGTCGATGTAGTTTTCGAGAGAATCTGCCGTTTCGACACTTGTGGAGAACTATGTGTGTTACAAGCAATTATGATATTTTAGGAGATTGTCATCAAAAAATCGGGATGAAAACAACTCACCGAAGATCACAAAACCCCCGGAAAATGAAATGTTTACGTTACAGACCAGTCCTTGGAGATTTCCTTATAGAGAAAATGGAGTTTCAAGACAAGACAATTTTTCTCGATCAGCATCTCAAAATTCTGTTTTGTCCTCTTCCATATCTAGGGATATACCGCCTGTGCATAAGGACGGATTTAGCAGGTAAATCATGATTTTAATTACTAGACTAGATCGAATACTTGCGAGCTTCTGAAAAATCTGAAGATTTGAAAAAAAAATACTACCATGAAATTCGCACGATCTCTATCGTGTCTTTATATTATTAACCTTGTAATGGAAAACGATTTTTTTTTAGTTTACTTCCAAAAAGACATGCTTTATGATAAAATGTTTTAATTAAGAAATGTTCATAAACTTATCTATAATAAAGGTTATATTCTTTTGATATGATGATTAGGTTAAAATATGTCATTTTCCATCATCCCTTAAGGTGGTGAGAGCCACCACCACATACGACTTCTCGGCAAAATACCTCTACACAAAACTATTCCTTATAGTTGGAGAGACGGCGACCATAATGACTGCAGCATTAGCAATGATGTATGTAATTTTTTCATGGAGTTTAGGTCCCCCTCTACAACTTTGTTCTCTGAAGTAATGCTCTAACGCTTTGCTATAGATTAAAAATTTTTATTTAATCCAAAATTATTTCTAGTCATGTTTGAAAATGATTCCACAGCATCTGCAAAACCACAAAGTCATGGGAAACCCATTTTCAGACAAGTCACCCTTTGCAAAAAAATTTCCCAGCATATCAAAAATTTGAGAAAAAAAGGCAAACTTGAAAAAAAAAGAAAAACGCGAATTTCAAGTTGAAGCTTGGCAGGATGACACATTACATATCAAAGATTACGTGAAAAAAAAAATTGTCGTTCCAGGTCTCGCCATTTTATTATTACAATTTTTTTTTAATTTGTTGGGCCCAAATTCGCAAAACGTTTGCGCCATGTCTGAAATTGTGCTTTCTTAAACACCCAAATATTATGGAAAAATTAATTTCAGAAAAATGGGACATTGCTAGTTCAAATCATCTGACAAGATGATTCAGCGCTGACGAGAGGCATATGTAACATTTAATTTTTTTTAAATTTTTTTGTTTACAGTTGTGTTAATTTGAAATGTTTTAATGCAAAAAATACATAAATGTTGCATGTCTTTTTTAAATGCAATTAATAATGTCAAAAACACATTTTACAAAAAACAACAGGACAGTCGTGGACTATTTTCAGCAATTCTGAACCCCTACTGTGAAATTTTGCACAATAATCGGCTCAAATATTAAAGAAACCATTGCTTATTTAAATCAAATTAGATCACATAAATAAAACTCAAAATTCCCTATTTAAATTTACCTCAAAAGTGAATAATACGGATTTATTTAATAACTTTCGCTAGGCAATCAAGTTTTGAAAACAAATGCTAGCTTTTGACGTATCGATGCCTTATTAATGTCTATAATAGAATCTAATTCTTCTGTTGTTTTTCATCGTTTAAAAAATACTTATTAAAGAAAGCATTGAAATTATTTTAATTCACGGCGAAAATAGAACGAATAGGGACACAGCTGATATAGGGACACCGAAGATATCCCCAAAAGTCTGTTTCTCATTCAACAGTTGGACGTATTTTCAAAAAATTCAAAACAACCGGCTCAGTTGGTATTGCTCATATTCATCATATTCTTTATTGAAAAAACAAAAAAGATCATTCCTGCATTACAACAGCGAATAACGTGTAGTTTTTGGCCGATGGGGATGCAAATTGAGGGTTAGGGGAGCTGGGACCCCGCGCAATCGATTCAGCGCAAGAAATACGTAGGGAACATAAAATCGTATTGCAGTATGAGAAGTGGACAGGTATTCCGCAAATTTGCATTAGATATAGCACACACTTTGGCGAGATCAATTTTGTCAGAATAGTGTTTTCGGGTAATCTCCATGTCAATACGAATCGATCAAGCACACTTTGGCTCATGTCACTTAATGCTTTAGAATTTTGACATTTTCTTCTTTTGATATGCTGGAAATTTGTTTTGCAAAGGGTGAAAATGGGTTTCCAGCGCCTCCCAGCAAAGCACTAGAGCATTACTTCAAAGGACATTAGTTGTATAGGGGGACCTAAACTCCATGGAAAAAAAACATACATTGCTAATGCTGCAGCCATTATGGTAAAATTTTCCTTAAAATAATTTTCAATTTGATTTTTCCGTGGAATGAGTAATAGTTCCACAAATGCAGTGAGAATATAGATACATCGGAGCGCTGCGCATACATATTATGGCAGGGTATGACTACAGTTAACTCAGACACTACTAATTTTATACTAAAAGTCAAGAATATGAATGTATAGAACGGAAAATGGGACATTGGGATACACCTATTTCGGTTTACGTCCTTAAATTTATTCTCGATTTATAATATTTTAAAGAAAATCGTGAACATTTTACTCATTCCTGCACCACCCTTAAGGTGGTGTCCGTGGCTCGTTTTTTAAGTGGTTTCTCCTGTAGGCCTAATCCACTATAGTTCAATCCGACGTATCGAAAATCAGTCTAGGCCGTTATCGTCGATGTTATGACCATCTTCGGCAGTATCTTCAACGTTCAGGCAGGCCTAACCATGTCAGTGATAGCATATTGTTGAACAACGTAGGCTTACTTTTGCGCATCCGTATCTATTTCTGCATTCTGATTTGCAGCTGCATAAATTTAGGGTTAGAATGGATTCTAGGTCTATTGCTTCCGTTGTAGTGATCGCTGCTAAGATATTACTGACTTTCTTTTATTCCCACTCTGTAGCATTTAGCGAGATATTCTCCATGTCTGATTTTAATGAATAACACAGGATTGTCTACTTTACCAAGTTTGTTGAAAGCCAGTTGATACTTCTTTCTGAGGGAGAAGATTAACATAAAACGAGAATGTCCTCATGGCTCACTTCTTCGTTAGTAAAAATTATCGCAATATCTTGCAAATCCTTTTACTTGTTAAGCAAATTGATTATTTGAGCGGTTCCTTTAGAGAAAAATGCCGATGTAGTGTTGCAAACGCTAATGGCACTAGCAAATAGTTATCGATTCTTTGCAGTTTCCCAAGTGTGTTAAAGATTGCAAACCGCG
This sequence comes from Stenurella melanura, assembly GCA_963583905.1. Classification (NCBI taxonomy): domain Eukaryota; kingdom Metazoa; phylum Arthropoda; class Insecta; order Coleoptera; family Cerambycidae; genus Stenurella; species Stenurella melanura. Next base: position 21,028,125 of record OY757309.1, read on the forward strand.
GGAATTTTAAATTCTTTTGCTGATGTTCCTCTGTTCTCTTAAATATAGAACATCTTTGTCTTGAGGAGAAATAACAATGAGACGAGCTAACAAGTGGATATATTCCTAGGATGACAGTTGTTTCATGCTGAAACCATTTCTTCATAGCAGTATTAGTGGGCAGACCTGGGTTTTGAAAAGTGACTGCTCCGAATGAAAAAATGGCTTTTGCCAACTTATAAAGTTAGGTCCCCTCCATCATTCCGACAAGTTTTTTCAGGGCGGAGTTGGCGAGGGGTGGGGGAAACGACCCATTAAAAGTATGGGAAAGCAGTTTTTCCATCGTTTATCATGTGCCCGCCCCGTTCTATTTTTCATTTTGTAATTCGCGCGGGCGGACAATGTATAGACATTGGGGACCTATATAATGGAAAAGTCGAAAGAAAAGATTTCTCAAAATTTTGATCCCGGCCCGAACTCCCTCACCCCTCTCCGTTCTCCCGCTATACAGCAAACACTTTGCCGGCCTGTATCTCCCTTCTTAATCATCCGATCGCGATCTTGCTGGATGGAAATTGAAGATTAAAAAAAATGTTGTCAATTGGTGAAAACATTACTTCCCCCGCCCCCTTCCTTCATGCCGAAAAAGAGATGCAAAAAATCGGCCGTTTTTTATTTTGCGCGCCAGGCGTTTATTTGGAAACAAAAAATAATTGCCACTGTTATCTTTTAGCAAATAAAAAAATACGCTAATTGGTCCCGGCCAGATTGCCGTAGCTCCATTACAGAGTAACAGAGTTATCAGCACTTTAATAATTCTGGTTTTACCCCCATATCTCCCTTCCTAATTGTTCTACCACCCCCACCCTCCGGCCTGATCAAGTGTTCATTAATACCCTTATGTTCAGAAAAAATTTAGGTTCGAACTCCACTGCCTCTCGAGAAATAATTAATTTAATTTTTCGTTTTTTCGCAACTTCAATCGCGATATCTCGCGAACTAATTATGTGATCGAGTTCGGGTTGGAACGAGCTTACATGTTTTGTCAAGCTCTTCACTTTTGGTATGTGCGATTTTTTTGTGGGACCAACACCTAAGGAGATACGTTGGAAAAACTGCTTTCTCATGCTTTTAATGGGCCGATTCCCCCACCCCCCGATGACTCCGCCCTGTAAAAACTTGTCGGAATGATGGAGGGGACCTAACTTAATAAGTTGGCAAAAAAATTTGGTTCATTCTGAGCAGTCACTTTTCGACCCTGCTTTTTCTCCAGATCTGCCCGACTATATGTACAATTTTACAATTAACGTAACTGACGCAATCATTGTGAACAATCGCAAATGTTCCTTGCTTTGGCCAAACTACCCTGAGATTAAGGAAATCTCATCATTCAGGAACTCCTTATATACGAAGTCCTCGCTCTGTAATAATATTACAAATCTTAAACAAACTTGATTTTTTAATTTTTCTCTTCAGGCAAAGTTTTTTTGTGTAAAATCAGTTAGGCGGGGCGAATTAGACTTTGAATCTGAAATCCTTTTAAATATTGCAATTTTTTGCTTAAAAATCTGTAAAATATTCGTAAATAACAACCCTCGAGTCTTGTTAGATTCGAAGATATGTAACATGGTTTTTGATTGCAAAATAGAAAGCATAACCTTGTTTCTTTTTTTAGATTTTCTTAAATATCTTGTGAAATGTCTCTAATCGACTCGAGATATACTGTTCAAATTTGTTCCTAAGAAAATTTCCTACATGGATAGGCTATTGCGAAAATTCGCAAAATTTGTTTACTGTTGCAAAGTTAGCAACAAAGGTGAAAAGAACGCTGCCTTAGGCTAGGCGCTGACTAGAGACTTTTTGTCTCCGTGACATTTTGTCATCGTGATGCGGCGTCAACATAATATAAAATTTTTTAATTATTTTCGAATGTCTATAAGAACTTTCAATCAGTATTTCATTATCTATGTCTTCTTGCTGTATGTGTTCTTGCCATCATTCACAAAAATAACCTAGTTATTTTCAATACACCAAAATTTCACATGTAGTTACATGATAAAAAGTTGCCTAGAGAGAGCGCACTTCCATGGTAACTCCCGCACTGCGGTGACGCGACATCACGGGACAAAAAGTTTCGGATTTCGGTGACAAGAGGGTGACAAGAGCGCAGATTATTGGGATATCTTCGAAATTCATCACTTAAACTAGCATTTACAATGACAATTTGACGCGAATGAGAAAAGATATGGTGACATCAATTGATACCGCATAACGATGGCAAAAAGTCACGGAAACAAAAAGTCTCCAGTCAGCGCGTAGCCTAAGGAATCGCTATTTCCATATCCAGATTTCTCGTCCAAGTCACTGTAAAGGAAACATCTTGGCTATGTTTGCACTCTAGTATGTGTAAATTATTGATCATAAAATTTTAATATTTGGGGCAGATATTATAGAAAAATTTGAGGCATTGGTTTCTACCATATACGTTAAAAATGAAGTTTCTAGCTTGGTCTACTTATTTTGCGCTATTCACAACCTTCCATATCCGACCCCTTCAACGGAATCATCTCAATCAGATGTCATTACAATACATGCTTGTACTAACTTTCAAGTGAATATCTCAATTTCATGTTATCAAGTCCTTTAATAATATAGTGGAGGTGGTGTGGGTGGGGGGTTGAAAAATAGTAGAAAGAAATCTTAGGCCTTGGTTTCTGATATATACACCAAATCCCAAGATTCTGTACTCTTACCAGCTTGCTTTACTCATTTTTCCCTATTTACTCCTACTTACTCCCACTCCTTCAACGGAATCATGTCAAAATATAATCTAGTTTCAGATGTCATTATAATACATATTATGTGTATCAAATTTCAAGTAAATATCTCAATTTAATTTTACCATCTCTCTTAATAAAGGGGTAGGGGTGTGGGGGTGTTGAAAAATATTATAAAAATATCTGATGTCTTGGCTTCTAGTACATACACCGAATTTAAAGTTTATGTGCTCTTACCAGCTTGATTTATTTATTTTCCCCTATTTACCCCTAATTTAACTCCCATCCCAAAATATAATCTAGTTCCTGATGTCAATATAATATACACGTATATCAAATTATAAGTGAATATTTCAATTTTTCTTTTCAACCCTTACAATAATGTAGTGGGGGGGATGAGGGGTGGGAAATATTATAAAATATGTTGAGGCCCTGGCTACTAGTATATACACCACATTTCAAGTTTCTGTACTCTTACCAGCTTACTTTACTTATTTTTCCCTACTTACTCCTACTTACTCCCACTGCTTCAACGGAATCATGTCAAAATATAATCTAGTTTCAGATGTCATTATAATACATACGTGTATCAAATTTCAAGTAAATATCTCAATTTAATTTTACCATCTCTCTTAATAAAGGGGTAGGGGTGTGAGGGTGTTGAAAAATATTATAAAAATATCTGATGTCTTGGCTTCTAGTACATACACCGAATTTAAAGTTTATGTGCTCTTACCAGCTTGATTTATTTATTTTCCCCTATTTACCCCTAATTTAACTCCCATCCCAAAATATAATCTAGTTCCTGATGTCAATATAATATATACGTATATCAAATTATAAGTGAATATCTCAAATTTTTTTATCAACCCTTATAATAATGTAGTGGGGGGATGAGGCGGGGGGAATATTATAAAATATGTTGAGGCCCTGGCTACTAGAACATACACCACATTTCAAGTTTCTGTTCTCTTACCAGCTTACTTTACTTATTTCCCCCTATTCACTCCCCAACCCTTCCAGTTCCAGATCTCATTATAATATATACGTATACAAAATTTCAAGTCAATATCTTAAACCGGAGAAAACGTGCGGACAAAAAAAGTTACAGATATACAGACACATAGAAATTATTTTTCGCTCAAATTTAAAATCTCGACATTCCAGGATATTCTAAACCTATTTCAAGTAATTCTCATTGAAACTCGATGAAATTTTGGAAAAGGGGCTATCCTTGGGATGCCTAAATAGTGTGCTGCCGTTTCGACAAAAGAAAATAAAAACGGATCGATATGAAACCAATTGGAATCGGTTGAATTTACCATTAACCATTAACCATTAACTTTTTTTTATTCATTTTAACATATTTTAACATTTCAGGTGTATAACTAAATAAATGGGTGTGTATATACATAAATCAAAAAAATATATTGGACAATCGAAAAGATTATATCACCTAATTGTGATAACAATGCTTCCCGACCCGTCGATGGTGTGACGATTGACCCATAACAACCTGTCGAAAATAATCCCGCTACGACCAGAGACTTATTGCAACCTATGCCTGTTTAATTTTGGGTATTTCTCGGATCAGAATTAACGTATAAGTATATTGAGATCCATGTGTGCAGAGGGTAACGCTTATTGAAACGCAGAAAAATATCATTTAAAAACCTGTTTTATTAAAAATCGATAAAACGATTGAATTTTGAACTTACGGGCTATATTGTAAAATAAACACTTTAAAACTTAACTAACCGTGTGGTGTGAGAGCTAGGCGTCGCTTACTGATCGACAGGTAGGGGGCATGAAGGGTAAACGAGTCTTGTGTTTGGATAGCGTCTCGTGATTCGTAGCGTCTTGTCTTACAGGGGTGTGTGTCACTGTTACCTTTGGTCGTAGTAAACTGGTAGTCGCTGGTGGATTAGTTTGTGTCTGTGAGTCGGGTTGTCGTGTGCCCTTTCGGCTGTCAGGTCAGCGGTCATTACCGATAGTTGGATTTTTTCCGTGAAAAATTTTTGGGCAGTCTCGTCGATGTGCTCTCTCACCATTGGGAGATTGGCTGCCCGATGTAATTCCACTATCGGCGTATACCTGTCTGCGTCCGTCATTAGTCTTAGTAATTTATTTTGTGTCGTTTGTATCCTCTGGCACTGAGTGGCGGAGAGGTTGTTCCATGCGGGGCATGCGTAAGTGAGCAGAGGCCTGAACACCACTTTGTACAAGGCGAGCTTGTTATCGGTGGACAGCCTGCTCCGCCTGTTCACTAGAGGATACAGTCTGTTTAGTGTGGCGTAGGTCCGGTTTGAGGTTTGTCTGACGTGAGGGGCAAAACTCAGTCTCTTATCCAGGGTTACCCCCAGATATTTAACCGAATTTCGCTCCTCAGCGGTCTGTCTGTCAATTTTTATTTTGTTGAAAGTCTTAATATTTGTATATTTCCTATTGAAATTTATTATCTGCGTTTTTGAGTTATTAATTTTGATTAAAAATTTTTGCAGCTTGTCGAGGTGATACCGTACTTTCTGTGTCGCCGTTTGGGCATAAAAAGATTGACCATAGAGTACGGTATCGTCGGCGTAAAGTAGTCTGTTGGAATTTGGATGGGTCGGAGCGTCAGAAGTGAAAAGATTATAAAGTAGGGGTGATAGTATTGCCCCCTGAGGAACTCCTGCTGATAGCAGCTTTTTTTCCGAAAATGTGTCGTTAATTCTGACTGTGATGGTCCGTGATCGTAGGAAGGATTTTAATAGGGTGACCAGACATGGGGGGATCTTAAGGATTTTGTCTAATTTGTGAAGAAGCCCGTTGTGCCACACAGTATCGTATGCCTTTTCAATGTCCAGGAGCAACAGAACGGTGCACTGCTTTTTAGTATAGGCTAATAAGCATCCTGCACTACCCTGCATAGGGCGTCCGTGGTGCTATGTCCCTTCCTGAAACCGAACTGGTGTTGTGGTACCAGATTCTTGCTATCGACGACATGGCTTAATATCCGCAGAATAACCCTCTCCGCCAGTTTGGAGATTGTATTAAGCAGACATATCGGTCGATAGCTCGTCGGCAAATGCGGCGGCTTGTTCGGTTTCAATATCGGGATTATTACGCCTAACTTCCGAGTTTCAGGAAAATACTGCAGCCTGATTATTGCGTTGATGATGTAATTTATTTGGCATAACATTTTGGCTGGAAGGTTTTTCAGGAGGATGTTGGGTATGTTATCTGGACCGGGTACTTTATTGTTTGGAAAAGTCTTTATGATTTTGGCTAGTTCAGTCGGGTTGGTCAGTAATTCCGGAATTTTGTTGGGTGGGATTGGTACTCTGTCAGGTATTGTGTTCGTCGAGTGCGTCACAGTATCGTGGAAAGGCAGGGAGTTTGGTGTTGTAGTGTTCGTGACTTGGAGGGTGATTGGCTAAGATTTCGGCTTTGTCTTTGTCACGATGGTAGTTAGTGTCGTTCAAGATTATTGTCGGCACCGGAGAATATGGCTTCTTGAGCAGTCGAGACATCTTCCACAGGGAGTTGTTTTTTCGCGACAGAGCCTCAATTCTGCCGTTCCAGGCTTCCTCCCCGTGCTTGGACAGCCTCTCCTTGATGGTATTTTGCAGGTCGACCATCCTCGCCCGGTCGATGTTCAGTCTGCCCAGTTGCCATCTTCTCTGGATTCTATTTTTGAATGTTATCAAATTTAAGATGTCTTGTGGTATTTGTTCATCTTTCGGTCTATACGTCGATAGTTTAGTCGTTGAGTCTCTTGCGCTAGAAATAATGTCTGTAATTTTCTTCACCTCCGAGTCGATGTCGTCGGTTGTCAGAATTTTGTTGTTGATTGTGAGGTTTTCGCCAACGAGTTGGCGAAAACGTCTCCAATTTGCAGTCTTGTAGTTGTAGTGCTGCCTTGCCACTTCGTTTCGGTCTGTGTCAGGAATTTGAAATTTTACAGGATTATGATCCGAAGACAACAGTGGTAACGAAATGGGGTTTATAGGGTGCGTGATGTTTTTATATAATATTATGGCTATAGTCGAGGGAGTCATATTGTTCATCGGGTAGTGGGTCGGAGTCTCTGGGGCGTGTACTGCAATATTTTCCTGTAACGAAAGGTCATGCACCGTGCGACCGTTCTTGTTGCTTCTGGCATTGAACCATACTGTGTGGCGGGCATTAAAATCCCCCATAACTAGCATCCTGTCCTCGGTGAACAACTCTTTTAAGTTGTCCACCGTGAACTGATTAGTAGGTAAATTGTACGCACCCATTAAGCCTATGCCGTTAGGCAGCTTGATGGATACGTTGTCGATGTCTGAGTCTATGTTCGAGAGGGGGGCGTGTTGAATGCTCTTGTGGACGAGCATTGCCACGCCCCCCCCCCTCTATTTCGCATCCGGTCTTGTCTGTAAATGTCGTAATTTTGAACTTTGAATTTGTGCGCAGCTCTCAACCGCGTTTCTGTGACGACTAAAATTTGGATTTTGTTTTCGTTTAGAAATATCGAAAGTTCATTAGTCTTTCGAATTAGTCCGTTTGCGTTCCAACAAGCCACTCTACACATGGACAATCCTATATTTAGGAAGGATATTTATGGAAAAATTTTGCAATATACCTATAGTTTCCATCGCATCCCTGGCAGGTTCCAATAAATCGTTTAAGTGTCAGATCGCGGCGATGGTTTCTTTCAGTTTGATCATTCAGTTCAATCTGCTCATCTGAGCCATAAGCTCATTGAAATCGCCCGTCACACCAGTTGAAGTGGTCGGGGGGGCTCTTGATGTTCCTGCGGTTGGTCGTGGGGAGGAGGGGGACTTCTCTGCGATCGTACGGCGGTGGCTTCCTGGCTGGTCCATTTCCTCTTGGTGCAATTCCTGCGACGACCTCCGCTGCTGTCCTGTCCGTCCAGGTGTTGGTGGCTGGTAGCGGAGCAGGGACGTATCTTATCGGGTCCGGCGCTTGCATGCCTCGACTCCTGTTCAGCTGCTCTATCCTATATTTAAACACCTCGCACAGTGTGTTGGATGCGGTGTGGTCGCCGCTACAGTTTGCACACTTTGGGGTTTGTTCCAACGGCTTCTCGCATTGATGCGAGAGGTGCTCACCCGCGCATTTGACACAGCGGGGGTGTCTATGGCAATTCCCAGTGGCGTGCCCTCACTGTTGACATTTGCGGCATTGAGTGAGCTGCCTCTCGTTCCTTCTTCGCTCCCACTCTATCTTTATGTACAATACAAAACGGATCTCTTGTTGGATTCTTTTTAACGTTATATAGTTTGATGTTACCACAAGATAAAGTGGGCTAAATTTTGTCTTCATGGGGAATATGTTTTTAACGAAAATTTTTAAATCTAGTTCTGCCTTGATATCATCTATTTTCGGGTTCTCTTGCAGTCCACGGAGGACGAATGCGTGAGTTTTATCACTTGATGTGTACGTATGAAATTTGATGTCCTCCAAGGAGGTCCACGTATCTTTTGTACTCTTTTAGGTCCTGAACGTATAGTAAGGTACATTTGGGTGCGTACTTCACGAAAAATCCTAACTTAATCTCTTTTCCAATTTCTTTTGCTAATTTGTTGTGGTCTGCATATATTTCCTTTAACACAATGAGCGCGCAAAAGCGTACGGTGCGAAAGACCACCGAGTAAGAAGGGCGCTGTGACGTCATGACGAGCTGTCGCTGTAGCTGCGCTCGGCTTTCGTAGACTCTTAGTTGCAAATTAGAATGCTCGGCTTAGAAAACACCTACAAAATGTTTTTTTTTAATAACGTGTTTTTTTCTTAGCTTTCCGGTGTAAATAAAATTTCGACCGATGGTCCCTATCGACTTCAATAATTAGCAATTTTATGATTCATTTTCACATTTTTTTATAATGTATGCATGTTTTTGATACTTAATTATATTATGTTTACTTTTTTTGTATTTTATTATAGAAATCATCGTATACACAGTGTGTGAATAAAATAAAAACAAGTTTTGCGAATTTTCTCCATTGCCTATCCTTGTCTTAGGAACAAATTTAATCAATATGCCTCGAGTCGATTAGAGACTTACGTCACGAGATATTTAAGAAAATTTAAAAAAACAGGATTCCACTTTCTATTTTGCAATAAAAAACCATGTTCCGTATCTACAAATCTATAAAGACTCTAGGGTTGTTATTTATGAATTTGTTACCTATTTTTAACCAGGAGATTGTAATGTTTAAAAGGATTTCAGATTCGAGAATTTTTTGGTCTAATTCGCCCCGTCTAAGTAATTTCCGAGTTAATTACAGTCAAAGCCCCCGGTAACCATTTCAATCTTTATGCAGCGACTTATGTATAAAGCGGAGCACTCCGAGAACTCCCTCTTCGGGTCGCATTTGTAGTAGAAAAATTTATAGAGCATTTTGTATAGACAATTTTATGGGGAACTTTTTTATGGATAGAGGCATTCTTGTTAAAAAGGAATGGTTTAGCAGATAAATGACCTAAATCGAATATGGGTGGTGGTTTTTGCAGGTTAAAGGGATGGTGCAACCACGTTAAGTGTCGCAACTTTTCTTTATTGTGATTCTGATAAATTTCCTGCAAAGTTTCAAAACTGTATGAATTTTCTCTGATATATGGCAATTTGGGCTCAATTCTTTGGAATTATAAAGGTATAATAGATTTTCTTCCTGGCGATGTCAACATTCCAACCATTATTTTACTTCATTATTTCTGAATTCGTTTTTTACGGTGGCCATTCTGTATAGAGTTTTAATTATATGTTGTTCTGTATATTTAATTAAGGAAGGGGGGCTTATGATTCATGGTATAGCATGTCTTCCTGGTTTGTTGCTGTTGACATGTAACGCCAGTTTCCTTGAATCTGTGCTCAATATTACATGAAATGATCTTTATAGTTAGATTTACAATTTCATCGTGTAAGGCATATAAGGTTTATATGTATATTTGTGATAAATTGTCACGAACTCATGTTAAGTTTAAAATGTTGTAGGTTTGCAAGGAGCCCGGATCAAGTCAGCCCTGCATCAATGTGGTAAATCAGACTATAGAACAAATAGTGCAATGTAATTAAGTGATTTTGTTGTGATATAGTTAAATATGTACACTAAAATAATATAAAAGGCCATATTTATATTTTAGCATAGTTAATTTAATATTCTAGATTCATATTTGGATTTTATTTATCTGTATGATATGACGACAAGAAATAAATACTGTTTTAATAATTTGTGTTTTTGTATATGTAAATAAACGTGTGGTTTACTTACAATCTCGGCTAACTTGATTAACAAGCGATAATGATTGCTTTACTCAAATAGCAACAGTGCAAATTTTGAGACATCGCTGAAGATGTTCATTAAGGTGTACTATTATATTAAACATACCAAAAGTCTCCATAAACTTTAATAATATTTCAATTTTTTATGTTTACCCCCCACCCTCGTTCTCCACCCCTCCTCATACCCTCGTCCTTTCACTGTAACTATGGATTTAAAAAATATTAAATTTTATCAGGTTTCAACAAAAATTTCACTTTTATGTCAACTCCCTCCTGGCCCAGTTTCGCACTTATTACTCTCTTGCCTTATGTCTTATACTGTCGCTATTCGTTTCCTGATAATGAAGAAAATATTAAATTTTACCAATTATCTTGAATTTGTAAAAAATAGTAGAGAAAAATATAATAATAATAATTGAATTTAAATATTTTACAAGGTTGCTCATCAAATGTATTATTATCGTTGCTTTTAGCAGCAGGATCAGCAATTTCTTCAGTCCCAATATTTTGTTACAGTGCAAGGACATAGGTAAGAGGAGGGGTAGGGTACGAAGGTGGTGGTTAACATAATAAGATGAAAAATTATAAGAATTTGTACACAAACCACATTTCTTTCACGTAGTTATCATTTAAAATCGAAAGTAACGTCAGAAATTGCAGCTTCAAGTTTGAAATTTGCATCATATCGAATCACCCATTTTGAGTTTTCCAATTTCCACAGCAGATTTATAATCAGCGACCTTGAAAACTCCCGACTATAAATCTTTTCGAATAAATTTTAAATATTAAACTGTTTTTCTCCAGCAATAATTTATTATGCATCCATAGAATGAGCTTATGTGTGCAGTTTTAAGCCATAGAGTGCTTCTGAATGCTTATAAATGACACTATATGATAAGGGAAGTTTAAATAATAATAATACAATGCATTTTCGACAAATCTAAACTCCTTTGAACCATATAAATTTGAGAACTTAACGAGAAAAGAGCAAAAATCACTTTTAAGCAAAAATGTGCATTTCTCGTGATTGTATATAAATATATATTCCACAACCTACCAAATGTCCGCGTTAGTTGGACTTGCTTTTGTAGACCTCAAACAGCACCTTATAAAAATTTGATGGACGTAAAATTTTGTCTTACTACGGTTTATTTCGTTAGTCGGACTAAAACTATGTCCTATTTATTGTTCCATTATTTCACGCAACTCTATGTGTATTTTGGTTGCATACCAACAATACCTGTGACCTCTGTCCACGTTCGTTTCAATAAAATTTAATCGACTTATTTATATTAACGTCCTGGCGGGGTCTAGCTAATGCTATTCCACCACTCAACCAGGGGTTGCCTTTTTAGGTCATTTTATTATTTATAATCATTTAAATTAACTTTATCTGATTTCGTCAGGCTATAAACAACGAAAAAACTCGTTGGTTCTATCTTAAGTAAATAGTAAATAGTAATATTTATAAAATCAAACAAACAGTTACATTTTAGGCTTTTCAATGAAATTCTTTTCTTTGGTAGTATCATAGAGTATTAAATGAATGTTATTTCAGGTCGTTTCTTGGTTTGCTAGTATGCTCATTACGACTGTCTTCTCGTCCTGTTCTTGACCAACTTTCTAAACCACTTATGTTGTGAGTGTGGTTTAAATATGAAAGCTGAGCCATAGCGTCATAGGGCTGAGTGATTTGCATTTTTGCAGTTTGGTGAGTTGGTGTCCAGGTAAAGATGTCTTCGTCACAGAAAGCTTGGTCGACCGTGAATACGATTGAGTCATAAATTATATCACTGAAGTCATTGACAATAAGACAAGTTTTTGGTTCTCTGGATGTACATGATGATAAAGTAGAAGAATCTTGAAATAAGACACAATAGTAGTTGTGCATATTTTTACTGAGTTCGGAAAACCACTCCACTGATTCGAGTCCTAAGAAGGTCGACAGTTTGCAAATGTTCATTGGTCCAGCAATGGTTGGAAGTTTCAAATCTTCACCTAATTCCATCAGGTTATGGTCTATATCCTTATTGGCTTCATAGCAATTTCTTATGACAAGGTTTAACATACAGTGCGTGTAATGGGACATAGGAAGTAAGAATTGCAACATCGCGTGTGCCAGTCGGCAATGAATAACTTCAGCTGGGATACTTCAGTGGCCGGCGTGGCCTTGTATAAGCTCTTTCAAGCTCATTTCGATTGCCACAGTGCTAGAGGGATATTGAGAAGTTTAAGCTCATTGGACCATTGGTTTTGTCCAATTAAAAGGTCACTAACTAACTCATGGTATGAGTAAGTGTTGGGGAATACAGGGGGCAACTGGTTCTTAGAAGGGGGTGTCGGGTTCGCAAGCGGCTATGCTTTGGAACAAAGGGACCGGGTATGGGTAAACTTTCTGGCGGGCATGCTGTCAGGAAATCTGCAAGAAATGAAAGTTGGTATAAGGTAGTACAATTAACACTGTTCTGGGCTATAACTGTTCGTATGTAGAACAATATACCGTAAAAGGTCCTGCTGAGGGTAGGTTACATCTTTCTAGTCCGGGTAGGTACTAAGCGTTATCAGCAATGATTTTATCCATCTGGTGAAGGATGTGGTATATTGAGGAGATGCTAGAAACGAAAGAGGAATAACTTTTTTCGCTAAAAAAGGGGTGCAAGAATGAAATTCTTACCGTCAATGTCAGGTGGTTGAGTTCTTGAAGTTTTGGCTTTAACTTCTGGTCTAACGTTGATTTTGTCTCGTGGATGAATCTCTTGACTAGTTTTCGAAGCTGCTGGGATGTCTTGTAGAGGGGCTGTGTCTCTTAACAAATCTAGGCCTTCGGAGTAAAGAAGTGCTTTAAAAGCTTCAGACTTTACTGTAATTGCCATTGTGTTTCTTTGTAGCCTGTTGATTAAGAATTTAAAAAATATTATACAGAGCATTCTCTATCAAGACCTGCAAAACAACATTTCTAGTATATTTCTTGCCTGCTAAATTTGTAGTGTATTTCCAACCCTATCAAATGTTGTTCCTCTAGATTCCTCAATGGTTATAGTATGGGCTAATCGAACTGGAAACTGCCGTTCCGGATAAACTATTGTTGCTTGCCAATGTCAAAGTACTTTCTTTAACGAATTAAATCCGGTAATTATATTTTCAAAATTAAGAATTAACGTCCCTCTGTCGCTCTGTAAAGCCCGCGAGCTAGAAAAAACAGTTTTTACATTTTTAGAATAATTCGAAAAGCAAGACTTCGGCTGCTGGAGAATATACACAAGCCACTCTCCCCTACTGATCGAATTTTCGGGAACGGCGAACAATCTGGAACGTCTGGAACGACTAGAACGCCTGGAGTCTTCGATTTTCGAACACTTCCAGAAGCTTTGATTTATCCTATATAAACCGAGACGCGCTCAACGACTTCAATCGAGTAAAGAGAGTCGAGTAAGAAGAGTGAGTCAGTCAGTGAGTTAGTTCGGGATCCAGCTACGCGACAAAACAACAACAACCAAAGGCAAATTTCTACTCTAAAGTGTTAATATTCAACATAATTAATTACATCAAACCTATTTAGTGATAAACAAATGTATTGTTAGAACGTGAATAGTAATATATCGTTATTTTGACTCCAGAAAATTTGACTTTTAATCATTCGTGTAAAATCGATACAGGGTGTTACTTTTTCGCCGAGCCAAGTAAAATAAATTCATTCAAAATTAAATTGTGAAGTGTTCTTGTGCGCGAATCTTACTAAAACGAAAGTCACGTTCGTGTTCACCAACATCTTAATTTTAAATAAAATTCTACACCACTATTATGGTTATGGTATGGTATGGGCTAATTGAACTGGAAACTTCCGTCCCGGAAAAACTATTGTTGCTTGCCAACATCTTAATTTTAGGTAGTAAAATTCTACACCATTTTCGATAACATCCTAAATGTTCGCATTCAATAACATTAAAGCCCAGGTGGGTGATTTCCATCCATGTACACACTCGCCCATGTTTACATCTAAATCGTTCAGCAAAATCACCGCTGCACCAAGTTTTAATTTTAATTCATGCAGAGGTAATTCGCCCTCATCATTGGAATGTAATAGGTCTGAAGTTACACGGAGCTTTTCATGTCGTCCGGGAAGGTAGGTACACATCAAGACTTCTATAATTTTTGACGTCACCACCTGTTTAATACAATCTGATTCACTTCATTTACAGCATCTTTTGTAGACAGAAGTGCTCTGTTGGCGATTGTGATCTCTACGACATCATCCTCATAAACAAAGTCAATTAATTGCGTTTGAGAATTTCAGAGGAGCATCTTAGGAATTTCAATTAGATCAATTGGGAGGTGCTGCAGCTTTCTGAAAATGAAGTGTGGTACTTGACCGTCTACGATAGCTAACAGCCACGCCACACAAATAATGTTTTGTTATTTAGTTCCTTCAATGTTTTCCCTCATGGCATTGTATGCATGTTTGTCTGCAGTTGAAAACCGATGGATTAATATAACTGCGAAAAGGGATCATCTATGGAGACAGGCATCTCTGGTAGAATTTGGCAAAAATCACCAAACGCCAAACAACACACATTTCCCTCCCATCAGTACATTCCGTATACTAGTTTTCTTGTTTAAAAACTTAATCACGGCCTCTATGCATTTATATCAGTCATTGGAGCCTCACCACAGACGTCTGCGCACAGATCAACAAAGAAAAAGTTCGGTTCCAGCGACTAATTTCTTAATTATTTTTGTGTACTGAAACCGAATTTTCAATTTAAAAAAATTTCTACCCCGTAGATTTCGAATAATTCCCGGTTTTTATTGCAAAAATACTGTTGGTCATTAATAGAGTGCAATAGCTATAGTGCTAGAGGGATATTGGGAAATTCAAGCTCATAGGAGCTTCCAATTAAACGGTCACTAGCTCATGGTATGCCTATGTGTTGGGCAATACAGGTGGTAACTGGTCCTTAGAAGAGGGTGTCGGATTCTCAAGCGGCTATGCTTTGGAGCAAAGGGACTGAAGGACCGAGTAAGAGTAGACTTTCTGGCGGGCATGCTGTCACGAAATCGTGAACGTTGGGATAAGGTAATAATCAGAGATCCGAATTACCTATCGGATATGTGGTAAAACCAGGGTTGGCTTTAGGTGATTATGTGTCAACGGATAAAGATTTGCATGCATGTATGAAACCATGTCTTACCTCGAATTTTTTTGCGAATTCCATATTGTCCAAAGATGATAGTCAATTTATTACAAACACTTACTCGAAGAGAACTGGAGATATAAGGGGACGTACTTAACACTGAATTAACAGACACGTATTTTTCAAAACCGATTACAAGAATAATATCTATTCTAAATGTTTTGGAGTTAAACGTCTGGGTCTTTCGTTGAAAATCCATTTATATTGCGAGAACGACCGCTCGACGTCGACAGATGTAACTGGGGCATACTTAAAATATCTAAATTTTCGCAGTCACCACATTCATGCCCGGTATAGCAAAGTCTTCTTTGCCATTTAAGGGGTCTATTACACCCTACCTTGAAACGGCAAACATTGATTGTTTCGTCCACGCTAAGCCACATGTACTTCCCATTAAGCTCAGAAGAAATTTTCTGTCTAATATTTTAGCACTTTGTAAATATTTTTTTTTAGTGTACACTCAGAAGGCACCTTGATATTGCTATACTAATAATAATAATAATAATAATCTGGAATCTACAACCACTAACCCTGCGGGATGTGGGGAGTGGTTGTAGATAATTCGCTTCGCTGGCGCTTCTCCCGTGAGAATATCGGAGACACGGGAGAACTGTCCAGCATCGCTAACGTGTAAAAAGAAATAATAACGATAATAATAATATTTTATCCACCATTTTGGATGCATGTAGTATATATGGCAGGTCAGAGAATAGTGTAAGTAATAGTAATAATAATAATAGTATAATACAAACTTATTTAGTGACAAACAACATAAACATGTTCCGTAAATACATATACATACAGATTCAGTCATAAATAAAAAATATATATGCACATACATACATATTGTTCCATATTCTCAATCTATTTGTATATTTATGTCCGAATTTACTTCTTGAAAGTAAATTGAAATGATTTTACCGGACGCCAAAGAGTTTCTTAAAAACTGTTAAAAATTATAGACTATAGAACACCATTAACATGACTATCTATAATCCATAGAATGACTGTTACTCAAGGTTCAACGAAGTCGGTTCAATAAATGCTCATCGATCAAGATAACAATCAAAATACATCAAACTCAATATTGAACGAACAAAGTATTAATTTATTAATAAATTTGAACTTGAAATGTAATTAACAAATTTAAATTGCAAAATCTAATTTAACTAAAACTGATAAATATGGCCTTGTATTTAAATAATTTATTTAAAATAAAATATGTACCAAGGATTTGTGATATTATAAAGCTTTACCTTGTCTAGGTTTCTTTCGACTCGAGTAACGTTAAATTATAACCACTAACTGGTTATTATAATCCTTGAAATATTATGTCACTTGACTGACTTTATAACCTCTCAAGGTTTCTTCTTCTTATTTACTGGATTGACGTTTGTTTATAACCTCCAAATTATTTTCAAAATTTGCTTGAAATATTTCTATCACTTGATTGACGTTTGCATTTCGTCACCATAAATAATTGCTAACTGGATTAACAAATACTTCCCTCTTCTAAATCTGCTTTCAGGATAATATTCTCCGTAATACTTTCAAAGTTTACTCACTTCTTATATTTAATATACTTGTACAATTATTTCTTGATATCAATATATCTGGATTGTAATATTCTAACCTTCAATTATTCACCACTTTTCTTTTATTATAAATTTATTTATTATTCTTGGAAGAATATTTTTCGCTGTTCGCTGTTCAGCGGTCGGTGATCAACTGAATTGTAACATAAAGCCGTTTAATAGCTCGGTGGCGCAATGCTGAAGGTGTTTGGCTTGCGACCACGGAGTCCCGGGTTCGAATCCTGGCCAGGGTATGGATGTTAGTGGCGTTTTTTCATGTGTTACCGAGACGGTAGCAGTGATCTAGACCACTGTTGGGTGGCACAACATGTCTAGTCGCTGTTATCTCTCCTGAGTTCGAGTCTCAGCTGCGGTAGATGGCAATATCGCAGGGAATGGTTGTTGTGTTGATGTCTATGTGTACGTGTCCTGGTTGAGTGGTAGAGCAGCAATAGCTGAACTCCGCCAGGACGTTAATATAAATAAGGCATTAAAATAAAAAAAAAAATAAAAAATAAAAAAATAAATAGGGTTAAGTTCCAATGTTTCAATTGTTTTTTTCTATTTTGATCTAATGTTTCAAAATTTAATTTTAATTTAATTTTTAAACTATTCAGTTTTGTTTGTTCTTCATATGATTTCAATACTGTTTCTAATTCTTTAATTTTCCTGATAAATTTCTTATTCTGCTTTTCATTATTAAGTGAATAATTGTAATTACTCGAAATTTATTGACATATTACATGTACTTCTTAAAATCTACTTATAACTAGAATTAACAATTCCAAACTCAAATAAATACTATTTCATACATTTAGATGAACAGCAATCATGAACAAAAAATGCTAGTAGCTAAAAACATACTGCAGTGTTTCAAACTGACAGATTCATGAATATTGGTATATCAAACCAAACATAAATTTTGTGTAGGTTTAAAATGTCTTTGCACAATTTAAGATTTTCAGCCCTAGGTTTTTGACATGAATGTCATATTTTAGAAATTTTATTTGATTGTTTTTTTAAGTCCATTCTATTTTAAACGAAACTGAAAATCTCTAAAAGTTCATATTTTAAATATACTACTTAGCTTAACCTTGTTAAAATTAAATTAACTCCTTTTTATATTTATTTAAATATTTTCTTAAAATGAAAAGAGCCAACAAATTCCCCACATCTTTCCCCCTTATTTGTATTTGTTGCTTATTTGATTTATACTTTCAAAAGCTTTAATATATTTATTGAAATTACTCCAGAAACTTAGCGAATTCCGGAGCCACCCTTCTTGTCAAGAAAGCTTGCATCCTTTTTATAGCCTGCTCTATTTCAACAAAATAATAATGGTTTAGAATGGGATTATGTAATTGTTATGTAAAATCAGCTATTAAATAGATGTATTTAAAAACAATTCTCATAGAGACTATGTCCAATCCACCTCGCGAGGAACCACAATTGAGGCGGAACCTATAATTTTCAAAAGTCCGCGGCCGCCAAAAGATTGTATGTCAAGTCACCCCAAAGATTTTAGAACCAAGATTGGTACATGATTGAGTCATTTGCTCGTACTTGAAATCTTTGAGAGACTGATGGTCCTTCATCAACTGGAATAATTTCCCCATCAGACTCCATTCTTTCTTCTTTGAAATATTTAATTTAAGATGAATTAATAAAATACGAATAATTTTGCAGCTTCCAAAGAGTTGGAAGATCGAAAAGGTCACGTTGCGCGCGTGTTCTCCGTTGACTTCTACCACGGTGTACACCTCCTTCTGTAAGCACTGGACATTTATGGAGTCTTGCCACCTCCTCTAACGTTCGGCATTTCCTCGAAAGACTTGGGCCTTGTCTCATGTGTTGCACTCGCGGTTAAAAAAGGATAATGGTATCACTGGAGGTAATGGAACAAACGGGAACGAGCGAACACACGGTTATTGAGAATTGTTACGCTATTTCATAATTTATGCGCTAACGCTAGTTTTTGCGACAAAAAATTGTAGAATACTTACTCTACAGAGTTTTTCTAAAATAACAGGGTTACTGGAAAAAAATAAGACACACCGCCAAAACAAGCCCATGGAGTAGGGGATGAAAAATATTATACAAATATCATTATCCTTGGCTTCTAGTATGCTTCAGCACAACTGACCATGGACGCCTATTAAATTATTTTTAAAATATTGCCACAATAACGCGACGCGGTTCAAAATGTCACCTGTTACAGTGCAAAAGATTAAAGACAATAACTTTCTTAATCGATCTGGAGGATGTCCCATCAGCACAGCTTCGTCCATACAACGATGATTTTCATCGTCCTAACAAGTCCCTAATTATGCATGCTACGTTGAAGCTTTGATACACAATACCGCTAACGTACGTAAATGCTCGTACGAAATGGCTCTAGCAAAGTACTGTAACATCAGTCACAAATAAAAAGTTCCGAATTGCCTTCACATAGACTCACCTCTGTCATGCAGGCAAACATTTTACTCACTTGGCTGCGCTAGCGCCACACGCTATTTTTATTATCCCACTTATAATGTTCCGAAATATCTCCATACTTAATTACTTTCGCCTTTGCACCAACTGTATTTAAATAAAACCATGGCTCCAATTTACTTATACGTGGGCCGGTCCTTGCAATAACGGTAACACTCTCGATGACGGCATCAATTTCATTCGCGGCGTCCATACGGTACTCGCCTGTAAGATGCACCGGTAGAACCTTTACAAAATGCTAACTTGCGTACATGTCGAATTCCAACAATTTCCAAGCTGCTTCCATCGATTTAACCTCTCGCCTGCGTACGTAGTGGGCAATTTCGTCCACTACATACTGCGGAGGTGCCACGTCTCTTTAGCAACCAACGTCTCCTTTTCGGCGACACCAGGTAGTAAGAGACCCACTACGACTCTTCGATGACCCGGTACAATTCTTCGACGACCTGCCACAGTGTCGGAGGAGCCCTTCGTTATGTATTTATATACAAATATTTTATGGTCCCGATAGAACCAATTAATTCGAAATTAATATGAGTTTGGTATTATACCAAAGCATACAGGTTGTAAGGTACAATCCACTCGTTAGTCAAAGTACCATTTTCTAATTGGATAGATCTACCATCACGAGGTCTTCTGTATATAGGCCCTACGTTTAACGTGGCTTCATCGCAACATTTAAAAGGGAAAGACATCTTGCAAGGTTTCTTCACCATACACGGCGCCTTGGGGTTGAAATTGTCACAGGAGTTATGCATTTCGTAGGTAGCAGACTGCGCTTGGCGGTCTGGAAATTACTGCTTGGATAATTTCATCAACATCATCGACACTACAAATTTTATTCTCTTCGAAAGATGGGATTATAATGTGGGAGTGCGGCAGTCCTCTTTTCTGAAACTCGGTTACCCAGGAACATTTTGCGCTACCCCGTAAATATGTTTCTCTACCACGTCATTCGTGAATTGTAAAAACGTTGCTCTAAAAACCCTACAGACTAAGTCAAATCTATTTTCAGATTTCAGCCGGTGTTTTAAGTAGTACTGAATTTCTGGCCAGTGTGCCTTACATGTAATAGTAACGAAAAGATCCGGCTTTCCTTGCTTGAGGACCACAGACACGGAATCTAAATATTGGCGTTTCATGTGAGGGATGCTTCCTACAAAAGCTTCAGGTAACACTACCTCCGGTCTACCTATCGTGTCGGCAGCATCGGCATACGCAGAAGTCATTCTCCCTAAAAATCTCTTTTGCCGTGTATGTGCAATTACTCTGACTATGTCTGTGGTACCATAAATAAAATCGGCTTCCACACACACCCAAGCATCCACAAAACATTGTTGAAATAATTTGCCTGCATTGTGGATTAAAGAAAATCTGTCCCTTCATTGAATTCTATATCAATTGAATTCACGGAAAGTCATTTTTTTCTTCTTATCTTTACAATTGGTACGGGGATGTCCCGCGGTATAACAATCCTCTGCACATGGGAACAGTAACGGATATACCGTAGGGACTATCATAATGTTTAAATCATTTAATTCATGTCTCCGCAGGACCTACCCTCTTCCTTGTACGATTACCTCGGATATAATGTTAGGACCTCTGCAAATGTGAGCTTAATATTTTCAAACGCACACATTTCACTCATGTTTTCTGCTCTTAAAATTCCAACAACCAACGAATTCATCACACCTTCACCCAATTAACCCATATTAACATAATACTCAAACAAGACCAAGATGTTGCTCCTACTTGGTGCCAAATTATATTGCTAACACATTCCATGCATGTTTCCTGCTACTAAAATCAAAAGAACTAACAAATTCACCACATATTTCCCCCTTATTTGTATTTGTTCCTTAATCATTTGATCTACACTTTCAAAATCTTGAACATATTTATTGTGCTCTCGAAGGATGTGCTCCAGAAACTAAATGATTTCCGGAGTCACCCTTCCTCTCAATAAATCTTGCCTCCTTTTTATAGCCTGCTCCTTTTCAACAAAATTATAATGGTTTAATATGGAATTGTATAATTGTTGCACATATGGTACACCATTGGTGAAATGGTACACCCGGCCTCGGACAGAGAAAGGGAAATGACCTTGAAGTTTGGCATGATGGGTTGGAAACGACGTGTTGAACGACGTTATAGCGAATAATCTGTTTACAGTTCTGATGTGTTATATTAGGCGAACGGTCTCCGGAGTATCTTCGGTAATAAGCACCTAATCAGCTCAGGTAGACAACTAAATGGAAGCAAAGCGACTACACCATTCGTGCAACAACTGATACTCGTTCCCCGTCTGTTACATTGTTCCGCAGTAAAGAATTTCGCTCCACAAGAATGACGAAGATCGGCAAACCGACCGCACGAAAATAGCATGACACAGAAATACTCAAGATCCCGCTGTGCTATATTACCTGCTAAGTATTTCTGCGTAGCGCTATCTAGCTGTAGCAATGGGCCATACCACTTCTTCCATAAGACCGTTACTAGCAACTATATGTGAAATATTTTGTTGACGTACCCTCACCAGTGCATCCTTTGAACGGTTGATTGATAATGAACGTGTACGGTCATAATCCGCTATTAAATTTTTTATCACTGCAGGTCTTTCCAAAATTACTTGCGATTCACGACACTATATAGTGGGCAACATCAATTCTTCCGTAGCAGCGTCTTTGATGATTACTCTTAACGGGGCATTTATTTGCGAAGTTCTCCGGGAATTACGAAGGTTATATATGTTGCTCATACCTAGAAACTTTATTGCTAATACAATTTTGTCATTAAGTGATAGGATGTGTATCAAAAATGATTCAGTCGTTACAAATAAAATGTACTCCCGCACACTTTATATTTCATAAATAAATATTAATGATTAATTTACTCTACTGAATATGCTTTATAATTACTTATTGTACTATGTTCTGATATTAATAGTATATTACATACCGAGGTAGAAAGTGTTTCATTGTTGTCGAGAGATGAGATAGTTGACTGAGGCGCGACGCGGTGAGGTCAACTAATTCTCAAGACAACAAAGAAACTTTTCTCCAAGAATTCACAATCATCCTCCGTAATGAAGAAGAAGCCAAATAAACCGTTTAAAATTCTTATGCAAAAGGTCAAATATCAAATTGACGTCCCGTTTGAGGCAGGCGTCGCTTCCACAGCTTGCCTAGTAAATCCTGGCTTACCACATGGGAGGCCCCTGCCATACTTAGCATTGACCGATAAAATTCGGATGGTTTGAGGTCTCCCATGTGGAAACCAGAAAGTAGATCGTCCAGCCGTTTTTCCTCGCTTGGCGGTCTGGAAATTACTGCTTGGATAATTTCTTCAACATCATCGACACTACAAATTTTATTCTCTTCGACAAATGTGATTATAATGTGGGAGTGCGGCAGTCCTCTCTTCTGAAACTCGGTTACCCAGAAACATTTTGCGCTACTTCGTAAATATGTTTATCTACCACATCATTCGTGAATTCTAAAAACATTGCTCTAAAAACCCTACAGACTAAGTCGAGTCTATTTTCAGATTTCAGCCGGTGTTTTAAGTAGTACTGAATTTCTGGCCAGTGTGCCTTACATGTAATAGTAACGAAAAGATCCGGCTTTCCTTGCTTAAGGACCACAGACACGGAATCTAAATATTGGCGTTTCATGTGAGGGATGCTTCCTACAAAAGCTTCAGGTAACACTACCTCCGGGCTACCTATCGTAATAGTAATGAAAAGATCCGGCTTTCCTTGCTTGAGGACCACAGACACGGAATCTAAATATTGGCATTTCATGTGAGGGATGCTTCCTACAAAATCTTCAGGTAACACCACCTCCGGTCTACCTATCGTGTCGGCAGCATCGGGATAAGGAGAAGTAATTCTCCCTAAAAATCTCTTTAGCCGTGTATGTGCAATTACTCTGACTATGTCTGTGGTACCATACATAAAATCGGCTTCCACACGCACCCAAGCATTCATAATAAAATGTTGAAATAATTTGCCTGCATTGTGGATTAAAGAAAATTCGTCCCTTTATTGAATTCTGTATCAATAGAATTCACGGAAAGTTATTTTTTTTTCTTATCTTTGCAATTGGTACGGGGAAGTCCCGCGGTAAAACAATCCTCTGCATATGGGAACAGTAACGGATATACCGTAGGGACTACCATAATGTTTAAATCATTTAATTCATGTCTCCACAGGACCTACCCTCTTCCTCGTTCGATTACCTCGGATATAATGTTAGGACCTCTGCAAATGTGAGCTTAATATTCTCAAACGCACACATTTCACTCATGTTTTCTGCTCTTAAAATTCCAATAACCAACGAATTCATCACACCTTCGCCCAATTAACCCATATTATCATAATACAAGACCAAGATGTTACTCCTGCTTGGTTCCAAATTATATTGCTCACACATTCCACGCATGTTTCCTGCTCCTAAAATCAAAAGAACCAACAAATTCACCACATCTTTCCCCCTCATTTGTATTTGTTCCTTAATCATTTGATCTACACTTTCAAAACCTTGAACATATTTATTGTGCTCTCGAAGTATGTGCTCCAGAAACTATATGGTTTCCGGAGTCACCCTTCCTCTCAATAAATCTTGCCTCCTTTTTATAGCCTGTTCCTTTTCAACAAAATTATAATGGTTTAATATGGGATTGTGTAATTGTTGCACATATGGTACACCATTGGTGAAATGGTACACCCGGCCTCGGACAGAGAAAGGGAAATGACCCTGAAGTTTGCAGGATGGGTTGGAAACGACGTGTTGAACGACGTTATAGCGAATAATCTGTTTACAGTTCTGATGTGTTATATTAGCCGAACGGTCTCCGGAGTATCTTAGGTAATAAGCGCCTAATCAGCTGAGGTAGACAACTAAATGGAAGCAAAGCGACTGCACCATTCGTGCAACAACTGATACTCGTTCCCTGTCTGTTACATGGCTCCGCAGTAAAGAATTTCGCTCCACAAGAATGACGTGGATCGGCAAAAGGACCGCACGAAAATGGCATGACACAGAAATACTCAACATCCCGCTGTGCTATATTACCTCCTATTTTTTACGATGCCTTTTGGAGTATTTCTGCGTGGCGCTGTCTAGGTGTAGCAATGGGCCATACCACCTCTTCCATAAGAGCGTTACTAGCAACTGTTTGTGGAATATTATGTTGACGTACCCTCAGCAGTGCATCGTTTGGAGTATTTCTGCGTGGAGCTGTCTAGATGTAGCAATGGGTCGTACCACCTCTTCCATAAGAGCGTTACTAACAACTATTTGCGGAATATTATGTTGACGTACCCTTACCAGTGCGTTTGAACGGTTGATTGATAACGAACGTGTACGGTCATAATCCGCCATCAAATTTTTTATCACTGCAGGTCTTTCCAAAATTACTTGCGATTCACGACACTATATTCACGACATCAATTCTTCCGTAACAGCGTCTTAAGCAATTACTCTTAACGGGGCATTTGTTTGCGAAGTTCTCCGGGAATTACGAAGGTTATATCTGTTGCTCATACCTAGAAACTTTATTATTTTTTTTTTTTTATGGCATTAGGTCATTGACCATGCAGCCAGTTACCTAAGTTTTAAAATTAAGAATGTTCTAACCTAAATCTAACAAAATTAATAAAAGGAAAAACTTGTTTATATTTAAAACAAGAGCCTAAACCCAGTTATATCGACAGGGGGAGGCAATTAAAAGAAAACGTCGAGGGAAAACGGGGACACACGCTTCTCATCCTGGGGTCGATCAGGACATTTTTATAGCTTAGACAATACAAGGTAGACCACGGTAAGTGAGGTAAAAAAAAAACATGCGGAAAAACACAGGGATTACGAGACTAACCTATAGCTTAATATTAGTTTCTTTAATAAAAATCATAATATTTTTATATAGGTATTTCCCTTGTTCCAATTGTAAGCAAGCTTAGCAAATTGAAAGGCGCAAGAGTATTGCACTCCTCAATAATACTTTGTATTAGCCTCTCAGAGGCTGCTCTATATTTTGAACAGCCGAAAAAGATATGATCAAGGTCGCCTAGGGCGTCACACTCTTCACATTTATTTGAGCTAAAAACTCCAATTTTAAACAGATGGGCAGGATAGCATGCATGGCCCAGTTTAAGACGTATCAGTGTTGTAATGTATTTCCTCGAACAGGCGAAATCTTTATGCCAAAATTGGCTGGGGACGTCATTGTGAATAAAAGTGTACCTAGTGGGGTTGGTAAAACAAAATTGTTTCCACGAATAGGACCATTTGTGTTTAATATTAGTTTTCAATATTACATATCGGTCTCCTAAACATAACGCTTCGTTCAGGGGCTGTCCTGAGTTAGTGGCTTCCTTAGCTAGCAGGTCCACTCGTTCATTATACTTTAGCCCAATGTGGGCCTTCACCCATACGAAAATAACATCCCTTCCTGACGATTTTATTTGGTAAACCAACTGTTTTATTTTAAATAGGTACGGGTTTGTTTTGTGAGAAGAGTGAAGAATGCCTTTAATACTTTGGAGGACAGAGAGGGAATCAGATAAAATTATTGACACACTAGAACTGGTCGTTTCGACATACTTTAATGCATGGTAGATTGACATGGCTTCTGCAGTAAAAATAGAAAAAAGTGAGTTTAGTTTAATCTTAAATTCGATGTTTTGGGATGGGACGATGAAAGCTCCGCCGGTATCAGTACTATTTTTAGAGGCATCTGTATAAACCAGTTCTGGATTCTGAAATTGATTTAGTACACTTAGTAAAGTATTGGAGCAGATGAGAGGACTCTCGCAATAATTTGGTATAATAATGGTAATGTCAGTAAATAGACTAAAATAATCAATATCAGAAATGCATGTGATGTCGGTTATCTGAAAGAAATTACTATGTTCTCTGAATGCTGTGCAGAGGGGAGGAGAGTTTTTTTAATCCAAAAACTGTTGGCCAAATCAAAAGTATTAAGGTGTGCTATTTTGGTCAATAGAGGGGTAGAGTAAAAACACTGTTTTAGGATGAATTTTCCACTTATCATTTCTCTTCGTAACGAAAGAGGCGGTTCTAGGGCTTCTACATGTAGTGCATCAATTGGCGAAGATTTCATTGCGCCAAGGCAAATTCTAAGTGCTTTGTGCTGTATGTTGTCTAGACGTTTTAAAGCAGATGTACTCGCGGATCCATATATGACGGAGCCATAATCAATGATTTATAGAAAACCAAAGCCGTTTTAACGTCTGCACCCCACCAGGTTTTTATTACCATTTTTAGAAAATTTAAGCCCTTGTTGCATTTTGCTGTGATTAAATCTATAAAAGGTTTCCATGTTAGCTTCTTATCAAAAACCACTCCCAAGTATTTCACGTGGGGTTTAAAGCAGAAGGTGAGGCTACCTAATTGAATATCAGAAATATTTGGAGTATTGTGTCGTGAAAAAATGGAGTATACAGATTTATCTTGAGTAAGCTCAAAGCCATTAGAAAAAAACCATTGATATACGTCATTGAAGCCTAAATCTAACAATTCTACTGCTTTGTTATACTTTCTATTTTCTACGTATAGGCAGAAATCATCCGCATATTGCACAATGTTTAGTTTTGCGTTACAGATTTGGTGAAGATCAGCTGTATATAAATTAAAAAGTAGTGGGCTCAACACGGAGCCCTGAGGAAGTCCATAATTGTTAGTCCGAGGTCCAACCTTTTCATTTCTGCTATTTCTTAAATATATTATACGACATGTGTAAAGTTTTACAATAGATCTGGCGATTCCCTTAGGTATAAAAAAGCATTCACTCATTTTTTTCCAACAACATTAAATCGACGGTAGAAACTTTATTACTAATACAATTTTGTCATTAAGGGATAGGATGTGTATCAAAAATGATTCAGTCGTTACAAATAAAATGTACTCCCGCACACTTTATATTTCATAAATTATTATTAATGATTAGTTGACTCTACTGAATATACTTTATAATTACTTATTCTACTCTGTTCTGATATTAATAGTATATTACATACCGAGGTAGAAAGTGTTTCATTGTTGTCGAGAGATGAGATAGTTGACTGAGGCGCGAAGCGGCGAGATCAACTAATTCTCGAGACAACAAAGAAACTTTTCTCCAAGGACTGTATACTGCTTTATTCACAATCATCCTTCGTAATGAAGAAGAAGCCAAATAAACCGTTTAAAATTGTGTCGGCAGCATCGGGATAAGCAGAAGTCATTCTCCCTAAAAATCTCTTTAGCCGTGTATGTGCAATTACTCTGACTATGTCTGTGTTACCAAAAATAAAATCGGCTTCCACACGCACCCAAGCATCCATAAAAAAATGTTGAAATAATTTGCCTGCATTGTGGATTAAAGAAAATCCGTCCCTTCATTGAATTCTGTATCGATAGAATTCACGGAAAGTTATTTTTTTCTTCTTATCTTTAAAATTGGTACGGAGATGTCCCGCGGTATAACAATCCTCAGCACATGGGAACAGTAACGGATATACCGTAGGGACTACCATAATGTTTAAATCCTTTAGTTCCTGTCTCCGTAGGACATACCCTCTTTCTCGTACGATTACATCGGATATAATGTTAAGAACTCTGCAAATGTGAGCTTAATATTCTCAAACGCACACATTTCACTCATGTTTTCTGCTCTTAACATTCCAATAACCAACGAATTCATCACACCTTCACCCAATTAACCCATATTAACATAATACTGAAACAAGACCAAGATATTGCTGCTCCTAAAATTAAAAGAACCAACAAATTCACCACATCTTTCCCCCTTATTTGTATTTGTTCCTTAATCATTTGATCTACACTTTCAAAACCCTGAACATATTTATTGTGCTCTCGAAGGATGTGCACCAAAAACTAAATGGTTTCCGGAGTCACCCTTCCGCTCAATAAATCTTGCCTCCTTATTATTGCCTGCTCCATTTCATCAAAATTATAATGGTTTAATATGGGATTGCGTAATTGTTGCACATATGGTACACCATTGGTGAAATAGTACATCCGGTCTCGGACAGAGAAAGGGAAATGACCCTGAAGTTTGGCAGGATGGGTTGGAAGCGACGTGTTGAACGACGTTATAGCGAATAATCTGTTTACAGTTCTGATGTGTTATATTAGTCGAACGGTCTCCGGAGTATCTTCGGTAATAAGCGCCTAATCAGCTCAGGTAGACAACTAAATGGAAGCAAAGCGACTGCACCATTCGTGCAACAACTGATACTCGTTACCTGTTTGTTACATTGTTCCGCAGTAAAGAATTTCGCTCCACAAGAATGACGTGGATCGGCAAAACGACCGCACGAAAATAGCATGACACAGAAATACTCAAGATTCCACTGTGCTATATTACCTGCTAAGTATTTCTGCGTAGCGCTGTCTAGGTGTAGCAATGGGCTGTACCACTTCTTCCATAAGACCGTTACTAGCAACTATTTGCGAAAAATTTTGTTGACGTACCCTCTCCAGTGCATCCTTTGAACGGTTGATTGATAATGAACGTGTACGGTCATAATCCGCTATAAAAATTTTTATCACTGCAGGTCTTTCCAAAATTACTTGCGATTCACGACACTATATAGCGGGCAACATCAATTCTTCCGTAGCAGCGTCTTTAATGATTACTCTTAACGGGGCATTTATTTGCGAAGTTCTCTGGGAATTACGTAGGTTATATCTGTTGCTCATACCTAGAAACTTTATTGCTAATACAATTTTGTCATTAAGTGATAGGATGTGTATCAAAAATTATTCAGTAGTTACAAATAAAATGTACTCCCGCACACTTTATATTTCATAAATAAATATTAATTATTAATTGACTCTACTGAATATGCTTTATAATTACTTATTCTACTCTGTTGTGATATTAAGAGTATACTACATACAGAGGTAGAAAGTGTTTCATTGTTGTCGACAGATGAGATAGTTGACTGAGGCGCGACGCGGCGAGGTCAACTAATTCTCGAGACAACAAAGAAACTTTTCTCCAAGGATTGTATACTGCTTTATTCACAATCATCCTCCGTAATGAAGAAGAAGCCAAATAAACCGTTTAAAATTCTTATTCAATAGGTGAAATGTCAAAGTGACGTCCCGTTTGAGGCAGGCGTCGCTTCCACAGCTTGCCTAGTAAATCCTGGCTTACTTAGCATTGACCGATAAAATTCGGATGGTTTGAGGTCTCCCATGTGGGAACCAGAAAGTAGATCGCCCAGCCGCTTTTCCTCGCTAGAGGTAAGGCTGGAAATAAGAACAGACCTAAGGTTCAAATATAAATCATTTTCTGGAGGACTAGCGATTACATCATATACATTATTAATAACTTCCGAAGGACGATTAGCAACTACTTGATCGTATTTTTTCCTATCATTCGTTACCCGTGCTACAGCAAATTGCAATTCGATCTGGGTAAACCAAATCTCCGACTTTGAAATCCAGAAAGGAGGGAGTTTTAGCGAGGCGACATATTGATCATAATTAACTCTCGGGGGATCTACACATGTGTTATCATTAGCCGAGGTGGTAGCCATAATTGCTGACTGACTCTCCTACTTTAAAAACGAAAATGCGACAACCCATTTACCGTAAACAATTAAAAATGTAGGTAATATTTCCAAAAAGGTTCTGATTTTCGTATAGCTGTTGTAATCCAATTCTCCAGTAATCTACTTCATTAGTAAGTCAACACTCTCCAAAAACAGCACGTTGACAATTCGCTTCTTAATAACGTCAAATTTTCGATCAAGTTCTAGAAGTTCCAAAAATATCCAAAAATTAAAATTATCGGGCAACCAATTATTCCATATTCTGGTTCAACGGGTAAATCGAGGTCACCAAGTATAGTTCGGGGTCACCAATTACAGTTCGGGGTCACCAATTATAGTAATCTTGGTTGAAGTACTATAATAATGGAATGGTGTATATATATATATATATATATATATATATATATATATATATATATATATATATATATATATATATATATATATATATATATATATATATATATATATTAAAATAACAATTCCAATTTACAAAGACATTTTGGAGTTAATCTCCAATTTTTACAATTTTGTTATCTAATTATTATTTTTTGTTTTTCTTCTCCTAGTTACCAAAATTAAATATTTTTACAATAAAAATAGTAAATAAGGCAAATGGGCTGCCACACACACACTCCCGTTAAAAAATAGGCGAGTCAACCAGCGTCACAGAATCGATGGCAAACCGAACCTTTTTGGGCGGCGGAATGATAACACACTTGCTGTCCAATACAATCGCGGGCTTAGTCCTGTCAATACTGACGGTTAAAACTTTAATACCCTTCAAAAAAGTCACTAACTTATCCGTACGAGATAATACCTTATAAGTACCGTCGTACGAAAAAGCAAAAGTAGGTTTAACACGTTCTTTACGAATAAAAACAAAATCGCATGTTAAAATGTCAGAACTGACAAACGAATTATATTTAACATGAGAACATGGAGAAATGAAATTTAAATTCGCAAAATATGTGCGTAACTTATCGAGAAAAGAAAGACAAAATATTTTTACAATAAAAATAGTAAATAATGCAATTGGGCTGCCACACCCTACGTTTAACGTGGTTTCATCGCAACATTTAAACGAGAAAGATATCTTGCAACGTGTCTTCACCATACACGGCGCTTTGGGGTTGAAATTGTCGCAGGGGTTATGAATTTCGTAGGGAGGAGACTGAGCTTGGCGGTCTGGAAATTACTGCTTGGATAATTTCTTCAACATCATCGACACTACAAATTTTATTCTCTTCGACAAATGTGATTATAATGTGAGAGTGCGGCAGTCCTCTCTTCTGAAACTCGGTTACCCAGAAACATTTTGCGCTACTTCGTAAATATGTTTATCTACCACGTCATTAGTGAATTCTAAAAACATTGCTCTAAAAACCCTACAGACCAAGTCGAGTCTATTTTCAAATTTCTGCCGGTGTTTTAAGTAGTACTGATTTTCGGATCAGTGTGCCTTACATGTAATAGTAATGAAAAGATCCGGCTTTCCGTGCTTGAAGACCACAGACACGGAATCTAAATATTGGCGTTTCATTGAGGGATGCTTCCTACAAAAGCTTCAGGTAACACCACCTCCGGGCTACCTATCGTAATAGTAATGAAAAGATCCGGCTTTCCTTGCTTGAAGACCACAGACACGGAATCTAAATATTGGCATTTCATGTGAGGGATGCTTCCTACAAAAGCTTCAGGTAACACCACCTCCGGTCTACCTATCGTATCGGCAGCATCGGGATAAGCAGAAGTCATTCTTCCTAAAAATCTCTTTAGCCGTGTATGTACAATTACTCTGACTATGTCTGTGTTACCATATATAAAATCGGCTTCCACACGCACCCAAGCATCCATAAAAAAATGTTGAAATAATTTGCCTGCATTGTGGATTAAAGAAAATCCGTCCCTTCATTGAATTCTATATCCATAGAATTCAGGTAGTTATTTTTTTCTTCTTATCTTTAAAATTGGTACGGAGATGTCCCGCGGTATAACAATCCTCTGCACATGGGAACAGTAACGGATATACCGTAGGGACTACCATAATGTTTAAATCCTTTAATTCCTGTCTCCGTAGGACATACCCTGTTTGTCGTACGAGTACCTCGGATATGATGTTAAGAACTCTGCAAATGTGAGCTTAATATTCTCAAACGCACACATTTCACTCATGTTTTCTGCTCTTAAAATTTCAATAACCAACGAATTCATCACACCTTCACCCAATTAACCCATATTAACATAATACTCAAACAAGACCAAGATGTTGCTGCTCCTAAAATCAAAGAAACCAACAAATTCACCACATCTTTCCCCCTTATTTGTATTTGTTCCTTAATCATTTGATCAACATTTTCAAAACCTTGAACATATTTATTGTGCTCTCGAAGGATGGGCTCCAGAAACTAAATGGTTTCTGGAGTCACCCTTCCTCTCAATAAATCTTGCCTCCTTTTTATAGCCTGCTCCATTTCAACAAAATTATAATGGTTTAATATGGGATTGTGTAACTGTTGCACATATAGTACACCATTGGTGAAATGGTACACCCGGACTCGGACATAGAAAGGGAAATGACCCTCATGTTCGGCAGGATGGTTTGGAAACGACGTGTTGAACGACGTTATAGCGAATAATCTGTTTACACCTCTGATGTGTTATATTAGGCGAACGGTCTCTGGAGTATCTTCGGTAATAAGCTCCTAATGAGCTCAGGTAGAGAATTAAATGGAAGCAAAGCGACTGCACCATTCGTGCAACAACTGATACTCGTCCCCTGTCTGTTACATGGTTCCGCAGTAAATAATTTCGCTCCACAAGAATGACGTGGATCGGCAAAACCACCGCACGAAAATGGCATGACACAGAAATACTCAAAATCCCGCTGTGCTATATTACCTGCTAAGTATTTCTGCGTAGCGCTGTCTAGGTGTAGCAATGGGCCGTACCACTTCTTCCATAAGACCGTTACTAGCAATTATATGTGAAATATTTTGTTGACGTACCCTCTCCAGTGCATCCTTTGAACGGTTGATTGATAATGAACGTGTACGGTCATAATCCGCTATTAAATTTTTTATCACTGCAGGTCTTTCCAAAATTACTTGCGATTCACGACACTATATAGTGGGCAACATCAATTCTTCCGTAGCAGCGTCTTTAATGATTACTCTTAACGGGGCATTTATTTGCGAAGTTCTCTGGGAATTACGAAGGTTATTTCTGTTGCTCATACCTAGAAACTTTATTGCTAATACAATTTTGTCATTAAGTGATAGGATGTGTATCAAAAATTATTCAGTCGTTACAAATAAAATGTACTCCCGCACACTTTATATTTCATAAATAAATATTAATGATTAATTGACTCTACTGAATATGCTTTATAATTACTTATTGTACTCTGTTCTGATATTAATAGTATATTACATACCGAGGTAGAAAGTGTTTCATTGTTGTCTAGAGATGAGATAGTTGACTGAGGCGCGACGCGGCGAGGTCAACTAATTCTCGAGACAACAAAGACACTTTTCTCCAAGAATTCACAATCATCCTCCGTAATGAAGAAGAAGCCAAATAAACCGTTTAAAATTCTTATGCAAAAGGTCAAATATCAAATTGACGTCCCGTTTGAGGCAGGCGTCGCTTCCACAGCTTGCCTAGTAAATCCTGGCGTACCACATGGGAGGCCCCTGCCATACTTAGCATCGACCGATAAAATTCGGATAGTTTGAGGTCTCCCATGTGGGAACCAGAAAATAGATCGTCCAGCCGCTTTTCCTCGCTTGGCGGTCTGGAAATTACTGCTTGGATAATTTCTTCAACTTCATCGACACTACAAATTTTATTCTCTTCGACAAATGTGATTATAATGTGGGAGTGCGGCAGTCCTCTCTTCTGAAACTCGGTTACCCAGAAACATTTTGCGCTACTTCGTAAATATGTTTATCTACCACATCATTTGTGAATTCTAAAAACATTGCTCTAAAAACCCTACAGACTAAGTCGAGTCTATTTTCAGATTTCTGCCGGTGTTTTAAGTAGTACTGAATTTCTGGCCAGTGTGCCTTACATGTAATAGTAACGAAAAGATCCGGCTTTCCTTGCTTAAGGACCACAGACACGGAATCTAAATATTGGCGTTTCATGTGAGGGATGCTTCCTACAAAAGCTTCAGGTAACACCACCTCCGGGCTACCTATCGTAATAGTAATGAAAAGATCCGGCTTTCCTTGCTTGAGGACCACAGACACGGAATCTAAATATTGGCATTTCATGTGAGGGATGCTTCCTACAAAATCTTCAGGTAACACCACCTCCGGTCAACCTATCGTGTCGGCAGCATCGGGATAAGGAGAAGTAATTCTCCCTAAAAATCTCTTTAGCCGTGTATGTGCAATTACTCTGACTATGTCTGTGGTACCATAAATAAAATCGGCTTCCACACGCACCCAAGCATTCATAATGAAATGTTGAAATAATTTGCCTGCATTGTGGATTAAAGAAAATCCGTCCCTTTATTGAATTGTGTATCAATAGAATTCACGGAAAGTTATTTTTTTCTTATCTTTGCAATTGGTACGGGGAAGTCCCGCGGTATAACAATCCTCTGCACATGGGAACAGTAACGGATATACCGTAGGGACTACCATAATGTTTAAATCCTTTAATACCTGTCTCCGTAGGACATACCCTCTTTCTCGTACGATTGCCTCGGATATAATGTTAAGAACTCTGCAAATGTGAGCTTAATATTCTCAAACGCACACATTTCACTCATGTTTTCTGCTCTTAAAATTCCAATAACCAACGAATTCATCACACCTTCGCCCAATTAACCCATATTATCATAATACAAGACCAAGATGTTACTCCTGCTTGGTTCCAAATTATATTGCTCACACATTCCACGCATGTTTCCTGCTCCTAAAATCAAAAGAACCAACAAATTCACCACATCTTTCCCCCTCATTTGTATTTGTTCCTTAATCATTTGATCTACACTTTCAAAACCTTGAACATATTTATTGTGCTCTCGAAGGATGTGCTCCAGAAACTAAATGGTTTCCGGAGTCACCCTTCCTCTCAATAAATCTTGCCTCCTTTTTATAGCCTGTTCCTTTTCAACAAAATTATAATGGTTTAATATGGGATTGTACCCCAGAGAAATAAAACTTCCTCTGCGGAATGAGGCCGAACAAGCTGAATTTTTGCAGAGACCTTCGTTTTGATGTTCCAATGAAGCACAAAAAAATCTCATATGCCTACCCTTGTGCGTCTTGAGATATCGAAGGTCAAAGGTCATGAAAATCGGTTTTTCGCGAAAATCTCGCTTCCAGTGCATCTGACGTCGTAAGAACCCATAACAAAACTTACGTAAAATAGTATTCTCTACAAAATTGTTGATATAAATTTTTTTCGGACGACCAACCGTTTTCCAGATATAGCATGATAAAGCGGGAGCGCGCATTCGTAATAGGTAATACTGTATTATACTGCAGAGCTATAACTATAAAAGCACTTTTCTTAACTTCCCGCTTTATCATGCTATATCTCGAAAACGGTTGGTCGTACGAAAAAAAT
This sequence comes from Stenurella melanura, assembly GCA_963583905.1. NCBI lineage: Eukaryota > Metazoa > Arthropoda > Insecta > Coleoptera > Cerambycidae > Stenurella > Stenurella melanura. Next base: position 21,063,581 of record OY757309.1, read on the forward strand.
ATATATAAACAATTTTGTAGAGAATACTATTTTACGTAAGTTTTGTTATGAGTTCTTATGACGTCAGATGCACTGGAAGCGAGATTTTCGCGAAAAACCGATTTTAATGACCTTTGACCTTCGATATCTCAAGACGCACAAGGGTAGGCATATGAGATTTTTGTGTGCTTCATTGGAACATCAAAACGAAGGTCTCTGCAAAAATTCAGCTTGTTCGGCCTCATTCCGCAGATGGCCTTTTTTTTTTAACTTATTTCACTGGAGTATTGTGTAATTGTTGCACATATGGTACACCATTGGTGAAATGGTACACCCGGCCTCGGACAGAGAAAGGGAAATGACCCTGAAGTTTGGCAGGATGGGTTGGAAACGACGTGTTGAACGACGTTATAGCGAATAATCTGTTTACAGTTCTGATGTGTTATATTAGCCGAACGGTCTCCGGAGTATCTTAGGTAATAAGCGCCTAATCAGCTCAGGTAGACAACTAAATGGAAGCAAAGCGACTGCACCATTCGTGCAACAACTGATACTCGTTCCCTGTCTGTTACATGGTTCCGCAGTAAAGAATTTCGCTCCACAAGAATGACGTGGATCGGCAAAAGGACCGCACAAAAATGGCATGACACAGAAATACTCAAGATCCCGCTGTGCTATATTACCTCCTATTTTTTACGATGCCTTTTGGAGTATTTCTGCGTGGCGCTGTCTAGGTGTAGCAATGGGCCATACCGCCTCTTACATAAGAGCGTTACTAGCAACTGTTTGTGGAATATTATGTTGACGTACCCTCAGCAGTGCATCGTTTGGAGTATTTCTGCGTGGAGCTGTCTAGATGTAGCAATGGGTCGTACCACCTCTTCCATAAGAGCGTTACTAACAACTATTTGCGGAATATTATGTTGACGTACCCTTACCAGTGCGTTTGAACGGTTGATTGATAACGAACGTGTACGGTTATAATCCGCCATCAAATTTTTTATCACTGCAGGTCTTTCCAAAATTACTTGCGATTCACGACACTATATTCACGACATCAATTCTTCCGTAACAGCGTCTTAAGCAATTACTCTTAACGGGGCATTTGTTTGCGAAGTTCTCCGGGAATTACGAAGGTTATATCTGTTGCTCATACCTAGAAACTTTATTACTAATACAATTTTGTCATTAAGGGATAGGATGTGTATCAAAAATGATTCAGTCGTTACAAATAAAATGTACTCCCGCACACTTTATATTTCATAAATTATTATTAATGATTAGTTGACTCTACTGAATATACTTTATAATTACTTATTCTACTCTGTTCTGATATTAATAGTATATTACATACCGAGGTAGAAAGTGTTTCATTGTTGTCGAGAGATGAGATAGTTGACTGAGGCGCGAAGCGGCGAGATCAACTAATTCTCGAGACAACAAAGAAACTTTTCTCCAAGGACTGTATACTGCTTTATTCACAATCATCCTTCGTAATGAAGAAGAAGCCAAATAAACCGTTTAAAATTGTGTCGGCAGCATCGGGATAAGCAGAAGTCATTCTCCCTAAAAATCTCTTTAGCCGTGTATGTGCAATTACTCTGACTATGTCTGTGTTACCAAAAATAAAATCGGCTTCCACACGCACCCAAGCATCCATAAAAAAATGTTGAAATAATTTGCCTGCATTGTGGATTAAAGAAAATCCGTCCCTTCATTGAATTCTGTATCTATATAGTGGGCAACATCAATTCTTCCGTGGCAGCGTCTTTGATGATTACTCTTAACGGGGCATTTATTTGCGAAGTTCTCCGGGAATTACGAAGGTTATATATGTTGCTCATACCTAGAAACTTTATTGCTAATACAATTTTGTCATTAAGTGATAGGATGTGTATCAAAAATGATTCAGTCGTTACAAATAAAATGTACTCCCGCACACTTTATATTTCATAAATAAATATTAATGATTAATTGACTCTACTGAATATGCTTTATAATTACTTATTGTACTCTGTTCTGATATTAATAGTATATTACATACCGAGGTAGAAAGTGTTTCATTGTTGTCGAGAGATGAGATAGTTGACTGAGGCGCGACGCGGCGAGGTCAACTAATTCTCGAGACAACAAAGAAACTTTTCTCCAAGAATTCACAATCATCCTCCGTAATGAAGAAGAAGCCAAATAAACCGTTTAAAATTCTTATGCAAAAGGTCAAATATCAAATTGACGTCCCGTTTGAGGCAGGCGTCGCTTCCACAGCTTGCCTAGTAAATCCTGGCTTACCACATGGGAGGCCCCTGCCATACTTAGCATTGACCGATAAAATTCGGATGGTTTGAGGTCTCCCATGTGGGAACCAGAAAGTAGATCGTCCAGCCGCTTTTCCTCGCTTGGCGGTCTGGAAATTGCTGCTTGGATAATTTCTTCAACATCATCGACACTACAAATTTTATTCTCTTCGACAAATGTGATTATAATGTGGGAGTGCGGCAGTCCTCTCTTCTGAAACTCGGTTACCCAGAAACATTTTGCGCTACTTCGTAAATATGTTTATCTACTACATCATTCGTGAATTCTAAAAACATTGCTCTAAAAACCCTACAGACTAAGTCGAGTCTATTTTCAGTTTTCAGCCGGTGTTTTAAGTAGTACTGAATTTCTGGCCAGTGTGCCTTACATGTAATAGTAACGAAAAGATCCGGCTTTCCTTGCTTAAGGACCACAGACACGGAATCTAAATATTGGCGTTTCATGTGAGGGATGCTTCCTACAAAAGCTTCAGGTAACCTACCGTGTCGGCTGCATCGGGATAAGGAGAAGTCATTCTCCCTAAAAATCTCTTTAGCCGCGTATGTGCAATTACTCTGACTATATCTGTGGTACCATAAATAAAATCTGCTTCCACACGCACCCAAGCATTCATAAAAAAATGTTGAAATAATTTGCCTGCATTGTCGATTAAAGAAAATCCGTCCCTTTATTGAATTCTGTATCAATAGAATTCACGGAAAGTTATTTTTTTCTTCTTATCTTTGCAATTGGTACGGGGAAGTCCCGCGGTATAACAATCCTCTGCACGTGGGAACAGTAACGGATATACCGTAGGGACTACCATAATGTTTAAATCATTTAATTCATGTCTCCACAGGACCTACCCTCTTCCTCGTACGATTACCTCGGATATATTGTTAGGACCTCTGCAAATGTGAGCTTAATATTCTCAGACGCACACATTTCACTCATGTTTTCTGCTCTTAAAATTCCAATAACCAACGAATTCATCACACCTTCACCCAATTAACCCATATTATCATAATACAAGACCAAGATGTTACTCCTGCTTGGTTCCAAATTATATTGCTCACACATTCCACGCATGTTTCCTGCTCCTAAAATCAAAAGAACCAACATCTTTCCCCCTCATTTGTATTTGTTCCTTAATCATTTGATCTACACTTTCAAAACCTTGAACATATTTATTGTGCTCTCGAAGGATGTGCTCCAGAAACTAAATGGTTTCCGGAGTCACCCTTTCTCCCAATAAATCTTGCATTCTTTTTATAGTTCCGCAGTAAAGAATTTCGCTCCACAAGAATGACGTGGATCGGCAAAACGACCGCACGAAAATGGCATGACACAGAAATACTCAAGATCCCGCTGTGCTATATTACCTCCTATCTTTTACGATGCCTTTTGGAGTATTTCTGCGTGGTGCTGTCTAGATGTAGCAATGGGCCATACCACCTCTTCCATAAGAGCGTTTACTAACAACTATTTGCGGAATATTATGTTGACGTACCCTTACCAGTGCATCGTTTGAACGGTTGATTGATAACAAACGTGTACGGTCATAATCCGTTATCAATTTTTTTATCACTGCAGATCTTTCCAAAATTACTTGCGATTCACGACACTATATAGTGGGCAACATCAATTCTTCCTTAACAGCGTCTTTAGCAATTACTCTTAACGGGGCATTTATTAGCGAATGTCTCCGGGAATTACGAAGGTTATATCTGTTGCTCATACCTAGAAACTTTACTAATACAATTTTGTCATTAAGGGATAGGATGTGTATCAAAAATAATTCTGTCTTTACAAATAAAATGTACTCCCACACACTTTATATTTGATAAATAAATATTAATGATTAATTGACTCTATTGAATATACTTTGTAATTCTACTCTGTTCTGATATTAATAGTATATTACATACCGAGGTAGAAAGTGTTTCATTGTTGTCGAAAGATGAGATAGTTGACAGAGGCGCGGAGCGGCGAGGTCAACTAATTCTCGAGACAACAAAGAAACTTTTCTCCAAGGTTTGTATACTATTTTATTCACCAGCATCATCCGTATTGAAGAAGCCAAATAAACCGTTTAAAATTCTTATGTCAAAGGTCAAATGTCAAAGTAACGTCGCGTCGTTTTTTATATTCAGGTTGGCAAGTGGCCACTTTCCAACCCGAGATATTACTTTCTAACCCGACATGTCACTTTCCAACCTGTAATATCACTTTCCAACCCGAAATGTCATATTTCAATTCAATTGTCGAATCAAATTAGAAATGTAATACTTCCTAACTTTTGACATGTAAGACAATTTGATTATTACTGTATGATTGTGAATAAATTAAATTAATCAATTTCTCACCAATCGTTTGCTTGTCAGTGCAAAATATATTTTATTTGACATTAACAGTCAGAGTTACCTAGAATATGATGAGGATATATCGTTTTCCAGCAATACACAATGTATATAAGAGAGTCATTATAGTGATATAGTCTAAGAATTTCTGTTGAAGTTTTCAAAGCGAGAAACTACTTGTACGGTCGCGGTCGGTCTAACTATTGAACCGCGAATTTTTTTGAAATTATGGAATTTTCACAAAAACTTTTGTATTGAGTTTCTTTTATTGTCTATATCATTTTCTATAACTTTTGATTGCGTGTTATAAATAATAAATTTTTTCCACGACGGGAGTAGAAATCGATTTCTATGGCATCAAAATTGTGACAGAAGTAAAGCATTTACTCTCTAGGGATGAAATAAGACAACAATTTCCCTAGGGGAGCTTTTATTTCATGCCCAATAGTTAAACAAAGTGTAATTCTTATTTATTAATTAATAAGACATTGCATATTTACTTATATAAGTTAATAGTTAAACAAAATGTAATTCTTATTTATTAACATTGATAGTAAAGTTACATTCTCACAACTATTGAAATTAATATTCGAAGGAACTTCACTAAATGAAACATTTTTACTCAGATTTATAGTTTTTTTAACCGTAGTTGCAGCTTGTAGCACTTGATTTGCTATATTTGTTTTGTTTTGCAACGAATTGTCAATGTACCTCTCAGCAACTGTCGTCGACTTCCAACCTCCGTGACGTTTTATAGTCGTGATGTCTGCTCCTGCATCCGCTAATAGAGTTGCTGAAGATCTACGTAGACAATGGCCAGTATATAAGGTTGGATCTGATAATCCTAGGTAGGTGGCTATTATACTTGGGATTTTTCCAAAAGTGTTGTTGTCTACTGGCTGTGTAGTACATTTTCCTGATTTATAAAATACAAAAAATCGACCATGACTGGTGTGAGAGGGATGCAGTGCGGCATATTTACGATATAGATCGAGTACATTTATGTTTCCTTCATTTTTGGTTACTACAAATGTTCGGGATATTTTAGTTTTGGTATTAGGTATTGTTATTATTAAATATGATACTACATCTTCAATATCATCAACTTTTAGGTTAGTTAATTCGTCTCCACGGCATGCGCCTGAAATTCCGAAGATCAACGCAATCTAAAAAAGTAACAAAACATTAATGCATAATCATACCTTAATAAATACTTTAATGTAATCTTACCTTTATCATTAAATATTCATTTCTTGCGATAAAAAAGAGTCAATTTGGTGCCTTGTCAAAAGTTTTGATTCTTTTGCTTTATAACTATCGGAATTTCTTTTCAAAAATGCCATCAGCTTTGCATATTTACTTATATCTATGTTATCGTATACAATCATACACGATTTTAACATTAGAATATTGGGCCCATACCGCGGAAGATTTATATTCTTTTGATTTTTCATGAAAATAGGCCAGCATAACATTTTCCGTGTACGTTGGTACCTTCTTTTTCTTGCACCATTCTTGATTTTGTGGGTAATAAGTTTAAAACTGCCGCACCGGTAGCTTCAATGATATCTTGCTATTCTTCTTGGTTTTCCATACCAAAAATGCCCAAACTCAACTTTTGCACTTAAATGTATTTGTAAACAAATATCTGTTCCCATGATGTTGTTGAGTAGTAGTTGAACCTCTGAAGGGAACGGTTGTATAGTAGTGTAGTGCTTAGACCTGTGGCTGTGTCAGGCAAAAGGTTGTGGACCCTACGGGATTTCCAATTGCCTTGGAAATCCCGGCTATAAAAGACTAGTACAGGCAAAAGGAGGGCTCGTGTTTTAGTGCTAAGTGTATGTATATATATAAAAATAAAAAACTACGGTTATCAACTATATATGAGTCTGAGAAGTGCAACGGCGGCCGAAATGTCAACCGATGACGAACCCTCTGATGTCGCTAAAAAGTCAACATGCGAAATATGTAGTGAGAAGATTAGGTCATCTTCTATTAAGTGTGCAAAATGTAATCGCCACGTACACGTAAAATGTTTCGAACTTATTGCAAAACTGTTTAATGCAGTTAATCGAAATGGTTGGTGTTGTAAATACTGCAATGAAGGAGACAGTAAATTGCGCTCGAAATCTCAGGACCCAACATACGAAGTACTAAGCAAGGAAAACGAAGGGTTGAAACGTGAAGTTGAACTTTTAAAAAAGTTAAATAGTGAACAAGAATATGTGATTCAGTTGCAGAAAAAAATTTTAGAAGAACAGTCTACAACCGCTGTAAGTAATAAAAATACACTGTTGCTAGAAAAACCTAGTTCATCAACAAAAGCATCATTCAGTTCCGTATTAAAAAATCCTGTCGTAAAAAAGCCTAAGCAGGAACCTGCAGTATTAATTATTAAATCCAAAGATAAGACAAACAGTTCGCAGATTGAAAAAGATATAAGAAGCAATATTAAACCCTCTAATCTTAACATTGCTATAAAAAACACTAGACCAGTAAAAAATGGCTTATTAATAAACTGTGACAACCAAGAATCATTAAACAAGTTAAAAGCTGGTTTGAATATAAAAATTGGTGACAAATACACGGTTGGTGCCCCCCAGAAATATGATCCCAGGCTAATTATCTATGGAGTTGAAAAATCCAGTGCCGAAAGCGATGAAGCATTTCTACGTGCATTGGTAAACCAAAATAATTTACAGTGTACTCAAGAAGAAATAAAAATTGTTAAAAAATTCGAAAAGGGTAATTCTGTAAATATAATTATAGAAGTATCGGCTGGCCTTAGAAACGTTATTATGAAAAATAGATCCGTATTTATTGACTGGCAAAAGTATCACGTGTCCGATAATTATGCAATCCGTCGGTGCTTTAATTGCTCTCGATATGGTCATCTGAAGTCTGAGTGCCCCACCACGTCTACCTGTCCGATATGTGCAAAACAACACGAGGTTAAAGATTGCCACTCTGATTGTAACCAATGTATAAACTGTATAGAATATAATAGCAAACATAGTGCAAATGTACCCACAGATCACGCGGTAAAAGATATTAACTGTCATGTATACAAAATAAAAGTAGAAGCCCTAATTATGAAAACTAATTATGAATAGTACAAAAAATAACGTTATTAAAATAGCACATATAAATGTTCGTTCTCTTTGCGCGAGTTTTGCCGATTTTGTGGATTTAGTTGTAGAAAATGATTTTAGCATTGTTGCCATATCTGAGAGTTGGCTTTCGCACAACATTTCCTCGGATGCAGTCTCAATACCGGGGTATGGACTATACCGCAAAGATCGGATAGGCAGAGGAGGAGGCGTGGGTATTTACGTCAAATCAGGTATAAATTGTCAATTATTACAAACAGAGACTATAGAAGCGGAGGCGGTACTTGAACATCTTTGGGTCAAATTGCAGTTAGGTAGGTATAGCTTAATACTAGGCGTACTTTATAGACCCCCGCACCAAAATGTGGGGCAGGCAGTAGGTCTTCTCGATAATATTGTACCAACATTATTAACATCCTGCGATAATTTGGTTATCGTGGGCGACGTGAATATAAACCTATTTAACTTGGGAAATCCCATTACAGAACTTTTTGATACTCATGGTTTAACACAAATTATAAATGAGCCAACCCGGATTGCACGAAGTAGTTCCACTCTATTAGATCCTATTTTTATAAGCTGTCCTGATATAGTGAACAAATGTGGAACTTTAAATGCTGACTTTCTCAGCGATCACAGACTATCTTACTGTTTTATAACTATTCCTCATTTTAAAAATACTCAGAAATTTATTACTTATAGAAATTTCAAGCAATTTGACCAAGAGCTCTTTTATTATGATCTAAACCAAGTGCCCTGGGATAACTTATTCTATGTCAATAATATTGAGTACAAAGTATCTCTGTTAACAAACTATATCACAGAAATATTTAATATTCATGCACCGATAAAAACAGTGAGAGTAAACAAACCCCCGGCGCCTTGGCTAACCTACCCCTTAAAGCTAATCTTAAAAGAAAAGGGCAGAGCACTATCTGCTTACAACAAAAATAAGACGCAAGAAAACTGGGAAGCTTATAAAAATAATCGTAATTTCGCCTTAGCATCGGTGCGGAGAGAAAAAGCCGCGTATTTAAGTTCGTTACAAAATCAAACTTCTAATCGCAAGTTTTGGAAACGGCTACAACAACTAAATATTCGATTTAAACGTGATAACATCATACCTCCTAATTTACAGAATGCTGCAGATATTAACGACTTCTTTCTTAGTGTATACTGCAAGAACGATAACTGCAATAGGACGATAAACTTCTATGCTAACACCAAATTTAAAGATAATTTACTGTTCACCTTCACACTTGTTACTACCGATACCGTTTATAATGCTATCAAGAGTATAAAGTCGAACACTGCCGGAAAAGATAAAATAACTCTAAACATGTTAAAATTATGCATCCCAATAATCATAAAGCATATCACTCATATTATTAACTGCTGTCTTGAACAGGGTTACTTTCCTACAGAATGGAAAGATGCAATTATCTGTCCAATACCAAAAACAGCAAATCCTACAACTGTGGAGGATCTGAGGCCTATCAGCTTGTTGCCAATTCTTTCCAAAATACTAGAAAGAATAGTTCACGACCAGATTACTGAATATCTTTTACTGCATAACTTATACCCATTACATCAATCGGGATTTCGTAAAGCACATAGCACCACTACTGCTTTGTTGAACCTTAGTGATAATATCATCAGCGCACTAGACAAACGTATGGCAGCTATTCTTGTATCCCTAGATTACTCTAAGGCATTTGACACCATTGATCACACGCTTCTTTGTGCAAAACTAAATTACTATGGTTTCGACGTGATATCCCTGCGGTTTTTCAATTCTTATTTGAGCGAACGTCGCCAATGCGTATCAGTCTCAGGAAATATATCTGATTTTAAAATTATCTCGTCAGGTGTTCCTCAAGGGTCCATTCTTGGTCCTCTTTTGTTTCTTGTATATACAGCAGATATATTTAATGTTGTAACTAGTTCGCATGTGCAAGCATATGCTGACGACACCCAACTTCTTCACTGCTTTGAGCCATCTAATGCAGCTATTGCCACTAATTTGATCAACCAAGATTTAGACAACATCTATCAATATTCGCATCAACATAACCTTAAAATTAACCCTACCAAATCAGTTGTTATTCTATTCTGCTCAGAACATACTCGAGATCACTTAAAGGCTTCTATTCAACTAAATATTAATCAAGAAAATTTGTCATTTTCTACTCATGCCAAAAATCTTGGGATAATAATAGACGAAAAATTACGTTTTATGCAGCACATAAAAATTCTTTTACAAAAATTTTACTCCCGGCTAAAAGTACTGTATGCAAACAGGCATATCTTGAACTTTAAACAATTATATTGCAATTTTATGTATTTTTACTGCCTGGATCAAGCTACAAAAAATCGACTACAAGTTTTGCAAAACTGTTGTTGTCGTTTTATTTACAACTTAAGAAAATTTGATCATGTTTCAAGCAAATATGTTGAGTTGCGTTGGTTAAAAATGGAACAACTCGTTAAATTCCACTATGCAGTTTTCTTATTTTCTTTAATAAAATATTCTATTCCAAGTTACTTAAGAGACAAGTTAATTTTCAGATCGTCAGTACATACTGTAAACATCAGACATCGGTACGTGCAAACAGTGCCACAACATCGTACAGCCCTCTTCCAACGTAGCTTTTCTTACACATCCGCAGCCTTATATAACTCTATTGATCCCATATACAAAAATCTATCGACAGTTAATATCTTCCGTAAAAAAATCAAAGCCTGGTTCATTAATTCCAACAAAAACTAGAATATATTCTTGGGCATCATTTTGCACTGTGTTTATGATCGATTTTTTATTTAGTAATTTTGAGTAATTAATTTTTTAGTATTTCCATAAATATATTTTATAAAGTGTATACCGTCAGCCTATTACATTGGACTATTGTAATATTGTATTGTATTTTTGTATTTTAATGTTTTATTTTTAACTTAATTAGTTAGGTAAGTGATTTATAAGGTTAAGTGTAAGAATAGCCACATGGCTAAACTTCGCCTTGTAAATTGCTATTTGTAATGTACTTGTAAATGTACATCTTTGAATAAAGCCGTTTATTATTATTATTATTATTATTATTATACGTTGAATGGAAACATCCCAAAGGCTTCTATATATTGTAATTTCGCTCAGATTTATTATAATTCTTTATTTATGAAATAAATGTTTCTACTCCCGATCGTGGAAAAAATAGTATATACACCTCGGGAGAGACCGCCATTTTTCTCTCGATGTACTTGTTGCCCTCGGGCTTCAAATTACACCTCAGGAAAAATAAGACGTTTCCCTCCCTTAGTGCATAATGTACTATTTTTTTATTTGCTAACTTATTATATTTCGGCAAAAGTTAACTAAAAAACCGCTTCCTAAAGTATCACTACTTCTACATCCAGATTTTCCATCTAACTCTCTTTAAAGGAAAACATCTTGATTATATTTGCACTCTAGTATGTGAAAATGATTGGTTAGATGCCGGATGTCATTCAAAAATTTGAGGCGTTAGTTTCTAGTATTCTAACATTGAATATAGCCTCTAGAATATTTCAGTCTCATGTACAAATCGTGTACTCTGTGTTAAGCTACTGTTTGACTAGTTTAGAGGCCAAAAAGAAAATTTAAAAGGATCCAGTTCAATAAACTAAGCAGTTCTATACATCTTGCGTAATACTAAGGACATTGGGGCTTGCTAATAGTGAATTAAATGCAATCGTATTGCAACTAACCTCATATATTATTGGTATCATGTATTAAATACTGAATGTTTTTATGAAGTTTTTTTTCCTTACGGAAAAACGGAGGTGAGTAAGATATTAAAACTAATTCATAATATAAAAAGCAAAATATAAATTAAAAGCTAATCAATAATCGGAAGGAGAGGAAAGGAAAACAACTAATAAGGTCTAACATATTGTAAAACGATATATTGATCAGTTAGTCTAGTGGCATTAAAACTTCTTTTCACAACTAAATAAAACACTGTAGATAACTTCAACAACTCGAATAAAAATTCGCAACAAAGCTACGACGGAGCAAAATTCTAAAGAAACTGATTTCTATATACCTAGTATGGGTGATTAGGAGCCAACACAGAAAATAAATAATTAATTCTGAAATGACAGATGCACAAGAAATTACCAATAATGATATCTACAAGATATTGCAATCTGTTTTGAAGAAAAATATTGAAATAGAACACACAATAAAAGAAAACAGAGAGGCATCTAAACAAGAACTGACAGAATTGAAAAAAGAATTTAGTCTCAGCAATCTCAGGATATAAAAAACGAAACGAAATTCTAAGAAAGAAAAATAGGGAACTAAAAGATGAGATAAATGCGGTAGAATGCAAAAAAAATGTCGTGTATGGACCAAAAGAGGAAGAAAACAATATAGAAGATATCTAGCAACTTCTAAACCTCTGCGAGGAAGCCTTAAATCTACCCTGCACATTCTCTGATTTTAGGGATATATTCCGAATTGGTACTTTAACAGAGACAAAAATTAGACCATTGGTGGCTAAGGTTGTGTCCTATCAGCTAAAATCTGATATTTTAATTAACAGCAAATTATTAAAAGGTCTTGGAATATATATTACACACGACTATAATTCTACAGACTATAAGGATAGAAAAATCCTAAGCAAAAATCTAAATTTAGCAAGTAGTCATAACCTAAAAGCGAACATAAAAAATAACGTCCTGTTTATAGAAGGAGAGCAATACACAACTGAGGACCTACAAATGGAAATGCCGAAAAAATGTACAGAAATAATAAATAAAGTACATCAACCAAGTAGCAGTAGTGAAGGGGGCGAAAGAGATAATGGAGACGGATTGGACCACAACAAAAAACTAGAAGAGAAAGGTGGGTCAAAAAGAAAACAACCAGACCACACAGAAGGGCAAAAACTAAAACGATCGGCGAGAATAAATAGTAGCAATAAAATTTAGATAATAAAAGGCTTAGTTGAAAAGACGAAACAAAAATATATTATGTAATAAATAAATACAATTGCAGTTATAGTTTTGGTTACATGTCTAAGGGCCGGTTTTTCAATGTCCAGTTAAAAGTGCCTGGTAGGTAGCTGCTAGTTACGCTTAGCTGGCAGTTATATCTATGGTAGTGTTTATCAATAGCAATTTAACTGCCAGCTACATATCCATGAGTTCAATTATTTCTTAGCTATGTTGGCTCTACTGATTCTACCTGAAGTTTCTTTCAATTGGTTTAATCCAAATTCCGCGCGTGTTTTAGTGACAGTTATAATTTAACCTCAAAATTCATTGCGTTCTGTAGCGTGTTGATTGATGTTCTATTTTTGATTTTTTGCGTTTGTGTATCAGCAATAATTGCAACGGAGACCGTAAAAAGCAACGATGTGAATGCTGAATATCCCTACCAGTCCGTAATGGTTTCAATTTCTTCCTCTATCATCTCAACGATTTGTAAAACAGTTTCTTTACGCAGTCGAAATCTTATAGAAATATCTTTGTCTTCATAATTCTTAAAATTATTTTCTCGTTCTCTTATTGTACAGGGTCTCCTTTCATACTCTATAAATTCTATAATTTCGTCGTCATCATCACTAATATTCAGAATATTATTATTATAATTCATTATTGGCAATAATATATTTAATATAAATCTCAAATTAAAAACGAATATATCAACCACATTGGTTTCTAGGTTAGAATGTTTTAGATTTGTCAGAAATTGAACCAAATGCGCATGTACAAATCCACTAACAGTAGAATAAATTCTTAACTGGCACTTTCAACTCTCTGCTTTTACTTTCAGATAGTGAGTTTAATCCTCCGGTAAATTATACCTGCACATTGAAAAACAGTTTATCTGCCAGATAAACTTTATCTGATAGTTAAGCTATTTAACTGGACATTGAAAAACCGGCCCTAACTAAAACATTTTATCTTAAATTTTGTCTTTTTTAAATATGTGTTTTTATAATTAGTTATTTTAAGCGTAGAATAAATATGGATCTATAAATTATAACTTTCACTTCAATATGGATCCATTTGTAATAAATTTCAAAGTAAAGCAAGTTCAAATTTTCAAATGTGAGAAAATCAGTGAATGTGAACATTTATTCAGAAACTCTTCCCCAAGTTTTCGGCTGTTGCCGGAGTATAAAAAATTTTTTGAAGAATTCCAAATTCTATTAAGTCAATTTAAAATAAATTTGGAATGCGTTGTGTTAACCGAAACCTGGAAAATATTTGACACAAACTTAAATAATATTGAGGTTGATTTACTGTATAACAAGGGGGATTTGAATAAAAATGATGGGGTGGTAATTTACATAACAAATTAATACAACTACAAATTCAAAATAATTAAAATAGGAGAGAGTTCAGTAATAAAACTAGAAATAAAACTAGATACCAATGATAAAACAGTAGCTATAAACTGTGTGGATCACCATCAACATATCCATATCAGTTTAACTTGCATTTGAAACAATATATGAAAACGCAAATAGACAATAAAGTGCAGAATATTTTTGTCGGGGATATTAACGTTAACACCCTGGCTAATTATGATATTATATAATTATAATGTGCTTGTTCCATGATATTCTTTTTATATGGTTTTTATACTTTTTCATATAGTACTCGATATTCTCATTATACACTTAAAATTTCGTATTATTAACTTTTTCCGTTCTCGAGATATAAGGAGTTGAAATTGGTAATAGTTGCAAAAGCCGAGGGCTCATATGTGACGTCACTATACGTAAGTGACGTAAGAAAAATGGCTTCTGGGATCTTTCAAATTTAACCTGAAAAGTCGAAAAACATGGAATTTTTAAACGCTGGTAACTAAATAAATACGTCGAGTGAAAGTCCGTTCTATGTCTCTAAGGAAAGGAGAAGGTCGGAGATCAATTATAATCGTAAATTGCATGGTCAAAATCGAAAATTCGTCCCGGCAGGAGCGATAGAAAATTGTAATTATTTGACATTTCACCAAATTGTACTCCCCTACTGTCAAGTAGTAAACAAAACAAACAATACTTTGAAAACACTTATAATTATAACAAGTAAGGAGCATCAAGTCTACTGGGATCGCTGAATCTATGCGTATAGTGACGTAGCGCCTGGCCACGCCCCATTTTCGTGAGATGGAGATTTGTAATAGTTTTTAAGATACTAAACGGGCGAATAAGATTCTAATTTTTTGCAGATCCATTAATTTATACTTGCACTTTCGATTTATGAAATAAAAAAAAAATGCTGAACAAGCCCATTATAGTAACGAGTACTTGAATATAATGAGCGAGGCGGGCTTCGAATCAGCAGTTAATAAGTACACTAGAGTACATGATGAGGTAAGGTCTTGCATAGATCATATCTTCACAAAAAAAATCAATAGTAAAGAAATTCCGGTAATTCTCAAAACGCTCATCACAGACCATTTCTCATTAGTATATCAATTTGATACAAAAAGGCACATAAAAGATAAAAAGAACATTTTATATAAAAAAATAACAAATAACGTATACTTGAAAGAAAAAATGACCATGGAGACCTGGGAGGAGATTTATATGCGTGGAAATGATGTAGAAAAGGCAACAAATAAGTTCATTGAAAAAATTAAAAGTAACATTAGTTGTTGCACTAAAGAAATTGAAATAAAGCCGAATAATAAAAGGAAAGAATGGATCTCCGCAGGGTAAACAGCCGGGACAAATTGTATAGAGAGAGTAAAGCAAATCCAAATGATGAGGACGTACTTAATACATTTAAGGACTATCGGAACAGAATAAATAATTTGATAAAAAAAAACAAAAAGTGGTTATTATAAAATCATAATAAATGAAAGCAAGAGCAGTACAAATCATCTTTGGGAAACGGTAAAACGCTTGTGCCCGGGAAACAATAAAAAACACTAAATTAAAGGGAAAAAGGGGGTATAATATAATAGTGAATAATAAAAAAATAACAAATGAATTTAACGATCATTACATTGATATGGGAAAAAATTAGCAAAAGAAATAAAAGAACCTATAAACTTTAAGGAAAATAGAAAATTATTGAAAAATTCTTTCTTTCTACGCAATATAGAACAGGAAATAAAAGAAATTATTAATAGTCTGAAATCTAAAAAAGCACCGGGGATAGATGAGATACAAACAGTTACACTGAAAATAATTGTCAACTATATATCTTCACCTTTGTGTTTTATATTTAATAGAATATTACATTTAGGCGTTATGACCCACAGCTTTAAACACAGCAGTGATAAAACCACTGCACAAGGGAGGGAATAAACTATTGTATATAAACTACAGACCTGTGTCATTAATATTTAATATTACGAAAATTTTAGGAACGTGGTTAAAGACTAGAATACTTACATATTTAGCTAAATATAATATAATGAGCAAATCCCAATATGGTTTTAGAGAAGCCAGATCTACGCATGATGCAATCGCAGCGCTGACTGCTAACGCTTATAATGCACTGGATGAAAGCAAGTCGGTGCTTTGCATTTTTGTAGATCTGGCAAAAGCATTTGACACCAAGGAGAAAACAATGCGGGTTAGTTAAGGACACGTTAAGTGGATTTAAAACTGTGGAGTACGGAGTACCTCAGGGGACGGTATTATACCTAGTTCTGTTCAACATTTATGTAAATAATCTCTTGCTGCAACAAACGAAAGGACAAATTATTAGTTTCGCCGATGATACGTCCATATTTTACTCAGATAATACTTGGAATAATATTATAAACACAGCGGAAGAAGATTTCAAAATTATAAAAACATAGTTCGACTCACGGTTGTTAACTATTAACTTTAATAAAACTAAATATATGCATTTTGCTGCACATAAGACGAAACTTCCGAACTTCCCAAACCAGCTACCACCCATTCAAATAAGCTATGACAATACAAAGTTTGAGATTCTACCAACAACCCAAATGGAATACCTCTGCATAACCATAAATAGTTTCTTAAAATGGGATATACATATAAATGTAGTTGTGGTCCAAACGATTAAAAGTTTGCTATGTAAATTTAAATATCTAAAACAAATTCTGGATATCCAACATCTAAAAATGCTGTATTATGCATTGGTGGAATCTCAACTGAGATATGACATAATTGCGTGGTGCGGAGCCTACAATACCCATCTGAAAAGTTTAGAAACAATTCAGAAGTGGATATTAAAAATCAAATACGGCAAGAATATTCTGTACCCAAGTAACCCCCTTTATAATTTAGCAAACGTTTTGGATTTGAAGCCATTATATTATGTTACTATAGTTTACCAACATCGCCAACCTACACGATGCAAAATAGATGCAATAAAAATCCCTAAAGTTTTTAAATCGATAAGGCAGCGGTGTTTCACCTACCTTGGACCAAAAACCTATAATGCAGTCCCTACTAGTCTAAAAAATATTAATTCACTGGTTCTCTTAAAAAAAACTTAAGCATTGGCTATTGTTAAAGCCCAGATGGTTACACACATAAACAGATTGATTTTAAAAATAATTATTATTTATAAATAAATTTAAATGTTTGTTGTAGATAGGAACGTAGTTTATATGGAAAAATAAATATGTGTGTACAATATAGATAGATGTAAATTAGTTTAGGGTCTAGATATAATTTCAACATAGCATTCTGTTTGCTACTGAGTTGCACATATTGTATTTAATAGCGCTGATAATTGTATTATTGAAGTATGTTTGTTTCTTTAAAATGTGGACGCGGTTCCACCCGTGAACCTAGTATTTTTCATACTATAATAGTGTTTTCCCGTGTAGTTGGAGCCATGGTTGTCTGAACGACGTTTCGGCGGAATCTCATCTACCATCGTCAGGTTCTAGCTGAAAGCTGCCTGCTGCTGGTGCTACCGCTGCTGCTCCTCGTTGCTAGAACATCATTAGCATGACTATCTATAATCTATAGAATGACTCTTACTCAAGGTTCCACGAAGCCGGTTCAATAAATGTTCATCGATCAAGATACCAATCAAAATAAATCAAACTCAATATTGAACGAACAAAGTATTACATTAGTGGATTTGTTTTACTACAACATTCAGGCCTCAAGGCCCATTGTGCTCGTAGGGATCTACAGTTTTGCGTGGACTTCAAACCACGATCATCGGCTATCGACTTTGACGCACCCCCGGCCATCTCACCGCCTTTCTGGCGGGCCAATAGCCCTTGGGGTCTTCTCTGCAGTGAAGACAGTTGCCCTGTGCCATCGCCGCCTTACTAAGCGACTTAACAGCCCGGAAATGTCTCAGTCGATAGCCTACCGACTAATAGACGGATACACTGGTTCACCCAGCCAAATGCCGGACTCGGCCAGCATGCCTTAACATCGCTAATCGAGTGTCGGAAATTAAACCATCATCATAACAAATTTATTCAAATTTTATGATTACAATCATTGCCTCCCCGGATCGAGACCCGTTGCCAACCGTACAACCACGTCGCGCAGCGCCGTGGTGTTAGTGCGGTTGGGCGGATCGCGACCGGTTCAGCTCAATAAAACTTACATCTAAAAAAGCTAAAACTTCTGCCGCCTGTGGCGGCTTAAATTCAGCGTTTTGGCTGTTCGGCCTGTTGGTGGCTTAAAATACTTAAAATTATCACGTGTTTAGCGTTCGTTCGCGTAGTTCACTTTTTAAATTTTCATTTGGTGAGACGGGAAAAAGCTTAACGAAAAAAACCGTTCGAGGCAATTTTTCACCCAACAGTCTACTCGCCATTGGGAAGTTTTGGTTTGGGAATGGAAGTTTAGATGTTCAATAGGTTTTAACTAGAAAACGCTCAGCGTTTTCTAGGTCCTCCGGACGGGTGGCAGCTCAAGCTGTCAATGCGAGTGCTCCGCACTCCTTTAGGTGAAGCTTGAATCAATGTAGGAAGCTTGGTTTTTCATATTCGATTTCAAATTCGTCATCAGCGCCCTGAGAAACATGTAATTTTGTAATTTCAGTCGAATCGGTCCATAAATGATAAATCTTGCCCGCCATTTTGGCGCCGCCATATTGAATTTTGTAAATCTGATGTCATATTCTTTATCAGTTGCACTAAAAACCTATATATGCCAAGTTTCATTTGAATCGGATAGTAAATAAGAAAGTTATAGTAATTAATGGATGTTAGGCTATGGTGACGCCGCCATTTTTAATTTTTGAGTTACGATAACATATTCGTGATCTGTGATCTCGATAACACATATACACTTATTTTCAGACGAATGGCACCGTAAATGGAAAAATGTGTCCTGCAACTCTGCCGCCATTTTGAATTTTTCAATTTCTATTTCGGATTCGTAATCAGCGACCTCGAACCCCACCCCCCCCACATACCGATTTTGAGCGATGTGACGCCATAATCGACAAACATCGTCCGCCATTTTGGCGCCGCCATTTAGAATTTTGCGATTTTGACGTCATTTTCGCGATCGGGGTGGTCGATAATCGCCGAGTACCGAATTTCAGGCCAATCGGACGACAAAAAAATTTAATTGCTATTTTCGATAAATTTGGCTCACCCTATACCGAGCAATATTTCCAATTTTCAGTTCTTCAGGATTTCAATTTTCCACAAATACCGAGTTTCAGATGAACCGGTCCATAAATGACAAAATTTGTCCTTCAACTCATGCAGCCATTTTGAATTTTTCAATTTCGATTTCAGATTCGCCATCAGCTACCTCGAAAACCCCACATACCAATTTTGAGCGGGATGGGACCATAAATGACAAAATTCGCCCGCCATTATGAATTTTGCGATTCTGACGTCAAATTTGTGATCAACGTCGTTGATTTTCCCAAAGGACCGAATTTTAGCCCAATCGGATGACAAATAAGGAAATTTAATTTAAATTGTTCACACACCGTGTATATATGACGAAATAATGGATTTTTCTTAAACATTGGCAATATAACCTATACAATTAAATTGACTGACTTGCAATGTCAAATATTTAAAACCTATAAAAATAAACTCCCCAAAAAGTTGCAAATGTCACATTTTTCTTAAACGTTGGTAATATAACCTATAAAATTAAACTGACTGATTGTAATGTCAAATATTTAAGAACCTCTAAAAGTAAACTCCCTAAGAAAGTATAAATGTCACATCAAAATAAAATAACCTAAACATTAAATATAAAACAACTAAATTAAATTGATTATGTATTATCTTTAATTACAAATACCTGAAAGACGTCTACTAAAATAACTAAACAACACATCTAAAATTGTTTAGAAATATACCGTCGGATCTTCATATGACGATTTTGCCGAATTATTATCACAATTATTAAAACAATACACACAAACTCAATTATTGTTTTCAAATTTTGTATATAATTTTCATTTTCAACTGGTCATATTAAGTATGTCTCAACTGAAATCAGTTTGATCAAAGTTTAGATATTAATGTTTTAGAAGTTGCTCTTAATGAATCTTTATCGTTACAACTCACCTTTGATACATTGTTTGTTTGTTTGTTTGTTCTTTATTCATCTTTTGCCAATTTACACTGGATAGACAAGTCAAATTCAATATACAATACAATATATATACATATACACATATTATTATATACATACAGATATATGAACATTTATACATAAAATGTCATACTAAGAGAAAAAAAATATATATATAAGTTGTAATAAACGTAAAGAATATTTAGGTATTTTGCATAGTGGTAATAAATTCTTCTATGGAATAGAATGTATTTTGGTAGAGAAATTCTTTTAATAACAATTTAAATCTATTCAGGTTGGTTGCACTTTTTATTGGAGGAGGTAACATGTTGAAAAAGTAGCACCCCGCAAATTGGGGAGATTTTCTGTAACTGGTGTAAGTATATGTACCTATTCTGATGTCTTCGTTTTTCCTAGTAGAGTAATTGTGTATATCTGAGTTTTTTTTAAATTGATTTTTGTTGGAGTATATGTAACATAAAAGTTTAAATAGGTAAATCCCAGTAAACGTTAAAATTTTCTCGACTTTAAATGTTTGCCTGCATGATTCTCTGTATTCTAAATTAAACATGAGCCGAATTATTCTTTTTTGGGCTAAAAATATTCTATTATTCCCTACTGCCAGGCCATATACTATTATATTGTAGCTAATTACGGAATAGATTAAGGCATAATAGGCCGATAGAAGTCCTTTTTTATCTAGAGCAGTTTTTAAGTTCAAAAGTGCATAGTATTGTTTATTAAGTTTACAGCAAATTGAGTGGATATAATCGTTCCAGTTTAGATGTTCGTCAACAATTGTACCTAAAAACTTACAATGGCTGCTTAAAGCAATTAAATTTTTTTTTTATTTGGAAGTTATTGTTAGTTACTTTGGGTCTCGAATATTTATGAAATTCAATTGCCACTGTTTTTGAATAATTTATAATTAGTCTGTTCTTATGACAATAGTTGTCAAACTGGGTAAGCACGTTATTGATTTTTTGGTTTAACTCTTGTACATCGGGACTTGAGATTATAATGGAGGTATCATCAGCAAATATAAATACTTCACCGTCGAGTATGTAGTCTGGGAGATCATTTATAAACATTAAGAAAATCAGGGGACCCAGGACGCTACCCTGGGGGATACCTGATGTGACGTCGAACTCTTCCGATATATTTTTGTTTACTTTCACTCTTAATTTTCGATTTTTTAAAAATGAGTGGATCCATTGCTGAAGTTGTCCTTGAATGCCAATTGTAGACAATTTTTTTAATATAAAGTCAAAATTTAGGCTATCAAATGCCCTAGTCAGATCGAAAAATAGTCCAACTATGAATTCTCTTTTTTCCATTTTATCATTTATATATTGAATAAAGTTTATAGTTGCCGTTTCCGTCGAGCGGCCCTCTCTGAAACCATATTGGCGACTTGTAAAAATATGATTTTCTGTGAGAAATCTGTTTATTCTATTGCATATAGCTTTCTCTATTATTTTTGATATGACGCTTAGAAGTGCGATTGGCCTATAATTTTGAATTTGAAGAGGATCGTCTTTTTTAAAAATGGGAGTGATAATGGAAATTTTTAACCGGCTAGGAAATTCACCAAGTTCTATCGACTTATTTATTATCGTTGCAATAATTTCAGAGAACTCAGTGGAACATTTTTTTAATAACATAACTGGTACCTCATCATATCCAGTTGATTTTTTGTTTTTTAGATTGCTGATAATGATTTTAACTTCTTCGGCCGTTATAGGTTCAATTATTAATAATTTGTTTGCAGGATTTATTGATGTCGTGCAAGAGTTCGAAATATTTTTTCCGAAGTGACTTTTTTGTTGATTATCTATAACTGAGACAAAATAATTCCCAAATAAATTCGCTACTTCAGTCTGATTGGTAATAATGTTGTTTTCATGATTCAGTTTTAATTCGGGACAAATTCTGTTTGTATTATTCAGTCTTTTATTTACAATATTCCATAAAGTTCGTGTTTTGTTATCGGATTGATCTATGATGGTTGTAAAGTAAGTTTTTTTGGCTTTAGTTATATTTTGGTTGTATTGTTTTTTTTGCCTCTTGTACCTCTCGTGTAAGTCATTGTTTTCAGGATTGGATTTTCGAAGATGATTTAAATTTTTTAAATTTTCCGATTCAATTTTTAGCTGTTGAGTATACCATGTATTTGATGTCTTTGGTATGGTTACAACTTTTCTTATGGTCTTTGGAAAAGATACCTCGAAAGCCCAAGCAAAGTGATCCCAAAAATGTTCAAAAAATTCATCAACGTTATTAAAGTTAATATTTGGAAATCTAAATTTACGTAGTAGATGTGTAAATTCTGCTATGCTAGAGGCAGAGAATTTTCGTGTATACATTTTAGTTTCTTCAATTTGTGTGTTAGCGTAGACACTTGAATCAGTAAGACTTATAATTTGGGCACGATGGTCGGAGAGGCCTGTCTCAATTATACTATATTTTATTTTACTTTTTACGTTTGTTATTATATAGTCAATAGCTGTAGCACTAGTAACATCATCTCGGCAAGAAAATCTAGTAGGTTCATTTATTAAAGAATCAAATTGATATGATTCGAATATATCACATAACAATTTTTTTGTAATATTATTCTCTAAAAAGTTAATATTTATATCCCCACATATTATGATATTTTCATACGTATTAAAGAGACTATTTAATACTTTGCACAACTGAACGAAAAACGTGTCCAAATTTCCATTTGGTGACCGATAAATTACTACAATACATAATTGTTTACTTATAGATATGGCGGCACATTCAATATCTACTTCTACAGATAGTAAATGTATATGTTTTAATTCTTTGCAGTCACTTAGGCATTTAGTATTTGAGAAAATTACTACACCACCGTGTATCTTATTTTGTCTACAGAATTTAGCTACTAAGTGGTAATCGCTTATGCGTAGAGAATTTAAATTTTCTTCTGATAACCAGTGTTCTGTGAACAAAGCGAAGTCAGGTTTGTGATCTGCTAGAAAAGCATCGATAAGATTTAATTTGTTATATATACTTTGTACATTTAAATGAATTATTTTTTTATTGAAATTAATTCTGTTACTTGCGCAACCAACCTGAGTAGATTTTATCCCTCTGTCTGTTCCTGGTGATTCTCCAAGGCTTGAACGGAAAAATTTCGATTCCTAAACTTGAATCTATTGACCATCGCACCTTCTGGCCATATATCGGGGTTGTAGACTTCATGGACGTAGTTTATTGGAAAAGATACCATCATGGAGCATGTTTTTTGATTTTTATGCAGTGACTCACAATTAAATTTTATGTGAGGGGCAGTTTGAGAAAGGTCCTTAGTTAAATCCTGAGGTGTTGTTTCTGGGTCGAGACGGTAAACATGTAGATATCCTAACTTTGGAACAGCTTTTACTGCTGAATTATTTTTGTTTGAGCCAATGACAGGTTTTCTGTGGCGCTGAGTGTATTTCATTTGTTTATGTTTTAATTTATCTTCTGTGTTTTTTATGGCATTACTCACTTCATGAACTGTAAATTTGTGTTGAGTGTTTTCTGTTACTTTTTTTACATCTAAGTTTTTGTTTGTTGCCTGTTTGTTATTCTTATAAGATACTGTTTGCCATTCGCCTAATTGATTCTCAGGGTTTACATTTGTGTTGTTAGATGGCATTTTGATTGAATTTGTTTGAGAGCCTTCTATTTGTTGCCCAGATTTATTTGGCTTTTTAACCATAGATGGACCTACCAATTTGTTATTAACATTTTCTTCTTTGGATTGTAATAGACTAATTATGTATTCTAGATCGTAGATTCTTTGTTGCATAAGTTGTATATTTCTCTCCATTAGATTTATTTCACGAACAGAGCTTTGCATGCTATAGAAGGTTTTGACACACTCCTTCTTATCACAGGTTATATTGCAATTTGCATCATTGGAATTTATATTAGTTGTCACTTCACGACGTTTTTTAAAGAACTTGTTAATCACTTCACTATTAAAATTTTCAGGTAACTTATTATAAATCACTAATTCAATTAATTCTGCTTTTTTCAATTTGTCAAGTTCACGAGGTAAAGATGGATCGACGTACTCGTCAGCCATCTTACATTTTATTTCGTGTTTCATAAAGTATATTGTAATTTGTATGTTATGAGAAAACTTCTTGGGAGGACTTTCTTCTTCTTATTTTTTAATTGATATTTACTTTTCTTCACCTTTTCTCAAATTTCACGTTTATCTTCTCCAAAACCAAAAATATTCTATTGCCCCGATTCTCTCTTCACTTTTTTCTAAAATTTATATTTGAAACGTCTAAACCTGACATTTTGAAATTAACGACAGATTTAAATAATGTCAATATTACATATAACCTATAAGACCAAACTGACTGACATGGAATGACTTGACTTAAACTTTTCAAATATAAAATAACTAAATTATTAATGTTATCTTTTGTCTACTTAATATAATTTTGATAATGTTAGAAATGTGGACTTTAATTTAATTTCGATACAAATGTTACATAAACTTCTTTCTTCGTAACTACAATCTTCTTTCCCCAATTTACATCTCATTTCAATCTCCAAATTTATCCCTCCTATCTATTCTCCTTTCCAGTTTATCTCCATTCGTACTTTCTCCTTCTTATTTTAATTATTACTTTTCTTCACCTTTTCCTATCACTCCGATTCTCTTTAACTTTTTTCTAACATTTATATTTGAAACGTCTAAACCTGACACTTTCAAAGTAATGACGCAAAGTGTAAATGAGTTAAACTTTTCAAATATAAAATAACTAACTAAAATGGATTATGTATTATCTTTAATTACAAACGCCTTATGATTAAAACAATAATACACGCGAACTCGATAATCGTTTTCGATGCAGATTTACGAATACATAACAATATATATCCGTTTTCAACGTGAATAAGGAAATTTATGTAAATCAATTTACGAAAAATTGTTCGCACACCCCGTATACCATGAAATTAATTTTTCTACAAATTCATATGTGACGTCATCACTGCCAGGATGGGAAATAGGTGTAAATGTCACATTTTTCTTAAACGTTGGTAATTTAACCTATATATATATTAAAACAAAATATTTCTGTCTATCACCTCTATGAATCCTTATTGTCATAAGGATGGTATCCTTATGAAAATAAGGATTCATAGAGGTGATAGACAGAAATATTTTGTTTTAATATATTCTGCCCTCTAGAAGCATGCTCTTGAAATATATATATATATATATATATATATATATATATATATATATATATATATATATATATATATATAATAAAACCAGAAAGGTAGTCTTGACTGACTAGTTAAGCAGAAAAAGTAAATTTTTCTTGAGGTTGCAGTCAGAAGTGTAAAGTTGTTATGGCCAAACACACAAAGAAAACTCTTCGTTACTTGTCAAGCTTTCGGAAATGTTTATTTCCTTTCTCAAGACATTAACATGAGGATGTTTGTTGAGGTGAAGCACAAAAATAGAAATAAAATCATCCTCGAGGAAAAACATAGAAGGTTAAAATATTCTTATAAACTATACCATATTAATAATTTAAAAGCATTTTAGTGTGAAAATCTTAAAACAATCACATTTTAAAATAGATATATATCAATACATTTTGTTAACATTAGACGTCTACTAGTGAAGGTAAGGAGAAAAACCAGGTTTTTCTCCTTACCTTCACTAGTAGACGTCTAATGTTAACAAAATGTATTGATATATATCTATTTTAAAATGTGATTGTTTTAAGATTTTCACACTAAAATGCTTTTAAATTATTAATATGGTATAGTTTATAAGAATATTTTAACCTTCTATGTTTTTCCTCGAGGATGATTTTATTTCTATTTTTGTGCTTCACCTCAACAAACATCCTCATGATAATGTCTTGAGAAAGGAAATAAACATTTCCGAAAGCTTGACAAGTAACGAAGAGTTTTCTTTGTGTGTTTGGCCATAACAACTTTACACTTCTGACTGCAACCTCAAGAAAAATTTACTTTTTCTATATATATATATATATATATATATATATATATATATATATATATATATATATATATATATTGTTCTATCTTCTGATATCTATTTTATTTTTTATTACGTTCGAAATTACTTTTTAAAAGTAAATTGAAATGAGTTTACTGGCCGCCAAACAGTTTCTTAAAAGCTGTTAATATTATAGACTATAGAACACCATTAGCATGATTATCTACAATCTATAGAATGACTCTTACTCAAGGTCCAACGAAGTCGGATCAATAAATGCTCATCGATCAAGATAACAATCTAAATAAATCAAACTCAGTATTGAACGAACAAAGTATTAATTTATTAACAAATTTGAACTTGGAATGTAATTAACAAATTTAAATAACAAAATCTAACAACTAAAATGATAAATATGGCCTTTATTTAAAATAAATATGTACCATGGATTTCTAATATTGTAAAGCTTTACCTTGTCTTTCTTTCGACTCGAGTAATGTTATATTATAACCTCTAACTGGTTATTATGATCCTTGAAATATTATGTCACTTGACTGACTTTTTAACCTCTCAAGGCCTCTTCTTCTTCTTCTTTACTGGATTGACGTTTGTTTCTAACCTCCAATTTATTTTCAAGATTTCCTTGAAGTATTTCTATCACTTGCTAGACGTTTGAAATTTCTTCACCATATAAATTTGCTAACTGGATTAGCAAATACTTCCCTCTTCTAAATCTGCTTTCCGGATAATCTACTTCGTAATACTTTCAAAGTATACTCACTTCTTATATTTAATCAACTTTTACAATTTATTCTTGATATCAATATATCTGGATTGTAATTTTCTAACCTTCAAATTATTCACCACTTTTCTTTTATTTTCAATTTATTATTTATTCTTGGATGAATATATTTCGCAGCTCGCTGTTCAGCGGTGTGTGATCAACTGATTTGTTATTTTTAGTCGTTTCAATGGGTTAATTTCCAATATTTCAATTGTTTTTTTCTATTTTGATCTAATATTTCAAAATTTAATTTTAATTTAAAATTTAAACTATTCAGTTTTGTTTGTTCTTTATATTAATTGAATACTGTTTTTCATTCTTTAATTTTCCTGATGAATTTCTTATTCTACTTTTCAGGATTAAGTGAATAATTGTAATTACTCGAAATATATTGACATATTACATATACTTTTTAAAATCTACTTATAACTACAATTAACAATTCCAATCTCAAATAAATACTAATTCATACATTTAGATGAATAGCAACGATAAACACAAAATGCTAGTAGTTAAAAACGTACTGCAGTTTTCATATTGACATAATACTGATATTATAAACTAAAACAAGAAATTGATACGCCAACAAACATTTAACATCATACTATTAGTCCTTTCTTTCTGCATGATGTGAAATATCATTTACAAAACACCTTTCTGCAATGATATTTGAAAATATCTGAAAACTTAAAATGTCATTCAGTGTTTTGTAATATATGGACTTACTATTTCTAAAATAATTACGCTGCACTGCAACTACTGTTAATAGTCTTTCATTCAATATTCATTTTGTGTAGATTTACAGTGTTTCTACACAATTTATGATTTTCAGCCCTAAGTTTTGACATGCATGTCAGATTTTATAAAATTTACTTTTTTGTTTTCCAATTTCATTCTAAATAATTTTAAATGAGATTGTGATTCTCTATAAGTTCATGTTTTATTATATACTATTTAGAATAACCTTGTTAAACTAAAATAACTTCATTTTATGTTTATTTAAATATTTTGTTCGTATTCAATATCAAGTTTCATTCTCTGCATCCTACTCGCTGAGAATAAGTGAACTTGAATTAATTAAATAAACCACAGATATTCCTGCTTCTGTATGATCCGTTAAAGTAAAACTGTTATGGTTATTTTCTAAAATACATACAAATTTGTGAATTTTATTTATGATTTCAAACACGATACTTAGGTAGTGTTCCACAGTGTGGATACACAGCAATATATATATATATATATATATATATATATATATATATATATATATATATATATATATATATATATATATATATATAGGACGAAAATTTGAAGTTAAGTTGGGTAGGCAGTCATAAGGTACAAAATTAAAGAACACTCTTTATTTCTGTTCGTAACTTCAAATTTTCGTCCTTAAATAGACAGTCGAGCTAATCTTACCTATATAAGGAAAAGCTTTCTTTCATGGGCAAGCCCGCATAGATGTCGATGCAACCGTGGATACGTGTTTCGGACTTATTAGTCCTCATCAGCACGTTATAGCTAAGTTGAAAGGATAGGCACAACTTAGGACAACGAAGGAGAAACAACACAAATAGAAACCACTGACAGGCAGCCAGTCGCACATTTGTGGCTTCAGCTGGAAGACCCTGACTTCCAGGGCAACAACCAACGTCGCCACGGAGGCAACCGGAAGGCTACCTGCATGGATATTTCTGGCCCAAGAACGATAAAAACAAAGGAAATGGATGTAATCGCGGGAAGAAACACAAGGAAAAGCTTTCTTTCATGGGCAAGCCCGCATAGATGTCGATGCAACCGTGGACACGTGTTTCGGACTTATTAGTCCTCATCAGCACGGTATAGCTAAGTTGAAAGGATAGGCACAACTTAGGACAACGAAGGAGAAACAACACAAACAGAAACCACTGACAGGCAGCCAGTCGCACATTTGTGGCTTCAGCTGGAAGACCCTGACTTCCAGGGCAACAACCAACGTCGCCACGGAGGCAACCGGAAGGCTACCTGCATGGATATTTCTGGCCCAAGAACGATAAAAACAAAGGAAATGGATGTAATCGCGGGAAGAAACACAAGGAAAAGCTTTCTTTCATGAGCAAGCCCGCATAGATGTCGATGCAACCGTGGACACCTGTTTCGGACTTATTAGTCCTCATCAGCACGGTATAGCTAAGTTGAAAGGATAGGCACAACTTAGGACAACGAAGGAGAAACAACACAAACAGAAACCACTGACAGGCAGCCAGTCGCACATTTGTGGCTTCAGCTGGAAGACCCTGACTTCCAGGGCAACAACCAACGTCGCCACGGAGGCAACCGGAAGGCTACCTGCATGGATATTTCTGGCCCAAGAACGATAAAAACAAAGGAAATGGATGTAATCGCGGGAAGAAACACAAGGAAAAGCTTTCTTTCATGGGCAAGCCCGCATAGATGTCGATGCAACCGTGGACACGTGTTTCGGACTTATTAGTCCTCATCAGCACGGTATAGCTAAGTTGAAAGGATAGGCACAACTTAGGACAACGAAGGAGAAACAACACAAACAGAAACCACTGACAGGCAGCCAGTCGCACATACAAATGTGCGACTGGCTGCTGAAGCCACAACACAACTTCCAGCTGAAGCCACAAGGCTTCAGCTGGAAGACCCTGACTTCCAGGGCAACAACCAACGTAGCCACGGAGGCAACCGGAAGGCTACCTGCATGGATATTTCTGGCCCAAGAACGATAAAAACAAAGGAAATGGATGTAATCGTGGGAAGAAACACGAGGAGGAGGAATTTTTGAGTTACGATAACATATTCGTGATCTGTGACCTCGATAACACATACATACTTATTTTCAGACGAATGGCACAGTAAATGGCAAAATGTCTCCTGCAACTCTGCCGCCATTTTGAATTTTTCAATTTCGATTTCAGATTCGTAATCAGCGATCTCGAAAACCCCCACATACCGATTTTAAGCGGTGTGACCCCATAATCGACAGACATCGTCCTCCATTTTGAATTTTGCGATTCTGACGTCATACTTCTGATCAACGTCGTCGATTTTCCCCGAGTACCGAATTTTAGCCCAATCGGACGACAAATAAGGAAATTTAATTTAAATTGTTCACACACCGTGTATACATGATGAAATAATTGACTTTTCTCAAACGTTGGTAATATAACCTATAAAATTAAACTGGCTGACTTGTAATGTCAAATATTTCAAAACCGATAAAAATAAACTCCCTAAAAAGTTGCAAATGTCACATTTTTCTTAAACGTTGGTAATTTAACCTATAAAATTATATTGACTGACTTGCAATGTCAAATATTTAAAAACCTATAAAAGTAAACTACCTAAAAAAGTGTAAATGTCACATTTTTCTTAAACGTTGGTAATATAACCTATAAAATTAAATTGACTGACTTGCAATGTAAATTATTTAAAAACCTATAAAAGCAAACTCCCTAAAAAAGTGCAAATGTCACATTTTTCTTAAACGTTGATAACATAACCTACAAAATTAAATTGACTGACTTGCAATGTAAAATATTTAAAAACCTATAAAAGCAAAGTCCCTAAAAAAGTGCAAATGTCACATCAAATTAAAATAACCTAAACATCAAATATAAAACGACTAACTTAAATTGATTATGTATTATCTTTAATTACAAATACCTGAAAGACGTCTACTAAAATAACTTAATAACACATCTAAAATTATGTTTAGAAATATACCGTCGGATCTTCAGATGACGATTTTTCCGAATTATTATCACGATTATTAAAACAATACACACAAACTCAATTATTGTTTTCGAATTTTGCATATAATTTTCATTTTAAACTGATCATATTAAGTATATCTCAACTGAAATCAGTTTTATCAAAGTTTAGATATTAATATTTTTTGAAGTTGCTTTTAATGAATCTTTATCGTTACAGCTCACTTTTGATACATTTTATTTCGTGTTTCATAACGTATATTATGTTATGAGAAAACTTTCTGGGAGGACTTTCTCCTTCTTATTTTAATTGATATTTACTTTTCTTCGCCTTTTCTCAAATTTCACGTCTGTCCTCTCCAAAACCAAAAATATCCTATTGCCCCGATTCTCTTAAATTTTTTCTAAAATTTGTATTTGAAATGTCTAAACCTTGTAACATCAATTCCTGCCCCTGAGTGGAATAGGAACGATGAAACTACCCGGTTCTCATTTATTTTGTGGAGGCTGGCTCGTGGTTCGAAAATTAATAAAAATTTAGAATTGTTAGGCGCCAATAGCCAATTGCTCGATACCTATGCCTTACTGGTTTTCAAAATGTAATACTGTGGCTATTCAGTGGCCTTATTGTTTACATAGGTATCATGAGTTTTTAGAGAATTTATTATGAAAAACACAAAGTAAGAAAAATAAGTTGTATATTAAAATTTTAAAGACAAAACTGGAAATGGTGAATATTTGATATAAATTTAGATATT
Source organism: Stenurella melanura (assembly GCA_963583905.1). Classification (NCBI taxonomy): domain Eukaryota; kingdom Metazoa; phylum Arthropoda; class Insecta; order Coleoptera; family Cerambycidae; genus Stenurella; species Stenurella melanura. Next base: position 21,095,108 of record OY757309.1, read on the forward strand.
TTATTAACAAAAAATTGAATTTAGAGGGTAGCTACCTTCCTTACATAAAATATATGTAGGAGTAAGAATGTTATAAGGCTGACGGCCGATGAAAAGTTATAGATAAAAATTTACATTTGCTGAAGGCTAAAAATTATATGTTAATTGAAAATTCCACAAGAAGTTGAGCGTGTTGATGTTCAAATGAGAATGACACTCTCACCACAGATCCTGCTCACGAGCTGCCAGAGCGCCTCGTCCCACTCAAATCTCCTCTTCCCCTTCCTCTGTTTGTTACGTTTACTGATAAACGTTGAGACTAGACTGATTAATATGTTGTCGCTATACAAGTTCCATATCCAGTGACATGTGTGGATGTGGGCAAACAATTTCCTCCTGGGCTAAATAAGGTTATCCTCACAGGACCATCACCATCAAGCTGGTCACTTTAATTGACACCTAAGGCTTATCTTTGGCTGGTCATTACCACCTCTTCAAGCTGGCACCTAATAGCTCATCAGGCTGGTACTTAATACCTCACAGGCTGGTACTTAATAGCTCATCAAGCTGGTACTTATTAGCTCATCAAGCTGGTACTTATTACCTCACACCTAAAAGAGTCCATCGTGTTACTCTACCTTGCATTTACTTGTTTGAAAAGGCACTCTGGGTGCGTTAATACCCCACTTAATGCTTTAAGACCTTAACGTTTCTTCTAAAAATGCCCTACCAAATTCCAAGATATTTTTTTATAACCTTACAAAATTTTAAAAAACCGCGTTCTACTATTGCCCAAACCTATATTTAAATCGCGTTTAAAACTTTAAATTCACAATTAATTCCCCTTAACAATAAGCAACAGAATTAAATGTAATTCCTTATCCAACATAGATTTTAGCTACTGACGCTGTTTTTTATGGCACGCGTGCATCTCTATCCAAGCACTTCAAAAATTAACCTATTAAATATCCCTTAACATCGGGTTGAATGCTGGCAATTTTACAAATTAAATACATATACATTAATCAATAAATGTCAGTGATTATAATTTAGTAGATATTGGTTTATTTAATTACCTATCTCCAGGAATTTGAGGCTTTAAATCTGCGGCAAGACAGCACAAGCACGTCTTGTTCTTAGCTTCAAGAATCGGAAATGCCTAATTTATTGTCTCCTATAAAATAGCTTTCAATCGTTGCCAACCGCAAAATGATAAAAAGTATTTACTTAAAATTCTGTTTTTATTATCAAATCTACTTAATTATTGCACTATTTTACTTCCCATTAATAATTCTCATTTGTTACTAGATTTCTAACTAGTAAGAGCCGGTGGTTTGCTGGTAGAATAACAGATGGCGCTCGGTGTATATTTTAAAGTTAATTCAAGTTTACTCGTTAAGAATCGGTTGGGTTTGCTTGTAAAGTACAGATGGCGCTCGGTGTATATTTTAAAGTTAGATCTTCGAGTGGGGATGAGGACTTCGGCAGCTCTAGGTTTCTGTGAACAAAAAGTTAATAAATTTAAAGTATCTGCTATTATAGTGGTTTTAAGAACCCCATAATTAAATTATATATATTCTGTAGCGTCCTGGAACTTTAGGACGGTACACTTTCTCTCTCCCTCTACAAAAAATATGTGTACTTCCATACATGTATTTTTTCCTATAAATTGAGACTTCAATTTCTACTTATCCGCTGATGGATATAACTAAAGCTAACTTAAAATAATTGAGATATGGTTACTTAACCATAAATGATTATAAACCGAATTGTGACTAAACTAAGCTATAAGACAGCTACGGTACCTAGACCTTAACTTCTTACTAAATAACCAAAAGTAAATATCTTACATACTAGTGAATGCTGCTATAAGAGAGGATTTAGTACTCAACAGTAGCTTCGCGTACTACACGCCTAATATTTCAGGGACAAAATCAGTAACGACAAATTCAATAAGGACAAAATTGGGAAAGACACAATCGGTAAAGTCAATGTAGTACTAATCCAAGCCATATTAGCATATACACTATACATATTTCACTTACTACAGAGACCGAGAGGCTCCAAAAACATAATCTATTCAATACCACATTCCACTGTACCGTCCTAAAGTTCCAGGACGCTACAGAATATATATAATTTAATTATGGGGTTCTTAAAACCACTATAATAGCAGATACTTTAAATTTGTTGACTTTTTGTTCACAGAAACCTAGAGCTGCCGAAGTCCTCATCCCCACTCGAAGATCTATCTTTAAAATATACACCGAGCGCCATCTGTACTTTACAAGCAAACCCAACCGATTCCTAACGAGTAGACTTGAATTAACTTTAAAATATACACCGAGCGCCATCTGTTATTCTACCAGCAAACCACCGGCTCTTACTAGTTAGAAACCTAGATAGTGTTGGTAAAAATTAAACAATAAACCTTAGTTAATAATTTGAGGCAATAGAAATTTAGTAACAAATGAGAATTATTAATGGGAAGTAAAATAGTGCAATAATTAAGTAGATTTGATAATAAAAACAGAATTTTAAGTAAACACTTTTTATCATTTTGCGGTTGGCAACGATTGATAGCTATTTAAAGGAGACAGTAAATTAGGCATTTCCGATTCTTGAAGCCAAGAACAAGACGTGTTTGTGCTGTCTTGCCGCAGATTTAAAGCCTCAAATTCCTGGAGATAGGTAATTAAATAAACCAATATCTACTAAATTATAATCATTGACATTTATTGATTAATGTATATGTATTTAATTTGTAAAATTGCCAGCATTCAACCCGATGTTAAGGGATATTTAATAGGTTAATTTTTGAAGTGCTTGGATAGAGATGCACGCGTGCCATAAAAAACAGCGTCAGTAGCTAAAATCTATGTTGGAAAAGGAATTACATTTAATTCTGTTGCTTATTGTTAAGGGGAATTAATTGTGAATTTAAAGTTTTAAACGCGATTTAAATATAGGTTTGAGCAATAGTAGAACGCGGTTTTATTAAATTTTGTAAGGTTATAAAAATATCTTGGAATTTGGTAGGGGATATTTGGGCATTTTTAGAAGAAACGTTAAGGTATTAAAGCATTACGTGGGGTATTAACGCACCCAGAGTGCCTTTTCAAACAAGTAAATGCAAGGTAGAGTAACACGATGGACTCTTTTAGGTGTGAGGTAGTAAGTACCAGCTTGTGAGGTAATAAGTACCAGCTTGATGAGCTAGTAAGTACCAGCCTGAGGTATTAAGTAGCAGCCTGATGAAGTATTAGGTGCCAGTTTGAAGAGGTGGTAATGACCAGCCAAAGATAAGCCTTAGGTGTCAATTAAAGTGACCAGCTTGATGGTGATGGTCCTGTGAGGATAACCTTATTTAGCCCAGGAGGAAATTGTTTGCCCACATCCACACATGTCACTGGATATGGAACTTGTATAGCGACAACATATTAATCAGTCTAGTCTCAACGTTTATCAGTAAACGTAACAAACAGAGGAAGGGGAAGAGGAGATTTGAGTGGGACGAGGCGCTCTGGCAGTTCGTGTACAGGATCTTTGGTGAGAGTGTCATTCTCATTTCAACATCAATACGCTCAACTTCTTGTGAAATTTTTATTGAATATATAATTTTTTAGCCTTCAGCAAATGTAAATTTTTTATCTTTAACTTTTCATCGGCCGTCAGCCTTATAACATTCTAACTCCTACTTATAATTTATGTAAGGAAGGTAGCTACCCTCTAAATTCAATTTTTTGTTAATAAAATATCTAAATTTATATCAAATATTTACCATTTCCAGTTTTGTCTTTAAAATTTTAATATACAACTTATTTTTCTTACTTTGTGTTTTTCATAATAAATTTTCTAAAAACTCATGATACCTGTGTAAACATTAAGGCCACTGAATAGCCACAGTATTACATTTTTGAAAACCAGTAAGGCATAGGTATCGAGCAATTGGCTATTGGCGCCTAACAATTCTAAATTTTTATTAATTTTCGAACCACGACCCAGCCTCCACAAAATAAATGAGAACCGGGTAGTTTCATCGTTCCTATTCCACTCAGGGGCAGGAATAGATGTTACAAAGTGACGCATTCACAACGTGGGGCTTGCGAGTATAGAAGTTGAGTGTTATCAAATTAAAAAAAAATAAAACTTTGAGCTGTTGAGACAAATTGTCACATTTTTAATTTTGTCCTATTTTTTGAATTTTCTTACTGTTTATATATTTGTGTGTATTACTGATATTATGTGTATTGTTTATGGTTGAGACCTCAAGATTTGATTAGATTAGTTTTGCAAAGTCGTGAATACTTTTGGGTTAAATTAAAGAAGATTAAACATTGCGGTAAGACAGTTACAGGAAAATTTTTGAGTCCTTATTGTAGGAATAAGATAATCGTAGGGTGAAATACGAGTTATCGTAGTATTTTTGAGAAAGTCTAGAAAAATAATACAGGGGCACAGGGGTTATAAATACTTAGTAAGCCAGTGAATTGAATTTTGATATACCTTGCAGTTTGTTAAATTTGAATAGTCGAGTTAATCAAAAGTAAACAAAATGTCTGAAATTTTCATACCAACGTTATTACAAGCTGATCAGGTTGATTATGAGTTACGCGTAAGAGGTTGTACTACAGTTAGGGACACAGAAACATGCTGTAGACTTTTAACACGAGCTCTAATAGCCAAACCATGTAATGATTTATCTCTGAGAGATCCATTATTTAATTTTAATACAGAGAAAGTACAAGTAAACAATACTTTAGATTCCATCAGAAATATAATTAACAATTTAGATAATCCTACGGAGGATGATTTGCCAGTAAAACAGGTTAAGTCACAGTTAGTACATATTATGGTACGTATAAATAGAATGCCTATCCCAGAACAGAATTCTGAGGAGACGGTAACATTTCAAAATGAGTCGAGGGCTACGATTTACTTACTAGAAGCAGATCTTTATGATAAACTGAATTTAGAAGTAGTAGATGATTTAGCATTACAAGTAGGCACTGGTGTAAATATAGCAACTAGTCCTAGTACTAAGTTTGTACCTATCTATAAGTGGGGTGTCACGTTTGATGGTCAGCCTAATAATGTAATTTCATTTATTGAACGAGTTGAAGAGTTAGCAATAGCTCGAAACGTCACTAAAAGAGAATTATTCCAGTCAGGGTTAGATCTTTTTTCGGGACCAGCTCTACAGTGGTATCGATCTGTTAGAGGTAGTAATGAGGTTAGAACTTGGGAAGATTTGGTAGAACAGTTGAAAAATGATTTTTTACATGAGGATTTTGATAAGAGTATGAGTGATTACATTGAAAAGAGAACACAACATGTGGATGAGCCAGTACATATTTATATTAGAATCATGGAAGCTTTATATAATAGACTAAAAACAAAACCAAGTTTAGAAGAACGCATTAAACAAATTAGAAAGAATTTATTGCCATATTTTGCTACTCCTTTAGCATTATTGACTATAGCTACAATTTCAGAATTAATTTCAAAGTGCAAAAAAGTAGAATACGCTGAAGAAAGTACAAAAAAATATATACCGCCTCCTATGAGAAGTAATTTAGTGGAAAAGGATCTTTTGTATGTTGGGTTGCCTTCTTTAGATAAGAATAATGTTAGGGAATCTCATGAAAAGTCTGTTAAGTCTGTATCACCACCAAAATCAAATTTTAAACCTAATCGTAGAAGTCAACCTGGGCAAACAAATGTTAATGAAATCAAAACTACCAAGACACCAGTAATCTGTTTTAATTGTAAAGGTGAAAATCATGTTTTTAAACAATGTAGAGCTAAAAGAAATAAATTTTGCTTTAAATGTGGTGAATCAAATGTCACATTTAAAGAGTGTAAAAAATGTTCAAAAAACTAACAAGGGGGCCACGTAAAGTTAGTCAACGTCCAAATCCCCGTAGTTATAGTAAGTTTAAAAATGTTGTGACTAACAAATCAGATTGGAATTTTTGGTTAAGTAAAGTAAGAAATTTTTACAAAACTTACCGTAGAGTTAGTGATGAAGTACAAGTAACACCTCTATTGTTGTCTAAAAATGGTGACGATAGACCTTACATTTCAGTTTTTTTATACGATAAGAAATTTTTAGCTTTAGTGGATACTGGTTGTAATCGTTCTGTAGTTGGAAGCAATGGTGTGAAAATTTTAGAACAATTTAAATGTAAATTTGTAACGTCAGATCTAAGATATGTAACGACAGCAGACGGTACTCCTCAAACTGTCACAGGTATAGCTCACTTACCGCTCAAGATTAACAACATAGTTCGAATACTTAAGGTTTATATAGTTCCATCTTTGCCTAGTTCTTTTATTTTTGGTATAGATTTTTGTAGGTTATTTGGCATTCATTTAGATTTTGAATCAAATACTTGGGTAAATAAAGTTGGTAGCATAAGAGTTTCAGCTCTGTGTCGTGTGAACACAGTTGAGACCAATGATGGCGGTTTGGCTGACTTAACTGGAGTTCAGCTCCGGCAAGTTGAAAAGGTCAAGCAGTTATTCAAGGGACTTAGTTGTGGGAAGTTAGGCCTTACCGATAGGATGGTATATCATATAGACACTGGAAATGCTGAACCTATCAGGCAGCGCCAATATCTTTTATCACCACATATGATGAATATTTTAAATGAAGAACTTGACAAAATGTTAGAACAAGATGTAGTTGAACCTACTTTTAGTGAATGGAGGTCGCCAGTTTTATTAGTTAAAAAGGATAATGGAAATTATCGATTTTGTTTTGATGGTAGATCTTTAAATTCAGTAACTGTTAAGGATTCATATCCTTTACCTTTTGTAGACGGTATATTGAGTATGTTACGGGACGCTAAATATATCAGTAGCATAGATTTGAAAAGCGCTTTTTGGCAAATTCCACTTTCTGAAACTTCCAAACCCAAAACCGCTTTTGCTGTTCCGGGAAGGGGCTTATTTTGTTTTAAAGTACTACCATTTGGTCTTGCAAACGCTGCACAGGCTATGCAACGGCTAATGGACATTGTTATAACACCAAAGTTAGAAAATAAAGTTTTTGTTTATCTAGACGATATAATTGTCACCGCTTCTAGTTTTGAGGAACACGTATCAATTTTAAAAGAAGTGTTTGATAGGTTGAAGGATGCTCGCCTAACAGTAAATTATGAAAAATGTCAGTTTTTTAGAAAATCTCTAAAATATTTAGGTTATGTAATTGATACTGAAGGTGGATTACGTACAAACCCTGAGAAGGTAGAAGCGATGATCAGTTATCCTCGTCCTACAAATACAACTCAGATAAAACGATTTATAGGCATGTGTTCGTGGTACCGGAGATTTTTACCTCATTTTTCGACTTTAGTTGCTCCGTTAAATGATTTGCTAAAAGGGAAACGTGGTAAAAGACAACCAATTAAGTGGAATGAAAATGCAGAACAAGCATTCTTGGCACTTAAGCAAGCGCTTATCTCTACTCCAATCCTAACTAGTCCTGATTTTAAGTCAAATAATTTTGTTATACAGTGCGACGCGTCTAGTACAGGATTAGGTAGTTGTTTGACACAAGTACAGGGAGGAGAAGAAAAGGTAATTGCTTTTGCCAGTCGCTCACTAAATAAGGCAGAAAGAAACTACAGTATTTACGAGTTAGAAGTATTAGCCTTATTATTTAGTTTAGAGAGATTTCGGCCCTTCGTGGAAGGTCAGAAGTTTACAGTCATAACGGATAATTTAGCGGTTAGCTGGTTGCATAAGTTAAAGTCACCTACCGGCAGATTAGCTCGCTGGATGGTTAAGTTGCAACAATATGACTTTAATTTAGTGCACCGTAAAGGTAATTTAAATGTAGTTCCTGACGCTTTATCTAGAGTGCAGCGGGACGAACCGTCAGATAATGAAGAACAAAATTTTACAGTAGGTTCATTATCACTTAATCAGGAGAATCTAGATGATTGGTATATTAAATTACGTACAAAAATTTTGGCAAATCCAAATTTGTATCCATTTTTTAAGGTAGAGAATAATTTAATCTTTAAACATGTTGCTAATAAATTACCGGTGAAAACTAATTTAACAGAATGGAAACTTTTGGTACCACTTTCACAACGAAATAATGTTCTAAAACAATGTCACAATGAAAGTACAGCAGCACATTTGGGGTATTTTAAAACACTTAAGAGAATTTGTGAAGATTACTATTGGCCTAAAATGCGTAAGGATATACTGAGATATGTCAAGTCATGCAAGACTTGCGGTTCGCAAAAAGTGTCATTTTCACGTTACGGTTTAATGGGGAAAGAAAAGAAAGTAGAATTTCCATGGCAAGTCATAAGCGTAGATATTTTTGGCCCGGTAACAAGAAGTAAAAGGGGTTTTTCATATCTTTTAGTAGTTTTAGATTGGTTTACTAAATATGTTCTCGTACATCCCATGCGTAATGCCACAGCTCAGACTATATCTAAATTTATGGAGAATGACGTATTTTTGATTTACGGTGTTCCACAGTTCATAATGGTAGACAACGGGAAGCAGTTTGCTTCATCAGTTTTTAAGAAACTGGCCGATCGGTACAAAGTACAAAAAATTTGGTTTAATGCATTGTATCACCCACAAGTAAATCCAGTCGAGCGATCGAACGCTACGATAGGTACAGCTATACGCAGTTATATCCAAGATAATCATCAGGATTGGGATGTAGAAATTTTCAGAGTTGCTCACGCAATCAGAACGGCTACTCACGAAGTAACTGGTTTCCCTCCTGCTTTCTTGAATTTCGGCCGTAAAGTTCCCATTTCAGGAGACTTTTACGGGCAAGTAGAGTCAACATCAGGCATTCAACTAGCCCCGGGAGATAGGAATAGGTATTGTGATGACATATCGAATCTTTCGGATACATATAAAGATGTAGTAAAGCGGTTAAATAATGCTTACCAGAGAAATCAGAAAACATATAACTTGCGTAGGCGGGAAGTTAAATATGAAGTAGGTGATAAGGTATGGAAGAAAAATAAGGTTTTGTCAGATGCTTCCAAACATTTTTCAGCTAAGTTAGCACCCAAATTTGTACTTTGCACAGTTCGCCAGAAAATTTCTAAATTAGTATATGCATTAAACCATGCAGACGGATCTGATGCAGGTCACTGGCATGTTTCTGATTTAAAAACGTACTATGGATCAAACTCTGACGTTTCAGTCGGGTAAACATTTTTATAATGCATTTTCTATTAAGTTAATTACCCATAAATTTAGATTAGGCGCACTAATTTTAATTAAGATACCTGGAAGGTTTTTGTCTTGCGTTGATAGTAGTTTTCTAGTAGTGTAGTTGTTGTCAGTAAACTTCGGAAATATTTTTCCGGCTGGATATCTTTTATCCAAGGGTTGAAGGGTGGGCCACGTTTAGTGGGTGTAGCGTCTTCAACGTCTGCACGCCACGCAGTTGATGTGAACCAAGCAAGTGAAACTCAGCAAGATTTGTCTCGAGGATTTGGAATCCGATGTAGTAACGGTTAAGCCTTTTGTGATTATACGACATTTTGGTGATTTTCATGCGCTTGGAAAATATCAATAAATGACAGAACATCGTCATTCTTCTTTGTGTTGTCCTTATTTTCATCTATACTTTCTATTTTTCCACTTCTATAATTCTTTTGTGTTACTCTACTTAGGTTTATGTTTGAGGAAGGGTTAGGGCAGACTGAACTTCGTTAAGGAAACCTTCTACCTGTTAGTTTTTATTATATTTATTGTATTCTATTTGCCAGTCTTGCTAATGCATTCTCGTGGTCTGGTAAATAAATATAATTGTTCAGTTGTGGTTTGGAAGTCAAGGGAAATTTGTTAGGAGGGAATATTTTTCCTGGATGGTCAATTTGCCCCTTGATAAACAGTGAGTTAGTTTTCCTTTCGTTAGTTCAGAGTAATGTCTTTACCAAACCTGACTCAAAAAGATTATGCTTTGCTTGTAGATTCCTTTTGTATTTCTGACGTTTCTGGAGAACATCCTACTTGAAATCTTCTAGTATCTTAATTTTGGTTAAGTGTACTGACTAACTTCGTCCTAGTTTTGTTTGTTTAAACTTTAGTTACTTTTAGTATTATATTTTCTAGATGTTTACAGGTAAGAAGTAATCATTATCCTAGTTCGTAGGATATTTAACGGCCATTAAAGGAACTTGTTCCGGGATGGGGATGGACTAGTTTCGGCCGGGCTGTCTTGAATGACAGGTGGTTAAGGAGGGTCGAGCGTAAACATGGGTAAGGGAGCTTGTCAGTCAGGAGTGACCTAGGTCGTCTGACGGTCTTCGAAAGACATATCTCAGCCTCCCCGCTTCACCTCAGCCCTTGGCCAATCGCTCGATCGAAACACTGTTCATCGCGCCTGAAGCAAGAGCTTTCCAGAACAATGGTCCTTTTTGTTGTTTAGTCGTCACGTATTTCTAGTTCAGCCCCTTGGAGCTATATCCAAAGTATTTTAGTTGATACGTACGTCTAATTTCAGCCCTTTGGAGCTACATCCAAAATAAATTTTTTTGATTTATTAACAGTCTGGATATTTTATCCCACTGTTAAGGATAGGCAGAGAACCTGTATCGTGGTTTAGATGTGCTTATGTCTACTCCAATTTCAGCACTGGCAGCCGCTACAACGCTGCTCAGGCACACCACAGTGTCTGTGGAGACTGATGTTTGGGTCCTCTCCTAAAACATTTTATGTTTCCTTCAAAGGGTTTCTTGTATGTGAAATGCTATACAAGTTTTATATCGATTTAATTCTACTTCCAATTTTGTGTCTGAATAATTGTATTCAGGGGATATTTTATATCTGGTGGAATGTAGTATTGAATAGATTATGTTTTGGAGCCTCTCGGTCTCTGAAGTAAGTGAAATATGTATAGTGTATATGCTAATATGGCTTGGATTAGTACTACATTGACTTTACCGATTGTGTCTTTCCCAATTTTGTCATTATTGAATTTGTCGTTACTGATTTTGTCCCTGAAATATTAGGCGTGTAGTACGCGAAGCTACTATTGAGTACTAAATCCTCTCTTATAGCAGCATTCACTAGTATGTAAGATATTTACTTTTAGTTATTTAGTAAGAAGTTAAGGTCTAAGAACCGTAGCTGTCTTATAGCTTAATTTAGTCACAATTCGGTTTATAATCATTTATGGTTAAGTAACCATATCTCAATTATTTTAAGTTAGCTTTAGTTATATCCATCAGCGGATAAGTAGAAATTGAAGTCTCAATTAATAGGAAAAAATACATGTATGGAAGTACACATATTTTTTTTGTAGAGGGAGAGAGAAAGTGTACCGTCCTAAAGTTCCAGGACGCTACAGAATATATATAATTTAATTATGGGGTTCTTAAAACCACTATAATAGCAGATACTTTAAATTTGTTGACTTTTTGTTCACAGAAACCTAGAGCTGCCGAAGTCCTCATCCCCACTCGAAGATCTATCTTTAAAATATACACCGAGCGCCATCTGTACTTTACAAGCAAACCCAACCGATTCCTAACGAGTAGACTTGAATTAACTTTAAAATATACACCGAGCGCCATCTGTTATTCTACCAGCAAACCACCGGCTCTTACTAGTTAGAAACCTAGATAGTGTTGGTAAAAATTAAACAATAAACCTTAGTTAATAATTTGAGGCAATAGAAATTTAGTAACAAATGAGAATTATTAATGGGAAGTAAAATAGTGCAATAATTAAGTAGATTTGATAATAAAAACAGAATTTTAAGTAAACACTTTTTATCATTTTGCGGTTGGCAACGATTGATAGCTATTTAAAGGAGACAGTAAATTAGGCATTTCCGATTCTTGAAGCCAAGAACAAGACGTGTTTGTGCTGTCTTGCCGCAGATTTAAAGCCTCAAATTCCTGGAGATAGGTAATTAAATAAACCAATATCTACTAAATTATAATCATTGACATTTATTGATTAATGTATATGTATTTAATTTGTAAAATTGCCAGCATTCAACCCGATGTTAAGGGATATTTAATAGGTTAATTTTTGAAGTGCTTGGATAGAGATGCACGCGTGCCATAAAAAACAGCGTCAGTAGCTAAAATCTATGTTGGAAAAGGAATTACATTTAATTCTGTTGCTTATTGTTAAGGGGAATTAATTGTGAATTTAAAGTTTTAAACGCGATTTAAATATAGGTTTGAGCAATAGTAGAACGCGGTTTTATTAAATTTTGTAAGGTTATAAAAATATCTTGGAATTTGGTAGGGGATATTTGGGCATTTTTAGAAGAAACGTTAAGGTATTAAAGCATTACGTGGGGTATTAACGCACCCAGAGTGCCTTTTCAAACAAGTAAATGCAAGGTAGAGTAACACGATGGACTCTTTTAGGTGTGAGGTAGTAAGTACCAGCTTGTGAGGTAATAAGTACCAGCTTGATGAGCTAGTAAGTACCAGCCTGAGGTATTAAGTAGCAGCCTGATGAAGTATTAGGTGCCAGTTTGAAGAGGTGGTAATGACCAGCCAAAGATAAGCCTTAGGTGTCAATTAAAGTGACCAGCTTGATGGTGATGGTCCTGTGAGGATAACCTTATTTAGCCCAGGAGGAAATTGTTTGCCCACATCCACACATGTCACTGGATATGGAACTTGTATAGCGACAACATATTAATCAGTCTAGTCTCAACGTTTATCAGTAAACGTAACAAACAGAGGAAGGGGAAGAGGAGATTTGAGTGGGACGAGGCGCTCTGGCAGTTCGTGTACAGGATCTTTGGTGAGAGTGTCATTCTCATTTCAACATCAATACGCTCAACTTCTTGTGAAATTTTTATTGAATATATAATTTTTTAGCCTTCAGCAAATGTAAATTTTTTATCTTTAACTTTTCATCGGCCGTCAGCCTTATAACATTCTAACTCCTACTTATAATTTATGTAAGGAAGGTAGCTACCCTCTAAATTCAATTTTTTGTTAATAAAATATCTAAATTTATATCAAATATTTACCATTTCCAGTTTTGTCTTTAAAATTTTAATATACAACTTATTTTTCTTACTTTGTGTTTTTCATAATAAATTTTCTAAAAACTCATGATACCTGTGTAAACATTAAGGCCACTGAATAGCCACAGTATTACATTTTTGAAAACCAGTAAGGCATAGGTATCGAGCAATTGGCTATTGGCGCCTAACAATTCTAAATTTTTATTAATTTTCGAACCACGACCCAGCCTCCACAAAATAAATGAGAACCGGGTAGTTTCATCGTTCCTATTCCACTCAGGGGCAGGAATAGATGTTACACCACCAGATATAAAATATCCCCTGAATACTAATTATTCAGACTCAAAATTGGAAGTAGAATTAAATCGATATAAAGCTTGTATAGCATTTCACATACAAGAAACCCTTTGAAGGAAACATAAAATGTTTTAGGAGAGGACCCAAACATCAGTCTCCACAGACACTGTGGTGTAGTGCCTGAGCAGCGTTGTAGCGGCTGCCAGTGCTGAAATTGGAGTAGACATAAGCACATCTAAACCACGATATAGGAACCAAGTTCTCTGCCTATCCTTAACAGTGGGATAAAATATCCAGACTGTTAATAAATCAAACAAATTTATTTTGGATGTAGCTCCAAAGGGCTGAAATTAGACGTACGTATCAACTAAAATACTTTGGATATAGCTCCAAGAGGCTGAACTAGAAATACGTGACGACTAAACAACAAAAAGGACCATTGTTCTGGAAAGCTCTTGCCTCAGGCGCGATGAACAGTGTTTCGATCGAGCGATTGGCCAAGGGCTGAGGTGAAGCGGGGAGGCTGAGATATGTCTCTCGAAGACCGTCAGACGACCTAGGTCACTCCTGACTGACAAGCTCCCTTACCCATGTTTACGCTCGACCCTCCTTAACCACCTGTCATTCAAGACAGCCCGGCCGAAACTAGTCCATCCCCATCCCGGAACAAGTTCCTTTAATGGCCGTTAAATATCCTACGAACTAGGATAATGATTACTTCTTACCTGTAAACATCTAGAAAATATAATACTAAAAGTAACTAAAGTTTAAACAAACAAAACTAGGACGAAGTTAGTCAGTACACTTAACCAAAATTAAGATACTAGAAGATTTCAAGTAGGATGTTCTCCAGAAACGTCAGAAATACAAAAGGAATCTACAAGCAAAGCATAATCTTTTTGAGACAGGTTTGGTAAAGACATTACTCTGAACTAACGAAAGGAAAACTAACTCACTGTTTATCAAGGGCAATTTGACCATCCAGGAAAAATATTCCCTCCAAACAAATTTCCCTTGACTTTCAAACCACAACTGAACAATTATATTTATTTACCAGACCACGAGAATGCCTTAGCAAGACTGGCAAATAGAATACAATAAATATAATAAAAACTAACAGGTAGAAGGTTTCCTTAACGAAATTCAGTCTGCCCTAACCCTTCCTCAAACATAAACCTAAGTAGAGTAACACAAAAGAATTATAGAAGTGGAAAAATAGAAAGTATAGATGAAAATAAGGACAACACAAAGAAGAATGACGATGTTCTGTCATTTATTGATATTTTCCAAGCGCATGAAAATCACCAAAATGTCGTATAATCACAAAAGGCTTAACCGTTACTACATCGGATTCCAAATCCTCGAGACAAATCTTGCTGAGTTTCACTTGCTTGGTTCACATCAACTGCGTGGCGTGCAGACGTTGAAGACGCTACACCCACTAAACGTGGCCCACCCTTCAACCCTTGGATAAAAGATATCCAGCCGGAAAAATATTTCCGAAGTTTACTGACAACAAACTACACTACTAGAAAACTACTATCAACGCAAGACAAAACCTTCCAGGTATCTTAATTAAAATTAGTGCGCCTAATCTAAATTTATGGGTAATTAACTTAATAGAAAATGCATCATAAAATTGTTTACCCGACTGAAACGTCAGAGTTTGATCCATAGTACGTTTTTAAATCAGAAACATGCCAGTGACCTGCATCAGATCCGTCTGCATGGTCTAATGCATATACTAATTTAGAAATTTTCTGGCGAACTGTGCAAAGTACAAATTTGGGTGCTAACTTAGCTGAAAAATGTTTGGAAGCATCTGACAAAACCTTATTTTTCTTCCATACCTTATCACCTACTTCATATTTAACTTCCCGCCTACGCAAGTTATATGTTTTCTGATTTCTCTGGTAAGCATTATTTAACCGCTTTACTACATCTTTATATGTATCCGAAAGGTTCGATATGTCATCACAATACCTATTCCTATCTCCCGGGGCTAGTTGAATGCCTGATGTTGACTCTACTTGCCCGTAAAAGTCTCCTGAAATGGGAACTTAACGGCCGAAATTCAAGAAAGCAGGAGGGAAACCAGTTACTTCGTGAGTAGCCGTTCTGATTGCGTGAGCAACCCTGAAAATTTCTACATCCCAATCCTGATGATTATCTTGGATATAACTGCGTATAGCTGTACCTATCGTAGCGTTCGATCGCTCGACTGGATTTACTTGTGGGTGATACAATGCATTAAACCAAATTTTTTGTACTTTGTACCGATCGGCCAGTTTCTTAAAAACTGATGAAGCAAACTGCTTCCCGTTGTCTACCATTATGAACTGTGGAACACCGTAAATTAAAAATACGTCATTCTCCATAAATTTAGATATAGTCTGAGCTGTGGCATTACGCATGGGATGTACGAGAACATATTTAGTAAACCAATCTAAAACTACTAAAAGATATGAAAAACCCCTTTTACTTCTTGTTACCGGACCAAAAATATCTACGCTTATGACTTGCCATGGAAATTTTACTTTCTTTTCTTTCCCCATTAAACCGTAACGTGAAAATGACACTTTTTGCGAACCGCAAGTCTTGCATGACTTGACATATCTCAGTATATCCTTACGCATTTTAGGCCAATAGTAATCTTCACAAATTCTCTTAAGTGTTTTAAAATACCCCAAATGTGCTGCTGTACTTTCATTGTGACATTGTTTTAGAACATTATTTCGTTGTGAAAGTGGTACCAAAAGTTTCCATTCTGTTAAATTAGTTTTCACCGGTAATTTATTAGCAACATGTTTAAAGATTAAATTATTCTCTACCTTAAAAAATGGATACAAATTTGGATTTGCCAAAATTTTTGTACGTAATTTAATATACCAATCATCTAGATTCTCCTGATTAAGTGATAATGAACCTACTGTGAAATTTTGTTCTTCATTATCTGACAGTTCATCCCGCGGCACCCTAGATAAAGCGTCAGGAACTACATTTAAATGACCTTTACGGTGCACTAAATTGAAGTCATATTGTTGCAACTTAACCATCCAGCGAGCTAATCTGCCGGTAGGTGACTTCAACTTATGCAACCAGCTAACCGCTAAATTATCCGTTATGACTGTAAACTTCTGACCTTCCACGAAGGGCCGAAATCTCTCTAAACTAAATAATAAGGCTAATACTTCTAACTCGTAAATACTGTAGTTTCTTTCTGCCTTATTTAGTGAGCGACTGGCAAAAGCAATTACCTTTTCTTCTCCTCCCTGTACTTGTGTCAAACAACTACCTAATCCTGTACTAGACGCGTCGCACTGTATAACAAAATTATTTGACTTAAAATCAGGACTAGTTAGGATTGGAGTAGAGATAAGCGCTTGCTTAAGTGCCAAGAATGCTTGTTCTGCATTTTCATTCCACTTAATTGGTTGTCTTTTACCACGTTTCCCTTTTAGCAAATCATTTAACGGAGCAACTAAAGTCGAAAAATGAGGTAAAAATCTCCGGTACCACGAACACATACCTATAAATCGTTTAATCTGAGTTGTATTTGTAGGACGAGGATAACTGATCATCGCTTCTACCTTCTCAGGGTTTGTACGTAATCCACCTTCAGTATCAATTACATAACCTAAATATTTTAGAGATTTTCTAAAAAACTGACATTTTTCATAATTTACTGTTAGGCGAGCATCCTTCAACCTATCAAACACTTCTTTTAAAATTGATACGTGTTCCTCAAAACTAGAAGCGGTGACAATTATATCGTCTAGATAAACAAAAACTTTATTTTCTAATTTTGGTGTTATAACAATGTCCATTAGCCGTTGCATAGCCTGTGCAGCGTTTGCAAGACCAAATGGTAGTACTTTAAAACAAAATAAGCCCCTTCCCGGAACAGCAAAAGCGGTTTTGGGTTTGGAAGTTTCAGAAAGTGGAATTTGCCAAAAAGCGCTTTTCAAATCTATGCTACTGATATATTTAGCGTCCCGTAACATACTCAATATACCGTCTACAAAAGGTAAAGGATATGAATCCTTAACAGTTACTGAATTTAAAGATCTACCATCAAAACAAAATCGATAATTTCCATTATCCTTTTTAACTAATAAAACTGGCGACCTCCATTCACTAAAAGTAGGTTCAACTACATCTTGTTCTAACATTTTGTCAAGTTCTTCATTTAAAATATTCATCATATGTGGTGATAAAAGATATTGGCGCTGCCTGATAGGTTCAGCATTTCCAGTGTCTATATGATATACCATCCTATCGGTAAGGCCTAACTTCCCACAACTAAGTCCCCTGAATAACTGCTTGACCTTTTCAACTTGCCGGAGCTGAACTCCAGTTAAGTCAGCCAAACCGCCATCATTGGTCTCAACTGTGTTCACACGACACAGAGCTGAAACTCTTATGCTACCAACTTTATTTACCCAAGTATTTGATTCAAAATCTAAATGAATGCCAAATAACCTACAAAAATCTATACCAAAAATAAAAGAACTAGGCAAAGATGGAACTATATAAACCTTAAGTATTCGAACTATGTTGTTAATCTTGAGCGGTAAGTGAGCTATACCTGTGACAGTTTGAGGAGTACCGTCTGCTGTCGTTACATATCTTAGATCTGACGTTACAAATTTACATTTAAATTGTTCTAAAATTTTCACACCATTGCTTCCAACTACAGAACGATTACAACCAGTATCCACTAAAGCTAAAAATTTCTTATCGTATAAAAAAACTGAAATGTAAGGTCTATCGTCACCATTTTTAGACAACAATAGAGGTGTTACTTGTACTTCATCACTAACTATACGGTAAGTTTTGTAAAAATTTCTTACTTTACTTAACCAAAAATTCCAATCTGATTTGTTAGTCACAACATTTTTAAACTTACTATAACTACGGGGATTTGGACGTTGACTAACTTTACGTGGCCCCCTTGTTAGTTTTTTGAACATTTTTTACACTCTTTAAATGTGACATTTGACTCACCACATTTAAAGCAAAATTTATTTCTTTTAGCCCTACATTGTTTAAAAACATGATTTTCACCTTTACAATTAAAACAGATTACTGGTGTCTTGGTAGTTTTGATTTCATTAACATTTGATTGCCCAGGTTGACTTCTACGATTAGGTTTAAAATTTGATTTTGGTGGTGATACAGACTTAACAGGCTTTTCATGAGATTCCCTAACATTACTCTTATCTAAAGAAGGCAACCCAACATACAAAAGATCCTTTTCCACTAAATTACTTCTCATAGGAGGCGGTATATATTTTTTTGTACTTTCTTCAGCGTATTCTACTTTTTTGCACTTTGAAATTAATTCTGAAATTGTATCTATAGTCAATAATGCTAAAGGAGTAGCAAAATATGGCAATAAATTCTTTCTAATTTGTTTAATGCGTTCTTCTAAACTTGGTTTTGTTTTTAGTCTATTATATAAAGCTTCCATGATTCTAATATAAATATGTACTGGCTCATCCACATGTTGTGTTCTCTTTTCAATGTAATCACTCATACTCTTATCAAAATCCTCATGTAAAAAATCATTTTTCAACTGTTCTACCAAATCTTCCCAAGTTCTAACCTCATTACTACCTCTAACAGATCGATACCACTGTAGAGCTGGTCCCGAAAAAAGATCTAACCCTGACTGGAATAATTCTCTTTTAGTGACGTTTCGAGCTATTGCTAACTCTTCAACTCGTTCAATAAATGAAATTACATTATTAGGCTGGCCATCAAACGTGACACCCCACTTATAGATAGGTACAAACTTAGTACTAGGACTAGTTGCTATATTTACACCAGTGCCTACTTGTAATGCCAAATCATCTACTACTTCTAAATTCAGTTTATCATAAAGATCTGCTTCTAGTAAGTAAATCGTAGCCCTCGACTCGTTTTGAAATGTTACCGTCTCCTCAGAATTCTGTTCTGGGATAGGCATTCTATTTATTCGTACCATAATATGTACTAACTGTGACTTAACCTGTTTTACTGGCAAATCATTTTCCGTAGGATTATCTAAATTGTTAATTATGTTTCTGATGGAATCTAAAGTATTGTTTACTTGTACTTTCTCTGTATTAAAATTAAATAATGGATCTCTCAGAGATAAATCATTACATGGTTTGGCTATTAGAGCTCGTGTTAAAAGTCTACAGCATGTTTCTGTGTCCCTAACTGTAGTACAACCTCTTACGCGTAACTCATAATCAACCTGATCAGCTTGTAATAACGTAGGTATGAAAATTTCAGACATTTTGTTTACCTTTGATTAACTCGACTATTCAAATTTAACAAACTGCAAGGTATATCAAAATTCAATTCACTGGCTTACTAAGTATTTATAACCCCTGTGCCCCTGTATTATTTTTCTAGACTTTCTCAAAATTACTACGATAACTCGTATTTCACCCTACGATTATCTTATTCCTACAATAAGGACTCAAAAATTTTCCTGTAACTGTCTTACCGCAATGTTTAAACTTCTTTAATTTAACCCAAAAGTATTCACGACTTTGCAAAACTAATCTAATCAAATCTTGAGGTCTCAACCATAAACAATACACATAATATCAGTAATACACACAAATATATAAACAGTAAGAAAATTCAAAAAATAGGACAAAATTAAAAATGTGACAATTTGTCTCAACAGCTCAAGGTTTATTTTTTTTTTTTTTTTTATAACACTCAACTTCTATACTCGCAAGCACCACGTTGTGAATGCGTCACTTTGTAACATCAATTCCTGCCCCTGAGTGGAATAGGAACGATGAAACTACCCGGTTCTCATTTATTTTGTGGAGGCTGGCTCGTGGTTCGAAAATTAATAAAAATTTAGAATTGTTAGGCGCCAATAGCCAATTGCTCGATACCTATGCCTTACTGGTTTTCAAAATGTAATACTGTGGCTATTCAGTGGCCTTATTGTTTACATAGGTATCATGAGTTTTTAGAGAATTTATTATGAAAAACACAAAGTAAGAAAAATAAGTTGTATATTAAAATTTTAAAGACAAAACTGGAAATGGTGAATATTTGATATAAATTTAGATATTTTATTAACAAAAAATTGAATTTAGAGGGTAGCTACCTTCCTTACATAAAATATATGTAGGAGTAAGAATGTTATAAGGCTGACGGCCGATGAAAAGTTATAGATAAAAATTTACATTTGCTGAAGGCTAAAAATTATATGTTAATTGAAAATTCCACAAGAAGTTGAGCGTGTTGATGTTCAAATGAGAATGACACTCTCACCACAGATCCTGCTCACGAGCTGCCAGAGCGCCTCGTCCCACTCAAATCTCCTCTTCCCCTTCCTCTGTTTGTTACGTTTACTGATAAACGTTGAGACTAGACTGATTAATATGTTGTCGCTATACAAGTTCCATATCCAGTGACATGTGTGGATGTGGGCAAACAATTTCCTCCTGGGCTAAATAAGGTTATCCTCACAGGACCATCACCATCAAGCTGGTCACTTTAATTGACACCTAAGGCTTATCTTTGGCTGGTCATTACCACCTCTTCAAGCTGGCACCTAATAGCTCATCAGGCTGGTACTTAATACCTCACAGGCTGGTACTTAATAGCTCATCAAGCTGGTACTTATTAGCTCATCAAGCTGGTACTTATTACCTCACACCTAAAAGAGTCCATCGTGTTACTCTACCTTGCATTTACTTGTTTGAAAAGGCACTCTGGGTGCGTTAATACCCCACTTAATGCTTTAAGACCTTAACGTTTCTTCTAAAAATGCCCTACCAAATTCCAAGATATTTTTTTATAACCTTACAAAATTTTAAAAAACCGCGTTCTACTATTGCCCAAACCTATATTTAAATCGCGTTTAAAACTTTAAATTCACAATTAATTCCCCTTAACAATAAGCAACAGAATTAAATGTAATTCCTTATCCAACATAGATTTTAGCTACTGACGCTGTTTTTTATGGCACGCGTGCATCTCTATCCAAGCACTTCAAAAATTAACCTATTAAATATCCCTTAACATCGGGTTGAATGCTGGCAATTTTACAAATTAAATACATATACATTAATCAATAAATGTCAGTGATTATAATTTAGTAGATATTGGTTTATTTAATTACCTATCTCCAGGAATTTGAGGCTTTAAATCTGCGGCAAGACAGCACAAGCACGTCTTGTTCTTAGCTTCAAGAATCGGAAATGCCTAATTTATTGTCTCCTATAAAATAGCTTTCAATCGTTGCCAACCGCAAAATGATAAAAAGTATTTACTTAAAATTCTGTTTTTATTATCAAATCTACTTAATTATTGCACTATTTTACTTCCCATTAATAATTCTCATTTGTTACTAGATTTCTAACTAGTAAGAGCCGGTGGTTTGCTGGTAGAATAACAGATGGCGCTCGGTGTATATTTTAAAGTTAATTCAAGTTTACTCGTTAAGAATCGGTTGGGTTTGCTTGTAAAGTACAGATGGCGCTCGGTGTATATTTTAAAGTTAGATCTTCGAGTGGGGATGAGGACTTCGGCAGCTCTAGGTTTCTGTGAACAAAAAGTTAATAAATTTAAAGTATCTGCTATTATAGTGGTTTTAAGAACCCCATAATTAAATTATATATATTCTGTAGCGTCCTGGAACTTTAGGACGGTACAACCTGAATAAATATTTAATAACCTATAAAATGAAACTTAAAATAGACCTCCACTTTGATGTATTTATTTGTAGTGATGTATTTATTAATTAAATAAAATGAATCTGAATGCGTAGGTATTTGATTAGACATTTTTTTCATCAATTTCAAATTAAATTGACGTTATGAAAAATTATACAAATGATCTTATTTGTCACATTTGAAGTTAATTACACATGTTTAAGAAATTTTTATTAAGAACAGATAAGTAGATAATTAAGGACGTTGAGGCGTTAGACGAAAATAATGGAGAAAATCTGAAATAAAGTTTTTTTAATAGATTTTTATGACAAAATCTTGTGTAAAAATCCAGTCATTAGGAAACTCATAAAGTTAAAAATTTTTAAAAACTTTTAAATGTAGTCTTATAGAAAATTTGTCAACCCAACATGCAAACGGTACATTTTGAAACAAATAACTAAATAAAACACACTACTATGTTTTCTACCACATAGTGGTGTGTTTTATTTAGTTTTTTATGCAAAATGATTAACTACCACAGAGTAACGGCTCCTTCAATCAATTTTTTGGTACATTTTAATGTATAACAAATAACCAAATAATGTCAGCAGTTCCGAAAATTAATTATGTAAAGCATTGATGTCTTACGCATATTTTAATGTTGTTTCCACTTTAATTAGGAGACTTTTAATAAATACAAATTTTTATTAAACGTTTGTAAACTGTCAAATTTCTCTTTTTTTTCCTTCTTCAATTCTTTGGGATTTCCTGCAACATGTACGTTTTCTTTTTAAGCGGTACCAGGGGAAAATAAAACATACATGTGGCAGAAAATCCCAAAGAATTGAAGAAGGAAAAAAATTAAGATAATGTCACAAATAACATTTAGACAATATGTAAAATTTCTCTTTTCGTTAATGATTTTTAACTGATTTTTCAATTATTTAATGATTTAATTTTAATTTTTACTGCTTCTCATTTTTTTCAAAATTATTTACTGAAACAAATTTGTAAAATACACAGATATTTACATAAATTTATTTTTTTTTAAATAAGTTTGGACAAAACATCCAAAAGTTAGTTCATTAAGTAAAATAATTAAATCTACTTAAATAATTAATTAAAGATTTATTTATGCCTTTATGATAATAATTATCGACTTATAACCGTTTGTAATAATTTATTATGGAAAAGTTACTTACTTTTGGTTGGAACTGTAAGGCCTCAACCTCCTTAAGAACAGAATTGATATTAAACAGAAACAGATATGAATGAAAAATGAAAAAAATACTATAACTAATAGTACAGAGGCCAGCATGCAATGACCTGACGTTTTTGTATTAGCTAGAGGTATGATTGATTGTCTTCTTTATAGTATGACAGAAGAAAAAAGTGATATGAGAAATTTTCTTAGTAGTGGGAACCCTTATAAGAGAAATTAATTATTAAAAAGAAAATTTGATTGGCATGTAATCGAAACAAAAAACATTCGCCGTTTTAAATTGTTTAGTGAAGTTTTCACCACAAAGAAAATTATTTGTATCATTTTAATTTTCTGCCATGCTCTAAGGAAGATGATTAATTATGTCTCTAGTTAGTACAAATGGGTCAGGTCGGTGCATGGTGGTCTCTGAACTATGGAGAAACATAAAATATATAAAAATTAACGTCTTCTCTTTTTCCCCCTTTTTGAGTTATTCTGATTTTGCATAGGCCCTCCTGTGCATAAATTGTGCACAATTTCCGCGTTGGATTTGGCTACTGTGGCCAATGTTGCCACAGTTATGTCCCGTCGTTCCCGTTTCCGCTTATTAAGGTTTGCATAAAAAAAATTTCTGAAACAGAAAGTATTTACATTTTATGTAAACGTAATAGTAGAAAGTCAAGAATACCTTTCAATTTGTTTTTTTTTTGCCTCCTCCGTGGCCCGGTATGCTGGTGTGGGGTATAGGAGACAAAAAGAACATATAATAATGTTAGAAATACGTATAAGTATGTTAAGGGGCATGTCTTTGCATCGATATATTTATCACAGTTATCAAAGTGCTGATTTTTCAGATGTTGGTCGATTTTTGGAGATAAAGATTCATTTTGACGTGAGCGTTGTGGGTTATCTTAGAAAACAGCGAGTTGAAATGTGTATGTATGTATGTATGTATATAGTGTATGATTGTGTGTGTTGTGTGTATCGTGTGTATCAAGGTGAATATGAATTGAGTTAAATACTTACAACAGTGGCCACTGGCCTAGGGACAGGTGTCCCCTGTCCAGGTTGAATTTCGTCCTGGAATAGGAAGAGGCATGATATAAAATATGCAAAATAATTTAATAATTAGGAAGCATTTGTGCAAATTGATATTTAATTGTAGGATGTTATTTGAAACATGTGTCTTGACTTAAATATTTGCACGGTCCAGTGTTGAAAATTGTAGTCTTTCACACTTTTATTAATTAAATTAAAATTAGAATTCTGATATGACATAAACGACATGCGGCGATAGACGAAAATTAAATTGTGCTTTATTTAGAAAAAGTATAGTTAGTTTGACATAATTTGCGTTTGTTGAATTATTTCAAATACATAGAGGAATATTACTTACATTGTCTAGCATTGATGAAGATTCGTACGAATAAAGTGTTGTTATACTTGTTATAGGTGTTGTAAGGAGCACTGAATGTAATAAATTGAAAATAGTACAATTTGAGACGTTATATAATAAACAAATATGTTTTGATTGATAGTAGATGTGAAAGTAGAATTTATTGGAGAAATCGTAATGCGTTAAGAATAGCTATCTTGATGATTGGAAAGGAATATAAGAGGAGTGCGTGAAATGTACGATGAGTGGAATTAAATGCTTTAATTGTTGTGATACATTATAAGTAACATCGCAATATAATCTGATATATAATAAATTAAGTAAGTGAGATTTTGAGGTAGATAAAAAGTAATTATGTGGGAGTGTATACAATTGAAATATGATAGAAATGGGAAATTTTTTGATATACATACATTATCGCTAGCTGGTGCATCGGGAGTATCTCGGCCATCCTTGCCATCATCCCCGTTACCCTCCGTCATTACCGAATTCATTTTATTCTGAAATTTGAATTCAAATTTTATACACCTACTTATATTAATATTGGATGGAAAAATTTAAATAGGGTTGAATTTTTGAGTGCTATCTGTTGTCGAAATAACGAAGGTTGATATCATAGGAATTTGTATATAATGGTAAACATAAAAGATTTGCCAGTGAAGATATGAAAGGTTTTCATTTAAAAAAATAAATATAAGAAATGAACGTGTCATAGGAAATTTAAATTGATAATTAAAATGTTATTGTATCCTAAAATTGCATAAATCCATATATGTTTCTCATAAACAGAGAATTGAATGTAACTGTAATTGTAAATGCTGCTAAAGGTTTACATATATATCTTTACAAATTGTCATTATAGTTGAATAGTTTGTTGGATGATAATAGTATTGCAATAGATTGAATATTTTTAATGAAAAGTGCAATAGATGTTTTTCTTTAACTATATGTCAAATATTTTCCCATTTATCACATTCTTTTCATTATTTATTCCTTTCTGGTAGTCTATTCCGTATATTTTTAAAGGAAAGTCTATTTATTTTCCCGCTGCCAGTAATGTCAACTACCTACCAAATTTGACTGGTTTCCATAGGAGTTTTTTAGATATGGCGCCAAAAGATAGACAATATGAAATTTAAAAATCTTTATTTTCGTAAGTGCCACAATCTGAAATTAGAAATGGCGCAGAAATCTTGGAGGGAGATTTTGTCGCGAATACAATATTTTCTTTTGGTAAGCGACGGAAATAAAGATAAAAGAGAGTATACTATTTGATAATGTTTATTAATAAACAGAAGTGTATGAATACATGTTTATAAGAGTAACAAATTCCGAATAATGAAATACACAGCGGTTAGTCAAGAGTATGAAATTAATTAAATTAACAAATATATTTAAGGGTTGTTTTTACATGTAAAATGTTTGAAATTTTGGTAGCATGGAAATAATTTATTGTAAATAAAATATTTAAACATATTCTTTATAGGATTTTGCAAATAGCAGTAAAAATAACTATTTATAAGAACTAAAAGAAAAACTATATTTGCAAAATCCTATAAAGAATATGTTTCAATAAAATTAAGCAAAAAACTAATTCATTTTTAAATAAAATATTGTTTGTAAAAAGTACACAATTTCTGTTGTTATCGTAAAAAAGTAGCTGGGGCCAAGTTTATTTCCAAGCGATCAGAGCAAGTGTCTTTTAGAACGGTGCATCATCGAGGATTTATGGAGATCGGTAAAATAGAAAATATTTAATGGATAACTTAAAGAGGTGTAAAAATAAAAAAGTGGGCGTTAAATTTTGTTTGGCAGTCAGTTGTGATAAAGTGCTTTAATGTAATGGTGAATTATGCAGTCAGAAAGTGTATAGAGAATAGCTGTTTTTTTTTTTATTTAAATACAACATTATATGATAAAGTTGGTAATAGTTTTTTATATGTTACCAATAAGTTAGTTTAATTGGAGATGATAAATAATGGCGTGTTTGTAAGTTGAGAGAAGAGTATATTTTTCATTTTATTAATTACGATAAGAAATTACGTAGATTGTATTATGTAAATAAAATGATATTTGTTAATCGATAGTGAATTTGAGGAAAATGGTTTTTTGTGTATAGCATTGAGTATATTAGGTCCTATATACTTGAAAAAACTTTCCGGAACTTTCTCCTTCTTATTTTAATAATTTTTACTATTCTTCACCTTTTCTCAAATTTCACGTCTGTCCTGTCCAACATCAAACATATTTTATCACCCCTATTCTCTCGTCATTTTTTCTAAAATTCATATTTATAATGTCTAAACCTGACACCTTCAAATTAACGACAGAATTAAATAACTTAAACTTTTTAAATATAAAATAACTGAAATTTATTATGTAATTTCCGTAAATTGTTCGCACACCCCGTATACAATAAAATTAATTTCTCTACAAATTCAGCTGTGACATTATCACTGCCAGGACGGACCTCCACATTGACCGCTCGCGGCTTACTTATTTTTGGAGCAGGACGAAAACAAAGAAAATGACTTAGTTCATTAAATAGTATAAGCTTGCGTTAGGGTCGAAGTTTTTCGTTCTAGGAGCCATAGTTTAGAAG
Organism: Stenurella melanura; assembly: GCA_963583905.1. Lineage (NCBI taxonomy): Eukaryota > Metazoa > Arthropoda > Insecta > Coleoptera > Cerambycidae > Stenurella > Stenurella melanura. The sequence continues at coordinate 21,122,255 of OY757309.1, forward strand.
TTATGAAGGTTTAAAGCGAAAAATGGGACATTTTATAATTGACTTTTCTCAAACGTTGGTAATATAACCTATAATAATAAACTGACTGACTTGCAATGTCAAATATTTAAAAACCTATAAAAGTAAACTACCTAAAGAAGTGTAAATGTCACATTTTTCTTGAACGTTGGTAATATAACCTACAAAATTAAACCGACTGACTTTTAATGTTAAATATTTAAAAACCTGTAAAAATAAACTACCTATCAGAACTTCTCGTGTTCTGTATTAGTTCTTCTATTTTTAGTTGTTCAAATTTCAGATTTTCAGTTGCTCATTCTTCAGTTGTCAGCTTTTCGGTTTTTCAGTTTTTCAATTTTTTTCCAATTTTCAGGTTTTCAGTGATTCAATTCTTCACTTTATTAGGTTTTGGTTTTTAGTTTTTCAAGTTTTAGTTTGGATGAAAATTTAAAGCAACTGTTATGTTAATGTTACGGAGATCTGAGGCCTTAACTTCTAGTACATTTACCGAATTTCAAGTTTCTGTAGTCTTACCAGCTTGCTTTACTTATTTTCCCCTATTTACCCCTATTTAACCCCCAACCCTTCAGCGAAATCATGTCAAAATATAATCTAGTTCTAGATGTCGTTATAATGCATACGTGTACCAAATTTCAAATGAATATCTCAATTTTATTTTATCAACCCTTTTCATATTGGAGTAGGGGTGGTAGGGGTTGAAAAATATTATAAAAAAAATCTGACGCTTTGGCTTCTAGTACATACACCGAATTTCAAGTTTCTGTACTCTTACCAACTTGTTTTACTTATATTCCCCTATTTACCCCAAATTAACCCCCAACCCTTCAACGGAATGACCTCAAAATATAATATAATTCCAGACGTCGTTATAATACATACGTGTACGAAATTTCAAATGAATATCTCAACTTTATTTTATCAACCCCATTAATGGGGTAGCGGTGGTGGGGGGTTGAAAAATATTATAAAAAAATATGAGGCCTTAACATATAATACAGGCACCGAATTTCAAGTTTCTGTACTCATACCAACTTGCTTTACTTATTTCCCCATATTGACCCCTAAATAACCCCCAACCCTTCAACGGAATCATCTCAAAGTATAATCTAGTTCCAAATGTCGTTATAATTCTTACGTGTACCAAATTTCAAATGAATAGGTATCTCGATTTTATTTTATCAAACCTTTTCATATTGGAGTAGGGGTGGTGGGGGTTAAAAAATATTATTAAAAATCTTACGCTTTGGATTCTAGTACATACACCGAATTTCAAGTTTCTGTACTCTTACCAACTTGTTTAACTTATATTCCTCTATTTACCCCAAATTAACCCCCAACCCTTCAACGAAATCATCCCAAAATATTATCTAATTCCAGACGTCGTTATAATACATACGTGTACGAAATTTCAAATGAACATCTCAACTTTATTTTATCAACCCCATTAATGGGGTAGGGGTGGTGGGGGGTTGAAAAATATTATAAAAAGATCTGAGGCCTTAACTTCTAGTACATTTACCGAATTTCAAGTTTCTGTAGTCTTACCAGCTTGCTTTACTTATTTTCCCCTATTTACCCCTATTTAACCCCCAACCCTTCAACGGAATCATCTCAAAATATTTTTCCCTATTTACCCCTATTTAATCCCCAACCCTTCACCGGATATCCTCAAAAAACAATCTACTTCCAGATCTCATTATAATATAGACGTGTACAAAATTTCAAGTCAATATCTTAAACCATTCCGGAGAAAACGTGCGGACAAAAAAAAAGTTATAGACAGACAGACCGACAGACAGACAGAAAAGATTTTTTCGCCCAAATTTAAAATCTCGACGTTTCATGACATTCTAAACCTATTTCACGAATAAAAATTTTTGAAAATTTTTTTGCGATTACTATACTTCCAATCCACTACGTGGATGTGGAAGTAAAAAACCGCTGCCTAAGGAATCACTACTTCCACATCCAGATTCTTCATCCAAGTCACTTTAAAGGAAACATCTTGACTATATTTGCACTCTAGTATGTGGAATTTTAATAATATTTGGGGCAGATGTCATAGAAAAGTTTGAGGAGTTGGTTTCTACCATATACGTTAAAAATGAAGTTTCTTGTTTACCGTACTTATTTTCCACTATTCACAACCTACCACCTCCCACCCCTTCAATGGAGTCATCTCAATCAGATGTCACTAAAATACATACGTGTACTAACTTTCAAGTGAATATCTCAATTTTATTTTATCAACCCTTTTCATATTGGAATAGGGGTGGTTGAGTTGAATAATATAAGAAAATCTGACGCTATATGTCGTTATAATTCATACGTGTACCAAATTTCAAATGAATATCTCGATTTTATTTTATCAAATCTTTTCATATTGGAGTAGGGGTGGTGGGGGTTAAAGAATATTATTAAAAATCTGACGCTTTGGATTCTAGTACATACACCGAATTTCAAGTTTCTTTACTCTTACCAACTTGTTTAACTTATATTCCTCTATTTACCCCAAATTAACCCCCAACCCTTCAACGAAATAATCCCTAAATATTATCTAATTCCAGACGTCGTTATAATACATACGTGTACGAAATTTTAAATGAACATCTCAACTTTATTTTATCAACCCCATTAATGGAGTAAGGGTGGTGGGGGGTTGAAAAATATTATAAAAAGATCTGAGGCCTTAACTTCTAATAGTACGGCAGCCCGTTACCAAATTTTTCTGTCATAGCGCCCGAATCGAGTAAACTATGAATCGCTAGTTTTTTTAAAACTAAGAAAGTTTTTCCTGATCGAAAAAGTCGTACAACGTTGCCGTAACCCGTCAGAGTAATTTCAGTAGGTAAAAAAGTCAACGGTAATTTTGTTACTCCGCCTGCTCCGTTCTTCATGTAATCTTATTAAAAATGTACAAAAAAACATGAATCCATAGAGAACGGAAGTTTTTGATATTGAAATATTTCCATTGTTTAAAAAAAACATGTATAGAAAAATGGTCTGACAAAGTTACAGCGCCCGGTTCAAAATTTATTTTAAATTATTGATAGGACATCCAAAAACGGTAAGTAGAGTCGAACGGACATTTTCCGTGCTGCAATGCTCCAGGGAATGCTACGGAGTCAGCACTATATATGCTGTATGGTCCGTGCTCGCGGTACACGGCGCGCGCATACAGCGGGATACTGTGTGGCTTGGTTGTCTATAGCAACACAGCGTCTATGCTATCATCTACCATCTCACACCCGCGTGTTGTTTTCGTATGTTCGTGCATGCGTTTTATTTATATGTTTATGTGGTTAGTGTAATATTATTTATTCCGTGCTACCCGTAATATCGGAGCAATGTCGCTCCAGGAGTGTATTTTCTGCAATGAAAATAATACAATCGATAAAATAGTCCCATTCAAACAAAAAGCCATTGAAAAGTGCCGACAAGTTTTATCTGCTCGTAAGGCACGTGGTCTCGGCGATGACGATCAAAATTTCGCAAACAAAATAAAAAAATTCAAAAATAAAAATTTTTCTGTCACTGAAAATGACTTTACACAACAATGCACGTATAACAATGTCCGTTCATATTTTTTCCCCACTTTTCAAGGCACAAGAAATGATTTGTACCAGGAAACGGAGCAGGCGGGATAACTCGATCAGCCTTAAAAAAAAACACACACCTGAAATTCAACCCTTCATTTGCGCAACAATGAAAACGTCCGTTCTTATTTTTTTCTGATAACAAAACATTCAAAATTATCTATCATCAGGAAAACGGAGCGGGCGCGAAAAGTTGAATTCCGAACTGTCACAAAATTTAGATTTTTAACGAACCAAAACCACTCACAGCTCGGAAAATGTCAGTAACTATTTCTATCCTATTGAAATGATCATTCTTGGTAAAAATAACACAAAAACGGACCGGGCGCGATAACTAATTTGATCACTTCCTCTTTACATATATATAGGTGTTTTTCAACCACTTCGCAACCTTGCCTGAGTCAGTACCCCTGAACTTTTCTTCTCAAAACTTCATGAATCAACCGAAAAAACCAAAAAAATTGCGGGCGGGATCAGGCGAAAATCTTGGTAACGGGCTGCCGTACTATAATACATTTACCGAATTTCAAGTTTCTGTAGTCTTACCAGCTTGCTTTACTTATTTTCCCCTATTTAACCCCCAACCCTTCAACGGAATCATCTCAAAATATAATCTAGTTCCAGATGTCGTTATAATACATACGTGTACCAAATTTCAAATGAATATCTCAATTTTATTTTATCAGACCTTTTCATATTGGAGTAGGGTTGGTGGGGGTTGAAAAATATTATTAAAAAATCTGACGCTTTGGCTTCTAGTACATACACCGAATTTCAAGTTTCTGTACTCTTACCAACTTGTTTTACTTATATTCCTCTATTTACCCCAAATTAACCCCCAACCCTTCAACGAAATCATCCCAAAATATAATCTAATTCCAGACGTCGTTATAATACATACGTGTACGAAATTTCAAATGAATATCTCAACTTTATTTTATCAACCCCATTAATGGGGCAGGGGTGGTGGGGGGGTTGAAAAATATTACAAAAAAATCTGAGGCCTTAACTTCTAGTACATACACCGAATTTCAAGTTTCTGTACTCTTATAAGCTTGCTTTACTTGTTTTCCCCTATTTACCCCTATTTAACCCCCAACCCTTCACCGGATATCCTCAAAAAACAATCCAGTTCCAGATCTCGTTATAATACATACGTGTACAAAATTTCAGGTCAATATCTTAAACCGTCCCGGAGAAAACGTGCGGACAAAAAAAAGTTACAGACAGACAGACAGAAAATTTTTTTTCGCTCAAATTTAAAATTTCGACGTTTCATGACATTCTAAACCTATTTCGCGAATAAAAATTTTTGAAAATTTTTTTGCGATTACTATACTTCCAATCCACTACGTGGATGTGGAAGTAATTATGGAAAACGAATTGCCTATAAAAATTATTGGATGGAGAAAATGTAAATAAAATTGTACAGTAAGTCTTGCAATTATTTTGGATTTGGATGTATATAATAATTACTTGACAGATGAAATAAAAATTTCTTTGGTAAATCTCATACGTGAAAAAATCAAATACATATGTATATACACGTGCAGTACAACGATGTGTTATATAAACGTTTCATTATTTCTCTTTCGTTGTCATTATATTCTGTTGAGATTTCTTAGATTTTTTGAGAATCTAACGGCGACTTACTATAAATGTCAGAGAGGACATCGTATGTAATGAAGAGTCGATATTTTTTGTAAATTCTGCATCGTGTTTTAGCGGGGTGGTTTCATTTTCATAAATTGGAAATGTTCCATTGTGGACATTATCATTTCTATTATCTTCATTGTGGTTCTTTCCGAATATTTACAAATTTTTGGATATTTGTTGTTATCGGAGATTATTTTTGAGGTCTGGTTAAATTCTCGGGTAAGTTGTTGCTGCCATCATTCGATGCGGTTTGTTAAAATTTTCCAAAGTCCTGCTGACTTCGATTTCAAAACTTGAGAGAGTAGAATTCTGTGTTGACAGTTCGTCGACGGTTATCTGCTTTGCTTCAGTTGGAGATGACGAAGAATATTGACTGTAATGGAAATTTAGTGGAACATTGTGTTCATTTTCATAATGTTGTAGAAAGACAATTCCAAGAGATTTTATTGAATTATGTTCTTCTAAGTTGATTATTAAAATTTATTATGATTTTCTTCAAAGTTTTGTTGATTATCCTTAGCAAAGTTGCTATCGATTTTGGAGAATGTGATTTTGGTATCATAATTACATAGTTCGGTGATGCAATGATATATGTTTTCATCAATTATACGTTTGTTGGTATTATTTGTTAAATTTGTTGAAGCTCCAGGAAGGTGACTTTACTTGAAGTTAACATGTCGCAATATTTTTATTTTGTTATATTGATTGTGTCCTTAGATCATTAGAAAGTTTTGACTTTTTCACTTATTCACTTATTTAGTTAAAATTGCATACATTGAAATTATCTTATCCTGTAATTTTGAACATTTTTCTAAAGGCGATGGCTTCTTATTCTGTCATGTAGTGGCAATTATTGTATGAAAAATAACAGAATTTTGGATGTATCGTATATATATTTGGACGTCTGTTTCTTAATTTCTCTTCAAAATGTTTATATTTTTTTGTTTGTACTGCTGTATTAATACATAGTTTTATTTAGTTAATTTATTATAGTTGGATTAGATTAGATTAGATTAGATTAGTTATTTGCTCTAATATGGTAAGATCCTCCTTATAAGTCCCAAAGATTGTGTGAAACAATACTTGGCGAGCTTCTGAGTCATTAAATGTTCCCTCCATTTCCCATTCAAACATGGTTATCAGGTTGTACAGATAGAAGCCTCCATTCCCAGACACATTGAAACCATCAAGAAGGTTGTCTCCTCCCACAAGAGTTGTTTCCTTTCCTTCTGAAAGTATAAATTCATTGGTACCAACGGGGATTTTGTATATGCGGGCAAGAGTGTTGAGAGGAAAGAACATTCGATGTGCCTGTCTTGCTGTGGTTATCAATAAAATATCAGCCAATAAACTTATTATCCCCCTTATCCCACTAGCTTATCTTATCCTGTAATTTTGAAGATTTTCCTAAAGGCGATGGCTTCTTATTCTGTAATGTAGTGTAATGTAGTATTCTGTAATGTAGTGAAAAATAACAGAATTTTGGATGTATCGTATATATATTTGGACGTCTGTTTCTTAATTTCTCTTCAAAATGTTTATATTTTTTTGTTTGTACTGCTGTATTAATACATAGTTTTATTTAGTTAATTCATTATAGTTGGATATTTTATTGAGAAATTTTAATTACTGATCAAGTGGTACAATTATTTTTACACATTTAAAGAATTAAAAGACGCAAATAAATTTGTGCTTAGGGAGCATGTTAATATTTTTTCATGCGATAGAAAAAAATTAAAATTTAATTTTAAAGTTCATTTAAAAATTATTAAAATCAACCATTCATATAATGCAACATTTTGTACCCATGCCAAATAATGAAATTTGACAGCATCATTTGAGAAATGAGAGAAACTAATATGTTTTTAAAGTGAAATGTAAAAATTTACATTCAAGTTCAATTTAAAATTGAATAAAAACATATATGTTGTTCTATATTCTGAATCTATTTTATATTTTTTATGCGTTCTACTTCTTGAAAGTATATTGAAATGATTTTACTGGGCGCCAAACAGTTTCTTAAAAGCTGTTAATATTATAGACTATAGAACACCATTAGCATGACTATCTACTATCTATAGAATGACTCTTACTCAAGGTTCAACGAAGTCGGTTCAATAAATGCTCATCGATCAAGATAACAATCTAAATAAATCAAACTCAATATTGAACGAACAAAGTATTAATTTATTAACAAATTTGAACTTGGAATGTAATTAACAAATTTAAATAACAAAATCTAACTTAACTAAAACTGATAAATATGGCCTTTTATTTAAAATAAATATGTACCATGGATTTGTGATATTGTAAAGCTTTACCTTGTCTAGGTTTCTTTCGACTTGAGTAATGTTAAATTATAACCTCTAACTGGTTATTATAATTCTTGAAATATTATGTCACTTGACTGACTTTTAAACCTCTCAAGGCTTCTTCTTCTTCTTTACTGGATTGACGTTTGTTTATAACCTCCAATTTATTTTCAAAATTTCCTTGAAGTATTTCTATCACTTGATTGACGTTTGAGTTTCTTCACCATATAAATTTGCTAACTGGATTAACAAATACTTCCCTCTTCTAAATCTGCTTTCCGGATAATCTACTTAGTAATGCTTTCAAAGTTTACTCACTTTTTATATTTAATATACTTTTACATTTTTTTCTTGATATCAATATATCTGGATTGTAATATTCTAACCTTCAAATTATTCACCACTTTATTTTCAATTTATTAATTATTCTTGGATGAATATTTTTCGCAGCTCGCTCTTCAGCGGTGTGTGATCAACTGATTTGTTATTTTAAGTCGTTTATTTGGGTTAAATTCCAATATTTCAATTGTTTTTTTCTATTTTGATCTAATATTTCAAAATTTAATTTTAATTTAAAATTTAAACTATTCAGTTTTGTTTGTTCTTTATATTAATTGAATACTGTTTTTAATTCTTTAATTTTCCTGATGAATTTCTTATTCTACTTTTCAGGATTAAGTGAATAATTGTAATTACTCGAAATATATTGACATATTACATATACTTTTTAAAATCTACTTATAACTACAATTAACAATTCCAATCTCAAATAAATACTAATTCATACATTTAGATGAATAGCAATGATAAACACAAAATGCTAGTAGTTAAAAACGTACTGCAGTTTTTCATACTGACAGAATACTGATATAATAAACTAAAACAAGAAATTGATACGCCAACAAACATTTAACATCATACTATTAGTCCTTTCTTTCTGTATGATGTGAAATATCATTCACAAAACACCTTTCTGCAATGATATTTGAAAATATCTGAAAACTTAAAATGTCATTCAGTATTTTGTAAACTATGGACTTACTATTTCTGAATTTATCACGCTGCAATGCAACTACTGTTAATAGTCTTTCATTCAATATTCATTTTGTGTAGATTTACAGTGTTTCTACACAATTTAGAATTTTCAGCCCTAAGTTTTGACATGAATATCAGATTTTATAACTTTTACTTTATTGTTTTCCAAATTCATTCTAAATCATTTTAAATGAGACTGTGAGTCTCTACAAGTTCATGTGTTATAATATGCTATTTAGAATAACCTTGTTAAACTAAATTAACTTCATTTTATGTTTATTTAAATATTTTGTTCGTATTCAATATCAAGTTTCATTCTCTGCATCCTACTCGCTGAGAATAAGTGAACTTGAATCAATTAAATAAACCACAGATATTCCTGCTTCTGTATGATCCGTTAAAGTAAAACTGTTATGGTTGTTTTCTAAAATACATACAAATTTGTGAATTTTATTTATGATTTCAAACACGATACTTAGGTAGTGTTCCACAGTGTGGATACACAGCAATGTATATATATATGAGAAAGTAGTAAATAAATAAATTATTCACAGAGCTTCACGATACACGATGTTTCTCGTATACACTTCCTCGGTGGAAGGGTCAAGTTGACATTGTATCGAAGAATTCTCTACGAAACCACGTACGCTTTGAAAGTTTCGTGCTCTCGAGAAAGCGACGTACAGTTGTCCGTGAGCGAACACAGGTTGTGGTAAGTAGATACCGACCTTGTCGAAGGTTAGACCTTGTGCTTTGTTAATGGTTAAAGCATAAGATAACTTGATGGGGAATTGTCGTCTTTTTAGTTTGAATGGAAGGACATCTGTGCCAGGGCTCAAGTCCATGCGTGGAATGAAGATACGTTCTCCGCTGAGAAGACCGTTAACATTGATAATTTCTGCATCGATGTATCTATTACCTAGAAGTCTAATTAGTAAACGTGTTCCGTTGCATAGGCCTCTTTTTAGGTTCAAATTCCTAAGTAGCATTATAACGGCACCTATTTTTAAAGTTAACTTGTGAGGCGGCAAACCGCTGGGGTTAAGTGTATTTATGTATTCCACAGTGTAATTTGCGACTTGTGCCGCGGGATCGTCTGTGATGTCGATGGAATCTGCACTGCAATAAATCTTGGAGGGACTGTTTAGTTTGTCAAGAATAATTTCGTTGATATCTTGACATGTTGCATTCACTGGTGTCAGTAGAACTGTATTTGGGATTACATCTGTATGTAAGTCACTGAAGCAAAAGTCGATTAATGCTTTTTTACTGTTGACGATACATTCTGATGGTAGCTTGATTATGTTGCCATAGAATGAACGACGATAAGATGGTAGAGTTCCATTGCCAAGTTGCAATAGCCAATGTGAGAAAATTTCCTCGTTTTCTCCCGCTCTAACGTTAATGTGTAAATCGTGCTGTACAAAGCAGGAAAAATGTCGACTGCCTTTAATGGAAGAATTTACAATCAAAGATCTTTCGGCGTTTGGTAAAACAGGTAAGGTCTGTCTGAAGTCACCGGCCATGACTACTGTTTTGTTAGCAAATGGTTGATTATTATTAAATATGTCTCGCAAACCTTTTTCAACTAAATTGAAAATCATTTTATTGACCATGGAGATTTCATCTATGATAATTAATTTAGATTGTGCTATTAGTCGGCCATCAGCCGAAGTGGGAGTAACCCCGGATGTTGTTGTTTCATTGACGTCTAACGGAATCTTGAAACGGGAGTGTAACGTTCTCCCACCTTTCAGTAGTGAAGCAGCTAAACCGGTTGGAGCCAGAACCACAACAGGTATCTGTTATCCCCGTAAAACGGTAATAATAGTTTGAAATAAATACGATTTGCCAGTTCCCGCCGCAGAATTAATTAAGAAGAGGCGGTCAGCATTGACGTCATCACTGTGAACAGAATCCATAACGGATTGGAATAAATCAGTTTGCCATGGATTTAATTGATTCCTTAGCTGTTCGCCTTGCAATCGTTCTGCATCGAAGTCTATGATTTCGTAACGCGAAGCTACGTATACGGGTTCCGGCAGGCCAAATTGTGATAGTCTGGCGCCATGTAGAATTAAGGTTTCTTGAATGGCGGTCAGCGCCAGCCGTATTGCTGCTTGTTGCAAAATATCTCGCTTGGTGAAATCCTCCGTGAAAGAGTCGAGAAACCTAGCCAATAAGCCTTGCTTATCGGATATTTCGCAAAAAAGCAACATATAAGCAAACATTTGCCTTAGTTGAGAGGGCATATCTCGTTGAGCGGCCTCCTCTAAAGCACGTATCCACTCGCCGTCATTGGCCAGTAAATTGCGGTGTTGACATACTTCCAAGAAAGTATTGCACACCGAGCCTTCTACCGTGCGCACATCTTCGTAGCTGTGCGCCCCTCGTACATGTAGATAGTAGAGCTCTTGTCTGCGTACGATTATGGAGTACATGCGAACAACTAATTTCTCTCCACCTCGTCGTCGTTTCCAACGTTTTGTGTTTTGCACCAGGTATAGTGGTATGGAATTTCGGTGTAGAGATACTGATTGGCGTCTTGGTCATTTTGATTTAGTAGAAACCAGCCTGTCAATTCTGTAACTTCGTTTCTTTGGAGGGCTTGCAGTTCGAATCCTGGTTGAAAACGTACCACCTGCCGTTCAGGTAGATGGACACATAGACGTATTACAACGTGAGTATTGTCATGGAAAGGTAATTGAAGAATGTGCCAGCAGGCTTCGGGAGCCGTCATATACCGTCCATTTTGGAAAGTTTCTACTTCGTCGTATTCTCCTGGGAAGTCAACGGCAATTCTGACCAAAGCTCTATTTGACCCTTTGAAGAAGTACGAATATAAATATTTAACGCATTTCACTGTAGCACAGGCTTCGACGTTTATGTGGCAATTGTACTTTAATAGAAGGTATGGATTGTACGGAACAATCCAGCGGTTGTCCAACATATGTTCCACGCCATTGATGACCACGCGTAAAGATCTACCGTCATCTCTACGTCGATAAATCATCTTACCACTTTCATCCACGATGGTTTCATGGGAGAGAGGTTTGGGATACCTCTTGGAGCACTTTCCATCTACCGTACAGGGCGAATTGGGATTTATGTTGCCGCATGGGCCATGAACCATATTCCTAGTGCCAATCGCATGCAAATCTGGTTCCAAAATTGGATCTGGTATTTCAGCGTTTATGAGTAGGTCTACCCTTTCGGGATCGACCAGTCTATCTTCATTCTGTAGGATTAAAATTAAGTGCCTATAAGGTAATCCTCTCTTCTGAAACTCATACACGGAGAGAGCAGCAGTCACTACTCCGAAAATATGTTTAGTCAAAATTTCCTTCAGAAGTTCCTGTGCTTTGGCATAGAATACACGTGCTGTCAACATCGGATGATCACTTGTGTACCTCTCGGAATATTTTCGGTAATTTCACGCCATTTAGGATTGGTAGTCGTGGTAATGAAGAGACTGGGGGTTCCGTACCTTGCTACCACACACATGGCGTCTTGGAAAAGTTGCTGCTGATCACGGGGACCTCCTATAAATGTAGAAGGTAGAATCACCATTCTACCCAAGGTGGCTGCTTCATCATCGTCATGAATTCTACGGTTTAAATAATCGGCGAGACCGACGTAATGATCTGCTCTCAATTTGTCCTGATTTGATCGAATATACTTCAATCTATTGGCTTCCATTTTAATATACGCGGAGACAATGTACTATTGGAAACGTTGATCTCCATCTCTGATCGCAAGTCCATAAGCGTAGTATTCGCATAGTGTAACATGGCGAGCGTGTGGCATACGTATATACCAACCTCGATCACCCGAAGGGAACAGAAGGGGAAACACCATAGGATCCAACACTTCGCTTTCTTGACTTACGTTGTGGAACATGGTGGGATTGTCCTTAACATATACCTTCAGAGTTGGAGTGGGGGGATTGTCGGGGTCGGCGTTATACACCGCTGCAACTTCTGGAATAGCAGGCAAATCGTATTGCCTATTATTGGCTCCTCGAACCGTTAATAGTTCTAAAGTCACTAAGGGCTTCTGCAGTGGAGCAGCTATGTTCATTCTTGCGGCATCTTCTCGTAGTGTCTCAATCCTCTGCATTTCGATGTCGTACCGATGAAGTAAAAACGTATATGCCTGGGCATAAGGATTCACATTTCTCAACAGATTTTCTATGCTTTGGATCGTGTTCAAATTCAGATCGTTGTAATTTTGATTCCTTTGATTGATGGCCTCTTTAGGCGATAGAAAATAAATGGGACCGAAACGTTGTATACGGTCGTTTACATTGATATTAGAAAGGTGGTGGTAAATTTTTCCTTGGATTGCGTAAACTGGAGGTGTTCGACCTATGGGTAATTGACGCAGATTTGCTTCAAGAGAAATAAATTGGAAAGCATAATTGAATCTAAGTACATTACGTTTGAAATTCGCCGAGTCTGGGTGCAAACCTTTGAAGAGATTTGTCAATAAAGGTGGCATCTGTCGAAGAGGTGGTAATACCACTTTTCCTTCCCTGCAACAATTAGTATATTTCCGTTTAAATTCTGGTCTGAAATACAAAGCTGAGCAATGAGGACACATGTTTGTTAAAGGACCTAAATAAGATGGATCGTTGTCTCTTAAGATACGATCTGCCGCTCGAAGGTAGGCTCGATTTACATTTCTACGACAATTTACCTGATGTTGTAAATCAGCAATTGCTCGCCATTGATCTTGAATGGCTATTCGTACACGATTCTGCTCGTTCATTTTCGAGATCTATGAAGACTTGATCTGCATCAGCAATTACTTAGTCTGGTGCGTGATTCACAATCGAATTATCTACCTCTTCAATTGGATCTAGAAAAGAGATAGAAAGAAATGGAAATGATAAAATGATTAATTAGATTTAGATGTAGGAAATGGTGAAGTATATATATAAATTCTGAGGATCGTAGGGCTTCCGAAGCCCTACGATCCTCAGAATTTATCTTTTAACTGTCGGACGTGACGTGACGTTGTATTAACTTTAAAATTAAATGATCACACTACATATAACCTATAAATTTAAATTCTTCTTCTTCCTATCATAACTAACAAATGTAAATAAATGTCATTAAAATAAAATGACAAACTTCAAACATGAAATATTTGAATTAAATGTCAAATATTCAATAACCCATAAACTCAAATTCCCTGACTTGCATGGCAGAACTAACAAAATGTAAAATGTCACATTAACTAACACGACACACTTCAAACATGAAAAATTTGACTTAAATGTCAAACATTCAAAACCCATAAACCAAATTCCCTGACTTGCATGGCAGAACTACCAAAATGTAAATGTCCTATTAAAATAACTCAACAACAATTCTAAAATGTTTAAAACATACCATCTTTAGTCAAATTTTCCAAATTGTCTGAAAGAAGTAAACAAATTCACAATTACATTTTATGATTAAAAAGTGAACATTGTATTACTGTTATATTAGAAAATGCTCATTTTTAATATTATGGAAATTTTAAAACATAATAATTTTCTAAAGTAATATGTGTCTTTTGCTATTAAATTTTTGAAAATAGAGTTCAAGCATTTGTAGATGGTAAAATAAATGAATATGGAGATTATAAAATATTTTTAAAATATTACTATACTCCTCACAAATACAAAACGAAGAGTATATTGCATGCGATCGGCACATTTCTAAAATCGGTAATATTGCTCGTAGAGAAAAAATGTTCACATCACTGTGTTGGTGATCGAATTCTGAACAACTGTCAAAAAAATCCGTCCGTCATGTTTCTTGTATATAAGCATGATAATTTAAGAACGAAAAGTCCGATTGTATTGAAACTTAGAAAGTAAGTTAATGTTAGCTAAGGGAAGAACCCTATTGTTTTTGAACAAAATCGATCAATGAATAAAAAAGTTATTAATTTTTTAAATTTGAAGTTTCTTTTTATGTTTTGTAATCAAACAAAAACTATTAATATCCTATAGAATGTGCAACAATTACATATCTAGTTTAATAAAATTTCTATTGGTTTGACACTCTCAAATTGTAATTTTTCGTTTTCAGTTAACACTACATTTATTTTTATAGAAAGAGCATATTTCTTTCGATCGGCACATTTCTAAAATCGGTAACATTGCTCGCAGAGAAAAACATGTTCATATCACTGTGTTGGTGATCGAATTCTGACCAACTTTCAAAAAATCCGTCCGTCCGTCCGTCCGTCGCGTTTCTTGTAAACATGATAACTTAAGAACGAAAAGTCCGATTGTATTGAAGCTTGGAAAGTAAGTTAGTGTTAGCTAAAGGAAAAACCATATGGTTTTTGAACAAGATCGATCAATGAATAAAAAAGTTATTAATTTTTTTAATTTGAAGTTTTTTTAGGTTTGAATTAAACAAAAAATGTTGGTATCCTATAGAATATGCAACAATTATATATCTAGTTATAATATAATTTAGATTTGTTTAATATCCAATCAGTTGAATAAATTTTTTATTATTTTGACACTTTCAAATTGCTATTTTTAGGTTTCAGTTAACACTTGTTAACATTTGTTTTTATAGAAATGTTCATTTGCCCAAATATGACGTCTATCGTATATAACAATTACGTAGTAATCTGGGATGTTGGTAGATTTTTGGAAATTTACAGCCTCTGTAACTCCATGTTCTTTACAATTTTGATTGCTCGTGATCTGACTGGATGGGTTTTGTTAGCAGTCGATTTTTTAAATATTCTATCATTTCTTAAATTAATTATTAAACCGTACAATTCAAAAAGGTGATTACGTAAAGATTATTGTAATAAATTTGAAATAAGAATTTGAAGCTGGATGGTTGAAACATGAATACATAACAAATTATAAATGAAACTTACCAATTGCATCTAATTGTTGTGGTGAAAGACGCACTACATGATGATTTCGAGGAGAAGTGTGGTGTAGAACAGTAGGTTGAAAGTTCACATCATGATGGACCATTACTTGTACATCAGAAGTCACAATTGACTCAGTCGAAACTTGTTTCGATATGACGGTGTTCATTTTTCTTTGTGAATCAGTTACACCTATAAATAAATGGGAAAAAAATGTTTATTAACACTAATAAGAAATTATGCTTCTGTATACCTTAATGTAAAATTTCTTATTATTTTTAACACATAATAAGTAAATTGACGTTGAATTTATTAGTAAATAATTACGTGTTGTGTTGTTCTGTCCCTATCAATAATAATTGAAGTCCTTTCATTAATGGAAAACTCTAATTTCTCAAGATTATATAGAATAAAAAAAAAAGGAACTATTTATGATGGAAAAACTGAGAGTCTGTATTTCAATTTTAATCACTTGTACTAATCAAAATGGTATTTTTTAAATGTAAAATAAAAGTAATATAATGCTGAAATAATAGAAAATAAGACATACCTATAAGAGACGGTCCAGCTTCCAATAGATCAGCATGTGTCGATGGGTATATTTCGAGCATTTTTGATATGAGAGGGATCTCTTCCAATAATGATAGTTCATTCAAAATTTGGAACGTTTTATCTCTATTGTCAACCATCAATTGGACAGCATGTTGAATGAAGCTTTTAGGTTTGGAAACTGTATAAGGATGATCAGTTTGAATAGTATCACTAATTGGAGTCTTATAGAAAAAAATAATGCTTTTTCCGTTTTTTGATATCTTAGGAACGTCACGAAAATGCCTGGCACGAACAATCACTATATTTTGTATTATATTGATTGTTCCGGCATGAGATTTAGGAGTATTGGCAGTGGCAATGTCCAATGAAACAGTTTGTGATGCACTAAGAACGCCAATAGATACTTGACTTTTATTCTTAATTTTCTTAGAAGGTGAAGCATTTTCTTCATATTGATTAACTGAAGAGGTACTTCTGTTGGATTGGGAAGATTTTTTAGTACCTTTTTTTTGGGTTAATCTCTTATCTTTCCTTTTTGCCATTTTTGCAACTACAATGAGGGATTTTGTATTAGATCAGTCATTTAAAATACAAATCATATTATGATTAGCATTGAATGTCGATAACGAATTAAAAAATTTCATATTGTTTTGAAGATATGTAATCATTAGTAGAGCAGGTTTTTTTTATAAATAGAAATAGAAGGAATGCATCTTCTAGTTACAAATATTTATAAAGTTTGTAAATTGTAATGGATAAGTGTGAATTTTTTTTAGGTTTTAAGATAGGAAATGGTTGGTATAATTGGTGTATATATTTAACGTACGTACCTATGTAATATTGAGTATTTTCAATGTATATTATCATTATTTTGTAGCAGTTTTGTGTGGGAAATATTTGTAGCCTTCTAAGTGTATGAGTAGTAGTATGAGTATGTCTTATAGATTCCTTACAACTTGTAAATTTGTCAATAAAATTAGCCAATGACTACTACATAGAAATTATGAAATGTGTATGCATTTTCAAATAAACCCCATTTAGAAGAAAAAGTGTTAGATGTCATACTTAAAATATCTCTATGATTTTGTTATTTATTTGTAGAAAATATACATGTATAGTATATGAATGAATAAGTCATTGACCTTTTGAAGTAACAGAATAAAAAAAAATACTTAATTGGTTTTATAAATGCAACAAAAGTAAGCCGAAACTGTCATGGAAAATGGAATTGTCATAAAGAGAATAATTTTACTTACAAAGAATGAATGACGCCTTTCCAAATATGTAGGGGCGAATGGCAAGGAATTCCAAAACAAAGAGAAGAAGATTAATTTGTAATAAATAGGTACCTGAAAGAGAAGTAATAAATTAATAGAAGCAATTTAAAAATAGTGCAAATCGTTGTGAAAACAACGTGTATTAAATTAATCTACACTAAATCAAACACTATCTTGCAGCAATATACGAAACTGTTTGGATATTTCCGTTGTCATCACTACAGAAATAAATTGTTTATAAACAATTGATTTGTGTACTTTAATGTTCTAAAATTTAAGTTATAATAGGTTACTTGATAACAAAAACTATAAATAAAAGTATCGTGATATTTACCTGAAATTTATGGATATTCAGAATGTACTTATTATGTCACAAAAAACAGAAAACATTGTATGTATTCCATTGTGTAGTAGCGAAAACATATTTTCCATAATAAAGATTAATATATAATTTGGTAGCATGGAAAACAGAAGGAAGGAGTGATAATATGTTGAACCATACGTTCGTCAATAGCAAGTTGCGTCCTCATCGGAATTAATCGTAAATGTGGAGGAACTGGCAAAAGAATGGTGAAATATCTTTACCTTTGTTATTACCTATATAATAGTCAGTTTGCGGTACATACTGATTTTTCTTGATATCTGTCTACTTTACATAATTTTGATAATGTTAGAAATATGGACTTTATAATTTTAATTTCGATACAGCCTTTCACTTTAAAATGATACATACATTTCTTTCTTCGTAGCTACAATTTTCTTTCCCCAATTCACGTCTCGTTTCAATTTCCAAATTTATCCTTCCAATCTATTATCCTTTCTATTTTATTTCCATTCGTACTTTCTCCTTATTTTAATTATGATTTACTTGTCTTCACCTTTTCTTAAATTTCATGTATCGCCTGTCCAAAACCAAAAATATTGTATCATCCCGATTCTTTCTTCACTTTATTTTTAACGAAAAGTGCAATAGATGTTTTTCTTGCCAATTATGTTAAGTATTAAGATTTTAATATAAATGAACGGGCATCCGCCCGTCACACTTATCCGATGATTAATTTCTGACATAAAGGTAGCAGGTTCCTTTATAAATAAAATCAGTGGGCTTGCAAAGCAGAAGTAAAGCTTTGTTTTTAGGTAAACATTTGACAACACACTGAAGGTAATTACAGACTTATTAAGGTTATATGACAAAAACATATTGCCAACTTCACCATTGCCAACTTACACACCCCCTCAATGGTAAATACGCGAATGTGGACGTAAAGACATAGAACATAAACTTGCGAATGCACCCTCTGATTAAGAATTTATGCTCTTGATCTATGTTGTTTCGTATTTCATTATGTATCTGTCCTACTTGAAAAAACTGCTATTGTGTAGTTAGACCAGGCGAAGTGATTTCGTCACCACTGCTATAGGTGATTTTATAATCACGGTGATTTAACCAGTAGTGAAATATCATTTATTCTTAGTTTAGTCTCACTGTGCTTTATGTTATTTATTTAATTCTGCGAAAAGCAACCGTAATGTATTGGTAAAATTGTAATCTTATAATAAATTATTAACTTATTTTTATAATAAATTATTAACATATTTCGATTTTGAACGTTCATTTAGGCATGTTGTCAATTTTTTAGCAAGTAGCAAGTTTATGAACGGGTTGTTAAGAAGTAGGTAGGTACATGGAATGCACACATCACCTGACACCTTTAAATGTCGACATTAGATATAACCTATTAATCATTTTCGGTCACCTGATTTTGACACCGCCGTCTGGAGGGCACACAAACTTCATCCAATCAGAAAGGAATGCAAATGTAAACAGTTAGAGATGAGTTGCTAGCAGAAGTAGTTTAAGCTTGTTATATTAAAAAATAACTGCTTTTCCCCATCTCTAAAAAGCAAAACAATGAGTTGTGTTCCCTCCATATCAGAACTAACAAACTCATTGACTTGTAATGTCAAATATTTAAAAACCTGTAAAAATAAATTCCCTAACAGAACTGACAAAGTGTGAATGTCACATTAAAATAAAATGTTAAAATGCCTAAATCTGAAAATTTTAAAATTGAATTTAGTTCTTTAATAATGTTATATTTTGTCTACTTAATATAATTTTGATAACCTTCCCCAATTTACCTCGTCTCAATCTCCAAATTTATCCTTCCTATCTATTCTCCTTTCAATTTTATCTCCACTCGTACTTTCTCTTTCTTATTTTAATTATTATTTACTTTTCTTCACCTTTTCTAAAATTTCACGCCTCTCCTGTCCAAAACCAAAAATATTCCATCAGCCCGATTCTGTTTCACTTTTCTCTATAATTTATATTTACAACATCTAAACCTGACACTTTCAAAGTAATGACAGAATTAAAAGTGCAAATGAGTTAAACTTTTCAAATATAAAATAACTAACTAAAATGGATTATGCACTATCTTTAATTACAAACGCCTTGTGATTAAAGCAATGTAATGTCAAATATTTAAGAATCTCTAAAAGTAAACTCCCTAAAAAAGTGTAAATGTCACATTTTTCTTAAACGTTAGTAATATAACCTATAAAATTGAACTGACTGACTTGCAATGTCAAATAATTAGAAACCCATAAAAATAAACTCCCTAAAAAAGTATAAATGTCACATTAAAATAAAATGACAATGAGTACCTTTTTTTTTCTTCTAATGTTACCAGGATAACTAAAAGTTATATGTGTATTAATAATCTGCCGTTATATTTTAATCTTTACTTATTTCTCTATATATGTATATGATATTTTTGGTCAAATATTTTGATTAGTTACTCAATTAAGCATATGTGAAAATAAGACATGTGAGTAACTGCGCAGTTAACATCTTATTTACAGGTATTTTATGGTTATATCATTAGTTTGTAAGGTATATCAATCTTTTTATTTACGTTGTTTATTGGCAGCGTCAATATAGAGCAACATATTTTAATTTAACCTAACTATAAATCATTGACAATACATCGTTAGAGATCGTTAGTAAATCGTCAGTATATTTTTAACAATTCATTTGCAACATATCAGTGATCAACCAATAGTGGTTTTTGTAAAAAAGTAGAATATTTTTATTTGTAAGTTATTGGTACAATAGTATTACTAATCGTAGATCTAGCGAATAAGATTTTTTTTTTTATAATTTCCTATTAATAATATTCATAAAGCTGAGCCGATTTGTACGTTATTAATTGTATTTTGTATGTAAATTAAATAATTATTTTAAATAGATTTCTATTGTGTTTTGACTTAAATCAAATTTAGCACGGTTTTTGGTAGTTTTTTTGATAATCGGTGTGTCATACTCTATGGGGGCTGGAATTTATAGGAAATTACCTGGCGCTCATTTCAACTTATGGCAAAATTGAAATCGTTAAAAATAAACGATCTTCACCTCTGAGATTCTCGTGATAGAGCTATCCGACCTTAAGATTTAAGAACTAATTGTAATTTAGAGTCAAATTTCACTTTGTATTTCTTAAATTCAATTTGACCCGTAACAGTCTGTCGCAAAGTGTAAATAACACGTTAAAATGAGTTAAACTTTTCAAATATAAAGTAACTAACTAAAATGGATTATGTATTACCTTTAGTTACATACGCCTTGTGATTAAAGCAATACACGCTAACTCGATAATTGTTTTAGATGCAGATTTACGAGTACATAGCAATATATATCCGTTTTCGGCGTGAATAAGGAATTTATGTAAATCAATTTCCGAAAAATTGTTCGCACACCCCGTGTACCTCGAAATGAATTTTTCAAATCATTCAAATTCATCTGTGACATCATCACTGCCGGGACGGGAAATAGACCTAAACTTTGACCGCTCGAGGCTCGCTTATTTTTGGAGCGGGACGAAAACAAATAGAACGACTTTTAGATCGTTCAATTCTGTACGATTTCGATAGGGTCGAAGTATTTCGCCCTAGGAGCCCCCGTTTAGGAGTTATGAGGGTTTAAAGGAAAAAATGTCCAATTTTTCGCCTTTTTTCTCCTCGCACCGCCGCACATTTCGGCCGATATCTCCGAAACGAAGAACCTTGCCAAAATTCCGACGGAACCGGAGGATTCCTCAAGAAACGGACTGAGATTTTTTATTTTCGAGCTAGCTCCAACTGTTTCCGAGATATCGGCGAAAAACCGCAAAAATAAAAAGCGCGTTTCGAGGCCGAAAAAAGTGCGAAAACGTGCGATCTTGAAACGCTCATATCTTCCGAAATACGCCTTCGCAGACACCGTACGGCGTCGCGACGCAAAGAACGAACGTTCTAGTCGATCGGCATCGTGAATCGCGCGGCGCAAATCGAATATTCGGCCCGATAGGAGCGAACAAAAAGTAACATTTTTGGACGTCTATCGATTTACGCACGGAATGAAAGCGAGTTACGCGAATATTCTCCCGTGTGAACGTGCAATCGTGTAAACGCCAAATAAAAGCAGATAGTCGAATTTAATGCGTTAATAAAAACTGTACCCCAACGAACGCGATAAGAAATATAGCCTAAGCGAGGCGGATTTCGCTTACGATCCCGTCACGCGCCGCCCGACCGGCGAATCCGCGCTTTTCTCCACATCTTGTTTTCGTAAAATGTGTACGTGCGCACGGCGCATTCGCTTCGGTTTGGTCGCTTTCAACAAACACGATTTTAATATATAATGGACTAGAAAACGCTGCGCGTTTTCTAGGTCCTCCGGACGGGTGACAGCTATGGGGGCTATTGGGCTATGGGGGCGCCGCCATTTTGAAATCTTGAGTTAGGAACACATATTCGTGATCTGTAACCTCAATAACACATACGTACTTATTTCCAGACGAATGGCACCATAAATGGCAAAATGTGTCCTGCAACTCCGCCGTCATTTTGAATTATTCAATGTCGATTTCGGATTCGCAATCAGCAACCTCGAAAACCTGCACTTATAGATTTTGAGCGGTGTGATGTCATAATCGACAAACATTGTCCGTCGTTTTGGCGCCGCCATTTTGAATTTTGCGATTTCA
The DNA here is from genome assembly GCA_963583905.1 of Stenurella melanura. Lineage (NCBI taxonomy): Eukaryota > Metazoa > Arthropoda > Insecta > Coleoptera > Cerambycidae > Stenurella > Stenurella melanura. The sequence goes on from OY757309.1 coordinate 21,144,628, forward strand.
TATTCGTGATCAGCGTGGTCGATAATCCCCAAGTACCAAATTTCAGGTCAATCGGACGACAAATAAATTTAATTGCGATTTTCGATGAATTTGGCTCACTCTATACCAAGCATTATTTTTCGCACCCTGTACACCTAACAATTACGCAGAATTCCTAGTATATTGTTATGTACGTTAGTTTAAATGGTGGATAAAAACATAGACTTTAAAAACGGTGATTTCTCAGGAAATAAGTGGAGTTGAAAGGTGTTCTATGTGTCAAATTAATCGGAAAGGACGATATTTTGTTGTAATAGTGGAGTGAAAGGGCCAAACCGGAAATCCGGCTCGGCACGGGCGTATCAAAGTTGGTTTTTTTGTGAGAAACTGAAAAACATATATGTACAAAAAAAAATCATAATTAAGCAAGTACATGAAATAGAAGCTCGTTCAGTGTCTGAATGGAAAGGGGGAGCTTGGCCCTTTCCCGTGATACCAAATTGTACAGGGAAAAATAATACGTCATCACGAAAAATTCTTCCACTTTGACCGCCCGTATCTCGTTTATTTTTTGAGTAGGAAAAAAATTAAAAAAAGACTTAGATAATTCCATTTTCTACATTTTCGATAGGGCGGAGTATTTTGCTCTAGGAGGCCCCGTTTAGAAGTTATGACGGTTTAAAAGTAAAAATGTCGTATTTTTCGGAATTTTCAAGTTTTAATCTCATATTTTTAATTGGCCACCTTGATTACCTTCAGGTACCGATGTTTAGTCAAGTCAGACTTTAAATGGTAAAGCTGGTAATCCATGTTAAAGCCGCCATTTTAAATATTTTAGTTTTAGTTTCAAATTTTTAATTGGCGACTTTGATTACCTTCAGCCACCAATTTTCTGGCGAGTCAGACTATAAATGATAAAGCTGGTCCGCCATGTTGACGCCGCCATTTTGAATTTTTAACATTTGATCTCAAATTTTTAATTGGTGACATTGATTACATTTAGCTACCAGTTTCCAGTCGAGTTTGACTATAAATGATAAAGATGATCCACCATGTTGACGTCGCCATTTTGAGAATTTAATTTTTGATTTCAAATTTGTAATTGGCGACCTTAATTACCTTCATCTACCGATTTTCAGTCCAGTCAGACTAAATGGTAAAGTTGGTCTGCCATGTTGACGCCGCCATTTTGAATTTTCAAGTTTTGATCTCATATTTTTAATTGGCGACCTCGATTATATTCAGCTACCAATTTTCAGTCGAGTCGGACTATAAATGGTAAAGTTGGACCGTCATGTTGACGCCGCCATTTTTGATTTTTACGTCTTGATCTAAAATTTTTAATTGGCGATCTTAGTTACCTTTAGCTACCGTATTTCAGTCTAGTCAAACTATAAATGGTAAAGATGGTACGCCATGTTGACGGGGCCATTTTGAATTTTTAACTTTTGATCTCAAATTTTTAATTGGTGACATTGATTACATTCAACTACCAATATCTAGTCGTGTCTGACTATAAGTGATAAAGATGATCCGCCATATTGACGCCGCCATTTTGAATTTTTAAGTTTTGGTCGCAAATTTGTAATTGGCGACCTTGATTACCTTCAGTTACCAATTTTCAGTCGAGTCTGTAAATGGTAAAGTTGGCCTGCCATGTTGACGCCGCCATTTTGAATTTTCAAGTTTTGATCTCAAGTTTTTAATCGGCGACCTCGATTAAATTCAGCTACCAATTTTCAGTCGAGTCGGACTATAAATGCTAAAGTTGGTCCGCCATGTTGACGCCGCCATTTTGAATTTTTAGGTTTTGGTCTTAAATCTGTAATTGGTAACCTTGATTACCTTCAGCTACCGACTTTCAGTCGAATCAGACGATAAATGAATAAACTGGTCTGTTATGTTGACGCCGCCATTTTAAATTTTGGGGTTTCAATTACAATTTTTTTTTTATAATCTGCAATCTCGATAATTTTCATTGTCAAATTTTAGTCCAATGAGGTAAGAGATAAAATTCTTCATTTTTTTTAAAATTTCCATTAATACTTGTACTTTTATTAAACAAAAATACATCAGATTTAGCTTGTTGCTTAATTGTCCGGATTTCTAACGCCAATTCATAAAATCCTTGCATCTAATATAAACGATCTCAACAATTTATTTCAGCAAAATTATTTCGATATTGAGAAGTTCCAGAAACCCAGTTTGATTAAGTAAACAATTATTTAAAATTATTTAGAAACTTAAAAATCGAAAAATATTTTTAGACATGGTAATATATAGGTAATATCTCAGCGGTAGGTTAAAGCTGAAAATGTAAAAAGAAAATCCACTTTAGTTCAAATGGTATAAGTACTTTGTCCATGAGCGACGGAGAGCTGAAAACATACATTTTGTATTGGATTAAGCAAATATATTATTTGAAAACTTAAAAATCGATATTTATAAACGTAATATCTGAGCAATAAATTAAGGCAGAAAATGTAAAACAAAGCCTTTCTCGTTAGGATTTGAACTCCGGATCTGTGGCTTGCAAAGTTAAAACTTTGCCGCTGCACCACCCTACTGCATATGGAAACTTTTGTTCAAACGGTATATATGGGAATCATGATTTGCTGCTCTTTTGTGAGATTTAAATATTTCTGAATACAATGATTACATTTTGTATTGGATTAAGCAAATATATTATTTAAAAACTTAAAAACCGAAGACTATTTATAAACGTAATATCTGAGCAATAGATTAAGGCAGAAAATGTAAAAACAAAGTTTCTCTCGTTAGGATTTGAACTCCGGGTCTGTGGTTTGGAACTTTGCCGCTGCACCACTCGACTACATGTCTAAAACCTTGTTCAAACGGTATATATGGGAATCTTGATTTGCGACTCTTTTGTGAGATTTAAATATTTTTGAATACAACGATACGTTCTTATTTGAGAATTCCTAAATTTTAGTTAGAGTAGAAGTAATCAAAAATTAATTTTAAAATAAAAAATATGTAGGTACCAAAAACATTTCCATTTTTTTACAAACGTTTTATAACATAAAATTTTATTTAAATGATTTTATTTATTTATTGTTGAATTCCAGACTTTTATCATATTTCATTTCGAGACTTAAATGTTCAATATTTGCAATAAAAATGCTCGTTTATTTGTTTAGGGCCGATTTATGAATGCGAGAATAATAGTTATACTAAGATTAAAGCCAAGTTTAATAATGCAGTGGGTCACTTCTCCTCATTTTTGTCCATGACCCCGTACTCCTGCTTTCAATGAGAGGAGTACACCAGGAGGGGAAGTGACTCCCCTACTATACTACTAAACTGTGATTTAACCATGGGATAACAGTTCGTGATAAATCGCCCATCACCAACCAACGTTGCTGGCAACAGGTTGCCATCTTCACTTATATTCCATTTCCAAACATTTTTTCACAGAAATTTAAGAAAAATTTTTGTTTGTACTATTTAAAAGACACAAATTGTATTTTTAATAACGAAAGGCCCTAATAAATATAGATAAGTAGTGTCTGTATGTTAGTAGAAACTGTAGATTATTAGGTTTGATTTTTAGTTTTTCAATTTTTAGCTTTATAGTGTTTAAATTTTCAATTTTCCAATTTTCAGTTCTTCAGGATTTCAATTTTCCACAAATACCGAGATTCAGATGAACCGGTCCATAAATGACAAAATTTGTCCTTCAACTCATGCAGCCATTTTGAATTTTTCAATTTCGATTTCAAATTAATAATCGAAAACTATATGATATATAAATATTATCCGAGCAAGAGATTAAGGCGAAAATAAGAAAAAAGTTAAAAAAGTTTCTCCTCTCGTTAGGATTCGACCCCCGGACCTTTCACTTGGGAAGCATTTCACTTGCCACTGCACCACTGCATTAGTTACCTAAATTTTTATACAAATGGCATAAGTAGTGTATGTAATCGATTAAAAACCAAAATGGAAAACAATCCACCACTTTGAGCGCCCGTAGCTCGTTTATTTTTGGAGTAGGAGGAAAATAAAAATAGTCCCTAAAAAGTTGCAAATGTCACATTTTTCTTAAACGTTGGTAACATAACCTATAAAATTAAACTGACTGAATTGTAATGTCAAATATTTAAGAACCTCTAAAAGTAAACTCCCTAAAATAGTGTAAATGTCACATTTTTCTTAAACGTTGGTAATATAACCTACAAAATTAAGCTGACTTACTTTTAATGTCAAATATTTAAAAACCTGTAAAAATAAATTCCCTATCAGAACTAACAAAGTGTAAATGTCACATTAAAATAAAATAACCTAAACTTCAAATATAAAATAACTAACTTAAATTGATTACGTATTATCTTTAATTACAAACACCTGAAAGATGTCTACTAAAATAACTAAACAACAAATTAAATATGCCTAGAAATCTACCGTCGGATCTTCAGATAACGATTTAGTCAGATTTTTCCAAATTGTCCGAAAGAAATAAACAAACAATAATTGCATTTTTCGTGATTAATACAACAATACACGCAAACTCAATAATCGTTTTCGATGCAGATTTGCTAATACACTGCCATATATATAGATCCATTTTCAGCATAATTAAACGACAACCGGACGATAAATAAATTTTTTACTCGTTAACTCTGCTGGTTGAACTATTTAACTTTATCTCAGGGAGTCGGCTCAGGGTTAAATTTTCTATACTAAAAATTTGTTCTTTATTAACGTTATCTTTTGTCTACTTAATATAATTTTGATAACGTTAGAAATATGGACTTTGATTTAATTCCGATACAACCTTTCACTTTCAAATATTCCATAAATTTCTTTCTTCGTAACTACAATCTTCTTTCCCCAATTTACATCTCATTTCAATCTCCAAATTTATCCTTCCTATCTATTCTCCTTTCCAGTTTATCAACAATCATACTTTCTCCTTCTTATTTTAATTATTACTTTTCTTCACCTTTTCCTATCACCCCGATTCTCTTTCACTTTTTTCTATAATTTGTATTTAAAACGTCTAAACCTGACACCTTCAAAGTAATGACGCAAAGTATAAATGAAACTTTTGAAATATAAAAGAACTAAAATGGATTATGTATTATCTTTAATTAAACGTTGGTAATGAATTAAATGTCAACACTACATATAACCTATAAAATTAAATTGACTGATTTGTAATGTCAAATATTTAGAAACCTATAGAGATAAACTCCCTAACAGAACTGACAGCCTGAATGTCACATTGAAATAAAATGACAGAATTAAATAATGTCAACACTACATGTAACCTATAAGACTAAACTGAGTGACTTGTAATGTCAAATATTTAATAACCTATAAAATTACTCTCTTTGACATGTCTGTCGCAAAGTGTAAACAACACGTTAAAATGAGTTAAACTTTTCAAATATAAAGTAACTAACTAAAATGGATTATATATTATCTTTAATTACATCCGCCTCGTGATTAAAGCAATACACGCGAACTCGATAATTGTTTTCGATGCAGATTTACGAATACGTAGCAATATATATCCGTTTTCAGCGTGAATAAGGAATTTATGTAAATCAATTTCCGAAAAATTGTTCGCACACCCCGTAAACCACGAAATGAATTTTTCAAATCATTCAAATTCATCTGTGACGTCATCACTGCCGGGACGGGAAATAGACCTCAACTTTGACCGCTCGAGGCTCGCTTATTTTTGGAGCGGGACGAAAACTAAGAGAACGACTTTTAGATCGTTCAATTCTGTACGATTTCGATAGGGTCGAAGTATTTCGTCCTAAGAGCCCGCGTTTAGGAGCTATGAGGGTTTAAAGGAAAAAATGTCCAATTTTTCGCCTTTTTTCTCCTCGTTTTCTTAAATGTCGGCAATAACAGACTTAAATGTTAACACTACATGCATAACCTATAAAATTTAACTGACAAACTTGTAATCTCAAATATTTAATAACCTATAAAATGAAACTTAAAATAGACCTCCACTTTGATGTATTTATTTGTAGTGATTAGTAGTGTAGTATTTATTAATTAAATAAAATGAATCTGAATGCGTAGGTATTTGGTTAGACATTTTTTTCATCAATTTCAAATTAAATTGACGTTATGAAAAATTATACAAATGATCTTATTTGTCACATTTGAAATGAATTACACATGTTTAAGAAATTTTTATTAAGAACAGATAAGTAGATAATTAAGGAGGTTGAGGCGCTAGACGAAAATAATGGAGAAAATCTGAATTAAGTTTTTTTAAATAGATTTTTATGACACAATCTTGTGTAAAAAATCCAGTCATTAGGAAACTCATAAAGTTAAAAAATTTTAAAAACTTTTAAATGTAGTCTTATAGAAAATTTGTCAACCCAACATGCAAACGGTACATTTTGACACAAATAACTAAATAAAACACACTATTATGTTTTCTACCACATAGTGGTGTGTTTTATTTAGTTTTTTATGCAAAATGATTAACTACCACAGAGTAACGGCTCCTTCAATCAATTTTTTGGTACATTTTAATGTATAGCAAATAACCAAATAATGTCAGCAGTTCCGAAAACTAACTATGTAAAGCATTGATGTCTTACGCATATTTTAATATTGTTTCCACTCTAATTAGGAGACTTTTAATAAATAAAAATTTTTATTAAACGTTTGTAAACTGTCAAATTTCTCTTTTTTTTCCTTCTTCAATTCTTTGGTATTTCCTGCCACATGTATGTTTTCTTTTTAAGCGGTGCTAGGGGAAAAGAAAACATACATGTGGCAGGAAATCCCAAAGAATTGAATAAGGAAAAAAATTAAGATAATGGCACAAATAACATTTAGACAATATGTCAAATTTCTCTTTTCGTTAATGATTTTTAACTGATTTTTCAATTATTTAATGATTTAATTTTAATTTTTACTGCTTCTCATTTTTTTCAAAATTATTTACTGAAACAAATTTGTAAAATACACAGATATTTACATAAATTTATTTTTTTTTAAATAAGTTTGGACAAAACATCCAAAAGTTAGTTCATTAAGTAAAATAATTAAATCTACTTAAATAATTAATTAATAACAAAAAATGATTTATTTATGCCTTTATGACAATAATTATTGGTATCATCGACTTATAACCGTTTGCAATAATTTATTATGGAAAAGTTACTTACTTTTGGTTGGAACTGTAAGGCCTCAACCTCCTTAAGAACAGAATTAATATTAAACAGAAACAGATATGAATGAAAAATGAAAAAAAAATACTATAACTAATAGTACAGAGGCCAGCATGCAATGACCTGACGTTTTTGTATTAGCTAGAGGTATGATTGATTGTCTTCTTTATAGCATGACAGAAGAAAAAAGTGATATGAGAAATTTTCTTAGTAGTGGAAACCCTTATAAGAGAAATTAATTATTAAAAAGAAAATTTGATTGGCAAGTAATCGAAACAAAAAACATTCGCCGTTTTAAATTGTTTAGTGAAGTTTTCACCACAAAGAAAATTATTTGTTTCATTTTAATTTTCTGCCATGCTCTAAGGAAGATGATTAATTATGTCTCTAGTTAGTACAAATGGGTCAGGTCGGTGCATGGTGGTCTCTGAACTATGGTGAAACATAACATATATAGAAATTAACGTCTTCTCTTTTTCCCACTTTTTGGGTTATGCTGACTTTGCATAGGCCCTCCTGTGCATAAATTGCGGACAATTTCCGCATTAGATTTGGCTATTGTGGCCAATGTTGCCACAGTTAGGTCCCGTCGTTCCCGTTTCCGTTTATTAATATTTGCGTAAAAATTTTTTCTGAAACAGAAAGTATTTATATTTTATGTAAACGTAATAGTAGAAAGTCAAGAATACCTTTCAATTTGTTTTTTTTTTGCCTCCTCCGTGGCCCGGTACGCTGGTGTGGGCTATAGGAGACAAAAAGAACATATATTAATGTTAGAAATACGTATAAGTATGTTAAGGGACATGTCTTTGCATCGATATATTTATCACAGTTATCAATGTGCTGACTTTTCAGATGTTGGGCGATTTTTGGAGATAAAGATTCATTTTAACGTGAGCGTTTGGAATTGTGGGTTATATTAGAAAACAGCGAGTTGAAATGTATATGTATGTATGTATGTATAGAGTGTATGATTGTGTGTGTTGTGTGTGTATGAAGGTGAATATGAATTGAGTTAAATACTTACAACAGTTGCCACTGGCCTAGAGACAGGTGTCCCCTGTCCAGGTTGAATTTCGTCCTGGAATAGGAAGAGGCATGATATAAAATATGCAAAATAATTTAATAATTAGGAAGCATTTGTGCAAATTGATATTTAATTGTAGGATGTTATTTGAAACATGTGTCTTGACTTAAATATTTGCACGGTCCAGTGTTGAAAATTGTAGTCTTTCACACTTTTATTAATTAAATTAAAATTAGAATTCTGATATGAGATAAATGACATGCGGCGATAGACGAAAATTAAATTGTGCTTTATTTATAAAAAGTATAGTTAGCTTGACATAATTTGCGTTTGTTGAATTATTTCAAATACATAGAGGAATATTACTTACATTGTCTAGCATTGATGAAGATTCGTACGAATAAAGTGTTGTTATACTTGTTATAGGTGTTGTAAGGAGCACGGAATGTAATAAATTGAAAATAGTACAGTTTGAGACGTTATATAATAAACAAATATGTTTTGATTGATAGTAGATGTGAAAGTAGAATTTATTGGAGAAATCGTAATGCGTTAAGAGTAGCTATCTTGATGATTGGAAAGGAATATAAGAGGAGTGCGTAAAATGTACGATGAGTGGAATTAAATGCTTTAATTGTTGTGATACATTATACGTAACATCACAATATAATTTGATATATAATAAATTAAGTAAGTGAGATTTTGAGGTAGATAAAAAGTAATTATGTAGGAGTGTATACAATTGAAATATGATAGAAATGGGACATATGGAAAAATGTTAATTTTTGGATATACATACATTATCGCTAGCTGGTGCATCGGGGGGGGGTATCTCGGCCATCCCTGCCATCATCCCCGTTACCCCCCGTCATTACCGAATTCATTTTATTCTGAAATTAATAATAATTAATAAATTGTAAATGTTTGAAATAAAGAAAATGTATCAAAAAATATGAAAGTATCATAAAATTATGGAAATATTAAAGTTTAATCATATTAAAAAATGATAATAGTTTAAAAATGCTTACCATTTAATCAAAATTATTACATATAATAATAACTGAATATTATTATGTAACTATGGAACATCCATGGCTATAATACAATGAATTTGTTTGAATTCAAATTTTATACACCTACTTATATTAATATTTGATGGAAAAATTTAAATAGGGTTGAATTTTTGAGTGCTATCTGTTGTCGAAATAACGAAGGTTGATATCATAGGAATTTGTATATAATGGTAAACATAAAAGATTTGCCAGTGAAGATATGAAAGGTTTTCATTTAAAAAAATAAATATAAGAAATGAACGTGTCATAGGAAATTTAAATTTATAATTAAAATGTTATTGTATCCTAAAATTGCATAAATCCATGTGTTTCTCATAAACAGAGAATTGAATGTAACTGTAATTGTAATTGCTGCTAAAGGTTTACATATATATCTTTACAAATTGTCATTATAGTTGAATCGTTTGTTGGATGATAATAGTATTGCAATAGATTGAATATTTTTAATGAAAAGTGCAATAGATGTTTTTCTTTAACTATATGTCAAATATTTTCCCATTTATCACATTCTTTTCATTATTTATTCCTTTCTGGTAGTCTATTCCGTATGTTTTTAAAGGAAAGTCTATTTATTTTCCCGCTGCCAGTAATGTCAACTACCTACCAAATTTGACTGGTTTCCATAGGAGTTTTTTAGATATGGCGCCAAAAGATCGACAATACACACATGAAATTTAAAAATCTTTATTTTCGTAAGTGCCACAATCTGAAATTAGAAATGGCGCAGAAATCTTGGAGGGAGATTTTGTCGCGAATACAATATTTTCTTTTGGTAAGCGACGGAAATAAAGATAAAAGAGATAATGTTTATTAATAAACAGAAGTGTATGAGTACATGTTTATAAGAGTAACAAATTCCGAATAATGAAATACACAGCGGTTAGTCAAGAGTATGAAATTAATTAAATTAACAAATATATTTAAGGGTTGTTTTTACATGTAAAATGTTTGAAATTTTGGTAGCATGGAAATAATTTATTGTAAATAAAATATTTAAATATATTCTTTATAGGATTTTGCAAATAGCAGTAAAAATAACTATTTATAAGAACTAAAAGAAAAACTATATTTGCGAAATCCTATAAAGAATATGTTTCAATAAAATAATTCATTTTTAAATAAAATATTGTTTGTAAAAAGTACACAATTTCTGTTGTTATCGTAAAAAAGTAGCTGGGGCCAAGTTTATTTCCAAGCGAGCAGAGCAAGCGTCTTTTAGAACGGTGCATCATCGAGGATTTATGGAGATCTGTAAAATAGAAGATATTTAATGGATAACTTAAAGAGGTGTAAAAATAAAAAAGTGGGCGTATAGTTTTGGTTTTTAGTTTTTCAAGTTTTAGTTTGGATGAAAATTTAAAGCAACAACTGTTATGTTAATGTTACGGCTTATTGGAATAAAAATAAAAATGTATTAAATAAAGTTTAATTAAAAGTAATGTGGTACTGAACATTTGCAAATAATTATGATTATCAATATAATTAGACAATGAAATAAGTTTGATGGGGTATCGAATTAGATGGAATAAAATGTTGATGGACTTCGATTGTTGCAATTCCTCGTAGAATATGATGTTCTTGTTCTAAAAAGGACTGGTCTCTACCTATGAAAAGAAATGAATTAATTAAAAACATTAATTAATATAAATGAATAAATGTTGACAGTTTTAAAGATTATTTGCGTTATTTATCGTTTAAAGGATTGACCGTTATTAGAAGAATATATTGAGAGATTATGAAATGATTTGTTTTACTCATAATATAAGAAAATTTAAAGTAGGTAGTGTAAAGAAAATTTGGATTAAACTATATCAAGTTATTAAGGCATCAAAATATATTCTGTAGAAGCATTACATTGATGTAGGTAATACATTATCAATTTTGTAGTCGGATTTTAGTTTTTAGACTACTTTTAAATTTAAATTGAACTTATTATATTATTAGAGTATTAAAAAAGTGGGCGTGTATGAATGATCTTTGTCACTATCAAATAGGTGGACCTGTTTCCATACCACCTCATGAGGTAGGGTCCTCGGCCCGTTTTTTTTAATGTGGTGTCCCAACGGAGGCCTATTATTCCACAATTAACATATCCCACCCACTTATTTGAAAAATGAATATTTCTAAACAGATTGAAATAAATAAATAGGATATGTCAATACATACTATTTCTCTCTTTTTCTCTCTCATTCATTCGTTTTATTCATCCTTCGCCACACATCAAGGCATTCACATCACAGAAAATAATTCTGTGAGAGCATCGCTAAAAGCGAGAGTCTGTTTCAGGGAAACATTAGGTAATGTTTAAATTACCAATGATATATCAATGTATTCATCGTTCATTCATTTTATTTGTCCTTCCCCACACATCAAAGTATTCACATCACAGAAAGTAATTCTGTGAGAGCATCGCTAAAGCGAGAGGGTGTTTCAGAGAAACATTAGGTAGATAGTAATTTTTAAATGAAATTAAAAATTATGGAAAACGAATTGCCTATAAAAATTATTGGATGGAGAAAATGTAAATAGAATTGTACAGTAAGTCTTGCAATTATTTTGGATTTGGATATAATAATTACTTGACAGATGAAATAAAAATTTCTTTGGTAAATCTCATACGTGAAAAAATCAAATACATCTGTATATACACGTGCAGTACAACGATGTGTTATATAAACGTTTCATTATTTCACTTTCGCTGTCATTATATTCTGTTGAGATTTCTTAGATTTTTTGAGAATCTAACGGCGACTTACTATAAATGTCAGAGAGGACATCGTATGTAATGAAGAGTCGATATTTTTTGTAAATTCTGCATCGTGTTGTAGCGGGGTGGTTTCATTTTCATAAATTGGAAATGTTCCGTTGTGGACATTATCATTTCTATTATCTTCATTGTGGTTCTTTCCGAATATTTACAAATTTTTGGATATTTGTTGTTATCGGAGATTATTTTTGAGGTCTGGTTAAATTCTCGGGTAAGTTGTTGCTGCCATCATTCGATGCGGTTTGTTAAAATTTTCCAAAGTCCTGCTGACTTCGATTTCATCAAACTTGAGAGAGTAGAATTCTGTGTTGACAGTTCGTCGACGGTTATCTGCTTTGCTTCAGTTGGAGATGACGAAGAATATTGACTGTAATGGAAATTTAGTGGAACATTGTGTTCATTTTCATAATGTTGTAGAAAGACCATTCCAAGAGATTTTATTGAAATCTGTTCTTCTAAGTTGATTATTAAAATTTATTATGATTTTCTTCAAAGTTTTGTTGATTATCCTTGGCAAAGTTGCTATCGATTTTGGAGAATGTGATTTTGGTATCATAATTACATAGTTCGGTGATGCAATGATATATTTTTTCATCAATTATACGTTTGTTGGTATTATTTGAAGGTATTTTTGTTAAATTTGTTGAAGCTCCAGGAACGTGGCTTTACTTAAAGTTAACATGTCGCAATATTTTTATTTTGTCATATTGATTGTGTCCTTAGATCAGTAGAAAGTTTTGACTTTTTCACTTATTCACTTATTTAGTTAAAATTGCATTCATTGAAATTGTTATCTTATCCTGTAATTTTGAAGATTTTTCTAAAGGCGATGGCTTCTTATTCTGTAATGTAGTGGCAATTATTGTATGAAAAATTACAGAATTTTGGATGTATCGTATATATATTTTGACGCCTGTTTCTTAATTTCTCTTCAAAATGTTTATATTTTCTTGTTTGTACTGCTGTATTTGTAACGAAAAAATAATTTTTTCGTTTAAGCACCCGTGCTAAATAAATTTGAATTACCCGCCGAAATAACGACAGGAAGTCAACAAGTGCGCAAACGCGGTAGAAGCATCATTTGAAATATCCCTGCTAGTTCACTTTTGATTTCGACCTAGGTGAGTGAAGACTGTTACTTGTTCTTTAACGAATTTTCACGTTTATTTCTTTAATCCTTTGATATTTTGAATATATTTGATTATTAAATGATGTCATATTATTGAGTTAACGTTGCTGTATAGTTATTTTTGGGAATTCCGTATAATAATTAATTTTTATTAACACACATGTTTGTGTGATGTCGGCGTCCATTTGGACACATGCTAACTCATTAATTATCGCGGCAATTTTGTATTTTGTGGTCGCTTGAGACACAATACCGTGGTGTTTTGTCATTATTTAGATTATTTGTACGAGGATTAAACTCGGAAATTAATCAAAGGATAAATTAGAATCTTTGTTTCTTAATCGTGTGTAGACAATCTTACCTCATTAAAAGTCGAAACCTAAAGTCATTTTGTCGCATTTAGTTAACCTCGTGTTGGTACAAGAGGTTAAGATATCATTTTTTATTAGTTAATTTTTTTTGGGAGATTAAACCCATAATTTTGTTTGCTATATTTGTTACAGTATTAGTTTTTTTTCAGATAGTAATTCAGATATTTTCTCTCTAATTCTAACTAAATTTTGTTACCTTCATTCAAATTTTTGGTCATAACCAGTCAGCCATTTTGTAAACGGCTAAAATTTCATGAGAGTAGAGTTTTCTTATTTATTAATTTCATATATTATATTAATCAGTAGTTTATTCATATATTTTCAGTAGTAGAGTAAAGTAAAATTTTATCAAGACTCAGGTTTTTTATTAAATTGCTGATAGTTTGGTTTTGCAGTGACCTTCGTCACCATAGTTTTTTTGTAGTTTTCTTGTATCTCTTTTTTCTCACCATTTTAAAGTTTTTATATTATCCACTGGTTCTTTACATTCCCCTTTTTCATGTAAAATCCTGGACCAAACCACCATTGAAGCAAGGCACAAGGCATAACTTGAATATTTGGAGTTATCCTAAAAGTATTGGATACTATTCCGACGCAGCGTCTCCTGGAAATCAGCGTTGTCAGGACCTGAATATTACGTCCTTCCCGGGTACCCGTGGCCATCTTCAGGAACAGACCTCGTCGGGATTCCACGTCTCCGCTAAGCTAAGTAGCCAAATTTATGTGCAAAATTCAACTTTTGGTCAGAAGAAAATTTGTAAACCAGTTGATCGTTTCATTGTAATTTTTTTGTAAATATTCAAATTTAATTTTTTTTTTCTAAACTAAATTTTTGTTGTTTAACTAATTAAATCAAATTTCACCATTAATATTTCTACTAAATTGTAAAGTGTTGTAAAATTTTCGCTCTTTTATACTTATGTTAATATATTATTTGTTTTATATTTGATTTTGATTGTTTTCTCCCCCTGATAAAGTTTGCAAGAATGTTATTTACTGAATACGCTGGCGTCCAAATTTGTATAGTTTATTAAAGTTTTGTTTGGTAAATTTGACAAGCAAATAATTGTTAAGAAACAAAAATATATAACTCTTCTCGCCACCTAGTGACCCTCGACCAGCCCTGAGCTAACTGGTTGCTACGCTTTCATAGCTTCCTCAGCAGCCAGCTGAGAAGTTGTGGTTGCATATTAATACATACTTTTATTTAGTTAATTTATTATAGTTGGATGTTTTATTGAGAAATTTTAATTACTGATCAAGTGGTACAATAATTTTTAAACACTTAAAGAATTAAAAGAAAATAACATAATTTGTGCTTAGAGAAGCATGTTAATATTTTTTCATGCGATAGAAAAAATTTAATTTTAAAGTTCATTTAAAAACTATTAAAATCAACCATTCATATAATGCCAAATAATGAAATTTGACAGCATCATTTGAGAAATGAGAGAAACAAAGATGTTTTTAAAGTGAAATGTAAACATTTACATTCAAGTTCAATTTAAAATTGAAGAAAAACATATGTATAAATTATGTCATATATATATATATGAGAAAGTAGTAAATAAATAAATTATTCACAGATCTTCACGATACACGATGTTTCTCGTATACACTTCCTCGGTGGAAGGGTCAAGTCGACCTTGTATGGAAGAATTCTCTACGAAAACACGTACGCTTCGAAAGTTTCGTGCTCTCGAGAAAACGACGCACAGTGGTCGATTAGCCCGCAATAGGCTCAAATATGCTATCAGTTGTGTATCGAGCGATTGCATCAAAACTGTACCCTACAGATTCATAAGAGGTCATATTCATATAAACAATACAAAGTAAATTTCTACGCACCTCCGCTTATTCGTTATCTGACTGAAAGACGTCTTTGTAATGCTGAGTCATTAGTGTTTACTTTGGACATTTATTTACAGGCACAATCTCAATGTGCCTTGTTATTTCCAACTTTTGAATTAAACAGATCATTTACTATGGCTTCTGAGGAACAAGGTAAGGACTTTATAATACTACTTAAATGATTTTACAAAACTGTGCAAATGTAATTATTTTAATTATTGTATAGAGTCGCTTCCGAATCGCAACATTTATATGAATTTTAATATTATCACATATGATAACTTTTAGGGAAGTAGTTTGCAACAAATGTTCTAGCCGTTTTTGTAATGTAGCGTTGTCTAACTGTCGTGTGTATATAATTTTATTGTCATATTTTGCCATATACATGTGTGACATTCTTTTTAGTGAAAATGAGTGCAGTTCCAAGAAATGAATTTTTCGAGGTATGGAAGCATGAACCAATCCGTAAACAGAAATCGCAAGCTGTGTATAATTATGTGATTCAAAAACTGCAGTTACAAGACGGTGAAGAACGTATACAAAAAGTTTTAAAACAAAAAGCCGAAAATTTTTCAAAACGGTGCCTTGCGAAGTGGCAGGAGCAAAATCAATATTGAGAAATTCCGACAATTTGCGTTCGATACAGCAAAATTACACGTCGAAAAATATAGTTGGTATTACATGCCCATTACGATGCATAAAATATTAATACATGGTCCACAAATTATGGAATCATCGGTGCTTTCTATTGGAGTTATGTCTGAAGAAGCCCTAGAAGCACGTCACAAAGACTCAAAACACTTCAGGGAATCAAATACTTGAAAAATGTCCCGAAAGTCTACTATGGAAGATCTGTTTCACATATTGCTGTTCTCTATGGATCCTATCATATATTCCCATCGGAGAATACCCTCAAAGCCTGGTAAACCATTTCCTCGTAACATACTCGACCTTCTTGATATCCCAACAGGAAGTAGGGTACATTCAGATGCAGAATCGGATGAAGAAGACAGCTAAAGATAATAATTAGTTAATCATTTGTAATGTAAAAAGATGTTTTTGTATTATTAGACTGTCAGGCTTTCATTTGTTTCGTTCTGTGTTCTATAACATTTCTGTATACATTTTATAATACACAAGATATCAGACAACAAGGAACCCGTTTTTAATAAAATATTTTTCGAAAAACTGAAGTTGCTACCAAATCAGGGAAATCGACCACTGTGCGACGTACAGTTGTCCGTGAGCGAACACAGGTTGTGGTAAGTAGATACCGACCTTGTCGAAGGTTAGACCTTGTGCTTTGTTGATGGTCAAAACGTAAGATAATTTGACGGGAAATTGTCGCCTTTTTAGTTTGAACGCAAGGACATTCGTGCCAGGACTCAAGTCCATGCGTGGTATGAAGACACGTTCTCCGCTGAGAATACCATTTATATTGATTATTTCTGCATCGATGTACCTTGTACCTAGGAGCCTAATCAATAAACGTGTTCCGTTGCATAGTCCCCTTTTCAGGTTTAAATTTCCAAGAAGCATTATAACAGCCCCTATTTTTAAGATTAACCTGTGAGGAGGCAAACCACTGGGGTTAAGCGAATTCATATATTCTATAGTATAATTTGCGACTTCTGCCGCAGGATCGTCTGTGATGTCGACGGAATCTGCGCTGCAATAAGTCTTGGAGGGACCGCTTAGCTTGCCGAGAATAATGTCGTTGACGTCTTGGCATGTGGCATTTAGCGGTGTCAATAAAGCCGCACTTGGGACTACATCTATATATAAATCACTAAAGCAAAAGTCGATTAATGCTTGTTTACTGTTGACGATACATTCAGACGGTAATTTTATGATGTTACCGTAGAATGAACGACGAAAAGAAGGCAGCGTTCCATCGGCAAGTTGTAACAGCCAGCGTGAGAACATTTCTTCATTTTCTCCCGCCCTAACGTTGACGTGTAGATCGTGTCGTGCGAAGAGGGAGAAATGACGACTGCCTTTAATGGAAGAATCAACGATCATTGACCTGTCGGCTTTTGGTAAAACAGGTAGAATCTGCCTAAAGTCTCCGGCTATGAGTACCGTTTTGTTAGAGATCTCGTCGATGATAATCAATTTAGACTGCGCTATTAATCGGCCATCAGCCGAAGTGGGAGTAACCCCAGATGTTGTTGTCTCATTGATGTCTAATGGAATTTTGAAGCGGGAGTGTAACGTTCTACCGCCTTTTAATAGCGACGCGGCTAAGCCGGTTGGAGCCAGGACCACAACCGATATTTGTTCTTCTCGAAGAACAGTAATTATTGTTTGAAATAAATACGACTTACCGGTTCCCGCTGCAGAATTTATTAGAAAAAGGCGGTTGGCATTGATATCATCACTGTGAACTGAATCCATAATGGATTGGAATAAATCAGTTTGCCTTGGATTTAATTGATTCCTAAGCTGTTCGCCTTGCAATCGTTCTGCGTCGAAGTCTATAATTTCGTAACGTGGAGCTACGTATACGGGTTCCGGCAGGCCAAATTGTGATAATCTGGCGCCGTGTAGAATTAAGGTATCTTGAATGGCGGTCAACGCCAGCCGTATTGCTTCCTGTTGGGGAATATCTCGCCTGGTGAAGTCCTCCGTGAAGGAGTCGAGAAACGTAATGAGTAGAGCTTGCTTATCGGACATTTCGCAGAAAAGCAACATGTAAGCAAACATTTGTCTCAGTTGAGAGGGCATATCTCGCTGAGCGGCTTCTTCTAAAGCTCGTACCCATTCGGCATTGTCTGCCAATAAATTGCGCCGTTGACATGCCTCCATGAAAGTATCGCATACTATGCCTGCTACTGTACGCACGTCTTCATAGCTGCGAGCTCCTCGAACATGCAGAAGCAATAAACGCAAGTAGTACAGCTCTTGTCTGCGTACGCTTATGGAAAATATACGGACTACTAACTTATCGCCGCGTTGCACACGTCGTGTCCAACGTCTGTTGGCTTTGCTCCAGGTGTAGTGATACGGAATCTCGGTATAGAGGTATTGATTGGCTTCTTCGTCGTTTACATTGAGTAAAAACCAACCCGTCAATTTTATAACTTCGTTTCTTTGAAGAGCTTGCACTTCGAATACCGGTTGAAATCGTACTACCTGCATGTCACGTAAATGGACGCCTAAACGTTCCACATAGTGAGTATTTTTATGTAAGGGCAATTGGAGTATGTGCCAGCTAGCTTCGGTCGCCGTCATATACCGTCCATTCTGGAAAGTTTCTGTTTCGTCATATTGTCCTGGGAAGCCAACGGCTACTCTTACCAGAGCTCTATCTACTCCTTTAAAGAAGTATGAATATAGATATTTAACGCATTTCACTGTAGCGCAGGCCTCGATGTTAATGTGACAGTTGTATTTTAATAGAGCGTACGGATTATACGGAACTATCCATCGGTTGTCCAATGCATGTTCCATGCCATTGATGACTACGCGTAAAGTTCTACCATTGTCTCTACGCCGATAAATCATTGTTCCACTTTCATCCACGATAGTTTCGCGGGAGAAAGTTTTGGGATACCTCTTCGAGCATTTTCCATCTACCGTACAGGGAGAATTGGGATTTATGTTGCCGCAAGGGCCGTGAACCATGTTTTTAATGACAATCGCATGTAATGCAGGTTCCAAAATCGGATCTGGTATTTCAGCGTTTATAAGTAGGTCCACTCTTTCGGGGTCAACCAACCTATCGTTATTTTCAAGGATTAAAACCAAATGTAAGTGTGGTAACCCACTCTTCTGAAATTCGTACATATAAAGAGCGGCGATTGCTACTCCAAAAATATGGTTAGTAAAAATCTCGTTCATGAACGCCTCTGCCTTGGCGTAGAATACGCGTACTATCAACATGGGATGATCACTTGCCTGTGTACCTATAGGAATATTTTCGGTGATTTCACGCCATTTAGGATTTGTATTCATTCTAATGAAAAGACTGGGGGTGCCGTACCGTGCCACGACGCACATTGCATCTTGGAAAAGTTGCTGTTGATGACGGGGTCCTCCTATAAATGTCGATGGTAGAATCACCATTCTACCCAAGGTGGCGGCTTCGTCGTCGTCTCTTATCCTACGATTCAAATAGTCGGCAAGACCGACGTAATGATCCGCCCTCAATTTGTCCTGATTTGTACGAATAAATTTCAATTTATTGGCTTCAATCCTAGTATAGGCGGAGACGATGTATTGCTGAGTTAAAAGACCCCCATACTGGAAACGTTGGTCACCATCTCTAATAGCAAGTCGATAAGCGTAGTACTCGCATAGTGAGACATGTCGAACTCCTTGAGCATGCGGCATACGCATGTACCAGCCTCGATCACCTAAAGGGAAAAGAAGGGGAAACACCATGGGATCCAACACTTCGTTCTCCTGAGTGACGTTGCGGAAAGTGGTAGGATTATCCCGTACGTATACCTTGAGATTTGGAGTGGGAGGGTTATCGGGGTCCGCATTATATACCGCTGCTACTTCTGGAATAGCGGGCATATCGTATTGTCTATGATGGGCTCCTCGAACTGTCAACAGTTCTAGTGTAACCAAGGGCATTTGAAGTGGAACGGCTACGTCCATTCTTGCAGCATCTTCTCGAAGTCTTTCGATCCTCTGCACTTCGATATCGTACCGATGACGTAAATGAACATATGCCTGGGCGTAAGGATTTACGTTTCTCAATAGATTTTCAATGCTTTCGATTGTATTCAAATTCAGATCGTTGTTATTTTGATTCCTTTGGTTGATAGCCTCATCTGGTGATAGAAAGTAAACGGGGCTGAAACGTTGTCTACGGTCGTTTACATTAACATCAGAGAGATGGTGGTAAATTTTCCCTTGGACTGCATAAACTGGAGGCGCTCGTCCTACGGGTAACTGGCGCAGATTTGCTTCTAGAGAAATAAATTGGAAAGCATAATTGAATTTAAGTATGTTACGTTTGAAATTTGCAGAGTCCGGGTGAAGACGTCTGAAAAGATTTGTCAATAAAGGTGGAATCTGTTGAAGTGGGGGCAATGCCACTTTCCCTTTTCTGCAACATTTAGTATAAAATCCACGACTACATTCTCCTATAAAATGTAAAGCGGAACAGAAATGGCACATATTATTTAAATTACCTAAATAAGATTGATTGTTATCTCTTAAGAAACGATCTGCTGCACGGAGGTAGGTTTGATTTACATCTCTAAGATGGTTTACCTGATGCTGTAAGTCAGCAATCGTTCGCCACTGATCCTGAATGGCCGCTCGTGCACGATTCTGCTCATTCAATCGTTCTTCGTTTTCGAGATGATCTATGAAGAGTTGATCTAGGTCAGCAATACCTTGACCTGGTTCGTCAATCACAATTGAATTATCGATTTCTTCAATTGGATCTAGGAAAGAGATGCAGAAATAAAGAATGGAAATTAATCGCTTCATTTAAATATAGGAAATTGTAAAGAATCATTTTCCTTGTATTTTATATATAGATTAATTTCGCAACTGTGTGAAATAAGCAAATTCTAATTTCCCTTTTTGTTTTCATCAAAAGTTTATGTGATTTTGGTGACATGAGGAAATGTTTATAAAAATACCATTTGTTATAATCAAAATAATAATATAACAATATTATGAAAGTGCTTAAACAGATAACGAAATTTGTCCATGGAGATATAAATATTTTGTGTTTGAATTAACGCATTGTTTCTCATGAAGGGCATTAATCATGTCCACGTTTTTTTTTAAAGTAGTTCATGAGTAGTAGTAATGAAGTATAATTGTACTTCCCTTTTATTTTTATATTTAATATAGAAACTGGTCAATGTTTAAGCGGTATAATTAATTCTATTGGATTAATTATTAAATTTTTAATGAATTCAGACACTTCTATAAAAATACCTACGTTAAATTGAAACCAATTGTATCTATTGTAATACCCTTACATATCTATGTCTTGAAGTTTTAAGTTTTAAATTGCAGTAAATAAATTAATTCCATTTTATAAAGTAGCCATTTTTATACATATGTTTTGTATCATTAATTAGTATATGAAAGTACAATGATAGAATCTTTACCCACTTGTTAAATATTATAAAGAAACTTGTAGAATTTGACATTTGAGAATGCATATTTTGAACTTTATGTAAATATTGATAGTTAATTTTACAAACTGACTTTTGCTAATAGAAGTTCAAGAATATACCTGGAGGACATATGTTTTAAAGATTAGTTGACAGTTACATACCTAGACGTTATAATTGTAAATGAGACGGTGACTGTGAAGATTTTAAAATGTAGACAGTTTATTTTAAATTTTTGTTTTGAGTGATCACTACTTTTGTATCTATTGAAATTTGGAAAAAAGTCATTTTCGTTTTTATTTCTATTCAAAGTTTAGGTCTTTTTGCTCATGTGAAGGAATGCTTGACCAAACGTCATTTGTATCGAGTGATTCATTATTGTGTGAATTTTATAATAATTAAGTGATGATATTCTATTTTATTTAAAATTATGACAGTTCCTAATGTATATGAAGAGAGGGATGCTGCCAGAAGTTGATTTTACAAACTCTATCATCTGTTAAATGATCACTAAATATCACGTAGTGAGTGAAGATGATGTCAATAAAAATTTGAAGATGAAGTGAAAAAGTGGTATATTAACACAATAAATTTTACATGAAACTTACCAATCATAATAGCATCTAATTGCTGCGGCGATAGACGTACTGCACGATTGCTTCGTGGAGGAATCTGCTGTTGAACAGCAACTTGAGAGTATGCATTATGATGGACCATTACTTGTACATTAATGTGTGTACCAGAAAGCACCGTTAATTCACTGGGAATCTGTTTTGAAACGACGGTGCTCATTTTTTCTTGTGAACGAATTGCATCTATAAATAAAATTAAATAATGTACCTATTTTAATAAAGTAATGATTAATTCATTTAAACTGTGATTCTGTACACATCGTAATGAATTTTTTTTAATGTTTAATATGTAATATTTGATACTGAATTTATTATTAAATAATTATGTATTGAATTATTTTAAACAACTGAAGAACTTCATCTATGATAAATTATGTAATTGAGAAAAAAAACGTATCTGAAACTGTATATTTTAGTTGTATACTTCTACGAATTAAAATAGTATTTTTTAAATGTAAAATGAAATTAGTGTGATGTTGAAATAGGTGAAAATATAACTTACCAATAAGAGATGGTCCAGCTTCCAATAGGTCAGCACGTGTAGATGGATACATTTTGACCATTTTTAAAATGAGAGGAGTCTCTTTTAATAATGATAATTCGTTAAAAATTTGGAACGTTCTATCTGTATGGTCAACTATCAATCGGACAGCATGTTGAATGAAGCTTCTAGGTTTGGAAACTTTATAAGGACAATCAGTTTGAATAGTATCACTGATTGGAGTCTTATAGAAGGAAATAATGTTTTTTCCGTTCTTTGAAATCTTAGGAGCGTCACGAACATGCCTAGCAGGAACAATCACTATATTCTGTAATATGTTGATTCTTTGAACATGCGATTGGGGAGTGGAAGCCATGGCGACGTCCAATGAAACAGGTTGTGGTGCATTGGAAACATCAGTGGATGTTTGACTGTTACTCTTCATTTTTTTAAAAGGTGGAATATATCCTTCGGGTTGAGTAACTGAAGGGGTACTTTTCTTGGATTGGGTAGGTTTTCTAGATGTACATTTCTTTTGGGTTAATTTCTTACCCTTCCTTTTAGCCATTTTTGCAACTACAATGAGAGATATAATATTAGACCAATTATTTGAAATATAAATCATATTATGATGAGCACTAAATGTCGAGAATGAATAAAAAAAAAAACAAATTCTTTGATGATATTGCCGTATTGTTTTGAAGGTATGTAATGGTGAGTAGAGCAAGTTTTTTTTAAAATAGGAATACCTAGAAGGAATGCATTTTCTAGTTGCAAATATTTATAAAGTTTATACATTGTAATGGATATAATATAAGGTAATAATTATCTTTTCAATTAACATCAATATAATGTGAAAATGGAGAAGTGTGTGAAAATTCATTAAATTTTAATGCAACATTGAATGATAAAGGAAACATTTTCATTTTTGGATTTTTACGAAATTTAGTGATATTTGAAAATGTTTTCAATATCTGTCAATTAGCCAAATAATAAACTTTTAAAATTTAATAGGCTTAAGAAAGAATCGAAAGTATGCCTGAGATATGAATTTAACAATGTGAAATGGGATGATTATCAAAAATTTGTTTGCGTGATATACCATGAAATATTGCAAATGTTGATATTTGATTTGATTTTTTTGCCACAGTTATACAATAACACTTATGTAATACGTTTATATGTTAATAGAAATATAATGAATTTGATATATTCTCAGGAAGCCATGGTATTTATGTAATGGTGAAATTTATTTTAATATTGTGTTGTTTCAATGTATATTATTATTATTTTGTAGCAGTTCTGTGTAGAAAATGTTTGTAGCCTTTTTGGTACTTCCTATAAGTGTTGAGAATATCTTGTAGATTCGTTGCAACTTATAAATTTGTCAATAAAATTGGCCAGTGACTACTATATAGATATTATAAAATGCGTATGCATTTTCAAATAATACCCCTTTAAAATCTCCCTATCGTTCTGTTATTTATTTGTAGAAAATATACATATATGAATGAATAAGTCAGCAATCTTTTGAAAATAATAAAGTTCCCAATACAGAATGTTACATTGTTACATTGTATATATAATAACCCAATAATTAATGTATTGAAAATGTAATGTTTACTCTGAAATTTGTGATTACGTACGTAACCTGCAATTGTTCTAATAATTGAATAAGAAAATAACTTAATTGGTTTACAAATGCAATAAAAGTAAGCAGAAACAGTCGTAGACATTGGGATTAAGTCATAAGGAGAATGATTTTACTTACAGAGAATTAGTGACGCCTTTCCAAATTCCTATGTGGGGGCGATTAGCAAGGAATTCCAAAACAAAGAGAAGTTTAATATGTAACAAATGGGTACCTGAAAGAGAAGCAATAAATTAACAGAAGGAAGCAATTTAAAAGTAGTGTAAATCGTTATAAAAACAACGTTTATTAAACTAATCAACACTAAATCAAATACTATCTTGCAGTAATATACGAAATTGTTTAAATATTTCCGTTGTCATCACTACAGAAATCAATTGTTTACTAAAAATTGATTTCTGTGTAATATTCTAGAATATTAGTTATCATAGTTTACTTGAGAATAAAAATTATATATAAAAGTGTCATGATATTTACCTGAAATATATGGATATTTAGGATGTACATATTATGTCACAGAAAGCATTAAACATTGTATGTATTCCATCGTATAATAGCGAAAATATATTTTCCATAATAAAAATTAATATATAATTTGACAGCAGCATGGACAACAGAAGGAAGGAATGATAATGTTGAACCATACTTTCGTCAATAGCGAGTGGCGTGGAAAAAATGTGGAAGAAATTGAAAGAGAACGGTGAAATAAGTACGGGGTTACATACATTTCTTTCTTCGTAGTTACAATATTCTTTTCCCAATTTACGTCTCGTTTCAATCTCCAAATTTATCCTTCGTATATATCTCAGTTCTATTTCATCTCCACTCGTACTTTTAATTACGATTCACTTTTCTTCACCCTTTCTCAAATTTCATGTATCTCCTGTCCAAAACCAAAAATATTATATCACCGCGATTCTCTCCATTTTTTTCGTGTATCTCCTTGTATTTCTTTTTACACTCTTATTTTTTTATATTTCATCAATAAGTCAATAGGTCAAAACAACTAAAATTTATATATAAAATGTCTAAACCTGACACCTTCAAATTAATGACAGAATTAAATAATGTCAACACTTTATATAACCTGTAAAATTAAACTGACTGAATTGTAATGTCAAATATTTGAAAACCTATAAAAATAAACTCCCCAAATAGTTGCAAATATCACATGTTTCTTAAACGTTGGTGATATAACCTATAAAATTAAACTGACTGAATTGTAATGTCAAATATTTAAAAACCTGTAAAAATAAAGTACCTATCAGAACTAACAAAGTGTAAATGTCACATTAATATAAAATAACTAACTTAAATTGATTATATATAATCTTTAATTACAAACACCTGAAAGATGTCTACTAAAATAAGTAAACAAAAAATTTTAAATGCTTAGAAATCTACCGTCGGATCTTCAGATAACGATTTAGTTAGATTTTCCCAAATTGTCCGAAAGAAATAAACAAACAATAATTGCATGTTTCGTAATTATTAAAACAATACACGCAAACTCAATAATCGTTTTCGATGCAGATTTGCGAATACATTGCCATATATATAGACATCCATTTTCAGCATCATTGGATGACAATCGGACGATAAATAAATTCTTTACTCGTTAACTCTGTAGGTTAAAGTATTTAACTTGATCCCAGGGCGTCGGCTCAAATTTTCTATACTAAAAATTTGTTCTTTATTAATGTTATATCTTTTGTCTACTTAATATAATTTTGATAACGTTAATGTTTCAAATGTTACATACATTTCTTTCTTCGTAACTACAATCTTCTTTCCCCAATTTACATCTCATTTCAATCTCCATGTTTATCCTTCCTATCTATTCTCTTTTCCAGTTTATCAACAATCATACTTTCTCCTTCTTATTTTAATTATTACTTTTCTTCAACTTTTCCTATCACCCCGATTCTCTTTCACTTTTTTCTATAAATTATATTTAAAACGTCTAAACCTAACACCTTCAAAGTAATGACGCAAAGTGTAAATGAGAAACTTTTCAAATAATAATAATAATAATAATACTTTATTTACGGACAAAAAATCCATTACAAAAGTATGCACGTTAGATTTACAATGGCTGAGTATACATATACAGTATATTACACACTAATCTCACAGATACGAACATACATATATAATATAAAATATACAACACATTGACATTATTTAAGTTACCTAATATAAATTAAACATATAATAATTAAATAAATAAAATCACTAGTACAAAATAAGCCGAGCTTGTTTGCAGAATAAGCTATAATTAATATTAAAATAATCAATATGAGCTGCATACATATTATAATTATTTATCATTCTATTCAGAGGTGTATGATTTCCGTAAGAGGTTGTATGAAATTTTGGGTTAAAAACGAGTGGATTCCTGGTGTTCCTAGGAGGTACATTGATATTAATTTCAGACAACAGGTACGGTGAATTGATCAGATTGTTCATTAACTTATAAATGAAGCTTAAATCGTAGAATATACGTCGCTGATTAAGGGTGGGCAGGTTAAGATATACGGCAGCATTAATAGTATCCAGGTGAATCCCTTGCAGGGTGAGTTTGTAACATGCTTATTTTAGAAATTTATGCTGTACATGTTCCACCCGTGAAATATGGGTTTCATATGAAGGTGCCCAAACCACTACACAATATTCAAGTACTGATCTTACTAGCGAAATATATAGCGTACGAAGAGCTTGAACACCCTTAAAACTTGAAGTGGATCTTTTTATGAAGCCTAACATTCTATTCGCTTTGGAGATTACATGATCGACGTTACTATTAAAATTGAGTTTAGGGTCAAGTATAACCCCAAGGTCTCGTACTTGATTGGTTTCATGGAGATCATGGCCATTAAGTTGATATATAACATTAATACCTCTATTTATTCTCCTTGATAATTTAATAAAATGACATTTATCAACATTCAATGTCATTTCATTCTCATGACACCAACCAGTGAAACTATCGAGGTCTTCTTGAATTCTTTGACAATCGTGTAAATCAGATACCCTTGAATAAATTTTTAAGTCATCAGCGAATAGTAATATGCGACAGAATTTAAAGCATTCATAAATATCGTTAATGAACAAGTTAAATAATAGTGGTCCTAGGTGAGAGCCTTGAGGCACACCAGAGGTAGGTGTGAAAATCTTGGATAAATGTCCATTGATTCGCACCTGGTGACACCTATTTAGTAAGTACGAGGATATCCACTCCAGCAACATACCACCAATCCCCACGCTAGATAACTTTTGAATTAAGAGATCTATGTTTACCTTGTCGAACGCCTTACTAAAATCTGTATAAATTACATGTACCTCATCACCTGCTTCCATGGAATTTTGGGCATAATTTACAAATGAGACCATGTTTGCTGCAGTAGACTTACCCGACTGAAACCCGTATTGTTCGTTAATGATGGTATTTTTGAACTGAGTCGTTAAAAAGTTTGTAACTATCTTTTCCAGTGCTTTCGAAATTGCTGAAAGAATTGTTATTGGGCGATAATTTTCTGGATTAGATTTATTTCCTGATTTGAAAATAGGAGTAACATAAGCCTGTTTCCATTTATCTGGGAAAATTCCAGTCGTTAGTGATTTATAAAAGATAATGTATAACGGAGTTGACAGGGTAAGTCTACATGATTTCAATAGCAAGAGTGGTATTCCGTCAGGTCCAGGGCCCTTGTTAGTATTTAGGTAGGCCAAAATGTCACATATAATTTCAACGGATATATTGACCCCATTAATATTATTAGATGTTAGTGAGTTGAGGTTAATTTTCTTCTTACTTTTGCTATTATAGTAATTTTTAAAATTACTTGCAAACAAGTTTGCTACATTTGTACCACCAGTGATTTCTATGTTATTATTAAACATTGTAGAGGGAATACTGTTTTCATTATCATTAATAATCTTAACATAATTCCAAAAATTTTTAATATTGTTGGGAATACTGCTTTCGACACCTTCTATATATTTTTCAAAATCATGCTTGACCGATTTTTTACATTCTTTGCGTAAATAACAAAATTGATTGTACGCGATTCTACTACCCGACATTTTATATTGTCGGTGAACAATTTTCTTTTCAAATATTAGTGCTTTAAGATTTTCACTAAACCACAACGGAAATTTTCTTTGCATGCATAAGGTCTTAGGGACATGTAGGTCTATTGCCTTGAAAAGAATTGTATAGAAGGTGTCTACGGCTTCATTTATGTTATCAACTTGATTTGAGTCTTGGATTAGTCCCTTCATGCCCACTCATCATCTTTGATTTATTGTGTCTCCTTGGTTCCTGAACCTAAATCCTAAAACTAACCTATCCACTACCCTACATCTACTATATTACAACTATTTACATGAGATTTAAAGAACCTCTATTAGAGAGTGAGGCTCTTCAAGTCCTTGATGACCGTCTCCAGTTCTGGGTCAGTTGGTCTCAATGCCCTAATCTGGTCTTCCGCGCCAGTTGCAGCATTTCTGATATTTGCTGAGAATGAAGTCTTGGTCCCGTTAATAATGTTTATCTTTGAGCAGTACCCAATCCTTGCTGCTGCTGGCACTGCTGGGGAATCATATGCTGCTCGATAGTATATGAACATATCCTGAAATATAAAATAACTAACTAAAATGGATTATGTATTATCTTTAATTAAACGTTGGTAATGAATTAAATGTCAACACTACATATAACCTATAAGACTAAACTGACTGATTTGTAATGTCAAATATTTAAAAACCTATAGAAATAAAGTCCCTAACAGAACTGACAGTCTGAATGTCACACTGAAATAAAATGACAGAATTAAATACTGTCAACACTACATGTAACCTATAAGACTAAACTGAGTGACTTGTAATGTCAAATATTTAATAACCTATAAACTTACTCTCTTTGACTTGTCTGTCGCAAAGTGTAAATATCACGTTAAAATGAGTTAAACTTTTCAAATATAAAGTAACTAACTAAAATGGATTATGTATTATCTTTAATTACATACGCCATGTGATTAAAACAGTACACGCGAACTCGATAATTATTTCCGATGCAGATTTACGGATACATAGCAATATATATCCGTTTTCGGCGCGAATAAGGAATTTATGTAAATCAATTTCCGAAAAATTGTTCGCACACACCGTAAACCACGAAATTAATTTTTCAAATCATTCAAATTCATCTGTGACATCATCACTGCCGGGACGGGAAATAGACCTCAACTTTGACCGCTCGAGGCTCGCTTATTTTTGGAGCGGGACGAAAACAAAGAGGACGACTTTTAGATCGTTCAATTCTGTACGATTTCGATAGGGTCGAAGTATTTCGCCCTAGGAGCCCCCGTTTAATAGTTATAAGGGTTTAAAGGAAAAAATGTCCGATTTTTCGCCTCTTTTCTCCTCGCACCGCCGCACCGTTCTGCCGATATCTCCGAAACGGAGAACCTTGCCAAAATGCCGATGGAACCGGAGGATTCCTCAAGAAACGGACTCGTCCTTTGGGAAATTTTATTTTCGAGCTAGCTCCAACCGTTTCCGAGATATCGGCGAAAAACCGCAGAAATAAAAAGCGCGTTCTGACGGCGAAAAAAGTGCGAAAACGTGCCATCTTGAAACGCTCATATCTTCTGAAATACGCCGTCGCAGACACCGTACGGCGTCGCGACGCGAAGAACGAACGTTCTAGTTGATGGGCATCGTAATTGGCGCGGCGGAAATCGAAAATTAGGCGCCGCAGGAGCGAACAAAAAGTGAAATTTTTCGACGTCTATCGATTTTGAAAGCGACTTACGCGAATATTCTTTCGCGGACCCCCGCGTAAACGGGCAATCGTGTAAACGCCAAATAAAAGCAGATAGTCGAATTCGATGCGTTAATAAAAACTGTACCCCGACGAATGCAATAACGAAATATAGCCTAAGCACGGCGGAATTCGCTTACGATCCCGTCACGCGGCGCCCGACCGACGAATCCGCGCCTTTCTCCGTATCTCGGTGGAAAAAAATGTGTACGTGCGAGCGGCGCATCACATTTTTGCGTAGTCTTTTCAACTGCACGATTTTAGTATATAATGGACTAGAAAACGCTTCGCGTTTCCTAGGTCCTCCGGACGGGTGGCAGCTGGTACTGTCAATGCGAGTGCTCCGCACTCGTTTGGTGAAGCTTGAATCAATGTAGAAAGCTTGAATCAATGTAGAAAGCTTCGTTTTCAGTTTCGATTTCAGATACGTCATCAGCGACCTGAAAAACATATAGATACCGATTTTCAGTCGAATCGGTCCATAAATGATACATCTTGTCCGCCATTTTGGGGCCGCCATATTGAATTTTGTAAATCTGATGTCATATTCGTTATCGGCTACACTAATGACCTCTATATACCAAGTTTCATTTGAATCGGATGGTAAATAAGAAAGTTATAGTAAACAATGGATATTAGGCTTTGGGGACGCCACCATTTTGAATTTTTGAGTTACGATAACATATTCGTGATCTGTGACCTCGATAACATATACGTACTTATTTTCAGATGAATGGCACCGTAAATGGCAAAATGTGTCCTGCAACTCTGCCGCCATTTTGAATTTTTCAATTTCGATTTCAGATTCGTAATCAGCGACCTCGAAAATCCCCACATACCGATTTTAAGCGGTGTGAAGCCATAATCGACAAACATCGTCCGCCATTTTGAATTTTGCGATTCTGACGTCATACTTCTGATCAACGTCGTCGATTTTCCCCGAGTACCGAATTTTAGCCCAATCGGACGACAAATAAGGAAATTTAATTTAAATTGTTCACACACCGTGTATACATGCTGAAATAATTGACTTTTCTCAAACGTTGGTAATATAACCTATAAAATTACACCGACTGACTTGTAATGTCAAATATTTAAAAACCGATAAAAATAAACTCCCTAAAAAGTTGCAAATGTCACATTTTTCTTAAACCTTGGTAATTTAACCTATAAAATTAAATTGACTGACTTGCAATATCAAATATTTAAAAACCTATAAAAGGAAACTCCCTAAAAAGTGCAAATGTTAAATTTTTCTTAAACGTTGTCAAATGTCAAATATTTAAAAACCTATAAAAATAAACTCCCTAAGAAAGTATAAATGTCACATCAAAATAAAATAACCTAAACATCAAATATAAAACAACTAACTTAAATTGATTATGTATTATCTTTAATTACAAATACCTGAAAGACGTCTACTAAAATAACTTAATAACACATCTAAAATTATGTTTAGAAATATACCGTCGGATCTTCAGATGACGATTTTTCCGAATTATTATCACGATTATTAAAACAATACACACAAGCTCAATTATTGTTTTCGAATTTTATATATAATTTTCATTTTAAACTGGTCATATTAAGTATGTCTCAACTGAAACTTTTTAAAGGTTCATCGTTACAACTCACCTTTGATACATTTTATTTCGTGTTTCATAAAGTATATTATGTTATGAGAAAACTTCCTGGAAGGACTATCTCCTTATTTTAATTGATATTTACTTTTCTTCACCTTTTCTCAAATTTCACGTCTATCCTCTCCAAAACCAAAAATATTCTATTGCCCCGATTCTCTCTCCACTTTTTTCTAAAATTTATATTTGAAATGTCTAAACCTTACACTTTGAAATTAACGACAGAATTAAATAATGTCAATACTGACAATACTACATATAACCTATAAGACCAAACTGACTAACATGTAATGACTTGCCTTAAACTTTTCAAATATAAAATAACTAAAATATATTATGTAATTTCGGAAAATATTCGCGAAAATCAAACAAATGAACGCAAGAGGGATTTACCGTCGATACACACAAATTCACCAATACGTGAGAGCGATTTAGATATTACGACTTTTCGCTGTTACTATACAAACTTTTCCTTATAGGTGAATTCCTTTGTATCGAAGGTAAATCCCCCTTGGGTTCGTTTGTTTGATTTTCGCGAATTTAAAAACATAAAAATAAACTCCCTATCAGAACTAACAAACTCATTGACTTGTAATGTCAAATATTTAAAAACCTATAAAAATAACCTCCCTAACAGAACTGACAAAGTGTGATTGTCACATTAAAATAAAATGTTAAGACTAAACCTGAAAATTTTAAAATTAAATTTAGTTCTTTAATAATGTTATCTTTTGTCTACTTAATATAATTTTAATAACCTTCCCCAATTTACCTCGTCTTAATCTCCAAATTTATCCTTCCTATCTATTCTCCTTTCTATTTTATCTCCACTCGTACTTTCCCCTTCTTATTTTAATTATTATTTACTTTTCTTCACCTTTTCTAAAATTTCACGCCTCTCCTGTACAAAACCAAAAATATTCCATCACTCCGATTCTGTTTCACTTTTCTCTATCTACTTTCTTTATATTTACAACGTCTAAACCTGACACTTTCAAAGTAATGACAGAATTAAAAGTGCAAATGAGTTAAACTTTTCAAATATAAAATAACTAACTAAAATGGATTATGTATTATCTTTAATTACAAACGCCTTGTGATTAAAGCAATGTAATGTCAAATATTTAAGAATCTCTAAAAGTAAACTCCCTAAAAAGTGTAAATGTCATATTTTTCTTAAACGTTGGTAATATAACCTACAAAATTAAACTGAATGACTTGAAATGTCAAATAATTAGAAACCTATAAAAATAAATTCCCTAAAAAAGTGTAAATAAATGTCACATTAAAATAAAATGACAAACTTCAAATATAAAATAACTGACCGAAATGATTATGTATTATCTATAATTGCGAACACCGTCTACTAAAATAACTAAACAGCATATCTAAAATTATGTTTAGAAATATACCGTCGGATCTTCAGATGATGATTTAGGTAGATTTTTCCGAATTGCCCGAAAGAAATAAACAAACCCATAATTGCATTGCTCGCGATTATTAAAACAATACCCGCATACTCAATGATTGTTTTCGATGCAGATTTGCGAACAACGACATCAGGTCACGTGTAATTCTATACAGACATGGGGAAACCGTAAGAAATATCTAATGAATTTTGTATATAATTTTCATTTGGAACTAACTAAAATGGACGATGTATTATCTTAAATTACAAACGCCTTGTGATTAAAGCAATACACGCGAACTCGATAATTGTTTTCGATGCAGATTTACGAATTTTGCGCTTCTGACGTCATATTTGCGATCAACGTCGTCGATTTTCCCCGAGTACCGAATTTCAACCCAATCAGACGACAAAGAAGGAAATTTAATTTAAAATGTTCACACACCGTGTAATGATGAAATTATTTCTTTTTCTTAAACGTTGGTAATGAATTAAATGTCAACACTACATATAACCTATAAGACTAAACTGACTGATTTGTAATGTCAAATATTAAAAACCTATAGAAATAAACTCCCTAACAGAACTGACAGTCTGAATGTCACATTAAAATAAAATGACAGAATTAAATAATGTCAACACTACATGTAACCTATAAGACTAAACTGAGTGACTTATAATGTCAAATATTTAATAACCTATGAAATTACTCTCTTTGACTTGTCTGTCGCAAAGTGTAAACAACACGTTAAAATGAGTTAAACTTTTCAAATATAAAGTAACTAACTAAAATGGATTATATATTATCTTTAATTACATACGCCTCGTGATTAAAGCAATACACGCGAACTCGATAATTGTTTTCGATGCAGATTTACGAATACGTAGCAATATATATCCGTTTTCG
This sequence comes from Stenurella melanura, assembly GCA_963583905.1. Taxonomy (NCBI): domain Eukaryota; kingdom Metazoa; phylum Arthropoda; class Insecta; order Coleoptera; family Cerambycidae; genus Stenurella; species Stenurella melanura. The sequence continues at coordinate 21,178,635 of OY757309.1, forward strand.
GCGCGAATAAGGAATTTATGTAAATCAATATCCGAAAAATTGTTCGCACACCCCGTAAACCACGAAATTAATTTTTCAAATCATTCAAATTCATCTGTGACGTCATCACTGCCGGGACTGGAAATAGACCTCAACTTTGACCGCTCGAGGCTCGCTTATTTTTGGAGCGGGACGAAAACAAAGAGGACGACTTTTAGATCGTTCAATTCTGTACGATTTCGATAGGGTCGAAGTATTTCGCCCTAGGAGCCCCCGTTTAGAAGTTATAAGGGTTTAAAGGAAAAAATGTCCGATTTTTCGCCTCTTTTCTCCTCGCACCGCCGCACCGTTCTGCCGATATCTCCGAAACGAAGAACCTTGCCAAAATGCCGATGGAACCGGAGGATTCCTCAAGAAACGGACTTGTCCTTCGGAAATTTTTATTTTCGAGCTAGCTCCAACCGTTTCCGAGATATGGGCGAAAAACCGCAGAAATAAAAAGCGCGTTCCGAGGCCGAAAAAAGTGCGAAAACGTGCCATCCTGAAACGCTCGTATCTTCCGAAATACGCCTTCGCAGACACCGTACGGCGTCGCGACGCGAAGAACGAACGTTCTAGTTGACGGGCATCGTGAATCACGAGGCGGAAATCGAAAATTAGGCGCTGCAGGAGCGAGCAAAAAGTGACATTTTTCGACGTCTATCGATTTTGAAAGCGACTTACGCGAATATTCTTTCGCGGACCCCCTTGTAAACGGGCAATCGTGTAAACGCCAAATAAAAGCAGATAGTCGAATTTAATGCGTTAATAAAAACTGTACCCCGACGAATGCGATAACGAAATATAGCCTAAGCACGGCGGATTTCGCTTACGATCCCGCCACGCGCCGCCCGACCGGCGAATCCGCGCCTTTCTCCGTATCTCGGTGGAAAAAAATGTGTACGTGCGAGCGGCGCATCACGTTTTTGCGTAGTCTTTTCAACTGCACGATTTTAGTACATAATGGACTAGAAAACGCTTCGCGTTTCCTAGGTCCTCCGGACGGGTGACAGCTGGGGCTGTCGATGCGAGTGCTCCGCACTCGTTTAGGTAACGCTTGAATCATTGTAGAAAGATTTTTAGTTTTCAATTTTCACTTTTTTTGTGTTTTTTAAGTTTTCAGTTTTTTAATTTTCAGTTTTTTAGTTCTTCGGTTTTTCATTTTTCAGTGTCTCGGTTTTTCAGTTTTCAGTTTTTAATTTTTTCAGTTTTCAGTTTTTCAGTCTTCAGTTTTTATTTTTTCAGTTTTTCAATTTTTCAATTTTCAGTTTTCAGTTTTTCAACTTTTTGGTTTTTAGTTTTTCAATTTTTCAGTTTTCAGTTTTTTAGTTTTTCATTTCTCAGTTTTTCAGTTTTTAGTTTTTCAGTTGTCAGTGTTCAGTTTTCAGATTTCAGGTTTAAGTTTTTCAGTTTTACAGTTTTCAGTTTTTTTGTTTTTTAGCTACCAATTTTCAGGTGAGTCAGACTATAAATGATAAAGCTGGTCCGCCATGTTAACGCCGCCATTTTGAATGTTCAAGTTTTGGTCTCAAATTATTAATTGGCGACCTTAATTACCTTCAGGTACTGATCTATACTCGAGTCAGACTATAAATGATAAAGCTGGTCCTCGATGTTGACGCCGCCATTTTGAATTTTTAACTTTTGATCTGAAATTTTTAATTGGTGACATTAATTACATTCAGCTACCAGTTTCCAGTCGAGTCTGACTATAAATGATAAAGATGATCCGTCATGTTGACGCCGCCATTTGAATTTTTAAGTTTTGATCTCAAATTTGTAATTGGCGACCTTAATTACCTCCATCTACCAATTTTCAGTCGAGTCAGACTGTAAATGGTAAAGTTATTCCGCCATGTGTACGCCGCCATTTTGAATTTTCAAGTCTTGATCTCATATTTTTAATTGGCCACCTTGATTACCTTGAGGTACCAATTTTTAGTCAAGTCAGACTTTAAATGGTAAAGCTGGTCCTCCATGTTGAAGCCGCCATTTTGAATTTTTTAGTTTTAGTTTCAAATTTTTAATTGGCGACCTTGATTACCTTCAGCTACCAATTTTCAGGCGAGTCAGACTATAAATGATAAAGCTAGTCCGCCATGTTGACGCCGCCATTTTGAATTTTCAAGTTTTGATCTCATATTTTTAATTGGCGACCTGGATTATATTCAGGTACCAATTTTCAGTCGAGTCGGACTATAAATGGTAAAGTTGGACTGCCATGTTGGCGCCGCCATTTTGAATTTTTACGTTTTGATCTAAAATTTTTAATTGGCGATCTTAGTTACCTTTAGCTACTGATTTTCAGTCTAGTCAAACTATAAGTGGTAAAGCTGGTACGCCATGTTGACGCCGCCATTTTTAAGTTTTGATCTCAAATTTGTAATTGGTGACCTTGATTACCTTCAGCTACTGATTTTCAGTCGAATCAGACGATAAATGAATAAACTGGTCTGCTATGTTGACGTCGCCATTTAAAATTTTGGGGTTTCAATTACAATTTTTTTTTATATATAATCTGCAATCTCGATAATTTTCATATGTCAAATTTTAGTCCAATGAGGTAAGTAATAAAACTCTTCAATTTTTTTTTAATTTCCACTAACCCCTGTACTTCTATTTTTTTTAAATGCATCAGATTTAACTTGTTTCTTAATTGTCCGGATTTCTAACGCCAATCCATAAAATCCCGGACCTTTCGCTTGGGAAGCAATCAATCAATCAATCAAAACATATTTATTTAACATTAAAAGATACATTGCCTCCCCGGACCGCGATCCGGAGCCAACCAGACAACCACGGCACATGACGCCGTGGCGGACGCGAGGTTGGGCGGGTCGTGGCGGTTCGGCTTAATAAAATTGATAACAAAATTAAAACTCCTGCCACTTTTAGCGGCTTAAAATTAATATTAAAATTACCATTGTTTTATAAAACATTAAAATAATTAAAATTAAAAATATTTAAAATTATCATTTGCACTTCACTGAATTTTGATCTGTTGATGCGGGAAAAGACTCAACGAAAAAACCCGTTCGAGATAATTGGCTTTCCAGCGGTCTGCCTGCCGCTAGGAGAAGTTTATTATTTTTAGAGATTTAGATTTCTTAAATTTTTCGGCCTAAATGGAATTTATAACAAAAAATGACAAAAGAACAAAAAAGACAAAAAGACAAAAACGAAAACAAGTGAAAAGAGAGGAGAGAGATAGAACAGAAAAGATTTGAAAGATACAGTGTAGGCTTGAAGAAAGTTATGGTTAATAGGAGTTTGGCTAGAGAGGTTGCCGGAAGATAGGCAACGCCTGGTATGGTAGGGGGTGTTTTATCTGGAATGGGGCATTATGCATTCTGATTTGGGTTATGTTGCGTGTTAGCGGATTGTCGCCCAGGCGAAAGGAATAAAATTTTTGTGCAAATGTCACATTTTTCTTAAACGTTGGTAACATAACCTATAAAATTAAACTGACTGAATTGTAATGTCAAATATTTAAGAACCTCTAAAAGTAAACTCCCTAAAATAGTGTAAATGTCACATTTTTCTTAAACGTTGGTAATATAACCTACAAAATTAAGCTGACTTACTTTTAATGTCAAATATTTAAAAACCTGTAAAAATAAACTTCCTATCAGAACTAACAAAGTGTAAATGTCACATTAAAATAAAATAACCTAAACTTCAAATATAAAATAACTAACTTAAATTGATTACGTATTATCTTTAATTACAAACACCTGAAAGATGTCTACTAAAATAACTAAACAACAAATTTAAAATGCTTAGAAATCTACCGTCGGATCTTCAGATAACGATTTAGTCAGATTTTTCCAAATTGTCCGAAGAAATAAACAAACAATAATTGCATTTTTCGTGATTAATAAGACAATACACGCAAACTCAATAATCGTTTTCGATGCAGATTTGCGAATACACTGCCATATATATAGATCCATTTTCAGCATAATTAAACGACAACCGGACGATAAATAAATTTTTTACTCGTTAAAGGTATGGTTTCTCTCACGCGATTTTCGGGTGCCGTTGGCGGCTGCGACTGACCGCTTCGACTGCTATACATGTAATTAGATGAGAGTGTTTTCTTTCACGCCATCAGTCGCGGCGTCTCAAACGGCTGACGGCAGCGACTGCGACCCAAGCGCTCAGCAAGCAGTCAAATGGCAACGGTTGAAGCGTTAGTGCATAAGTTTTAAGGTTTAAGAACCAAAATTTACAACAGAGGAGGATGATGTTCTGCTTGAAAGTGTTCGGGAATTTAAAGTTATTTACGACCATGAAGATAAGGATTACAAGGATTATTACATAAAGGCTAATATTTGGTCCCAGATTGACACAAAAGTTGGAAGAAATGGTAAGTAGACACCATTAGAAATATATATTTTATTTAGGTATCATTTCAATTTAGCCAAATGTAACAAAAAAAAACCATTTAATATTATAAAAATACATTTCCCTCGGCTAATTAAACAATACATCATTTGATTTAAGTAATATTTTTTATTTCTCGCTAGACATTCTTGATGTACGTGCATTTTGCCACTGCACTGTCCCCTCATTATTAACAAAGTCTGTGAAACCATTCCTAACAGTAAAACCGATTTTATTAGCGTACCCTCCAGTTCTATTTAGAGGATAAACATGCTTTGGAACATCGACAGTGGGGTCATAATGATAATGTGGACTTCCAGTTTTTTTCCAAATAGCCATCCCTTAATAAATTGTGTAAACAGCAAGCTGCTATTATCAAGTCATCACATGTTTCTGGATTAACGGCTATGTGACTATAAAAAACTCGAAAAACTTGGCTTAACAGTCCAAAAGCATTTTCAGATACACGACGAGCCCGACTTAATCTATAGTTAAAGATGGTTTCTCTTTTTTCCTGCCGTGGTTTTTTAGCAAATGGTTTAATAATATGTTTATGCAGACGAAATGCTTCATCTCCAAGAATGACATAAGGCAGACTCTTCTGTGAATTTGGAAGTCTTCTATCATGAGGGAATATCTCTCCCGAAAGTATCTTCTTACCAATATTAGATTTATCAAATATACCACTATCACCTTCTTTTCCATATGATCCAACATCTATTGTTATAAATTTATAACTAGCATCGACAATAGCAAACAAAACAATTGAAAAATATTTCTTGTAGTTAAAGAACAAAGAGCCGGTGTTCTGTGGGCAAAAAATTCGAATATGTTTGCCATCTATGGCGCCTACGCAATTAGGAAAATCCCATCTGTGCCAAAATTCCTCTGCAGTTCTTTTAAAATCTATCTCTGTTGGTGTATGTAAAAATAAAGGTACTAGATGTTTACACATTACCTTTAGAGTCTCTTTCACAATAGTACTGATGTAAGAATGTGAAATGCGGAAAGCAAATGCAAGTGATCGAAATGATTCGCCTGTTGCCAAGAACCTGAAAAATTTAAAATCATTAAATTCATAATATTAGATCACGCAGTCTATTTACTTAACAAACAGTGATCGGAATTTTGGGTTTAATTTCAGGTGCGTCGTTAACAGGAATTTATTAAAATATGCTAAAATATGCATATATTTTAGTTCACTGAAAAATTAATTAATTTTTATTTATTTTTCCTATAATATAATAATATAAAGTATAACTACATGCCAGTAAGTATTAAATTTGTATTACTTGTATACTTGCAGTTGAAGATTGTAAGGCACGATGGAAAAATATTAAGGATAATTACGAGCGACATAAAAGGAAACAGAATTTAAGTACCGGATCGGCCGCATCAGCCCGACAGCCAACTTGGTGTTTGTACCGAAAACTGAATTTTTTGGAATCAGTTAAAAATTAAAGACGGTAATTTTTTTGCAAATCGTGTTTTACAGTTTGAACTAATTTTCCGTTCTCTCTCGTTAGTTGCAGTAGCAATGTGGAAAAAACCAATGTGGAAAAAAGCGACGATGGATTTCAGACTGAAGATGACGCTCATGACTCTCCCGATTCTGAGACTGAAGAAACCTACCCTGAATATTCTGAAAACACTAATGATTTTAATGATTCTGAAATATTAGGATTTCCTGAAAGCTCATCAATGAAGGGAAAAAGCTTTTCTAATAACTTCGACATCAAAGAAATTAAGACTAAACACTACGGAAGAAGAAATACGCGGTGTGACTCCTGATACGCAATCATCATCAAGAAGTACTCCAATACCTTCTTCAACATTACACAGGCAGTATGGGGCGCGAACATTAAAAATAATGGAAACTTTACAGTCACGGTCCCAAGAAAGAATGGAAATATTAAAGGAGATAAGCAAACGTCAAAAGAACATCAAAGTTACAGAAGACGACGACATTGACTTATTCATGAGAAGCGTAGCAGTAACTATGAAGAAATTGCCAACTCATTTTGTAGCTACTGCAAAAATGAAAATTCTTACTGCAGTTACTGAACTCGAGTTAGCCGCGGCATCTGGATTGACCCAAAATACTGGCACAACAACAGCAATTCCTCAAACGGTGTATTCATGTTCATTCTCCCCAGTTACAACTGTCCCTACCGCAGGTTTGGAAAATGTATCTACTATGACTTCACCTACAGCCGACGACGTAACTTATTTTAATCTGTAGTTACTATTAAATAGTAATAAAATCGTTTCCTATAATGTAGTACTTTAATTATTTTAGAACATCAATGTAAAACTGACTTACACAAACTCATGGTAATGCTAAAATATTCTTGAGTGTATAATACATACCTTAACGTTACAACAAATCTCTCTTTAGGCCCAATAGGATCAGGAAAACGATGGCTACCAGGTATTTTTAGATCTTCCGCTATTATATTTAGTACAAATTCAAACTGTTCAATGTTTAATCCAAAAATATTCGAAACTTGGTTACGTTGTGAAGCAAATGTCTCTCAATTAATAAATTGTAAATGCCTTCTTCAGGTCGTGATATAAACATCTTGTCGACTTCATCGTTGGGTAGGAGCATTTCCAGTATTTCATCTTCAACTTCCTCTTCTAAAATCATTAACGCAGCAAGATTTTTAAAGTCCATGACAGTACGTTCTCTATGAATATTAACACTAGACTAAAACCAAATTCCAATATACGCGCACCGCAAATCGCGTGAGACAAAACACTGTAAACACACCGCCAATCGCGCGGCTCGATCGCAGCCGTCAACAGCGATCGAAAATCGCGTGAGAGAAACCATACCTTAACTCTGCTGGTTGAACTATTTAACTTTATCTCAGGGAGTCGGCTCAGGGTTAAATTTTCTATACTAAAAATTTGTTCTTTATTAACGTTATCTTTTGTCTACTTAATATAATTTTGATAATGTTAGAAATATGGACTTTAATTTAATTTCGATACAACCTTTCACTTTCAAATATTACATAAATTTCTTTCTTCGTAACTACAATCTTCTTTCCCCAATTTACATCTCATTTCAATCTCCAAATTTATCCTTCCCATCTATTCTCCTTTCCAGTTTATCAACAATCATACTTTCTCCTTCTTATTTTAATTATTACTTTTCTTCACCTTTTCCTATCACCCCGATTCTCTTTCACTTTTTTCTATAATTTGTATTTAAAACGTTTAAACCTGACACCTTCAAAGTCATGACGCAAAGTGTAAATGAGTTAAACTTTTCAAATATAAAATAACTAACTAAAATGGATTATGTGTTATCTTTAATTAAACGTTGGTAACGAATTAAATGTCAACACTATATATAACCTAACTATATATAACCTAATTGTAATGCCAAATATTTAAAAACCTATAGAAATAAACTCCCTAACAGAACTGACAGTCTGAATGTCACATTGAAATAAAATGACAGAATTAAATAATGTCAACACTACATGTAGCCTATAAGACTAAACTGAGTGACTTGTAATGTCAAATATTTAATAACCTATAAAATGAAACTTAAAATAGACCTCCACTTTGATGTATTTATTTGTAGTGATTAGTAGTGTAGTATTTATTAATTAAATAAAATGAATCTGAATGCGTAGGTATTTGATTAGACATTTTTTTCATCAATTTCAAATTAAATTGACGTTATGAAAAATTATACAAATGATCTTATTTGTCACATTTGAAATGAATTACACATGTTTAAGAAATTTTTATTAAGAACAGATAAGTAGATATTTAAGGAGGTTGAGGCGTTAGACGAAAATAATGGAGAAAATCTGAAATAAAGTTTTTTTAATAGATTTTTATGACACAGTCTTGTGTAAAAAATCCAGTCATTAGGAAACTCATAAAGTTGAAAAATTTTAAAAACTTTTAAATGTAGTCTTATAGAAAATTTGTCAGCCCAACATGCAAACGGTACATTTTGACTCAAATAACTAAATAAAACACACTATTATGTTTTCTACCACATAGTGGTGTGTTTTATTTAGTTTTTTATGCAAAATGATTAACTACCACAGAGTAACGGCTCCTTCAATCAATTTTTTGGTACATTTTAATGTAAGTATAGCAAATAACCAAATAATGTCAGCAGTTCCGAAAACTAACTATGTAAAGCATTGATGTCTTACGCATATTTTAATATTGTTTCCACTTTAATTAGGAGACTTTTAATAAATAAAAATTTTTATTAAACGTTTGTAAACTGTCAAATTTCTCTTTTTTTTCCTTCTTCAATTCTTTGGGATTTCCTGCCACATGTATGTTTTCTTTTTAAGCGGTGCTAGGGGAAAAGAAAACATACATGTGGTAGGAAATCCGAAGGAATTGAATAAGGAAAAAAATTAAGATAATGCCACAAATAACATTTAGACAATATGTCAAATTTCTCTTTTCGTTAATGATTTTTAACTGATTTTTCAATTATTTAATGATTTAATTTTAATTTTTACTGCTTCTCATTTTTTTCAAAATTATTTACTGAAACAAATTTGTAAAATACACAGATATTTACATAAATTTATTTTTTTTTTAAATAAGTTTGGACAAAACATCCAAAAGTTAGTTCATTAAGTAAAATAATTAAATCTACTTAAATAATTAATTAATAACAAAAAATGATTTACTTATGCCTTTATGACAATAATTATTGGTATCATCGACTTATAACCGTTTGCAATAATTTATTATGGAAAAGTTACTTACTTTTGGTTAGAACTGTAAGGCCTCAACCTCCTTAAGAACAAAATTAGTATTAAACAGAAACAGATATGAATGAAAAATGACAAAAAAAAAACTATAACTAATAGTACAGAGGCCAGCATGCAATGACCTGACGTTTTTGTATTAGCTAGAGGTATGATTGACTGTCTTCTTTAAAGCATGACAGAAGAAAAAAGTGATATGAGAAATTTTCTTAGTAGTGGAAACCCTTATAAGAGAAATTAATTATTAAAAAGAAAATGTGATTGGCAAGTAATCGAAACAAAAAACATTCGCCGTTTTAAATTGTTTAGTGAAGTTTTCACCACAAAGAAAATTATTTGTATCATTTTAATTTTCTGCCATGCTCTAAGGAAGATGATTAATTATGTCTCTAGTTAGTACAAATGGGTCTGGTCGGTGCATGGTGGTCTCTGAACTATGGTGAAACATAAAATATATAAAAAATAAAAATTAATGTCTTCTCTTTTTCCCACTTTTTGGGTTATGCTGCATAGGCCCTCCTGTGCATAAATTGCGGACAATTTCCGCATTGGATTTGGCTATTGTGGCCAATGTTGCCACAGTTAGGTCCCGGCGTTCCCGTTTCCTTTTGTTTATATTTTCGTAAAATTTTTTTCTGAAACAGAAATTATATTTTATGTAAACGTAATAGTAGAAAGTCAAGAATACCTTTCAATTTGTTTTTTGTTTGCCTCCTCCGTGGCCCGGTACGCTGGTGTGGGCTATAGGAGACAAAAAGAACATATATTAATGTTAGAAATACGTATAAGTATGTTAAGGGACATGTCTTTGCATCGATATATTTATCACAGTTATCAATGTGCTGACTTTTCAGATGTTGGGCGATTTTTGGAGATAAAGATTCATTTTAACGTGAGCGTTTGGAATTGTGGGTTATATTAGAAAACAGCGAGTTGAAATGTATATGTATGTATGTATGTATATAGTGTATGATTGTGTGTTGTGTGTGTATGAAGGTGAATATGAATTGAGTTAAATACTTACAACAGTTGCCACTGGCCTAGGGACAGGTGTCCTTTGTCCAGGTTGAATTTCGTCCTGGAATAGGAAGAGGCATGATATAAAATATGCAAAATAATTTAATAATTAGGAAGCATTTGTGCAAATTGATATTTAATTGTAGGATGTTATTTGAAACATGTGTCTTGACTTAAATATTTGCACGGTCCAGTGTTGAAAATTGTAGTCTTTCACACTTTTATTAATTAAATTAAAATTACAATTCTGATATGAGATAAACGACATGCGGCGATAGACGAAAATTAAATTGTGCTTTATTTATAAAAAGTATAGTTAGCTTGACATAATTTGCGTTTGTTGAATTATTTCAAATACATAGAGGAATATTACTTACATTGTCTAGCATTGATGAAGATTCGTACGAATAAAGTGTTGTTATACTTGTTATAGGTGTTGTAAGGAGCACTGAATGTAATAAATTGAAAATAGTACAATTTGAGACGTTATATAATAAACAAATGTTTTGATTGATAGTAGATGTGAAAGTAGAATTTATTGGAGAAATCGTAATGCGTTAAGAATAGCTATCTTGATGATTGGAAAGGAATATAAGAGGAGTGCGTAAAATGTACGATGAGTGGAATTAAATGCTTTAATTGTTGTGATACATTATAAGTAACATCGCAATATAATTTGATATATAATAAATTAAGTAAGTGAGATTTTGAGGTAGATAAAAAGTAATTATGTAGGAGTGTATACAATTGAAATATGATAGAAATGGGACATATGGAAAAATGTTAATTTTTGGATATACATACATTATCGCTAGCTGGTGCATCGGGGGGGGGGGGGGGGTATCTCGGCCATCCCTGCCATCATCCCCGTTACCCCCCGTCATTACCGAATTCATTTTATTCTGAAATTAATAATAATTAATAAATTGTAAATGTTTGAAATAAAGAAAATGTATAAAAAAATATGAAAGTATCATAAAATTATGGAAATATTAAAGTTTAATCATATTAAAAAATGATAATAGTTTAAAAATGCTTACCATTTAATCAAAATTATTAAATATTATTATGTAACTATGGAACATCCATGGCTATAATACAATGAATTTGTTTGAATTCAAATTTTATACACCTACTTATATTAATATTTGATGGAAAAATTTAAATAGGGTTGAATTTTTGAGTGCTATCTGTTGTCGAAATAACGAAGGTTGATATCATAGGAATTTGTATATAATGGTAAACATAAAAGATTTGCCAGTGAAGATATGAAAGGTTTTCATTTAAAAAAATAAATATAAGAAATGAACGTGTCATAGGAAATTTAAATTTATAATTAAAATGTTATTGTATCCTAAAATTGCATAAATCCATATATGTTTCTCATAAACAGAGAATTGAATGTAACTGTAATTGTAATTGCTGCTAAAGGTTTACATATATATCTTTACAAATTGTCATTATAGTTGAATCGTTTGTTGGATGATAATAGTATTGCAATAGATTGAATATTTTTAATGAAAAGTGCAATAGATGTTTTTCTTTAACTATATGTCAAATATTTTCCCATTTATCACATTCTTTTCATTATTTATTCCTTTCTGGTAGTCTATTCCGTATATTTTTAAAGGAAAGTCTATTTATTTTCCCGATGCCAGTAATGTCAACTACCTACCAAATTTGACTGGTTTCCATAGGAGTTTTTTAGATATGGCGCCAAAAGATCGACAATACACACATGAAATTTAAAAATCTTTATTTTCGTAAGTGCCACAATCTGAAATTAGAAATGGCGCAGAAATCATGGAGGGAGATTTTGTCGCGAATACAATATTTTCTTTTGGTAAGCGACGGAAAGAAAGATAAAAGAGAGTATACTATTTGATAATGTTTATTAATAAACAGAAGTGTATGAGTACATGTTTATAAGAGTAACAAATTCCGAATAATGAAATACACAGCGATTAGTCAAGAGTATGAAATTAATTAAATTAACAAATATATTTAAGGGTTGTTTTTACATGTAAAATGTTTGAAATTTTGGTAGCATGGAAATAATTTATTGTAAATAAAATATTTAAATATATTCTTTACAGGATTTTGCAAATAGCAGTAAAAATAACTATTTATAAGAACTAAAAGAAAAACTATATTTGCAAAATCCTATAAAGAATATGTTTCAATAAAATTAAGCAAAAAAATAATTCATTTTTTAAATAAAATATTGTTTGTAAAAAGTACACAATTTCTGTTGTTATCGTAAAAAAGTAGCTGGGGCCAAGTTTATTTCCAAGCGAGCAGCGCAAGCGTCTTTTAGAACGGTCTATCATCGAGGATTTATGGAGATCTGTAAAATAGAAGATATTTAATGGATAACTTAAAGAGGTGTAAAAATAAAAAAGTGGGCGTATAGTTTTGGTTTTTAGTTTTTCAAGTTTTAGTTTGGATGAAAATTTAAAGCAACAACTGTTATGTTAATGTATTAAAAATGTATTAAATAAAGTTTAATTAAAATTAATGTGATACTGAACATTTGCAAATAATTATGATTATCAATATAATTAGACAATGAAATAAGTTTGATGGGGTATCGAATTAGATGGAATAAAATGTTGATGGACTTCGATTGTTGCAATTCCTCGTAGAATATGATGTTCTTGTTCTAAAAAGGACTGGTCTCTTCTACCTATAAAAAGAAATGAATTAATTAAAAACATTAATTAATATAAATGAATAAATGTTGATAGTTTTAAAGATCATTTGCGTTATTTATCGTTTAAAGGATTGACCGTTATTAGAAGAATATATTGAGAGATTATGAAATGATTTGTTTTACTCATAATATAAGGAAATTTAAAGTAGGTAGTGTAAAGAAAATTTGGATTAAACTATATCAAGTTATTAAGGCATCAAAATATATTCTGTAGAAGCATTACATTGATGTAATACATTATCAATTTTGTAGTCGGATTTTAGTTTTTAGACTACTTTTAAATTTAAATTGAACTTATTATATTATTAGAGTATTAAAAAAGTGGGCGTGTATGAATGATCTTTGTCACTATCAAATAGGTGGACCTGTTTCCATACCACCTCATGAGGTAGGGTCCTCGGCCCGTTTTTTTTAATGTGGTGTCCCAACGGAGGCCTATTTTTCCACAATTAACATATCCCACCCACTTATTTGAAAAATGTTCTAAACAGATTGAAATAAATAAATAGGATATGTCAATACATACTATTACTTTCTTTTTCTCTCTCATTCATTCGTTTTATTTATCCTTCGCCACACATCAAGGCATTCACATCACAGAAAATAATTCTGTGAGAGCATCGCTAAAAGCGAGAGTCTGTTTCGGGGAAACAGTAGGTAATTTTTAAATTACCAATGATATATCAATGTATTCATCGTTCATTCATTTTATTTGTCCTTCCCCACACATCAAAGTATTCACATCACAGAAAGTAATTCTGTGAGAACATCGCTAAAGCGAGAGGGTGTTTCAGAGAAACATTAGGTAGATATTAATTTTTAAATGAAATTAAAAATTATGGAAAACGAATTGCCTATAAAAATTATTGGATGGAGAAAATGTAAATAAAATTGTACAGTAAGTCTTGCAATTATTTTGGATTTGGATGTATATAATAATTACTTGACAGATGAAATAAAAATTTCTTTGGTAAATCTCATACGTGAAAAAATCAAATACATATGTATATACACGTGCAGTACAACGATGTGTTATATAAACGTTTCATTATTTCTCTTTCGTTGTCATTATATTCTGTTGAGATTTCTTAGATTTTTTGAGAATCTAACGGCGACTTACTATCCTATGTAATGAAGAGTCGATATTTTTTGTAAATTCTGCATCGTGTTGTAGCGGGGTGGTTTCATTTTCATAAATTGGAAATGTTCCGTTGTGGACATTATCATTTCTATTATCTTCATTGTGGTTCTTTCCGAATATTTACAAATTTTTGGATATTTGTTGTTATCGGAGATTATTTTTGAGGTCTGGTTAAATTCTCGGGTAAGTTGTTGCTGCCATCATTCGATGCGGTTTGTTAAAATTTTCCAAAGTCCTGCTGACTTCGATTTCATCAAACTTGAGAGAGTAGAATTCTGTGTTGACAGTTCGTCGACGGTTATCTGCTTTGCTTCAGTTGGAGATGACGAAGAATATCGACTGTAATGGAAATTTAGTGGAACATTGTGTTCATTTTCATAATGTTGTAGAAAGACAATTCCAAGAGATTTTATTGAAATCTGTTCTTCTAAGTTGATTATTAAAATTTATTATGATTTTCTTCAAAGTTTTGTTGATTATCCTTAGCAAAGTTGCTATCGATTTTGGAGAATGTGATTTTGGTATCATAATTACATAGTTCGGTGATGCAATGATATATTTTTTCATCAATTATACGTTTGTTGGTATTATTTGAAGGTATTTTTGTTAAATTTGTTGAAGCTCCAGGAACGTGGCTTTACTTGAAGTTAACATGTCGCAATATTTTTATTTTGTTATATTGATTGTCCTTAGATCATTAGAAAGTTTTGACTTTTTCACTTATTCACTTATTTAGTTAAAAATTGCATTCATTGAAATTGTTATCTTATCCTGTAATTTTGAAGATTTTTCTAAAGGCGATGGCTTCTTATTCTGTAATGTAGTGGCAATTATTGTATGAAAAATTACAGAATTTTGGATGTATCGTATATATATTTTGACGCCTGTTTCTTAATTTCTCTTCAAAATGTTTATATTTTCTTGTTTGTACTGCTGTATTAATACATAGTTTTATTTAGTTAATTTATTATAGTTGGATATTTTATTGAGAAATTTTAATTACTGATCAAGTGGTACAATAATTTTTAAATATTTAAAGAATTAAAAGAAAATAACATAATTTGTCCTTAGAGAAGCATGTTAATATTTTTTCATGCGATAGAAAAAATTTAAAATTTAATTTTAAAGTTCATTTAAAAACTATTAAAACCAACCATTCATATAATGCCAAATAATGAAATTTGACAGCATCATTTGAGAAATGAGAGAAACTATAATATGTTTTTACAGTGAAATGTAAACATTTACATTCAAGTTCAATTTAAAATTGAAGAAAAACATATGTATAAATTATGTCGTATATATATATGAGAAAGTAGTAAATAAATAAATTATTCACAGAGCTTCACGATACACGATGTTTCTCGTATACACTTCCTCGGTGGAAGGGTCAAGTTGACCTTGTATCGAAGAATTCTCTACGAAAACACGTACGCTTTGAAAGTTTCGTGCTCTCGAGAAAGCGACGTACAGTTGACCGTGAGCGAACACAGGTTGTGGTAAGTAGATACCGACCTTGTCGAAGGTTAGACCTTGTGCTTTGTTGATGGTCAAAACGTAAGATAATTTGACGGGGAATTGTCGCCTCTTTAGTTTGAATCCAAGGACATTGGTGCCAGGACTCAAGTCCATGCGTGGTATGAAGACACGTTCTCCGCTGAGAATACCGTTTATATTGATTATTTCTGCATCGATGTACCTTGTACCTAGAAGTCTAATCAATAAACGTGTTCCGTTGCATAGTCCCCTTTTCAGGTTTAAATTTCTAAGAAGCATTATAACAGCCCCTATTTTTAAAACTAACCTGTGAGGCGGCAAACCGCTGGGGTTAAGCGAATTCATATGTTCTATAGTGTAATTTGCGACTTCTGCCGCAGGATCGTCTGTGATGTCGACGGAATCTGCGCTGTAATAAGTCTTGGTGGGACCGTTCAGCTTGTCGAGAATAATTTCGTTGACATCTTGGCACGTGGCATTTAGCGGTGTCAATAAAGCCGCACTTGGGACTACATCTATATGTAAATCGCTAAAGCAAAAAATTAATGCTTGTTTACTGTTGACGATACATTCAGACGGTAATTTTATGATGTTACCATAGAATGAACGACGAAAAGAAGGCAGCGTTCCATCGCCAAGTTGTAACAGCCAATGTGAGAAAATTTCTTCGTTTTCTCCCGCCCTAATGTTGACGTGTAGATCGTGTCGTGCGAAGAGGGAGAAATGTCGACTGCCTTTAATGGAAGAATCGACGATCATTGACCTTTCAGCTTTTGGTAAAACAGGTAGAATCTGCCTGAAATCTCCGGCTATGAGTACCGTTTTGTTAGCAAATGGTTGATTATTATCACATATGTCCCGTAGAGCTCTTTCAACTAAATTAAAAATTGTTTTATTGAGCATGGAGATCTCATCGATGATAATCAATTTAGACTGCGCTATTAGTCGGCCATCAGCCGAAGTGGGAGTAACCCCAGATGTTGTTGTCTCGTTGATATCTAATGGAATTTTGAAGCGAGAGTGTAAGGTTCTCCCGCCTTTTAGTAGCGACGCCGCTAAACCTCGCAGAACAGTGATGATTGTTTGAAATAAATACGATTTGCCGGTTCCTGCTGCAGAATTTATTAAGAAGAGACGGTCGGCGTTGACGTCGTCACTGTGAACGGAATCCATAACGGATTGAAATACAGCGGTTTGCCTAGGATTTAATTGATTCCTGAGCTCTTCGCCTTGCAATCGTTCTGCGTCGAAGTCTATGATTTCGTAACTTGGAGCTACGTATACGGGTTCCGGCAAGCCAAATTGTGATAATCTGGTGCCATGTAGAATTAAGGTATCTTGAATGGCGGTCAACGCCAGCCGTATTGCTTCCTGTTGGGGAATATCTCGCCTGGTGAAGTCCTCCGTGAAGGAGTCGAGAAACCTAATGAGTAGAGCTTGCTTATCGGACATTTCGCAGAAGAGCAACATGTAAGCAAACATTTGTCTCAGTTGAGAGGGCATATCTCGCTGAGCGGCTTCTTCTAAAGCTCGTATCCATTCGGCATCGTCTGCCAGTAAATTGCGCCGTTGACATGCCTCCATGAAAGTATCGCATACTATGCCTGCTACTTTACGCACGTCTTCATAGCTGCGAGCTCCTCGAACATGCAGAAGCAATAAACGCAAGTAGTACAGCTCTTGTCTGCGTACGCTTATGGAAAATATACGGACTACTAACTTGTCGCCGCGTTGCACACGTCGTGTCCAACGTCTGTTGGCTTTGCTCCAGGTGTAGTGATACGGAATCTCGGTATAGAGGTATTGATTGGCTTCTTCGTCGTTTACATTGAGTAAAAACCAACCTGTCAATTTTGTAACTTCGTTTCTTTGAAGAGCTTGCACTTCGAATCCCGGTTGAAATCGTACTACCTGCATGTCACGTAAATGGACGCTTAAACGTTCCACATAGTGAGTATTTTTATGTAAGGGCAATTGGAGTATGTGCCAGCTAGCTTCGGTCGCCGTCATATACCGTCCATTCTGGAAAGTTTCTGTTTCGTCATATTGTCCTGGGAATTCAACGGCTACTCTTACCAGAGTTCTATCTACTCCTTTAAAGAAGTATGAATATAGATATTTAACGCATTTCACTGTAGCGCAGGCCTCGACGTTAATGTGACAGTTGTATTGTAATAGAGCGTACGGATTATACGGAACTATCCATCGGTTATCCAATGCATGTTCCATGCCATTGATGATTACGCGTAAAGTTCTACCATTGTCTCTACGCCGATAAATCATTGTTCCACTTTCATCCACGATAGTTTCGCGGGAGAAAGTTTTGGGATACCTCTTCGAGCATTTTCCATCTACCATACAGGGAGAATTGGGATTTATGTTGCCGCAAGGGCCGTGAACCATGTTTTTAATGACAATCGCATGTAATGCAGGTTCCAAAATCGGATCTGGTATTTCAGCGTTTATAAGTAGGTCCACTCTTTCGGGGTCAACCAACCTATCGTTATTTTCAAGGATTAAAACCAAATGCAGGTGCGGTAATCCGCGCTTCTGAAATTCATACACATAAAGAGCGGCGACTGCTACTCCGAAAATATGTTTAGTCAAAATCTCGTTCATGAACGCCTCTGCCTTGGCGTAGAATACGCTGCTATCAACATGGGATGATCACTTGCCTGCGTACCTATAGGAATATTTTCGGTGATTTCACGCCATTTGGGATTTGTAGTCATGGTAATGAAAAGACTGGGGGTGCCGTACCGTGTCACGACGCACATTGCATCTTGGAAAAGTTGCTGTTGATGCCTTGGACTTCCTATAAATGTCGATGGTAGGATTACCATTCTACCCAAGGTGGCGGCTTCGTCGTCGTCTCTTATCCTACGGTTCAAATAGTGGGCAAAGCCGACGTAATGATCCGCCCTCAATTTGTCCTGATTTCTACGAATAAAGTTCAAGTTATTGGCTTCAATCCTAGTAAAGGCGGAGACGATGTATTGCTGAGTTAAAAGACCCCCATACTGGAAACGTTGGTCACCATCTCTAATAGCAAGTCGATAAGCGTAATACTCGCATAGTGAGACATGTCGAACTCCTTGAGCATGCGGCATTCGCATGTACCAGCCTCGATCACCTAAGGGGAAAAGAAGGGGAAACACCATAGAATCCAACACTTCGTTCTCCTGAGTGACGTTGTGGAAAGTGGTAGGATTGTCCCGTACGTATATCTTGAGATTTGGAGTGGGAGGGTTATCGGGGTCCGCATTATATACCGCAGCTACTTCTGGAATAGCGGGCATATCGTATTGTCTATGGTGGGCTCCTCGAACTGTCAACAGTTCTAGTGTAACTAAGGGCATTTGAAGTGGAGCGGCTACGTCCATTCTTGCAGCATCTTCTCGAAGTCTTTCGATCCTCTGCACTTCGATATCGTACCGATGACGTAAATGAACATATGCCTGGGCGTATGGATTTACGTTTCTCAATAGATTTTCAATACTTTCGATTGTATTCAAATTGAGATCGTTATTTCGATTCCTTTGATTGATAGCCTCCTCTGGCGATAGAAAGTAAATGGGACCGAAACGTTGTCTACAGTCATTTATATTAACATCAGAGAGATGGTGGTAAATTTTCCCTTGGATTGCATAAACTGGAGGTGCTCGTCCTGCGGGTAACTGACGCAGATTTGCTTCTAGAGAAATAAATTGGAAAGCATAATTGAATTTAAGTATGTTGCGTTTGAAATTTGCAGAGTCCGGGTGAAGACGCCTGAAAAGATTTGTCAGTAAAGGTGGCATCTGTCGAAGAGGGGGCAACGCCACTTTTCCTTTTCTGCAACATTTAGTATAATATTCACGTTTGCGTTCTCCTATAAAATATAAGGCGGAACAGAAAGGGCACATATTATTTAAATTACCTAAAAAAGATTGATTGTTATCTCTTAAGAAACGATCTGCTGCACGGAGGTAGGTTTGATTTACATCTCTGCGATGATTTACCTGATGCTGTAAGTCAGCAATCGTTCGCCACTGATCCTGAATTGCTGCTCGTGCACGATTCTGCTCATTCAATCGTTCTTCGTTTTCGAGATGATCTATGAAGAGTTGATCTAGGTCAGCAATACCTTGGCCTGGTTCGTTAATCATAATCGAATTGTCTATAGCTTCAATTGGATCTAAAACAGAGATGTAGAATTCAAAAAATGGAAAGAAATCGTTTGATTTAGAGTAAAATTACTCTATGAAACGTACCAATCGTTATAGCGTCTAATTGTTGCGGTGAAAGACGTACTGCACGATTACTTCGTGGAGAAGTCTGCTGTTAAATAGCAGGTTGAGAGTCTGCATTATGGTGAACCGTTACTTGTACATCAATATGTGTACCAAAAAGCATAGTTAGTTCACTGGGTATATTTTCTTGGGAACGAATTGCATCTATAAATGAAAAAAAAAATGTATTAACAAAGTAATTATTGGTTCATTTGAACTGTGCCTTTGTACTTCGCAATGTATTTTTTTAATTTTTAATATTTGATATTGAATCTATTAGTAAATAATTAAGGGTATATTGTATTATTTTAGAAAAGTGAAGAACTTCATTTATGATAAATTACGTATTTGCAACGATGTTAATTGAGGAAAAAAGTATCTGAAATTGTGTATTTTATTTGCACTTGAACGAATTGAAGTTGTACTTTTTAAATGTGAAATGAAATTAGTGTGATGCTGACATATATGAAAATATAACTTACTAATAAGAGATGGTCCAGCTTCCAATAGGTCAGCACGTGTAGATGGATACATTTTAACCATTTTTAAAATAAGAGGAGTCTTTTTTAATAATGATAATTCGTTCAAAATTTGGAATGTTTTATCCTTATTGTGAACTATCAAACGAACAACATCTTGGATCGAGTTTCTGGGTTTAGAAACTAAATAAGAGCCATCAGTTTTAGTAACATCATCAAGTGGAATCTTATAAAATGCAATAACTTTCTTGCCATTTTTTGAAATCATAGGAACATCACGGAAGTGTCTAGCACGAACAATCACTATATTCTGTAATATGTTGATTTTTTCAATATGTGATTGTGGATTGGGAGCCATGGCGACGTCCAGTGAAATAGGTTGTGATGCACTGAAAACGTCAATGGATGTTTGACTGTTAGTCTTAATTTTTTTAGAAGGTGGTGGTACGCCTTTTCCAGGTTGACTAACTGAAGAGGTACTTGTTTTGGGTCGTGTGGATTTTCCAGAAATAGATGTACCTTTGCTTTGGACTAATTCTCGTACCCTTCCTTTTTGCCATTCTTGCAACTGTAATGAAATATTTATTATTAGATCTAAAATTTGAAATACCAACCATATTATGATGAGTATCGAATGTCGAGTGTTTTTTGAAGAAAGAGTGCCAGACGTTCTACTCAATGTAACTAGAGAAATACATAACCGTAAAATACAAATACGTAATTGATTTTATAGATGCAGTAAATGTGAGTCAAGGCAGCCGTAGAGAATGGAATTAACTAATACAGATAATAATTTTACTTACAGATTTTGCAGCGACACCTTTCCAAATTTGTAGTGGCGAAGAGCAAAAAAATTCCAAAGCAAAGAGGAGATTATGATGTAACAGCTACCTACCTGAAACACACGCTACATATCAATGAATTAATGAAAGAGCAATTTAAAAATAATGGAAGTCGCTGTGAAAGCAACGTTTATTCAACTAATCTGCACTATGTAAATTACACACTGACACTGTCTTGTCGATACGAAATCATACAAACAATATTTGACAACAATTGTTCTTAGTGGCCTACTTGAAAAATATAAAATATAAATATAAAAATCATAAATAAAACTATCCTCATATTTACTAGTCCAATAAATCTGTCGAAAATATCGCTTTTTTTTGCAAAAATTATTAACAGCAAACCAAGGTATGTAAAATATCGGAAATTTTCCGTAGAATTCAATGAACTATTTTTAAAACAAATGACGAACTTGCGTCCTCTTCAAAATGGCGGCCAAAGTTTGCAAAAAACAGTTTTTTTGCGTTAAAAAAAAAAGTTGGCGCTGCACAAAAAAAAGTTTAATAGCAGAGTTGTGTAACTTTTTAATGCGGATCGAGCCGGCCCAGTCCGATCTTAGAAAATTGCAAAATTATTTAGTTATTGCAAAAAAGACGTTAAAAATCGCATTTTTTTGAAATACCTGTATCTCCGTGAAGAAAAGATATTCTTTAACGAAACTCAGTGAAAGCATAGTCCAAGATATATCGAATACAAACATTTTTACAGATTTGCAAAATATTACAAATTTCTTGCAGAAATCGATTTTTTCGAAAAAAAGACGATTTTTTCAATGTCCAATAGCTCATACAGGTCTTCATATTTTTATATCGGACCAGTCCGAAAAGTTTCTTCAACAGTTGCGCTAACCTGTGTAGTTATTGCGCATATAACGAAGCGATCCCTAATATGCGAAAAATCGGTCAAAAAATCGATAATTTTTTTTACCCCAAAAAACTTTGAATATTATTGACATTTTAAATTATATTGGAACACCATTATTGCCAATGGATAGCTGGCATTTTTCTACAAATTTACAAAAAAGAAAAAATTGCCCTCGGACTCTGGAGCCGAGATAATTTTTTTTTTTTAAGAAATTCTTGTGGCGCCATTTTTTAAGGTAAAGGGCTGAAATTTGCAGTGGTTATTGTACAATACTTATATTTTCAATAAAAAATCTTCGCAACTTGATCGGCCGTTGCTGAACATTGCAAATTCAATGAAACTCGGAGCTCGATGCTGTGGCGTACGCCTGCAGCTGCCGAAAACACGGCATAAAATGTTCAAATGTGTGTTCAACGTGTGACGATGAAATTTGCTCAAATATTGAGGAGAACAGAGTCGTCGCTGATGATATCGACGAAGAAATAGATGAGCCAAATATCACAGAGACTGAGCTAGAAAGAGATGAATTTTCAAATGATGATAACGATAATGATGATTGTGATGACGATAATGCGGAAATAATATTACATGAAGTTTACCGTGAGTTAGCACCGTCCAGGCGCCCAATAGAGGATAAGGAATTGCTTATTCAACTCCGATAGCATAGTTTATAAATATATGTCCTAGATTAATTGTTCTCACTTCTATTATAATTTCGTTGTAATAAAGTCTACTTTTAAAAGCATTTTACGTATTCCTTGTTGGCTAAGTTAGCCTGTACAGTTGTAAATTGTTTTTAAAAATACGGTTGTTACGGCCAACAACGTAACTGGTGTCAGAAGCGTGATGCTGTAGAGGAGTTTTCTTTCGAAAATTAAAGAAAACGTTGGTTCCAACCATTTGCCAAAGCAGAATCCACCCTGAAAGGACGAAGATAGTAGCCGAGGGCACACAAACCCGACGACAGCGAACAGTAGTCCTTAATTAAGAGAAGCAAAACCGAGAAAATTCAAGCAAAGAAAATTCAAAGTCCTTCCAACTTCGTACATCAAACCTACATTCTACATCGTTTCATCTCATCCCAGGAATCATCAAAGGAACCCAAGCGAGCAAAAAAACGAAGGGAAATACGAGGCAGGCTACGGTTTCTACATAGCTAGAAAGGTCACTCGTATCGTTATACCTTCCTCGCCAACGTGCCGAAAAACGAAATCGTCTCATCCCAGGTGTCATCTAAGGAACCAAAGCGAGCAAAAAAACGGAGGGAAATACGAGGCAGGCTACGGTTTCTACATAGCTAGAAAGGTCACTCGTATCGTTATACCTCCCTCGCCAACGTGCCGAAAAATGAAACCATCTTTAGTGATGCTATTTTTGTAAGTATGATTGCTCATTCCCGCTTTTAAAAATCAAATTTACCCCCTACCTTATTCTACCCTCTTGTTACTCAGCAATAAAATATTCTATATAAGTCTCGACGTCCTAATCGAGCAAACTAAAATTGTTTAACCATAATATTCTATATAAGTCTCGACGTTCAAATCGAGCAAGCTAAAAATTACTTAATAATATAATACCAAAAATAAACAAAATTGACAACTTACTAGAAGAATTTTCGAAATTAAAAGTATCAAAAAAAGCGAAGAAAATGGCAACCCAACAACAACAACCACAACAACAACCACAGCAGCAACAACCACAACAACAACAACCCCAACTACAACAACATCGCCAACAGCCTACTATCAGGGATGTACTAGAAACCATCCCGAGGTTCGATGGAAATCCTGTTACAATATCAAACTTCATCATGGCATGTGAGAATGTCCTTAATACATTAGGACGAGCCGACGATAATGTTTTTAATTCATTCTTAATGGCACATATTATAAGCAAGTTAATAGGGCGAGCAGCACAGCTGATCGCTGTAAGAAATATCGTGAGCTGGCCTAAGTTAAAGGAAGCTATACAACTCACATTCGGAGACCTACGTGACGAAGATGCACTAATTCGCGACCTTCTGATGGCCAAGCAAGAAAATAATGAATCAGCAACAAAGTTCGGAGAGAAATGCCAGGATATAAATAGCCTTTTAACGTCGAAGGTAAATTCGTCTGATGACGATGATGCACTAAAAACCGAAAAAATTAAAATGTATAATAATATGACTATAAAAACATTCATGAAAGGATTAAAAGAACCATATAGCCTGATCGTGCGCTGCCGAAATCCCAAAACGATAGAAGAAGGTTTAAATATAATAAACGACGAAGATAACCTAAATTACATAAGAAAAACGAGCCAATTCCCTCCCAGGAACTTGCCACAAACACCGCTTCCACATATGCAGTTTCCACAAATAAGGAGGCCCGCACCTTTCATCAGACCTCAACAAACATTTATACCACCTACACGGTATCAAAATTTTAACCAAAATAACCAATTTTACCAATCACCTGCTAGACAAAATAATTGGCAATCAAATAATTGGCAGCCAAATAATTTTCAACCAAGAAACTGGATGCAAAATAATACACCGCAGACCTTCAGCAACAGAAATAACATTCAAATGCCACAAAGACCGGTAAGCAATGTTTTTCAACCCCGTTTTCAACCTAGTACAAGGCAAAACTTTTATAAACCCACACCAATGGATACTTCTTCTGGCAATACCACCTTTAGGAAACCAAACCTTGCATCTAACGAACTACACTACACCGATATAAACGACTTTTACCAGCAACCTGAAGACTATGCTGAAAACTACGTAAACTACGTAAACTACGAAGAACAATATCAAACCGAACAAGCCGAATATTATCAGCCTGATATTAATCAATATCAAAATCATCCCCAATATTACGAAGAAGCTTGTCAAGAAAATATAAATATCGAACAACCACCTTGTAATCAACTAATTGACGAAGCGACAAATTTTCAAGATACCAGCACAAACAAGGAGAAAACTTAGTGAATATTAATGCACAAATCGACACTCATCTACCCTATATTTATATTCCAGAACTTCAAGCTAACTTTTTAATCGACACTGGTTCTGCAAAAAGCCTAATAAACCCGGAATTAGCTATTAAACACTTTAAGGATAATATCAAACCGGAAAAATTCTCAATTCAGACTGCTCATGGACGCACTATACATACAGGAAGTATCATGGTCAGCCTACCCAAAACACTGAAACACTCAACACCGTATAAATTCTATTTATTTAATTTTAATAATGAATTTGGAGGACTAATAGGCATAGACTTGTTGCGAGAAATTAAAGCACAAATTAATACATATAAAAATGTACTTATTACCAAGAGAACATCAATTCCATTAAATTTAATTTGCACTGAAATAGAACAAGAAGAAGACATAAAAATCATTCCACCTAGGACAGAGGTAATAGTTAAGCTACCAGTAGAAGAAACAAAACTAAAACAGGGATTAATTTCTCAACATAAATTTAAAAAGGACTTAGAAATTCCGCCATCGATAGTCACCATCGAAAATAACCATATAATTACAACAATAAAAAATAATTCCGATGAACCACAAAATTTTAAACTGGACAAACCAATCAAGATTCAGGATTTTATGGAAATAAACAACACTAACATGGAGACACCCGAAGTATGGAATAACCCACAAATAGACGAGAAGCTAGTAGAAAATCTGGAGAAAAACCTAAGAACAAATCACATGAATACAGAAGAGAGAGAGAAAATACAGCAACTTTGTTTGGAATATAAAGACATATTTTATCACGAAGATCTACCTCTTACATTCACAAGTAAAATCAAACATCACATTAAGACAAAGGACGACAATCCGATATATACAAAAAGCTATCGTTACCCCCAAATACATAGGGAAGAAGTTAGGAGACAAATGGACAAAATGTTGAAAGACGATATTATACAATATAGTATATCGCCTTGGTCCTCACCAATATGGGTCGTGCCGAAAAAACAAGATGCAAGTGGAAAAGCAAAATGGAGGATAGTAATAGATTACAGGCGGCTTAACGAGAAAACAGTGGATAACAAATACCCTATCCCAAATATTGACGACCTGTTAAGCAAATTAGGCAACAGCACTTATTTTACAACCCTGGATTTGGCTAACGGTTTCTATCAGATAGAAATGGCCCCTGATGACATAGAAAAAACTGCATTCTCCACCGAAAACGGGCATTACGAATTCAAAAGAATGCCCTTTGGGCTAAAGAACGCTCCAGCCACTTTCCAATCTGTAATGGACCATATACTCAGAGGTTTACAAAATGAGATATGCTTAGTCTATATGGACGACATCGTCGTATTTTCTTCATCCCTAGATGAACATATTTCACGTCTAAACAAAATATTCGAACGACTTCGAGATGCAAATTTGAAAATCCAGCTAGACAAGTCTGAGTTTTTAAAACATGAAGCAGAATACCTTGGTCACGTTATCACACCGAATGGAGTTCATCCCAATCCGGACAAAGTACGAGCAATCCAAAAATTCCCAATACCAACCACTACAAAAGAAATAAAACAATTCCTTGGCCTGGTAGGCTACTACAGGAAGTTTATTAAAGACTTTGCGCACCTAACAAAACCATTGACAAAAAGCTTGAAGAAAAATTCAAAAATAGTCCATGACAAAAACTTTATAGAATCTTTCGAAAAATGCAAGGAAATTTTGAGTAATGCACCCATACTACAATACCCGGACTTTAATAAAACGTTTATTATAACAACTGACGCCTCAGATGTCGCCCTAGGAGCAGTGTTATCACAAATGAAGTCAGGGGATGATTTACCCATCTGTTACGCTTCAAAAACCCTAAACGAGACTGAGAGAAAGTACAGTACTTGCGAGCGGGAGCTTATGGCCATAGTATTCGCAACGAAGTACTTTAGGCCATACATATTTGGCAGAAAAATAAAAATATTTACAGACCATAAACCTCTGCAATGGCTGATGAACCTAAAAGAATGTAACTCCCGATTAACACGTTGGAAATTAAAGTTAGAGGAATTTGACTATGAAATCGTACATAAGAAAGGAAAACATAACCTAAATGCCGACGCCCTATCAAGAATAAAAATCTACCCCCTTGAACATTCAATCATCGCCACCGCAGGAACCTCAAGGGATCTCAACACACCAACACCTAGTGAAGTAAATGACAACCTACGAAATGAAAACGATCAACGAAATCAGATGGACAACGACCCAGAAATACCCGAAATCGACCTAGAAATACCCGAAATCAATATAGAGATACCTGAGCAAGCAGAAGACAATATAACTGTGCACTCCCAAAGAGATAACGCACCTAGTATACCCATAGCAGAAGACGCTATAGAAACAAAGACAAAACAAATATGGTTTGTTACAACCCAAGATCCAAGCGAATATACCACGAAAATTGCACAGTTTGATAAAAAGAAGGTGTTCCTAACCTTTATTGCAAAGGATAAAATACAAATACAAAACTGGCTAAAAGAATATCTAGCTCCAAAAGAAACATACTATGTTAATTGCACAGATGACTTTTATCCCACGCTATGCCGAGCTTATTTAAATGTTTTTATGAGCTATAAACCGAAATTAATTAGATGCATGGGCCACAAAACATACGTGCTTGAGGATAACGAAAAATTAAATATTACGAAAAGAATCCATGAAAGTCTTAATCATCGCGGAATCCTACCCACTTCACTACAAATTAAAAGAACCTATTACTGGCCGTCGATGGACAGAATGATATCGGATTACATAAAAAATTGCGTAATATGCAATAGAGCCAAATATGACCGATTACCACCCATAGCAACCATCAACTTAACGCCTACAGCAAGCAAACCATTAGACCACGTATTTGTGGACACGTTCGTAATTGAAAAACTTAAGTTCGTAACTATGTTAGACTCTTTTACAAAATACGCTATTGCTTACGAAATAGAAACCAAGAACGCAACAGAAATCTGCAATGCTCTTTTGGACTACTTCATGCACTATGGGATACCAAGAAAAATTACTACAGACAGTGGGACCGAATTTGAAAACAACCTAATTAAAGATCTAACCACATTATATGAAATTGACCACCACTTGACTACACCCTACAACCCAAGGTCGAACGGAGCGGCAGAAAGACTGCATTCAACTTTGATTGAACACTACAGAGTAGCCAAATTAGCAAGCCCAAATATGAGGCCTGCCGTTAGAATGAAACAATGTGTAATTGCCTACAATAACACCATACATTCGGCAACGAACTTCACACCACAGGAATTGCTATTTGGACAAACCAATGCAGCAAACCCCTACTCTATAAATGTACAACATAAAAACTACCAAGTTTTCGTCGACGAACTAAAAAAGACCACCCAAGCTCAATACGAGCTAGTAAAACAAAACTTAATAAAAACAAAACAAGCGGCATACCAACATAACCTAAGGAAAACGCAAGATTCGACAGATCAATATAAAGTCGGAGATAAAGTTTACATGCGAAATCCCAGGGGAAGATCAAAAACAACGAATCCGTTTATAGGTCCTTATGTAATTCAAGAAATAAACCCAGATAAAACCTGTGTCTTATTAAACAACCAAACAAAAAATACTAGAAAAATACACATGGATAAATTAAAACATTCCTATCTTATTCCAGATACGGAATCGGACTACTCGTCAGCGGAGGAATCGGAGGACTAAAAATAGAAAAGGTCACCGAGAAAGCAGGACTCCTCCCACAACATATAGGAACTGCAAAAATCCAAAAATCTAAATGGACCTTAATCAAAGAAATTAGCTTAGACCCTTTGTACGACAACTATGACGCACTTAGGAAAATGTACAATAAACTAGGAGACTCCTATAATAATACCAAATACGGAAAGACGTATATATTAGAAAATAAGATATATTTAGCCACAAGTGAACATATGCTAGATGTAATAGAACGAAAATTTAAACAATTACTAATCCATAAGAGAACAAAACGAGGACTTCTTAATATTCTGGGAAAAGCAGTGAAATTAATATCTGGAAATCTAGACGCAGATGATGGTGAACGATATGAAAAAGAAATTCAAAAACTACAAGAAAGCCAAAATAAACTGTCACACATGAGTTCAAATCAAATTTCGATACTGGAAAATACTATTAAAACATTCAACAAATCTATGAAGACTCTAGAAAACAACGAATTAATTATAACAAGTAGAATAATGCAAATTCAAGCACATATGGAAAAACAAGATATCTACGCCAATGAAAATAGAGCCATATCACTCTTGCATACTACGCACAGCCAACTAATTATTGCCATGAACGAAATTATAAGAATCCTGGAAGAAATAGAAACGTCGATTACCTTCGCTAGAATAGGATTAATGCACCCTTCTATAATCGATCCAGAGGATTTGCAGTATGAATTACATAAAATAATCGAATTAATTAGTGAACCAAATAAACTGCCATTCTCCATAGATGATCTTATATCATTTGAAAAAATTATAGAAATTAAAGCTTATCAAAAAAATAACGTAATAAAATTTATCATAGAAGTTCCTATCATCCAGGACGAGATGTACAATATTTTTCACCTATGGGCCCTACCTACGTTAACGTCTGATAATAGTTTTAATATTATAATCCCAAGATCCAAATTCCTAGTTCTGTCCGAGCAATCATACACACTATTTGATGAACCCTGTATAGAAATAAATAACGAAAATTATTTTTGTAAACTGTCAGAATTACATCATGTAAATAATAAAGTTTGTGAAATTCAAATCATACTTAAAGAGCAAACTCTAAACTGTAGTCAGAGTAAAATAAAACTTATCGAATCTAAAGTACAAGAAATCGATAAAAACCAATATATAATCATTTCTCCGACGAGAAACGTATTGAAAATAAATTGTAATAATCATTTAGAAACAAAGGACGTTCTTGGAACCTATATTATCTCGCTTTTACCAGAGTGCTTTATTCAGTTTAATAACCATATAATAAAGATTTTTAAAACTGATTTAAAAATTAAACAAATTAGTAGCTACCTGCCGAATGTGCAATATGACATTGAGAAATTATCTTTCAAAAGTAAAGCACTAGAAATTTCACATATTGACTTAGACGATATAAATAAACTAAACGATGAATTAAATTTAAATAAACAGCTTGTGAAAAATTTAGAAATTGAACAGACGTCATATTTTGATTTTGAAACTCTTTCTATTTATGTTGTGATTGCTTTGATAATAATTTATGTTATGTTCCCTAGACTGAAATTATTGTATCTCAGAATGACTTCAAGAAAAAATCAACTAGAAGAAAATAAAGAGGATACCCAAACACAAAATGTGTCCTTTCGCATAACATGAAGTTATGCTCAAGTTCGGCCCAGGAGGAGTTAGCACCGTCCAGGCGCCCAATAGAGGATAAGGAATTGCTTATTCAACTCCGATAGCATAGTTTATAAATATATGTCCTAGATTAATTGTTCTCACTTCTATTATAATTTCGTTGTAATAAAGTCTACTTTTAAAAGCATTTTGCGTATTCCTTGTTGGCTAAGTTAGCCTGTACAGTTGTAAATTGTTTTTAAAAATACGGTTGTTACGGCCAACAACGTAACTCGTGACAGTAGTAGTGGTAATGAAGACGAGTCTCCTATTAAAAAGCAAAAGAAAAAAAAATATTAATGCAACGTATTCTACAAAATCAATTCGAATACATAAATGAGACATAATAAAATTTTGATGTTTCTTTGGTAATGTAACAAATGTAATAAAGCGTAAAGGAATTAAAATTACTTGCCATACAATAGCACGATTTCGTAGATAGTTTGGGACGATATTTGACAAACCCCAAAATGTTATCGAGGCGGGCGATGTACTATTAGATTTTTTCAGCCATAGCTATGAAGTAATCTGTAGTAAATTTGCTAAGTCGGAAATATTTTATTACCAGTAAAATACCCCTCATAAACTGATAAAAATCCGTTACGATCGATGTCATCGTCAAATTGCTTTTTATTAAAAATGTAACAAACGCGCGGGTAATTAAATGAGGTGAATGTGTAAAATAATCAAATCATAAAAGGGGTAATTGATTACAAGAATTCCCCAAACTGCACATTAGGTAGGAACTAGTTGCTTTTTCCTTTTCTAAGTCCACTCGTAAAACAAATAGGTTTTTTAATAATAGGTATAATTAGCTAGCTTAGATGTAGAATATTTTAAGTTGTTTAAATGGACGTGTTATACTGAAGGGAAGCCAATTTGGCCACAGTTACTAAAGAGAACGCCACTTCCCAGGCGAGTACTATGTCGGTACATAATTTCTACTATAGAGGACGCAACCTTCCGGATGACTTGATGCCTCTAAAAAGAGGCGAACTTTCATTCAATGATCTAGATTGCTTTGGGGTGGATAAGGACCACTAACTAAAAATTGACTAGGATAATCCCGTCCGGAAAGAAAGACACTTTTCGATCAGCTACTGGTGGTGTGACATCGGCCTACTTTTATCGTGGTAATTTTAGTATTCCCGAGTATAGGTATTTGCATTTTTGAGCTTCTATTATAAAATTTAACTTCATGTCATCAGATTTCTCAAATTAAACGTTACCTCGTTCATATTGTCACTGGCAACTGGCGTTTCTGCACTAGTTTATAAAGAAATAGTTAACTTCATGCTAGTTAAGGCTATTGTATTTTTTGGCCCTTCTGTCAATCAGTTTGAATTTGAGTGTAAATGATTTTTTCCTTTAACAAAGTAATTTTTCTTGCTTAAGTTCGAGACTACGGTCCAATTTCCTTATTTGTTTATCTTTTAAGTTGCATTTTCTTTTGTTTTAATTTAAGTATTGATTATTGTTGTTCTATTTTCCAAACTGATTGTTCTTTTGTAACGTGTTCTTTTATCCGTTTTCAGCCCTTTCCTTAAAAAAATGGCTCCACTAGAATTTCTTAAAAAAAATATCTCGGCTTCAGAAGGCCGGAGAGCAATTATTTTTTTTGGAAATTTGTAGAGAAATGCCAGCTATCTATTGGCAATAACGACATTGCAATATAATTTAAAATCTCAAAAATATTCAATTTTTTTTTTGGGGTAAAAAAAATTATCGATTTTTGACCGATTTTTCGCATATTAGGGATCGTTTCATGATATGCGCAATAATTGCACAGGTTAGCGCAACTGTTAGAGAAACTTTTCGGACCAGTGCGGTATAGAAATATGATGGCCTGTATGAGCTATTGGACATTGAAAAAATCGCGTTTTTTTCGAAAAAATCGATTTTTGCAAGAAATTTGCAATATTTTGCAAATCTGTAAAAATGTTCTTATTCGACATATCTTGGACTACACTTTCACCAAGTTTCGTTAAAGAATATTTTCTCTTCACGGAGATACAGTTATTTCAAAAAAATGCGATTTTTAACGTCTTTTTTGCAATAACTAATTAATTTTGCAATTTTCGGAGATCGGACTAGGCGGGCTCGATCTGTATTAAAAAGTTACACAATTGTGCTGTTAAACTTTTTTTTGTGCGACGCCAACTTTTCTCTTTCAACGCAAAAAACTGTTTTTCGCAAACTTTGGCCGCCATTTTGAAGAGGACGCAAGTTCGTCATTTGTTTTAAAAATAGTTCATTGAATTCTACGGAAAATTTCCGATTTTTTGCATACCTCGGTTTGCTGTTAATAATTTTTGTAGATAAAATCCCTCACTTACTGGACTATACCTGAAACGTAGATATTCGCGATAATGACGCGATGGAGATTATTTTTTCCTGCATGAAACTGATTTAGTATTATGGGAATTTGATCTTCATCGGGTTTTGTTACGACGTCTTGACAAACGACTAGCTGTATGTCTTTGTCGCTAAAAATAAATGAGAAGATTTCGAGAATAGGTAAGTTCAAGTTATTCTCGACATAGTATGTTTTTGCTGGATTTATGTCATTCTGATTTTTGTATATCGTAACGAAAAGTTGTAAAATTGCCGACAAGGGGTCGAATGGTAAGGGTACGATATGATACGATCTGTTCTTTACTGTTTGACTAGATACGGTGTTAATTTTGTTGTTTGAAAACTCAGGGTTTTCTTCAAGAATATCCTCGATTATTTTGTAGTGGATATCTTGTAAATTGTCTTGCTGAAAGAATGTAATTATATTTTTATGATCTTTATCGAGCAGTTGATTATTTGAAAACTTGATTTTCGCGTAATCGATTAGGGACTCTGTCTGATACAATCTCTCGAAGGTTTCGTATTCTCTGGCTATTTGTTCCGGTGGTATATCTTCGTCGGGAATGATTTCTGGGTCAGGCGGGTCTTCTGGATTTTGTGCGTTGTTGTGGTACGCTACACATTTTTGTATGTGATTGACTTTAATGCGCGATAAAGTGTCAGCGTCAGGGCATCCACCCTTTTCATTTACTTTAACTACGGCATTGGGTAATCTGACTTTTTCTTGTTCCTGAGCTAGCAGTATAGCATCAGTATTTCCTAAATCGCATTTTAGTTTGAAAATTTGTTCTGTACGTGGTTGAATAGAGATTACGTTTTTTATCAAATTGTCATTAGAGTGGAGATATTGTACATTCTTATTAATAACTGATGTTTCGATGTCTTCCTCGTCTGCTTTGAACAGGGGTACAGTTTTAAAATTAGTAATAAGTTGTCTATTTTTTATGTCTATCGTGCAATCATAGTGATCTAGAAAGTCCGATCCGAGTAATCCGTCGAATTCTATATCTAAGTTATGAATGAATACCTTGTGAGGGTCGCCGGGTTTAAATGGGATAAGTTTTGATTCTGTTATTAAAATTTTTTCATTAGTTATTCCTTGAATAACGGCATTTTCCTGAAATTTGTTAGGGATTCTTGCGGCTGTTTTTTCTTTAAAAATAGAGATTCCTGCGCCCGTGTCAATGAGAAGTTTGAATGTTTTTGTGATATCTTTAATATAGAATAGATTTCTGGATTTGACGGTTAGAAGTGGGTTTAGATGAAAATTTGTTCGGGGAAGTTCAGATTGGGATTGTAGTCGTCTAGATTCATGGACTGAATTTGGGACGAGAGGTCTGCAACTGGGTTGTAGTTCTCTGAGATAGTTTCCTGGAATTGAACAGGGTTCTCTTCCGTCGAAGTTTCGGGGTATTGGTTCTCGAAATTCGGGGGGTCGTGAAGGGTTTGAGGGCCTAGCTGAAAATCCTGAAAGTTGTAGGGATATTGATAGTATTCCTCAGAAAAAGTTTCTTGTGAATTAGATGGAAATTCCTGAAACTCTGGATTATATGCGCCTTCTTGATATTCCTCGTTATAGTAATATTGTGCCGGGTAGTTAATATGATGAGTTCTTGGTTGATTGGCATTCCTATTATAGTTTGGGTTTGGTTGTATTACAGACGGTCGTTGAAACTGATTTGGTCTATTAGGGAATTGAGTGGGCCTCTGATTTTGATTGGGGAATGTCTGTTGTATAAATGGCCTTTGTTGTTGCTGCTGTTGCGGTTGTTGCGGTGCAGCATATTGTCTTTGGAAATTTAAATTTGAGTAATTTTGGGGGGTGAAATTCGGGTATTGCGGTGATTGTTGACGTGCACGACATTCGTTTATGACGTGTCCGGTTTTCTTACAATACACACAAGTTTTTTGAAAAGGTGTTGTCGTGTTAGGTTTTCTTACTGGGGCTTGATTGTCTCGAGGATTAGTAATCGGTTTATTAAATTTTTGATTCTCAAAATAGGAGAGTTGAAGCTCTCGTTTGATTCGTGCTGAAGCTTCGAGCATAGTATCGGGGTTTCCAGCCCTTATAATTTGACCTAATCGCGGTTCTAGCCCGGTAAGCAGGGTGTTTAGAGTCATAGTCTCTACGAGTTGAGACTGTGCATCTTTCTGATCTGGAGTCAATCGTGATTTTTGCACTGCGGCGTGCATTTTAGCGTTATGCGTTTGCAACCTGGAGAAGAAAGTTAAAGCTGATTCATTTGGCAATTGTTTAACGCGTTGAAGGTCTTGAATTAACGACGTCAAATCTCTGGAATCACCGAAATGAACTGCCAGTAACTGTTTAATTTCTACCCAAGTGGCTGGGTTTCTAGAATTTATTAATTGAGCTGCTCGCCCACGGAGCTTGTTTTTGATGTGAAGCGTCAAAAGAATACGCTGGTCTCCGACTGCCATGCGTTGTGCATGATCGCAAGCGTTTAAAAAGGTGTTTAATAAAATTTGGTCTCCATCAAACTCTGGGACAATGGAGAATATCTCTGACAATTTGTACGGTTCTATTACTTGCTCACGCTGTTCGCGAATAATTTCTTGTTGTTCACGAGCTATTTCAATTTGTTCTTGAGCCATTGTTACAATTTAATTATTTAAAATTTGAGAGGAAAAAAATTTGGAGGTAGGAGATATTGGACAATAGAACACTTCGCGTTTAAAAAATAAAAATGAAAATAAAATTCGATGCACTTATGATTCAATTGTTAAAAGTACTTACATAAAGGTTTTCATTTGTTGCGGGATTGTGTGTTTGTTCTTGTGCTTTGGTTGGTTTCTTCTTAAATGCTAGGGTTGGTTTCTTCTTAAATGCTAAGTTTCTTGAATGTGCTGTTTTCTTGGTTTGAAGGGTTTGAGGTTCGTTTTCCGTTGAAGGATTGAGATCCACCACTACCAGTTAGGCTCTGGTTCCTTGTTCTAGTAGAGTTGCTGCGGATCCTACCGACTGCGCCAATTGTTAGATCTGGATTTGTAGTTTTCACTTTTTAAAAACAATTTTTCAGTTTACACAAAAGAGTATTTTTATTATTAAATAAATAGGTTGTTTTACAACTTGGATACTTAAAACTAGATGATAGTTAATCTCCGGGCATAACCCTTAAGTGGAGAAATTAACAATATTCAAAATGAAATTAATAATAGTAACATATTAAGAGAGGCTATGCTCTTCGTAAAACTAATATGTTGAGTTAACTGAACGATGCAGACTGAGGCCAAAAGCGTCGTTCAGTCGTATTTATAATGTTTGTATAAAATGCAGAGTGAACAGAAACTAAATCTATGCATCAGGGTTTCACAAAAGTAACCTAAGCTAGAACGTGCAATTTGGAATATTAAAGTATTGAATTACAAAGATAAAGAAAGATATGAAATAAAGAAATGAATTTGTTATTGAAAGTATTAAATTACTTATGTGAACGTGTTGATAAGAACTTAAGAATAATACGGTTATACAAAGGTTATTATATAAAACAGTGCTTAAATCTAATATAACATGTATGATATTGTACCTCCCCTTCGGCCAGCTACTCATTTATTCTCCTCCAATCTTGTTTATTTTCTAATTGCAGAGTGGTGTTGTTTTGGCTGTGCCTCCAGAGGTAGCCGCCTCTTAATGTTTTCTTTAAAATGGTGTTTAGTTTCTTATGGCCATTTAATTTACCATGTATAATTATTGGAGGCGGCCTTCTGGAGGCTGTTGGCGGTTGTGATGTGCTTGGTATAGATTTGAGTTCAGGTGCCGGTTGTGGTAGAATAATTGTCATGTCTTTTTCGATGTTTACTTTTCCTTCGTGCGGGTTAGTGGTTTTTATTGATTCTGGCGGCGACGGCTTCTTTCGTTTTCCCGAACCAGGGTGGGTGAACTTGCTGTTCCCATCCTCCTGGATTCGGGCAGCTTTAAATTTGAATATTTCTTTTATATCTTTTCCGTTTGTTGTTTCCTCTACTACCATTTTGATGTGCCTACGTTTTCGTACCGTGCCTCCTACTCTAGCACAGGATCTGTCGCTTTCATTGTCGCTGTATTGCTTCCTTGTGTTTTCGATGGCTCTAAGTGCCGCCTCTTTTCCTTCTTTAACTTTATTTGTTAGTTCTATTTCCATCGTCGACATATCTTCGACCGGTTTCAACCAACCGGTCGGGGGACGTTCCGTTAAAATTTGTTCTTGGGGGATTTTAGGATTTCGGGATCAATAAAAATTTTGAGATTAGGTTTTTGGGAAAATTTTACGTGGGTTCGAGACTATTTACGAAATTTTGATACTAAAAGTTTTTCTGTCACTTATCACTTTTTGAAATTAATTTTGAGTTTTTTGCACTTACCGTGCCAATCGGCTGTTGTCCTTTTATCTGAGGATACTAGGCCTCTTTACGAAGCACTTCGCACTGTTTTGCACTTTTATTTTCGCGATTTTTTCACTATATTTTGCTTCTTGTCTGCATACAGGGTTTTCCAATACGCGGGTATTGAAAACCAAAATGTGACTGAAATTAAACCGGTGACCGTACCTCGTCCCCGAACAAAGTATTAATTTATTAATAAATTTCAATTCGGAATGTAACTATCAAATTTAAATAACAATTCTAACTTAATTAAATACTAATAAATATGGCCTTGTATTTAAATAATTTATTAAAATAAATTGTGTACCATGGATTTGTAATATTATAAAGCTTTACCTTGTCTAGGTTTCTTATAACTCGAGTGACGTTTAATTATAACCTCTAACTGGTTATGATAAATTCCTTGAAATACTGTCACTTGACTGACTTTTATAACCTCTAAAGATTTCTTCTTCTTCTTCTTATGTCACTAGATTGGCGTTTGTTTATAACCTCCAAATTATTTTTAAAATGTCCTTGAAATATTTCTGTCTCTTAATAGGCGTTTGAATTTCTCCACCAACAATTATGGATAACTGGATTAATAAATACTTCCCTCTTCTAAATCAGCTCTCAGGATAATATTCTTAATACTTCCAATATTTACTCACTTCTTATATTTTATGTACTTGTACAATTATTTCTTGAAATCAATATATCTGGAATTATTCTAACCTTCAAACTATTCACCACTTTTTCTTTTATTATAAATTTCTTGAATGAATGTTTTTAGCTGCTCGGTATTCAGCGGTCGATGATTAACTGATTTGTAATATTAAGCCGTTTAATTGGATTTAATTCCAATGTTTCAATTGTTTTTTCTATTTTGATCTACTATTTCAAAATTTAATTCTAATTTTAATTTTTAAACTATTCAGTTTTGTTTGTTCTTTATATGATTTGAATACTGTTTCTAATTCTTTAATTTTCCTGATAAATTTCTTCTACTTTTCCTTATTAAGTGAATAATTGTAATTACTCGAAATATATTGACATATTACATGTACTCCTTAAAATCTATTTATAACTACAATTAACAATTCCAAACTCAAATAAATACTATTTCATACATTTAGATGAACAGCAATCATGAACAAAAAATGCTAGTAGCTAAAAAACATACTGCCGTGTTTCACATTGACAGAATGTTGATATAATAAACTAATGACAAGAAATTGATACGCCAATAAACATTTAATATCATAATATTAGTCCTTTCTTTCTGCATGATGTGAAATATCATTCACAAAACACCCTTATGCAATGATATTTGAAAATATGTGAAAACTTAAAATGTCATTCGGTGTTTTGTTATCTATGGACTTACTATATCTGAAGTAATCACACTGCAATTCAACTACTGGTAATTGTCTTTAATTTAATATTCATTTTGTGTAGATTTAAAATGTTTTTACACAATTTAATATTTTCAGCCCTAGGTTTTGACATGAATGTCAGATTTTAGAAATTTTACTTTATTGTTTTTCAAGTTCACTCTAAACCATTTTAAATGAGACTGAAAGTCTGTACAAGTTCATGTTTAATAATGTGCTATTTAGAATAACCTTGTTAAAACAAAATTAACTTCGTTTTATGTTTATTTAAATGTTCTGTTCGAATTCAATACCAAGTTTCATTTTCTGCATCTTTCTCGTTCAGGTGAACTTGAATCAATTAAACAAACTACAGACATTCCTGCTTCTGTATGCTCTGCTAAAGTAAAACTGTTATGGTTGTTTTCTAAAATACATACAAATTTGTGAATTTTATTTATGATTTCAAACACAATACTTAGGTAGTGTTCCACAGTGTGGATTCACAGCATAAAACCCCCGAAACTAATATAATTTTGACATGTGGAAATTTTGTTAGTTTTAACAACATGATGTGACATTCGCACTGTCAAAGTTTATTTACAATTTAAAAGTGATCTACTCAGAATCATTAGAATAAAACTTAAGAGTCATCTATCCTGGATCATATGGATAATTTATCCCCATCTGACAACTTCCCGGTAATGATTCTTCCTTATTAAATTTTAAAACGTTTTCGTTTTCATTTAAAATAGTACCTACTTCAAGTTGTTGCGCATAGCCCTTTGCTATTGTAGGTTCATAATCAATTGAATAATTGTATTTTTGAAAATTTTTAAAAAATTTTATCATATTTGGAGTAACGACTTATCAAAAAGATTTCAGGCTTCTTAACATTATTTATTTGAACACATGTGGTTCCCACTATATGCTCACCGCAAAATTCATTATCATTATTGGACTCTATGCCATTTGGTACATTAATTATTTCGGCATCATTGCCATTCAATTCATTAACTATTTCGGCACCTTTGCCATTCAATTCATTAACACTACAGAAAGGTATTTTTTCACCTTCTATTTTTAGGATTCTTTCTTTTAACACAATATTTGCCTTTAATTTTGATAAAATGTCGTCTCCCAATATAACATCATTTTCTATATATTCGCCTAATTTTTTACAATTAGTATCTAAATTTAAAACAACTTTATCTAAAAATCCTGATTTCTATTTCTATCATTTACTTGTGCTGTTTCTATTTTATTCATATTAGAGTGCGTATTTTCATTTACTCTGTTTCCCATTTGAATACTAATATTAGCCACTTGTGCATATGACTCATTATTTTTGTCATAACCCCTCTCTCTCCATTCATTGTAATAATGACGTTTCTCAAAACCTTGCTTTTCATTACTATCATTGTCATATTTATATTGACCATAACCCCCTCGTTCCCTTCTGTCACTGTCATATTGACGTTTCTCACAACCCTGCTTTTCATTCCTATCATTGTCATATTTATATTGATCATAACCCCCATGTTCCTTTCTGTCATTGTCATATTGACGTTTCTCATAACCCTGCTTTTCATTCCTATTTTGACTACACTTCTTATCAAAACTCTGATGATAATCATCTAATTCCCTTAAATAATCAATCAAACCGTCTAACTTTGCAATTCTTTGCGTAATAACGACATTCTGGATATTCTCCGAAAAATGCCTAGCTAAATATCTAACCATTTCACTTTCTGTGAATTTTGGTTCTAGATGTCTAATATTACATACTTTTCTAAGTACATAGTTTTCCCTAGAAATACCTTTATTTTCTACATAATTACCATTAAATATGTCTTGTCTTACTTTTAACTGAGTATACTCACTCCAGTACTGTTTTATAACTAGAGCTTCAAATTCCTCTATTGTTTCGAATCTCCATTATTACTGAGTACCAGATTTCCGCTTCTCCCTTTAACATGTCTTGTATGTTTGCTTTTAAGTTGGCATCTAAGTGTTGTGTTTTCATATGTTGTTTTAATCGTGAGATGAATATTTTAGGATGTATGCGGTTATCTCCGTAAAAATAAAATGCTGTTTTGTTGCATGTGTAAGAATGTGTGGGTAATTGTGTACGTGTGGTATCCTTCAACAACTTCTTGTTCTGTTCTGTCTTGCTATCCTGTTCTTTTATCTTGCTATCGTATTTATCCTCATGTTTATTCATTCTACTATCTACGGCAGTCATTCCATCGTCAAACATAGTTAAAACTTCCTCTCTTATTTCTTTTACTGCCTCGTTTACCTTAATACCAATTTCTTCGTTGACTGACTCTCCCATTCTCTCCCAATTACTCTCTAAATGTTCAATCTTATTTCTTACTTCTGTATTGTTTTTTCCATTTTCTGTATATTATCTTCTATTTTCTTACCCATGTTTTCTTCTACCTTTTGCATATTTTGACCTATTTGTACATTTATGTTGCCAATTTTTTCTTCGAGTCGCTGGTTATTTTGATCAATGTCTTCCAAAGTCTGGTTATTTTGAACCATTTGCGTATTTATGTTGCCGATGTTTTCTTCAAGTCGCTAATTATTTTTATCCATGTTTTCTTCAAGTCGCTGATTATTTTTATCCATGTTTTCTTCAAGTCGCTGGTTATTTTGAACTATTTGTGTATTTATATTTTCTTCAAGTCGCTGATTATTTTGAACCAATTGTGTATTTATGTTGCCAATGTTATTATTCATTCCAGTGATCATTTCCATCAGTTTTTGGCACATGTTTGTGTCTGGTTGTGTGTTTGTGTCACCAACTTGTGTTTGTGAAACTGTGGATGTAGCTGGTGTAGTTTCTTCTTGATTCATGGTTGTTGTATTACCTGACTTTAACCTCATGTAAATTATTTGTTTTGAATTTGACAATGCCTTGTTATCAAAACCATCAAAATATGTGATTTGATCTATTTTCAAATATATGCTTGAAATGATAAAATAATCGTAAGTTGTATTTATTTAATCGCTTTCCTGATCGTCCCACGTTACCAAGCCATAAATGTTCTATATTTACAATCTATTTTTATATTTGAATGTGCGAATTTACTTCCTGAAAGTAAACTGAAATGAAATTACTGGACGCCCCGTTCCGGAGAAAACGTGCGGACAAAAAAAAGTTACAAACAGACAGACAAACCGACAGACAGAATTTTTTTCGCTCAAATTTAAAATCTCGACGTTTCATGACATTCTAAACCTATTTCACGAATAAAAATTTTGGAAAATTTTTTTGCGATTACTATACTTCCAATCCACTACGTGGATGTGAAAGTAATAGACAACCAAAATAGTTAACAGACTGAACCCGAAACAATTTAAGAATAATAAAAGGGTTAGAAAAAAATAAAGCGAATTATATTTTTTTATAAAATGAATACATCTTACAGTTTTACAATAATTAACTTCATAATATCAACGAAATCTATTATATAATACATCACATTTGATTTTATTTTCTTATTAGGACAATATTATTGCATCAGCTTCGTTGTTAAATATCTTCTTCGGATTCTGATAACAAGTTATCTTCATCCAAATATTCGTTGTGTCATCTGGTAATGTATATAGTGTCTCCATAGTCCTCTTTATGGTTATAGGTCATATCCTCGGAAATAGTACTGACTTTGTTAGTATTCCTGTTACTATGCATTAATCCGTCACAACTGCAGCAGTCACAGCGCCAGAATAAAAGTAAGCCTATAAATTAAATGCATGGATTAAAAAAAACCAGTTCAGTCTGATACCTCTGCTTAAAAAATGTTTAGAGTTTAAGACATCTCCTTTAAACTCTCCCATTAAACGCGCTGTTTATCGCATTTTTTGAAATTTGTATTGGAAAAACTATTAGACAATTCTTTTTCAAACTTTGGAGATATATTTGTTATACATTAAAGCAACGACTTTCAAATTTTTATGGGATTATAAGGAAAATTGTGGTTTTGGTGCCCCTTGAAGTGAAACGCCTCCCAAAATGTCTCGTTTGCTGGCTGACACAATTCCATCTATCCAGATCATGTACAACAAACAAATCTAATTTTTTTTTACTTCTTGTGAATATGGGTATGGCATGAACTACGGAGAATTTCTTTTTTTTTTAATGAGGACACTGTGTATGAAAAAAAAAAAATTATTCACTTAAAATATTGTCACTTTTTTTTATGATAAAGAAAGTTTTGCATGTAGTCGCTTTATTTTAGCATTTTACCTCTAAAAAAAAAGGTCACTTGACTCATTTTTGTTGCAAATAGTTCAGAAAGGTATTTAGAAAAAACGCTGATTCCGAATCCGAGGTATATCACGTCAGACGTGATATCTCAAGAACTGTTAAGCTGATTGCCCTGAAGTTTGGCACATATATTGAGAACACACCTGTCTTTCTCATGAACTACGGAACATAAAATACATGTAGAACTTTTTTCTTTTTCATAAGAAATGTGACGACATATTAAGTGAAAAACTATTTTTTTTCATACGTCACAGTGTCCTAATTTTTTGAAAAAAGAAATTCTCTGTACTTCATGCTATATCTAAGTTCACAAGAAGTAAAGGAACTTTGAGATTTTTGTTTTAGATGATCTGGAGAGAAGAAATTATGTCAGCCAGCAACCGAGAAATTTTTGGTGGCGTCTCACTTCAAAGGGCACCAAGGCCACAATTTTAATGTAGTTGCTTTAATGTATTGTAAATATATCTTCAAAGTTTGAAAATTATTTGTCTAATAGCTTTCCTAATAAAAATTCCCAAAAAACGCAATTTATCAGCCGTTCTTATAGAATATTTTACATTACCTGCCAGAGACCAAAACAGCACGCCCTGCCAAATGTCCATTATTATTGTTGAAGATAAAACAATATTTAGTACAATAGAAGTGACATGGCATAAAGAGAACAAAATGGACGGAAGTATGGTTTCCTTTGATTTATCAGTAGAATTTTGTGGCATAGCTGTTGTTATAATTAATGGTAAGGTAATTCCTAAAAATAAAATACATATAGTAATTAGAGTAGTATATATGAATCCTTGTAGAGTAAGATCCCAGAGCCGCCAGACCTACGTCATTTTAGTAAAGCTAATATTTTGGCGATATATAGTGTGATATGTAGTTAAGAACGTATGCATGTTTGCTAGCTTGAAGCCCTTTTACAGATAACAGGTACAAAATGTACAAAAAAATCTTAATAACCCATGTAAAGTACGATAGCTGGATTTTATTTATGTTTGACAGAATACTGTTAAAAACCAAAATTCGTTACTGCCAGACACTTTCCGTGGGCCCTAACTTCCGCCAGACGCTTTATAGTTAAAAAAAACTCAACCCAACCTAACTGTGGAATCATATCTACTACCAACTATATAAAAATATAACAAAACAAAACATTTATTATATTAGGTTAGGTTGGGTTTTTTCGAGTTTTAAAGCGTCTA
Organism: Stenurella melanura; assembly: GCA_963583905.1. Lineage (NCBI taxonomy): Eukaryota > Metazoa > Arthropoda > Insecta > Coleoptera > Cerambycidae > Stenurella > Stenurella melanura. Next base: position 21,222,606 of record OY757309.1, read on the forward strand.
GCAAATATGCATACGTTCTCAACTACACATCACACTGTTTATTGCCAAAATATTAGCTTTGCTAAAATGACGTATGTCTGGCGGCTCTGGGATCTTGGTCTATCGTTTAGGAGTTATGATGCCTTAACAGTTTGACCAACCATGCAGTCTAATTTTTTGGGAATCTTAGACGTATTTTAAGAGGGTGATGAAAGTATTATGCTGGACCTCGGAACAAAGATGTCGGTCAAAAATACCTAAAACGACTCTGACTATGGTTATGTGCACACTTGACTCTCACCCAGGAGTACCCGGTCATAATCTAGGCTCTTGCGCTGGGAGATTTTCAGAATGAGAAATAGTCTCAGTGAACTTGGAAGTGGGATGTGTGTCCTACATCTATATAGGTGTAACCTCCCCTGTACAAGACTCCTCAGAGCATTTAAGGACTAAGGTAGTGTTGTTACTGTAATTGTTATATGCCACCTAAATAATTCAACCCCATTCTATCACTGCCATCGGACACTCTAACAAGGAAATCTTTGTGTATTGGCAAATTCGAATGACCAGGCTTGCAGCTGCAAAATGACCAACGAATTGCATAGCATTATGCAAATGTAATTGCACACATTGGCGTCTAACGATTTTAATACCAGTCCTTCATATTGTTTGAAAATTTTGTATATACTTAGTTGTTTTCCGGGGTGCTGCATAAAACTTTTCCGGTAGCTCACTTTGGTCACCCTTCTCAAATGCATTTCTAATACTATAGCCTTAGAGCTCTATTTGTGCCAAATAGTCATGAGCTTGACTTTTCGCTTAATTAATGCATATTCCTTATTTCAGCACCTATACAGTTCTCCTGAAAACGTGACGCATGTACCCAATTAACTATTTAAAGTAATTTCCGCTGGCTACATGGCTAGTTTTCTGATATCTTCAACCACTAGCTAAACGAATTGTATTAATAAAACTGTTTTTAATAGTAGTACATACCCTAATGATCAATATCAATATTCTGAGCTAAAATGTCAAAAGCATATGCCAGACCATGTGCCAGACTATCAGTCAGTATAATTTGGGGGGACTGAGTGAAACGTTTATCACGGGTTTCTGGGGTCATATGGAGCAAGAAATTCGGGGGGGTCCATCATGGGGAGGTAGCTTTCAAATATTGCCGCCATTGAAAATGGTCGCCCGACCATGAATTTTTAATTTCAATTGTCTCGAGATCGGATGGAGCTATCTTAAATTTCTTATTTTCTAAATTTAGTTTAGTTCTTAATTTAGTTTTAGTTAGTTTAGTTAATTTAGTTTTATTCCTAATGTGTATGATCGAAAAAACAGTATTTATCGGTGAAAACTCGAAGAAACGAAAAATAAGGTTTCTTTAAATTTGCATTTCGCTATTTATTGGACTAACAGTTGAGTATATTGAGAACATGTTCTAAATAATGGTTTTAGAGAAATATCTCATCTTTAAAATGCAAAAAATAAATTGAAGATCGGATGAACAGAACCCGAGATATCGAGATTCAAAGCAGACGGGGCGGGGTTGAGCGCATTGACAAAACAAAGCGCTCGGTGCTTTGAACACCGTGAGGCGAGACGAAACGGCCATATTTGTAAAGCAACAGAGGGATCTGTGAACAACTATGAGAAATAAAAATGCCTTATTAATATTATTAATAAACTTGAATTTATTCTTCTTCACTACTCACAATTTTGTTATGTTATTTCTTTTGTTTTCTTTCTTCTTGCGACTTGGATCTCATTCTCCTTGATGAGTAAGTGAACTGTTTGCCACATTACAGTCAGTTACCCAACTCATCGATGGTAAAACGAACTTTCTTAACCGGTGGCATAGTGACATCGCATCTATCTGTCAGAAAATATGCCGGCTTAACCCTATCGATATTTACCGTGACGGGTGTAGTACCTTTAATAAAAGTAATTAACTTGTCTGTACGGGACAAAACTCTAAATGATCCATCATACAGCGGAGAGAAAGACTTTTTAAAACGTTCTTTCCGAACGAAAACAAAACTACAAATCAAAATGTCCGAACTGACAAATGATTTGTAATTAACATGATGAAAGGGTGGATTGAACGTTAAATTATCAAAAGAAGTACGTAATTTGGTAATAAAGTAAGGAATATTTTGACAAGTATATGATTCTGATATGAATCTTAATAAAAAAAATTGGTTACTTTGTCACAGACTAGAGATAGGTGGTCGGATGCTCACAGAATAAGCGAAAAATGTTTAGCTAAAAATACAAGTTGGTTAGAAACATCCATAAGTTTCACAAATTATGGTGTGTCCGAAGAAAGTGAAGCTGCAGTTGGAAGACCCAAGTCTGATTTTAGTACAACTTGCGATAGGACTAAGTGACATAGAATCAAAGATTTACGTGCTAAATTCTGTCATGCAGAACTATCATATGCAACTCAAATAAGTTTACGCGCTTCAGGTCAACAAATGTCTCAAAATTAATTAAAGAAATTACGACTACATCTCCCAAACATGCAACTCGGTATACGACAGCTTTTAAAAAATTGGATACAAGGAAAAGTAGCCAGCTTGCCCCAGAGGAAGCCTTCTCTATGTTTGTAGATGCGAACCTTGCAATACATCAATATAGCATAATACGTACTAAAGATAAAGCTAGATTTCCCTCATACAAAATTATTCAACAGGTTAAAAAGGATTCTTATCCTAAATTGGAACATATAGATGTTAACGATATGTTGGCAGAGGTTAAATTAAAAGGACTTCTTGATCATACAGCGTCGTGCCTTTTACAAGTGCAACGTGAAGTTATTATTAGCCAAGTGAGTATAAACTGCTTGCATTTGATTTACAAATGGGGATTTGATGGTTCCTTTGGCCATTCCGAATACAAACAGAGATTCACCACTGGTTCAGCTATTGAAGATGATGACAGTATTTTTTTTATCTCCGTTGGTGCCTTTGAGAGTGATAGTAATTAATTTATTCAGCAATTATTTTTTTTATTTTCCCGTATAAACTTTATGAAATAGAAAGAATTATAATTCAAATATGCATAACGTGTCACCCTGTATATAATAAAATGCACGAAAAGTCGATCAGTTCTTAATTTTAAAACCCTATATGCATTATGTACAAAACATCGATAGTTAATCACTAAAAATAATTTTTCATAGCATTGGCCCCTCTGTGCGCCTGTTCAACTATATCTTCCGTTCTATAGCGCTGGGCACGTCGAATTTTTATTTTCAATTTGTAACGATTAATGAGTTTTTTCACAAATTCAGGTTTGATTTGACGGCAGAAATAATGTTTTTCTTCTTTTTCCTATAATCATTTCAATCTTTCATGGGATGGTTAGGTGGTTAGGTTAGTTAGGTTGATTTATATTTTGCTATCTAATTGTTAATAACTATCGGTGCCGCAGGCAGTATTAGCGTCCCAGACAAAGAAAGGGGGTGCTGGGGGGGTATCCCACCGCTTTTTAACATTGGAAATGTTAATGGTCGTATATGGGGTCAAAGTTACGAGTTTTACCCAAGGCCGTCGCGCGTCGACATGAAAGAGTCGAAATCAGATGACGTAATACTGAACAAATGTGCACAGTATGAGTATGCGCGGAGAACATGAAGTTATAATGCGGTTGTGGTCAGCGCCAATGGTAGTCGCCATGGATTCAGAAAGTTTGACAAATAGCGAATAATTAGTTTTGTAACAAGTACCTAAAATCAAGTTTTTTGGGAGGGATCGAAGCTGTTTCCGGATGAGGTGAAGCCGAATCCGGAATAAGTTTATGTTTTATGTATGGTGCTATCATTTCCAATGTCCCGATAGTTGCAAGGATTTCGAAATCTGTGATTTCTTTTTCAAATAATTGTGTTTCTATGTTTACATGTGTGCTGCATGTTACTGCCCATTTTTTAACTACAAATATGCATTTTTTCTTTGTAATTTTTAATATTTTGAACCAAGAAAATGTATTTATTGTTGAAGAAAACATAGTTACAGCTTATTCATTTTTAAGGTATCTACAAATGCAGTAGTTTTTATTGCCAGTTTCTTATAAAGTAATTCATTTCAAACAAAATCTTACGAGTATATAAAAACTTTGAAAATATAAAAAATTATTAACCATTAACTTTCATAAATATCAGTGGCGTAGTGCTAAAGTGTTGGGCTTATGACCAAGGAGTCCCGGATTCGAATCCTAACCAGAGTATGGATATTTAGTGGTGTTTTTAATGTTACCGAGATGGTAGTAGTGAACTGGGCGCTGATGAGTGGCACAACGCGTCTAGTCGCTGGTATCTCTCTTGAGTTCGAGTCTCAGCTGCGGCAGATGTCAACATCACAGGGAATAGTTGTTGTGTTAAAGTTCTTTGTCTACAAGTGGTGGGATAGCTATAGCTAAACTCCGCCAGGACGTAAATATAAACAAGCTAACCATTGTACTACTCGCCGATTTACTGCAATTTTTATATAATTATTGCACATTCTATAAAATACTCTTCGCAGTTCTCTTGTAAATAGTATTAGTTTTCCAACTTTCAATACAATCAGACTTTTCATTATTAAGGTATCGTGCTAACCAGAAACTTGACGGATGCACAGACAGACGGGCGGACGAGCGGACATTTTGGAAGTTATTCAGAATTCGATCACTAATTCAGTGATATGAAAATTATTATTAAACTCTTCGTTTCCGTAGTTGCGAAGAATATTATAAGACCACAAAAAAATGAGAATAAATTGTATTCAGTCTTTTGCTGTTATTAGGTAGGGGAGTGAAATTAGACAAAAAGACCCAGAACTTCGGAATAATTCCTCAATCCATATTTTGTTATGAAACCTATTGGAATATACTCCAGATAACAAAAAACAACAACAAACAACAAAATATGCCACCTCCAGAATTTTGCGGAAATTGTTCGTTTTTTTATTAATGGCAAATAACTGCAAAATTGCAATGCAAAATTATATATCTCGAATATGAATCGATCGGAAATTATGAAAATTAATTAGTAAATGCTTTTGGGTATGCTGAATACGAATCTGATTTGCGAAATTCAAAATGGCGGATAGAAAATGACGGAACAAAACGTAGTAAAAATATAAAATTAATTAGATAGGTAGTTTGGTAAAATTTTAAATCTTGAATAGGAATCGATGGAAAGTTATTAAAATTAATTTCTAAATGTTTTTGGGTATGCTGAATACAAATCTGATGTTAGATTTACGAAATTCAAAATGGCGTTTACAGAACGATCCACTCAAATGCAGTAAAGTAAACAATAAACAGTAAAGAAACAATATTTTTTTCGATACATGTAGATAATACATTTTTGAATACTCTTCTTTAAAGAAGCTGCTTACAGAAAACTGATTCACTTTGACTAAAAAGAGCCCAAAGAAGGCTAAATAGAGGAAATAATTCATGTAGTGGCCAATTTTTGTATAATTGTCGGGAGGAGTGCCCTGGAGCCTTGTTCTTGACGGCGAGAGAAAGGAGCGTTCCCCGGGGAACCATCTCTCATCGCCTTCTCTCTGGAGAATTTGTTGGTATTCTTGAACACGAGTGAACATAGCGAAACGATGTGACACAGTGGTAAACGTTGCCAAGTTCACCATGAAAACAGCAGTCAATAAAATGATAGTAAATTTTGACAACTTAAATTCAACAACAATTGTCATTGATAATTAATGTTTATTCTTTGCATTTATTTTTAACAAGTTGAGCGGTAGTGAAATAATTTCTAATAATTTTCCATTTCTTGTATATTTTCTGGAAAATGTACCCATCTATTTAAAATCTCTGGGGAGGAAAGTGCAGCACATACTTCACTTACATTGCGGCTCACACTTGACTGACCTATACCAACAAAACTATTCGATCCTGTAATTTCTTGGTAACTACCAAAACCCAAGAACTAAGGGTGGCGAAAACCTTAAATAAGCCTATTTAAAAAGATATTTATGATGCCTATCTACTACGTACTCTTTTTTTTAACAGTTAAAGTCGATTTACGGTGGTTGTAAATGTGGAGTAAGCATTTCAATTAATTCCCGAACTAATGGTTTAGAAAGTCTAAATAAATGTATAAATTTTGTCTTCTGATAAGCTAAATTGATACATTTTTTTTAATTTACACGAATTCTCTGAGCTTCTTGTTCTACATCCTCTATATCTTGCAGAATTTGGCATAACAAAATTTCATGCACGTCCATTAAAAAAAAATCTTTAATAATCAATTAAGCAACGAGTTTAACAAAAAATCGCCTGCATAAAAATTAAAGACCTCATGTCAAAACGCATGCGACAGATAAAATAGTCAAATTGAGTCAGGAAATGACTGTTCGCTTGCAAATTTGTAAGAGATGAAACCAGGGAGCACGTTCTCCTACCTACCGAGAGAAGCATTATTTAATATTACGATTCCCTATTCCCCAAGAGAACCACGTCCACTTCCTTTCGGCTGTTCTACTCCCCGGAATTCAAGAATAGGGTCCCTGAATACGATTTTCTATTCCCCAAGAGAACCACGCCCACTTTATCTCGGCTGTTCTACTCCCCGGAATTGAAGAATAGGGTCTCTGAACAACATACTAAAGGGCCTGGCCAGTGGATTGTTTTTTATGGGGGGGGTACTTTAAAGGTCCCCTTTTAACGTTATTCTTGAATAACTTGAAAGTCACGCCCTCTAACGAAAACGTGTCTATATACAATATTAAACTACATGAAATTTCCCACAAATAAGTTCCTATTCATTTTTTTCTAGGATCAATACTTTTTCCAATTTATTTCCATTATATGTTCTATAGCAGTGATTAAAAAATGTTCAAAAACAATTTTTTTTAAGTAGGTTTAGAATGTCACGAAACGTGAAAATTTTAAATTTGAGTGGACACATTTTTTTTCCTTCATCTATTCCCTTTAGACGGCCCACCCTGTATATTTTCCAGTGAAGGTCTAACCATTTCTTTGGTAGCAGTAGCGTCAACTATATACCAAATTTGACTGTTCTCCGTCAAGTAGTTTTTTAGTTAATGCACCAATAGACAGACAGACACACAGATAGACAGACAAAGGAAATTGAGAATCCTATATTTTCGTAATCTACATGATCTGAAACATGAAAATCCGAAAAAATCTCGGAGGGTGATTTTTTCTCGAATAAAATACTTCCCTTCGGTATACGATTTTTCCACTCTCTGTATCTCGTAAAGTATTGATCCTAGAAAAAAAGTGAATAGGAACTTATAGTGGGGCAGATCTGGGTTTTGAAAAGTGACTGCTCCGAATGAAAAAATTTCTTTTGCCAACTTATAAAGTTAGGTCCCCTCCATCATTCCGACAAGTTTTTACAGGGCGGAGTCGGCGGGGGGTGGGGGAAATGACCCATTATAACTATGGGAAAGCAGTTTTTCCGACGTATCTCCGCAGGCGTTGGTGCCACAAAAAAAAGCATACTTACCAAAAATGAAGAGCTTGATGAAACGCGTAAGCTCGTTCTAACCTGAACCCGATCGCATAATTAGTTCGCGAGATATCGCGATTGAAGTTGCGAAAAAATGAAAAATTAAATTAATTATTTCTCGAGAAGGAGGGGAGTTGGGGGCCTCAATTTTTTCTGAATAGAAGGTTATTGATGAACACTTGACGTGGCCAGAGGGTGGGGGTGATGAGACAATTAGGAGGGGAGATATGGGGTAGAAACTAAAATTATCAAAACGCTGATAACTCCGTTACTAATTGAGCTACGGTAATCTGGTCGGAATCAATTTGCGTATTTTTTTATTTGCTAAAAGATAGCACTGGCAGAATTTTTTGTTTTTTGCAAATAAACGCCTGGTGCTAAAATAAAAAATGTACGACTTTTTGCGCGTATTTTTCGGCATAAAAGAAGGAGGTGGGGGAAGTAATTTTTTCATCAATTGATAGCATTTTTATTTATCTTCAATTCCTATCCAGAAACATCGCGATCGGATGATTAGGAAGGGAGATACAGGCCGGCAAAGTTATTGCTGTATAGCGGAAGAACGGAAAGGGGTGGGGGGTTTGGTCCGGGATGAACATTTTGAGAAAAGTCTTTTTTTTCGCCTTCTCCATTTTATTAATCCCGATGGCCATACATTGTCCGCCCGCGCGAGTTACAAAAGGAAAAACGGAACGAAAACGGGCGAGCGAGTCAGTTCAGCTGCTCTCTAGCTCTCCTCGAATTCACACACGCGTGAACGAACGTTCGTGAATGGCGCGCTCTCAAATATTTTTGAATGTTTGATCGCTAGTATCTCACTCGATTATGGAGCGATTATGAAAATTATTTTTTCCTCGTGATCGGAGACCGTTCGGGAACAGAAAATAATATTACGTTCTCATTTTTTCATGCCCTGGCGGGTCCATTTTGGTTACATTATGATCATCATTTACTTGATTTTTAATCCTCAGTCGCGCTCTTGTAGCTCGGCAGTCTTTTATCTCTGCTTTCTCGGGATGTTGCGCTAGCCGGAATGGGTCCATTATAACAATGGCAGGTAATAAATGAGAGGTGCTATAAAAAAGACTGTCGTGATCTCTTTAAGGTCAAGCGACGTTGCAGCGTATGTGCTAGCATAGAACTGCCTAAGGGTCATGAGGAGGAAAGGAAATATCAGAAGGAAGTTTCAGGAGCAGATGATAGATCTATTATTTATTTATTTTTCTTTAATGACATGAATTAAATTGGACATTACAATTGGTAGGATATGGAGTGTCTCATTTACTTTTGCAGGCTCCGTCGATATTATAGTACATCAATCAAAATCGGTGGTTACCCTTTTCTGTGTACATCCCAAACAGGATACTTCACAATTAAACTTTACTGAATTTATAGTGAACTCATTTACGTAACAATCAATAAAACACATGATTTTTCAAATAACTTAAACCATATTTACAGAGAAAATAAAAACAAATGAAAATGAGAAACACAAACATTGAACGATTAAATAAGTTAACAGACAGCAATTAATTATATTATAAGAAAATGAAGCGGTCCGCAATTTCAAATCTTTAGTCTATTCGCGGGCCGAACACTCTTAATATAATTACATGCATTTACGTTATAACCGAGAAAGTGCCGAAATTTACATAAACTTTAAAACTGAAAGAATTTATTATCACCCTGTGGCTAGATCTTGAGCAAAGGAATGCTAACCCAGAAATCTTATTTTCCCTCATAGAAAATAAGACTTCTCAAATGTGGGCGGTATACCCTGAAATCACTACCAATTAAAATCTTCCCTACTTTAAACCATACCCCAATTTGAAATTACGTAACGGACCATGGGATTTGCGAAACATGATTGTGCATCACATGATGCTGTAAAGAATCTCTGCTATTTTATTATAGTAATTTGCCCTATCTAACATTTACGCCAGTAAGGCAGATGAAAAAACCACTTTGTCCATTACTTTGCATTTGTATGGGGACAAAAAAAATCTACCTCAGTTGACCTATCTAGTTTTTACTAAGACTATTACCTATATATTCTGGAAACCTCTCCGAATCAACTACTTTAGTCCTGTAAATCTAACTACACCAATCGGTGCGAGAGGTTGTCGTACTTAAACATGTGTTTGACTGGTCTCGTTTCCTCGGCTTGAAACGAGACAAATTGTTGAAGATAAAATAATTGAGAGTATTGTTTATTTCTTTCATGTATCTTTTCAACCGACATGACACCCCAACAACTACTTAAGACAAAGGGCCTATTTTCTGGCCCTCGCAAACCGAACGAAACTAAGAAAAATGAATTTAGATAGTTTGTAGCAGCGAGCTTATTGTTTACTGTCTACAGTACCAAGCAGTTTACAGACAGACGAAATCTAACGCTGATTTGTCATCGCTATGTTCATATTACCGTATGCAATCTATCAGATCTTCGCTGCACAGTTCTGATATTAATGAAGATTCGCTTGGTGCTTCGTCATGCATGCCAGAAATTCCATCGTTTATTATGTGCCCGCCCCGTTCTGTTTTTCATTTTGTAATTCGCGCGGGCAGACAATGTATGGACAATGGGGACTTATATAATGGAAAAGTCTAAAGAAAAGATTTCTCAAAATTTTGATCGACCCGAATCCCCCCACCCCTGTCCGTTCTCTCGATATACAGCAAAAACTTTGCCGGCCTGTATCTCCCTTTCTACTCATCCGATCGCGATCTTGCTGGACGGAAATTGAAGGTAAAAAAAAATGCTGTCAATTGGTGAAAAAATTATTTCCCCCGCCCCCTTCCTTCATGCCCAAAAAGACGTGCAAAAAATCGGCCATTTTTTATTTTGGGCGCCAGGCGTTTATTTGGAAACAAAAAAAAAATTGCCACTGTCATCTTTTAGCAAATAAAAAAATACGCAAATTGGTCCCGACCAGATTCCCGTAGCTCCATTAGTAACAAAGTTATCAGCACCTTAATAATTCTGGTTTCACCCCCATATCTCCCCTCCTAATTGTTCCATCATCCCCACCTTCCGGCCTCATCAAGTGTTTATTAATACCCTTCTATTCAGAAAAAATTGAGGTCCCAACTGCACTGCCTCTCGAGAAATAATTAATTTAATTTTTCGTTTTTTCACAACTTCAATCGCGATATCTCGCGAACTAATTATGCGATCGGGTTCGGGTTGGAACGAGCTTACGTGTTTTGTCGAGCTCTTCACTTTTGGTATGAGCGATTTTTTTGTGGGATCTACACCTAAGGAGATACGTCGGAAAAACTGCTTTCTCATGCTTCTAATGGGCCGTTTCCCCCACCCCCCGACGACTCCGCCCTGTAAAAACTTGTCGGAATGATGGAGGGGAAATAACTTTATAAGTTGGTAAAAAAATTTTGTTCATTCGGAGCAGTCACTTTTCGACCCTGCTTTTTCTCCAGATCTGCCCGACTATTATTTGTTCGAAATTTCATTTTAATATTGTATATAAATACTCTTTCGCTAGAGGGCGTGGTTTTCGAGTTATTCAAGAAAAATATGAAAATGGTACCCTTAAACTACCTCCTACCCTCCTCAGATCATTCTCTGGTCAGGACTTTTAGTATGTTGTTCTGAGCCATTGAGTTAGAAGGTAGGGAGACGCTGTCACGTTATCAAAAACGGCATCATTTCGCCATCTTGTTACTACTTTTCCGTCAAATAGTGACAGTTTGTTTTCCGTTCGATTTATTATGATTTTTACTGGTAGTTTGTTAAATTCTAGACAATAAACATTAAAAGGACTATGATGTCGTGTGTTAAAAGAAGTTGCTCTTCTAGAGATGGTGTTGACAAGAAGAAATTAACGAGAATAACATTTTATAGGTAGTGTAAACAACAAACAGAGACGTATTAAAAAGAGCAGCTAATTAAATGTTTTTTTACTATACTCAGATTATGTATTTATTAGAATAGAAATAAATGATTTATTTTAGGATAACATTGCACATTTTATATATCAAGGTAAACAAAAACTGTTAAAACTCTTGCAATTATTGAATTGAACATTTATTACGTTATCCAGATAAACTATCTCGTCGGGGTACAAAGTTCTTATTATTTTAATTAGTCCGGGTCTGGAAAAATCACCATATTGTTACTACATTTAGCCACGCCTACTGATGCCGTTTCTGTATAGAAAATTTGTATAGGATGTCGCCTCCCTACCTTCTAACTCAATGTTTGGGGCACTCCCCCCTAACAACTATACAGAAATTGGCAACTACACGAATTATTTCCCCTATTTTTCCTTCGTTGACTGGACTATCTTCGAGTTCTACAACTTCCGTTATTTCTGATGGATTAACCGTAATATCTTCCACTTATGGAGTATTGGAACAATCCACTCCACTGCAATTTAAACAGACATTACTGTAGTAAAAACCGGTTTTTCGGCAGCCACAGTTGTTCTCGCAGATGTTTTTACAGCTGCAAAATAAATTTTGTAGCGGTTTCTCTGGAGCTGGTGGATCAGTCATATTCACTGGATAGAGCACATCTATTTTCGTCCATCCCCACTCATTTGATAATAATTCATTAACTAACCATGTCGCAAATTGGAGATAGACTCTTTTAATGTGTTGCAATGTCATATTGCTTGATCGAGGTAAATATGCAAGAGACATTTTTCTTCGCTTGGAAACATCTCTTACGAAACATTTGAATCAATTATGATTTAAATCCTCTTCTGTTTTTGAAACACCGTATAAAGCTAATATACACTCAGCACCAGCTTGGAATAATTCATCAGTATTGCTATTTTAATTATAAAATACTTGAAAGAGGACAGTCTCCCTTCTTAGAATGTACGTCAATGGTTGTGTACACTGTACAGTCACGTACCTAGTCAATTACAATGAAACGTTTTGTTAGTGTCGTCACAATACTGAAAACCATGTAATTTTCAATGTTTTACTTTTTCTGTTTTACTTTAATTTTTTTTTGTTTTAATGTTTATTTCATTAAAAACAATAAAAATAAAAATAAAACTGAGGGCGGTTTTGAAGATTAATGCCTAAGCTCTCCAAAAGGTAGGATTGTCAAAACATTTTTTTTTTAAATTATTTAACTTTGTTCACACTTGAATTTTCCGGTTTATTCGTTGCAAAATTTAAAAATCGTCTTGTTAGTAAAAACAAGCACGAAAACTTATAATTATCGCAAAGTAAATGTTATTTATAATACATATCTTTAGCTTTAACTTGATCACCTATAAAGTGCCGATATCATTTTCAAAACTTTAATATTAACGATCAAAGTTAGATACGCAAAGCGGAAAACTGCTTTTTTCGAATATTGACAAACTTTGAAGTCCTGGATTCTGTGAAATAAATTTTGCTATTTTTTTGACAGAAGGTATATTTTAGACATTCCATTTAAATATGCTATCCAGGTATGTATTTTTTTTTTCAATAAATTATTTATATTTCGACGAATTTTATGAAATAATTGAGAATTCATGTAATGCTTCAGTTTTTGGTGATATATGCGATAATTAAAGTACTCAAAAAATGTTTGCAGTACATGTAATACTACGAGAAAATGTTACTTTTTAATGTTCAATTGGTTTTATATCATTTGTACTTGCCAATCAAAAATTATAGCCACTTTGTACAGCGCGCATGCTCCCGCAGGCCTATTCCAACGTGAGCGGATGGCCGGCACGCAACGTAGCGCGACTTGGAGCATAAGTTTACAAATTACTGCTCGCTCAATATTAACACGTTCATTGCCGACCTAATATTAATGGTGCTTCTGTAAGGCCTGTGAGTAAAATTTTCATTGGAGAGGTTGTTATAAGTAAAATATGTAATGTTAGGTATGTCTTTATTGAAAATAATAAAAATAATATGAAACATCGTTATTAAAAAAAATAGGTGTAGCCGGCCACTTTATTGAAAATTTCATTAGCAATGCCGATTACACCTATAGGTGTACTTTATTTCATGGCTGATGGAACTTGAAAAAACATTCTTCCTTTAGTGGACGAGGGAGTTGATGTTTTGAAAGTCTCATTCTTTTTGTATTTAAACCAGAAGGTCTGGCTTCACTGTCCGTTTTTTTTTTTTACAATTATGAAAATAACACTGATATGCAACACTTTCTTTATTTTAATATTTTCTATGAAAACGATGTTCACTTTCACACACGCTTCTAGCAACCGACCATACTGACCGTGTACATTAACACTACCCATGGCGCAGTCATAACATCATTCAGTCCCAGTAAGCACTGGAGATTTGTTAACTGCAACCAATAATACAGATCGTTAGTACTTGGTCCAATAAACGTGCCGACCGCTATTCGATCTATTCGTAAACAAGCCAATGTTACAATAGTAAATGGAAATTCACATTAGTGCTTTACACCTATAGGTGTAATCGGCCGGTTTATAGATCTTTATAATACACCTATAGGTGTAATCGGCAATGAACGTGTTAATTCGAAAAACACATGTCATATATGCTTCTTTCGTAAAATGTTCTGTCCTTTCCAATGGCGCTATCAGATTTTTCATACATATTAAATTTAAAAAGTTATTCATGAATTATCTTATTTTTGCCCCTAAGTTGTCTAATAAAAAACTTTCCGCACAATTCTCGCGGTGGCATTTTGATATTTTGTTCCTCACACCTTTCTGAATACATTTCAATAAAAATCATCGATCGAGGAATTTTGCCGAAGTAAAAATCTAATTTGACTCCCCTGTATGGTAGTTTTATATTTTATTAGTTTAGAAATAATATTGTCACGGTTTTGTCTTGATATTTTTTGTGGTTTCTTTCTTTGTTCTGGAGCTAGTTTTTCAGACTTCTTATTAGTTTCTTAAGAATCTCATGGTATTACTGGATCCTCAGACTTCTTTCTAGGATAATACCATCTAGTCTTTTTGCTAGCACTTGAACTATATTGTATGTATATTGATATATATTTATTTAATATAAATGATTATTAAATATTGAAAATAAAATTTAATTTTGAAAAGTTAAGTTGTGATGAATACGATTAAATGAATTTTAATTTCAGGAAAGTTGTACTTTTGCCTCGGCTAACCAAGGAAAACTTGACTCTTTTCTCAACAGCAAGTTCAATATTAATCTTTTAATATCCTCACAATTTTGGAATTAAAAATGATGTCAATGAATAACAATCTATTATATATTTACTAACAGATTAATAAATAAAATTACAAAATCACAATTAAGCTGCGAATAATTTACAATATAAAAGCCCCTTTACTGGTCATCTGACTTGCTGAACTGCTTGCTCTTTTGAAGCAAACGACTTCCTACTGAATACAAATCGTTGCACCAACGAAGCACTCTCATTGAATTACTGTATCAGTATTTGTTTAAGAAATTCAAATTATCGTAGTACTGTTTTTTTAATAAGAATATATTTGCCGCTTGAACAATTTTCCAATACAATTTTCTGGTGTTTGATCTTAATGTCAATTAATATAATATAACGTAATTATAATGTAATTAACTATTTCAATGAAAATAATTCATTTCTAATCTATTTGCTATTCGATTAAAATTTCTTTCTCATTGACACTTTTTACATCTTCTTGACTTTTCTCCAATTTTCAAAATCAATAATTCTCATCTCCGTTCATATATTTATACTCGTTTAATTTTGACTTTTCAATAAATATGATTATTAAATGAATTTTTTTTTTCCATAGATTATAGTTCCACTTCCTGAAATTTCAGTCATCCATTGTTAAAAAATAATATTGAACCCCGTTCCCTACTTTCTTTTTCTTCTCCACCGAAATTTCGTTTCCACTTGATATCTTAATTATTCATTTTTTTTCCTTTGTCAACTTTGACATCTCCTTCCTTGCTCATTAGAAAGTTTTATCAGCCTAAACTAAATACATACTACCTATATTGTTAATACAAAACAACCTAACTTATTCCTAATAATAATAATGTATGTTACCTTGTACCAATATTGTACTGAACACTGACATTAACAAAATTTATAATATGACATAAATTATTACTTCAACTCCATCTCTGTGAGTGTTCAGCCAATATACACTTTTGTAAAGTTATGATACGTTTAATGTAAATAAAATATGATAATACATATTTTTCTGTTATGGTGTTAAGTTAAACTTTTATCACTATAACTGTTTGTAAAATTATTCCGATATACTCTGATATTTATCATTTATTATTTAGTTATATTATGACACGTGCAGATTTATTATTTTATACTATTAAAATTATTAAGCTAAATATTAAACAATTCAAATTTTGAAAAATGTAATTTAATTTATACTCTATCTTTGAATAGCAAATACCATGGGCGCCAATGCCTTTCGGTATACCTAGTTGAATAGCATGTACCCCAGAGAAATAAAACTTCCGCTGCGGAATGAGGCCGAACAAGCTGAAATTTTGCAGAGACCTTCGTTTTGATGTTCCAATGAAGCACAAAAAAATCTCATATGCCTACCTTTGTGCGTCTTGAGATATCGAAGGTCAAAGGTCATGAAAATCGGTTTTTCGCGAAAATCTCGCTTCCAGTGCATCTGACGTCATAAGAACCCATAACAAAACTTACGTAAAATAGTATTCTCTACAAAATTGTTGATATAAATTTTTTTCGTACGACCAACCGTTTTCCAGATATAGCATGATAAAGCGGGAGCGCGCATTCGTAATAGGTAATACTGTATTATACTGCAGAGCTATAACTATAAAAGCACTTTTCTTAACTTTTCCCGCTTTATCATGCTATATCTCGAAAACGGTTGGTCGTACGAAAAAAATATATACAAACAATTTTGTAGAGAATACTATTTTACGTAAGTTTTGTTATGAGTTCTTATGACGTCAGATGCACTGGAAGCGAGATTTTCGCGAAAAACGCGATTTTAATGACCTTTGACCTTCGATATCTCAAGACGCACAAGGGTAGGCATATGAGATTTTTGTGTGCTTCATTGGAACATCAAAACGAAGGTCTCTGCAAAAATTCAGCTTGTTCGGCCTCATTCCGCAGATGGCCTTTTTTTTTAACTTATTTCTCTGGAGTAATGAGCAAATTCTGCATTCCCTGCAACCAGATATCTTAATCTCAGGAGCAGTTTCAAATAATATAGGGTTTAAATAAATAAAGAATGCAGAAATTTTCAATACGACAATATATTAAATATATTGTAGAGGAAGATAAATTTCCTCTACAATACAAACAAATAAATAGCCTAACCTAAAATTTGTAGGTTTATTTATGGTCATTGCTTTTGACGCAGCTATCTGAAGGGCCTACAAAATCTCATTTCACTTAACAGTTCAAGACACACATTTATGAAAAATATCTGTCACAAAGTGTTTTGAACAAATCCTAGCATTTTTCAGAAATATTTCGCTTAATTCTCCCTGTTTTTGAGACCTCATCTTGCTTTTAGGCGCTCTTTTGACAGTTTGTTATTTTTTCCACAGTCCTTTAAAATAGCAGGAATTTTAAAGAAACGGACGTTGTTTCTTTCTCCTCTATTACCACTATTCAATACTGAATGAAACAAAGGCATTTTCGTAATTTTTGCAAATGAAAATAGCGTGACGTCTACCGAAAATAATAATCAATCGTAATTTTATTTTGTAAGCTTACTTGTTCGTAGAACTAGGTGGCACTATTGGTCTCACCTATTCTTTCTTCGCCAATTCTTCTTCCACGATGACAACAAAAAATTGAAAATCTTGACGTTCCATCGTAATTTTGCTTATCGTAATTTAGATCACTAAATTTATTAATACTTTGATCGACTCTTCTTCTATTAGTAAGTACAATTTACACCTTTCTTAATTTGGTGTTTACTTCTTTAATTGTGCATGTAATTACCATCGAAAATAGTATTTATTTGGTTTATTTTAATTCCACTTCTGTCATCGACTATCTTGTTCGACGACTGGAGAATGACTGAACGTTTACATCCATTTTGATATAGCTATCAAAATTGACATATTTTCGATACATTACGCATACCGATTTTGACATTTCACTGACATTTTGAATTTAAAAAGAAAATAATTCTCTTGTGGTATATACCTTTTAACATTACAAACTTACTGTAGTTAAATTTTCCATTTTAATGTGAATCTTTTAATATGGGCCATGCCTCAATTGGATTAAAATATTTTCACCTCTTAATATAATTTTCAATTTAACATAAAAACTTAAAATTACCTACCGACATAAAGTTTCCTTTACATGATTAATTAACATGCTTAAACAACTATTTCCTAACTCTCTCGTTATCAAAACTATTTCTAATTTATTTATTCTGACACTTTTAAATTTATGGAATGAATCTCTAATTCATTGATATAATCGAAAATACAACTTAGTCTGTTCATTCTTTATTTTACAATGTTAAACTGGAATGTTTAGTTTCACCAGAGCTTAAGTTTACAGTCCCTATATACTTATTTTGTATTAAATGTTCATAACTTTATTGCATTGTTATTTTTATATATTTGCACAGTCTTTTCCACAAACACTAATGTTTGTGGAAAAGGTTATGCAAACATTACGCATCTAAGCTGTATGGCTTTATTTGATGAGTATTTTATATCTCAAACTCTCATTTCACTAATTAGTTTTCCCCCAAAGTTTATTCTTATTTTTTGTGATCGTTATATATCTTAATATTTGCCCTATTTTTCATATTTAATGTTCAGGGTTTCAATCTAATCGTTTTATTTTGTCTTCTTCAGATAATATGATGAAGTTTTCTCCAATTAGAAGCCCTATTAAAATGAAGAATTTTGTTCCGATATTATCGGAGACTCACATTTTTACATTATAACATTCAATAATTTATAACTAATGACAAATACTTATAATAATACATTTTTATTTTTATTTAATTTATTCTACATTTCTTTATTTATTCGACTATACATCTGTCCAAACTAGTTGCACGCAATGATCATTAAATTCTATTAGAACAGTCGCTGTACCCGAATTAGAATTCTGCATTGAGTTTTTAAAATCTGCGAAACAGATTTTTAATATCCTTTCTGGGAATCATGGTTTTTGATTAATTATTCTTATAGGACGACTATATTTTTCACTAAAAGCTTATCAGATTGCTTCCTTGCCATTTTTTTTTACTCACATTTTTACGTTAGTTTTTTTAGGGTGTCCACTGTATATTATGTACAAATGTTTAATTCACCTAAATATACTTTGGAGATGGATTCCTATCTTACTCAATCAACTGAATTTGCTTGTTATATCTCCTGAACGGTCACTTGAATTAGCATTGTCTCTCACAGTTAGTTCTTTCCTATTCATAACCATTCTAAATCCTGAAAGCTGCCCATCCTTAGCAGCAGTTTCTTGTAGCTTTATTTTGCTGACCCTTTGATACCAGCTTCACCTGATGAATTTGCGCTATTGGTATGTATCAGTTAGTGTCCGTTAGATAGGACCACTCATATTCCTAAGTTTTGGAGAAATTTTACTTCCCGTTAACTATTTCAACAACGCTTCCCATTTTATGTCGAGTCCACACGGCTGACTATTGTCTGGAGAGCATCAAAAACTAAGTAAGTAAGTTGACTAAGTTCTAGACCGTAAGTTCATATATACCAAATATGAGAACAGTTAATTTAACTGGAAGTTAGCATAGCAAGTATTTTCCTTTATTGTGCAGTTTTGCCTAACAACGTATATAAACTTATAATTTTCAAGAATAAGAGCATAAGATGGCAGACATCTCCGTATTCTTTGGAGTATTCATTCTCTCGATACGATATCCTATCTGTCGGATTTCGTGCATGATGTGGGCCGCGTATGCAAACTCACTTTTTTGTTTGTGATTATTGGTTCCATGACACTGTAGATTGGCATTATAGCTATGTTGTTTCCCGCTCGTTTGGATTTCCCTTCCCTAGAAATATACGCTCCACCCAGTCTTGAGTGCAAATTATTTATCTTAGATGAGGTTAAAGTAGTGTTTGTCGATCACAGCTGTTGTATGATTTCAAAAGTAATTTTTTCACAAACCTCAGCCATTAATATAAGTGAGTGCTTCCTCCCATATGTTGATGGTTGAGACACCGTCATACTGATGCTTGCTGTTCATGTCATGGTATGGGGTGTTAATCAAGGGGTGATATCTGTGGCTGGTAAATTGGGAGTAAGTGGGTAGCCCCTTGTAACGATGAGTCAAACATGGACTTCTTCTTCCCTATTCCTAGAGCCCTGGATATTTCAGTGTTCTGTATTTGTGATCTCTTATGGAAGCTTACTAAGTTGAAGGTAGTGCTATTGCTTGTCCTCCAGAAGTTCATGATTTCTCCCACCACTTGTATATTCATCCTATCACTCAGTTTCTATATTGTTTACCCAGGGATCAGGTAGAATCTTCCTTCTGATATGTTCCATAGGGCAGCTTTCGTCCAGAGTGGTTAGCTTACTTAGGAATTCGTCTGTCTCTAGAATGTTGTTCCCCCTCTTGGCTTTTGTTCTATTGATGTGGAATAGTACTTTAGCTCTTCCAGAAACTGGTTCATTGTGCCGATGCAGCAAAATATCCGCGATGGAAGGATTTACTAGAAATAAACTAGTGCACTTTTCAAACCCTTTGGATAAGCACTCAAAATCGACTTTTATATTGTATTGCCGAAATTCTGTGTGATTTATATCTTTATTGGGTTCTTCCTCTCCTCGTCCATTAAGTCCATTAAGAAGGGAACCTTTGGGATTTTCTATTTATCTGGACGATTTCAAGGTTTGACTGATACCTAACCATTATGAATGTATAGATGTCTAGGTCTATTTAATCTATTTCAGGGTCATTAGATGATTTATTTTTGGGTGCGTACTTGGAAGTGGAGGGTTGCAGGCCAAGACATATAGCATTTATGTCAGGTGAGTATCTCAGGCCTCTTTTTCATTGTTTTTCTGGCAAGGTCTGTTTCGTCTTCATACGAAAGATCTTCTTCCTGGTTTATTTTCAACGTCTCTTTCTCTATTTCCAACAGAGTGTCTTGCTCATACCATATCTGCATATTGCAAAAGTACACACAAGTGCGACAAAATCTTCTCCTTACTTTTATCTGACAACAAATTCCATTTTTGTACATTCAAGGCGTTGTTGTTTATGAGCCTGTCTGGATAAAGATTGGCATTATGACTCAGTGTTTTGTGACCACTACGCGACATTTTGAAAAGGAGAGATTCGTTCATATTAAATATGAAACCAGTAGTGGGAGTATAATCAAGTTGTGACTTGTCAAATGGCGCAAGCATTGGTACTAGTGCCATGTTTGTCAACATATCGCGTTTCCGTGATGGCCAAGTCACAAATAGAACAATGAACAATCAGCTTTTTCACTTATGAAAGTATCATAGTTTACATATGCACTCGATCGCGGCAGGTACCGATTTGTGAAGTAATCTGCGCATTGTATTGCTCTTTACTCGAACGTCGAGCGTTGGGATTAGGTTTATCATATTTTCATCGTGTATGCACCACTATAGTAATTCTCGTATTATGTGCAAGTATTATCAACGTTTTGACTTTTGCATTTTGTGAGCTGCTGCAAATAATACAACATATGGAAAACGTTTTAATTATTTAGCAATATCGTCTATAATCTTTTACAAATTTTCATCATGTATGTTTACAAACATTAAAATACAAATTTTGCAGGTTATATCTAACAATGGAAACTGGATAATCATAAAATTTAATTTAGTCCGTACTCTATTATATATTTACCGCTTAAATTCAATATCAAATTTGCAATTAATTTTTTCCTTATTTACTTCTTTAAATATTTTACTTCACTACGGTTTGTAAATTGTCACAGAATCTCTAAAACTTACTCTAACTTTAAATAATTTAAAAAATATTAATGTTTAGGCGTTACGGAGTAAAATTTGAGGACGACAATTATTGAATATAATATGCTAAATTAATTATGTTTTAGCAACAATGTTGATTTTAGAATTTATTAAAGATACGTTTTTCTATCGTGTTCTATAATTTTTATTTAGAATTTTACACCCAAAAAAACATTTTTTTTTTCAAGCAGCTGTTACGTCTGCAATGTCAATCCTCTTAGAAAATAAGTACCTAATATTAATATCACATAAATACAAGTACATTAAAAAAAACTTTTTTACTTCCCTCGCATACCGAAGGGAAGTATTGTATTCGAGAAAAAATCACCCTCCGAGATTTTTACGGATTCTGACGTTTCAGAACACGTAGATTCCGAAAATATAGGTTTTTCAATTCCGTCAGTCTGTCTGTCTGTCTGTCTGTCTGTCGGTCTGTCTGTCTGTCTGTCTGTCTGTCTGTCTGTCTGTCCGTCTGTCTGTCTGTTGGTGCATTTACTAAAAAACTACTTGACGGAGAGCAGTCAAATTTGGTAGGTAGTTGACGCTACTGTCAGCGCAGAAATGGTAGAAATTTCACTGGAAAATATACAGGGTCGACCGTCTAAACGGAATAAATAGTGAAAAAAATTTTTTTTCGCTCAAATTTAAAATTTCCACGTTTCATGACGCGCTAATCCTATTTCGGGAAAACAAATTTTTGAAAATTTTTTTCGCCAACATTTTTGAAAAAATTTTTACCATGAAAAAAATTTTTTTTTCTCAAATTTAAAATGTCCACGTTTCATGACACGCTAAACCTATTTCTGAAAAAAAAAAAATTGTTTAATTTTTTTTCACCATTTTTGAAAAAATATTTACCACTAAAAAAAATTTTTTTCTTTATTCAAATTTAAAATTTCCACGTTTCATGGCATTCTAAACCTATTTAAAAGAAAAAAATGTTTGAAAATTTTTTACCAACATTTTTGAAAACATTTTTACCACTAAAATAGATGGAATTTTTTTTCTTAAAATTTTAAATTTCCACGTTTCATAGCGCTCTAAATCTATTTAAAAAAAAAATTGAAAAATTTTAAAAAATTTCGAAAAAAATTTTACCACTAAAAAATTTTTCTTTGTTCAGATTTAAAATTTCCATGTTTCCATGGCATTCTAAAATTATTCAAACAAATAAAAGTGTTTTTGAAATATTTTAAAAAAAATTTGAAAACATGTGTAGGTAATCTATTTATCACTATTATAGAATAGACAAATTTTTTTTTTTTTTTCAAATTTAAAATTTCCACTTTTCATGACATTTAAAACCTATTTCGGAAAAAAAAATTGCCACATCCTCTCACCATTTTGGAAAAAAATTTAACACTGGAATAGAGCGAAAAATTTTTTTTTTTCGCGTTTCGTGACATTCTAAACCTATTCAAAAAAAAAGTTTTGAAAATTTTTCATACTCCATTACGTGAATGTGGAATTGAAAATGTGACAGATGCCAATAATATTTGGCATATGCACCTATTATAAACTTTTATTGAATAGTGGCATCCCAAGAAATAATTCAGTCATGGTGGACATTTTTAAAGGTATTTGCGCAAGCCTTCCATATTTGGCACCTGTTATTTAGTATTGAACTTTTGCTGTTGGATGAGCACTCTGTATATTTTTTTGACCAAAAGTTACCAGTTTTTTTGTAATAATAGCAATAACTATATTCCTATCTGTATTCTCAATGTCATTTCGTAATTAATAATTTTTTAGAGTCACTGCCATGCACAAATAATGAGGGAAGTTCTGTGTAAATAACTTTACCGATTTTTTATATCTCTCTCCACACGAGACATTGACAAATTAGTGGTCCAATTTTTAAACCATTTGCCGCGAGCAGCACTACTAGAAACTAGAAATCCTATACATAGCCTATAGTGCCAAATATTCATATATCGTATATTTCAGTTATTAGAGCATGATAAGTAACTTTAAGGTGTATTTTGTTTTGTTATTTGCCGATGCCGATAGCTAGTTAATTTGTTTATGGATCAATTTGAACAATTGAAGAAATTTCAGGAAAATAGATGACAAACGTTATAAACCCTTACAAGTCTAGGTTCGATAGAATTGAACAGTTCACTGAAAGTATTACCACATTTTCTAATTATTAAAATATTTCTAATTATGCGGCTTTCTTGTAAAATACTGGCGTGGTGTTACTTTTAGTAATTTTCTGTTTTTAACAATATCTTGCACGCAAAATCTCTATGCTATCTTTCGTTAACAAATTACAGCAGTAAATAGGATTAAATTATTTTCAACCATTTTTTTCGCATTTTGACTGCTGAGAATACGCTGTCTGTCAGTAAGGGTAAGATAAAGATATATACAATATTGAATAATAGTTAACAAACTATTTTCGACGGTGACTAAAAAGATTTTTATAGAACCTGCATAAGCAACTCATATTGCGTCGGTCGCTTTATAAATTGGGATTCATTGTCTTAAATTTGACGATTTGAGGAATCTAAAGAAATATGTTTTGTGTGTGTGTTTTTTAATAAAGTATACCTACCTGCAATACTAGGCCAACATAAATTCACCATATTCAGTACGTATAGCGATAGACTTAAGGACGAAAATATGATTATTACTATACACGTAACTACTACAATGAATGTAATTCTTGTAGAAGGCCTCTTGTCGTTGAATTTCCCTATAGTCGCCACCTGAAACAAGGAAAAAGAAATTTATCAGATTTTCTGTGAGGGAGACGAACTTGTTAATTTGATGAAGACTTATTTTCAACAACAATACAGGCTTGATTTCATGTGACAGTAAAGCAACATGAAATGTTCTGTTGCTAATCTCGCATTGCGGTGATATTCGATTTGGTGTCACAGCTTTAGTGTTTTCAAATTAAAAACGATTTGGGTTTTGGTGGCACTTGCAAGGAAATATCACACACTGAATGTTGTAAGATCTACATTGTCATACTGCTGCGGTAGTGTTTAACATTTCATTTATTTTAGATTGCATAAAACATGGAAGAGTAAACAGCATGGATTGATATTTCGATATAGTTAAATGAGTATGAGAAATACACATGTCTGTGAGATAAAGTTTACGAACACTTAAGAAAAGTAAAGCCAAAGAAAATCGTATGCATTAAACAGGAAATGGTGATGTGAAAACACTTTGAAAAAAATAAGAATTAGTCTTTAATTAATTTATGGATATTCTGAAGCACCTTTTGCAAGAGTATCAGATGCTCCCATTTCCTTCGTTGAACCCATTTTAGCTTCCTCATTTATTTTTAGATTTTTGGTTGTTTAAACAGCTATAATTTCTTTAACAGAATCTATACTCACCTGGATTACTTCACTAGCCGCCATATTTCAGATAAACTGAATTTCGTGACAATATTTTGCGTAAAAACCTCTGCATATAAATATCACAGTGTCAGATAACAAATATTATTATTCTTAATGTCACGTCACATATCAAATCTTTTGATTTTTTCATTTCTTAGTATTATATTGTCGTAGACGCGACCAATGTGCTGTACGCCGTGCATGTTAGGCCCACTCTTACCGCAAAGAATGTAAACTTTTTTTTCAATTCTGTGCTGAAATGTATACTTTTTAGTTGTTATTAATGTTAAAATAACAATGTTTTTCAACGGCGAAATAAAGTACTTTTTTTTACTCCAAAATGAAAAATTTTGCTTTTTTCAGAGAATCTAAAACCAATTTTAGAAAAGAAAACATTTTTCTATTTAGTAGAAACAATTATGTTACAAATTTTAATTTAAAACAATATCTTTGCATATATCTTCAAAATTATTTACTTTCACATAAAAAAAACGCTGCCTGAGGAATCACTACTTCCAAGTCTCTTTAAAGGTAAACTTCTTGAGTATATTTGCACTTTAGTATGCGGAAATAACTAGTCATAGAATTTTAATAATAATAGGGGCAGGTGTCATATAAAAATTGACAGAAGTTACAATTTAGCAAGCTTCGTTTGCTGAGAAGAAAGATCTGAGAGGGTCAACAATCAATTTCTAAATTATTATCATAAGCTGTATTATTTACAACCCCTACTCTCGCTGACAAAATTTGGAGTTCGTGGCTCAAGTGCAGTCAACACAAAAAAGTTATGTCATTTAGTGAAGATGAAGCCGTGTTACCAATTGTAGACGCGAAATTTTCACAGCGCCATTACTTTTTAACAAGAAAAGAGGAAAAAGAAGGAATTGTGATATTTATGAAAATTACAACAAAGTTCTGGAGGCTAAAGAAAGGCGCTACCTTTCGCATTTACTGTCACGGAAACCTTGGAGGAAGTTCGACAACAAGCTCTCTTGGATCATACCTCCAGTCGTTCACACGAATACAGACATTCGTTCCATCAACTTTTGATAAACTTAATTTCATGAACTTAATATTACTGTTGAAAGAACCTATTTTGTGAAACTTATGTTCTAATGTAAGAAAGTAAAATAGTAATGTTTGTTGTTAGTACGGGAGTCCATCGACAAAAGTGAATCGGGCACCGCAGTTGCCTCAGCTTGGTAGAGATGTTGGGGCCATCTGTAGATACCATTTCCCCCCAACGACAGGTCACGTGACCGCACCCTCTTCGAGAACGGCAAAAAATAAGGGGCCGCTTAAATGTTGTTAAAGAATTCTGAAAAAATTCAGGTACATTTTTTGGGCAGAAATAAGCATCTTTTGTCTCTTAGTGTTTTTTTCCAAAGTTGAAATACTAGAGGAAAACTTTAAAAAATTGTTCCTTCGCATCAACAAAGTCGATAATTATTATCGAAGGATATTTAAATACAATCAAGTATAATTGATTACTATTCTATCAGATTCGGAAGGAAACGCTTTTTGTTTTATCATAGTTTATTTTCCTCAACTAATTTAATTATATATAATAGTGCAGTAAAATAGGGCTTCTTTGTAACAGGGCGGGCTTTTTTCCATTCTCTTCTAAATTGTATCCATATTATATGATAAAAAGTCTTCCTCTTAAAAAGTGCCGCTGTAAATAGTTAACAAACAAAATAGGTGTAATATTACGGTTTTTCGCGGATGACTTAAGGTAGTTATATTGGGAGAAGTGGGACATCTGTTATCAAATCGATATACTCTCAAGTTTATAGATTCGCTAAGAGATGTTGCACTTCGCGAGAGAGACAGCAGGGAAAGATTTGGCAACGCCGCATATAGTTGCTGACGCCAGCTGATCGGACTAGCGTCTATTCCCCAAGCGAAAACAAATATCCCGCATGCGCATTAGTGCTGGTTGGTTATTGTACCTCCTATCGACCTATTTACTCCGTGCTAAAACGCTGATTGTCATGGAAGGCATGTAGGTAATATTCTCGTTTAGGGTGCGAGAGGTCCTGTGTTCAATTTTTGCACACACCGAACTTTTTTTTAAATATTTTGTAACGATGAATGTATTTTTTCACAAATTAAGGTTTGATTTGATGGCAGAAATAATATTTTCCTTCTTTTTCCTATAAGGATTTCATATTCTTTCATGTGATTTCTTTAGATAAGGCTAGTTAGGTTGATTTTTTTTTGTTATCTAATTGTTAATAATTATCAGCGCCACAGACAGTATTAGCATCGCAGACACAAAATAACAAAAAATATTTCAATTTCATGCGGGATTATTTGTTGCGGCTTGGGGTCCAGATTCTAGTGATGATCAGCTGGTCTATGTACATTGTACTTTTACCAATGTTTGTTATGTAAATTTTATTATTTAAATGATTTGAAGATCGGTTATTTAACAATTTAAGAATGTCAAGTTGCGGCGATCAAGTGTGTTATAAAGGGCGTTAGCACAATAAAACCAAATTCCAAAGTGTGTTAAGAATTGTAGCTGAAAATAAAGGCGGATTACTCTCAGTACCTATTTACTGTGGAATGTGGAGTTTGCTCGAGTTCGGGTCGGGAAGGAGCATCTCATACCGTAAATAAAGATGCAAAATCATTCCTGGCGGAGAATATTAAAAAAAAAATTACTGATTCCAACATCATATAATAATTAAATAATAAAGTATTCATACTTTCCAATTCAATAATAGTATATTATTCAACGAGCATATAATGATGGCTATTATTCACGAGGGTGAAGTTTAAGACACGAGCCGCAGGCGAGTGTCGTAAATCACTAGAGTGAATAATAGCCATTATATGCGAGTAGAATACTATACTTTGTCCACGACTATTAAATATTTAATATTTATTTAATTCATATTCATTTCATTTTTTCTATCTAAGAAAGATTCATATGATACCGTGTATTAATTTATCGATATTTTTCAGGCAACAAGTTTAATGAGGCGATTTCTGTAGCTTCCTTTATTTCTCGCAGGCCAAAGAAATCTCATTTTCACTGTCAGTATCCATTTTATCTAATTATATTACTCTTTTTGATACCTAATATGTAAAATTATTGTAAATAACGTTGGCGTTGAAATCGCACAAATTTTGACGTTTCAAATCAATTACAGAATTACGCTTTGACACATTGTCATGGCTTACTAATAAAATAACACAGTTTGTAGACACGTCGATAAATGGTTTTAAAAAATAATGTTGGGGATTCCGCGTGTTGCCCATTGATGATGCTTTGAAAAAAACTTACTAATGTAGTTTTTGAGTGTTCATTAAAGTACCTCTTCGGCATGTACCATTTGAGTGCTTCCTAGAAAACTTAGAGAAACAACACCTGTCTTCTGATTGCTGCAATTTTGACATTTTAAATTTTTAGTAAAAAGTCACTAACGTCATTTTGTATAAACAACTGACTGTCCTCATTATTCACTGCAATCAGTGAATAATGAAATCATTATTCACTGCAGGAAATAATGGATAGCATTATCCTTGAGGAAACACATACATAATGAGGACATTTTTTAATAGTCGTGGACAAAAAAATTTATTCATTCATAAAAATATATTATACTATATTCATTCATTATTCTACATATTAAGAGTCTGGCAGCTATCTATATTATTTTTGACAAATTTAAAATAATATTTTTATCTCTTTTAATAAATTAATGGAAAAATATTATTATTATGTGTACAATGAATAAAATAAAAAGGAAAATTTGTAATACTTCTACTTTCTTATATGATACTGCACTTAAAATAAACGCAAAGTATTTTTAAATATCCGCACTAAACATTAGAAACAGTGCGACGTTGCCACGTCCACGACTCATTTCCCCATTCAATAATTTCAATGATTTTCGGGTAGCTGCCATTACGTTATTAGACGGTAAATCATCTCGATGTTTATATACGTGCTTTGTTACGAATTAATTTAAGTCTGCTTCTTCCTGAGATAATTCTTAAATAAGGATCAGTCCTAAGAGGGAAAATAGTGTCACGACATCAATTTATTTCGCATGTCGTCCATAAACGCAACGTTAAATGTCAAAAACTGCGAACTTTGAACGAATGAATCTCGTAAACGGTACGGTAAATGGAGTTCATATTTCACCAGAATGTTTATTGATATGTGAATAAAATTTGCTGAAAGTTTCGTGACTTTCTTAAATAACGTATATTGCGATATAACTTCCTTAAAATTTAATTTTATTGAAAGAAACTGCTTACACCATTTCACATCAAAAACGTGTATGAAGTTTTTTTGTTCGATCAAAAATGTAGGCTCCAGATATTTTTGTTTAACGCACGAAAATGGAACGCAGCGACATGTAAGTATGGCGCGCGACGCGTGCGCGATCTCGGACGCGCTACACTTAATTTGTTATAACTTTTGAACTAATTAATGAAATTTAGCTCAACAAAACTTAAATGAAAGAAGAGAATGGAAAAATGTTCGCCCTATTACAAAGGATTCCGAAATTAAGCCCGTTTTTTTGTGTTATTTTACTTCACTAATATTCAAACTGCTCAGATGAAGTTTTCCGGCCTCGTTTCTTTAATTTCGATGCCATTATGATAGTCGCAGCAGCCCACTATAATAATTAAAGAACTCTTGAGATGAAATTATCGAATTATACTTTTAAGTTTTAATTTCAAGTCCTCGACTTTAATAATACACCTAATGTTAAATGTCACTAGTTGACTCAAATTAAAGTGGAAAACAGCGGTAGCAAAACAATTTTCGTGTGACTTCATAGTCGCTAGTGGCTTCGGCGAATTCTCTTTAATGACTGCGGCTAAATTGTAGTTACAGAATACATCTTACGTATCTAATTGATATTGCGGTGGTTATAAGAAGTCGCTAATCATGTAACCACTAACATAGCTACTTATTTAGAGAATGGCCCTGAATTTGTTTAGAATGTTGGAATGATTCACACAAAAATTGAGCTGGGTGAAAATATTTATTCAAACAAAATCTAATTTTATTGGGCTATACCTATTGTAACTTATTGCATAAATAATTATTTTAGAGCATATCTATTTTTATTGTCGACGTTGGCAGGGCGGTTCCTAATATTCTTAAATCATATGATTACACAAACAAATTAAAATGAAAAAATAAAGTTATTGTTCGTATTGATATTTGCAATATACGATTGTTATGTTAATTTTATTACCTTAAGGCCCTCACGATACTCCTCCACAATTAGATCTATATCTGTAGAACTTCCAGAATCTTCACCATCACTACAAAATACGATGTCGTTTTCATCATTTTCCGATGCGCTATCTTCAGCTAGATCTATATTTATTGATTTGTTGCTATAGTCATCCAGTAGCAAACATTCTCTTTCATCTAAATACAAAAGTATATTACTAATTGGAATAGGATAGGATTTTGATACAGTAAGCAACAAATCGGACTTAAAACTTAACCAACTGCAACAGCGGACAAACGTCAGTTTTGGCCATTTCAATACAGTTGCAATAAAAAAACCTTCCACGACATCCGGCTCACAGCTAGCCAGATGTCCATTCGGATGAATCCGATTACAATTTATTACATTAATTGGCCGTTGATATATTCCAAAAAAAATGTATTTTGTTTTTCATGGCATACGTTTTGAAATACGTCAGCGACTTTAATAGTGACCGCCGCGCTGCCGCCAATGGAACGCGCAGGAGATATACTCCAGTCAAGTATAAAGTTTTCAGTTCTTCGTCCACCATAACTAAATGAAGATTAATTGCAGAACTATATTTGAAATTTAAAATGAACACTCAGATTATTCTTTCATCTCTGCTCATTCCGCACGCAGGCGCAGTTTAGATGTATCTTTTATTCTACTGAAAGTCTGAGAACATAGAACTAAAAATGTACAGCTTTAAGCGCTGATGATGCGATAGGCATTTTTTTTTGTAAGAAAGATAACCTATTTTTGATAAATGATCATAATTTTTGTATCGTCAACGGTTATCAAGTAGTGTACAACTGTACGATTTTTATAACCAACGCTTTCCTATTTATGTCATATGTTTGCAGAATTTTATAATTGAGAATTATGCAATACAGCACCCTTTACGAATTCTCAGATATTTTTCATTTACGTGTTGATGAATATCTAAATTAATGTGATTTAACGTGACATACCTACTTACCAGTTATATTCCCTGATGCATTTCCTAATTTACGATTTATACTTTTAGGAGAACTAAGGTGGTGAATGTAATGTGGCTTAGAGGCAAAAAATGATTTAATTCTTTCCTTTATTGATTGTTGATGATTTTGAGGTGCTGGTTTCATTGTGCTTTGACTTAATTTGCTATAGTGGATGTTGGTATTATACACTGAAAAATATAAGAGTATAAATATTAAATCTTTTCTAAATGTCCAATTTCAACTATCACATCTTATCTTAATCATCTTATCATATCTTAATAGTAATACCAAATGAAATGTGACTTATAATCAGATAAGTTAATTTTCAATAATTTTCGTAAAATATGTCGAAATTATGTAATACTGCAATATCACAGTTGGTATGATACTGACACAATTGTACTTTTGGAAATGGTATTGTAACTCAATTAGCGGATTATTACGATGATTATATTTTGTGTAAGCGAAAAGCGTTCGAAAGGAGCTTATTGTAATGATCTAACAACAATAAAAGTCATTGCCTTAGAAAAAAGTTTAATGAATTGTGTTAAAAGAAAACAGTCTCAAATTATAGAAAACAATAAAAGTTGCTCAGAATTTGTTCCTTCTTATTCGGACGCAAGTTCCAGCATGGCAACATAGTTTTCAAAAAGAGTCCTAGCGACTGTTTCTGCTGTAAAGTCTACGAGCGGATATGCTTCTGGCCAGCGGGTGTATCTTTCAACAACTGTCAATATATAAGAATTACCATGCGAACGAGGTAAAGGTCCTACAATATCGATATGAATGTGTTCAAAACGGCCTTTGGGTATCTCAAAATCACCTATAAGTGTCTTAGTATGACGGTTGACTTTTGAAGTTTGACAGTTGATACAGGTTTTTGTCCATAAATTACAATCAGAATTCATCCTGGGCCAGAAATACTTAGTGGTTATCAATTTTTTAGTAGCTTTAATGCCAGCATGAGTTAAATTATGAAAAATATTGAAAACTATTCGACGTAAACATTTTGGTACGTAAGGCCGACATCCATTACGCGAAACATCGCACCAAATTAAAAAATGTGAATCCGAAAAGGTAATTTGTTTTAACAAATAGCTTATTTTACTGTTTTTATTATTCACCTTTTGATTGTTTAATAAAGAAATAAGTTGATCATCATCATCTTGCGTAGTTTTTAATATTGCTAAATTAAAACTGGAAGATTTTAACGAGTCTATGATGTCTGAAGTATTTCGTTCTAAAACGTTAACGTCATCAATCCGTGACATAGTATCTGCGACAATATTAGCATGACCTGGAATGTGTCGTAAATCGTTTGTAAATTGTAAAATAAATTCCAAATGTCTGATCTGCCGAGGTGAACGGTCTGCTTTTGACGATAAAGCGTAAACCAACGGTTTATGATCGGTAAAACAAGTAAAAACGCGGCCTTCCAACATATGTCTAAAATGTTTAATTGAAGTGAAAAGTGACAGTAACTCTCTGTCAAAAACAGAATATCGTTTTTGCGCATCTGTCAGTTTTCGAGAAAAGAAACCTAATGGAGAAGTAGAATTATGAAATGTCTGTTCTAACACCGAACCCATTGATACACTAGAACAATCCACAGTTAATGAAAGTGTCACTCCTTCCAAACAACTAGGGTGAGCTAAAACTGTGGCATTTATTAAAGCTTGCTTAGCTTTCTCAAAACTAGCAGAACAATCCAATGGCCAGAAATTAATAACTTTACTTTTATCACGCAACATTCTAGCATTCAACAAATGTAAAGGATTCAAAATTTCTGAAAAATTAGGGACAAATCTATGATAAAAATTAATCATACCGATGAAACGTTGAAGTTGTTTAATAGTAGATGGTCGAGGAAAATTAATAATAACTTCAACTCTCTCTTTAGATGGCACAATACCTTCTGGACTAATATAGTGTCCCAAAAAGGTCAAACCACTAGTGCCAAAAACACATTTAGTTGGTTTGATATTGATTCCATAGTCATTAAGGCGTTCAAAGATTAAGCGTAAATGTTCCAAATGTTGTGTATGATCCGAGCTCGCTACAAGAATATCATCAAGATACACGAAAACAAATTTCAAGTTAGAAAAAATTTCATTCATAAATCTTTGGAATGTCTGACCAGCATTTCTCAAACCAAAGGGCATTCGCATAAATTCGAATAAGCCGAAAGGGGTTGTGATTGCTGTCTTATAAATGTCACATTCGGCGACAGGTATCTGATGATAAGCACGAATCAAATCGATTTTCGAAAATACTTTACAACCAAATAAATGAGCATTAAAATCTTGTATGTGTGGTAAGGGGTACCTATCAGGAACTGTTACAGCGTTTAACTGTCGGTAGTCACCACATGGACGCCAGTCATTGGGTTCCTTTTTTGCAACCATATGTAGTGGAGTAGCGACAGATGAAGAAGATGCTCTACAAATTCTTAATTCTACCATTTGGGCGAATTCCTCCTTAGCAATATCAAATTTCACTGCATCCAATCTACGTGGACGGTTAAAAGGTAAATGACCCTCAGTCACAATAAAATGTTGAACAGTATGTTTTACAGGTAAAAAATAATCTGGCGTACCCACCAATTGCGGAAAATCATGCAATAATGCCGTATATTGGTCTTCAAAAGAAAATAACCTCGTGGAAATGACAGAACTAGTTTCGGCGTAACAATTCACTGACAAACTTGTCTTGTTATCGATCAAAATATTGTTCTTCAAGTCCACAATTAAACCAAAATGTGCCAAAAAATCTGCACCAATAATCGGGATCTATATTAAAAATGAAAGTAAACACACGACGTAATCCCAAATTAACTTTCAAAAGTTTCTTACCGTAGGTGTAAACAATTCCACCGTTAGCCGTGGTAAGAACTAAATCCTTGTTTACCTTTAAATCTGTAAAAGCATTTCTCGGTATAACCGACAAATCTGCTCCGGTATCAATCAAAAAGCGAAAATTATTTGATACATCAAAAATAAAAAGGCGACGTCTGCTGTCAAGCTCTCTAGTGTCAGCAGACATGACAATAGAACTGTCTAGTTTTTTGAATTATTCGATTTATTTGATTTATTATCAAATAATGGAACGTTATAAAAAGTACACCAAGGACCGCCGCACATATATGCTCGGTCTTTATATACTTGATGATAATAGCAAGTTGTGTTGCATGAAGGATCAAAATTATTTCGATTATTAGAAAATCGTGAATGTGAACGACGTCGGTTATGACAATTAGTACAACGTGTCTCATTTAGAGACGTGGAAGGACGAATCGTATCATTCGAAGATTGTAAAGTAGACAATTGTGATTCAAGTGATTGTTGTCTTTGTAAAACTTGATTTAAAGTCAATTGGAAACTTGTAGAAAAGTTATTAAAAGTAGTTAAAAGGTCTGATAATGTTGTGGGCGGAAACGTGTCAGGGATTGAAACAGGCAAAGCGGAAAAGTTAGATTGAACTGGAGTCTGACAAGATTCCCAAACTTTATCAGCTATGTCGAGAACTACTTGCAAATCTGACTTTCCCGAAGCAGTCAAGGCAATATAAACTGTTTTCGGTAAACGTCGTTTCCACAAATTCATTAGCAAATCCTGACTCACCATGTGCGAACCGCCAACAACACCTAACATAGAACGATAAAAATCTGAAGGCTTCCTGGTTCCAATTTCTGAACCGGTTAATAAAACTTCAAGCCTTTTCTCTTCACTGGAGGAAAGGCGTGAAATTACAATAGTTTTCAAATTACCATACAAATCTCGTTCTGGAGGATTAATGATAACATCGTAAATATTATTGATTATCTCCAAGGGTAAATGGGCAACAATTAGGTCGTATTTTTTACGATCAGAGGTTATTCTCGAAACATTAAATTGTGCCTCAACTTGCATGAACCATATCAATGGATTTGACATCCAAAAAGGGGGTAATTTGATAGACGTTACACATTGTTGATTAATAGGTAGGGATTCGTTTAACTCGACAGTTGTCTGAAGTGGATCAACCATTATTAATATCACAAATTGACAGACGTAGGAAAAAAATAAAAAATATTTGATTGCTTAGCAGACTTTTAAGTAATGGTGAGTAATATATGCAACGTACTCACTTGGCCTCGCAAATAACACTCAGCATCAATGCTAATAAAAACAACTCTCAGACTGCCAATTCGGAGGGATCCAAAACCATAAATTCAGCTATAAATCTTAGACGAGACTTCCTCTGCGCCGGGCACCAAAATGCTCCAACTGGTCAATGGACTAGACGAAATCACGCCAATTGTATCACGTCGGGGTCACCAATTGTGGTTAGTGTTAACCACAGATTTAATAAAATAAAATTAAATATCTTGAATTATCATATATTGCAAATGTATAATACAATAATATAATATTGTTTCAAGTTAAAACGAACAGCAAATTAGATCTTATTAATTTTTTGTCAGAATATTATTCTTGAAGTATTTCTTTTTTCTTTCTTGGTTACAGCTTTTCATTTCTTTTTGGGGAGCTCTATATAAAATGTACATGTAGCTTCTATCTTAAAATGAGTACGCTACAGTGGTGTTTTGTTCTGATACCAAAGTGACTGGACAAAACCAAAAATCCAGCTCAGTACGGCGAATAAAAGATGGCTTTTCTGTTAAATATTGAAAACATCGAATTTTCAAAAATTCATAACTAAGTAAATACGTGGAATGGACGTCCGTACTAGGTCTCCATGAAAATAATAAGATTGGGCCTTTCCCCTGATAACAAATTATACAGGGAAATTCGGAAATTTGGCTCTGCAATAGCGAGAAAAAAGTTCAAAAACATCAAATCTTTATACGCTCACATCTAAGTTAATTGTTGTAGTGGAGGATCGATGTTTGCCTCTATTTAAAACGGAATATTGGCATTTTATCCACATCGTAACATTCAGTCGAAATCGGAATTTCCGCCAAGCCTGCGCGACAAATTGAAAACTAACAGAATAGTAATTCAAAAATTCATAATTAAGTATATACTCGAGGTCTCTATGGAAAAAGGAAGCGTGGCGCTTTCTCGTGATACCAAGTTGTGTAGGAAAAATCGCAAATCTGGCCCATCGCGAGCGAGACAATAGTTTTCCGGGACCTTACATATTTAACCTAAAACATCGAAAAACATGGAATGTTCAAACGTTCGTAACTAAATAAATGCGGAGATTGGAAGCTAGTTGTATCTCTCTATGGAAAGGAGAAGCTCGGCGACGAATTGATATCGTAAATTGCAAGGTCAAAATCGAAAATTCGGCCCGACAGGGGCGAAGGTAAATCGTCATTTTTTGGCATTGGGCAACATTTTGTCAACCCATATTCACCTACAATCCCTCGACTGTCTGTTCCTAATTTAAGAGATGAGAGAAATAGCCGACTTTTACGCGTTAATTACTTAAAAACCATTAAAAAGAACCCCTCCCAATTTATCCTAAGCAATGTAGAATTAATTCCCGAATCGAATGACATCGGCCGCGTCCCCAAAAATTCCCCCATGAAGAGCCTTTGATAGGTTCAATCCGCAATTTTAGATGGGCGCAGATCAACACGATTAGTATATAGAAGATAATAACAACTAAAAAGCAACGAGTCGACTGAGATCGCCGAGTCTATGCGTATAGTGATGTAACGGCTCGCCACGCCTCATTTTCGCGAGGTGGAGGTTTGTAATTGTTTTTAAGACAATAAACATGCGAATAAAATTCTGATTTTTTGCAGATCCATTATTTTGTACTTGCACTTTCGAGTTATGAAATAAAAAAATCCCGAACAAGCCTATCGTCGCACAAATCACAACTTCACGTCATGCACTAGAATGACACTAGATGTTGACGGCGCCTTCGCCGAACGTACTGTTTGTGATAAAAAAAAGAAACACTTATTGAAATTGTTAAAATAATGATAATTTGTCAACTGTAGAATACGAAGAACGCACTGAAAACATAGATCGTTGTTATATTACGGCCTTATATTTTCAAAACGATGGGGCACCTAATGTGCTGGGATCATTTGTGTGGTCTAATAGATACTGTACCGCCCACAAGTGCAGAAGAATTTTGAATTTATTTATATTGGTCGCAACAAACCGAAGAAACGAATATTGTCAGTAATACTAACAGCAGCAAAACTTAAAGTGGTAGTCACTGTATAATGTTTGGGTAAGTAATTGTATACCAATAGCGACAAATATTTGTTTTGAATTATTATAAATGCCAACGTATATTTGGCAAATGCTTCAGTTATATTTTCCTATTTTTCATAGTTTTCTTCATGTGCAGTGTTTCATTAAATTAAATTTTTTATTTCTCTTCTTCCAGTTCTAATATTTTATGGCGAGTACTTTATCTGTAGAGATTTTTTGTTGCTTTTCCGATATGTCCTAAATTTCCCGCAGCAAAATGTCTTTTTCAATAAAAGTTTCTTCGACAAAATATTTAAAGTTGCTTGCATTTATTAATTTAATTTTAGATATTCTTATATATTTATTTTTATTTATTTGTTATTGGTAGTTGACTATTTTTTTCCATTTTTTGGTCCGTTATTCTTAATTCCTATGTAATAGCGCATATGTTCGTAGTTAGTATTTGAATTGACGTAGGAACTACGTTCCTATCTTATTCGTATCAGATTGTGTGCTTTTGTTTACCGTATTTTCCCTCTGAATGTTTGTTTTTTGCCACCTGAGCGTAAGATCTGAAATCTCTTTTTGCACCATCGTACTATTGTTTTCTAGTATCCCAATATACCTGTTTCTTTTCATAAACCTGACAGTTTTGGCCCCTATTCGAATTTAAATTTCCCTTGACCCCTTGATTCCCTTTATATGTTCTTTGTTGCCTATCATTATCATTTTATTTTTCATAACTATTTCTTTGACATAATCATTCCTGTTATAATTGTCCCTATTTTGATTTCCCTCGGTATTATTGAAATCTGTATTTTCAAAGTTATCCTTATATTTACGATTTTCATTATTATAATGCTTATATTGTCGTACTGTTTGTTTTGATTATTATGATTAAAACTTTGATGATAATCATCTATTTCTTGTCTAAATGTTATTTTTAACCGGGGCTCGGGTAATCTACCAAATATCACAATTAACCAGTATGTTACTGGGAAAAAACCTCTATGCCTGTGACTTCTACGTCAAAGCATCAATTAGAGGTTGCTTTTTTTAACAAGTAACACAAATTAAATATTTCGCTGACATTTCGGAAATCTAATTTGTTTCCTCTTTCAAGGCTTTTTTGAAAAATCTTTCTTGTTGGGTATGATAAATACACAGCTCTAAGAATGTTTGTTATATTCAATATCCATAAATACTTACTATTTACATAGACCTGTTGATATAGTACAGTTTTTTAAATTTTTATACAATGTTAAGTTTGTGAAGTTTTTCTTTTAACGTTGGCAACCAGGTTGTACAGGCATCTACGGAACAATTCGACACGCATTTATCCTCATTCAATAATATTATCGCTGATTCTTTAATTTTTTTTTTGCTATCCGCCTCTTTTGTTAAAATTTTTGCCGATTCCCAGTTTATTCTATGTCCGTTTTCCCAAGCATGTTCGCAGATCTTGGACCTCTGAATTTCATTTTTTCTGATATAATTTTTGTGTTCACGCAATATTACACTAAACGGTTTGGATGACTCACACACATA
Organism: Stenurella melanura; assembly: GCA_963583905.1. Taxonomy (NCBI): domain Eukaryota; kingdom Metazoa; phylum Arthropoda; class Insecta; order Coleoptera; family Cerambycidae; genus Stenurella; species Stenurella melanura. The sequence continues at coordinate 21,261,259 of OY757309.1, forward strand.
ATGTTTGTTACACTCACACAGTAAAGAAAGAAATTCATTAGATCAATCCTGGGGGAAGATGAGTAAGGTGTATCTTAAGTAAAGGATTGAAACCCTTCAATTGGTATATTATAGCAGGTACTCATTAAGTCGTGTCATGAGGTCCCGATTTTGAATAGAGAATGATTCTGCTATCCTTGTCATAGAGCTAGACCTACTTCTGGAACGTCCAGCTGATACAGCGGCTCTACCTCTCCCCCTTGTCCGAGTTCTTCTAGATTCCCCTTTAAAAGGTGGTGTGGCAGATGGTCCATGTGTACCACCCCTCGCTGCAAAAGGTCTATTTTGGGAGGTAGAGGAGGTTTCACGTGATCTCCATCCCTGGGTAGGATCACTCGCTGCGATTCTCATAGCATGTCGAGAAGTAGTGTCAGATATATTAAGCAGCTATCTGTTCTGAGCAATGATAATATCTATTTAATTGCCAGGGAAGGGTCTCCTTCATATTCATATGGTTGTGAGTATCTACATCCAGATCCATAGGGACATGACCCATTACTTACTGCCTCCCGGCAGTACTGTATGGGAGTAGGATGAAGATTACTTTCCTCTTCTATTCTGTCAAGGATGATAGTAAAAGTTGGAGATTTTTCTGCAATATTGATTATTTTTTCATACGGGAAATGTTCTACTATGTGAAGGAATAGATGTGTGCTGTATATGGAGGGGGTATCAGCTGTGGCCTCAGTCCCTTGATCAATCCTTGTATGAGTGGAAGGAGGAACAATTGGATCCTGGGTGAAAGTTCTCTTGTCAACATCTAACTGTGGAGTATTAGCTCTACACTGAGGTTTAGTGCACTTTCGACAAGTCCCAGTGTTACAGGCATGAGACACCAGAGTTGCATTTGTAGTTTTAGACATGACACTATAAATGCTGTTTTCTGAATTTTGCTTGTGGTTCTTCGATTTGGTCTTTGTCGGAATAGATCTTAAAGTGTTGTTTGTTTGAAATACCGTCCTAATATCGAATCTATCACCTATACGGCGCAACTTTTCGGATAATCCGTACACATAAGGAATTAACGCTGTGTAACGTTTTTCAGGTTTTTGACGTACCTGATTGTTATGTTCAATATTTATGAAGGTTTTATCGACAAAACCCTCAGGGTATTGGTTATTTATAAGAACTTCTTTTATCAGCCGCTTCTTATTGTTTAGTATTTCGTCATTAGAAGAAATCATGTTGGCTCTGCCATACAAACATTTTGTAACACTCCTCGTAACGTGTATCGACTGATTTTGGTTGAAATTTAAATATCTCTTGGTACTTATATGTTGATTTTCTATAAACACTTGTTTCAATCGTATCATTTACTCTTTTAATTAAAACATCTAAAAATAATAATTCATTTCTAGTTTCCTTTTCTAAAGTAAATTTAATGGAAGCTTCATTATTATTTAAATGTTCTAAAAAACTATCTAGTAACTCAATACCGTGAAGCCAGATTGCAAGGATATCATCTACATATCTTCACCGGATAACCGGTTTTTATGCACAATTTTGAACATGTCTAGTCTCAAAATCCTCCATAAATATATTGCTTAAAATAGGTGACAATGGAGAACCCATTGCCATACCGAAATCCTGCTGATAAAAATCATTTTCTATTTGAAAATAAGTTGTTTTTATACACATAGTTAAAAGTTCCATTATGGTATTTACACTCAATTTATTGCTAGCTTCCAAATTATTTTCGTTTAACAATTTGTCTTTGATTATTTTTAAAGTTTTGTCTACTGGGATGTTAGTGAACAGACTAACTACGTCAAAACTAACCATCTGTTGTATATTATGAATATTGTTTTCATAAATTTCTTCGATTAAATGATTACTATCTTTCATATACGAGTCATTTCCAGATAATGGATTAACAAATTTAAGCAAGAATTTTGCCAAATTGTGGCAATAATTGGTCTTAATGGGACATTCTGTTTATGTACTTTTGGTAAGCCATAAAAATGAGGAGGCCTACTATAATGCGGTGTAAGCTCCCGTCGTTCAAAGTCATTAAATTCATTTTTGTATGTAAATAAAGTACTACAAATTTTGCCATCAATTGATTTTGTTGGGTCTTTACTTAATTTTGAGTATGGCCCTTCATTGATAAGTGTTATGATTTTTTCATCATATGTATTCTTCTTTATAATGACTGTGGCCTTTGTTCGTTGGCAAAATTTGAATGGTTTCATCTCTCTTCAAAGAGGATATTGCATATTGACCTTTTTCGTCTGTGCTTAAATTTTCTTTAATTTTATATTGCCTCTCTAAAGCAATTTATGCCCGCACGCGATATTCATTTCCGTCATCTGTTGGCATGTCTTGTGCAGTATTGTCTACTGCTGCTATTATATCAAATTTTGGAACCAATTTTGGGTAAATTGCATAGTTTAAACCTTTTAACAAGACCAATTTACCTGAAATTGTTAAAATTCGTTCTGACATGTTAATGACAGTCTTGTCAATTAAAGAATTATTGTTTATATTATACAATTGCCTAATCTGTTTTTCTCTCATTCAGTTTCTGAATTTATTTATATTCGTACTTTTTTGCAAATTAAAATGTTTGTTACAACTAAACCTGATGTTCAGGTGTATATAGTCGAAATCTTGTTCCACGACGCTGTAATATAATTCGGTTTCTCTGTAAATGATTTCATTAATAGTTTGTTCTTTTTGGAATCTATGATACTGAATTTTTTCCCTAACCATTGATTTGCTGGCCTTATCCAAAATTCTTCTTGTTTTGTTATTCTCAAAAGGTACTTTTAGCCGTAAAAATCTTGGTATAATTTCATGTTTCCGACATTTACATAAGAACGTGATAGTATTTTCTGATCTTGCCAGCTTCTTGTAACAATTTTCTAAAAATCTAAAATACTGATTGATATTATGCCCATACCTGTTACGTATTTCCCTCAAATATTCTGTCAAGTTATCTAGAGGTACAATGGGCTTGTTCGGCATTTTTTTTTTATTTCACAAATCGAAAGTGCAAGTATAAATTAATGGATCTGCAAAAAATCTGAATCTTATTCGCACGTTTAGTATCTTAAAAACTATTACAAATTTCCATCTTGTGAAAATTGGGCGTGGCCAGGCGCTACGTCACTATACGCATAGACTCGGCAATCTCAATAGACTTGATGCTCCTGATTGGTTATAATTATAAGTGTTTTCGAAGTATTGTTTGTTTTGCTTACTACTTGACAGTAGGGGAGTACAATTTGGTGAAATGTCAAAAAATTACAATTTTCTGTCGCTCCTGCCAGAACGAATTTTCGATTTCAACCCTGCAATTTACGATTATAATTCATCACCGATCTTCCCCTTTCCGTAGACACATAGAACGAACTTCCACTCGACGTATTTATTTAGGTACCAGCGTTTAAAAATTCCATGTTTTTCGACTTTTCTTGTTAAATTTGAAAGGTCCCAGAAAGCCATTTTTCTTACGTCACTTGCGTATAGTGACGTCACAAACGAGCGCTCGGTTTTTGCAACTATTACTAAATTCAACTACTTATATCTCGAGAACGGAAAAAGTTAATAACACGAAATTTTAAGTGTATAATGAGAATATCGAGTACTATATGAAAAAGTATAAAAACCATATAAAAAGAATATCATGGAACAAGCCCATTCTCTGAGTAATCATTTTGTATATTTGCTTAATTTCAATACATTTCTTTTTATTTCTGTCTATCCAGATCCATATTTAACGCTTCATACAACTAACTTTTTGACAGTAACTAAGTTAATATTTTTCTCGAATGATGGTCCATATTGCAATATCCGTGTGAGGATTTAGCCCCAAAACTTCACGTAACAACTACAACTCATCTTCGGCTGTAAACGTTAGTCTATCTTTAATGATGCCTGTCGTCTTTTTACATAAAGTAATATCAGTTTAAGCCGAAACTCTTCGAGACCAGTACGTGAACTACCGACCGTCTTACCGCAAGATGGCATATCATATGGCAAGATGGTCGTTGTTCATTTCCAAATAAGGGGACACGTTTTAAGCTAAATAGTGTTTAACGTAATATGGGCATGCCTAAATGCCAAAATAACGTAAAAATAAGCACGACCGTTGCGATAACTATATATTATTGAAAGCTATAAGTAAATATGTTTTCCCTCAAACATTTTTTGAAACGATCCGATTTTTGGAAGTTATTATTTTGTCTAAACGTACAAGAGATGGATAATTTTGGTGTGCGTCCATCACACGATATTTTTGTAAAAGCATTTTTTATGTATAATTTTGTGCTCTAGGATTTTAACATTGGAAATATTATTATTCGTATATGGGGTCAAAGTTACGAGTTTTGTCCAAGGCCGCCGACATAAAAGAGTCGATATCAGATGACGTAATACTGAGCAAATGTGCACAGTATGAGTATGTGCGGAAAACATGACATTGTAGTGCGGTTGTGGTCAGCACTAATCGTAGTCGCCATGGATTCACAAAGTTTGACAAATAGCGAATAATTATTTTTTGTAAGTTTATGTTTCATGTATGGTGTTATCATTTCCAATGTCCCGATGGTTGCAAGGATTGCGAAATCTGTGAATTTTTTTTTGGATTAGCGTGTTTTGAAAGTTAATCGCAAATACCTTTATGTAGTTCTGAGAACTTTCTTATACTTCTCTACTAGCAAAAACATACTTCTGTGCAAAAGTCCACATAAGAATTATTTAATCATAGCTCAGAATCTCTGGAGACTAGGTAAATATAGCATAATAAAAATTAGAATAACACTTACCTAAGCAGTCATAGTTTATTTCTGGTTTATATCTGTTAAACGTCAGTTGACATGAAATTATAACACATTTTAACAATGAAGAAGTATTCAGTAATTTAATTAAATGGGATAGTGGACATGCGAAGGCAAGAATAGCTGCCAGACTACCTGAAAATTAAAAAAATAGAATTAACACACATTGATTTCTGCATACAATATAAAATAGGATACATTTTATTAACTTTGATGAAATTGAATATACAGTTTTACAATAGTGTTCAAAAATCGTGTTACAGGCCGTTATTTCTTATGTTAGAAAGCTGCAATAAGTGGTTTTGTCATGCTTGTGCCCAGGGCCAGATCAAATTCTCAAATAATTATGACATAAATATAGTCCAGTGCATCTCTATAATGTCTTTATATTTTCGGAAAAATTTAGTTTTCTTCACAATTTCGTTGTGAACAATTTGTCTGTCTTTGTTTATTGTGATGAGATATATAAGAAGAACTGCAAAAAACACGATTTTGAACATTGAAACTTTTCCCTACACTTCTTGAAAGGTTTCCAGCAAAGAATTGCTATAGTAAGACAATTCCTTAGATGTTTTAGTTTTACTTCACAGTAATCGTTAAATTTATTTTTTTTAAACATAAATATATACATCAATTACATGGATGGTTTATTTTGAAGCGTATGTTGGTATGTTTGTCAAAGTGCGCTCGAGTATCGTGCCACTGAGCTCCGTTTTATGGTTAGTTACATAATTTAGAACTCGATGACATAAATGAAAAAAATGATATATACATTTTTAATGTAAAATTTTCATCTCATCTTTCTTTCTTTGGTCCTGTTATCTCATTTTCACAAAAAAATAAACCACCAAAGTTATTTACGAAAAACCATACTTGTGCCTTCTTTGCGTGTTTTGACAAAATTTTGTCTAAAATAACGGGTTATATTTACAATAGTAATTGATCATTCTCTAGCAATAGAATTCTATTATAATTTCTTTATGTAAGTAGGCTATAACATTCATATTCATACATAAATTTTAAATGGTTGTTTTAATTTAATAATTACCTGCTGCAAATATTGCTAAAACGGGAGCTCCAGTTAACGGACTCTGGTATTGAATTGATGGAACAAAAACGCGCCATTCCTTGCCTGCTAATTTCACAAATGCAAAATACACACCTGGCAATACATCAGTCAAAACAAGACAAACCACGCAAATTGTAAACGCTGCAATTATTGGTCTGGCCCAATCTACATCTCTGTTTTCAAATACTTGCACCAAAGGTATTGCTGTTCCTATTAATTCTCTAAAAACAAACAAAATTTAATTTTTGTTATTAATTAGAGCCCTCGAGAAAATCTCACTTAATATCGGTGGTGCAATAGAATTGTTTCTACGAAAATTGTGCCGATTTTTATGATCTACAAAATCGTTTAGACATTTAAAATCCTCGGCGTAGGTACTTTGAGAGTTATGGTTTTTCATTGTCCAGTTAAAGTGCCAGATAGGTAGCTGCTAGTTACGCTTAGCTGCCAGTTATAGCTATGATAGTGTTCATCAATAGTAATTTAACTGCCAGCGACGTATTCATGAGTTGAATTATTTCTTAGCTATGTTGGCACTTCTGATTCTACCTGAAGTTTCTTTCAATTGGTTTAATTCAAATTGCGCGCGTGTTTTAGTGACAGTTTATCTAATTTAACCTCAAAATTCATTGCGTTGTCTAGCGTGTTGATTGATGTTCTGTTCTTAATTTTGTGTGTTTGTGTATCAACAATAATTGCAATAGAGAGTGTAAAAAGGAAAAAAGGTGCTAACTATACTTTAAGAGATTGGAGAAACAGAACTATTCCTGCAACTTCCTCTATCATCTCAACGATATGTAAAATAGTTTCTTTACGCAGTCAAAATCTTATTAAAAATTCTTTATCATTATAATTCTCAAAATTATTTTTTCGTTCCCTTATGGTACATGGTCTCCTTTCATACTTTATAAATTGTATAACATCATCTTCATCATCACTCATATCCAGAATATTATTATTACTATTCATTATTGGCAATAATATATTTAATATAAATCACAAATTAAAAACATATCAATCAATCACATTGGTTTTTAGGTTAGAATGTTTTAGAATTGTCAGAAATTGAACCAAATGCGCATGTACAAATCCACGAACAGTAGAATAAATCCATAACTGGCACTTTCAACTCCCTGCTAAATTTACTTTCAGATAGTGAGTTTATCCCTCCAATAAATTTTACCTGCACATTGAAAAACAGTTTATCTGCCAGATAAATTTTATCTGACAGTTAAGCTATTTAACTGGACATTTAAAAACCGGCCCTAAGCAAAATATCGTCTTTATTTGAAGAGGTACGACGAAAATTCTAAGATTACGATTTTTTGCAAAACAGAGTATTGCAAGAGGTGTTATCTAATTTTTTTCAAAACCGCTATTATTAAAGGAGTTGATAAAATAAATTTAAGGTATTCACTTGGTACACGTACGTATTATAACGACATGTCGCGACATCTGGAACTAGATTGTATTTTGAGGTGATTCCGTTGAAGGGTTGGGGGTTCAATAAGGATAAATAGGTAAAAATAAGTCAAGCAAGTTGGTAACAGCACAGGACCTTGGGATTTGGTATATATGCTAGAAGCAAAGTCCTCAGGTTTACTTATAGTATTTTCCATTCCCCCACTACCCCCACTTTCTTATTAAAAGGGTTGATAAATAAAATTGAGATTTTCACTTGAAATTTGGTACACGTATGTATTGCCTACAATTGTTTATTTGTGGCATATTCAGACTTTCTTATTTTTTGTTGGGTGTTTTACTACTAAAAAATATTTAAAAATTTTAATAAACGTATCTATTATAAAGACATTTGAAACTAGATTCTATTTTGAGCTGATTTCGTTGAAGGAGTGGGGAGTGAGTAGAAGTTGAAAGGGAAAAATAAGTAAAGCAAGCTGGTAAAAGTACAGAAACTTGGGATTTGGTGTATATACTAGAAACCAAGGCCTCAGATCTCTGTCCAATAATTTTCAGTCCCCCACCCCCACCACCTCCGCCCAATTATTGAAGGGGTTGATAACATGAAATTGAGATAGTCACTTAGTGGCGTGTGTGAGTCGGAAAAAACGCGAAAATGGTAAATATGCTGAGCCGGAATGAAATTACCTCCCCTCCCCAGTTTTCGAGGATGCTGAACACGATGGCGATGTCAGAATTTCTCTTTGGGGTTGCACAACCCCTCAAACAGGCAACCCACCCCCTAGAGGGGTTAACCGCGATTTAATAGATTTTTCTTCAGAAAATAGTACTTTCCTCCCGTTTTCAAGGATCCTGAGCACGGTGGTGGTGTTCGTAATTGCGTCCGACCCCTACCAACCCCTTCACCGGCCAATACTCGCCCCCGAAAGGGGTAAATTTGTTTTTTTTTCGGATTATCAGCGGCAAATATATATTCTCCCCGTTTTCAAGGATGCTGAGCCCGGTGGTGGTGTTCCCCATCGCGTCCGACCGCTACCAACCCCTCCACCGGCCAATACTCGCCCCCGAAAGGGGTAAATTTGTTTTTTTTTCGGATTATCAGCGGCAAATATATATTCTCCCCGTTTTCAAGGATGCTGAGCCCGGTGGTGGTGTTCCCCATCGCGTCCGACCGTTACCAACCCCTCCACCGGCCAATACTCGCCCCCGAAAGAGGTGAATTTTTTTTCTCGCATTATAAGCGGCAAATACATATCCCCCCCGTTTTCAAGGATGCTGAACACGGTGGTGGTGTTCCCCATCGCGTCCGACACCTACCAACCCCTCCACCGGCCAATACTCGCCCCCGAAAGGGGTGAATTTTTTTTCTCGGATTATCAGCGGCAAGTATATATTCCCCCTCGCTTTCAAGGATGCTGAGCACGGTAGTGGTGTTCCCCATCGCGTCCGACCCCTACCAACCCCTCCATCGGCCAATACTCGCCCATGAAAGGGGTGAATTTTTTTTTCGGATTATCAGCGGCAAATACATATTCCCCCCCGTTTTCAAGAATGCTGATCACGGTAGTGGTATTCGTAATCGCGTCCGACCCGTACCGACCCCTCCACCGGCTAATACTCGTCCCCGAAAAGGGTGATTTTTTTTAAAATACTTATAACATATATAATCAGCATCCTGGAAAACGGGGGGGGGGAATATATATTGCCGCTGATAATCCGAGAAAAAAAATTCACCCCTTTCGGGGGCGAGCATTGGCCGGTGGAGGGGTTGATAGGAGCCGGACGCGATGGGGAACATCACCACCGTGCTCAGCATCCTTGAAAACGGGGGAGAATATATATTTGCCGCTGATAATTCGAAAAAAAAAAAAATTCACCCCTTTCGAGGGCGAGTATTGGCCGGTGGAGGGGCTGGCAGGGGTCGGACGCAATTACGAACACCACCACCGTGCTCAGCATCCTTGAAAACGGGAGGAAAGTACTATTTTCTGAAGGGAAACCTATTAAATCGCGTTTAACCCTTCTAGGGGGTGGTTTTTGGCCTGTTTGAGGGGTTGTGCAACCCCAAAGAGAAATTCTGACACCGCCATCGTGTTCAGCATCCTCGAAAACGGGGGGGGGGAAGGTAATTTTATTCCGGCTCAAAATATTTACCATTCGTCCGACTCACACACGCCACTAACTTGAAAGTTAGTACAAGTATATATTGTAATAACATCTAATTGAGATGAGAGAGTATTTTGCTCCATTTTGAACGATATATCACATGCCATATTTATTCATTAGAACTAAGCAAGTAATTAAAAAAACGTTTTTTAAACCAACATTTTTTTTTAATTAGCACCATACTATGATTAACTAAAACGATTTAAAAAATCAGTAAGTTCTTCAAATCTTTAGTATAATGAAACATTAACACAATTAAAAAGAATAAGTAAATTCAGCTAACAAAAAAAATTAAATAAAATAAAAATGAATATAGCACACAGAATATTAATATTTATAGAATCCTTAAAATAATTTTTAAAATGTCATATCAAGTTTAGTAGATTATCTGAAATACAGACAAATGGATATTGTACTTAATTTAATTGACAGAGATATTTTAACTTTCTGAGCAAGGGATGACGTTTTTATGGATGAGCTCTGTACATTGGCATAATTGTAAATAATGCTTTTCCCATAATTGCTCCTTGTTCCTTTCCTGATTATTATTTTTTTTGTTATCCAAATTTACTTTATTCTTTTTCATTGCGTTAATGTTTGATTATAGTAAAGAGTTGAAGCACTTACTGAATTTTGTAATCGATTTATTTAATCATACTAATCCACGGTAATATATTTGTTTAAAACATGTGTTTATAATTACTGGCTTAGTTGCAATGAATAAATATAGCATGTGATATATCTTTGAAAAGGGAAGAAAATACTCTATTTAATGTCGCCATTTCCCACCCGTTTCAAAAAAAATTGTTAACACCCTAATGAATAACTATCAAAATACAGCGGTTTTGAGAACAATTAAACAAAACCCCGTTGAAATACTCTGTTTTGTCAAAAAAATTGTCGCCTTAGAATTTCTAACGTATCTTTTCAAACAACGGAGATATTTTGCTTAGATTTATAACGCATTTTCAATATTTTCCGCCATAACCCTTAAAGTAGACCGTGGATTTCAAATGTCTTTAAACCATTTTATAGCTTATAAAAATCTGCACTATTTTCGAGGAAACAATTTTTTTGCACGACTGATATTAAGTAAAATATTCTCGAGGGCCTTGATAAAATGGGCAACCTATTCTATACTACTATCCTCGGCAAATATAGTTCGTGATATAGGGAATAAACTTCCTATTGATACCAATAGAATGTGTGCTGTCGTCGACACGGTCAAGCGGTGGTGGTATGAACGAATACCAATGCTCTGCGTTGATCTACGACAAGGCGTGGTTTACTTGCGCTCATACACATTTACATATCACTAACTACAATTGCCGAATCTGTATACATGAATAGATACATAACATCGAATATACTTTAAATTTTTCTAATTTTCGAATATTTATTTCTTTTAGGATTGAATAATGATGTTTTCTACTCGTATTTTGTAACAAAGCCGTAATAGTTATTTACGATATAAGTATCGTAAACTTTCATATTACAATGCGCGATAGGATATTTGACAAACGAGGCCAAGGGCCGAGTTTGACAACCCATGAAGTATCGTAATATTAAATCACGATGTGAATATAGTACAATGTTTTATCTACTATCAATGCTTCTCATAACGGTATAAAAAAGTTTATAACTTCTAATTAAAACAATTTTAAGACGATAAAAAATAAACTAGTAGTTTGTGGAAGTACTTGTCATGTTTATGTCGCTAGCTCTCACCGAGGTATCGGAAAAATGAGTTCAGATGAAAGTTTTGCTTCTTACATAGAATTTGCAGCAAATGCAGCCATCGAATCATTGGCATCTGCCAAATCTTAAAATAGGTACGAAATCGAGTATAGACGATTTAAGGATTAGTGCAATTTAAAGAAAATACTCGGCATATCGGAAAAAGTATTGCTAGTTTACTTATCCTGTAAAGCCGGAGACGAAAAGCCATCGTCATTGTGGACACATCATTCCATGCTAAGGTCGACTATTTCCACGAGCAAGAATATTGATGTAAGCAAATATACTCAACTGTTAGCATTTTTAAAGACGAAAAGTAAAGGCTATAAGACAATAAAATACAATCTTTTACTTCCCTCGCATACCGAAGGGAAGTATTGTATTCGAGAAAAAATCACCCTCCGAGATTTTTTCGGATTCTGACGTTTCAGAACACGTAGATTACGAAAATATAGGTTTTTCAATTCCGTCAGTCTGTCTGTCTGTCTGTCTGTTGGTGCATTTACTAAAAAACTACTTGACGGAGAGCAGTCAAATTTGGTAGGTATTTGACGCTACTGTCAGCGAAGACATGGTAGAAATTTCACTGGAAAATATACAGGGTGGACCGTCTAAACGGAATAAATAGTGAAAAAAAATTTTTTTTGCTCAAATTTAAAATTTCCACGTTTCATGACGCGCTAAATCTATTTCAGAAAAAAACATTTTTGAAAAAATTTTTACCTAGATGAAAAAAATTTTTTTTTTGCTCAAATTTAAAATTTCTACGTTTCATGACACGCTTAACCTATTTCAGAAAAAAAAAATTTTAAATTTTTTTCAAACATTTTTGAAAAAATTTTTACCAAGATGAAAAAAATTTTTTTTGCTCAAATTTAAAATTTCTACGTTTCATGACACGCTTAACCTATTTCAGTAAAAAAAAATTGAAAATTTTTTTCACCAATATTTTTCAAAAAATTTTTACTACTAAAATGAAATAATTTTTTTTCCTTTCTTCAAATTTAAAATTTCCACGTTTCATGGCATTCTAAGCCTGATTAAAAAAAAAAGTTTTTGAAATTTTTTTTTCCATATTTGAAAATTTGTTTACCACTAAAATAGATGGAATTTATTTGTATTTCTTCGAATTTCAAATTTCCACGTTTCACAGCGTTCTAAATCTATTTAAAAGAAAAATAAGAAATTTTTCTTACTATTTTTAAAAAATTTTACCACTAAGATAGAATTTTTTTTTCTTTCTTCAGATTTTAACTATCCACGTTTCCATGACATTCCAAAACAAATCAAACAAATTTAAAAATGTTTTTGAAGAATTTTTAAAAAAATTTGAAAACATTTTTAATTCATTTATGTATCACTACTATAGAACAGACGAAAACATGTTTTTGCTCAAATTTAAAATTTCCACGTTTCATGATATTCCAAACCAATTTCGGAAGAAAAAAAAATTGGCAACATTTTGTTACCAGTTTGGAAAAAAATTTAACACTAGAATGCTCAAATTTAAATGACATTCTAAACCTAGGTATTTCAAAAAAAAAATTTTGAAAATTTTTCAAAAAGATTTTACCACTAAAGAGATCGATTTTTTTTTATTTGCTCAAATTTAAAATTTTCACGTTTCATAGCATTCTAAACCTATTTTAAAAAATACATAATTTTTAATTTTTAAACTTTTTTTGGCACTACTATAGAATAGAAGGAAACTTTCCTTTTTGCTCAAATTTGAAATTTCTACGTTTGACATTTTAAACCTATTTCAGAAGAAAAAATTTTGAAAATTATTTTATCAACATCTTTTGAAAGTTTTTTACAGAAATGAAATATTTTAACCACCACTATACTTCCACTCCATTACGTGAATGTTGGATTGAAAATGTGACAGATGGCAATAATATCTGGCATATGCACCTATTATACTTTTATTGAAAAATATACAGGGTGGTCATCCCAAGAAATAATTCAGTCATGGTGGACATTTGTAAAGGTATTTGCGCAAGCCTGCCATATGTGGCACCTGCTATTTAGTATTGAACTTTTGCTGTTGGATGAGCAATCTGTATATTATTTGACCAAAACTTATCAAGTTTTCTTTTTAATAATAGCAATAACTCCATTCCGATTATTATTCTCAATCTCATTTCGTAATTATTAATTTTTTAGAGTGACTGCCATGCACAAATAACGAGGGAAGTTCTGTGTAAATACCTTTACCGATTTTTTTTCCACAGAAGACATACACTGATTCCCGAAGGAACCTAATGATGATTATTTGATGATGAAGGTAACATTCTTTGGGAATAATGGGACTCTTTATAATTGTATTATTGCTTATACGTGTCCTTAATTGTTGATGTTTTAAGGCTTGTCGTAGAGAGGAATTATTGCAATTAAAACTGACTGATATAGCTGTTGAACAATTATTTATCAAAATAAGAATTCCAAATACTAAAGCCAAAGTTACTAGAGACTTTGCTGTTGCTAGAGGAATTATTGTCGGTTTTGATTGTCTACATAGTTTTCGTCCAGAAACTGCAACACATGACCGTTTCTTCGTATTTTATAGACAAGGAAAATGTAGTCCTCAACCAATTAGTATAAACACATTTGGCCGCATTCCAAAAAAAAATGCTGCATTTTTTGGATTGCCAAATTCGAAGCGATATACGGGACACTGTTTTCTAAGAACCTCTGCTTCCCTGCTTGCTGATGCTGATGCCGATATGCATACTTTAAAAATACATGGAAGTCGAGTAGCTTTGCTAAGGGTTATGTCGAAGCATCTTCAGAAAAAAAAAAAAAAAAATAGCTGCAAAAATGTTGGAGCACAACGAAACTGTTTCTATAAATGAAAATTGCGTGGAAAACATTAATAGTTCAGTTGCCTCTACATCTGCGGGAATTAATATATCAAATTGCAAAGATATAGTAATCAATGTTTACAATAAGTAAAGTCTAATCTTTGTTTCTTTCAATTAATATAATAAATATTTAAAATTCAATTATTGATTTTAATAAATGAGTTCTAATTTAATTCCAATTTGAATGTCTAATTGCTTATATCTTTTTATCGCACTAGTTCGACAATGTGATAATTTTACCGAACTCGTGCAGTAATGCATGTCATTATGATATTCAAGTGAATATTGGAATGTTTGACACTACATATTGATAGTAGATAATAGTTATTTATGTACCAAGGCAGTAAAGTGATTCTTTATCGAACGAGTCTGAGATTATGAGTCGAGTGAGCGTAGCGAGCGAGACGAGTAACAGGTGCGTTCGATAGACACTTTACTGACATGGTGCATACAGAATTTTATCGCCAACCGTAAAAATTTATAATTGAAAAAAATTGAGATATTATAACTTATCACATTTTATTATGACAAAGTAAACAGCAAATACAAAACAAATCTACGTATTGTTTGTTATATTGAACGTGAACGTACAGCCTGACGTATTATAAGAATTAATAAGTATCTCTTTCTCACTTACTGAACAACCCCCTCAGAGGGCTTTAACATCCTTGAAATAAAATATTTCGGTATTTCTAACCCCTCCGCCCCTCTGAAATTGTATCAATTCATCTACCACAGTGTAACCTGAAGAATCTGCTCTTAAACTGAAGATGAAGACAAAGAAGGATTGAGACTGTGAAGCAGCAAATTGTCATGAATTTTTTATTTCAAATTATTAAAACCTGTCTGCTCTCCCTTCGCTCTACTCCCATTTTATACTTTTCCTAAATAATTTCATTAATGGAACTTCGAGTTATGACACTAACAACCGGTTTTACAATCGCAAGTTAACTTTCATGTTATTTGGCTCTTACTTGCAGGTTAACTACAACTTTACCGACACTTACGTTTTTCGATATAAAGTTAAGTGATGATTTGTAAACGAGAGATTATGAATAAAATTTATAATGTTGGTACTGGAAAAATGGGTAATATACATAAAATGCATGTTGCATTTTTGTCAAAGTCACGTCACCTGCTATCAATTATAAATGTCAGAAGCAATTTATGAGTTAGTGGTCTATTGTTAAGTAAGTGTATTTAATCTCGATATATTTAAAAAATCTCTTCCATCGTATTCTTCGAAAAAGTTAGGTCTATACCGGATTACCTTGGCTCCTCATCACTGCTATGTGCATTTACTTCCCACATATCCATTTTTAAGCGAAATATCAAAAAGTCATTTTGTGACAGTTATTTTATAGGTTATAAATTGCCAATAAACTGCCAACTTCTAGTTAACCCACACCTCATTTGCTAGTAAAGTTAACTACTAGATAACTACAACATTGAAAATGACCAGCTATTGTAAAACCCAATTTCTATAATAAACTGAAAGTTAACTCTGACTGGAAGTTAACCAGCGATTGTAAAACCGGCTGTTAGTGATTATTAATTTTTATAATAACTTTAATTAACTTTCTTTCCGAACCTCAGGAAGTGAAGTATTCGTAAAAACCAAATTTTTTGACGTTTAACTTTTAATATTTATTAACGCCAGCACGATCTCATTAGATTTTTCTAAATATGTTTTTAAAATAAATAAAGCGATTAAATAAAAAAAAGACGCTGAGGTTTTTTTTAGTACGCAAAACCCTAATTTCTCTGGGTCATTAGTTGGTTGGTCAGTTTTATGTCAGGGCCACACAAATGAACAATTTCACACCGATTTTATACTAGTGTCTATCAAAAGATATTATTTGTTTAGCACACCTGCCCTCCCAGCTCCAAAGTACACTTGACTGACTTGCTGCTGAGCTCACAATTGAATCATTGATTAAAGCATTCTTACTCAAACTTAGATAAGTTAATCGAGGTGAACTTTTTAGATGATCACATCTATCCCTGAAGGACATCTTGGCGAATATTAGCGAACGAGGAATTTTTCATAAGTTAAAACCCTCCCTTGCACGTGACTATGTACAGTTTACAAATTGGCGTATTTAACGAGGCGGGTTCAAGGCTTGCTAAATAATTACTTCCACATCCACGTAGTGGATTGGAAGTATAGTAATCGCAAAAAAATTTTCAAAATTTTTTATTCGTGAAATAGGTTTAGAATGTCATGAAACGTCGAGATTTTAAATTTGAGCGAAAAAAAATTTTGTGTCTGTCGGTCTGTCTGTCTGTCTGTAACTTTTTTTTTGTCCGCACGTTTTCTCCGGAACGGTTTAAGATATTGACTTGAAATTTTGTACACGTATATATTATAACGAGATCTGGAACTGGATTGTTTTTTGAGGATATCCGGTGAAGGGTTGGGGGTTAAATAGGGGTAACTAGGGGAAAATAAGTAAAGCAAGCTTGTAAGAGTACAGAAACTTGAAATTCGGTGTATGTACTAGAAGTTAAGGCCTCAGATTTTTTTATAATATATTTCAGCCCCCTACTACCCCTACTCTATTATTAAAAGGGTTGATAAAATAAAATTGAGATATTCATTTGAAAGTTGGTACACGTATGAATTATAACGACATCTGGAACTAGATTATACTTTGAGATGATTCCGTTGAAGGGTTGGGGGTTATTTAGGGGTAAATAGGGGGAAATAAGTAAAACAAGCTGGTATGAGTACAGAAACTTGAAATTCGGTGTATGTACTAGAAGCCAAGGCCTCAGATTTTTTAATAATATATTTCAGCCCCCCACCACCCCTACTCCATTATTCAAGGGGTTGATAAAATAAAATTGAGATATTCACATGAAATTTAGTACGCATATGTATTATAACGGCATCTGGAACTATATTATATTTTGAGATGATTCCGTTGAAGGGTTGGGGGTGAAATAGGGGTATATAGGGGAAAATAAGTAAAGCAAGCTGGTAAAAGTACAGAAATTTGGGATTTGGTGTATATACTAGAAGCGAAGGTCTCAGGTTTTCTTATTAGTATTTTCCATCTCCCCACCACCACCACTCCCTTATTAAAAGGGTTGATAAAATTAAATTTAAAATTTCACTTGAAATTTGGTACATTTATGTATTATAACTATAGCTGAAACTAGATTATATTTTGACATGATTGCGTTGAAGGAGTCTGGGTTAAATAGGGGTAAATAGGGGAAAATAAGTAAAGCTAGCTGGTAAGACTACAGCAACTTAAAATTCGGTGTATGTACTAGAAGCCAAGGTCTCAGATTATTTATAATATTTTTCAACCCCCACCACCCCTACTTCATTATTAAAAGGGTTGATAAAATAAAATTGAGATATTCATTTGAAATTTGGTACACGTATAAATTATAACGACATCTGGAACTAGATTATACTTTGAGATGATTCCGTTGAAGGATTGGGGGTTATTTAGTGGTAAATAGGGGGAAATAAATAAAGCAAGTTGGTATGAGTACAGAAACTTGAAATTCGGTGTATGTACTAGAAGCCAAGGCCTCATATTTTTTAATAATATATTTCAGCCCCCCACCATCCCTACTCCATTATTCAATTGGTTGATAAAATAAAATTGAGATATTCACATAAAATTTAGTACGCATATGTATTATAACGACATCTGAAACTGGATTATATTTTGAGATGATTCCGTTGAAGGGTTGGGGGTTAAATAGGGTTATATAAGGGAAAATAAGTAAAGTAAGCTGGTGAAAGTACAGAAATTTGTGATTTGGTGTATATACTAGAAGCGAAGGTCTCAGGTATTTTTATTAGTATTTTCTATCCCCCCACCACCCCCACTCCCTTATTAAAAGAGTCGATAAAATTAAATTTAAATTTTCACTTGAAATTTGGTACATTTATGTATTATAACTGTATCTGAAACTAGATTATATTTTGACATGATTGCGTTGAAGTAGAGGTAAATAGGGAAAAATAAGTAAAGCAAGCTGGTAAGAGTACTGCAATTGAAATTCGGTGTATGTCCTAGAAGCCAAGGGCTCAGATTTTTTAATAATATTTTTCAACCCTACCACTACCCTTACTGCATTATTAAAGGGGTTGATTGAATATTGAGATATTCACTTGTAATTTGGTAGACGTATGTATTATAACGACGTCTGTAACTAGATTATATTTTGGGATGATTCCGTAGAAGGGAATAAGTAAATCAAGCTGGTAAGAGTACAGAAATTTGGGATTTGGTGTATATACTAGAAACCAAGGCCTCAGATTTCTTTCTAATATTTTTCAAACTCCACCACCTCCGCTTCATTATTAATGGGATTGATAACATCAAATTGAGATATTCACTTGAAAGTTAGTACACGTATGTATTGTAGTGACATCTGATTGAGATGACTCCATTGAAGGAGTCGGAGGTCGGTAGGTTGTGAATAGTGGAAAATAAGTAGGGTAAACTAGAAACTTCATTTTTAGCATATATGGTAGAAACCAATTCCTCAAACTTTTCTATTACATCTGCCCCGAATATTATTAAAATTCTATGACCAATAATTTCCACATACTAGAATGTAGATATAGTCAAGATGTTTCCTTTAAAGTGACTTGGATAAAGAATCTGGATGTGGAAGTAGTGATTCCTTAGGCAGCGGTTTTTTAATTATGAAATTATCGGCAAGAAGTGCTTCTGACTCCACTATAAACTGTAGGGTCACATTTTACTTTACCTAACACAAAATTATTCTGAATGTTTTCGAGGAGTTACCTCGGCCAAGAAAGTATTTGTTTATTGCAACTTATGTTATCTTATGCAACTCGTAGGAGGTGCTTGCTCTACAATTGTACGATAAATGAACTACAAAACTCAATGGTTCTTTATATAAAAAAAAATATAAACATAATTTTGTGCCATCTATATACAATATTTTCAATAAATATAGTGCAAAGAAGTAAACGTAGTTTTGTGTCATCTGAGTATATGTAGAGTGCAAAGAAGTAAACGAGAAATATTACCTGTAGTGTGTCATCATAGAAAATATTATGGCCGTGGCGGTATAGAATACCAGAGGATTGAAAACCATAGTAAACATTTTTAAACAATTATTTTTTTGTGTTTTAGGAATATTGTGCACAAATGCAAATGACAATATTGCTGCTGCTCTTAAAATCTAAAAAAGAATTATTTGGTTAATTAAACATATTACTATACATATACTATTGTTATTACTATTAGGTTATTACCTTCTTATATGAATGTAGTTTAAAGCTTTCGCACCATTTCCAAAATTTCATTATGGTATGGAAGCTTCCAATTGTAGTGAAAAAAGCAAAATTGCATAGCAATGCTGCGAATAAAAGTGTTGATATTGTAGAAGATTTCTGAAACAGAAAGAGTTCAATTTCTTCTGTTCTTGTCTACAATACAAGTTGAAAAACATATTTAAGACATTTTAAACATCCTAAGCGGTAATACGTGATCGGTGAAATACATAAACTGAAATTAATAGTGATTTATACCATACCAAATTAACTTTGATACCGGATCGAATACCATAAAAATTATACTAAGGTAGTCTCCAAGATTAAAGTTAATATATTTTATTGTAAATGATCACACGCTGGTGAATGTTAAGAGAATTATTAGCAAATTTGTTAACCATATAGGGTGGTTTGTAATTACAAGTGAACACGGCGGTCGATAAGTAGTCGAAGAAATAGAATACAGTTTGTTGTATTGGTCATAGTACAATACCACATAATAAATGTCATACAAACCCTCGAAAGTACTCATGAGGCATTTTATTTGAAAAATAGTTAAAAATGTAACAGAGCAATTAAAAGGCTTAAAAGTAGACACCTTGAAGTTTCAAAAGGTCTGCCGCTGTACCTTGACTAACCCTGACGTACTGATCATATTTTAATAATATTAAGTGGTAATTAAACAATAACAGATAAATCAGCTTGATACTGATTGATTTGTCATGTTCAGTCACATAGCTTGCAGATTCGGAATGTCTGTCTCTGGACCTGCAACAACCGTATGCCAGTCATATTTTTGTATTCATTAAGTGGTAATATCTGGTAATTACACGCTGGCTTTTAATAATAATAATTTAATAATAATAATACAAAGTAAAGATACAAAAGGCATATTTATACATAGACTATAATCTGTATTATAAATAAATAAGATCTGGTGTAAGCTCCAAGAGCTTGAAGCGAGGAAACATTTCCGTTACCGGCATTATACAGGGTGACTGGTACAGCGCCATATTCCTTTGAAGAGGTGTTAGTAGAGACGATTTGCAGTTGATTGAACCATGATATGCATTATACAAAAGTTGATAATTTTCGAGATATTTTAATTTTTGTGTTTTCTTAGAAATGTACTACCTATTGCTACAAATTGTAAAATAATAAAAAGGATAATTTTTTTCGAATTTTTTTTTATTCTACCATTAATAGACATAGTAGTTCATGTCATGTATCAAAAATTATGTTAAATAGTTTGACATGACATAAATACAGGAGCTAAAACCTGCAAGGGTTGGTAGAAACTTGAACTCAATTGTTCATTCCGCAGGATTTATTTAAAAAATTTGTGAATACATTAAACTTACAAATTATTTTAAAAACTTCTCTGCTTCACCACCTTTCGAATGAGGTATAAAGTTTTAAGAAATTTCCTGTTACTTCCAGGAATAACACAAAATTAGTAGGCGCACACACAATATAGTCATAAAAATTTTGGAAAGTAAATAAAGCCCATACATTTATTTTACATTTTATTTGATGTTTTTATAGATTTTCGAAGTGACTACCTACATCTGCTCCTTATGCAAATACGAGCCCGTTTTCTCGGTTCTAGTAATCCTGTTGGAAAAATTATTTCTTAGAATTATTGCTGCTTCTTGTACCCTACGTATTAATTGTTCCTGAGTTGTAATTTCGGTCGCATACACGAGTTATTTCATGTGCCCACATACATAAAAATCCAGAGAGTAAGGAATAGGCCCTCCTCTCCCAATCCACCTGTTTGTCTTATCGGACGATAATAATGCGCAGGATATCCATCGTATTGGAATATCATCCTACGTCTATTTGTTAGAGGTACATCCTCTAAGGGTCCAAATGATTAATTAAAAAATAAGCATAAGCTGCCCCGTTCAAGTTATCGGGTAGAAAATGCGGCCCGATTAAATTATTTCCAATAACTCCCATCCACACATTAACACTAAATTTCCTTTAAAACCTGGTTTGGCGTGGTAACCGTGGATTTTCTTCCGCCCAATAATGCATATTGTGTAAATCTGTGATAACTTCTCTGCTGAATTTAGATTCGTCGGTCCACAAAATTCTAGTAAAAAAATTTGCGTCCTCGGCATCGGTATTTAATAGGAATCAACGAAATTGAACTCTTCTTGCACGATCGCCCTCCTCCAGTCCTTGGACCGGTGTGTAATGGTACGGATGTAGATTATTTCTGTGAATCACTGACCAAACCTTCCACTGCGATACATGAAGATCAGCGGCTATTTTCCGAGTGCTTGTTGTTGGATCTTCATCGATTCTTCGTAAAATTTCTTCATCGATATCAGGATTATAGCCATGACCTCCAACTCTATGTTGAACTCTTTCAACATTACCATTTTCAGAGAGGCGTCGAAAACAGTCACATTGGAAATACACCTATTTGGAAAGCGACGTACATATTCCGGCTGGGATTCGGCTGCATTTCCATTTCAGAAACCGTAAATAAACACAATATCAGCATACTCAGCATTTGTATAACGTTGCCATCTTCGTAAAGGGACAGACAAACAAAATCACCCAACTCGGAACAAAACTAAAATAACACACGTGCAATCGATGACGATGACAGACAGGTACTGATAGTACCAACACCACCTAGATAAAGAGGTGGTGTTGCTGGTACATTACGGCTAATGGGCAATGGTGATAAGTCGAAGTAATTACCAAGTTTCCCGAAGGACAAATGAATTATGCCGAATAAATAACAGCTCCTAAAATTAGTTAGAAACTCCAAATCCTTTCTTCTAACTTAGAGAACATTAAGATAGCCTACCTGCTACTGCTAATTTTGTATTATTCCTGGAAGTAACAGGAATTTTCTTAAAACTTTATACCTCAGTCGAAAGGTGATGAAGCAGAGAAGTTTTCAAAATAATTTGTACGTTTAATGTATTCACAAATTTTTGAAATAAATCCTTGTGAATGAACAATTGAGTTACAGTTTCTAACAACCCTTGCAGGTTTTAGCTCCTATATTTTTGTCATGTCAAACTATTTAACATAATTTTTGTTACATGACATGAACTACTATATGTAATAATGGTAGAATAAAAAAAAATGCAAAAAACATTATCCTTTTTTTAAATTTTACAATTTGTAGCAATAGGTAGTACATTTCTAAGAAAATGCAAAAATTAAAATATTTCGAAAACTGTCATCTTTGGTATTATGCATATTATGGTTCAATCAACTACAAATCGTCTCTACTAACACCTCTTGAAAGGAATACGACGCGGTACCAGTCACCCTGTATAGTGCACAAGTTCAATATTACCAAAGTCAAAGTAAATAGGACTTGAATGTAATACTTTTCCTTGTAGCAGTTTTGGCACTCATACAAGCGACTCTGACCCGAATCAGGGCTAAACGCCAAGGTTTGAAATCTCTTCCTCTAGCACAGTGTAGCCAAGAACTTCAAACCCGGTCTCCGGCGCGGTAGAGGACTATTACATATTCGCGTTTCTCTCAAGAGCTGACAATTTTTATAAAAATGTCTAAAAATAAAAATATAATAATTATTAGTTCCTGTACTACCAGCGTGCAGTTATCTGACACATTTGTAATAGCTAGAGACATTATTAATCCTCTTCCTAGGAGCATCAATATTCTTGACTTTGATGAAGGTCGCGGATGATTAGGGGTCGAGTTTTGAGCTCTTTGCCCCCATCATCGCTGTAGACCTAGACCGGCCTCGTACGGGGTGGGCCTGCTTATTACAACTATCCCACCTGCAAATGCAGACGGTGTATGCGAAGTTAGCAGATTTCCCCTGGTCCTGGCTGTCTTGAGTTTCTTTCTTCGCTGGCATGTCGGCTCCCGGGAGCGTATTTCGTCTGTCGTGAGAGGGAACGGCTGTTGCCGAATCCTCTCGAAGTTTGGAAGGGTTTGGGGGTGTGTGACTAGTCGGAGCCCAGGGTGCTAATTGGCATCATGTGCTCCGATTTCGTCGGAAGGAAGTTTTGGGCTGTGTAGCTCAAGGATTGTGCTCGGCCAAGGACGCTTGTTTTAGCGTCGGAAACCGGCACGGGCTAGGGTAAGGGCACCTAGCTGGTTGTTTGCTGGATACCCTTTTGATTGGGTGATTTGGGTGTTTGGGTCATTGTCTTCTTGCGGCGTGGCTGAAAGATCGGGCTGAAAGAAAGGTTAGTTATACTTACCCATTATCCAGGATCTGGAGCTTCGGTCTGTTGTGCCTAGGAGCGTCGTTGGGGTCGTAGTCAATCGCCTGTCTGACCAGCGGATTCCCATGCTCTGCTGCACGGGCGTATAGTTTCTTCGATCTGTTCTGGATGACTTCAGTTACCGGGGTGTATTCCAGGTCTCTGAAGATGTCGGCGTTTCTGACAAACCATGGTGCATTCACGGCGCACCTGAGTGCGACGTTTTCCACGGCTTGTATCCTCTTCAAGTAGCTGGCTGCTTTGTATTGCCAGGCAACGGATGCGTAGGTCAGAATGAGGGTCCTGATGAGCGTGAGCTTGTTCCTCAGGTTGAGTTGGCTTTGTCTGGATAGAGTAGAGCCCTTCTCGTTCCGTGTTCTGTTTCTACGTCAGGCTTCTATCCATGATAACGCCAAGGTACTTGATGCTAGCGTGCCATTGAATGTTGTCGCCATTCATGGAGACGTGTCCTGTGAGAGTTTGCTTCCTCACTCTCTTGAATGGCTTTGCTTTTCTCCGCATTGAGTTTGACTTTCCACTTGAAAAATATAATAATTATTAGTTCCTGTACTACCAGCGTGCAGTTATCTGACACATTTGTAATAGCTAGAGACATTATTAATCCTCTTCCTAGGAGCATCAATATTCTTGACTTTGATGAAGGTCGCGGATGATTAGGGGTCGAGTTTTGAGCTCTTTGCCCCCATCATCGCTGTAGACCTAGACCGGCCTCGTACGGGGTGGGCCTGCTTATTACAACTATCCCACCTGCAAATGCAGACGGTGTATGCGAAGTTAGCAGATTTCCCCTGGTCCTGGCTGTCTTGAGTTTCTTTCTTCGCTGGCATGTCGGCTCCCGGGAGCGTATTTCGTCTGTCGTGAGAGGGAACGGCTGTTGCCGAATCCTCTCGAAGTTTGGAAGGGTTTGGGGGTGTGTGACTAGTCGGAGCCCAGGGTGCTAATTGGCATCATGTGCTCCGATTTCGTCGGAAGGAAGTTTTGGGCTGTGTAGCTCAAGGATTGTGCTCGGCCAAGGACGCTTGTTTTAGCGTCGGAAACCGGCACGGGCTAGGGTAAGGGCACCTAGCTGGTTGTTTGCTGGATACCCTTTTGATTGGGTGATTTGGGTGTTTGGGTCATTGTCTTCTTGCGGCGTGGCTGAAAGATCGGGCTGAAAGAAAGGTTAGTTATACTTACCCATTATCCAGGATCTGGAGCTTCGGTCTGTTGTGCCTAGGAGCGTCGTTGGGGTCGTAGTCAATCGCCTGTCTGACCAGCGGATTCCCATGCTCTGCTGCACGGGCGTATAGTTTCTTCGATCTGTTCTGGATGACTTCAGTTACCGGGGTGTATTCCAGGTCTCTGAAGATGTCGGCGTTTCTGACAAACCATGGTGCATTCACGGCGCACCTGAGTGCGACGTTTTCCACGGCTTGTATCCTCTTCAAGTAGCTGGCTGCTTTGTATTGCCAGGCAACGGATGCGTAGGTCAGAATGAGGGTCCTGATGAGCGTGAGCTTGTTCCTCAGGTTGAGTTGGCTTTGTCTGGATAGAGTAGAGCCCTTCTCGTTCCGTGTTCTGTTTCTACGTCAGGCTTCTATCCATGATAACGCCAAGGTACTTGATGCTAGCGTGCCATTGAATGTTGTCGCCATTCATGGAGACGTGTCCTGTGAGAGTTTGCTTCCTCACTCTCTTGAATGGCTTTGCTTTTCTCCGCATTGAGTTTGACTTTCCACTTGTTGCACCACTCTTCCAGAAGAGATCAAAGCGTGCAGCGCTATGAGATATTTTCTTAATGGTGGAAACTTTGCCAAATGACTCAAAATTACTTCTACAATTGTTACAAGTATTTGTATCAAGTGAATATTTCTTTTATCGATTACTTGCCACTTAGTGCTTACAAAAATACAACTGGCATACATCGCGGTTGGTGGACGTCCAACGACAGATATTCTTAACCTAGGCACGTAGATTGTAGATAGTTTAAGAGGTCGCTCGGCTCTGAACAGCACTTCTTCACATCGACCTAAAAGATCTTTTGTGAATTACCCTACAATTTAGTTGTTACCCCTGGGAGTCCTGGCGCCCAAGCTTTTTGCAAAGCCTATGATTTTCTTGGGTGCTAATTTCCCTATATCTTCAGGCGTTAATTCCACCTTTTATTGGTGCGTTAGCCTATTGCGGACTAGCCTCTTGCATTCGCAAAAAATATGTTCCGCAGTATACTAGGGGTTATGACCCCCTGTCCCCACCCCCAAGAATTAAAGAGGTATACTAGATATTATGAGGAAATTCGAAACTCAGTTACTTCAAGTAGTCGGATAGAAACTGGTTCAAATTACTATCTATTAACGTATTTTCAAAATCATTTGAATAAAAATGCGCCAGCTTGGTGGCGCAATGCTAAGGCGTTTGGCTTGCGACCAGGGAGTCCCGGGTTCGAATCCTGGCCAGGGTATGGATGTTTAGTGGCGTTTTTAATGTGTTACCGAGCTGGTAGTAGTGAGCTAGTCCTCCGTTGGGTGGTACAACATGTCTAGTCGCTGTTATCTATCCTGAGTTCGAGTCTTAGCTGCGGTAGATGGCAATATCGCAGGAAATGGTTGTTGTGTTGATGTCTATGTACGTGTCCTGGTTGATTGGTGGAATAGCATTTGCTAAACTCCGCCAGGACGATAATATAAATAAGACGATAAAATAAAATAATAATAATAATAATAATTTATATTATGATAATTAGCTGCTTGACACATAGCCCAGTCGTCAGGGGTTTTATGGAGTCACTAAATGTTTTATGGCTGAATTTTTAAGGATAAGTATTTTTTTGCTGTAGAATACGATAAAAAAAATTTACAGCTGTAAGGTGCCGGCGACACCTAAAAAGACCGAAAATATTGTCCGAAATTCGGTTTTTGGCCAATAATGCGAAAAATAAAAAAATACGTAACAAAAAAACTAATGGCACTAGGCAATAGAGAGGGAAATTTCACATCAAAAACGTATATGAAGTTCTTTTTGTAGGATCAAAAATGTAGGCTCCAGATTTTTCGTTTAACACACGAAAATGGAACGTGGCGACATAAGTATGGCTCGCGAAGTCCTACTCTAAATTTGATGTAAACATTGTTATATCGTATTCAACACCAACAAAAATACTTAATCTGAAATATTCAGCCAAATAACATTTAGTGACCGGTTTTTATCAATTTCTGTCTCTGGCAACTGGGCTAACATAGAAATAAACATTGACATACTATTTCTAATATAATTAATTTTGAACATCGCTAAAGTAATTATTCTATATCAGTTATAGAAAATTGATTTAACTACCTTCTTTAGACAAAGACATATTCTGTAATCTCTTATCCCAGGACTTATTAATAAAATGTTTTTGAATGCAGTAATTTTTTAATTGCAAAATTTAAATTTTTAAAATAAACATTTAAATAATTTTAAATGATAATTTAGATTTTAAATGTTTATGGTTTTAACCGAATTCCACATGTGGATAATTAAATAATTAATAAAATATTTGTTAACTAGTATCTCGACAAGAGCTTTAAGTAAATTTTGATTTACAAATTATTAATCAGTGATTTTTTCTGTATAAGTGAAATACTGTTTGATCATAAGTTATGGAAAAACTGAAATATTTTGAAAGGATCCCGCGCCTGATGGTCTGGGTAATTTCGTTGTCGACAGAATCGTTGCATAGAAAGAATCCTTAGGTCACTCTTAAGAAAACAGTTATGGATAAAGTTCCAAAATGTCTTTATTTTAAAAATACAGCTGGTCGAAGTTCCAAAATACAAAGTTTTAAAAACGCAGTTTTACTTTTTTTTACCATACTTTTAATATTTAATTTGCGTTAAGAATACAATACTGATGTACAGTATAACATAGGAGAATATATTATTCTAATATTCATATAAAATGTGATTTCGGCATTTTAAAGTAAAATTGACATTTTTATTGCATAGTATTTAAAAACACAGGATAAATTCACATCACGTTGTAATATAAATAAAGTATAATAGTATTATCTGATTTATATGACTTCTTAGTAAAAATGAGTTATTGAAATATAAAATAAAAATCTGAGTTATATCATATAATATATCTTTCAATTATTCAGGATGGCTTATCAAAATA
Source organism: Stenurella melanura (assembly GCA_963583905.1). Classification (NCBI taxonomy): domain Eukaryota; kingdom Metazoa; phylum Arthropoda; class Insecta; order Coleoptera; family Cerambycidae; genus Stenurella; species Stenurella melanura. Next base: position 21,288,981 of record OY757309.1, read on the forward strand.
GATTACTATGCTTCATTTGTAATCAACAGTTTAATAAATAATTCAAAAAAATTACATAAAATCGCGTTTTAAAAAGTTTGAATTTTGGAGCTTCGACCTGTTGTATTTTTAAAATAAGGACATTTCGGAACTTTATCCATAATAGTTTTCATTGTGAATGACCTAAGGATTCTATGCCTTGGATTTGCAACGATTCCGTTGACAACAAAATTACCCATGCATTTGGTGCGGGGTCCTTTATTATGTTTGTTTCAAATATTGCTGCTATTAGAAAGATTTCTGTGTATCACCCCCTGCGAGAGATTCGGCAGTATACGCCGTCTGAACCTGCACGTTATGTCACTAGGCACGACAAAGAATTACCAAGCCAATTTTTTTGTTATCAATTAATTACCACTTAGTTTTTATAAAAACACGATCGGGATACTTCCCGGTTAGTGGAGGTCCATTGTATTTTCTCAGAATCCAAAAGCACATGCACAATTTTGGGAAAATAAAAATGATGATCTCACTGCCTGCACCCAATCAATCAATCAAAACATATTTATTTTCAAATTAATTGTACAAGAATTACTTCCCCAAACCGGAATCCGGGACCAACCCCTCTGTCACGGTCGGTTCCGTTCGATAAACTTATGAGATACTAAGCACGCCTATCGCACATGCAATTTAAAACATAGCCTATGTTAAAATAGATCCACACATGTAGAATTTAAAAACTTAAAACTACACTTTAAAAACTAGTATGGCACTGGTACTGATATATATTTGGGTTTGCGGGGAAAACTTAATGAAAAACCTCGCTCGTAGTAATGGAACTTAACAGTCCCGATGCCGTTGAGATGGTAAGGGGACGATGGAGATTTTGATTTAAAGCGTTTGGATTTATGAAAATTATTGGCCCAGAGGGAATTTTAAACAAAACATGACAAAAGAACAAAAAAGACAAAAATGCAAAAAATAGGAAATGAAGAAGAAGTAATGAGGGGACAGCATCCTAGGTTTTGAGAGAAGTAGTGTAAAGTTGAAGAAAGTTCTGGTAAAGGAGAGTATGGCTATAGACGTTGCTAGAAAAAAGGCAACGACTGGTATGGTAGGTGGTGTTTTACTGGAATAGGGCATTACGCATTCTGATTTGGGCTATGTTGCGTGTAAGCGGACTGCCACCCAGTTGAAAGGAATAACATTTTTGGAATGTTTCCCGGACGAAGTCAGCTAGTGGCGTTATGTCATTGCAACGGTCGTACAAATATCTGAGGGAGGTGTATCTGCCTGAATCGGAGATGAGGCGCATATATTTATGTTCTAGAACCTGGAGTTTTTCCATTGTCGTGGCCGGAATGCTGCACCGCACCGGCGCCGCGTATGTGATGTCCAGCCTGATCACCATCGTGTTCAATACTTTTTTATTGTCTCTGTTCAATCCGCTACCCCTTGCCAGGATCGGATACAGACTCCTAGACACGGAGTAGACTTTGCGTACCGCCTCGTTTATGTGTATGTTAAATGTCAGTCGTTTGTCTAGGTTCACAACAAATACTTAACGCACCTTTTTATAGGAATTTGTTGGCCCCTGATCGAAATTGGTGTTAAAATTCGGTTCTCGGTGAGACGGCGTATGAAGAGTATGGCCTCCGACGTGGTACGAGCCATGTGCGCTTTAAGTAGCATATTCGCTGCTTGGGCGTTATGTGAATGCGCGTATATGGCCGTGTCGTCCGCGTACTTGGCAAGCGTGGTATTCGGAAACTCCGGTAAGTCGGATACATACAGGTCGCATAATAGATCGGGAGATAGCGACAGATTTTCATACGTGATTTTGGTCCAGTATGCCTCTTGGAGTATATTAAGGTATAGATATTCTGACGATAATAAACCATATGTTAATGAATAATCCCGGGTTCTTCATATTTAAATGTTAGTTACATTTGTTTGCAAATTAAGGGTTTTTATGCGATTTCTATCAGGCTGCCATGTGCTTCAAAATGAAATTCAACTAAAAAGCTACAGGCAAAGTCACTGGCATACCGTTTGCGTGAGTCCATAGGGTCGCGTCGAACAGATGTAACTGTGTTTAAAGAAATTATTTATCCGCGTTTCGGAACAGTGTGCCATTGAGTAGTATACATCTTTATGCTATACGTGAGCTAAAAAAAAATGGCATACTGTTTGCGCATGATCAAGGGCACCTCGCATTAAAAACATCTAGTAAATTTTCCTTAATAATGTGCCGTCATTTAATTCAGTATGCCATTATATTGCAGTTTATGATAACGTATGATGTATATGATATTGGCATAGCGATTGGGACAGTAAGAAGTGCAGGCATATGCAACAGAAGTTGAAAAATAGATAATGAAATTTCCCTGTGTTTAAACAGTATGCCCCTTTGTTTTCACTCCATTCAGATGTATTTAGGTGGTATACCCAGTGGATATCGTTTGGTTGAGTCCAAGGCTGTCAAGCATAAAATAATTTCTAAAAGCAAGACAACGGCTAGTGCGAAATAAACGACTTAATTTTTATGATTTTATACAGTATGCCTCTCCGTTTTTAGGTGAATCATGTGATATATATATACGCCAAATCATAAGCGGCATAGTGATTCAAAAGGTTTATGGTTTTCAAAAAAATAGAATTTTCATTATGGATATAAAAAAATTTAGGCACAGGGCTTGCCTTTTACTTTTCATCATTTATATCAGTTTTTTTCTCCGAATATTGATTGTTTGATCTCTCTTATATTCTGAATTCGATTTAAGCTGGGAACTACACAAGATATACGGAATATTTGAGAATATAAGTAAGCTCGAAACTACAAAATTTTTAATTTTCTCGACTATATCTCGGCTATATCTCGGAAACTAAGCGAAATATCGAAAAATATCAAGAGACCTTATTTGTGCAGAATTGAATTTCTTACATACAAGTGCCCCAATTTTCTGGATCGCCCGAAAATATATGCGGTAGAAACTTTTTTCGCGATAATATTTTTTTAAAAATTCCCTTGTAACCCGTCGGTCAATAATGAAGTGTCTGTGAAAAGTTTTATTGTAGAATCCGATTGCTCACACACAAAACACAATATTTCGTTATCCATGTCTGAATAATCAGTACGTGCGCTTCGGTGGCTGCTACAATACTGGCCAGTACATCAGCGGTGCCAATGCTTCAGCATGATAAGATCCACCTACTTGCATAAAATTGTCCGATTTTGTCGGATATTACCCGTTTTGGCGTTTCTGTTTATAAAAATGGCATGAAAAATACGTGTTTATTGTTTATACCTACTTTATTTTATTTTATTTTATTTTATTCATACACCATCTAACAGTACAAGACCATTTACAAGATGGACTTTAGTTAAGTAAAAACGTTATGTTTAATTAGCCTTAAAAACATGACGGGATGCGCCGTAAAAAAATTTTAACATGCTTTTTTTATACGATAAACACGCACAACTGGTATGCCATTTTATTTTAGCGAACTTTGTGACTAACCTGAAATATAAACTGAAAAGCATACTGATAAAAATGGCGGCAAATTTTTCCTTAATTTCGCCACAACTTTTAATGAATTTGTGTAAGTAAAACTCGCACAATTTGTATGCTGCTTGAGATTTCACTTCATATATTATGATTACATTAATGATGGAATGGCATACTGGTAAAATATACAGAAAATTATTTTTCTATTTTACAATTTAAATTTACATATCGACATTTTAGGATACATATTTTTTATTGCAATACATTTTTTATTGAATTAAATGACGGCACATTATTAAGAAAAATGTACTAGATTTTTTTTATGCGAGGTGCCCTTGGACATGCGCAAACGGTATGCCATTTTTTTTAGCTGGCGTATAACATAAAAGTGTATATAGGTATTAGGCCCAGCGACATTTTTTTTATTTATGACCACACCGTTGAAACTTTTTGTATATGTTATTTGGATGGAGTCGGACAAATTTGGGACTTGGCACATTATGGTAGTGGGGCGTTTGTCTGTTAAGCTGTCACGAAGTAGTCAATTTTATGCAAAAAAAAAATTATAACCACATTGGTAATTTTATTTTAATCAATAGTTTTTATCATATAACTAGCGAAAAAAAATATGTCTGACAAAAATAATGGGTCACTTGACGCGTCGGACACGCTAAACACGTCAAGTTTATGTAAAAAAAAAATTTATTACCACACGGCTGATTTTAACAGAATCTACCATAAAAAATTGTTGCAATAATATGGTAACCTTGTCGGACAATTTTTATGGGGCATATGCGCAGTCGGATGCGCCAAAGTCGTCAACTTCCTGCAAAACTTTTATTTACAACCATAGATGTCATTTTGATTTTGTACTGTTTCTTTACACCTGTAATGCATAAGGGATCGGTTGTCCGACAAAAATAATGGGGCTCTTTGATACAATTAAAAAAAGAAAGGACTTTTTAAATTTTCGGCTATGTATTCTATACATATTATTATGCAAACGTTTATTAATGTATGTATTGTATATACAGTGTGTAATTAGTTTCATGTCATTAAAAAAAACTGGTAATAGGGACCGACTAGACAAACAAAAAACCTGTATGACTTTTTTCTCTAGGGACACTTTGACAAAACTGACCTGGGTTTACATTTTTAATGTTAAGGTAGGAAACTTTTTGGGAACCACTGTTTTTCAGGGTCAGTGGATCAATAGTTCCGAATATTAGAAATAATAAAAAACAGTTAAACCCGACTTGTGTTCCCGCCGGTAGAAGTGCGGCATTTTCATGGGATGATTTATAGTGAACTTTTTATACCACTATTTATGAAAGTGTAAATAATTCCTTCTCTTTCGGCACAACGCAAGCATAGCATGGCCACAGAGGTTTAAATAGGATTTGTTTACATGTGTTTTTTAATTTGGAACAAAGTTATTGTAGCTTTTATTGTCGTTTATAAGAATTTATAAAATTTAAAAGTGGTTCATTAACATTTGTAACATTGTGTTAAAAGCTGAAAATTATTTTATGAAATTGGAAAATGAACAGTTGGACGTCCGAGATACGATAACAGAAAATAGTTGTGTATTTTAGGTTAGGAACAAATCTGATTTTTTTAACGGATTGAGCGCATAATTTTTCAGGTATCGAAAACTTAAAATCGAGTCTTTGGTCTCTATGAAAATCAATGTAAACATTAATAAACAGATGAAAATAAGACAGCGAATAATAATAATAATAATAATCATGCCTTGTTCGAAACCAAAAATTGTTCGAAATGACCTCCATCTCCACGTATACACATTTCGGCACGTCGAACTAAGGACATACGCACTCCGTTCAATATATTTGGTAAATTAGGATCATTTTTTATGGTTGCTATGCACATTAAAATACGTTGTTCCAATTGTTCTAAAGTGTCAATTGGATCACGGTAAACCAGAGATTTAAAATGCCCCAAAAATAAAAGTCCATAGGAATTAAGTCGGGCGATCTAGCAGGCCATGGTACTGGTCCGCCACGTCCAATCCATCGTTGAGGAAACTTTCTGCTCAAAAAATTTCGAACAGACAAACTAAAATGGACTGGCGCGCCATCGTGCAAATACCACATTCTTCTGCACGTAGCCAAGGGTACATCTTCCAGCAAATTTGGCAATGTTTGTTGCGAAAAATTTAAGTATACATCACCATTTAATCGAGCGGGTAATTGTATAGGTCCAATTATTTCATTACCGCAAATTCCTGCCCACAAATTAACGCCGAACTGTCGTTGAAAATGCGCCCTTCTCATTACACGTGGATTTTCGTCTGCCCAATAGTGCATATTTTTAAATTTAAACACTCCATTTCTGGTAAAACACGACTCATCGGGGAAACACAGAACGTTTAAAAAATCCTCATTTGCCGCGTGTTTTCTTAAAATCCACCTGCAAAGTTGCATTCGCTATGCAAAATCTTGAGGTTCTAGTGCTTGGACACGTTGATAGTGATAGGGATGTAAGTTGATATCTCTCAATGTCCTCCATAGCACAAAATGGGATACTTCCACACGGTTAGCGATATCGCGGGTGCTTAAAGTTGGATCCTCTTCTACAAGTTCCAAAATTTGAACCTCTGCGTCAATTACCCTTTCTTTAGGTTGTGGACCTCGTTCTCCTCCATGTCCATCGAGACGACCTGTTTCTCTAAGACGCTGGTCAATACCAACAAATGTGGCACAAGGATGACGTCGATTGGGGAACCTTAAACGATAAAGCTCTTCCGCACCAGCTGCATTTCCACTTTCCACCACTTTCTCCATACACCAAGTGCATATCCGCGAGCTCTGGATAAGTGTAATCTTCCATAATGTTTTGTTATTTATTATTTTTTAACCAATAAAAAACTTGTATTATTATTATTATTATTATTATTATTATTATTATTTATGTATATAATTTCAATAATATTTGATTTTCCGAACAATATTTATTTAATAATAATATTTTATGTATTATTTCATAAAATATATATAAAATAATAAGCATTAACTCACCTTTATAGTTTAAGAACGTCGATAGCCTATAAGAATTAAATTTTTTTGTATGTTTGCCCTAATATTTTTGTCAGACAATTGCATTTTTTATTTAAGAAAATAATTACTTGTAACCTCCTACTTTTGTTGGAAAAATGGTTGTAAAAATAAAGGATGCAGAAACCCTGTACAGTTTGCGAATATCGATTACCAATAAAAATTTACTTTTTTTGTCCGACTGGCGATTTGCCCCAATATTTTTGTCGGACACTTAGATATTTTGATTTAGATTATAATTACTTATAACTTCCTTTCTTTGTCGGAAAAAGGGTTGTAAATAAAAGTTTTGCAGGAAGTTGACGACTTTGGCGCATCCGACTGCGCATATGCCCCATAAAAATTGTCCGACAAGGTTACCACATTATTGCAACAATTTTTTATGGTAGATTCTGTTAAAATCAGCCGTGTGGTAATACATTTTTTTTTTACATAAACTTGACGTGTTTAGCGTGTCCGACGCGTCAAGTGACCCATTATTTTTGTCAGACATATTTTTTTTCGCTAGTTATGTGATAAAAACTATTGATTAAAATAAAATTACCAATGTGGTTATACATTTTTTTTTTGCATAAAATTGACTACTTCGTGACAGCTTAACAGACAAACGCCCCACTACCATAATGTGCCAAGTCCCAAATTTGTCCGACTCCATCTAAATAACAGATACAAAAAGTTTCAATGGTGTGGTCATAAATAAAAAATATGTCGCTGGGCCTAATACCTAATACTACTCAATGGCAGACTGTTCCGAAACGCGGATAAATAATTTTTTTAAACACAGGTACACCTGTCCGACGCGACCCTATGGACACACGCAAACGGTATGCCAATGATTTTGCCTGTAGCTTTTTAGTTAAATTTCACTTTGAAGCACATGGCAGCCTGATAGAAATCGCATAAAAACCCTTAATTTGCAAACAAATGTTAACTAACTTTTAAATATGAAGAACCCGGGATTATTCATTAATATATGGTTTATTATCATCAGAATATCTATACCTTAATATACTCCAAGAGGCATGCTGGACTAAATCACGTCTGAAAATCTGTCCCTATCTCCCGGTCTATAACTTTGGTGACAGGCACGACCCCTGGGGGACGCCCGCGCGAATGCCCCGCCGTGTTGATAGTTTATTGTTCACCCTGACCTGCAGCGACCTGTCCGTCAGGAAAGAGTGAATCAGTTTGATTAAGTGTAATGGATAGTCTAGTGCGTTAAGTTTGTGTATGAGTCCAGAGATCCAGACAGTATCGAAATCTTTGTTGACGTCGAGGAGCACCATCGCGATACTCTTCCCGAGGTTGCGTTGTACTCTGACATCGTTCACAATCCTAACGACCTGATGCACAGTGCCCCTGCCCTGCCTTGAAGCCGAACTGACACTCATCGTCGATGTGAAGCTCATTCTGAACAGCATCTAGTCTGATCAGGATGATCTTCTCCACCAACATGGAGATTGCCGACAGCAACGAGATGGGTCGATAGCTGTCGACGAGTTTCGAGCTCTTATTTGATTTCAGTATTGGCACAACCACGGCACACTTTCACTGACTTGGCCAGTGCTGTAGCCACAGGATCTCATTAACGATGTAAATCAATTATACAATGCCTTTCCTCGTAAGATGTTTGAGGATCTTGTATTCGATATCGTCCTTCCCCGGGCCTTGATCGTTTGGTAGTGTCCGGGCGATGCCGGTTACTTCCAAGGGCTTAGTCATGACTTGTAGAAGTTCTCGTCGCGTCAATTGGGTATCATGACCAATCAGTTTGTTAACGTCGTCTTCTACGCGGTCTTGCTCGCCTTCAGTCCACTGCTTTGAATGACATTTTATTTTCCAAATTTGACTAATTTAAAACGTGTCGTAGCGTATTTCCTCATATATAAAAGGAACTGTCAGATTTACCACGTTCAAAATTAGAAGAAGCACAGTGCTAAGGTGTTAGGCTTGCAACCGCGGAGTTCAAATTCCGGCTATAGTATCGATTTTTAGTGGTATCTTTAACGTGTTACCGAGACGTACGATAGTAGTGCAGTGGGCTAAGCCGCTGTTGACTGGCACACCATCTCTCCGGAGTTCGAGTCTCAGCTGCGGCAGATAGCAATGTCGCAGGGAGTGGTTGTTGTGTTGATATACATATTCTAATTGAGTGGTGGAATAGCTATGCTTAAATTGCATCAGAACATTAATATAAATAAGGGGTAAAATGCGTACAAATAGCACGAGCGCAGATCAGCCTTGGCCTTGCGGTTAGTACTTGGATGGATGACTCTCTCCAGAAGATACGATATCGCCCCACCTTCTAGAATTGGTCTTTTGTCTATTAGATGTTAGGCAAGTAAGAGATCCATATTTCTCGTACGGGAATAAGTTTCTCAAAATATGCATGATGGGGGCTGTTAGACATAATAAATTATTATAAAAAACGCTAACAATGTATTTCAGAAAAATGGCTCATTCAAGACAAAAATATATAAGGAAGCTTCTCTAAAGTAAAATATGTCAAATAAAAGAAAAATCAGTCGTAAATCGTCTTTTCATAAAAAATGCTAAGTTGCCTTAGTATCCTTAACTGCGCGTAAAATTATGAACAATTTTATGCCAATACAGAAATCTATATAAACTTACAATTATATTAAAAACGTTCTTAGTTATTTAGAAAATTCATTATTATTATCCAAACTTTAATGCTCTGTATTTCGAAAAGAAGCGTTTCCGGGCATACGTTTATGAAGTTTCTTAATATGATATGACAAATTACCTTGTAAAAGTGAGCTTAGTAAAGATCCCGTATATTAATAAATTCAAAAGTTTTGTTTGCGAAAAAAGAAAGACATGAATTATTATGTAGATAATAGATAAAGTACTTACTTCTAGTCCCATCATAAATAGAATCGTTACAACAACAATAATCGTAACTCCCAAAACATCAGGCCAAGGTTCACCAAGTGAATGCTGTTCTAGCCCGAACAGAAACTCTCTAAAATGCCCTTTACTGATATAATCGACGGTAGCACTTGCTAACCTAGCACAAGTTGCAGCTGCTACCAAGTTTGTTAATATATCTAGCCATAAAATAAGAAAGTACAAAGTATTGGGCAACCTTTTTCTCCTATATTGATCATCGGAGCCATTTGTCACTGACCCACATAAAGCTAAAATGAAATACATTACATTAAGAATATTTGTTAACTTTCTCAAAATATTATTTATTTACAGTTTGCAGTTAGAGAGAGATGAGTACAATTTTACTACCCATCAGTAGAGGGAATAAATTGTTTCTTGTGGACGATAATAACCTAATCTAAAACTTATGCTTGTGAATAAAGAGTCCATGCTACTACTGAAAGCCGCACAGCGGTCATTTTTCAAGTGATAGGTGGGCAAAATTTTACAAATTTTCAAAGGAACAGAAAACATTCTTTGGAAAAGATGAAAAACATTGACACTAAAGGCGTGATTTTTGAGGGGGTTTAAAAAATATATTTTGTTTCAAAATTCTGAAACTTTGTAGATACGATACCCGTAAATATATGAAAAATAGGTTTATATGGGGGTTGAAAATGAAATATTATTTTAAAGTTACGTAACTTTTTGAAGAACATTTGTGAATGTAATAATAGTGAAATAAATATAAGCTCTTAAGGGGTGGTTTTTGAAGGGGTGCAGCGGCCAATGTTATATTTCTAGGAGGATGAAATTATTTCAATTATCTTTTTTCTTTTTTTGGTAGAAAGTGGTTAACTTTATAATTTTAGGTTGTTCTTGAAATAATATTCAGATATATTGTAACTTAACTTGTATTTAAAACTAATTATACACATATATACAGGGTGTCCCAATAAAAACTCCCAGGCCGGATATATTCTAAACGAATAGAGATATTTTAATTCTGTAAGAGCCGATTTGTAGAGCATAAAGAGAGCTTCATTTTTGAATATAATTGTTTTTTAATATATCAGAATATAGATGGCGCGAAATATTTCGATGGGAGAAACTTTGAAATGGGGTTTATGTGAAAGAAAATGCATTTCTAAGTAGATTATGTTTAAAAAAAAACCATAAAACTATCCGTTTTCGAGATATTTGAGTCCAAATGTTGGCAATATTGAATAATTGTAATCTCTTCAACATTTCACTCCTTTAAGTGGGACAATCTGTATTTAATTTACAAATTTTAGAAGAAAATATTTAAAGAATTTTTCATATAATTGCTTTGTTATTAGGTTAGATTATAATTAAAAATATTTGATATCTAGTGAGTATAATAACCTTTATACCTTATAAATTAAAGTTACCTTTGGAATAATAGTTTTGACATATCTCAATTTCAATTACATTTTGTTTATTGGTGTGTCAATAGAACTGTATTATTGTACCTAATTATTGTTTTCTTTGTAAATATTTATTATTAAATATGATTTCTCATACAAATGAAGATAAATTAAACATGATCGGAAAACTTTTGTAAGTTTGTGTTCTAATTTGAAAAATTATGGAGGTTTTAAGAAAACAAAAACAACAAGAAGAAAAAAGAACTACAACTGATGAAAATATTGCATTGGTATTACATCACGTAGAAAATAACCCAAACATGTCAGTACGCAAGTTGAGGCAAGAAACAAATATTGCACGTTCCACCTGCCACAGAATTCTTAAAACAAACAATTATTTTCCATGTAAAGTTCATTTAGTTCATCATTAGATTCCAGGGGACAATGAGCGGAGATTAGATTTTTTGGCGCAATTTTCAATTCTCTTAAGAAGAAAATCCAAATTGAAAGACATTTACAATTTCTGCAAAATGATTTACAAGTACTATTAAGGAATTTGCGCCCTCAGTTGGATAATATGTGGTTTCATCAGGATGGAGCAGGCCCACATAATCATCACAACGTTGTTAATTATTTAAATCAAACATACCCGGGAAGATGGATTGGTACCAATGGAGTACTTAGATGGCCCGCTCGATCTCCTGACATTACTCCATTAGACTTTTATTTATGGGGATTTTTAAAAAGTGAAGTGTACAAAGAACCAATAGAAGATATGGCAAATTTTCATAATAAAATGTATGCTAGTGTTGCCGCCATTAATCGGCATACATTATTAAAATTTGTAGATCTGAACTAATTAATAGGTTTACGATGTGTGTTAATGAAAGTTGCAATAATGTTGAACACCCATTAAAATAGTTATTTTAATTTCATTAGTTCGTAAAAATTGTTTTATGTTCGTAATTGTTTTTTTATTGTTTAAATGTTTGAATTATATGATAAATAATATTTTCAGTTTTCTTTCCAAGGGTTGCTTCAAATATGTTTAATTGATAAGATATGAAAAATTCTTATAATTTTCTTCTAAAATTTGTAAATTAAATACAGATTGTCCCACTTAAAGAACTGAAATGTTGAAGAGATTACAATTATTCAATATTGGCAAATGGACTCAAATATCTCGAAAACGGTTAGTTTTATGGTATTTTTTTTTTAGAACCTAATCTGCTTAGCAATGCATTTTCTTTCACATAAACCCCATTTTAAAGTTTCTCCCATCGAAATATTTCTTTAGAGCACAGCGTCATCTATATACTGATATATTAAAAAAACAATTATATTCAAAAATGAAGCTGTCTTTATGCTGTACAAATTGGCTTTTACAGAATTAAAATATCTCTATTCGTTTAGAATATACCCCCGGCCTGGGAGTTTTTATTGGGACACCCTGCATATGGTAATCAAAATAAAAGTAAACAAGCAAAAAAATTAGTCGCTATCACTATCATCACAAATAATTTTCTTGGCAGGCCAGGTGTTTCGGAAGTTGATGGTTGATTAGGCGTGTTCTCTAGCAGCTCTTCCTGCACACTAAAATTAATTTACCCATCCTACCGGGAATCATTCAAAAACTTGACCTTAATCCTACAACTTTTTCGCCATATTTCACAAATTTGACATCGAATTTTTTAAAATTTAGTCCATTATTGCCTATTCTAAAGTTTCTCTACAATGTTGTACGCCAACACTATGAAGGACATGCAGGTAGATCCTATAATTTTTCCATTTTGTCAGATTTCATTAACCATACCTAAATTGAAACTTCTCCGTAATATAACATAAGTAACTAAAAGGCAAAATCATGATTAAAGTAGCCAATGGTAGCAGCTGTTTTCCCTTAAAATGATAAAATAGTAATAGGTAATTATAATTCTTAAAACGACAAAACACGAATTAAGATGAATACAACTATTAGTCCAATAAATTTGTCAAAAATATCGCGTTTTTTTTTCAAAAATTATTAACAACCAAGGTATGTAAAAAATCAGAAATTTTTCGTAGAATTCAATGAACTATTTTTAAAACAAATGACGAACTTGCGTCCTCTTCAAAATGGCGGCCAAAGTTTGCGAAAAACAGTTTTTTTTGCGTTAAAAAACAAAAATTGGCGTTGCACAAAAAAAAGTTTAATATCAGAGTTATGTAACTTTTTAATACGGATCGAGCCAGCCCGGTCCGATTTCAGAAAATTGCAAAATTATTTAGTTATTGCAAAAAAAACGTTAAAAATCGCATTTTCCGTGAAGAAAAGATATTCTTTAACGAAACTCGGTGAAAGCGTAGTCCAAGATATATCGAATAAAAGCATTTTTACAGATTTGCAAAATATTGTGAATTTCTTGCAGAAATCGATTTTTTCGAAAAAAAACACGTTTTTTTCAATGTCCAATAGCTCATACAGGTCTTCATATGTATATACCAGAACAGTCCGAAAAGTTTCTTCAACAGTTGCGCTAACCTGTGCAGTTATTGCGCATATCACGAAACGATCCCTAATATGCGAAAAATCGGTAAAAAAATCGATAATTTTTTTTACCCCAAAAAACTTTGAATATTTTTGACATTTTAAATTATATTGGAATGCCATTATTGCCAATAGATAGCTGGCTTTTTTCTACAAATTTGCAACAAAAAAAAATTGCTCTCATACTCTGAAGCCGAGATAATTATTTTTTTTTAAGAAATTCTTTTTGACCGATTTTTCGAATATTAGGGATCGTTTCGTGGTATGCGCAATAATTGCACAGGTAATAACTAATTAATTTTGCAATTTTCTGAGATCGGACTGGGCCGGCTCGATCCGTATTAAAAAGTTACACAACTCTGCTATTAAACTTTTTTTTGTGCAACGCCAACTTTTCTTTTTTATCGCAAAAAACTGGTTTTGCAAACTTTGGCCGCCATTTTGAAAAGGACGCAAGTTCGTCATTTGTTTTAAAAATAGTCCAATGAATTCTACGGAAAATTTCCAATTTTTGACATACCTCGGTTTGCTGTTAATAATTTTTGTAGGTAAAATCCCTGACTTACTGGACTATATACAGCTGTAAGAATTTGTAGTTATTCAGAAAATTACAATTCTCGTTTGGTTTAAAATGTACTACTGCTAAATGTTGGTGATTTTGTTTAAGAATAAAAAACTACATACCTTGTTGTAATTTCACCATGCCACAGAATAACTTCAACACAATACCGTATTTAAAGCACATTTACTGAACTAATGTCTAATCATAGACTTAATTTTATTTGACCTGCACCGGTTCGCAAAACTCAATTTTCAGTCAACTCGGTCAACACTACTAGGAATTTTGAGGGCATTTAAAAAAGTCAAGAAGAAAGTAAAAAAATTGAAATTTCACTGCGAACCTTGGCAGGGTGATCAATTACATGGACGAGGTTAATGAAGAAATAATTTCTTGTCTTCATTTGACTATTACGTTATTTTGGAAATCAAAGAGAAAAATCTTCTATGTGAGCAAATTGGCTGAAAATTGTGTCATAGTCTACGTGAACTCCCTAAAGTCATGAGAAATCAATTTTCTGCCAAATTGACCATTAACAACAAAAGATCTGCCAGTCTGCCATGTCCACTTCATGAAATAATATTAGATGCGTAAAGTTAGCATTAAATTGTATTTTAATGAGGGAAGGGCGTCTGTAATGGAAATATTTTATAATTACTACTTGAAAAGTATTTGTTAAGGAAAGAATTTCAATTGTTTATTGCAAAAATTTATAAATAAATGAAATCATTTTTTACGTAAAATATGTGTACTGAGAAATTTTAAGAGACAAAAGTTGTTTGTTTTTATGCGAAGTATGGAAGTATGCGGCAAATTTATTTCCAAGTTTATGATTTAGTCTAATTTAGTTTTTGGTCTGTAAACAAGAAACAGTAATATCAGTCAGATAGTTTTACTCGCACAGCATACCCAGTTGTCAGTTCCTCCTTTACTGTAAAAGTCCTTAAATGCAATCTAGTGCAAACTGGTGAACAATATATCAGATTTTCTCAAAATCTGCATTTAGTTGAAAGAAATATGAAATGAGCCAATAACAAACAAACATTTTTGCAAGAATACTATTTAAAGCTGACTGTGTCAGCTCGCATCAATTATTGTAACTGGATACCCTTCAGTGTACTTACCTGATAGTGTAGATGAAAATCCTGCAACTAATATGGCCCCTACGGTTTCAGCACCAGAGAACTCAGATGATACCAATCCAACAAGTATGGTAACCCCAAACGACCAATGAGTCAAAGCGTGGGTAAAATCTTGCAGATTACCCATTTATTATTCTGAAATAACAATTGGAATGATACTACATTTATCTGAAAACTAAGGAAGATGATTGATGAACATAACCAAGAGTTTTATTTGTGAACAACAAATAGCCTGTCTCAAGGAATGATGTATCTTTCAATGCTAGAACGACTTAACAATGTTAATTTAATACATATAGTGCGTTTTCCCTTATGAATAATAATAATTGAACCCAACGAAATATCAAGATCGACCCAAAACTTAAGTTGTAAAGCGAACAGGAATTTAATTAATAATTCAGTTTTAAAATAGAGAAAAATTGATAGTACATCCGAAAATGAATAATACGGGAGATATACCCCTTAATAGGAGGATAGTACATTTCAGTTTTTCTGCAATATCTTCCGACTCCCTTATAGGCCAGTCATTAAAGCTAAAAAGGTATGAAAAATTGCAAAAGTCTTTAATCTTTGAGACAACATTGTAGGAGGTGAAAAATTTATGAATTCGGTTTTCGACCCTTTCCGCCCCCCGGAACATTGTTAAATTAACAAAAAAACGTTTATTTTCAATAACCGTCTGAAAAAAATTCCGATATGTATGCAAACCTTGGAGAGCATTTTAATAATTTACTTCTACTTTAATTTCTTCTTCTTTAGTTAGCATTTTTTAAACGATCAACAGCAACAGAAGAATTAGATTTTATTATAGACATTAATACGGCATCCATATGTCAAAAGCTAGCATTTGTTTTCCAAACTTGCTTGATTACCTAGCGAAAGTTATTAACTAAATTCGTATTGTTCACTTTTGAGGTTTTTGAGGTAAATTTAAATAGGAATTTTGAGTTTTATTTATGTGATCTAAATTTGATTTAAATGTTTTCTTTAATATTTAAGCCGATTATCGTGCAATATTTCACAGTATGGTTTCAGAATTACGGGGTGGTTTATAGGTGTGAATCAAAGGACATGGTAGGGTTGATACCTATCTCAATCGATTCAGAGGCCCAAAAAACGTAGCTCGTCTTGATCAACACTTGTCATTTTTCCGATTAATTGACTGGACAATACCTGCCTGTCTCTCGGCACGGCAGCACTAAATCATATTGTCAGAATTTGAACTAGCAATGTCCCATTTTTCTGAAATTTATTTTTCCATAATATTTGGGTGTTTAATGAAGCAGGCTGACAATTTCAGACATGATACAAACGGTTTGCGAACTTCGGCCCAGTTAATTTAAAAAAAATTGTAATTATAAAATGGCGAAACCTGGAGCGGCAAATTTTTTTTCATGTACTCTTTGATATATAATGTGCCATCCTGCTAAGTTTCATCTTGAAATTTGCTTTTTTCTTTTTCTTCAAAGGACCCCGCTCGTTTCTTATGGAAAATGGGTTTCGGTGAATTTTTCCCAAACCTGGCGGAAAGTGTTCCTTTTTGAAGGCCGAGTAAAAGTTTCAATAGCCACGAAGCTCAAAAATCCCTTGTTTTTGCGCTGCAGACGGCTAAACATGTATTTTTAACGTATGGGGAATGTGAACTCGTATCTTGCGTCCTCTATATATTCAAGAAGCACAGTTGGTGGGTAAGTCACATTTTATTGATGACGGACATAACCCAGATACCATAATACCGTTGCTACATAAGTACCACACCCCAATGTCCTGGCTCCAGCTTTACAAGTACAATAGTAGCTCAAAATTGACTCTTCATCATGAAGATTCTCATCATCTACACAATACGAAATCCATAATTGATATTTAGTACTTCTTGAGAAACGCGAATAGAGTCTAATTCGAATTATTCCTGGTTCTGTTATCCTTTGATCAAAATGAAAGCTATCTTCATCATCCCTAGCAATCTTATCTTGAACATATGCTGAAGCTAAACCAAGTTGATAAACGCCAGCAGTAAGGTTCTCTAGATATTCTAAATCAAGCTGAGGGAAATTAGGAAATGTATTTTCATCTAATCGTTCCCATTCAGCATTTCTTGATCGCAAAGTATTGTCTACTTCAAGTCTAGCCTGCATTAAATTCGGGTTCAAGGCGCGATCAAGTAAGTTTTGCGCAAATTCTACATCAGCACCATCCATGTAAATCAATCCCTTGTATCTATTGATAATTGCAGCAGATATTTTAAGAAATTCTCTCAAATTCTCAGCATGAGTTACAGATATTTCGTGCTTGAAAAACTTGAATATATACTCGTACAATTGTTCCCAATTATTCTGAAAAGGACTACAGGACCCCAAACATTGTTGAATGAATGTACGAATAAAATAAGTACGTTATGTAAAAGATAAAGGACTCTCATTCGAAGGATAGAGAGGTCGTCATAGCCACGTCGTTCAATCTGGGTAATCCTAAGTAGTGATGGGCGATATATCACGAACTGTGATTTAATCACTGATATTAAAAAATCACAGGTAACGACTGTGATTAAAGTTGATAGAAAAGCGTGACGTGATCACGATTTTTTGTACACAAATATATGTTTTACGATATAAATATATTATTAGGTAGATATGCGTTTTATGCTGTACTGATATTTATATGCATTTGTTGCCGAGCAGAGGCAGTTACGTGGAGTAGATTGATGAAGAGGATTTACAATGTTTGTTCGCTTTAAAAGTGTTGTTTGCTGGAAATTGTACGAATGAGGCATCAATTTTTCGACAAATATTTGTGGAATGGGAGAAATAGTCGAACTGAGTGTTAATAGATGATTAAATAATGGTAAAATAGGACCATAAGTATTAGAAGTATGAGGAATGTCCCCCCCGCTCTTCAAAATTTTGATGAGGGTAAATATATAATTTTAAGGAGTATCACCCCCCGCTCTTCAAAATTGGTATCGAGATAAGTTCGAAGACTGGTGTGGGGCCGTTAGAGAGCAATCAACAATTTTTTCCAAACGCCGTATTACGAAAAGTCGTGATCACATCACGTTTTTAATTCACTGATATCAGAAAATCACAGTAACGATTCACGTTGTGATTGAAAAATCACGATATCGCCCAACACTAATCCTAAGAGTGTGAAATAGATTTATACCCTATAATAGATGTATCAATTCCCACCACACACACACAACATTCACAAACATTCTAGCAGCGAGACTCATTATTCTGACCGGCTTTTTATTGAGGCGTTTAGTAGGAGGGTTTCACGTAAACAGCAGGTAGTTTTCTCATGGCCAACAAATAGTTATCAGTCTCCCCCTTTTCATCCCTCACAGATAATTCTTAGATTCAAAAATCGTAATAATTTTTTACGATGGGTAACGCTCACAGACCTGAATCCCACTTCCATCACAAACACTCGCCCAGGCCCAGGTAAACAGTTTGAAGTGGTCAAAATTCATTTTTGTGCGCACACGCACAGACGCATACACATGCGCACACATACATACACACACACTCACTCCTACAGACAGAATTTGAGGTTAAAACTCATACTACTGACTGACGTTCTTCATATGTAAACTGTCACGTGATCAGTCGGAGGTTATCACGTGACCAATGGTGGTAATTACGTAGGTATTAGATAGTGCTCTCACCCTTCCCCCCTACCAACATGAATTACAGTGTGTTAATTAGAGTACTTGCCGCATCTATCCTTACTGTAAGTTCACATTCCCCATACGTTAAAAATACATGTTTGGGCGTCTGCAGCGCAAAAAGAAGGGGTTTTTGAGCTTCGTGGCCATTGAAACTTTTACTCGGCATGCAAAAAGGAACACTTTCCGCCAGGTTTGGGAAAAATTCACCGAAACCCATTTTCCATAAGAAACGAGCGGGGTCCTTTGCCTTTTTACTTCCCTCGCATACCGAAGGGAAGTATTGTATTCGAGAAAAAATCACCCTCCGAGATTTTTTCGGATTCTGACGTTTCAGAACACGTAGATTCCGAAAATATAGGTTTTTCAATTCCGTCAGTCTGTCTGTCTGTCTGTCTGTCTGTCTGTCTGTCTGTCTGTCTGTCTGTCTGTCTGTCTGTCTGTCTGTCTGTCTGTCTGTTGGTGTATTTACTAAAAAACTACTTGACGGAGAGCAGTCAAATTTGGTAGGTAGTTAACCCTACTGTCACCGAAGAACTGGTAGAATTTTCACTGAAAAATATACAGGGTGGACCGTCTAAACGGAATAAATAGTGAAAAAAATTTTTTTTTGCTCAAATTTAAAATTTCCACGTTTCATGACGCGCTAAACCTGTTTCAGGAAAAAAAAAATTTTGAAAATTTTTTTCAAACATTTTTGAAAAAATTTTTACCAAGTTGAAAAAAAATTTTTTTTGCTCAAATTTAAAATTTCCACGTTTCATGACGCGCTAAACCTATTTCAGGAAAAAAAATTTTTTGAAAATTTTTTTCAAACATTTTTGAAAAAATTTTTACCAAGTTGAAAAAAATTTTTTTTTGCTCAAATTTAAAATTTCCACGTTTCGTGACGCGCTAAACCTATTTCAGGAAAAAAAATTTGTTGAAAATTTTTTTCAAACATTACGTGAATGTTGGATTGAAAATGTGACAGATGGCAATAATATCTGGCATATGCACCTATTATACTTTTATTGAAAAATGTACAGGGTGGTCATCCCAAGAAATAATTCAGTCATGGTGGACATTTGTAAAGGTATTTGCGCAAGCCTGCCATATGTGGCACCTGCTATTTAGTATTGAACTTTTGCTGTTGGATGAGCAATCTGTATATTTTTTTGACCAAAACTTATCAAGTTTTCTTTGTAATAATAGCAATAACTCTACTCCGATTATTATTCTCAATGTCATTTCGTAATTATTATTTTTTTAGAGAGACTGCCATGAACGAGGGAAGTTCTGTGTAAATACCTTTACCGATTTTTTTCTCAAATTTTTTGATATGCTGGTAAATTTTTTTGCAAAGGGTGACTTGTCTGAAAATAGGTTTGCCGTGACTTTGGGGTCTTACATATGCTGTGGAATCGTTTTCAGACATAACTAAAAACACTTTTGACTTAATTAAAATTTAGATTAAAAATTGCCTCCCAGCAAAGCGCTAGAGCATTACTTCAGAGAACAAAGTTGTAGAGGGGTACCTAAACTGCATGAACAAAAAATCATACATTGCTAATGCTGCAGCTATTATGGTGGCCGTCTCTCTAATTATTAGTAAAGGTGGTGGTATACAATTTCATTTGCCATTACATACCTAATTAATGTTTCTAATAATAACTCGTTAAAAGCTATGTACTTACCACACAAACATCTAAACGGAACATATAGAGCAAAATATTAGCTTTGATATTGATAAAGTGGGTAAACAATAGCTATCAGTAATCATTTGTCACTTAGCTGTATTTAAATTGCAATGTCGTTCAATATCTATAATGCATAATAACAGGAATTTTATAGAGAACATAATACAATAGAAGATATACATTAAATATCTACTTTTAATACCCCAAAGTGAATTTAATATTCAATTATTATGTTAAGTGTCTTTAAAATGCGGGATCCAAAATAAGAGGTCGTTCGGGACATCATCGTCTGAAAGTTGAAGTGAAAATATGTCCAAAAAATTAAAAGACGTTCTAAATCGTGAAGATGTTTTCTTCATTTTCATAAACAAAACCCCTAAAATGTAATAATTATGTGCCACCATTTAGCGTAATTCATGCTAAATTAATTATTAAAATTGAAAGATAGTTAATATGGCCCGAGAGCTCATGACACACGAAGGTAAAATATCTTTGTAAAATCTAATATTTATTTTATTATTAGTTTATACTGAATGTGTACACAACTATGATGCAGTCAGCAGGTCAGGGACGGTGACACCCGAGTGGCGCAGGTAAATTCAGCAACTTATGTCAAAAGTAATGTCAGTAAATGATTTTGTAGAGGTGTTTCAGAATCTCATGAGCCGCGAAATGCGCAAAAGGCAAAGTTTAATCTGAGTTATAAGTATGTTTTTGAAGACACTGGAGGCTGCCTTGCTGTATACATAAACAAGAGCTCGGGATAAATTGTAAACAATAAATATAATATTTTTAAGAAGTGTAACAGAGTCAACGGGACGGATTATGTCTCTGCGCATATGAAGGTCACAGCTCATGAGGTTTTAAAACACCTCTAAAGATTAAAAATTAAACACAATACAGTTTATATAGTAGAAAAGTGAAAAGTAATGATCAGTCTGCGCGGTGATAGAACACGCCACGTCAGCATCGCAGCGTTACTGTTGTGAAAATGAGGCCGATGTAAGAGTTTTGTAAAATTGATATTTTACAGAATCTTTATTTATTTAATATAGTTGAAGAAAAATACAGTTAGCTCTCATTTTCATCGAACTGATCTATAGTTTATCTCAGTTTAAAATAGGGTGCTTCTAAAGATAGGGAACGTGTGTCCTTGTCTCTGATTGACACATTTGCAGCCAAGTTTACGCAGGGAAAATTAGTAAATTAGAACAGATTTGTATTTTATTCATACTGCAATAAAATAAGAACATTTATGATGTAATTTAAATTAAATAAATTCAATGTATTTATAAGATCGCCAAATGCCAAATGAAAGTGAATTTAAACCGTTAATTTTTATTTTGTAAACCAACGGCCTTGAGATGGCCTCGATCCAGATTCCACTTACTTGGAAATTACCATATGCTTGTGTAAACTGTGCTCCTCTAAACAACTGCATTCTAATCTGAGATATACTTTAATCGGCAGCAGCTAGAAGTTGTGAAAACAATAGCGCTCGGTTTGTGGTGGTGCAAGTGTGTGTGTTCCGGTATAAATTGGTTATATAATTAATAATAATAGATAATAGTTGGAGCAGCAGTAACAGCAATTATAATT
Source organism: Stenurella melanura (assembly GCA_963583905.1). Lineage (NCBI taxonomy): Eukaryota > Metazoa > Arthropoda > Insecta > Coleoptera > Cerambycidae > Stenurella > Stenurella melanura. The sequence continues at coordinate 21,310,990 of OY757309.1, forward strand.
ATACCCATAATAATAATAGTACTAATAATAAAAACACAACAATAATAATATGTATAAGAATTGTAATGAAAAACAAAAATTGTTGTAATTGTGATTATTTCCATTATAAAATTAGCGTTTCGATGAAAATTAGTGACTAAAAAAAATAATATAAAATACCCCAGAGAAATAAAACTTCCTCTGCGGAATGAGGCCGAACAAGCTGAATTTTTGCAGAGACCTTCGTTTTGATGTTCCAATGAAGCACAAAAAAATCTCATATGCCTACCCTTGTGCGTCTTGAGATATCGAAGGTCAAAGGTAATGAAAATCGGTTTTTCGCGAAAATCTCGCTTCCAGTGCATCTGACGTCGTAAGAACAAAACTTACGTAAAATAGTATTCTCTACAAAATTGTTCATATACATTTTTTTCGTACGACCAACCGTTTTCCAGATATAGCATGATAAAGCGGGAGCGCGCATTCGTAATAGGTAATACTGTATTATACTGCAGAGCTATAACTATAAAAGCACTTTTCTTAACTTCCCGCTTTATCATGCTATATCTCGAAAACGGTTGGTCGTACGAAAAAAATATATATAAACAATTTTGTAGAGAATACTATTTTACGTAAGTTTTGTTATGAGTTCTTATGACGTCAGATGCACTGGAAGCGAGATTTTCGCGAAAAACCGATTTTAATGACCTTTGACCTTCGATATCTCAAGACGCACAAGGGTAGGCATATAAGATTTTTGTGTGCTTCATTGGAACATCAAAACGAAGGTCTCTGCAAAAATTCAGCTTGTTCGGCCTCATTCCGCAGATGGCCTTTTTTTTAAACTTATTTCACTGGAGTAAAATTACAAACTACACTGCTGGCCACTCGAACTTACACATAGAGACTTTTAGGCAAAATTTAAAGTTCAATATTTTCAACAGGAATGCAAATTTTTGAACGCGGCTTCCTAATTTTAAGAGCTAGTTTTTTTCGGATTAAGCTGCATGACGTATATTTATCGTAGGACCATAAGTTTATTATATACGGGGTGATCAATGAAGTCATGCAAAAAATCAAAAAGTTTGTATGAGTGAAATTTCCGCAAAAAATTTTTTTGGTCGTTGCAATATGGTTCCTTACTAAGGTAACATCAATATCTCTAGACGGTTCTGTCAGTTTTTGGATTAAGGCCCTTAGGCCTTGTACACACTACTCAACATAAAATTTGGATACCGAAATCTTTAAAATGCTGTAACTTGACATTGGATTGATGGTTCTTGATGATTTTTGCGGATTTGGAATCCTTATTTCACGTAGATTTTCTATGTTCTAAGCATTTTATTTGAGGGTAGAAATTTACACATTATACCGGGTCGATAATAAACAAAAACGTAGCGACAAGAACAAGTTCATTACATTAAATTCTACAATATACAACATTGCTTAACAACGACCAAAAGTCAATTCTTAAAAAACTTATAATTTTAATTCTGGTAATTTTTAATAACTGAAAAAAAATTTAACTAAAAAATTAAAAATTAATTTGATTTAAACTTAAATTAAAATTACCTAATTAAAATTAGGTATATTAATTAAAAAAAAGAGAAGCTAATATTTTGTTGGTCCTCCTGCTCGGAATATTACTTCCCGACATCGATTTGGTAGAGTATCCACAAGATTATTTACAAAATCTTGTGGAATATTCTCCCATTCTTCACGAATGGCCTCACTGAGCGTTTCTAAGGTTTCAGGGGGTACATCAAGAGATCTTACTTTAAGTTTTAAATAAGACCAAACGTGTTCGATGACATTAAGATCCGGAGACTTTGCAGGCCAGTCCATCCTATTGATGTTTTGTGCCTGCAAAAACTCTGTGATCCTTCGGGCTCTGTGAGGTTGAGCGTTGTCATCCACCAATAGAATTTCTGGGCCGTAATGTCGAGCAAAAGGAACAACAATAGGTTCCAAAATTTCCTCCTGATAAACAGTAGCATTAATGGTTTGGTTGGTAATGAATAGCTCGGTTTTACCATTTCTTATGATACCTCCCCACACTGTAACACCTACGCCACCAAATGCTTTTTGAGGGGCCATATTTTCCTCCAAATATCGCTAATTTGGCCTTCTCCAAACTAACATTTGGCCATCGGAGTGAAACAAATTAAATCTTGTTTCGTCAGTAAATAAACAATGGCTCCACTCTGCATTACCCCAATTCGCATGCCGATTTGCCCATGCCCGCCTATTCGCTCTATGGTGTTGTAATAATCGCACACATTTTGCTCTGCGACGGGCTCTATAATTTAAAATGTTTGGCATTATGTTATGTTTAAAAAAAAAATCTCACCTCAAGTTGTTTTTATTTAATGTTCTTCTCACTGTTCTGTCCGAAACTCTCACCCCAGTTTGTTGTCTTAAAGAGTCATTTAGTTTTCTAGAGTTCTTTGTTCTATTCCGCATAGTTTCTCTCATTAAAATTCTTTCGGTTCTTTGGTTTATTTTTTTTGTATGTCCACCCCCATGCCCATAATTATGATCACCAGTAGTTTCGACGCGGCGCACAGTGGGGCCAAGATAAGTAATTCTTGGAAAAAACTCCAAATAAAAAAATAATAAGAGACCAGCATAAATGCCTCAATTCGAAAGTTAAATGCCTACTAAGTACTATACTGTAGTAGGAAGAACAGAAAACACGAATGTGTTCTTATCATGGCAGTCGAAATTTGTCCTTCCTCGCGACTAACAGAGCTTATTGTGATTTAGCTGAGATAAGACACGTGTTCTTTTTGAAATCTTATTTTAGTGTTTACAAATATTTTACTGTTTTTAACATGGCGTCATTACCTACAGGTGAGTTAATCATTTTATAATTATAGTTGTTAAATTATGTTAAGTAATAATGTTTAATCTTGATTAACAAAAACAGTTTAAAAATTCCTAAGAATCTATGTTAACAATTTTTGTTGGTAGAGTTTTAGTTGATATCATAGAATATCATGTCTGTAATTTTGAATTTATTTGCTCATTAATAGGTTGATCTTGCCGGAAAATAAAGAAAATCATGAGCATATTTGTGCCATTTTGTTTTATAAGTTTCTAAATAAATTAAAGTTAAAATCGAAAAATCACCCTCTTTCTTATAAGTACTTAATATATTTAATTTATTTTTACTGCAGAATCTAGTTCTATGGGTATATATTTAACTAGACAAACATTATTTAATAAGATGAGACAATCTGGGTACGTTACATTAGAAGATCAAGTGTCTGAAATGAAGAAATTTGTCGATGAACGTACAAAGTGTCCAATGGAGGAATGCTATGTTTTGGACCTGTTGATGCCGCCAAATGTTAGTATTACTTCGAATGTTTCGACTGTTTCTACCATTATCAGTACTGACGATTCCGAAAGTTGAGGAACCTCGTTAGAAAGTGAATAATTAGATATATTTTTATTAAATTTTACTAAATTATAAATGTATTTTATTTTTATTACACTGATAGAATATATTCATATGTTTGGCCCTAGCTCTTTTATTTTATTTTTTTTTAAATTATTTGCGTTAGGTACATCCCCCGGATAAAAACCAACGCTAACGTATGTCATCAAAATGAGTTTCATTTAATTTGCAAGTCAAATTCTATATAAATCCCAAATTTTCGGATTATTACAGTTATTTTGATTTCAACCCCCAAAAACTACCTTTCCTTATAAAAGAGATTTTTTTCACCATTTTTTCATTAATTCAGAGGTCGAATTCTATAAATTCCTGAAGTTTCAAAATATTACTGAGTTATTTCAATTTCTACCCCCTGAAAACCACCCCAACTTAAGTCTTATTTTTTAAATTAATTTTCCTGTACTCACGAGGCTATTTTGGGCCGGCTTCAGAATTTTCTGAATTTTTTCCAAAAAATGTTGCTTTCGGCCCCACTGTGCGGCGGTTCAAATTATAAATTGTCTTTCGGCTGACATTGTAAATGTGCGCAACTTGCTGTTTTGACATTCCTTCGTTGAGAAGTCGAATGCAATTTTCCCTTTCTGCCGTGGTTAAACGCCTCATATTAATTAAACTTTACAAAATTATAACATTGAAATAATATGTCAGATTATTTCTAAAATAATGTAAACAGTTTTTAATTCCATAGCAACAAATTTGTTTTTCCAATGCCTACTTTGAAATTGACGCGTCGCGTCGCGTAGAAATTACACCCGATCATAATTATGGGCATGGGGGTGGACAAAGAACTCTGTAAAACTGAATGATTCTTTGAGACAACAAACTGGGGTGTGAGTTTCGGACAGAACAGTGAGAAGAACATTAAATAAAAACAACTTGAGGTGAGAATTAATTTTTACAAAAACTTAAATAATGCCAAACTTTAGAGCGCGTCGTACCCTACGTTTTTGTTTATTATCGACCCGGTATGTGTAAATTTCAACCCTCAAATAAAATGCTTAGACCATAGAAAATCTACGTGAAATATGGATTCCAAATCCGCAAAAATCATCAAGAACCGTCAATCCAATGTCAAATTATAGCATTTTAAAGATTTCGGTATCCAAATTTTATGTTGAGTAGTGTGTACAAGGCCTAAGGGCCTTAATCCAAAAACTGACAAAACCGTCTAGAGATATTGATGTTACCTTAGTAAGGAACCATATTGCAATGACCAAAAAAATTTTTTGCGGAAATTTCACTCATACAAACTTTTTGATTTTTTGCATGACTTCATTGATCACCCCGTATATAATAAACTTATGGTCCTACGATAAATATACGTCATGCAGCTTAATCCGAAAAAAACTAGCTCTTAAAATTTGCAAGCCGCGTTCAAAAATTTGCATTCCTGTTGAAAATATTGAACTTTAAATTTTGCCTAAAAGTCTCTATGTGTAGGGGAAACCGCCCAGTTATTGTCATCCTTAAGGCTTTCTTCTACATTAATACTAAATAATAAATTATACATTATCTTGAACGACTCTAAATCTGTCTTCAGGTTATTGCCTCGATTATTGTGGATCGCTGTCTATTTTTGTATTTATTTCAAAATTTCACAATAAATAAGCAATGAATATTTTATTTGTTAAATACCAAAAGTCCAGTTATTGGCATAACCTGACCTATCATTGTCATCTTATATCCTAGTTATTGGCATGTTTACCGTAAACCATATTGACTGCAGTTTTTCATTAGAAATAATTAAGTACCTAGGTACTTATCCAACTCCATAAGTAAAAATTTAAATAGCTGCGACACCAGGTAATAGAAAATACAATTATCTACAAAAATAAGCATTTATTTCAAATGAATGTTTAACTTTAAACATACTTATATAAACAAAATATTTTAAGTATTACAACAAACTTTACACATAAAATTTTTGGAGTACGCTTTGTACTTTTGCAAACATATTTTGTGGTATTGTCTCTGGTAACATTTTCTACATTTTATGCCCACATTTACCCTAGTAATATTTCGTACACATGTATAGCATAGGCCCGTTGTTACCACAATATTAGAACATTCAGAATTGCTAATAATTCCCCTCTCAGAGTCGTTATTTTTGGTGCTATTACTTTCCTCTGAGAACAGTTGTCGAACATGGGCTGATTTTTGTTCTTTCGACACAGTGTTTGTTTTATAATAATTATCATTCTCTGGGTTTACGTCGTTCGATATAACGATTATCTTTGGTTTATCATCCAAAAATCGTTTTTCAATACAGCTTAGTTGCTCTTGTGGTAAAGTGTTATGTTTGCCATAATAAGGACTTATTACTACTTCAGATAAAATGTTTATCTTTGGTTTGCTTTCATCTATCTTTGGTTTACTCTCGTCCATCTTTGGTTTATTAATTGCCGTATTTTCCTCACACCTTCCTTTTAAAACAACCGAAGCTTTCTTTGGGTTGTCTTTTTTTTTTTGGTTATGCGTTCTAACTTTCGTTTTGCTGTTTTCATCGCTGATTCTAAGCTTCTCTTTGCCTTTTCTTCTTTTTTCGTCTTTGCCTTTTCTTCTTTTTTCGCTAGCCGCTCCTGTTTTTTTCTTTCTTTTTCCCTTTGTACATCCTCTTTGGACATTTTTTGTTCGTTGAATATTTTTTTCCAACCACTGGACGTCACAACATAGGGCATTTGTTCATTAGACTTCCTCGGCCTATTATTTTTCCGATGAGGTGTTTCCGGCCAGTAAAGATGATCCTTCAATTGGATACCGGCATTCTCTTCTATATTATTTTGATTTTTATTGTTATTTGATGGAACTTCACTTCTTTGACCCTCACAGTTGATCTCTTCGATTATTACTTCGGGTCCATTGATTATTCCCTCTGCATGATAGATTAATATAGGTATATCTGAAATATTTAAAGTTGTTACTGTTTCAGATGTGGCTTCATCATCCAAACCCGTTATGGATCTCATGTAATCGTAAGAGACTTGCGCTGTTAAATTACTTTCTAGACCACTTGTACTGGATGAAGACACTCGAGTTTCGTCATCTTGTAGAACATTCTTACTCTGATAATCTTCATCAACGGTTGGGCATGGTATAACTAAATCATCGGTTGATTGTCCTTCCGCAGGTTCATCCAATGTTTGGATAGAAATATTAATACAGCTCTCTTCGTGTGATTGCAATGAAGTTTCTACATTCTCATGGTAGTTATTAGGCTTATATAGTTTCCATAACTCATATAAAATATTGTCTTCATTGCTCATAGAGTTTGTAGTATCAAAGTCTCTAAATTTTGACACCATGTCCTGACCTATACACTCACAAAATTGGAACTACGTCATCATTACTTTTGGTAGGCCTGCCTAAACATTTATTGAAATTTATTGCCGAAGAATTCCACGGATATAGGCCACAGGCTTTGAAACCATTTACTACAGTGCTTGGTAATATACCATCCACAATTTTTTTCAGTAATGGTGCAAATTTTAACTTCGACATTTGTTCAGTTGGATGTTCCCGTCTCCAAGTTAATATAGCTTTCCGCCAATCATTCTTTAATGGCCTGAAAGCGGCTACATCAGCGGGTTGCAGTATCCTTGTAGCATGTGGATACAACGCGATCAGTATAATTTGTAAGCGTGTACAGAGTTCACTTAGCTGGAAAGTCATGTGGGTTTTATGGCCGTCAACAAAGAGGATAATAGGAAATGTTACTTTTGTTTTAATCAAGGCTTTATAAAATACGTTTCCAATATATTCATAAAATAACTCTGCTTTCATCCAACCATTATCACTATTTCCAACGCCCCATCCATCAGGAATAGTATCGATGATGTTCTTGGGCATCCTTATATAAGGGAAAATAATCATTGGTGGAGTCGTCTCACCATCCGCACAAAAAGAAAACATGACAGTTAAGATTGATTTAGCACGTGCGGTGTCAATTTCGTAAACATCCTTACATCCTTTTAAAGCTATCACTTTAGAAGATTGTTTTGGGTTTAGCAGAAAAGCAGTTTCATCGCCATTGAATATTCTGGAGGGATCTTTAAGAATTTTATCCCATCCTTTACTCTTTAGATAATCCTCAATATCTGCAAACCACTTTTTTACATCACTTTCGGAAACTTGACCACTTGACTGAGTAACTGCCTCGGGAGTTCTAGCGCGTAATTTCTCGTGACGTTTAAGGAAACCTTTGAACCATTTTTCACCAGGAAGGTTATTTTTAAACTTTGTTACCCGTCCACTCTCATTGAGAAATTTTTGGACTGATATCTGTATATCTTCCTTTCTTTTAGGAAATCCTTTCCGCTGATTTTCGAGAATCCAGCTTACTAATGTATCCTCTTCAAATGAAGAAAGAACTGGTGAAGGTCCATGACTACATTTTGTAAACTTGTCAGAAAGTCTGTACTGCAATGTAGCACGTGGAATTTTAAAAACCTCAGCTGCTTTCTTCTTTGACATTCCGGAATCAATTATTGCTTTCACTGCTTCGTCGATGGTTTTCTCATTATACTTTTTCTGGTATAATTGACCTTTACTTGCCTTGGGCATTTTCTTTTATAGGGTGTAGGTAACTGTAAATATAAAAAAAAATTGTATCTCAAATTGGGTAGGTACAATTTTTCGAATATTTTGTAAATTAAAAAACGTAGAGCACTCACATTCACATAATTTTAAGGAGTTCGACTTATTGTTTTTTATAACATAATAGTTAGGCATTTTTTCTTTACCCGCTTTAAAAGTGAGGCACCAGTATTTTCTAAACGTACAGTAGATGGATAATTATTGTAAATTAACGTCTTGCGACCAAGAACATATTTTTTAAGGATACATATAAATATTCCAAAATTAAATACTTAGCTATAGGTACTTTGCTTATTTTTAAATTATACCTATCAAAAAACTGATTTTTCAAAAACGGAAATGCGGTGCCAATAACTAGCCATTCAAAAATATTCATGTAACTATCGCATTGGCATAGGTGCCAATAACTGGAATTCGTAGTAAAATCATGACCAGTTGTTGGCACAGCGTTTTAAGCATTTAAAACACTAAATTTGAGGTTACACCGCTCTGAATCAATAACATAAAATATGCATTTAATAACATACAACCATTAGAATCAACAATATTCCAAAAATAACGCAAATATGACAATTAATGAATGTGTATTACCTTAACAGAAACAGCAATTTTTGTAAGTTTTGTAGGCACTCAACTTTACATAAAGAAACAAACATTACACAATGCAGACTAACAGTAGATACTCTGATTCCCGCCTAAAGTGTAATGTGATGCAGAACATATAGAGCGCGAAATATAAAATTAATGCGCAGTGTTTAAATTTTTCTTAAGAATAAAGTCAGATGCCAATTACTGGGATGGGTGCCAGCAACTGGGCAGTTTCCCCTAAGTTCGAGTGGCCAGCAGTTTATATACATATTTTTTATTTTGTATCACAGTCATCATCCTCATATCATTTTTCGCTTCTTTCTCCACTATCACCTTCCGACTGTTCGCCACCGTTGTATAATCGATCTAACTCTGTGTCCATAAATAAATAATAATTAATTATGCACTATACAATATAATCAATAGCGTTATAATGATGTAAATATGTAAAACAAAGTGAGAGAAATGTGAAATTTATCTGAATGTTCATCAGGCTGAACTATAACATCATTGAATTCTGGTATCTCATCTCCATCGTACCAATGGAAATCATAGCGTCCATCAACTTCGTTATAACCATGTTCCAGTGGCGGCATTGGTGTTATTATTTCAATATAAGTATTTAGCAAGAAGTTTAAATTAATTTTGCAAATTAATCAATGGAATATCTCGGCTCTGCGTAAGCGTATCGAAATGGGGTTCTATGCATATGAAAGTGCTTGAAGAAAAGAACATTTTGATACCAGAAAGAACTTGATCGGATAACCGGAACCTGAAATAAATGTGATATTGCGTGAAAGACTCTAATTTGTTTATTAACAACTTTTTGAACATGAGGCTTGGTGCAAATGAAAGCTAAGAAGTTTTCCCATCAATCACAAAAAGCTCTACAAAAAATATTCAATCCCTGAAGGGGGCGTTTGTGACCCTTAACAATTTTTTTTTACCAAAATGGGTTTGGAATATCATGAAACGTGGAAATTTTAAATTTGAGCAAAAAACAATTTTTCGTCTATTCCCTAGTAGTGATAAATTAATTAGAAATGTTTTCAAATTTTTTTTAAATTTTTCAAAAACATTTTTAAATGTGTTTGAATAGTTTTAGAAAGCCATGGAAACGTTGAAATTTTAAATCTGAACAAAGAAAAAAAATTCCATCTATGTTAGTGGTAAATTTTTTCAAAAATGGTAAACAAAATCAGGTTTTTTAAAAAGATTTAGAAAGCTATGAAACGTGGAAATTTTAAATTTTAAGAAAAAAAAATTTCCATCTATTTTAGTGTTAGAAAATTTTTCAAAAATGTTGGCTAAAGAAATTTTCAAAAAAATTTATTTTTTAAATCATTTTAGAATGCCATGAAATGTAGAAAATTTAAATTTGAACAAAAAAAAACATTTTTTTCATCTATTTTAGTGGTAAAAAATATTTCAAAAATGTTGGTGAAAAAAAATTTCAATTTTTTTTTCTGAAATAGGTTTAGCGTGTCATGAAATGTGGAAATTTAAAATATGAGCAAAAAAGAAATTCTCACTATTTATTCCGTTTAGACGGTCCACCCTGTATATTTTCCAGTGAAAGTTTTACCATTTCCTCGCTGACAGTGGAGTCAACTACCTACCAAATTTGACGGTTCTCCGTCAAGTAGTTTTTTAGTTAATGCACCAACAGACTGACGGAATTGAAAAACCTATATTTTCATAATCTTCGTGATCTGAAACGTCAGAATCCGAAAAAATCTCGGAGGGTGATTTTTTCTCGAATACAATACTTCCCTTCCGTATGCGAGGGAAGTAAAAACAAAAAATAAATAATAGTTTTAAAAAACCAAAAACACACGATTTACTAAAAAGTAAAAAACAATACAAACAATAATACAATACAATACAGAAAAGCGTGGGGTGCTTGATATCAGCTGTTTGTATTGTATTGTATTATTGTATTGTGTTATTTTTTACTTTTTAGTTCGGTTTGCTATTAAAACGTGTTTTCTTAGTTTTTTTAAACTATTATTTATTTCATTAAGTTCTTCAATTCTCCTGGCAATTCGCCTTCTGTCATCTTACACCACCTTCTACCATCTGTTTATTTCCTTATATCTCTCCCATTTCTAGTAGCCTTCAACGTATAGTACAGCATTACAATAAGATGAATGAAATTCAAATATTTCCTTTAATCAAAGAAAAAGTTATGAAAAGTTATGGAAATGCATAAATTATGCCGTTATGGGGCTGATGCCCCCAGAGCTAGCGTCACAGAAATATGTGCTATTTATAAAAGGACATAATGTGCCTTAATAGGTTGTCGATGAAGCATTGAAGACCCGCTCATCAGTCAGCTAGGTTGGTTGCGGTGCGTTAAGCAGCGAGCGGCAGCCTAGTCAAACTGAAGCGCAATACCTGTCACAAATTTCGCCGTCGCAATTTAGGATACCGACAAAATGCCACTCTTTCTTCTTCCGTAGAGACCTCACACGATGCGTCACTCGGCGTATTTATTTAGATATTAGTGATTGAAAATTTTATGTTTTTGAGAATTATATTCAAAGTTTTCCGGCTTCGAGTTCCGTTACCAGAGTACTTAAAAAAAATTAAAACTTCATGGCAGATATTTTTTATTCTAAAATTACCTCTCGCTTATTTTGACTCGACCATATTTCTGTTTGACTAACATTTAACAATTATTGTAAAATTTGATCGATTAGCCTCTTTTTTCGGCAATAATTTGCCAAGTTCGTGTCACTGTATTCAAACATGTTAATGCCTTAGTAAAGGAGCTGCAAACAATAATCTATAAATAATATAATTTCAATGGCCTCAACACAATAAATAAATATAATGCTTATGAAAACTGTATTTCTTTTGTAAGTAACTTTATTTGTCCACAATTAATAGCAATTGCAAAAAAACGATGTGTTTTTTATTCAAGAAAACATAAAAAACAAAGCGACATATAGAACACAATACAGAAGTCAATGCACAATCATGCAGAAAAATTCCGCGCTGCGGCAGCCCTATTCCATTTCGACCATACAGGAAGAGGGGAGAATACATGTAACTTTCGTTTTTCAATCTATACAAAATAAGTGTTTAATATCACTTATCTTGATTAAAACATAGCAATGGAAAATATTGTTTTTCTAGAACGCGCAACATGTTACTTTAAATATATATATTCATACGCATCACCACCACCTAGCTGACTGATTTAATGCGTTTATGATACCTCAAATTAACTGCTGACCAAGTTCCATTCATTTACAAATAATGTAAAAAAAATAGTTATTTACGTAACCAGTTATGAAAAGACTAATAGAAAATAAATTGCAATTTACTTTGAATTGTATTTTACGGTTCCAAACATTGCAGTCGCACAACTAAATTGCGTGTTTATCGCTTTACCTGAGCATTACTGCGGGTTGACATTTGTGCGAACAAACTTCAGTTGTCGATCTACAAAATTTTTTGAAGCAAATTAAATAAAAAATGGTTGATTTGAATGTGGATATTCCATCTGATATAAAAGAATTGGCTAATTTAGAAATAAATTCAATAACATCTGGTAAAGTAAAAGCGTATATGAAAAAGTACCTATATATTTACGAAATTTGAAAATTGGTGTAAACAAAAATGAATAAAAAAATGTTTGTGAAAAGATTTTCTTAGCGTACTTCGAAGCGATGAAACACTATAAAGCATCTACAATATGAACTACCAACTCAAAATTAAAGGCAGAATTAAATGTAAAAAAAACATAGTCATAAAAAAAATTTCATATTAGTAGCATTTTTGAAGAGAAAATATGCAGGTTATCATGCTATAAAAGCTATCATTTTAATAAGAGAAAACTTTGAAAGTTTTATTAGAAATGCTGTTGACGGGACGCTTCTATTTGCATTTTGTTAGTAAAGTGATTTTTATGTCTCAGTATGAAAGTTCTTTCTCTAAATGGTGGGTTTAATAATAATCGGTTATGTAAAAATTCATTACGTCACTAGTTATGTAATGAAACTGACAGTTATGAAAAAATGTGACGTTTCGTAACGTAAAAAATACATTTAAAACTTGACATTACATAACGGGATTAGATAAGAATTATATACACACCCACTTCTCTAATATATGACTTTCCTAAAACGATGATCGGGAGACATCAATTGTTTTTAATGCACTCTTATGATGAGTCGCAGAGAAAATACTATGTTACACGCTGTACTAAAGGGTGTTTTTACTTCCCTCGCATACCGAGGGGAAGTCTTGTATTCGAGAAAAAATCACCGTTCGAGATTTTTTCGGATTTTCACGTTTCAGATCACGTAGATTACGAAAATATAGGTTTTTCAATTCCGTCAGTTTGTCTGTCTGTCTGTTGGTGCATTAACTAAAAAAACTACTTGACGGAGAACAGTCAAATTTGGTAGGTAGCTGAGGCTATTGTCAACGAAGAAATGGTTAAACTTTTACAGGAAAATATACAGGGTGGACCGACTAAAGTGAATAAAAAATGAAAAAATTATTTTTTGCTCAAATTTAAAATTTTCACGATTCATGACATTCTAAACCTATTTCCGAAAAAAAAAATATTTTTTTTACCATTTTGAAAAAATGTTTACCACTAGAATATACGGAGAAAACTTTTTTTGCTCAAATTTGAATTTTCTGCCTCTCGTGGCATTCTAAACCAATTTAAAAAAAAATAAATTTTTTTACCAACATTTTGGAAAAAATATACCACTAGAATAGATGGAAGAAACATTTTCTTTTTGCTCAACTTTAAAATGTCCACGTTTTATGACATTCTAAATCTACTTAAAAAAAAATAAAAATAAAAAAATTCTATCAAAATGTTTTGAAAGTTTTTTTCAAAATTTTTCAAAAACTTTTATAGAACGTAAAAAAAATATTTAGCTCAAATTTGAAATTTCCACGTTTCATGACATTCTAAACCTATTAAAAAAAATCTTCAAAATTATTTTGAACATTTTTCACCACTACACACTATATGGGACTATGTTTTTGTAAATTAAAAATGTTCACGTTTCATGACATTCTAGACCTATTTCAAAAAAAATTTATTTTAACAATTTAAAAGAAATTTTTTGAATTTTTTTTACCACTGTTTATAAAAGGATTTTTGCTCAAATTTACAATTTTCACGCTTATTTAAAAACAAAATTATAATAATTTTTTGACCACTCAGCTACGTGGGAAAATATATAGGGTGGTCACCCTAAGAAATAATTCTACTATAGTGGAAATTTGTATAGGTATTTACGCACGCCTTCCATATGTGGCACCTTTTATTTAATACTAAATTTTTGCTGTCGGATGGCCACCCTGTATAGTTTGACCAAAAGTTATTACGTTCTCTTTGTAATAATAGTGATAACTACATTCCGATTATTATTCTCATATATTGTTTCGTAATTAATAATTTATTCGAGTGACTGCCCTATATGAATAACGAGGGAAGTTCTGTGTAAATACTTTACCGATTTTTTCTAGAGGAATAGAACTTTAAAATGAAATAAAACACATAAAAATCTTACTAACGCGCATTGTATTGAATTTATTAAAAATATGATATGCCATTAGTGCTTAAATATGACTTCAGGCATGTGAACACCGCGGCTGGCTCGAATATAGCGCAATCTGGAAGTTCAATTTTCGATCACTTTTTCAAGCAGCTAGGGCTGTATGTCGGCAATAACTCGTCTAATGTTGGCTTCCAAATGGTCCAACTTCTCAGATTTATCGGCGTAGACTAATGACTTCACATATCCCCACAGAGAATAATCCATGGGTGTGATATCACATGAACGTGGAGGCCAATTCACAGGTCCACGACGCGAAATTGCGGTCTTCGAATGTTTCCTGCAAAAAATGTATTGTCTCGTGCGCTGTGCGACATGTTGCGCCGTCTTGTTGGAACCAGGGGCCCAATTCTCGAAACTAGACAAACCTGATTCGTGCACGAATGGCGCTGAAATTCGCACATGAGTGTACTTTTTCTATTCTCGAACTGTCGACTAACACATGAACGAACAGATTCGTGCACAGAAAGTACTCGATCGGTGTTTCGGTGGCGAAAAGCGTATTCGCATGTCAACATAACCTTTAAGTCAACCTTCAGTCAAACGGCTTTATTTTGGTTGGAAATTATGTTAAAGTGTTCTAATGGCTGCTTTGGATGAGCTTAATCTTTTAATAGCAATTAATTACTTGGAAGAAATGGAGCCAGCTGCAGAAGTCAGAAGGGAACATAATAATCGCGTTTACGATGCCTTTGATATGTCCAATATAACATTCGTAAGAATGTTTCGACTAAGTAAGGACCTAGCACGGGATATCCTCCATACTTCTTGTTACACCGCATAGAAAAAAATGAGAAAAAAAATGATTAATAATAATGGAGTAATAGTTAATAGTAGGGTATTATTAAATTCAAAATAAATAAGAGATAGTTAATAATTGATTAACATCTGCAATAATATCTGATAATATCTCTATTTAATAGTGATGCGAAGTGGGGATTTATTGAAAATTGAGAGTGCACTAGGTGTAGCAAATTTGTTTTGAGTGCGCCACCCCAATGGCTCTCATCCACGAAGTGGCCCACTGCACGGTCTAGCTCGAGCTGGGGTGGGTTTCCTTGAGCCTTGATGTCGTCGGAGAGGGTTTTGGTTCACACAACACCCACACAGAAGTAAAATTCGAGTTACTAACTATAAAGTTTATTATAACGTGCAATAAGGCAGTGAATAATTAATTTATATCCAAAAAAAAATGTGGAAATGTATATAATGTATATGATGATATATTTACATATATATATTAGAAACAATGGTATCACACGCGGATAATAGGACAGGCCTAAACTGTCCCTACTTCTTAAAAAAAAATATGTATTACATTTAAAAGGGGGCGTTACGTGATCATGTAACCGCAAGTACAGTAAATAACCAATTATAAGAGACTTGTTAAAACGAAAGTAAAGCTGCACACGGCACTGGCCTACACAATATAATAAAATATAAGGGGAGTATACCCCCTTGAGATAAATACAATAAACACTGATTAAAACATTATATTAAAAAAAATATCATGAGCTGTTACTTATCTATAACGGTGGTGGTAGTGGGCGTCGGGATGCTGTAGCTTCCTTCACAACGATGACTAGGCGGGAGCGGTGGTTACGACTGGCGAAGACGGGCACATGGAGCTCTGACAGCTTAATAACACCTCGCAATAATCCCAAATAAGTCCTCCAATTGACTAAGTGGGTGGCAGATTGATCCGGGGGTTCCTGATTAATAATAGAACCCGGAACAACAGAACATGTAGCCGGAACGTGCAGCCAGGGGTAGGTTGCCAAAGAATGGATGCCAAATTATGAGGTAATAAGAATAAGATAAAAAACGGAAGAAGAAAAGAACCCTGTAAGTAGACAAAGAAAAATTCTATAAAACGTGTCAGAAAAATAGGTACAACACTTACGCATAAACTGCGGTTCTCCTGTTTTATTCTAGAAATCCAGCCATCGGCAATCTCCCGAGCTCCAGAGAATGACGTACACTATAGGGAAAACTTAGGTAAGACACGAAATGAAATTGGAGAACACGTGGACTTACCAGCAGCTCGAGTTTAAACCACAAATCCGACAACACAGTCGACAAGTTGATCCGCATAAACAACACAAGACGGACACAACTTAAAACACCTCGAGATATAGATCCCAAGAAAATATTTGGACGTTTTATATAAACAACGTTTGCCCTCGGAGGTGACTAGGCATAAACTGACCTCCCAAAATGGCCCACGGGCCTTCCAGAGCTCAAGTCGAAGTTCTAGAAGCAAGAAAAAAAACAGGAAATTGAACCAGCTGATATAAGCAACCCATGCGTATAAATGACAGTACATTTTCCGTCGAGGGAGAAATGATCCAATTCGCCCAAGAAAATACCTCCTGGGACAACCCACGTAACAACCAACATTGCTCTACCATTTCCTACATGCATATTATCTAACCTACGAGTTTCGTTGAGTAATAATTCAGCGGTTGTGCATAGCGCTCTCTCTCTCTCTCTCTAGGTAGGTACCGGCGCAGTCATATTTTACAGAGCGCTCTAGAGTTACACTGTGACGTTGGGTGATATTCTATTCGCGAGGCGGGTTGTAAGCAGTTTAATTTTATGCTTGCCTACCGACACCAAATTTTCAGGTGGTTTAATTTTGTGGTATTTTGAACCGTAACATTCTCTAAAACACCAAGAATGAAATTCCAAAACCGACTACAACCAAGCAATCATCCTTGTGCGAACCGCAAAACAACAAATGATAACACCACGATGACATATTTTAAACTTCTTGACTTTGACACTTCTCAACTGTTGCACCACGACCGCAACGAAAAGTTCCCAGACTTACAACGTCTGCTATTGGTCGACATATATCTAGATGAATGGACGTTATACGGTCGACGAATGTGTTCGCCTCGTGTACCGCTTTTCGACTATCACTGGAGAATTTGATTTTTATAAAAACTGCCTTCGCATGGGAAACAGACTGCACGAGTTGGTTCGTGCACGATCAGTTCGTTCGGGATTCCAGAATTGGGTCCCAGAGCGCTTCCACATTAACGCCATTCAACTGGGGAATTAAAAAGTCAGTAATCATGGATCCATAGTGCCCCCCATTGACTAACGTTCTGACCGGCATTATTTTTGAAAAAATATGGGCCAATAATTCCACCAGCCCATAAAGCACACCAAACAGTGACTTTTAGTGGATGTAACTTCGTCATAACAATGGCTTCTGGATTTTCGTCATTCCAAATCCGGCAATTTTGCTTGTTCACGTAGCCATTGAGCCAAAAATGTGCCTCATCGTTGAACAAAATTTTTTGGTGAAACTGAGGATCAACAATCTTGTTTTCGGCCCATTCACCGAACGTTCGACGCAAATGATGGTCCCGCGGCTTCACTTCGTGCACGAGCTGAATTTTATAAGCTCGTAACCCAGGATATCATTCCGCAAAATCTTCCATAAGGTGGATGGACACAGCTCCAATTGCTGTGCACGACGGCGAATCGACTCATTCGGGTCCTCCTCAACACTACGCTCCACAGCAGCAACAACTTTTTGGGTGCGCACTGTATAACGTCTCTGCAGATGCACATTATCAGAGTATAAGTGGTGCGAAAACGGTTCATTCTAAGTTGCTCGGATGGACGATTATGTTGACCATAGAATGGACGTAGTGCACGATAAGTTTCCCGAACTGAACCACGATTTTCGAAATAAATTTGCACAATTTGCAAACGTTGTTCTGTCGTGAGTCTATTCATGGTGAAATGGCAAAACATACTGAGGAGCACAAATAAGCTGTCAGCTGCCAAATTAACTATCTCTAGAAACAGTCTCGCCAATTCCAAAAAACAAGCCTCTAAAAAAACAACCTTTATAGTGCAGTAAAAAAAGGCCAAAAAAATTAGGAGATAGGTATAGTCTGGATACAGCAAGATTATGATTTTATCCTGTTTGGGGTATCACTGGGAGTATATTACTAAGTTTTGGACCTCGAAAACCTTGTGCTACTTTTTTTATAAACAATTAAATTTTTTTTACTGCGTTTTTCGAGCTTAAAATGTGAATAACTCCGGCTCTATAAGTCGGATCGGGGCAAATGAAAAACCAGTCTCTTTGTAATAAAATTGCAAATAAACTGTCGATAGTTTCAATTCTCTGAAATACGTACATAACCTACAAAACTGAAAAAACTAGAAAAAAACAGTATTTTCTTCATTTTGGTGCCCAAGACCGTCAACTAGACCAATTTGCATCAAACTTTCAGAAAATATACTTTTTGATGTAATAAAAAGACTCTGAAAAGTTGTTGTCAAAATATTGAACCCATTGGCCAAAATTGCATTTGTTATCTAAAATTTGAAATGCCCGCCATTTTATGCCATTAAGTTCAAAATGAAAATTTTTTTTTACAAAATGTTGATCTCGACGCCAGCTTTCTAACGCAATTAAAAATAATTTTTTTTAATGCCATTTTGGTTACTTTTTTTACATTTGTTTATAACTCAAATAACAACAATTGCATTTTTTCGGCCATTTTGAAAAACAAATTAAAATTTTTTATCAGATCTAGTACAAAATTTTGGGTCCTTGAATTTAAAAAAAAGAAAGTTCATTTTTGTTAACGTGAACTCGAGATATTTAACTTTTTGTATTTTGGTCAATTGTTAATTAACAAATGCATATTCTGTGCTAAAATTAGGATTATATCATTTTGAAACCTATTCATTTCATATGATAAATTCAAAAAAAAATTTAAGTTTTATAGAAACTTATGGACAAGCATTATAATGTAAGTTAATTGAACTAAAAAGTGATTTTTTAAATTTTTTCATAAAGCTTAGTTGCAAAATGCAATAACTTCCTTGTTTCTTAAAATTCGGAGAACTTTTTTTTAAATACGTTATTTTTTCCCTTGCAGTGCGATATCAACTTAGCTTTTTGTTAATAATAATGATAATAAATATTATACATGTTTAAATTTATATACAACCAACGTTTGCTAATGTACAAACCTATTTTACCTGCGGAGCGAATAGTTGCTTATAAATGAGAAGAAATGTTTACATTTTCTTTCTCTTTCTTATTCCCCACCAGTTCCATTCCGTACAGCTTAGATCGGTTTCCGTGCGGTATTGTCTGTTTACATTTTTATATTTGAGAAGCTGTAAATTAATTTAATACATGTGTGATACTAACGGGGCACGTTTAGGGTTAGACCGCTTGGACATGTTAACGAGTACGACCCTGATATTTCACTTAATACAAAATTTAATAACAAAGTCTAATTGTCCACACGAATGATGCAAGTAAATAATACAGTCTTAATATCACCGAATAAATTTAGTAAAATAAAGGAACTAACGATCCGCTACCCGCTAGCCCTCAATAATCAGATCTTAATTCTTTCACAGGTAATCATAGAATGCCTTTCTGCCCTGGGCTAGCTGATTTCGTTTCGTTCGCCCTAAGCGTGTTCCTATGCCCATATAAGGAAATACATAGAATCTTAAACTATTATTGGTTGGGATAAGTCAACCTGAATGTTTACATTAACAAAAATAATAAACAGTCATAAGTACTAGTGAAGGGTTCCTAAGAATCATAGGC
The DNA here is from genome assembly GCA_963583905.1 of Stenurella melanura. NCBI lineage: Eukaryota > Metazoa > Arthropoda > Insecta > Coleoptera > Cerambycidae > Stenurella > Stenurella melanura. Next base: position 21,330,806 of record OY757309.1, read on the forward strand.
GTGGAGAAATTATTTTCGGTGCCGCCGACATATAAATTAAAAATGTCTTCAAGTGAAAGTGAGATTATTAGGTGTTTAAAATATCATGAAAGTTTTGTATGGGTGTAATCTAATACACCCTATCGATTTAGGTGATTTAAGATTTCATTGTTTCCAAAAACTTACATTGAAAACCTTCCACCGATCGAGGAAGCTACAAATGAACATTTGTTGAGAGCGTATCTTCAAATACACAAATGGCTGGAATATGAAGAAATAGATCCACGATTGTTTGGTTGGGAGGATACAATTAATGGTTTAATGCCTATTACAATGAGAAAACAGCCAATACCACAAGAAATTCTTGAAATTCTCGCTTGTGAATGTAAAGCCGGCTGTAAAGACCTGAGATCTCGATGCAGGAAGTTCGAACTATAATGTACAAGTTTGTGTGAATATTGTGGAGACATTAATTGAAGGAATTGTACAGAATGCACTGTAGTCAGTGAAGAAGAAAATCGTGAAGTTGAAGAAGATAATATAGATGAATCAGACATACATTCAAGCTGTACCGATATATCAGAATCGGAACCCCAAAGCGACTGCGAACGCTTGCAAGTTAATGTACCCGATCTTCATGTTCAAATTCGTGATGAAGAAGAAAATGGTGAAAATTTTTTATTTGAAACAGATTCAGAGAGTGAAACTGAATTGTACACATTACCAAGCAAGAGATATAAAATACATTAATTACGATTTTGTAAATTTATAGGAATAAAAATGTTCATTTTTAAATAAAATGTTTTTACCATATTATTAATCCTCGCCTTTAAAACTTTTTCTAACAAATATTTATATTACAATATTTACTATTTCCTTTTTTAAATAAAACTTAAAACATTATATTTAGAAGAGAATATAAATTTAATCTAAGTATTCATATTTATATAGAAAGATTTAAAAAAAAATATACAGGTTTATACGTTAGCAATCGTTGGTACATGTGTACATATGAATTTGGAAATAAAAAATACTTATTTGCATTATTAACAAAAAACTAAGTTAATGATCGCATTGCGAGGGAAAATATAACGTATTTAAAAAAATAAAGTCAGCCGAATTTTAAGAAACAAGGAAGTTATTGCATTTTGCGATTGAGCTTTATGAAAAAATCAAGAAAATCACTTTTTAGCTCAATGAACAACACTTACATTATAATGTTTGTAAATAAATTTCTATAAAACTCATTTTTTTTTTAAATTTATTATATGAAATGAATACGTTTCAGAATGATACAGTCCAAATTTTAGCTCAAAATACGCATTTGATAATTAACAATTGGCCAAAATGCAAAAAGTTAAATATCTCGAGTTCACGTTAACAAAAATTAACTTTCTTTTTTTTTAAATTAAAGGACTCAAAATTCTCTACCAGATCTGATAAAAAACTTTCATTTGTTTTTCAAAATGGCCGAAAAAATGTAATTGTTGTTATTTGAGTTATAAACAAATGTAATAAAAGCAGCCAAAATTACATTTAAAAAAATTATTTTTAATTGCATTCGAAAGCTGACGTCGTGATCTACATTTTGAAATAAAAAAATTTCATTTTGGACTTAATGGCATAAAATGGCGGGCATTTCAAATTTTAGATAACAAATGCAATTTTGGCCAATGGGTTCAATATTTTGACACCAACTTTTCAGCGTCTTTTTATTACATCAAAAAGTATATTTTCTGAAAGTTTGACGCAAATTGGTCGAGTTGCCGGTCTTGGGCACTAAAATGAAAAAAATACTGTTTTTTTCCCGTTTTTTCAGTTTTGTAGGTTATGTACGTATTTCAGAGAATTGAAACTAACGACAGTTTATTGGCAATTTTATTACGAAGAGACTGGTTTTTAGTTTGCCCCGATCCGGCTTATAGAACCGGAGTTATTCACATTTTAAGCTCGAAAAACGCAGTAAAAAAAATTCAATTGTTTATAAAAAAAGTAGCACAAGGTTTTCGAGGTCCAAAACTTAGGAATATATTCCGGGTGATACTCGAAACAGGATAAAATCATAATCTTGCTGTATCCAGACTGTGCAAATTAAAATGCTTTTTTTACTGCACTATTATAAAGTCTTGTTTCCGACAATTAAAATTGTATGTACTTAATGGTTAAACATAGTGACTATGACATGTCCAAAAGCATATTTGTAACACCTGTTTCTACTTTGTCACGAGCTGAAATTTTTTCGCGCCGTGTGTGATATGTGCTTTTTGCGTTAGTTAAACAAATAACAAATTTGATTATTTATAGTCTACTAAAAAGCAAAATATTTGTGAAACAATATTAAAATTAATTTTGTGATGTAAAATAATCAAACGTATTTTCAAACAAATATTGACAAACATTTTTGTGGATAAAAATAGTGTATATCAAAGGCAGTACGAATGATTTTCTGATTTTCGGAAATTTTTGTTTCACAGAGTACAAACTGTTAGCATATGTAAATCAATAATGCAAGAGAGATAACTTTTGTTATATTATGGTAATATAATTGAAATTTAAATGTACTCTATTAGATTTTCACACTTTCAGTAAACACTTAATCTTAATAGTTGGTGATTCTTGTCCACATATTTGCAACACATCATGGATTTATACTTTTTAAACGGATAATAAACACTAAAGTTTTGATAATAATAATAAATTCAACAGAGCCCTTGAAGTGAGAGCTAATTTAAATTTATGTATGACTTTGTAGAACACGTCTTATAATGATATCCATTGTATTTTTAGGAAATCAAATTTTTTCGATTTAATAAATATACGATCACTGTATACCTACCGTTAATACATGGTATTAAACATTACATTATTTTTTAGTGCTATTCCGATTTATCTGAATAAGAAAGAAGAAATTGTTTTTCTTTTATAAAGAAATGCATTACTTTACACAAATATATTGACATCTGTTAATTTGCCAGATTCTTTATAAGATAGCATTGTTTGTTTCAAAATATACCTAGACAACCGCGTTATATCAATAGTATTAACTTATCTTTATCATTTAATAATCTAGTATTGGTAATAACGAATTATTTTGTGCAAGAACTTATGAATGAACTATATAAAAGTTACCTTCTTTATGTAGTATGCATACAGGAATCAAACACACAGTGACAGCCTTTTTACACATAAAAACTACACCTATTGACAATATTATACCTATTTTATCAGGCAGTATTTTCCTGCAATTCTTCTGCATTACTAAATCAATAATTTGCTCTACGCAGACGCGGCATTCGTAACATTACACGTGGTGAAGTAAGGGAAAACTTATGTAAGCGCAGGAATAAGTTCAATATTTTACTGAATTACAACTATATAAATTGCTACAGTTTACAATATGATTGTATGTAAATAGGCGTATATAGAGGGTTAGAAACGATTTTAGGTAAGATAAGAAGCTCTGAGTGATCCTTGCAGAATAACCAACCCCTAGTGAAAAGACAGCGTGATCAATTTTTTTTAATGATGTTACTGGTTTCGTTATAAGAAAATTAAACAAAGACAAAACTAAACTCGGATGTACAGAGTGTCTCTGAAGTATGGGATAATGCATCGGGAGTATATAATTTGGAACCAAATAACACCAAAAGCACCTGTTTTAGACCCACTCACGCATATAATAACTCTAGTTAGGAAATGTCGCCTACTCTTGGAAAGCATCTATCATAAAACCTAAACCAAAACGATCCTAAGACCAGGAAGTCTATTATCAGTACTATTAACTATTGCAGAAGCTGTAGTACATAAACATCGCGACTTATATAACGTAAACTAACATTTTACCACATAATTAATCCTGCTTTCCACATAAACACGGTATCACTACTGCATTAACAACAATCATAGATGATCTCCTGGAGGCTATAGATTAATAAAAAGATATGTCCTTAATACTATGTCTAAAGCTTTCGATTTTCGATCATTTCGGACTTTCTAACATCCTCCTAGTCTGAATGGAATTATAGCTGAAAAATCGTCGGTAAACTATTTGCTCAAACAATGGGCTTGTTCCGTGATATTCTTTTTATATGGTTTTTATACTTTTTCATATAGTACTCGATATTCTCATTATACACTTAAAATTTCGTATTATTAACTGTTTCCGTTCTCGAGATATAAAGAGTTGAAATTAGTAATAGTTGCAAAAACCGGGCGCTCATTTGTGACGTCACTATACGCAAATGACGTAAGAAAAATTGCTTTCTGGGACCCTTCAAATTTAACCTGAAAAGTCGAGAAACATGAAATTTTTAATCGCTGGTAACTAAATAAATATGTCGAGTGGAAGTTCGTTCTATGTGTCTACGGAAGGGAGAAGGTCGGCGATGAATTCTAATCGTAAATTGCAGGGTCAAAATCGAAAATTCGTCCCGGCAGGAGCGAGAGAAAATTGTAATTTTTTGACATTTCACCAAATTGTACTCACCTACTGTCAAGTAGTAAGCAAAACAAACAATACTTCGAAAACGCTTATAATTATAACAAGTAAGGAGCAACAAGTCTATTGAGATCACCGAGTCTATGCGTGTAGTGACGTAGTGCCTGACCACGCCCCATTTTCGCGAGATGGAGATTTGTAATAGTTTTTAAGATACTAAACTTGCGAATAAGATTCTGATTTTTTGCAGATCCATTAATTTATACTTGCACTTTCGATTTATGAAATAAAAAAAAAATGCTGAACAAGCCCATTCAGTTGGTCAGATATATTCACAACCAAACGATCAGGGTACCCCAAGGGTCAGTTCTAGAGCCCCCTTTTTTAGTATTTTCTTATCTGATCTGAAGAAAGTACCCATTTACTATAGTAACCATAGTATTAAGGTTTATCAATTAGTCTGAATATTTTGCAGAACTAAATTTATTCACGATTGAACCTTAGTACTGGTCAAAAACTGTTTAAAATATAAACCTCTATTCCACTTAAGTAATCTTCGTCCGAAAAGGATTGTGAAATATCAACCATAATTCTAGAAAATTTTGGCATAATTTTTATTGTCATCTATCGGTCTCCAAATGGAAGGCCTAATAGATTCTTCGATATCCTTGAAAAGTTATTAAACAAAATAGATATAAAAAATGGCAATAATCTGCGGCAAGGTTAATACTTCCAACTCTGCTAATTTGACTAACAGATTTACTAAATACATTTGGATTAGAGCAAACAATGAAAATAACCTAGTATCACATAAAAACAGTTAGAAATTAGAAATCGTTTTAGCTGAGCCTTAAATTTATTTACATTACTTTCATTTTTAATATTTGGTGGCAGTTTATTGTAACAATAGCTTCCAGCACAAATGGGTGATTTTCTATATGATGTTAGGTTATATTTTTTTCTATAATATCCTTGTTATTGCGTGTAGCATGTTGATGTTTACATATGGGTAATTTACTTTTGTTTATATGAATATAAGTTAATAATTTGTAAAGATATATTGACACTAGGGTAAGGATGTCTTCCTTTTTAAATATGGTTCGACAGGATTCTCGGAAGTCTATGTTAATAATAATCCTTAAAATTCTCTTCCGTAATATAAATATACGCTGAATGTCTACATTTTGACTCCATACTATTATGTGATAAGACAACTTTGAATAGATTCGTGCATAATAGACCGAGACCAGACATTTCTGGTCCAGATTATTTTTTAAATTAGAGATGGCAAAACAAGATTGTACCAACTTTGAGAATAGGTGGTCAATATGTTTGGACCAACTAACAATCTCATCAAGCAATATTCCGAGAAATTTTGTATCTTTCTGTAATACTGCTGGATGGTTGTTAAAACTTAGATTAAAATTGTAATCTAAATTGTTTTGTTTTGTTTCAAAATGGACACAGACTGTTTTGTCATAATTGGACGGCATTAAACAGAAAGGAGCCAACCCACAAAATTTAAAAAATTCGTTTCTTAATTTATTTCAATGTAGAATATCGTAATGTGTGTTCAGCTGAAAAATTCCAATTCATTTTCCTTCTAAGAATTTAATGGTGTAGTTTCAATATTGTAATTAAGATGCAAAACCTTTCTTTGCAAGCTTGTTTCTCGATTTTAGCTGAGGGTGCTGGTTCCTTTCTGTTTAATGCTGTCCAATTTATAATCAGGCAATTTTTAAAACACCAGTTATCAAACAAACATAATACATCGTTGACTTTTCCCCTTAGTTCGGGTAAGCCTTTAGCAGATACTATAAATGATGTGTCATCTGCGTACATATAAACTCTTACAAAATCAAAATATTGTTGTAGATCATTGACGAACAACAGGAAAAGCAGGGGACCAAGTATACTGCCTTGTGGAGTTCCAATGTTCACATTATGTCTTTATGACGACTCTTTTTCAATTTTTACAAGTAGCTTTCGGTTGGTTAAGTAAGACACTATCCACTCATTAAAACGCCGCGTATGCCTAGATTGAACAGTTTCTTGCTAACAAAGGTTATATCCTGAGTATCAAAGGCATTAGAGAGATCAAAAAACACCCCCATCACGTGGTTTTTTCGAATCAATTTCGTCACAAATATTTTGAATTAATTCAGTTGCAGCGGTCTCAGTAGAGAATTTATTCCTGAATCCATGCTGTGAAGAAGTAAATAGATTTTTATTATTTAGGAAATCGGTAAGTCTAACTGCTACAACTTTTTCGGTGTTTTTCGCAAATATACTGAGCAGAGAGATAGGCCTGTAATTTTTTTACCTCAGATGTATCTCCTTTCTTAAATACAGAAATTACGGGAGCTGTTTTTAACTTGTCTGGAAACTTACCTAAGAGAATTGATTTATTTATTATACTCGCAAAACAAATTGAAAATTCAAGTCTACATTCCTTAATAATTTTATAGGTACCTCATCCTCTCCAGTGGATTTTTTGTTGGGAAGTCCCATAATTATGTCATTTATTTCATCTGCTGTGACTGGATTGAGGAACTATCAGTATTTATGTCTGAGTGCGTACATTCATCAGACCTTAGATTGAAATGTTTAAATAGTTTTTTTTCTATCGAAGTAGTATAATGTTCAGCAAAAATATTAGCCAATTTACTAGGATAGGTTATTATAACATTTTCATAGTTTAAGTTGGTTGTTTAAATTTGAGTTTATAGACCATGAGCTGCCAATATGAAAACCCTCCCCCCCCCCCGTGGGAATTTATGACTCACGTATTTTTTTGTTGGTATTGGCATCTAGTTTAAGGTTTTAGTTGTTTGCCCTTTGTCAATTACAGCACATCCCGGAAAAGCCGGGAAAACCACAGATATATGGAGAAAATGACTTTTTTTGAATTCGTTCCCATTTAATTTCAATTTTAAGTTAAAGAAAGTATATTTATAACGAATATTTTGTGCATAAATTCTTTCCTCAAATTTTCTTGGTTTTCCTGGAAAATTGTTGAAAAATCGTACCACTACCCGATGGAGTTTCTTCATTTAGGTCGAAAATATCCCAACATAAGTGCGACACAATGTTACCTGTAGCAGTCTCTAACTCAAGCAAGTGTGAGTATTACACACAATGACCATATCTATTTGCCAAAGTTAGCAGCTCTGCACTTCCTGTGCCTTATAGTCATTCCTAAACTCAAATGCTTTGGCATTTTCCATTTACCATTAGTAATGCTATAGCATAAGTCCTGTGCATAGTAATTCACTGTGTGTTTGACTTTGTCATTAGCAACTTGCAGTCGTTTTCCGCTCTTTAGATACGAAAGAAATTCACAGAAATTCTCATAGTAAATTTAGGAGCCTTTGTTTCATCTGACGCCAGGAATTATGCTGAAGGAGGCCAAGGCATTGCAGGTGAATTTTCGTATGACTGCTGGACATGCCGTCTCAAAATCATTGCAGCCTCTTGTATTCTTCGCATATCTGATGAAGCAGCTTCAAATGCAGCTTCGACGGCTTGTCCGGTTTCAATCCATAACGAGCACACAAGTTCACTCCTGTAGTTTGGCTGCCAAAATGGTTTTTTAATTTTTCTTTTAATTTATCAATTTTATAATTTTCATTATAAAATTCTGGTGAATGTTCCGTCATGAATAACAAATATCTCTCATGCAGTATTTCCATGCGTTCAACATTACCACCAACAATTATACTTTCTTGAACATAGTTCGTTAAATGTTCAAATGCCTCGTTGTGCGCCTTTTGCTGTACAAGTGACTCACTTTCTGGTGCGGCGTGGGGTCGCCTATCAGGATGTCTTGTGTATTCCATACGACCGTGATTATGATAGTGCACCTCACGAGCTATAAAATCTACATGTTTCAGTTCACATAACAATTTGTACAGGTACTTTTGCTTCTGCAGCTTGTATAATGGACAATCCCGCGATTTCAGTAACACATTTGGTAGGCAACTCGTACTTTTTTTTGGAAGAAATCCATTTTCAATTCTTGTGGCAAATGCAGCTATCGTTTGGAAATAGATTTTCTGTAAGAGCTGATCTGTGGCTTCGCTTTGGTGTTGATGTGTCACTTTCATTGCTCGATGGCCGCACACGTTTCGTAATTTTTTATACGTTCGTAAACTTTTGGTAACACCAGCGATGGTAAAAATCACGATGTACATCGAGATCCACCACATATTTACACACACTTTCAAATCTATTACTTTCAGTGAATTCCTTCAGTCGCACTTCAACACACTCACGAACTTTCTGAAATGATTGGATCGAAAATAATCGGAGAATATTGATTTATTTTCATTAACATGGATGATAAATCTCTTTCCCTTGATCTTGTTGATTCTCCATCTCGCTTCAAACTTAAAAGCTTTTCATCACACATGGTTACAGTTTATCAGAAACAGAAATCAAATTAGTAATGTAAGTTAAATGGGAATATTAGGAGCAAAGAATAAAATTTTTTTGTAAAAAATAATTTTCCCCGTATTTCCGCGGTTCTCCATGTTTTTCCGGGATATGCTGTAATTGACAAGGGGCAAACAACTAAAACCTTAAAGTACATGGCAATACCAACAAAAAAATATGTGAGTCAGAAATTCCCACGGGGGGGGGGATGGGGGGTATATACTAGCCTTCGCTCTATTACTATTTCCTACAAGGTTTTAGTTTTGCTATGGGAATGTTCTATAAGTTTTTTATTGTGCAGTTGCCTTTCTTTTATAATGTTCTTATTATATTGGTTTTTCTTAATTTTATACTGAGCATTATGCTTTTCATCATGCATGATTTTTCTTAATCTATTCAATTCTTTTATATTTTGAGATTCAGCTTGAAGTTTAGGGGAGAATTTAATTTTTTTCCGCACTTTCTTTGACTTTCGGTCGGTCTTGGCGTTTTTTGTTTTGGAAACGAGAGTTCAAAACAGTAACTAAACTCAGTCCAGAACAATTCAAAATATTCATCAATATTAGTTATATTATCCGATTGAGTTAAAATGTCTGGTACATGTCTAAAGTAAAACTGAAAGTTTTTTATGGAATTTTCGTTAAACGCTCTGAGAGTGCTTATTGATTTCTAACTTTGGATAGCATTTTGATTACTTATTTTTGTAGGGCAGTGTAAAATTTGTGCTGAATGATTCGATATTCCTGGATCTAGCAGTGAATAACTAGCGTCATTTATATTAGTTATAACATAATCAATGGCTGTCCGAGAAATGCCTGTTACACCAGAAGTGAACTCTTGTTGGTTCGTTGATTAACGAGTTCAAACCGTAACTCTGAAGCAGATCGTACAGAATATGTTTTTCCTAACTGTCTTTTAACTTATCTATATTAAAATCACCACATATATAAATATCCCTGTAATTTTTAGAAAAATGTAATAGTTTGGCAAACTGTTCAATAAAGATATCAAAATCACCTAGGGCTGGAGATTTATATATTACAATTATACAGCTATTTTTACCTAAACAAGCCGCCGAACATTCGAATGATAACTCAACTGATAAATTGTTTAGATAATTAATGGGTTTACAAACTTGTGATACGCTTCTGTTAGTAAGTATTGCGGTACCTCCGTGTATGTGAGTTTTCCTACAGAAGGAAGAGATAATGTTGTAATCGTGTAACTTAAATACATTCAGATTTGAAGGCGTAAGCCATGTCTCGCAAAGATATTTCTTACCACAGTTTCGGATATTAAATTATTATTTGATATATTATTATTTAATTAATGTCTGATCTAAAAAATGTAAAGAATCGATTTGGGCATTGGAAGCATTATTATCCCTTGGATTTTCGCAATTAAAACTTACAGCTAATGTACCTTTTAATGAACTGGCTCCGTAATTTAGGCACACTTGATCACCAAGAATTCTGTCCACATTATCGGGGATATTTTCACAGGGTGTCGGATTATTTTCTTTCACACTAGATGGATACTGCGATATTATCTCAGAAAAAGAATTTTCTTGATATATTGGAATGTACGTGAGGTTACTATTTACATATGTTATGTGTTCAATTTTCTGTATTATTTTGTTTACAATAATAAGTGCGCCCGCGTAATTGACGTAAAATGGAAAAATGATGGATTTTTCTTTCACTTTTTGATCTGAGTTCAGAATAATGGGGACTGTACAATGAATAATTTTTTTTTCAACCCTTCATGAATGAAAACTACCCCTATTTTTTAGTATTATTTTCGACAGAAGTTTATCAGAAATTACAAGCAAACTAAAAAGTACATCTCTAATTATTTTCTAAGCGTTAGTTCAATTTAAAGGCGACCAACCCTTAAAGGGCTGGAAAAAAGTTTCTTCATTGTGCAATTCCCATTTTTCTAAACTCAAATCAAAAAATGAAAAAAAACACAATTTTTCCATTTTACATCAATTTAGGGGTAGTTTTACCCCCATTGATTTACCCTCAACATAAAATTGTCCTTATTTTAGATAAACATACTGAAATTATCATTACAATTAGCATGTTCATAACATTATTTTACAGTAACATTCACATTACCGCGAAAACCTCCCAAAGGAGGTGGTATTTGTCAATTTTAGGGGTGACGCTGGACCCCGATTTTCGTGATCAATGACCCAAAAAATATCAAATACAAGTGGTCCATTAGGGGGGAATTCCTAGAGTCAAACCCCGCGTCTTAGATTGACTAAAAGGAAGATTGCCCCCTTTGGAGAACAATAATTCTGTCTTCCAAATAAATGCCCCAAGGCGAGAAAGCCGTAAGATGGTCGAGTGTGACATAATGCGTAATATGCAGTTTATAATACATCCGACGAAACTGAATTTGATAACTAACTGTCTAAGAGCATATGCCCTTTGATAGTTGTTCAGCAAGATAATCAACATGATCGTTCCGCCGTAAATACGAGTCAATAAGAAAACCTTAGAAACTAAAGTGGGGTTATTTGGTACTTTATTGCTCACATCACGTGTACTTGACATAAATTTTAGAGTTTTTTTTTTTCGTTAAGTGGAGGAGTATTTTTTGCATCTGACAGTACATTGTCACATTTTAACATTAAGCTCTCCAAGTTCGGGTCAGAGTTTTTGTATATCAGCAAGTCTAAAACCAGTTTCTCCGTATAACTGAATAAAGCGATTTATATTTAACAAAAATTGAAAATATTTTAATCTTACATATTCAAGAAACGCTTTAATACTATCACCTGCTCGTTTTCTATTTGAGGCGTCATTTACAGCACGTAATATAGCGTCGAAAATGGGGGGTGTTGGAATATCATTTACTCCTACAAAATCGTCAACATCTACATATTGGTCAAGTCCCGCGTATCGGCAAAACATTAATTCCATTGTACAACGGGTTTTGAATATCTCTTGATGCATTTACTTCGTGATTTATCCATCCATTTTAGGCGAGCGGTTCACCCCTAAAAAGACGCTTAGAAGTGCGAGTTACCGACTAAATTTTTTTAATAAAAGACTTCTACTTGAAACTTTTTCAGCATTGTAGAGCATATTTTTCTGACAATTTACGTATTTTTTGCTTAATTTTTTAGGCGGTCCTTCAATAGTTATAAACAAAAATGTTGTAAAAAAAAGAAAACTTAATAAATCGCTCTAAAAACGTTTTCTATAATAAAAACCGGCCAAAATAAACACTTTTTGTCTCTTGGCTTTTTCTCGAACAATGCACGGTTTCCGAGATATGGCCAATTTCTCAACAAAAAACCGCGAAAATAGGCGGCTTTTCGGATTTTTTTTCTCAATAATTTCTGAATGCACAGTAATTCTGCACACGCCAAAATAAACGGCAATTCATCTACTACAGGTGTGATTTTTTGTGTGTGGAATTATGCCCATTAAGATTAATTAAAATTGAATTTAGCGATATAGCTGTAGTAACAAGGAGTTTTGTGGTATCGTGCACCTATTTCTGATAAATCATGTGGTAAAAAAAGTACTTTTTTTATAGTGGCATCATTTTTGATATCAGCGGATTCAAAAACATTTTTTTTCACGTTGCTATTAATATCTACCAATGTTAATTTTTTGTTACCTCGCTTTTTTTTTGTCCACAAATAAAGCACAAACTTTGCCAATCAAACGAACTTTTGGTGGATCGTAATGATTTTTTAGTGTCTGAGCTTTCTTCGTGGTCAAAGCTTGTTTTTCTTTTTACAGAAACAATTTTGTCGATGTCCATAATTAGCCAGCTATGTGAGACATAAATTACTTTATTTATATTTATAAACTATTCAAATCAAATTTCAAAACAACTTACCCAACTTAATTTGCAACTGCACAATAACAAACAATTGAACTAACACGTTTATTTTTTACTGGTTGTATTAAAATAATTTTATAATGTTTATAAACTAATAAAGATTTAAAAGACTCAGAGGTAGTTTATGTATTTTTGCACGCTACATAATTTTTAAATAGTTTTTAATGTTTACTCTTACTGGAAGTACTAAAGTCGTCGTGTGTAAACTTGCTCGGTTCGTGTTTAATTTGAGTAGGTCGCGTGCGCGTCATCTGCGCAGACGCGCGGCTTCTGCTTCCCTAACCCCCGGCCGCCATGTTATTTGCTTTGTTATTGTTTTGATGTTCAATTTCACTTTTCTAAATTCAATTTTAATTAATCTTAATGAGCATAATTCCACACACAAAAAATCACACCTGTAGTAGATGAATTGCCGTTTATTTTGGCGTGTGCAGAATTACTGTTCATTCAGAAATTATTGAGAAAAAAAAATCCAAAAGGTCGCCTATTTTCGCGTTTTTTTGTTGAAAAATTGGCCATATCTCGGAAACCGTGCATTTTTAGAGAAAAAGCCAAGAGATAAAAAGTGTTTATTTTCGTCGGTTTTTATTATAGAAAACGTTTTCAGAGCGATTTATTAAGTTTTCTTTTTTGTACAACATTTTTGTTTATAACTATTGAAGGACCACCTAAAATTATGCAAAAAATACGTAAATTGTCAGAAAAATATGCTCTACAATGCTGAAAAAGTTTCAAGTAGAAGTCTTTTATTAACAAAATTTAGTCGGTCCTTGCTGTTTTTATGGGGGTGAACCGCTCGCCTATTTCCAGCATTTGGCTGGGTGCTTAAAATTTCCCATAATCTAGGCATTCCTCTATTAGCTTCTACTTGTAGCGGGTGTTGGGGGGCAGCGTTTACATATCCTAAACAGAGCTGCAACGAATCATTTAAAAAAAGATTTAAATCAAAAATCAAAAATCCTTTACTTTTTATCAAATGATTTAAATCAAAAATACTTTTGTCTATAAAGAAGTATTTAAATTATAAATCTCTTTGATATTTAAATCTTTCATAACACTTAAAATCATTTTGCAAAAGATTTAAATATTTTTATCATTTTTGCTAATTTAAATAAATTTAGTATATTCTAAATCATTTGAGAAAGATTTATATCACTGAAAATGGTTTAAATCGTTTTAAAATTGATTTTTTCTTTTTTGAGTATTTAAATACTTTTAAAATATTGAAGAACGGTGTAGGTACAAAAATGACACTAACAAATTTTATAAATGTATAAAATAAAACAAAAATTGTAAAATTATATTGTGAATGTTTATTTTAAAATAACAAAATAAGAATATTTAACAGAAATAGATACTGTATAGTAATTAGCAAAACATTTTATAAGAAATAGTGAAATACATGCATTTATGCACTAAAGGTACTAAAAAAAAATATTACTTTAAACATGATTAGCTTTTAATAAAACGAGATTTTCAAAATTTGTATCTGTTAAAGCATGTCGACGAGGCGAATTTATAAACGTAGCATAGGAAAACATTCTCTCCACAGGAGCAGAGGATGGTAATATGCAATTGTATTTTAGAAAAACTTTTTTCAATAAGCCATACTTTTGTATTACTTGTACATCAGTAGATGGGTCCTGCAAATACTGCAACAATTGTAATTCAAACTCATTTAGAGCCATATTTTTTGGTTCGTTGTGTTCAGAATCAGAAATTTCAGTTGTGTCAGCCAGCTCAAAAAAGTCATTAGCTTCACGTTCTCTCTGATCATTTTTTTCCTTTTGTTTATTATGTTTGTCTATTTCTATTTCAGAAGTTATAAATTCCTTTGCGGCGTTTATAATAATTTTTTTTACTTCACCTTCTTGAAGATTTAAGGTTGTCTTCTTAAAGCAGTGAAGCCACCGTAGCTTAAATTTGGGTACTAATGTTGCAGCTATGATTGCCATCTTTGATTTCCTGTTAAGCTGAAAATATACCGAGAAACGAGATTCTATGGATTTGGTACAAATATCAATCAAAAAACCAAGATGTCTTAAGTTAACAGATTTCATTTTTTCATACTTGACATGTAAACTGCCAATTGTTGGCATAAGTGTCCCAAAATATGTATGCTTATCTCCCTGAAGAATATCTATAGCTTGTGCAAGCGGTCTTAAAATAGTCACATATTCTTCTAAATATTCAATTTCATTCTCTTTCAGGTTGTAGTTTTTTATCCCTAAACTTTCATACAAGTTGTTTAGCTTTTCTTTTTGTTTCAAAATTTGTGATATTGAATCATAGAAGCTATTCCATCTCGTCGCACCAGGGTAGCTAAGGTGATTCCCCAGTATATTTTTTATTATCTCCGCCGATTTAGGACGGCCTGACTTTTTCCAGAGCTGTTTACATTTTAACATTATGTTTGTATGCTTAGATCTTAGAATATGACTTTTATTTATGGCATTCATAATATCGGTTGTAGCAATGAGGTTTAGGGTATGAGCAGTGCATCTAATATGATTTGGTAAATGCATATTTTGTGCATGCTCTTTGTCTTCAATGTCTTCATGATAATCTTCATCTTCCGATTCCACTGTTACTGGCTGGAAAACAATGTCATCTAATTCGGCCATATTATTTTCAATATCATCATTATCTCTATAATTGTCCTCGTCAAAATCATCTATTTCAATACTTGGGATAGAGTTTAAAACTAAATTTGCCTCTAAATGTATACCATATTGTTTAAAGGCCTTGATAAAGTTTGACCCATTATCAGTTATAGTGGCCATTATTTTAACATTATCAAGATCAAATTCCTTATAAATTTCCTCAAGCATTTCACCTATTTTGTCAAAGGAATGGGTGCCTTGAAAACGCCTACATGCCAAAGCAACTGATTTTCTCTCCAATGATTGTTCTTCAATCCAATGGCATGTAACACCCATAAAACTTCGTTTTTTTGACGACCATATGTCGGCTGTACTGCATACGAATTGAATATTTGCAATAGTCATCTTAATATCTTTAAGCATGCTCTTCTTTAAGACTTCAATTTTTTTCATAGCTGTAGGCCGGGACATAACATTTAACTTCATTCCATCAAACAACTGCACAAAATAAGGATTACTAATTACGGAAATCGCACTCATAGAATGTATAACAAACTGAATAATCCTGCGGTCAAATTGTTCTTGGGATATATTTTTTGACCAAACGAAACTGTCTCTAATATCGGTTTGTACTTTAGGTACCGATTTCGAATCTTCAGTTATTTTCTCAACTTGAATATTTACTACTGGTTTGGTCCGTGATTTAAAATTTTTGATAGCTATCTTCCTCTGACTTTTGTACTTTAAATAGTCTTCATAAACTGTAGAATGTTTATTTTTTAAATGTCTTAAGAAATTAGTAGTGGAAGTCGATCTCCCTTTTATTAATTTCTGATTTGGACATTTTTGACATTGAGCAATAACTGTAGAATTTTCACCACGACTCATAATGGTAAAAAACTTTCCATCAAGTATAGCGGACTGTTGAAGGTGAATACTGTTTTCAAAATTATTATCTTCAGTATCCTCACTGGCACTCATGGCCGATGTTTCGTCATCACTAAGTGACATAATATGACTATCTAAACTATTGTCAGATTTAGAGCTATTCAATTTAAAGTAGTCTGGTATTTTTTGTTTCCTGCCCCCTTTTTCCAAATCTAAATCAGGTGTATAGTCAGGATCTCCTGAATCATCTGTGGCTGCAAATGGATCTTGATCTAGTTGATCTTGAGTATTATAATAAATACTTTCATCTACCTGGAAAGCCTCCATTTGCTCGGTAAATGCTCTTTCAGCCGTCAGAGACATTAATCTGCAAAGAAAATATACTTTCAACTGTTATAATAATATAATAAATATTTTTAAAAACTATACCCCAAAAATAACTAAATTTCCCGTGCCCTATTTAAGGTAGGCAGAATATTGCTTAAAAATACTACTTACGTATTTCGACGATTTTGCCTACATGTCTGAACTGATTTAAAAAAATGACCTTTAGAGAAAACTCGATAGAATTGGACTGTACTATTGAAAGATAAAGACAATCTTTTTTCTTGAACTGACAATAGTCCAGCCAGAACATTATATTGTTTTTAAAGCCTATCAGAAAGATTTTTTAAACGGTTCAGGTATGTAGGAAAAATTGTCGAATCTCATCAGTCATGAACATAATTGTTAATTATAAAATAAACACTGCTTTTAGATGAATCAAACAATATATTATAAATACTCTACATATGTTTCGGCTTATTAGGCCATTATCAAGAGTATTACATAATGAATACTAAAGTTTCCGATTTGGTTATTCTGGTTAATCTTAATTTGCCAGAAAGATTTCACCCTTTAACAGTCTAATACATAGACTTACGAATTTTCCTTTAGATCAAGACGATTTCGATAGAGGATTAAATACAATCAAACAAATTGCAAGAAATAACGGATACAACGAGTCACTAATAGATAACATGGTCAGAAACAAACAACGCAAAATGCTTCAAAAAGGATTCTTCACTGCTCCTAACAAACCTGCAAAATATAGTTTTATCAATTGTTCCAAGGTATAGTAACAAAATCTCTAGAAAAATAAATCATTTAGGTATCTCTACAATAAGTGTGAACAAAACGAATATAGGAAGCATTTTAGTTAATAACAAAGAAAAACTAAATAAATTGGATAAATCTGGTGTATATAAAATTAAATGTAAGACTGCAATGCTGTCTATATCGGTCAGAGTGGTAGAAGCGTTGTCAACAGGGTAAAAGAACATAAAAAATCAATTTTAGACAACAATAAAAATACAGGAATGTCAACACACTGTATTGAAAACTATCATTTCATAGATACAGATAACATAAATTTACTTCATTCGGAAAGAAAAAGTAAACGTTTAGATCTCCTAGAACAATTAGAAATTAAAAAATCCTTTAAGCACAACCCTTGTACCATGAATGAACAACAAAATTTCTTAAATACCCCTATAATAAACAAATTGCTAAGAATTATCCATTAATAGGCCGAAACATATGTACCTAGAGTATTCATAATATATTGTTTGATTCATCTAAAAGCAGTGTTTATTTTACAATTAACAATTATTATCAAGATGTTTCACAAGGAACCTACCACAACTTCAGTCCAGTGAGTCATGAACATGTTGGGAATAATGTTTTGTTCAAGGAAATATTTTTAAACTGTTAAATTACCTACTTCCTCTAGTCTAGTTCCTATCAATCATTCATCAGTCATTTAATTATTAAATTAGTGAATATTGAACGATAAAGGTAAATGATCAATAAACTTTTCTTAGAGTCAAGTTACCAGTACCGCCAATCATAAACAATTTTAAATTAAAAAGTATATCGTTTCTCTAATCTTACCTAACATAGAACCTACTTACCTATTTTTGTCTAACGTACAAGAATATAATAGCAAATTTTAACACACTATTCACAATCAGCACACCATAACCACAACAACAACGAATCTGTTCACCCTTTAGTTCTAAATTATATTGTGTACACTGTCCACTGTGCTATTGTGCAATAATCCAAAGAGCAGGCTTAGACAAGTTGGTGGCGTGGCGAATCACAGCTCTACACACATCCTCTGCCCCCTGTGTGCTAGGAATTAAATTCGTTGTTTATCCAGAAAAGATTTAGACTATTTTTGCGTGATTTAAAATCTTTCGAATTATTTAAATATTAAGAAAAGATTTAAATCGTTAAAAAAGATTTAACCATTTTTGAAAATATTTAAATGTTATTTTTTTTAAAGAAAATCAAAGATACTTTATAAAAAGATTTAAATCATAAATCAAAAATCATTACTAAAAAAAATATTTAAACTCAAAAGATTTAAAATCAAAAAAGGATTTAAATCACAGAAATGATTTAAATCTCCCATCATGTTGCAGCACTGATCCTAAATGAGTTAAGAATCTCCCTAAAACAACGTCAGTATCATAAGCGCTGCATAAAAGATGCAGTTGACATTCTCGAAAGCATTAGGAACGTCATTAATATAAATTAGGAATAAAATTGGACCCAAAATTAAACCATGTGGCACCTCCGAATTTATATGTAATACCTCTGAAGATATTTCATTTAATCTGACTGATTTCATACGATTCTCTAGATAGAATAAGTTGGATACTTATCCTGTTAAAATTGCATTTGTTTAATTTTTTGATCAGCAAGACATGAGACACACAGTCAAATGCTTTGCTGAGGTCACAAAACAAGGAGGCGAAATAATATCATTCGTCAAAGCAGTCTAAGGTATAATCAGTAAACTTAATGATAGTGCAATGCAGGTTTTCACGGCCGTTGTCCAATGAAGTAGTTTCTTCCGGGTTTTGCCGCGGTCGTCGAACTTGACTTGACGTTTCGCTGATCAGCATGATCAGCGAAACGTCAAGTCAAGTTCGACGACCGCGGCAAAACCCGGAAGAAACTACTTCAAACTTAATGATGACATCCTTTGTTGATAGATTTTCATGTAATTCAAACTGGAATTTATATAATAATTAATTTTTCTCTAGATATTCAGTGATCCGAATTTTCATAATTTTTACGAAAATTTTAAAAATAATAGGAAGAAGAGATATTGGCCTATAATTATTTATGTCCTCTGGATCACAATTTTTCAAAACTAGGATAACTGACGCGATCTTGAGTAAGTCAGTAATCAATTTTGTTAATAGAATTATTTATAATATGGCTCTTTATAGTCTTGATAGCTATATTTAAACCGCATTGTAACACGCGGAATACTCGATAGCATCCTTTGTTACACTGTTAATAATTATTAGAAAAATTATAAGTTATCGGAAATATATTCCCACCAACCTTAGTACTAATAGAGTCCCTTACTGCTTAGACTATGATGAACGTACGTCATCTGTCAGCGGTTGAAGTTCGCAAATACTAGATCGCGCAAGAGCAACGGTATTTCAACTAAATAACGCCGGGTGAAACTCTTTCTTGTTGAACCATTGAACTGATAAGACGTATTTATAATTTCGTTTGACCTGTAAAGGGGATAATAGAATTTGAAAAACCTCGTGACGATCGCATGAGGTAAGGCTTTAATTATTATACC
This sequence comes from Stenurella melanura, assembly GCA_963583905.1. NCBI lineage: Eukaryota > Metazoa > Arthropoda > Insecta > Coleoptera > Cerambycidae > Stenurella > Stenurella melanura. The sequence continues at coordinate 21,350,670 of OY757309.1, forward strand.
GGTAAATATCATCTAACATTTGAAATATTGTTTTAGGTTTTTCTTATGAGTTTTTCTTATAAGTTTTCTTATAAGTTCTTCTTATAATTTTCTGATAAACGAATTCTTTTACAAATTTTTTTGATCAGTATTTTCTATAAAGAATTACTTCTTAATCAAATTTAATTACGTCTAATGCTATTAACGTCGATGTATTTCCACGTTATATTATTTGCTTTGAGCAAGATTAATACATTCAAGTTCTAAGACTTACTACGTTTCTACTAAGCCAGTAATATTCATTTGAAGTCAACCTTTCTATATTACATTTTGAATTGGAATATACGAAAATATTCTGGGCGAAGAGATTTTCTTCATTTTGTCTTGGCGACAATCTTCTACGATTTCATAACCTCACAATGGGATTAAGACGGCCACGTGTGAAATTAAACCCATGATCATCGGAGAACAGGACCGTATCTAGGAATTTCCTGGATCAGGATAACAAAATGAAAGATAAGTACTTTTCATTGTAACCATTAAAAGGGATTATTTTCACATGATCGTTGAATTATAAGAGTTAAAAGTGTCTACATTTAAAATGTTAGATTCAAGCTAAATCTATTATATTTTTGGTTAGATTACATTTTAAATCCGTTGTTATAATTAAATCCATTGTTGTATATTAATTCGTAGTTGCTTACATCTTGAATTCGTTGTCGCAAAAATACTTCGCCGTAGTATTGTTTCGTAGTTGCTTTTATCGTGATTCCTCATGATTGATATCTTGTTGTAGTACTGTAATACATTTTTGTTGTTGATATAGTAAGTCGTGGTTCAATTTTTGTGTAACGAGAGTGTCTAATGGTTATGAATTTTGAGATAAATTTACGAGACTTATCTTTTGTAATATAGTTATTTTCTGTCTCGTAAAAGATCTCAAGTTTATTCAATTTTGTTGTAATATAAGATTTTAGTGGTTGAGGTGAAAGTTACGAGACGTATCTTTTGTAATATATTTTTGGTTCTCGTACACGCCTCAGATTTGCCTTGCCGTGATGCACATTGTAATATAGTAACTTGTAATATAGTACTTTGTTGTCTTGTAATATACTTTTGTTTCATAATTGAGACAATTTACGAGTCATCTCTCTGCAATATATTTAATTTGGCTCTCGTAAAAGTCTCAAGCTTATCTTGAGCTTCGGTTGTTGTAATATAGTATTTTGTTATATATTTCTGTGAGATATTTTGCTATACAGTATCGTTGATGCTGTGATAGTATATTTTTCTGTAATATAATATTTTTGTAATATAGTACTATTGTATATATGTAACTTTTGTCTTTTGTTTATCTATATCTTCAATTTTCTTTGATTACCCTTAGTAATCAATGGCGCCCAAGCTTTGAACTCCACCCCCTTTTGCTCTCCGTATCTTTACTGTGCTAGCCAGGTTACACCAGTGACGCTAACCACGTCGCTCGTAGGGTGGCCCACACTTGAACACTTGGGCAATATTTAAACAACGAGGAAAACCTTTCAAAACAACGCCACAGTATATATCCTATTGTTACTATTTTTTAGAGAATTTAATATGTGTCTTACCTCAGTGCATGTAACCTCGAGAAATGCAAAAGGTTCTGATGTATACTAACCTTTCAGGAAAAGGGAGATCATAGCCTTGTGAAGTAATGTTTAAAAACACTTGAAGTTTTTCATTGACGTTGAGAGCGGTGTCAGCGATAGGCTCCAATGGGCTAAAACCATTAATAAAGTAGTGCATGTAACCTCGAGAAATGCAAAAGGTTCTGATGTGTACTAACCTTTCAGGAAAAGAGAGATCATAGGCTTGTAAAGTAATGTTTAAAAACACTTGTAGTTTTTCATTGACGTTGAGAGCGGTGTCAGCGATAGGCTCCAATAGGCTAAAACCATTAATACATTTTTGTAAATCAAGTTGGATTCACGATTCTTGTCGTTCACGTCATCAGTTTATGTACTTATCAAAGATATGACATTTTTCTATTAGCTTAAATAACTAGCTCATGACAAAGTAAATAAGAGGCTGCGACTGCAGTTCCAGGAGTAACGATGCCTATTAGAGATTAATAATACAACCGCTTGTTGTAGCTGCAACCAACGTTCAGCATTCTGTCAGTTCAGTAGCGTTGCAGTTGATGCATTTGTCAAATTTAACGATTTTCTATTTGCTCTCCTTATTTATATAAGTTTGTAATGTTTTTTACTTTGGTATTTTAAGCTTCCTGTAATTATGTACATTGTTCTGTAAATACTTTAAGTGCTTTAGTTTTACTGTTTGTAAAAAAACTAACCTCAAAATATCTGGCAGAAGACTGAATACAGTAGCCAGAGACATGGCGGTGAAATTAGTTGAGTACTTCAATCAGGAAAAATGCAACGGAGGTCCCCTTTTACCTTTGCAAGCAGTCCATGAGATGAATCGCAAAATTAAATGTGGCAGATGTTTATACAGTAAATTTTGGTTATATAATTTTCAGGTGCAAGACGCCAAAATCTCACCTGTATCGTCCTGTAATTCGAAATATTTTCGAAATATTCATACAAAAACCATATAGTAGGCGTGTTAAAGTTACACGTATACCGGAACGTTTTAATTATTAGATTTAATGAAAAATATAAGTGTAATATATTTATATATCTATATGAGTAGATGTTCACGTCATATGACATGAAAAGAATTATTAACTTAAATATCTTATATGTTCTACTACTCAATAGAAGACTTGCACAAGCACTTAAGGTCATAGGCCTTGGCAACCGGCGTGGTTTGCCACATTAGGAATCCATCTTTCACCCTCATTTTGCCAGCCTCAATCCTCAGGAGAAGGAATTTGCTGCTAGGTCTCTACAGCCTGTCCAGATTTCTGCGCTTGCAGCGATACTCTCTTCATGTGCTCGTCGAACAGATCATCGGTCGGCAGTATGCACTGCAGACTTCGGTCTTGTTTGTAGTTCATCGCTCCCAACAAGTTGTGAGCGAATAGTACATTCTTGAATTGCAAGGAAACGTAAACGTCAGTGTGCCCTGTGCGGATATACTCCGAAAACCAGCAAGAATTTATGAGAAGACTTATGGGTTGTACATGGCAATAAGGATTTTTTTCAGGAGCGGTCGTACTTCCTTTATGTTGCCATTTGCAAGATCATCCTCAATATCCGAGGATGGCAGTAGTCTGCAGATCAACATCTCCACCAGTGACTTCAGTGACATGGGCGCAGAGCACCAGACGAATTAAATATGTCAGAACGGACAATGCTTTCTGTGTGGAGCAAATAGAGACCTCCTTCGTCGAGGTTCCAACACTCTTCACAGATGCTGGTATCGAGATCTCCCCGGAAAGCAAGAAGACCGCCCTATCCAGATGTACCATCATCATCATCATAACAAATTTACTATAAATTGAAAGATACAATTATTTTCTCCCCGAATCACGATCCGGAGCCAACCAGACAATCACGGTACGTAACGTCTCGGTATATGTATGGCTAGGTGGATCATGAGCTACCAGCATTCTAAAATTTTACAAGAGTTAAGGCTCCTGCCGCCTACCTGTGGCGTCTTAAAATTAACATTAAAATTATACATATCTTTGCGGATTTTAAAGATTTAATAATTAATACTATAAAAATAAGTTTGGCACAAGGAACACTACTGAATTTTGGTTGCTGGAAATATTAGAGTTTAAAAAGTTGTGATTTTCTTTAAAAAGGTTTGCCGGTCTAAATTGAATTTGGAATAAAAAGGACAAAATAATAAAAAAGACAAAATATATAACATACAAATAGGATAGATATAGTATAGAAAGGTGTGAAAAGAAAAGTGTAGGGTAGATAACAGTTTTGGATAGAGGAAGTTTGGCTACATAGGCTGCCGAAAGATAGGCAACGCCGTATTTTATCTGCAATGGGGCATTATGCATTTTGATTTGAATTATGTTGCGCGTTAGCGGACTGTCGCCCAGTCGAAAGGCACAAAATTTTTGCGAAATCCGCTAGTAGTGTTATGTCGTTACAACGATCATATAAAAATCTCTGGGGAGGTGTATCTGCCCGAGTCGTAGCTGAGGCCCATAAATTTATGCTCCAAAACTTGGAGTTTTTGCATTGTCGTAGCCGAGGATGCTACACCACGCCGGCGCCGCGTATGTGATGGTCGGCCTGATTACCACCATACAATAATTTTTTATATTCCCTTCTCAGTCCGCTACCCCTAGCCAGAAGCGAATACAGACTCCTGGACACAGTAGAAGGTACTCATCAAGGCTTCTATAATTTTTGACGCCTCCATCTGTTCTGTTTAATACAATCTTATTCACATCATTTACAACATCTCACTTTGGAGACACAACGGCCCTATTTGTGATTGCGACCTCTGCTTCATTATCCTCATAAAAAAAGCCAATTAATTGCTTTAAAGAATTTGAGAGGAATTTCATTTAGATCGTTTGAGAGGTGCTGCAGCTTTCTAGAAATGAAGTGTGGTACTTGGCCCTCTCCGATAGCTAATAGCCACGCCGCAAATGTTCTGTTATTTAGTTCCTTCGATGTTTACCCCCATGGCATTGTACGCATGCCTATCTGTAATTGCAACCTAATGAATTGATTAAACTGCAAAAGGGGACCATTTCTACACACAGGCATCTCTGGTAAAATTTGGCGAAAATCACAGCCAAACAGCACACATTTCCCTTTAATCGATACATTCCATATCCTAGTTTTCTTTTTTAAAACTTATTGAGGACCTCTGTCATTAATATCGTTCATTAGAGCTTCATCCCAGGCGATGGAGGCGAATAGTCTGAAATCAGAAACCATTGGTTTAAGTGACAGTTGTTGGGATTGTAGGATATTCTCCCTAAGTAAGCTTGAGCCGCCACCAGTCGAGCAAATCGATAAAGTGGGAAGATGCAGGACATTATTTATATAATATTAATTGGCGAAAAGTGTTAACAGAGCCTGCCGGACCGTCTGTCGTTGGGCCAATTCTCTGGCTCATCGTTCATCGTTACATCGTACCTAGAACATGGTACAGATCAGCTGGAAAGTCACAACCAGAGCAACGTTCAACAGCTTTTACGATTCTCAAAAACACCCTCTTTTGTTCTCCATTTAACGAAGCAGAATCGTGAAAGGCTTGCTGTTGTTCGTGTGTGGTAAGAACTTCGAATGTATTTATTTGACTCTAACCACTTTCAGCATCACAATATTGATTTGTTGGCCGAATGCCCGGGGCTACACAAGTGAGGAAGGTTCGGTTTCGATGTCAGAGATACAGATGACGACGGACTCCGCGACCTGGTCCAACATGTCATCTCTTATAGTGCACGGGATTAAAGACAATAACTTCCTTAATCGATCTGGAGGATATCTCATCAGCACAGCTTCGTCCGTACAACGATGGTATTCATCGTCGTATCCTAACAAGTTCGTAATTATGCATGCTATTTTGAAGCTTTAATACACAATACCGTTAATAGTACGTAAATGCCCGTACAAAATGGCTCCGGCTCCGGCAACGTACTGTAACAAGTCCGCTAGTGGTGTTATGTCGTTACAACGATCATATAAATCTCTGGGGAGGTGTATCTGCCCGAGTCGTAGCTGAGGCCCATAAATTTATGCTCCAATACTTGGAGTTTTCGCATTGTCATAGCCGAGGATGCTACACCACACCGGCGCCGCGTATGTGATGGTCGGCCTGATTACCATCATACAATAATTTTTTATATTCCCTTCTCAGTCCGCTACCCCTTGCCAGGAGCGAATACAGACTCCTGGACACAGTAGAAGGTACTCATCAAGGCTTCTATAATTTTTTACGCCTCCATCTGTTCTGTTTAATACAATCTTATTCACATCATTTACAGCATCTCACTTTGGAGACACAACGGCCCTATTTGCGATTGTGATCTCAGCTTCATTATCCTCATAAAAAAGCCAACTAATTGCTCTAAAGAATTTGAGAGGAATTTCATTTAGATCGTTTGAGAGGTGCTGCAGCTTTCTGGAAATGAAGTGTGGTACTTAGCCCTCTCCGATAGCTAATAGCCACGCCGCAAATGTTCTGTTATTTAGTTCCTTCGATGTTTACCCCCATGGAATTGTACGCATGCTTATCTGTAATTGCAATCTAATGAATTGATTAAACTGCAAAAGGGGACCATTTCTACAGACAGGCATCTCTGGTAAAATTTGGCAAAAATCACAGCCAAACAGCACACATTTCCCTTCCATCGATACATTCCATATCCTAGTTTTCTTTTTTAAAACTTATTGAGGACCTCTGGCATTTATATCGTTCATTAGAGCTTCATCCCAGGCGATCGAGGCGAATAGTCTGAAATCAGAAACCATCGGTTTAAGTGACAATTGTTGGGATTGTAGGATATTCTCCCTAAGTGAGCTTGAGGCGCCACCGGTCGAGCAAATCGATAAAGTGGGATGACGCAGGACATTATTTATATAATATTAATTGGCGAAAAGTGTTAACAGAGCCTGCGGGACCGTCTGTCGTTGGGCCAATTCTCTGGCTCATCGTTCATCGTTACATCGTACCTAGAACATGGTACAGATCAGCTGGAAAGTCACAACCAGAGCAACGTTCAACAGCTTTTACCATCCTCAAAAACACCCTCTTTTGTTCTCCATTTAACGAAGCAGAATCGTAAAAGACTTGCTGTTGTTCGTCTGTGGTATGAACTTCGAATGCATTTCTTTGACTCTAACCACTTTCAGCATCACAATATTGATTTGTTGGCCGAATGCCCGGGGCTACACAAGTGAGGAAGGTTCGGTTTCTATTTAATATTACATCGATGTCAGTGATACAGATGACGACGGACTCCGCGACCTGGTCCAACATGTCATCTCTTATAGTGCACGGGATTTAAGACAATAACTTCCTTAATCGGTCTGGAGGATATCTCATCAGCACAGCTTCGTCCGTACAACGATGGTATTCATCGTCGTATCTTAACAAGTTCGTAATTATGTATGCTATTTTGAAGCTTTAATACACAATACCGTTAATAGTACGTAAATGCCCGTATAAAATGGCTCCGGCCACGTACTGTAACAAGTCCGCTAGTGGTGTTATGTCGTTACAACGATCATATAAATCTCTGGGGAGGTGTATCTGCCCGAGTCGTAGCTGAGACCCATAAATTTATGCTCCAAAACTTGTAGTTTTCGCATTGTCGTAGCCGAGGATGCTACACTACACCGGCGCCGCGTATGTGATGGTCGGCCTGATTACCATCATACAATAATTTTTTATATTCCCTTCTCAGTCCGCTACCCCTTGCCAGAAGCGAATACAGACTCCTGGACACAGTAGAAGGCACTCATCAAGGCTTCTATAATTTTTGACGCCTCCATCTGTTCCGTTTAATACAATCTTATTCACATCATTTACAGCATCTCACTTTGGAGACACAACGGCCCTATTTGCGATTGTGACCTCTGCTTCATTATCCTCATAAAAAAAGCCAATTAATTGCTCTAAAGAATTTGAGAGGAGTTTCATTTAGATCGTTTGAGAGGTGCTGCAGCTTTCTGGAAATGAAGTGTGGTACTTGGCCCTCTCCGATAGCTAATAGCCACGCCGCAAATGTTCTGTTATTTAGTTCCTTCGATGTTTACCCCCATGGCATTGTACGCATGCTTATCTGTAATTGCAACCTAATGAATTGATTAAACTGCAAAAGGGGACCATTTCTACAGACAGGCATCTCTGGTAAAATTTGGCGAAAATCACAGCCAAACAGCACACATTTCCCTTCCATCGATACATTCCATATCCTAGTTTTCTTTTTTTAAACTTATTGAGGACCTCTGTCATTTATATCGTTCATTAGCGCTTCATCCCAGGCGATCGAAGCGAATAGTCTGAAATCAGAAACCATCGGTTTAAGTGACAGTTGTTGGGATTGTAGGATATTCTCCCTAAGTAAGCTTGAGGTGCCACCAGTCGAGCAAATCGATAAAGTGGGAAGATGCAGGACATTATTTATATAATATTAATTGGCGAAAAGTGTTAACAGAGCCTGTCGGACCGTCTGTCGTTGGGCCAATTCTCTGGCTCATCGTTCATCGTTACATCGTACCTAGAACATGGTACAGATCAGCTGGAAAGTCACAACCAGAGCAACGTTCAACAGCTTTTACGATCCTCAAAAACACCCTCTTTTGTTCTCCATTTAACGAAGCAGAATCGTAAAAGACTTGCTGTTCTTCGAATGCATTTCTTTGACTCTAACCACTTTCAGCATCACAATATTGATTTGTTGGCCGAATGCCCGGGGCTACACAAGTGAGGAAGGTTCGGTTTCTATTTAATATTACATCGATGTCAGTGATACAAATGACGACGGACTCCGCGACCTGGTCCAACATGTCATCTCTTATAGTGCACGGGATTAAATCGGTCTGCAGGATATCTCATCAGCACAGCTTCGTCCGTACAACGATGGTATTCATCGTCGTATCCTAACAAGTTCGTAATTATGCATGCTATTTTGAAGCTTTAATACACAATACCGTTAATAGTACGTAAATGCCCGTATAAAATGGCTCCGGCAACGTACTGTAACAAACACTCAAATAAAGTTCCGAATTGTCCTCACGTACACTCAGCTCTGCCATGCAGCTCAACATTTTACTCACTTGGCTACGCTGGCGCCACACACTATTTTTATTGTCCCACGAATAATATTCTGGAATATCTCCATGCCAAATTACTTTCGCTTCTACATCAACTTGATTTAAATAAAGCCATGCCTACAATTTACTCATACGTGGGCGGGCCATTGCATTAGCAGTATCAGTCTCCATAACGTCATCAATTTCTTTCGCGGCGTACTCACCTGGAAGATGCACCGGTATAACCATTACAGAATGTGATTTTGCGTGCATGTCGAATTATAACGAGCTGACCTCGTTACGTACGTAATGGTCTATTTCGTTCACTACATACTATGGAGGCGCCACATTTCTTTGGCGACTAGCCGCACCTCTTCGGCGATCCGCTAGTAAGGCCCACTACACCTCTTCGGCGACCTGCCAAGCGTCATTGCTGTCGGAGCCCTTTGTTATGTATATGTACAATTATTTCATGGTCCCGATAGAGCCAACAAAGTCGAAATTAATATGGGTTTGATATTTTGCCAATGCATATGGGTTTGATATTTTGCCAATGCATATGGGTTATAAGGTACAATCCACTCGTTAGTGAAAGTGTCATTTTCTAATTGGATAGTTCTACCACCACGAGGTCCTGTATATAGGCCCGTGTTGCTGCCCTACGGGTAACGTGGTTTCATCGCAGTATTTAAACATGAAGGATTTCTTGCGACGTGTCTTAGCCACGTACGGCGCCTTGGGGTTGAAGTTGTCGCAGAGGTATAAGCTTTTTATCTTGAAAAAAATTTAAAAAGATCTATTTTTCCATATTCATTACAATTTTTAATCACCAAAATATTTAATTTCAAATAAAAATTTTGTATCAACAATAATTCTTCTTTTTTTTTTTTCTTTTCTTGAAACCTTAGTTACATTAGATACATTTTTTGGGGTAAGTGAGTTGCCATACACCCCCCCCCCTCCCACAGCCAACTAGTCAACAGTCAACTAATTACATGAAGCGTCAACGGTGAAAGGAACCTTCTTAATAAGCAGGAGAGTAATATCATATCTCTCAGTTAATAAAAACGCAGGTTTAACCCTGTCTACACTGACAGTAATGACCCCAGTCCCTTTATAGTCCAATAAATCTGTCGAAACTATCACGTTCTTTTGCAAAAATTATTAACAGCAAACCAAGGTATGTGAACAATCGGAAATTTTCCGTAGAATTCAATGAACTATTTTTAAAACAGATGACGAACTTGCGTCCTCTTCAAAATGGCGGCCAAAGTTTGCGAAAAACAGTTTTTTCGCGTTAAAAAAAAAGTTGGCGTTGCACAAAAAAAAGTTTAATAGCAGAGTTGTGTAACTTCTTAATACGGATCGAGCTGGCCCGGTTTGATCTTAGAAAATTGCAAAATTATTTAGTTATTGTAAAAAAGATGTTAAAAATCGCATTTTTTTGAAATAAGTACCTGTATCTCCGTGAAGAAAAGATATTCTTTAACGAAACTCGGTGAAAGCGTAGTCCAAGGTATATCGAATACAAGCACTTTTACAGATTTGCAAAATATTGCAAATTTCTTGCAGAAATCGATATTTTCGAAAAAAAAACACGTTTTTTTCAATGTCCAATAGCTCACACAGGTCTTCATATTTTTATATCGAACCAGTCCGAAAAGTTTCTTCAACAGTTGCGCTACCTGGGCAGTTATTGCGTATATCACGAAACGATCCCTAATATGCGAAAAATCGGTCAAAAAATCGATAATTTTTTTTACCCCAAAAAACTTTGAATATTTTTGACATTTCAAATTTTATTGGAATACCATTATTGCCAATAGATAGCTGGCATTTTTCTACAAATTTACAAAAAGAAAAAAAATTGCTCTCGGACTCTGGAGCCGAGATAATTTTTTTATTTAAAGAAATTCTTGTGGCGCCATTTTTTAAGGTAAAGGGCTGAAATTTGCAGTGGTTATTGTACAATACTTATATTTTCAATAAAAAATCTTCGGAACTTGATCGGCCGTTGCTGAGCATTGCAAATTCAATGAAACTCGGAGCTCAATGCTGTGGCGTACGCCTGCAGCTGCCGAAAACACGGCATAAAATGTTCAAATGTGTGTTCAACGTGTGACGATGAAATTTGCTCAAATATTGAGGAGAACAGAGTCGTCGCTGATGATATCGACGAAGAAATAGACGAGCCAAATATCACAAAGACTGAGCTAGAAAGAGACGAATGTTCAAATGATGATAATGATAATGATGACTGTGATGACGATAATGTGGAAATAATATTAAATAACGTTTACAGTGGCAGTAGTAGTGGCAATGAAGACGAGTCTCCCATTAAAAAGCAAAAAAAAAATATATTAATGCAACGTATTCTACAAAAATAATTGGAATGCATAAATGAGACATAATACAATTTTGATGTTTCTTTGGTAATGTAACAAATGTAATAAAGCGTAAAGGAATTAAAATTACTTGCCATACAATAGCACAATTTCGTAGTTAGTTTGGGACAATATTTGACAAACCCTAAAATGTTATGGAGGCGGGCGATGTACTATTAGACTTTTTCAGCCATAGCTATGAAGTAATCTGTAGTAAATTTGTTTAATCGGAAATATTCTATTACCAGTAAAATACCCCTCATAAACTGATAAAAATCCGTTACGATCGATGTCATCGTCAAATTGCTTTTTATTAGAAATATAACAAACGCGCGGGTAATTAAACGAGGTGAATGTGTAAAATAAGCAAATCATAAATGGGGTAATTGATTACAAGAATTCCCCAAACTGCACATTAGGTAGGAACTAGTTTGTTTTTCTTTTTCTAAGTCCACTCGTAAAACAAATAGGTTTTTTCACCGACTAGGTATAATAAGCTATAGCTTAGATGTAGAATATTTTAAGTTGTTTAAATGGACATGTTATATTTAAGGGAATCCATTTTGGCCATAATTACTAAAGAGAACGCCACTTGCCAGGCGAGTACTATTTCGGTACATAATTTCCACTATAGAGGATGCAACCTTCCGGATGACTTGAGGCCTGTTAAGTAAGCAACCCAGCGTACAATGTTGACGACGGACATCCCCGAGCAGACTCGACTAATGCCTTCATGATGAACCTAGTAGAAGACGACAGCCATTCTGGCGTGAATTCTCGCACCGTCCGGTTGTTCCAAATATTGTTGTAAAACTTTGTAAATCAATAAATATTTTTGTAGTGTGTTTTAGTAAAAGTGTTCAATTATTTTTAAAAAGACTTTGTCTACATCGACAAACCTAACTGGCGCAGTCGTGCGGATCGGTGAAAAAGACTTTACATCGCGAATCGTCTTTTTTTGTGTCAACAATTAATCACCGAAAAGTCTTAGGCGAATTGAGTACCCTAAGTGAAGAACCAACAACCCGGACAATGAAGTGTGCCTTCTCTTTAATGTAAGTAGAAGTTTTTTCCATGTCAGAATCCTCAGCCCCCATAAAGTCCTTTTGTGACAGTGCGAAGGGTGAGCTAGATTTAAGCGATTTATATAATAGTATTTTATTAATTGAGAACCATTTGGGCGAAACATCAGTTACGGCAGCATCGAGCGAAAGTACTGAAAGCCACGTTGAACTTGAAAATATTCCTAGTAATTTAAATAAAGATTGTAGTTTACATAATAGTGAATTAAATCACGATATTTCTACAAATAGTTCTAGTTTAAGTAATAATATTAAATCACAAAAAAGCCAAAAAATGTCTTCAACTCCATCTTTTGACGTTAAAAATTTAAGTATAATTCCACCTTTCGATGGAAATCCATGCGAACTCTATAATTATCTTAAAGTCTCACAAACCTTTCTCACTATTTACTTTGATGAGGAAAACCCAGGGAATTTGCAAAATTTATTACTATTCGAGGGAGTTAAAAGTAGACTCACGGGCAGGGCACGCGAAGTTATTTCCATTTACGGTGCCAGTACATGGGATGAAGTGAAAGCCGTCTTAACACAAAATTTCGGCGATCAAAGAGACGAAAATAGCTTAAATAGGGATTTGGTTAATTTAAAACAAAATAACGAAAGTCCGCAACAATTCTATGAAAAGGTTATGTCATTGTTAAATATCATTTGCAATTATATCGAGGTTCATAATACGGATGCCGATATTAAAACTAGTAAGAAAAAGTTCTTTACACAGCAGGCTTTAGTTACATTTTTAGCAGGGTTAAGGGAACCATTAGGCAGCACAATTAGGGCAATGCGGCCTAAAGATTTAGCAACCGCCATGCAATTCATAGTAGAGGAAAATAATATTCGATATTTACAAAAATCACATATTTCAGGTAACCTAAATAGTCCGCCAATATTTAAAAAACCCATAGTGCAACCTGTGGTCCAACAGAGACCACAGTTACAAAATTATTTTTTGCCTAATAACAACGTACCGCGGTTCGCGCAGCCAAATTTTCAAACGCAATATAACAATTTCCAACCCCCTAAATTTCCGACGGGGCCTATAAACATACAGCCAAGAACAAACTACCCTCCACAGAGGTTCCCTACGAATTCACAAACATTTAAGAAGCCGCATAATGTATGGAAACCAGGCCAAAATGTTCAACAGCAACAAAGCACCCCTATGAGCACCTCAACCCGAAACACATTCAGAAGACCCCAATATCAATATGGTGGAGATTTTCGAGCCCAACCAGGACCATCAAATAGGCCAGAATATCTATACAACGTCGAATATGAAAACACGCAAGAAATGCCTAATAATGGCCAAGAATATGCAGAATACGCACCCGAGTACGCACTTGAATACGAAAATCAAGAACATCAAGAATATCAAGAAGAAGAATCTGGAAATTTTCAAACGGCCCCCGATCCGAACCAAGAAACATAATAGAACTTAATATAGTGTCCGATAAAAAAGAATTACCCTATATAGAAATTAAAAATCCACCTCTAAAACTGTTAATCGATACGGGCGCAACAAAATCTTTCATGAGTCCTAAAATTGCCGAAAATTATTACCCAAATTGTATTTTTGAGGAACCATTTATAGTCTCGACGATTTTTTCGCAAAGTAAAGAAACTAAATGTATGCTTATTCCCAGTTTTAAAGAATTCGGTTCAGAGCAAAAATTAAAATTCCATTTATTTAAATTTCATGATATTTTTGACGGACTAATAGGATTAGATATTATAAAATATTTAAAAGTTCAGTTAGATTTTATAAATTCAAGGTTCAAGATGCCGCATAAAGACATAGAAATAAAATATCACTTATCAAATATAAATTCCACGTATCACGCAAACATAAAGTCTCACACGGGACAAAGAGTGCAAGTTCCTGTAACAGTAGATAACGGCTACGTAATCGTGCCTCAGCAAAAAGTTCAACACGTTGAGTTAAAAGAAACATTATCTATTGCTAGAAACGGATATGCTTGGGTCGAAGTTCTTAACGAGAATGAAAATGATGTCACCATAAACTTAGATACACCTTTAGAAGTAAAATTAATAAATCTTAACGAATATGATATATTTCATATCGACTTTAAATCCGATCAATCCAATACCGAAAACGGCAATCATCGCGAAATTAAAAATTTAATTAGAACCGATCACTTAAATTCGGAAGAGAAAAATTTAATAGAAAAGTTATGTATTAAATACTCCGATATATTTAAATACGAAAACGAACCTTTGACATTTACCAATCAAATTAAACATAGTATTAAAACCACTGATGAAATTCCCGTTTATACCAAGAGCTATAGGTACCCATTTATTCACAAACCGGAGGTAGAAAAACAAGTAAATTCTATGCTAGAGCAAGGTATTATAAGACACAGTAATTCGCCGTGGTCCTCGCCAATTTGGATCGTGCCGAAAAAAGCGGACGCTTCGGGCAAAAAGAAATGGCGGATAGTTGTGGATTATCGGAAAGTGAACGAAAAAACTATCGATGATCGATATCCGATTCCCAATATATCCGATATTCTCGATAAAATCGGTAAGTGTCAATATTTTACAACTCTCGATCTTGCCAGCGGGTTTCATCAGATTGAAATGGCACCCGAGGATATAAAAAAGACAGCTTTCAACGTAGAAAATGGCCACTACGAGTACGTTAGAATGCCGTTCGGGCTTAAGAACGCGCCCGCGACTTTTCAACGCGCCATGGACAATATCCTCAAGGGTTTACAAAACAATATATGTTTGGTGTACATGGATGACATTGTAATTTTCTCGGTATCTCTTCAAGAACATATTAATAACTTAACAAAAGTTTTTCAGCGGTTACGCGAAACTAATTTTAAAATCCAGCTAGATAAGTCAGAATTCCTTAAAAGGGAAGTTGCTTTTCTAGGCCATATAGTTACGGCGGAGGGTGTCAAACCCAATCCAGACAAAATTAAAGCCATTGTAAATTACCCTATTCCCAAAACTGTTAAAGAGATAAAAGGATTTCTAGGTCTTGTGGGTTATTACCGCAAATTTATTAAAAACTTTGCTAAGTTAACAAAGCCTTTAACCATTTGTCTAAAGAAGGGGTCAAAAATCGAACATAACGAAGCTTTCCTGAAATGTTTTGACGAATGCCGGCATATTTTAACCAATGATCCGATACTGCAGTACCCCGATTTCACCAAACCGTTTAATTTGACTACCGATTCGAGCAATTTTGCAATAGGCGCGGTTTTATCGCAAGGTCCGATCGGAAATGATAAACCAATAGCATACGCGTCTCGAACACTCAATAGTGCGGAGCAAAACTACTCCACAATTGAACGCGAGGCATTGGCCTGCGTCTATGGGACAAGGTACTTCAGGCCATACCTATTTGGCCGAAAGTTTAAGATAATTACCGACCACAAACCCCTAGAGTGGCTAATGAACCTCAAGGAGCCAAATTCTCGACTAATCAGGTGGAGATTGAAGCTCGAAGAATTCGACTATCAAATTCAATACAAGAAAGGTAAAGCCAACACAAACGCCGACGCCCTTTCACGCGTAGAAATTCACATGAAAGAAATTTCGGATTCCGACGATAATGCGTCTCTAGTAAATCATATTGACGAAACCCCAAATCTTAATGACATCGAAAATTCGGAAAATTACGACTATGATACGATAAACGAACTAGACGAAATGCAAACAAACCCGGAACCCGGAAATAACGCGCCGATCGCGAGTGACATAAATCAAGTACAAAATAATTATATTCCGATGACGGATAATTTAAACCAAGCACAGGACGCAAACGAAGTAGAAATCCCCGAAAATAATGACGAAAACCAGTCTAACGAAACCGCCCACACTAGCATAGAACACCCTGTACAAACGATTCCTATATCCGAAAAACCACTAAATCTCTATAATAATCAGGTAATAATTGAATTCCTGTTATATTCCGAAATCGAACTTTATAAACGCGTAAAACTGAGAAATTTGTTCCATAACAAAAAGCGGATATTTGTAAAAATAGACAAATCCCGACTTAACATAGAAATAATAAATTTTCTTAAAAACTATCTAGACCCCAAACTAACATACGCATTATTATTTAAAACAGATGAATTCTATCCCGAAATCTGTAATATTGTAAAGGACACGTTTAAAAATTCAAGTTTTAAATTAGTAAAATGTAACACAGTTTTAGAAGACATTACTGACGAACTTAGACAACAAGAAATTATCACTCATCATCACGAGGGTAAAACGAATCATCGTGGTATACCTGAAACTGTACTCAGAATAAAACAGAATTATTATTGGCCCACATTAAACGCGGACGTAGAAGATAGGATAAATAATTGTGATATCTGTCAAACCAATAAATACGATCGCAACCCGATTAAGCAGCAATTTGCAATAACACCTACGGCTAAAAAACCGTTTGAAGTAATATATATCGATACATTTCAGGCTTCTAATCAAAAGTTTCTAACTGTTGTAGATTCATTTTCAAAGTACGGCCAAGCGTACCCTCTAGAAACCCACAATGCTATAAACATAGTCAAAAACCTTTTAATTTTTATGACCCACCACGGAGCGCCGCTCAAAATAATTTCCGACAGCGGCACCGAATTTAAAAACAATCTCATGTTAGAATTTGTTAAATTACACGACATTGAAATTCACTACACGACACCTCTAAATCCGCAAAGCAAGGGTATAATCGAAAGATTTCATTCTACAATTATAGAACATTTACGAATTCTAAAATCAAAACAACCCAATGAAAATTCGATAACAAACTTAATGCCCTACGCAATATTAGGTTATAACAACAGTCATCATTCCCTAACCAAACAAAAACCTGTTAACATTATCAATGGGCATCTAGATACAAAAGATCCGTTTGATATCGATATAACGAACGTCTTATTAAATAATTACGTAGAAAATCACAAAGAAAAGACGAAACTAATTTATCAAAAAATTCACGAGGACTGCCATCAGCAGAAAGAAAAAACAATTAGCAAACGTAACGAATCTAGAGAAAAAGAACCAGACATTCAACCCCAAACAAAAATTTATAAAAAAATCAATAGTAGGAATAAATTAGCGCCGAGATGCGTTCCCGAAACCGCGCTAAGTCAAACCACTAAAATCATATCCACAAATAAATCCGCAGCTATATCTAAGCAAAGTATTAAACGCCCAAAACTAATTAGACAACCTTTGTTACAGAATGTCTCTGATAACACTGGCGAACCTTCAGGAAGTAAAGATAACTGACCTGTCAAAAAACCCAGGTATCCTTCCCTTCAAATTAGGTACGGCAAAAATAAAAACAAGCATTCACACATTTTTACATTATCTCGATTTAGAACCTATCGAAAATGAAATCAAAACACTAAAAAATCAATATGACCAAATTACGAAAGCAATTACGGACGGCCTAAGCCAACCTTATTTTATGGCACTGCAAAATTTCAATGCAGCAATATCTTTTCAACTAAAAATTGTTCAACAAAAGTTCACCTCAGTATACCCTATTAAGAGGCGAAAACGTGGTTTAATAAACGGACTTGGCAGTATAATAAAAAGCATATCTGGCAACTTAGATCAAGACGATGCCGATAAATTTAATCAAGCAATACATAATTTGCAAGAAAATCAAAACAATATAGCCAATAAGCTCAATAAAGAGATTTCTCTTACTACAAAAATTATCGATAATTTCAATCATACAATAACATTAATTCTACACAATCAAGATGTAATTGCAAATGGTATCGATTGTATTAGGAAAGATCTTAACAAATTTATATTCGAATTTAACGATTATCTACAAGTAAAAAATATTTTAGATCAACTAAATTTAAGTTTAAATATCATAATTCAGTTATTAACCGATATAGAAAATTCTATAACCTTTGCAAAATTAAATACTCTACATCATAGTATTGTCAAAATCGATGAGTTGGAATTTATTGTAGATACCTTAAGAAATAATCACCCTGTAGAACATCTATTATATGTAAACAAAATTGACATTCACAAGTACTACGAAATAGTAGAAGTAAAAGCATATTATTCGGAAAAGAAAATAATATTTGCATTAGAATTTCCGCTAATACACCCGGAACACTTTTCGTACTATCACCTTTATTCAATACCTACCCCAAACCATACGACCATAATTCCTTCCAATACCTATCTGACTATGAGCGAAAACTTCTACCAATATCAACCAACGCCATGCAGGGAGATCGATACTGAATATTATTGCCAAGAAAGCCTTCTTATCGATGGATGGAAACAAAATGATTGTATATTTCAATTATTACAACTCAGCCAAGAAGACAACACATGTACCCAGGTTCCAATAAGAACAGTACATTCCATCGTCGAACAAATTACCGAAACTTACTACATAGGCATTTTCCCGAATGAAACAAAAATTCAAACCACCTGCAGGACGACAGATTTTACTATTCTACGAGGCACCTACCTATTCAATTTACCCCCTAAGTGTAATTTTAAAACATCAGAATACACTTACTCAAACGAAAAGGAATCAATCAGAGGACAACCCCTATTGTTACCAGAAATTAAAACGATGAAGACAAGAATTAACAATACCAGGAAGCTGAAACTAGAAGATGTTCCTCTGGACCAACTTCACATGCTAAAGAAAACCCAAGACGACATAGAACCCATCCAACTGAAGAAGGACGTCGAGACGGCCCACTACTGGACTCTACCCCTTTATGTTATTTTTGTCATATTTGTTTCAGTATTGGCTATTCATCGACTTAGGAAATGTAAATCCAAACAACCTACTCAACAAGTGCAGGCTTCCGCAGTTGAGGGTCCATCAAGGGACAACAAGGTCGAAACAGTTGACCGCCAATCAAGGGATAACAAGGTCCAAGGAGTAAAAGTTTTATTTGTCCCAAATAAAACTTCTGTCTAGCAAGGGAGGTGTTAAGTAAGCAACCCAGCGTACAATGTTGACGACGGACATCCCCGAGCAGACTCGACTAATGCCTTCATGATGAACCTAGTAGAAGACGACAGCCATTCTGGCGTGAATTCTCGCACCGTCCGGTTGTTCCAAATATTGTTGTAAAACTTTGTAAATCAATAAATATTTTTGTAGTGTGTTTTAGTAAAAGTGTTCAATTATTTTTAAAAAGACTTTGTCTACATCGACAAACCTAACTGGCCTCTAAAGAGAGGCGGACTTTCATTCATTGATCTAGATTGCTTTGGAGTAGATAAGGACCACTAACTAAAAATTGACCAGGATAATCCCGTCCGGAAAGAAAGACACTTTCCGATCAGCTACTGGTGGTGTAACATCGGCCTACTTTTATCGTGATAATTTTAGTATTACCGGGTATAGGTATTTGTATTTTTGAGCTTCTGTTATAAAATTTAACTTCATGTCATGAAATTTCTCAAATTAAACGTTACCTCATTCATATTGTCACTGGCAACTGGCGTTTCTGCACTGGTTTATAAAGTGTAGTTTTCAGAAAAAATTAACTTCATGCTAGTTAAGGCTATTGTATTTTTTGGCACTTCTGGCAACCAGTTTGAATTTGAGTATAAATGATTTTTTCCTTTAACAAAGTAATTTTTCTTGCTTAAGTTCGAGACTACGGTCCAATTTTCTTATTTGCTTATCTTTTAAGTTGCATTTTCTTTTGTTTTAATTTAAGTATTAATTATTGTTGTTCTATTTTCCAAACTTATTGTTCTTATGTAATTTGTTCTTTTGTAAAATATAGTTTAAGTTTTGTTGAAAATGCGTGTTTCATTTACTTGCTTATTAGTGGAAACTCGAGTCATCAAGGTTAGATAATCGGAGTGAAGCAACAGGCCTGACAAGGGAAAACAGGGGTAAGTTTTGAACTATAATCTTCTAAATGTACACACATCTCTGAGAACCCGTCCACGTATAAAACGATCTAGATCTACGTAGCTCACTGTGCATGGGTAGTGTGAGTATAGACGTAAAGATAGGCCCGATGTTAATGCATGAGTATTCCTTGGTAGTCGCACATATTGTAAATTGGGCTCATTTGAAAGGGGTGCATTACTTTTTACGGATACAATCAATAAACATAATAACCCCCAAAGTAGTGTAAACAAGATAGAGATCAGTTTTACGCAAGGCTTCACTGAGAGCTGGCTCTCCCCCCCCCGCTAGCGCTGGATAACACGCGCCACAGCATCGAGCTCCGAGTTTAATTTTGCAATTCTCAGCAATGGCCAATCAAAATTTTTTTATTGAAAATGTAAATATTGTACAATAACCACTGCAAATTTCAGCCCTTTACTTTAAAAAATAGCGCCACAAGAATTTCTTTAAAAAAAATTATCTCGGCTTCAGAAGGTCGGCGAGCAATTATTTTTTTTGCAAATTTGTATAAAAATGCCAGCTATCTATTGGCAATAATGGCATTCCAATATAATTTAAAATCTCAAAAATATTCAAGGTTTTTTTGGGGTAAAAAAAATTATCGATTTTTTTACCGATTTTTCGTATATTAGGGATCGTTTCGTGATATGCGCAATAATTGCACAGCTTAGCGCAACTGTTAGAGAAACTTTTCGGACCGGTGCGGTATAGAAATATGATGGCCTGTATGAGCTATTGGACATTGAAAAAAACCCGTTTTTTTCGAAAAAATCGATTTTTGCAAGAAATTTGCAATATTTTGCAAATCTGTAAAAATGCTCTTATTCGACATATCTTGTACTATGCTTTCACCGAGTTTCGTTAAAGAATATCTTCTCTTCACGGAGATACAGGTATTTAAAAAAAATGCGATTTTTAACGTCTTTTTTGCAATAACTAATTAATTTTGCAATTTTCTGAGATCGGACTGGGCCGGCTCGATCCGTATTAAAAAGTTACACAACTGTGCTGTTAAACTTTTTTTGTGCAACGCCAACTTTTCTTTCTTAACGCAAAAACTGTTTTTCGCAAACTTTGGCCGCCATTTTGAAGAGGTCGCAAGTTCGTCATTTGTTTTAAAAATAGTTCATTGAACGTTACGGAAAATTTCCGATTTTTTACATACCTCGGTTTGCTGTTAATAATTTTTGTAGGTAAAATCCCTGACTTA
Organism: Stenurella melanura; assembly: GCA_963583905.1. Taxonomy (NCBI): domain Eukaryota; kingdom Metazoa; phylum Arthropoda; class Insecta; order Coleoptera; family Cerambycidae; genus Stenurella; species Stenurella melanura. Next base: position 21,371,921 of record OY757309.1, read on the forward strand.
CTGGACTATTAATAAAAGTAATCAATTTGCCTGTACGAGACAAAACTTTAAATGGGCCTTCGTACAAAAAAGAAAAAGTAGGTTTATAACCCGCGAACCCTAAACAAAATCACAAGTTAAAACGTCAGAATTGACAAATGGTTTGTGCTTAACGTGATGAATAGGAAAAATAAAAGTTAAGTTATTAAAATAAGTTCGCAATTTGTCAAGAAAATAAGGAACATCAGGAGAATCGTATGACCTAATGAAAAATTCACCTGGTAGTCGCAAAGTTTGACCAAATAAGAGACCGGCGGTAGAGCATTGCAAATCGTCTTTAGGGATCGTTCTAAATGCTAATAAAATAATAGGAAGCTCATCTACCCAATGTGACATGTTAGCCCTAGCTGTCAATGCAGCTTTAGGAGTTCAACGGAATCGTTCCACCATTTCATTACTTTGAGGATGATATGTAGTTGTACGTATCCTATGGAACCCTAAAAATCCTGGAAATTCGTAAAATAATATTGATTCGAACTGAACTTTGATTAGTGGTGACATACAATGGTACACCAAATCGACAAACAAAATTATCGAATAAGGTACGCACAACGGTCTCTACCGTAATATCTGCAAGAGGACAGGCCTCTGGCCACCTGGCAAATTGCTCGATCACAGTTAGAATGTAAGAACAATCCTTAGAAGGGGACAATGATCCTACCAAATATGTGAATGTGATCAATACGGCCTTTAGGAATATCAAGATGTCCTATTGGACTTTTCGTATGACTTTAGTAGCCTGACAGTTGACGAATGATTTAGCCCATAAATTACAGTCTGAATTCATTTTAGGCTAGAAATAATTACCAAATACTATTGTCCTAATTGCTTTAATACCAGAATAAGATAAACCGTGGAAAATATCAAAAACGGTTCGTATATAAAGTACTGGAACATAAGGGCGCAGTTTCACAAGCGTCTAGGTACACAGAAAGTCCTGAGTTTCCAGCATGCGCATTACCTTGTAAAAGTGTAATAAATTCCGCAAGTCGTGAAATTGAAATATTATGTGTTATTTTATAAAAGTTCCTTGTCATAAGTTGAATACTTTGTTTAGGCTATTATAGTAAGCCTACCTGAAGAGAAAGCTAAAAGAGTAAGCACCCCATTTCTATCCCGTTGTTTCAAACCCGCCACCATAGAGACATTGGAGCAATCAACGGTTACCGATAAACATTCATTATCGTCATGAAAAGGATGAGCCAATAACGTCGCGTTAGCTATAGCAAGTTTGGCTTTTAAGAAACACTTAAAACAGTCAATAGGCCAATCTTCTATTATTTTAATTTTATTATGTAGTAAACTAAAGCAAAGAGAATGCAAGGGAACTAAAATTTCAGCGATATTAGGTACGAAACGATGATAAAAGTTTACCATACATGTATGGTATGTTGATTTGGTTCTTTAATGTTTAACAGTAATAACACGAGTTAATGCAAAACTGCATGTAATTATTCAACTCATAAATTGCTTGACAAGTCGTCAGTTCAATCGTATGACATCTGCTATTGCTATTATATTACATTTCTCCCTTACCAAAAACAAAATCATTTCAAATAAAAAAAAGAAAAAAACAATACTCAAGGGACAATATATAAATATAATTTCAAAACTCGTTGAAACTGGTAGGAGATCTTCACATTCGAAGTGGATATCTTCGTGGTGTATATGAGAGTTCCGGAGAAGATTTTGACTGGCCAGTCATTTTAGGCTCTTCTAAAATGCACTCGGCAGTTTCTGCACTATCTTTTGGGCTCTGCAATGTTTTCGGATGTGTCTCAACTTCGTATGTTGTAGATGTTGCTTCCGGTTGTGCAAAGCAGCCGCGTCGACTTCTCCAATTGCTACAGAATGAAGTATAGACTAAGGGATCAGGACCTTTAGAAATTTTAGTTTCAAAATAATTCAATTGTGAATTGAACAATTCTTGTCGCTGTAAAATCTGATTTAAGGTACCTTGAATACTAGTAGAAATATTTATATACCTGGTCATATTTCCTTCGATCATTAATAATCCTAGCTACTGCAAACTGGGGTGCAACCTGCGCGAACCAAATCTCTGGTTTAGAAACCCAAAACGACGAAAGTTTGACAGATGCGACATACTGGCTGCGGTAAAGCACGCATTATGAATAGAAATATTATCCCCCGGTTGAGCCATTCCTAATCAATTTGACTGTTCGTCTTATTACAGGAAAAGTAAAGAGCAACGCACTTACCATATAATTAAAAGGTATAAATAAAACTGGAGAATCTTTAATTCTAGGGTGCAGAACTAAAGGGTTTTCCGGAGGTATAGACGATCTTTTGCAGCGGTTCTGATGCGGAAACAACGTAAAACTTGGAAATTCGGAATTTTGATCTTCAAAACCACAGAAATAGGAACCAATAAGATGCAGCAATGTAACCAAACGAGAAAAATGCCTTCCAAAAAAATCATCCAAAGTCGGGGTCACCAATTATAGGCTTTTTATCTTGTATTACATATAGTAAATAAATGTTCCCAAAATAATTTTATAATGATCTATTTTTTTCAGATTCATTACAATTTTTAATCTCCAAAATATTTCATTTCAAATTTAAATTTAACATCAATAATAATTATTCTTCTTTTTTTCTTTTCTTGAAAGCTTAGTTAGTAATCAGTCGACAAAATGAAACTTCATTTTGGGGTAAGTGAGCTGCCACAAGGGGCTATGAACTTTGTATTTAGTCATCATTTCGTGGAGAAGAGGCTGCACTTGTCGGTCTGGAATTACTGCAGGGATAATTTCATGAACATCGTCGACACTAGAAATTTTATCGTCTTCGACAAATTTGATTACTATGTGGGAGTGCGGCAGTCCTCTCTTCTGAAACAATGAAAATTTTGCACTAACCCGCATATATGTTTATGGTCCACGTCATTCATGAATCCTAAAACATTTGCTCTAAAAACCCTACAGACTAAGTGAGTTTACATATTTCTGCCGATGTTCTAAGTGATACTGAATTTCTGGCCAGTGTGGAGTACATGTAAAAGTAATGAAAATATACGGCTTTCCGTACTTGAGAACCACAGATATGGAATCTAAATATTGACGTTTCATGTGGCGGATGCTCCCTATAAATGTTCCAAGTAACACCACCGGTCTACCTATCCCACCGGGATAAGCAGAAATTCATTCATTCATTCCATTCTCCTATGGATGTCGTTAGCCGTGTATGTGTATTGTGTAATTACTCTGATTATGTTTTGGTACCATAAATAATCGGCTTCCAAACGCACCCAAGCATCCACCAAGATTTGTTGAAATAGATTGCCTGCATTGTGGATTAAATAATCCGTCCCTATCTATAAAATTCACGGAGTTATTTTTTTCTTCTTATCTTTACAATTGATGTCCCGCAGTATAACCATCCTCTGCGCAAGGGAACAGTAACGGATATGTAGTGGGGTCTACCATAATCCTTTAATTCATGTCTCCGCAGGACCTTTCCTCGTACGTCCTCGTCGGAAATAATATTAGGTCCACTGAAAATGGGTGCTTAATATTCTAGAAGACATACATTTCACTCAGGTTTTCTGCTCTTAAAATTTGAATAACCAACAAATTCATCACATCTTCACCCATTATTTGTACATTAACATAATACTCAAACAATGCCAAGATGCTTGATTCCAAATTATGTTGCTCACACATTCCATGCATGTTTCCTAATCTTAAAATCAAAAGAATCAACAAATTCACCACACCTATCCCCCTTATTGGTTCCTTAATTATTTGACCCACACCTTCAAAAGCTGGAAAATATTAATTTATTGTGCTCTCGATGGAATTGCTTCAGAAATTTAACGGCTTCCGGAGCCACCACTTTCTTTTGATAGTCTGCACTATTTCAACAAAATAATAATAGTTTAGAATGGGAATATGTAATTGTTGTATATCTGGTACGCCTTTGGTGAAATGGTACACTCGGCCTCGGACGAAGAAAGAGAAATGATCCTGATCTTCGGCAGCTCAGGAGGACAACTCAATGGAGGCAAGTAAACCGCACCATTCATGGCAACAACTGATACTCGTCCCGTCTGTTACGTAGCTCCGTAGAAAAGAATTTCGCTCCACAAGATGACATGGATCGGCTAAACGATCGCACGAAAATGGCGTCAAACACAAATACTCACGATCCCTTTGTGCCATATTAATTGCTAATTTATACGTTATCTTTCGGTGTATTTCAGCGTGGCTCTGTCCAGATCTAGCAATGGGCCGTACCACCTCTTGCATAAGAGCGTTACCATCAACTATGTATGGAATTATATGTTGACGTCACCAACGCATAGTTTGGACGGTTGATTGATAACGAACGTGTACGGTCATGATCCGATATCAAATTTTCCATCAATGCAGATCTTTCCAAAATTACTTGACACTCACGACACTGTATAGTGGGCAACACCAATTCTTCTGTAACAGCATCTTCAGCAATTCCTCTCATCAAAGTGTAGTGTAGTGTATTTCTTGCCTGCTGGATCTCCCAAAGTACCCCGATTCAAACCATCCTTAATAAAAAGAACGTACATTTTCACATTTAGTAACATTAAAGCCAAGGTGGGTTATTTTCATCCGTATACCTTTATACGCCCCCATGCATGCATCTAAATCATGCAGCAAAATTACCGCTGAGGTAATTCACGCAGAGGCAATCCTCCTTCATGAATGGAATGTAAGAGGTCTGCAGTTACAAGGAATTCTTCACTCCGCCCAGCAAGGTACTGATGAAGGCTTCTATAATGTTTGAAGTCTCCAGCTATTCTGTTTAATACAATCTGATTCACTTCATTTACAGCATATAAATTTGGAGACGGAACTGCCCTGTTTGCGACTGTCATCTCTGCTTCATCATCCTCATAAACAAAGCCAATTAAGGCTACGCGCTGACTAGAGACTTTTTTCCGTGACATTTTGTCATCGTGATGCGGTGTCACTTGATGTCACCATATCTGTGCTCATTGGCGTCAAATTGTCATTGTAAACGCTAGTATAAGTGATGAATTTCGAAGATATCGCAATAATCTGCGCTCTTGAAATACGTCGGAAGAAAATGAAACGTAAAAAACGACACTGTGTCACGTCACCCTCTTGTCACCGACATCCGAAACTTTTCGTCCGTGATGTTTCGTCACCGCAGTGCGGGCGTTACCGTGGAAGTGCGCTCAGTAGGCAACTTTTTGTCACGTACTACATGTAAATTTTTGGTGTATTGAAAATAACTAGGTTATTTTTGTGAATGATGACTTCAACAATACAGCAAGAAGACATAAATATTGAAATACTGATTGAAAATCTTTATAGATATTCGAAAACAATTAAAAAAGTTTACGCGATGACAAAATGTCACGGAGACAAAAAGTCTCTAGTCAGCGCCTACCCTAACTGCGCTAGAGAATTTGAGAAGAACATTTTGGGGATTTCAATTAGATCGTTTGGGAGGTGCTGCAGTTTTCTGGAATTGAAGCGTGGTATTTGACTGTTTTCGATAGCCAACAGTCACCCCGCAAACGTCCTGTTGTTCAGTTTCTTCAATGTTTACTCCCATGGCATTGCACCGATGACTGTCTATAATTGTGTGACATTCAAAATTACCTGAATGCCACTTGTTAATTTTTATTCTAATAGCAATGAATTTTTGTAGTCTTAAACCACAATTCAGTAAACTTATTAATTAATTTTTCAGTTCAATCCTGTAGCCGTCCTTGTCTTACTGAAACTGGATCTTCACTTGTTTATCATTTCAACTTTAAATTATAAATGGGCATACAAGCGCCATCTGTTACTTCTCTTGAAATACACCTACAAGTCATCTGGTACAACAAATATTTAAAAGAAGAAATCTGTAATAAGTAAACAAAATCCTAAAAATCGATAAACAAAATTATAAATCGATAATTCTGATTAAATTGGAACTCATAAATTCACATGAATGATACAGTAGAGTAATTGTGTAGATTTGTATTGTATTAAAGAATGATTTATGTTACCACTACCAGCGACATCTCGCGTAGAAGTGTAACTAGGTTTTTTAGATTAAACATGGTATCCGAACAGGTTGTCATAGTCATTTCCCGTCGATCTCGTAGCAATACGGACGTGTTGTAGACCGATTAACACCTCATCTGGAGTGGTATGTTAAAAATAGTTGATAATATGAATATAATTACCTTCTGTAGTATTTGTTGTACATGTATTTGCAATTTAATTGTTGAATTTATCATAATTAAACGCGATGTTTGTTGATCACAAATTACCTGTTTCGCGGTGCGTAGCTTGTAAGATGGCGACCGCGTGGTCACGTTAATGTATGAACGGGGTATTTCGAGACATGTGTTTAACTCGGTATTAATATATATTTAGAAGTAAATGTTATTAATGAATAATTGAGGTTTAATAGGGGTTTAAAGACAGTTCGAATTTATTAAATTACGTTTCCGTAACCTTATCGAATAATTAAAACTCAAAGGAATTTAACTCGATATTAGTAGAGGCGAGAAGGGCATGTTAATGTAATTTATTTAGAGAGACACCAGTAATGCATTAACGTGGGGATTTTATCAAACGCACTAAGAGTGCCCACAAGTAAGCAAGTAATTTCAAGTGTAGTAACAGATAATAACTCTTGTAGGAATGAGGTGTTTAAGTAGACCCTTCAAATTGATGTTTAAGTAGACCCTTCAAATTGATGTTAAGTTGACCCTTCAGATTTGAAGTTAAGTTAATCCTGAAAACTGTAATTTTTACCATAAAAATTGGGCTGCTACTAATCCAGGAGAACCAGATTATTTGCCAAGGAGTCTTTGGAATCCAAGTTTGGAGTGTCTTGGTATGAATGGTCCTCGCTGGATGAGAGCTCCAAGTTGTTGAGTTTGGTAACCGTTCAGACGACTAAATTCTGAAAAGTCGAGGGATCTCAGCTGATGTCAGCAATCGAGTGGTGATACACAGGGAGGATTCAGTGGGACAAGGACCAGGGTTGGTTACTGCAGAACCCAGCCGGTGGTAATCGTATCAACTGAATTTCTTTTCAACATTCAACTTTCAACTACATTATTCAACTTTCGATAAACTTTTAAACATTTCTAAATTTTTACCATTGTTTTATGTTATATTGCCTTCAGCTATTTATTAATTTTTTACATTTAATTATTCAATCACAGCTTAACGATAACTTGTCATTTTGTATTTTTCTTGGTCTTCAACCTAATCATAATTATTTATTAAATATATGAACTTTCTGTAAGGAAGTAGCTACATCCAACCATAAGGTGTAACTTTTCAATTATTAAATTAAAATAGTTTCAATTATAATAGAGTCAATAAACCAGATATATTTTACAAAGTAGTGTTTATCTGTGAGAATTGCATGAGTATCTATGACAAATCAATCATCTCTGAGTAGTCACAGTCGTACAGTTAGACAAGTACGTTGTAGATGCTTTTTTATATGACTACTGGCGCCTAACCTAAAATAAAAAGTTTTTTCTTGAATAATTTCCGAACCACGACCCAGTCTCCACAATCTAAACGAGAACCGGGCAACCTCAACTTCCTAACCTGCCGGGAAGTTGGTGGTACAATTGCATATCGATGAATTGATTAAACTGCAAAAGGGACCATTTCTACAAACAAGCATCTCTGGTAAAATTTGGCGAAAGTCACTGCCAAACAATACACATTTCCCTCCCATAGATACATTCAGTATCTCAGTTTTCTTTTTTAAACTTATTGAGGCCTATATGTCGTTTATATAGTTCACTGGAGCCTCATCCCAGGCGATTGGGGCTCATCGTCTGAAATCAGTAACCAGCGAATTAAGTGACAGTTATTGGGAATGGGAAACAATGATAGATAGATAGATAGATAGATAGATAGACATTTATTGATCTTTAAGCCAATTTACATCGGATAGATAAGTCAAAAAGAAAAAAGTATATAATAATATACCTACATAATTACATAAAGATATAAATCACAAACATTTTGTATATTACTTAACAAACAAAAATAGTACCATTAGTAACACAGAGGATAAAGATATAAATTGCATAATTATATAAAGAACACAAAATCTAAAGTAGGATGTTTCATTATAAAAACTAAAAAAAAATATCCGTTATACAGTTATTTTAGTAAATAATTTAATTATTTTGCTCGGAAAAAGTAATAAATTCCTCAACTGAATAGAATGTATTTTCGAGCAAAAATTTCTTTAGTTTTGATTTAAAGCTAATCAGTGTGGTTGCACTACTTATTTCCCGAGGTAGCATATTAAAAAAGTAACAGCCAGCGTACTGGGGTGATTTTTTAAAACTTACATAGTTAAATCTTTCCAGGCGTATTTGATTATTTTTTCTAGTAAGGTGGTCATGAATATCTGAGTTTTTTTTGAATTGGTCTTTGTTTACATAGATATAAATTAATATTTTAAACAAGAAAATACTTGTGAACGTCAGAATTCTCTTCTCTTTAAAAATTTGTCTACATGACTGTCTATAATCTAAATTATACATAAGCCGTATAATTCGTTTTTGAGCAATGAATACTCTGCTACTCTCGACAGCTAGCCCATAAACAATTATATTATAGCTAATTGTTGAATATATTAGTGAATAATAAGCAGTGAGAAGTCCTTGTTCATTCAGGCAGTTTTTTAGTGTTAGTATGGCAAAGTACTGTTTATTTATTTTGGAACATATGCTGTTAATGCAATCATTATAACTTAAATATTCATCTATGATGGTTCCAAGGAATTTGCATTGACTACCTACTGTAATGGAATGATTATTTATGCATAGATTTAAGTCTGCTATTTTCTGTCTTGAGTATTTGTGAAACTCGATAGCCATAGTTTTGGAATAATTTATAATGAGTCTATTTTTTTGGCACCAATAATCAAATTGCATGAGGACATTATTTACTTTTTCAATTAACTTTGGAATGCTTGGGTCTGAAATTATGATGTTCGTGTCATCAGCAAAAATAAAAACCTCACCATCTAATATATAGTCTGGAAGATCGTTAATGAACATCAAGAAGATTAGGGGTCCAAGGACACTCCCCTGGGGGATGCCAGAATTGACCTCAAATTCTGCCGATGTTTTGTCATGAATTCTGACCAATATTTTGCGGTTATTTAAAAATGAATATATCCATTGCTGCAGCGAGCCCTGTATACCAAGTTTTGATAGTTTTTCCGCGACAAAATTGAAGTTAAGACTATCAAAAGCGCGGGATAAGTCAAAAAATAACCCTACTATATAATCTTTTCTTTCCATTTTTTCATTAATACACTGGACGAAATTTAGGGTGGCGGTTTCCGTAGATCGCCCTTCCCTGAATCCGTGTTGGTTATGAGCAAAGATTTTGTGTGTCTCTAGGAATTTGGTTATTCTCATGTAGATAGCTTTTTCCATAATTTTTGAAATAATACTTAAAAGGGCAATAGGTCTATAGTTTTGAATGAGCAGGGGATCGTCTTTTTTATATACGGGGATAATAATTGAAATTTTTAGGCGTTTGGGAAATTCCCCAAGTTCAATAGATTTGTTTAAAATAGTGGCTATAATTTCGGATAGTTCACCTCTACATCTTTTTATTAAAGTCGTGGGCACCTCATCGTGACCTGTTGATTTTTTATTTTTTAAATTAGATATTATTTGGCTAATCTCTTCCGCTGTAAATGGTTCCAACAACAATGTGTCATTCATGTGATTTAATGATGTTGTACAGGAGTTCGAAATGTTATTACCAAAGTGTTTTTTTAATTGGTCATTTGTTACTGAGACAAAATATTCTCCAAAAATATTTGAAATATCTGTAACATCGGAAATTAGTTTGTTATTGTGATTTATTTTATATTCCGGGTAATTTCTATTTCTATTAAGTTTATTATTCACTATATTCCAAAGGGTTCTAATTTTATTGTCTGAATGATTTATTATGTTTAAGTAGAAATTTTGTTTTGCAATAATTATACTTCGGTTATATTGTGCTTTAAGCTTTTTATATTGTTCGTTTAATTCCCTATGATTTGGATCAGTTTTTCGAAGTCTATTTAACTTTTTTAAGTTATCAGACTCTGTTTTTAATTGAGGAGTGTACCAATAGTTAGAACTATTGCGATTTTTTGTCTTGCTTGTTTTCTTCGATTTTGGAAATGATACTTCAAAAGCCCATGAAAAATGATCCCAGAACAGTTCAAAATAGTTATCAATATTACTACTTGGGGTTGAGGGAAAGGTGAATTTTTTTAAAAGGTGCTTGAATTCATTTATGCTGCCGGCAGAAAATTTTCTAGTAAATATATTAGTCCTTGTTTCACTATCATTGCTACAAGTATTCGAATCACAAAATTTTATTATTTGAGCAGTGTGGTCTGAGATTCCTGCGTCTATAATATTGTATTTAACTTCACTTTTTACATTAGTTATTAGGTGATCTATAGCTGTGGCACTAGTATTTTCTCCACGGGTTGCAGTGCGAGTGGGTTGCCGAATTAAAGACTCCATTTCATATGACTCTAGTATGTCACATAATATCTTTTTTTCAGTATTGTTTTTTAAGAGATCGATATTTAAGTCTCCGCATATTATAATTTTTTTGTAGGAATTAGTTGCAATATCTAATATTTTACAGAGCTGAATGAAAAAGGTCTCTACGTTCCCCTTTAGGGGAGCGATATATATCTATTATACACAGATGTTTATTTATCAGGATAGCACAGCATTCAATGTCTACTTCAATTGATAAGATATTAATTTCTTTAATTTCCTTAGAAATATTTGAGTATTTGGTATTCGCGAATATTGCTACCCCACCATGGATAGTGTTTTTCCTAGTGAATTCTCATATTGCTTGGTAGCCACTAATTTTTAAAGATTTTAAATTATCACCCAGCAACCAATGCTCAGTTACAAGAAAGAAATCGACTTTATATTCTTTTAAAAGAACATCTATAAAATTCAATTTGTTGGAGATGCATTGAATATTAATATGTAGAATAGTTTTATTATTAGAGTTATAAGTAGTGCCACCAACCTGATTTACTTTGGCGTATTTGGTGGTTCCGAGGCTTGGAGTGGAAAATTTTTCCCTTTAAAAATAAATCTGTTCACTAGCGCACCGTCCGGCCAGATGTCGGGGTTGTAAACTTCATGAACATGGTTTATTGGGAAGGTTACCATCATGGAACAGGTTTTTTCATTATTAAATAGTGAATCGCACTTAAAGGGAATATGCGACGCTGTTTTCGAGAGAAAGTTACATAATTCTTGAGGTGTAGTAGAGGGGTTTAGTCTGTAGACATGGAGATATCCTAATTTTTGAACTGCCTTTACAGAGGATACATTTTTGTTAGATCCTATGATCGGTTTTCTGTGGCTTCGAGTATATTTATTTTGTTTATTCCTTATTTCCGTGTGTTTTATAGCATTTGACACTTCTTCGACTGTAAAAAGGAGTTGGTTTTTATCAGGATGTTTTTGTACGTTTTGGCTCTTGTTTCTTGTTTGTTGCTTATTATTTTTATAAGATACTGTTTGCCAGGAACTCGCTTCATTAGTCTGAGTTAAATTTGTTTTATCTGATGTTCTGCTTAATGAACTTGTTTTAGCGGTTTAGAATAATTTTTGCTGACACTTATCTGAGTCAACGATAGCAGTTGGTACTTCAGACACTGTTTTATTTTCTCCAATTCCACTTTTGGAGTTTAGAAGAGTTATTATGTATTCTAGGTCATAGATCCGTTGGTGTAAAAGTTGAATATTATTTTCCATTAGCACTTTTTCACTAGTAGAGTTTTTTAGGCTACAAAACGTTTTTACACACTCTATTTTATCACATTTCACATCATCGTGGGGACCACTCTCACTGATGTTATTATTTTCAGGGTTATTAGGAGTAACCGTGCGATATTTTTTTAAATATTTAATTAGAATATCATTATTGATACCTTCTGGTAGTCTATTATTAATTATAATGTCTATTAACTCCGCTTTTTTTAGTTTATCGAGCTCGCGAGGAATAGACGGGTCGACACGGTCGGCCATCTTATAGAATTCATGATGGTAGGATATTCTCCCTATTAGTAAGCTTGAGGCGCCACCAGTCGAGAAAATAAAAAAAGTAGGTAGATGCAGAATATTATTTATATAATATAAATTGGCGTTAAAAAGAAAAGTGTTACCAGAGCCCTCCAGACCGTCTACAAAAAATAGTCTGTCGTTGGGCCAATTCCTTGACTCATCGTTCATAATCACATTTTACCTTAGAAGATGGTACAGATCAGCTGGAAGGTTACAACCAGAGCAACGTGTAACAGCTTTTACGATCCTCAAAACATTCTGTTTTGTTCTCCATTTAAAGAAGCAGGTTCTTAAAAGGCTTGCTGATGTTCGTATGTGGTACGAACTTCAAATGCATTTCTTTGGTTGTGACTCCAGCATCTCACACTTTATTTGTTAACTGAGTGCTCAGGGCTGCACAAGTGAGGACGTCTATTTAACATTACATCGATGTCCATGCTACAATTGACGATGGACTCTAGACGTCTCAGTACTTGGCATAGATAATTATCGTCTATTAAATAATGTTTGAAATGTTTCCAAAATAACGCGACCTGCTCCAACAAGTCATCTTTTACGGTGCAGAATATTAAAGACAATAACTTTCTTAATTGATCTGAAGAATATCCCATCAGCACAGCGTCTTCCATACAACGATGGTATTCATCCTAACAAGTCCTTAATTATGCATGCTACGTTGAAGCTTTCATACACGATACCGTTAACATTACATAAATGCTAGACCGAAATGGCTTCAGCTAGATTCACTTCTGCGATGCAGCCCAACATTTTACTCAGCTAGCTACGCGGGCGCTACACACTATTTTTATTATCCCACGTATAATGTTCCGAAATATCTCTATACCTAATTACTTTCGCCTTTCCATCAACTTGATTTAAATAAAACCACGCCTCCAATTTACTCATACGTTGGCGGGCCCTTGCATTAGCGTTATCACTCTTAATGACGCATCAATTTCATTCTCGGCGTCTATGCGGACTCGCCTGGAAGATGCACCGGTAGAACCATTACAGAATGCGATCTTGCATGCATGTCGAATTCTAACAATTTCTTAGCTGCTTCCATCAAGCTGACCTCTCAACTACGTACGTAATCGTCTATTTCATTCACTACATACTGCGGAAGCGCCATATTTCTTTGGCGACCAGCCGCTCCTCTTCCGCGATCCTCTAGTAAGAGACCCACTACCCCTCTTCGACGACCCGCTACATTTCTTCGGCGACCTACCACAGCGGAATTGCTGTCGGAGCCCTTCGTTATATATTTATACGAATACTTTATGGTACCGCCGGAGCCAACTAATTCGAAATTAATATGGGTTTGATATTTTGCCAAAGCATATGGGTTGTAAGGTACAATCCACTCATTAGTGAAAGTACCATTTTATAATTGGATAGTTCTATCAACACGAGGTGGTGTATATAGTCTACGTTTTACGTTTACGTTTACCATGGTTTCATCGCAATATTTAAACGAAAAAGATTTCTTGTAACGTTTCTTCACCATGCATGGCGCCTTGGTGTTGAAGATATCGCAGGGGCTATTAAATTGGTATCTAGTCACAATTTCGTAGAGAAGAGGCTTATCGGTCTGGAATTACTACGTGGATAATTTCATCAACATCATCTACACTAGAAATTTTATGATCTTCGACAAATGTGATTACAATGTGGGAGTGTGGCTGTCCTCTCTTCTGAAACTCGATAACCCAGTGAAAATTTTACACTACGACGTAAATATGTTTATGTCCCACGTCATTCATGAAAACCTTTGTTCTGAAAACCCTACGAACTAAGTCAATTTTTGTTTCTGTGTTCTGTGTTCTAAGTGATACTGAATTTCTGACCAGCGCGGAGTACATCTAAAAGTAATGAATAGATCTGGCTTTCCGTGCTTGAGGACCACAGGCATGGAATCTAAATATGACCGATTCATGTGGCGGATGCTCCCTACGAAAGCTCCAGGTAACACCACCGGTCTACCTATCCTGTCACCAGCATAGGGATAAGCAGAAAGTATTTGTGAGATTAAGAATATTTAGCGGTTCGTTCCGTGGCCACTCCGTAAACTCATCAGTAAGGCTGGAGCAGCCACTACCTTATACGCGTTTTCCAATGAACTCAACGTGGCGGTTCGTATATATACTTAGTTGGCTAAATGATGTGACGGCGAGATGTAAGAGAAACATCACACACCATATCATTCCTCCACCAGTAACAAAGTCACGTGAAACATGATGGTAGAAGAAAAACGTATTAGAGCTGGATCGAAATGAAGTAAGTACCCTATTCTGAACGTACTCCAATCTGCAACTAGCAACGGGCCATGGGCACGGGCCATTTTGGCATCAGGCCATGTAGCATCGGCCCGTTTCGGCATCAGGCTCGTAGCATCAGGCCTTTAAGGCATCAGCCGAGAAGCAGTTGAGTGTTCAGTTAAATCGCGTTACGCGTTGATATTGTAGATGTATCGCGCGTCTGATAAATACGATAAGTATTTTATATTAATTAGGCCGGAGCCGTGTCGTCGCCACGATATCTAGCAACTCTACTCACACGGGGGATTCAAGTTACGCTTCAGACTCCCCAAGGCGAAAATAAATAAAGTTATACTTACTGTGATTGCTAAAGTCTGCTCTCTCCGTCGTAATCTGATATCAATCGATGCACTGTCTTATAATTAACACTTTCTCAGGAACAGTTCGGTCTTATGAGCGTTGATGGGTTCTATGAGTACTCAGGATCGTTACACAAACGTAACGGGATCAAAGGTGACTCGTAGTATGTTATCTGACTCACGCCACAGAACCACACGTCGGTCGTCAATCTTATAATTAGTGGATCAATAAGAAATCGAATTCAAAATATATTCTCATTTATTGAAATAATTCATAAAATATAAAAAATATAAATAGTCAATATCTAACTAATGTATATAAGACTAACATCAGAGAGCACTACCATTTGGCAAGCCGTTATCTCCCGTAGGATTACAACTCATCCAGCTTCGAGAGAACTATAACATCGACTGTACATAAAGATTCAGACTCCCAGTTAATTATCACTGTAAGATGTATATGGAATTTGTTTTTAATTATTCACTTTTAATTTTGCACTGAAATTATCGATTTGTTTGTAATCATTGTCAGGAATTTATATGAATTGAACGGTATCCTGCTTGAAGAAACATAGTAACGGCATTGAACGCAAAGGTACGTTTTTCCGTCAACTCGCATTCGAGCGACTACTATAGCGATTCTCGCCTGGGCCTGCATTAAGGATATTTTGGGTCCGTCGAAATCGAACCTCCGACTTTAAATTTTTTGCTTACCTTTGATGGACGTTCTTGTGGTTCAGACATGAAGTATTCTCCACCGCTTTCAGAATAATTAAATGTGGATTTTGATTGTTATTGGAAGAACGGTCCCCTTGATTTTTTTCTTAAATTTTGACATTTAAAACAGATACTCGCTACGCCCTGACTGAGAATCCCGCCCTGTACAATCCTCTTCGTAGTACTTTCGAAAAATCAAATTCGTTGTAGGTACTTTCGAAAAAATGAATTCGTTGTACTTTCGAAATATTTGTTGGTCGGAGCGGTTCTCCGCCCTGTGCAGTTCTCTTCGTGGTACTTTCGAAAAACCAAATTCGTGGTACTTTCGAAAAAATAAATTCGTAGTACTTTCTAAAAATTTGTTGGGCAAGCGGTTTTCCGCCCTGCATTTTGAAATTTTTTCTGTCAATTTTTTGGTACTTTAGAAAAATATTTACGACGGAGCCCAAAGGCGATTGACCATCGTCCTTGTCATTTTTTAGGACATTTTAAGTGAAATAATTTTTATGCAGATTTCGATGAAAGACGATTCCAAAAATGGTTATCGATCTTTTGTAAAGTGATAATGTTTCAAAGTCGATTTTTTCATGGGAATTTTGGTCTAAATTTTATTTTTTAAATAATTTGATATTTTTAAAATGGATTATTTTAGAGGGTTCAATAACACCCCCTTTTGTTGGTGAATATTTTTATGTACAATCGAATGTTTATGATAGTTATAAGGAATTATATATTTGGATGAATATTCTTGCCAAGTGTGGTACCCCACTGATTTAATAATCAATGTGAAACAGTTAACAATTTTAATGGTCTTAACCGCAATGCCAACAAGTATAAACTTTAGAAGCCATTTGTTACAATGCAAAAATAGAAAACACTACAATCGTAGCGAAGCGAAGATTTGAGAATGTTCATGCCACTATCTCTTCATCTTCTGAATTGTCTCCGATTTGGGATTGACTAAGGACTTGGATATGGGATTGAGTCCTTGATCCATCGAACGGCTCTTGGTGGCGATTAGAACTTAGAAACTTAGAATTTAAAAATAATTAATATTGTCTGCGGAAATTTCTACGATTTTTCTTACAATTTTTTCCTTTTGGCATCGGCCCTCCCGTGCAGATATTTCTAACCATTTCAGCATTTGATTGTGCAATGGTGGCAAAAGTGCTCATTGATAATCGCCGTTGCTCCTGCTTATATCTACGATGGTTGATGTTATCGTAGAATTTTTTTCTGGAATTATATTTCATGTAAGTATAATATTTGTTATATATATATATATATATATATATATATATATATATATATATATATATATATATATATATATATATATATATATATATATATATATATATATATATATATATATTGTTACGATATTTTGTGTTTTGTTTAAAATGAGAATGTTTTGAAAATAATTATATTCTTGGGCGCCAGACAAATCGCATGCACAGCAATATGTCAAATTTACTATACTACACAAAACAGTAACTTTGTAGCATGATGTCTAGTCCCTTAATTTGGACAGACAGACTCTCCAGGGCTCAAGTCGGTTCAAATTTGCTCAGGTTAGCATTGGTGCACACAGTCTAAAAAAAGTAAATGAAAGCCAGAGTTCAAAATAACAAGAAACAAATATTTATTTATAAAACTCCTTCCTGGAAACCTATACTGGAAAAAATACACAAATACATACGTTGTATGACTTAATTACTAAAATAAAATTTATTTGGCCTTTTATTTATGAAAATTGCAATTTTTAAGAAAATATTTACCATGGATTTATTGTCGCTGCTCGATTAGTTCGACATTTCACTCGCGCTTGTGGCGCTGCCGGCAGTCTTACTTCTTCCTTATCTGTGATCCCTGGCGAATCGTTGACGTTAGGAGCTTCACTTTAGTGGCCTGTGATATGAATTCTGCTTTCTTGATTAATTTAATGGACGAAACACTTATTTTTAATACCAAAAACACTTTATTTTAAAAGGTAGGTACTGTTACCTTTCGTAGCACTTAATTTTTCTCTTAGGATGTTTACAACATATGAAATACTTTCAATTATAATTTTGTTTACCTTCTCAAAACATTTAAAAATTTAAATTTCAGGAACTTTGTAAATTGTATATTATTAATTATCACTTCTTGCTAGATATGCATTTAAATTATTTGTCTACTCTTAACCTTGAGTACAAACGGCTCTACTTTAAATTTCTTGGCACTTTTGGTTATTATTTGTTTATTTAAATTTTTTTAAGGTTATAATTTTCTGGATCAACAATTCTAGATGTTGTCTCTACGAACTCTAATGGGTGACTGTTTTAAAAATTCAAGCTTTTTAATTGGCCTAATTTGACGTTTTTGACATGATTGGATTGCTTGATTATTAAAATTATTTTATTGAATTCTGTATTTACACATATTTTTGTGTATGAGTTCTAAAGCTGGATTTTACTATTAAATTATTAATCTGCATTAAATTCTGAACATTTCCATATGCCACACTCTATATTTTATTTAGTATGAATGAAATTTTCAAAATTGCTGAAATTTATACAATATTTTTCTTAAATTCTATTTTACATACAAAGTTTGGTTTCCAGGTTGTAAACGAGCTTTGTATTATTAATTATACACACAATAAACATTGTTACAAACATTTTAAATTCATATAGATAACATTTTGTGTTCTAGGGGTAGCGGGTACTTTTCAACACCATCTCATACCTCCTAGATGAACAATTTAATGGAACATAATGCAATGTAAATGAAGTATAGTGAGTCCTGTTTCACTGCAACCATATATTTCATTGGTAAAGTTCATTTATATAATGGTTTTTATAATAATCGTTGAGCTACGCTATGGTCATTCTCAAATAGCATCGTGGGCCTTACAATAGTCCTTTAAATTATGGACACACACAATGTAAGTATAGTTTACATGAGTCTTTACATATTTTATACCATTTGGAGCTATTACGATGTGCTTTAGTAGTAATATTTTCAATAGACGAGTCTCCATTTTGACATTTGGGTAATACTGTTTTTAAAGTGGATTACACCTATTGTGTTTGTATTCTAATTATATAATTACTTTTTAAATGATTAAAAGTTCATGTTTACACTAGCTAGGTAGCTTTTAAGTTCATAATTCAAAATATTTTAACAAAATTTATTTTTATTATAGCCCAGTCGCTGAGCTTTTGCATGGGTCTTCAAGAAGATGAAACTAGAACATGTCTTTGGACACCATGGATGCTTCAGTACTGTTCTGGCTGTATATGGGCGTTTTTACAATCACGTTTCTTTATTTAAAAGTCCATTATGATAAGGTAAAATACAATTAATGTTTAAAATCACGTTTTCACAACTTACAATTATACACATATAATTCTAAATATTTGAATCCTGCTACTCTGTTCCCATTTACAGTTCAGGCTTAGTTGTAATTACATTCTGGAGTCTGCTCGATACATCATGCCTCGAGTACTCGTTTCTAGTATAATAAATTAATTCGCTTATAGCATTATGTTTAAATTTTTTAATTTTAATTTATTTTTTGTTGATATTATT
The DNA here is from genome assembly GCA_963583905.1 of Stenurella melanura. NCBI lineage: Eukaryota > Metazoa > Arthropoda > Insecta > Coleoptera > Cerambycidae > Stenurella > Stenurella melanura. The sequence continues at coordinate 21,390,991 of OY757309.1, forward strand.
TATACAGTGTCTGTCTGTTCGTGTGGCAAATATCATGTCATATTTCCCCCTTTAACTATAATAAAATTTTAATTTATGAAAATTTTTGTTAGTTACACAACATGACATGTGATTGCCACATGTAACTGCTTATTTAGCTTATAAGTAATATTTTATTTATTTAAAGTTCAAAAGGTATAAATTTTAGGTATTAACATTCCCTTTTTTCGTTTAGTTCTGTTAATAACTCTTCATAATATTTACGAATTAGAACATCTTTTTAATTGTACTAAATGCTCCCCCCTTATTGTTATATCTTTTTGTTCGTAGTCTTTCGCTACTCTAGGTTCATAGTTAACTAATGTAACATATTTTTGTAATAAAGTTTGTACAACTTTTGGCTTTTTGTCTTTTGACTTCCACCGTTTCTTTTTTAGTTCAAGTAGCCTTTTGCTTCTCCCCCCTATAAATATCACATTTACAATTGTTTGCATATGACTTAGCTGTAATTTTAATTTGTTATTTAAATTCTTATTATTTAAGGATACTATGATTGTATTGTTTATATTGTTATTATAAATTAGTTTGTATTGTGTTTTATTTTTATGTTTGAACTGCATAGGGTTTATAATGGTTTTAAAATGTTTACTTTCTTCTATTTTTAACTTATCCATGTAACCTTTTTTTATACAGGGTTCACTATTTATTCTGGTATCATGTTTTTGTAGCAATCTTTCATCTTTTTTGTTTTTCTCAGTTAAACAACTCATTAATTCATTGGGCTTAATAAAACTCGTATTTATTTCATACGTGGACCTTTCCATCGTATGTTTACCGCAGCATTTATACATATTATTTGGCTTTTTGCCATTTAAATACTCCATATTGGCACATTTGCCTTCAACAATATAGGGACTCTTGCCCTTTAAATAATTATTACCCTCGGGACCCTTGCCCTTCAATTTATTTAAATTATATATCGGTGAACTTTCACCTTCGACGAACAACATTTTCTCACCCAAGTCTATTTTTGCCCTTATAATTGATAAGATATCTTCCCCGATTATCACATTATAATTCAGGTTTGCTACAATTACGAAATCCCCTTTAAAAGTTTGATTATTGATTACAAAATTACTATTCAACACCTTGTCACATTCCGCGAACTTTTTTCCGTTGGCATTAACCAACTTTATCTTTGATACCCTTATGCATTTAATTTGATTTAAGTATTTGTTATAAATATCCTTATCAAGCAGACTAATTTGCGATCCTGTATCGACTAAAGCATGCAAAATATGATTGTTTATTTTAATTTGAACTATTGGCAATTGGCTTATCTTTGCGTTTTGTATTTCGTTACCATTCTCGTGTCCAATGAACTCTTTTATATGCATATACTTATGAGCTACGTTTAAAATTTGATTATTCAAAAATCCTGTCTATCCCTAGCATTGACTTGCGCAGTCGTTTCTATTTTATCAAAATCGGATTGAGAGTTTTGTTTTTCCCTCGCATTTCTATTGATATTTGTATTTGTCACTTGAGCATACGATCTCGTATCTCGTTTATCACCTTCCCATCTTACATGTTTACGATCTATCCCCTGATTGTTTATATTTTCCCTGGAATTATCATACTCCCGATATCTGTTAAAATTTGTAGCATTTGGAGACCTTTGTTCCCTACGATTATTATTATTAGAATAATTGTTAAACCTGTCGTTTGCCCCATCTGTACCTTTGTCATTATTTCTCATATTTTTGTTCGTTTCATAATTATTGTTTCTCTTATCAAAGTAGTTAGAACTATTCCCCCTATATCTAAAATTCTGATTAAATTGGTCGCGATTTGATTGATCATAATTATAAGTATTTTGTCGATAATCATCGATCTCCCTCAAATATTCAATGAGATCATCCAACAATACAATCCTTTGGGTGATTATAACATTCTGCATATCGTTGGAGAAATGTCTTGCAAGATATTTAACTATTTCCCCCTCTGTGAATTTAGGTTCTAAGTGCTTTATGTTATAGACTTTTCTCAACACGTAAGTCTCCCTAGTTATTCCTAATTTTTCATTGAATTTACCATTGAAGAGGTTTTGTCTTATTTTTTGTTGTGTGTACTGGCTCCAATATTGTTTGAGTACCAAGGTTTCAAATTCGTCAATATTCGAAAATTTGTCCTCGACCGTCTGGTACCACAATTCTGCTTCCCCCTTAAGCATGTTTTGGATATTTGACTTTAAACTCACATGGCTGGGTAGTGTGTCCATGTGTTGTCGTAAGCGTGTGATGAATATTTTGGGATGTGTTCTATTGTCCCCAAAGAAATAGAAAGGTGTTTTCGAGCATGTGTATGTATGTGTTGATGTTTGACCTTGATTCCTTTCTTGTAATAGCCGCGTATTATTTTCAATCTTACTTTCCTGTTCTTTTAATTTGGAATTGTATTCCTCTCCATGTTTCTTAATCCTCTTATCCATCTCTGTTATACCATCATCTATCAAACTTTCTACCTCTATCCTGACTTCTTGTCTAATTTCCTGGGTAATTTCATTCGTTTTTGTTCTTATTTCTTCACTCATCACTTCTCCAATTCTTTCCCATTTGTTCTCAAGACTTTCAATCTTATCTCGCAGTTCAGTTTGACTTTCTTCCATTCTTCGCATTTTCTCTTCTATTTTCCTGCTAATATTTTCTTCCATATTTCTGTTAGTCTCTTCTATACCTTGTTTTATTTCTTCGATTCTTTGTATGTTTTCTTCTGCCTTTTTATCTAGATTTTCTTCCAAATTTCTGTTGTTTTCTTCTATTCTTCTATTTAAATTTTCTTCTAGTTTCTGATTGTTTTCTTCTATTCTTTGTATGTTTTCTTCTGCTCTTCTATTTAAATTTTCTTCTAAATTTTTGTTGTTTTCTTCTAGTTTCTCTTCCAATTTCTGGCTGTTATTTTCCAATGTTTTATTCATGCCTGCCATCATGTCCATTAGTTTTCGGAACAAGTCAGGTTGTGTATTTACATCCCCCTCTGATTGTGTGTTTGATGTACCAGCCGATGCTTGTTCTTGGTCCATGCTTATTTCTTTACCTTTCCTAAGTTTCATATATTGCAGTAGACAATTACCAGTTGTGGTACTAATAAAAAATTTTATACCAAAAAGAAATAAATATACCCTTATTCTTTGACACACTGTATACCTTATATCAACACAAACTCTGGCTTTTCAGTTTCCTGAAATATAAATTTTATAATTCTGACAAATTGTTTATTTGTGATTATGATAATGCTAGATTACAAAACTGGCACCGCGTTGGGCGACATTTGTTACGATATTTTGTGTTTTGTTTAAAATGAGAATGTTTTGAAAATAATTATATTCTTGGGCGCCAGACAAATCGCATGCACAGCAATATGTCAAATTTACTATACTACACAAAACAGTAACTTTGTAGCATGATGTCTAGTCCCTTAATTTGGACAGACAGACTCTCCAGGGCTCAAGTCGGTTCAAATTTGCTCAGGTTAGCATTGGTGCACACAGTCTAAAAAAAGTAAATGAAAGCCAGAGTTCAAAATAACAAGAAACAAATATTTATTTATAAAACTCCTTCCTGGAAACCTATACTGGAAAAAATACACAAATACATACGTTGTATGACTTAATTACTAAAATAAAATTTATTTGGCCTTTTATTTATGAAAATTGCAATTTTTAAGAAAATATTTACCATGGATTTATTGTCGCTGCTCGATTAGTTCGACATTTCACTCGCGCTTGTGGCGCTGCCGGCAGTCTTACTTCTTCCTTATCTGTGATCCCTGGCGAATCGTTGACGTTAGGAGCTTCACTTTAGTGGCCTGTGATATGAATTCTGCTTTCTTGATTAATTTAATGGACGAAACACTTATTTTTAATACCAAAAACACTTTATTTTAAAAGGTAGGTACTGTTACCTTTCGTAGCACTTAATTTTTCTCTTAGGATGTTTACAACATATGAAATACTTTCAATTATAATTTTGTTTACCTTCTCAAAACATTTAAAAATTTAAATTTCAGGAACTTTGTAAATTGTATATTATTAATTATCACTTCTTGCTAGATATGCATTTAAATTATTTGTCTACTCTTAACCTTGAGTACAAACGGCTCTACTTTAAATTTCTTGGCACTTTTGGTTATTATTTGTTTATTTAAATTTTTTTAAGGTTATAATTTTCTGGATCAACAATTCTAGATGTTGTCTCTACGAACTCTAATGGGTGACTGTTTTAAAAATTCAAGCTTTTTAATTGGCCTAATTTGACGTTTTTGACATGATTGGATTGCTTGATTATTAAAATTATTTTATTGAATTCTGTATTTACACATATTTTTGTGTATGAGTTCTAAAGCTGGATTTTACTATTAAATTATTAATCTGCATTAAATTCTGAACATTTCCATATGCCACACTCTATATTTTATTTAGTATGAATGAAATTTTCAAAATTGCTGAAATTTATACAATATTTTTCTTAAATTCTATTTTACATACAAAGTTTGGTTTCCAGGTTGTAAACGAGCTTTGTATTATTAATTATACACACAATAAACATTGTTACAAACATTTTAAATTCATATAGATAACATTTTGTGTTCTAGGGGTAGCGGGTACTTTTCAACACCATCTCATACCTCCTAGATGAACAATTTAATGGAACATAATGCAATGTAAATGAAGTATAGTGAGTCCTGTTTCACTGCAACCATATATTTCATTGGTAAAGTTCATTTATATAATGGTTTTTATAATAATCGTTGAGCTACGCTATGGTCATTCTCAAATAGCATCGTGGGCCTTACAATAGTCCTTTAAATTATGGACACACACAATGTAAGTATAGTTTACATGAGTCTTTACATATTTTATACCATTTGGAGCTATTACGATGTGCTTTAGTAGTAATATTTTCAATAGACGAGTCTCCATTTTGACATTTGGGTAATACTGTTTTTAAAGTGGATTACACCTATTGTGTTTGTATTCTAATTATATAATTACTTTTTAAATGATTAAAAGTTCATGTTTACACTAGCTAGGTAGCTTTTAAGTTCATAATTCAAAATATTTTAACAAAATTTATTTTTATTATAGCCCAGTCGCTGAGCTTTTGCATGGGTCTTCAAGAAGATGAAACTAGAACATGTCTTTGGACACCATGGATGCTTCAGTACTGTTCTGGCTGTATATGGGCGTTTTTACAATCACGTTTCTTTATTTAAAAGTCCATTATGATAAGGTAAAATACAATTAATGTTTAAAATCACGTTTTCACAACTTACAATTATACACATATAATTCTAAATATTTGAATCCTGCTACTCTGTTCCCATTTACAGTTCAGGCTTAGTTGTAATTACATTCTGGAGTCTGCTCGATACATCATGCCTCGAGTACTCGTTTCTAGTATAATAAATTAATTCGCTTATAGCATTATGTTTAAATTTTTTAATTTTAATTTATTTTTTGTTGATATTATTTATACAGTGTCTGTCTGTTCGTGTGGCAAATATCATGTCAATATATATATATATATATATATATACCTTTCAAATTGTTGATTTCGTTCGCAATTTCTTGGTGGTGTGGGCTATAGGAGATAAACATAATATATAATAATGTAAAAAATATATTAAGTTATATTGGGAGTAATGGCGTTATATTTGTATATAAATTATTTCATGTTAAAATTTCCAATTTAGTTCAGTTTTTTGTGGTGAAATTTTTTTTGTTAAATGGAGTAATTATTTGGTAAAATAGATTTAATGTTTCTTGATGAGAAAAATTAATTATCTACAGAAGTTGATTGATTTGTTAAATGTGGATGATTCATGTGATTCTGCAACAATAAAAATAGAAAAATATTTGAATTTGTATCTGTACATGTATTTGTATAACTTGAAATTATAAATATCTAAAATTAATTCGATTTTTTTTTGGTCTGGTAACGTATGCGGCATATATCGAAAGTGGTCTGTATCAGTGGCGTAATAAATATATATATATATATATATATATATATATATATATATATATATATATATATATATATATATATATAATATATATATATATATATATATATATTAAAATAAAATATTTCTGTCAATCACCTCTGTGAATCCTTATTTTCATAAGGATAATAAACCAAACTGCAAATAATTGCGAGCCTGGCCGCGTTAAGTATAGAAATCACATTCTACAACAAAACGCTTGGTTTTGATTTAAACAAGCACCAGCCGAAAGAATTATTCCTAATTAAAGGAAACTCCTTTAATTAGGAATAATTCTTTCGGCTGGTGCTTGTTTAAATCAAAACCAAGCGTTTTGTTGTAGAATGTGATTTCTATACTTAACGCGGCCAGGCTCGCAATTATTTGCAGTTTGGTTTATTATCTTTATGAAAATAAGGATTCACAGAGGTGATTGACAGAAATATTTTATTTTAATATATTCTGCCCTCTGGAAGCACGCTGTTTAATATATATATATATATATATATATATATATATATATATATATATATATATATATATATATATATATATATATATATATATATATATATATATATATATATATATATATATATATATATATATATATATATATATATATATATATATATATATATTTACATCCTGCAGTGGATAAGTCCTCCTCATAGGAAGCAGCAATAGGTCATCCCCCAGAAATAGTGAATATATATATAATTTAATTCATGTATATAGTATGTTAAGTCACCTTCATAACAATTCCACCAAAAAAATCGAATTTAATATTTTAAATTTGCATATAAGTTGCGATCTTTACCTCCTCCGACTAAATCACAGTGGTTGCGTCATCCGGATGTATATTTTGTTACCCATTTCTCAGCTTTCAGTCTCCCATTATATACATAATATACAAACCACGGTGGATCGGTGGCCCGGCAACGTTGCCAGCGTTTCTTGATCAAACAATGTAACAAAAATAATTCCTCTCCCAGCTCTCTGCTTTCGCATATTTCGCAGATCAAACTAAATAAATGTTTTTATTCTATATCGGACTTCTTGTGTACGCGTTAGTTTGTAAGTTTTATATCTTTTTGTGAGTTTTCTTATTTTTTCTAGAAAGAGAAAATGTAATAGTTCACTATGTTCTTACTTACACTTTAGGTACATTTTTATAAAAAAATTGACATGCCTAGTAAGTGAGAAACGCTGACTATTCCTATACAATGTATTCTCTCAAGTAAAATAAATGATATTATTATTTATTATATTTAAGTATGTTTCATATAAACAAGAGCAGTACCAGTAGGAAATTATCTTTGGTGAAGGTGTTTTGCGTCAAACTTCAATTATTTAATCTGGTAAGAAATGATATGGAAAAAGCTGGTGCTGTTCTGGAATCCATCGAACAGTTTATAGATTTGCTGACAATGTTTACCGGACGGTCAGAATATTCAAATTTCTTATACATATGAAATAGGGCGAGGTTTGTCAGAATTTAGATGGAATTAACTTCAATTTAGAGATAGATTTGATAAAACAAATGCTGGATTAAAGCAAAGACAAGTTTTGATAGAATCAAATGAGACAGAAGAAATTACTGATTTCATAGACAGAACACCAAAAGAACACTTCAAAATTCATATAAAAGAAAAAGAATCTATATAAAATGCTAAACGCAATTGTCTCGTTTTAAAGGACCCTGATTTATTCAAAAACAAAGATTGGCGAAAATCAAAATCATTGTCCAGAACAAATATAAAAATAATAGAAAATAATGACTAATAGCTGCATTATTGATACGTTTTATTATGTTTTTTGTTTATATCGTTTTTGTAATCTTCAAGGCCAAAGATGGTACTTTTATAACAGGAGCTTATAGGTAATGCTATTTTAGGCGCAAATTTAAAGTCAAAATTGACAAGGAATTAATGCTATACATATATTGAACTACAGCAAAGATAATATTATGATACTCAGAAGTACATACAATAAAATAATATTTCATAAAACAGCAAATATTTGTACATTTAGTTGATAATAATAATAACAATAATAACAATAACACACAGGGAGCGGCTGCAATTATCGCCGGCGCGGCTACCACGTGGAATCTGTTGGAAAGCACGGAAACCCTATCCCGCAATGGATAAACTGAAAAAAATAATGAAAATAATGATAATGCCAGGAGGCGGAAGAGATGCGGACAAAAGAACCAGGGATCTAAGGAGCAACTACTATCACATACCAGTAAATAGAGGGACAATAAATAAAAAGAACTTTTAAGCGGCATATATATAGGAGAAAATACTGACTATATATAGATTATACGTAGATTAAACCCTCAAATTAGCAAACTATTGCAAACTCGGAAATTCATATCTCCAACCGTTCTTGAGATATAAACTGGCGAAGGTGAGTTAAGGACGAAATCCTATCTACCGGTGAGGTAACATGGTCGAATTCTATATTCCATAACTTTGGTTCTGATAGAGGTTCGACACAAAGAGAAGTCATATCAGTACAAAATTAAACAAAAAAATCTATTGGCGCAAACCGGAAGTTCATATGTTCAGCTGTTTCTGATACACGGATAGACGTCGGGTTAGATATTTTCATCGCAGCCTCCTTTCCCATTCTCACATCTATATCTCGAGAACAGAAAAGATATCGATCTCTTGTCTGCGTAGTTAGATTCTTCTCCTTATCCACAATTCTTTTCAGAATTGTTTGGGTCCCTCCGATTTCACATGTCTAGAGGTCTTTAACATTTTAGGAAGAATCTGAAAAAATCACGGATATGTGGAACGCTGTGCAATATCTGGATCTGTTTTCGAGATATGGAAAGTTGGGACTTCGTAGGATTTTGACACTTGGATTATCGTGCTGTAACTTTCTAGAGATAATATTTAACTCTCTTTGTTAGTATTCAGTTATTTCGAATAAGGATGCTCTTTCCAACGATGCATCGAGCGCTTTTCTGTCTACATTATTTCTTGAGATATGTTCAGTTGAATTTGACCTACGCGCGATTTCCTATTTTGCCGTGACACGGTCGCGGCTTCTATTCGATAATTTTTGTTCATCGTGAGATATTGAGAAAAACTTTCTTGATGTAAAATTAAGCGTGAAATCGCATTCTTTAAATCGTAAATTCCAACCGTCTTTGAGATATGAACTGGGAAGTTGATAACTTTTGTTCTGATTGAGGTTCGAACTTAAGAAAAATTACCTATGTATAAAATTGAACGGAAAATTGATAAGCGTGTTCGTAAGTTCGTATCTTCTCGGATTTTTTAGATATATATTGCGAAACTTCGAATTTGATAATTTCAGCCACTCTCGCATCAATATCTCGAAGACTATTCGAGATACCCAATTCTGAGTCAGGCAGTTAGATTTTTCTCCTTATCCCACGTATTCGTGAAGTTTCTAATATTTTTAGATAACCGGATGGAGATAACATGTTTCGTGTTTTTGAAATGCGATATTAGAAAATATATTATTTTTTCGGAAATGAAACATTTTATTGATTAACAAAATAATCAAAAATTCATGGGTATATAAAGTATATAAATTGAGTGGTATAAACTGTAAGTCGATATCTGGATCCGTTTTCCACATATCGACGAATGAAAGTTGGGACTTGATTCGATTTTCACAACTTCACTTTTATCGTGCTGTAAATTAATAAAAGAATAACTCTCCTTTCTTCATATTCAGTAAATTCTAAAAAGGATGCTCTTTCCATACATGTATTGGGTCGGTTTTCTATCTGCATTATTTCTCAAGATTTATCCAGTTGAAGTTTTCTTAAGCTGGATACCCTACTTTGTCGTGTCATGGTCGTGTTCCATGTGTGATAATTTTCTTTTCGTGCAGGATACAGCATTAGGAGAGAATTTACTTATATAAAATTCAAAGACAAATCAAATGGCGTAAAGAACAAGTTGGTGGCTTCAACAGTTCTTGATGTGAGGTCGCGAATCTGAAGTATGGCCGAAATCTTATTCTGTTGGTGACACCGCCGAGTTTTATGTTACGTACTTTCTCCTCAAATGGAGGCTTGACTTTAAGAGAAATATATTTTATAAAAAATTGAACGAAAACTGGCGTAAACCTGAAGTTTATATTTCCATTCGTTTCTGAAATATCGATGGTGAAACATCGAATTCGATATACTCATCGCATCCTGCTCCAATTTTCCACGTCAGTATCCCGAGAACTATTCGAAATATCGGACGGTGGTCTATGCAGTTCCGTTCTTCTCCTTATCTTACGTGTCCAAGAATTTCTTCAGATTTTTAGATACTGGAATGGAAATTTACATTCTGCGTCATATACAAATATTTACATATTAGAAAATATATTATTTTTCTGAAAATGAAAATTTTTATTCGATTATCAAAAGAATTTAAAATAAAATCTGGATATGTAAAATGATGAGGCAGATTGAATGGGATAGGTCACAGGTCGATATCTGGATCCCTTTTTTTAGATATCGACAGTAAAAAGTTTGGTTTTGACATCTCTTTTTTTATCTTGTTGCAACTTTAAAAGAAAAGGCTTAAATACCTTCCAAATCATTCTAAAAAGAATAGTCTTTCCAACGATGCATTGAACGGTTTTATATCTGCTATATCTTGAGATATATGAAGTTAAAATTAGCTTACCCTTAATTTCCGTATTTCCGTGACACGATCCCGTTTTGTTTGAGATAATTTTTGAAACACAATTAAGACAAAAATATTTATTAAAAAATTGATTGACAAATCGAATGACACAAAGAACAAGTTGATACCTGCAACTGACTTAGTGTCAATTTACAAACGTACTGCCATCATTGATATCGCATGCTCATTGACGCGTAACGTGCAGAAGATCGAGGCCAATAAAATTTCAAAGTATCCGAATGTGGAAAATTACATTAAGATAATCTCTAGAGTAGAAAATGTCATCCATCCACCTGATAGTCTGGTTCCAACAACTTGTTCAAATATCTCGAAGCGCTGGCTACCCCAGTGAACTAACATCTATTTTTGAGAATAAAAAAGATTTAGTTTGTCACACTATGTACTTCTGTGGGTCATGATCTTCTTTTGCTATTTTTATTAATTTAAAATGTATGTATACTTACCTTTAAAAAATATATACTTTAATTTCATAAATTTTAGTGCACTTTTAATTTATTATTCGGCTTTTTATACAAAATAGATACCAGTTTAGAGTTCTAAAGTGACAAAATAAAATGGTCGATTCGATAGTTGTTAAGAAGAATTTTCGTTTCTTTGAAATAAATAGAAAAATCACGCCTCGGATTATTTTCACTAACTCGCCATATTATATCTTTTCTTTGTTCAGATTTCAGAAATGTTCATTTAACTTACGTATGCTTATTTGTGTTGGCTGTTCTGTATTGTAATAAGTACTCATTGTTGTTGAAATATTTTAAAAATCATATTTAATTAAAATAAATTTTAGTACATTCATTCTGTTTAAAAAGATAAACCAGAAAATGGAATTCGTTTTTCTCTACCTGAAGTTACTGACAATAGTTGTGCAGTGGAACATTAAACAATGAACTTAAGACAGTGTTGTCGATATTATGGAGGACTTACTGACCGCAAATCTGATATTAAATATACGGGGGATGACTAATCCACCGCAAAGTAGGTGCAGAATATACGCTCGGCTATATACGCGCTATGGTGGCACCACCCGTTCATACGGTAAAGCCCGCAACTAAAGTATTCAAAATATCAAAAATAACGCTATAACTCACCCAGCTGAAAATTTACCAGTCAATATAGGATGATGAACTGAGTCTGTTTACACAGGAAGCGTTAGGTCCTCCGTATACGGGCGACCTATCGCACCCGGATGACCTATTAAATGCAAATTGTCTATTAGCGGAGGACCTATCCACCGCAGTATGCATATATATATATATATATATATATATATATATATATTGTCTTGTTGCTACGATACTTACAAATGTGAGACTCTAATTTTCAGGGATTAATAGTCGGTTCAATTATTATTATATTATCAATCAATAGCAAACATCAATCACTCATCTAATACGCCTGCTTTATTAATTTAAATTGCATATTTTCATAATAACGGAAATAAAACCTACTTCCCTACTCTAGCTAACTTATACTATAGCAAACATCAAAATAAATGTCATTACCCAACTGTGAAAAGTTATTTCTTTTAAAACTAATTAATACCTTAATTCACTTTCCATTTTATAGTCTATTTCTTCATTCCTCTCGTCCTTATTTTTCTTTATACACTCGTCTTCTTAAATTCTATATTACTGAATAATATACACCACTAACATCTTAATTCTCTTTCCACTTCCAAACTTTAATTCTATTCTTCAATCTTTTTCTTATTTTCTGTTTCTGCTCAATTTTATCCTTTTCCAACTATATTTAATCTCCAACACCTTTCAATTTACCTTCATTTGTTACTATTTATTTTACTATTTAGCTTTAACGCTAGTATTTCCTTATTCCTTTTTATATTCTTCCCTCTTCTATCTGCCAATTCTATTCTCTCTTAATATATTTATTCCAGCTTCTTTCTATATCTATTTATTTTGTTAATTGCTTCAACTTTCTTAATTCTCTTTATTATTTTATTTCACCTTCTTCCTCTCAATCCAAAATCTGTCAGTTTTTCTATTCTATTTCAACTGTGATGATCATCTCTTGATTAATTTTCTTACACATTCTTCTCGTTTCTATTCAGTTTTATTATTATTCTCCAAGTCTGATCATTATCTTTATAAATCTTTTATCCCTTTTTCCTCTATCAAAATCTGACAAAATCTTCTTTCAAAAATCAACAACCACCTTTTTTTTTTTTTTATTTCTCCTTATCCTCTCCACTTTTACTAGCACTCACCAACTTATAACTATTTTACATTTCTTTATTCAATTTCGATTTCATTAAAACAAATGGCTTTACAATGCTTAATTTATGTCATGTTATGATTATTAATAATACAATAAATAATGACTCCCCACTTATAAATATCATAACAATATATATATATATATATATATATATATATATGTGTGGGGGTGTGTGTGGGTGTGTGCGCGCGTGTGTGTGTGTGTGTGTGTGTGTGTGTGTGTGAAGCTGCTAAAGACACTGTAATATTTATGCTTTATAACTGAAAACAGAAACTTACATTTAGAGCAATTGCTACTGCATAAAAACTTACTTGCAGCAATTATATAACAACTTCTTAGCAGTTATATAACATGGTTTATAATAGCTGGTAAGACGAAACAAAAATGTTGCTGTGATGGTACTTTAAGTATTTATATACTTTTTACAGAGTTTGCCGAGGCTGTATAGACTGTGCCTATTTTGGGTATATAGATACTTCATTAATACTGGAGTGCATACAGCGAGAGTCACATAACGCATGGTGTAGGTATATAGGATGGGAAGTGTAGGTGTTTGTGAGGTGCTTCATTTAGGTTTCCATCTATCATAATTTCTGTATTCTTCCTCCGAGTCTTCTGTTTCCAAATTTAGCAGTGTGCACATTTTCCTGGTCGCTTGTATCCAGATGTGGTCTTATTTCCTAGAAATTTGTGTTTTTCGTTTCAGCGTCCTGTCTTAGCGTGTCCATTTTGTTTGTTTGCCAATACATATATCAGTTTGCTGTATTATTAGAGTATTATTATTAAAGAAGTGCACTGTACCAGTAACTTTCAAATATTAATTCCAAATGAACTTTGTTCTTCTATTATAACACCCCAGTTTCCGCAGAATTTTCTGACCTACAGACCACTTAAATTTCAAGTTTAACGGAGCTCTAACCGGTTCTAGTCATCTACGAACTCACCGCAAACTACAAACAGTATACACTGTATATGATATAAAGTCATACAATAAAGTAAATGATGTAATTTATTGTGTGGCATTACAAATTGTCCTTGAAAAAATCAATGAATGGTGTAAGTAAAAGAAATTACAGTTGAACATGTTCTAATTTTACTAATAAACACCAATATGCCGAACTTAATTTTTGAGTAGAAGAATTAGTACTCTATGTCCAATCAACACTCCGTAACTTCGGTGTAACATTTGACTCCAAACGATTATTTAATCACCAGCAATGACAATTTTAGAATCCTTGGACTCTATGGCGTTCTCGCATTATTAACGACATTAACACTGAAACTACTAGGTATATTAATCTTTTGTTGTAATCAAATTGGAATAGTCATGAACCATATGGTCTCCTCACTATCACATACATATATACAAAACATAGAGAGAATTCTGAGACGTCTATAAAATACTTTAGTCATAAGAAAAATGATGTCTGTCCTACGATTTCCACAGACTACCCTTAAACAGTCGACCCCCAGAATTAACGTCTATAAATTCTTACCACAATACAAAATGCATGAGAACTATACCAGTTTGATGTGTTCCGTTGTAATGCTGGTACGATTTGTTTCTATCTACACTTCTTTGTTATATAATAATATTTGTAAGTACTTGCTCTGTAATTGGAATGCTCTATTGGATAATGTATTGTTAAATAATTAAGAAATAGTTTGATGGGTAAGTAAATTGGGACACTAATGAGATAAATACCGATTAAAATACTGTCTTTAATTTTTTATTTGTAACAAATTCATATTTTCTTAGTTTTAATTAGATATTAGATACTAGATATTTAGCCACTGCCTTGCATAATATTAGCCTAGTCTATAACTTGAGTGCTAGTGAATGGATTTTTATGAAACCTTGTGCAATGTGTTTATAATGACGTTAAAAAAAAATGAAAACAGATTAGGATAGGAAATGATCGGAAGGGGTAGAAAACACACCTTTTGTCATGGGTTCCGTAACTTTTAGAATTAGGTCAAAAATGAAAAAATATATATATTTACCTTTTTTGGCCCAAAATAAGATGTTTTAACTGTTGTGAATATTGTGGGAAAATGCATATTTTTCGAGATATGGCCACTCGAAATTTCCTAGTAGTGGGGAAAGAAAATGTAAAAGTTGAAAAAAAAATCTGAAAAAATTCAGGTGAATAAATGTATCAGCGGTATACAAGATATTTTATCTGCAACTTTTCTGTAAAGTGCGTTTTCACCTAGTTTTTCCGGAAAAACTACCTTTCTTTGAAATTGTAGCGCTTCAAAAACATGTAATTTAAAAATTTGAAAAAATTCAGACGGGTGCATTGAGGTCTTCTAAATATTTTTTGTCTCTTGGAATTTCCTTGTAACTTGCTAATTTTACGAGTTACAGGCAGTTTTTCACGACACATAATGTACTACATTTTTTCCGCATTTTTAATTTAAAAATTATATCGAACCTTTCAAAATGGTATAACTATATAGGTTACATATTTCTTTATAACGATATATATATATATATATATATATATATATATATATATATATATATATATATATATATATATATATAAAATGCGCTCATTTTTTGAATTTTCATGTATTTTTCAATTGAAAATGTACAAAAATGTAGTACAATATTTATCGTGGAAAACTGCCTGTAACTTGGAAAATTAGCAAGTTTCAAGAAAATTCTAAGAGATGAAAAATATTTAGAAGGCCTCAATGCACAAGTCTGAATTTTTTCAAATTTTTAAATTACATATTTTTGAAGGGCTACAATTTCAAAGAGGTAGTTTTCTATGTTTCTCCGGAAGAACTCGGTGAAAACGCACTTTACGGAAAAGTTGCAAATAAAAAAAAAATTGTATTTCGATAATACATTCACTTGAATTTTTTCAGGTTACTATCCCAACTTTCACATTTCCCCTCCCTCTTTTAGGAATCGAGTGGCCATATCTCGAAAAGTACGCATATCTCGAAAAAAATTCACAGGAGTAAAAACATCTTATTTTGGACCAAAAAAGGTAAATATATTGTTTCTTTTTCATTTTCGACCTAATTCTACAAGTTACGGAACCCGTAATAACGGGTATTTTCTACCCCCTACGATCATTTTCTACTTTATTCTTTTTTTTCAACTTTTTTATTAACGCCATTACAAATACATTGCACAAAGTTTTATCAAAACCCACTCACTAGCTTTCAAATTAGAGGTGAAACGCCCCGTTAACTGCACTATCTATCGATAATGGTATTAGGTAAGAGGGCTCAATTTACCGGGCGATTTGATGAAATTTACTTATTTATAAATTATTAGTGCCTGTTTCTGAATATAGTACTCATTAAGAGAAAAATCAATTTAGAGTATTTTTCATAATTTTGTTAAAATATTTAACATCTGGTGGAATCGCTTAATCTAATTCAGAAACATCAGTAATATACAGGGTGTGTTGTTTGCTTATCTTTTGTTAGAGTTCAAATTTGGAGGAATAAATTTACCAGACCGCTTCCGCTTCAATCGGACGTTCTAAAAACTTCGGTTTTTGAAACACAATAGTTTTTATCGCATCATAATATGCTTACAATTCTCTTTTGATGTATCAGTCACATTAATAGGGTCGCTTAACAGGAAATTAAAGTGAGTTTTTATTGGCAATAATAAAATTGCACTGCCCATGCAGTGAAAACATCGATTTTTATCAAGAAATATGAATAAAAAGAAAATGAGAAAATTTCGCAATGTTATCGCAATGTTGACGACTAATGAAACATTTTAACTTGATATTAAATATCTAAATGATGTACACTGTCACCCACTTAAGATCGCAATACGCCTGTACACCCCACAGTGGGACCGTTACCCCGAAAACCTGGCCAAAATTCGAAATTACGAATTTCCAGGAAACACCAATAAACCCATCCTATATTTAAAAGAAATGTTTGCTTGTTATCGTGGAGTAATCTGAAAGGGCCTAAGCAGGCAAAATTTCTATGTACATGGCTTTAAAGTCAAGATATTTTGTGACCAGTATTCAATAGCGTTTGTTACAGCGAAGTGTGTGTTGTGTGAATTTCATATGTTGATATATATAAAACAATTACAGTATGGACAAGTTAAATAAAGGTATGTAAACGCATAAGACAGGAATTATGTATAGGGTTGTTTTATATTTTATAAATAATCAAATTGGTTGGACCCAGAGGCTTTTGTCAGAGCTGAACTTTGTGTTGAGCTACAAAATTAGTCAGGCTTAGTCAAGCTCCAAATTTTTACTATAGAAGTGGCTTGGATGTAGGTTAACTGTAGCAAAAAAAATAGCTGCTGACATCTGCTTATTCTAAGGGTATTGAATTTTTGTCGGGATGTGCTATCCAAAGCGATTGGCACCCAAAATATCAATCTACCAATAATAATAAATTTAGCACGGAACAAGTTGATGCCATTTATTGGAACTTGATCTTTAATTGCCAATTGAGTTTATTGGCACCTTTGGAAACTCCTTTGTACGAAATTGCATCCTAGTGGGATTAAAGGTGTTTTAGTAGTTAGTAGTAGTAACGTTCAAAAATACAATATTTTTAACCAAAACTAATTTTTATGTGCTACTCTCAAATCAGAAAATGTATTCTTCATTTCTTATTCAGAATAATGCATCGCACTAGCCTAATTTGATTTTACAACAAAACAAATTAAGAAAATAATTTAAAAATGCGAAAAAAATACATAAAAATTAATAAATTGACATTTGCAATAACTTTTGTTTTCATGGCTTACTTAGGTATTTGTTAGAAAAATGGTAGGTATGTACGAATTAGAATTTTTACCTTATTAAATAAATAATTATTTTGTGATAAAATCAATACAAACTAGTAGAATACATTACTCTGAACAGAAAATAAAGAATACATTTTTTTGATTTGAGAATCCGTTTTACGGATAAAAATTATTTTTGGTTAAAAAAAGGGGTTGCCAAAGGTGCTGATTAAGAATACCGTACTAGTTTTTTTCTAAAAAAATCGCTAATACTTTTCTTGAAAAATCGAGTTTTCAAACCCCCTGAAAATCGCACGCTACTGACATGTGTCACATATTACTAAATTCAAAACCACCTTATCATTATCAATCTTCTCTTACCAGCAATGTTAAGGTAATCAAGCATCAATGAACGGGTATACAGGGGTGTTGCGATGATAAGTGGGTCACACTGTATCACCATAAACAATCTGACGATGCCATAAAAACTACAGTCATACATTTGGAATAATAAAGTTGACACAATTTTCAGTTAAATAGAAAGTGACTTGCGACAGACGAAGCGATGAAAATGTTAAGTATGCAACTTAATTTTTAATATTTCAAGTTTTTAAAACCCTAATTTAAGAGATACGCAAATGACATACTATTTTCAAGTGTGTTGACACCCTGTATATTAAAAATAGAAAATATTTTGCAGGCCAGCAGTTAACCCAATAATAAAAAACGTGGGTAATTCTTTGGAATCGAATAAGTTTCAAATTTTCTAGAACTTTTTTCAGGACATCAATGTTTGCATCATTGGATAGGTATGCAATTAGTTTAGTGTTCACAAGCACTGTTTTCGAAAAAAATAAATTGAAATTTTCTGCCTAGACAAAGCATTCCTTATCGAACTAAAGACACAAACTTTAAAAAAAGTTTTTTTTTTCATAAAAATGCAGCACACTATTAGCCTTTGAAATAATTTCCACAACATCAAAATACTTGAACACCACACTCAAATACTATCATCTCCAGATGATGCCAACATGGTTGGTGGAACGCACACCGAGTGTAGTGTTCAAGTGTTTTGATGTTTGTGGAAACTACTTCAGAGGCCGCATTACACTGAAGGTTCCAGCCTTCTCCGGAACATTATGTGCCAATACACTTTATCTATCGTTAGAACTATAATCTATTCAGTTTAAAAATGATCCACACGCGCTACAATTAAGATTTCAAGACGTCACGGTTCAAGTCGACCATAGGTGGCAAAGAACCGACTGTAGTGCAAACTTGCGTCGCCTCTTGACCGATGAAAGGATGGGAAATAACTTCCTATGTAAAAAAAGCGTTATACTTAAACTTAATGGAGTATAGACAATTTTCATATGCGTTGTAATTTATTGTATAAAATGTCCTTGTCTCAAGGCAAACACAAAATTAATAATTCCTGCATAAACATGCCAATGTATTCCCGACCTATAAAGCCAATAGCATTAATTCATTAACCCTATTTTCTTTTAAGCTAATTGCAAAATAAACAAAAACATTTATAATGTTCTAATTTAGTCAAAATGTACTTAGAACGATCTAAAGAAAAATATAATTTTATCGTTAAAAATATTAACAACAGAGTTGTTGAGCAGCCAATTGTGAAATACCGTAACGTTATTTTGACATCTACGCATGCGCAATTTCAATTAGGAAATACGGTACCTTTAATAACGCTAACGGTCTCCGTTAATTGCAAAGGGATAAAGTAAACGTAGTATGGCACCTTAGCGTTATCGTTATATTGTGTGTGTGTGTGTATCAACCCCTATGATTGATAATAATTGATAATAATGCTTCAGCTGTACCCTCGAAATGTACAGAAAAATTTATACGATAGCTACTATTATAAAAAGTGTGCAAAAATGATTCAGCAGCATGCTTAATAATTTTTCACATTTGTCAATTAGATGTTGACGAAAACGTAACGATTAGATGCTCTGATACAGATATTATCGTTATTATACTGGCCAACATAAAAAATTTAAAGCGAAATGTCAATCTGCACATATTATTAGGGACTGATAATCGTCAAAGGTACATTAACGTCAATAAATTGTATGAGACTTTGGGGCAAAATATATGCGAAGCTTTGCCAGGCATTCATGTTCTAACAGGCTGCGGCTTCAATCCTTCTTTTTATAGAAATAATCCACTGCATTTAGTGAAAAATGAGCCGCATCTTCAGACCAATTCATACAAAAGCAAATGTTGGTTTTCCATGTAGGTTCGGGTGTCCTGAATAAGTTCTCAAAAATCCCCGAGGTGGAAGTGTAAGGATAAAATTTGGCAAAGCTATAAAGGGTTAAAATCGTGCTCGGAAACGAATTTTTCGAGATATCTCGGTTTTCATTGCTTCTACGAGAAAAATACATCAGGCCAAAAAGAAAGCTATGGAAATTTCCTATAAAAAAGACAGAAGGTCTTTTTTTCGTATACGCAATAGTTTTTATGAAAAATTCTAGTAAGTCATACCTAAAATCAAAAAATTTATTTGTGGCAGTTTTTTATTGCATGGAGGGTTAAAACATAAAAAAAACTCCCGGTTGGCTGTGTCCTTGATACAGCCGTAAGTTTTACGTGGATACGTCTATGCATAGGAAG
The DNA here is from genome assembly GCA_963583905.1 of Stenurella melanura. Lineage (NCBI taxonomy): Eukaryota > Metazoa > Arthropoda > Insecta > Coleoptera > Cerambycidae > Stenurella > Stenurella melanura. The sequence continues at coordinate 21,411,319 of OY757309.1, forward strand.
ATATTCGGGTATTTGGAAGAACAATACGAATTAATGTTTCAAACTGAGTTTATTAAGCACAGGACGATGATACGAGAAGGATGAAATTTAACAAAATAGGTTGGACATTTAAATTACGTGTGAAGGTTAAATCAACATGCCAGCGCGCTACGTTAACTTATGTACCGACAGATGGTGTTAGTGCATAAGCTCCTGTTCACGAAATGTCACCCGAAACGAAAACACAGACGTATCCACGTCAAGAACAACTCGTGCATCTTTGAGCGAATACGACGGTGGTGCTATTCTGTTGGCGGCCCGGGATACCAACAGTATTGTAGAGTTCTGTGTGGCATTCGAACATATTTTTGCAGTGAGTGCTTACAAATGTGATTGAGTGGAAAATGAGTGAAACTTGTATCATCTCTGATCAATCGCTGGACGATACACCTACCGGCAAGGCAATGAATTATTAGCAACAGTGTGAAGACTATGGAGCAGCTTCGCCGGCCCTCAAAAGCTTCATCTGTTGACATTTACTTTGATGAGCAGATGGTTGTAACTGTAATCCAAGCGAAGCTCCTTTCCAATAATAAAAACAAAACCAGATTGATTTCGATGTTGACAGAAAAGTTTGAGGCAAATAATTATATTGTTAGGCATGCTGAAAGTGATGCCGACGCTTTGATAGTCGAAACAGCGCTTGAGGAATCACGTAAAAACACTACGGTTGTGGTTGGGGAAGAGCTTTGATCACCATAAAGATATTCCAGATCACATATTGTTTCTGCACGCACTCTCTAGTTGTGACACTACATCTGCTCTGTTTAATAAAGGCAAGACTGCAGATTAAAAACTATTGAAGAAACGGCCGGACTTAAAATTTTTAGCTGAAGTTTTCGGCAAGACTGGTACTTCTCCTGACATTGTTACTTCGAATTGGATAGAATTTTTCTTCGTAATCTGTAACGCTCCAGTTAAAGAAGTTTCCATCGATAACTATCGGTATTCTTGCTTTATTAAAGCTGTGAGCAAAAGCAAACCAGTGAAATTGAATTCATTACCACCCACTCATGACGCAGCTCAACAGCATCTCTTCCATGGTTGGGTAATGTATTGACTCCTAAAGAGTGGGGGTGGACGTTAAAAGATACCATATTGTGGCCAAAAAAAACATCCCAACTTGCTGCGCGTGATTGCCTTCTGAAGATGGTTTTCTGCAACTGTATGAAAGGTTGTGGACCATTGTGTGGCTGTCGGAGGTTGGGACTTAATTGCTCACCAGTTTGCGGCAACTGCCATGGACAATCTTGCTTGAATGCTGAACCGATTGAAAACTCATCAGAAATAGAAACCGTCAGGAATCGATGAATTTATAGAAGAAGAAAACGGACAAAAAGAAAATTATTAATTTGACAACATTTTAATAAGTATGACAGTCGTGGATTAGGCCTTCCGGGGAAACCACATAAAAAAAACGCGCCTAGTATTCAACCTCAAGGATGGTGTGGAATTAAGTACTTAAATTATCCATAATATCCCATAAGTTCAAATTCAATGCAAGATTTTCATAAAAACTATTGCGTATACGAAAAAAAGACCCTCCATCTTTTTTATAGAGAATTTCCATAGCTTTCTTTTTCGCCTGATGTATTTTTATCGTAGAGGCAATGAAAACCGATCTCGAAAAATTCGTTTCCAAGCACGATTTTAGCCATTTACAGCGTTGCCAAAATGTATTTTTACACTCCCACTTCGGGGATTTTTGAGAATTTATTCAGGACACACGAACCTACCTGGAAAACCAACATTTTCTTTTGTATTTATCGGTCTGAGCAAAAATCCTAAATGCAATGGTTTAAAAAGGAGAATTAAAACATTTCACTTTGATGAGACGATCCGTTTCTTACACGAGTGTCATGAGAGAAATCGCCAAATTACTTGACTGCGATGTCGATGAATTATTGGAAAAAGTGGAGGAATTTGACTGGAAATATATTGGTCCAAAAGTATTGATAATATCAATGCTGCATGCGAAGCTGTATTCAGAAAAACATACGGAATAGATAATGAAAAAGGTTTGTTGAAGTTAAAACAAATATTGATGGTACGATTCTTCCTCCGTGTAAAGCTGAGAGAGCAATTTTTACGTCCTTCATATATTACCACGCTCTGAAGTAATGCACACCAAAAAAAATCAACTGAACTTCTTCCAACTGAATGGATGGAAAGAAGAAGATCGTAATTACATTTTTGAATGGTTTAAGAGGATCAACTCTCTCGGCCATATGAAATTATGTGCTCCAAAGTACCTAATATAAAGGTTCGCATCAATTTTATTATTTTTCGAAAACAAAACATTTTGTAACTACCAGAATGTTAATTGATTTTTTTTCTTTTATTTTTTTTTAGATGGCGTGGAAGAAGAAACAATAAATGAAGAGGAAGATGACGATTTTCTACTGAACGACTCCATTGATGATAGTTCCGATGATAGTGTCGAAGAATATTTTGATTTAGGAACACATAATTCAATGGAAGCGAAAAATTTTCAATATTATTACAAGAAAATGAATAATTTTATTTAAGGTAGTTATATCGCGAGAGGTGCGACATCTGTTAGCGAATCGATAAACTCGAGACGCGAGAGACAGGGAGGAAGAGTGTTAGGAAAGATTTTGCAATGCCAGATATAATTTCTGACGCCAGCTGATGGATTCGTCACTAATGTCAAGATATTATTAGCTCTTTTAATAAATTAATGGAAAAATATATTATTATACATACAACAAATAAAATCGGAATGAAAAGTTGTAAATTTTCTACTTTTTTATATGATACTGCATTTAAAATAAATGCAGTATTTTCAAATATCCGCGCCAAGTATTAGAAATAGTACGACGTTGCCACGTCTACTACTCATGTCCTCCATTCAATAAATTTAACAATTTCAATAATTTTCGGGTAGCTGCCATTACGTTATTTTACGGTGAATCTTCTCGATATTTATACATCTGCCTCGTCAGGAATTAATTTAAATTTGCCTCGTTTTTGCGATTATTCTTAAATAAGGATCAGTCGTAAGAGGGAAAATAGTCTCACAACATCAATTTGTTTCGGATGGCTTCCATATGTGAGATGTTATATGTCGATAAAAACTGCGACCTTTGAGAGAATTAATTTCAATTTGCCTTATTTTCGAAACAATTCTCGAATAAGGATCGGTCATAAGAGGGAAAATAGTGTCACGACATCAATTTTTTTTGCATGGCGTCCATAAGCGCAATGTTAAATGTTGATAAAAACTGCGAACTTTGAGCGAATGAATCTCGGAAACGGAACGGTAAATAGAGTTCAAATTTTATCAGAATGTTTATTGATATGTGTATTAAATTTGCAGAAAGTTTCATGACCTTCTTGAATAACGTAAATTGCGATATCACTACCTTAAATTCACTGCAAATATACAATCTAGTTTTTGCCTCCACGAAAGTTTTTTGAAGGATCATCGCCTGCGTTGAAGTCACCGCGCCGTAGATACGTGGAGTGATACCCCACCTCTTAGAATTTTAAAAATTGTCATGATTAATTATCTAATTCACGAAAGAAAAACTTCAGCTAATCCTATCCTGGACCAAACATCTTCAGCTGATCTAATTATTCTTCCGCGCGGAACTTGAACTCAATCCCACGAGCGGAATCTTCATAGTACCAGCTGAAACTCTTTAATCCATTAAGTATACATCTGAATAAATTTTTCACACTTTTTATATCAGCTATCGTATATTTCAAGTTGATGCGGTAGGAAATCAATTGAAAAAATGTTTCTTCTGTACACTTCGAGGGAACAGCTGAATCATTTCGGCCCTTTCTCGGCGCAGCTGAGTCTTTTTTCTGTTCATTAGTAATGTCAACAATTCGCAAAAAAAATTAAGTCGGTTGGATTTTATCTCATCATTATCACCCCCTCCTGAGAACGGCCCAGTGGTGGGCCAGCCTGAAGTTCAGTTTCTTTTTTAGAATTATGAGTAGTATGGTTCTCAGTTATTTTCTGTTGGTAGGAAATGACTCTTGGACTATTAGGTAAGGTTACTAGTGTAATACTGTTATTTTTATAGCAGAATAATTGATGTTCATGCAGAATTACTTGAGCTATAGAAACAGTTACCACCATGTGTACCCTTCAAACGATTTATTATTTTATAAACTTGTTCCATTTTATGTATAAGGATAATGATGTTATGAAGGTTGTCCTGACCACAATTAAAATAAATAAAGATAACACTTTCATATAAATATAGGCAGGAACCAACATAATATCAGTTTGAAACCAGACATTGTAAAATCAACTTTCCATAGAAAAAGAAGAGGTTTGTAAACCAGATTAAATAAAGTTGTGTTGACAGTCCAATAGTGTTTTTGAACCTCAGGGACCTCCCTAACTAAACCTTGTACAATACATTACAATGCATGAGCAAATTATCTAGCTCTTATGACGATTATTAATGGTATAAATAAAGTCTTGCTATTTTATAAAAAAATTGTTTTTGCAATGCTCAAGAAATCTAAAGCCCCCGCAAAATAAGCTCTTTTAATGTTTACATTGATAAACAGTTCTTGTCGAGGCAAAAATTTCAAATTATTTAAAAGAATGTATATCTGTATATATTCAAAAACAATTTTACATTAACGTTTCATGACCCAAGAATAGAGATCCTGGACAAAATTCGCCAAAATTAGAGACTTACGCGATTATAAAACACTATCAAAACCTTAATAAATCTAAAAGCTGTACATTCTTTTCATTCATCAAGACATTATATTAAGGAACTAGGATTAAATTTAATATCTTCATTATCGGTATTTCTCCCAGACATAGAAGGGTAAAAACTAGAACATGACGAATTAATACTTAAAGTGCCCATCTGCCCTTGAAATAATGTTTCCGCAATAATTCTTTCGGCTATAATTCTCTGGTTTCTCTCCATATTCCTTAATTTTGAGGCAACATTGTAACCCACTGCATCATATTCATCTTGCCCTATTCGAAATGGTGTAATTTTACTGGGACCCGCAGTCTGCGATGTGGAAATAGTTGAGGTGCTGGTATCATTAAATTCCTCGACGAACATATCATCCTCTTCTTCTTCTTTTAATGAATTTTCTTCAGCATTTTCCAAAGATATAATATCCACTTCTATATCACGTTCCTCACTATCTATAGAATTCTGAAAGAGAAAAACTTATTGTTATATACTAAAATGTATCGTTTCCCTGTTATATAACCTGTCAAAATAAACCAATATATACCGTATTGTATCTTAGATGCTTAGAATTAAAATGTAATTTGATGGCTTATTTTCAAATTTCAAGAAAACTAGGTATTGAAAATTGAAAGATTTTGACTAAACTATATACAAGTGAACGCGTTATTATTATTATTTTTTTTTACTTTGCCAGTGGAACTTAAATTAAATTTTCTTTAACGAAGCAAAAAACCGCTGCTTAAGGAATCACTACTTCCACATCCAGATTTTCCTTCCAAGTCTCTTTAAAGGGAAACTTCTTGACTATATTTACACTTCAGTGAGGAAATAACTGGTCATGCAATTTTAATAATATTTGGGGCAGATGTCAAAAAAGTGTACAGAAGTTGCAATTTAGCAAGCTTCGTTAAGACATCGAAAAAGAACTTGGCTAATCTTTAAGCCTGACATAATGTTTACAAAATCTGCAAAATGTAGAAAGGATAGAAATAAAGGAAAGTTTAATATTACATTAACATTAATATTCCACGAAAAAATGGGTTTCGTAAAAATGCGAGAACATTAATCTAGGTATCAAAATTTATCAAATACACAAGTTTTACAAAAACGACGCTAGGCATCGGTAGGCCTTGATACCTAAAAATGCAAGAACATAGATTTAGATATCAAAATCTGTCAAGTACACAAGTTTTACAAAACGTTAGGCATCGGTCAGCGCCGAGACTTGAAAATGCAAGAAGGTATCAAAATGTATCGAATACACGAGTTTCACAACAACGACGCTAGACGTCGGTCGGCGTCTAGACGTAAAAATGCAAGAACATATATTTAGATATCAATGTTTATCAAATACATAAATTATACAAAAAAGACGCTGGGCGTCGGTCAGCGTCGAGACGTAAGTATGCAAGAATATGGATCTAGGAATCAAAATTTTTAAATACACGAGTTTTACAAAAACGACGCAGGCGTCGGTCAGCGTCGTAAGAATGCAAGAATATGATTCTAGGTATCAAAATGTACCAAATTCAAAATAAAATTTGAATCTTTCAAAAAGTATGGATGTAAAAGCACCGAAAGCTTTCGTGTCCAAAAAAACAACCGAACTTCCAAGCGTTACACAAATCGTTACTGGACTTCCGTATTACCCCTCCACCCCTTCAACAAAATGACATACGTGTACCAAATTTCAAGTGAATATCTCAAGTCTATTTCATCAACCACTTTATTAAGAGTGGGAGGTTGAAAAATATTATAAAAAAAATCTGAGGCCTTGGCTTCAAGTACATACGCCGAATTTCAAGTTTCTGTACTCTTACCAGCTTGCTTTACTTATTTCCCCCTATTTACCTCTATTTAACCCCCAACCCTTTAACGGAATCACCTCAAAATATAATCTAGTTCCAGATGTCGTTTATAATACATAAGTGTATCAAATTTCAAGAGAATATCTCAATTTTATTTTATCAACACCTTTAATAATGGATCAGGGGTGGTGGAGGGTTGAAAAATATTATAAAAAAATCTGAGGCCTCGGCATCTAGTAAATACACCGAATTTCAAGTGTCTGCATTCTTACCAGCTTGCTTTACTTATTTCCCCCTATTTACCCCCCAACCCTTCACCGAATATGTTCAACAGACAATCCAGTTCTAGATCTCCTTGTAATATATATATATGTGTACAAAATTTCAAGTAAATATCTTAAACTGTTCCGGAGAAAACGCGCGGACAAAAAAGTTACAGAAAGACAGAAAATTTTTTTCGCTCAAATTTAAAATCTCGACGTTTCATGGCATTCTGAACCTATTTCCAGAAAAAAAAATTACAATTTTTCTTACGATTGCTACTATACTTCCAATTCACTACATGGAAGTATAGGGTCGTTGACCATTTTTAAAAAATTTTATAAAATGATTTATAAAATTTTATTTGACCCGTATTTTTTTATTTTACTTTCCAAATTCATTTTAATAGTGAAATTAATATTTTAAGTTACGACATTTTGAACTGCGCTTATAGTGACGTCAGATGTGAGAGCATGCGCAGTTAACAAACGGAGGAATAATCGACGGGCGTTTACTGTTATAGTATCGACGTGAGTCATTGTCACATTACTATTGTTATTGTTATTAGGATTTAACTTGATTAAAATATAAAGTACACTGTGAGATAAAGTAAGTGTGTAAATGATTTTCTATTAATAAAATACTGTTGCAGATGTTTTACAACAGAAAATAAAATTTAAAATTTGTAGGTTATAATTTCAACACAATGTAAACAACAAATACGCAACAAATCAACCGAGCACTACCACCAACATGATAAACGAAAACATGGAAATCTCTGAAATTGAATTCTTATTACATACGTCATCATTTATCGCCTTGTTATTTTAAAAACCAATTTATTCTTGAATGTGATTATTAGGACTTTCTTTAATATGATATATGAAATATATATTTAGTACATTTTTTGATGGTATAATAATTTTTTATAAATTTTGTTGAAGGAAACGACCCTATTGAAGAAATGTAGTTTCCATTTTTTCTTGATCAACTAAAACAATTGAATTCAATTTGACAAAAATTTGAGGAAAATGTAATAATTGTTTGTAAATAAAAATACATATTGTTTTAATTTTACTAATTTGATATTAAAATACATTTAAATTCAAGTTAATGCAGTCAATGAAGAAAATAAAAATATGTATTGTAGTGGGGCAGATCTGGGTTTTGAAAAGTGACTGCTACGAATGAAAAAATTTCTTTTGCCAACTTATAAAGTTAGGTCCCCTCCATAATTCCGACAAGTTTTTACAGGGCGGAGTCGGCGGGGGGTGGGGGAAATGACCCATTAAAACTATGGGAAATTAGTTTTTCCGACGTATCTCCGCAGGCGTTGGTGCCACAAAAAAAAGCATACTTACCAAAAATGAAGAGCTTGACAAAATACGTAAGTTCGTTCTAACCCGAACCCGATCGCATAATTAGTTCGCGAGATATTGCGATTAAAGTTGCGAAAAAATTAAAAATTAAATTAATTATTTCTCGAGAAGGAGGGGAGTTGGGGGCCTCAATTTTTTCTGAATAGAAGTTTATTGATGAACACTTGACGAGACCAGAGGGTGGGGGTGATGGGACAATTAGGAGGGGAGATATGGGGTAGAAACTAAAATTATTAAAACGCCGATAACTCCGTTACTAATTGAGCTACGGTAATCTGGTCGGAATCAATTTGCGTATTTTTTTATTTGCTAAAAGATAGCACTGGCAGAATTTTTTGTTTTTTGTAAATAAACGCCTGGTGCCAAAATAAAAAATGTACGACTTTTTGCGCGTATTTTTCGGCATAAAAGAAGGGGGTGGGGGAAGTAATTTTTTCATCAATTGATAGCATTTTTATTTAACTTCAATTCCTATCTGGAAACATCGCGGTCGGATGATTAGGAAGGGAGATACAGGCCGGCAAAGTTATTGCTGTATAGCGGAAGAACGGAGAAGGGTGGGGGGTTTGGTCCGGGATGAAAATTTTGAGAAAAGTCTTTTCTTTCGCCTTCTCCATTTTATAAATCCCCGATGGCCATACATTGTCCGCCCGCGCGAGTTACAAAAGGAAAAACGGAACGAAAACGGGCGAACGAGTCAGTTCAGCTGCTCTCTAGCTCTCCTCGAATTCACACACGCGTGAACGAACGTTCGTGAATGGCGCGCTCTCAAATATTTTTGAATGTTGGATCGCTAGTATCTCACTCGATTATGGAGCGATTATGAAAATTATTTTTTCCTCGTGATCGGAGACCGTTCGGGAACAGAAAATAATATTACGTTCTCATTTTTTCATGCCCTGGCGGGTCCATTTTGGTTACATTATGATCATCATTTACTTGATTTTTAATCCTCAGTCGCGCTCTTGTAGCTCGGCAGTCTTTTATCTCTGCTTTCTCGGGATGTTGCGCTAGCCGAAATGGGTCCATTATAACAATTTCAGGTAATAAATGAGAGGTGCTATACAAAAGACTGTCGTGATCTCTTTAAGGTCAAGTGACGTTGCAGCGTATGTGCTAGCATAGAACTGCCTAAGGGTCATGAGGAGGAAAGGAAATATCAGAAGGAAGTTTCAGGAACAGATGATAGATCTATTATTTATTTATTTTTCTTTAATTACATGAATTAAATTGGACATTACAATTGGTAGGATATGGAGTATCCCATTTACTTTTGCAGGCTCCGTCGATATTATAGTACATCAATCAAAATCGGTGGTTACCCTTTTCTGTGTACATCCCAAACAGGATACTTCACAATTAAACTTTACTGAATTTATAGTGAACTCATTTACGTAACAATCAATAAAACACATGATTTTTCAAATAACTTAAACCACTATATTTACAGAGAAAATAAAAACAAATGAAAATGAGAAACACAAACATTGAACGATTAAATAAGTTAACAGACAGCAATTAATTATATTATAAGAAAATGAAGCGGTCCGCAATTTCAAATCTTTAGTCTATTCGCGGGCCGAACACTCTTAATATAATTACAAGACATGCATTTACGTTATAACCGAGAAAGTGCCGAAATTTACATAAACTTTAAATTAAAGAATTTATTATCACCCTGTGGCTAGATCTTGACCAAAGGAATGCTAACCCAGAAATCCTATTTTCCCTCATAGAAAATAAGACTTCTCAAATGTGGGCGGTATACCCTGAAATCACTACCAATTAAAATCTTCCCTACTTTAAACCATACCCCAATTTGAAATTACGTAACGGACCATGGGATTTGCGAAACATGACTGTGCATCACATGATGCGGTAAAGAATCTCTGCTATTTTATTATAGTAATTTGCCCTATCTAACATTTATGCCAGTAGGGCAGATGAAAAAACCACGTTGTCCATTACTTTGCATTTGTATGGGGACAAAAAAAATCTACCTCAGTTGACCTATCTAGTTTTTACTAAGACTATTACCTATATATTCTGGAATCCTCTCCGAATCAACTACTTTAGTCCTGTAAATCTAACTACACCAATCGGTGGGAGGGCTTGTCGTACTTAAACATGTGTTTGACTGGTCTCGTTTCCTCGGCTTGAAACGAGACAAATTGTTGAACATAAAGTAATTGAGAGGATTGTTTATTTCTCTCATGTATCTTTTCAACCGACATGACACCCCAACAACTACTTAAGACAAAGGGCCTATTTTCTGGCCCTCGCAAACCGAACGAAACTAAGAAAAATGAATTTAGATAGTTTGTAGCAGCGAGCTTATTGTTTACTGTCTACAGTACCAAGTAGTTTACAGACAGACGAAGTCTAACGCTGATTTGTCATCGCTATGTTCATATTGCCGTATGCAATCTATCAGATCTTCGCTGCACAGTTCTGATATTAATGAAGATTCGCTTGGTGCTTCGTCATGCATGCCAGAAATGCCATCGTTTATTATGTGCCCGCCCCGTTCTGTTTTTCATTTTGTAATTCGCGCGGGCAGACAATGTATGGACAATGGGGACTTATATAACGGAAAAGTCGAAAGAAAAGATTTCTCAAAATTTTGATCGGCCCGAACCCCCCCCACCCCTGTCCGTTCTCCCGATATACAGCAAAAACTTTTCCGGCCTGTATCTCCCTTTCTACTCATCCGATCGCGATCTTGCTGGACGGAAATTGAAGGTAAAAAAAAAAATGCTGTCAATTGGTGAAAAAATTATTTCCCCCGCCCCCTTCCTTCATGCCCAAAACGACGTGCAAAAAATCGGCCATTTTTTATTTTGGGCGCCAGGCGTTTATTTGGAAACAAAAAAAATTGCCACTGTCATCTTTTAGCAAATAAAAAAATACGCAAATTGGTCCCGACCAAATTGCCGTAGCTCCATTAGTAACAAAGTTATCAGCACCTTAATAATTTTGGTTTCACCCCCATATCTCCCCTCCTAATTGTTCCATCATCCCCACCTTCCGGCCTCATCAAGTGTTCATTAATACCCTTCTATTCAGAAAAAATTGAGGTCCCAACTGCACTGCCTCTCGAGAAATAATTAATTTAATTTTTCATTTTTTCACAACTTCAATCGCGATATCTCGCGAACTAATTATGCGATCGGGTTCGGGTTGGAACGAGCTTACGTGTTTTGTCGAGCTCTTCACTTTTGGTATGAACGTTTTTTTTGTGGGATCTACACCTAAGGAGATACGTCGGAAAAACTGCTTTCTCATGCTTTTAATGGGCCGTTTCCCCCACCCCCCGACGACTCCGCCCTGTAACAACTTGTCGGAATGATGGAGGGGAAATAACTTTATAAGTTGGTAAAAAAATTTTGTTCATTCGGAGCAGTCACTTTTCGACCCTGCTTTTTCTCCAGATCTGCCCGACTATTGTTTTAATTTTACTAATTTGATATTAAAATATATTTAAATTCAAGTTAATGTAGTCAATGAAGAACTTCAGTTCAGAAAACTTCCTCACAGATCAAAATCGAGTGAAACCTTTTTTATTATATTTTTTAGGCCAAAAATAGAAAGGTCGATATTATTAGAAGACCTGCCTTTTGTTTTTACGATTGCCCAAGAAATATGTGTTTCTTAATGAAAAAAAAAGTGTAATTTGATTATATTTTTTGTTTTCTTTTCCTTCTTCAACTCTTTGGGACTTCCTGCCACATGTATGTTTTCTTTTTAAGCGCTGCTCGGGGAATCTACAAAATATCACAATTCACCAGTATGTTACTGGTAAATAACCTCTACGCCTGTGACTTTTACGTCAAAGGATCAGTTAAAGGTTGCTTTTTTAAAATAAACAACAAAAATAAGTATAAAAACTTGAAATTAAATATTTCGCCGACGTTTCGGAAATCTATTCTGTTTCCTTTTTCAAGGCTTTTTTTGGAAAAATCTTTTTTGCTGTGTTTCAAAAACAAGGTTTTTCGCGAATATCTCGCGCCAAAAAAAAATCAGACAGCAATAAAGTCAACAAGAAAGTTGTAGAGAATTCAATTATCTACAAGATTGATATTTTGCATTTTTTCCAGAACCTCGCCCTTTTCGAGATATTCAAGGCCGAAGTTAAAAAAAAAGTTCTTTTTGCAAATATCTGTATGTAGACTTAGTCGGGGTCTAATGCATAGGGAGCGAGATATTCGCAGAAAACCGCTTTTTTAACTTTGACTTTGAATATCTCTCGAAAAGGGTGAGGTTTTGGGGAAAAATACAAGAGGTCAATCTTATAGATAATGAATTGTTTACAACTTTTATGTTAACTTTATTGTTCTTTAAGTCCTACTTTTAAAACTTTGACCCTGAATATCTCGAAAAGGGGGGGGGGGGGGTAAAAAACAAGAAAGATATCTTATAGATAATTCAATTCTCTACAACTTTCACATGACCTCATGGGCTACGATGCATAGGCGCGAGATATTTGCATATTGGCCTTCAATATCTTGGGTAGCCATGCTGGGATTTTTGCGATTTTTGTGAATTTGGGTTTGGAACACCTCAAAGAGCATCTGCGCAAAAATTCAGATTTTTATTAATTTTATCCAGGTTTCCTCCTTTTCTTGGATAATTTCCGTGGGCTATTATATGAAGTCGAAACATAAATAGATTTCCGAAGAAATCGGTATAAGCTCTACCATTTCTACAATTTTCAAGATAAAAACCTGGAACTTTCACATATTACTCTTGAAGTAATGTATAAAAAGATCCGATGGATAGGTGTGCTAACTATTTTTTTTTATAAAAATTATTAACGTTTAGGTTACCCCTAGTTTTACTAATTTTGGAGCAAAGAAAAACTTTTATTTCATATTCGTAAAATAAAAAGGGTTAATTAAATTTTCAAGTTAAATCCCCTTGACGCATCATAAAGTACACATTTCAAGCTTTAAAAATCGCACCTACAGAAATCTAGTAACGCGATTTAAATCAGAGTAATCGGTTATTAAAGTTAGTTATACATATCAAATTTTACCAATTTCTCAAAATTTTAAAATTTTGGAAGTGTACATCTTCAAAAGTAAATTTTTGAGATTTTTTTCACTCATCATATCCTTTTATACATTACTTCAAGAGTAATATGTGAAAGTTCCAGGTTTTATCTTAAAAATTGTAGAAATGGTAGAGCTTTTACCGATGTCATCGCAAATCTCTATATGTTCCGACTTCATATATACAGGGCGTTTCAAAGTTAAAGGTACATACCTTACTTGTGGATAGAGGGCACTTTGGCGGTTCCAAATTACCTGGCATTAATGCATCCATCGTTTTTCCTTACTGAGATCCAGGATGTTTTATCGATTTTGACCAAGTCTTACTTTGATCATAACTATTGAACCACCCTGTATAATCGATTCATACTTAGAATATATGTTTCATTTATTCTTCGTGATAGAACTTAACATAATATATCCAAAAGAAATCCAGGTCCATCTTAATAAAAATGTTGTAGATCTGTTTCGATATTTGAAAAGAGCTGAAAAAACTGAATTGAGTACTCACTTAATTTGTTGCAAGTTAAATTTTTTTGTTAATTAAACCCTGAAATAAATATTCAAGTTCCAACTGTCTCGACCATTTTAATGAAATAGGATTTACGGCAAGTAATCAAGGTTGATGAATGAAATGCGCAAACACACACAAAATTAAGTGAACTACTCTATAAATTTTTTTCCGCTCTTTTCGAATATCGAAATAGATTTACAAAATTTTGTCATACAGGGTGTTGATTTTGACATACAATATATTGTCAATTTTTTATTAAACAGGACCTGGATTTCTTTTTGGTTTATTATGAAGTTCTATCAAGAGAAATAAGTGAAACATATATTCTAAGTATGAACCGATTATACAGGTTGGTTCAATAGTTATGATCAAAGAAAAATTTCGCCAATCAATAAAACATCCCGTATTTCAGTAAGGAAGGACGATGGATGCATTAATGCCGGGAAATTTGGAGCCGCCAAAGTGCCCTCTATCCACAACTAACGTATGTACCTTTAACTTTGAAACACCTTGTATGCTATTTCTACATATTCATTTTTATATTTGAAAATATAATAATCCAATAGTCACATGTATATTTAAGGTAATTACGAAGATTAATAATTATTTGAACAATATTTGTACGAATTTAGACGAAACTATTTACAAAAACAATATAATTGAAAATGGTGTTAGTGATTATAATGCACAGCTCTTGTCTGTTTTTAAGATTCCTCATCACACAAAAAGAACTCTGAAATATAGATCCTTGGATAATACAGAAAATATAAATTATTATATAAATTTTTGGCATCGGAAAATTGGAAATATTTAGAGAACGACAATTACGATGTAAACAACAAATTTGACCTTTTTATGGATACCTTCTTACATTACTTTGAATTGGCATTTCCTGTGATTACAAAAACTATTAAAAAACAGTGATTGTAACAACACTTCCAAAAACGGCTCACAAAGACTCTAAGAATATCCGCACAAAAGTGAAAAGATTTATACCGCCTTATTTTAATTGGAAATCTGGATAATATAGAATATTACAAAAAGTATAAATCTCTATATAGGCAACTCATAAATAAGGCGAAAAAAATGCATAATGGCAAACCGCAACCATAAGTAATAAATTCAATGATTATTTTAACAACATTCCTAAACTTTTATTAAGAGATATGAACCACCAGCATAAAAACAAATTGTCATTTTTTTCCCAACCAGTTGATGAACTTGAAATATCTGATATAACAAACGGTTTAAAAATTTCAAGATCCCACGGGGACGTTAACATTAGTGTCAATTTGCTGAAAAAATGTCTAGCGGTAGTTATCAAAACTTTGTCTGATAATTAATTCTTCTTTCTCTGAGGGTACGTTTCCAGATCGACTTAAAATTGCTAAAATTAGACCAGTTTTTAAAGCAGAATGTAGAAACAAAATTGATAATTATAGGCCTATCTCTATTCTAAGTTCATTTTCCAAATTGTTTGAAAAATGTGCATCTAACAGGTTAATAGGTTTTTTTGATAAATGTGATTTATTTAATAATCAATTTGGTTTTCGGAGAGGCCGCTCCACTGCTACAGCTGTCAAAAATTTCTTGACAGAGTTATATGAGAACTTGGACAATAAAAACAAATGTATAGGGATATTTTTAGATCTCAGTAAAGCCTTTGATCTAGTTGATCACAATTTACTTTTGCAGAAATTTGAGAATTATGGCATTCGAGGTGTATCACTAGAATGGTTTAGGAGTTACTTACATGACAGAAAACATTATGTACAAGTAGAGAGCATCAAATCTAATCAAATGGAACTAACAGTAGGTGTGCCACAAGGGTCTGTTCTGGGGCCACTACTGTACATAATTTATGTTAACAATTTTTATAGTAAAAATTCCATTCCTTTTGCTGATGATACTTCTTTAATTATCACAGCCCAAAGAACTGCTGATTTAATCTCAAAGGCAAACGAATAATTAAGCAGTGCTCACGATTGGATCACCGAAAATAGCCTCATACTAAATATTAATAAATCCATATTTATTCACTTTAATACTAGTAAAATTAACCATATACGAAATTTTTATGGTTGCACATTAGTGAGAACTGTAATTGGGCTAAACATATAAACGATATTTGTAAAAAAAATACCTCCAATATGTTATCGTATAAGTAGTCTAATCCACAAGTTCAAAAATGTGTTAATTCTTGAAACAGCTCCTAAAAATATGAGCGATAGCTCATTGGATTCGGAATGACGTCTAGAAAAATGTGTTAAAATGTTTTATTAGCACATAAAAAATTGCAAAAGTTATAAACAAATTAAGATGAAAAAAAAATGGCATTTAGTTTTTCGCTTATAACTCAAAAACTGTAAGCGATAACGGAAATCAGAAAAAAGATTCTTAAAGAGGAGGAAATTTCCAATAAAAAAGTCCGAACTCCCGGAACTATCATTTTAATTTCACGCTGAAAATAGGGTTCCGCGCGACCGCTGCAGGATGCGAGCGCCGCCTCAAAAGAGAGTACATCACATAAAATTAAATTTTTATACTATTAAATATCAATTAAAAATTTGAAAAAATTATGGTGTATTCGTAACACTTCAAAAAATAAGGTCCCGTTGAAAAAAAGTGTTAAAGTTCATTTTTCAACAAGTGAGGCCATTGTTAACTAACGAAAATTTATGGGACCTCAGTTATCATTGGAGACAATTTTTTTTTAAATAATTGGCCTATAAAATTTTCGCTTCTTGGAGCCCTTCTTATAGATATATACTTAACAAGATCGCATTATAAAAGTTTTTAAAAACTGTTTATTTTGTTTATTATAATTTTTTAAAGTACACAGAAAATTAAAAACCAAAGTAAAGTTGTAATTTTTTTTTCTCAAATTCGTTATCATATTACTATTTTTACATT
This sequence comes from Stenurella melanura, assembly GCA_963583905.1. Lineage (NCBI taxonomy): Eukaryota > Metazoa > Arthropoda > Insecta > Coleoptera > Cerambycidae > Stenurella > Stenurella melanura. The sequence continues at coordinate 21,427,990 of OY757309.1, forward strand.
GAAGAAAGGCATTCATTAACGTAAAAAATTTTTTACGCCAATTGTTTATAAACAAATTGACTAGTTTTATATTTAAAACAATTTTTTTACAATTTTGTTGTCTTGAGAATATTATAATTTTTAAATAAAAATGTTTTTCTTAAAAACATCATCTTATTGTTTATAATCGTTTTTTTTATTATCCATCATTTGAATAATTAGTTAAGAAATTATTATTTTTTAAAATCATAATTGGCAATCCTCAATAAGGTAACAAAAAGAAATTTTGTTTTATCAACAATTTCATTGTTTATTAATTTAACAATTTGTTATAAACAAATTCTGACGATTCTAATTTTTTTTAATCTTAAAAAAATTGCAAAAACAGCCATATGCAACAACATATTAAAAAAAATTTGTTTGTATTTTTTATAGCGTTTTTCAATATTACACGATACAGCTGAAACTGGCACTTGATTTGTCAACTAAAACACTGATATAACTTTTAAACTATTAGAGATATCACAATAGACGTTCAGGTAATTAATCTCTAAATGAGTTGACTTCCAAGTTTGTAACTATTATCAGTTATGCGCATTTGTTTATAAAAATTAAATATGTTTCCTATTTATTTTTAAATAAACAATTGCAACTTTCAGATATTTTATCAAATTGCCTCGAAGGTCCATTACCGTATCTGCATTATGTGATAAGCTAGAAGTCATAAAAGATTCAAAAACGTCGAAAACACATTTAATTTTTATAAACAGATGCGCATAATACCTGATTAATAATAGTTACAAACTTGGAAGTCAACTCATTTAGAGATTAATTAATTCTCTATAAAAACGACCTGAATGTCTATTGTGATATCTCTAATAGTTTAAAAGTTATATCAGTATTTTAGTTGACAAATCAAGTGCCCGTTTCAGCTGTATCGTGTAATACTGAAAACCACTATAAAAAATACAAACAAATTTTTTTAAATATGTTGTTGCATATGGCTGTTTTTTTAATTTTTTTAAGATTTAGAAAATAAATATTAGAATTTTCAGAATTTGTGTATAACAAATTGTTAAATTAATAAACAATGAAATTGTTGATAAAAAAACTTTCTTTTTGATGCTTTATTGAGGATTGCCAATTGCCAACTAATTATTCAAATGATAGATAATTAAAAAAACGATTGTAAGTAATAAGATGTTTTTAAGAAAAACATTTTTATTCAAAAATCGCAATATTCTCAAAACAACAAAATTGTAAAATAAAAATGTTTTAAATATAAAACTAGTCAATTTGTTTATAAACAACTTATAAACAATTGGCGTAATTTTTTCTAACGTTAATGAATGCCTTTCTTCAATGTAAAAATAGTAATATGATTACGAATTTGAAAAAAAAATTTTTTACAACTTTACATTGGTTTTTAATTTTCTGTTTTTTTTTAATTATAATAAACAAAATAAACAATTTTTAAAATCTTTTATAATGTGATCTTGTTAAGTATATCTATAAGAAGGGCTCCAAGAAGCGAAAATTTTATAGGCCAATTATTTAAAAAAAAAAATTGTTTCCAATGATAACGGAGGTCCCATAAAATTTCGTTGGTTAACATGGCCTCACTTGTTGAAAAATAAATTTTAATATTTTTTTCCAACGGGACCTTATTTTTTGAAGTGTTACGAATACAACGTAATTTTTTTAAATTTTTTAATTGATATTTAATAGTATAAAAAAATGATATTATGTGATGTACTCTCTTTTGAGGCGGTGCGGTGCTTGAATCCTGCAGCGGTCGCGCGGAACCCTATTTTCAGCATGAAGTTAAAATGATAAATAATGGAGATAGAGTTCCAAGAGTTTGAACTTTTTTATTGGAAATTTCTTCCTCTTTAAGAATCTTTTTTACCGATTTTCTTTATCGCTTATAGTTTTTGAGTTATAAGCGAAAAACTAAATGCCATTTTTTCCCATCTTAATTTGTTTATAACTTTTGCATTTTTTTATGTGCTAATAAAACATTTTAATACATTTTTCTAGATGCCATTCCGAATCTAATGAGCTATCGCTCATATTTTTAGGAGCTATGTCAAAAATTAACACCTTTTTGAACTTGTGTTACTGTTACATAGCTGTCAGTCAACTATGAATGGCTGTTAAAGTCACTGTTAAATTAAAAAGTGTTTATTCTACCACAGTTTAATAATATGCAGTTGGGTCACTTCCCCTCATTTTTGTCCATGACCCCCCACTCTTGCCATCGACGCGTGGGCTACACTCAGTACGAAACAAGTTAGTTCTCGATTATAAAGCGCGAATAAAATGTCAATTGTTCAAAAGTTGCAAAATAAGATTTACCTGTTATGTTATTTGTTTTGGTATTCAAAAGTTCAAAACGATTGGAAAAATGAGTACTGCAAGTTATTTAAATTATTAAGGAATTCATGTAATAACACCTCCAGCTGCTTCCAGTGCAATTCTTTTAGAAATAGTGAAGTATTTGATTCATTACATTATTATGCGTGTAACACCATGACAATATTCTTTAATGTTTGAAACTGTTTCCTAATCATGTCCATTTTGTGCTATGATTATATTACAACATAGGAAATAACCAACAAATTTGCCATTTAGTTCGGTACGCCGCGCGCCGGTGTTCGTTACTCGATTTTAAAACTGGCGCCATTCCCCTCTGTGCGCGTGGACTTTGCGCACTCGGTCTGGTCTAGGGCATAAAAAACGAAACCAAGTCTCATTTGTTCTACATAGAGTAGATAGGGAGTGAGTCTACTGTATATTTCTCTACTGTGATTCTACCTTCAATCAGATGATTAGGAAGCCGTCTTATATGTATAAAATGCTAATTGGACAACGGGGTTTTAGTCAAATAACAATGTTGCCGGAATTGCTAATTTGTAGAAGGTATATTTAAAGAATAAATACGTATTTCTGTTGTGTTTCATGTATTTTTCAAACAAAATTATTTAAAATAAAGATTAAAAATATAGTAAGTTATTTTGTGAGTAGAAATACATTCTTAAATTCCGTAACTAAAAATTAATTTAAAAGTAGACGTGATAAATCACCTAAAGAAATAGATATTTGTCAACAGGCAATAACGTAAATTCATAATTTCTAACCCAACATTTTCGTTTTTTTTTTGTCTGTATATGACGTATGTGGGTACTTTGTTTATCATACTGGAAAATAGCGATAAGAAACCAAGAAGATTGGCAAATTTCAGTTTTTCCGAACGAAGTTTCTTACCTAATTAAAGTTATTGTAAAACATAAAGCCGTGGATGAGAATAAAACACAGATGCCATAACTTGGCGCCAAGAAGAACTGTGGAATCAAATTGAAAAGCAATTCAATTCGTATTTCAGTGGCATTAGCTGTTCAAGCCGATCGGGAAGTTCAAATCTCGTTCAAGCTGAAGCGCTCCTTGGCTATTTGAGGGAAAATCCGTTTCAAATAGTAGGAGACAGTTCATGACAAAATCGGAATTAAAAAAAACTGTACAAATGCCAAGAAGACCATATTAAGAGGGAACAACGCAAGTAGATCAGTTACAAATTCTACGCGGGTGTGACAAATGATTACCGCAGCCGGCTCTATAGTCTGTCCTTACTAAGTCCGTACTTTCTTTGCAATTGAACAATACGTACTAGTAAGGGGACCAAAGCTTTAAAAATTGAAATGACCCATTCCAACAAGGTAAATGATTTTTGGAAACGAATTCAGGAAGAGGGTCCTTAGGGTCATCAGAAATGGCTTGTTGGACTTTTGTTGGCGCTTGCGCAACTTCTCCACAAGAAAAAAACATGGCCGAATGTTATTTCAAGAATTTGTGTTTTTAAACGTTTACCTCTTGCTAAAAAATTAACTACTTGCGATATCGATCTGATTTTTTATATCTATATACTACAAACACGAGCTCATCTATCTGTACTAATAGACCTTCAAAATCACTTACGGTTTTTTTCTAAATAAATCCAAAATCACATGAACGAATTTGGTGTGTTTGAAATTTCGACGTGCGGGCAACTATATTAAATATTCGAATTTTGTATCTATTACATACGAATGAAATATGGTCTAAAGATCAAAACAGTTTTTGCAAAAAAAATTAGCTCGATATCTTATACAGTTTTCGAGATACGGATTTTTAAATTCGACCGTAATAATGTCTTGTTATGATAGCGCGCAACGTGACAGCTACGGCAGGGCATGTTCTGTGCAATTGTGGATAGATCATATATTAGTCTAATACATTGAGTTAGGTCTAATACGTAATTTGATTTAGGTGTTATATTATTCTTGATCATTAGATCACTCATTGTCTGAAAATTATTAAACAATTATTTCGGTGCAATAAATACGTGGTTTTAAATTATGATGTAATTTGTTACATGTAACATACTGCTGTCTTAAGCCAAAATGACGTACTTCAGTATACGCTCCTCTTGAGACATTTGACATTTTATGTCGCTAATCTCAGGACATCTTATTTTTTAAAATAGTTTCATTCTATTTTTGGATTTAATTCTATGAGGCAGATGCAAAAATAATGGTTTATTGATTATTGAAAAAAGTAGGTCATTTAACAAGGAAAGTTTGAAGTACGTCCAATTTGCTTAGGAAATTTTAAGTTACGTCATTTTGGTTTAGGACAGTATATCTAGACTTGCAAATAGAGTACGAAATCGTTAATAAGTTTTAATAAATTGAGTTTAAAAATAAAAATTGACCTAAACTTCAGATTTAAAAAAAGTATGATATGACTTAAGAAAACAAGCCAATCATATATACATTTCTGAATATTGGTGTAAATAAGGACAAATGTTGCCCAACAATGTGAACATGGATTCCTCCCGCCTAGCATAAAATTTGAAGTGCAGTCATGAACAAACGAACACAATAATATTTACGAAAGGTATGTTTAATTTTTCCAAAATAGAAAAACTACAAAAGTTTTGTGGGTATACGACAACAAAGGGTATTTTATAGTATTCACGAAACCAATAAATAATTAGGTGAAAAATATGAAGAAAATATTGTAAATATTGTTTATTGGCAGTCTATGTATTGTGTGACCTGTCAGTTATTCTTTCCGAAGGGGAAAAGTGAGCAGTTACGGTTGCCTTAAATCAAACAGGCAATCTAAACAGTTTGACTAATCTTGGAGATAACTGCGATGCAATTGGTGATCGTGTGATAGAAGATGGTCGTAAGACCTATGTGAATCTGTATGGCCATAGTGAGTTTAATTAGATTCACCAAGGTAGCATTTATTTTTCATACAGTTATTAGACATACGTTCGCTAAGTCCTACAAGAGAGCTTACTTACTGCATTTGAAACGGTCATTAAGTCCAGTAGTTTGGTATGCTTAGCTTAGCTTGCAACTGAAGTACTTAGCGAAGCAGGGTCAAACCCTGTTTACTGCAAAATAATTTGAATTGTAAAAATTATTCACAAGAAGTGGTTTAGATTCTCCTATACTTTCCTTACCTAACACAAAATCCTGGATTTTAAACAAATTGCCTCGGTGACTTGAAAAACGGTTAAGAAAACACATCACACTCTTCCAGAAAATTTGGCTATCTGATAGAGAATAACCAAATAAACCCACAAATGATGACAAAAAACCACAAGTGGTTAAAAAAAAAACAAAAAGTGGAATTGTAAACTAGAGTGTGACTAAAAATGTTGATGTTCTGTTGCATGTGCATGTGGCCTTTCCTACAATTGTTTTAAGGGCAGAAATAATACAGAGCAGTGTTTAACAGACAGTAATTCTTACTAGTATAGTAGTGCTTTGTCGATGCTTACTGAGCTGTGTATAATTATGCATTATTATTATTATTTTTATTATTATTACTTATAAATTACACGTTTTGTGTACGTGTTTATATTTTATTTCTATATTGTATAATGATGGTATATATAATAAATATCTCCATATACAACACCTTCACAACCTATAGATCTAATAAATCCGAGAATAAGTCCTATGCCAAATGAGTTTCATTTTACATATTAATATTTTTGTAAAATTATAAATAATAACACAATATCAAAAATGTATTGGCTTACTATCTTGATGCATTACAATTAACCAGATAGCAGTACGTGAGATAATAGCCGCATGGTAATAGGAGTATTACGGATCTAAATTATGGTTTAATTTGAAAAGTCTGTAACTCAAAAATTGTAAAATATATGGAACTAATTTTTTTTGCAAAAACTTTTTTGATCTTCAGACCATGTTTCATTCGCATATAATATATAAAAAAAATTGAACATTTAATATAGTTGATCGCACGTCGAAAATTCAAACACACAAATTTCCTTCCTGTGATTTAGGATTTATTTAGAAAAAATCGTAAGTGATTGTGAAATTCTATCAGTACAGATATATGCGTTCATGTCAGTAGTATACAAATATATAAAATCAGATCAATGTCGCACGTAGTTAATTTTCTAGCGAAAGGTATATGTTTAAAAACATAAATTCTTGAAATAACGTTCCGCCATCTTTTTTTCTTGTGGAGAAGTTGTGCAAGCGCCAAAAAAAGTCCAACAAGCCATTTCGGACGCCCATTAGGACCCTCTTTCGATATGTGAGCTCAAAATTTATTTATCTTGCTGGAATGGGTTACTTGGCGATTTTGACGGCTTTCGAAGGCGTGGACCCTCTACTATACACATATTATGAAAGATCAAGCATAATCAAGACCCGAGAGATGGGTGCAATCCGATTGATACCTATAATAACTGATTTTCATTGTATATGTGTACTTTTAAAAATTTCGACGAATTTTACTATTTTATGTGCTTATATTATATTTTTTATATTATCTTTAAATGTCTATTATACTTGTATTATTTGCATTTTGTATGTATTTATATTGCCTAAATGCCTACCAATATAATTACTCCTTCAGATTCTCGTATCTAACTACTGTCTTTTATATTTTAGAAAATGGTCCACCTAATGTTACATGCAAATAATAAAAAAATATAACAGAATGTTTTGAATTACTGTATGCGGTTTGGATGAAATAAACACATTATTTAAGTTTAAGATATTGACTTGAAATTTTATACACAATTATGTATTAGGTATAACGAGATTTTTAACTGCATTGTTTTTTGAATTTATCCAGTGAAGAGTTGGGGGGTAAATAGGGGAAAATATTGAAAACAAGGTGGTAAGAGCAACAAAATTTGAGATTTGGTGTATACAGGGTGTTCCTTAATTACGTGCTAATATTTCAGGGTGTCATTCCTTAGGCCATTTTTATGAAGAAAAGTTCATATGAACATATGTCCGCAACGGATTAAATATATTTCTACAGGATGTTGAATTTTTTTTTCTTATCGTTGTTTTTTAATATCTCAGAAAGTATTTTAGACATTATTTTCAATTTTGGTATGTGTTAATAGGATATAGAACCACATATTTCAATTAGTAAAATTATTTTATCGCTCCACCAGTGGCGTCCCTGCGAGCATGTCCTCTGATATTTCTTACCAAAAAAGTGGTCCACTGACATTTTTCCATATGGATATTTTTCCTGATTAGCCTGATCAATTCTACATGAAAATGGTCTCTGCCGTTTTTCTCGTCAGATGCACAGTTCTTGATTAAAACAATTAAATTCATATTGAAACTAATTACACAGGCACACACACACACACACACACACACACACGCAAAACAAAATTGTTAGTATATTAGAAGTCAAGGCCTTAGATTTTTTGATAATATTTTCCATCCCCCCATCACCCCCACTCCATTATTAGAGGGGTTCTTAAAATAATATTGAGATATTCGCTTCAAATGTAGTACACATGATATATATTATAACGACATCTGGAACTAGATTATTTTTTGAAATTATGACTCCACCCCTTCAACGGAACTATCTCAATCAAACGTCTATTTTCTCAACTCTTTTATTAATGGAGTGGAGGTGGTGGTGAGTTTCTGTACTCTTACCAGCTCGCTTTACTCATTTTCCTCTATTTACCCTCCACCTCTTCAACGGAAAAATTTCAAAATATAATCTAATTACAGATGTCGGTATAATACATAAATCTAACAAATTTGAAGTGCAAATCTCAATTTTATCCTATCTACCCTTTTAAAAATGGAGTGGGGAAGGTGAAGGGGTTGAAAAGTTTTATTAAAAAAATCTGAGGGCTTGGCAACTAGTATAAACACCAAATCTCAAGTTTCTGTACTCCAGCTTGCTTTATTTATTTTCCCCTATTCATACCTATTTAATCTGAAAATATCATTTAATTACAGATGTCGTTACAATACATACATGTACCAAATTTCAAGTGAAAATCTCAATTTGATTTTATCAATCCTTTTAATAATGTAGTGGGGTGGTGGAGGAGTTGAAAAATGTTATAAAAAAATTTGAGACCTTACTCTTACCAACTTGCGTTACTTGTTTTCCCCTATTTAACCCCCAACCCTTCAACGGAATAATCTCAAAATATAAACTAGTTCCAGCCCAAGTAACACAAGTCGTCCTCTTATTACGCTTAAAGCTTTATAAATAATACATTATGACAACTTATACAGAAAATTAGTTATATTGAAGCTTTATTCAGCACTAAACTGCTTATAAAGTAACTTGGCGGAATAAGATTGCTGATAAAATGCTTTCACAGCATAAATATAAATCTTCTTTATTAAAGCATCTTATATAGTTTTTTTTTAATTTATAAAGGCTTAGTAAGGTCTATTATACAGACACACACCATGTATATTTATAACAGATGCATAAACCTCTACATAACATGTATACATCTGTTTCACAGTTTGGCAATTTCTCTATAATGGCTTTATAAAATTGAAATTTAAAGGTTTTTAAAGCAAAAATTTGCAGCAATGTAGTTGTGTAATCCAAATGCCATTTACGTCAGCCCTAATATAGATTATTTATAACTGCATTTTACGTGTAGTAGCAATATTTTATAAAGCGCTTATTCAATTGAAATTCTGCTTTGGAGCTATGTAGTTACAATATTCCGTCTTTATAGAACTCTTATACAGCTAAACTTACTCCGCTTTATAACCTTTAAAAAATCGCTTATAGTTTCATTGAAACTCCGTACATTTTTCATGTGCTGTTTGTTGTTAAGTGCTACATTACAATATGCATAAGTATTGGAGAAAGACAAAGCGAAGTGGTCATTTCAGGAGGAAAGTTAAATTAACACTTAAGCTGCCTTAAGCTAGAGTACTAGCTCTCAGCTGCGGAATATGGGAATGTCACAAGGAATGGTTTTTGTGTACTTGTATGTGCTTATGTTCTGGGTGAATGATGGAATTATATGGCTAATTCCGCCAGGGCGGTAAAATAAATAAGATCTTAAAAAAAACACAAGAAACAAACGTCGTAATGGAATGCTCGCCACAAATGTATGGAAATGAAACTTAATTCCTGGTTGATCGATGCTTGGTTAAGTATTTTCTTTCAGCTTACTGGACCCTATGCCTCGACAGCTTAATTTTATTTGATATAATGAACCTAATACCACTGGTGATATTTTTGTATATACAGTATTAGTGCTAATAAAAGTGATAATTCTCCAATGTCATTTGATTTGCTTTCGAGTTTTTCTTGTTATGTAGCAAAAAAATTTATGCAATCATTTTATCATTACAAACTACAAAAATCTACCAAAATCAATAAAAACTATAGGTCTGACATTGAAATAAAAGTAATAAAATCATATCCCTCAAAAACAAAATGATGAATTCAATTATTACATAGAATGTGGATTTTCTTCATTTAAAATTCACCTTTTCTCTGGATATGCCACTGATTACGAGAGAGCTCGATGAAGGTTTCATTGGAATATCTTATAATCCTCGAAATATGCTATTATATCACCTCTAGACAGTCAAAGGGCTGTTTTAAGAATTTATAACAGCTTCTGTAGTGACCTTCTTTCGATACTTATTGGGAACCATATTGTATTTTCTAAAAGTATATATGACAGGGCGGCCATTGTTACCGGTTCGAGGTATAATTAACTTTTTATCACTTGAAAAGGAAAATTGTACAAAATATTTACAGCAATCACTAATAGGGTGTTCAATATACGTGGCTCATCATTTTAAAACAATTCCGCAGAAACAAATTTTAAAATATATTTTTTTAATAATTTTCAACATTATCAAATTCAAGGAATTTTGGAGGCGCGTCTATTTATTTCAAAGTAGAATAGCATATTTCAACAGAAAAATTTTCTTCGCATGACAAATTTAGTTTTCTACGAATGACAGCATACACTAATTCGCAGGCAATATTCATTCAGCTTCCTAATAAGTTGCCATAACAATTTGCGTCATCATCCCAGAAGAATATATCAACTATAATGTATGTGTGTCTGTGAAGCTGCTAAAGACACTGTAATATCGATGCTTTATAATTGCAAACAGTAACTCACATTTAGAGCAATTTTTACTGCATAGAAACTTATTTGCAGCAATTATATAACAACTTCTTAGCAGTCATATAACATGGTTTATAATAGCTGGTAAGTCGAAACAAAGAGGTTGCTGTAATGTTACTTTAAGTATCTATATACCTTTTACAGAGTTTACCGATGCTGTATAAACTGCGCCTATTTTGGGGATATAGATACCTTATTAATACTGGACTATTGTTGTTAACTCTTAATTATAAAGTATTAAGCTTTATAAAAAGGTGGAGTAGATATCCATAGCGTTTTTAAAAAGCAATCTGTGCTACTTGGGAGGTGTCGTTATAATATATACGTGTACCAAATTTCAAGTGAATATCTCAATTTTATTTTATCAACGCCTTTAATACTGGAGTGGGGGGTGGTGGTGGGGGGATGGAAAATATTATAAAAAAATCTGAGGCCTTGGCTTCTAGTATATACACCAAGTCCTAAATTTTTGTACTCTTACCAGCTTGCTTTACTTATTTTCCCCTATTTCCCCCTAACCCTTCACCGGAAAAGTTCGGAAATCAATCCAGTTACAGATCTCGTTATAAAAGACATGTGTAGAAAATTTCAAGTCAATATCTCAAACCGTTCCAGAGAAAACGTGCGCACAAAAGAAGTTACAGACAGACAAATCGACAGACAGACAGACCGACAGACAGAATTTTTTTCTCTCAAATTGAACATCTCGACGTTTCATGACATTCTAAACCTATTTCAACAAGAAAAATTTTTGAATATTTTTTTTTTTTACAATTACCCACTATATTCCACTCCACTACGTGGATGTGGAAGTAATATATAAATACAATTCAGACGATATATAAGAACAATAGAGGAGACGTTTACCGTTGGGAAAAAAATTATGCGTAGGTATAATTCTTACATCTTTTCAAACTTTTCTTTCATTTTTTTTTACTTGACACTAAACAATGGTAGTTATCAGTAAATTATTTATTACTCGTCTTCAGGAACTGTACAAGGTAATTAACTATTTATTCCTAATAACAATGAACATAATAATGAACACCTTGTATTTATTTCATTGTCCAAAAACCAAAATGTCGAAGTGGCCATAATATATATAAATACAGAATTATATCGATTTTTATTTAATTTTAAATTATTGCTATTATTCTTATTACATGTCTTTGAACAGTATTCAAATGAAAGGAAAAAAAAACTAAAAACATTGGGATTTGAACCACCAATCTTTACAAATATTTGAACGACAACGCTATGTTGTTGTTGTTAACAAATTTATTCAGTTTTTAAAATATAAAACATGGCCTCACCGGATTGAGATCCGGAGCCAATCGCACAACAACGTCGCACAGCGCCGTGATGTTAGTACGGTTGGATGGATCGTGACTGGTTTGGCTCAATAAAACTTACATTAAAAGGACAAAACTTCTGCTGCCTGTGGCGGCTTAAAATTGCCATTAAGATTGTACATGTCTAAAAACTTAAACTCTAGAACATTTAAAATTAACAACGCTATGTCGAATTCATGTAGCTACTGGAACTATGTGATAAACGGCAGCATTTAACTTATATATTCAATAGAGACAATACAACTTCTCGAAGTCTTGTATTATGTATGGATAAAGATAGTACGAATGTATTGAATAAATGAACGCGTCGCGTCGTCAGGGTCATATTAAATTCTATCGCAGTGGTTCCATCTACTAAAACAGCACTGTACAAAAAAATATTATTTAACAATAAGCTATTTTTAGCAAATTGGGCGATGTTATTAAACTGAAAATAGGTGTAAGTTGTACATAAATATATCCTACAGGATTGCTGAAGAATATTTTTTGTTAAAATTGACTTATTAGGGAGATCTTTCTTCACTTGGTGTGTTACCCCTTGTTCCCCACTAACCTCAATCACAATAATTTTGTAAAAATGTTAACATTATCTAAAAGTTTAATTTCATTTGACAATTTTAGCGCCTCCACTAAACAGTTTCATTACGCAAATATGAATTATATCTTAATTTCTATAATATTAAAATTGACTGTTATTTGGAGGTATGTTTCTTTTGAATTTCTGTTATTAGTATTAGGTCTCTATGTTTATATTTAAAAACAATAAATAAATAAATAAAAATTGAAAACAATTTTATTTCAGTAAATTAAAATTTTCATCATCACTAATTTCGATTTCTTCAAAATGCATTTAACAACTTTTATATTTTCATAACACGCACGAACATACTGTTTATATAACCTTACTTTGTATATGTCAACATCAACAAACAACATTCTAACTTCCAGCTATTTCCTTAACAGGCAAAATAAGCGTCTGTTAAAATAGCCGTGACTTTACATTACGGTTTGGGTTAACCGAAACATGAATAAACAATTTGAGGTTAATATAACCGACAGCTAATACTTGACCAACGGCTAAAGTACATAACCGCGCACTGACAAACCGACCCTAAGTCAATTACGGTGGATAATTAGTAAATCAGTATTAATTACATATTATTACGCATATTTCGAGTCAACTATTAGTTACGCCGTAATTGCTTGGGGTTCTTCACCTGATATGTTGGGAATTTCTAAATTACAGAAGAGAGCTGCGCAAAATATCTAACAATTAAAGTGTACAATAAACTACTGAATTCGTACAAGTCTATTGATGAAAAACATTTTAAAATCAAAATAAAGCATTTACTGAAAACCAAAGCATACTATTCTATTAACGAGTACCTAAATGATATAATATTGATACTTTATATAAATTAATTTTAATTAGTACCTATCTGTGTTGTATATTTTAATGTTTAATTCTTTTTTAACCTCCCCACAATAAAATCGTGGAAGGTTACCAAAATTGATCCAAAATCGAAAATTGAGATAACATCAAATCTTTAGTTTTTGAGGTCCCAGGAATCCAAAAAAGTGGTTTTTGAAAAATGTCTGTGTGTGTGTATGTGTGTTAGCACGATAGCGGCGAACTACTGGACGGATTTGGATGAAACTTTACCTGAGGGTTTCTTTAGTGCTCTAGAAGATCTGAAAAGGTTTTGGTTGAGATCGGATACGTTTAGTGCCATTTTGGCACAACTTGTTTATTTTATTATTACTTACAATTTGTAATCTAACCATTGGAAAGCAGCTAAAATTCCGATTTCAACGATATATCACATCTTTTTTTATATCTTACCTACATTTTTTTATACAAATTATTATATAGAGAACAAACAGAATTCAATGTCTCTATACTATCAACATATGTAAAACTATGTCGCAAGTTTTCAGTGGTCCAGAGGGCTAAAGGGTCGACAAATCAAGAGATCGACGGTTCGATCCCAACACAGTGTGTTTTTTTTCTTTCTTTTTTCATTATAAACTTTACTAATAATTGTGGAAAATGTTACATGATTAAATATCATCATATATTAGGTGTTTATAATTATTCAGAGTTTGAGGATTGGTCACTAGTTTTAAATGAAATATGAATAATTCTATTGCTGTTTTGGCGGTGAACACATACGACGTCGTAAATTAGATAAATACAGGTGTGAGTCATATTACAACAATATATTTGATTTAAAGACATGTCATGATGGCTGATTTTAATTGACTATCAGAGCTCGTAGCATTTACTACTGCTACGAATCAAATTACAGTTAAAAAGTAGCAGACTGCTGTTTAACAGCCCATCACTAATTTCAACCGGGTGGGGAGGTTCCAGCCGCTTCCAGTAGCTGCCGATTTTTTTAATTACTTTTATTTGTTTGTTTATATATTGACACTTATATTTAATCGGATACTTCAGATATTACCTTGGCTTGTCCTAGATCATGTAAATGATCGTTTGGATAAATAAATTATTATTATTATTATTATTATCTATGACTTTCCTCGTGGGATGAATACTTTTCCCGATATTTGGCAAGATACATGCCTAAAACGAAATATTTTTCACTTCTTGCGGACAATTGTCCATTTTTGTTTTTCCGTAGGACGCATACTTTAGCAGATATTGAGCAAAAACCGAAACAGGTGCAAAAATTTCGCTACTTTTTGGGAATTGCGCAGCTCGCACAGGTCTTTCAAAGCAGCAAACTTGGTTTCTTACTATTGGCATAGGTCCTAACAACAGAATAAAAAATTAGAACTTCATGACCTTTGGCAAGGTCGAACCACTTCGTGTATAAATTGACTGGCGGACTTTTAGTGTGTTATTTATTTTTATTTCTTAAAACCAATATCATAGTCTTTCAGCATAAAATTGTCTGTAATTTGATACTTCACAGAATTTTTTGATTTAAAAATAAAATGAAGATGACCAAAAAAACGCATTCTGCATACTCAGATTTATCTAGAGTTTTAGTATGTCAAAAAGACAAGAACAACGAATTAAAAAATTCAAACCACGTCTTTGTGGGAATTAGTTCCACCTGTCGCCTATTTTGGAAATATGTCTACTGTACTATATTAATTCAGGGAATAGACAAAAAAGGTCAAACTTCGGAAAAATTCCCGGAAAGCCAGATTTTTTGTATGAACCTACCTTTTGTGATTCTAAACAATATCCCGAATGTTCCCATTGGTATGTGTGCCGCTAATAATGTTACTCGGGGTCAAAGGTCACAAAAATGGTTTTTCGCAAAAACTCAATTTTAACGAAAAAATAGTGGTAATCAAATTTGTAGCTTAGAAAGTTGCCTACAAAAAACATTGCATTACTTTTTTTCGTAATACTTACGGTTTTGGATAAAATTCGATTTAAAAAATTCTAGCGTACAGTATGAACTAGTGATAAATTCCATGAGAGACTACTCAATGATCATGTCAGACCTAGTTCCACTGCTAAATTTATCACTAGTGCATACTGTACGCTAAAATTTTTTGAGTCGAATTTTCTCGAAAATAGTCCAATAATTATAAAGATTTCCATAACAAAAAATGTTATCTGAGATTTTCTTCAGTAACTGTTAGTGGAGGGATTATACATTACAAAACCACAAAAATCAGTTCTGGGGTACCGCGCAACCCCCCCATCGGTGAAAAGAGCCTTATTTTACTGATAACTCGTTAACTGTTAAATATATAAAAAAATTGCTCATCATAAAAAAGAAAGTTAGACTAATTGCCTAAAAAAAAGTCCTTTTGTAATTTTCTTGTCTATGCCATGGTTTTCTAGAAAATCGATATTGACAAAAATTGCAAAATTTGTATTTTTAATGCGCCCGAATTTTCGTTTATTTGAAATTTTTTGCGCGCGGCCTATAGAAAAAATTTAATTGCTCGAAAACCATGCTAGGAAGAAAATTCAAAATGGGCTTTAAAGGGGATATAAAATACTCTTTTGTGTTTCCATCCTCGATGGCTATTGATATCTATTAGTATACAAATATAACTATAATTTTGTGCACTTTTAATTATTCACAGGCCCATAAAAAATAACTGACTTTAATATAAGTTATAAATGCATTATCTTTTAGTTCAAGGTAGTACTTCAATGCAGAAAAAGTTAGGAACAAAAATATTCACATTTACGAATTTACATTTTGGCCAATTTTTATTGTTTCCTAAAAATAAAAAAAAGACCCAAACATCTTGAAAATTTAGCTAATTTTTTTTTTCAGTTTATATATCATATAACTATTGTTTCCAATCATCTAATAGCTAAAAAAATGCATTAAAAATATATCATCAAAAAATTGAACATGCAGCCTTTTCTGGATTTTTTTTTGGCTAATTTTAACATGCTGCTAAATTTGTAAATGAGAATATTTTTCTTCCTAACTTTTTCTGCATTGAAGTACTACCTTGAACTAAAAGATAATGCATTTATAACTTATATTATAGTCAGTTATTTTTTATGGGCCTGTGAATAGTTAGATGCACAAAGAATCAAGAGATAACTATATTATACTGTTATTTTTATATACTAATAAACATCAATAGCGCTCAAAAATGGTAATACAAGAAAATATTTTATATCCCCTTTAAAACTAATTTTGATTTTTTTTCCTAGCTTGTTTGGTTTTCGAGCAATTCAATTTTTTCTATAGGCCGCGCGCAAAAAATATCAAATAAACGAAAATTCGCGCACACAAAAAATACAAATTTTGCAATTTTTGTCAATATAGATTTTCTCGAAATCCATGGCATATACTTACATGAAAATTACAAGAGAACTTTTTATTAGACAATTACTCAATTTTTTATTATTATGAGAAATTCTTTTATATCTTCAACGGTTAACGAGTTATCAGTAAAATAAGGCTTTTTCCACCGAAGGGGTGGTTTTTTTGAGGGGTTTCGCGGCACCTCCAGAATTGATTTTTGTTGTTTTATGATGTTTAATCCTCGCACTGAAGGTAAATCTAAGATAAAATATTGGGTCTGATGCACTTTAGTTGGTTCCCATCTTGAAAATTTTCTAAATGAAAAATATAAGGCGAATAGAACATATTTAAAAAATTGTTGGATGAACAGTAAATTTAAGAGAGAAAAAAAGTGTATCGGAGACGGGCAATGGAAAATCGCGCAACAATATATATAGCAAATGTCGCAAATATCTCGTGTTATTTAGAGGAAAAAGGAGGGGGCACACCCCGCACCCCCCGTATTCATATATATATTTTTTTTTATTAGAAAAAAATAATTTAGAAAGTACGCCTTATTAAACCAGCAAATGTCGCAGAGATCTCGTGTTATTTAGTGGAAAATGCGGGGGGACACCACCCGCACACCCCTGTTCTTTATATCAAATTTTTTTTTTAATCGAGAAGAACGTAATTTAGAAATTACGCCTTATTAAACCAGCATCTTGTAAAATCGTTAATAATGTATCATCATCATTATGAAGAACATTAATTAAATCACCCAAATTCTGAATGACATTCATTATCAAAGAAAACAAAAGAATATCAAACAAATAATTTAGTAGATATAAAACAATAAACACACTAACAAAATTATCCGTAAATCCCGAAAAAATAATGTCTGAAATAATTACCGTAAAGATCCGAACAAATAGAATCTATGTAATAATTGCAAATGTCAAGATGGAAATAAAACGACAATATCCGAAGTAACCAACGAACATTTCCGAACTGGTGAAATCTATGTTACAATGTCAAATGTCAACATGAAAGTCCTATTCAACATGTAAAGACATTGTGAAAATACATAAATTTGTATCTTTCAACCATAAATTGTGATCCTCATCCTCGACCCGTAAGTGAACTTGTACTTCATTGTTATCGAGTTCAAGTGAAAAAACAAAATGTCTTACAACAAACTAAAGTGCAGCGGAGTCAAAATTTTTTGCGAGCTTCTGGTGTATTTTTTACTCTACCGACTGGACAAAAACCGTTAGCCTACAAAAAAAGTAATATTATGTTTTTTGTAGGCAAAAAAAGCTACAAATTTAATTACCACTATTTTTTCGATAAAAGTTACCGTTAACGAGATTTTCGCGAAAAATCATTTTTGTGACCTTTGACCCCGAGTAATATTCTTAGCGGCACACATATCGATGGAGACTTTTGGGATGTTGTTTAGAAGTACAAAATGAATGTTCATGCAAAAATTCAGCTTTCCCCTATTTTCTCCACACTACAATATCTCTATCCCCTGTACTATAATATAGAAAATATATGGAGTAATTTATAATTTTATGTTGGGTGCTTTGTTAAGACACCACGAGTTCGAAAACAAAAATTTGTATAATCCGTGATTACACATTACCTGAATATTATTTCTTCTGTCATCATCCACTGTAAAACTAATTAGGTTATAGTACCATAACCTAGGTTTGTAAATTTTCCCAACAGATTTCATCAAAATCACTTTTCGATGTTCTCTTCTAAATGCACTTCTTAACGAATTAACTTTTCTTATAACGTCTTGTTTGTCAGCATCAGGTTCAACTTCCCGTAATTTCTCGATTAATTGCATATACGCTGCACGTTTAGCTTCTCTGTCATTGTACTCTGATAATTTTACATTCCATAGTGTAGGAAACGATTTATACATTGTAATAAATTCGGCAATAAATCGCCTATGATGATTTTTTATATCTCGCAACATGTTTAAAGTGAACGTAGATAACTAACAACAACGCACGCTGTAATGTCGGCTCGCTACCAAAATACATAATAGCTAGGGGCCCACTTGTCCTTGTTTTGATAGTAGGTATGCGGTATGCGCCAACTCGGCAACTAGTTTAGTTCGTTGTGCACTCACTCCAAGCACGCCGCACACATCTGGCCTCTGAGTCAGTCACCGGCCTCTATAGAGACAGGGACGGCTTCGAACTGGCGCTATTTATTTATTAGACACGAAATAACAATGAATGTATTTCTTTGACAATTTACAGACTTGAAGAAATAACGTGGCCAATGCACAGTTCTTATTATGTTTATGATATAGTTATTTTACATTTAAGTACAAGCAAATTGACAATTTAGGCTAACAAAAATTAATAAAAGGATCATCACTGGGATTTAAGTAGGTAATAACCTGGAGAATGAGATGATGCATTCTTTGCACTTCCAAGTTCCGGGAAAATTCAAACAAATTTGGAAAAACTCTTTGATTTTCGGTTTATTTGCTCTAGCGGCCAAAATAATGAAAACAGAGAAAGAAGTTCCCAACAAAAGTTGTAGCTCGTCTTTTTCTCTACTTAAGCTGTTTAGAAGATAAGTCGAGTTTTTCACTTACAGTTTTAATCCGCTTCGAAATGCGCGAAAAATGAGAATTTTCCAGGAGTTTCGTACGACCGGGTTCATCGATCGATAATTCTTACCATTCAGAGCCCCTAAAAAAAATGGAAATAACATAAAATGTAGAGAAAAGTCTCAGCTTTAATGTGGAACTAATCACAAAATTCATTAAAAAAATTGATTAAAGAGAGAAAGTGTCAGAAGATGGCTTAGTGAACTTTGTACAGTTGATCCACAGATTAATTCATATCTTTTCCGGGAGTCGTTAGAACGATATTTCATTTTGTTTATATATTCTTATATAATGATATATTAATCGAATTAACATTTTATTGCAATTACTTTTGTTGGAAAAATATGCCTTGCGATCAAAGTAGAGGGTATATTTCTCATCGATCAATCACCTCCAAATTTTGGAGTTCAATTCGCCATATCTTAAGTAATAATAATAGCAGCCTTAATTTTTGGATTATAAGTACCATAAAACATGTCCTTTCGAATGACCTTAGAGTTTTTTAAATAAGTGCAGTACTTTTTGAATATGTCTACATTATTCACACACGTTCAGAAAATGCACAATTATACAGTAAAACATATACAACTTATTTGTTTCTTAATATTCGTTGATGAAATTTTCACGAAATATAGATTAAAGTGCGTGGAATCGAATCCATGCAGTGAAAAAGCACCCATTGTTACGGGAGAAATAGGCAGGATACGTAAAACTCAAAGATGTGAATAAATCAACTGTATAAAGTTTACTAAGCCATCTTCTAACACTTTTTTCTGTATGATAAAAATTTGTAGGAATTTTGTGATTAGTTCCACATTAACGCTGAGACTTTTCTCTACATTTTACGTTGTTTTCATTTTTTTTAGCGGCTCTGAATAGTAATAATTATCGATCGATATATCCGGTCGTACGAAACTCTCAGAGAATTCTCATTTTCCGCGCATTTCGAAGCGGCTCAAAACTCATAAGTGGAACACTGGATTTATCTCCTAAACGGCTTAAGTAAGACAAAAATTTGTAAAGGCCTATTTTGTAGAGGAAGAGACGAGCTACAAATTTTGTTGAAAACTTTTTTCTGTATTTTCATTATTTTAGCCGCTAAAGCAAAAAAAAACGAAAATCAAAAAGTTTTTCCAAATTTTTTTGAATTTTCCCGGAACTTGGAAATGCAAATAATGCATCATTCCATTCTACAGGTTATTAACTACTTATGTCCCAGGGATAATTTTTTTATTAATTTTGAGAGGTTTTTACAACATTTTGCCTTCATTGCCTATACTATTTACACGTTATGTCAATTTTTTTCATAAAATAACGTTAATTCTTATTTTTGTTTTGTTTTAGTATATTATTCAAAGTTCAGAGAGTAAAAGTTTATTTGCTTCGAAACCCTAGGAAAACAACTCTCCCTGTAGAAGTATTAAAAACAATTAATCTAGTCAATGAAGCCTACAAATCGGCGAAATTTCAGAATTCTCAGGAACAGTACTGATTTTGATGAAATGTTTCGGAAAATATTCCTTATAATATATTACTTGAAATCAGGAACAGTTCGGCGAGAGGAGTAAAATTTTCGAATTCAAATTTTGAAAACTGAGGATTTATTTTTAAGCTTTGAATAATTAATAAATGTCATAGATGAACTCGCATTTTCGAAGAAAATAGAATGATTGTAGAGATTTTTGGGGTCGTTGATTACTAATACGTAGTTTAAAAAAGATTTTTTTTAAATAGTTTGAAAATTTCTTTGAAAATTACTTATCATTATCCGAATTATATAAAAGAAGAGTTTTTAAAAACCAGATATAAGATGAGAATTCTTGGTTTATAAATTGTATAATTTTTCCCAAGGAAAATTGAATCTAGAGGATATTTCAGTTTCGAAGTGGGAAATTTCGAGAAAATGAATATGCAATGAATAATGTGTCCTGCTGATCCACAGTGGATAACCTTTTACAAAATTGGGAGTTGGAATCTCTCGTATCAGTATTTGAAGGTATGGAAGTTTAATAATTATATGATTTTAGAGGTGTTCATGCATGTGTTTAACGGTTGTGTATCCCAACTTTATATCTTATCTATTGATAATTTTTTCCTTGTACAAATTAATCAAGATCTGCATTTGTATTATGTCAACAGTTATAGTGGTGTTTTATTGTATAATACATAACAATATTAATTTATGTAGAATTAAAGTTATTTGTTCTTGTCAAAAACGCTAATATAATATTATATATTTTAATTGCGTATTATGCAGCAGGTAGCTATACAGGGTGAGCCACGGTGGGTGGAGTATTAAAAGTATATGGAGAACGGATCAACCGATTGCTTTCAAATTTTGGTTACCAAAATAATTGAGTATGGTCTCTCCAACTAAAATATTTTCGAAAGTGTGGTGTTGCCACTTATACGTAAAACTGGCAACATCATCGTTATTTTAAATGGAATACCCTATATATTTTTACATTTTTTGGATCGTCGTCTCTTTCTGAGTAACTTTTGTTAATATTTCCCTATACCTATCTCAAGCCGTTTTAGAGATAATAATTCTTTTCTGTATTTATTTCCAAAAATTTGACTTTCAGTAAATCGTGTTTTCTCCTACCTACGCAGCAATTAAAAGATAATTTTTTAGTTGCTGCTAGGCAAGGTCTGGGGACATCTCCTCCATTAATCAAATGTTTCGAATATCGTACAGGGTGAGTTAGAGAACGCTTCCTATAAGTGACTTAGAAAAGTGCACGAAAGTCAATTTTTTTAAATGGAATGCCCTGTATATTATTACTGATTCGGAAAGGTGATACATTTACCTATTTAAAAATGTAATATACTCTATACCTAATGCGCACCGTTTTCGATTTATACACACTTTTCTGTAACCTTGCCAATAATATTAGTATTTTGGTATATCATAACGGGTGGGCCATGAAATTTTTAAGTTGTCATTTTGTAATGACAACTGACATGCTATTTTTCTAAATAAATTTGACGTTAGTGATATTTGCACTTAATTTGAATAGATGTAGCACAAATATGGCAGAAAATAATTATACAAACACAGTTTTAATGGATTTGTTTATTATCCATGGAGAGTGTAATAAGATTATCAGCAGAACTTGTAGAAGATTTAATGAGAAATATCCGGATTTTCCGCAGATGAACAACAGAAAGTTTCTACGAATTCAGAGGAATTTTACTAATTTTGGTTCGTCATTAAGAAAACCAAGATATTTACCTAAACCTGTGACATCGGACGGGGTAAATGAAATCAATGTGCTAGCATATTTTCATGCAAATCCCCAGTATTCCGTAGGTTGTGCTAAACGGGATTTAGGATTGTCATATTCATCCATTCGAAGAATACTAGTAAACCATGAAATGCATAATTATAAATTTACAAGAGTCCAGTTTCTCATGTCTCAGGATTATCTACAGAGAATAGAATTTGGTGAAACGATACTTGTACGTACGCAAGAGGACCCCAGTTTTTTAAAGAAAATTATATGGACTGATGAATGCAAATTTTCTAGGGAAGGGATATATAACGCACGAAATCGTCACCATTGGGCCACAGAAAACCCCCACGTTACTAGAGAGGCTGGTTTTCAAGTCAAATTTAGTTTCAATGTGTTTTGTATGTTAATGGATGACAAAATAAAATATTACATATACGACGGAAAATTGAATTGCAGAAAATATTTAGATATAATTAGAAAAATTGTGGAAGACTTCCTTGATAATGTGTCAATTGAAAATATAGAACTTGTTGGTATCAACTCGACGGAGCTCCTCCACATTGTACACACGAAATTAGTATGGAGTTGGACCGCCTTTTCGATGATCGTTGGATTAAACGTTTGGGACCGTGGAATTGGCCTCCGTGGTCCCCTGACCTTACCCCGTTAGATTTTTATCGTTGGGGTACTCTTAAAGATAGAGTTTATAAAACTTCAGTCCACAATTGGGAAGAATTAGAACGTCGAGTGATTCAAGAGATTGAAAACTTGGACCCTGCTGAAATAGGAGCTGCTACAATAAACGCCGTCCACCGTCGTATACAAAAGTGCCTGGAAGTTAACGGTCTAAATTTCGAACAATTATTACAATAGTTTTAACATTTTTATCATTTATTACTGTTATTAATATTATTTGTTATTGCTACTTAGACTTTGTTACTGTTATTGCTGCTTAGGTATTATTTTTTCCTAATGACACTGTTATTGTTCTGTTAATGACGAACCAAAATTAATAAAATTCCTCTGAATTCGTAGAAACTTTCTGTTGTTCATCTGCGGAAAATCCGGATATTTCTCATTAAATCTTCTACAAGTTCTGTTGATAATCTTAATGCACTCTCCATGGATAATAAACAAATCCATTAAAACTGTCTTTGTATAATTATTTTCTGCCATATTAGTGCTACAGCTATTCAAATTAAGTGCAAATATCACTAACGTCAAATTTATTTAGAAAAATAGCATGTCAGTTGTAATTACAAAATGACAACATAAAAATTTCATGGCCCACCCGTTATGATATACCAAAAGACTAATATTCTTGGTAAGGTTACAGAAAAGTGTCACATAAATCGAAAACGGTGCGCATTAGGTATAGGGTATTACATTTTTAAATAGGTAAATGTATCACCTTTCCGAATCAGTAATAATATACAGGGCATTCTATTTCAAAAAATTGACTTTCGTGCACTTTTCTAAGTCACTTATAGGAAGCGTTCTCTAACTCACCCTGTATGATATTCGAAACATTTGATTAATGGAGGAGATGCCCCCAGGCCTTGCCTAGCAGCAACTAAAAAATTATCTTTTCATTGCTGCGTAGGTAGGAGAAAACACGATTTACTGAAAGTCAAATTTTTGGAAATAAATTCAGAAAAGAATTATTATCTCGTGAACGGATTGAGATAGGTATAGGGAAATATTAACAAAAGTTACTCAGAAAGAGACGACGATCCAAAAAATGTAAAAATATACAGGGTATTCCATTTAAAATAGCGAAGATGTTGCCAGTTTTACGTATAAGTGGCAACACCACACTTTCGAAAATATTTTGGTTGGAGAGATCATACTCAATTATTTTGGTAACCAAAATTAGAAAGCAATCGGTTGATCCGTTCTTTATATACTTTTAATACTCCACCCACCCTGTATATGCGTAGAAATTTTCTGGAAATTCAAATAGACTTAAGGATTTTGCCTTCATATAGTATGTGTGAAAATTTATGTCATATACCTGGTTTGAATAAAGTTTGGTAATGGTTGACTATAGCAATAAATGATTTATTAATAACATAAACATATTTTTTCTCCATCTAGAAAATAAACTAACATTGGAAAATTTAATAGATTTGTCAAAAGAACAGATTAAAAAATTGATGCCTTCAATGGGAAAAAGAATAAAATTTTTGAAACATTTAAAACATTATAAAGAAATAATATGCCTTCCTGTGGATAGTTTTAAATATATAAACTTATACAGGGCGGTTCACGACGAAAGGGAAATAGTGTTATGGTAGTGAGAATTGACTTGGGTGAATTATAAATGGTTATTAAAAAATGCCTGGGACTTTTTTTTATCGAACTACAGGGTAATTTAACAGTTTTGCCCAATATCATATCTTTTAAACTACTTGCTAGAATCAGCTCGTATTTTTGGTGTGTAGTATATAATTGCCATTTTACATGCATAATCAAAGATAGAGAATCCCATGGCCGGACTAAGTAATTTTAATTTTTGGGTAACTATGAAAAAAATTCACCCTGTATTCGTGTTTTTAAATTCCAATACTAAATTATGAAATTCCATGCAAAAACGATCAAAACTGTTTACTTAATTTGTTTACCATACTTTTGAAACATTTTAAATAAACGATCAATTTTCGTTAAAATCGAAGGAATGTAAAATATAAATTTGTAAAATTTATTGTCTCTCTCTTGTTCGAATTAAAACATTTGTTATTGAAAAATAAGTATATTTTATACAACCCTTCGATTTTGAAGAAAATTGATCGTTTATTTAAAATCCCCAAAAAGCGTGGCAAAAAACAAAACACGCGAGTTCAATTATTTTTACATGCAGTTTCATAATTTAGTATTAGAATTTAAAAAACAGGGATACGGGGTGAATCTTTTCAAAGCTGCTGTAAAATTAAGAATTGCTTAATCCGGCAGCCATGAATCTTCTATATATCTTTGATTATGCATGTAAATTTACAATAATTAATAGAATACTATATACGCACCCACAATACGAGTTGATTCTAGCGAGTAGTTTAAAAGATATGACCTTAAGAATTATAGGGCAAAACTCATAAATCACCCTGCAGTTCAATAAAAAAGGCTCAGACATTTTTTAATAGCCATCTCTAATTCACCTAAGTGAGCTCTATCTACCACAACAGTATGTCCTTCTTACCGCAAATCACCCTGTATGTTTATATTTAAGTCTTTTTGATCTACATTGAAATTAAATGTTATCAATACATTTCAGGAAATTAAAGAAACCGAGAATTGTAGTGAAGCAAGTACGAGTACTTGCGTATCTTCTGATGGTGCAATTATGTCACCTTCTGCCATTGCTTAAGATACTTCACTGCAAGATATACCTCGAAAAGTTGTGCCTCAAGATGTATTTGTAGTACCTTATGAACAGAATTATATCATTTTACGGACCTCGTTACGGAGTAGAAAATTTTTATGCATCGGACCCCTCTCCAGATATGCCAAACTCACATCTAGAGACTCACTAAGCATTTTTTTCTGTGTAATAAATTTGTTCTTGTGTTTAGAGTCTTATTACGCCTATAAAGTGACCTTGTTGGTGTTTAGTTAAATTTTTCATGTTATCCTGAACTCTAAATACCGTATAACAGAAAACCATATTGGTAAAAATTTTCATATCGGGCTAGACCGGTAAAAACTTTTATCGATATATTTACATCTAAATATATATCGGTAAAAGTTATTACTGGTCTAGCCCGTTATGAACATGTTTACCAATAAGGGGTAATTTTTGTTAAACAGTATTTACAGTTCAGGATAACATAAAACGTACAATATTCGACCGTTATAGGGTTTAACATGCTCACATGGTTAACTTCCATGCTCGCATGTTAAATCTTATTGTCGCATTCATTCACCTTTTTGGAAACACCCTGTATGAATCCGTGGGTTCTAAATAATTTTAACAAGAGATTAAACACTAACACTTTATTTAATAATTTACTGACTATACAATACTTCAAAACAAACTTCGTTTATTTTCTATTTAACCTCACTTTTCACTTTTCAACTTGTTCATTTTTATAAACTGCCTTCTTAATAAACTTCTTCCTCTGCGCTGATAATCGCGCCTTATATACTCCGAATTTGACTCTCTAGATCCATCTAGAAACAATCAAGAATCTTCTCCAACAACATTCCAGAAAAAGTCCATTTCATTCTGACAGCTCCCAGTCACAATTAGTAGGCATAGGCGTATCATCTCCAGTTCCAAGGGGGTGTAATTCATAACATTATAGTAATATAACGGTCTTATAATGTAATATACTATTAATAAAGTATTTTTATTTTTTATTTTCTTCATCGCCCAGATGGTGACCTTGTTAGATTTTGTGCACATTTATTTTTATTAAATAAAGTATCTAATTTCTAAAATATTTAGTGTTTCACTCATATAAAAATACTATTGTTTGGTCAATGCAAACACTTTTGTTTTGTATATGTTGTATTTTGTTATATCTTTTGATGTCTAAAGTTCATACTAGAGAAAACTTGAAATAGTCTGCATTGCTACCTAATTAAAATTGACAGTTTTGAAAATGTGATGCTGCTTTTTACACTTAAAATTAAGAAAAAATATTTGGAAGTTTAATATAGTTAGACTTCTTATATATATGGTCTTATTTTTTTTTTCAAAAATTTCCCCCTTTATAACAAAAAAAAACAAAAAAAAATCAGTAAAGGTATTTACACAGAACTTCCCGCTTTATTCGTACAAGGTCACTCTAAAATATTAATTAAGAGATGACATATGAAAATTATAATCACCATGTTGTTAGTCCTATTATTAAAGAGAAAACCTGATAACTTTTTTCCATCATCTACTGTATTGTGATGGGGGAAATTTTTTCAAATTTTTGTTTTTTTTTTTAATTTACAAAATATTTTTTTGTTGAAATAGACTTAGAATAGAATGAAATGTGCCAATTTTAAAATTGAAGAAATAGTGTATTAAAGTATAAGTGGATATTAAGGTCTTTAAAACACGCGCGATTTTTCGAGCACGACGGCGCAACCGGAGTTCTCGAAATAGAGCAGGTGTTTTAAAGACCAGTTATCCACGAATACTTTACGCTATTTTTTTTTATTGGTACACTTTGAAATCATAAATACTGGTATTATTACTACAAAAAATGAAAATAAGAATTAAGAATGTAAAATTGTTGAATTCGTGATGTGACATCAGGATATCTGTCAGTGTCAAATGTGGAATGCAAAAATTAATTTGCAATCTGTCACATAGGATTAATTATTGTCACTACAGTTGTTACTGATTATATATTGCTTTAAAATGAGTTCTAACGTTGATTACTTAAATAGAAAAGCAGATTCGCAGTTAATACCTCAAAAATTCCTATCAGATCAATAATTAAAAAGTTGACATTGTAGTTGTTGCCATGGTAACTTTAAAACACGCGCGTTTTTAAAAGTTGGATTTAAACACTCTGAGGCGTACTTTAAATAAGCAAAATAGGGTACAATAAAAATAACATTTTTTTTCCATCATCTATTCTATTGTAGTGGTAAAAAATGTAAAAAAATATAAATTATTTAAAGTTTTCAAAACAAATTTCTCTTTGAAATATATTTAGAATGTCATGCAACGTGGAAATTTTAAATTTGAGAAAACATTTTTTCCATCGCCCATTTTATAAAAAATGTTAATTTTTTTTTTAATTTCTGGAAAAATTGTTTCTAAATATGTTTAGAATGAAACATATATTCTTTATAGGATTTTGCAAACAGTGGAAAGAAAAGCTATCTATGGGAACTAAAGGAAAAACTATATATATAAATATTAATGAAATCTTTGCATTCTTTCGATAACCTGATTCTGGTTATGCTACCAAGTGTAAATTCTTATCAGCCACTCTCATTTTTAACACTAGCATCCAACCTAGTCCCCTACGACTAAGCAGGCTAAACTAGTATCCACATGATCCCCTACGATATGTAAATTCAGTTAAAAATGAGAACTAAGGCCTGAAATTAATTTATTTACGTAAATTAATTTCAGGCCTTAGTTCTCATTTTTAACTGAATTTACATATCGTAGGGGATCATGTGGATACTAGTTTAGCCTGCTTAGTCGTAGGGGACTAGGTTGGATGCTAGTGTTAAAAATGAGAGTGGCTGATAAGAATTTACACTTGGTAGCATAACCAGAATCAGGTTATCGAAAGAATGCAAAGATTTCATTAATATTTATATATATAGTTTTTCCTTTAGTTCCCATAGATAGCTTTTCTTTCCACTGTTTGCAAAATCCTATAAAGAATATATGTTTCATTACTATAAGCAAACAAATAATAAATAATTCATTTTTAAACATGTTTAGAATGTCATGAAACGTGGAAATCTTAAATTTGAGCAATAAATATTTTTTTTTCATCATTCATTTTATAGGTACAAAATTTTCAAAATTTCATTTTTTTTTCTATTTTAAAGTTGAAGAAAAAATATTCTTTTCCATCGCCCATTTTCTAAAAAAATGTTCATTTTTTTTTAATTTTCTGAAAAAATTGTTTCTAAATATGTTTAGAATGTCATGAAACGTGGAAATCTCAAATTTGAGCAAAAAAAAAATTGTTTTCATCATCCATTTTATAGGTACAAAATTTTCAAAATTTCAGTTTTTTTCTATTTTAAATTTGAAGAAAAAAAATATTCTTTTCCATCACCCATTTTATAAAAAATGTTAATTTTCTTTTAAATTTTCTAAAAAAATTATTTTTGAAATGTGTTTAGAATGTCATGAAACGTGGAAATTTTAAATTTGGGCAAACGCATTTTTTTCATCATCCAGTTTATACAAAATTTTCAAAATTTCAATTATTACTTCCCTCGCATACCGAAGGGAAGTATTGTATTCGAGAAATAATCACCCTCCGAGATTTTTTCGGATTCTGACGTTTCAGAACACGTAGATTCCGAAAATATAGGTTTTTCAATTCCGTCAGTCTGTCTGTCTGTCTGTCTGTCTGTCTGTTGGTGCATTTACTAAAAAACTACTTGACGGAGAGCAGTCAAATTTGGTAGGTAGTTGACGCTACTGCCAGCGAAGAACTGGTAGAATTTTCACTGAAAAATATACAGGGTGGACTGTCTAAACCTAATAAATAGTGGAAAAAATTTTTTTTTGCTCAAATTTAAAATTTCCACGTTTCATGACGCGCTAAACCTATTTCTGAAAAAAAATTTTTTGAAAATTTTTTTCAATCATTTTTGAAAAAAATTTTACCACTAAAATATAGGAAGAAAAAAAATTTTTTTTCTTCAAATTTAAAATTTTCACGTTTCATGGCATTCTAAACGTATTTCAAAAAAAAAAAAAATTATTTTTTTACCAACATTTTTGAAAAAAATTTTACCACTAAAATAGGTGGAATTTTTTTTTGTTCAAATTTAAAATTTCCACGTTTCCATGACATTCTAAACGTATAAAACAAATTTAGAAATTTTTCTGAAAAATTTTCTTGAAAAAATTTATGTATTCATCACTAAGTCTTACTATAGAATAGAAGAAAATAATTTTTTTCTCAAATTTATGATTTCCACGCTTTATGACATTCCAAAACTACTTCGAAAGAAAAAAATTGTAACATTTTTTTACGATTTTGGAAAAAAAAAAAATTACCACTAGAATAGTTGGAAAAATTTTTGGCTCAAATTTCAAATATACCCGTTTCATGACATTCTAAACCTAACTTTTTAACCAACATTTTGGAAAAATTTCAAAAAAATTTTTTTTTCTTTGTTCAAATTTAAAATTTCAGCGTTTCCATGGCATTCTAAACCTATTCAAACCAATTAAAAAAAAAATTGGTAAAATCTATTTCACTACTTACTATAGAATTGATACAAAAAATTTTTTGTTTAAATTTAAAATTTCCACTTTTCATGACATTCCAAACCTATTTCGGAAAAAATAAATTGCATCATTTTTTACCATTTTGGAAAAAAAATACCATTAGAATAGATGGAAAAATTTGTTTTTGCTGAAATTTAAAATTTTCACGTTTCATGACATTCTAAACATATTTCGGAAAAAAAAAATTGAAAATTATTTTCACACATTTTTTTAAAAAATTTTACCACTAAAACAGATGGAAAATTATTTTTCTTTGCTCAAATTTAAAATTTCCGGGTTTCATGACATTCTGAACCTATTGCAGAAGAAAAAAGACTGAAAATTTTTAACCAACAGTTTTGAAAAATTTCAAAAAAAAATGAAATTTTTAACCACCACTATACTTCCACTTCACTGCGTGAAAGTGGAACTGGAAATGTGTCTAATGGCAATAATATTTGGCATATGCTATTATACTTATTGGAAAATATACAGGGTGGTCATCCCAAGAAATAATTCATGGTAGACCTGTTATTTGGTATTGAACTTTTGCTGTTGGATGAGCACAATTTTTTTGACCAAAAGTTATCAGGACTTCTTTGTAATAATTACAATAACTATATTTCCATTATTATTCTCAATGTCATTTCATATTTAATAATTTTTTAGTGACCGCCATGCACAAATAACGAGGGAAGTTCTGTGTAAATACCTTTACCGATTTTTTTTCTATTTTGTAGTGAGATTACAAATTTTTCAAAAAAATTTTTCAATTTTTGTTTTGAGTAAGGTTTAGAATGTGGGGAAATTTTAAATTTGATCAAAAAATTTTTTTTCATCTATTCTAGTGGTAAAAAATTTTTCAAAAATGTTGGTAAAAAAAGTTTTCAAAATTTTTTTTCTGGAATAGGTTTAGAATGTCATGAAACGTGGAAATTTTAAATTTGAGCAAAAAATTTTTTTTCATTATTTAGACGGTCCACCCTGTATATTTTCCAGTGAAAGTTTAACCATTTCTTCACCATTAGTAGCGTCAGCTAACTACCAAATTTGACTGTTTTTCATCAAGCAGTTTTTTAATTAATGCACCAACAGACAGACAGACTGATGGAATTGAAAAACCTGTATTTTCGTAATCTACATGATCTGAAACCTGAAAAATCCGAAAAATCTCTGAGGGCGATTTTTTCTGTATGCGAGGGAAGTAAAAATTGAACACCATAGAATTAAGTTTACAGTTTTTCTTTTCAATTATCAATATTTTTTCTCAATTTTAAAAATAAAAAGCAACACTGCGTTTTGAAAATTGAAATATATTCATTTAGCGAGGACTCTTAAATCGAGAAAGAAAAGCTTTCAGTTAACATTAAAAATATATTGATTCAAGCAATTCATCAGTTTCATTGTTGGACTAAATGAAATTCTTCTTACTTCAACTGTTAAATATAACAGATCACAAGAATCTGTACTTTTCAACTGAATAAATGAAATCTTAGGTTAAGTATAAGTTAGTATTGAATATTGTTCGAAATCTTTTTTGAACGAACTGAAATTATTCTTACATCAAGTGTTAAGTGTAACAAATGGCAAGAACCTAAACTTTTCAACTGAATAAATGAAATCTTAGATGAAGTATAAATTAGTATTGAATATTGTTCGAATCTTCCTCTTAGCGGAAGGAGAGCACTTATTCTAATGTCAATAATTAGTTATCATTGAAAGAACTAAATTAAGATTATGACTTTTAAGAATAATTGGTTAAAAAAAATCTATTCTTGCGTATATAGGAGTACAATAACTTCTTTATTTAAGACTAATAGTCTTGAATATAGTTTAGATTTTTTCCGTGTAATAGTTACGGAAATTGAGGTTTTTATATGATTATTGTTTGTAAATTGTAATAAGTCGAGGTTGCATTTTGGAAATTGTAAAGAAAGAAGGTGCATTGAATGTAATAAATTGCATAGAGTAGAATATTGGGAAAAAATATAAGTATAAAACTTATGATTAACTACCACAGAGTAACGGCTCCTTCAATCAATTTTTTGGTACATTTTAATTTATAGCAAATAACCAAATAATATCAGCCGAAAACTAACTATGTAAAGCATCGATGTCTTACGCATATTTTGATATTGTTTCCAATTTAATTAGAAGACTTTTAATAAATAAATTAAAAAATTAAACATTTGTAAACCGTCAAATTTCTCTTTTCGTTAATGATTTTTAACTGATTTTTCAATTATTTTGTGATTTCGTTTTAATTTTTACTACTTCTCATTTATTTAAAAATTATGTATTGAAACAAATTTGTAAAATACACAGATATTTACACAAATTTATTATTTTTTTTAAATAGGTTTGGACAAAACATCCAAAAGTTAGTTCATTAAGTAAAATAATTAAATCTACTTAAATAATTAATTAATAATAAAAAATGATTTATTTATTCCTTTATGACAATAATTATTGGTATCATCGACATAATCTTTTGTAATAATTTATAAAAACTCTCCAGCTTATGGTAATGGCTGTGAACATCGTACACAATTGGACCAACACACCTGTCAAGCGTTCCTCAGATCAGGCGAGAGTTAATTAGCTCCCTCAGCTCTGAGTACAAAACCTCTCACCACCTATGAGGTGACCGCGCTTTCGCACGCTTAGACTGGGTCAGAAGGTCACGAAGTGTACGTTGTCTCTCGGACTAGGGTTGATTCGAGAACCTCACTAGTCCGAGTCTCTCACTACCAAGCTAGTGACACTTATGCGATGTCACGACAATATCTGAGGTTAGAAGTCACGAACCTTTCGTTATTCTCTGCGGTATGAGAATGAATATCTGAGCTCGTGCATCGGCTTTTATATTAGTGGGTTGCTAGGTCTGTGCATTTTCGTAGTTACCGATATCCCCATGGATATCGGTTGATGATTTGTTCGCAATGATGAATCCCGTTTACTCTTGTTAGTATGTACTAACTTTTGATTAAAACTGGTAATTAATAAACAAAAAGGAATTCATCGTTGCATCACCCCCTATTTAACACAAAAAAAACATTTTTTTTTTATAAATATACGACTACGCCGGCTTTACTGTGATCCACTTTCCTCCTTTTAGTTTGAATCGGTATCTCTTCTTCTTCGATATCCCAGCGGGTCGCAATTTTTGCAAGTCGATGCTTACTGGTATCGTCTGCTTTCTCTCGTCTAAATCTTTTTCTTTTCTCATTCTGTTATCGCTGACGCCCTCTCGTCTCTTGGGACTTTCGCCAAACAGCTGTCGAAGTCTCACTTGAATTTGCGCCATTATTTATAGGTAAGAGAAAAACAAAATTAATTAATATGCTAACTTAAGATCCTTCACGTGAACGTTTGTGATTATCATACCAGATTCATCTTTTAAATTAAAAAAGGGCCGATAAACTTCGGAGCTAATTTAGATGAAAACCCAAGAGCACCGTGCGACAAGGTATGATATCGCTTCATTACCTTGTACCCTATTTTAAAACTATAATCTCTTCGTTTGAGATTGAAATAACGACTTTGTACATCGTAAGCTCTTTGTAAATTTATCTGGACTAAGTCATATGTTTCTTGTACCCGTTGCAACTTATTCAACTGAGAATCAACTTCTTGAATGGGAAGAACTTCATCTGTTAGTTGATCGTCGTCTGTAGGATCATTTCTATATAATCTATGGGGTATTTCGAGTTCCCAACCAAAGTTCAAGAAAGCAGGAGAAAATCCTGTTGAATCATGTGGTGCCGTATTAATAGCGAACTTAATGTACTTATCCCATTTTCTGTGATCTGTTTCACAATATTGAGCGATCATCGTCTTTATCACCCTGCTGGTCCTTTCTACAGGGTTATTTTGGGGTGAGCATACCGGAGTAAATCTTTGTTTAATTCCATTTTCTGACACGAACTTTTGGAAAATATTACTATAAAACTGAGCAGCATTGTCAGTAATTAGCATGCGAGGATATCCAAATCTGGTGATTATCTTTTCTTTTATTATCGGTACTATCACTTTTGAGGTAGCCTTTCTCATGGGTTGAACTTCTACCCATTTGGTGAGTCGGTCTTGCAAAACTAACAGGTAATTAAAACCTCTGGTTGATGTGGGTAATGGCCCTATCATATCTATGCAAATCATATCCCAAGGTCCTCTTATATAAGAATACCGCATCTTTCCCATTGCTTGCTGGTGACTCACTTTATATTTTTGACACGTTTGACATTTTCTGACATATTTGGCGATGTCCTTAAACATTCCTGGCCAAAAATATCTTTTCGCCATCCTCTTCACTGTTTTGGCTATTCCCATATGCCCAGCCATCGGATCATCGTAGTTTTCATACAATATTTGCGTATGGGTACCCTTCGGTATACACAATTTCCACGGGTCCGCTAATTCTGGTTCTGAAAAGTCTGATCGTTCAAAGAAGTGACGATATAATTTATTATTTTCAACTTTATAATCGGGATTTCCCTCCGGATCAGCTTGGACTTCTTCCATCGTTTTATTATACCATTTACAAGAAGTTTGTTCAATTTAATTTATTCGATTAACTTCCTCGTTTTGCGTAGGCAATGGTTGAAGAGATAACGTATCGGCTAGTTGATTTAACACTTCTTTTCGGTATTTGACGTCAAAACTATACTGCTGCAAATCCATTACCCATCTAGCTAAACGTCCTGTTGGATTCTTTAATGTCTGCAACCATTTCAACGACTGATGGTCCGTCTCAATCGTAAAATGATATTGGTCGAGATACTGAAGATGCTTCTTGATTCCCCATATTATTGCCGCACATTCTTTCTCGGTTGTGGAATATTTACGTTCTAGTTCCGTCAGTGTCCTGCTAGCATACGCTATAACTTTATCTTGCCCTTCGATTTTTTGGATCAAAGCGGCCCCTAATCCTAAATCACTAGCATCCGTCTGTAATATAAACGGTTCATTAAAATCTGGTCCTGATAATATTGGCGCTTGAGTTAAAGTTTCTTTTAATTTAACAAAAGCGTTTTCTTGTTCTTGTGTCCATATGCATTTTTGTTTCTTTTTCAACAATTTGGTTAACGGTCCTATTATTTTGGAGTACTGTGGGATAAATCGACGGTACCAGGAAGTAATCCCTATGAGTCTTCGTAATTCTTTTACCGTTCTGGGAGATTCAATCGCCAGAATGGCTTGTACTTTATCCGGGTCAGTTTGAATTCCTTTCTCTGAAATCATATGGCCAAGATATTTTAATTCTTTGCTAAAGAATACACATTTTTCTACATTGATTTTTAGATTTGCTTTCCTTAATCTGCTTAAGTCTTCTCTTACGTTTTCTTTATGTTGTTCTAAATTTTCCCCTAATATGATAATATCGTCTAAATATACGAAAGCGTATGGTTCCAACTCTGGTCCCACTAGAGTATCTAGTAATCTTTGAAAGGTGGCTCCCGCCGAATGTAATCCGAAAGGCATTACTTTGAATTGGAACAGACCTTGTCCAGGGACTGTAAAGGTCGTCAATGGTTTGCTTTCTTTTGATAGAGGTACTTGCCAATATCCTTGTTTGAGGTTCAATGAGGTAGAAAGAATATTTAGAATTTCTTAATTAATCTAAGATCGAGTTAATAAAAGGTAAAGGATAAGCGTCCTTCATAGTTACGCTATTTAGTTTCCTGAAATCTATAGAAAATCGAGGTTTTCCGTCCTTTTTTCGTACGATGGCGACCGGAGAACTCCATGCACTCGACGATTTCTCAATAACATCTTCGTCTAGCATACTGTTTACTTCGTTGCGGATAATTTCTTGCGTCCTCGGGTTTTGAGGATAATACCTTTGTTTGATAGGTGTATTGTCATTTAGACGTACCTATCGAATGTTCTATCAACGACGCGGGACCTTTCAATCCTCGGAACTTTTATACTTCTTCTTCTACGAATTCGTTAATAATATCGTCTTCTGTAAATTCATCATCTGTTTCAGATCTTGCGCGTTCCTTGTTTGAAAACAATTATTGTATGCTCATAGTTTCATCATTATTCTGTCTTGTCTCATTTTCTTTTCCTGTCATTTCTGACGTAGAATTTTGATCATTGAAAATAATCCGGTTATTTTGAATATCTAACATGGCACATTTATTTTGTAAGAAGTCCATCCCTAATAGGATGTCTTCATTCAAATTGTTTAAATAGAGAAATGAAAATACCTCTGTACAAGCCTCGGGTTTCACTTGAAATGGCATCTCGTACGTTTCGAGCACTGGGATACACACACCATTAGCCAACTGTGGGAAAATATTATTTATCTTCTTACACGAAGCCTTGATAGCCGGAATATTACTTATTCTATTACCAATATACGATTTTGTTGATCCGGTATCGATAACTGCTTTATAACGAACTTCTTCTATCCACAGTGGTACGTGCAATAGCCTCTCGTCACTTAGTAAGGTTTTTATTAAGGGATGTGCGAATTGGGTAGTGGTTGATGTTGAGGGTGACTTTATGGATTGGTTAACCCTCGATTTTGTCCAATCCTTTCTTCGTTTCCCGAATTTCGTTCACAGTTACAATCCGTTATCATTACGTCTGGGCGACCGCATACATAACAATATATTCTCGAGCTATCCACAATATTCGGCCTCCTATCGATATTGTTTGAATTCGCTTCGACGTTCCTTCCGATTCGTGCTATTTCATTTCTCTGGAACCCTTCGACGACTTGTCCTATTATTATTTCTATATCGAAAATTGGGATCTCTGCCTCGACTGTACGTATTATTCGTGGAATATCCGCCATCGTTTTGCCTCACCAACTCATATATCGTATTTTGTTTCCTGGACTCAGACTGTACTTTTTCATGATCTTCCACTAATTTTAAGAAAGTTTTCAAATCGTCGAAATCATGTCTTCGTATGTAATATTTGTAATCGAGATTTAAATTCTTATATATTATATTTAATTCTTTCTCCTTATTGTAGCCTCCATGTCTTTTCATCATATTCTGCATTTCTAGCACATAATCTTTTCCGTTTTCATTAACCTTTTGTCTCCTTTGGAAAATTTCGTCTTCCAAGTTTTCTATATAATTTTCTGGAAAATGAAACGCTTTGAATTCTGTTAAGAAATATGTCCAGGATGTACAATATTCTCTGTTTACCCAGTACCATATGCTCGCTTTATCTTTTATCAGCTCAGGTATAGCCCGCAATAATACTTCTTCTTCGATCTCATATTCTCCCTTCAAATCGATCAACCTTTCGATAAACAGTATCGCTTCTTGGTTAGACTTCCCGTTATAGAATATTTGCGATTTTCGGATTTGATTAAGAAGTTCACGTGTTTCCTTAGCATTTGAATTTTGAATCGTTTGTCTGGTCTCACGTCTAGGGGTTTGTACAGGCGGTGATTGATTGTTCCAAACTATTTGTACGAATCTTTTTAATCATTTCCGTAAATCATCTGTCTTCCCTTTCGTCTCTACATGCCATTTTTTAAGTTCATTGATTAATCCGTTACGATCCAATTCGTTGATCCATTCAATGCGCAAATTAGTCATTTCAGTTTCTACTTGTATTTCGTCGACTTCCATACTCGTAAAAAAAAATCTAACACTTATAGAGACCTATCTATGATGCTGGAGGATACTAGTAGTATCTAAGGATATAAATCCTTCCTTTTAAAAACCTATCTAATATCAGCAAAACAAATATAGTAATTTAACACCCGCTCGAAATGATCAGTGATTTTTTTTTAATTTGACATTCAGCGAAGATGACTCAGAAATAACGACGAAAACAAAATTTTCTTTAACTTACAAAGATCTTTAAACGATTCTCTTGTGACTAAAAATAGTCCCTGCTCGGGCGCCAAATGTTCATAATCGAAATTCCTGATATTGACAGTGGGATCGTCAGTTATGCACCTGCCACAATGATATATTGTGCCATCGGCATTATTCCTTACAGGACCTCTTGATAGGTATCCTTTGCAAAGTGCACATTTTGGGTATGTCACATCATTTTCTGATTTAACAGAAGCCATTTTACCTGTATAAAATGTAGCAGAACGAATCTTCGATTAAATGGGGCCTATATCCTCGAAGGGACGTACCAAGAATTGTGAACTATAAACTTCTTTAAAACTATTTGAAAACGTGAAACCGACTATCAACAACTGATAACTGATCAACCACACATGTCAGTTTAACGAATATTCAAACAAATAAAACAATAACATTTAAGGGGGTGATGACTATTCTGACTTTGATCAAACCTAGCAACCTTCACTATATTAATCTAATATCTGAATGTAGTTTATTATCACAAACTTTCAAGGTAAAGATATGATAAATTGGGCGCTACCCGGTACACCAACTGAATTTCTTAATGACTTTCGATATCTCAACGTTACCGTAGATACCGACTAATTGGACACACGCCCCTTCGACAATATAAATACAACTGTCGTTACAACAATGGATAATCTGACTTATGTCACTTTGACACTTAATTGTCAGCTGTCATTTCGATAATCGATTTAATTGGCATCTGTCACATTTGACATTTAAATGACGCGGGCTTGTCACTTTGACAGAAAAACACGCGGCGTTAAAATATTGACCTCTGTCACTTTGACAGGAAAAGTACGCGGCGTTAAAATATTGACATCTATCACTTTGACAGGAAAAATACGCGGCGTTAAAATATTGACACCTGTCGATATGAAATTCAGTTGCCGTGACGCTTGTCACTTTGGCAGAAAAAATACGCGGCGTTAAAATATTAATATAAGTCCGTGACGTCAACGACTCAGATACTGACGCTTAACGCATGAAAACTCTCCAGCTTATGGTAGTGGCTGTGAACGTCGTACACAATTGGACCAACACACCTGTCAAGCGTTCCTCAGATCAGGCTTGAGTTAATTAACTCCCTCAGCTCTGAGTACAAAACCTCTCACCACCTATGAGGTGACGGCGCTTTCGCACGCTCAGACTGGGTCAGAAGGTCACGAAGTGTACGTCGTCTCTCGGACTAGGCTTGATTCGAGAACCCCACTAGTCCGAGTCTCTCACTACCAAACTGGTGACACTTATGCGATGTCACGACAATATCTGAGGTTAGAAGTCACGAAACTTTCGTTATTCTCTGCGGTATGAGAGTGAATATCTGAGCTCATGCATCGGCTTTTATAATAGTGGGTTGCTAGGTCTGAGCATTTTCGTAACGCGCCTGGCGTGTTCATGGGCACGGAGGTCGTCACAACATTGATCTATGCCCACACCGCGCCAGGCAGGTTTCTGTTTTTTTTGTAAAAAAAAAAGTAAAATTCAACTCTAGATACTATTTTTAACAGAAATTATGATAATTATAATACCTATATCAAAATAGTTTCAGGGGCACATGGTGACAACCCCATGTATCCACGTGGGCAGCGAATGTGTTAATTTCTTTACAAATTCAGCTGTCACGACATCACTGCCGAGATGGAAAATAGGCCTCCACTTTGACCGCTCGTATCTCGCTTATTTCTGGAGCGGGACGAAAGTAATGAGGACGACTTTTAGTTCGTTTAAATGTGTACGATTTCGTTAGGGTCGAAGTTTTTCGTTCTAGGTGCCGCCGTTTAGAAGTTCTGAAGGTTTAAAGGGAAATATGTTTTCCGTCTTACACCGTCGCATATTTCGTAGAGACCGTACGGCGTCGTGGTGGAAAGAGGAAGGGTTCTAGTTATTCCGCATTTTGAATAGCAAGATCAAAATTCGGTGCCAGAGAAGCGAACGTTTCCACTAATTTCTCGGTACTCTCCTACATTTCATCCACTCAACCGGGTTTTCGGAAAAAAGAGAGACAGATTTAATAAGATAATTAAAAATGGATGCGACTAATTATCTCAACGAAACATAAGCCCGCTCAAGCGAGAATCCCATCCGGATCCGACCCGAACCGGCACGGACCGGCGAATCTTAGCCTTTCTCCATATCTCAGGGCTGAAAATTTGCGAAGTGCGAGGCGCTTTCGGACGACCCCTGATGCCGTAAGATTTTAATTTATATGGACTAGAAAACGCTGCGCGTTTCCTACCTCTTACCGGAGGGGCTTGACTGCTTAAGGAGTCAATGTTGACTGCAAGCAGTCAATTTATAGTTTCCAATTTTTCAGTTTTAAGTTTTTCAGTTTTCAGTTTTCCAGTTTTCAGTTGTTCAGTTTTTCAGTTTTCAGTTTTCCAGTTTTTCACTTTTCAGTTTTTCTGTTTTCAGTTTTTCAGGTTTCAGTTTTTCAATCTTCCAATTTTCTGGATCTTAGTTTTTCAATTTTCAGTTTTTCACTTTTCAGTTTTCAGTTTTTCAGTTTTCAGTTTTCAGTTCTCCAATTTTCAGTTTTGAGTTTTTAGTTTTCAGTTTTCAGTTTTTCAGTTTTCAGTGTTTCAGTTTTTCAGTTTTCAGTTTTTCAATTTTCAGTTTTCAGTTTGTCAATCTTCCCGTTTTCTGTATTAGTTATTCTATTTTTAATTCTTCAATTTTCAAATTTTCAGTTGCTCATTCTTCAGTTGCCAGCTTTTCGGTTTTTCAGTTTTTCAAGTTTTTTCCAATTTTCAGGTTTTCAGTGATTCAATTCTTCACTATATTAGGTTTTGGTTTTTGGTTTTTCAATGTTTGTTTAATAGTGTTTAAATTTTCAATTTTCCAATTTTCAGTTCTTCAGGACTTCAATTTTCCACAAATACCGAGTTTCAAATGAACCGGTCCATAAATGACAAAATTTGTCTTTCAACTCATGCAGCCATTTTGAATTTTGCGATTCTGACGTCATATTTGTGATCAACGTCGTCGATTTTCCCCGAGTACCGAATTTCAGCCCAATCGGACGACAAATACAAAAATTTAAATTGTTCACACACCGTGTATATGAATTAAATTATTTATTTTTCCTAAACGTTGGTAATGAATTAAATGTCAACACTATATATAACCTATAAAATTAAACTGACTGACTTGTAATGTCAAATATTTAAAAACCTATAAAACTAAACTCCCTAACAGAACTGACAGTGTAAATGTCACATTAAAATAAAACGAGTTATACTTCAAA
This sequence comes from Stenurella melanura, assembly GCA_963583905.1. NCBI lineage: Eukaryota > Metazoa > Arthropoda > Insecta > Coleoptera > Cerambycidae > Stenurella > Stenurella melanura. Next base: position 21,469,432 of record OY757309.1, read on the forward strand.
TATCAAAAATTGGTTTGTTGAAATTGTCATGGAAAGTTCGATTGACATAAAATAGAGTAAAGTATTATTTAGATGATGTGTATTTAAAACCTGATTCTTCTTTGGGAGGAATTGTTGGCGTTGTTGAGCATGCTATTTATTAGCAGAGTTTGTGCTTTTAAAGCACCTTGAAACATTCTTTGTTTTTCCTTTCTTTCTCGATTTTTTTGTTTTTGAATCCTTTTGAAGTGGGCCTTTCTGGAATATAAAAATATATGTATTTAAATTGTTTTAAATATAAAAGTAGAGTGAATAAATACCTTTTGTCTTTTTTTCGTTGAGACTCCGGCGAAAGCTGTAAGATAAAAATATTATTATGAATAAATTAAAATCGCAATGAGGGATGTAACGTGTACTATCTTGTTTTTGAATACTTAAAAGCGGTATATTTTTATAATTGGGAAGGGAAGGATTTGCCAAAGGCGTTTAATTAATAATAATTATAAAACATATGTTAGATGAATAAAATGACCGTGTTAAATTACGATAATAGTAATTATAAATGGATGACTTATAAAGAAATGCAGTAGAGAGAAGGCATATTTTATGAAATTTGTAGGAAACAAAAATTGTTTAGTTAAAGGTATATAATAAATAAAAATAAGATAGTGAACTTAAAACAGTGGCCACTGGGCGAGCAGCAGGTGATATCTGTCCCGCTTGAATAATTTCGTCCTGGAATAAGAAGAGGCATGATATAAAACATGGAAAATAATTTAATAAATATGAAGCGTTTGTACAAATTGATATCTAATTGTGGGATGTTATTTAGATATTATTTATTGAATTGAAGATAGAATTTTGGGAATAATTATAAGTATAGGACACCAGAATATGAGACGGCACATAATAATAAACACATGTGTTTTGATTGATAGTAGATGTGTAAATAGAATTTATTGGAGAAATCGTGATGCGTTAGTAATAATTATCTCGATGATTGGAAAGAAATATAAGTAATACCTACGTGAAATGTAAAATGGGTGGCATTAAATGCTTTGATTGTTGATACATTATAAGTAATACCCTAATATAAATTAGATACAATAAATTAAGTGAAATGAGGTAAACAAAAAGTACTTATGTAGAACTGTATACAATTGAAATATGACAGAAATGGGGTATATGGGAAAATGTTAATTTTTGGATATGCATACATGATCACTGGATATATATGCATCAAGTCCATCTTGTCTACTGAATGAATTCATTTTATTCTGAAAAAATTAATGTAAATTAATAATACATAAATTAATATTACATAAATGTTTAAAATAAAGAAAATGTATAAAAAGTATGAAAGTATCATAAAATTATGGCAATATTAAGTTTAATCATATTAGTGGAGTAGATCTGGCAGAAGAAAGGGGTCACCCTTTTTTCAAAAAAAATTTTTTTGCACCTTATAGAGGACGACTTCCCCCACTTCCATGATACTTTCACATCCGAGATCTAGGTGGTGCGGGGGGAGGGGAGCTGTTAAACATATGGAAAATCGGGTTTTCTGTTTGCGCACGACCGGGGAGACGGACAAAAAAAACATTTCAGATAAAAAAGAAAGGTGTCCCCGAGGCGCGTAAATTGGTTTTTGGTTTTATAAAATCGGCCAATTAGGGTCGGAGATATGGCCGTTTGATGGGATTGAGTTTCAAGGAAGGAAAAGGGATCGGACAGGAGGTATGAGGGGTGTTTAAGAGCTAAGCGATGGGGTTATGATGGTAATTTTTTTTCTGTTGTGGGTGGTTATAGGAAGAGATCGAGGCCGCGGGGGGAACTTTCTAGGGCAATTAGGGAAGAAGAGGGAGGGCGGAACGTGCAAAAAGGGAAAACGTCTGTATCTCCGGTTCTAAGAGGGCGATTTTAAAAAATTAAAATGGGATTTCTTCCTTTTTTGAGCAGCTATAATGTTGGATAGGTAGGAAATAATTTTCGCCGAAAATGTAGAAATGGGGGGCAAAAGAAAAAATGTATTTTCTTTTAAAACGATTTTTTTATGAAGGGGGTAAGTGGTGGGGATAAGCTGCTCATAAAAGACGGGGATTCTCATCCCTTTAAAACGAAAAAAGAATTTTTCGAATTCCTTTATTACGACAGGCAGGGCGACAACTTGAAGCTTAAGCCCCGCAGAAGGGCAAGGGAAAGTCCTACGCCCTTCTGCCAGGGCTCATTTTAAAGAGAACAAAGTTCCCTTTTTATTAAAAAAATAAATAAATAAATTCGATCGGACAATAACTTGCGCTACGCGCGCGAGTTACACTTATAAATGTATTTCTTTTCAATCAGCAGGTACGGCGCGGCGTCGCGGCGGAAAGAGGAAGGGTTCTAGTTATTCTGCATCGTGAATCGCAGAGTCAAAATGGAAAATTCGGGGTCAGAGAAGCGAACGTTTCCACTAATTTCTCGGTACTCTCCTACATTTTATTCCCTTAACCGGTTTTTCGGAAAAAAGAGATAGACGAATTTAATAAGATAATTAAAAATAGACGCGACTAATTATCGCAATGAAATACAAGCCCGCTCGAGCGGGAATCCCATCCGGATCCGACCCGAACCGGCACGGACCGGCGAATCTTAGCCTTTCTCCATATCTCAGGGCTGGAAATTCGCGAAGTGCGACGCGGTTTCGGACGACCCCTGACGCCGTAAGATTTTAATGTAATATAATGGATTGATATTTGAGGCAGATGTCATACAAAAATTTGAGGCGTTGGCTTCTAGCAAATGCGCCAAAAATGAAGTTTCTGGAATCTTATTTGCTTGCTTTATTTATTTTTTCCTATTTACCCCCACCCCTTTATAGCCCAGTGAAATTAGACTTTTCTAATGTAACAAAATGTATCCTTAATTTTTTTATTTTAAATTGATTTATTATGGTGTTTTAAAGAAAACATTAAAATCGAGAACGAGATTACTATGACATAAAAAATTATTCAAGGTAAAAGTTCACAAAAAACGGTTTCTTGCGAATATCGCGTTTTTTATGGTTCGGATGCCAATTGAGGTTATTATGAAAATGAAAGATTGAAATTCCGCACAAAAATGATCTCTTCCATTCTTTATGTACAACGGTTTAGGCAGAAATGTGCTTCAAGTTTCCGCGCAAGGCATAATATGCTCTATTTCATGTAGTCCATGCATATAGAATACGTGCTTGTTCTATCTATAGTATGTATTAGATGATCAGTATATAAAATAATATGGTAACTATTATACAGTATGTCTCATTTTTCATGACATCACAGCACTCTTATTTATAATGTGAATTTTTTAAAATTCGGGTGGAAGGTACTTATCCATCAGGAGATTGTATCACAGTAAATTACTTTAAAATTCACCAGTGGCGTCCGTCGTTATGAAGAAAAATGTAGATAATTTCCCAAAAAAAGATATTAGGCAAAGTTTTAACTGTAAAAAAATCTCATAATCGTATTCGTTGTTAACAAAAACTCACTGAAACCGAATTTTAATAACACAATGTACTTGGTGTTCACGTAATAGGAAAATAAAACATCCCTTGCGAGAAAACTTCGAAGCACATTTTTGTTTAAACCGTTCGATGTACATAAAAAATGGAAGAAATCATTTTCGTGCGGAATTTCATTATCTTTCATTCTCATAATATCTTCAATTAGCCTCCGAACCATAGAAAGCGCGATATTCGCAAAAAACCGTTTGTTGTGAACTTTGGTCTTGAATAATTTCTTATGCCATAGTGATCTCGTTATCGATATTTAACATTTTTATGAAATCACCAAAATGAATCGATTAAAAAAGATGAAGAATATATTTTGTTAGATCAGAAGCCAAAGTTTTGTCGAAAGTGACTAGAGTATCAACGGAATCGTCTCAATCAGAAGTCATTACAATACATACGTATATTCAAGTGAGTATCTCAATTTTATTTTATCAACTCCTTTAATAATGGAGTAGAGATGGTGAAAGGGTTGAAAAATATTATAAAAACATCTCTGCCCTTGGTTAGTATATACACCAAGTCCCAAGTTTCTATACTCTTACCAGCTTGCTGTACTTATTGTCCCCTATTTACCCCTGATTAACCCCTAACCATTCAACGGAATCATCTCAAAATATAATCTAATTTCAGCTGTCGTTATATGCCGACTTTTTCAGTAAATCGTTGACGCCTTCACCCGATCTATCTTTGGACGATGAAGAATTGTTACCTAATTCTACGTTACACATAAGTGCATTTGAGTTCAACGGTGTTCTGACCGTCTTAAAACAGATTAAACCTAAGATGTCGACCGGTCCCAATGCATTTCCGGCCACATGTGTAGTAGGGGTACAGCGTAAGGAATAGAGGTCGAGGCGTTGTAAGTTATAGAATGAGCGTTTCGTTGTTTCGTACTCGTAGTTGTTACCGAAGGAGGCGCAGCCGAGTCCGGAATGAGTTGTATGTTATTGTTATCATTTGATTGCAAGGATTGCGAATTCTGTGAATTTTTTTATTAACTTGTTTACACTTCAAAAAGGATTGATAAAACAATACAGAAAATAAATATATGCTTACAATATTAAGTTATAGGTTTTTAAATTTTAAGTTTTCAAAAAGTTGACTATTTGCAAACTTTCTGTACTTTAAAAAATTCCATAAATTATTTTCTATGCACTCCGATAGTTGCAAGATTGCGAAATCTGTGAATTTTTTATTTACGATAAAAATTTGGGGAGTATTCTATATGTACAACAATTATATAAAATGTGCAGTAAATCAGCGAAGAGTATAATAGTGACGTGTGAGTAGGACGAACACGTAAATAATTTGATCCGTAACAATAGTACCTCTCCACCCCGTTTTAGAGGAACACGATGGAAGTGGTGGAATGTCTCTTTGGGGTTGCGCAACCCCCCAAGTGGCCGACAGCCACCCCCCAAGTGGCCGACAGCCACCCCCCAAATGGGGCTAAACGTTCAGGATATAATTTTCATGGCTCAAAAATATTCTACCTCCCGTTTTCGAGGATGCTGAGCACGTTGGTGATACTGAATGTTTATTCCGACCATCCGCAACCTCTCCAACGGCCAATAATCACCCCCAGAAGGGGTGAAAATATTTCTTTCTATATCAGCGGCAAAACTCGAACCGTTCTCGAGGACGCTGAGCACGATGGTGATGCTGAATATTTATTTCGACCGCCCGCAACCCCTCCAACGGCCAATAATCAGCCCCGGAAGGGGTGAAAATATTTCTTTTTATATCAGCGGCAAAACTTATATACCTCCGTTTTCAAAGATGCTGAGTACGATGATGATGCTGAATATTTATTCTGACCCCCCGCAACCCCTCCAACGGCCAATAATCAGCCCCGGAAGGGGTGAAAATATTTCTTTTTATATCAGCGGCAAAACATATATACCCCCCGTTTTCAAATATGCTGAGTACGATGATGATGCTGAATATTTATTCTGACCCCCCGCAACCCCTCTAACGGCCAATAATCAACCCCTAAAGGGGCGAAAATCATTTTTTAATATGGATTGAATAAAAAAAAATTATCATTCCGTGCAGGTCCCGTGAAAAAAAAAACGGAGATTAGATGGTTGTTAGGCATTAGGAATTGAAGGGGTTTGAAAAATAAATCGAGCACCACCAGCTTGCTCAGCATCCTCGAGAACCGACGGTATATACATTTTGCCGCTGATATTAAAACATGATTTTCACCCATTTATGGGTTGATTATTGGCCGTTGGAGGGGTTGCGGGGGAGTCGAAATAAATATTCAGTATCACCACCGTGCTCAGCATCCTCAAAAACAGGGTATATAAGTTTTGCCGCTGATATAAAAAAAAAATTCCACCCTATCCAGGGGTGATTACTGGCCGTTGGAGAGGTTGCGGGGGGTCGAAATTAATATTGAGCATCACCATCGTGCTCAGTATCTTCAAAAAGGGGTATAGGATATTTTTGAACCGTGAAAATTATATGCTGAGCGTTTAATCCCGTTTGAGGGTGGTTTTTAGCCGTTTGGGGGGGGTTGCGCAACCCCACAGAGACATTCTACCACGTTCATAGTGTTCAGCATCCTCGAAAAATGGAGGGGGAGACTTCTGTTACGGATAAAATTATTTAGCATTTTGCTTGTTTAATGAAGTTTTCACCACTAACAAAATTTCTCATATCACTTTCTTTGGCTGCCATGCTCTACCGAAGAGGATTAATAATGTCTCTAGCTATTACAATTGTGTCAGCTAACTGCTTGCTGGCTTATAAGTAAGACAGTGTAGAAAACAGCACGTTTGTTTTGTAGAGCATACAAATTATCGACAAGAATGGTCGTAACAACTATTCTAGTAAGGAACCGTTCATAAACGATAACACGCTTTTTTGCCAATTTTTTAACCACCCCTCCTGTGTCACACATTGTCATGCTCGTCCGATCCCCCCCAGCCATGACTGTTAGGTTACACTATCTTTTATGTAAATTAATAATATCAAGGATGGTGATAATAAATAATTAAAATATTAGGTACAAAATTATTTTCTTGTATTGTGACATCACAATTGCTTGAGAGCTTCCCCTCTTCCCCTGTCACAGTGTCGCAATTTTCAGAATCCCATCCTCCCCTTAAAGCGTGACATCATTTTTGGGCGACCCCTAAGGTGAGTTATTAGGCCTTAACGAACACGTCCTCATAAACCATTATACAGTAGTGGCATGTTAAATTATTGAGTCCATGCCAATCTAAGGTAGAAGGGAAGAGAAATGGACAAATAGTATGCTGAAAAGGAACAGTTTTAACCTACGCTGTTGACACTTTAAGAGGGGATGACGGGCAGAACTCTTACAATGCTCAAGTGCTTGGCGTCGATGTTAGCACCTATATCCCTTCTTTCACGTACATTATTTTGCTATTTATATTTCACTCTACCTTATTAGAGGGTTCGACCCCAGTTAACTGCCACCAGTGTATATCAATATTTTAAAATTTATTTTTATCTGTATTTATCATGGCAACAATAAAATGATTTTTTTTCTTATACAGCAAATCGAATAATAATTATCAATTATAATATCCCTAGTGCTTAAAAATTTCCGGACATTAATTTAAGCTCGTGGGATATTCGGTAAGAAAATTTCACACCTAAATATGTATTTTTATGTCAAATTAAATGTCAATTTTGACAGAAAAATTTCCACTTGTTAATTTCGCTCAGGGAGGATAAAAATTTCCGAAAATTTTTTGGGTTGCTATGGTACCGAAACCAAGAACAAACTTCTGATTTCATAAAAAAGTGAGGTGTGAAATTTTCACTTGTAATCTCCCAAGTGTTTGAATTAATGCCGAAAATTTTTCGAGTACATGAATTTTCTTAAAAAATTCTGGTACGAAAAAAAATTCCTGCAATCAATTCAAGCACGCGGGGGATTCGGTAAGTAAACTCTAATTTCAACTGACATTAAGATTATTCTAAGACATAACAAGGTATAATATTAGTAGGCCATGAATGGGTCTTGTTGACAAAGTGACATAAACGCATTGGAATTAGTAAGTAGTGTTGTTGTGTCAAAAGTTAAAATTATAAGAGTTATTTGAAAATGGAATACGTATAATAGATAAATAATATCTCTTCCACCCATTTTAGTTTCAAGTAATTACTGAAAATTGTTTAGGATAACTCTATTTGTGTGTTATGGAATAACTTTTATTCACTAAAATAGGTGGAGCGTTGTTTTTTTTATATTTTCATGTTTTATACACATAGCATAGCACTGTTTCAGCACAGTATAACTTGACAGATATGGCTTTGAAACATCATTAGTTATTTATCATTATTTCATTGACAGTTTAACCAGTTTAAGTTTAATATGTCTTATTGTTGAAGTTATTTTCAAGCTTTTAAAAGAATAAGATTATAGAGTATGGAAAGAGAACATAATATATCCTATGCGCATATTGCGAAGAACATTGTGAATTTAAAAAAGCCATCCAAAATTGAAATACTTATCATACCCGGTGAGAAGTGTAATATGGAGGAAAACCAAAATGAGAAGTTGTTCACTCATAATTAGGTACTAAACATAAAATAAAATGTTGTTTCACAAAGCTCAATAATTTTTATAATTGCTCGTTTAATTTGAAAAATAAAATTCCATTTTTATGTGACAGCAAATGTCAAATATGATCATATGTCAATAATGTGACAGAAAAATTTCCACTTATTAATTTCCTTCAGGGTACCCTGGAGGTAGAAAATTTCCGAAAATTTTTTGGGTTGCCTTGGTAACGACACAAAAACAAATTTCTAATTGGCTAAATAGGTGACGTGTGAAATTTCCTGTAAAATTTATTTTTAATTTTGTAAATAAAAATGTACCTATCTAAAGTTATATGAAATTACCACGACCGATGGGTTCTATATATATTTAATGAACGTTAAAAATGTAGAATTTATTATAACAATACAATGTTTTTAAATTAGTCTTATACAGGATTAGTAACATAACATCAGCACGGTTACATTTGAATTATATCAGGAATGTTTGTATTTCACTAAAATAACTGGTTCCGGACCTGTACTATTTACATTCTCACTCTATTATTCGCCAAGGGATTATTTACCTGTGGCTGAGAACGTTTCATCCGATGTCTAACATTTCGTTTTAACATAGGTTTGCACCATAATAATGATTTTATTAGCAACTACCTGCTTCTTTTTCATATTATCATTGATTTTCAGAAGAATAGGAATATGAAAACTTGTTACCTACCTTGGATATAAATGCAGTTATGTATTTGTTTTCAATTTTGTAACGCAGTGCGGCAAAATGCGCCATCTTACGGGCAGTAGTGAAAATACATTAGCCCGTGTAGAATTGATTCTACGTTTACTTTTATTGTGAGTTGCTCAGTGTTGCTGATTAGGTTAAGATGGCGATGAGATTAACAATTGCAATTCAAGATATCATTAATAACACCCCTATATTTTTCAAATTTACCACAGCATTTTAGCTTTAAAGTAGTTTTGTTCCGAAATCAACTTCTGTAGTATCTGCAGAGTAAAACTAAAATCTCCAGAGACTTTTCTTGGAATAATATTTTTTTGCTGGAACTTCTAGCAAAAAGTTTTTGAATAAATCGAGTTATTCAGTATTTTTTTATATAAATAAATGTTCGAGAAGTAGTACTTTAATAAGTAACTATTATAAACCTAATAGTTATAACCAATATGAAACGCAATATACAGTGTGAATCTAAAGAAACGCACAAAATTCATACCTTGTCATTTGTTAATAAAATCCTCGAACAGGTCGAATTTAGATTTGTAAATGCTACATTTTGTCACTATGCCAAAGTTTATGACGTCATTGGTTTTTGAGTTATGACGCCATCATAAATTTTTTTCAATAGAAACAGACATTTTTGTTTACTGTTTTTGGTGTTATGTTCCTTTAGCTTTCTGGTAATATGAAAAAAATTGATATTACCTAAGCCATTCTTTTGCAAAAAAATATTTCTATTGATTGGTACCTTACATAAGTAATTGTGCGAAAAAAATCATCACCATTGCTCAAATTGCGACCCTCCAACCACATGGCATTGACCAAGACGGGTGTAGACACTTTGCACGCTGTTCTGAATCACCTCATGGGAAATTCGTCTCATCTCCAAGCCAATTCTGTCTTTCAATTCTTCTAGGGTATCCGGTCTGTTAAAATACACCCTTGACTTTAAGTAACCCCAAAGAAAAAAGTGTAAGGGGCTTAAATCTGGTGAAGGCGGGGGCCAGTCAATCGGACCACGACGATCTATCCACCTTCCAGTAAAAGTGTCATCTAAAAACTGACGCACTGCTATCCCAAAATGAGGTGGGGCCCCGTCTTGCTGAAACCAGACGTTTTCAGCAGAAATATCTTCATCTTCACTGTTCGAAAACATAACTGCTAAGGCTGGCACTAACTCAACTCGCAAAAACTCTTAATATCTTGTGGCCGTAAGATTTTCTTTATAAGAAAGGTCCCAATAAACGATCACCAATCATACCTGCACACACGTTTACTTTGCGTCGCTGTGAATGGACTTCTTGAGTCCAATGAGTATTTTCGCGTGACCAATACCTACAGTTATGCCGATGTACAGTCCCCTTTAAAGAAATGTCAGAAAAAACAATGTTCTTTAAAAAATTTGGGTTTTCATCGTACAAGGTCATACACTGTTCACAAAACTGTAAGCGCCGATCTGGATCGTCCTCATTCAATTCATGGATTAATTGCACTTTGTATGGATGGTATTTTTTTTTTTCAATAGACGTACAACAGAAGTTTGACTCACGTTATGATTTAAAGCCAGCTGCCTTGTTGAAAGATGGTGGTTTTTCTCACTTTCTAGAAGAATATTTAATTTGGTTTTGTTGCTTGTGCTAGGGCGACCAGATCGAGAGAGGTCAGCTACACTTACAATCTACTTACAGTAGATCTAGAAATTTGCTTTTCGGGATACTTGGCATTGAAAACATCACATGCTTCCTGATGAGTTCTCAGCCTATCACCATATCCAACCATCATCAAAAGTTCTACGCGTTCTTTTTCACTTAAACGTGGCATTGCATTCACTAGTTTTACACTGTCTCAGAAGTGTCACAAAACTGAGGTTTCACACGCGCCAGGAATAAAAAGTTATCGATAGGTACTTTACACAAAAAGGCCTGTATCTCTCTGTTGTTAAGGTGATTGTTTTTTTTTATTATTTCCTTTGTTTTGTTTTTATGTCAAATGTTTTCATGCTAGCTAAAACAAAAATGTAGGCAACAGGATTTATCAGCCCATAAAAAAGTGGAACATTACTCGTGAATTTGCGAAAGGTAAGCTATTTTTACATAAAATGTCATTGTTCCAAAAGAATGGCTCAGGTAATATAATTTTTTTTTATTACACCAGAAAACTAAAGGAATGTACCACCAAAAACAGTAAACGAAAATGTCTGTTTCCATTAAAAACGAATTTATGATGGCGTCATAGCTCAAAAACCAATGACGTCATAAATTTTGGTATAGTGACAAAATGTAGCATTTACAAAACTAAAATCTACCTGTTCGAGGATTTTTTTGAAAAATGACATACCAAAGATATGAATTTTGTGCGTTTCTTAAGGTTCACACTGTATTATAAATGCTTTACATACAGGGTGAGCCAGTACATGGTCAGTACCTCTTTATCCTGAAATTTGAAATAATGTATTATAGGCAAATAAAGATTTGGACGTATATACGTAAATTAGTAGCCGCAATGTTTGTGCAGATTGGCTGAGGGGGGAGATAATGGGAGAGGCTTCTCATTTCATGAGTCAAAAAATTTCATTGCGTCGTCGTTTTTCATCAACAATTAGAGCGGAAAATCAGTAGATAGTACTGTCATTCTATCATACTGTCAATTTCATTATTTTTAAAATGTGCGTGTTTTAACCCAGATTTCATTGGTTTAATTTGCAAGAGCGTAGCTTAAAAAATAAAACCTTTTGCACAGCCACGTTTTACAAAAATTGGTTGCCCTTTTTGGTAAAAAGGTTGGCTGGATCTTGAATATTACAAAAATATTTTGTAAATTAACTTTAGTTCAAAATTGCGAGCTCCCCGGGAGGTCAAAGTTGTCCATTTTTTCTCTCGGTGGGGTGAATAAATACGACCGTGCAAAAACTGTTGCCCCGACAGTGTTTAAAAATTGTAACAACGAATTAAAAAGTTATGTTAATAATTAAAAAATGACTATATTGCAGGTGTATCTACAATAACTTTTTACCACTGGAGCGACTATTTTCGAAAGTATCATAATTTAGGGATTTGCGTACAAATCACCCATGCTTCACTTTCATCTCCGACTGCAAAAAAGTCATTCTGAAAAAACATTGCAGCTACTAATTCATTGGAAAATTCTGTTCATTTTTCCTTCATTTGCCTAGTCTATAGATACAAATGGTAGGAGATTAAGAGTGGCGCATTTTGAATTTATTTTTAAATCTACAGTGTTTCCCATAGTGATGGCTAATACTTGATTTTTACTTCCACATCCACGTAGTGGAGTGGAAGTATAATAATCGCAAACATTCTTTTTTTGCTGAAATAGGCCTAGAATACCATGAAACGTCGAGATTTTAATTTCAGCGAAAAAAAAATTTCTGTCGGTCTGTCGGTCTATCTGTCTGTCTAACTTTTTTGTCTGCACGTTTTCTCTGGAACGGATTAAGATATTGAGTTGAAATTTTATACACGTATGTGTTATAACGAGATCTGGAACTGGATTTCTTTTTTAATATATCCTGCGAAAGTTTGGAAACAATCCATCAGTAGTACGATACTGGTCTCGAAAAAATAAATTTGAGTGTTGCTGTGCGAAGTCAGCATCCTCAAAAGTTGAACGTTTGGACGGGAATTTTAGACAATCATATTATAGGCTCACTGCTGATTGATGGCAATTTAAAGTGCAATAAATATTTAGAGCTTTTACAAAACCAAATAATTCCTGCAGTTCAAAATCTTCTTGTCAAGTTTGACGACATTTGGTTTCAACAAGGCGGTTGCCCAAGTCACAATACCTTAACTGTTATTAATTTTCTGGAAAGAACATTTCCGAATCGTTTAATAGCTACGAGGGGAATGTTAAAATGGCCCCCCAGGTCACCTGATCCAGCACCCCATGATTTCTTTCTGTGGGGCTTTTTAAAGGAAACCGCGTACAAACATGCATTTGAACGAGCCAATAATTTAGTTGAATTACGGGAAAAACTTATCCAACTTTGTGCAAGCATTACTCCAAATCAACTCAATGATATGAGAGGTTCATTGTACAATCGGTTTGGCTATTGTTTGGCACAAGAAGGTGGTTTGTTTGAATCCTTATTTATTCTTAATTAATTTATTGTTTGATAATTATTAGTTGATTGTAGTTTCTGAGGGTTATTTAATTTTATTTTAATGTTCTATTTTTGTAATTTAATAAGAATTATTTATTTTTTGATAATTAATATTTTAGTTTCCGAGTTATTTAATTTAATTTTAATGTTCTATTTTCATTTCGGTTTTAATAAGAATTATTATTTTATTCCCATAGCATTTACGGCTAAAAGGGAAACTGCAGAAATGCTTTCAATAGAAGAAATTATTTGTCAAAAATGTGACAAATAACTTCTTCGCTTTTAACGAAGAAATATTTTCTCGTTTCGTATAGAAATTATTACCTACGTCCGCATCCATCCTTAGTTCATGCAGTACTGAATTCAATTCATTGTGTGTCTCTGCTTTCACGATTTATGGAACTAGCGGGGCGTGGTCAATTACATCGTTATTCCTATACCCGAATCTGTACAACAATCGCTATTACACTACTTTGTGGTAAAACAATATAATTTAGATTATGTTCTTAATTCAAGGTAAAGTGCAAGATAAATGTATTAACAAGGTATGCTCTTACGCAAAACTTTTGTAATGACCAATCATATGCGTTGGAACTAACGGAAACCATTTTTGTAATAGGACCAATAGCATTTCGTGTGCATATTTCATATAATATAGTGAGTACATTATTTTGTACAAAACGAGCCGATTCCATATACCATTTAAAAATAAATGCTTAATTTTCGAAATAAAGTTATTTGGCAAAACATTATTCGTTAAATATTAATGTTATTTATATTTCTATATTGATGTAGCCTCACAAAACAATTGTTTTTATCTTCCTTTTTTTTTAGTTTATATTGTCTAACTTTTTACGTATTCTAAGTTTTCTTTTGCCAAAAAGTAACAGATAATTTATATAAATATGTTATTATAATAATCTTTACGAAAAGAGTAAAATTTTAAATGTTGAAAATTTTTATGGCTTAAGATACGCTATAGAATATCCACTGTAAACCAAAAACTGACTCACAGAGCCCTTAACCATCAATCCGTATTCAAATTTATATTAGTCTGTTCTAAGTGAAATATTATTAAATCTACTGAAGGCTCGGTATTTCTTGTAATAAATTGCAACGGATCTTTTAGAACGGTCTTGAGTATACTGTGTAATTAAATACTGAATTATTAATCTTCCCATAAATAATTTTTTGTTATTTTTTTTAAGAAAAAGGAGCTATGAAAGATAATGAATGAATGGATTGGTTCTAATGTGGATAATTTATACATTACTTGTTACGGTTTTATTATGTTTAGTAAACCACCTGACATTTTTCCATATTTCAATATTTCTAGATATTGGAATCAACTGGTTGAGCCTGTGGTAACAGAAATGAGTCATATGCCCTAATCATCTAATAAGTAACCAATTACAGCGTGAGAACATTACAGTAAAATAATGTAAAGCATAGTAAAACAGAACTGTAATAGAAAAGAAGAGGTTATGTTGTGTAATAATAAATTAAATTGTTTAATTTATTCATTACCACAGTTGGATGTAATGTTTACATATACAATATAAAGGAAAAAATTTGTTCGAGGGAGGGAACATAATATGTTATATGAAGTCTGAAAATTCATATAAGGCAATCAAACATGTTACTCACGATTATATAAAGAAAAACCGCTGTCTAAGGAATCACTACTTCCACATCCAGAAAGAAAAGATATTGATTAGATGTTCACTCTAGTATGTGGAAATTATTGGTCATAGAATTTTAATAATATTTGGGGCAGATATCATAGAAAAGTGTGAGGCGTTGGTTTCTACCATATGTGATAAAAATGAAGTTTTTATTTTACCCTAGTATTTTCCCTATTCACAACCTACCACCTCCCACCCCTTCAATGGAATCATATCAATCACGTGTACTAACTTTCAAGTGAATATCTCATGTATATGTTATCAATCCCATTAATCATGGAGCTTAGGTGGTGGGGTTGGAAAGATATCAGAAAGATATCTGAGGCCTTGGTTTCTAGTATATATACCAAATCCCAAATTTCTGTACTCTTACCAGCTTGATTTACTTATTTTCCCCTATTTACTCCTATTTAATCCCCAACCCTTCAACGGAATCGTATCAAAATATAATTTAGTTCCAGATGTCATTATAATACATACGTCTACCAAATTTCAAGTGAATATCTCAATTTTGTTTTATCATCTCCTTTAATAATGAAGTAAGGGTGGTGGGGGGTTGAAAAATATTGTCAAAGTCTGAGGCTTGGCTTCTAGCAAATACACCTAATTTCAAGTTTCTGTACTCTTACCAGCTTGCTTTACTTATTTTTCCCTATTTACCTTTACTTACCCCCCCCCCCCCCCTCTCAATCATGTCAAAATATAGTCTAGTTTCAGATGTCGTTATAATACCAAATTTCAACTGAAAATCTAAATTTAATTTTATCAACTCTTTTAATAAGGGAGTGGGGGATGGAAAATATTATTAAAGAACCTAAGGCTTTCGCTTCTAGTATATACACCATATACCAAATGTCTGTACTCTTACCAGCTGGCTTTACATATTTCCCCCTATTTACTCCTATTTATCCCCAACCCTTTACTGGATATCTTCAAAAAACCATTCAGTTCCAGATCTCATTATAATATATACGTGTACAAAATTTCAAGTCAATATCTTAAACCGTTCCGGATAAAACGTGCGGACAAAAAAAGTTACACAGACCGACAGACAGATAATCCACTACGTGGATGTGGAAGTAAAATTATTGAAATGTGTAATCTTCCAACATAACATTTTGATATAATTCAGTTATCGGCTGGATACCATCTTCCTGGGATCTCAAAACGTAAAGATTATATGTTATCTCAATTTTTGATTTCAGACCAATTTTAGTAGCCTCCCACAATAACATTGTGTTTTGTAAATAAGTGGTATGACTTTGCGCGAGGTTGCGGCTATATTGCGCCGCGCGCCGCGGTGGCAAAGCCCTGATCTCAATACGGTTTTACTATCGCTTCAAAGATCCACCCGGTGGTGGGGAGGTTCAGGCCGCTTCCAGTAGCAGCCGAAAACAGAAAAGGAGCAGCAAATAAAATAACTTATATAACGGTACATTTATTTTTATTTATGGAACTAGTCAGTGTTATCTCTCCTGAGTTCGAGTCTCAACTATAGCAGCTGGCGATGTCACAGAATCGTTAATTTATATAAGGCCTTAGAAGACGAACGGGAAATAGTAACAATAAATAGTTGCAAAAAAGAAGTAGATTGTATGAGTGATTTATTATAGAATCATTCGAAACCCTACATTTCGACAATAGTTCAGTATGGGATATAGAAAACATAAACATAAGAGCTATTAAATATAAATTTCATAAAACATAATCAAATGCAAATGTAAATTCCCTACAACGTAAGAGTAATCTAAAATAGAATTGAGGAAATGAATATATTACTAGCAAAAATACTCGTAATTATTTCAAACTCTTACTAAAGACTTATTCATAGATAAGTACAAAAACATATATCTTTCTAAACAAAATACTTTGCTGGCTACATGCCACGAACAACATTGAATTATAAGAAAGAAATATGCACATTACGTACAGAAAACTGTCACAATAATGTTAGTTTTAATTTTAAATTATCCTGTTCAACAAAACCAAAAAACAACTAAAGACAAAAAACACTTACCAACAACTTTAAAAACTTTCACAGACACGTGTTTCTGTATCCTACACAAGGATACTTCTTCAGTGCTACTTCCTTCAAAGTTGAAAATGAACTAAACAGTCACTTACCAGGCAAAGTATTTTGTTTAGAAAGATATATGTTTTTGTACTTATCTATGAATAAGTCTTTAGTAAGAGTTTGAAATAATTACGAGTATTTTTGCTAGTAATATATTCATTTCCTCAATTCTATTTTAGATTACTCTTACGTTGTAGGGAATTTGCATTTGCATTTGATTATGTTTTATGATTATACCTGTATTGGTAATTCTCCGAAATCTGTTTTGGATTATCCTGTTCGTTAGAACCATAAATAATTATTGCATAAATACCTATTACCTGGTAAGTGACTGTTTAGTTCATTTTCAACTTTGAAGGAAGTAGCACTGAAGAAGTATCCTTGTGTAGGATACAGAAACACGTGTCTGTGAAAGTTTTTAAAGTTGTTGGTAAGTGTTTTTTTTTTTTGTCTTTAGTTGTTTTTTGGTTTTGTTGAACAGGATAATTTAAAATTAAAACTAACATTATTGTGACAGTTTTCTGTACGTAATGTGCATATTTCTTTCTTATAATTCAATGTTGTTCGTGGCATGTAGCCAGCAAAGTATTTTGTTTAGAAAGATATATGTTTTTGTACTTATCTATGAATAAGTCTTTAGTAAGAGTTTGAAATAATTACGAGTATTTTTGCTAGTAATATATTCATTTCCTCAATTCTATTTTAGATTACTCTTACGTTGTAGGGAATTTGCATTTGCATTTGATTATGTTTTATGATTATACCTGTATTGGTAATTCTCCGAAATCTGTTTTGGATTATCCTGTTCGTTAGAACCATAAATAATTATTGCATAAATACCTATTACCTGGTAAGTGACTGTTTAGTTCATTTTCAACTTTGAAGGAAGTAGCACTGAAGAAGTATCCTTGTGCAGGATACAGAAACACGTATCTGTGAAAGTTTTTAAAGTTGTTGGTAAGTGTTTTTTGTCTTTAGTTGTTTTTTGGTTTTGTTGAACAGGATAATTTAAAATTAAAACTAACATTATTGTGACAGTTTTCTGTACGTAATGTGCATATTTCTTTCTTATAATTCAATGTTGTTCGTGGCATGTAGCCAGCAAAGTATTTTGTTTAGAAAGATATATGTTTTTGTATTTATCTATGAATAAGTCTTTAGTAAGAGTTTGAAATAATTACGAGTATTTTTGCTAGTAATATATTCATTTCCTCAATTCTATTATAAATTTCAGTTCAATAGAATACAATTACTTTTCATTATAATATGTTCTATCTCCTACCGGAGGGGTTTGATTGCTTCGCAATCAATTTAGTTTTAGCTTGGATCAATTTTTAACATTTTTCGTTCAATCGTTCAGTTTTTAATATTTTTCAGCTTCGAGCACTTTTTGTGTTCTGCGACCCGCCAAGGACCCTGCCAGCTGGGTCGTTTCTTCTGGCGCTTTTCTGTTTTGATTTTGTTTCTTCGCTGGCATGTCTGCTCTCGGAAGCGTCTTTCGTCTGTTGTGAGAGGGAACGGCTGTTGCCGAGCCCTCTCGGAGTTTCGAAGAGTTTGGGGGTGTTTGACTAGTTGGAAGGGTGCTAATTGGCCTCATGTGCTCCGATTTCGTCGGAAGGAAGTATTGGGCTGTGCCTGTGTAGCTCAAGGATTGTGTTCGGCCTAAGGCACTTATTGTAGCGTCAGAGGCCGGCACGGGCTAGGGCAAGGTACCGAGCTGGTTGTTTGCTTGGTACCCCCAGATCGGGTGATTTGGGTGTTTTTGGTCATTTTCTATTTGCGGCGTGGCCTGAAGGTCGGGCTGAAACAGATAAACGGTTAAGTTATACTTACCCGTTATCCAGGACCTGGCCTCTTGTGCCTCGGAGCTTCGTTGGGGTCGTAGTTAGTCGCCTGTCTGACCAGCGGATTCTCATGCACTGCTGCGCGGGCGTTCTTCGCTCAGTCCCGGATGACCTCAGATACCGGGGTGCATTTCAGGTCTCTGAAGATGTCGGCGTTTGTGACAAACCATGGTGCATCAAGGGGCAACTAAGTGCGACGTTTTCCACAGCTTGTATCCTCTTCAGGTGGGTTGCTCGGTATACCCAGGCTACGGAGGCGTAGGTCAGAATAGGTGCAGCGAACCTACAAAATGAAACTTATTTGGCCCAAGAATTGAATGTTACGAAGCCAGGTTGGAGAGAGATTGTGAACCAGGCCGTGTTGTTGTGAAGTTTGACGATGAACTGCGTATGAAAGTAGGTAAGTAAAAATAATTTTGCTTTAAGATAATTCTTTGAAATTTTCGTTACACTCTTAAAGGAAATATCCCACATAACATCTCATGGATATGTACATCCATAGCATATGCATTAGGTGTTGGAATTTGAATATGTATTGTTAAATATACATATGATCTGAAATGTATATTCAGCTACTGATGTCCATCAGCGTCATATACAGTGTATATTGCTGGAGGTATATACATAATGATTTATACATAACATGTCCATTAAGGTATAATTAAATTATACGCGTACATGAATTTTATCTCATTATCTGATGCGCATGCGCTACTAATTTATGGCATACTACGTCAGCGCACCAGGCATCATTATTTACGGATTGTAGTTCGCAGCAGCCGGCGCCAGCAGCCATTAAGGGATTAAGCCCTGTAGTGTTGTGTGCATAGTGTTTATGTGTGACGGAAGTTAACTCTTTCTCATCTCTGGATTTTATATTTGTTTATTGATATATTATGCTGTTACATTTGCATGAAGCTCCCATGATGTAAGAGTATATTTATTATAATGGAATTCTTTAGATTTGTAAATACATACTCTTTTAGGGTTAGAAAATTTGCAAGTTTCATATTTAACTGATTGTGGCAGGTGTGTGTTTAGTTAAGATGGCAGAAAGTGACAGAGGCCTAAAAATTTGCTGTTGTCATATTGGGTATGTATTTTATAAATATAGTGACTAAAAATTACATACGTTCATATTATATAACTTACTGATGGTTGAGAATATTTTAAGCATATAGGTATGTAGGACATGAGTAACTATAGTAGGTATTATACATATGTTTACAATTTGTTAAACTACCGGAAGGTAAAGAAGTATACGTCAATATTGAAAATTTTAAATATTGTGTAATATTAGGTTATTTTGTTAAGTTTGTGTATGTTTAAAATAGTTACATATATAAAATATATTTCTTATTAAGCTATCTGTGTTTTATTACCTCTTATATGGATACCATTGGATACCTCTGAAGTAGTTCCCAGGAACATCAAAACACTCGAACACCTTCATTCGATGTGTGCTGCTCCAATCGTGTTGGTATCATCGAGATGATTAAAACTGTTCGTTTTAATCATCTCCCGATGATGCCAACATGACTGGGGCAACACGCGTCGGGTGCAGTATTCGATAAGTGTTTTGATGTCCATGGAAACTACTTCAGAGATATGTAATGTATATTCATAAAATATATTATTGTGTATATGACGTGTGTTTCATATCCAATGAATGTACATTGCATATGTTTATGTACATTCTCTGGATATAAAATAGATATGGAAGTCGGCGACAAACGTATCTGCTGGGAATGTTAATTCCACATCCATTAGATCTGCATTAGATATACTTTCTCCATCTTGTGGATATACATATCCATAGATTGAAGATACAGTGTATGTACATTGCATATCATTTTGTTATGTGGGATGTATCAGACAGGACATGCGTGGATAAATTTTCAGTTAATTTGCAAATCTGTCCTGATCCTGATATATTGTTTCCTTTTGAGTAAATTGCAACAACGGTTATTGGTTCATGAATGGTGCTTCTGACTTCGTAGCCACAGCCATATGTGATGTATATGGAAGACAGATATAATGCATTTAAATAAAGTTATAATACAGGATTACAATTTAATTAGACAAATAATTGTTATTAGTGCTTCAAGTTAAACCTGCATCCCTCGATCTTTAGTATCATCTTTATCTTAACCAGTTTTCATATAGATTAAATTTTTGTTGATAATACTGATTCAAATAATAAGTAAATGTTTATTTTAGTTGCAACCATTAATGGGTATAATATGAAATAAGAAATTTTCAAAAGAATCTGAGAAGGGAGAAAGGCGAGGCAAAGAAGAAAGTAGAGAAGTAGGAACGCATTATTTAATAAAAAAATATATGCTTTTATGTAATTCAGTTTGAAAAATGTTATTTTATGGTCTTCCATGTTTTTTGATATAACAAATGAGTTTTGTCTTTAAATATTAAACATATTTAGTTTTTTATAACCCCTAGGTATTTTTAATTTCTTGACTGATAATTCAAATAACTTGATATGTATCTTTTTTTATATATTTCGGTTAGTATAAACGAAAGTTATGATATTTTCTAACATTTTCATGTACTAATTAACCTTCGAGTTTATTTTTAAAATCTGTCTTACATCTATTTTTATTTTCTTGACCGTTGATATCAAATAACTTGATGTGTAATTGCTAATTATAAGCAGGTAGCACTTTGGTCCATACATATAAAATATTTTTAGTTTATCTTCTGTTGTAAAAATGTGGTTTCTTCGGCGATGGTTAATATATCGAAACATAAGAAAATATAAAATTAAGATGTTCTGGGACGTTTCAGTGTGTACTTTGTACATCCTTTAATGTCCTTGTGGATGCCGATTCGTAGTACTTATGACGTCCCGAAATATCCCAGAATGTCCTGGTATGTCCCTAGTTATAAGCTTCAGACATCTTTCAGGACGTCCGTCGTATTGTCTTTATCCGGTACCAAGTTGTGATATTAGGATGACCAAAAGAGTGCCGAAAAGCATACATATTGGGATGTCCATAGGCAAGCCCAAATCCCAAATGGTCTTTGCTATTGTACGTCCCTCGGACAGCCTTGTGCTCTGTGGGTTGTTTCTGTACATGTATAAAAATTGTTGGAACCACTTCATCAAACAAACGTTTGTGTGTTTCTACACAAACATGTTTTTTCCCGAAGTGTTTCTTACATAACTTATAATTCAAATGACGTTTTTATCAAGTAGATCATGTCTCAAACATGCCTTCAACCGAGTTGCTGCCCTGAAAATACTAAATTCACGTTAAATAATTATGTTCCTTTATAATAGTTATGCTTTCCTATGGTGTCAAAGAATCCCATTCTCTTTACCAAATGTTATTTTTAAATCGTATTTCGAATTCATTCAGAATTAGTAATTGCAACCGGTAAGAAAATGTTTCCTTTCATGTTACTTCTTTTCAACTGCTAATTATTTAGTATAGCTAATATTACTTTCTAGTTGTTTCAGTAGTATAAATTTGTACCTACCTTTCAGGATCTATGAGTAACAAAAAGAAGCCTATTGTTTCATTCGTCTTGGAAAACACCAAAAATCAAATAAATAAATAAAGACAGAATAAGAAATTTAGTGGGGCAGATCTGGGTTTTGAAAAGTGACTGCTCCGAATGAAACAATTTTTTCTGCCAACTTATAAAGTTAGGTCCCCTCCATCGTTCCGACAAGTTTTTACAGGGCGGAGTCGGCAGGGGGTGGGGGAAACGACCCATTAAAAGTATGGGAAAGCAGTTTTTCCGACGCATCTTCGCAGGTGTTGGTGCCACAATAAAAGCATACTTACCAAAAATGAAGAGCTTGACAAAATACGTAAGTTCGTTCTAACCCGAACCCGATCGCATAATTAGTTCGCGAGATGTCGCGATTAAAGTTGTGTAAAAACGAAAAATTAAATTTATTATTTCTTGAGAAGAAGTGAAGTTGGGGCCTCAATTTTTTCTGAATAGAAGGGTATTGATGAACACTTGATGAGGCCGTAGGGTGGGGTTGGTGGAACAATTAGGAGGGGAGATGTGGTGGAGAAACTAAAATTATTAAAACGCTGATAACTCTGTTATTAAACGCCTCGCGCGCAAAATGAAAAATGGCTGACTTTTTGCACGTCTTTTTGGGCATAAAGGAAGGGGGTGGGGGAAATACTTTTTTCACCAGTTGATAGAATTCTTTTTTATCTTCAATTTCCGTCTGGCGAGATTGAGATCGGATTATTATGAAGGGAGATACAGGCTGGCAAAGTTTTTGCTGTATACCAGAAAAACGGAGAGGGGTGGGGGGATTTGGGCAGGATGAAAATTTTGTGAAAAGTCTTTTCTTTCTACTTCTCCATTCTATAAGGTCCCGATGTCCATACATTGTCCGTTCGCGCGAGTTATAAAAGGAAAAACAGAATGAAAACGGGCGAGTTCAGGCGCTTTCTCGCTCTTCTCGAACACATACACCCGTGGACGAGCGTTCGTGAACGGCGCGCTCTCAAATATTTTTGAATGTTTGATCGCTCGTATCTCACTCGATTATGACTTGATTTTTAATCATCAGTCACGTTCTTGTAGCTCGGCAGCCTTTTATCTATGCTTTCTCGGGATGTTGCGCCAGCCGGCGTGGGTCCATTAAAACAATGGCAGGTAATAAATGAGAGGTGCTATACAAAAGACTGTCGTGATCTCTTCAAGGTCAAGCGACGTTGCAACGCATGTGCTAACATAGAACTGCCCAAGGATGATGAGGAGGAAAGGAAATATGAGAAGGAAGTTTCAGGAGCAGATGATAGATCTATTATTTATTTCATTTGTGATCACTGGGGTTATTTCCCTTAGTTACATGAATTAAATTGGGCATTACCATTGGTGAGAAATGGAGTGACTTAATTACTTTTGCAGACTCCGTCGATATTACAGTACATCAATCAAAATCGAAACTGTGCTTACCCTTCTAGGTGGTTATCCTTTCCTCTATATGTCCCAAACAGGATACCTCACAATTATACTTTACTGAATTTGTATTGAACTCATCTACGCAACAAACAATAAAACACATGATTTTTCAAAACACTTAAACCACTATATTTGCAGAGAAACTGAAAACAAATGAAAATGAGAGACACAAACATTGAAAGATTAAATAAGTTAACAAACAGCAATTAATTATATTATAAAACGGTCCGCAGCAATTTTAAATCTTTAGACTAATCGCGGGCCGAACACTCTTAGGATAATTACAAGACATGAATTTACGTTATAACCGAGAAAGTACCGAAATTTACATAAACTTTAAAACTGAAAGAATTTATCATCACCCTGTGGCTAGATCTTGACCAAAGGAACGCTATAACCCAGAAGTCCTATTTTCCCTCACAGAAAATAAGACTTATCAAATGTGAGCGGTATACGCTGAAATCTCTACCAATTAAAATCTTCCCTACTTTAAGCCGTACCCTAATTTGAAATTACCTAACGGACCATGGGATTTGCGAAACATGACTTTATGTGCATCATATGATGCTGTAAAGAATCCCTGCTATTTTATTATCGTAATTTGCCCTATCTAACATTTATGCCAATAAGGCAGATGAAAAAAACCTCTGTGTTCATTATTTTGCTTTTGTATGGGGACAAAAAAATCTACCTTAGTAATTCGTGCGGGCGGACAATGTATGGACATTGGGAACTTAAAAAAGGAAAAGTCGAAAGAAAAGACATCTCAAAATTTTGATCCCGACCCGAACCCCCCACCCCTCCCCGTTATCCCGCTATACAGCAAAAACTTTGCCGCCCTGTATCTCCCTTGCTAATCATCCGATCGCGATCTTGCCGGATGGAAATTGAAGATAAAAAAGAATTCTATCAATTGGCGAAAAAATTATTTCCCCTACCCCCTTCCTTCATGCCCAAAAAGCTGTGCAAAAAAATCGGCCATTATTTTGCGCGTCGGGCGTTTATTTGGAAACAAAACAAATTCTGCTACAGTTATCTTTTAGCAAATAAAAAAATACGTAAATTGGTTCCGGCCAGATTGCCGTAGCCCCATTAATAACAGAGTTATCAGCATTTTAATAATTTTGGTTTCCCCCCCATATCTCCCCTCCTAATTGTCCCACCTCCCCCACCCTCTGACCTCCTCAAGTGTTCATAAATACCTTTCTGTTCTGAAAAAGTTGAGGCCCCAACTCCACTCGTTCTCAAGAAATAATTAATTTAATTTTTCGTTTTTTCGCAACTTCAATCACGATATCTCGCGAACTAATTATGCGATCGGGTTCGGGTTAGAACGAGCTTACGTGTTTTGTCAAGCTCTTCATTTTTGGTAAGTATGCTTTTTTTTGTGGCACCAACACCTGCGGAGATGCGTCGGAAAAACTGCTTTCCCATACTTTTAATGGGTCATTTCCCCCACCCCCTGCCGACTCCGCCCTGTAAAAACTTGTCGGAATGATGGAGGGGACCTAACTTTATAAGTTGGCAAAAGAATTTTGTTCATTCGGAGCAGTCACTTTTCGACCCTATTTTTTCTCCAGATCTGCTCCACTAATTGTCGAAAACTGAAAGATAAAGCCGCCAAATTCATCAACCACCGTGTAAGCGTTGAAAGACTGTCAATCGCCTAACGTCAAAAATTATCATATGTCTTTTGACGAATATATATATAGCGTCATGGTGACTATCAACAAATTTTGTCCCGCCGCGCCGCAAAGGCGAGCTTTAGCTTCTGTACAGACCATTTTCGATTGACGCCACGCTGGTGGCATGGTGTGGGGGGCACACACCTCATTGTTTTGTTTTCTAGAGATGGGTAGAAGTTGTTATTTTTTAATGATAGATTTAAACTGCTCATGCTGTTAAAATAACAGTTTAAAAATAACAAATCGCTGTGTAGCACTAGCATTTACATTGGCAATGTCCTTTAAAATAGCAAGAATTCTAAAGAAACGAACGTTGCTTCTTTCCCCTCAATTGCCACAATTTAGTACCGAATCGAACAAAGGCATTTTCGTAATTTTTACAAATTATATATTATATTATGACATTTACACTTTACACAATAATGCACGAATGCAAATGAATACAATGAGTTGTCTGCTCTAACGTTAACCGATAATAGTCAAGAAGATATCTTCAATACTGCTAGCTGTTATTTTCAAAATAACAGTTATAAAACAACAGGTTGGTAAATAGCAACTTATCTCATTTGCCTTCCTCTGTGATTGGATGAGGTCTGTGAGTCCTCCAGACTGTGTCAAAATCAGGTGATCGAGAATAGTCAATATTTCCTGTCTTCTGTGGTCAAAGCGTAATTTTGTTATTGATTTGAAACGTCAAAATTTGTGTGATTTAAAATTCAGTTATTTACAATAATTTTACATATTACTCAAAAAGAGTAATACCATTAAACAAATGGATACTGACAGTGAAAATGAGATTACTTTGACACCAATAAAGGTAAGGGAATTTACAGAAATCGCCTCATTAAACTTGTTGCCTGAATAATCGAAAAAATTATACAGTGTGAACCTAAAGAAACGCACAAAATTCATATCTTTGTTATGTTCCATTTTAAGAAAAATCCTCAATGTTAGTTTTGTAAATGCTACATTTTGTCACTATACCAAAATTTATGACGTCATTGGTTTTTGAGTTATGATGCCATCATAATTTTTTTGTTTACTGTTTTGGTGGTATATTCCTTTAGCTTTCTGGTGATATAAAAAAAATTATATTACCTGAGCCATTCTTTTGGAAAAATGACATTTTATGTAAAAATAGCTTACTTTTCGCAAATTCACGAGTAATGTTTCACTTTCTTATGGACTGATAAATCTTGTTTTGTTTTAACTGGCATGAAAACATTTGACATAAAAACAAAACAAAGAAAATAATAAAAAAACAATCACCTTAACAGCAGAAGATACAGGCCTTTTTGTGTAAAGTATCGATAACTTTTTATTCCTGGCACGTGTGGAACCTCAGTTTTGTGATACTTCTGAGATAGCGTAAAACTAGTGAATGCAATGCCACGTTTAAGTGAAAGAGAATGCGTAGAACTTTTGATGATGATTGGATATGGTGATAGGCTGAGAACTCATCAGGAAGCATGTGATGTTTTCAATGCCAAGTATCCCGAAAGGCAAATTTCTAGATCCACTGTAAGTAGATTGCTGGCTAGATATGATCAGTGTAGCTGACCTCCTTCGATCTGGTCGCCCTAGCACAAGCAACAAAATCAAATTAAATATTCTTCTAAAAAGTGAGGAAGGCCACCATCTTTCGACAAGGCAGCTGGCCTTAAATCATAACGTGAGTCAATCTTCTGTTGTACGTCTATTGAAAAGAGAAAAATACCATCCACACAAAGTACAATTAATCCACGAATTGAATGAGGACGATCCAGATCGGCGTTTACAGTTTTGTGAACAGTTGATGACCTTGTGCGATGAAAACCCAAATTTATTAAAGAACGTTGTTTTCTCTGATGAAGCTACATTTTCTTTAAAGGGGACTGTACATCGGCATAACTGTAGGTACTGGTCACACGAAAATCCTCATTGGACTCAAGAAGCCCATACACAGCGATGCAAAGTAAACGTGTAGGCGGGTATGATTGGTGATCGTTTATTGGGACCTCTTTTTTTAAAGAAAATCTTATGGCTGCAAGATATTTACAGTTTTTGCGAGTTAAGTTAGTGCCAGCCTTAGCAGTTATGTTTCAGAACAATGAAGATGAGGATATTCCTGCTGAAAACGTCTGGTTTCAGCAAGATGGGGCCCCAGCTCATTTTGCGATAGCAGTGCGTCAGTTTTTAGATGGCACTTTTACTGGAAGGTGGATAGGTCGTCGAGGTCCGATTGAGTGGCACCCGCGTTCACCGGATTTAACCCCCTTAGACTCTTTCTTTGTGGATACTTAAAGTCAGGGGTATATTTGACAGACCGGATACCATAGATTAGATTAGATTAGATTAGATTTATTTCCCAAGAATTAATGTTACATAACAATAATAATACAATATGCTCGTATAGTTACATACCTAACATAGTGCGCCTTAATCAAGACATAAGGGAAAGTGCATTTACTTAAATAAGTTCATTCATAATGAATATACAATGTGCTTACTTAAATAAATTCAAACATTATAAATATACAATGCATAGAAAAGGTTTGGAAGTAAACCCTTTGAAAACCTTTTATGGATGAAATTTTGTAGTGAAGTATTCTTCTAGGTTATAGAACACGTAATTATTTAAAACTTTCTTTAGTCTGATTTTGAATAAGTTTGGGTTGTTTATGCTAGTGATAGAATTTGGTAGGTGATTATAAACTTTTACTCCGGAGTATAGAGGTCCTTTCCTATTTGTGACAAATCTATAATTTGGTGCAATTAGTTTTGAATTAGATCTGGTATTGTAATTATGAATATCAGTGGCTGTAGATATTTCGTTCCGTTGTCTGTAAATCATTATAGTTAATTTATATATATAGAGATTGACTACAGTGGGTATACGTAAATTTTTAAATGCCATTCTACAGGATTCTCTCGGGCGCATACCACAAATTGCTCGTATAGCACGTTTTTGTGTGATTAAAATTTTTTGAAGACATGTTGCGTTTCCCCAAAATTCTACACCAAATTGCAGTATGCTTTGAAAGTATGCAAAATACACAGATAGTGCTGCTGCATGGCTGATATTTTCTTTGACATTCTTTATTGCATAAATTGCATGTCCAAGTTTTTTATTTAAATCAAAAATATGTGTCGACCAATTTAACGATTTATCAATATATATTCCTAAGAATTTAGTGTCAGTTACTGATGCATTACATAGAAGAATTGAAAGACAGATTTGGCTTGGATATGAGACGAATTGCCCGTGAGTTGATTCAGAACAGCGTGCAAAGTGTCTACACCCGTCTTGGTCATTTCCAAATGGTTGAAAGGTCGCAATTTGAACAATGGAGATGATTTTTTCCTCGCAATTACTTATGTAAGGTATCAATCAATAGAAATAATTTTTCCAAAAGAATGGCTTAGGTAATATCAATTTTTTTCATATCACCAGAAAGCTAAAGGAATATACCACCGGAAACAGTAAAAAAATGTCTGTTTCCTTTAAAAAAAAATACGATGACGTCATAAATCAAAAACCAATGACGTCATACATTTTGGTATAGTGACAAAATGTAGCATTTACAAAACTAAAATCGACCTGTTCGAGGATTTTTTTCACAAATGATACTTACCAACCAAAGATTTGAATTTTGTGCGTTTCTCTAGGTTCACACTATATATCATGGACAAAGTATAGTATTCTACTCGCATCATTATACGTGCAGTGCAATCCTATGCAGTTAATAAATGTTAATATTATGTGGCGCAAGTGAGAAAAAAGTGCAGAAGTTTCATAAGGGTTTCCTTAGTGCTGGAGCAGAATAGGTAGTACTAACCAAACCATGTAATTTATCGCAAAAGTCATGATAAAAAATTGCCTTGGTCCAAAGTTAAAAGCAAATTATTTTTTTGCAAAACGTCAAATTTTGCAAACTATTGCACTTATGATAAAACGGATACCAGGGGTTTATTTGGTAACCATTGACGTATATGCAAGAAAATTTTGAATTCGCCAGTTTTTGCTATGTAAAATTAGTAATTATTATTGAGGCATATTGGAACTAATTTCTTTTAAAAGCACATGTTTTCCCAAGTAAAATGAGCGTTGGAAAGTTCAAATCGGACAATTAGAACAGATGTTATAAAGAAAAAGGCTTATAAATAATTATGGATTTTGTAGTAATTTTGCAATAACAAATTTAGCGGCGGGTGAATTACGTCAAGAGTGCTTTTCCCGTAATGTGGCAAATTTTTTATTACATTTACAAAAAAATCGGCGTGCTAAGAGCAACAACACTTTTAATTTATTCTTTGGCCTAAAGTCACTATACCTTTATTAGCATTTTTTCCTCTACACGATCCAATTTTTTGTTTATATATTACATATTTCAATTTCACTTACCTTCTTTTTGGACAGTCTCCGTAGCAGTTCAATAATTACTGCAGAAATTATTACTGCTACCAATATCAGTGGAGTTGTTGATGGAATAATATTCCACCTGTTTGTCACTTGTTTCCATAATATGTGGTTCACTGAAAAATATTTTTATCTTTAGTAAATAAATAAATGCTATCTAATTTATTTGTGAAAAGATAATAGGTAAGAATAAGCTTTGAAGTTATATTTTTACGCTTACATTTCTGTTGACTTTTAAAAAAATGTTTATAAGAAAATAATTGCTGCTAATAGATGATTATTACACAGTTGATAATTACCACAGAAGACAGGAACTATACAGAAGCGAAAGTTTGCTGCGGTACCTTTGATATCGGGGAACTGATTTCTGTGACCTCGAGTGACAGTAATATGTCTTATTACACTCAGAGAAATGATGTATACACATCCAATCCGAGTACAAAATATCGCTTATATCACTGGTTGAGTGGTAGAGCAACAATAGCTGAACTCCTCCAGGACGTAAATATAAAAAAGGCATTAAAATTAAAAAATATGTATTACCCATTCAACAGATTGTTATAAAGAAGATAAAGAAATTTATCCCATAGTATCCTTTTGCTAATGATAAATTGTATTGTGTGCTAAATTCAAAGGAAAGAAGCCGGAAAAAATTTAGTAGGGAATTTTCGAGATCTATTATTCCGAATATGATGTTTAAAATTCAAAATGGCGGATCCAAAATGACGGAATGATGATGCAAATGTCATATTACTTATATTCCGTACAGAATTTAAAAGAATGCATTCGGAAAAATGCCAGTAGGGAAGTTTCGAGGGCACTGATAACGAACGTGTTTAAAATTCAAAATGACACATCCAAAATAACGGAATGACGAATCAAATGTCATATCACTGATATTGCGTACAAAATTTAAAAGAACGAAACCGGAAAAATTCTATTAGAGGGTTTTCAAGGTTGCCGATTATGAATATGATCTTTAAAATTATAATTGGCGGATCCAATATGGCGGAAAATGTACACAAATATGTTAATGTTATTTGTATATTATTATTATTATTATAGACAATTTAATAAACGTATTTCGTGAAATTAATGATATTAATAGAGGGAAAATGAAAGAGAAATTTTAATAATATAAATAAATACATTATTAATCAGTCTTCAATTTCCTCAGTAACCTCGATTATAGATTATAGGCTTAGTATTTGAGCAGTATTGGACAGAACATGTTTCGCAAGCTAAATTGCAATAGAGCCAGTTTTGCATTTGCAAAAAATAATTTTCAAAAGGTCTTGCGGAGGTCTTGCCAAGCCATAACCGAACTTGCAGGTATACTCTTTTTAAATGTAGAGTCAAAGCATCAATGGTTGGCGGTGATAATGATAATTTTGTGCTTTTGTGCTTTTCATTGTTAAGTTGACAAACATATCATATCGATATTTATTTATAGGTATCTGTTTCTGAGCCCTTGGATCCATACAAAGCCAATGTACACCTCCAAGCATCGTACTTCGCATATAAAACAATAGTTTTCAAAATCAAACTTTTCCGATTTTAAACAATAGAAGAACAAATCAAAATTATTTTCTACATTATTTCTTTATTGTATCCATTTTCTCCCTTTTCTTGTATAAAGCATAATTAAAAAGTGAGTACTCACATTTAAATCAAGCGAAATCAGTAATTCTGTAACTATATTTCACCAGGGTATGTTACATAGAAAAAATTACAAAATGTAACTGTAAAAAAAGCAAAAATGAAAAGTTCAAAATGACCAAAATAACACGAGATATCAAGAGCTTACCATTTCCAGTATAAAAATGCGCAGAGTTCTTTGAAATCTGCGTCGTAACTATCCTACCGTTCCCCACGTCTACGTATGTGTATGCACATTAGGGTGGCCCATCTTGATAGGGGGTAAATATTATTTTACGAAACTTTTTACGTCTCACCCACGAAAATATTCTATTATACTAGGCATAAATTATATCAAAATTTCGAACAATTCAGAGAACGGTAACCCGTGCCGCAACCGGGTAGAAAGGAGCCAGCACTAACTATATGGAAAATGACCCTGGTAAAATTCGCTGGAATCGATATATTTGTTATTCCTCTGAAGCTCCTGATCAATAGTTCACATGGGCATAAAGTCGGAAAATCTACAGTTTTCCAGATATCGGGGGTGCAAAGGAGGTGCGTATTTCTTATGGAAGTAGCCCCCGGTGAAATTCGCCGGAATCGATATATGTTATTCTTCTTGAGCTCCTGATCAAAAGTGTTCATGGACACAATGTCAGAAAATGGAGAGTTTTCCAGATATAGTCCAGTCGCTAAAGTAAAAAATACACCAGAAACTCGCAAAAAATGTTATCTGGGACTCTCCTTCCGTAACTGTTAGCACGAGGATTAAACATGACCACAAAAATTAGTTCTGGGGGTGCCGCGCAACCCCCCAAAAAGCCACCCCCTCGATGAAAAAAGCCTTATTTAACTCATTAACCTTTGAAGATATAAAGAGATTGCTCATCATAAAACGAAGGCTTGACTAATTGCCTAAAAAAAGTCCGTCCTCTTGTAATTTTCTTGTATATGTCAGGTTTTTGAGAAAATCAATATTGACAAAAATTGCAAAATTTTAATTTTTAATGCGCCCGAATTTTCGTTTATTTGAAATTTTTTGCACGCGGCCTATAGAAAAAAACTGAAATGCTCGAAAAGCAAACAACATAGGAAGAAAAATCAAAATGGGTTTTAAAGGGGATGTAAAATACTGTCTTGTGTTGCCATTTTTGAGGGCTATTGATATTTATTAGTATATAAAAATGACAATATAATATAGTTATCTTTTGATGTTTTGTGCATCTAACTATTCACAGGCCCATAAAAAATAACTGACTATAATGTAAGTTATAAATCCACTATCTTTTAGTTCAAGGTAGTACTTCAATGCAGGTAAAGTTAGGAATAAAAATATTCACATTTACAAATTTAGCAGCATGTTAAAGTTAGCCAAAAGAAAATCCAAAAAAGGATAAATTTTTTGATGATATTTTTTTAGTACAATTTTATAATTATTAAATGATTAGAAAAATATTTTGAGTTCTATTTTCAAGATGTTTGGGTCTTTTTTAAATTTGTTGGAAACTAAAAAATTGGCCAAAATTTGGCGAACTTCAACATGCTGGTAAATTTGTAAATGTGAATATTTTTATTCCTAACTTTTTCTGCATTGAAGTACTACCTTGAACTAAAAGATAATGCATTTATAACTTATATTAAAGTCAGTTATTTTTTATGGCCCTGTAAATGGTTAAAAGCGCAAAAAATCAAGAGGTAACTATATTATATTGTTATTTTTATATACTAATACATATCAATAGCCATCAAAAACTGAAAAAAGTATTTTATATCCTCTTTAAAACCCATTTTGATTTTTCTTCCTAGCATGTTTAGTTTTTGAGCAATTCAATTTTTTCTGTAAGCTGCGCACAAAAAATTTCAAATAAACGGAAATCCGCGCGCATTAAAAATACAAATTTTGCGATTTTTTCAATATCGATTTTCTCTAAAACCATGGCATATACAAGAAAATTGCAAGAGGACTTTTCTTTAGGCAATTAGTCAAGCTTTCTTTTTTATGCTGAGCATTTTTTATATCTTTAACGGTTAACAAGTAAAATAAGGCATTTCTCACCGAAGGGGTGGTTTTGGGGGGGGGTTGCGGGATACCCCCAGAACTGATTTTTGTGGTTTTGTGATGTATAATCTCTCCACTAACAGTTACTGAAGGAAAATCTCAGATAACAGTTTTTGTTATGGAAATCGTTATAATTATTGGACTAATATCGGGAGTGCAAAGTCGATTTTCCAAGATCTTGATAACAGTGTATCGCCTTACTTTTGATAAAATGTTTTTCAAAATATATACCAGGGACATTTTATGGTCGCTAATTTCAATTCCGATGTCAAAAGTTACATTTGACAGTTGGCAGTTGCAAGATAAAACGAGAGTTTTATTTTAATTTGTTTTTTCCTAGACTACGAATTTACAGTAGTATGATACATAATGTACTCGGAACAGATGAAATCTTTGATATTTATATGATTTGATTAGTCATTCTAAAGATAAATATTGCTGGTTTAATAAAAATTATGTATCAATAAAAATATGTACATAATTCCATTTGCTTCTATTATGGCATCATAATGCATCCTGCGGCACCCCTTGCCTTAATTCTGCCTTAATTCTTTCAGTAATACTTTAAGGAGATTATTTTTTCTTTAAATGGAATCAGTTGCAGGGGTGAGAAATAAAATTTTCAATTACATACGCATGCGAATTTCGCGAGATATCGCGATTTGAGATTGAAAAAATGAAAAATTTATTTAATTATTTCTCGAGAGGGAGTGGAGTTGGGTCCTCAATTTTTTCTGAATAAAAGGGTATGGATGAATACTTGATGAGGACGAAGGGGAGGTGTGGTAGGACAATTTAGAGGGAAGATATGGGGGGAACCAAAATTATTAAAACGTTGCTAACTTCCTTATTAATGGGGCTATGGCAATCTGGCCGGGACCAATTTGCGTATTTTTTTATTTATTTGCTAAAAAATAGCACTGGTAGAAAATTATTTGTTTGCAAATAAATGCCTGGCGCGCAAAATAAAAAATTGCCGATTTTTGCACATCTTTTTCGACATGAAGAAAGGAGGTGGGGGAAATAATTATTTCACCCATTGATAGATTTTTTTAAACTTTAATTTCCGTCTGGTAAGATCGCGATTGGATGATTAGGAAGGGAGATACATGCCGGCAAAGTTTTTGAGGTATAGCGGGAGAACGGAGGGATGAGGCGTTCGGGCCGGGATGATAATTTTGACAAAAGTCTTTCCTTTCGACTTTTTCATTTTATAAGTCTCCGATGTCCATACATTGTCCGCCCGCGCGAGTTAAAATAGGAAAAACAGAAAGAAAACGGGCGAGCGAATCAGTCCAGCCGCCGGGGGCGGAGCTTACTATCTCCCGCTCTCTCGCTCTTCTCGAACTCACACACGCGTGAATGAGCGTTCGTGAATAGTGCACTCTCAAATATTTTTGAATGTTTGAACTCCCCTATTTTGCTCGATTATGGAGCGATTATGAAAATTATTTTTTCCTCGTGATCGGTAAATGTTCGGAAATGAAAAATAATATTACGTTCTCGTTTGTTCATGCGCTGGCGGGTCGATTCTTGTTACATTATAATCATCATTGACTTGATTTTTAATCCTCCGTCGCATTCTTGTAGCTCGGCAGCCTCTTATCTCCTTTCTCGGGATATTGCGCCAGTCGACGTGGGTCCATGAATACAATGGCCATTTTGCCATTGTAAATCTTTTTATTCATTTTTTTGTATGAATACAATGGCAGGTAATAAATGATGAGAGGCGCTATACAGGAGACTACCGTGATCTCTTCAAAATCAAGAGATATTGCAGCGCATGTGTTAGCATAGAACTGCCTAAGCGTCATGAGGAGGAAAGGAAATATCAGAAGGAAGTTTCAGGAGCAGATAATAGATCTATTATTTATTTCATTTGTAATAACTGGGATTATTCTCCGTTAGTTACATGAATTAAATTGGACATTACCATTGATAGGACATGGAGTGTCTCAATTACTTTTGCAGACTTCGTCGATATTATAGTCCATCAATCAAAATCGAAACTGTGCTTATCCTTTTTCTCTTCTAGGTAGTGAACCGAACACTCTTAGGATAATTACAAGGCATGAATTTACGTTATAACCGAGAAAGTACCGAAAAAATTTACATAAACTTTAAAACTGAAAGAGTTCACGAATTTATTATCACCCTGTGGCTAGATCTGGACCCAAGAGTCCTATTTTTCCCTCACAGAAAATATTATGTGCATTACATGATGCTGTGAAAAATCCCTGCTATTTCATTATCGTAATTTGCCCTATCTAACATTTATGCTAGTATGGCAGATGAACAAAAAATTTTGTCCATTACTTTACTTTGCATGGTGACAAAAAATCTACCTTAGTTGGCCTATCTAGTTTTTACTAAGACTATTACATATATTTTCTGGAATTCTCTCAGAATCAACAACTTTCATCCTGTAAATCTAACTAGACCCCCAGCGCGAGGGATTGTCGTACTTAAACATGTGTTTGACCGGTCTCATTTCCTCGACTTGAAACGAGACGAATTGTTGGACATAAAATAATTCAGAGGAATGCTTATTCCTTTCGTGTATCTTTTCCACCGACATGACATCCCTATAACAACTTAAGTTAAAGGGCCTATTTCCGGGCCCTCGAAAAGCGAACGAAACTAAGAAAAATGAATTTAGATAGTTTGCAGCAGCGAGCTTATTGTGTACTGTCTACAGTACCAAGTAGAGTTTACAGACCGACGAAGTTTGCCATCGCTATCTTCATATTGCCGTATACAATTTATCGGATCTTCACTGCACAGTTCTGATATTAATGAAGATTCGCTTGGTGCTTCGTCATGCGTGCCAGAAATGCCATCGTTTATTATGGGCTCGCCATTTTACACATTCACATCAACTACAGACGATTCGAACTCTTCTTCGGCTTCAGTCACCATATGCTGAGCGGCAGAAAAGCTCTTGTCATTATCTCCATTAATAACTTCCTTGTATTCGCAGTTATCGCAATGCACCCCTTTGTAAGAAGTACATAGACACGTACATTTCAATCGTAATTTAATGCACGAACAAGAGTTGCATCCTCTTTTACATGTGCATGAAACTAACAAGCAATTCTTGAGGATAGGGGTCTTTCTCATTCATAATCGGCGTCAAACCGTTATTCGTTCTTTCCTAACCCCATTTTGCGGGGTTTATCTTAGACGGTTTATCGGGGCTCGCTCTCCACTTCGATACTTGTAAATAAACGAGGAGTGCATGCAAGCCTGCGGCCGACCCCGTCAGTGGGAGTACCGACAACTTAAAATTCAAACTGGCTGTGCTATTTTTTAAATGTGCGTACCTGCATCTTCGCAAACTCGAATTTTTTCCATTCTTATCCCAGCCATACAGATTAGCAATGAACATTTGGCCTGCATTTACAATTACATTTCTGGAACTGTTCGGGTCGGAAAAGTTTTTGGCAGAGAGATGCAAGTCCTTTCTATTATTCATTAGCTTTACGAATTCTTCTTTGCTCTGACCGAAAAAGTGTGAAGTGAGAGAGCGGGAGATAGTAAACTTCGCCCCCGGTAGCTCAATTGACTCGCTCGCCCGTTTTCCTTCTGTTTTTCCTTTTGTAAATCGCGCGCACGAACAATATATGGACATCGGGGACTTATAAAATGAAAAAGTCGAAAGAAGAGACAAAATTTTCGTCCCTGCCCGAACCCCCCACCCCTCTCCATTCTCCCGTTATACAGCAAAAACTTTGCCGGCCTGTATCTCCCTTCCTAATCATCCGATCACGGTCTTACCGGACGGAAACTGAAGTTAAAAAAATGCTATCAATTGGTGAAACAATCATTTCCCCCCAACCCCTTCCTTCATGCCGAAAAAGACGTGCAAAAAATTGACCATTTCTTTATTTTGTGCGCCAATCGTTTATTTGCAGAAAAAAAAATTCTGCCAGTACTATCTTTTAGCAAATAAAATAATACGCAAACTGGTCCCGGCCAGATTACCGTAGCTCTATTAATAAGGAACTTATCAGCGTTTTAATAATTTTGGTCTCCCCTCATATTTCCCCTCCTAATTGTCCCACCACCCCTACCCTCCGGGCACATCAAGTGTTTATCAGTACCCTTTTATTCAGAATAAATTGAGGGTCCATTTCCACTCCCTCTCGAGAAATAATTAATTCAATTATTCGTTTTTTGCAACTTCTGATCGCGATATCTCGTGAACTGATTATGCGATCGGGTTCGGGTTGGAACGAGCTTACGTGTTTTGCCAAGCTCTTTATTTTTGAGACGTATGATTTTTTTGTCGGGCCAACATCTGCTGAGAAATGTCAGAAAAACTGTTTTCCCATACCTTTAATGGCGCCTTTCCCCTACCCCTCGCCAAATCACCCATGTAAAATTCTGTCGGAATGATGGAGGGGACCTAACTTTATAAGATGGCAAAGAAATGTTTCCATTCGGAGCAGTCATTTTTCGACCCTGTTTTTTCTCCAGATCTGCCCAACTATTCCATGATTTTTAAATAATTCTCCATTTTTACAAAATAAACAAACACGTTTAAAGAATTATTTAAAACATCCGAGTAAGCATACATTAAAAGATATAGACCTCAGTGACAATTTTTTATTTGTTTAATCGTGAATTATGCTCTCTCTAGTTTACATGGTTTTTAAAGAAACCCACATTTTTGCAAAATAAATAAACAGTGGTTAACAAATTATTTAGGAAATCTAGACAAGCACATATTGAAAGATATGAATTTCAGCTACAACTTCTATGTATTTAGAACATCAATAAAACTTTTTTTGTTTAATAACAGGCGGTTAATTGCCCTGAAAAATTCAATGTCTTCACAGAGTAATTACTTTTTTGTTAGTATAAATATATTTTTTATAAAAAACTTTTATTTTTTGATAAAATAAATTATTCTATCGTAAAGTATGGGGTTTCAGATGTAAATCGACCACCAACTGAATGTCACTAAGTATTTTACACCTAATGTTATTACTGATTGAAATTATGCATGGAAAAAGTAAAATGCAGGTTTTCCCGAAATTCCTGAAATAAAAAATAATTTTTACAATACATATATCTTAATAATCACCATTTCAGGAAACCAATCCACAATTTCAATTTAAATATAATTTTTTCTTAAAAAGTGATTGTGTGCCAATTATTATTATAGTTATTTACACATGTCTTTGATCATTTAAATACATGGATCGAGAAAGTGA
Organism: Stenurella melanura; assembly: GCA_963583905.1. Classification (NCBI taxonomy): domain Eukaryota; kingdom Metazoa; phylum Arthropoda; class Insecta; order Coleoptera; family Cerambycidae; genus Stenurella; species Stenurella melanura. The sequence goes on from OY757309.1 coordinate 21,507,900, forward strand.
AGTATTTTCCTTCAATAAGCACTTCTTTTTGCCTGCTTTTAACAATTAAAAGTTATAGCCATTTTTGTACGGAGCAACGCCTCATATTTAGCTCATTCACACATACTATTCAGCCTTACATTAGACCTTAATTAACAAATTCACATCTCCAAGGAATTTGATCGTACAAAAAAAAATTCTTATGGGTTATTTACGTAAAGTTTCCTCTTTCAATCGGCGCAAGCAGTATTTTCGACAAAATTAAATTTTAAAAGTTATTCGTGAAAACCCGTAATTTTACACCTATTTTGTTTAATAACTATTAATGCGGCACTTTTCAGAAAGCACACTTTTGATCATGTATTATTAATACAATTTAGAAGAGAATGGAAAAAACTCCGCCCTGTTACAAAAGATTCCAAAGCTGATTCCTTATTTTACTGCACTAGATGAATAGTCGCGACTTTCTCAAAATTATTGAAATTCGATCTGGACAAACACCTGTAAAATATTATCTTGTTAAAGCGCTTGACAGGCTTGACCACGGTATCTTATTAAATAAAATAACAAATTTTGGATTATCATATGAGTTTGTTTCTTTCTTTACCTCATATTTAAGTAATAGGTTACAATATGTTTATTACCATGGACACAAGTCTGTCGAATTTAATGCCGAATCAGGAGTCCCTCAAGGGTTAGTCCTTGGTCCACTTTTATTCAATGTCTTTATCAATGACATAGTTATAAACTTACAGTGCCCATATCTACTCTATGCCGATGACCTAAAAATTTACTACAGCGTTAGATGCAATGATGATATAGAATTGCTCAAGTCAGATTTGGAAAACATTGATAACTGGAGCAATAAAAATAAACTATTTCTAAATGTTGAAAAATGTAATGTTGTCACCTATTCACGTGGGCATAATATTTTCATTAATGAGTATAAAATAAACAATAGTGTCATACAAAGAGTTGATAGATTTAAGGATCTAGGTGTTACTTTTGATAGCAAGATGACTTTTATTTATCACATAAATAATATCGCATCTTCAGCTTTTAAATCATTGGGATTCATAATTAGAAACTCCAAAGATTTCAAGAATGTTGAAACTATGAAGCTTCTATTTAACTCGTTTGTCGGAAGTAAATTGTTGGAGTATGCTGACGTAATCTGGAGTCCCTACTACATCGTTCATATTAATAAACTGGAGAATATTCAAAGAAAATTTTTAAAATACTTAAGCTACACCGTTGGAATTAGTAACGATATTTTGTTAAATAGATTCTCACTTAACTCACTTCAAACTCGCCGAGAATTACACGGAATTGTAACTCTGTCTAAAATATTAAACAGTAAACTCGACTGTTCTAATCTATTAAAACTCAATAACCTACGAGTTCCTTCTAAATCAACTCGACTCCACCAAACATTTCATATCAAAGCTTCACGCACCAATCTATTAATGTATTCACCTATTAATGTCATGTGCAGGAATTACAATCATATACAGAATAAAATTGATATTTTTCATTGTAGAATTAAGGATATAAAGAATATATATGAACATAATTTGTAATACTTCTGTTATTGTAGAACTAAGGATTTTATTGTAGAATTAAGGATTTAAAGTGTATATATGGACATAATTTGTAATACCTACTTCTATCATAGCACAATATTTATTGTTAGTATTCCGACTCTGTAATTGGGACTTTCGTCCTGTTGAGTCGTGTAAATAAATAAATAAATAAATAAATAAATAAATAAATAAATAATACAATAAAAAACTATTTATTCCCTATTAAATAGAGTTGAGAAATTAATCCTACTCAGGGTCACTTATTCAAAATAATTATTATAAAAAATTGAATAACGAGAAATTTTTTTAATTACTGATTTAATTCAAAGAGAAAGTAGACATTAGTTATGCATTTCATTCTTGCCGTAGCTCAATGGTATAAGTTTGGCCCATATTTGACACTTGCTGGGATCGCCAATTGGAAGCTTATAAGTTATAAAATCTTGCTTGTTAAATAAATGTTTATTTAATTATATAAGAGATAACGTCTTGAAATGTAAAATTATAAATATTATTTAATCCCGTTATGAAATGTTAAATTTTAAATGCATTTTTCATAACTTTAAGTTTCATTACATAACTAGTGATGTAATGAATTTTTACGTAAGTGATTGTTATTAAACCCATCATTTAGAGAAAAAGTTTTAAGACCAAGATACAAAAAACACTATTATTAAAATGCAAATAAAAACTTCCCGTCATCAGCATTTACAATCAAACTTCCAAAGTATTCTCTTGTTAAAATTATAGATTTTTTAGCGTAATACCTGCCGATTTTTTCTTCGAAAATGATATTAAGATGGTATATTCTTTATGTCAATGTTTCTTTTGACATTTAATTCTACCGTTAATATTGATACCTATTCAATATTCATATTGTAGATGCTTTGTAGTTTTTCATTGTTTCAAAGTACGCTAAGATAATCTTTTCACAAACATCTTTTTATTCCTTTTTGTTGATATCAGTTTTCAAATTTCACATATGTTTCTTCATAATATATGCTTTTTGATTTACCAGGTATTATTGAATTTACTGCTAAATTAGCCGATTCTTTTATATCAGATGGAATATCCACATCTGAATCAACCATTTTTGATTTAATTTGTTTAAAAAAATTCAGCAGATTAACAACTGAAGTTTGTACAAATGTCAACCCATAGTAATGCCCAAGTAAAGCGATAAAAACAAAATTTATTTTTACGACTGCAAGCTTAGATATGTTTGGAAGCACAAAATAGAATTCAAATAAGTTGCAATTTCTTTTCTATTTTAGAGCGGGATTAGATAAAATTTTGTACTTAACACGTTATGAAAGAGTAATTTTACTTGACTCACGTAATTTGCAAAACTCGCTCGCTCGTTTTGGCAAATATTACATTCGTCAAGTAAAATTAGTCTTTTCATAACTGGTTACGTAAATAACTATTTTTATTATTAATTTCTATATTTTCATAGTAACCCATCCAAACAAAACTAATTTTGACAAAGTGTAGTAAGTGATGCAGGCTGCAGGGTTCCGTTAAAAATATTATTTTCGATGAAACACTAATATCGCTGAACTTAATGGAAAGTAAATCCTATTTAATCCTAACAGTTAAAGATATAATATGTTACAGGTGTTTACCGCTCAATTTTTAATAATTTTGATCGCGACTGAAGTCGCGGCTTTCTACGATTAAAACTAAAAATTAAAAAAGAATTATTTTTTAAATCAAAATAATCTCTAAGGATTGGATCGTATATAGATTGGCCAGTAGAAGTCAAATATGTGAAATATATTCCATTTAAAAATTAGAATTTTCATGTAAATTGCAAGGAGTACAAGTTAATTTTCATCTAATTAATTTCAACAATTATTTGGTAAATTATCTATTACAACTCCAGTCTTTTACATTTAGGTGAAACGTGTTATTTCATGACTTTCTAATCGTAGATTTGACATACGCATTAATACGCAAGTATTAATTACAAATATGAATGGCTAGAATAAAAAAAAGTGACAAATCACAAATTTAGGCAATCGTTTTCTAAGAACCGTTTGAAAAGTTTCGGTAAAGCTGAAAACAACGTTAAAAACGCATTTTTTCCACGACCGGGAGTAGAAAACGATTTCTATGGCATCAAAATTGTGACAGAAGAAAAGCATTTACTCCTTAGTGACGAAATAAGACAACAATTTCCCTAGGGGAGTTTCTATTTCATACTCAATAGTTAAACAAAATGTAATTCTTATTTATTAACATTGATAGTAAATGTTACATTCTCACAACTATTGAAATTAATATTCGAAGGAACTTCACTAAATGAAACATTTTCTTTACTCAGATTTATAGTTTTTTGAACCGTAGTTGCAGCTTGTAGTACTTTATTTGCTATATTTGTTTTGTTTTGCTCCGAATTGTCAATGTACCCCTCAGCAACTGTCGTCGACTTCCAACCTCCGTGGCGTTTCATAGTCGTGATGTCTGCTCCTGCATCCGCTAATAGAGTTGCTGAAGATCTACGTAGACAATGGCCAGTATATAAGGTTGGATCTGATAATCCTAGGTAGGTGGCTATTATACTTGGGATTTTTCCAAAAGTGTTTTTGCCTACTGGATGTGTAGTACATTTTCCTGATTTATAAAATATAAAAAATCCACCATGACTGGTGTGAGAGGGACGCAGTGCGGCATATTTACGATATAGATCGAGTAAATTTATGTTTCCTTCATTTTTGGTTACTACAAAGGTTCGGGATATTTTAGTTTTGGTACTAGGTATTGTTATTATTAAAGATGATACTACATCTTCAATATTATCAACTTTTAGGTTAGTTAATTCGTCTCCACGGCATGCGCCTGGAACTTCGAAGATCAACGCAATCTAAAAAAGTAACGAAACATTAATACATACTCATACCTTAATAAACACTTTAATATAATCTTACCTTTATCATTAAATATTCATCGTCATTTGCTTGCGATAAGAAAGAGTCAATTAGGTCCCTTGTCAAAATTTTTGATTTTTTTGCTTTATAACCATCGGAATTACTTTTCAAAAATGCCATCAGCTTTGCATATTTACTTATATCTATGTTATCGTACACAATCATACACGGTTTTAACATAGAATATTGGGCCCATACCGTGGAAGATTTATATTCCTTTGAGTTTTAATGAAAATAAGCCAGCATAACATTTTCCGTGTACGTTTGTACCTTCTTTCTCTTGCACCATTCTCTGAACTGATTGTACGCTTTGTCATACAAATTTCTTGATTTTGTGGGTAATAAATTTGAAACTGCCGCACCGGCAGCTTCAACGATATCTTGCGGTTCTTTTTGGTTTTCCATACCAAAAGTGCCAAAACTCAACTTTTGCACTTGACAAATGTATTTGTAAACAAATATCTGTTGCCATGATACGTTGAATGGAAACATCCCAAAGGCTTCTAAATATTATAATTTCGCTCCGATTTATTAAAATTCTTTATTTATGAAATAAATGTTTCTACTCCCGATCGTGGAAAAAATAGTATTCACATTCACCTCGGGAAGACCGCCATTGTTCCCTCGATGTATTTGTTGCCCTCGGGCCTCAAATTACACCTCAGGAAAAATAAGACGTTTCTCTCCCTTAGTGTATAATGTACTATTTCATGTTTTGAATTTGAAATTGTCGTAGTTTAAAAAAGGCGCCTTTTCAAAAAAGTAACGAGAGTTACAAAGTGTTGAAAGGTGCATCCAAGTAATTGAAAAAGATTTGCGAATCATATTTCATTCCGTCATGCAAAAATGAAATATTTCATACAACTTTGGTTTCAAATGCCACGAGTATCAGAGAAGGTGAACTATATAAGAAATATGTTCTTAAAATATAGGTCTTGATGATCATTTTCCATAAAGAAACGTTTAAATAGCTTTGGTAGAAGCTGAGAAATACATTTTTAAAGATTGCCGCCACTTTTGGCCATTTTTCGACTTTTAATCGCATGTAGTTAAAAAATAGTACAGGTAATGAAGGCAAAATTTTGTAAAAACTTCGCAAAAATTAATAAAAATATCATCTCCGGGATTTAAGTAGGTAACAACCTTCAGAATGAAATGATGTATTCTTTGCACTTCCAAGTTCCGGGAAAATTCAAAAACATTTGGAAAAACTTTTTGATTTTCGGTTTTTTTGTTCTACCGGCTAAAATAATGAAAATAGAGAAAAAAGTTTTTAACAAAAGTTTTAGCTCGTCTCTTTCTCTACAAAGAAGGTCTTTACAAATGTTTGTCTTACTTAATCCGTTTAGGAGATAAATCCAGTTTTCCACTTATAGTTTCGAGCCTTTCCGAAATTCGCGGAAAATGAGAGAGTTTCATACGACCGGACACATCGATCGATAATTCTTACTAGAATTCAGAGCCGCTAAAAAATGAAAGTAACGTGAAATGTAGAAAAATGTCTCAGCTTTAATGTGGAACTAATCACAAAATTCATACAAATTTTTATCATAGAGAAAAAGTGTTAGAAGATGGCTTAGTAAACTTTATACAGTTGATTTATTCATATGTATGAGATTTAGGCATCCTACCTATTTCTTCCGTAAGAATGGGTGCTTTTTCACTCATGGATTCGATTCCACGCTCTTTAATCTATATTTTGTGAAAATCTCATTGAAGAATGTTAAGAAACAAATAAATTGTATACGTTTTACTGTATAATTGTGCATTTCCTGAACCTGTATGAATAATGTAGACAAATTAAAAAATTACTGCGCCCATTAAAAGAACTCTTAAGTAATTCAAAAGAATATGTTTTATTGTATAATCCAAAAATTAAGACTGTGCTATTATTAGTAGTTAAGATATATCGAATTGAAATCTAATATTTGGAGGTAACTGATCGATGAGAAATATACCCTCTACTTTGATCGCAAGGCATATTTTTCCAACAAAAGTAATTGCAATAAAATGTTAATTGGATTATTATATCATTATATAAGAATATAACAGCAAAACGAATTATCATTCTAACGACTTTCGACAAAGATATGAATAAATCTGTGAAACAACTGTACAAAGTTTTTTTATGAATTTTGTGATTAGTTTCATATTAAAGCTGAGACTCTTCTCTACATTTCATGTTATTTTCATTTTTTTAAGGGCTCTGAATAGTAAGAATTATCGATCGATGAGCCCGGTCGTACGAAACTCCCGGAGAATTCTCATTTTTCGCGCATTTCGAAGCGGCTCAAAACTATAAGTGGAAAACTCGATTTATCGTCTAAACGGCTTAAGTAAGACAAAAATTTGTAAAGACCTTTTTTGTAGAGAAAGAGACGAGCTGCAACTTTTGTTCAAAACTGTTTTCTCTATTTTCATTATTTTGGCCGCTAGAGAGCAAAAAACTGAAAATCAAAAAGTTTTTCCAATTTTTTAAAAATTTTCCCGGAACTTGGAAGTGCAAAGAATGCATCATCTCTTGCTCCAGGTTATTACCTACTTAAATCTCGGAGACGATCCTTTTATTAATTTTTGTTACCCTAAATGGCTAATTTACCTGTACTAAAATGGTGCATTTTAGAATAGAAATGTCAAAAGACAAAAAGTGTTTGTTTTCGCCTAGTTAACCTAAAGACTGTTTCGAAAAAGATTTATTCTTTTCTTATCATTCTGCAACTTTATTGTTAATAGCAAAAAGTCTAATAAGGTTTCTTTGCTAATAAAATAACAAATCGATTCCAAAAGGTTTCAACCTGTCGCAAGTTTGAGGTCACTTAGGTTGCTCTTCTGAGCGTCTTTTTGAGGGTATACCGCTCACCTATAATACCGGGTGTCCCAGAGTTTCCGGACGGAAACCTGTGATTCCTGAGTTCATACTGGGCTCGTATAACCCTACTTACCTTAGTCCAAAAATGTAGCCCTGAAAAAGTACATTCTCTTAATGTGAGGCAGAAAACATTTTTTCCAATAATTTCCGTTATATTGAAGATAAAATTTTCAAATTTTTATGGTACCTGTATCTCTATAAGTACTCTATGTAAGCTTGATAACAACTAAATATCTTTTGTTTCTCAAATGCGACAGGTCTCCTGTATCACAAGCCCCCATGACCTGCAGAGAAGAAATGATAATCCTTGGTTTTTCGTTGATATTACATGCAATTTTAAAAGTATTAATTTGTGTACTGAAATAGGTGGACGACATGTGGAGCATTTCTTATTAATGTATTTTGTAGAATAAACTGTGCTTTTCTGTTGTTACAACATTTTATTCTAAAATTGTAAATACATGGTAAATACAAATGGAGGAAAAAACGACAATTTCTCGTATTTTGATTAATATTACAATAAATTTTAAGAGTACCTTTTTGCAGCCCTTTCAATGATCAGCAAGAATATTCAAGTATTCAGTAATTTTACAGGGCGATTAAAAAAATATAACCAACCAAATATTAATTATTATGAAAAAAAATTAAAAACACAAGATATTTGGTTGTTGTCAAGTTTACATAGAGTACTTATAGAGATACAGCTCCCATCAATATTTGAAAATTTTATCTTCAGTATAACGGAAATTATTGAAAAAAAATGTTTTTTTCTGTCTCACTTTAAGAGGATGTACTTCCTCAAGGATACATTTTTGGACTAAGGTGTTAAGTTATACGGTTCCAATATGATCTCAGGAATCACAGGTTCCCGTTCGGGAGATCAATTCTGGGACACCCTGTATATTTTGGACTGGGGCTGGAGGAATTAGAATTGATTCTAGTAAATTCTGTTGGAATTTTGGATAATTTTAAAAATACCTGATTAAATCATTCGCTAGGATACAATTGCCTTTTAAAAGCGTATGTAGGTTATAAACTTTCCAAATATACTAATGGCACATAAACTGATAAGGATAACGGGAAATCTCGCCTTCGAGCTACCATTATATAGACGTTTGCAGCCCCATCCAAGACCTTTCTGTATTTTACAAATACTGGTTACAATTAAAATGTTTTTCTTGCATGATTAAAGCTGGGCTAAAGATGGCACATTCGTCATCTCATGCTTATCCCAAGGTCTTGTTGCTCTTGGGAATTGTATAAACCGTCCCAACTCATTATTAAATTTTTATTATAAAAATAAATCTCACTGCACTTTGTAGTTGAACATATAAAATGATTTCATTGTAGTTTACAAAAAACTATTTTCAAAGTAAATTTTCTTGCACTTTCTAAAACATCAGTTAAATGTCTTTCACGACTTTTATATAAAGGACATTTTTCCAAGCACACTTTCTTAATTCCTTCTCAGATGACTTTTGCTAGGTTCTATACTATAGAGGAACGTAATGCAATCGTATTTTGTTTTATAATATGTTTTCATTGAACGACGTACGGTATTACATTACAGTACTTTGAGAATAACATACGATGTGATGATCAGATTTCGCATGAGATTTGCTCTAGAGTTAGTAATATTTGACAGAGTCTGAAAGAAAATTATATTGCAAGCTTTGTTAAAACTTCTTTGGCTACAATATTGATTTTGTGTTATAATTGTTACACTGGCATACGCGATAATAATTATCATAAATGATAAATCATTTGAAATAAAAGCAAAGCATTTTAACCCAGGTTTTGTTTTAAAAAAATCGATTAAGATTTTAACTCAACATTGGACAATGTCTCGAATGTGCCTCCGAGGGAATCTGCTAAAATTTCCACTTTCAAGATACTTAAATCTACAAAATAGAAAGCATTACAATTACTCTCGCGGAGAAAAATATTCCAAAGTTCTCCGGTTTAAAAATAAATAAAACCACACGATCGTCTTCCATTTGATGTATGCTATCAATTAAAAATTAAATTGGTCTGCCGAACGCAATTAGTCGGTCACTTGTTTTTTGAACGACTTTTGGAGGGTAATTCGCTCGCCTGTAAAGGTCATAATAGGGACAGCATGTTGTTCAGGGATATTCAACACAAGATCTTATAAAAACCCTTTATTTATTAGTATTAGTACAAATGAATTTTGTAATTATTCATGCATCCTAACATTCTAAAAGACCAGAGTCTTAACAGTAAATTAGATTAATAATATGATTTTTGATTGTGGGTTTATGAATTGCTGATGTTGATTGGTTTATTAGTAGTTATAATTTATTATATAGTTGATCGAGTCGACCTTTACGTGATGAAAATCCATAGTAACACTGAATTTTAATAAAACTTAATGTTTTACGATTTTCACAATATTTTATTTATATATTTTAACAAAAATATATACTACATAACAATTGTTTCGCCAACACAGTGGCTTCTTCGGATGTGAGTATTAAACTAACTTGTACAATGTTAAACTGAATGTTAAAATAGAGGTACCTGAGGCAATAAACAAACACAACAAATTTATCTTTTACGTATCATAAATAGGAAAACCAGGTTCTTGTAATTCATAAATAATACGGATCTATAATTAAGGTGAATTGTTGTTAAAATACATAGAACAATAGAAATTAAAAAGGTTAAGTAACGGTGAAGGGTTTGTTTCCAGTTGATCATTTAAAATTATATCAGAATTTTTTTAATTTATTGATTTCTAAAGATTCTAAAAGTGTTAATTTTAATTCTTTATTTTCTACTTGTAATATATCATAATTGGCGTTAAAATTATGGTTTTCTTCCATTAAGTGGCTGGCATAAGTAGAGTCTAGTTTTTTTGTTCTGGAAGCTTCTTTTGTGTTCGGAGATTCTTTTTTTTAAATTTTCTACCAGTCTGTCCTATATATACTTTAGGGCACGAACCACAGCCACCACAGGTTAACTTATAGACACCGGATTTATTGTCATTTTCAGTCTTGTCTTTATTATTTTTAATTAATTTACCTAGCGAATTAGAGGTTTTATATGCAATCCTTAAATTTTCTTTTCTTAAGTTTTTGGCAATGTCTTCACTGGGTTTGCCAATATATGTGAGGGTTTTATAACTTAGATTTTCTTTTTTAGGGTTAGGATTGTTATGTTTTATTATTATGATTGATTAAAAATTTGATGTGAAACCATTTATATCTTCCAAATCAATACCACTAACTAAAACAACAATATTCAATTCTTAATTATCTCTGTAGCTCCGGCTATGCAATTCCACCTCAGATTGCAGGTTCAGGTTTCTATGTTGGAAATTCCTTTTTTTTTTTTATAAAATTAAAATTTCAATTGACTAAAATTTTTATTTATTACAACCCTTTAATTTCTTGATATAATTATATGAATGTGATAATTTATAAATAATTTTGATTTTAATACCTTTCACTCATTTCTTTCTTCGTAGCTACAATTCCTACCCTTCAAATCCTCTTAATTATTTCTTCCTTCACTTTTCTCACTTCTCCGACTAATCTTTATATTCTTTTCTTCTCTTCAAACTATTTAACTCCTTCCTTCTACTTATTTTCTCCACCTTACAATTCCTATCCTTCAACTCCTCTTAATTATTTCTTCCTTTACTTTTTTCACTTCTCCGACTAGCCTTAATATTCTTTTCTTCTCTTCAAATTATTTTATCTCCTTCCTTCTACCTATTTTCTTTTCCAAATTTCAAAACTTTTCTCACGTATCTACCGTATCTATTGATCTTCTTTCTTCTACTTATTTTTCTCTCCAAAATTCTCAAATTTTTAATTCTTTTTCAATCTTCTCAATCCCCTACCCGTATCTATTGATCTTCTCTTTTCTTTTTTTTTCATTCTTTTTTCTTTTCAATCAAGAAGCCAAAGTTTTTTTTAAAACAACTAAATTTAGATTATTATTACAAATCTGACCCCTTCAGCCCAAAATTAGAATTTTCATTGTCAGTGTCATTAAATTATAATAACCTCAACATATGACATATAAAAACTATAAAACAAATTCCCTAACTTAAAAACAGTTCTACCAAACTACAACAACTAAATAACAATTCAAAATATTTCAATTGCCTCTTCAGATCTTTACCAAATCTGGAAGACATAAATAACTCCACAACACAAATATGCAACATTGCAAATACATAGCAGGATACACTAGTTCCATGGCTTTTTTGTAAGTTTTAGTAGCAAGGATATTATCGATCATTAGTGGGTTATAACCATTATTGAAGGCAATTTGTTTTATTATGTTTAATTCTTTACTAAAGTTTTCTTTGGACATGGAAATGTTAATAAGTCTATGTATCATACTGTAGTAGGCGGCTTGTTTATGTCTGAGGGGGTGAGTAGAAGTATTATGAATTGTTGTGTCTGTATGAGATTATTTATGATATATTTAGAAGTTATGAATATAGTTAGATTTGGAAATGGTCAAATCTTAAAAATTTATGGATTTTTCTTTTTCTAATTATTCAGTGAATTTTGTGTTAGGATGTAAATTGTTAATGAAATCTAAGAACATTTTTATTTGTCTATTGGTACCGGTAAAACATGTTATTATGTCGTCCACATATCTATACCAGTAAATAAAGTTTTTAATTAAAACGTTATTTGTTGTTCTAAGTAATCCATAAATATTTCAGCTAAAATGAGGCTTAAAGGGTTCCCCATAATTAGGCCGTCATTCCCAATATAAATATCATTATTGAACAATTGTATTTCTTTGTATTTTTGAATATTTAAAGGTATTTTATTCTCAATAGTCTATTGCGCTATTTAATAATCTATTATGTCTTTGTAAATTACCACGGTAAGCTTTATTACTAACAGTATAGTGTATTTTTATATTATCAGCACGAAGCATGTAATATCTACAATGTGTACCTAAAGAAAGGCACAACATTCATGTCTTTGGTATGTGTCATTTTTCAAAAAAATTCTCGGACAGGTCGATTTTAGTTTCGTAAATGCTACATTTTGTCACTATATTAAAATTTATGACGTCATTGGTTTTTGAGTTATGACGCCATCATATTTTTTTTTAATGGAAACAGACATTTTTGTTTACTGTTTTAGGTGCATATTCTTTTAGCTTTCTGGTGATATAAAAAAAAATGATATTACCTAAGCCATTCTTTTGGAAAAATGCCATTTTATGTAAAAATAGCTTACCTCTCCCAAATTCACGAGTAATGTTCCACTTTCTTATGGACTGATAAATCTTGTTGCCTACATTTTTTGTTTTAACTAGCATGAAAACATTTGACATAAAAACAAGACAAAGAAAATAATAAAAAAACAATCACCTTAACAACAGAGAGATACAGGCCTTTTTGTGTAAAGTATCGATAACTTTTTTATTCCTGGGACGTGTGGAACCTCAGTTTTATGACACTTCTGAGACAGTGTAAAACTAGTGAATGCAGTGCCACGTTTAAGTGAAAGAGAACGCGTAGAACTTTGGATGGTGGTTGGATATGGTGATAGGCTGAGAACTCATCAGGAAGCCTGTGATGTTTTCAATGCCAAGTATCCCGAAAAGCAAATTTCTAGATCCACTGTAGGTTGGTGGCTAGATATGATGAATCTGGCAGTGTAGCTGACCTCCCTCGATCTGGTCGCCCTAGCACAAGCAACGAAACCAAATTAAATATTCTTCTAGAAAGTGAGAAAAACCACCATCTCTCGACAAGGCAGCTGGCTTTAAATCATAACGTGAGTCAAACTTCTGTTGTACGTCTACTGAGAAAAGAAAAATGCCATCCATACAAAGTGCAATTAATCCACAAATTGAATGAGGACCATCCAGATCGGCGCTTACAGTTTTGTGAAGAGTTGATGACCTTGTGCGATGAAAACCCAAAGAACATTGTTTTTTCTGATGGAGCTACATTTTCTTTAGGGGACATCGACATAACTGTAGGTATTGGTCACACGAAAATCCTTATTGGACTCAAAAAGCCCATACACAGCGACGAGGCAAAGTAAACGTGTGGGCAGGTATGATTGGTGATCGTTTATTGGGACCTTTTTTTTGAAGAAAATTTTACGGCCTCAAGATATTTACAGTTTTTGCGAGTTGAGTTAGTGCGAGCCTTAGCAGTTAAGTTTCCGAACAATGAAGGTGAAGATATTCCTGCTGAAAACGTCTGGTTTCAGCAAGACGGGGCCCCACCTCATTTTGGGATAGCAGTGCGTCAGTTTTTAGATGCCACTTTTACTGGAAGGTGGATAGGTCGTCGAGGTCCGACTGAGTGGCCCCCGCGTTCACCGGATTTAACCCCCTTAGACTTTTTTCTTTGGGGTTACTTAAAGTCAGGGGTGTATTTTAACAGACCCGATACCATAGAAGAATTGAAAGACAATATTGGCTTGGAGATGAGACGAATTACCCATGAGATGATTCAGAACAGCGTGCAAAGTATCTACACCCATCTTGATCAATGCCAAATGGTTGAAGGGTCGCAATTTGAGCAATGGAGATGATTTTTTCACACAATTACTTATGTAAGGTATCAATCAATAAAAATATATTTTTCCAAATGAATGGCTTAGGTAATATCAATTTTCTTCATATCACCAGAAAGCTAAAGGAATATACCACCAAGCACAGTAAACAAAAATGTCTGTTTCCATTAAAAAAAAAAGATTACGCCATAACACAAAAACCAATGACGTCATAAATTTTGGTATAGTGACAAAATGTAGCATTAATAAAACTAAAATCGACCTAGTCGAGGATTTTTTTGACAAATGACACATAGCAAAGATTTGAATTTTATGCGTTTCTTTAGGTTCACACTGTATAAAATAATAATAATAATAATAATAATAATAATAATAATAATAATAATAATAATAATACCGTTTATTCCAGAAGACTATAATACATAGTATAGGAAAAGTCAGCAAAATACGGATTACAATAATTTTACAGATTATGAAATTACATATCACAATATTAAAAAATGTAAAAGAACAAACTAACAAATTTTTAATACAAGAAATTCAGAAGTACTATAAAAAACACCATCTGTTAAAAATATTTTAATTTTTTTCTTAAACAATTTAATATTCGGTATATCTTTTAAATACGGAGTTAATTTATTATATAATTTAATATATAACTAGGGCTTCTTTCATATAGTGACAGACTATGTTCTGGAATCGATAGCAGATTACCTGATCTGGTCTCATAATTGTGGAAATTACTGTTTAATGTAAACTCATTTAGATTATTTTTTGCATATACCAATATTTTGTAAATGAAGTTTTAACTTTTTAAAACATGATTTACATGATGTCCGCTGGGATAAACCTACCATAATTCTAGGCGCTCTTTTTTGTATTTTAAAAACTCTGTTTAAATGAGTATATGAGCCCCAAAACAATAGACCATAACGCAATCGTGATACGAATTGAGCAGTGCGTAACAAAAGGATTAAAGTTTGCTGCAGAGATTTTCAGTATGTATATCCCAACTTAGCATGTTGTCTATGTGTAATCCGAGAAACGTTGTATTATGTACTTGAGTTATTGACTTACTTCCAATTTTTAACAAATAGCTTTCATTGATTGTGGATATTCGAGGTGTGAAGTTCATAAATGCAGTCTTGGAAGTATTGAGACACAATTTGTTTTTAGTGAACCAATTTTTAAATTGAATAATCATTGTTTGCATCTCTGTGATTGCATCTGTGATAGACAATTCATTACACAAGTAGGTGTTATCATCCGCAAACATAGACGAATTTCTTTCACAGTTCTCTATATCAGGAAGGTCGTTGATAAATATTAAAAACATTAACGGACCTAAAATGGATCCTTGAGGAACACCGATATTTACATAAACTTTTTTAGAGTGAACGCCGTTTATATCCACAATTTGCTTCCTGTTATAGAGATAAAAAGTTAACCAATCACATACCTTTCCCCTAAGACTGTGGCTTTGAAGTTTTTCCTTAAGCAAGTCATTGTTGACAAGGCCAAATGCCTTGCTTAAGTCCATAAATATACCCATACATTTTTTACTTTCATTTAAACATGTATATAATTTGTCTACAAACCGCAATACAGCCGATTGAGTGTTTCTAGTTTTTCTGAAACCATGTTGTGCATTGTGTAGTATCTTGTTACCTGTTAAAAACTGAACTATTTGGCCAAACCCATTTTTTCCCAATACTTTGGAGATAGAGCTAAGTAACGAAATAGGACGATAATTTTCAATATTGACCTTATCATCTTTTTTATGCAGTGGAACAATTCTTGCTGCTTTAAATATTTCTGGAAAAATGTCCTTTTCTAGAGACATATTAATGAGGTAAGTTAAAGGTTATGTGATATAGTTTACAGCAACTTTTATAAGATTGGAAGAAATTAAATCTGTTCCCGTCGAGTTTGAACTTTTTAAATTCATGATTACGTTAAATACAGTATTTTCGGATACAGGACCTAAAAACATTGTATTGTCTATCTGTTTCAGCGGATTAGTAATGTTGCCATTAGTTTCATCCTGTTCTATACCAACCTTGTATGGAATATCGGCAAAATAGTCTACAAATGAGTTCGCTATAATTTCATGGTTTGTTATTTTAGATTTATTTAAAACAATGTGTGATATTTCAGTAGAATTTTTATTTTTGTTTATGTTGTTGTTTATTATTTTCCAAGCAGTTCTGCATTTGTTACTTGATTTCTGATACAGTCTGTCATTATACAATTTTTTTGCAGCTACGATGACCTTTTCGCAAATGTTTTTATATTTTTTATAGTATTTTGCGTCAATCTGGTTATTCGTTATACGCATTTTATGATACAATTCTTTAAGCTTTTCTGCCGAAATTTTAATGCCTCGTGTTAGCCACATTTTGGGTTTAAACATGATTTGTTTTATTTTTGTAATAGGGAACGATATTCGCGGAAATTAGCATTTGACCCGGACAAAATTTGTAAAAATCTGAATTTTTGCACAGTCGTTCCTTGAGGTGTCCCAAACCCAAGTCCACAAAAATCTGAACATGGCATGATAATGAAGGTCAAAGTCTTTTGCAAATATCTCGCGTCCTAAGCATTTGATATCCATGAAGTCAATGTGAATGTTGTAGAGAAGTAAATTATCTACAGGTTGTCTTTTTGTTTTTTCTCAAAACCCCCCTTTTCAAAATATTCAAGGTCAATATTTCAGAAACATGGCATTTCGCGAATATCTCGCGCCAAAAAATCAGACAGCAATAGAGTTAACATGAAAGTTGCAGAGAATTCAAATATCTTCATGATTGATCTTCGAGATATTCAAGGTCAAAGTTAAAAAAAGCTGTTTTCCGCGAAAAGCTCACTCCCTATGTATTTCACCGCGATGAAGACTACATACAGATATTTACAAAAAAAACGTTTCTTTATATTTCGACCTTGAATATCTCGAAAATGGCGAGGTTTTGGGAAAAAGTGCAAAATATCAATCTTATAAATAATTGAATTCTCTGCAACTTTCATGTTAACTTTATCGGCTTATCGGCTTTATCGGCTCGGAATATTGGCGAAATACCACGTTCTTGAAACTATGACCTTCAATATCTCGAAACGGTGAGGGGTTGAGTAAAAATAAAAAAGACAGTTCGTAGACAGTTTAATTCTCTACAACTTTCACATTGATCTCACGGGCATCCGATGCATAGGACGCAAGATGTTTGCAAGAAACTTTGACCTTCAATATTTTGGGTAGCCATGTTGGGATGTTTATGATTTTTGTGAATTTGGGCTTGGGACACCTCAAAGAATGTCTGCAAAAATTCAGATTCTTACTAACTTTGTCCAAGTTCCCTCCTTTTTTGGCAAATTTCCGTGGACTAATTAGTAGTATTTAGGTCACATCCAGTAAAATTATAGATATTTAAAAAAATAGTGGACCAAATAAGACCTCAATAGATATATATCCACAATATTACCCCAGAGAAATAAAACTTCCTCTGCGGAATGAGGCCGAACAAGCTGAATTTTTGCAGAGACCTTCGTTTTGATGTTCCAATGAAGTACAAAAAAATCTCATATGCCTACCCTTGTGCGTCTTGAGATATCGAAGGTCAAAGGTCATGAAAATCGGTTTTTCGCGAAAATCTCGCTTCCAGTGCATCTGACGTCGTAAGAACCCATAACAAAACTTACGTAAAATAGTATTCTCTACAAAATTGTTCATATAAATTTTTTTCGTACGACCAACCGTTTTCCAGATATAGCATGATAAAGCGGGAGCGCGCATTCGTAATAGGTAATACTGTATTATACTGCAGAGCTATAACTATAAAAGCACTTTTCTTAACTTCCCGCTTTATCATGCTATATCTCGAAAACGGTTGGTCGTACGAAAAAAATATATATAAACAATTTTGTAGAGAATACTATTTTACGTAAGTTTTGTTATGAGTTCTTATGGCGTCAGATGCACTGGAAGCGAGATTTTCGCGAAAAACCGATTTTAATGACCTTTGACCTTCGATATCTCAAGACGCACAAGGGTAGGCATATGAGATTTTTGTGTGCTTCATTGGAACATCAAAACGAAGGTCTCTGCAAAAATTCAGCTTGTTCGGCCTCATTCCGCAGATGGCCTTTTTTTTTAACTTATTTCACTGGAGTATATCTCAAAAATTGTTCCTCTATTAGTAAAACAAAATTCGAAAAATTCAAATAATATGGGAGCACATCCACTGTTAGCCAGTTTTTGCTTTAAGATGTTGCGATCTAGTCTGATGAGCCTCATGCATAAAGCCATGCTCATATTGGATAATGTAATTTTTCATGTAATTGAAAGTGTATTCAGGGAGAATCACTTGAAGAATTTTGGTATTACTTGATACATAATGAAACATATTCTTTATAGTATTTTGCAAACAGCAGAAAAAACTATCTATGAGAACTAAAAAGAAAAACTATATGTAAAAAATATTAATGAAATACTTGCATTCTTTGGATAACCTGAATTCTAGTTATACTAGCAATTAAAATCCTATATAGTCCATTGAAATGTTACAAAATTTTGGCCGAACCTTGCATTTTGGGTAAGACAAGATATTTTTCTTTTGATGTTTGGGGGAGTCAGTGTGAGTATAGAACTCGATTTTCGGGGTTTAAAACCCCCTCATTTGGCCGTCATCTTGAAAAGGGGGCGTAAACAGTTTTTCCGATATACCTTGAGGACCTGAAGTGTCACAAAAAAATGTGTAAGACATTTTTTGTAAAGAATTGAATTCTCTGCAATCTTGGTCTAGGTTCTTCTTACCGTAAAATTGAAAATTTTAATTAAAAATAGACTGAATTTTTATGAAATATGAAATATATCATAAAAATTCAGTCTATTTTCGTCTATGTTCATTTATTTGTTTTGGTCCATGAAGTAGGCTTAGTAATCCTTAAATAATTAGTTTTATCCAAATGTTAGTTTGTATTTATATTTAATTGCATTAAATAATGTATGCATACTACACATGTATGGTTTTCATATAGTATAATTTTAATTTTACGATGTACCTATCTATATATTAATGTATTACGTTCTCGAAACAAGTGTTTTATACACTTATTGAGTAACTTATTTATTTACTGTGATTTTTCTACTATTTTCAGTGTACTTTTGATACTTGTTGCTGTAAATAAATAAATATTATTATTATTATTATTATTATTATTATTATATCACTTTTTTCTATTGATTTTATTGAAAATACACATCAGATATTTCCTGTATACCATTTTTTTGTGACCAATTTTCTTTACTCATTTTTTGAATTTCTCTTTGGAGATGTGTTAGGACGCTGCAAATGGACCAAGTACATCAAAACTGACATTGGACAATTCTGAAAAAAATTGAGTTCATTCCTGGGATGATTTCAATCTCTTTTTACCCCTTCCAATTTTTGTCCAAACCTCTTCTTCATCGAATAAAAAAAGTGCAAACTTCTAAAATTTTGATTCCTCCTCGCCAAATAATTTTAAAAAAATGATAATTTCAGTAAATATGATTCGAATAAAAGCAGTCTATTTTTAGTCAGACAATCCTAATTTGCAAGAAAATAGGGGTTACCATTTAAAAAAAAACGAATTGACCTTGAATAACCTCAATCCTTACACCCAAAGTCAATTCTGCAACTTTTGTTTGAAACGTTTTTTTTTCGTAGGGTGCTTATTACTCGAGATATTTGAAAGTTTCAGGTTAAAAATAACCCGGGTAATTTTTTCAATCTGAAACTTTCAAATATCTCGAGTAATAAGCACTCTACGAAAAAATGTTTCAAACAAAAGTTGTAGAATTGGATGAGGGTAGTTCGGTGGTATATGTCACTTTGACTTTGGGTGGAAGGGTTAAGGTCATTCACGGTCAAATTAGGTTTTTTAAATGGGAACCCATGTATTTGATTGAAAATTCGGATTATCTGACTAATAATAGACTATTTAAAAATGTGTTATTATTTGTTTGCTTACAACTGTATTGAAACATATTCTTTATAGGATTTTGCAAACAGCAGAAAAAATAACTATAACTAAAAGAAAAACTTTGTGTAAAAATATTAATGAAATCTTTGCATTCTTTCGATGACCTGAATTCTGGTTATGCTGGCAATCCAAAATTCTAAAATGAATTTGTCCAATTTCTTATCTGACAATTCTCATTCTAACACTAGCATCCACACGGTCCCCTACGGCCATGCAGATTAAACTAGGATTTTAGTTTGCTAGCATAACCAGAATTCAGGTTATCGAAAGAATGCAAAGATTTCATTAATATTTTTACACAAAGTTTTTCTTTTAGTTATAGATAGTTATTTTTTCTGCTGTTTGCAAAATCCTGTAAAGAATATGTTTCAATAATAGACTACATTTGTTCTAAACATTATTTCTGAAATTGTCATTTTTTTAAAGTTATCTGGCAAGGAAAAATCAAAATTTTTGAAGTTTGCGATTTTCTTACTGGAAAAAGAAGAGGTTTTGACAAAATAAGAGGCGAAAAGAGTTTGAAATCATCCCAGGAATGTACTAAAAATTTTTCAGAATTGTCCAATGCCCCTTTTGATGCATTTGATCGACTTGCAGCGTCCTAACACCTCTCCAAAGAAGAGAAATTTAAAAAAATAGTAGAGAAAATTGTTCGAAATAAAATGGTGTACAAGAAACATCTGATGTGTATTTTCAATAAAATCTATAGAAAGAAAGTTATAACACTGAAATGATTTTTTTTTTTGAAAATTTAGTCTATTTTTAATTATAACTTTTTCATTTTCAATTTTGCGCTAACAAGAATCCCAGACCAAGATTGTAGAAAATTCAATTCTTAACAAGAAAAGTCTGAAAAGAAATTGTGAGACTTACGGTTTTCAAGATATCGCGGAAAACCTGTCTACCCACCCTCTTTCAAGATGGCAGCCAAATGGGGGGCCTTTCAACACAGTATATCGAGTTTTATACTCACCCTAACACCCCCTAAACATCAAAAGAAAAAAATCTTGTCCTACCCAAAATGCAAGGTTAATGTAACATTTCAATGAACTAAAAATGAATTTGTCTATTTTATTTGACAATTCTCATTGTAACACTAGCACCCACATAGTCCCTTACGGCTATGCAGAACTAGTATCTACATAACCCCTTACGGTCATTAAGATTAAGTTAAAAATGAAAACAAAGGCCGCAGGTGAATTTATTTAACTACCTTGTCTTAAAAAATTTTCATTCTAATGGATTAAATTTTAATGAAGATATCTATCATTCTGTTTCATGGAAGTGCTTAACCCTTGAAACGTTTTTCGCCCTTATTCTGGGGCTTATCAGAAAGACACAAAGCTACTCAAAGATATTTCGTGCAAAACCAAGACAAATTCCATAAATATAAATACAAAGTATTTTATATTTATGGAATTTGTCTTGGTTTTGCATGAAACATCTTCGAGTGGCTTTTTGTCTTTCTGAGCTCCAGAATAAGGGTGAAAAAGTTTCAACGGCAAAGCACTTCCAAGAAACAGAATGATAGATAACTTCATGAAAATGTAATCTATTAGAGTGAAAATATTTTAAGACGAAGTAGGTAAATAAATTCATTTTAGGCCTTTGTTCTCATTTTTAACTTCATGACCGTTGGGGTTTATGTAGATAATAGATTAATTTGCATAGCTGTAGGGAACTATGTGGTTGCTAGTGTTACAAAGAGAATTGTCAAATTAAATAGACAAATTCATTTTAGGATTTTAATTGCTAGCATAACAAAAATTCCGGTTATCGAAAGAATGCAAATATTTCATGAATATTTTCCACATATAGCTTTTTTTTGGTCATCATAGATAGTTTTTTGCTGTTTGCAAAATCCTGTAAATAAAAGGTTTCATTACAATTACAAGCAAACAGAATATAACTAACTTTTAAACTTGATACATAATTTAGGCTCCTATTTCGATCCCTTTTTCAAAATTGGTGTAACTCTAGATTTTCCAACTACACGAAAATGTGTGTTTTTAGGATAACTTGTAGTGTGCGGTGAAAGAACGCGTAAATACATTACGTAGTCTCTATGTCGGTATACATGTTCTTGCAGTTCTACGTCTCGACGCTGATCGACGCCTAGCGTCGTCTTTGTAAAACTTGTGTATTTGATCAATTTTGATACCTAAATTCATATTCTTGCATTTTTACGTCTCGACATCGACCGACGCATGTCATCGTTTTTGTAAAACTCATGTATTTGATAAATTTTGATTTCATGTTGTGACTTGGAAGGAAAATCTGGATGTGGAAGTAGTGATTCCTTAGGCAGCGGTTTTTTTTGTAGTTCGCAAAAATAACCCGTATAAGGAAGAGACGAATCCATCCTAGCGTTCTCTTTCGGTGACAGAAATCGACAAGACGAGTGCGTTATTAAGTCACAATGTTGCTATATTTAAGCATCACACTTACATTTTAAGAAACTAAATATGCACCTCAGATTTTGGGGTATGTCAAATTAAACGTAACATTTTTTAGTCCATTTTTTTCTATTACGCCAGTCATCTTAAACAAAAATAAAGGCAAAGTTCGCAAAAAGTCCGGTAATTCTGATTTTTTGGTATGTTGCTAGGATTCATATCAGCTGCATAAAACCAAGTTTGCAGCTTCGAAACACTTGTGCTCTGCGCGTGGTGGGGGAAAAACCACGATATTTTTTACTTTTTTTAGTTTTTGGGTTATCAGTCGTAAATAATGGACCCTACGTAAAAAAATAATCTTAGCCTTTTCCAATCCGATGAAATTTCCTGCATTTAGAGGCTAAGTGCAGTTTTGTACGACCAATAGGTTTTGAGATACAGGACTTAAAAAACTTGATTTTTTTTCTTTCGAGCAAAACATCAACTATATAATCCATATTACACATAAAATCACGAGGTATTATAAGTGTAATGTAGCTCTTTATTAAATTAAACATAAAACAAAGCATGTAGAGTATTTCTCACAATGTTTTATAAATAACATATCCATAACTGGCTAAATCAGATATGTTGCAAAATAAAGCCTGTAGATTTGCTGAGTTGTAACGGAGAGTAGGAGGAATGGCACAATGTTATTCTAGTACTTAATTTATATTTATATAATATGCATATTTATTTTATTTTCCAATATCAAAAAAATTGTAATTTAATTTATTTTTGTTTATTAAAAATGTAAAATTTTAACCGTTTGCATGGTCCCGGTTTTGGTAGGTCTGATGGACTCACAACGGGGTCACAACGGCAGTATCTCATCAGGTACAGCTTTATCGATGTCCTCCTCCTTGTCCTCTATCTCAATTGTCGGGGCATTTTAACATGACTTACACCGACAGAACTTTCAAAGAGCAGAGCATTTAAGGCCTGCATTTTGGCATGTGCACCCTCTTCCACTGCACCCTTTGCGGCATTTACATGAAAGCAGTTTAAGGAGGGCTGGTGAAGCTGGATCTTTGGTTGATGTCACGGGTACTAATCCCTGTTGGCTTTTAATCCAGCCCCAGTCGGTAGGTTCTTTTTCTCTTCCCAACCACATCTGCACCTATAAATAAATAAACAATGTATATTATACGTGCATTAACCATTTACAGAATACTGTACCTGGTGATATGTATGATAAGAATGTTGAGCATCGGCCTCTGCAGTTGGTGGCAGACGACCCAGGTGGACCCTGGCGTTGGCAGCTGATCGGACAAAGATTTCGTAATGGAGGTCGTGTAGTGTGCTGTCGGTTCTTCCTCCATACATAGCCACAAGAAGCTTATTTCCAGCCGAGCTTATCTTTTCAGGGGTGGCATCAGATTGCAGGAAAATGGTAACTACATCAACTAGCTGTGGATGCTTTTAAAGAACGCCTTGCATCTTCATTTTTCCGTGCCAGAAAAGAGCAGAAGTGGTATTGCAATCGGTCAATGCGTGCAGGAATAGTTCAAATCCGAGGGGTAATGACAGCTTTTGAATGGTGTAGAGGAAAACTGCAGACAACCTGATTCACCTCTTCCGCTTGATGTTTTGCCCGAAAGAAAGAAAATCAAGTTTTTGAAGTCTTATATCTCAAAACCTATTGGTCGCACAAAACTGCACTTAGTCTCAAAATGAAGGAAATTTTATCGGATTGAAAAAATCTAAGATTATTTTTTTACGTACGATCCATTATTTACGAGTTATAACCTAAAAACTAAGAAAAGTCCAATATCGTGGTTTTTCCCCCACCACGCAGCGAGCACAAGTCTTTCGAAGCTGCAAATTTGATTTTATGCAGCTGATATGAATCCTAACAACATATCAAAAATTCGTAACTACCGGATTTTCTGCGAACTAGAGTGTGTTAAATGACTGGCCTATATGGTGTTCTAAGAATTATTTTCATATCCTTAGGGTTCCAAGTTTCCCTTTCTTTCGTCGAAAATGATCTGTAGGCAAGACTACTTCGTGAGAGATACCAAATTTTACTTTCCATTATGATTTAATTAAACCCATTTTTTTGCAAATTATATGGACACGCTTTTTCTGGAAGATGAAAGTCTATTTCCTAAGTTAATGTGCGGAATATCTGTAAGTTTTACGAAAAAAATACGTAACATCTCTTTCGCAAAGAATTTTAATAGTTAAATTTCGTATAATAGCTTCCATGATAAACATTTTTAAAAAGTTCTTCTAATTATCATATCTATAGAGAGTATTCCATGTAAATAATCAATTTTAATTAGAATGTCAGTTATTAATAAATAATATTAACATATTTTATTTATTTTGGTTTATATAACACATTAAACTCCCATCAAACTTGTGAACACAGACAACGATGAAGTTAGTCTCCCCTCTCTCCAGCTGTTTGTACAGAATTAGAATTTAATTTAGCCCCAAAATACACTTTATTTAAACAATGGAAAACTCAAATAAAACTAAAGCTTTTCAAGTGCCATCCATTTAAAAAAAATATATACAAAAAATATTACCTATGCGCAGGACACTATTGGGCGGGCGTTGTTGTTCCGCATTGGAAGCTGCTTGATTCAGTTATTCTAACGCGGTCTCCGTGTATGTCTCGCGTTTCGCTCAGTTTGTTCTCTGGCCGACACTCCCACTTAGTTGTATGATGTTATCCCGCACTCAAGGAAATAATATTGTCATAAAAAAATTCTGTCATAATACACTGGTTTAAAAGCACGTAACCAATTGTGTTGTATATCATTAAATATAATAAATGTTTAAATAAAACTATTAAATAAGAATTAATGTCTAAAAAAGTATTGAACATGAATGTTGTGGTATTTCTGTTAAATGTTCTAATAGCAGTGGTGGTAAGTGGTGGGCCGGCTTGGAAGGAAGTTCAGAGGGGCAGCGGATTAAAGATTGGGTCTGGGGGCGGTAAAAATGCATCTTCCTCCAGAGGAAACGGAATTAAAATTGGGGGAAGTACTCGGGGTGTTCGGTTAACAACTACGACAACGTCTCCGGAAGAGGACCATATTTCAGCTCCAACTGTTCCTACATCAAACTATGGAATAGCCCATCTTCATGTAGGAATGGTGGTGCCCTATAAATCGTTTGGTGTTCGGGAGTACACAAAAGCTGTCACATCGGCAAAATATAACGTGCAAAGGAAATTGAAGCTATTTAAGCATCATGATATTCAAGTACACATCGTGATGAAAGAACTAACTCCAAGTCCAACAGGTAAGAGTTGATTTTTTCCATCAGCGGTAATATCTCTCCTAAGACCATATTCTGTGAAATAATTTAGAAAAAAACTTATGCAATCGTTACTAATAAGACTAAAAATAGGATTATATGGTAGTGTCTTTTATTAAATCTACTTTCATACAGCAGAAAGAAAGAAAAGGTGTAACGTATATTCATCTTGATTGAATTGAAATTCATCAGAATATATTATTATAGAATATACATCGATGTATAGAATGATAAATTATATTATAGAATGTTTCGAGTTTAAATAGAAAAATTTCTATAGTGGATGCAATATGTAAAAATAATAACTTTTTTTTATACAAAAAACATATATTGAAAAATAGATGGAGTTCAAATTGCAAAGTGTTTGAAATTAGTGAAATAAATTTTTGTCCGTTGTTGCAATTATGAATTAACATCGTTAAGAATAAGAGAAAAAAGAGTGTTTGAATATTAAAAATCTTTGTAAATAACGATTTTTTTTAAACAATATTTTAGTGAAAGATATGCTCGAGATGTGCACAAAATGCGTATGACTTTATTCATTTCAATATATTTATGACATCCTCAAAGTATTGAATTTACTGCAGCTAAAATTATGTGATGATTATTATGCAATTTAGTGCAAGCCTCTTGAATCCTTAAACTTAGTTCTTTTTGTGTATTCATTGGTGTAGTATATACTTAGTCTTCTAATACCCCCCATATAAAAAAGTTTAAAATAGCGAGTTCAGGGGATATAGGTGGCAAGTGATTGGTCCTAAATGGTCTTTACAATATTCCGAAAAGTGAGGATTAAACGAATGACGTACGTTAACCTCATAGTGAGCTGGAACTCCAAACATTTGGAATGGATGCCTGACTCATATTAAGGACCACTGCATGGAAATATCTAAGAAATTATTTTCTGAAAAGTTAAAAAATAAAGGCGAATTTAACCAAGAAATCCAAAAATGTGGGCCACAAAGGTCGTCATCTATGATTCCTATCCAAAAATTCTAAACTAAATAAAAAACTAAATTTACTCTGAAATGTTGTAGAACCAAATTTATGTGGTTTTCTTGCGGCCACACGTGTAAGTCATGAAAGTTTATCAATACTTTTCTTGTAAATTTAGTTTCATCCGCCCAGAGAATTTTTCGCAAAAATATTGAATCTCTAAAGAAAAAGTGTATTAACCAATTGCACAAAGTTTATCGTTTAGATGTATCTAGCTTTAGATTTTATACAGGTTTTAAATGGTATGGTATTCTATGATCTTTACGTCATCATCATCATCATCACCATAACAAATCTTATTATTGAATTAAAATACAAATCATTGCTTCCCCGGAACGAGATCCGGAGCCAACCGCACAACCACGGCGCGCAGCGAAACACTAATTTAAATTTCGGCTGCCGAGGCGGAAAAAAAGTCAATGGAAAAACCCGTTCGGGGTTATTGGGCCCCAAAAGTGTGTTCGCCGTTGGGAAGTTTTGGATATGGAAAGAAAAAAATGAGTTTAAATAGTTTAGACTTTTACGAAGTTTATCGACCAAAAATGAATTTTAATAACAAAAAAGGACACACTCAAAAAAACGACAAAAAAACAAACAGATGACAAACAATGAGAGAGAAAGAGGATAGATATAGAATAAAAGATATGGTGGTGAAAAATGTATGATAGATAGAAGTTTTGGTAGAAAAGAGTTTGGCTATAGATGTTGCCGAACGATAGGCAGCGCCTGGTATGAGGTATTTAATTTGGAATGGGTCATTATGAATTCTGATTTGAGTTATGTTGTGCGTAAGCGGACTTTCGCCCATTCGAAAAGCGTAGAATTTTTGCAATGCGGTAAAGTCCGCTAGTAGCGTTATGTCATTGTAACGATCATACAAATCTCTGAGGGAGGTGTACCTGCCCAAATCAGAAATGAGGCGCATACATTTGTGCTCCGTCTTTACGTAGTGTGTTTTAGATACTCATACATTTTGTGTGTGAGACT
Source organism: Stenurella melanura (assembly GCA_963583905.1). Lineage (NCBI taxonomy): Eukaryota > Metazoa > Arthropoda > Insecta > Coleoptera > Cerambycidae > Stenurella > Stenurella melanura. The sequence continues at coordinate 21,535,503 of OY757309.1, forward strand.
GCTTGCTACACGAGAACTTAAACGATTATCATTATCCACAAAGAATTATATGCCCTTTTCAATCTGTCGTTCCTTACATCTTCTTGTTTAGGATTAATTAATTTTAGTCCAAATCTGGAGACGACGATTTGTGTTACTAAAAGTGCCAGGAACTGATTGGAAATCGCTTATCATATTCTCTCTATTGTTTTCTTTTACAATAACTATGAATGAAATGTATATCAGCATACTATTCATTAATGAACAAATTAGACATAATAATTAGAAACAAAATATACAGTGAGGTCCATAAGTGATGGATAAACTCATTATTTACTTAATTTACAATTTATGAGTAAAATCTTAAAACACGACAATTTTTAATTCTGAAACGAAATTTTTTTAGCATAATTTTATATCTTCGCCTTCAACCCCCTTGTAGTGACAACTACCACTTTAAAATTTTTAAATGGAACTAGGGTTCGTGTGATAGCTCATTTGAAAGGGTTTTTAATTCTCTATCCAGCAATATACAATTATTTGAATTTCTCTAATGGCCAGTTTCTGAAACGTTAAATGGAACTTTATTCGTTAAATTTATGAATAGATAACTTTACGTAACATTTCAGAAACAGGCCCTGAGTTTTTTTTAATTGAAAAATATTACATTTTTGTATTACTAAGTAAACAAAAGTTTAAAACAGATGTTCAAACTGGGCGTTCGTTATTTCTTGACAATAATGGAGGCGATGTTGAAATTCTTCTAAAACATTTTGTATTGTCTCCGGGGTGATTTGATTAATTTCTTGCCTTATTAGGCCTTTTAAATCATCGACGTTATTTGGTCTGTTGAAGTAGACGTTCGATTTTAAGTAACACTATAAAATAAGTCAAGCGGGGTCAAATCGGAGAGAATGGGCGGGCCACTCAATTTCACCGTGTCTACCGATTCACCTATTGGGAAATCTTGATTGAGATAGGCTCTTACTTCAAATGCTCCGTCCTGCTGATACCAAATATTTCTATCAATTTCATTAGGATTATCAACATCTGGGAAAGGTATTCTTAACTCTGGAACTTAGAAATTTTACAAGAAATTCAAATAACGCGAGCCAGTTAATGTGTTATCAAAGAAATATGGTCCGATAATTTGAGAATTTATAACTCCAGCCGAAACGTTCACCTTCTCAGGATAATGAGTATTGGCCTCCTTCATCCATTGTGGATGTTCTGTACTCCAGTATCTATAGTTCTCTTTGTTGACTGGTCCGTTTAAGACGAATGTTGCCTCATCAGAAAAAAGAATGGTTTTTTTTTATAAATAAGGGATCATCTTGGCATTTATTTGCCATGATTTGGCAAAATTCCAATCGGCGATCAGGTTCATCGTCGTTAAGTTCTTGAACGAAATGAATTTTATATGGGCGATATTTTTCGTTTTTTTAGAAGATGCAATGTGGACGTTTTACTAACATCATTATCGGCGGCAACTTGTCTTGTAGGTATATGTGAATTATCTTGAATATCTAACAATACAGCCAATTTCTTTTCATCGTCTAAAATTCACGAAATTTATTTTCTACTTTACTAAACGTAGACTGAGAAATGCGATGGTCAGGATACTTGGTATTAAAGATTTCGCATACCTGTTTCTGTGTTCTTGTTTTATCATCACATCCTAATAATATCAAAATTCTTTGAATAATGGAAAGACTCATTGTTAAAATAATGATCAACTTGACAATCAGCGACAAATAACTAGAATCATAACTTTGCCCAGATGTAGCAAATATGGAAATTATAATTTTTTTCTGATGTATAAAAAGAAACCCTTCTTTTTTCTTTCTTATATACAAAATTCAAAAAACCTTATATTGCTGGATAGAGAATTAAAAACACTTTCAAATGAGCTATCACACGCACCCTTGTTCTATTTAAAAATTTTAGAAGGGTAGCTGTCATTCAAAGCGGGTTGAAGGAGGAGGTATAAAATTATGCTTAAAAAATGTCACTTTAGAATTAAAAATTTACGTGTTTTAGGATTTTATTCATAAATTGTAGTAATTACGTAGATAATAAATTTATCCGTTACTTATGGATCTCACTGTATAAACAAATTACAAAGTTAAATGAACTACAACGCTAATACATACAAAATGTTAATAATAGATATGTAGCAAATATCAGTTTTACCAAATCGCATATAACACGCATATATAGTGATTTTTTTGAAGGCAGTTCATGAAAAAAAAAATCATGATTCATTTAGTGAAACTTTCGTCAAAAGTGTATTGGTTTTTTAGTTGAATGGGATGAGGCACTTTTGATTTCTAAGAAATGGCGGAGGAGCCGGTGATTATTAAAATCTCATTTAAAATTTCGTCATGTGAGTATTATATGTTTAATAGTAGTTTGTGCAACAAGACTGGATATGGATAATCCACTCGAGTTGTACAGTATACTTTTTCTATGACCAGCTTAAAACCCATTAACGCCGGAATGATTTTTTTTTAGTTTTTAATATTTTTTTTACTAGGTGTGTTACACTTTACAAAAAGAACAAAAAATTATGTAAACTTTTTTTTGACAGATTGACAGGTAATGAGATATTGGCCGTTGCCATATGGCAACGCTATGCGTCTGGGCTACCGTAACTTAAGAAAACACCAATTTTGTATATTGTTCTAGAACATTATTAAAAAATTAAATTTAAATGACTTTATTATTAAAAAACTATTTTATTACAAAATTTAGGATACATAAAAATATTAACACATATTTATAGTGAATGAAATGGGACAAAAATCTAAAGACCAATTTGCACACAAACAATTTTCTTTTCGTATTTTCAATGGTGTGACGAATAAAATAATTGGTGCCGTCGAATCTAACAGTATCCAGATATTCGACTGTCTGATGCTGCAGGTGACGCTTAAGGTCTCCCAGTTGCTTTAGGTGGCACACCGTATTTCTTCAGATAGGCATTAGTAATTTCTCGTTTATATTCAAGTTAATAATTTTCGCCCAGATTTGTTGTGTAGTATCCAACTGTTTTGCAAAGCTAAATCTAAAAGCCAGGTAAGTATAGACCAGTATCACTTCCACGTATTCCAATACGATAACAACTGACAGTTTTATCCATTTGATCTGTCCCTCCCATAAATGGGTATTTTGTAATGAGTTTGCGTCTTGAAACCATGACAGGACGTTTAAATTTTTGTGAAAACCGTTCTATCTGGATATTCTCTTGTGTACCATGTGAAGAAAAAATCATAGCAAAAGCGGCATTATCAAACCAACGTACATAAAAATGACCACCATTTGCTTCTATGGCTGATTCGTAATAACCACGCTCTTTTTCATAGAATCTTTTTTAATTGTTTGGGAACATAATTTTAGAGTTCTTTTCATATATGAAAATAATGCAGAGCAATGCAATGTCCATTGCCTCTGCTAAAGTAAACTCGCCCCTAGAAAGAAAGAAAACCTTTCAAGCTACTACAAACGCCTAGCGTTGCCATATGGCAACACCCGAGTTTGAACAGCTATATCATATGTAATAAAAGCCACATTTTTTTTAATTGTTAAAACAACACAGTTCCGAGTCTATAAAATACCATAATAAACAAAAAAATATTTTAGAAGCACAGTATAGAAACTTATAATACTTACATAAAACGTACATCCATATTTTCGGCCATTTTTATTTAATTCACCACAAAATTGTAAACAAATGCTTAAATTACTGTCAACCGCAGATTAATTTGCGGAACATGTGCCAAGTTAGGCATCTTTTGGCACATAAAATAACATATTCTCCCACTCTTATCGGCACGAATAATATACAGGGGTGATATGAAAATGAATTGTGTTTACCGTTGCCATATGGCAACGAACGGCGTTAATGGGTTAAGAAAAAAGCTACAAAATTCTAATAAATGTATTAAACATTAGTGTACCGGGTGCCCCATTATATTTTGACCCTTTTTAAACCTATATAACTTTTCAATTGGTTGAGGTAGTAAAATGCGGTTTTCGTCAGTCTTGTTCTAATTTTGATGATTTTTTCCCTGAATAATCGTCTTTTTTGCTCACTTTCTGTTTAACCAGAAATGACAGCGTATTTTCGGGGATAGGGCAAATTTGTTATTTCAAATGGAACACCTTGAATATGTTTTCACAGTTGGAAAGCCCATTGTTTCTCCTTTCCAAAAATTCCACGTTTGTCACGGAAGTTATACAGGATGATGTTTTTATAAGGTTTTAAAATGAATATTGCGTTTTATCGAAGTGCGAGAAAAATAATGAATCACAAAGTAGACTATGGAAACAAAAGACAGCAAACGACAAATTAGTTTATTGGCAACTCGGTTACTTGAGTTACTGTAAGAGAAATGTTTGCCTTAAGTGAAAAAGCTAAGTGTGTAATCTTTGTTGCTGACACTAAATCTTACAAAACAACACAAAGAAGATTTAGAACTATGAATTCGGGTTGTATCAACCGTAAAGAAACAACTCCGAATAATGAAAATGGGCTTAATAATGCAATTGAAATTTTGGAAGTGACACAAAATGATCCTTCTTCTTCTACAAGAAAAATTTCTTCAGCAACCAGTATTCCGAAAACTACTGTTCATATTTTTATGAAAAATTTTCTAAAATTGAATGCTTGTAAAATTCAAATTCATTAATAATTAAAGGAAACTGATTTTCCAAAACAAGTACAATTTTGTAGGAGATATGTATTTTCTTGATAAGTTAATCATGTCTGACGAAGCATCATCCTATTGTCAATGCCCCATCACATTTAGCTATGTTAGAAATATTCTTTTATTCTTTGAACAGGATAATTTGTTGAGGACAGTCAACAAGACGGTGCTACGCCGCCTCATTATGCTATGATAACTAGAGATTTCCAGAATGCAACCTTAGGAAATCGTTGGATAGGAAGGGGAGGTCCTATAGCATGACCCCCTCGATCTCCACAACTTACAGTTCCAGATTTTTGAATATGGGGGTATGTGAAAGACAGGTGTTATAACCCTATGCACAAAATTTAGAAGAATTGAAAGAAAATTTTAAAGCGAATAAATAAATGTATCCAAGTTGATGGCCAGCATTTTGAACTTCTTTTGTAACTAATGTGTATTGTTTTGTTTATTTCTTATTTGTTTAATTAATAAACACTTTATTATGTCGAATTTCATATGTGCATCTGCAATATTAGCAATTGAAGTAACATGCAATTGTCAATAAACGAATTTGACGTTTACAAGTGATGTTGTCTTTTGTTTCCATAGTCTGCTTAATTTTTCTCGTAGCATATCGATAACACGCAGTATTCACTTTAAAACCTAATAAAACCATCATTATGTATATATTTCCATGAAAAATATGGTATTTTCGGAAAGGGGAAACAATGGGCTTTCTAACTGTGATAACATATACGGGGTGTTCCATTTGAATTAATAAGGTTGCCCTATCCCCGAAAATACGCTGTCATTTCCGGTTAAACCGGAAGTGACCAGAAAAAGACGATTGCTCAAGAAAAAAATCGTCAAAATTAGAAGAAGACTGACGACAACCGCATTTCATTATCTCAAGTAATTCAAAAGTTATATAGGTTTAAAAAGAGTCAAAATATAATGGGGCACCCGGTACACTAATGTTTAATAAATTTTTTTGAATTTAGTAGTTTTTTTCTTAAGCTGGTCGTAGAAAAAGTATACTGTACAACTCGAGTGGACTATCCATATGCAGTCTTATTGCACAGACTACTATTAAACATAGACCAATATAATACTCACATGACGAAATTTTAAATGAGATTTTAATAATCACCGGCTCCTCCGCCATTTCTTAAAAATCAAAAGTGCCCATCAAAATTAGAGGAAGACTCCGAAAACCTCATTTCATTATCTCAGCTAGTCAAAAGTTATATAGGTTTAAGAAGTGTCAAAACATAATGGGGCACCTGGTATTATAAACTTAATTAACTCAATCTTAATTTGCCAATTTACTATTTTTTTATAACAAACGTACAGTTATTAAATGTAAAATTTTTCTAACACTTTTTATTTTTTTCTAATTCGTTATAATTATTTTCTTTATAAGTAGATGTTGATGATTTGGTCAGCCGGATATTTGCTTTTCATGTTGATGAAATTAATTCTGGTTATCTTAAATTTTTGTAATTCTTGGCTACGGCATCCAACTGAAATTCCAAAAATAAGCACCACCTGCAATTTTACTAAACTTGTTATAGGAGGACAAAATTTTAGACATATGTGGCAAAAAAATTGCTATGTGGGTGATTTGAACCTACAACCCCTTGCTTGTGAAGCGTAAATTTAACCGCTTCGCTACTGCCATCTTTGTAAAACGTTTTCACCTAAAGTATAAGATTAGGCACACTCTAGTTTGTATATTAAAATTTGATTAAAACTACTTATTACTTATTTTTTCAAATATTCCCGATTTGGTGCTTCGAGCAGAAACATTTTGATTTGTTCAGATGTTGAAATTTTAGATTTTTGCCTTTTGTTATTGGCCGATTGTAATTTCAGTAAGGAGAGCAGTTTAGGGTAAATAGAAATGTCAGTGTTATTTTTAATATTAATCATTATTTTTAACATTGAATATGTTGTCCAGGGAGTTGATGATCTAACTTATAATATATAAATATTTTCAGATATATTTTTATATCCTTTTACTACTGTGCAATCAATAAACTTATTGCAGCAAAATTCATATTTACTCTTAGAGCTTTGTGGTAATAATGAAGTTTTATTTGCAATTAGTCGAATACTTAGTGGAGTGCCATTTATCGATACTTCACTGGAATCACTCATTTTTAATTACTCTTTATCTCAATAGCAACACAAATACACACTGAACATTATTTTGACAGCTTACGTACTAACTTGAATTTTTTTAAACGAATAGTTGGCTATGTACTTAATACACGAACTGTAATTGGTCGGTTTCATATCTATCCTAGATAGGGTATGAAATATATCCGTTCAGATAACTGGAATTGCCTACTTATCCATTCTATAGACTGTGCAGAAAACAGCACATTTACATAAGGGAGTAGAACAAATCTTTATTGTGAGACAAACGTACGTCAAACTTTCTCTTTGAATATTTTAACTTACCTTTGTGAGATTTGTTATAATCAAATGCTATTTCAACCTTATTAGTCAACTAATATTAGGTATAAAATGTATTCTCATAATTTAAAATAAACAGTTTAGGAGATACAATAGTATGCACTATTATCATACTAATGGATGTATAAACTGGAGATAGAATAACATTTAATGAAATAATATAGAGCTATATTAATAGTATAGATTACAATAAAATAGTAACTTTAAATATAATAATTGTGTAACTACATACCTACTTAAAAAAGTTCTTGTAATATATCCCACTTTTCACGGTAACACCTCCAGAACTCAATTATTATCAATAAATTGATTCATTTTAAATTTGGGTAACTTGCACACCTTTTCAAGGTAACTAAAAACGCATATACCTAGGGGATGAAAATGAAATCAGTTTTGAGGTAAATCGTATTAGGATATTTTTTATAAAAAAGCATATTTCCACCAGATAGGGGATCCTTCAAGGTCCGTTTGTCCCAAATTTTGTTACAATATCTCGAGTAGTTTTAGAGCTATGAGTAAGTAAATATGAGGCCTTGTCAAGAATTAATGATCTTTAACTCGGATCGAAGTGAAGCTAGAAAGAAAGTTCTTTCACATTTTTTTGCCACAGATTTGAAGAAATAATGAAAAATAATATGGCACTAGCTAAAAACGCTAAAAATATTTCATTTACACGGGCCCTATTCAGTTTACGTGTTTAAATCTAGTTACCTTTGATATCGTAAACAAAATTTTTGATTTGACAGTAGTAGAAGCTTAAGGCTTTATAGCTATTGTCTAAATGTTATTTGCGGCATGATCTTAATTTTTTTTTCCATTTCTTTGGGACTTCCTGTCACATGTATTTTTTCTTTTTAAGCGGTGCTCGGGGAATCTACAAAATATCACAATTAACTAGTATGGCACTGGTAAATAACCTCTACGCCTGTGACTTTTACATCAGTTAGAGGTTGCTAGTATAAAAACTTGAAATTAAATATTTCGCCGACGTTTCGGAAATCTAAGCTGTTTCCTTTTTCAAGGCTTCTTTGAAAAATCTTTTTTGCTCTGTATAATAAATACACAGCTCTAAGAATGTTTGTTATATTCAATATCCATAGATACTTACTGTTTACATAGGACTGTTGATATAGTTAACAGTTTTTTAAATTTTTATACAATTATAGCTTACTTGTCATTGTTAAAAAAAATAAAATAAAATTGGCATAAAAGGAATTTAAAGAATACCCTATAAAATAGTATTAATAGACAGAGTGATTCGTAGTCGATGGATTATTAGAAGTATATGGAGAACGAGTAAATATATCCTTTTGAAAATTTTGGAAGTTACTAAAGTTAGTGTGGCCAGTCGAACCAAAATAAATATAAGTATGTGGTACTTCCGGTTATACCGGAAATCGGTACCAACTTGCTTATTTTAAACGGAACACTCTATATATTTTCGACTTTTCGAAATGGCCATAACATTTTGAGTCTAGGCATGTAGCACAGCTTATATCTAAACCCAGCAGTTTCGGAGATATTTGACATTTTATGAGAAATTTGACAGATGCAACGGTTTGCAAGAACCGCTGTAACTTTTTTCGTGTAAGAGATCATCATTGGCTCCTTGGTACACAAAAAGAACACAAGGCGAGCTACACTTTACATTGAAAATAAATTCCATTATAGTATAACAAGTGTTCCATTTTCACGTTACATTTTGTCAAATACACACCTCAACAACTTTTCTATTTCAATTGGAACACTCTCAATTTTTTACACCATATTATGTAAAATTAAATTGCCTTTTCTGTAGTATAAACATTTTAGGGGTTAAAGTTACAACTTTTTGAGATATTCGCGATTCCCCTGAATTTGCTAGGATCTTTAGAAAAAATTATCAACTTAGCCACGATTAGAAACAATCATCAATGTCAGTCGTTATATTAGGTCAAAAAACTTTTTAAATTTATTTATTATATATAGGAATGTGATAAAGTAATGTCAAGAACATGTAACACATTTACTTTGCGACACCCACAAAAACAGAGACCATCACCAAACACTGCAAAACGCATAATGAATCATTTTAGAATGTTTGGCTCTGCTATGGCAGGAATTCAACGGAGCAAGCCTATTATTGACAAAAAAAGAAATTATTAAAGTAAATAAAATATATCCAAAATTCGAATTGCATAAGCTAAAATATTATAGATAAAATGAATTAAAAACATGTTTTCATTCTAATTTATTAAATGCTCAAAATTTAGCCCTCGAACCTCCAGACATTTTTCGCATCTTCAGAGTAGTTCTACATGGGTAGCTCTTCTAACTGAATTGGGTGGTAAGTTTTGAAATTCTTTTCTCACTCTCTGCATACAATCTTCAAGTGTTGTTAATGGAGCTTCATAAACTTTATTTTTAATAGTTCCCCAAACAAAAGAATCCAGAACTGATAAATCGGGCGAGCGAGGAGGCCATAGGAAAGGTCCATTATTGGCAAGGCCACTGATCATAGAGAATTTCTTGTAAAAAAATATTGATCAAATACGATTTATGTGGAAGGGCACCATCATCGTACTGATAAATAATTTGTCTATCTTCGCTGTGAGATAAATTGTCTAGAAAGTTGTTTTTCAAATTTTGTAGAATATTTAGATACCTTTCACCTACGAGCACAAAAAATTACACATTGCCTATTATTTTAATTTACTATTTAAATTTTCCCCATAAAGGTGTAATGCTACTACTCTATCATTTCTTACGGCATGGCACAATAAATATTAAACTGTCAATGTTCCTGAAAATTTCGCTCTCTGTACATGAGGATTCGAGTCACTTCAGTAATGGGAATTGTGTCGATTAAAAAGTCCATTTTTGGTAAATTTAGCTCCATGGGACCATGCAATATTTCCCAAAAAAGAATTGTCACTTTCATGCCTTATTAAAATACATTCACAAACATTCTAGAATTATCCAATATGCACCTCTCAGTGTTTGGTGATTGTTTTCGTTTTTGTGGGTATTGAGAGGCAAATGCGTTACATGTTTTTGACATTACCTTATTACATTCCTATAAATAATAAACAAATTTGAGAAGTCTCCGTGGGTGTAATTTAAACGTGCTGCCACTTTTGGACATAATAGAATGACTGACATTGAGGATTGCTTCTAATCATGGCTAAGTTTTTTTACTAAAAATTCTAGAACATTTAAGAAAACCGCGAATGTCTCAAAAAGTTGTAAATTTTACCCCTACAGTGCTTATACTAGAGAAAAAAAGAATTTAATTTTACACGAAACGATGTAAAAAAATATAGGGTGTTCCGTTTGAAATAAAAAGGATTTTGAGGTTTGAATTTGACAAAATGTAATGTGAAAAATGGAACACAGCCAAACATTTTAAAATTTTATTAAATTACATAATAATAATTGTAACTTGAATCTGCTATATAGAAAATTAAAATAACCTGTCAGTGTAAGCAAAATAATACAATAAGATTAAAATAACAATAATAAATTATAAATCAAAATTGAATTTATTGTTTTCGGTTCGCTTTTATTATTACTTTGACGTTGGGTTTCTTTGACCAATTTGGCATTAGTGTTTTTTTTTCTGCCTTTTGTTGTTAATGCTTTACTAGGTCCAGCACTTGGGGATAATGATTTATTAACAGAACTCTTGCGGAACATTTGTATGTAAAAATTTTGAACCTCATCTGGCATTGTATTTAGCATAGACATTGTAACGGGATGTGGTACTGGATTGTTTTTGAACATATCCGGTGAAGGGTTGAGGGGTAAATAGAGGGAAATAAGTAAAACGAATTGGAAAGAGTACAGAAACTTGAAATTTGATATATATATATGTACTATGCATTTTAACGTACTTGACCAGTTTTAATACCTAACATCATATTTTCTTGCGTTTTTACGTCTCGACGCCGACCGACGCCTAGCATCGTTTCTGTAAAACTTGTGTATTTGATCAATTTTGATACCTATGTTGGATGCTAGTGTTATAATGAGAATGGCAATTAAGAATTTTTACTTGTTAGCATAACCAGAAGTCAGGTTATCGAAAGAATGCAAAGATTTCATTAATATTTTTAAATATAGCTTTTCTTTTAGTTCTCATAGATAGTTTTTTTTTCCGCTGTTTGTAAAATCCTATAAAGAATATGTTTCATTACTATAAGCAAACAAATAATAAATCATTCACTTTTAAACATAGATTCATGTTCTCGCATTTTTACAAAACCCATTTTTTTGTGGAATATTAATGTAAAGCGTATTACAATTACTTCAAGTTGTGTAACTTTTTAAATTTTTTATTCACAGCTTAATAAAAGTTAGAAAATTTCTAAAACTTTTCTTTATTTCTATCCCCTGTACATTTGGCAGATTTTGTAAATATCATACCGGGCTTGAAAGTTGGCCCAGTTCATGTTCAATGTTAAGACGAAGATTGCTAAATTGCAACTTCTGTAAAAAAATGTATGATATCTGCCTCAAATAATATTTAAATTTCAAAACCAATTATTTCAGCATACTAAAGTGCAAATATAGTCAAGAAGTTTACCTTCAAATAGAGTTGGAAGAAAATCTGGATGTGGAAGTAGTAATTCCGGTTTTTTAAATACTATTCTCTGAAAATATCATGTACCAGATTTCAGCTGATCCATTCTCGAGGTTAAAACCTTTATAGTACGGCAGCCCGTTACCAAGATTTTCGCCTGATCCCGCCCGCAATTTTTTTTGTTTTTTCGGTTGATTCATGAAGTTTTGAGAAGAAAAGTTCAGGGGTACTGACTCAGGCAAGGTGGGAAGTGGTTGAAAAACACCTATATATATGTAAAGAGGAAGTGATCAAATTAGTTATCGCGCCCGGTCCGTTTTTGTGTTATTTTTACCAAGAATGATCATTTCAATAGGATAGAAATAGTTACTGACATTTTCCGAGCTGTGAGTGGTTTTGGTTCGTTAAAAATCTAAATTTTGTGACAGTTCGGAATTCAACTTTTCGCGCCCGCTCCGTTTTCCTGATCATAGATAATTTTGAATGTTTTGTTATCAGAAAAAAATAAGAACGGACGTTTTCATTGTTGCGCAAATGAAGGGTTGAATTTCAGGTGTGTGTTTTTTTTGAAGGCTGATCGAGTTATCCCGCCTGCTCCGTTTCCTGGTACAAATCATTTCTTGTGCCTTGAAAAGTGGGGAAAAAATATGAACGGACATTGTTATACGTGCATTGTTGTATAAAGTCATTTTCAGTGACAGAAAAATTTTTATTTTTGAATTTTTTTATTTTGTTTGCGAAATTTTGTCCCGCTTATTTATTAAACTTCATCAATACAAAATAAAAATATTAATTCAATCGTCGTCTTCTGAACTGCTCTCATAAGTATCATCACTCTCTGAATCCGTAGACTCCTCGATATCATCGTCATTTTCATCGAAATCTAGAATCAAACAGAAACGAAACCTTTCAGTAAGTCTGAGGCCACCAATTTTTTTAAAGAAGGGCATAAAGTACTCTCTTGAAAAAGATCACGTGATCATGTCACATCACAATTCACAATCACATCGCAGATCACGTGAGAAAATTTGTCACGTGAGAAAATTTGGCACGTGAGAAAATTAATCACATGACAAAAATTTCTGACATGAGAAAATTTGTCACGTGAGAAAATTTATCAAATGAAAAAAATTTCTCACGTGAGAAAATTTCTCACATGAGAAAATTTGTCACGTGAGAATATTTCTCACGTGATCTGCGATGTGATTGTGATGTGATTGTGATGTGACACGATCACGTGATCTTTTTCAAGAGAGTATACATATAATTTTGTCAGACCCACCATCTGCATTGTCCGGTACAGTTTCGTCATCCAATATAAGATCTGTGCACAACGGTACTTGATCGCCGTCGTACCATTTAAACACCAATCGTTCGTCCTCCTCCATCCAACCGTGGTCGGTTGCTATCAAGTTGCTGGGCTGAGCAAGATGCGCATTGGTCCATATCTTCGCTATGTACCTAGTGCGTAAGAGATGCTGCTGGAGCTCGGATTTGCATGGCGGTAATATGCATGCGTCGTAACTGGCTACGTTTACATGCAGAGGCTGATTTTTATCTTTCGTATCGTATGTTCGTTGAAAAATCCTCATTCTAGCTTCATTAACATCAGCGATGTTTGGTTCACTGTACAGATGGCAAACATACTTTTCAATGACTCGAAAAGCCTCGTCGTTGGAGATAGTCCCAAGTGAAGCAAAAGCCGTTTGGAATTCTAATGATTTTTCAAGAATTTTGAATGGACGAATTTTTCCTTTTCTATAAAATGCTGGATTTTGATCACATCCCGTAAAGGCGTGAAATGCAGCTAGTGATCGAGCTAAAAGGGGGCTCATGCCCGTGTGCTTGTATATGGCAGTAGCATTAACGTATCTTCTGCACTTTCCGACTCCGATATCCAACCATATGTTGGATTTGTCATTCTTTAAAAATTCCATATTACTCAATATTAATACCAGAATGTCAGTATCATTACATCTCACTGAAATATTCGCTTTTCTAGGAATTTGGCACAGGTGGAAAATAATTTTTGAGTCGGCTTCTTCGTGATTTGCACAGTCTAGCCGGTCTTCAATAGAATTTACAATTGCGCCCCCGACAACAGCAAACTTGTAACACATTTTATTATTAATGTATATAGTCTTGTCACCTATCGATTTTGGATTTAGGCTTGGCCAATGATTGATAATGAAATCGACAAACGACATTTTAAAATTGCCATATTTTAGCTCTTTTTGGAAATCGTTAATACATTGATTATCACCTGAAATATGGAAAATTGGCCCTTCGGTCTCTCCACGAATCTGTCGCTCCACGTCTTTGATTGACGGCTTGAAATATCTGTCAAAAATAACATGTACTTCTTGTGCGTCGTACGTAGTCAAGTGTCTTAGAACTCGTCTTGAAATGTCTCCAGCTGTTTTCCCAGGCTCCTTTAAAGTGTGTAGGAGAAAAAATCCGTCAATAATGACAATGTCGGTAGATTCAGGCCCTTCAGAATCCACCCGCTTCTCCAGTAATTTCAGTAACGTTGCTTTGTCGCTCTTGCGATGTGCTCCGTCAGAATGACAAAATGCTGGCGGGACTGGTGATAATGGAAAAGTCAACGCTATAGACAACCAAGCCACATAGTATCCCGCTGTATGCACGCGCCGTGTACCGCGAGCACGGACCATACAGCATATATAGTGCTGACTCCGTAGCATTCCCTGGAGCATTGCAGCACGGAAAAGGTCCGTTCGACTCTACTTACCGTTTTTGGATGTCCTATCAATAATTTAAATTAAATTTTGAACCGGGCGCTGTAACTTTGTCAGACCATTTTTCTATACATGTTTTTTTTAAACAATGGAAATATTTCAATATCAAAAACTTCCGTTCTCTATGGATTCATGTTTTTTTGTACATTTTTAATAAGATTACATGAAGAACGGAGCAGGCGGAGTAACAAAATTACCGTTGACTTTTTTACCTACTGAAATTACTCTGACGGGTTACGGCAACGTTGTACGACTTTTTCGATCAGGAAAAACTTTCTTAGTTTTAAAAAAACTAGCGATTCATAGTTTACTCGATTCGGGCGCTATGACAGAAAAATTTGGTAACGGGCTGCCGTACTATTAGTAATTGAACTAACAACAGATATACATGCAAATAGGGACAACACATGAACATAGTGCAGGTGCTCAGAGTATTTTCGTTTACAAAATATGAGTGACGAATTCTGTCTTTTTTATTATCTCCTTAAGGGTTTAACATTTATAAAAAATGATGTTGCCCTTGACCGTCGTGGGATAGTTACTCTGTACAACCCCAGTCCGTGCTGGTATGTTAGAAGAGAACTAGATGTATCAGAAACTTTTTGGTCAATATGCCAAGTCGTAAAACATGAAGACATTTTAGGGAGACCATTTTGACACAATTGATGAAAACTTGAACAATAATGCACATATTCTAACGAAACTTTAGAACAGTATACCCCTTGCGGAGTTAAACGATCAAGCCAAGTTTCAAGTTAGAATGTTTACAATAACTCTTAAAAAACAATTGCAAAGTCGAAAGTCGAATCGTCGATTGTTTGTGGGCATCAAGTCGTATTTCAAAACTTTGTATTTCATATTATAGTTGTTCTTATGTTCTTTGTGGTGGTATAAACAAAAATAAGTTTTAAATTTTTTAAAACCGAAAAAATGTGCAAGTCATTATGTCTATTAGCTTACTTCTAAATGGTGATAATGCAAAAAAATGTCATATCTAGGGTCCCAATTGCCAGAGATAAAAATGCTTTTTTCAATAGCTCGTGTTTTATGTACTTTTAAGATACACCAATAATTTTTATTTTTGGGCAAAATATTTTTGAGTAAAATT
This sequence comes from Stenurella melanura, assembly GCA_963583905.1. Taxonomy (NCBI): domain Eukaryota; kingdom Metazoa; phylum Arthropoda; class Insecta; order Coleoptera; family Cerambycidae; genus Stenurella; species Stenurella melanura. The sequence goes on from OY757309.1 coordinate 21,551,082, forward strand.
CATTTCTTAGAATTGAATAAAATTGGTCTTAAAAATTTTAAAGTATATTTTTGTTTATGCCACCAAAAAGAACATAAAAACAACTATAATCCGAAATACAAATTTTTGAAATACGACTTGATGCCCATAAACAATCGACGATTCGATTTTCAACTTTGCAATTGTTTTTTAGAAGTTATTGTGAACATTCTAACTTGAAACTTGGCTTGATGGTTTAACTCCACAAGGGGTATACTGTTCTAAAGTTTCGTTAGAACATGTGCATTACTGTTTATGTTATCATCAATTATTTCAACATTGCCTCCCTAAAATGTGTTTATATTTTACGACTTGGCATATTGACCAAATAGTTTCTGACAAATCAAGTTATCTTCGCAATTTTATTTTAAATAATTTGTGCCTCTTTCTTTTTTGCGATACGGGTTACACAACCAGAGATATTTAAGAAAAACTGCGAAGAAACAAGATTGCCAACATTATTGTTTAAACAAAAGCATTCCGCCACACGGATTTAATCCAAAACTTTTTATTACACTTGTTGGAATGTTTTCAAGAAGTTTCAGCAAAAAAATTGCTATAGTAAGACAATTCCCAATTTTAGTTCTACTCCACTAGTAGTAGAAAACTCATTTCTAAAGTCAAAAATCGTCACTCACATTTTGCATACGATAATAATACTCGTAGCACCTTGTCTAACAAGCAACATAACTGAAAACCTTTTTTCTGAAATCGATTATATATAACTTTTAATTTTCAGTCTCAAAAGTAATTGTCACAATAATGCGCATTTTATATAAACCAAAAGGTGCATTTTAAAACTAAGTGATAATAAAGTAATGAAGTAGTTGAAAGATTTAAATGCAAAATCTTTTACAAATTACTAAAACGTAAAACTAAACTTAAAAGCATTAGTTTTTCACAAGAGATGTCCAAGCTCTTTCTATTGAGTATAATGAGTAATGAGCCGGGCGTTTCCAGCAACTTCTTATGCAGTAGTTCTAAGATGTATGAGTATGTGATTAATTTCATCCCCTTATTCTTGCCTTCTCTCCAGCCAAATTGTTTTTTGTTGGTTTTATAGACAGGTTTTATGGTTCCTTCAAATGGAATTCAGAGGTATAACAGTTCTTAATTATTTTTCAAAAATATTAAGGAAAAACAACTCAAATTTAAACTCATATGTTACATTGATGAGATTTATTAATAGTCCAGTGCAATAAAATGAAAAAGGTGAATTATTAACGGGAATACTTTCAAGTTAAGCTGGCTTCGCCTCGTCCGGAAACAGCTATGATTGACTGTCGATTGCGACACCGCTGTATTTCGACCTTAAATGAAAACTGGTAACTTGACCCCTGTGATGCATGCAAGCCATATTACATCTGCATATATCAGCCGTTGCATGTACGACAGAGTCTCACTCGACCGCGATACCGCTGCCTTTTGACCTTGAACGAAAACTGGTAACTTGACCCCCATGTACGAACATAAACATTTCCAATGTTAATAGTATCCAGCGAGGAACATCGTTACGAGGATTAATCCAATAGGTAGATAAGTGTTGTTTTCATCGCGAGCTTGAATCCAATGTTTTATCAACAGTATCAATAGTATGCTATCTTTCTTTATTGACTCCCCAAAATCCCTCGCTTTCAGTATTAGTAGTGGGATAAGCAACCAATTGGTTTAAGGTGGATGGAGTGACGTTTCCATTCGATAGCGAGTCCGGCTTCGTCATAGTGTTTCCTTCTTTCATACCAGCTATAAACATCAGCCAGTTTCCAACGATTGGAGGTTAGGTATTCGCAAAGAACTGACAATTTAGAGGTTAACGTATATTTCTGATTTCACTAGTGTCTATAGGTTGCTGTTTTCACAGTATCCGAAATAACCGGTGGACGGGGAGGATATGCAAAAATTCTTTAAATTGATTTTTAAATATACTTTTTAAAGTTTAAGGAGATGTTTCATGGGCTGTGGCTGTCTCCAACTGTACGCAATTGTGCACTACTTAGACATTGTTTCTCACTACTGTTTACAATTGATTCTGCTTATTGATAACTTTCAAAGCAGAGTAGTTGAAAAATATACTAAGCCGATTTTAGACGATCAAAACATTGCTTAGCTTCTCCAAGAACACTGAACAGATTGCGTTTAATACGATTCTCGATTGACACTGAATTCTTGAAATGTGAGTTTTTCTCTTGCATTGCCGACAAGGCAAATATAGGTATGACTGTGTTTCGCAGTTGTTCAGCAAGATTGGCGTTTTTCCTTCCTAAGGCATAAAGTCGCTCTTCTTGCCAATGCTTAGCTGTACGACGGTCGCCTAATTCTGCCTCGAGGTCCCTTCTATAGGGCTTTGCATATTTCTGTGCACTCGCCCCTCGACGACTACTGCGCCGCAGCTTACAAACGGTTTGCTTCTATAATAATAATAATATAATAATAAATATTTATTGCATATTGGAGAATATATACACAAAGGGACAAGGTGCATTTACATAATTAAATCTGAACGCCCTAAAAGCAATAATAAAATAAAACAGTAATATACAGTTTTTATGACAGGAAATAGACACTTTTTAAAACATATTCAAATACGGCAACTCCTGTCGAAGCCAGGCATATATACTAAGGAATAAGAATAAACTAGATAAAGCTCCGCATTATCTATCTTCTTCGGAGAAGTGTGGACCTTTCGGGCCCAATGTGAGTGCTCCGCACTCATTTATATAAAGCTTGGATCATTATACAGCGTCTCACTTTTCACCACTACGCCCCAATATCTCGGCCATTTGTTAATCGACTTAGATCAAATTTGGTCTACTTCATTTGTTTCAGATGGTGATTAAAAATTTATTTAAAAAATTTTCTTTTCGAAATTTAAGTACGCATACAACCAAAAGAAATTGTCAAAAATTAGGAATTTATATTAGCGATTGAGGCAGGGTTTTGTTTTTACAGAATCATGTTAGGCATGACCTAAAACCGCTGTGTACCAAATTTCGTTAAAAAATATTCATTCCTTTACAATAAAAATCATACCTAAGGTTTCAATAATAATCACCCTAGTATTCGAGTTATTTATTGTCGTATATTTATATAACTTGGTAGTTGTGTAATAATGACGCTAATGAAAGCATTAGGGTACATTTCTTGTTTAAAGAAATTGTAAAATCATTGTAACTTAAACAACATTTAAAATTATTAAACAAAAGCACAATTTTAAAAGTTAATTTAAATATTATTTTTCTCTACTAGTCTTCCATCAATTTTGATACATTTTTCAATTTTCTTCTTATTATTTTTAACAACTTTTCTTATTTTTTCAACTGCTACTTCATTACATGCTTCTCTAATTCTGTCACATAGTTCCGCTCTATTTCGTGGCTTATTTTTATAGACTTTATTTTTATGGTACCCCAAACATAAAAATCCATTTGGTGATCTAGGTGGCTACTCAATTAAATGACTGTTTCTTCCAATCCAATGCATAGGGAAATTATTATTCAGTCAATTTTTGACTATTACTGCGTTATAAATGGAGGCCCCGTCTAGTTGGAAATAGAGGTTTTGTTGTATGGCTAAAGGTAAATTTTGAACAGCATGTCGAAATTCTTGTGCTAAAAAATATTGAAATCTCGTACTATATAAAGTGTCATCAAAGAAAAATGGTCCAATCAAGATCTCATTTAAAATTCCACACCAGAAGTTGACTTTTTCGGAGTATTGCCGTTTACAGCTTATAACCCATTGTGGGTTTACCGTTGACCAATATCTTGAGTTTTGCGATGAGACCACGTCATTTGTAGTAAAAGTAGTCTCCTCACTATAAATAATTTTTATGAAAAAATCTGTGTCATTTAAAAACATAACTCATGCCCAGAAGTAATATTCCAATCTCGTCTCCGCATCTCCTTCATCCATAGTGTGTATATACTTGGGTTTATATGGTTTTAAATTATGACGCTTAAGGCACCTCCAAATTTTATTTCTGTCTACATTCAAGTTTGCAGATAAATCTCTGATACTAATACGTGGTTCAGCATTAACAGCATCTAATATTACTTGATCCAATGGACGGTCAGCAACGTTGTATGTTTGGCTCTAAGTTTGCATACATCTCCAGTTCTATTAAATGTTCTATTAATTGAACCAACCGTGGTGTAAAGAATCTGTGGGTATTCTAGATGTCTCAAATTGAAGATATTGGCTGCATCTCGATAAGAGTGCACACTGTAACCAACAATTCTTATTATTTCAATTTTATCGGCAATACTTAATTGTTGTACAGCCATGTTTAAGTTTAATTTGACATTAGATGCAATTGTCAAATTCATCTCAAAGCACTCCATGTTAACAAAGAAATTGACATGCCGAGTTCTAAGTATTAAAAAAATAGTCACCAATTTTCAAATATTCATTTCATTATAGTGTTTTGGATAAAGAAATGTATCCTAATGCTTAATTAGCGTCATTATTACACGACTATCAAGTTATGTAAATATCCGACAATAGTAGGTTGATTATTATTGAAATCTTAGACATAATTTTTATTGTAAAGTAATGAATATGATCGAAATTTGGCACACAGAGGTTTTAGGTCATGCCGAACAAGATTCTCTAAAGACAAATCCCTGCGTCAATCGCTAATATAAATTTCTAATTTTTGCCAATTTCTTTTGATCATAGTAGGCGTATTTAATTTCGAAAAAAAATTTTAATAAAAATTGATACAAATTCGATCTATATCGATCTATATTGATTGAAAAATGGCCGAGATATTGGGTGTAGTGGTGAAAAGTGAGACACACTGTATAAAGCTTGGTTTTCAGTTTCGATCATATTTTTGTGATCTGTGACCTGAGAAACCCCCAGGTACCCATAGTCAAATCGGACCATAAATAATAAATCTTGTCCTCCATGTTGTCGCCGCCATATTGAATTTTTTGTTATAGATTTCATATTCGTAATCTGTGAATTAAAGAACCTTCAGATACCTATTTCCAATTGAATCGAACCATAAATGATAGTCATACGCCATATTGACGCCGCCATTTTGAATTTCTCAATTCCGATATGATTTTCGTGATCAGCGACGTCGATAACGCCCACTCATTGATTTTCAACAGAATTGGAGGACCTATAAGGAAACTATTTTAGTGCAATTTTTGGTAACTTTTTCACATCCTGTATGTTGGTGAAAATTTGAAGGCTTTTCAGTACCCTGCCTTACCGATCGGGTAATTTAAGTAAATACGTGGAAATAAAGGTCGTTTTAGGTGTCCATGGAAAGAGAAGGATTGGCGTTTATCCTGATACCAATCGCAATGGTGGAACCGGAAATCCGGCTCGGCACGAACGAAGGGAAATGGCTTTTCAGTTAAAATTGAAAAACACCGATTTTTCAAAAATTCATAATTAAATAAATACGTCGAGTGGAAGGGCGTGAGATATCTCTAGGGATTATATCCTGATACCAAATTGTATCTACAAAATCTAAAATTCGGCTTGGCGTGAGCGATAGAACAGTGACTTTCTGCGACCTTTCAAATTCAACCTAAAAGGTAAAAAAATATACATTTTTTAAACGTTCGTAACTAAATAAATGCGGCGAGTGGAAGCTAGTTCTATATCTTTATGGATAGAGGAAGCTTGGCGATGTGGTCGCATCGTAAATTGCGGAGTTTTGTGTTCCGTCAAAAAAATTTTCTCATTAAGGAGATAGCTAGCTGAGTTTTCGCGCATCAATAATAATGAAACCCGAACGAATATCTCGACGATAGACGTTCTAAGCACAACACAATTTCGTCCCGATAGAACCTTAAGCGGTCCCGGTCGCCGAAACCGCACGTAAAACGGAAATACGCTGCTGGATATGGCAGAATTTCACAGAGATCGCAATCGTTGCAATCATCGAGACATTGGAAATGATAACACCATACATAAAACATAAACTTTTTCAAATTTTTCTGGACTCGGCTTCACCTCGTCCGGAAATATAGGATCCACTACACCGCTGTATTTCCACCTTAAATGAAAACTGGTAACTTGACCCCCTGTGATATATGCAACCCATATTGCATTTGCGTGTATCAGTCGTTGCAGTCTCACTCGACCGCGACACAGCTGTATTTCCACCTTAAATGAACACTGGTAACTTGGCCCCCTGTGATATATGCAACTCACATTACATTTGCGTATATCAGCCGTTGCATACGATAGTCTCAGTCGACTGCGACACCGCTGTCTTTTGACCTTGAATAAAAACTGGTAACTCTAATCTATATACGAAAACATAAACATTTCCAATGTTAAAAGGAAGGGGCTTGCACCGATTGGATTTTGATATTATGATTATTATACTCTATATAAATACATCAATACCTCTTGGGACTGTTTAGTCTGACCGGCGATTCATATAGTCACTCAACTACAAAAGGTGTAAACATTTTATCGAGTTTATCGTTATAGTAACATAGGGCGTTTGTCCTAACTTTCCCTTAGACAGAAATTTAAAACAGCAATTTTATTGACTATTCTTATAGGAAAATTGTGCTGAACATGACGGTGACATTAAAAAATGTATAAAACGCAGGCTTCATTGTTAAAAACAATGGTTTTTAGACAAAATTCTCCATTTTTTATGTCTCTAGGCTATGTAACAAAAGAAATGAAAATTTTATCAATACGCCTCGTTTGAGGCTGTAGCAACCTTTTATCTTTGACAGTTCAATTGTTATAAACAAGACAAGGGTTCTAAAATAACATTTTTTTTCTGTTCAAGAAAAGGTCATACGGATACTTTATTGTGGTCAAAGTGTTGCATTTTGCTCATAGAATTTACAGTTTTTTTGTGTTGATATCTTGTGTATTTTGCAAGTGTTTAAACAAATAAACTAATTTGTTTATTAAGGGTTTGCGACGCTCCATGGCATTTTTTGCAGTGTCCACCCCCGGCAATCGATAAATATTGATAAAAATTACCGATTCTCTATGGTTTCGGCGCTTTTCTACTTTTTTTTACCCCCACCAACGTTATTTAAAGAATTTCTTAGTAAACAATTGAAATATCTCAACTCAGAAACGTCGTATCGAAATACAATCTTCGGCAAATGAAAGATAATAAAAAAGGAAAATTTGGAGCTTAGATAGACCTTGCAACCACAACTTTCTCAGCTGGCTGCTGAGGAAGCTATGAAAGAGTAGCAACCAGTTAGCTCAGGGCTGGTCGAGGGTCACTCTGTGGCGAGAAGGATTATATATCTTTTTTGAACAATTATTTGATTGTCAAATTAGCCAAACAAAACTTTAATAAACTAGAAAGAATTTGGACGCCAGCGTATTTAGTACATAACACTCTTGCAAACTTTATCAGGGGGAGAAAACAATCAAAATCAAATATGAAACAATGTATTAACATAAGTATATAAGTATAAGCAAGAATTTTACAACACTTTACAAATGATTAAAAATATTAATGGTGAAAAATTTGATTTAATTAGTTAACAGACAAACAGCTGGTTTTACAATCGCTGGTTAACTTCCAGTCAGAGTTAACTTTCAGGTTATTATAGAAATTGAGTTTTACAATAGCTGGTCATTTTCAATGTTGTAGTTATCTAGTAGTTAACTTTACTAGCAGATGAGGTGTGGATAAACTAGAAGTTGGCAGTTAACTGGCAATTTATAACCTATAAATTAACTGTCACAAAATAACTGTCACTGCATATAGCAGCGATGACGAGCCAAGGTAATCCGGTATAGAGCTAACTTTTTTGAAGAATACGATGGAACAGATTTTTTAAATAGATCCAGACTAAATACTACCTACTTACTTACTGCTTCTGACATTTATCTATACTTGATAGCAGGTGACGCGACTTCGACAAAAATTCATACATTTTATATATATTACCCATTTTTTCAGTACCAACATTATAAGTTTTATTCGCAACCTCTCGTTTACAAACCATCACTTAACTTTATATTGAAAAATGTCGGTAAAGTTGTAGTTAACCTGCAAGTAAGAGCCAACTAACATGAAAGTTAACTTGCGATTGTAAAACCGGCTGAAAGACAGGGATATTATTTGAACAAAGTAAATTTCAAGATTAATTAAAAAAATTACAATTTAAGAAACGACTAACTGGTTTACAATATTTTTTTTTTCTGACCAACGGAGAATTTTTTATGGAGATTTAGGCTTACTCAACTGTGTGGATAGCGTAGAGTTCCAACGAGGTCGAACCCTGGAGATGGCCACAGGTACCCGGGAATGAGGACTAAATAATGGTCGTGTCCTGGTGTACGAAGATTTTCCAGGGAGACACTGCGTTTGGAAAATATGTTCAGCCAATGAGTAATATGTTCTCGCCTATCCAACTTCTCTTGCGGTGTTTCGGTTGGTCCAAGGTTTTACATGAAAAAGGGGTCATATAAAGAACCAGTTGACAATAGCAAAAAAATTTAAATTGTGAGAAAAAGATAACTAGATATTAATTTCTGTCTAATAAAAAAATTATTGGCAAGTTATTTTACTTGAGATAAAAGAAATACAAGAAAAACTACAAAAAAACTATGGTGACGAAGGTCACTGCAAAGAAACCAAACTATTAGCAATTTAACAAAGAAACCTGAGTATTGGTAAAACTTTACATCTGAAAATATATGAATAAGCTAGGTACTAATTAATATAATAATGATGGCAATGAATAAATGAGAAAACTCCTCTACCCTCATGAAATTGAGCCGTTCACAAAATAGCTGACACTGGTTATGACCAAAAATTTGAATAAAGATAACAACATTTAGTACTGAATTAGAGAAAAAATATCTGAATTACTATCTGACAAAAAACTAATACTGTAACAAATATAGAAAAAAAAGTATGGGCTTAATCTCCCGAAAAACAAACTAATAAAAAATTATCTCTTAACCTCCGTTACTAACACGAGGTTAATTAAATGCAACAAAATGACTTTAGATTTCGACTCTTAATGGGATGAGACTGTCTGCACACGATTAAGAAACAAAGATTCTAATTTATCCCTTGATTAATTTCCGAGTTTAATCATCATCCACAATAATCTAAAAGATTGATAAAACACCATGGTATTGTGTCTCAAGCGACCACAAAATACAAAATTGCCATGATAATTAATGAGTTAACAAAGATACATGTCCAGTGGACACCGAAATCGCACAAACACGTGCCTCAGTAATAATTAATTATTACACGGAATATCCTTTAATAATTCCCAAAAATAACTATACAGCAACGTTAACTCAATAATATGACCTCATTTAATAATAAAATAAATTCAAAATACCAAAGAATGAAAGAAATAAACGTGAGAATATGTAAACGGTCTCCACCCACCAGAGGCGTAAGCGAAAGTGAAGAAGCCTCGATATTAAAAATGGCTTCAGTGATGTTTCTACCGCGTATGCGCAATTGTTGACTTCACGTTGGCGTTTACCGCGGGTAATTCAAATTTATGTAGCACGGGTGCTTCAATGAAAAAACAATTTTTCGTTACAACCTGGATCTGTTAACTAGAACCGGAGATAAATACAATTTTGCGTTTACGACTGTAAATTATTTATTAATTAATCTTTTGAAAAAATCTTGTGATAACATAAAGTTATTAAACTAATTTGATTTCAGTTGTCACAAAAATCCCTTGGTGTTTCATACATTTCTTGCTTTTATAACAACTAATTTATGAACGCCGTACAACATCTTTTAGTGTTTACGCTCCGAGTGACTTGCGCATTAACGACCTTGTATATATAATATTCAAAGTGCCCTCGGTTTTAAATGCTCTGTGAACGATTTAAAGTGGTTTGAAGAGTCATTTAAAGATATTTTAATTTTATTTCTTAATCTTTTAAAGTTTAATAATCTTTTTATATAGAGTGTTCCTTTATGACGTGCTAATATTTCAGGGTGTGATTCCTTAGGTCATTTTATGAAGAAAAGTTCATATGAATATATGTCCGCAACGGCTTAATTTTTAGAGTTTATACAGAGATAGTTTATACAAGTTTTATAAATATATAAACACAAACTAATTATAAAGAACATATACATGTATAAGTGTGTTACAGGCAAAAACTAAAATGAACTATTAAATAATTTGTGTTAAGAGTAACTCTTATTTAAACGATTTTATCCAAATCTATATTTAAAAAAAATGTTTAACACTAAAAACGTGTATATAAAATTATTATACTTTCATATTTGTATTCAGCAATGTTGTTCTCCGTTAATGTGATGTGGATATATCTGGTATATTTTGCGACATTATTTCCTGTGTGGTGAAATATTCAGAAAAGCTAATGAAAAAAACCAAGAATGGGAGAAGTAAATTGATACTAATAGTTAATAAAAGCCTTGTCATATGACGCCTGTGACAGACGGGATTATAATACAAAAGGAGTTTGGTTCACCCTCAGTTCACTAACATTAAGGTAATCGTAACGAATGGGATATTAAATAAACAAAACATATTTTTCGTTGACTTAAAAAGGGAAATAATATTAAAGGTGAATGTAATATTTTATAACATTAGACAAATATTCAATACAGTAATATGAGAATTTGTAAAATATCAAAATACATCATGCACAAAATTACCAATCGATGTGAAGTGAGCACATGAAACAAATGTTCTAAAATGTTTCTTTAACCACCTTCCAAGACGTTAGGTGGTTTGCCTACCATCAGAGTGGTCCCTTTCATTTCTTAGAATATGATTTAGAATCAACTGAGCAAGTCGTCATTTAAACATTGTAAATAGTCGTCTGTCTGTAGTCTGACTTCGATCCGGCCAGACTTCCGCGGCGTCAAGCCTCATGGTAGTGGAATGACTGAACGAGGCAGATCCAGTTAGGCTCAAAAATAAATCAGATACATACAACTTTTAACTTCTTCCTTAATGCAAAGAGGACTTAAATCTAGTAGAAGTAATTGTACACTGGCAAACATTTTTGTACCAAGAGACACTTCGAAAAAAAAATTGTTAAAAACCACTACCATAATCAATGGTGGTCTCTAGATTGCCAGAAAGTATGAACTTTTAATACTGTGGCCAACAAATTATTTTTATTTTCTAAAATTTGTTGTTTAGGAAGAAAATTTTAGAGGACAAACAGAATAACAGAAAAGAAGAAAGCGTAGAAGAGAACAGCCTTACTAATGTAAAGTAGAAAGATTTAACGAAAGTTCAAAGTTAGGGGAAAAGAAAATTGTAACATAGGAAAGTTTGGCTCAAGAGTCTTCGGGGAAATGGGCAACACCTGGTCTGACAGATTCATCCAGGGTTAGATGAGTCAAAAACAATTTACACATACCTCATATTGTAACTCTTCTTTATATGTTACTAATGTAACTGACACAGATCTCGCCACATGCGTTGGATATGTAATGCATTGATGCACTTTCTGATTTGTCCTAAAATGTACACTATTAGGACATAAATTGGAGTTTATTTCGCTAGGTTCTGTATTGATCGAAGTTCTGAAAAAAAAAGCGGAACTATATGAAGTTTCTTACGATAATTAGTAACCTGTCGAACCTACAGAATCCATAAGTAAGATATTGTGGAGAATTTTCGTTTAAGGCTCTTCCCTGTTTCGATGCAATATTTCCTTCAAAATTGCCTCCCTGTTTCGAAGTCAGCGGATAAAAGTTACTGTACATGGTACCAATGCAATCGGTTCGCTTTCCAAATACGTTGTACCGAAGACCTCAGAACTTCGTTACTATTCCTGTTACGAAACGCATACATGTAATTCTTGTCTGCATATTCTCGATAGGAATAAGACTTTTTGTACACGCAGTATCGAATTCCAAATAATAAGCGTGTAGGAAGTAGTTATAAAAACGATCACAAAGTCTAGACTGATAAATCGTAGGTTTACAAGTAAACGACTGTGAGTGTGTGCTTATTCATATACGAAGAGTGCGCGACTAAAGAACACGCTGAGAAACTGAGACAGGCAACCGAATTTCTATTCTAACCTGGTCTCTGTATCCTGTAGTCCCAGTGAATTTAGCCACTCCCAGCAAGCGGACCTCATTGAGTTCAAGTCTCTGGCATTGTAGAATCCTGTAGTATGCTCTCCGAAACAACACTGCCATTTTTGAAAACAAAATTTCAAACATGACGATAAAAAAATTCATACAAAAATTTACTTTTAACAACCCTAAATGTTATACTTTATCTAATATCAATTGAAAATCGTGAAAAAAATCCGACAAAGGAAGTGTTCATAATCTCAGCAATGTCATGAGTGCCGACCGATAATTCTAAGTTTTTAATTTTTGAAATAAATTTAAATAAATTCTCTTACTACTAATTCTCTTACTACTTCTAGTCAATGAAGTCTAAAATTCGTCAAAACTTCTTAGTCCTCAGGGACAGATCCGATTTTGACGATTTTTTTAAATGTGTGTTTTTACATATTTTTCAAAATCAGAAACATCCTAAGTGGCGCAAATAAATAATTATTTATATTAAATCGGGGTGGATGTCTCCTCTTCTCGAGGTGGAAATTAGTAAACTCAAATTACCACAGAAATCGATAGGGGGATGAATTCTGAGTAAAAAATGTTCTATGACGTTTTTTCGATAAATCAATATTTTTTTGAGTTAATCGCGATTGAAAATGTTGATCTTCATCCAAGAAATGCATGTTTTAGAGCGATTTTTCACGAGACTCGAGAATCTTACGTTTTACCAAAAAAACACCAAGAGCAAAAATGAAGCTTATAAAATACCAATTCGATTATTTTTTCTTGTTTCTGTAGACGCAGTACGAACCGAGTTATAGCTCGTTGAAGGTGATTGCTGGTTGAAAACTGAATTCGAACCTTTCAAGAGAATAACGACGATTTTTTGGAGGAAAACTTATCAGTCCATTTTTAAAATATATGAAAAGATCTTTAAAATGGTTTTTGGAGCGATTAGATGTCTTAAAATCGCTGCCTAAGGAATCACTACTTCCACATCCAGATTCTTCATCCAAGTCACTTTAAAGGACACATCTTGACTATATTTGCACTCTAGTATGTGGAAATTATTGGTCATAGAATTTTAATAATATTTAGGGCAGATGTCATAGAAAAGTTTGAGGAGTTGGTTTCTACCATATACGTTAAAAATTAAGTTTCTAGTTTACCCTACTTATTTTCCACTATTCACAACCTACCACCTCCCACCCATGTCATCTCAATCAGATGTCACTACAATACATACGTACTAACTTTCAAGTGAATATCTCAATTTGATGTTATCAATCCCATCAATAATGAAGCGGAGGTGGTGGAGTTTAAAAAATATTAGAAAGAAATCTGAGGCCTTGGTTTCTAGTATATACACCGAATCCCAAATTTCTGTACTCTTACCAGCTTGATTTACTTATTTTTCCCCTAGTCCTCCTATTAACCCCAACCCTTCTACGGAATCATCCCAAAATATAATCTAGTTCCAGATGTCGTTATAATACATACGTCTACCAAATTACAAGTGAATATCTCAATTTTATTTTATCAACCCCTTTATTAATGTAGTAAAGTTAGTGGAAGGGTTGAAAAATATTATTAATAAATCTGAGGCCTTGACTTCTAGGACATACACCGAATTTCAAGTTGCAGTACTCTTATCAACTTGCTTTACTTATTTTTCCCTATTTACCTCTACTTACCCCCGCTCCTTCAACGCAATCATGTCAAAATAAAATCTAGTTTCAGATATAGTTATAATACATATGCGTACTAAATTTCATGTGAATATCTCAATTTTATTTTATCAACCCGTTGAATAATGGAGTAGGGGTGGTGGGGGGCTGAAATATATTATTTAAAAATCTGAGGACTTGGCTTCTAGTACATACACCGAATTTTAAGTTTCTGTAATATTACCAGCTTGTTTTACTTAGTTTCCCCTATCTACCCCTAAATGAACCCCAACCCTTCAACGGAATCATCTCAAAGTATAATCTAGTTCCAGATGTCGTTATAATTCATACGTTTACCAAATTTCAAATGAATATCTCAATTTTATTTTATCAACCCTTTTCATATTGGCGTATGGGTGGTGGGGGTTGAAAAATATTATAAAAAAATACGACGCTTTGGTTTCTAGTACATACACCGAATTTCAAGTTTCTGCACTCTTACCAACTTGTTTTACTTATATTCCCCTATTTACCCCAAATTAACCCCCAACCCTGCAACGGAATCATCTCAAAATATAATCTAATTCCAGACGTCGTTATAATATATACGTGTACGTAATTTCAAATGAATATCTCAACTTTATTTTATCAACCCCATTAATGGGGTAGGGGTGGTGGGGGGGTTGAAAAATATTATAAAAAAATACGAGGCCTTAATTTCTAGTACATACACCGAATTTCAATTTTCTGTGCTCTTACAAGCTTGCTTTACTTATTTTCCCCTATTTATCCCTATTTAACCCCCAACCCTTCACCCGATATCCTCAAAAAACAATCCAGTTCCAGATCTCGTTATAGTATATACGTGTACAAAATTTTAAGTCAATATCTTAAACCGTTCCGGAGAAAACGTGCGGACCAAAAAAAAAGTTACAGACAGACAGACCGACAGACAAACAGAACATTTTTTTTTCGCTCAAATTGAAAATCTCGACGTTTCATGACATTCTAAACCTATTTCACGAATACAAATTTTTGAAAAATTTTTTGCGATTACTATACTTCCAATCCACTACGTGGATGTGGAAGTAAAATTAAGAAAGTTAAAAAGTGATTTCAGAATATTTTGTGGAGCTGGAGTCATTTTGATCGGCGTTAGAATATTTATCATGCGTTACATTATTCCCAGGCCACAAATGAACTTGTAAATAGACACTCTTCAAATGTTTAGCTGCTTAATTTTTGGTGGGATACAACGCACTTGGTTGGACCGCCCTCTTGCTCTTTGCAGTAGCTTTTACAAGACATTCGTATTGGTTATTTAACGAAAACTTCCTTAATTCTTAAGACATTTAATCGCCTCAAACCCATTTTGCATGGAATTTCAAGGGTTATAAGGGCCTGTAATGCTGAACTTCCTTAAACTCTTAGTTTTTGAAATTATTTTATTTAAAGGCCTCGGTGAAGGTGTTCCTCGCACTTAAATGCGAACTTAAAACGGTGATATCTCAATTAATTTTCATCCTAGACAAATAACAAAAAACACCAATTTTTTGCAGAAAAATTGTGAATTTTTCCAAGTATTTTCTTTAGTCTTTGAGTTACTATGAAAAGATGAAAATTTCTTCAAAAATTTCGAAAATCGTTTCAAAATTAAATCAAATTTCTTCCAAAATCTACGCATTCTAAACCATTCAAATTCAGACATATTGTTAGTACCGAAATAAACTAAATTGTGAATTGATTACATTTAATTCCAAGTCTTGCGGTTAAGCTATTGGTTTCATTGCTGATTTTTTTCTCCGAAAAAAAGAAATAACCAATTTATTTTCATCAAGTTTTATGCTAACGACTTTTACTAAAGCTCATTTTAAGCGTATTTTTTAGAAAAGATCTAATAAGTTTTACTCCAAAAATGCATCGTTCTTTCCTTATTTAAAGTTGAAAGGTTTATATTCAGGTTTCGGCGAACAGTCACCTTCAACGAACCATAAGTCGGTTCTATCTACAGAAATAAGGAGAAACTAATCGATTTGTTATTTTATAAGTTTCATTTTTGCGCCTGTTTTTTTTTTTTGAACAAACGTAGGTTCTCGAATTACTCGTGAAAGATCGCTCTAAAACGTGCATTTTTTGAATGAAAATCAACATTTTCAATCGCGAATAACTGGAAAAATATTGACTTATCGAATAAACTTCATAGAACATTTTTTGCTTAGGTTTTAAAGATCATTCAAAAAAGAGCAACCAATTCAATTTCATAAAAATGTTATAAATATGTCATTGGAAGCACAAAGTGATTTGAGGAAAAAAAAAATGAATTACTTTTAAACCATCAACAGTTAGATATGGGTTTTGTGACGTCGAGTCGCTTTAGAACGATCTCTTTGGAGATATCCACATCTTCATTTCTGGAACTGTTGTACTTTTCAAAATTTTTATTAACAAATAGAAAATAGC
This sequence comes from Stenurella melanura, assembly GCA_963583905.1. Taxonomy (NCBI): domain Eukaryota; kingdom Metazoa; phylum Arthropoda; class Insecta; order Coleoptera; family Cerambycidae; genus Stenurella; species Stenurella melanura. The sequence goes on from OY757309.1 coordinate 21,567,231, forward strand.
TTTTTAGAAGGATTGAAAACTCTCTAATCTGTAATCTGGTGCATTGTTCCAAATTTTTTGTAGACAGGTAAATACTGCTTTTCAGAATGATTATTAACATACCTAGTCAAAATTCAACGTTTGTTCTCAAAATCAGTCTTTGGTGCACTTTCCCAAAAATTTAAGTGTACATCCCAATTATCTAAGTCGATGGAAGAGAACGGCCTTCTGAGATTCAAAACTTTTCAATGATATCCCACTGTACTTCCGAAAATATTCCTCCAAATGATTTTTCTTTGTACTTCCCGAATATTTGCAAAAACGGCTTTTTCACTTTTCCATAAAAAATATATTTTTCCAAGTACTATTTCGTTTGTTATAATTTTGAGGTAAAATTTTAATTAAATAGATATTTATAGTCAGCCAAACCCTGTTTAGCATCGAAAATTTGTATTAGACTTTTGTGCTTTTCAGAAGTTAAATAATATTGGTCAAATATTTTACTCCACAACAATTTTATATAACTTGTTTATTTTTTGAGCCAATGTATTCATTGAAAATATAAATAAACAAATTTTATTTGTAAACACTAAAAAGTTAAATTGGGTTTATATATTGTATAACAGGACCACAATTTAAAGTATATTTATAACGTAGGTTGATAAAATATGGGAAATACGAGTATCTCATATATAAAGCGATGAAACCGGAGGAAAATCAAAACCACAACGCACGAGTTGGTCAACTTTTATCTCTAATATTATGGATGTTACGTTCGACAAATAAAATCACAGTGTGGTTTAAAAATACACATATATTTTAGGGCACGATTTATTTTATTTCGTAAATGTCAACGTCATTTTTAACTTGGATTATATTTGATCATTGCCTATTGCTTTCAATTTAAAATTTAATGTAAAGTTTTAAAATTCGCAAAGTAGAAAAATTATGACGAAGTATGTGAGTAATCATTCTGAATATTGTGGGAAAAGTAGAATATTGACATTGATGGTATCGATTTAAAAGAGTCGACCCCTTTACCTACGAACATGTAGATTTAATGAATATTACATAAGCAGTGTGAATGAAATTGTGAATGGAATTAAAGTTAATGATAGGCATTACCAACTAAATTCATAATTCCAATAAGTTTTCCAACTTTCAACTATTGGATAAAAGTGAACTTAAATCGATAATTTTTTCCCTAGCGAATAAAAGCAGCCCTGATGATATTGGAATGTCCTTTTATAAAGACTTCTTTGACGTGCTAGCTGACCCACTTCTTAACATTATAAATACTTCTTTACAAGTAGGTGTAGTCCCTGATGCTTTGAAAATCTCAACTATCGTTACAATAAGAAAAGTTGCCAAAACTATTAAAGCAGAGGAATTTCGTCCAATAAATATGCTGGCAGCATTGGAAAAAATATTGGAAAAAGTTGTATATGTGCAATTATTACAATTTGTCATAAAGAACAAGTTAATATGTAAGTATCAGTCTGGCTTTAGAGAAGGGCATAGTTGGGAAAGTGCGTCGCAGTATGTGATTAACAAATGGAAAGCATGTGATTCAGGTAAAGTGACCGCCATAATTTTCTTGGACTTAAAGCGCGCATTTGAAACGGTAGATAGAGATAGACTACTTAAAAAACTGAAGGAGTATGGATTGGATGGAGTTGTACATATGTGGTTAAGCAGTTATCTTAATGGTAGGGTGCAAAGAGTAAAGTATGATGAGTATGTATCGACTGCAAAAAGTATAAATGTGGGAATACCGCAAGGAAGTATTCTAGGACCGCTTTTGTTCATTATGTATATTAATGACATGGCAAATCTGTTCAGAAGCTGTAGTTATCATTTGTTTGCAGATGATACAGTTGTATATGTAACGGACGAAAACAGTGCAACGTTGGTGACTAAAATGAACAAAGTTCTAGAAGAAGTGAGTGAATGGCTAGAAGTAAGCAAACTGAAGTTGAATGTGTCTAAAACAAAAGGCATGATTATAGGAAAACAGAAATATGAATATGAAATAGATCAGCTAGGACTAGAATTCCAAGCGTGAGGTGAAGTGATTGAAATCGTCAAGGAAATTAAATACCTAGGAGTAATCATAGATGACAAACTTAAATTCAGCAATCATGTGAACTATGTGTGCAAAAAGATAGCTAAAAAAATTGGTGTTTTAAAAAGAGTTAGTTGGTATTTGTCTATCGAAACTAGAAAATTGGTATACAACACTATTATACTAGGTACCACATTTCAACTATTATAGTACTATTCTGTATCTCGCTAATCAGAGTGATATAGATCGTTTGCAGAAGTTACAGAATAGAGCTATGAGGATTATATTATAGTGTAGTATTTACATCAGAGTAAATGGCATGTTGGAGGTATTAGGATGGATGAATGTGAACAAGTATATCGAATTTAATGTACTAATTTTCATACATAAAATTAAATTGAATATAGTACCTTCCTACATGCAAGAAAATGTACAAACCTTTGAGGACTTCCACACCTATAACACTAGAGGTAGAATAAATTTTGTATTGCAGCAAGTAAATACAACTGCAGCACAGAGATCAATTTTCTTTAGGGGTTTAAATAACAGCCTTAATATGGAAGCTAAGCAGGTCCGAAACATAGCTTCTTTCAAAAGAATAGTTAGGGACAATTATATATAAGTTTTCTGTCATACTTACCTTGGATCTTATAGTTTATAATATCTATATGTATGTGTATGTGTATATATTTTATTTTATTGGGAACATGTATAGCAAAGTGCTAAATAAAGGACTATTATTATTATTATTATGTTACCGTTTTATACTGCTTCATGTACTGATTAAATCGAATCCGAAAAATAAGAACCTTGCATGTCCAGAATATAGTCCTTGGGCAACAACAGTTAATGCTGGTATCCAAAGATGGTATTGTCGTGAGCAAAAAAATAGGACATCTATTTTTTTCTAATGTAAATACGTCTCTATTTGAATATGTAATGAGTAGCCGAAATGAAACAGCATTTTTGTTAAATTTTGTATTGTAATGCTGTAGGTATTACTAAAGCAGAAGATGGATTGTCAATGAGACATATTGCACTGCGTTATAATATTAACAAAAATTCTGTGTTTAACATTTAAAAATAAGTGGAAATAAGTGGAAAATAAACGGTACGATTTGTAGAAATCCCAGACCAGGGCAACAAAGGATATCCAACTTAACAAGAAACTAGCTATTAATATTTTGTCACTGCACCATTTCTATTTATAACTTCTATAGGTCTGTTTGGCATAGAATTAAATAAACATACAATAATCATTAGTAATATTAATATTTTCCCATGCATTATTTACTACTTCCAGTAATTCTTGGGCATTTCGTGGTCTCACATGTCCTTTTTGGATACTTCTTACGGGTAGTCCTCATACGCCTTCCATAGGGTTAAGATCTGGACTATGACTGGGCCAGTTAAGAACTTTAATGTTGTTATCTTGAAACTAGTTAGGAAATAATTGTGACACAGAAGGGGGCATAATGTCTAAAATCCTAATATACGTATCACTGTTAAATCGTTCCTCAATATGCCACAAAACACCAGCACCACGTGCTGATATCCAAGCCCACATGTTAACGGAAATCTACCACTTTTGTCATTGTTAGATATATACTTCTCATCGAATCGAGTATTCGGAGGTTGGTAAACACGTATACGACCGCTGTGTGTAAACTGGAAAGTTCTTTCATCTGTAAAGATTACACTGTTTCAAAAATATCCATCATGCACTAAAAAATTCAAGCGCAAATCCCAGTCGAGCTTCTTTTTGTTCAGCTTTAAGTAGTAGTGGGGCAGATCTGGGTTTTGAAAAGTGACTGCTCCGAATGAAAAATTTTTTCTGCCAACTTATAAAGTTAGGTCCCCTCCATCGTTCCGACAAGTTTTTACAGGGCGGAGTCGGCAGGGGGTGGGGGAAACGACCCATTAAAAGTATGGGAAAGCAGTTTTTCCGACGCATCTTCGCAGGTGTTGGTGCCACAAAAAAAGCATACTTACCAAAAATGAAGAGCTTGACAAAATACGTAAGTTCGTTCTAACCCGAACCCGATCGCATAATTAGTTCGCGAGATGTCGCGATTGAAGTTGTGAAAAAACGAAAAATTAAATTTATTATTTCTTGAGAAGGAGTGGAGTTGGGGCCTCAATTTTTTCTGAATAGAAGGGTATTGATGAACACTTGATGAGGCCGTAGGGTGGGGGTGGTGGAACAATTAGGAGGGGAGATGTGGTGGAGAAACTAAAATTATTAAAACGCTGATAACTCTGTTATTAATTGAGCTACGGTAATCTGACCGGAAGCAATTTGCGTATTTTTTTATTTGCGAAAAGATGGCTGTGGCAGAAATTCTTTTGTTTCCAAATAAACTCCTCGCGCGCAAAATGAAAAATGGCTGATTTTTTGCACGTCTTTTTGGGCATAAACGAAGGGGGTGGGGGAAATACTTTTTTCACCAGTTGATAGAATTCTTTTTTATCTTCAATTTCCGTCTGGCGAGATTGAGATCGGATGATTATGAAGGGAGATACAGGCTGGCAAAGTTTTTGCTGTATACCAGAAAAACGGAGAGGGGTGGGGGGATTTGGGCAGGATGAAAATTTTGTAAAAAGTCTTTTCTTTCTACTTCTCCATTCTATAAGGTCCCGATGTCCATACATTGTCCGTTCGCGCGAGTTATAAAAGGAAAAACAGAATAAAAACGGGCGAGTTCAGGCGCTTTCTCGCTCTTCTCGAACACATACACCCGTGGACGAGCGTTCGTGAACGGCGCGCTCTCAAATATTTTTGAATGTTTGATCGCTCGTATCTCACTCGATTATGACTTGATTTTTAATCATCAGTCACGTTCTTGTAGCTCGGCAGCCTTTTATCTCTGCTTTCTCGGGATGTTGCGCCAGCCGGCGTGGGTCCATTAAAAGAATGGCAGGTAATAAATGAGAGGTGCTATACAAAAGACTGTCGTGATCTCTTCAAGGTCAAGCGACGTTGCAGCGCATGTGCTAACATAGAACTGCCCAAGGATGATGAGGAGGAAAGGAAATATGAGAAGGAAGTTTCAGGAGCAGATGATAGATCTATTATTTATTTCATTTGTGATCACTGGGGTTATTTCCCTTAGTTACATGAATTAAATTGGACATTACCATTGGTGAGATATGGAGCGACTTAATTACTTTTGCAGACTCCGTCAATATTACAGTACATCAATCAAAATCGAAACTGTGCTTACCCTTCTAGGTGGTTATCCTTTCCTCTATATGTCCCAAACAGGATACCTCACAATTATACTTTACTGAATTTGTATTGAACTCATCTACGCAACAAACAATAAAACACATGATTTTTCAAAACACTTAAACCACTATATTTGCAGAGAAACTGAAAACAAATGAAAATGAGAAACACAAACATTGAAAGATTAAATAAGTTAACAAACAGCAATTAATTATATTAGCTGCAGCAATTTTAAATCTTTAGACTAATCGCGGGCCGAACACTCTTAGGATAATTACAAGACATGAATTTACGTTATAACCGAGAAAGTACCGAAATTTACATAAACTTTAAAACTGAAAGAATTTATCATCACCCTGTGGCTAGATCTTGACCAAAGGAACGCTATATCCCAGAAGTCCTATTTTCCCTCACAGAAAATAAGACATCAAATGTGAGCGGTATACGCTGAAATCTCTACCAATTAAAATCTTCCCTACTTTAAGCCGTACCCTAATTTGAAATTACCTAACGGACCATGGGATTTGCGAAACATGACTTTATGTGCATCATATGATGCTGTAAAGAATCCCTGCTATTTTATTATCGTAATTTGCCCTATCTAACATTTATGCCAATAAGGCAGATGAAAAAAACCTCTGTGTTCATTATTTTGCTTTTGTATGGGGACAAAAAAATCTACCTTAGTAATTCGTGCGGGCGGACAATGTATGGACATTGGGAACTTAAAAAAGGAAAAGTCGAAAGAAAAGACAAAATTTTGATCCCGACCCGAACCCCCCACCCCTCCCCGTTATCCCGCTATACAGCAAAAACTTTGCCGCCCTGTATCTCCCTTGCTAATCATCCGATCGCGATCTTGCCAGATGGAAATTGAAGATAAAAAAGAATTCTATCAATTGGCGAAAAAATTATTTCCCCTACCCCCTTCCTTCATGCCCAAAAAGCTGTGCAAAAAATCAGCCATTTTTTATTTTGCGCGTCAGGCGTTTATTTGGAAACAAAAAAAATTCTGCTACAGTTATCTTTTAGCAAATAAAAAAATACGTAAATTGGTTCTGGCCAGATTGCCGTAGCCCCATTAATAACAGAGTTATCAGCATTTTAATAATTTTGGTTTCCCCCCCATATCTCCCCTTCTAATTGTCCCACCTCCCCCACCCTCTGGCCTCCTCAAGTGTTCATAAATACCTTTCTGTTCTGAAAAAATTGAGGCCCCAACTCCACTCGTTCTCAAGAAATAATTAATTTAATTTTTCGTTTTTTCGCAACTTCAATCACGATATCTCGCGAACTAATTATGCGATCGGATTCGGGTTAGAACGAGCTTACGTGTTTTGTCAAGCTCTTCATTTTTGGTAAGTATGCTTTTTTTTGTGGCACCAACACCTGCGGAGATGCGTCGGAAAAACTGCTTTCCCATACTTTTAATGGGTCATTTCCCCCACCCCCTGCCGACTCCGCCCTGTAAAAACTTGTCGGAATGATGGAGGGGACCTAACTTTATAAGTTGGCAAAAGAATTTTGTTCATTCGGAGCAGTCACTTTTCGACCCTATTTTTTCTCCAGATCTGCTCCACTATAGGTATTTTTGTGCTGCTGGATGACAGCGTAGCTCAGATTCTCTTACTCGGCGGCGACCAGTACTACTCGAGCCAAGAAAATTCGTTTCTTAAGCAGCCTGAATTACTGAGTGAAATGGATTTTCTACTAATGTATTTACCAATTGCAAATCTTGCTCTTGAGTTGATATCCTTCGTCGCCCTGATCCAGGATTTCAACTAATCGTGCTGTTTATTCTCCACTTCTTTAAAATGTTAAACACAGAATTTTGTTAATATTATAACGCAGTGCAATTTGTCTCATTGACCATCCACATTCTGATTTAGCAATAACTCCAGCTTTAACTAAGCAGTCGCTTATATGGGGCATATTAGTTTTGACACAATTGCAATGAATTTTGACAACTAACTGACAATGTCACAAAAATTAAAGTTAGATGTACACAACTGGATTTTAGAAAAAATACGTTATAAGACTTGTCCTAATTTTTTTTGCTCACGGCGCGGCAGTACCTTATCAGTATAGTAAGATTTATTACGATAGTATAGTAGTTATGACTGTACCTTCGATGCTACTCGCCGTGGCCTCGGTCGCTATAGGTCCGACCCTATAAGAATGTTTATTGTCGATCTTTAGTAAGTCCTCTTTCACGTCACCATGTATAGCTTTCAAGAATGTCGGATTCGCGTTGTTGACGTGTAGTGACCTTCTTTAGTTGTCCTGATTGGGATCGTTTTTAAATGATTGTTTCGGTCGTCGTCCGTTGCACTATGTTTCGTGATAATGTAGATGAACTTAGTAACGCGCGTCTGATAGACACGACAATAATTTTTTTCTTCGAGAGCATATGTATGTGAGTTCAATGGGTTTACACCTGAAAAGACATACTCACAGTATTAAATTCAAAGATACCTTTTTGGCGTTGACTCGTATTCGAGCGACTACTAAGGCGATTCCCGCCTGGGTCTGTATTACGGATATTCTGGGTTCGTTGGAATCGAATCCTCGACTTTGAATTCTTAGACTATTTGATGGACGCTCTTGTGGTTCGGACATGGAGTATTATCCATCACTTTCGGAATAATTAAATGTGTGTTTTGGTTTTTATTGGAAAACCGTCCCGATATTTTCTTAAATTTTGCCTTTTCAAATAGCTACTCGCTATATCCTGACTTAGATTTCTGCCCTACAAAATATTTTTTCGAAAAAATGATTTCGTGGTACTCTCGAAAAATTCAACGGGCGGAGCGGTTTTCCGTCCTTCGCCATCTGAAATTGTTGGTACGTTCGAGAAATAATTAATTTCCGAATGACGGTACCCAAAGGCGATTGACCGTCATCCTCTAACTGAAAAAAAATGGAAGTTAGTTTTTAGAACATTTTTAGTGAAATAATTGTTTGTTGAGATTTCAACGAAAGACGATGCCAAAGGCGTGTATCGGTCTTTCGCGAAGTGATAATGTTTCAAAGTGGATTTTTCCATAAGAATTTTGGGATAATTTTTATTTTTTTGAATATTTTATATTTTAAAATGGATCATTTTACAGTTCATTACCAATAAGAGTGCGTGTGCGTTAAGCAAGTCACCTGCCTTGCTCTCTTTGATGGTGATAAATAGGGCATTGCCTTTGCCGTAACATATTGTTCGATATCATTATATGCTTAATAAAATAAAACTTTCGTTTAAACTAAATGTTCAGAATCTTGTTATTTCGCAATTCTTCTTAAATATCTCTGGTTCCATTGTATTGCAATAAACAAACAAACACGAATTATTCACAATAAAATTGCGAAGGAAACTAGATTTGTCCGAAACTATTTGGTCAATATGCCAAGTCGCAAAACACGAGGACATTTTGAAACAATTGATAACTTCAACAATAATGCACATATTGTAACGAAATACCCCTTTTGAAGTTAAACCATCAAGTCAAGCTTCAAGTTAAAATGTTTAAATTATTTATAACTAATTTTATTCAATTCTTCTATTTTCTTTTTTTTAACAAATGAATTTCACTCATCAATATTTTCTCCAAAAATAACAATTGTTAGTATATATAAAAAGTACATATAAAACGAACTATTTAAAAAAGTTTGTACTGTGTAGTTTTATCTACACCAATTGGGATCCTATATATGACATTGTTTGCATTATGGATACTTATAAGCAAGCTAAGATACATAATGACTTGAACATTTTCTCGGCTTTAAAGATTTTAAAATTTAAAAATAACTATAATCTGAAACACAGATTTTTGATATACGGCCTGAAGGCCCTAAGTAATCGAAGATTCGATTTTCGAGTTTGGAATTATTTTTTAGGAGTTATTGTACGCATTTTAACTTAAAACTTGACTTGATAGTTTAACTCCATAAGGGGTATATTCTTCTGAAGTTTCGTTAGAATATATGCATTGTTGTTCAAGTTATCATTCATTGTTTCAAAATGGCCTCCATAAAGGTCTTCATGTTTTGCGACTTGGCATATTGACCAAAAAGGTTTCGGCCAAATTTAGTTTTCTTCGCAATTTCATTGTGAATAATTTAAGAAAATCTGTGAAAAAAACAGGATTCTCAACATTATATTGTTTAAACAAAAGCTTTCCACCACACGGATTTAATCCAAAACATTTACTACAATTCTTGAAGTGTTTTCAAGTTCCAGCAAAAATATGCTACAGTAAGGCAATTACTGTCTAGGCAATTTGAACCTTTAGATTTACTCCATTATAATGGAAATGAACTTTGGTGAGACCGGGCGCTTAACAAACAGCTGTGATAGATGACGTGAAGGTGTCGAAGATACTATATAGCAGAGAGGCCAGCTAAAACATTACATGAACCACAAAACATCTGTCCAGATGTAAATAAAAATAAGTAACCTAAGCATCTGAGAGCTGATGTATATATATCACTTCTCTGACCAAATCAGACTATTTTAACCACCAAACCAGAGCGTGCTTCGAATTGCAGAGTTCGTACCGTGCGTTTTGTATAATAAATACGTATTACCATAATAGCACTGATGTGTAACCAAAACATCTTCTTTAGATAGCTCAAGCCGCCTGTGATATCCGCAGACCAATTTTAAATTTTTTTATGACAAGAAACATAAAAAACACTACGCTGGAGCTTTTTAAACCATTATGTGCAAACTTTCTCGTCGAAATTTACAAATGAAACTTTTGAGATCGCCTAACTATAACTGAACTGTTCCTTAAAAGTTTATATATAAGATCAAATGCAGTTTCAAAGCAACATTTTTAATGGGATGTATATTTTTTATCGGTTAATTTTTCCAGATCATTTATTTCCTTTAATAAACAAAAAACGCTTTTTGCACAATATTATTATACGGTGTGTTCCAGCCTTGCGTCGTCGTCTGTCTTGTCTCTCGTGTAAGGTATATGCATAATGTGTTTTAAAATAGCAGAGGGTGAGCCATTTAGGGATCATGTAGTAAATTAAGTTCTCTTAAATGGAAGACTCGGTATACTATTACATATTAGGATTCTCCTTTTAAAAAATTGTCCGTGAAATCAGCAGGAACTTTTTAAATAAAAAAAGACAAATAAAAATTCGTAAATAATAATACTTATACTCGCAGAAAAAACACATTTCAAGAAAGGTACTTAAGTATACACTATACCTGAAAGTCAACGCCTGATATAGTTCAGTATTTAGTGAAATAAATAACTTTTGTTAGGGGCAGGAAATGTTTGCTACAGTAAAATTTGTAGTAATTTCCCCATAAAAAGAAAAAATGGGGTGTACTAATGAAAAGCGTCTTTAACAATTAGTACAGGAGCTATTGTGCAGGTATCGTGACATTATTAATCCTGCGGAGCATGGCATATAATGATAGTGATATGGCAGTAATTGTTATCAGTGGAAACTTCACTAAATAATTCGAGAAACTTGAAATGACTTTTATAATTGCTAGTTGTTTTTTGTATCGATTTACATTGTATACAAAAAATATGATTGGCATTCATCTCGATTAGTGGAGGTCCAGATACAGAAATTCTGATCCTGTAAACTATGTCACTGGGCATAACAAGCAAGTATCAAGCAGAGTTTTTTATTATCGATTAATTACCACTGAATAGTTAAAAAATACCGTCCGTATACATCCCGATTTTAGTGAGGGTTAATAGACAGATATTTTGAACCTGCAAGGTGTCTACTCTTAAGCCATGACTAATAATTATTGAATGATCCTAAACACTTTAAGCGGATGCGCCTAATTGATTAATGAATTGTACATAATGAAAAAGTTGCTAAATGAAATTGTAATTAAAATATAGCGAAAATTTACCAATTAGGGGTTTGATACAATTTGACTGCCCTTGTAGGAAAATGCAGAGGGATGGAATCAGAAGAAACATGAATTTCCTATACAACTAATTCATTTATGAACGTAAAATTTGTATATACCTTTTTCAGAACTTATAAAATTTCTTATAATTTGACGCCTTTGTATGAAAAAATTGACTGAGTTGTGTCGATTGGAAGTTTTGACATTTTCAGCGCTTTTTTAGAAGGTCGGTTTTCATGTACCCTTAATACGATTTTGACGAGAATATTGCGATCTATGTAAATAATACTTCGAATAAAATTGAAAGCTAATACAGTTTCATTAAATATGATAAATCTAAATATAGGTTTCACTTCCTATCCATAAAACAGTAGTCAGTGCAGGCTCTAAATGCCGGACGTTAAAATATTTTTACAAAATATATTCTTCCTGTGACCATCCAAATCTTTGGTTGTATTTTCCGTTGAATAAACTATATCTTACTTTTTGTTGTGCATGTTCCATGAAATGGCTTAAGGATAATGTCTCAAATTGTACGAACGTGTCGTACTTATCAGTACTAGTTGATACCATAACTCAGCCTCACCATACAGACTTTATCGAATACGTTGTTTTAGTGTTATCTTGGAGTCATACATACCCTCACGTTGGTCCAGTTGACGAATAAATATTTTTGGCTGCAATTTATTTTCTCCTGAAATTTTTTTCTCAAAATTATTCCCTATGGTGGCTGTCACAATAAAATGATTTACTTTCATTTTGAAGAACTTTAATGTCATCTGCATTCTTTTTCAATTCTATTTCAATAATTAATTGTTGTATTTATTAATATGTCCCCCTCTTCTGTTTATTCCATATTTAAATAAATTTTGAATTGTGCCAAATATCTCGGCACTCCCACCTCCACCAAAAGTACCTAAAAAAATGAGAAAAAGAAGATTTAGGGTTTTCTGACTTGACCTGTGTAAAACAATAAGTTTCTTTAGTTATTTTATCATTCTTAAAAGGTACCTAGATTGGCGAGTAAAATATTTTAGTGCTTAATTCTATAGAGCGTAAAGAATTTTAAGCAAACAGTTTTTTTGCTGTAACTTTTCCCTCAAAAGTTCTAAAAAGATGTTTCGAATGAAAGTTGTAGACAATGAAATTATCTATTGTCCTGCAAATCCGATGTCGAAATAATGAAATCTAACCTCTAAACTTCAAAGAAACCAAGGAATCTAATTTACTTATTTAATCCTCAAATTCTTTTCGCAATGATAATTGATTGAGATAAAGATTTCGAATCACAGCTAAAAGTGTCTTCAGGAAGGTAATATGGATCAATTTAGATAATATTAATCTGACAATAGTATTTGAAAGCTGAAAACATTTGCTTCAATTACATTAAACAAACTATTGGAAATGAAACTAAATTATGAATTTCAGAGTGATTTTAAAAATTTGGAAAATTTTCGAGGTAATAAAAAAGGGTTGGAAAATATTAAAAAATATATTTTCTATTTAGATTTTGAAAATAGAGATAATAACCTAGGATTTGAGCCTAAGAACTTCTACATATGGTGCCCGATCCCAAAGATTATACCAATTTTCTCAATTTCACTCTTTTTAGGTTAAAACAGTATCTTTAAGACCATCGCCTTTTTGAGAATACTGTTGGCTCTAATCAGTTAATTTTCAATTAAATTGTTTCTTTTCCGACAAAATATTTGGGTTTAAAGGAGCAAGTTTTTTCCTTTTTAATTTTGAGGAAAATTTTCGTTATTTTGACCTCTGGTTACACCGATTCATAGATGTCTTTATTGCCAAGAACTTTTATCTGAAACATCTTTTCCATCTTTTCAACAAAGAAAGTTGCCGCGAATAAACATGATTTTAAAAATTACCTAGGCTGTAGAAACATAACCAGAAGTGATTTTTATTCGCCAATCTGGATACCTGTTGAAAATCAAAAAATCTAGCCAGAAACCTTCTGCCTCAATTTGAGGCATCTTGATCTTTTTTTCGTCTCTGGTGCTTAGTCTATCGTGGCACCAACTAATCACAGACTTATTGTTCGAATCGCCTTTAATAGTCCGAGAGCCCGCAATACTTTTTAGTGCCCAATTGTACCAAGACTCATTTTCACCCATATGTAAGGTCTTGTGTGGTACATGAAGGAAACCACCTTCAGCTGCCATTCTTCTGATGGAGGTGAGAGTAATAGAGCCATCACCGCGCTGAAAAACGTAAAAAAATTGTTAATAGTACCAAAGCTTAAATGTTTCCTATAGTTTATTTGTAACAATAAATGATGAAAAATCACCTTCAGCCGAAGAAATGCCCATGGAAAATGCTTCAGCTGCGCGTATGAGAACAGGTGTAAAATTCATAGCAAAAAATTCTTTAGTACCAAACTTGGAATCGACTTTAATGATAGTATTGTAAGTGTACTTAATCGGAACAAACTTCAGCTGAGCCTGCGTGGGGGGATTAACCTTCAGCTGAGGTGATTAACCTTTATTCAGGTAGCTAGACAGTCGTGCACTTTCTACAATTTGACGGCTCCGCGCAAGACTTCCCTCCCCCTTAAAAAAACCAACGGATTGTTGGTTTTGTTGACACGGCATAAAACCCCCTAAACTAATAGAAATTTTACATGTGAACATTTTAGCTTTAACAACATGATATGATATTCATAGTGTCAAAGTCTATTCACAATTTAAAAGTGATCTACTCTGGATCATATGGATAATCAACTCCACGTGAAATTTCCCTCTTATTAATCCATCACAACTATTTACTAACTCATATGTATTTTCTTTTAATACCTTTTTACCGTATATGGACCTTGATAATAATATTGTAACACATATGTTATTTTGGTAGTCTGACACTTTGAGTCTTTCAATTACTACTGGATCTGTCTTAAATCTTATTTTATTTTTAATCTTTTTATTCTCCCTAGGTTGGTATCATTTAGCGTTGCCTACCAACCTTTGTTTCACAATTTTGTGAACGTTATCTAAATTAAAATTATCATTATTTGTCTAAGGTCTATCTGGTAACTGACCTAACAAGATAATTGGTGATTCTTGTGTCACTCGACTTGGTACATTGTTCATATAATTGTCTACATCCACCACGGCTGACGGCCATTCCCAGTGATTGTATTTCACAACAATTCTTAAAAACCATGATATGACGTTCAGACTGTCAAAGTCTATTCACAATTTAAAAGTGATCTACTCTGGACCATATGGATAAATCAACTCCACGTGAAATTTCCCTCCTATTAATCCGTCATAACTATTTACTAACTCATATGTATTTTCATTTAATATTTTTCTTACCGTATATGGACCTGGATAAGGATATTGTAACTTTGCACATATGTTATTTTTGTAGTCTGACACTTTGAGTCTTTTAATTACTACTTGATCTCCTGTCTTAAATTTTATTTTCTTTTTAATCTTTTTATTCTCCCTTATTCAGTACCTTTAGCGTTGCGTTCCAACCTTTGTTTTACAATTTTGTGAACGTTCTCTAAATTAAAATTATCATTATTTGTCTAAGGTCTATCTGGTAACTGACGTGACAAGATAAACATTGGTGATTCTTGTGTCACTGTACTTGGTACATTGTTCATATAATTTTCTATATCCACCACGCCTGATGGCCATTTCCAGTGATTATATTGCACAACAATTCTTAAAAACCTAATTACTTCTTGTATGTACCGTTCAGCAGGATTTTCCTGTGGTCGCCTGATTGTTGTAAATACTAATTGAATTTCATGTTTTGTAAAATAATTTTTCAATCTCTCATTATTGAAATATGTAGCGTTGTCAGCCGATATCCTTTCTGGTTTACCTATTGTCTTATAAAATGATTTAAAATTTTTATTACTGTCAAAGTATTACACCGTTTTGTGGAATGCAGTTTAATAAATTTTTAGAAAATGTCGACTATGAGTATGATATATTTAAAATCATCATGATCTGGAATTAAATTACTTCGAAAATCTATAGCTACTAGTTTTAAAGTTTGATCAGTAATGATACTGTAAACTGTGTTTTTATACACATAATTTTTAGTTTTCCGTAAACAACATTCATGACACTTATTCATAGGTTCCTTTGCTAACGGTAAATCTTTTTCATAATAATATGCCTCTCTAAAAATCATCCATTATTACCAAATACCTATGTGTCCATAGCTATAGTGTAAATCCCAAATAATTTCTGATACTACTTTCATCTATAACATATTTTTCCTCGTTTAAAATAGTTTTAAGGATAAAATTGTTTTTCACTGTGTATCCCCTATATGGATGTTCATGTATTTTGTTTCTTAAGTCGTGTAAATGTGTTTGATTGCTCAAAATTTGTGTATATGAGTATAAATTATTATTTTGTGATAATGTATTTAAAGCTACTGTGAAGGTGTTTGTGTCATTTGTGTGAACTTTTCGGTTTTCGGTCGTCTACTGTGATGTTTTCCTTACCTGGTCTGCGTGTAATTATAAACGAATACTCTTGGATTAAAAGTGACCATCGTTAGATTCTATTATTAGCAAATCGATTTTTCATTAAAAAACAAAGCTGAGTGATCTGTCGTTATTATAACATGATTTGACATAAATGAAATAGGACATCCTGGAAATCGAACATATTATGGACAACATTTCTTTTTCAGTTGTAGAATATCTAATTTCATTAGCTTTTAATATTGGCGATATGATACACAGGGACGTTTCGATTCCCCCTTGAATTTGTGTAAGTTCAGAGGCAGTAATCAGATGCGTCTATCCGCAACGCAAATGTAAATTCCAGACTATGAAGCAATAAATTATTCTGGAAGTTCGTCTTCACATTTTCAAACGCTGCTTCTCTCCTATCATCCCATTCCCACTTAACATTTTTCCTAAGTAATTCTAGTAATGGAACTTCGAACTCCGATGATCTAGGTATAACTTTTTTATAACAATTTAAAACACCTAGAAGTCCCCTTAAAGTTTTTACATTTGCTGGTCGCGGATAATCTTTTATTTTTTTGACTCTTTCTTGTCTTATACTAATACCTTCTTGCTTAATCTTGTACCCTAAATATTTAACATATGTACTATAGAACTCACACTTTTTAATATTTAGCTTAAGTCCAGCTTCATCTAACGCTTTCAATATAATATCCGGATGCCTACTATGTTTATCCTTTGTTTCCGAAAATATTAAAATGTTATCGATATAATGTAAACAAAACTGTCGTACTTGCCAAGTATATTTTGCATTGCACGTACAAGTGCTGTGGATGCAGATTACAAACCAAATTGTACTACCTTGAATTGAAATATATGTCCATCGACACTAAATCCTGTAAATATACGTGAATGTTTATGTAATGGTATCAACCAAAATAAATTCGTCAAATCAAGCTTAGAAAAAATAATATTTTTACCAACTCTGGACAACATAGCATAGATTGTTTGCGATGCATCAAACTGTGGCTTTGTAATTTGAATTAAATTTCTAGCATGTAAGCATAATCTGATCGTTTCATATTTCCTCCTAACAACTAATGGATTTATGTAATTAGTTTTAGCTGTATCAATAATATTAGAGTTAATCATGTTTGAAACTTAATTTCGCACTTTATCTCTGTGCTTATAAGGAATGAGACAAGTTTTACATTTAAAAGATTTATTTTCACTATTTTCACTACTTCAAGATTGTGGGCATAACCCTTTGCTACTCTGGGTTCATAATTAATTAAGGAAATATATTTTTGCAACAAATTTTTCACAATTTTATCATTGGGAGGGACAACCTATCAGTAATTTTTCAGGCTTATTAAAATTAATATTTTGAACATACGTGGTCGTTTTCACTATATGTTCGTCGCAAAATTCATTATTATTGGCCTCTATGCCATTTGATACATTAATTATTTGTGCACCATTGTCATTCAATTCATTATTCAAATTAATGATAGGTATTCTTCTGTTATTAGGATTTTCTCTCCTAAATCAATATTTGCCTTTAATTCTGATAGGTCTTCTCCCAATATAACATCAATGCTCATTTATGCTACAATAACAAAGTCACCATAAAAGTTTAGTTTTCCAACTTTGAGTGTGGTATTTAATACCTTACCACACTCGGCGAAATATTCCCACTTGCATTAATTATTTTAATTTTAGTAACTCTCATACTATTATTTTTACCATTATTCAGTATTGTTAAAAATTGTTTCACTAATTAAACTTATCTCCGATGCAGTATCAATAAACGAATTTAACTTTAAATCATCTATTTCGATATTTATTATAGGTCATTCACAAATTTTTAGATTTTTTGTTCCAATATTCAATTCCTATATATTCGCGCACATGTTCATAGTTTGTATTTAAATTTAAAACAATTTTATCTAAAAATCTCTATTTCTATTACTATTATTTACTTGTGCTGTTGTTTCTATTTTATTCATATTAGAGTGCGTATTTTCTTTTACTGTATTTCCTCTTTGACTATTAGTATTAGCAACTTCTGCATATGACTTATTATCTTTCTATTTCCTTTCATAATTTTGATTGTTCTGTTCCGTATTAGAATTAAAATTTCATTTCATACTGTCATTTCTATTGTATAACTTATCATTAGTTTTATCATAACCCCTTGCTCCTTTCTGTCGTTATCATATTGACGTTGACCATAACCCTGTCTCTCTCTTTTTTCACTTTTATTCCAATTTTGATCATAACCCCATTTGTTATAATACCTACTATTATTTTCCGTATTTTGACTAGACTTCCTATCGAAACTGATGATAATCATCTAATTTCCTTAAGTAATCAATCAAATCATCTAAATTTGCAATTCTTTGCGTGATAATGACATTTTGGATATCCCCTGAAAAATGCCTAGCTAAGTTTCTAACCATTTCACTTGTGAATTTTGGTTCAAGATGTCGAATATTATATACATTTCTAAGCACATGGTTTTCCTTAGAAATACCTTCATTCTCAACATAATTACCATTAAATAAGTCTTGTCTTACTTTTAATTAAGTATACTCACACCAGTACTGTTTTAAAATTATAGCCTCAAATTTCTCTATAGTTTCAAATCTGTCCATTATTAGTGAGTATCAGATTTCTGATTCTCCCTTTAACATGTTTTGTATGTTTACTTTTAAGTTTGCATCTACGTGTTGTGTTTTCATGTTTTAATCGTGAAATGAATATTTTAGGGTGTATGCGGTTATCTCCATAAAAATAAAAAGGTGTCTTGTTGCACGTATAAGAATGCATGGGTAACTGTGTGCATGTGGTACACTTCAACAATTTCGTGTTCTGTTCTATCTTACCATCCTGCTCTTTTATTTTCTTCTCGTATTAATCCTTCTGTTTCTTCATTCTGTTATCTACTGCAGTCATTCCATCTTCAAAGATAGTAACCAATCCCTCTCTTATTTCCTTTGCTGCCTCATTCACCTACTTCTTCGTTGATTGACTCTCCCATTCTCTCCCATTTACTCTCTAAATTTTCAATCTTATTTCCTACTTCTATATTGCTTTCTTCCATTTTCTGTATATTATCATCTATTTTTTTACCCATGTGTTCTAGCTTTTGCATATTTTTGTTAATGTTTTCTTCCAAAGTTTGATTATTATGTACCATTTGTATATTTATGTTTTCTTCAAGTGGCTGGTTATTTTGACCCATTTGTGCATTCATTCCAGTCATCATTTCCATGAGTTTCTGGAACATGTTTGTGTCTTTTGTGTGTATGTGTTACCAATTTGTTGTTTGTGGATGTACCCGCTGTAGTTTCTTCTATATCCATGGTTTTTGTCTTACCTGACGACTTTAACCTCATATAAATTAGACTTGTTTTGAATCTGACAATGCCTTGCTGTCAAAACTATCAAAATATATTATTTGATCTATAAGCTTTCAAACATATGCTTGAAATGATAAAATATGCACAAGTTGTATTTATTTAATCACTTTCCTGATCACCCCACAAGCCATAAATGTTTTATGTTCTTTTCCATTTTATTGTATGTAAGAATTTACTTTTTGAAAGTAAATTGAAGTGAAATTGAATTTATTATTATTTTTAAGTAGTACTGGACGCCAAATAGTTTAAATAAACTATTAAAATTTACAGATTATAGAACGCCATTACCATAATTATCTATACTCTATAGAATCACTCTTACTCAAGGTTCAACGAAGTCGGTTCAGTTATGCTCAACGATCAGGATACCACGCGATAATAAATCAAAACTCAATATTGAACAAACAATATATAAATGTATTAACAAACTTCAGCCTGGATAGTAAATATCTGATTTAAATAACAGTATCTAACTTAATTACAATCCAAAAATATGGCCTTTTATTAAAATAATTTATTTAAAACTTAAAGATGTACCATGGATTTGTAACGTAAAGCTTTACCTTGTCTAGGTTTTCTGTAACTTGCAACCTTGAAATGTGTGTCACTTGGCTGACGTATTTATAACCTCTCAAAGTTTCTTCTTGAAAGATTTGTCACTTGATTGACGTTTATTTATAACCTCCAAATGGTTTTCAAAATTTGTTTGAAATATTTATGTCACTTCATAGACATTTGAATATCTCAACCATCAATTATGGATAACTGGATTTACAAATATTTCCCTCTTCAAAACCTGCTTTCAGGATATTCTTCGTATCATCTTCTAAGTATAAGGTATGTTACTTTCACTTCTTATAATTAATATACTTGGACAATTATTTATATGATATCAATATATCTGGATCGTAATAATTATTTTAACTTTCTATTGTCTTCACTTCTATTTCTTTCATAATATTTGTTGGTTAACTTTTTCTGAATAAATTTAGCTGTTATCTTTACAGTGGTCGATGATCAACTGATTTGTAGTATAATGCTTTTAACTGGATTAATTTTCAATATTTCAATTGTTTTTTGCTACTTTGATCTACTATTTAAAAATTTAATTCTAATTTCATTGTTAAACTATTCAGTTTTGTTTGTTCTTTATAATATTTGAATACTGTTTCTAATTCTTTAATTTTTCTGATAGATTTCTTATTCTACTTTTCAGCATTAAGGGAATAATTATAATTACTTGAAATATATTGACATATTACATGTAATCTTTAACATTTAGTAATACAAATAACTGTTTCAGACTCAAATATTATTTCATATATTTATATGAATAGAAATCGTAAACAAAAATTGCTATTAACTAAAAACATCAGTCTGACAGATTCATGAATATTGGTGTATTAAACTAAACAAAGAAAATTGATATGCCAATAAACATTTAATATTAGTCCTTTCTTTCAGCATGATGCGAAATATCATTCATAAAACACCTTTATATAATGATATTTGAAAATATCAGAAAACTTAAAATGTCTTTCATTCTTTAGGACCCTTCCTTTACCTACTTTATACATCCGACATTCCCATTGCTGAAGACATCACAATGGTCACATTTGCCGACGACACCGCTATCCTGGTATCGGATCCAAATGCCAACGGTGTCTCACAAAAACTTCAAGATCACTTGAATGAGCTACAAAATTGGTTTGATCGTTGGAAAATAAAAGTAAATAGTGAAAAGTCAACGCAAGTCACCTTCACTGCTAGGCGAACTACTTGTCCTTAAGTCCAAATAAACAATTCGCCAATTCCGGTAAAAACTGAAGTCAAATATCTTGGACACTCCATCTGGACCAAAAGCTAACCTGGAGAAGCCATATACAAACCAAGAGAAATCAGTTAAAACTAAAAGGTAAACAGATGAATCGGATGATCAACAGAAAATCTCAGCTATCAGCAGAAAATAAATTGTTAATTTATAAAATCATCCTAATACCCATTTGGACGTATGGAATTGAACTGTAGGGATGCAGCAAGTCTTCAAACACAAACATATTACAGGCATTCCAGTCAAAATATCTGCGCATTATTACAAACGCTCCCTGGTATGTATCCAACGCAACCCTCCACAATGACCTGAGAGTTCCATTTATAAAAGATGTCGTAACTGCATATGCTAATAACGCAAAACAAAGAAATTATGGACAAAAAAGTCAAACTGTGAGTCAACTCTACCAGCATCCTCTACAAAATAGAAGACTCAAGAGATCCTGGCTCGAAGACATTGTTGAATAGGTAGGTATGGAGAACCATTGATGGATAGTACCCAACACAAGACAACAATCTATTATATTATTTACTAATTACTCTATTGAGCAGTTTGTTGAGTAGATTGTAAATTTCTTTAATAAAATTCAAAACAATTTTTTTTGTAATCTATGGACTTCCTATTTCTGAAGCAATCACGCTGCAATGCAACTACTGGTAATTGTCTTTTATTTAAGATATATTTTGTGTAGTTTTAAAATGTTTTTACACAAATTTTAAGATTTTCAGCCCTACGTTTTTGACTTGAATGTCTGATTTTAGATATTTTATCTTGTTGTTTTTAAGTCCATTCTAAACTATTTGAAATAAGACTGAAAGTCTATAAAAGTTCATGTTCTATAATATACTATTTATATTAAACTTGTTAAAACTACTACTTTGCTCAAATTCAATACCAAGTTTCATTCTCTGCATCCTATTCGTTCAGCATAAGTAAAATTGAATCAATGAAACAAACCGCAGGTATTCGTGCTTCTGTAAAATTAAGAAACAGCATTCAAATAATATAGAGAACAAGCAAAACTGAATAGTTTAAAAATGAAATTAGGATTAAATTTTGAAATAGTAGATTAAACTAGCAAATAACAATTGAAACATTGGAAATTAATCCAATTAAAAGCTAACAGCTAAATATATTCTGGGAAAGTTAAGCAACACATTTTATGAAAGAAAAAGAAGTTTAGAATAATTATTATGATACAGATATATTGGTATCAGATAAATAATTGTCCAAGTTTATTAATTGGAAGAAGTGAAGGTAACATACCTTAAACCTTAGAGATGTTACGAAGAATGTCCTGAAAGCAGGTTTTGAAGAGGGAAGTATTTGTTAATCCAGTTATCCATAATTGATGGTGGCGATATTCAAACGTCTATCAATTGACATATTCAGACAAATTTTGAAAACCATTTGGAGCTTATAAATAAACGTCAATCAAGTGACATAAATCTTTCAAGAAACTTGGTTATAAATACGTCAGTCAAGTGACATATTATTTCAACGAAATTTTCATAACCAGTTTAGAGGTTATAATTAAACATCACTCAAGTTACAGAAAACCTAGACAAGGTAAAGCTTTACAGTACAAATCCATGGTACATCTTTGTTTTAAATAAATTATTTAAATACAAGGCCATATTAATTAGATTGTAATTAAGTTAGATATTGTTATTTAAATTAGATGTTTACATTCCAGACTGAAATTTGTTAATAAATTTATACTTTGTTCTCTCAATATTGAGTTTGATTTATTTTCGCTTGGTATCCTGATCGTTGAGCATAACTGAACCGACTTCGTTGAACCTTGAGTAAGAGTCACTATACAGAGTATAGATAATCATGCTAATGATGTTCTATAGTCTGTAAATTTTAATAGTTTCTTTAAACTATTTGGTATTCAATAGTACTTGAAAACAATAAATTCAATTTCATTTCAGTTTACTTTCAAGAAATAAATTCGTACATACAATAAAATAGAAGGAATATAGAACATTTAAGGCTTGTTAACGTGGGGCGATCAGGAAAGCGATTAAATAAATACGACTTGTCAATGTTTTATCACTTCAAGTATTATATTTGAAAGGTAATAGGTCAAATAACATATTTCCATAGTTTTGACAGCAACGTATTGTCAAATTCAAAACAAGTTTAGTTTATATGAGGTTAAAGTCGTCAGGTAAAACAACAACCATGAACCAAGAAGAAACTACACGGGTACATCCACAGTTTCACAAACACAAGTTGGTGACACAAACACACAAGCTGACACAAACATGTTCCAGAAATTGATGGAAATGATCACTGGAATGAACAATACTATTGGTGGAATGAATCTACAAATGGTACATAATAACCAAACTTTGGAAGAAAACATTAATCAAAATAACCAGCGATTTGAGAAGACATGTTAAAAACAACCAGCGACTTGAAGAAAACATGGATAAAAACAAACAGCGACTCAAAGAAAACATTAACAAAAACATACAAAACCTGAAGAAATCAATTAGAAGTAAGAAATAAGATTGAAAATTTAGAAAATAAATGGGAGAGAATGGGATAATCAATCAATGAAGAAATAAGTATTAAGGTAAGCAGCAAAGGAAATAAGAGAGGAAGTAGTAACTATGTTTTAAGATGGAATGACTGCAGTAGATAACAGAATGAAGAAAGAGGATAAATATTATAAGAAAATAAAAGAACAGGATAGCAAGATAGAACAGAACAGGAAGTTGTTGAAGGATACAACACGTACACAATTACCCATACATTCTTACACGTGCGACAAGACACCCTTTTATTTTTACGGAGATAATTGCATACACCCTAAAATATTAATTTCACGGTTTAGACAACATATGGAAACAACACGTAGATGCAAACTTGTAAGCAAATATACAAAACATGTTAAAGGGAGAATCAGAAATCTGGTACTCAGCAATATTGGACAGATTTGATACTATAGAGGAATTTGAGGCTATAGTTTTAAAACAGTACTGGAGTGATTATACTCAATTAAAAGTAAGACAAGACCTATTTAATGGTAATTATGTTGAGAATAAAGGTATTTCTAGGGAAAACTATGTGCTTAGAAAGGTATGTAATATTGGACATCTTGAACCAAAATTCACAGAAAGTGAAATGGTTAGATATTTAGCAAGGAATTTTTCAGGGGTTATCCAAAATGTCATTATTACCCAAGGAATTGCAAATTTAGATTATCTGATTGATTATTTAAGGGAGTTAGAAGATTATCATCAAAGTTTCGATAGGAAGTCTAATTAAAATAAGAAAAATAATAATAGGTATTATAATAAGTGGGGTTATGATTAAAATAGGAATGAAAGTGGAAAAAGAGAAAGACAGGGTTATGACAATGACAGAAAGGAACAAAGGGGTTATGAGAAAATTAAGTATTAAATATGGCAATGATAGGAAAGAAAAGCAGGGTTATGAGAAACGTCATTATGACACTAACTGAAGGGAAAGAGGGAGTTATGATAAAAATAATAATGTTATACAATAGAAATGACAGTATGCGAAGAAATTTTAATTCAAATAGGGAACAGAACAATCAAAAAACCGCTGCCTAAGGAATCACTACTTCCACATCCAGATTCTTCATCCAAGTCACTTTAAAGGAAACATCTTGACTATATTTGTACTCTAGTATGTGGAAATTATTGGTCATAGAATTTTAATATTTGGGGCAGATGTCATAGAAAGGTTTGAGGAGTTGGTTTCTATCATATACGTTAAAAATGAAGTTTCCAGTTTACCCTACTTATTTTCCACTATTCACAACCTACCACCTCCCTCCCCTTCAATGCAGTCATCTCAATCAGATGTCACTACAATACATACGTGTACTAACTTTCAAGTGAATATCTCAATTTGATATTATCAATCCCATTAATAATGAAGCGGAGGTGGTGGAGTTTGAAAAATATTAGAAAGAAATCTGAGGCCTTGGTTTCTAGTATATACACCGAATCCCAAATTTCTGTACTCTTACCAGCCTGATTTACTTATTTTCCCCTAGCCCTCCTGTTAACCCCAACCCTTCTACGGAATCATCCCAAAATATAATCCAGTTCCAGATGTCGTTATAATACATACGTCTAACAAATTACAAGTGAATATCTCAATTTTATTTTATCAACCCCTCTAATAATGTATTAAGGGTAGTGGAAGGGTTGAAAAATATTATTAAAAAACCTGAGGCCTTAGCTTCTGGGACATACGCCGAATTTCAAGTTGCAGTACTTTTTTCAGCTTGCTTTACTTATTTTTTCCTATTTACCTCTACTTACCCCCACTCCTTCAACGCAATCATGTCAAAATATAATCTAGTTTTAGATACAGTTATAATACATAAATGTACCAAATTTCAAGTGAAAATTTAAATTTAATTTTATCAACTCTTTTAATAAGAGAGTGGGGGTGGTGGGGAAATGGAAAATGCTAATAAAAAACCTGAGACCTTCGCTTCTAGTATATACACCAAATCCCAAATTTCTGTACTTTTACCAGCTTGCTTTACTTATTTCCCCCTATTTACTCCTATTTAACCCCCAACCCTTCAACGGAATCATCTCAAAATATAATCTAGTTCCAGATGTCGTTATAATACATATCTGTACTAAATTTCATGTGAATATCTCAATTTCATTTTATCAACCCCTTGAATAATGGAGTAGGGGTGGTGGGGGGCTGAAATATATTATTAAAAAATCTGAGGCCTTGGCTTCTAGTACATACACCGAATTTCAAGTTTCTGTACTCATGCCAGCTTGGTTCACTTATTTCCCCTTATCTACCCCTAAATAACCTCCAACCCTTCAACGGAATCATCTCAAAGTATAATCTAGTTCCAGATGTCGTTATAATTCATACGTGTACTAAATTTCAAATGAATATCTCAATTTTATTTTACCAACCCTTTTAATAATGAAGTAGGGGTGGTGGGGGTTGAAAAATATTATAAATAATCTGAGACCTTGGCTTCTAGTACATACACCGAATTTCAAGTTTCTGTAGTCTTACCAGCTTGCTTTACTTATTTTCCCCTATTTACCCCTATTTAACCCTCAACCCTCCAACGGAATCATCTCGAAATATAATCTAGTTCCAGATGTCGTTATAATACATACGTGTACCAAATTTCAAATGAATATCTCAATTTTATTTTATTAACCCTTTTCATATTGGAGTAGGGGTGGTGGGGGTTGAAAAATATTATTAAAAAAACTGACGCTTTGGCTTCTAGTACATACACCGAATTTCAAGTTTCTGTACTCTTACCAACTTGTTTTAGTTATATTCCCCTATTTACCCCAAATTAGCCCCCAACCCTTCAACGGAATCATCTCAAAATATAATCTAATTCCAGACGTCGTTATAATACATACGTGTACGAAATTTCAAATGAATATCTCGACTTTATTTTATCAACCCCATTAATGGGGTAGGGTGGTGGGGGGTTGAAAAATATAAAAAAATATGAGGCCTTAACATCTAGTACATACACCGAATTTCAAGTTTCTGTACTCTTACAAGCTTGCTTTATTTATTTTCCCCTATTTAACCCCCAACCCTTCACCGGATATCATCAAAAAACAATCCAGTTCCAGATCTCGTTATAATATATACGTGTACAAAATTTCAAGTCAATATCTTAAACCGTTCCGGAGAAAACGTGCGGACGAAAAAAAGTTACAGACAGACAGACAGACCGACAGACAGAAAATTTTTTTTCGCTCAAATTTAAAATCTGGACGTTTCGTGATATTCTAAACCTACTTCACGAATAAAAATTTTTGAAAATTTTTTTGCGATTACTATACTTCCAATCCACTACGTGGATGTGGAAGTAATATGAAAGGTAACAAAAAGATAGTAAGTCATATGCACAAGTTGCTACTACTAATATTCAAAGGGGAATACAGTAAATGAAAATGCGCACTCTAATATGAGTATAATAGAAACAACAACACAAGTAAATGATAGTAATAGAAATCGGGATTTTTAGATAAAATTGTTTTAAATTTAAATACTAACTATGAACATATGCGCGAATATGTAGGAATTGATAATGATATTTGAACAAAAAAATGTAAACATTTGTGAATTACCTATGACAAATATTGAAATAGACAATTTAAAGTTAAATTTGTTAACTGATACTGCATCGGAGATAAGTTTAATTAATGAAACTATTTTTAACAATCATCTAATGTTAAAAATAATAGTATAGGAGTTACTAAAATTAAATTAATTAATGCAAGTGGGAAAAAGTTCGCCGAGGTAATAAGGTATTAAATACTATGTTCAAGATTGGAAATGAAAACTTTAATGGTGATTTTGTTAATGTAGCATAAATGAACTTTGATGTTATATTGGGAGAAGGCCTTCTATGCAAAGGTAAATACTGATTTTGAAGAGAAAATCCTAATAGTTGAAGGTGAAAGAATACCTGTCTTTAATATGAATAATGAATTAAAATGGCAATGGTGCCGAAATAATTGATGTACTAAATGGCATAGAGGCCAATAATAATGAAGTTTGAGATGAACATATAATGGAAACGACCACGTATGTTCAAAATATTAATTTTAATAAGCCTGAAAAATTACTAATAGGTTGTCCCTCCAAATATGATAAAATTGTGAAAAATTTGTTGCAAAAATATATTTATTTAATTATTTATTTTTTATTATGAACCCGGAGTAGCAAAAGATTATGGCCACAATTTGGAAGGAGATGAAAATAAACCTTTTACATGTAAAACTTATCCCATTCCTTATAAGTACAGAGATAAAGTGAAAAATGAAATTTCAAATATGATTAACTCTAATATTATTGAGACAGCTAAAACTCATTACATACATCTATTAGCTGTTGTTAAGGAGAAAGATGAAACGATCAGATTATTCTTAGATGCTAGAAATTTAAATCAAATTACAGTCACAATTTGATGTACCGCAAACAATCGGTGTCCTGAATTGGTAAAAATTCTGTTTGTTCCAAACTTAATTTGAAGAATTCAATTTGATTGATACCATTACATAAAGATTGACGTAAATTAACAGGATTCAGTGTCGATGGACATATATTGCAATTCAAGGTAGTACCATTTGGTTTGTAATCTGCATTCTCAGCACTTGTACGTACAATGCAAAACATACTTGACAATTATGACTGTTTACTCTATATCGATGACATTTTAATATTTTCGGAAACAGAGGATAAACATAGTAGACATCTAGATATTATATTGAATGCGTTAGATGAAGCTGGACTTAAGCTAAATATTAAAAAGTGCGAGTTCTATAGTTCATATATTCAATATTTAGGGTACAAGATTAAGAAAGGAGGTATTAATATAGGGCAAGAGAGAGTCAAAGAAAAAAAAGATTATCCACGACCAACAAATTTAAAAACTTAAAGGGAAATTGTAGGTGTTTTAAATTATCATAAGAAATTTGTACCTAGACCATCGGAATTAAAAGTTCCATTAATAGAATTACTTAGGAAAAATGTTAAGTTGAAATGGGATGATAGGAGAGAAGCAGCGTTTGAAAATGTGAACACAAACTTCCATGATAATTTATTGTTTCATAGTTCGGATTTTACATTACCATTTACGTTGCGGACAGACGCATCTGATAACATTGTTGCCGCTGAATTTACATAAATTCCAGGGGAATATAAACGCACATATATTTCATATTGCGAATATCAAAAGCTTATTAAATTAGATATTCTACAACTGAAACGGAAATGTCCATAATATATTCAACTTCCAGGATCTCCTATTTTTTTATGTCAAATCATTTTATAATAGAGACAGATCTCTCAGCGTTATGTTCTTTAATGAAAAATCGATTTGCTAATAATAGAATCTATCGCATGGTCACTTTTAATCCAAGAGTATTCGTTTATAATTAAACACAGACCAGGTAAGGAAAACATCACAGCAGACGCACTTAACACGAAACCGAAAAGTTCACACAAATGACAGAAACACCTTCACAGTAGCTTTAAATACATTATCACAATATAATAATTTATACTCATATACACAAGTTTTGAACAGTCATTTACACGAATTAAGAAACAAAATACATGATCCATATTGGGAATACACAGTAAAAAACAATTTTGGTCATTAAAACTATTTTAAACGAGAAAAAATATGTTGTAGATAAAAGTCTAGCATCAGAAATTATTTTTGAATTGCACTATAGATATGAACACATAGGTATTCGGAAAACATGGATGATTTTTAGAGAGACATATTATTGCGTGCAGAATATATTAACTACCAGCCGAAAGAATTATTCCTAATTAAAGGAAAGTCTCGTGCCAGCCGTCTCAGACTAACTTGCATACTGCAGTAGAGCTCGAGACGACTAGCAAAAGAGCCTCCGTCAACCAAATGGCCAGATCGACGTTGTAAAACGACGAAATGGGGGAAGCTCCATCTAGCAGCAAATATCTGTTGCAATCAAAACAATAACGTCCCGACATAGGGCACGTAATAGTAAACAGCGTGCTTCCAGAGGGCAGAGTCTACTAAAATAAAATATTTCTGTCAATCACCTCTGTGAATCCTTATTTTCATGATAGTAAAATCAAACTGCAAATAATTGCGAGCCTGGCCGCGTATAGAATTCACATTCTAGAACAAAACGCTTAGTTTTGATTGTAAAAAGTACTAGCCGAAAGAATTATTCCTAATTAAAGGAAACTCTCATGCCAGCCGTCTCAGACTAACTTGCATACTGCAGTTTCGCATTTCCTGGTGCTCATCAGTGCAAGGTGAGCCCAAGACGATTAGCCAGAGAAGTGGCCAGATCGACGTTGTAAAATGACAAGATGGGGGAAACTCCATCTCATCTTTTTTTGCAAAAAATTGTTGCCTTAGAATTTTCATCGTATCTCTTCAGATACCGGAGATATTTTCGATATTTTTCAACGTTACTCTTAAAGTAGGCCATGGACTTCAAATGTCTTTGAACTATTTTGTAGCTTAGAGAAATTGGCACAATTTTCCCAGAAACAAGTTTTTTGCACGACCGATATTAAGTGAGATATTCTCGATGGCCCTGATAAAATGGACAGCCTGTATATATATTATTCTGACAATCAATGTAAGTATATGTGAGAATATTCAACAAATTTGCATTATTCTCTTACCTCGGCGCCAAAGAGTAGATTAAATTTATAAATTCTAATTAAAAAAATATATATCTAAATCAAATAAATCTTTAATGAAATTAACTTCAAATATAAAATAGGAACTTTCCAGTTTCCCTAATTCCCTGAATTAGCTAACTTTGAAACTTATCTTAACTTATCCGCCTATTTTATTCTTTTTCTATCCAACTTAATCTTGTCTTATCTTATTCACCTTAAACTTTCTTTATTTTTTGTCTTGTCACTTTATATTTTCGTTTTCCTCTTTCTTTTTAACTATCCCCTCTTTCATATCTATTGACTCTCAACATTATATTCCTCTTACTTATTATTTCAATGTTGATATTCATTCTCAATCTCTGAAAATTCTTGTCAATTCTCCCTTCTCGTATCTATTGATTCTCAATTCTACTTTTTCTTTTTCACCGCCATCTCTTTTTCAAAATTTCTTTTTAATTTCTGTCTATTTTCACTTCACTCACCTAGACCTTCTTATACCTAATACATACTTCTTAATCTAACAAATTTTGTTGCTCTAAATAAATACATGTCATTTCCCCTCTAGATAATCTACAAGAAACTATATTTTATTATTTTCATGTAGATTCTCTACCTAATAGCATGTATTTATCATTTTCATTTTCAATCAATTTCAATTATTTTTTTTAATATGGATATATAAGATTAATGTGAAATGTTCGTCTATTTCCCTATTCTCATAATATATTTCATTACTAAATTTGATATATTATATATATAATTTAATATATGAATCATTGTGTTAGATATAATATTCAAGTTGTTCCGCCTGTTCAGTCCATAAAACATGTATTCGTCTATTTCCAAAAAATGTTATCTTTGTCTCATACTGTAATGAACTGTTACAAACATATTGAACTGATTTTTCTCTATTAGTATTTTTCATCTGTTTATTTATTTTACTATTTTCCTCATCATTTATTTTATTTATAATATTAAAACTATTTGCATGTTGATGGTCAATCGCATCCATTTTCCCCTCTAACTGTTCCTTATTTTCCACTATCTTAGTTTTAATTTGTTCAATATTCGTAATAATACTATTTTCTACTTGATTTTGTTTAATACTGACTCTATTATCTAACTCTGAATTAATTTTAGGCACTATTTGGTTTTCTTAGTTACCAAATCATCCATTTTTTTATTTAAATTAGTATTAATCGACTCAATTTGCTCTCTTAAATTTTTATTTTCGGTATTTACTTCCTCAATTTTTGTGCTTAGAGAAATATTCGTCTACTACTATAAGTTATTGGCCCCCAGATTAGTAATATAATACATCTTGTCCAGTAAGTGAGGGATTTTACCTACAAAAATTATTAACAGCAAACCGAGGTATGCAAAAAATCGGAAATTTTCCGTAGATTTCAATGAACTATTTTTAAAACAAATGACGAACTTGCGTCCTGTTCAAAATGGCGGCCAAAGTTTGCGAAAAACAGTTTTTTGCGTTGAAAAAGAAAAGTTGGCGTCGCACAAAAAAAAGTTTAACAGCACAATTGTGTAACTTTTTAATACAGATCGAGCCCGCCCAGTTCGATCTCCGAAAATTGCAAAATTAATTAGTTATTGCAAAAAAGACGTTAAAAATCGCATTTTTTTGAAATAACTGTATCTCCGTGAAGAGAAAATATTCTTTAACGAAACTTGGTGAAAGCGTAGTCCAAGATATGTCGAATAAGAACATTTTTACAGATTTGCAAAATATTGCAAATTTCTTGCAAAAATCGATTTTTTCGAAAAAAACGCGATTTTTTCAATGTCCAATAGCTCATACAGGCCATCATATTTCTATACCGCACCGGTCCGAAAAGTTTCTCTAGCAGTTGCGCTAACCTGTGCAATTATTGCGCATATCACGAAACGATCCCTAATATGCGAAAAATCGGTCAAAAGTCGATAATTTTTTTTTACCCCAAAAAAAAATTGAATATTTTTGAAATTTTTAATTATATTGCAATGTCGTTATTGCCAATAGATAGCTGGCATTTTTCTACAAATTTTCAAAAAAAAAATTGCTTTCCGACCTTCTGAAGCCGAGATAATTTTTTTTAAGAAATTCTAGCGGAGCCATTTTTTTAAGTATAGGGCTGAAAACGGATAAAATAACACGTTACAAAAGAACAATCAGTTTGGAAAATAGAACAACAATAATTAATACTTAAATTAAAACAAAAGAAAATGCAACTTAAAAGATAAACAAATAAGGAAATTGGACCGTACTTTCGAACTTAATCAAGAAAAATTACTTTGTTAAAGGAAAAAATCATTTACACTCAAATTCAAACTGATTGCCAGAAGGGCCAAAAAATACAATAGCCTTAACTAGCATGAAGTTAATTATTTCTTTATAAACTAGTGCAGGAACGCCAGTTGCAAGTGACAATATGAACGAGGTAACGTTTAATTTGAGAAATCTTATGACATGAAGTTAAATTTTATAACAGAAGCTCAAAAATGCAAATACCTATACCCGGGAATACTAAAATTATCACGATGAAAGTAGGCCGATGTCACACCACCAGTAGCTGATCGGAAAGTGTCTTTCTTTCCGGACGGGATTATCCTTGTCAATTTTTTGTTAGTGGTCCTTATCCACCCCAAAGCAATCTAGATCAATGAATGAAAGTCCGCCTCTTTTTAGAGGCATCAAGTCACCCGGAAGGTATAAAAAATTTTCAAAAGTTTTTTTTTGAATAGGTTTAGAATGTTACGAAACGCGAAAATTTTAAATTTGAGCAAAAAAAAATTTTTCGCTCTATTCCAGTGTTAAATTTTTTTCCAAAGTGGTGAAAGGATGTGGCAATTTTTTTTTTTCCGAAATAGGTTTAAATGTCATGAAACGTGGAAATTTTAAATTAAAAAAAATATATATATTTCGTCTATTCTATAATAGTGATAAATAGATTACCTAAACATGTTTTCAAATTTTTTTAAAAATTTTTCAAAAACATTTTTAAATTTGTTTGAATAATTTTAGAATGCCATGGAAACGTGGAAATTTTAAATCTGAACAAAGAAAAAAAATTCCATCTATTTTAGTGGTAAATTTTTTTTAAATTTTCAATTTTTTTTTAAAATAGATTTAGAGCGCTATGAAACGTGGAAATTTAAAATTTTGAGAAAAAAAAATCCATCTATTTTAGTGGTAAATTTTTTTAAAAAAAGGTTGGTAAAAAGTTTTCAAACATTATTTTCTTTTAAATAGGTTTAGAATGCCATGAAACGTGGAAATTTTAAAATTGAACAAAGAAAAAAATTTTTTTTAGTGCTAAAAATTTTTTCAAAAATGATAGTGGTTTTTTCAGAAATAGGTTTAGCGTGTCACGAAACGTGGAAATTTTAAATTTGAGCAAAAAAAATTTTTTTTCATCTTGGTAAAAAGCGCGTCATGAAACGTGGAAATTTTAAATTTGAGCGAAAAAAAATTTTTTTCACTATTTATTCCGTTTAGACGGTCAACCCTGTATATTTTCCAGTGAAATTTCTACCATTTCTGCGCTGACAGTAGCGTCAACTACCTACCAAATTTGACTGCTCTCCGTCAAGTAGTTTTTTTAGTAAATGCACCAACAGACAGACAGACAGACAGACAGACAGACAGGCAGACAGACTGACGGAATTGAAAAACCTATATTTTAGTAATCTCCGTATTCTGAAACGTCAGAATCCGTAAAAATGTCGGAGGGTGATTTTTTCTCGAATACAATACTTCCCTTCGGTATGCGAGGGAAGTAAAACCTATTTGTTTTACGAATAGACTTAGAAAAGGAAAAAGCAACTAGTTCCTACCTAATGTGCAGTTTGGGGAATTCTTGTAATCAATTTTTATGATTTGATTATTTTACACATTCGCCTCATTTAATTACCCGCGCGTTTGTTACATTTCTAATAAAAAGCAATTTGACGATGACATCGATCGTAACGGATTTTTATCAGTTTATGAGGGGTATTTTACTGGTAATAAAATATTTCCGATTTAGCAAATTTACTACAGATTACTTCATAGCTATGGCTGAAAAAATCTAATAGTACATCGCCCGCCTCGATAACATTTTGGGGTTTGTCAAATATCGTCCCAAACTATCTACGAAATCGTGCTATTGTATGGCAAGTAATTTTAATTCCTTTACGCTTTATTACATTTGTTACATTACCAAAGAAACATCAAAATTTTATTATGTCTCATTTATGTATTCGAATTGTTTTTGTAGAATACGTTGCATTAATATTTTTTTTCTTTTGCTTTTTAATAGGAGACTCGTCTTCATTACCACTACTACTGTCACGGTAAACGTTATGTAATATTATTTCCGCATTATCGTCATCACAATCATCATTATCGTTATCATCATTTGAAAATTCATCTCTTTCTAGCTCAGTCTCTGTGATATTTGGCTCGTCTATTTCTTCGTCGATATCATCAGCGACGACTCTGTTCTCCTCAATATTTGAGCAAATTTCATCGTCACACGTTGAACACATATTTGAACATTTTATGCCGTGTTTTCGGCAGCTGCAGGCGTACGCCACAGCATCGAGCTCCGAGTTTAATTGAATTTGCAATGCTCAGCAACGGCCGATCAAGTTGCAAAGATTTTTTATTGAAAATATAAGTATTGTACAATAACCACTGCAAATTTCATCCCGTTACCTTAAAAAATGGCGCCACAAGAATTTCTTAAAAAAAAAAAAAATTATCTCGGCTCCAGGGCATTTTTTTTTGTTGTAAATTTGTAGAAAATATGCCAGCTATCTATAGGCAATAATGGTGTTCCAATATAATTTAAAATGTCAAAAATATTCAAAGTTTTTTGGGGTAAGAAAAATTATCGATTTTTTGACCGATTTTTCGCATATTAGGGATCGCTTCGTTATATGCCCAATAACTACACAAGTTAGCGCAACTGTTGAAGAAACTTTTCGGACTGGTCCGATATAAAAATATGAAGACCTGTATGAGCTATTGGACATTGAAAAGAACGTGTTTTTTTCGAAAAAATCGATTTCTGCAAGAAATTTGGAATATTTTGCAAATCTGTAAAAATGCTTGTATTCAATATATCTTGGACTACGTTTTCACTGAGCTTCATTAAAGAATATCTTTTCTTCACGGAGATACAGGTATTTCAAAAAAATACGATTTTTAACATCTTTTTTGCAATAACTAAATAATTTTGCAATTTTCTAAGATCGGACTGGGCCGGCTCGATCCGCATTAAAAAGTTACACAACTCTGCTATTAAACTTTTTTTTGTGCAGCGCCAACTTTTTTTTTTAACGCAAAAAAACTGTTTTTCGCAAACTTTGGCCGCCATTTTGAAGAGGACGCAAGTTCGTCATTTGTTTTAAAAATAGTTCATTGAATTCTACGGAAAATTTCCGATATTTTACATACCTTGGTTTGCTGTTAATAATTTTTGCAAAAAAACGCGATATTTTCGACAGATTTATTGAACTAATCTGCTGATACCTGCAATGGAGGGGTACTGTACTGTTCAGATTCGGAGAATGTTCGTTTAGGTATGGTAATAGGAGTAAGCGAGAGCGAAGCAACTCGGCTATTCTTGTTTATCGTATAGCACACCACCTACTCTCCGCACCACAGGTGCGTGGGCAGCTCTATCTGCGGCATTTCAATTTGTATCCGTCTTTCTTTACGCTTTAGTGCAATACCAAAACCAACACTTTCCGAATCTGTATAGCAAGTATAGCCGAGACGCTTACACGAACGCTGTAGATATAACGTTCAATTTCGAAAATATGACACAAAACAGTTATGTAATACTACTAAAGCTTAATCTTGAATAAGGGTTAATCGCCTTAGCTGTAGGTTAATCCCCCGACAAATGCTCAGCTGAAATTTGTTTTTATTAAATACACTGACAATACTATCATTAAAATCGATGTCAAGTTTGGTACTAAAGAATTTCTTACTATGATTTTTACACCTGTTCATACGCGCAGCTGAAGCACTTTCCACCGGCATTTTTTCGGCTGAAGGTGATTTTTCATAATTTATTGTTACAAATAAACTATACGAAACATTTCAGCTTTGATACTATTATTTATTCTTTTACGCCCTTCAACGAGAGGATGGCTCTATTACTCTCACCTCCACTAAAAGCAGCTGAAGGTCGCTTCATTCATGTACCACCTTATATATGGGTGAAAATCAACTTTGGTAAAATGACTACCTTCAAAATGCAGCGGGCTCCCGGGCTATTAGAAGAAGAATGCAAATATGTAGGTAAGAAGATAAAGTGTGTTCCATTAAAAAACACAAAATTTTATGGCATCACGCTTGAATGAATCGCCCTGTATATTTTAAAGCATTTTTAAAATTTACCTCTTTGTATCTTTTAAAAGAGATCCAGGATATTTGGACAACTCAAGGCTGAAACATGCTGTATATGGATGTGATCAACTCTTGCGTGAGTACCAATCTGACCGTATATTTATAAGTTTTTTACCAACTTATCAAAGGGCAAATGTCACCCTCACATCCTGATTTTAGGCTCTGGCTATACAGTCTTCTTTATTGCATCTCATACATGTTCAATTGGGTTGAAGCCAAGGGTCCTAGACGGAAGTGATAAATACAGTATGTACCGGTATTTTCAAGAGATAAAGATATAAAGGAGCTGGGCCCATAACATCGTGATAATTTATGATAATGTTGTTAGTGACGTAATTTTTATACATATTATGTGCAATCTTAAATATGCAAATCAAAGTTGCTTCCGTAATCAATTCCTACGCATCGCTACGCCTATTCTCGTTGTTTATGATACGGCCGTGTTAAAAGTGGATGTAAGTATTCAACCCCTATTTGTGAAACCTGCGTGCTAAATCTGTACATAGTTATCTTCAAACTAAAGTAGAAAGATTCTCATTAACGACAACCCTGGTTTGTTATATTTATTAGTAATAAATTATTTTTTTTATCTAAATAGATACATGTACTGGATTACACTATCTACAAATAATAAAAGGCATATACACCAAATTTACAATATTATGTATTTGAACGCTTTTTCCTATTTGTTACCATATATATAAAAAGCAAACAATAACGTAATATGAAAATAATGTTAGTATCAATCGAGGTTTATGATATTGTTTTTAAAATGGTTCTATTACTTTCACATCTATGTATTGTAGAGGCAAATTAGCAAAATTTCTCGTGAAATAGGAATCGTCTTGTACAAGAGAAATTTTTTAATCTTATTCGAGACATCATAGAGTATCTGTAGACCAATTCTTTATTTCCTTCGCGATGCGGAACACATATTCTTTACGTATTTTTTTGATATACTCTTTTTTTATTGTTTCTGCTATGCAAATTGAAAATATCTCAGATTCTGTTGGTCTGGTAGGAATGGGTCAAATCCCAGATTGCTCGAAATAAATTTAACGTCGATATTATGTTGGTTTCTATACTGTATATGAATGACATAATTTCAAAAAAAAAAAGAAATTAAAACCGCGGCGCTCTGCACTTTCTTAGTTTTTCAAAATCATTTAGCTAGCAGTAAGCATGTTTAAAAGAAATTTTCAAAAAAATAGCTCTCACGATTATAAATAATAGGATAGCCAAAAAACTAATTAGAGCAAATAAATTAAATAAATTAGGCAGCTTCAATAAAAAAAACTGGGAAAATCATCATTTAGGTACGAGAAAACAACCGGTACACCGTATATACCACCTTGCACTACATACTTGATTATCGATAAGATGGGTATAAGTTTAACCGTAAAACTGAGGCTATTTCACAATGTCTGTTAGTGGCACTTATAAAAGTAATTTATTTGTTATGGTGCCGTGCATATACTGACGGGCTTAGGTATAGGGAGTAAGAATTGCAACATCGCGTGTGCCAGTCGGCAATGAATAACTACATCTGAGGTACTTCAGTGACCGCGTGCCGTAGTGTCGGGCGAGTTTGATGTTGCTGAGTTCTCATATCTCTTGTACAACATGTACATACTTAGCCCGCCACTATATACACGGTATAAGGAAAAGCAATTTCTAACTTTGGATAAACACAGGAACACTGCACAAACCATTCGGTTTGTACTTGATGTTTCTGGTTACTACATAACGCGCACCTTCTTCTTGTGCTTCATTCAGGTTGATGTGAAGATTGATGTGAAGATTTTTTAAACCGAACCGAAACAAATGGTTTATGATTCTTGATTTCAGTAGGTGGGGAATTCCTGCATCTCTTTATTCGTGAACTAATTGTATTAAGTACGAGATGGGCTATAACTTTTCTTCTGAAATCTCTGAGGGTTGGATAAGAGAGTTCACGATCATTTTTTGCTATTTTCACACATATTAAGAAGCTATATTGACAATACACGTATCAAAAAAATAAAAATATACACGATGCCACCACTTATGACTTTTTGTAATGATTTTGTGTGATGCCTTCAGTTGGTTTTTGTCGACGCCATTGATATATTTATCATAGTCCCTCACGACTTCAAGGCATCTTTTTCGTGACGATCTATGGTGAATTACCAGAAGCTGTACGGTGGTACAAATAACGTATGCCTGCAAATACGCAGGGTTATAGAATACAAACCACTTTAATTGAATTTTTAGAACTTAGTACCTATTAATGTTTGGGTATTTAGTAACACAAGCAATCACTAATTAGAATTTAAATTTCACTTTTACGCCAGAGAATTTCACGATTTGTACAGGCTATGCATAGCACACCGCGGAATGAATGCTTCCATTCATTTGTAGAAATTACACGTTAAATAATGAAGTAACAAATTGACGCATCTAATGGTCAATGTTTGAACAATTAACATAAATATACCATAAATATATCACACATAGTAGACAATCCCCGAATCCAAAGCCTAGGCTGTCCAGAAGGGAGTTACACATTTGAAAAAACACAGGTAACATCCATTACCCACTAACATTGCCAGTGTTGGAGCTGGAGATCGAACCCAATACACGATTGACAGTCTGACCAAGCGCCAATGACACGTTTAGCCGGCTGAGCTACCGTCCGATTAGGTTGACTACTTTGTAGAAAACTGTGCTGGTGGCAATACAGGAAACTAATTAAAAATCGGTTCAAATAATGTACCACAATGCAGCAACGGGCGAAAAATATGCGGTGCAAACGTCGTACCATTGTACTTGAATGGGTTGAACGGTTTAAAAATGGCTTTGAATCGTAAATTTGACCAGTTCATTGTTTTGGGCAACGCGTCGTAGAGCTATGAGTTTTGCAAACAGGATTTTTTATGTACTTTTTTATGATGTACTAAATGTAATAAAGTTTTGTGGCTCCAAAATATGTTTTTTTAGGATTTTTTTCTTTCGATTTCTTGCCATGAAAAATCTACTCTTCCCACAAAACAATAATTACTGAAACTTTAAACTTGTTTTAAAAGTACGCAAAAATAAACCTTCTTTTACGACGCGCGACGTTTGTGCCAGAAATATTGAATGAAATTCATTAGTCCAGACTGCACACTGCACAGTTTACGTACCTTTTGTGGAGTTATCGACAATGTTTTCTTGGCAAACCAAGTTGAACACTTCTAAACTACTTATAATAACTCACAACTACTAAATTGAATCATTACAAATAAAGACAAACTACATATTTTTATTTCAAAAAGTAAAAATAAATTGGTACAAAAAGAATTAGATTCGCTTGGAATTTATCCTAGAATCATATGATTAATTATTATCAGTATCGCTTTCTTCCTTCTAACACGAAAATATTAAATTTTCGTGATACGCTTGGTCGTCAATATCATCGGAATCATGATTTATAAATATAAAGAGAACATATCACCTGCAGAGCCATCAGAATTAGATTCTGGTGAATACTTACTTAAATTCGTTTCATCATCTATAACACTACCTTTTTGCTAGAGCATGTCTTGATATGACGCCAGCCTTATACCCACAAGATATTGCTTGAAGGAGACTTTCTGGTAGCTGCATTATTTTTATTAGTTTTCCAGTGGTTGTTTGCCCTCCGTAATTTGCTGGTGACTTATCGCTATCATGTAACCAATGTTGTGTTAGTAGATATAATCTTAAAGAGTGTTCGCGGGCAGTTTCTTTAGTTGGAGAGAGAACTGTTAATTTACAGGAAGTAGACGAAGTATGCTTTTGGAAATAGCTGTATCTCAGGATACCTAAATATGTATTTTTTTCTAGGGTTAGGGCCGTACAAAGCTTCGTTGTTACTTTTACCTACAGTAGACAATTTTGCTGTTGTTGCTCGTGCATCATAAAAAGCTTGCACATCATTTTGAAGGTGGGGTTATTTAATTAAAATATCTCATATCTTTATCTCCTATTCTCGCAAATGCTGGACCTAATGTCAGAGCCAGTAAATGCATTGAAATACATAATATACTTTTTAAAATTCAGGTTTTTCAAAACAATTTGGAGTAAAATATTTATTGTTGGTTTTGCCCATAGTTAGTTTAAAAATAAATGTTTCTTTCTACTGATGATGCGAGCGGTCAACATAACCAATAAACCATGTATCTGAAGTTCGTAACGTTCAAATGAACGAAAACACAAAAAAATATATTCTAAGGTCCTTTAGGTCAATCTAAACATCGATTTAATAATTGTAAGTAACCTTCAGAATTAAAATAAGAAATTACTAAACCCCCCATGCTCCGGAAGCTACCCCTACGTTCCCCCTAAATAAAATTTAATTTTTAAAATTATTTCAAACTATTAGATCGAGCTGAATATTTTCTCATTTATTGAGGGTTATCTTAGCATTTCAAAAAAAAAAAAAAATTCCCAAACTTCCCTTTGCTTCGGGAACCACCCTTACTTGCACCCCAATTAATCTGAACAATGCATGAAAAAACTCTCAAACTCCCCCGGATCCCGGAAGCCACCATTACGTGTACCCCAATTATAATTTAAACTTTAAAAATATTCCAAGCTTTTGGACCGAGCTGGATATTTTCGTATGTATTTAAAGTCAACTTAACAATTCATGAAAAAAAAATTCCAAACTCTTCCGTGCTCTGAAAGCCATCCTTACGTGCACCCCAGTTATAATTTAATCCTTAAAAATATTCCAAACTTTTAGATGAAGCTGGATATTTTCTTGCTTATTGAGAGTTATCTTAGCAATTCAAAAAAAAATTCCAAACTCCCGTGTTAGAGGGGAACAGTTTATTGACGCTTTCCTGCACTCACATTTGACAGTAAGCAAATATGGTGGAATTGAATCCCTCCAAACATGACTTGTCTTTGATGCACTGGCAGAAAATCATTTTCAGAATTTCCTCTGGTGCTACGAGGTCTTCAGCATGCACAGGAGCGAGCTAGTTGTCTGCTTTGCACTCTCAGCCCCACAATTTAGTTGGTAGCTCGCTTCGTAACCAGAGCTGGATCTGGATCTATGGTGATATGCTATGAAGAACTACGCCTTCGCTGTCCCCTCAATTGGTGGAAGAAAAGAGATGGCAGGTTTGATGATTGCTATTGACCTAACAAACGACTGGTACCGGTATAGGATGAGGGATCTCTCCTTTGCTGGGGCGCCACATCATCTCTACTTCCCAAACCGCAGCTTGTGCTGCTTTGCGAATGTCTAGGTGTTTCTGGTAGTGAAGACCTGAAACTCACTGTTTCAGTTGGTAGTGATCATATTGATGCAGCACGCCATTTCAAATCAGCTGCAATGTTTTGGGTTCTGATGTCTTTTTTTCCGAACTAGGAGAGATTTCAAACCACGTGGCTGGGAGCTCTTGTTGTCGCTCATTTCCTTACTTGATTAGTTAGTTATTTCAAAAGTCAATCACTCGCGCGAGATATCAAAACAAATATTATGTTTAATCATAACATAACGTCACTTGACGATCGTTTATAACGAACTGGAGGAAGGAGCTATGTTGTCTGAGATACTAAATCTATGGGTCCTATAGCAGCCAAAAGTTGTAGGCTAGCACTTACTAGTTTAAACTTCTTCGATTTTTTTTCAGTGTTCCAGCCCGTAGAAAATTGACATTTTCATTGCTTTTTTTGTACATTTAAATCATATTAGGTGAAGGATTTACCCTGAGATCTTGTCAATATTAGAGGGACTAACAGAGATTATAATTTTGTCTGGTTCTTCTATATTAGAAATTAAGGTGATGTGATATTCTTTTAGCTCTATTACGCACTCGTACCATTTCACGATTGTCAAACTTATATTATTACTTTTTTGTCTCGTGTCGCAAACACTATTATTTCGTTTATATTGTCTTATTTTCCTTGTTTCTTCACCTTAATTCGCACGTCCTATATCGTTCATTACTTCTCCCTGTGAGGGTTCCAACGTTCTCTATTTCTTTCTAACACATTCCATGATTCTGCTGCCACTTCACTTCCCCCTTTCCCACCTCATGTTGTAATAACTTTGCACTTTCAGTATTACTTACAGATAGTAACTACTTTTCTATATATCGAAGGAACACAAACTAAGTACACAACTTTGAAATTTCATATTTCTATCCAACTAACTAAAATCTTGAATAACACCCTCTTTTTCCGTATATGTTTCACAAATAATATGTACTACTGTTTAGTTGTTTGTTTTACTCTAATACATATAATTTAAATAAGATGGGTTCCAAGTAGGAGAGCTTGTAATGTTGCCCTCCCTGGTTGCAAAATATCCTTTTCTCTGCCGCTGTTTTATGCATATTACGGCAAGACGAAAATAATACCAGTATATGATTTCCTTACATATTAATATTAAGATTTAAAATATATATATATATATATATATATTTTATGCTAAAATTGTGAATAATTTTAGATAATTGAAGAATATATAAATTATATTTTTCCCTTACTATAAAAGTTATCCCATGAATTAATCCTCTAAACCTAGGATTGACATTTCGTTCGTCATTGATACATTTTACGTTGATAGTCTCCATTGGTCTAACAGCAAAAATAGCCTCCTTACTTCAGTACCTCAGACAAATTAATCTACTTGATGGTACACTAACTATATGGGACTTGATTATATGGCATTTTCTTGTTTGTGTCCAAATATTCAAATAATATTTAAAGGCATTTTATCTACAAATGTATAATCGTAATATTCGTATAGATGATTTGATCATCACAGTACACTGAGATCTATCAATTCAGATCAAGCTTTTTCCCCTTATAGAAAAACACGCGAAATGAAGTAATGGTGAAGGCGCAACTCGGGATTGAATATGTACATTCAAAATTAGAATAAGAGTGAATACGGAAGGTCTATATGATCCATTCTTATTTTATATTACTTACATGCACTGTATATATTACTTCCACATCCACATAGTGGATTGGAAGTATAGTAATCGTAAAAAAAATCTATAATTTCTATCTTGAAATAAGTTTAGAATGTCATGAAATGTCAAGATTTTAAATTTGAGCGGAACAAAATTTTCTGTCTGTCTGTCTGTTGGTATGTCCGTCCGTCAGTCTGTCTTATTGTCCGCGCGTTTTCTCCGGAACGATTTAAGATATTGACTTGAAATTATCTACACGTATACATTATAATGAGATCTGGAACAGGATTGTTTTTTGAACATATGCGGTTAAGGGTTGTGGGGTAAATAGGGGAAATAAGTAAAGCAGGCTGGTAAGAGTACAGAAACTAGAAATTCGGTTTATGCACTAGACACCAAAACCTCAAAATTTTTTATAGCATTTTTCACCCCGCCCCCCTCCACTCCATTATAAAAGGGATTAATAAAATTGAAAAGTTCACTTGAACATTGGAATATGCGTATATATTGTAATGATATCTGGAACCAGATTTTTATTTTGGGATTACTCCGTTGAAGGTGTGGGGGATAAGTGTAAATAGGGAAAAATATATAAAGCAAGCTGGTAAGAGTACGGAAACATCAAATTCGGTGTATGTACTAGAAGCCAAGGCATCAGATTTTATATAGTAATATTTTTATAATATTTTTCAACCCCCCCACCATAACTACTCCAATATTAAAGGGGTCGATAA
This sequence comes from Stenurella melanura, assembly GCA_963583905.1. Taxonomy (NCBI): domain Eukaryota; kingdom Metazoa; phylum Arthropoda; class Insecta; order Coleoptera; family Cerambycidae; genus Stenurella; species Stenurella melanura. The sequence goes on from OY757309.1 coordinate 21,611,361, forward strand.
AATAAAATTGAGATACTCACTTAAAATTGGGTACTAATAAAACTAATAATAACAATAATAATATCATTTATATTTTTTTATAGGAATAGTCATTATTTCATTATAATCACTTTACTAGGTATGTCAAATTTTTATAAAAATTTTCCTAAAGTGTAAGTAATAACAAAACTATTGCATTTGCTCTTTCTAAAAAAAAATATAAGAAGTCACAAAAACAACAATTTACAAATTAACGCGTACACAAAAAATCCAATATAGAATAAAACCATTTATTTAGTAAAAATCTTCTTAGTTCCATTTTAAACAGTCCTTCATTCTTTGTAATTTTTATTTTATCCGGTAACAAGTTCAAACATTTTGTCCCCAGACAACGAGGAGATTTAGAAATTGTTTTTATTTTAGCAAAGGAAACATGAATATTATGTTTCTGTCTCGTGTTCACATTATGGTACCTAGCTTCTTGATTCTTAAATATATATGTGCACATTTAAAAAATGAATACACCTGGTAAAGTTAAAATCTTATAATTTCTAAAAATTTCTCTGCAGGAATGGGTAGTTGGAACAACAATGCACCTTACAATACGTTCTGAGCTATAAAAACATTAGTAGCAAAAGTGGAATTCCCCCAGAAGCAAATACCATACCATAAACGAGATTTAACTTGTGCGTAATATAAACAGAGAAGTTGTTCTCTACATAGCACGGTTCTTATATTTCTAAATATATATGTTAATGATGCAAGTTTTGAAATTACATTTTCACAATGAATTTTCCAGTTAAAATTCTTATCTAAGTGTAAACCTAGATATTTGACTATATCTGCTCCGGTAAAGGAGTATCATCTAGATAAAAATTTAACTGTATGCTCTGTTTTTGACTATTATGAAATCTTAAGACCTGGGTTTTTTGAAATATAATAAATGTTGGGAAAACCGCTCACTTAGTTTATTAAGTAAGCTACTGTCGAGTTCTAAACTTTCATCTGTTTTATTAGAAACAATTAAAGAGCTGTCATCAGCATACATCGTAAAGTGAGTATTAGATAATATCGAATCTAATTCATTTACATATAGTAAAAATAGCACGGGACCCAAGACAGAGCCTTGTAGAACTCCTAATGTGAAACAAGACCATTCAGAAGTAACCATATCAAGACCATGTTTGCTTTTATACTTAATACTAACATACTGTTTCCTATTCTCAAGAAAATTTTCATCCAATTTAGTGTTGTTCCTCGAATCCCATAATTGTTTAGTCTGGGCGATAATTTCTGATGGTCCACGCAGTCGAATGCCCTGCTGAGATCACAGAATATTCCAACAAAGCATTCGCCCGCTTTAAGGAAATTTAATCTTTATCATAAAGTGTACGGTTAGTATGTATTATAACGACATCTGGAATTAGATTATAATTTGACATGATTACGTTGAAGGACTGGTGGGTAAGTAGAGGTAAATAGGGGAAAATAAGTAAAACAAGCTGGTAAGAGTCTAGAAATTTGAGATTTGGTGTATATACTAGAAGCGCACCCCTAAGTTTTTTTAAATAATAAGTAAAGCAAGCTGGTTAGAGTACAGAAACTTGGAATTTGGTGTATATACTAGAAACTAGGGCCTCAGATTTCTTTCTAATATTTTTCAACTCCCCACCCCACCACCTCCACTCCATTATTAAAGGGATTGATAACATAAAATTGAGATATTCACTTTCACTTGAAAGTTAGTACACGTATACAGACTGTCTATTTTACGAGGGCTACACCAAATATCTCGCTTAATATCTATTGTAGAAGAATAAAGTTTTAGAAACAGTTATCCCATTTTTTGTGAGCTATATTTCAGTAAAAAGAAATTTGAAATCCATAGCCTACTTTATGAGATATATTACAAAAACCTGAAAAATAGGAAAACCACAAACGGTTATAGCTTCCTTATTTGAGGAGATACGAAAAAAGTTAAAGGAATGAAAGTTGACGGCAAAGACAATAAGAGTAATAACGTGTAACAAAAAAATCGAAAAATGCAGTTGGCTTTGACATACGCTATTGTGCAAAAATGAAAAATACATATCTCAAAGTAGGCCATGACACCATTAATTCCGTTATTTTTTTCTCATTCCAACGATATAAAACATGTCACAGAAATTTTAACCGATAGTGTCAATATTTAATATTTTACGAATACCACAATTCATATAATTGAATCGTAACAATCAGCTGTGCCATAATTAGTGAAAAACAATGTATACAGTTATTAATAAATTTGACAGATTGTCACTGTTGTATGTTGTATGTTGCGTTGTCGAGTTCTAAGACAAATTTTATATCAGTAATTATGGTGTACACCAATAATAACAAATTCGATATGATTAGCATTTATTGTCAGTGCAATTTTGACGCTGAGATGGCAGTCACGGTTTTCGGAGATAGATTTCCAGATGCTCCGCAGCCAAATCGAACTATGTTTAGGAAGTTAGTTCAAAATCTAAAAACGCACGGTTCATTTTCAAAAAAAGTAGTAAGGCGAGCGCATGTTGCGGATAATGTAAGAAAAGTGAATAGAGTAATGAATTATGTTAACCAAAATGAGGAAACCTCTTTGAGACAAATTTAGAGAAACTGTCGCATAAAAAAAGATAGTGCAAGAAAAATATTGAAAAAAAAATGGATTTCGATGCTACAAAATGAGGAAAGTTCAACATTTAAATGAGGGAGATAAGCCAAGGAGAGCAAGATTTTGTAGATGGTTATTAAATAAGAAAAGGAATGACGCGCTGATATGTAGCAAAATTATTTGGTCGGACGAATCAAATTTTTCTAATAATGGATTTTTCAATAGAAATATGCATTATAAGTGGACACGAGAAAATACACATTGGTGCAGAGAGACTGCTTTCCAAGAAAGATTTTCTACGAATGTTTGGTTGGGTCTTTTAGGGACTAAAGTAATTGGATTAGATACCTTAATTTCCTGCAAGACGAATTTCAAGATTTTCTTTATGAATTAACAGTGGCAGAAAGATTAAATTATTCATATTTTCAACAAGATGGGGCTCCACCTCACACTGCTGTAATATGTACAAATTATTTAAATCAAGTTATGCCAGATAGCTGGATAGGCACTTATGGACCCATTCTATGGCCATCTCGATCACCAGATATTACTCCCTTGGATTTTTTCGTCTGGGGTTACATTAAAGACAAGGTATTTCAAACTGCTCCTGAAAATATTGAGGACATCAAAACCAGAATTCGAAACGCATGTGAGGCAATTACTCCTGAAATGCTCCAAAATGTAATGCGTGACGTGTCTCGTAGTGCACGTTTATGTGTCAGAATGCATGGTGCACAATTTGAGCATTTGTAGTTAGAAAAATAAATACACACAATTTCTTTTCAATATAGTAGTAGGTAGTACTGTTATACATAGTTTTTCGTTTTTTTCTTTGGATGTTCGTTTTGTACTTGTATTTTTATTTATGAGATATTTATTGGTTTGTATTAAATTGTAATAAATAATTACGGAATTATAATTATTATAAAGTGAATTTTTACTATTAAGGCACAGCTGATTGTTACGATTCAATTATATGAATTGTGGTATTCGTAAAATATTAAATATTGACACTATCGGTTAAAATTTCTGTGACATGTTTTATATCGTTGGAATGAGAAAAAAATAACGGAATTAATGGCGTCATGGCCTACTTTGAGATATGTATTTTTCATTTTTGCACAATAGCGTATGTCAAAGCCAACTGCATTTTTCGATTTTTTTGTTACACGTTATTATTCTTATTGTCTTTGCCGTCAACTTTCATTCCTTTAACTTTTTTCGTGTCTCCTCAAATAAGGAAGCTATAACCGTTTGTGGTTTTCCTATTTTTCAGGTTTTTGTAATATATCTCATAAAGTAGGCTATGGATTTCAAATTTCTTTTTACTGAAATATAGCTCACAAAAAATGGGATAACTGTTTCTAAAACTTTATTCTTCTACAATAGATATTAAGCGAGATATTTGGTGTGGCCCTCGTAAAATAGACAGTCTGTATATTGTAATGACATCTAATCGAGATGAGTCCATTGAAGAGGTGGGGGGTGGTAGATTGCGAATAGGGGAAAATAAGTAGAGCAAGCTAGATGCTTCTTTTTTAATGTATATGGTAGAAACCAACCTCTCAAATTTTTCTATGACATCTGCACTCAATATTATTAAAATTCTATGACCAATAATTTCCACATACTCGAATGCAAATATAATCAAGATGTTTCCTTTAAAGTGACTTGGATTAAAAATCTGGATGTGGAACTAGTGATTCCTTAGGCAGCAGTTCCTTGAAGCTCTTCAATTTCTCTCTTAAATATATTTCTTCGTATATTAAGAGCTGGTAATATTCAATCCTTCAGTTCTATTAAACTTAAAAGACATTTCTTCTTCAAAATTAAATATCTTGTCATTTCTTTATATTTATATTATTTTCTCTATATTTTCTTGCTTATACGCATTCAATGTACTATCCTTCCACTTCTTATAATGTAATACGTCAATAATTAAAAACTTCTTATTTCAATATTCAAATAAATTTCTATCAAAATTTCGACCTTTTTGTTTTATTCACTTAGTTGAGGTTAGCCTATTTCCGCCACTAAGGCCCAATTACAGCCGCCTGGCGTCGATGATTCAGACAAGTTACCCCCAATCCGGAAATTTTGCTTAACTTTTTCTCTATCAAAGAGTACTTGTCTAACATTTAATAGACAAGGGACCAACTGCTTTACATCCTCTCCAAATGATGGTACATCCGCTAGGTAATCGCCGCGTAAAGTTACATACCCTCTTTGTAATTCTAGGGAATAGAACAGTCAAGATCAAGTTGATAAAGTAGGCGTGGTTCTCATGGAGAATATAAAATCATATTCTTGAATACAGCTTCTCCCTGTAGGTAGAAGAACGCGCTCCCAGGTTTCATCTCTTACACATTTGCAAAGGAACAGTCACTCCCTGGGGGAATATGACAGCGCAGAATTCTTCTATCTGTCACATGAGTTATGCTTATGATATGAGCTTGTTTATTTTTGTTCGCACGATTTGTGTTCAATTCGTTTCTTATTACAGGTTTCAGAAAAAACGAACGTTCATGAAATTTTCTTGGCAGATCAAATTTTGCAAGATATTCGGGATGCAGAGCAAGAAGCTGAGTCAACACTTTTAAATTTACGCAAAGTGGACTCATTTGGTTTATCCGATAATAAATTTAAACATTTGTTTACTTTCGGAACCGTTAGTGCGCTTACTGATAAACTCAGTTATTTGTTTTGCTGCTAATTAATTGACGTACTACGTTCTGCTTTCATTAAAAAAAAGTTATTATTACACGACCGTTCGACTAATAAAAAATGCATATAAACAAATCTTAATCATCAACGACAACTGTCAAAATTTACTATAATTTCATTGACTGTGGTTTTCACGGTACACTTGGCAATGTTTAGCACTACGTTCTAACGTTTCGCCATGTTCAAGAATGCCAACTGGGTCTCCCGAGAGAAGGCGATGATGGATTTCCCCCCTAAGGAAAGGCTGTGGGAACGTAGCCCATATAGCCGGGACAAAGTGTAGGTATTACGAAAGTCATTATGTCTATTCTAACCTAATCGAAGAAGAGAAAGAAGACAAAGAAGAAAAGAACACGCGATGAGGGATTGTTCTTCGGGGAATGTTCTTCTCTCTCGCCATCAAGAAAGAGTCCCTGTAGAGAGTCATCCATTCAAGTACTAACGGCATTTGACGTTGCTTCTTTCTCGTGTCGAAATACATTTAACATATTATTTTATTTTATTCAACTGTCTTATAAATTGAGCTTATGAACTAATAATGGAGTAAAACTAAGAGTATAAATCACCTAATAAGGAACTGTCGTACTATAGCAATTTTAATACTGGAATTTGTAAACATTATAACAAGTTTAGAAAAAAGTTTTGGATTAAATCCGTGTAGTGGAAAGCTTTTGTTTAAACAAATGAATATTCAAAATCTTGTTCTTTCGCACTATTTCTTCAATAACTCTGGTTCTATGACTCTTATCGTACTAAGGAAAGAGAAACAAATTGTTCACGATGAAATTGCGAAGAAAACTAGATGTATCCGAACTCTCTTGGTCAACTGGTTAAATTGAAAAACATAAAAACAGTTGTGGGTGGCCATTTAAAAAAAATTGGTAATAACGTAAATAATGCATTCAATTTAACCAAACTAATGGAGATAAATTATTATACCAAATTTCAAGTCGAAATGTTTATAACAACGGCTCAAAAACAATAAGAAAATCGAAAATTGAGCAGTTGGTAGTTTTTGGGCATCGAGTCGTACAACAACCATTTTTTGTCAGATTGTAGCTTATTTTATGTACTTTTCAGCGGCGTCAAGAGAAACATTTTTTGTATATTTGGAAACCATTTATTTAAATTTGTTTAATTTTTTTAGTGCATTTTACTTTTTAATATCTTACCCAAAATTAGAAATTATTAGCATACATTAAAAATACATAAATCAGGAAACAATTTAAAAAAAGTTTCATCTACGCCAATTGGGAGCCGAGATATAACATTTCTTGCTTTACAGTCATTTATAAACAAATAAAATGAAATAGTTACTTGAAATTAGCACTAAATATTTCATAATATTTAAAACTATTGATTGACTACGTTAAAATATTTTTAATCACATAAGTTGTTGCAATATTATCGAATTCAATTTGCCTAACGCACGGCGTACTCCCTCAGTCTTTTAGAACGTATTAGCGCTCATGCGAGCGTTTTACGGCGCACGGCATTGAATACTGGGTTCATCACCCTTCAACTTCATTATATCATGTTTTTTCTTGTTCTAACAATCGTTTTTTCTTGTAGATTTTATTTTAGCTATACAATTTTAAGATAATCTATTCATTTCATCTATACTGTGGACATTTTAAATTATAATTTTATTTTCTATTTCCTTCAATCGTTCATTTAATTCAAATATAAGTGCAGTTTGCATCTTTTTTGTTCTATTATATTTGTTATATTTTTATGCTTAAACAGATAAATCAGTATATTTATAAACATATTACGTAGCAATAAATAAAACAATAGTCGAGTATTTATATTAAAGTGACATTGTAATAATAAAGATGCAGACATTTATTTAGTGTCAAGGGTTTACGCTTATAGCAATTATAGTAAAACAATTTAAAGTGACATCTAAACATGTATATAAACAAGTACTAACCAGATTTCCAAAAAACGAATTTGAATTTTAATAACATGAAATTATAAAATAGATTAGAGAGACAAGGTAAAGTGTAACTTCAATAAACTAGAATAAAAAGCACAGTAAAAACAGACACATGTAGAAGACGTTCTTGATTAAGTGGTTTTCTTATTTTGAATTGGAGAAAATTTAGGAAACTCACTTCGAAAGACAATTTAAAAAGTATTGTGTTCAAATATCCTGTCCCTGTGACAGTTTTAGTTAGCCATATTAAGTAATTACTTCTCCTGTTGGAGGTATGGCATAATTTGAAAACAATTTTCTTTTTTATTTAAAATGATTTCATTAGAATCATCTGTCTCATCTCCTGTGTCCCTGATATCGTCTGTATTACATAGCAAATCATCTTCACTTTCAAAATTTTGTTGCAGTTCTGAGTCAGGTACAACAACGAAGGATTTGCTATTAAAGTCTTCTGTTTCTGATACAGAAGTTGAGCTTGCAATGTCTGCATCTGATATACTGTGGTCCACGTAATTATTTTCCTCGACTTCCTCTGTATCATCTATGGGGATCTCTTGTGTATTAAAACAATTTATGCCGGTGCAGCAGTAACATATATGTGTACATTTGACACCTACCTTCTTACATGAGTATGTTCGGGGTTTACAACCTTTTCTTACATTTATAGTAGTTTCTCGTAAATGTTCCGGAATCGGTGATTTCTTCGATATTATGGGCATGAAACAATTTAATGTATTTTGCCACACATAATCCTCGGGTTTTTTTCTCATTGCCCAACCACTGATGAACTTGCAAATATACCCTTAAACAGTGTTCATTTGCAGTCTTCTTGGTGGAAGGGAGACGCGATAAATTCCAAGGAGTCTTTCAAGTTCCTTTCTTGAAACAGTTGAAACGTATTGTACTTAAATATGTACCTTTACTTGGATCTTGATCTAATTAGGAATTGATTTGAATATTACTACAGTGGACAAAAAGTATAGTTATATTATATTTTTTTCATATGTTCAACGAAACAATTCATTCTACTAGGGATAATGTTAAAGTACCGGTTTTTTACGAATAGGGGCCACCGCCCGTAGCGTTAACGCCCTCTGGCATCAGCACTGATTATTACCTTTCCTGCGGAATTCAAATAAAAATGCATAAGTATGTGTATTATATAATTTATTGCAATCAGAGTTTCCTTTACAATTCAAATAGAAGTTATAATAATTACTTTTTTAAGACATCTGAACGTAAAAAAAGTTTAATATAAAAAATAAATAAATAAATAAAATATTTTTGAATTAAAATAATTGGTAGATTGGTGTGGTTTCTATTCAAAAAACAGGGCTATATTTGCGTTTAAGATGCAACAAGTGGCCGAATATCAAACCCAGCATGCTCATTTAAAATTTTATTTTTTTCATTTTTATTTAATTTTCAGTATATTAATCAAAATACACTGACCATATTGATTTTTATCGAAAAGTGGACATGGCTTTCGTGCTCGAGATATTGAATTAAACTAAAAAAGGATACCCCATATACCCCTTTTATGTCGTGTAGTCCACCCACTATTAGGTGATTTAGACCTTTAGTTTCACCACATTATAAAAATATAATAAATATAATAGAACTAAGTAAAAAGGATGCGAACTTCACTTATATTTGAACTACATGAACGATTGAAGAAAATAGAAAGTAAAATTATAGTTTAAAATGTTCATAGTATCGTTGAATTAAAGTTTATCTCAAAATTGTACAGCAGATATCAAATCTACAATACAAAACATGAAAAAAATCGTGATATAATGAAATTGAAGGGTGATAAACTCAGGATTTAACACGCCGTGCGCCGTCAAAATGCTCGAAGGAGCGCTAGAACGTTCTAAGACACTGGGGAAGTAGGCCGTGCGTGCTTAGGAGCACATTATTATAGCATATTATTGAATTTAATTTGTCTAGGGGCAAATTAAATTCGATAGTATTGGAACAACTTTTGTGATTAAAAATATTTTCGCGTAGTCAAATAATAGTTTTAAATACTGTGAAATGTTTAGTGCTAATTTCAAGTAACTATTTCACTTCGTTTGTTTATAAATGAATAAAATGCAAGAAATGTCATATCTCGGCTCCCAATTGGCGTAGATAAAACTTTTTTTTAAATCGTTTCTTGACTTGTATTTTTTTTATGTACGTTAATAATTTTTAATTTTGGATAAAATGTTGATGAGTAAAATGCATTTGTTAAAAAAAAACAAATAAAAAAAATGTCTTTCAAAAATACAAAAAATGTTTCTGTTGACGCTACTGAAAAGTACATAAAATAAGCTACAATCTGAATAAAAAGTTTGTTGTACGACTTAATGTTCAAAAGTGGCCAACTGTTCAATTTTGGATTTTGTTATTGTTTTTGAGCCGTTGTTATAAACATTTCGACTTGAAATTTGGCACCATAATTTATCTCCATTAGTGGCATATTCTTCTAAAGTTTTGTTAAATTTAATGCATTATTGTTTACGTTATTAGGTACCATTGTTTAAAAATGGCCACCCACAATTGTTTTATCTTTTGCAACCTAACCAATTGGCCAAGACAGTTCGGATACATCTGGTTTTCCTCACAATTTCACCGTGAATAACTTTTTCTCTTTCAGAGTGTCATAAAAGCAGAGTTATTGAATAAAAACTGTTTAACTTGTTTAAACAAGAGATTTCCACCACACGGATTTAATCTAAAAGTTTTTCCTAAACTTGTTCTAATGTCTAAAAGTTCCAGCAATAAAATTGCAATAGTAAGACAATTCCCTACAAATTTTGGTTTTACTCTACTATAAAGTACTTACCTCATTTATATCATTGTGTACATTTTGATATAGTATTCATAATATTTTATTATAATACAATGCAAAAAATATAACACGGTCGTTATTCGGGAACCTCAAGTTTGATCAGCAGTATAATAATCATGTGAGTTTTGTTTAAAATATTTTTACTTAAAAAACAAAATAATTCAAATTATACAATTTTACTTTAGTATGTCGCATTATGTTTCAGGAATATGAGGAAAAACGACCTTATAAACCTGCTATAGATAATAATGGGTTAGTTTATAAAATTGTCTTGCTTAATCAATCCCCTTTTACCGTAGAGAAACATTTTTGTTTCTTAGAAACTTGCACATTTATAATTTTAAATTTAATAATATTCACAAGAATTATACACAAAACAATGTTCTTAATTTATGTGTCTTTTGGTTGCATACCAATAATGCCCATGGCCTCTATATCTGTTAGTGTAAATAGAATCTAATTTAATTGCAAATATAATAAACTATTTTTATTAGGTAGTGAAATACATAGCAATGTATACGTATAATAATATATATTACTGTGAAATATAGCCTTATGCAGATGGTGCACAGTTACACTGTGATTTTATACTACACCAACCCCAGCAAGCCATGAATTATATGAATACCGGTAATGTCGCCAATAACCATTACAGTACAATAAACCCCTTTATCCTGTTTAGGTTACAACGGGGGGGTTTATTATGTTTATTGATTATATCCATGAAAATTAATATACCCCTTTCAAGTGAGACCAATTTACGCTATGTGCAACTACCAACGAATACTCATTTAACAACATCGGGCATATCTTTACGCCTATACTCACACAACCCCTGCACAGTGGGACACGTAGATCTAGATGTATTAATCTCGTTCTATACGTGGACCATTCTCAGAGATGTGTGTGTACACTTAACAGGTTATAGTTCAAAAACTTACCCCATTTTTCTTTGTCAAGTCTGCTGCCTCACTAAGATTGTCGAACCTTGATGACTCTACTTTCCACTAATAAGCAAGTAAATGAAACAAGCATTTTTCAACAACACTTAAACTATATTTTAGAAAAGTTAAACAAATAAGAAAAATGGACCGTAGTCTCGAACTTAAGTAAGAAAATTACTTCGTTAAAGTAGAAAATCGTTTACACTCAAATTCAAACTGATTGCCAGAAGTGCCAAAAAATAGAATACTATTAACGAGCATGAAGTTAATTATTTCTGATAAATATACTACGAATACGAGTGACGAAACGCCAGTTACCAGAGACAATTCGAGTGAGGTAAAGTTTAATTTGAACTCTATGGAAAATAACTAACTTTTAATACAAAATCTCAAAAACACTACCGGGTAAGCTAAAATTATCTCGATAAAAGTAGAACGATGTCACACCACCAGTAGCTGATCGAAAAGTATTTTTCTTTCGAGACGGAATTATCCTCGTCAATGTCTAAGTTAGTGGACGTTACTCACCCCAAAGAAATCTAGACCAATGAATGAAAGTAACCCCCTTTTTAGGGCCCTCAGGTCATCCAGAAGAGGACGTCCCCTATAATAGAAATTATATACCGAAATAGTACTCGCCTGGCAATTGGCACCATCTGCAGTAAATATGACCAAGGGCTTTCCCTAAATAATATAAAACATCCTATTAATCACAACTTAAGCTATCCTATGTCTAAGCTAGCTAATTTTCCTACTCGGTGAAAAAACCTTTTTGTTATACGAGGGGACGTAAAAAGGAAAAACCGACTACTTCCTGTCTAGTTTACATTAAATGGAGATCTTTGAACCAACCACAATATCTATGGGACGACTCGCTCCCTGACTAATTTAGATATTTGATCAACTAGTGTTATTTTGCCTTAATTGCGTTTTCGCGTAATTGATCCCGCTATTTCTCGTTTCCAATAAAATGATTTGACAAAGACTTTCACCCAGTCGAACTTTCTCATTTGTAGTATATGAGTTTATGGAAGGCGTTATAAAACACTTCCGAATTTAGAAAACATACTACAGTGTACTTTATAGTTATAGTCGAAAAGTTTTTTGAATTTAACACGAAGCGGTTTTTAAAATTAGAAATTTATACAATATTGTTTTTGAAATTCTCTAATATTACACTGACACGATTGCTTAATGACAATATAGGGTCTGTGAACTAATGTCTCAATTTTCTAACCATATCGCGCTATTGTATGAAAAATAATTTTAATTTATTTAACCCCTATATTACATTTGTTACACCAGGATGAATTATTAACAATTTTAATTTCAAACAATAAGAAGCTAACCATCATACTCTTCGCATATCTATTGCACTTTTTATATAACTGTTGTACATATTAGTCAATACCATCACAGTCTTTTTGTTAATAATATTAGCTTTAAAATTACTTATTTAATTAAAAAACATAAGCAAATAGTTTTTTTTCAAAGTTAAAATTATTAATAACTTCCTTATTCAGTGATAAATTATTAAGAAGGGTTCTTTCCCTAGAAAGCACTAACTTATTGCCCAATTTTTAATACAATCGGACTTTTCATTCGTAAGTTATCGTGCTTACAAGACGGACTGGATTATATGCACTAATTTTCATTGTATTGAAGATATGCTTTTCATTCAACACACAGTATTCACTTGTTATATATACTTGTCCGTTAGTAATTATGTCATTACATTTATTCTAAGTTCTTTACCTTGTTAACGGGGAACGTGACTATCAGCATTAAATTTTGAACAACATCAGCTTATTTTTCTCTCAATATAAACTAAAATTATAAATTTACACTAATTTATCCTGAATAATTCATCTGCAAAAATGGCAACGGAAGCTCTTAGCTTAATAAGTTTCACCGAATGTACAGACAAGATTAATTTTGACTATGTCTCGTTCATTTGAATGAGATATACAATGTGTCCCAAATTGGGGATGCGTGTATTACAAACTCGATTATTATGAGTGATTGGATGAGAGAAGAGTTATTTAAAGATGTCATCGATACGTCACGTGCTACTTCATTTCTCATTTGCCACATCTGTACCAAATTTTATCGCCTTAAAAGTTGCAATCGACGCGAGGCTACAAAACGTACCTGTGTGCGGGACTAGGCTGTGTGACCTTGTAGATTAATTAACCACCGCCTGAAGCACACAACAAAAATGTATCAATAATGGCGTAAAACGTGCTACGGTCTGAAGGTTTCTCCTCTTAGCGTGAATTCTCACAACTCGCAAATATCTAAAAAGGATAATGGAAAAGTTTACCTACAGTGATTGCTACTTATCTACCTTATGATAAATGATGAAATAAAAAAAAATTAAAATTATTTTGAACCGGCCTAATTTTTTTTGCGAACTGTTGACGTTACGAACTACGTTACGAATGAACAGAAAAGCCGAGAAAATAGCGAAATGCTTCAGCTGTACCCTTGAATTGTACAAAAATTTTTTTTCAAATGATTTCCTACTGCATCAACTTGAAATATACGATAGTTAATATCATAAAAGTGTGAAAAAATTATTCAGCTGCATGCTTAATAATTTTTCACATTTGTCAATTAGATTTTGACGCAAACTTAACGACTAAATGCTCTGATACAGATATTATTGCTATTATACTACATACAAAATTTAAAGCGAGATGTCAAAGTGCACATGCTATTATTAGTTATTATTATTTAGTCGGCAAAGGTACATTAACTTTAATAAATTGTAGGAGACTTTGAAGCAAAATATATGCGAAGCTTTGCCAGGCATACATGTCCTAACAGGCTGCAACTTCAACCCTTCTTTTTACAGAAAAAGAAAATTAAAACCTCTCACTTTGATGAGACGATCCGTTTCTTACACGAGGGTCATGAGAGAAATCACCAAATTACCAGACTGCGATGTCGACGAATTATTGAAAAAAGTGGAAGAATTTGTGTGCAGAATATATGGGTTGAAAACTATTCGTAATATCAATGCTGCACGCGTAGCTATGTTCACAAAAACATACGGAATAGATAGTGAAAAAGGTTTGTTGAAGTTAAAAACGATTCTTCCTCCGTGTAAAAAGGAGCTAAGACAGCAATCTTTACGTGCTTTATGTATTGCGTTATGTAGTAATGCACAACAAAAAAATCCAACTGAACTTCTTCCAAGTAAATATGGAAAGAAGAAGATGGGAAATATATTTTTGAATAGTTTAAGGGTGTTTAACTCCCTCGGGCATATGGAATTATATGTTCCGAAATATATAATAATAAAGGTTAGCATCAATTTTATTATTTTTCGAAAGCAAAAAATTTTACAACTACCAGAATGCTGTGAATTGATTTTGTTTATTTTTTTCTTTTATATTTTTACAGATGGCGTGAACGAAGAAACAATAAATGAAGAGGAAGATGACGATTTTCTGCCGAACGACTCCATTGATGATAGTTCCGATGAAAGTGTCGAAGAATATTTTTATATGGGAACAGATAATTCAATAGATATTAATTATTAATATTATTAATTGATACGAACAAATTTTCGAAATTTTTATAATTGCAAGAAAATAAATATTATTACAAAAAAATGAATAATTTTATTTAAATTCTCTGCAAATATACAATCTAGTTTTTGCCTCCGCGGAAAGTTTTTGTAGGATCATCGTCTGAGTTGAAGTCGCTGAGCCATAGATAGGTGAAAGTGATACCCCATTTCTTGACATTTTGAAAATTTTCTTGACTAATTCTCTAATTCACGAAAAAGAAAATCAGCTGATCGTATCCTGGACCAAACATCTTCAGCTGATCTAATTATTTTTCCGCGCGGAACTTGCACTCAATGTCGCGAGCAGAATCTTTATAGTACCATCTGAAACTCTTTAAACTATTAAGCATGCATCTGAATAGTTTTTTCACACTTTTTATGATATCAGCTATTGTATAATTCAAGTTAAAGCGCTAGGGAATTACTTGAAACAATTTTTTTTATCTGTATACTTCGAGGGTACGGCTGAAGCATTTCGTCCATTTCCCGGTGCAGCTGGAGCTTTTCTCTGTTTATTTGTAACGTCAACAGTTCACAAAAAAATTGAGCCGGACGGAAATCCTGATCAATAATATCTGTTTTGATATTGTAATTTGCTCAATTTCTCTAAGCAGTTTAGTTAAAGTTGATCTAATCTTAGCACAACGAAAAATCAGAGAAAGATCTTGGTAAATAGAAACACCCCACCCCGTATACGAATATTTTTACAATATATTGTTATGTTTTATTATTATGATTGATTAAAATTTTGATGTGAAACCATTTATATCTTCCAAATCAATACCACTAACTAAAACAACAATATTCAATTCTTAATTATCTCTGTAGCTCCGGCTATGCAATTCCACCTCAGATTGCAGGTTCAGGTTTCTATGTTGGAAATTCCTTTTTTTTTTATAAAATTAAAATTTCAATTGACTAAAATTTTTATTTTATTACAACCCTTTAATTTCTTGATATAATTATATGAATGTGATAATTTATAAATAATTTTGATTTTAATACCTTTCACTCATTTCTTTCTTCGTAGCTACAATTTCTATCCTTCAAATCTTCTTAATTATTTCTTCCTTCACTTTTCTCACTTCTCCGACTAATCTTTATATTCTTTTCTTCTCTTCAAACTATTTAACTCCTTCCTTCTACTTATTTTCTCCACCTTACAATTCCTATCCTTCAACTCCTCTTAATTATTTCTTTCTTTACTTTTTTCACTTCTCCGACTAGCCTTAATATTCTTTTCTTCTCTTCAAATTATTTTATCTCCTTCCTTCTACCTATTTTCTTTTCCAAATTTCAAAACTTTTCTCACGTATCTGCCGCATCTATTAATCTTCTTTCTTCTACTTATTTTTCTCTCCAAAATTCTCAAATTTTTAATTCTTTTTCAATCTTCTCAATCCCCTACCCGTATCTATTGATTTTCTTTCTTCTACTTATTTTTCTCTCCAAAATTCCCAAATTTTTAATTCTTTTTAAATCTTCTCAATCTCCTACCCGTATCTATTGATTTTCTCTTTCTTTTTTTTTTCTTTCCAAATTTTAATCCAGAAGCCAAAGTTTTTTTTTTTAAACAACTAAATTTAGATTATTATTACAAACCTGACCCCTTCAGCCCAAATTTAGAATTTTCATTGTCAGTGTCATTAAATTATAATAACCTCAACATATGACATATAAAAACTATAAAACAAATTCCCTAACTTAAAAACAGTTCTACCAAACTACAACAACTAAATAACAATTCAAAATATTTCAATTGCCTCATCAGATCTTTACCAAATCTGGAAGACATAAATAACTCCACAACACAAATATGCAACATTGCAAATACATAGCAATATATAGACCAGGGAAATTAGATCTAATTTGCCTGGAATAACTAAATTTTGACATACAGCTCGGATCGAGATGCGGTTTTCGGCATCGTTTTCGGAAAAATATTAGGAAAAATGTCTACACATAGTGAAGCCGTTGGAAGAAAATTGAATAAGGGGTGCATAAAATGCATCTAAAGTGCATAATTTGTTGAATGTTTCTAGAAATTGATAGAAAGTCGTGGAAATCTCGTGGGAATCAGTTTCCGGGAGCTTTCGAGGTCGCCGAGTCCAAGTCTGACATCGAAAGTTACAAGGGATGCTCGGGGGTGGCTCTACGGGGGTTAGTCTAATGCATTTGGACAGAAAACACTATAAAGTTTTTGAAAAAATGCATGAATCGAGATTTTTGCCAATGTGGAAGGGCAACATGGGTAGAGTCTAACCAAAATGTCGGGATTGCACCTGCTGGCTTTCGGTCGCCATCTTGGAAAACGTGCATGACCTTGTATTTCCGTTCTTGTTCTCGGAAAATTTATGAGAACCAAAGTTGTATATCTATACTCCGTTCGTCCAAGAGATTCAGCTAAGCCACTCCCCACAAATGTGCGCTAAATTTGAATATAATACTTCTATTGGTTGAATTCTTAAAACTCATATTACAACCAACTATATCGAAAACGCTAATATATGAGGTATTTGTTCTCCGAGACAAATCGTTTTGAGCCTCAAATCTGATGTATGGTTTTTAGAAATAACTATTGTTATTTGCTGTTATTCCTATTCATCTAATAAAATAGTGTTTTTCAATACTGTGGTGCATATTTGTGTATATCAAGGTACGCAATAAAAACGATTTATAATATTGATTAAATGTCAGAACCACTTTTTCTTTTTTAGGTTAAAAATTCATTCTTGTCAAATTAATTATGAATCAAGCTCAGGCCCTTTCTCCGCCGAAAAAAAAAAACGGAAAAGCAAACGTTTTCGGATAAATAGAAGGAAAATATTGTGCGGAGTGTATTTGTTGAATAACATCTGCACCTCGCTGGTTCTCACTTGTAATAATAAAAAAGAATATATGCAATATATTATACCATTCAATAATTTTTTAATTTTGCCGCTTTTATAAATTTGTAGCATGTGAAGCTGGTTGTTGCCCTCAATGGTCTAAGAAAAATGGGGAGTGGCCTTACTGCATCTCTTGGCCGAATAGAGTATAGTTGTTTATCATTTTTAATTTATTGTTTTATTTTGTAGCTCAAAATCTATCCTTTTCGAGAATATACATCTAGAACAATGTATAACTGTAGAGCCATCTACAGGCTTCCAGAAGAGATGGAGTGTATTAATGGTTGTGAAATCATGTCTACTTAATTGCCAGCTTCTAATTATCATGAGCTACCAGATCCAGTCCCTATAAATATAAAATACAACATAATATGTAAAAATATAATATGCTACATAATATAAAGTGGTAAGAAAGCGTTAAATGTGTGGAATGTTGAAAATTCGTTAGAGTTACATGCGTAGTATAATACATCTCAGTACAGAATAATAGAACTGGAAATTTTCGAGTTAAAATTGAGAAGTTCGTGAGGCCGATTTCACGTGCTCACAGCTTTAAAGCTAGTGGTCACAGAAACTTCGTTGTGCATTTAAACTAAAGGTGTTTACGTCTTCTATAATTTTTATTTAGAGTTTTATATCCGAAAGTTTCAGTAGTTGAAAAAATTTTGTTTTAACCAGCTCTAACGTCTGCAATATCAATCCCACAAAAAAAGTTAAATTCAAATGACAGATAAACAACTAGTATAGGCAAATTAACAATTTAGGGTAACACATATTAATAAAAGGATCATCTCTGGGATTTAAGTAGGTAATAACCTAGAGAATGAGATGATGCATTCTTTGCACTTCTAAGTTCCGGGAAAATTCAAAGAAATTTGGAAAAACTTTTTGATTTTCGGTTTTTGCTCTAGCGGCCAAAATAATGAAAATAGAGAAAGAAATTCCCAACAAAAGTTGTAGCTCGTCTTTTTCTCTACAAAAAGGTCTTTGCAAATTTTTGTCTTACTTAAGTCGTTTAGAAGATAAATCGAGTTTTCCACTTATAGTTTTAAGCCACTTCGAAATTCGAGGAAAATGAGAATTCTCCAGGAGTTTCGTACGACCGGGCTCATCGATCGATAATTCTTACTATTCAGAGCCCCTAAAAGAAAATGAAAATAACACAAAATGTAGAGAAATGCCTCAGCTTTAATGTGGAACCGATCACAAAATTCATAAAAAATTTTAACAAAGAGAAAGTGTCAGAAGATGGCTTAGTGAACTTTGTACAGTTGATCCACAGATATATTCATATCTTTGCCGGAAGTTGTTAGAATGATAATTCATTTTACTTGTATATTCTTATATAATGATATATTAATTCAATTGACATTTTATTGCAATTACTTTTGTTGGAAAAATATGCCTTGCGATCAAAGTAGAGGGTATATTTCTCATCGATCAATCACCTCCAAATTTTGGAGTTCAATTCGCTATATCTTAAGTAGTAGTAATAGCACAGTCTTAATTTATAAGTACAATAAAACATATTCTTTCGAATGATTTTAGAATTTTTTAAATGCGCGCAGTACTTTTTGAATTTGTCTACATTATTCATACACGTTCAGAAAATGCACAATTATACAGTAAAACATATACAACTTATTTGTCTATAACATTCTTCAATGAAATTTTCACGAAATATAGATTAAAGTGCGTGGAATCGAATCCATGCAGTGAAAAAGCACCCATTGTTACGGGAGAAATAGGCAGGATGCATAAAACTCAAAGATGTGAATAAATCAACTGTATAAAGTTTACTAAGCCATCTTCTAACACTTTTTTCTCTATGATAAAAATTTGTATGAATTTTGTGATTAACTCCACATTAAAGCTGAGACTTTTCTCTACATTTTACGTTATTTCTATTTTTCTTAGCGGCTCTGAATAATTTTAGTTATCGATCGATATGTCCGGTCGTACGAAACTCTCAGAGAATTCTCATTTTCCGCGCATTTCGGAGCGGCTCAAAACTATAAGTGGAAAACTGGATTTATCTCTTAAACGGCTACAAATTCTTTCAGCATTTTCATTATTTTAGCCGTTAGAGCAAAAAAACCGAAAATCAAAAAGTTTTTCCAAATTTTTTTGAATTTTCCCGGAACTTGAAAGTTCAAAGAATGCATTCTACAGATTATTAACTACTTAAATCCCAGAGATGATTCTTTTATTAATGTTTGCGAGGTTCTTGCAACATTTTGCCTTCATTGCCTGTACTAAACTAATTGTAGGTACAACTTTAGTTCTCATACATTTTCCGAGATAGCGACCGGAAGCCAGCAGGTGCAGTCCCGACATTTTGGTTTTAGACTCTACCCATGTCCCTCTTC
The DNA here is from genome assembly GCA_963583905.1 of Stenurella melanura. Taxonomy (NCBI): domain Eukaryota; kingdom Metazoa; phylum Arthropoda; class Insecta; order Coleoptera; family Cerambycidae; genus Stenurella; species Stenurella melanura. The sequence continues at coordinate 21,631,252 of OY757309.1, forward strand.
CACATTGGCAAAAATTTCGATTCTAGCCTTTTTTCGAAAACTTTATAGTGTTTTCTGTCTAAATGCATTAGACTAACCCACGTAGAGCCACGCCTGAGCATCCCTCGTAAGTTTCGATTTCATATTTGGACTCTGCGACCCAAAGCCCCCGGGAAGCGATTTCCTCATGATTTTTGGACACTGAATTGAGGCACTGAGCATCCTGGTAAGTTTCGATGTCAGATTTGGCGACCTAGGAAGCACCCGGGAAGCGGTTCCCACGAGATTTTCACGGTTTTCTACCAATTTTTAGAATTTTTCAAAAAATTATGCACTATAGATGCATTTTATGCACTTCCTATGTAATTTTCTTCTTATACACTATATGTAGACTTTTTCCTAATATTTTCCGAAAACGATGCCGAAGGCCGCATCTCGATCCGAGCTGTATATCAAAATTTGGTTATTTTTATCTAATATCCCTGGTCTAATAGTTTGTCTTGTTCATACTTGGTAATATTGGACCAGATATACAGGGTGCTTCACCGTGAGTGGCCTATTAGACGTCTTCGAGAAACTACAAATAATTTGAAACTGAAAATTTGCGCACAGGTGTTTTTACTGGTGCTCTATTTAATGAAAATAATGCCACATATGTGACACTTCCGGTTATACCAGAAACCGGTATCAACTTCCTTATTTTAAATGGCATACCATATTTTTTATGCCGGAATCGAATTTTATTCATCATTTTAGGGCTACTTTCAATAGCATTCCCTATCTGAAAAATTAACAGTTTTTGAGATATTTCAATTTTAAGGAAATTTTATGCGAAAACCTACCCATACTTGTAAATTAATAACTTCCCCTGTATTGAATTCCAGAAACCAATTTTTCTCTCATGTATCTGTGAGGGATGGAGCTTATGTGGGTATGAGGAGGTCGAACTTCGACAAATTCGACCTCCATTAAGTCGCTAATTTCAAATGGAACATACTGTATTTTATACTCCTATTGGGTTCTTTTTTCATTACCTTTTAACCTATATAGGGATTCCCTATAGCTAAAGTGTACCGTTTTTGAGTTATTTAAGGTATTTAGAAACATTGTTAAATTGACATCAATATCAATAGTGTGCCATGGTTATATTCAGATTTATACATTGAATCGTGTTCGAGAAAAACGTATCATCCACAAACATACAGACATACAAACGACGTCCGGATTCGGATAAATTTGTCTTTCATTTTTATCATAATCTGAAATTTGGATTTTTGCATGATGACAATACTTTAGTAATAAAGTAATAAAAATCTTAAATGTGCAGAAAATACTTACACATTAAAACAGATACAATACATTTAAATCATGTCCTGCTGGGAGAACGAGATGATGATTCCATATCCTCCATTCAGTAGGTGGTGATCCAAAGCCAACCAAGGAGAAAAGAAAAATACAACTGTTACTTATTTGCACCAAACTGCAGCTATAGAAAGCAGAGTAAAAATACAGTATGAAATTTGTATAAATTTTGATATCTACAACAAATTTAACAAAAACAACCCAAATTAAAAATGATTCACGTCTACGTTGAGAATGTTGATAAAAATAAGAAAATTGTTAAATATAATTTTAAAGATATTGAAAATAACAAAAACCAAAAATATTATAGAAACAATTAACAAACACGGCTTCTCAACTAGTAACTGCTCGATATGCTGCCCATTAATATGTAAACAGTTCAATATTCGGGTCATAACACCGCCAGTGGTTGCTCGTCGAATTTCATTTGCGTCCAGTTCTTCGAACGCCCTTCTTACTTTGATTTCCAATTCATTTCGTGCATTTACAGGCATATCATACACTTTATTTTTTATCTTTCCCCACAGACAGAAATCAAGCGGGGTGAGATCTGGACTTCTAGCAGGCCATAACAAGGGGCCACGTCCAATCCACCTATCTTCAAACATATCGTCTAGTACGTTTGATACCTCTCGTATACAGTGAGAAGGAGCTCCGTCTAGTTGATACCAACATCTTCCATATTCCTGTAATGGTAAATTATCCAAAAAATCGCTTACTATTGTCCTTAGTATCTCTATATAACGCTGAGAAGTTAAGGTTCCATCATAAATATGGTAACACATCTTAAGTCTTTTAATAAACAAAACACATTAAAACTAAATTTCTGCTGGAATCCTCTTTCCCTTATTGCGTGAGGGTTTCCATTTTCCCAAATATGGTGGTTGCGTCTGTTAAATATTCCTTCGCGGGAAAATTTCGACTCATCTGTCCATATAATTTTTTTCAAAAACTCATTATTTTATTGACTGCGAACTAAAATCGTTTCACACAACTGAACTCTGTTAACAGGATCTTCTGGATGCATAGCTTGCACCGTAATAAACTTATAGTTGTGCATTTTATGCTTCAAATTAATTGTAGTTTCTCGAAAACGTCTAATAGGCCACCCACGGTGAAGCACCCTGTATGGTATTTACTTTAATATAAACATACAGATTTGTGTATTTTTGCGCTAGTAAGATATTTCCATGATTAAATGAAAACATTTCGAAATAATTGGAATTCTGCCCAGAATAGTTCTCGTGATAGAGACAAAGAGAGGTAAATAACCTGAATAGAAGTACTAATGAGATTTCATATTTCAGTTAAGATTCAATGATTTGGAAATATGGCAGTGTTTGGCAGGTTCTTGCCTTACCCTGACTTTTTATTTTATTATTGATTTCTCGAAATTTTCTACGTGCCTCTTTTATTGCTTATGGCCTTATACTTTCTCACTGAACTACTTCCTTTATTCTCATTGGATATACCAGATTTTCAAAATGTATTTATAATCTGTGCCAGAATGAATCTTTCATCACACTACTGTCAGATATGCTTTATTTGCGAAAATACTAAGACAAAATAATATGCAGCTTATCTCTCCTAGTACACAGGATATGTCGCAATGAGGATTTACAATAATCTGTATAAATTTATATACGTTTTTCTCCAAAACTACTACAGCGAAAAATGTCATCAATAAACCACCAATTAGAAATTAAATATACTTTTGGATGTGTCGCAGGGTGGGAAGTTTCCCTGAATATAATCTTTTTTATTTGATATTTATCTGAATTGCCTATTATTTATTTATTTATTTATATATAATCATTTCGGCTTTTACAATACAGATGTGAACGTCAATAAAAAGATAAAAAAAATATATATAATTCAGTATACAAGGTGTCCCACCTTGTATATACGTGGTAAATATAAAACACAATAAACAACAAATATGACACAAATACAGATTAAAACTCATTGTACGAGTATAAACATTTCTCAAGTAAAAGTTGTTTGAGACTAGATTTGAATTTGTTAAAGTTGTTGACCTCCTTAATCACACTAGGTAACTTGTAAAAACTGATACCAGAGAAATGAGGTGATTTTTCAAAATGAGAGGTATTATGATGAGGCAGAGCTAATAAGTCAACATGACGAGTATTATAATTATGGTAACTTGTAACAGTTTTGAATTTATCAATGTTACTTTTAATGCACTCTAATAAAGAAAAAAGATATATGGATGGTACCAATTAATATTCTGTGACTTTTAATGTGGTGAAATCAAGATTAAAAATTAATCTAATTATGCGCTTTTGGCAGACAAAAACTCGCTGCAAATTTTTTGCAGTCCCCATATTATAATATTGTAGAATATATGGCAATAAACCATTGAATAATACAGTTGCAATAAAGCCTCAATATCTAGGGAGTTCTTGAACTTACGTATACAGTAATATGCTTTGTAAAGTTTTTTGCATACTTCATCGATTTGAATATCCCAGCTTAGTTTTGTATCTATTGAAATACCTAACAATCTTGTATTCGGGCTAAATGGCAGGGTCACTTTAAATTTTAACTGAGTGTTGGAAGGTAGTATTTTCTTTGTGAGAAATACATGCACACAGTTTTCTCAAGGTTTAATATGAGATTATTTCTGCAGCAATAGTCATCAAATTCTGTCATAACAGCCATACTATCATCGAGGAGCTCCGTGAGGCTTGGTGCAGATATGCCAAAGGAGTTATCATCGGCAAACATGGTGATGTTTCCTTTTGATATGAATGATGGTAAGTCGTTTACAAAAATTTAAGAAATCAAAAGCCCCAGCACCGAGCCCTGTGGTACTCCAAGACTAACGCCATGTTCCTTTGAAATCGCTTGGTTGATTTTTACCTAGAGAGATCTGTCCGTTAAATATGACATAATCCACTGTAAAAAAACTTCTCGAATGCCTAGCTTAAATAATTTCTCCTTCATAAACGACAGATTGAGAGAGTCAAACGCTCGTGATAGATCAAAAAACAATCCCATAACGAGGTTACCTTTGTCCATTTCATTGTAAACAAACTGCAAAAGCTGAATTGTAGCAGTGTCAGTAGAATGATTTTTGCGAAACCCATGTTGGCAATCCGAGAGTAGTTAAAAACTGCCATTATTCGATTAAATGCAATTTTTTCCATTAATTTAGAAATAACACTTAAGATGGATATTGGTCTGTAATTTTCTGGTTTCAAAGAATCATTTTTTTTTTTAATATTGGGATAATAGTAGCTGTTTTTAAGACGGATGGAAGAACACCAGATTGAAAAGATGAGTTGATCAAAATGCACAATGGTTCAATGATGAAATCACATGCATACTTGATAAACTTAGTGGAGGGTCCATCGGGAACGAGAGCTTGTTTATTTTTTAATTCAAATATAATTTGCCTTACTTCATCTGATGTAACTGGATAAATAATTTGTCAAAAACTTGATTTGTACACCTCCTCCTGGAACTCAGGCTCAACCCCTACCATAACTAATTGGTTATTTGGTCTATTGTTGCTTGTGTTTAATATTTTTACATAGACACTACGCCCAATGGGTATTTGCTCAGGGAAATTACCTGATTTTGTATGTGTTTCAATGCAGTTCTTGATGTCTTCGGCTTTTACGTCATCGGGTACTTTGGTCACAAATAGCCAAATTTTCCCGTTACTCTCCATGAAATTTAGTATCTCCATTGCCGCTGCCCACGTTTATTTTTCTACGTCTTCTTTTGACAGCTTGATATTCGTTAGTAGGAATCTTGCTGATTATCATCGACGATATCTTGGTTTATTGCAGCTGACGCAGAATTCTTCGGCTTTTTGTTATCGTTAAGAAAAGTTATGAGAGAAATAGCTTCAAACAACAACATTTATTGGAGTAAAATTCTTGTAAAGTTACTTTAAATATTTGAAATATAGCCTTCAAATTAATTCAAAATATTATTAATAGTACAGATCTGGTTTAATTACTCTTATATCGTGTTTAAGATTACTTTTATTCTTTGATTAAATCTGTTGTTTTTCGTCATATTCTATGAAGTTGGAAAGTGCGAGGTGATTTTCTTACTTTTTGTTGGGTATTTTGCCACTATTTAAAAGTCTTTAATGAAAAAATCTCTGCGCCAAATGGATCAGACAGAGGTTGGTTCTTGAATACTTGAAAATTAATCTTCTATAACCAAATACATTTTCGTATTCAGTTGCATGAGATCCATTCCAATTTTTATCCCTCGGGTAACTTCGACGATTTTAAAGGCTCTGACTTATTTGATTTATGTTTAATACATTTCTCACAATTTTGAGCTAACCTAGCAATATTAGACGACAAACCAGGCCATCATATGGATTCTTGACCTCTACTTCGGCACTTAACTATTCCCATGTGACTTTCATGCATCTTTTTCAACATTTTCAACATTTACTGCCTCAAACTCACTGGTATAAAAATTCTACAACCTTTCATAATGAGACCTTTGCAGTATGACAACTTACATCGATAAGCCCAAAATTGTGACATTTTATTTTTGAAACCATTCAATATTTCTATCTTTAATTCTTGTGCTTGTTTAATTTGATTAAGGCCGGTTTTTCAATGTCCAGCTAAAAGTGCCTGGTAGGTAGCTGTTAGTTACGCTTAGCTGGCAGTTATATCTATGGTAGTGTTTATCAATAGTAATTTAACTGCAAGCTATATATCCATGAGTTCAATTATTCAAGCTATGTTGGCTCTACTGATTCCACCTGAAGTTTCTTTCAATTGGTTCAATTCAACTTGCGCGCGTGTTTTGGTGACAACTTATCTAATTTAACCTCAAAACTCATTACGTTGTGTAGCGTATTGATTGATGTTCTGTTTTTGATTTTGTGAGTTCGCCAATCAGAAATAATTGCAATGGAGAGCGTAGAAAAGAAAATAGGTCCCTGCCTGTCCGTAATGATTGCAATTTCTTCATCTATCATCTCAACGATATGTGGAACAGTTTCTCTACGCAGTCGAAATCTTATAAAAAAATCTTTATCATCATAATTTTCAAAATATTTTCTTGTTCCCTTATGGTATAAGGTCTCCTTTCATACTTTATAAATTGTATAATATCATCGTCATCGCCACTCATATCCAGAATATTATTATTATTATTCATTATAGGCAATAATATATTTAATATAAATCACAAATTAAAAACGATCAATCAATCACATTGGTTTTTAGGTTAGAATGTTTTAGAATTGTTAAAAATTGAACCAAATGTGCACGTGCAAATCCACTAACAGTAGAATAAATCCTTAACTGGCTCTGCTAAATTTACTTTCAAATAGTGAGTTTAACCCTCTGGTAAATTTTACCTGCACGTTGAAAAACAGTTTATCTGCCAGATAAATTTTATCTGACAGTTAAGCTATTTAACTGGATATTAAAAAACCGGCCCTAAGTCGCATGTCACTAAACGGCAATTGCTCATCATATTTCTTTTCTACTGGACTTCTGGATAAAGTGTCGGGAATATAATATTTTTTGCCTGACACATGACATATTAAATATCTAAAAGATGACAGTCTCATTCTAAATCTTTGTAATCTTGCAGTTAATTCTGCAATAGGTTTCGTCTTTAATAAAGAAACTAATGGTTTATGATCTGTTAATATCTGAAACTCTTTTCCAATCAAAAAATGCATCAGTTTTTCACAGGCCCATGTAATGGGCGTATTTTCACTCGGTAGGAGTGAATCTTCTGGAAATATAAGCAACTGGTTTCCAGACAATACCATGTAATTGTTCTAAGACATCACCTATCTCAAATGAAGAGGCATCAGCTGAAACTCTGTACTATTGTACAACGTTAGTATTGGTTCTTGTGTCAATTCTTCTTTTAATCCAGTGAAAACCTTTTCTTGTACAGGACCTCAAGTCCATTCAATATCATTAGACAACAAATATCTTAATACTTTTGTCTTTTCAGATAAACTTGGCACATATTTCATCAAATAGTTCACCATTCCTAAAAATCTTCTCAGATCTGACACATTAGATAAACTTTCCGTTTTTAATATAGCATTTATTTTATCTGCATTTGGCTTAATGTTCCCGTTTTCTATAATATGTCCCAATAATTTTAGTGATGAGACTCCAAACACACACTTTTATTCAGTGTGATACCATTAGCTTTTAATTTTTTAAATACACTTCTTAATCTAGTATAGTGCTCTTCTTTATTGCAACCAAAAATAAGTGTATTATCTGCCTGATTGATAATACCTTCTTGACCGTCTAATATCTGAAACATTTGTCGTTGGAAATGCTCAGGGCCAGAATTTATTCCAAAAGGTAATCGATTAAAAAAATACCTTCCAGATGGTGTAATAAATGTTGTTAATTTGGCACAATTCTTAGATAACGGTATCTGCCAAAATCCATCGGAAATATCAAGTTTTGAAAATAATTTGTGCTAATTCTTCAACACATGGAAGCTGCAATCGCTCTCTTAATACATATTTATTTAACTCAGTATAATCAACACATATCCTGATTTTATTGGTTTCCTTCGGCACCACAACGATAGGAGAACAAAACTCAGTAGGCCCTTCAATAGAAGTAATAACACCACTATCTAACACTTTTCTAAGTTTAACCTCAACAAGTTGCCGCAAAGGAATTTCAATTCTTCGAGGGGCAACTACAGAATGGATATTATAATTAGGAATTAATTTTATTTCATATTCTTCTTGAAATTTCCCTAGGATTTTCATATTCTGACAATAGTTTACATCCACTAAATTTCATTATTATCTTCAAATTTAATAATATTTAAACCTTGAAGTGTTGGCCTTCCTAATAACAGATCCTCTCGTCCCTGCACCACAAATATTTGTTGACAAGAGTCAATATCTTTATATTTCATAATAGTTTCTGTAACACCTTCTACATTAATAGGCAGATGTCCTGCTCCAAATAATCTTTTGCAAGTTGATGTTCATTTCAGATTTGTTTTTCTAGCCATTTGCATTGAAATCACTGACACATCTGCTCCCGTGTCAATTTTGGGAATGGGAACATTATTTAACTCTATTGAGACATATCATGATTCAGTTCCAACTTCTGAAACTATTTCACCCATGTAGGTATCGATTTGTTCATTAATTTCATATGTTTCTATATTTCTACATACTTTTGAGTAATGTCCAAGTTTTTGACATTAGTTACAAATTTTTTATTGGCTGGACAATTAAACCACAGATGAAAATGTTTCTCACCACATTTAGGACTTGTCTTCGTATTTTTATAGTTTGTAAAGTCATTATTAAAACCTTGTCTGTCTTGATTATACCCAACAAAAAGTAAGGAAATCTGAATATGCCACAAATAAACAATTATAGACAATATTTGAGGTGGTGCTCCGTTTCATTGACGTCGTATATTTCATACCGGAATTATTATAACGATGATGTCATATTAATAAGATTAAGAAACAATTAGATTTCAAGATCTATTTTAACAAAGGATTCTAGAAAATTTTAAATATCTCAAAGCATGTAACTGAAAACTGTAAATATACATAAGGGAGTAGACAAAATGAATAGTAGATTGAAATTTAAAAGTGCATAAAGTACAATTATTATTGATTTTTTTTCAAGTTTTCTGTATTAATAAGTATGTATTATTTTACTATAAGCTATATTGATAACTTAAATTAAGGAATAAAATTTTTCGTTTTTTATTACTAAAATTGGTAGTTATATAATCAAACAAATATTTGATTGATTAAGCAACAGGACAGTCTTATCCGTATAAAAAGAAACTTTTTTCCGTTTTAGTATGTTTTAATTTTTCCTGTTTTCCGGGAAAACCGAATGAAAATAATAATTTTCAAACTTCATATACATAAGAAAACCGACTTCCAGTACATAAGAAAACTGTTATTTCGAATAAAAACCGTGCCGTTGCAATTTTTTAACATACATTTTTATACGTTTTCCTGAGCGTACCGTTGGAAAATATGAGTATAAGATTAGAAGATTTCTATTGGAATTTTCTGGATTTTTCTTTTTACCTGTTTGATATTTTACTTAATAACGCATATTTTATGAGATATTGGCGACGTTATGAGAAAAAAATCGGAACGTATAACATTTTTGGATAGTACTCCCCCTTGCCCTCAATAAAATGGGGACGAAGAGAGTAGTTTCGAGGGAGTAAAAATTCTTAGTTGTACATATTCGTTCAGATCGCTGTATAAAACATTTTTCTATTTTATCCGAAATTAACATTTATTAAATGTTTATGGGTGAATTTACCCCTCAATCCCATCCCCTGTGTAGAAGAATCGGATGAATAACCTTGCATTATCATGTCTTCAAACACATGTAATCATAAACTAATGTACAGGACGAATGTTATTTTGATCAAAATCAATCAGTTTGCAGTGAAGATTCTCGTTTTCACCCCTTGAGTTTTCAGCGTTTTTTGAGAGTAAGTACCTTTGAATAATCAAGAATAAAATGACACTAAAGATTTCTGCTCGACATTGCAGTAGACGGCAATATAGTTAACTTTACTACGATGCACCATCAATGGGGTAGTTTTGGGGGGTTTATTTTAATACAAATTCTCGCCGATGATAATGTAATGTTTTATAGGGTGTTTGGAGTATGTTAAAATGTAGGCGATAGTTTTTAGCTTGAATTCCTTGTTTGACGACATTTACAGTGTAAACCGGGATTGTATGCTCATAATTGCCTCAATAACTCATCCTCCCCTCTTTCAAAATCCCCGCCAATTGTATTTCTTTCATTTGTTGGACAATTGAAAACATTTGCCAGAAACTTTGACTGGTTTGGTTACAATGCGATTCGCGGCCACTGCGCCCAATGAGAAAACTCTCGACGACTGTATCAATGCAATCCTTTCACCTACAACTGCAATCAAATCGAAGAATCTAGTTGTTTGATTACGATGAAATATGTTCAATTTTTCACAGGCCCGCACTATAAATTGTCGACCCTGTAGGCCCATATTCACAAGAGACAAGTTTACTTGTTTGCACGCATACTATCATCAAACCACTTCGGTTAGAGGTTTGATACATTTTTCACTTCTCGACACTTACAAATTTTTCAAAGATTATCGAGGAGCACAAAATTTTCTCTAGCCCATTTGCCACCAACTTCTGATGCCAGTAGACTGCACGGCTTAAGGACGTACCACCGAATTAAACAGTGGGAAGGAAATATTTTAAATTCTCTTAAGTAATTTGAGTGGGGTTAACGAAAATCTAAAAATGGATTAAAATCAATTAGCACAACTAAACCTCCTGCACCTCAGAGTTTACTGGAGTAAATAGTATGTGGGTGCATAAAAGGTTGTCACGGAAATTGTGGCTGCAGAAAATTAGGAATTAGCTGCTCCATGTTCTGCAAAGAATGTACGGGCACTATGGGCTTAAATTGTGAAAACGCTGACGTTCCAGAAGTTACGGAAGAAGATGTCCAAAACGATGTTGATGAAGATATTGATATTCAATTCGAAAACATTTTGGGATAAATATAATAGATATGTAGTTTTCAGTATCTTTAATTTATAATTAGTACAACATTAAAGTTTTTCATGTCTAGGATCATATAAATATCAAAATTTTAAGCAAATACCTTTATCACCATCCGAAACCGAAAATAATTTTTGTATAAAATAAAAATAATATTTGCGTGTAAAAATTAAAAACAACAGTATGAAGGTAAAAAGTGGTAAAATCGTAAAAAGTAGGTAATTTTGAACGACTGTATCTCAGCCAATTTTTATAAAAAATACTATTATTGGTCACCTTTTTGACGGAAATTACGTCAGCATTCTTTTTTTGTGAACCGATGCCTATACCTAAATACGCTCAAAAAAAAGTTATACACAAAAATTTTAAAAAAAATTAAAAATTTTTAATTTTTCGGTTTTTTCAATAGTTTCTTTGACGAATTTTTTTGGAAAAAAAATGTTTTGAACTCTATAATGTGCCATTTCGAGGGGGAATTTGATTCTCTACAAAGAATCGTATATGTGTACATACTAAGAATGCATAGCTGAGTTATAGTTAACAATCTTAAGAGTGGACAATATCACTCCATTCACAAAAGTCCAAGCCTAAATTTAATAGCAGTTTGTGGATTTATTATCATGGATTTATCGGGTACATTTGAACATATTAAATAATAAAATACCTTTAACGAATTAGTTCCTTATTCAATTACGTAGCCAACAGCCTGTGAATTCGCAAAAGAAATTAATAAAAATTAATTTACAATCTACATATTATTTGCTAAATAAACAACTTTCGAGACAGAAATCGTTCTTTTACACCCTACCTTAATTTAGAGGTATTACTTCAATCATTATGGCTGGGGCATTTTGAATATTGAACGTACCATGGGGTTCATTTCAGTTACAAAATCTGCTGTTTCCATTCTTAAGTCTAATTTTAATGTTCTAGAGACTAACTACCATACAATTAGAAGTTGCTGGTTTAGAATTAGGTGTTTTCACTATGTGCAAATTTGCTTTTTTGATATTATTAAAATGAAGTACTTGTTGTACTAAAGTACTTATTGATGTTTAAACAGCATTCTATCGTCCATCAAATTAAAATTTCAACAAATAAATAGCATAAAGTTTTAGTAATTGAACGAGTACGCAAAACATGCGGTGACGTCATCTGTTATATTAGTTTCTTAAATCGCATTTAAAAATCGTTAAACAGAACATTTTATTCACTTTGTTTACGTTTTACATGTGAAGAAATAAGTAACGCCTACCGAATACGGGATTTGTAAAAGCTACTTTAGGAAATTTACCTGCAAAATAACGTGTTTATAACACAAAATGCCACTAACAATATAACTGATGACGCCATGAGTGCGTAGTGAATTGATGTAGTGTTTTTGGCGAAAAAATTTCAATACAAAATTAAAATGGCTTATTTTAAGGTATTATTCCACCTCTTCCCAAAATTCAAGTGTTTTTAACTATATGTAATAAAGCATTATCTTCACAGTGAAAGTGAATTTAAAGTTTGTGAAAACACCTAATTCTATTTAAATAAATGTTATTTGAAATTATTTTTTTGGTGTAAACTTTTTATTGCATTATATCAAAATTATGCCACAGATGAAATGAAATAAAGAGCTCTGAAACCATGAAAACAATATCAGAGTGTTGTCATTCTCGGTATTTATTTAAAGACAACAATCATTATGATATATTTTGATGTATTGCCGACAGTTTTTTATTATTTTTTAAGTTAAAAAATGTGTGAAAGGCCAGAAAAGAGAATCACATATAGTTAGATAGAAATGGAATAAGCCAACGTAGTGTAATGTAAGTATAAGAATTATTAATATGATATTAATTAACTAAATTTCTTCCTTATCTTTTGAAGAAAGTATCTTATATATTTTTTGCACGATCGAGTTTTTTTTGTTTATTTACAAGATGTGTTTCCAAGATGGTAGGTTATATTTACTGGTTGCTAAGCCTAACATGTCGGTAAGTGATTTACTTATCGCCGTCTGAACGGTAAGTAAAATTAATATAATACATATGTTATTTTCCAAAAATAAGAACAACAAATAACGAAATTTCTATTTATTTAAAGTACGAGCATTATTTAAATAAATCCGATATCCCATGCATTTTCTATTTCACTATTGCCTTCGGAATCACTCATTGTAAAGAAAGTAATAGAGTAAAAATTTAATGTCAAATTAAATGTGTTTGCTTGGTTATAAATAACACCAAATATTGTCTTGGAAACATATAGCAGCCCGCTGATTTTATAACAAAATAAAAATGTCACATTTGGCAAATTGGACTTGCCATGAAATATAAACGTCACTTTTGACTTTTTGTTTACTTTTCAGAAATTAAATTGTTTTAATTGAAGTGTAATTCAATACGATCATGCAAAAACAGTATGACCATCACAAACGTTTAGGGTTGTCCCTTACTGTTCTTGACTATATTCCTTTAGCTTTCTGGTGATATAAAAAAAATTATATTACCTGAGCCATTCTTTCGCAAATTCACGAGTAATGTTCCACTTTCTTATGAACTAATAAATCTTGTTGTCTACATTTTTGTTTTAACTATGACTTCATAAATTTTGGGATAGTGATAAAATGTAGCATTTACAAAACTGAAATTGACCTGTTCAATGATTTTTTTGACAAATGACACATACCAAAGATATGAATTTTGTCCGTTTCCTTAGGTTCACACTGTACAGGGTGCCCCAAATTGCTTGATTTTGGCTGGTTTTCCTATTTTCAGACCAGGTAGAGAAAAACTGACATATAAGTCTATAGCTCCATTTTTGTGAAACGCCGATTGGTGAAAACCGCATTTCGATATCTCTAACCGTTTCCGAGATATCGGCAAAAATTGATATTTGGCAGATTCCGAAAAACTGTCATAACTTTTTTATTTGTGAATATTTTTTCAAACGGTAAAAACTTTCTAGAGGCATTTTTTGACGTAGAATAAGATGCACTTGTCAAAAAAAATATATCGCTTTTCAATTGTTCGATATCAAAACTAACTTTGTTATTTCAAATGGAAACCATAGTTAGCTTTGACTTTAGAAAATAGGGAAAAAAATAAGCTTTCCAAAAATATATATGTCTAGTCATCCGTGCTGCCAATATAACACATTTCTCCCTAAAAATGACATTTTTTTAACATTTAACATTTTAACCCAGTTGGCCACACAAAAACAGTTGCTTTGCATATCTAAAAGTTAGTTTGACAGTAAATAAGTGTTAAAGTTGACATCTGTTATAATCTCTTTGCATTATTCCAAAATGTATGAAAACTTTAAAAAATGCCAGATGTTTATATGCTATATTGAATCAGGCCGAAATTCTGAAGACGCATTAAATCTATTTAATTTCGAACGTTACGCTGAACGCCAGCAGCCAAGCGAACAAATATTTCCTAGATTGGAAAATGCTTTGATGAACTATGGATCATTTGTCGAACCCATACCTAAACAGTATGCTATTGAAGGTAGAGACGAGGTGGAGGCAGAAGTAATTGGAGCGGTTTTAGAAAATCCTGAAATTTCTACCAGAGAAATAACTGTAACTAAGGGTGTGAGCAAAAGCCGTAGCCAAAGAAGTCTCAAGAAATATAAATATAAACCTTATAAAATCAGGCTCACTCATCAAATATTCCCTGGTGATCAAGAACGTAGGATTAATTTCTGCAACTGGTTCATCAGAAAATGCAATGAAAATGAAAATTTTCACCGAAATGTCATTTGGACCGACGAAGCAAGAGTAACCAGCAACGGAATATTTAATCGACATAATCGGCGTCATTGGTCGGACCATAATGAGCATGTTTTCCAACCTAGAAATATGCAAGGACGATTTGGTTTCAATATTTGGATTGGAATAGTGGGGCAACGAATGATTGGACCTTTTATTTATGACGAAAACTTTAACGCTCAACGGTACTTTAATATATTGGAAAACATTGTTGAACCACATTTAGAAGACTTGCCCCTTGCCGATATGGTACGAAAGTTTTATCAACAAGATGGCGCCCCAGCCCATAACGCGGCGGTTACAAAACAAACTAAATTAAATGTTCGATGATCGGTGGATGGGAACAAGGGGGCCCATACCATGGCCTGCAAGATCTCCGGATCTAAATCCTTTGGACTTTTTTATTTGGGGTTTCGTCAAAGACCAGATATTTAAAACCATACCAGAAACGCGTCACGATTTAGAGCAATGAGTGGGAAATACAATCGCTGGGATAACACCTTTACAACTCTTAAATGCCTTAATCAGTAAAGAAGAGATGTCAATTGTGCATCGACCGAAATGGTAGACAATTTGAACACTATTTATGATACTTCAATCGTTAAATATTTGTTACCTACTTAATGAAATATGTTTAATTAAAAAAATTAATTTAATAGAAAAACTATTGTTTTCATTTGAATAACTGAAACTCTTGTTTTCCATGGCCAACTCTGCTAAAATGTCATTTTTAAAGAGAAATGTGTTATATTGGCAGCAAGGATGACTAGACATATCTTGACATATTTATTTTTGGAGAGCTTATTTTTTTTCCCATTTTCTAAAGTCAAAACCAACTATGGTTTCCATTTGAAATAACAAAGTTAGCTTTGATATCGAACAATTGAAAAGCGATGTATTTTTTTTATCAAATGCGTCTTATTCTACGTCAAAAAGTGCCTCTAGAAAGTTTTTACCATTTGAAAAAATATTCACAAATAAAAAAGTTATGACAGTTTTTCGGAATCTGCCAAATGTCAATTTTTGCCGATATCTCGGAAACGGTTAGAGATATCGAAATGCTGTTTTCACCAATCGGCGTTTCACAAAAATCAAGCTCTAGACTCATACGTCAGTTTTTCTCTACCTGGTCTGAAAATAGGAAAACCAGCCAAAATCAAGCAATTTGGGGCACCCTGTACATACTATTAAATAACCGTAATAGACTTGCGATATCAGCCTTGCGAATTTATTACACTCTCAACATCTAAGGTATTTTGACCAATAATTCTGTAGAATATTTTTTATAATAAAAAATTAAGAAATGCATTATAATAATGGATATTTGTTTTGAAAATATAATTTTAAATAATTTCGTACAAATTTTTTTTGTCAAAATTATATTTCCTGGTTTATATTCCTTAATTTTACTTATGTAGCGCTTTCATTAAGTACAGGATATCCCTGATTTTTGCTAAAAAGAATAGTAAGTGCATAAAATATTCTGCGAAGTATTTAAAACTGCATTTCTTGTGTCGCAATTTAAAAAACAACCGCTGCCATGGAATCACTACTTCCACATCCAGATTTCCCATTTAAGAAAAACATCTTGACTATATTTGCACTCTATGTGGAAATAATTGGTCATGGAATTTTTATTATGTAGTATTTGAGACAGACGTCATAAAAAAATTGAGGCGTTGAAGTTTCTGAACTCTAATTAGCTTGCTTTACTTATTTTCTACTATTTATCCACGGAATCATCTCAGTCAGATGTCATTAGAACACATACGTTCACCAAATTCAATTTTATTTTATGAACCCCTTTATAATGGAATAGGGTTGAAAAATATTATGAAGAAATCGGAGGCCTTGGCTTCTTTTATATACATCAAATCCCAAGTTTCTCTATTCTTACCAAATTTCTTTACTTATTTTCCCCTATTTACCCCTATTGAACCCCAAACTTCTTAAAATATAATCTAGTTCTACATGTCGTTAAAATACAAATTTCAAGTGAATACCTCAATTCTACTTTACCAACCAATTTAATAATGGAGTGGGGGTGGTGGTGAGGGATTTCAAAAATATTGTAAAGAAATTTGAGGCTTTCGTTCCTTGTATGTACACCAAGTCCCAAATGTGTGTACTCTTACCAGCTTGCTTTATATATTTGCTTTATATATTTATTACTGACTCCTATTTAACCCCAAATCGTTCACCGTAATTAGCGTAAAATATAATCTAGTTCTATATCTCGTCATGTAACATATGTGTACCAAGTTTCAACTCAATATCTTAAACCGTTGCTAAGAAAACGTGCGCACAAAAGAATTACGGACCAACAGACAGACAGAATCTCCCCCCCCCCCTCAAATTTAAAATGTCGACGATTTATGACATTCTAAGCCTATTTCAACAACAACAAAAAAGATTTCTTTTACGGTTACTATGTGGAAGTAATTAGAAGTAACATTCATGGCCGAATGATAGACAAAACAAAAACGTGTCTATGATAATTAAAAACTATTTTATTCCTGATATGTTTTACTAAATTATTGATAATTCAGTAACTATTATTTTCAAAGTAATTGTTGAGACAGACTTAGAGATTATTTACTTTATATTTATTTCGTATACTCTGCGAATGTTAAAAAAATTTTAACGTCAATATTCGTTGTAATTTTGCACAAAGATTTAGGGTCACGTCGTACATTCTAAGTAGGGTTGTGTTTTGCCTACATATGTAAGCCTATTAGCATAAATCCAAACCTATAGATTACCAGGTTTTTCCTAATAGCTTAAGTGGAAATCACCGGCGCATTCGCCATCTTTTTAAGTATATGCGGCATCAGTTTTCTTTACATGTATTTACGTACTGCAATCCATCTAACACAAAAACATATAATTTTATGTTTAATTTAAAGTTTCTGATTTATAAAAGATGGAAGTTAGATAATTTAATTTGTTATAATATTTTAGGACTTAATGTCGAAAACTGAAACATTTATCAAACCACTAACCGAATTGGTTTGATGATAGTATTGCTCCAAACAAGCAAACTCGCCTCTCGTGAATATAGGCCTTAAGGGCCGGTATTTTATAGTGCGGCTCTGTGAAAAACTGAACGTATTTCACCATAATCAAACCACTAGGTTCTTCGGTTTGACTGTAGTAGTAGGTGAAAGGATTGCATTGATACAGTCGGCGAGAGTTTTCTCATTGAGCGTTGGGGGTAAATTGTAGTAACATGAACTATATTGCCGTCTATTGCAATTTCGAGCATTTCTTTGAGCAAAAATCTCTATATTGTCTAAATGTTATTTGTTGCATTATCTTAATTTTTTTTCTTCTTCAATTCTTTGGGACTTCCTGCCACATATATTTTTTATTTTTAAGCGGTGCTCGGAGAATCTGCAAAATATCACAATTAACCAGTATATTACTGGTAAATAACCTCTATTCCTGTGACTTTTACATCAAAGGATCAGTTAGAGACTGCTTTTTTTAAATAAACAACACAAATAAGTATAAAAACTTGAAATTAAATATTTCACCGACGTTTCGGAAATCTAATCTGTTTTATTTTTTAAGGCTTTTTTTTAAATCTTTTTTGCTGTGTATGACAAATACACAGCTCTAAAAAATGAATAACTGCTGCATCATCTTGTCTTCAAAATCATGTAATCATAAACTAATCTACAGGACGAATGTTATTTTGATTAGAATCAGTTGCAGTGCAGATTTTCGTTTTCATCCCTTGTAGGGGTGGTTTCAGCGTTTATTGGGAGTAATAGTTGAATGATCAAGAATGAAATGACACTAGAGATTTCTGTTCAGAAAAATGCTCGAAATTGCAATAGACGTCAATATAGTTAACGTTACTACGATTCACCATCATGGAGTAGTTTTGGGGGGCTATTTTAATAGAAATTCTCGCCGATGATAACATAATGTTTTATAGGGTGTTTGGAGTATGTAAGAATTTAGGCGATAGTTTTTAGCTTGAATTACTTGTTTAACGACGTTTACAGTGTAAACCTGGATTTTATGTTCATTAATTAATCCAATAACTCTTCCTCTCCTCTTTCAAAATTCCCGCCAATAATATTTCTTTAAATTTTTGGGCAGTTGAAAACATTTGCTACAAACTTTGGCCGGTTTGATTACAATGCGATTCGGGTTTTTTTTCTGAGTGCGCGTACCGCAACGTTTAATGAGAAAAATCTCGCCGACTGCATCCATGCAATCCTTTGACCTACAACATTTTAGTTGATGAATATTGCATTTAATTTTATCTTACCTTCACTTATTCACTTTCAAATATATTCCTTTATGGGAAAAACTCTTAAGTCAGTAGTCGGTTTTCGAACTATCTTTTGATCAATTACTCAGTTGTACAAAGGATTAAATATATATCAGTTATAATATTTTTATTCAGTAACAATTAAATAACATACCTAATTCTATAGTATACAAAAGTATAAATTTGTTATGCTTGAGACTTTATTTGGTTTAAGCAAAGGCACCTTATATTCTTTTTCTGGTTCTTCAAAATTCTCTAACTTCTTTTTTCTAATTGTTAATTTCTTTCCAATGTTCTGTTTATATCCAAATTCTAATTTCTTTCCAATGTTCTGTTTATATCCAATTCCAATTTCTAAATTTATTATTTTCTAAATTGTTATTAGAGCAAGTTATATTAATTTTGTATCTGTAAGTTCTTGTCTTCGAAATTTTATTTCATAATCTTCTTATTTTATTGATGTTTATAAAGGACCCCGCAGTTTTATATAGTAAAAATGGGTTTCAGTCGATTGTTCTGAAACTTGGGAAAAATGTTCTCCTGGGCCCCCTGTTTAAAATTCTCTTTGACCACCAGTCCGGCCGAATTCGATTTTTTGAACTAGAGGCGAAACAGTAAACATTTGCGAAGGTCTGCTTAAATGTTCCATAAAAATTCTGAAAATATTCAGGCTCATTTTTTGGAGAAGAATAAGCATCTTTTGTCTCTTGGTGTTTTTTTCAAAGTGCTTCGTTTTCCCTGAAAAAAATAACAAACAAAAACATTTATTTTTTTTATAATTTTTTTACGGGAAAAGGAAGCACTTTGAAGAAAAAGTTGGGGGTATAAGTTGCTTATTTTTGTTCAAAGAACACGCCTACCGGTTTTCAGAATTTCTTAAACAAAAATAATTTCGACCAAGAATTTCCCTACATTTTTATATTTATCTACTTCAGAAACATCCCAAAATATTCAGGCATATTCTTTAGGTAAAAATAATCAACTTATGCCCCTCCAAGTTTTTCTTCAAAGTGCTTCCTTTTCGGTCGGACTGGTGGTCAAAGAGAATTTTAATCAGGGGCTCCGGGAGAACATTTTCATTTATTTAGTTTGCACTTTTATTTACTTTTACTTGACAGTGACAAGTTGAAGTCAGTCATAATTAGCTACGAGAAACAATAGCTATAACATCGTTAAGCTGATGGGATTGTTGGATTACGTACGTTTTTTAAATTAGAATAATTATAACTTTTTATCCATTTTAGAAAGGATTATAAAGGCAGTATGAAATAAAATATTATACAATACACGTCCGGTAGGTCTCATTACAGTACTCCTGCGTCTCCTCGTCCGTTAAATAACTCGTATTTTAATAAGTCAAGTTATAACGTAAATTACTATTTTATATTTATTAAAAGTCAGTGTTACACTTGCCCCAAGTTTACACTTACCCCACCTCACCGTACATGAAACTCTAACATTTCAGATAATTCTTCACAGGTGGTTATGTTGTTAACTATTTTATACGAGAAAACAGCGGCATGCATATTACGGCGTGCAACCAAGCTGTTCATATTAAATCTACTAAAGAAAATTTCCTCAGGTGTGCCTCTTTGAGGATATTTGGTATCTAACTGATAAATTGTTAACTTAGAGAATTTTCGCTGAACTCCCTCAATATTAATTACATAAATGTTGCACATGGCATTCCAAACTATCGAACCATATTCTAGTTGTGATCTTACAAAACTAGTGCAAAGTAAATTTATTGTATCCATTTTGTTAAAGTCCGTCGTATTACGCATGATAACACCAAGATCCCTATAAGCTTTAGATATTCTTGTATTAATAGGAGGGGCAAAGTTAAGCTTGTTTTTAAATATTATACCTAAATCGTTAATTGAATTTGGACGAGGATAGATTCTGGTGTGAATGTTATATTCGTTTAATGAATATTATATTGTGTTCTTCCTCACGGCAGTACGACATAACATAGCATTTAGCTGCAATAAGGCACTTTAGGCCAGTAGAATTAGCGCATGGGAAGGCTAATCTTGGATGAAATTCCTTACAGGTAACCACATGGTATATTCGATGTATTCATTGATAAGGAACATACCTGTGAATTTCCTCCCATTTTACAGTGGGGGAACATTTTTTAATTCACGCTTTTTTGTGCAAAAATCACGAAAAATCGTGTTTCCTAAGCGTAGCTCTAAGCCAATTGACAATAGCCATATTTGATGTTATACGTTTCGTAGGTGATATAAAGACAGTTCATTTGCCATCCGAATAATTTAAATCGGTTAATAATTTTTTTAAATAATCGAAAAGAACTGTCGAAAAAATCGAAAATTTCAATAATTTTTAATTCCGTGAAAAATTTTCTTATATCCTTAGAACTTGGTAAAAACATGTCTTATGTAACCCTGGAGATATCATAAAATTTTCATCAAAAAACATGTATGGCTTTTCGAGAAAATGCATTTGTTTATAAAAAAGGTCTCAAATGTTTAATTCAATCTGACCCAGTTCCCGTCATCAAAGATGACTCATCCGGAGCTCATTTTTTTCGTTGTGACGTCTAGTTCACGAATACATTGTTGGTATAATGATTTTTTAATATTTTCATCAACAAAATGGCGTTTGAAAAAGTACGACTTTTTCGGACAGCGTTTTTTGCGAATATCTTAATAACCAATTAATGTACTGGCATAAAACTTTCATATTCTGATAGCTGGTATTTTTATACGAATTTGAAAAAAAAAATTATTGTTGTAAGATGTTTAGAAGCCGAGATAATTTTTTCAGTTGTTAATTGCGCCATTTGTTTATTTATTAACATAAACATTTGAAATTTACATAGTAACTAGATGAAGACTTAATTTTTGGAATTCAGTGAACTGTCACGTATCATGTTATGTATTAAGGCACGTAATGTCAATTTTTGACGTTTCTGTTTTGGTGAAAATTTTTGCAAGTATTGATACTGTTCGTACTGTTTATTACTGTTTTAACTAGTAGATGATAGTAGCAACCAAAAAATATATAAACTAGAACAATGTAATAAACTAAAAACTGAAAATGAAAGCTATAGTCAAGTATTCAAGAACCAACCTCTGTCTGATCCGTTTGGCGCAGAGGTTTTTTCATTAAAATTTTTAAATATTTTTCAGTGGCAAAATACCCAATAAAAAGTAAGAAAATTATTAAATAATATATTGTGACGTCTTTTCTTCCGTTTGTCTAGCGCATAAACAAGCTGAAGCGTTACTTTGACGCTGAGCGTGATTTCGGTTATCTCGAGCACCTGTTGCAGTAGGGCTGAGATATCTACAATGGAGAAACGGTTATGCCCAGGGGTCCTGGATGGCAAATTAGACTTTCACTCACACTCAGCAGTAAAGAACATGTGTTGGTAGATAACAAAGTTTATTAACATATGAAATTCAATAATACAATGAAAGAGAAATCCAAATAAATAAATAATGGAATAACCAGAGCTTAAATGTGTCAGGTACTTCAAAATTATGTT
Organism: Stenurella melanura; assembly: GCA_963583905.1. Classification (NCBI taxonomy): domain Eukaryota; kingdom Metazoa; phylum Arthropoda; class Insecta; order Coleoptera; family Cerambycidae; genus Stenurella; species Stenurella melanura. The sequence goes on from OY757309.1 coordinate 21,653,716, forward strand.
TAGAAAAAAATTAATTAGTGCATAGAAAATACGAATCAGGCCGTGAGTAGCCAATTTTTTAAATATTTTCTGAGACTATTGGCAAGTTAATGGCGGTATGCAGGCAGGCGGTGCCATTGGTATCCACATTTTAATTGATAGCAAAAGTAAGAAGCAAAGAAATAAATAAATCGGTAAAAACAGCAGTAAGTAGTAAGCAAAGAACACGGTGTGCAAATACCAAGCAATAGCAAGTAATTATTTACAGTAAAATCATGCTTATAGGAGCGGTCAGCATATGTGTGTGAAGAGTTGGCAAAATTTAATTTCGGTGCATTTGTGTGAAAATTTAGCTCGGCCACGTGGTATCTTGTCGGAGTTGATGCGGAAAATGTTCTAAGTATCAAAATGTACGTATAATTAATTAATTTTATTTCACCTAGATTTTATGCTCAATCCCTGGACTATTATACATTTATATAAGCAAATAAATATACGAAAGTTGTGCATGTGGTTTTGACTCGAGGCAGCATGAAATATTATAAACAAAATGGACGATATGTTTTAAGTCTCTGCCTCCTTTAGGGATAAACCGGGTTTAAACAGGAATTCTTTTAACTCGGTAAAATGACTAGACTGTCTGAGTTAAAATCTGGTAAACGGTATCTACTGTCACAATTTCCCACGAAATATCATCTATGTTCCCTTCCCCTCTGGAAATTCTTGAGGTCATAGCTATTTGAATAAAATCGCGACAATTTAACAAGCCCTAATTCGAGCACACCACTTTGTTAATCAATATATTTGAAAATTGAAGTTTAACTGATCAAATCGGAAAAGACAGTTAGTACATTTTCACACAGATACCATGTTGCTACTTTCATCTACTAGTTAAAACAGTAATAAACAGTACGAACAGTATCAATACTTGCAAAAATTTTCACCAAAACAGAAACGTCAAAAATTGACATTACGTGCCTTAATACATGACATGATACGTGACAGTTCACTGAATTACAAAAATCAAGTCTTCATCTAGTTACTATGTAAATTTCAAATGTTTATGTTAATAAATAAACAAATGGCGTAATTAACAACTAAAAAAATTATCTCGGCTTCTAAACATCTTACAACAATAATTTTTTTTTTCAAATTCGTGTAAAAATACCAGCTATCAGAATATGAAAGTTTTATGCCAGTACATTAATTGGTTATTAAGATATTCGCAAAAAACGCTGTCCGTACTTTTTCAAACGCCATTTTGTTGATGAAAATATTAAAAAATCATTATGCCAACAATGTATTCGTAAACTAGATGACACAACGAAAAAAATGAGCTCGGGATGAGTCATCATTGATGACGGGAACTGGGTCAGATTGAATTAAACATTTGAGACCTTTTTTATAAACAAATGCATTTTCTCGAAAAGACATGCATATTTTTTGATGAAAATTTTATGATAGCTCCAGAGTTACATAAGACATGTTTTTACCAAGTTCTAAGGATATAAGAAAATTTTTCACGGAATTAAAAATTATTGAAATTTTCGATTTTTTCGACAGTTCTTTTCGATTATTTAAAAACATTATTAACCGATTTAAATTATTCGGATGGCAAATGAACTGTCTTTATATCACCTACGAAACGTATAACATCAAATATGGCTATTGTCAATTGGCTTAGAGCTACGCTTAGAAAACTCGATTTTTCGTGATTTTTGCCCAAAAAAACGTTAATTAAAAAATATTCCCCCACTGTAAAATGGAAGGAAATTCACAGGTATGTTCCTTATCAATGAATACATCGAATATACCATGTGGTTACCTGTAAGGAATTTCATCCAGCGGTTTTTCTAATTCTACTGGCCTACTTTGCTTTCTTTGCATCAAGAGTTTAATGTGTTTAAATTATTCTGTATTATAGTTATTCCTATTGTATTAGCCTTAATTTATTCTATAAGATAGATATATTATAATCAAAGCAATCATTACACTTCAAAGTTAAAAATCACCATAAGGCAATAAATAAAAATATTGCAGGCACGTTCGCTCACCGCATAGCATATAATAGTAAAAATGATAAGTCTGGCTTTATTGCAATTTCCATAAGTTGTAATAAGAAACAACATACTTTGTTCGATTTCCTACATACATAATTCAATTGTTATGATTCATTAGTTAGATTCATTTTGAAATTAATCCGTGAATCTATAAAATGTGTGCTTACATCATTAGAACTAGAGAAATATCTAAATAGTGGAGGGCAGTTATGCTTTTTTTTGTAATAAAAAGCTGAAATGTCAAAATGGGTGCAACCCATTTTTATTGGCCGAAAACTGTGTTTTGGGCCTTTTTGGGGGTGTACTTTTTAGTTTTATTTTTTTTCTTGAAGGCCTTTGAGGTTCGGCTAAGGTTTGAGATTGATACTCTTTTATTCTGGCTGTTAGAGGAATCCATTGGTTCAAGGTTTTTGAAAATCGGTTAATCCCCTCCCCCTCGCAGTATATATATATATATATATATATATATGTACATGTTTTATAGGAAATAATTCAAACTGGTATGAAAGGTCCAATAAATTGATGAATTTAGCCGAAAATTTAGGTGAAGGTAGTTCTATCCATACCTAAAAAAATGGTCCAAGGTTTGGTCAAAAACGTTTGATAGTTTTCTCTACAACCCAATTTTAGCCCATTTTTTCCGAAAAATTCATATCCAAATATCTTTTGTCATTTTAGGGTTAGCGAGCTTTACTTGGGCTCAACTGAAAGCTATTTTCATGTAGTTTAACATGATATATTGCCGAAATCATTTTTTTAAAATCTGGACATTATTTGGATATTTACTCTATATGTATATTCGCGCTATGATTTATGGATTTTATGACGTCATAATGTTTATATATTCATATACATATACATATATATGTACATGTATATTCAACACAAATATACATTAATATACATAGGTCATGTATAGGTGTTCAATGGGCCGATGTGCATTGGAGCAGGACTTCTCAATGTTTTCGTGAAATGGACATGTGCCCTATACATTCTGATGTAAAATAATATCCTAAATAACTTTTATTGATTGTACTTTTTCGAGAAAAAGATGAAAAGTTGGAGCTTTTGAGCAAAAAAATATTTTTTTTTCATTTTTTTTGTGAAGTACATATGCAACCTATAAATTACGATGCAAAATAATATTCTAAACAACTTTTATTGATTGCATGTTTTCGAAAATGTGCGTATTTTTCGAAAGAATTTACACAAGTTTGGAAACACACTTTTCTTACAAGTTGAACATACCTACCATGTTTTGTATACCCAGAAAGGTACGTGCTATTAACAGATAAATAAATAATAAAACCATGTTGTGTAAACATGGTTTTATTATTTATTTGCCCTCCACTAAACGGACAGAACATCACTGAATTTATAAACCTGCATGGACATTTTTCTGTTCTATCCAAACTGACGTCAATACAATAAATCAGAGAGATAATCTCAAACACAATTGTTTGTTATAGTTCAAGCATAATAAACGAGATATTTGTAATCCTCAAATAAAGAGAACATTTACGAGTATAGCTTCTACCTCTTTCTATGCACGCTACTCAATTGTTTCCGAATGATAAATAGCAAACTTTCCCGATTAAAAGTTGGTCTTATTTGCTTTTGAATTATTGCTCCCCCATTTTAACTTTTCGTATTCGCCACATTTGAATATGACACGACTTGTAATCGAGTGTCATTTCTCTACATTTGAAAATAAATTGTAACTCACATGCTTTTCAATTTGTTAATGCTTATCAAGGTATGAAAAGTTTTATCGAGTGTAATGAAGGAAATGGTTTTCATTTTGTAGAATAAATTTTTATGTCGAACGAAAACGATTTGCATAGTAATCTTACGAGAGAAACTGTACCGGCAAAATAACTAGACCGAAAATAGAGCGGCTTTGTTTGTCGTTAGTTCTCAGACTCAATTTACCTTTTACAAAAGTTTGAGGTATAAAAATAACGATTTATCGAAGAAGCTTCCGTGTAATTATGTAAAACATTTATAACGTTAAGGTAATTAAATTTATATAAAAAACAACTACAATATCAGTACAAATGTCAGCGAGTGAAACAAACATTTTAATGAGTGAATAATAAGTTGCCTCATAATTCATACGATAACAAGGTGCCGAACCTGATTTTATACAGGAACAAAATATATATGTTACGTCATATTTACAAGAATCATATGCCAGTCAGTCCCCAGAAAATTCTCAGCAGAACTAAATTATCATTATGTAAAAGTTTGCAGAGGAGTAGGTGTTTACAAGTAGAAAATTATTTTAAAATGTCTTAAGACGGCCATAAACGGAACATAAAACAAAATTGGGTTAAATTCAAAACATATTTTTCTTGGAATTCTATTTTACTGCCAACATTCCATGATCATTTCAATTATTTTGTTATTTCTTGTTTGCTATAATAATTATATTATTTTTCCAAATTTTCAGTTCTATCTAATTCTATTATTTTTCTGTTCCTCTTATTCACCTACCACTAGTGTTGGTTCTTTTCGAAAATTATTATCTCCTAATATATATTAATATTTTATTGTTCTTTACATTTCCATTTATCAATTTGTCTTTATCAACATATCTTTGTTTCACCGCCTCCACTATTTTACATTAAATTTTTCATTCCACTTTGACTCACAATTATTATCTTCTTTTCTAAATCGCTTTACTTACTAATACATACAATTCCTAACCTAGCAAAACAAATATAATACTACGAATTCACGTCAATGTATATATAAAACAGATCAGATCGGCATACCACCCATGGTAAGTGGGACACATTTCGAAGACACGATTTCAATTTCATACAACGGTGAAGTGAATGTAACAGTCGACCGACACGAAAAAGAAATCCTACAGGATGTGTTTGAATATTTTGAACTGGGGCTAGAAGGATTTAGGATTGATGGTAATAACCTCAATTAGAATTTCACGTCGTTTGTGGCTAGCTAACAGGCGACTGTGTCATTCGTCAGGACGGAACACCTGTAATTGCTTTAAAGTCATGTATAATTATGCCAGTTTTTACCGCTCTATCAAACATACCTCATGTCATGTAAACTGATAGGGATGACGGAATTTAGCCTTGCTTTCAAACTACCCCTATCAGAATGTCCGTGTCATCAAGTACTGAAGTTTTCAAATCATATTTCATTATACTTTCAAACGATGATAACTTCACAGACTACAGTTATGTGACCGGTATCTACTAGTTTGATGAAAGACATGCCTGTTTAGTCTCCATTTTATAAAATAGTGGGCTTTATCTTTGTTTTAATTCCATCATTTTTTTTTTTTTTTTTTACTTTCAAGACGTGACTTTTGTTCATTTACTCTCTGATTTTCTGTAGAACATTTGACATTTATTAACTGCCTCTTGTTTAATTTAATGAATTATAAATCATCCTTTAAATATTTGTCTGTTGTCATTACTATTATTATTTATCAGTCCAAAGAAGGTCAATAAACTATTTCACTTTTCTCATAAATATTTAATGAACAACGTGGAAGTAAACAAGAGATAGAACATTTTATTTAACTTTCAGGTACAGCTTCTAATAAAATAACGCCGTTGTTAGAAAGCAAGCTTCCCTTGTGTACAGACAACGACTTACTTAATAAATTATTAATTTTTTGTTTCTAGATGAAAACGTTTCATTACGGTATTTTTACAAAGCCAGTTCATTATCATTTATTATTTTTCCGTCTTTCTTTTAATTAATAACAAGAATATCTTCAAAGTGTATAATAATACAACGCAGCAACATTTTAATTACTTTTATGGCCTTTATAGACCAGGAGCAGAAGCGGAAAAACATAGAACTTCCCCTGTTTTTTGGGTCGCTAATTCGATTGCAATGGGTGCCAAACCTCTCATCCCACAGGATTCACCCCTATCGGCCACCAATCGCGAAGTAGAACTCGATTTCTGGTGTATTTTCTTGCATTGAATGTCATATTAGTAACTTTGGAGGGTACACAGAAGGGGTGGACACTACCCCTTAGTTCAAAAATGCATCCCTCAGGAAGTACATCCTCTTAAAGTGGGAGAAAAAATGTCCAATAATATGCGTTATACTTAAATTTAACGAAGACGCTGTGATTTGATTTCCACAATAATTTGTTAAGAACCATGACGATCGTTTCGCCTAACATAGGCTTCATCGAATGGTGAGTTGATAAAAAACTTACACTAACTATCTCCTTAAATACTGAACCTTTGACACTAGTAGACCAGCACAAGTAGGCATTATTGCTGGAATGAGAAAATGGATTAAGGAAGACAGAAAGATACAATACAAGAAACGAGATGTCTGCAATGTATACCTTAAGGTAATACACGGTGTGTCAACTTATATACTATATTCAGTAGAATTCCTTTTCTTAGATTCTAATGTTAGAGATAAAATTAGAACAATTATCAATGTAAAATATTTAAAACAAAAAAGTAAAATTCAGTCTTTAATGTCTAAAAAACAATTAAAAAATAAACAATCAGGTGGGTCATACTCAAACCATAAGTTTTATGATAGATTTATTAATCTCACAGAGACAAATTTCACCTTTAAGGAAACTAAATTACTCGAGAAAGGCTTTCAACATAATATCAAACCCAATAACTCCTCTAAGTCATTCGAATCTTTAAGCGTTGATACAGAAATTGTGCTGAAGCATGTAGAAAATAATACTGCTGACAAACATACGACATCAAAAATTATCAAATCGGAATACTTAGTTTCAGGCAAAAGTAATAATTTGTATAACGATGAATGTGTAACAAATGTGAAATTTATCAAAAATGAACCAACAGATGACTGATAAAGATAAGACTGTCATATCAATAACTAAAGATGATTACATACCAAAAACATTAAACTTTTTAGATCCTAGTACATACAAACAGTTAAAAACGGACTCGACAGAGAAATTTCGAAAGAAAATCAAATCAGTTATCAACAATTCAATTAGTATACTAGATAAGATAAATATTTATACATTATTTTAATTTAATTTTATTTATTTAATCGTACATCATACAACAGTACAAAACCATTTATAGGATGGAAATCTAAACTAACTTAACCTAACCTAACCTAAATAGTAGATAAAATTTCTGGCTGTTAGGCAAATATGTCCAATTCACTGCAATGAGTTTCATAACTAGTACCTACAAATATTAAACAGAGGAGAAAACTTTAATACGTTAGATCTAGGAGTAGATAAATAAAAAGCATGAGAATGACAAGAATTAATCTGTGGGACACAGAAGTTCAGTTAGCTTAATATTTCACTACAGTCTATTTTATTGTGCATAAGGTTATCTAGAAAATGCAAAGCAAAAGACTCACGCCTTTCGGAAAGACTAGTAATATTAAATTTTTCAAGTAATTGATTTTGAGAAGCTCCAATTGGTGGATATGTACCTTCAGTTTTCCAGTTTAAAAATTTCAGGAAGCGACGCTGAATGTTTTCCAATGTATCGTTATGAATGTTATACCCAGATTGCCAGACAAGTGAGCCATACTCCAGTTTGGATCGGGAGAAAACAAATTAAAGCATTTTTAAGGTCTGTGCATCGTTAAAGTCATGGTTGTTACGCAAGATGAAGCCTAACATTCTGTATGCATGCGAAAGTACAGCATCAATATGGTTAGTGAATGTTAATTTGTTATCAAAGCTTACACCTAGGTCCTTCAATGTAAATGGTCTGTTTAGGTCGCCATTAACATTATAATTATATATAATTGGGGACTCCTTGGTTGTGTAACTCATAACATTGCACTTACTAACATTTAGGTGAAGATCATTTTCATCACACCAAGCCGATAACTTAGTTAAACTGTTTTGAAGTTTTTAGAGTCATTCAAATCATTAATCCTATGCAACATCTTAACGTCATCAGCATATATTAAGAAATATACATCTAAGTGGTCACTGATGTCACTAATAAAAATATTAAAGAAGAGAGGTCCAAGTATTGATCCCTGGGGTATTCCTGACGTGGCTCGGTATTCAACAGATTTGTATCCATGATAAGATACGTATTAACCTCTATCGGTTAAGTAGACAGTCAGATATTCCAAATTTATCAAGTTTACAAAGTAGTTTTACTATGGTTCAGTCTGTCAAATGCCTTAGAAAGGTAAGTTTAAACTGAATCTACCTGTATGTGAGAGTCAATTGATTCAGCAATGTACTGAGTAGCGTAAATTAAGTTCGTTACGGTGGACCCGCCTTTCATAAAGTCGTGTTGTTGCGTAGATATTTTCAGTTGGACATATGCATAAATATTATCAGGCAGTAGGATTTCGAAAGCTTTGCCAAAGTTACATATGATTGTTATTGGTCTATAATTGGTAACATAATTTTCTTTCACCTTTTTAATACACAGGACACACTTTGGAGTATTTCCAAATATCAGAAAAATAGCATTTCCTAAGGCATAGATTAAAAATTATGCAGAGGGGACATGCAAAAATACTGGCACAGTCTTTCAGTAGAAATGCTGGAATTCCATCTGGGCCCGCAGTAAGTTTAGGTTTAATTCTTTTTAACGCCATGCAAACGTCAGCCTCGAAAAAGCGTTTAATGTCCAAACAGTCAAACGAAAGATTATTAGACTTGGTTATTGGAGCATCCGAAATATTAAGGAAGTAAGATTGTTCGAAATAGTTAGCGAAGGCATCGACGATATCATTAGGGGTGTCCAGAGGTTCATTGTTATAAGTCATGTACTTCGGTATACTAGTTTTTCCCTTTTTCCCATTGATGTAAGCCCAGAATTTATTGGGTTCAGAGGCGATATTATTTTCAATACGGTTTGTATAAATTTGAAACGCAATTTTAATGTCCGACTTGATTTGTGATCTAAGTCTACGAAATTCAGTTAGCGATTCATTATTACCGTGGCGTTTAAATAATATCAATTGCTTATGCTTTAACTTTACATTTTTTATAATTTTGCCGTTAAACCAAAGTGGAAACTGTCTTTTATTTTTTGGACTTTTGAACTTATGTTAACATTAAAAACTTCCGTTAGTTTCTTATAAAATAAATCAACACATGTTTCAACATCATCATAGTAGTTTAAGAAAGACCAGTTAATGTGCAGTAGTTATTCATACAGAAGAGAAAAATTTGCCTTGCGCAAGTTAAAAGAGTTAGTAGATTTTATCGAAAATTTCACGTTCGGACTAACAAGTTTCGAACTTAACCATAAAAGCAGGATGATGTATGTCTTCTGAAACCAATAATTCAATTGCTTTTTCAACAACGCAATGTGCACTACATATAACCAAGTTCAAAAGTCTATTGTTATAATTAAGAACAGAATTGTATCGATGCAAGTTGAGAAGGTTTAGAAAATTGATAAGTGTTGACACTTTAGGACATTTGATACTATTCGAAACATGAAATGAGTACAAACGCAAATTAAAGTCTCTCAATATAAGCGTATTACTGTCATGGATATAATCCAAGGAGGAAATTGTTTCACATAGAGTTTCATAAACATTACTACTTGACTCAGGAGGAATATACAATTATACAGTACAAAAATATAAAAAGCTTGTCGATTAATTGTAAGTTTGGCAGCTACTATATCAATGTTCTGAATAGAAAAGAAATCACCAAAAAGTAAATTTAATTTTTCGGCATGTAAGTTGGAATTAATCGCGAGTAAAACTCCACCTCCTTTAAACTTATTGACAGCAGGAAAATTTGTTCCCGAAAAATATTATAAGTGTGATCGAATAATTCATTGTCAAAAACAGATGAATCAAGTCATGTTTCAGTTAATGCTATGATAGGGAATGTACAAGCGGCTACTGAGTTGAAAAATTCAAAAATTTTGTTTTTGTTACTAACGTTTTGATAATAAATGTCCATGTTATAACGAGAACGGCATCGAGTAGAATTACTGACAAGGTTATGAGTAGCAGTTAAGGTAGTGATAGATGAAATGCTTTGAGATATAGATGATTGCTATTTAACACCCATTAACACCTATTAAGTCAGATCCCAACTTGAATATACGAAGTACAATTGTTGATGTCCCAAGCCACATGGCTTGTCGATATATCTAATTTTTCGGCGTTATTCAGAGAGACACAATTTATGCATTTCAAAACTTTAGATTTATACTCTTTGACCGAATGGCCCTCTCCGCACAAAGGACAGGAAACCTTATTTTTACAGAATTTTGACCAGTGATAACACTCATTACAGTTAAAACATCTATATATGTCAACAGTATCGAAGACTCTACAATTATCATAGCCGATAAACAGATTACCAGCTTTCATTACCTTCTCGTATGAAATTTTATCCACCTGGAGCACAGCCTGAAACACATTTACATTTTTTTTAATTGGGAATAACTTGATGAGATTACAATTAGGGTTGATAAGGTCACTGTTCATTTTAATAATGTAATTAATCTCCAAATACCTAAATTATACTCTTTAATAAAATTAAACAAAGAAAATTTGCCTATCAGATCAGTTGTCTCTTATACTACTGCACCCCCAGTTAAACTTTCAAGTGGACTCATTGATATCCTAAAAGAAAAATGTAAATCACGCTTAAGTATAGTGGTTACGCGCCCTTCCTGGAAATAAATATATGTTTTGGTTTTTTTTATAGTATAATACTAAGAAGTTTTTAGTACGAGTTTTTTAGCAGCGTGTGGGTCGAGTGCGACTCATACAGTAAGAGAGTAAGTTTAGAGAGATATATAGTCACTCACGCCGCTGAATAGTTATAGTTTTGTTTCAGTAACAAGTGAATTATAATATTTATAATAATTTCTTTTCTTTAATTAATTTAATAATTTGCCATACATTAATTGTGTGTGTCGGGGATTTGCGTATTTTCCTTTTGGCCCTCCTCTGTCCCTCCTATTGCCTGGACCGACATCGAAGAAGGAGAACCCATCGAACCTACTGGGTAAGTTTCCGACACATTTTTTCTTTTCATCCTAAATACAGTTAACTTTTTTATTAGTCGCACCCGCTGAAAGGGGTAGGCCCATTCATATGGCCACTTCGTCCGGATTATAGCCGGCAGAATTTTTATAGTAGTTTTTCTGTCAGTCTTATCACCTTATTATAATTCGCTTCTTTTACTGAAACACGCATATTTGAATAGTTTATTTTCGCACATTATAGTAAATTTTATTTGGTATTTGCCTTGAATTATTTTCATAATTTTCCAGTACGATTTATTTGTTCTTGCATATAAATTGATTATTAGTTACTTAGTATTATTGATCAATAGTTATTACTTACGTTTATCGTTTTAATTTTTACATAATTTGGATATTTAGTGTATAGTTTTGGTAACATTAGACTGTCCAAGTAGTTCACAATGCCACCAAAAACTGATCAGAACTTAGAGTTAAAACTTAATAAACTTACTGCCAAAAAAGAAACTTATTTCAACAAAATACAAAAGCTGTACGATTTATCTAGAGATTTAAAAAATCCTGAAAATGTAGCAAAATTTAAAATTCAACTGCACACTTTAGACGAAACTTTCGAGTTATTTAAACAAATGATAGATACGATTAATGACGTAAATTTAGAAATAAATTCCGATTATGTATTAAATTACCAACCATTAGAAATTGTAGATTCACTATATTGTCATATAAAAGAGGCAGCCACAATTTTAGAAAATCAGCATCTCGCACAAAATCGGCAAACAGCTGATCAGCCAGCTGTCGCTAAATTACAAAAAATAGGAATACCGGAATTTTCTGGTGATCCTAAAAAATGGCCAATATTTTTTGAAACATTTAAAAGTCTTGTTCATGACAAGGCAAATTTAGATAATACGAGTAAACTACATTACTTGTTAGGTGCTTTAAAGGGTAAAGCTTTAGATGTTTGTGCTAGTGTTTTACCGACGCCCGCAAATTATAGTATTTTTTGGGATACTTTAGTAGATAAATATCAGGATAGACGTTTACTAGCTGATACCTATTTTAGTCAAATGTTGGAATTTAAAACAGCTCAGCAGGAGTCCGCAGCTTGTCTTAATAATTTTCTAGAAAAATTTGACACTTCTGTCAATGCTATCAAACAATTAAATATCCCAGATCTGACAGATTTTTTCGTAGCTTCTTTAGCGCTCTCGAAGTTAGACACCCAGACACGTAAATTATTTGAAATGTCTAAACACTCGGAGATCCCGACTTACAAGGAAATCGTAGATTTTGTTAAAAATCAAAGAAAAGCTCTTAATAGTCTTTCAAAAAATAGTCAAACTAGTTCCGCAAAATCCAATAGTAGTAGTACTAATAGGTCTAAACAAGTCTCGCAATCATTTGTCACAAATAGTAGTGGTGGGGAAAATAAAAAACTTTATAAAAATTTAGCAGGCAACTGCCCAATTTGCAAACAATTGCATCCTGTTTTTCAATGCTCTGAATTCTTGAGACTTACACCGCATTCTAGATATAGTTTAGCTAAAGAGAAAAAATTATGCCTAAATTGTTTAAGTTCAGTTCATAAAATTGCCGATTGTAAGTCGATAAACGTTTGCAATATTTGTCGTTCTCGCCATCATTCGTTATTACATTTTGATAAATTAAATTCCTCTAAAAATAATAATAATGACCACGAAAACATAGCATCTAGTAGTCAAACCGCGTCGAATGAAAATGAGAAAAACAGCTTATCCACCCACAACTATTGCTCAACTTCCAGTAGTGAAGTTTCACAGGATAATTATACAACTTTACTCCCTACAGCACTCGTCAACATATTATCGGTTTCAGGTGAATATAAGCCCGCGCGTTTTTTGATAGATAACGGGAGCCAAGCACATTTTATCACTAGAAAATGTTGTCAACGGCTCAAATTACCGTTTCAAAAATATCACTCCTCTGTTAATGGAATCGGTGGTTCTCAAACAGTTTTAGGACACTTAAATTTTGCATTAAGTTCACGTTTTGATTCAAATATTCAGTATCAGATCTACGCTTTAGTGGTAGAGAAAATAACGGATCGACTTCCAACAACTAATATACCAGTTAAATCACTTAGTTATTTAAATCATGTTCAACTAGCGGATGACCATTTTTACGAACCCTCAAAAATTGATGGTATTATAGGAGCCAGTTTATTTTTACATATTTTAGGCAGTAGTAAAGTAGTTGGGCCAGCTAATTTTCCAATGGCAGTACAAACTAATTTGGGTTATATAGTAATGGGGAACGTACCCACTACTACAACGGATGCAGTCGAAAATTCGCAAACATTTTGTTCGGTCATAGAACCTTCGTTAGAAAAAATTTTACATACATTTTGGGAAGTAGAGGAGATACCTGCACCTCCTGTGCTTAATCAGGAGGACGCTGAATGTGAGAACATTTTTAGAACCACTACCACTCGCGAAGAGACCGGTCGATTTACCGCAGCACTCCCATTTAAGGAGTACCCGCCTGTGTTAGGAAATTCGTTTACTATAGCTTGTAAAAGATTTCATTATCTCGAAAATAAGTTTAAAAATGACCCGTCTCTTAAAGATCATTATAGTGAGGTTATTAAGGATTATATAACTCAGGGTCACATGACTCTAGTATCCCCAGTTTCGAATGGTCAAGTTGATAATAGCGCTTATTATATTCCGCATTTTGCTGTGTTAAAAGAAAGTGTTAGCACGCCCGTTCGTATCGTGTTTGATGCATCCGCAAAAACATCTAATTCGCGTTCACTAAATGATGTTTTATATTCCGGTCCAAAATTACAAACCGATATTTTTAAAATTTTACTTAACTTTAGACTTTTTGAGGTTGCTATGATTTCGGACATACGTCAAATGTATCGAAATATTCGGGTTTGTCCAGAGCATCGCAAATTTCAGAGAATTTTGTGGAGATTCTCTCCTGAGGAACCTTTAGTGATTTATGAATTAACTACAGTTGTATTTGGTTTAAAATCGTCCCCTTTTGCGGCTTTAAGAACGATTAAACAACTCGCCAGCGATGAGGCAGACATTTCCGCTCGCGTCTAAAGTCGTCGAAACCGACCTGCATATAGACGACCTAGTAGTTAGTGTTCCGACGGCACCACAAGCAATAGAGCTTTATCATCAAATAATAGGGTTGTTCTCTACCGGAGGTTTCGAATTAGTTAAATGGAGTACGAACTCGCGGAACTTATTACAAAAAATTCCTGAAAACATTCGTTTAGCATCCACAATAGAATTTAATGAAACTCCTGAAATAAATTGTGCACTCAAGGTTTTGGGGTTGCAATGGGATCCTTCAACTGATTATTTTTCATTTTCGGTAAATATTCCGAGCAAAATTTGTACAAAACGGAGCATTTTGTCAACTTTAGCACGCATTTGGGATCCATTAGGGTTTTTGTCGGCTATTACTGCCGTCGCAAAATTTCTAATAAAAGAGTTGTGGTTTTCTAAAGTTGATTGGGATGAGGAACCGCCAATAAATGTTAAAAAACAATGGTTAGAATTTTATGAGGGGCTTCCTCTCTTATCGCAATTTCGAGTACCGCGTTATATCGGGGCACTGGACAATAATTCTTGTGCAACACTGGTAGGATTCGCAGATAGTTCATTAAAAGGATATGGGGCTATGGTTTATATAAAATTAATTGCACCTAATAATGATATAAGAATCAATTTAATGTGCGCAAAAGCAAAAGTTGCACCTGTGAAAGTTTGTACTATAGCGAGACTTGAACTTTGTGCTGCGGTTATTTTGGCAAAATTAATCAAATCTATTATAGATACATGTTCATCTCGCATTAAAATAGATAAGATTTTCGCATTTTCCGACTCCACAGTAGTTTTACACTGGATTAATAGTTCCCCACATAGGTGGAAAACTTTTGTTTCTAATAGGGTCGCTAAAATTCAGGAGTCTGTTCCTTCCGCAAAATGGTTTCATGTAGAAAGTGAAAACAATATAGCTGACTGTCTTTCACGTGGATTAACGCCGGCGCTCCTAATTCAACACTCCACTTGGCTCTCCGGTCCACATTGGCTTAAATTAGAAGTGGATAAATGGCCTATTCAATCTATTGTTGAAAATAATTTACCTACACTTGAAGAAAAAACAACTGTAGTCCTGCCCACTGTGGTTGGTGAAAATAATCCGTTACGTAATCTTATGTTGAGGATGTCTTCTTGGTCGAAACTTTGCAGAATCACAATCTACGTTCTTAGATTTTCGAAATTATTACCTATTAGGAAAATTATTTCTGTGTCAGATTTAGAGAAGGCCGAATTAGTGTTAATACAAATTGTTCAAAAAATACATTTTACCAAAGAATTTAAATTGTTACAGAACGAAAAATCATGTGACAAATCTTTGCGACATTTAAATCCCTTTTTAGATAATGGGTGTATTCGAGTAGGAGGTAGGTTAGCAAACGCACAAATTAGTTACCACACAAAACATCCATTATTACTTCCAAAAAATGATCACCTAGTTAATATTTTAATTGACCATTTTTACCGCTTATACTTACATACTGGGCCACATTTATTGTTATCACTCCTCCGACAACGATTCTGGATATTAGCTGCAAGGAATGTTGTTCGTAACCGCGTTAAATTATGTAATTATTGTTTTAAATTTAAACCTAAAGCCATTTATCCGCAAATGGCTGATCTACCCGCTGCTAGAGTAACGGAGGTAAAATGTTTTTTAAATTGTGGCGTGGACTACGCCGGCCCGGTGTACATTACTTTAGGACGCCGCAGAGGCATTAAAAGCCAAAAGGCGTACATATGTCTGTTTGTCTGTCTGGCGACGAAAGCGGTGCACCTAGAATTAGCCTCGGACCTGTCAACTGCGACATTCCTCGGTTGTTTTAAACGTTTTATAGCGCGCCGCGGACCAGTATGTACTATTCACTCTGACTGCGGCACAAATTTTATTGGGGCAAAAGCTGAACTTGATCAAATTTACAGTTTAATTCAATCTAGTGAATATATTCGCACTATAGGCGCAGAGTTACATACGCACAAGATAGAGTGGAAATTTAATCCTCCCTCTGCACCCCACTTTGGAGGTATTTGGGAGGCAAATATCAAATCAGTGAAAACACATTTGTATAAAGTTGTAGGAAATCAACTTTTTACTTTTGAGGAATTTACCACTATTTTAACACAGATTGAAGCCCTCTTAAATTCTAGGCCATTATGTTGGTTGAGCAGTGATCCGTCTGAACCAGAGGCTTTAACGCCTGCACATTTTCTTACACTGACCCCATTGAAATCACTTCCCGCAATAGATTTTTCGGAAAATAATAAAAATTTGCTTTCACGCAAACAATTACTGGATCAAATGGTACAGTCATTTTGGAAACGGTGGCGGGTTGAATATTTGAGCAATTTACAAAGTCGTCAAAAATGGAACAGTTCAACTTGTCCTGTTACCAAAGGAACACTAGTTCTCATACAGCAAGAAAACATACCCCCTCTTCAATGGCCGCTAGGTGTTATTGAAGAGGTATATCCTGGCAAAGACGGCGTGGTTCGTGTAACGCTTGTCAGAACAAAAAACACAACGTACAAGCGACCTATTATCAAGTTGTGCCCTTTGCCTACTCAATAAAATAATTTGTTTTGTTTTTAGCTTAGAATGTTTTAGTTTTTTTTTTATAAATAGATGTCTTCTCTCTTTAGGGTATGTTTGAAAATAATTTTTCAAGGCCGGGTGGACGGTTACGCGCCCTTCCTGGAAATAAATATATGTTTTGGTTTTTTTATAGTATAATACTAAGAAGTTTTTAGTACGAGTTTTTTAGCAGCGTGTGGGTCGAGTGCGACTCGTACAGTAAGAGAGTAAGTTTAGAGAGATATATAGTCACTCACGCCGCTGAATAGTTATAGTTTTGTTTCAGTAACAAGTGAATTATAATATTTATAATAATTTCTTTTCTTTAATTAATTTAATAATTTGCCATACATTAATTGTGTGTGTCGGGGATTTGCGTATTTTCCTTTTGGCCCTCCTCTGTCCCTCCTATTGCCTGGACCGACATCGAAGAAGGAGAACCCATCGAACCTACTGGGTAAGTTTCCGACACATTTTTTCTTTTCATCCTAAATACAGTTCACTTTTTTATTAGTCGCACCCGCTGAAAGGGGTAGGCCCATTCATATAGTATTAAGAATTCTTATGAATTAATTTCCAAAAATTATAAATACCACGCTACCGCCAAACGCTAAACTTATTTTCTTTGATGTCCAAAACTTGTTTCCTAG
Organism: Stenurella melanura; assembly: GCA_963583905.1. Taxonomy (NCBI): domain Eukaryota; kingdom Metazoa; phylum Arthropoda; class Insecta; order Coleoptera; family Cerambycidae; genus Stenurella; species Stenurella melanura. The sequence goes on from OY757309.1 coordinate 21,671,020, forward strand.
TATTTCACCCAGACACGTAATAGACATCGTAGAGGAATTATTAGACATAAATCACGTTAACATTATTGAAAAACAAGAAATACTAAATTTACTGTTTTTATATCTTGATCAAAATTATTTTCAATTTAATAATAATTTTTATACCTGTACAAATGGATTAATTATGGGAAACCCACTAAGTCCCTTACTTGCCGAAATCTTTATGCATATAAAGATTCAAGTATTTAATTTAGAAACTAATATGTTCGGTAACCATCTACATAATAATTTTTTGTACTGGTATAGATATGTTGATGACATTTTTGCCTGTTTTACCGGGACTATTAGACAATTAACCAAGTTTTTGGATCATATTAATAACCTACATCCGAATATAAAATTTACTATTGAAGAAGAAGTCGATAAAAGTTGAAATTTTCTGGATTTAACTATAACTAGACTAAACAACAAACATGATTTTTCGATCTATCATAAAGCTTCGTATACAGACACAACTATACAAAACAATTCGGCACATCCCTTTCAACATAAATTAGCAGCCTTTCATAGCATGATATACCTGTTGAATGTTCCAATGTCAACAAGTAATTACAACAAAGAATCAACATCATTAAACAAGTTGCTGTCAATAACGGGTTTGACCTCCTCGTAATAGAAAATATTATAGCTAAAAGAAGTATAATAAGGCCCTGGGATTAATATATCCAATCAATCAAAACGACTCAAAATTCAAAACAATCACGCATTTAGACTCTCCAACGCAAAAAGTTTCGGTATATTTAAGAAAACGTAATTTGAATATTGCTTATAAGACAAATAATTCATTAGAAAAATACATTAAAAATAATAAAGACAAAACCCAAAAACACCATAAATCAGGAGTCTATAAGTTGACTTGCGGTTCTTGCCCTGGGGTATATATTAGTCAAACGGGTAGAAGTTTCAAGAAACGTCATTATGAGCACAAAAATAGTTACATTAAAAACAAAACTAACTCTACATATGCAAATCATTTATTAGAAGAAAAACATTCCTTTAGGATGATTTCGAAATTTTACACGTAGAGAGTAAAGGATTGAGATTAGGTTCATTGGAATGTTTAGAAATTAATAAATACAAACGTTTGGATAATTTGTTAAATGATCAAACCGAGATAAATCATTCACCACTACTTAACATGGAAATGATTTTCATAAGTAATATAGTTTTTCTAAATTTATTCCAAATTTAATATTTTGTATAAGGTATTTATTAGGTATCTTTTATTATTTGCTAATTACTTTTATAATATGAAATCCGTTAATATTATTCTGAAAATGTATTTACTTAAGTACACCTTTCTTTTTTGTTATACTAATTACTTTCATTGTCAAAGATTCAGTATTTAAGGAGATAGTTTATAGATTGTAAGTTAGTTATCAAGTCACCATCCGATGAAGCCCGTGTTAGGAGAAACGATCGTCATGGTTCTTAATAAATTATTGTGAAAATCGAACCACAGTTTGTTCGTTAAATTTAAGTTTAATATGGATTCTCATCAAGTAAAGGCCGAATCAATCAACTAATATCCGTTATATTGAAAATAAATTTAAATTAAACATGTACTTGCTATTTGTTGACGCTACTAATTAATTAATTTTGTATTGTCATGACAATGCGACAGGTTTTCTGTTTGACAAGTTCCAATGACCTATAGGAAAAAAAACGATAATTCTTAATTTTTGGTTAATATTACACAAAATTTTAAAAGTATTAATTTGTGTACTAAAACAGTTTGACATTATGCGGAACATTTGTTGTGAATGTAATTTTTGTTAAATACACTAATTTCCTGTTATTACAAAATTTTATTCTGGAATTGTAAATAAATGTTAAATACATATAGAGGAAAAAACGAGAATTTCTTGTATTTTGAATAACGTTATAAAAAATTTTAAGAGCACCTTTTTGCATCCCTTTCAATACCCTGTAAAAATGTTGAAGTGTTTCGTAATTTTACAGGGTGATTAAAAAAATATAGCAGCATATGTTGATGAATTTCTGTGCACCGAACTTAATATCAACTTATATACTGGGTGTTAATATGGGGGATACTCACAGATTTTAAAATTAATCTTTTTAATCTTTCTAATCTTTTTAATCTCTTTAGTTTTTTACATCTTTTTATATATAATTATGAAATGAAATTTGTAGTGTCAATTATTGTTAGTGTTATTAATAACGCATCTTAATAATTTAATATTCTGAAATTGTTACTAACTGTAAATATGATTTTCGTTAATTTGGTTTTAAATTAATCTGTATCATTTTACTTCCACATCCACGTAGTGGATTGGAAGTATAGTAATCGCAAAAAAATTTTCAAAAATTTTAATTCGTGAAATAGGTTTAGAATGTCATGAAACGTCGAGATTTTAAATTTGAGCGAAAAAAAATTTTCTGTCTGTCGGTCTGTCGGTCTGTCGGTCTGTCGGTCTGTCTGTCTGTAACTTTTTTTGTCCGCACGTTTTCTCCGGAACTGTTTAAGATATTGACTTGAAATTTTGTACACGTATATATTATAACGAGATCTGGAACTGGATTGTTTTTTGAGGATATCCGGTGAAGGGTTGGGGGTGTAATAGGGGTAAATATGGGAAAATAAGTAAAGCAAGCTTGTAAGAGTACAGAAACTTGAAATTCGGTGTATGTACTAGAAGTTAAGGCCTCAGATTTTTTTATAATATTTTTCAACCCCCCACCACCCCTACCCCATTAATGGGGTTGATAAAATAAGGTTGAGATATTCATTTGAAATTTCATACACGTATGTATTATAACGACGTCTGGAATTAGATTATATTTTGAGATGATTCCGTTGAAGGGTTGGGGGTTATTTAGGAGTAAATAGGGGGAAATAAGTAAAACAAGCTGGTATGAGTACAGAAACTTGAAATTCGGTGTACGTACTAGAAGCCAAGGTCTCAGATTTTTTAGTAATATATTTCAGCCCCCCATCACCCCTACTCCATTATTCAAGGGGTTGATAAAATAAAATTGAGATATTCACATGAAATTTAGTACGCACATGTATTATAACGAGATCTGGAACTAGATTATATTTTGAGATGATTCCGTTGAAGGGTTGGGGGTTAAATAGGGGTAAATAGGAGAAAATAAGTAAAGCACGCTGGTAAGACTACAGAAACTTGAAGTTCGGTGTATGTACTAGAAGCCAAGGTGTCAGATTTCTTTCTAATATTTTTCAAAATCCACCACCTCCGCTTCATTATTAATGAGATTGATAACATCAAATTGAGATATTCACTTGAAAGTTAGTATACGTATGTATTGTAGTGACATCCGATTGAGATGACTCAATTGAAGGGGTGGGAGGTGGTAGATTGCGAATAGTGGAAAATAAGTAGGGTAAACTAGAAACTTCATTTTTAACGAATATGGTAGAAACCAACCCCTCAAACTTTTCTATGACATCTGCCCCAAATATTATTAAAATTCTATGACCAATAATTTCCACATAGTAGAGTGCAAATATAGTCAAGATATTTCCTTTAAAGTGACTTGGATGAAGAATCTGGATGTGGAAGTAGTGATTCCTTAGGCAGCGGTTTTTTTTTTCTATTTCTTTGTGTTAGTGTGTACCTATTTTTAAAGTGTGTGTCTTTGTACTAAGCATATTCAGCTGTAATATCAGTATTCTTGACTTGCTGCAAATGAATGATCTTTATATAATGTGGTCAAATAAACGTCTATCTATCTACCAATCATCAAAAACAAAACTTTTGAATTTTTCAACTCGGTAGCCGTTTGTGCATTCCCTATCATTACATTAACTGAGACGTAGCTTGATTCCTTTATTTTCTACAACGAGTTATTCCATCACACTTATAATATTTTTATAGAGGATAGACATTTAACTGCTGCCAATAAAACTAGAGGAGGAGGAGTATTACTTGAGGTCGATTCCAACCTACATACCGAAAAGTTAAATTTATATTATGGTGATTTCCTTAATATCCAGAACATTGATATAGTAGCTGTCAAACTTACGACAATCACTTTATATTTTTGTGCTAATGTATGATCTTCCTGAGTCAAGTGGTAATGCTTATGAAATTCCATTTGAATCAATCTCCTCCTCGCAGTAAAATTAAGATGGCAGATTATTGTTTTCTTGTTTATGACCTAATTAACATTTCGCGTAAATTTTATTGACGAGCAAATCATTTCAATGTTTGCATATTTATTACTCAGTAATACAGTGACATAAATGTCTGGCGATGAAATTTATCTGAAGGTCTTGCTAAAGACCATAAGAAAAGAAAAGTGCCAGATGCGAGCAAATGATTTGGAGACACTTTTATACATGCTTAATGATCTGTTAATTAATAATGCAGCGATAATGGACTGGCAGAAGTAGTCATTAGTGGATTTTATAATGAAAACTTCATTATTTTCGACTTCTGCCACACAAGCAAATGACTTAAATATTTTTGGGACCACATCCACATTGTTAACTGTAATATTGTTTATCGAGGAGAAATTTTGTAAATTCTATTTTGCACTGGTAAATATTTTTAGTTTTTAATGCCCGTAGAAAGAAATTATAAATTTTGCATGTCCAGTAGGTGAAATATATCTTAAAAAATTTTGTTCTAAATTTCGGTGGAATTATGGTTTTAAATCTGATATGAATGTTGTGGATATCAGTGCGAAATTTTATTTTTATGTGTAGATAGGACGGCTTTCTGTTAATAACAATTTTATGAGCAGCATGCATAATTCTACGATTTTCCATATTCCACTATTTTTTAATTTATGTGATATTCTTTGTCGTCTTCTTACTCCAAATATAAGTCATAAACATGAATATTGAACAGTTTGAATTTTGCATATAATGTAAATGTCTTTTTTTAGTGAGGCGTGCTGTAATAAATAGATCTATGATTTTTAATAAATTTGAAATTGAACGTGTTCCCCATTTAATTTAACTTCTCTGGTCGCTCCTTGCATAAGGTGGATGTTGTTATTAAATTGTCACAAATGTTGAAATCTAATAATACCTTAAAATTGGATTCTCATTTTATACGCTGCATTTAAACCAGAATTTCACTCGTTATATGTTAATAATATAATTCATCAAAATTTGATGATATGCAGAATTGCACTCCAACGGAATTTAACATTTCACATGTATATACATTTTATTGCATTAATCCCTTACCTATTATTTAATATATAACAAATAGCCTTTGCTTACCTTTTTATATTTACTCACATTTAAACATGGGTGTAATACTGCTATCGTATATAAAGGAGGTTAACTCCTTTGCTTAGGTTAGCTCAGTCTAGCTCTTATCTCAGGGTTCGTTGTCGGTTGCTTTTAAAATTTTACTTTTAACAATCTTTTTTATTTGATTTTACTTCCCTCGCATACCGAAGGGAAGTATTGTATTCGAGAAAAAATCACCCTCCGAGATTTTTTCGGATTCTGACGTTTCAGAACACGTAGATTACGAAAATATAGGTTTCTCAATTCCGTCAGTCTGTCTGTCTGTCTGTCTGTCTGTCTGTCTGTCTGTCTGTCTGTTGGTGCATGAACTAAAAAGCTACTTGACGGAGAGCAGTCAAATTTGGCAGGTAGTTGACCCTACTGTCAGCGCAGAAATGGTAGAAATTTCACTGGAAAATATACAGGGTGGACCGCCTAAACGGAATAAATAGTGAAACAAATTTTTTTTCGCTCAAATTTAAAATTTCCACGTTTCATGACGCGCTAATCCTATTTCGTGAAAAAAAATTTCAAAAATTTTTTTTCACGAACATTTTTGAAAAAATTTTTACAAAGATAAAAAAAATTTTTTTTTGTTCAAATTTAAAATTTCTACGTTTCATGGCATTCTAAAACTATTAAAAAAAAAAATAATTTTTTTTTACCAACATTTTTGAAAAATTTTTTTCTACTAAAATAATAATTTTTTTTTTCTTCAAATTTAAAATGTCCACGTTTCATGGCATTCTAAGCCTGATTCAGAAAAAAAAAAATTTTAGAAATTTTTTTTACCACTAAAATAGATGAATTTTCTTTTATTTCTTCAAATTTAAGATTTCCACGTTTCATAGCGTTCTAAATCTATTTAAAAGAAAAATTAGAAATTTTGTTTACTATTTTTAAAAAATTTTACCACTAAGATAGAATTTTTTTTCTTTGTTCAGATTTAAACTATCCACGTTTCCATGGCATTCTAAAACTATTCAAACAAATTTAAAAATGTTTTTGAAAATTTTTTTAAAAAATTTGAAAACATTTTTAATCTATTTATCGCTACTATAGAATAGACGAAAAATTTGGTTTGCTCAAATTTAAAATTTCCACGTTTCATGACATTCCAAACCAATTTCGGAAAAAAAATTTTTGCAACATTTTGTTACCAGCTTGGAAAAAAATTAACACTAGAATAGATGGAAACTTTTTTACTCAAATTAAAAAGTTTCACGTTTCATGACATTCTAAACCTATTTAAAAAAAATATGTAATTTTTAAATCTTAAACTTCTTTTACCACTATTATAGAATAGACGGAAACTTTCCTTTTTGCTCAAATTTAAAATTTCTACGTTTGACATTTTAAACCTATTTCAGAAGAAAAAATTTTAAATTTTTTTTTTAACATTTTTGAAAAATTTAAATAAAAATGAAATTTTTTTAACCACCACTATACTTCCACTCCATTACGCGAATATTGGATTGATGTGACGGGTGGCAATAATATCTGACATATACACCTATTATACTTTTATTGAAAAATGTACAGGGTGGTCATCCAAGAAATAATTCAGTCATGGTGGACATTTGTAAAGGTATTTGCGCAAGCCTGCCATATGTGGCACCTGTTATTTAGCATTGAGCTTTTGCTGTTGGATGAGCAATCTGTATATTTTTTTGACCTAAACTTATCAAGTTTTCTTTGTAATAATAGCAATAACTATATTCCGATTATTATTCTCAATGTCATTTCGTAATTATTAATTTTTTAGAGTGACCGCCATGCACAAATAACGAGGGAAGTTCTGTGTAAAGACCTTTACCGATTTTTTTTTTTGAATCTTATATTCATTTTTACAAAACGAAATTTTTGTATTTGACATCTTATGCCTTTTAAATGTTTTTTAAAAAGAAAATGAAACTTTTAATTACTGTTATGCAACTGATTTTCCATTTTTTCAATTCAGTGCCGCAATGTTAGCTTCCCAGTTTAGTTGTTTTTACTAAGACCTACGTTCCTAGTACCATATTTACAGCTAATTTATTTGTATCTAATTACAAAATAACTAAATTAGTGGTTATTATACTCTTCGCAAAATACAAAACGAAGAGTAGGTATATTCCATTTGATCGGCCCATTTCCAAAACCGGTAATATTGCTCGCAGAGAAAAAATTTTCAGTTGACGATCGAATTCTGAACAACTTTCAAAATGTCCGTCCGTCACGTTTCTTGTAAGCACGATAACTTAAGAACGAAAAGTTCAATTATATTGAAACTTGGAAAATAAGTTAGTGATAGCTAGAGGAAGGGCTCGATTGTAATTGAACAAAATCTATCAATAAAGAAAAAAGTTATAAAACTTTTAAAATAAAAAAAAAACGTGTTTTGTAATTAAACGAAAAATATCTAAAACTAATACTATTTGCAAAAGAAAAATGCGAATAGTATTCTATAGAATGTGCAACAATTATATATTTAGTTTACATATGTGAAAATAATAATAAATAAAATTCAGTTTGTCAGTATTATTTTATTATAGTTTTTTTAGGTTATTTTACAACTTTTACCGTTGAGTTTATTTATTCTTATTAAATTGTTTTAGATTTCTTACTTTTCATTTCCGCTTAATATCATTATCTTCTTTGGTTATTTTCTGATCTATTGCAGATAACTGTTTCTAGAATATTATTATAAGTCATATTTTTTATAATAACCTGTTTTGAAACATATTTATATGATTTTGCAAACAATTGTTTCAATACAATTATAAGCAAACAAATAATAATTCACTTTTAAATAACCTATTTATTATAAACCTCTGATTCTCTGTTAGATTAATATTGTTTATCTTTTCTCACAAATTGTCCTTATTTTTTAGTCTTCCCTGAAAATCACTGTCTCTAATTCGTTGTTAATCTTCTCCCTTCTCTAATTTTTGCACATCTCCATTAGTATCAAGAAATTTTTTTCTCCTTTTTAAGAACAAAACTACTCGACAATTCGCAATATTCATCTCTTCAATTTCTTCTGTTTGACTTAACTGGATTGTATCTCTTCAGAAAATTTTATTTTAGCATTAAATATTCGAGGGACTTATGGCACCTCCCTCCTCGAACCAAAATTCTTCAAACACCTCTCTCGAGGTCAAATTTAATAACGTTTGATGCCTGAAAAGAATAGTTACGTAAAATGTGATATTACAACCAAGAAAACAATAAAACTTAAACTTTAATGAATCCTCCACCTCTACTACCACCTCCTCCTAAATTGTGTCTCATAAACTTTCAATACACATTTTTCATTAGCCCCTAAAATTTTTGGCACTACATGCTTGGAGCATCTTCAAATTCTCGACTCCTTACTGCTTTCGCAACTGCTATTTAACAACGATTAGAGATAGATGAAGTTGTGTCACAGCCAAGAAGACAGAGATAAATAGAAATGATGTGTTCCTTACCTGGTGGGAAATGCTCTTCTATATTTTTTAAAGAGTACACTTTTCCTTCAACTTTTGCATTTGTTTTTGAACAAAATTGATTAATAAATAAAAGAGTTATTAATTATTTAAATTTAAAAAAAGCCATTCTTTTATGTGTTGTAATTAAACAAAAAATGTTAGTCTAGGTGCCCGTCGACATAATTGTAATCTATACATATCCTCTTATAACTTACTGTATGGCGTATTGCGCCTAGTCTACCACTTTTTTCCTCTGCGAAAATTTTCATAAACGCGGCTTTACCCTTCCCATTTTTTCAAAAGACATGCATTTCCCATTGTATGGAAACTTTATAGATACTGTACTTTTAGAAAATGTAGTCGCAAGAAAACTTGATGAAATGCGCGAGAAAAAGTGGTCCGACAAAAACTTTGGAGCATTAAGGGTGTCTATCCTAAATATGCCGAAATAACAACTTTAAAAAATGTGTTAATAACCAGCTGATTTTTTAAAGATTGCTTAATAAAAATATGTAGAATCCAATTTTCGAATTGTTCGACAAAATGTATTTTTCGATTGTCCAGTCCGACACGTGGAAATCGTCGATTTCATGACGACCAAAAATTTATTAATAACTATCGGACAACAAAAATATATGTGTCTAAGATCAGTACCTAATGTGTGGTACAAATGGCGGACAAATATATCGTGGCGAATCTACAGTCGGAAAAAGAAACTGCAATTTTTCACAACATTTACAAACACCCGGGTAGTTTCGGTGCCCCCGCTAGCAAAAATATTCTGGTTCCGTTTTTTTTTCTGCATAATCTTACTTCAAATTGTCCTCTTATAAAAAATCTGCCGTTCAAGACAATAAATGGGTTAAACATATTTTATTAAACAGATTCCAAAAATTTCTTTCTTTGCCACTGAAATATATTTTTAAGGTTTTTTGGTCCATTTTAAAGAAAGATGGGTAAATAACAATAATTATTTTTTATCAATAAAGTTACAAAATTTAGAAAGTTAAAGACTTTTTAAAACAAATGCAATTTTTTCATTCTTGTCGGCCTCCTCATCATTCAGACTTTCTTCTTCCGTATCACTTGAAAAATCATCTGCCGCGTCATCCTTCTTATCGCTTTCATTCATTATCATAATCTGAAAAATTAATGAATTTATTGAACACTACTGTAAATGTAACATAAAATTATAAAACATAATCCAAAATCGAAAAAATTATTTATATAATACCGGCAATATTTGAAGATCTTCAAATGAAGGACTTTGGGGACCATCAAACCAGTAATGATAATAGTTATTATCTATTAATGTCCAGCCACAACTGTCCGGCTTCATTTGTTGGACATCTCATATGGGCGTTACACCACACAATAGAGAAGAGAAAAAGTTTCTAGCAGGCAGGTACGCAGAATATTTGGGTCGTAAGACGGCGAAATAAGAGAACAAGCTGCAGGCTTTCTTGTATAAAATCTTAGCTCTTAGAAACTGCATTACTGTATTCATAATTTTTTAATGATTTATGTGATTAATCAATAAGCAAAGTAACATTTAGAATTTCACACCTTTAAAATTCTGAGTATTTTGTTTACGCTGATATTTACTTGCGGGTGTATTTACATTCTGTTTAAGATTTCGCGAGTTGTATCAAGAGGGTTTAAACCAAGATCAGCTAGACCAAGGATCAATATCCATGGCTACGATTATTACAACAATAGTAACCATAAACTTTTATCTTGGATCAAGCTGATTTAGCATTAAACTTAGTTGATACAACTCGCCCTAAATTGTGTAAGGCAAGACCGGTAATTCGGCTCACTTTGAATGCATCATATGATACGAACACATTTTTTTAATTTTTCATCGACTAAGAAAATTTTTTACTCTTGGTCAACTTATTCATTACATGTGTTCTATACTCATTTTAAAAACAAATAATTAAGAAACATACTTTATCAGCAAATATAGAGTCTTCATGAAACCGATGATTTTCATGCGTCGGACAAGAAAATGGGAAAATATATAATATATTTTGTCGGATAATTCGAAAACTAGATACTACATATTTGTATTCAGCAATCTTGAAAATATCAGCTGGTTATTTAACAGTGGAATGTCCATACATTTACAAACGCACACATTCCACATATTCCTTGATAACTAAATACAAGAAAATGTTCTTTTTTATTTTTCATGTAAAAGACAATATTTTACTCTCGTCCAACTTATTTATTATGTTCTACACTGCATTCAAAAATAAAAAATTTAATAAAGAAAATGTTATTAATAAATTTTTGGTCGTCATGAAACCGAAGAATTTCCTTAACGCACCAAAAATTTTTTCTCGCGTGTTTTATCAAGTTTTCTTGCGACTACATTTTATAAAAGTACAGTATATATAAATTTTTCATGCAAAGAGAAATGCATGTCTTTCGGAAAAATGGGAAGGGGAAAGCTGCATTTACGAAAGTTTGCGCAGAGAAAAAAGTGGTAGACTAGACGCAATTAAGCCAAACAAGAAATTATAAGAGGATATGTATAAATTGCATTTATGTCGGCGGGCACCTAGACTATGTCTACAACTAATATTATTTATAAAAAACTGCAAGGGGTAGCCCATAGAATGTGCAGAAATTAAATAAAATGTCCACTAAATCAGCGAATGCCGCGAAGAGTATGATGAATACAGACGATGAACTGGCAAATTATTTTATTGGCGTTTTTTTTTATTCACTTATTTAACGTCGATCCATTTCAGCTATTAACGTCAATCATCGACGCCTGGAGACGAGCTACACCCAACCTGAAAATTTGTCTATATCTATACCTTCTACTCATGTGCTTATATATAAACCGTTAGAAGATGGAGCTAGAGCGCTTTATATCCTTGGAGAGGGTCACCCATCCAAGGAATAACCGCGCCCGACGTTACTGCATACTCGTAATATGCAGACGTCTCTACGCTCGCTACTTCAATGGTGTTTGTTTCCAACAACGCATATTAGACCAGGCGATATGGGTGCATGCGTTGCGAATACCTTTCGAACGTAGTTCTTTTGCTGGAATTAGTTCAGAGGACAGTACCGATTATGGTCTAATAAGACAATGTTGTTTACAACAAAAGGAAATACTAGTACATGGCTTTAATTAACAGTGAAAGTGCAACATACGGTCAAATTTACGAAAATACGTTAGGATCGGTTCTCATCATACAATATAATAATCATATAACTATATAATGTACTTACTTCAAAAAAGTTAATGCAAAATATGGTATATAAATTAGAATTATTTCCGAGAAAACATGTTTAACAGTGGTTTACTTATAATTATTTAATAATTGTTTTGCCGAAATGTTTATAATATTGTTTAAATAACAACTGCAAAATGAAAAATTAAAATCACTTTTTTCAGATCATGGTTTTTCATGAAATTTTTGGCGATACTGACAAAAATAATTTTGAATTTTGTTAAATTTATTTTTAATATATTTAATTTTATTAAACAACAAATGCATATGCTCATCAATTTTTTGCCAAAAAATAAAAATTAGTAACTTCAGTGATTAACTAAAAAGGTTACAATTTCGTTGTAAACAATTTGTTTTTCTTCATTGATGCAAGCTATACAACCAGAAGTATTTAAGAATAACTGCATAAAAAGGATTATGATTTAATCCATAAATGTTTATTACATTCTTTTGTAATGTTTATAAAATTTTCAGGAAAAACTGCTATTAGTAAGCCAATTCCCTAGGAATTTCAGTTTTATTTAACTAATATTGTTGCCTTCAGACATATAACTTTTTATGAGCAGTCATAAATATATAACCCAAATAAAATTTTTATGCCAAGGGGATCCTTTACGTAAAACACATTGCATATTTATTAAGATTAAACAGTATCTGTAAAATTCATAATATTTCGGTTTTTCGGCATTACAACTACAATGTAATAGACAATCTAAAACATAGCTTTTCCTAACAATATTACAAAATGTGTGTATGCAGAATTCGAATTAGATTTTTAAATACGGTAGTACTATTTACGGTCGAGGTAGTTGTAATTTAAATGTGTAATGAATTCTATATTATATATTATGAAAATGTGTAAAATGTGATAGCTAGGGAGCTGATGGCTAAAAAGGTAAATGATCTGTTCATTGCCAGTAAAAGTAAGTAAACCAGAAATAAGAAATTCAAAATTGCAAGAAAAAACTGGCTTAACTAATATGCTCGTATCTCTATCGTATTAATATAGTATAAATGCTTAAGAGACAGTAAGCAGACATGCAGTACTCTGTATTTCTAATGAGATGTATCTTCTGTATTTTTAATGAGATATATATTAAATACGTAAACAAAGTAACTCTGTGAAGTCATATGTATCGTTGCACTTTCGATAATTTTGTTTATTCCCTTCAACATGAAGATATCAAGGGCTGACACATATTTTTTATTTTGAACTGCATAAGTAGTCTAGTAACATTGGCCTTTTACCCGGACATTCAAAACAACAAAGGTCTGATTGTCCCACAATGCTTGTCCCCCTCCTCTTTGTACGCCCTGAAACGTCCAAGAGGTTACAGCGTCGGGTTTGGGGTGGGAGGGGGGTGGGAAGGGTCCGAATGTGTCTTTTGTTCTCTTTTTCTCAAATACCTCAAAAGTATGAGGTTTAGAGCAAAGTTATTCCGCTGCAAAATCAAAGTACATTAAATTTCCTACAAGAAAGGTTGATTCCATTTTTTGTAACCCTAACCGTTTCTGAGATATAAGGAGAAAAAAATGTGATAAAAGATCAATTTTTGCAAAAATCGTGGGTAAGATTTTTGAAAATCGTTTCTAAATCTCTCTTTAATTATTGTTCTTGGCCTATATGATTGGTTTTTACGTTATGAGTGTAGTTACATTTTTGGTGTAATAACGATACATGTGAGGAGGGGAATAGGGTGAATGAGTGAGCAGGAACAAAAGAGTAGCCATGTTTATATAAAACACGATTTTATTTTATGAATTTAAAAATCAAGCAAAACCAATTTCATGTATTAAACATGGTAGCACAATCTCTAAAAGTGGGTAAACATCCTCTTGCGCAGTATTTGAGACAACTTACTCTTGGTCGATTTCCTGTTCACTTTCAGTATCCTGACCCGTAACAAAAAGTCATCTTCAGGTACTATTTCATCAGCTATGCCTCTATTGCAACAACCATGGCCTGCACCATCGGCACATATGGTTGAGCACTTCAGTGCATTTTTAAAACACTCACACTTGGTCGTACAATCATCTCTGCAGCTGCAGCTGATTAGATTCGAGAGGTTGTCAGGTGCAGCTACTTTGAGAATGGTGACGACGTAAATTTCCACTGATGATCTTCCAGTCCCATTGTAATGGATCCATGTCAATTCCATGCCACTGTTGACCTTTATGGAACACTCTAAGAGGGTGCTGACAAGCTGCCCCTGATGTCGGAGGGAGTGCAGCCAAATTAAATTGCGCATGAACTGGCTGCATTGCAATTGTTTTTGTGTACAACTTGTAGCGGAGTGAATCCAAGTTTTTCTCCGTAGAACCATAGAGAGAGCACTTGCTTCAGCTACTGAATTTGGTGAATCATCAGCATTATTGAAACTTTCAATTATTTCTTTGAGGTTTCTATCACGCCTGATTTTTGACAAAGCAAGATTTTTACCCATCCGAAAAATGAATCATGTAGAATCGCATACAGTCAATGCGTACACCGGAAGAACAGCACTCTTCAAATCTCCCATATTATATTGAAAGTTACTGATTACATGAATTTCATGTGTTTGGTTCCTTCTGCCGGGGACAAGCATTTTCAAGTCTATGTATTCTGGTGAAAGTGTAACCAGCAACACTAACAAATCAGTGTCTTCCCCAATTATAACAGATTCAGAACCTGTGTTGCGTGCCTCAGCAATAGCCGTTGAAACAATTAAGCGGTCTGCATCTCCCTCAGCTTGAGTCACGATGCACCCTGCTCCCTGTAAGTGACTCGTTAAAAATGAAATAAACCTCTTTTTGTTTGTGGAGTTGGCAAGGAATTCTTCTTACTTTAGGGTTATTGAAATTTGGTCTTTCACTACAATATTAACGTGTGATGTTTTACCAGAGCGACGAAGGTGTTCTTCATCTTTTGTGTTCATTCCACTATATCCATCAAACACTACTATTTGTTTTCCGTAATGGGAAAGAATATATGCAACATATTGTTTGCATGTGGACTGAAGGAAGCAGGGCATTGCCACACGACACGATGGGGGAGGATGTCTTCCATATATGATTCAACTTACTTTTCATTCTAATAAACAAGCCGTTACTGGAACCTCTAATCTCTTTACATCGATTGCATGTAAAATAAATCCCCCCCATCCTCCCTTCACTTATGTACATTGCAGTTTGAACGAAAATGTAACTGTGCACCTAATTATATAATAATCAATCGGCCAAGAATAATTTAAAGAAGACTTAAAAACGATTTTAGAAAAATTTACCCACGATTTTCGCAAAAATTGATCTTTTATCCCATTTTCCACTTCCTATATCTCAGAAACATCTTTGTTCTAAACCTCATACTTTTTGAGAGAAAGAGAAAAAAACTCATTCCGACCCTACCCAACCCCCTCCCACCCTAAACCCGACGCTATAACCTCTTGGACTTTTCAGGACATACAGAGCAGAGGGTAACAAGCATCATGAGACAATCATACCTTTGTTGTTTGTGTCCATGTTTGGACATTTCTTTGCTTAATATCACTACACTGAAGAGGATTCACGAATATTTAAAGAAATTATTATAATGAAGTTAATGAAGATATTGAGTGACATGATTAACTGCCTAACTATAATTTGATAAATTATGAAATTAGAGCACAATTGCTATGGAGACATAGTTTTTATAAGTACCAAAACTGTTGAGAGCTATACTCGAATAGCAGTAGTTCACGCGCGTCTGCTAAGCACATTAGACTCGTCGGGATATGATTAGAACAGTTCTCATAAATAATAATTAATAATAGTAAAAATTACACAGGACGCACAAAAAAAGTCATGTACTTTTGAGCACAGCATGATAGCCCTAGGTATTTTGAACCGCTGATTCCGATGCTGTCAGAATTGCTGATAGAATTGCTCCATCACGTCATGATATTTCCCTAACCTCAAAAAATTACTAAAAATCAGTGCAAATCTTAATTAGAAGGGGGATTCAGGGAAATTCGGACGTGATGGAGCAATTCTGAAGGCGCACATTTGCCCCTCTAGCGCGAAAATATTGAAATTTTTTAAGACCACTGTACAACGTTCTGGGAAGTACAGGCTGCAAATAAACATTTCAAGGGGCAATAATTTACTTTATGACGTAAATGTATTCTTTGAAATAGCCGACGCGACATGTAATGTATACAGTTTATTCTTTAATCAATCGCTGTTAAATTCTTTTTGTATCAAGTGTGGCTATCGACAACCAGTGTGTTATTTGTTATCTTCTAATGGCTGACCTTCAACAAGGTATATTATTATTTTTCTGCACTATGTATAAATCCGTGAGACGTTTTATCAATTTTGTGATTAGTTCCACATTAAAGCTGAGCCTTTTCTCTACATTTTATGTTATTTTAATTTTTTTGAATAGTAAGAATTATCGATCAATCAATCCGGTTATACGAAATTCCCGGGGAATTATCATTTTCCGCGCATTTCGGAGCGTCTCAACTAGAAGTAGAAAACTGCATTTATCTTCTGAACGGCTTGAGTATGACAAAACATTTGTAGAGAAAGAGACGAGCTACAACATTTGTTGGAAACTTTTTCATCTATTTTCATTATTTTAGCCGCAAAAGTAAGAAAACCGAAAATAAAAAGTTTTTCAAAATTTTTTGAATTTTCCCGAAACTTGGAAGTGCAAAGAATGCATCATTTCATTCTACAGTTTATTACCTACTTAAATCCCGGAGATGATCCATTTTTTAGAATTTATCGAGATTTTTTCAAAATTTTGACTGCCTGTACTGTTATTTAATATCATATAAATATTTTGTTAATTTGATTTTTTATCTAAATATACTTTACTAATGATGCTTGGTTTTAATTTTTTATTGCAATCATATCTTTAGAAACTTATTAAAACAACAAAACAGAGAAAATAAAAAATAGATCTGAAAAAGTTATTATTTTTTTCGCGCTGGGTTGCGGGAGATATAAAAATATTATAATGTTCTTAAACAATACTAATAGACATGCAAAAGCAAATTTTATTCAAGAAAATATTTAAAGTGATCTGCCATTGAAATATACCTACGCGCTGAGGACGTCTGCCTTAGCTACTTTCAAGGTTTTAATAGGTAACTAATCTATTGAACCCAGAGGCAGACGAGAACACATACTTTAGTATTCCATTTTTTTTAAATAAGTTTCAATTATCGGCATTTCATATCCCCACCGCCAGAGGTAGTTTTTATTATTTTTATGACCTACTAAATAAAATGACTGATCTGTCACATATCCATATCATTTAATTTTTAATATCATAAAATTATAAACAAAAATTAATTGCTAATTAATATAGAAGTAGGTATATCTGTCTCATGCATTTCTATAAGTTTTATGTTTCAATAAATAACTGAATGAAGAGATAGATGTGAATACATAATATAGAGAAGTTTTTCTTTAAACAAATTTAATAAGCTGATAACTAAATAATCAGAGGGATCATGATAACAAAGATCACAATAGCTGTTCTTAATTGTTAGCACTTCATAATAAATACTGTCTGCCACATGAGCAGATGATTACAAATATGAGCCACCAGCTTTTTCCTAACTCAAGTTTTTTTAGTATATTTTTAGCAAGAAAATAATAGATCTATCACACATTTATGTAATAGTTGAATATGTTACGAAAGAATATTCTGTAAAAACTCGATACAATAAATATCTTTCCTTATGAAAGTTTAATCAACAGTTTGCAAATAAAATTCGAGCTGGTATATATACACACTTAACTTTCAGGTAGCTCTTAACTAAGTTGTATCTTCATAGAAGCTTCCCTTCTAACAAACAACGACTTTCCTTTATAAATAATTTATTTCTCATTTCATCACAACATGAATATTTCATTGAAAGGAGATCCATTTCAAAAGACAATTCTATTACCAACATGTAGCTTAAGAAAAATACTATGTTTAGGATATTTTTATCTCATTGACATTTTAAAATTTTATCGAGGGCGATAATTGAACGGAGCATATCAATATGCCGTTTCCCATTTATTAAAATTTAATCACGAAAAGACAACAACCTGTTGATGGTCACGTTGCGTGAAATTAGCGAGTTCCTCTTAAATGCTACAATAAACAAAGATGTTTAATTAACGAACCTGTTTTTGTATATTTAAGCTTATTTTAAATAATGAGGTATGGTTTACAGCAAAATTTAATTGATGGATAAATTTACCATTAATAAATTTATCATTTATATAAATTTTCTTTATTACACCTTGAAATATGTTATTTAGGAGGCTTTTCACTCATTAACATGGAAGCCAAGAAAATGCTACTTTTGGAATCACTGTCCCAGTCAAATCCCATTGTTAGTAGTAAATCTTGTATCTAGAATTATCACTGTAATTTTTCCCTAAGCATATTTGTTGCTGAAATTTGCAACCGCAACTTTCTTAGCTGGCTGCTGAGGAAGCTATGAACGAGTAGCAACCGGTTAGCTCAGGGCTGGTCGAGGGTCACTCTGTGGCGAGAAGAGTTATATATATTTTTTGAACAATTATTTGATTGTCAAATTAACCAAACAAAACTTTAATACACTACACAGAATTTGGACGCCAGCGTATTCGGCACATAACCCTCTTGCAAACTTTATCAGGTGGAAAAACAATCAAAATTAAATATAATAATAATAATAATAATAATACTTTATTTACGGACAAAAAATCCATTACAAAAGTATGCATATTGGATTTACAATAACTGAGTATACATATACAGTATATTACACACTAATCTCACAGATACGATCATACACATATAATATAAAATATACAACACATTGACATTATTTAAGTTAACTAATATAATTTAAATATATAATAATTAAATAAATAAAATCACTAGTACAAAATAAGCCGAGCTTCTTTGAAGAATAAGCTATAATTAATATTAAAATAATCAATATGAGCTGCATACATATTATAATTATTTATCATTCTATTCAGAGGTGTATGATTTCCGTAAGAGGTTCTATGAAATTTTGGGTTAAAAATGAGTGGATTCCTGGTGTTCCTAGGAGGTACATTGATACTAATTTCAGACAACAGGTACGGTGAATTGATCAGATTGTTCATTAACTTATAAATGATGCTTAAATCGTAGAATATACGTCGCTGATTAAGGGTGGGCATGGGCAAGTTAAGATATACGGCAGCATTAATAGTATATAAAACAAATAATATATTAACATAAGTATAAGACTGAACATTTTACAATACTTTACAAATTATTAAAAGCATTAATGGTGAAAAATTAGATTTGATTAGTTAACTAACAGACAAAAACAGGAATACTATTTAAACAAAGTAAATTTGAAGATTAACAAAGAAATTACAATTTAAAAAACGATCAACTGGTTTACAATTTTTCTTCTTAGCAAAAGTTGAATTTTGCACATAAATTTGGGCTACTTTGCTTAGCGGAGACGTGAAATCCCGACGAGGTCTGGTCTTGAAGATGGCCGCGAGTACCCGGGAAGGAGGACGTAATATTCAGGTCCTGACAGCGCTGATTCCCAGGAGACGCTGCGTCGGAATTATATCCAGTACTTTGAGGATAACTCGAAATATTCAATCTATGCCTTGTGCTTTCCTTCAATGGTGGTTTGGTCCAGGAGTTTACATGAAAAAGGGGTAATGTAAAGAACCAGTTGTTAATAGAAAAAAAAATTAAATTATGAGAAAAAGAAAACTTCAGATATTAGTTCCTGTCTAAAAAAAAAAATAATTGGCAAGCAATTTTACTTGAGGTAAAAGAATACAAGAAAAACTACAAAAGAATTATGGTGACGAAGGTTACTGCAAAACCAAACTATTAGCAATTTAACAAAAAAAAAACCTGAGTATTGGTAAAATTTTACTTTTGAAAATATATGAATAAGCTAATGATTAATATAATAATGAAGGAAATGAATAAATGAGAAAACTCTACTGTCAAATTTTAGCCTTTCACAAAATGGCTGACACTGGTTATGACCAAGAATTTGAAGAAAGATAACAAAATTTAGCACAAGTTAGATAGAAAATATCTGAATTACTATCTGAACAAGAACTAATATTGTAACAAATATAGCAAAATCATTATGGGTTTAATCTGCCGGGAAATAAACTAATAAAATAATGAGATGAGATTGTCTGCACACGATTAAGAAACAAAGATTCTAATTTATCCCTTGATTAATTTCCGAGTTTAATCGTCGTCCACGATAATCTAAATAATGATAAAAAACCACAGTATTGTGTCTGAAACGACCACAAAATACGAAATTGCCTTGATAAATGAGTTAACAAAGATACTTGTGTCCAGCGGATACCGAAATTGCACAAACACGTGCTTCAATAAAAATTAATTATTACACGGAATATCCTTTAATAATTCCCAAAAACAACTATACAGCAACGTTAAATCAATAATATGACGTCATTTAATAATCAAATATATTGAAAATACCAAAGGATTAAAGAAATAAACGTGAAATTCCGTTAAAGAACAAGTAAACGAACTCAACTCACCAGCGTTGGAAGCGAAAACTGAAGAAGCGTCGAACCTTAAAAATGGCCTCCGTGATGTTTCTACCGCGTATGCGCACTTGTTGACTTCGCGTCGGCGTTTATCGCGGATAATTAGGTGTTTTCACAAATTTTAAATTCACTTTCACTGTGAAGATAATGCTTTATTATAGTTAAAAACACTTGAATTTTGAGAAACAGTCGAATAATACCTTAAAATAAGCCATTCTAATTTTGTATTGAAATTTTTTCGCCAAAAGCACTACATCAATTCACTACGCACTCATGGCGTCATCAGTTATATTGTCAGTGTCATTTTGAGTTATAAACAAGTTGTTTTGCAGATAAATTTTCTAAAGTAGCTTTTGCAAATTCCATATTAGGTAGGCGTTACTTATTTAATCACATGTAAAACGTAAATAAAGTGAATAAAATGTTGTGTTAAACAATTTTTAAATGCGATTTAAGAAACTAATGTAACCGATGACGTCACTGAGTGTTTTACGTACTCGTTCAATTACTACAACTTTATGTTATTTATTTGTTGAAATTTTAATTTGATGGACGATAGAATGCTGTTTAAATATCAATAAGTGCTTTAGTATAACAAGTACTTCATTTTAATAATATCAAAAATGCAAATTTGCACATAGTGAAAACACCTAATTCAAATTCATGTAACACGGGTGCTTCAACGAAAAAAATGTTTTCGTTACAAATTTTAATATACAGATATAGAACAAATTTATTTGTTCGAATTAAAATATCGAGACGAAATTTCAATAACTTTATTAGTCATTACTTGACTTTACTAGAAGCAACTTAAATGCACATTTAAAATAATTTACTTTATTCACTTGTAAAGACTAAGGTTTGCTAATAACAATAAACTCATTATTAAAATTTTGTCATAATATCTAAATATAGATATCAGATATCTAATAAGATATCACTTAAATTTATTTGTGTAAATTAAAACATCGATAATAAATCTTAATAATCTTGTTAGTTTGTACTTGACTTTACTAGGGGCAACAAACCTACATTTTAAATTTCTTGCTTTTTTTATTTGCGGATATTACAATTTGTTTAAGAGAACTGTAGTATATGGATTTAAATAAAACAGTCACATTTATTAATGCAAATGTATTTATTTATAAAATAAGGAACGTTTACAATATACAATTTCATATTTAAAAAACAGATAAAACAGTACATGTGTTAGACTAAACTAAAAGAACGGTTGCAGATGACGAATCAAAATGTCTCTTTAATCTTAGTCGTTCACCCACTGATGGTACAGTTGTTAAAAATAAATCGGCAGTGTGTGTTAGTAGCTCCAACACTTCTAGGGGAATCTGCTTATCTGCAATAGACATTAGATAATAAATAGGCATAAAATTCCTTAAATTTGTATATGCTCTTGATTTTTATAAATAATCATCGCTCTTAATTTTTATTTGTAAAAGGCCATATTGGAGTATAGAAAATACCTTATAAATATGGCACATATAAAAAAAGAAATGAACTCTCTGTAACTAGCAACAAAATTAAACAAACAATTTTATTTATGAAAGTAAAAATTAATATAAGCATTTTTCGATTTGTCTTAAACAATAATAATTAGATAAATGCATTCCCCATAAAATATAAACATTTATAGATCTGCTCAAAATTACTTTTAAATACAACAAACTTGCACCATAATGCTTCTCTCTTCTTGCAATCATACTATTATACACACCCGCCGGCACCCCTATTCGGTTCAGGATCCCGTAAGATTGTAGGACTATTGGACATTGCACATTATTTCGTTACTCATAAACTACTTCCAATAGTGTCTACTACATGTCACATACAAAGAAAATTAAAACACGATAAATGGATGTCGTAAATATTTATCGGAATTTTAAGTACATATTACCTACATATGCTAATTTATAATGTAATATTCACCTTCGAAAACCTACAATAGATGCTCCAAATCACACGTTTCAAGAAATACAGCTAATGCTACATATTGTTTTTCGATTTTTAAGAAAACTGTACCAAAGTCGCCACTGTAATGCTCACTTTTACACTATTTTTTAATATATATGACCGTATACGTATAACGTATGTATTTCTTGATGTTCTCTCTTTTGATTTCGCTTTTGCAAGTGGATTTGAAATGAATAAAGAAATTGCTTAACTGCATCACGTTTGCGATACGACGGCTCCATAAACTTATACATCATATTAACTTTTGGCACGTTTAAATAATAAATTAACCGTCCATTAAAAGCAAAACTGTTTTGTCTAGTTTCCAACTAAATTTGATACTGTCAAATTTGTTTAAAGACGAAAAACAGTTTTGTTCATTCCAAGTAAAGTTGTGATTTTCTTAGATGTCTTATTATATTAAGAGGAAATGATTTTATTCATTTCAACTAAATTTAATAGTGACAACTAAATTATTCTATTCTTACTTCTATTTTGATATATTGCCGAGTAATGTATGATTTCACATATTCCCATGAAGAAATGGTATTAAACGCAAAAAATACTTTGACACATACAAGCAGATTTTTTATTTTTGTTCTAATAAAGAAACATTAGTTGCACATATTAACTACATTAAAAATAAACGGTTTAATTGGAAGAAACTCTCCTAAAATTTTCACGTTTCTTATAATGAACAAAGCTGTGTTCATTATTACAGATTTATATTTATATCAATAATTGTGGTTTATACAACTAAATATTTCTAGTACCTAAAATGTGTAGCCGTTTATTAACCGAAAGCTTAAATTTTTTCTGTGTACAGACAAGACGAGTGATATGAAATTTTTTTTTAGTGGTATTTAGAGGTGAAATTAATTATTTAAAAAAAAGTAGCTTCACACTTACTAAACAAGGCTTAAAGGTAGACACTTTACAGGTTAAAAATGTCTGACACTGTATCTCCCTTAACTGGAACGTATGACTTTTAGAATTTTTAAAAGTTTGTTAAAATCTGTGGTGTGTCAACTGTATAGGTTGCACAAAGATTTAAAGTACTTTAATAATCAAATAAACATTATCTGCTCGGGCAGGCGTCATTAGTATTTTCTAATTAGCAAAAGGTTTTTTTCCTTTTATGTTTGAGAGCCGTAGGGATTTTCAATGAATTACTGGGTTGATATGATTGTCTCAATTTCCAGTATGGTGTCTTCTTCGCTGGTTCTAAGCTTTGATGGATTCTGATTCCAGTAAGGTCCGTCTCTACCGTGGTTTGGAGTATTAAGTGTACCCCATATTGGTAGGCCTCTATAAGAAGTAGAAGTGTGGATGGAGGACAGTTGTCCCATGAGTTGATAAGTCTGGGGTATGTCTACCTCGTAGCTTCTATGCCCGTAGGTTAGTCGGAAGGGATATTTGCCGGGGAAGGCATGGGTGAGTTGATTAACGACGTTATCAGCAGCGTTGTTGCTGGTGAGGTGGTGTAGTCTTGATCGAAGTAGTGAGGGGTGTCGGTCCAAAGGAGAGCAAGCTCCTAGGTTAGTAGAGCCTTTAAAGAAAGGGCAATAGTTAGACATTATGTCTATTAGGTTATGAAACCATGAATGGTCTTCATCCATAAGCATGAATGCTTTTATTCCTTTTATCTCTGATTGACCATCTAATATTGGAAGGTTAAGGTGTGATCCTCTAGTCGCAAGATTGTCATCAATCTCGGGCGTGGATTCGATTTCTGCGTTCATTCCTGGTGACAGTAAGGTTAGTCTTTCGGTTTGCGTCCAAGCGTTGGCTAGGAAGGTGTGTTCGTTTATGACATGATCCTCATTGTTCGAGAAAGTGTCAGGGTTTGAGTAGTCTGGAGTTTTTCTATCTGCGTGAATGGTCGAATTTAGAAATCCGGTAATCAAGGGAAGGAAGGGCAAAATCTGTAGTTCTTTCGTCTAGCAGGTCTTCTGCTATGTCGGGTCCAACGTCATTTCTGATGTAAGGACAGATAAGTCCATAAATTGGGTCATCTGATTCACAAGCGGTTATGGCTTGTAGAATGGGAACTAAGGGTCCAGGAATCGGTATCGATTCTGGAGGGTAATCCTTGAGTAATTGCTCTATAAAGGTTCTGGTCTTGCTTGATCCTATCTTTGCGTGTCTCGTAGCTCTGAGTGTCTGAATAAAAAATATTTCAGCAAAGTAGAGTCGTGAAATCAAAGGGTGCCATGGATGTCCTTGCCGTAAGAAATAGAGGTTGTCAGAAATTAATGAGTCCATATAGTGAACTACTTCAAAATAGTTGATCGAAATGGGTACAAAAGTACTTACCTTTCTTAGTTTTTTTAGAGTAAGTGGAAATCTCAGTAGGGGCGTACATATCTCGTATTTAACTGCGAGGGTCTGTGGAGTTTCCTTGACTGGTGCAAAGTTGATGTCTTGTTTTTCGGTTTGACTTTCTACAATTTCTGTAGTCTGTTTCTTTAGATTAGAAGGCTCAAGTGGTTCGGGCGTTAGAACATTTAAAGATGTAATATTCTCATTAGTTAAAGTCGCTTTAAGTAAATTTTTCTCAGCTACAACATTAAGTTGAGTGTCTTTAACTTGATTAAGTGCTATATTTAGTTAACGTTTTTTACTTTTATAAAACTACTGAAGTATAAGGGTGAGCTTATGAACTGTGGAAAAACAATTCTGGAACGTATGACTGCCTCTGGACTCCACTAATCCAGACGTATGGCGATCATATTTTTGTAATAACTAAGTGGTAATTAATCGATAACAAAGAAATCGGGTTGATACTTCTTTGCCATGCCCAGTGACATAGCGTGTAGGTATAGAATGTCTGTCGCTAGACCTGCACTAACCTGCATGTATGCCAATTATACCTTGTGTTCATTAAGTTGCAAGTAATCGATACAAAAAAAATCGTTTATTACAAATATTAGTAACAATTGTGAAAGATACTTTCTTTCAGTTACTTACGGCTATGTGCACCGTTTTCGTTAAGGGTGGCTTCGCGCTAAGCTTTATTTTAAAATAAAATTTCGTGTGCACCGCAACCAAAACCTAGTTTTAAACCCATAAGTCTCCTTTAATTTAAGCCTCTGATTTTGCAGGCTAACAGCCGTATTCACCAAGACGTGCTTAACAACTTATTTACTAACAGTTCGTTAAATTTTAAATGACGGTTAGCGCTATTATGTATTCACCAAATGAAATATTAGAATATTTAACAAAACGTTATTTAAATATGAATTTTGAATGTTTTCCGGACGGGTAGTAGCGCATGCGCTCGAATGGAAATAATGGAATGTCAATGTCATCAATTTGTTTATTATATTTGCCTTTGTATTGGTGTCGGTAGTTTTGTTGAAAATATGGATTTAAAGAAAAGTAGATCAAAAATTTTTACCGAACGTGAGAAAGAAAATTTGCTCAATACTGTGCAAGATTTTCTCCACATTGTGGAATATTAGAAAATAATTGATTATTTATTTACACATAAAAAGATGCAGGCACTTATTAAATTAGCTAGGTATGTGCACTGTTGTGATAAGCTTTACTGTTTATTAGCAAACAAAAATATCCGAATTATTCCAAATCAAATTGAGGCTTCACTTCACAATTGTCAACAAATAACATAACCTCAACCTAAAAATGTTAACAAGCCGTTAAACTAGTTGCCTACCCGATATTCATTAGTCAAGTTAGAGGGCGCGTTAACCGCTAACTAAAGTCGATGAATACATAAATATTGATTTAACAATCCGCTAGCAGTTTAACGAACCTTTATCTACTTAACTAGCATTGGTGAATACGGCTGTTAAAGTAATCTTAACTTTAAGCCACAAACTAGTCTATGTTTAAGTGACAATGCACGCATGCTCACTGCCTAATACTTTGCAATGCAATTAGCTCATCCATCAACTTTTCGCACTTTTTCCTCATAACCTTCTTATAATTTTCGTAATGTTTTTTTATATATTCTATGGATCAGTTACACATATCAGGTATATAAGAATTAAATTCCTTTGCTATTTTCACACACATATTATTTTTATCCCCAATGGGCACAGCGTCTGTTTTTTTAATTTTCAATGATGTTTTTATATTTATGATGCTCAACAGATGCAGCACCGCCGTATAATTTTGAGTTCTTATAGCTTTTCTTTCTATTTCAAAATCATTTTTCATTTTCCGGTTTTAATTTGTGAGTATTTTGAGTGCTGATCAGATTGGCAAACTTTGGTTTGCCACTACTTCACTCAACAAAACTTACAAAAAGACAAACAGAACTGAACTGAACAATGACTGTCTATAATTAACCTAATATCTAAATACCCATTACACCCAGCTCTTAAAATATGTATAGGAATATAATTAGGTAAATAACTGGGTCCAAAAGAGTAGATAGATTTGGAAATACCTAATTAAAATGTGATAATTGAAGATTAGAAGAATTTCGGAATAGAGGCTCTATATACCTACCTTAGCTTGGGTTCAAATGACATTTTCAAGTACGCTATAAAGTAATTTTATTTCAGGCAAAAAAGTTTACATATTCTATCTTATTTCTGACAACTGGGGCAAACGTTACTAGATTCTTCTCAGGTCTAACGCAAAACTTGTGGTTAAGAAATAGTTAACGCGTTGATCAAGCTACTTTGTGTGGCGTTGATCAAGTGTTACGGTATTATAATATGCCCAAGTTTTTCAGCGGTGGGCCACCCTGCGAACGACGTAGTTAGCATCACTGGCCTAACCTGGATAGCACACTAAAGATACGGAGAGCAGCATGGCATTGAGTTCAAGGTTTGGGCGCTATGATTACTTAGTATCATCAAGGAAAAATAAATATAAACAAAAGACAAATGTTACATATATACAATAGTACTATATTACAAAAATGTTATATTACAAAAAGGTGAAAATATCACAGCATCAACGATACTGTATAGCAAAATACCAAACAGAAATATGTACAAAAGAAACTATATTACAAGATGCACTATATTACAATTTGCTCGACAACAAGGTAAATTTGAGGCGTGTACGAGAAACAAAAATATATTACAGAAGGTACGTCTCGTAACTTTACCTCAATACTAAAATTCATATATTACAACAAAATTAGGAACTTGAGATTCCTTACGAGAGACAAAATAACTATATTACAAAAAACATGTCTCGTAACATTATCTCAAAATTCATCAACTTTAAACACACTCGTTACAACAAAAATGAATCACGACTTACTATATCGCCAAGAAAAGTGCATTACAATACTACAATAAAATATTGACCGTGAGGAATCACGATAAGAGTAACTACGAAAACAATACTACGAAGAAATATTTGCGACAACGAATTCAAGATATAAGCAACTACGAAGTAATATACGACAATGGGTTTAATTATAACAACGGATTTAAAATGCAATCTGACCAAAAATATAATAGATTTCGCTTGAATCTAATATTTTAAATTTAGACACTTGGCTTTTATGAACCAAAACTACAATCATGTGAAAATAATCCCTTTTACATGTAACAATCAAGAGTACTTATCTTTTATTTTGTTATCCTGATTAAGGAAATTCCTAGATACGGTCCTGTTCTCCGATGATTATGGATTTAAAAGTTATGTTTCACACGTGGCTGCCTTAATCCCATTTTGAGGTTATAAAATCGTAGGAACGTCCTCGTACAAAATTTGTCGTCAAGACAAAATGAAGAAAATCTCTTCGCCCAGAATGATTTCGTATATATTAACGGTAATTCAAAATGTTGTATAGAAAGGTTGACTTCATATGAATATTACTTGCTTAGTGGAAAACGTAGTAGGTATCGAAAATTTGATGTGCTCAAAGCAAATAATGTAACGTTGAATACTTCGACCTTAAAAGCATTAAACGTAAATAAATTAGATTATTAAGAAATTAATTCTTGTTAGAAAAATAATTCTTTAGAAAAACAATTTCTAAGAAAATAATTTATAAGAAAATCTTTATACGAAAAACCTCATGTGATCATTATGAGGTTTTTCAAATTCTAATATCCCTATTACAGGTCAAACAAAATTATAAATATGTCTAATAGGTTCAATGGTTCCACGAGAAAAGGTTTCACCCGGCGTTATTTAGTTGAATTCTCATACCTGGTGCGCCATCTATTATTCGTGAGCGTTAACTGCTGACAGATGACGTATGTTCATTACAGTCTAAGGAATAAGTGCACTCTATTAGCACCAGAGTTTGTGGGAATAATATTTCCGATAACTTATAATTTTTCCAATAAATATTAACAATGTAACAGACGCTTAAATTGCAGCGTTGCCACGATAACTCCATACTTAGCTATCTGTCCTTAAATTGCTCGAAAATTATACTTTCCTTAAAAATTTTAGGGTACTTATAGCCCAGTTAATGAGAGCTTAAAAGAGGGGTATAGAGGACATGGTCGGGAACAGAATTGTTGATTTAGGGGCTGTGTTTTGAGTAGTTAGGAGGTAAACATACTAAAAATCTCCTAATCTAAGAGGTGAGCGAGGTGCATGGGGGAACGTAGAAAGTCACTTTTTTTAACTATTCACTGATATCTCGAAAACAGTGCATCGCGGCATCGCAGTTAAACCACTAATCTATTCAAAATTAAAGCTGACAAAATTTCCTATTTGATTCTTTTATTCGTTATTCTTCTATTCCCAATAGCTTTCGAGATATCCGCTGACAAAAATCGCAAATTTTCGAATACCGCTTTTTTGTCTCACGCTTTTCGACAAACAAATGCAAAGATGTCGCGGATGCATTAGAAATGGCGGAGCAAGACTTGTAATAAATTTTAGAAAATAATTTCTTGTTTCCTTTAGTTTTTAATTTTTCCCTAGTGTAACTCACAGTTCCTTGCGAACAAGTGGTCCCTTCAAACTAGAAAAAAATTGAAGACATTTTTCCACAGCCATGAGACTTTTAAAAAGTGTGGCATGGGATTGTCTAAACATGATTTTCATCCCCCGCAGTTCTAAAAAAGGTGGTTTTTGAGAAATATATACATATATATGAATTATAGAGCTTTTCCGCCTTTTTTTCCATTTTAAGGAAAGGCTATGCATTTTGGTGAAAAATATCAGGAGAGCAAAGTATTACACCATAAAAGTTCCTACAAATTTTGTACCCACGTTTTTGTTCGAATTCCGCATAGTTTCGCCGCTAAAGGGTGCGAAAAAGATATATACATATACTTTCTACAAATTCTGACTACGTTTTTTTACAGTTTTTTTTCGAATAGACAATATTTGTAAAACATGTTATGCTCTACAACTTTGCTCTCCTGATAGTTTTCACCGACATGCATAATTTTGTTGAAAACTTAAAAAAGGCGCCAAAGTTTCTTTATATATTTCTTTCGCGCCCTATAGCGGTGAAACTATGCTGTATTCGGACAAAATCTTGTTCTATATTCTCAATCTATTTTATATTTTGTTTATGTCTGACTTTACTTCTTGAAAGTAAATTGAAATGAAATTATTGGACGCCAAATAGTTTTAAGAAACTATTAAAAATTACAGACTATAGAACATCATTAGCATGATTATCTATGCTCTATAGAATGACTCTTACTCAAGGTTCAACGAAGTCGGTTCAATTGTGCTCATCGATCAAGATACCAATAAAAATAAATCAAACTCAATATTGAGCGAACAAAGTATAAATTTATTAATAATTTCAATTTGGAATTTAACTACCTAATTTAAATAGCAATATCTAACTTAATTAAAAACTGATAAATATAACCTTGTATTTAAATAATTTATCAAAATAAAAATATGTACCATAGATTGGTAATATAAAGCTTTACCTTGTCTAGGTTTCATATAACTCGAGTGACGTTTAATTGTAACCTCTAACTGGTTATGATAATTTCCTTGAAATACTATGTCACTTGACTGACTTTTATAACCTCTCAAGGTTTCTTCTTCTTCTTATGTCACTGACCGACGTATCATTATAACCTCCAAATTATTTTCAAAATTTCGTTGAAATATTTCTGTCACTTGATAGACGTTTCAATTTCTCCACCATCAATTATGGATAACTGAATTAACAAAAACTTCCCTCCTCTAAATCTGCTTTTAGCATATTATTCTTCGTAATGCTTTCAAAGTTTACTCACTTCTTATATTTAACATACTTGGACAAATATTTATTTGATATCAATATATCTGGATAATAATATTATTCTAACCTTCAAATGATTTCACTTCTTTTTCTTTTATTATAAATTTGTTGGTTAATCTTGGCTGAATATTTTTAGCTGTTAACTGTTCAGCGGTCGATGATCAACTGATTTGTAATGTAAAGCCGTTTAATTGGATTAATTTCCAATGTTTCAATTGTTTTTTTCTATTTTGATCTACTATTTCAAAATTTTTAATTTAATTTTTAAACCATTCAGTTTTGTTTTTACTTTATATTATTTGAATTTGTTTCTAATTCTATAAATTTCTTGATAAGTGTCTTACTCTTCTTTTCATTATTAAGTGAATAAATTTAATTACTCGAAATTTATTGACATATTACACGCACTCTTTAAAATCTACTTACAACTACAATTAACAATTCCAAACTCAAATAAATATTATTTCATACATTTAGTAATCGTAAACAAAAAATTCTAGTAGCTAAAAACATATTGCAATGTTTCATACTGACAGATTTATGAATATTGGTATATTACACTGAGCACAAGAAATTGATGGGCCAATAAACATTTAATATCATACTATTAGTCCTTTCTTTCAGCATAATGTGAAATATCATACACAAAACACCTTTATGCAACGATATTTGAAAATATCTGAAAACTTACATTGTCATTCAGTGTTTTGTAATCTATGGACTTACTGTTTCTGACGTAATCACGCTGCAATGCAACTACTGGTAATTGTCTTTGATGTAAGATGTATTTTGTGTAGGTTTAAAATATTTTCACACAATTTAAGATTTTCAGCCCTAGATTTTTGACACGAATGACAGATTTTAGAAATTGTACTTTATTGTTTTTAAGTCTATTCTAAACTATTTTGAAAGAGACTGAAAATCTCTAATAGTTCATGTTTTATAATATACTACTTAGCTTAACCTTGTTAATATTAAATAACTCCATATTATGTTTATTTAAGTACTTTGCCTAAATTTAATACCAAGTTCCATTCTATGCATCTTACTCGTTCAGAACAGGTGAACTTGAATAAATTAAACAAACTATGCTTTGTTAAGGTAGAACTGTTATGTTAAATTTGTGAATTTTATTTATGATTTCAAACATGATACTTAGGTAGTGTTCCACAGTGTGGATATTACAGTAATATATATGTATATATTTTTTAAATACCACCCTTTTTCAGAACTGCGGGGGGTGAAAATCATGTTTAGACAACCCAAATGTTTCACTTTTTACAGGTCTCATAGCTGTGGAAAATTTTCTATAAAACAGCGATTTTTTTACTAATTTGAAGGAATTAAAGTATTACCGACATTTTCAACGTATTTAAATTTTTTTATGAAATCTGACAAAAATCATAAATCAGAGTATATTTTAAAAGAATTTGAACGCCTCGTTCGCTTTTATTGTTTTTTTTAAATATAATGCAATTTTTTTTATAAAACAATTTCCACACATTGTCGTAACCTTGTTAGTTCATTTTAGAACAAAGATACTGATACAAAAAGTATGTGTTAGAACCATAAAAAAATGAGTTATAGCTGCTGAAGACGGTATTTTGGGAAATTTAAAAAAATAACGAACACAATTAATATCTCGAAGACCGTAAGACTTTCTGTAGAAGTCATTGAAGTCAAATATGTTCCAAATTCCCTCACCTATCCACCTTGTTTGGGAAACCAACCGCTAAATACCCTGCATAATTTTATTGTTTCATGATAGTTCAGATCATATTTTCAATAATTTATTATAATCAAAATTTTGATGTTTACTGTCTTCGCTTAATCACTAAAAATGGACACAATGTAATTAAGAACAAAGTGCCCTTTAAAGCGATATGTAAACTATTAATAATTTTCAACTTCAATGTTTGTGTACTTATGTCTAGAATATATCTTTCAATATGATTCATATTTTCACAATTTTCAGTTTCATATACTACATACGAATTTATTTTCTTCTCATGTTCTGTTTCATGTTTATAAATATTACAAAAAATAAAAACGCACAAAATAAGGATAGAAATCATGGCAATATAAATTGACTTTAAGTAAATATTCTTTACATTTACTGCAAACCTTGCATAAAAGAGTTGTTTCCGTCTGCAAGACAAATGACTATCCTTTAGAAACGAAGTAGATGCGTATATCTTTATAAATCAGGTATAAAACCGTAATATTGCATTCAAGAAAGAAGCCTTATTCCGAGATTACCCGCCTCTTATAAAAGTAAAGATACAACAGAAGAGGTAAATTACACAGTTTACATTACAACGACTTCCGTAGTAATCTAAACAGATTTGTTAATCAAATTAACTTAATGCTCAATTGCTCAATCTCCTTCTCTGGAAAATTATTTGAAATGTACTTAATTAAAACGAATTTAAAATTATTAATCAAATAAAAACGGGAAATTAAATATATTTTGATTCTTTACCAAACAATTATTTCAACAAATTTAGATAAATATGTATTCCAATATTTTTATTCACTTATATCGATAGAAACATGAAGAAAAATAGTAAAGATTATCTGATATGATATTTCTGATTGAGTAATTGTAATTGCAGCGTGAGCCAAAGGCAAGTCTTGCCGTAATGCAAAAGCGACAATGATACAACACATTTTTATTTTTATCGTTTTGTTTATTGTCTTATTAAGATTCGGAGTTTTGCCATAGTTATTCCATCACTCAACTAGCACATGCTCATCAGACACGGTCACAACAACCATTACCTCTGGCGTTGCCTTCTGACGCAGCTGAGACTTGAACTCCAAAGATATGGCCTAAAACACACTAGGCGGTTTTCGCCGATTCGGCCGCCGAATCGGCAGCCGCTTGTTACAACACACACTAAGCGGTTAACCACTTGTCGTAGGAAGGCAACGTTGTCACTGTTTTCAGTAGTGCTGATAATACAGGGACAGAATTTAAATGAATTTGTCTGACTCAAAGAAAGAATTAATTTTGTTATTATTATGTCCATCAAAAATAAAAAAAGAGATCATAGGCGCATCCGGGAACATCCTATTGTTAAAGAACTCGAAACAAAAAGTTTATTTAATACTATATTTAATGAAATTTTTCAATTTCATTAGAATGTCGAAAACATCATTTTACGAATGACTATATTTTGGAAAATGATTTAATAAAGAATACCCGAATGAGAAACAATAGTATAATAAAACAGTATAATAACTACTTCTTCCCAGCTCTTTTCTTTTATTTCTGTCACCATAATCATTGTTTCTCATATCCCATATAGCAGGTCGCTCTTGAATTACATTTATTAATAGTTCAGTATCGCAGTAATGGGATCTATTTTAGATGTGTAAATACAATACTTTTAACGTGCAATTTGGCTTCAATGCAAGCTCAAACCGCTCGACAAATAAGTGAATATGTGAACAGGTCCATTTGTTTACATTGCAGCATACGCCGCTCGAAGCAATAAAAACGATTCGGCACATGAATCGAACGACGGTACGCGCGGTGTTGGATGCCGCTGCCCCGCAGCGCGTTTTAGTTTTTAGTGTGAAAGGGCCCAAAACACACTAGGCGGTTTTCGCCGAATCGGCAGACGCTTGTTACAACACACACTAAGCGATTAACCACTTGTCGTAGGAAGGCGACGTTGTCACTGTTTTCAGTAGTGCTGATAATACAGGGACAAAAATGAATTTGTCCGACTCTAAGAAAGAATTAATTTTGTTGGATTTATTATACTCTCCATCAAAAATAAAAAAAGAAATCATAGGCGCATCGGGGAACATCCTATTGTTAAAGAACTCGAAACAAAAATGTATTTAATACTAGGTATATTTAACGAAATTTTTCAATTTCATTAGAATGTCGAAAACATCATTTTACGAATGACTGTATATTTTGGAAAATGATTTAATAAAGAAGAATACCCGAATGAGAAACAATATAATAAAACAGTATACTTAATAACTACATCTTCCCAGCTCTTTTCTTTTATTTCTGTCACCATAATTATTGTTTCTTATATCCCATATACCTAGCAGGTCGTTATCTTGAATTACATTTATTAATAGATCAGTATTAGTAATGGGATCTATTTTAGATGCGTAAATACAATACTTTTAACGTGCAATTTGGCTTCAATGCAAGCTCAAACCGCTCGACAAATAAGAGAATGTGTGAACAGGTCCATTTGTTTACATTGCAGCATACGCCGCTCGAAGCAATAAAAACGATTCGGCACATGAATCGAAAGACGGTACGCGCGGTGGTGGATGCCGCTTTCTCACACTGCGTCATAGTGTGAACAGCTCCATTTGTTTCTATTACAGCATGTGTCGAGTCGGCTGCCGATTCGGCGAAAACCGCCTAGTGTGTTTTAGGCCTATAACAGTGATTAGCCGTGTTTTGTCTACGACTTTTACTAAAATAGACGAAAAAAGATGAACTTAATGAAAACAACTTAATTCTGTTCGTTTGGCAAGTAAAGTCAGATAAATGTAACCTTTGCGTTGTCAAGTTAAATGTAAGAGTTGTAGAGAGATTTATTTGAGAAATAGTTTGTAAGGTCAGCCATTATGGCACTAGTAGTGAAGAAAAGTGGTTCTGATCTAAAGATTTTTGAATTATGAGAACTTTAAATATGGAACTTTATGGATTTTGTCAAAACTCCAATTTTAAGCTAAATTGTACTGCGAATACTGCTTGTAATGTTTTTTAGTTTCTGCTAATGATTTTTACAGGTTTAAATAAAGCAAAACCACAAACCATATAAAGAAGTAAAAAGCAAGTTAGAGTAATTGTCCCTTGGCATTGATCATCGTCAAATCCCGTCTAGTCCTCTGTTGAACGTAGGTCTCTCTTAATAATTTCAACCCTGAAAATATTGGATTCAATTCGTTGTTGATCTCACTGTATCGTCTGTTCGCTGGGTTGGTGGACGCCTTCTATTTCTAACAAACTCTTACCTGGGACCTCACTCTACAATCGTTTTGTTCCATATTTCCAAATTTTGGATTCAATTTGTTGTAAACGGCATTGTATCGTCTTTTCGCTGGGTTGGTGGACGCCCTTAATTTCTAACAACATCTTACCTCGGTCCTCACTTCTCAATTCTTCTGTTTCATATGTCATTAGGCATTCTAGCGGTTGCGATATGTCCAACCCAATTCCATATTCAAAAAGATCATGCTTTCCACTGGATGCAGTGAAAATATTAATTCTCTGACGTAGTTGGTCAGTTAGAACCCTGTATCGCATTGAAAGTATTCAATTGGATCGTCATTATTCGATGTCGTCATTCAACATATTTTCTGAATTGCTGCAAGATAATCCCTGGCAATATCCTATACATGGTGCAACATTTTAACCCTGACCCTGATCAGTTGCAATATTTTATCCCATGGCTCAGTTGCCAAATCCCGGCAGTTGACTCTGCATTATTACTAGCCCACTGCAGAACTTGCAGATATGAGTAATACGTAGCTGCTCTATACTTGCAAGAGGCAAATCGCCTAGTGAAATTTAAAATTTGAGAATTTGAAACCTTATTGCTTGATATAAAGAGAGTAAATATTTCTCCCCAGCAGCTGCAGTGGTATGGTGCAGTACAGTTATTCTGAATATTCTGGCTTTGGATTCTTTCCCAGTAGCTCAGTACTTACAAGGCAGGCATGTAACCACGAAGTCTCTGGTTCGAATTCTGGACAGGGTGTGCATGTTTTGTGACGTTTTTAATGTGATGCCGTGGTATTAGCAGAGGACTTAGCAGTAGCCGAATGGCACAATTCGGCTTGTCTCTTATTACTCCTCATTTTGAATTTAATTGCAACAGATGGCAATGTTGCAGGGAATAGTTGTTTATTTATTTATTTATTTATTTATTGCATACACTGTTCAACAGGTAAGATACCCAATTACGGAACAGGAATAAAGGCATACAAAGCATTAATTACATAATATACAACAACATAGAAAAAAAGCAAAATGAAGAAAAAAATTTACTTAAATGTATGAATTATGAATAACTAATGATACGAAGAGAGAGAAAAAAATAACACGGAAAATGTTTAAATATAAAAACTATATATACATAGATACACATATGTGATTCAAAGTAAATAAAAAAAAACAAAGAAAATCACTGGTTATTTAATTTAGAACGTTTTATGTCACTAAGGCTGCAATTAAAAATATCGAAGTCTTGAGAAGAGAAGACTTGAGAAAAGTACGTACGCCTATCCTCAAGAGTAGTGATAGAATATCTTTCAAGCAAGTTACTTTGCGGAAAACCAATCACTGGATAGGTACCGTCGGATTTGAACCACAATAATTTAAGAAATCTACTTTGAACTGCCTCCAAGTTATTCTTGTGAACATCATAACTGGAACTCCAAATTAGCGATGCGTACTCAAGTTTTGATCTGACGAAGGATTGATAAAGAATTTTCAGAGTATTAGTATTAGTGAACTCTCGACTAGTACGAACGATGAATCCAAGGGCTTTGTAGGCTTCAGACACAATGGTATCGATATGATCAGTGAAGGATAATTTACTATCAAAAGTTACGCCGAGGTCGCGAAATGTTATAGGTCTTTGAAGTATGACATTATCTAACCTGTAATCAAAAATAAAAGGTGATATTTTTAAAGAAAAGGACATTACGTTACATTTATTAGGATTCACGAATAATTTATTTACTATACACCAAGTGTTTATTTTGTCAAGAGAAGTCTGAAGTTGAAAACAGTGATCGATTTCATCAATTACTGTGAACATTTTTAGATCGTCGGCATATAAAAGGTGAGGCAAATTAATTTCGTTCACTATGTCGTTAATAAATATGTTAAAAAACAAGGGCCCCAGAATAGATCCCTGGGGAACTCCAGATGTGGCAGCAAATTCGATCGATTTGAACCCATTTAATGCAACGTACTGACTCCTATTCATTAAATAAGACTTAAATAAAAGGAGCAAAGAATATGAGAAGCCGATTTTTTCTAATTTATTAAGTAACAACTGGTGATCAAGTCTATCAAACGCTCTGGAGAAATCGGTATATAGGACATCTACCTGCCCACGTTCATCTAAGGATTCAGAAATATATTGAGTTACACAGAATAAATTTGTTGTTGTTGAACGCCCTTTCATAAATCCATGTTGATTAATAAAGATTTTGGTGTTAATTGAATGATATATTCTATCATGAAGTAATATTTCTAAGACTTTACAGAAGTTACAAATTACAGAGATTGGTCTAAAGTTCTCAATATCTAGTTTGTTTCCCTTTTTGAAGATGGGACATACTTTGGAATATTGTTGTTCTATTTGTGTGTGCGCGCTCTGGTTGAGTGGTGGAGTAGTTTCGGCTAATCTCCGTCAGAAAGCTAATACAAATGGGACATTAAAGATGGCGTAGGCCTTTAATCTTGCTGGGGGTACCAGCCCTCACCGGCAATATTTATTATGTATTCATAATAAATAATATTGTTCATTATATTTATTGTTTATTCTTATTTAGTATTTAACTCCAGAGAGCATAGCAGGCAAACTAGCGCCTAATTATAGAAAGCTGCATAACACATTCTAACATCCTTACGTTCCACCCTCGATTGCGACACCGTTGTCTTTTGACTTTGAATGAAAACTGGTTACTCGACCTCCATATACGAACATAAAAATTTCCAACGTTAAAAAGTGCATTGATCCCAGTGAAAAGCTAGTTAGGTAAAGATGTAATGATGTTCCTAATTCACCTAAAGTGTATGGAGGATCCAGCAGAGCAATCTGCTGTAAGATGGTTTGAATTATTAAGGACTAAACTGAATTTAATTGTAGCGTCAAATGATCACTGTTTATATTAACAAAAATTGTGTTATATTCTTTCACTGCAGCGGGTTGAGAATTTACAGGATTTAAATACATTGTACGATATTTGCTGAATTAATAAT
The DNA here is from genome assembly GCA_963583905.1 of Stenurella melanura. Lineage (NCBI taxonomy): Eukaryota > Metazoa > Arthropoda > Insecta > Coleoptera > Cerambycidae > Stenurella > Stenurella melanura. The sequence continues at coordinate 21,709,676 of OY757309.1, forward strand.
TCTCTCAAATATGTTTCTCTCATGTTGATTAATATTGTATTTATGCCGTCGATTTCAATTACCATATATTTAGGCAATGCTTGCGTTTGGTATTAAGTCTAACACTTAGCCGTTAATTCGTTACCCTCGCAGCGTAACCGAGATGTTAACCTGTTTGTTATAATAGTATTATCCTTTATCTTATAAACAGACTGAGTATAGAGGAACGGTAAATAGATTTAAGTCATTAGTCATTACAGTAGGGATATATTAGTCAAAACGTAAGCGATACGTAGGTAAATAGTTAAATGAAGAAGGTAAAGGAAGCAGCTGCTACTGCTAAGTCGCATAGTGATTGTGCATGAAAAAGCTCACGATCAAAACAAATAACAGATGGATGACAAAATCAAAGATTGGTTGATTTAATAATGGCGGTTCAAGCGAAATTCATATCGCCATCTATTCTGTTAAATCCAAAACTATATTGGACATATCATCTATGACTTTTGCTATTTTTATGACGAGATTTTACTTCGAATCTTAGTAGATTTCCTAATTACTTATAAAAACTGACAGCTAACTCACCATTATCATTAATTATTTCTGTCAGATTACCTTGCCTAGGAGAGTCCATAACAGCCAATTTTGAATCTTCTATTGTCAGTTTTGGAAAGTCAAGCGCAGCAACAAAATTAATAAATTGGTAATATAGTTTTTTCGATTCCAGTTACTTTGATCCATTTCTAAAGCCAAAGGCTTTTCTGTGATAACTCTTGATTTCATTAAATTAGTAATTCAGCAATTGCAATATAAGAAAACGTTCTCTAAAAATACTGTTATGGAAGCAGAGTACAGCAGGCTTCTAATGTTTGCTGTACGATTACATATTTCCTAGTTAACAAACTATGCTTTTCTAATGACATGAATAACAATGAACATCTTGTATAACTTTGTGACTAAACGTATTGAGTTTGCTCCTGCAGTGGTCAATAAGGCATGTTTGCCTTTTAATTTACACATGAACATATTATCTTCAAGACTTTTTTTATGTATCATAATTAGCGATCCAGCACAAAAGTATTCCCTTTTTTGAAATTCTTTGTAATTCGTTGGAATTATGTAAAATAGTTTTTAGAATTGTAGCAGCATTCTCGTTGGCCTAAAGTGGTCCAAGTATATACATGATGTATCCATACGTGCAACAAATTATAAACGGTTTGCAAGAATAGATTTTCTTCTACATATAATTTTTTTTGATATGCATAATTTTTCATTTTATGATGGTAAACATATGTGCCATCACATATAATTATTCATTAATTTTGTAGATTGTACAATTTCTTGGTAATAGCGGAGGAATCGTTGTTTATAAAATCTGCTGTAAAACAAGAATATACTTCAAACTTCTCTTGTAAAACATCTTCTTTTTTTTTAAATTAGTTGAAACAATCAATAGCCTCACAAATTGCGTTAAGTAAACTATCTGTGCTTTTGGTTCAAAGTTGCATTAAACAAATTTTAATGGCTTGCAGAGGACTTCAATTAGAAATGTCCTCAAGCTACACAGTATGCGCTACCTAGTATTTAAATTGTTGTTATATACAGGGTGACCCGTTTAAAATGGAAACACTGTTATAACTTTTTTATTTTTTGTCCCACTTGAACCAAATTTTTACCAAAAGATAGAACAAATTAGAATCTACTTACGACCAAAAGAACATTTGCGTCTTACAAATACAAAGCCACCTACGGTACCAAAATAAATAGAAAAAATAAGGGAATCATATTAGGCATTTTTTTATTAATTATATTAATGAAAGTTGTTCAGAATTGTCCAAAAATCTAGAGTCCAAAATTTCAGCAATACTAAAAATATTGAATTTTGTTTTTGAAGTCCAAAATTTCGACAAAATTAAAAAAAAATCGTTTCCTAAGGAATCACTACTTCCACATCCAGATTTTTCATCCAAGTCGCTTTAACGGAAACATCTTTAATATATTTGCACTATGGCATGTGGAAATTATTGGTCATAGAATTTTAATAATATTTGGGGCAGATCTCATAGAAAAGTTTGAGGCGTTGGTTTCTACCATATACGTTAAAAATGAATTTTCAAGCTTACTCTACTTATTTTCCCCTATTTACAGCCTACCACATCTTTATCAGAATCATCTCAATCAGATGTCGTTACAATAAATACGTGTACTAACTGTCAAGTCATTATCTCAATTTTATGTTATCAATCCCATTAATAATGGAGCGGAGGTGATGGGGGTGGGGGAGGTCGAAAAATATTAGAAAGAAATCTGAGGCCTTGGCTTCTAGTACATACATCGAATTTCAAGTTTCTGTGCTCTTACCATCTTGCTTTACTTATTTCCTCCTGTTTACCCCTATTTAACCCTTCAACGGAGTCATCTCCAAATATAATCTATTCCAGATGTCGTTATAATACATACGAGTACCAAATTTCTAGTGAATATCTCAATTTTATTTTATCAACCCTTTAAATAATGCAGGGGGGTTAAAAATATTATAAAAAAATCTGAGGCCTTGGCTTCTAGTACATACACCGAATTTCAAGTGTCTGTACTCTTACCAGCTTGCTTTACTTATTTCTCCCTATTTGCTCCCCAACCATTCACCGCATATGTTCAAAAGACAATCCAGTTCTAGATCTCGTTATAATATATACGTGTACAAAATTTCAAGTCAATATCTTATACCATTTCAGAGAAAACGTGTGGATAAAAAAAAAGTTACAGACAGACCGACAGATAGACCGACAGCAGACCGACAGACAGGCAGAATTTTTTTCGCTCAAATTTAAAATCTCGACCTTTCATGGCATTCTAAACTTTCGAAAAAAAAAAATTGATTTTTTTTTTACGATTACTACTATACTTCCAATCCACTACGTAGATGTGGAAGTAATAAATGTTGTCTACTTCATAAGAATTATTTTGAATAATAAATGTGAAACAAGCTAACCGTTATACTCTTCGCCGATTTACTGCACTTTTTTTATTATTGTTGCACATTCTATAGGATACTCTTTACTGCTTTTTTGTAAATAATATTAGTTTTAGACATTTTTAATTTAATTACAAAACATTAAAAAAATGTAAAAAAAAAATTATTTAAAAAACTTATAATTTTTTTATTTATTGATAGAATTTGTTCAAACGCAATAGGGTTCATCCTGTAGCTAACACTAACTTACTGTCCAAATTCCAATACAATCGGACTTCGTTCTTAAGTTATCGTGCTTACAAGAAACATGACGGACAGACAGACAGACGGACAGGCGGACAGACAGACAGACAGACGGGCAGACAGACGGACAGACAGGCGGACAGACGGACGGACGGACATTTTAAAACTTGTTTAGAATTCGGTCACCAACACAGTGATATGAACATTTTTTCTCTACGAGCTATATTACCGGTTTTAGAAATGTGCCGATCGAAAGCAATATAATCTTCGTTTTGTATTTGCGAAGAGTATAATAAGACTCGGTATACTCGTAATTGTTAGAAATTGATCATAGTGGCGTGTGCTTTACCTTCTCTTCTTTTTGTTTCAGGTAAGGTTCGGAATAATCGACATAGATCCATGTTTTATGGTAAGTCAAATGACCCTGAAATTACATCATATTCACGAGAAATTCGATTCACTTATTCTGCCTTTAACATTTTATTTCACATTCAGGTTTATTAGTTGGCTCTATACAATGTACACAACTACAAATTGTGGTTCATCTGACAAAAAAATCTTTGACATTCTCTTATGGCGGGTTATAAATGAATTGGCTCCAAAACTATTTAATTATTATACAATGTGAGTGGAGAGGTGGAAACCATACTTTAAATCTAAAATTAAAAGACTAATTTATGGCGTAGCAAAAACTGTGATTATTTTGTTATAATATTGACGTTTAATTGCCAACAAATTTATTTTATTTATAGTGGAAGGAAATTAGTCAAAAAAATTGATGAAAAGTAATGTAAACCATACTTTGAACCTAAAATAAAAAGACTGATTTAAAAATATGTGGATTTATGTGAGGTAGTGGCGTAGCAAAAACTGTGATCATTTTGTTACAATATTGACGTTTAATTGCCAAATTGGGTTGATGAAAAATATTAGATAGAAATCTGATGCCCTGGTTTCTAGTATATAAACCAAATCCCAAGTTTCTGTACTCTTACCAGCTTGCTTAACTTATTTTTCCCTATTTACCTCTACTTACCCCACACTCCTTCAACGGAATCATGTCAAAATATAATCTAGTTTCAGATGTCGTGTCGTTACAACACATACGTGTACACAATTTCAAGTGAAAATCTCAATTTAACTTTAACAACCCTTTTAGTGGTGGGGGATGGATGGATGGGGGGTTGGAAAATTTAAAAAAACTGAGGCCTTCGCTTCTAGTATTTGCTTCTAGTACATACACCAAATCCTAAGTTTCTGTACTCTTCCCAGCTTGCTTTACTTATTTTCACCTATTTACCCCTATTTACCCCCAACCCTTCACCGGATATGTTCAAAAAACAATCCAGTTCCAGATCTCGTTATAATATATACGTGTACAAAATTAAAGTCAATATCTTAAACCGTTCCGGAGAAAACGTGCGGACAAAAAAAGTTACAGACAGAATTTCCTTTTCGCTTAAATTTAAAACCTGGGCATTCTAAACCTATTTCAAGAAAAGAAAAATTTTGAACATTTGAGTATAATCTAGTTTCAGATGTCGTTATAATACATACGTGTACCAAATATCACGTGAATATCTCAATTTTGTTTTATCAAACTCTTTAATAATGGAGTAGGGGTGGTGGGGGGTTGAAAAATATTATAAAAAATCTGATGCCTTGGCTTCTAGTACATATACTGAATTTCAAGTTTCTGTACTCTTACCACTCATCACCGGATATCTTCAAAAAACAATCCAGTTCCAGATCTCATTATAATATATACGTGTACAAAATTTCAGGTCAATATCTTAAAGCGTTCCGGAGAAAGCGTGCGGACAAAAAAAGGTTACAGACAGACCGACCGACAGACAGACCGATAGACAGACAGAAAACTTTTTTCGCTCAAATTTAAAATCTTGACGTTTCATGACATTCTAAACCGATTTCCAGAAAAAAAAATTGAACGTTTTTTTACGATTACTATACTTCCAATCCACTACGTGGATGTGGAAGTGATAAAAGAAAGTAACAGGTCTACAAAGATTTTGATATATTTTGTGGATCAAAATGTACTTATGATCAAATAGTCCAGAGGATAAGGGAGTCCACATTGAATTTTATGCTCAAGCGTTGAAATTTGGTACACTTTTTCATTAGGTCCTACCCTTTGATATGAGATATATTGCGAGGGTCGGAGCCCGCAGGGGCCCTGTTATAGCATGGTTGCGTATCTTCAGGAACAAATCCTCATTTTTGCTTGTTTTGGCGCTAGAAAGTGTCGTGGAGGGTTGAAATTTGGTTCACATGCAGCACTTTGGATATTTAAGGTCACAGGTAGGTGTCCCAGGGCCTTCTTTATTTTAAAATGGCGGCGGGAAAGATGCATAGATTAACGTTATCTTTCGAAAAAGTTTACTCTACCGCATTTTTTTGAGTGAGATCTTTTTTCATATGGTTTTGAGGGTCACTTATTTCGAAAAATAATGTCTTGATTGCGTTAGGTCGAAAATAATGACAGGGTAAATAAATTAATGTACCAGTTTTCTTACAATAATGGTACAATAACGCTTTTATTTCATACCAATGCCAATAAATGGTATCCGTGCAATGCGCGTTAATCCGAGTGGCACATATAGACCTACTATACACTTGTAAATGTGTCACAACTACATTTACAAGTTTATAGAGTTTACATTCACAAATTCTAAGCCCCAGGCGATAAGCAACTTCAACCAGCTGCTTTTTCCTTGTTTCACCGTACAATTTGGCAGCAACATAAACGAAAACGTCACGCTGTCTACTTTTCTGTGCCGCTTAATAGATCGTTTCCTAGTCCTTTTCACAGCGTGAAATGAAATAAGTTGGGCAAATGAGAGCAAAATAATGTCAATATCTGAATTGATGGTGCGTGATACCGGGCCGTTTAGCATCGTTTTTAGAAAAGTAAAGAGAGAGGTCCGCACGCTGGACAACTAATTTTCGCTGTCACTGGAGTCCTTTGCTGAGATATGAAACATATCCTGTCTAACTATGTGTGCCTGTGCCAAATTTATACCCTCAGAATTAAAATATCGAACATCCTCCTGGATGGAAAAGTCTATATTCTTTCGAAATGCCACAAGAATATCCTGGCCCTGAGTCCCAACATGTTCAAATTCGGGACACTCTTGCAGTAATCGCTCTCTCAACCTAGTAGAATGACCATCAATAGGTTGTAGATCGAGTTCCGTCAGACGTTCTAAGTACTCTTGCTAGCTGCGTCATTTTGAAAACAGGGGTGTCGTCACTGATTTTCCTTCTTGTTTTCATGTTAAACACGAGGCCAGCAAGAGCTGCCCGCGGGCTTGCAAAGGAAATTATCTATTACTCATACAATTTCTTCCGGATGTGTTAGTCAAGGCGCCACAGTATTGCGGGTTTGCCTATGTGCGCCTTACGGGAAAAATACACGGATAGACCCGCATCAGAGCGGCGTCTAGAGCCAAATACTTCATTTACCTGTTAACCTGTTAACGGGTGAAGGTGCGGCTCTCTCTACCTGGTCTAGGTAATTGACAAGGCACCGGTTGTGGTACATGGCCCTTAGTTTGTGTGTCATTGTGTCCATGGCCCCGCAAGTTTCGCTAGTATTAGGTGTCCTTGAGTTTTTTTTTACCGTTTAATACATTTCCGGTAATTTTTTACTTTAGCGACTTCTTGATTTTTACCTTTTTTTTATACACACAACATAAACATATGTTTATTAAGTATTTTTGAGTAATAGAATGCTGCGCAAATGTATAGAAATAAAAAAAGTAATTTTTGAAATTATTAAAAAATAAATTCTTTATTGAGAATTCAATTTATGTTAAAGTATGAATTTTCTTTACTTATTTGTTGTCGAGCTAAATATGTGTAAGCATATTGAACTCTCCAGCTAATTTCCAAAATGCGTGGAAACGTTTGCGGTGATAATGATGCTGCATCAGAAACAAACATGTCGATAAATATCCTTCATAATGTTGTGTTTTGTGCCGCCTGAAATGTGGTACCAGTTTTCGAACTTCCACCCAAAGTCTCTCAATGTTTTATGTGTGTGTCCCTTTGTTGGGATCCACGATATTCAACGGTGATTAACTGTTAAGTGTGTGTAATTGTTTTGTCCTAAACAGTCTTACGCTCACCAGCAATCATTGGAAATGGTCGTACCAGTTAAAATGTGGCGTCTTATTATATTTAGAAGCATATTGGATGAGCGGTCCTCTGCAGCAACTAAAAAAAACTTACGAGTCCCCTTTTTGTGCTCCCAAACACCCATTGTTCTTCCAAGTAGCGACCCCTATTGTATTTACGTTTACCGATCTTTGCCTCGTCAATTTCAACAATTATTCCTTCTCCCCGATGAGTTCACTGGATTTATGCACCCAATAAATAAAGACTCCCCTAATAAAGGAGAAGTAATCCACAATAGTTTTCGAGGAGAGGCCCAATTCTCGCTCAATGAATTTGCAACGCGGAGGCCGTCTAGTTAAATACGTAAAAATTAATTTACTGATGGTACTAATTTTGAGATTAGAATTGGAAAAAAGTGTCTTAGTGGGCACCTCTGATGGCACGAAATAACACCGTGTCGAAAATAAAATTTCATCAGCAATTCTTGCGATGCATTGATTAAAAAGTTGCGTAGGTGAAATCGCAATTGTCACAAAACTTAAAGTCACAACTTGGCACAGGTACTGGAGTGGCATTAGATGTTGACGGCACCGAATACATAGTTTATTATAAAGAAACAAACACTTTCGAATTATTAAAATAACGACAATTTGACAACTTGTTGGAAATTTTAAAATAATAACGTCTTTGACAATCAAATGTCTTCGGTGTTTTGATGGGACTAAGTGTCAATATGAATTTTAAATAGTTCATTAAATGTGTTTATAATCATTTGCGCAACATATAATGATGTAGAATGTATTTCTGGAGTTCTGTAGAGTATGTAAGTATATTGTCTGTAAGTGAGAATTCGCTAAAGTAAAAAATGACCAATTTCCGTACTACAATGCACTGTGGATAATTTACTCAACATCATGGTGCGGGTACCAGGCAACCCGCAGAATGAGCAACAGTCGGGGGAGAAGAACTCTTTTCTACTGCGAGTCTTGACAGACGAAATAGTTGTTGAGTCAACAGCTTCTGTGCTTGGCGTTCTCTTTACCCGTTAAAGTCCGCTGCTGAACTCCAAGTATCCGGTTTTATGTCATTTTGCTCCTCTAGCTACAACAGTTTCCTTAAGTCCGGCGTCGAAACATTTGCGCCCAGTGACACTCGCCCAAAACTCTCAAATTCATCTAAATTTTCAGCCAATTTCGAGTATCCAACATAATTGGCAGCTTTCAGACTCCTTCCCCGATACGTTGGTTCCTCTTGTGTATCTTTCTGACATAGTTTCCTATTAATCTCCTTCGAATTATCCCCAACTACCTAACAATTGCAGTTTTGTTTACCTAACCAGTTTGACTAATGTACACTTGGTTGTGACCTTAAACGTCCCAGATGCCGCATGTGTATCAAATTTCAGCCCTCTACGAGACTTTTTAGCTCCAAAATAAGGTAAAATGCTGATTTACCCCTGAAGGTAAACATCCATGCTATTACAAGGCCCCCGCAGGTGTCCCGACCATGGCAACATTTTTCATATCAAAGAGTAGCATTCAACGAATAAGTGTACCAAATTTCAACGCAAAAAATTCAAGGTGGGATCCATTTGTTGTGCAGGTTACCATCTGGACAAAAATCTTTAGAGATGCTTTTATATTAATTTTCGAGAAAAGAGTTTTCAATATTTATAATAACTCTATCTCCCATATCTACCTAATTTCCTTGGTACTAATCCACATACTAGGTGGGACAAAAAACAAAAAAATAACAAACAGTTATTTTTGAGCTTCCGTATCTAGCAGGAGAGAAAGGGGGGTAAAATTTATGAGTAGCACTTTTTTCACCATACTCAGGGTAAAGAAGCCACACCGCCCAATTCATTTTGTGTGCCAAATCACTGTTCTCATTCGGAAATAGCAGCTCTCTATTGACCAAATACGAACAAGTTGAGAGTGAGGATTTAGGTGGTCGAAATTTTAATTTAGGTATATTTTCAATTTGTGGTTGTAATAAAAAGAAAAGTATTCATGAAATTCTAGCAAGATCGAAGGTAGATTTACGAGATGGAAGGTATATTTAAAATCCACATATAGATATGAAGTTAGGGCTAATTATAAAATTTTTTTATAGAAATAGAAAATATTTCAAAATTTCCATTTTCTAGAGGGTGAATTTGAAATGTATACATTGGGAGTTTAAACTTGGAATTGTTATTAATAATGCTATGAGAAAGACATTAAAATTATATTAAAATTCTTAGTAGTCGAATTTAGGAGTTTCCAAAATATATTGACCTGTACTGCCTGTTTCTTCCTGAGGAGTACATATTTTTCAACTATAGTTATGTAATTATATAAAGCTAACGGTTTTTACATATCTTTTAATAAAGATCATCTTGGAGATTTAGATTTGAATTTTAAAAATTGTCTTAAAGTTTATGCCACGTCTTTTATGAAAGTTATTAGTAGCTCAATTTGAATTTAAAGTACAAGTCATTTATTACTTAAATGAAACTAAACCAGTCAGCTTAACGTACTAACAGAAAGTGTATGGTTCGTGGTAAAGAGTGCAGATTATATAAATTAAATGAAATACCTCGAATTTGGAGCACTTTTCTGTTCTTCTTACTTTCCTCCGGAAAGGTCCAACAATCTCCTACGATATATGAAGTGTTTATTGATCTAGCGGCTTTATAATGAAGTACCCGTTTCTAAATATGAAAAAAAACCGCTGCCTAAGGAGTCACTACTACCACATCCAGATTCTTCATCCAAGTCACTTTAAAGGAAAAGTCTTGACTATATTTGCACTCTAGTATGTGGAAATTATTGGTCATAGAATGTTAATAATATTCGGGGCAGATGAAATAGAAAAGTTTGAGGAGTTGGTTTCTACTATATACGCTAAAAATGAAGTTTCTAGTTTACCCTACTTATTTTCCACTATTCACAACCTATCACCTCCGACTCCTTCAATGGAGTCATCTCAATCAGATGTCACTACAATACATACGTGTACTAACTTTCAAGTGAATATCTAAATTTGATGTTATCAATAATGAAGCGGAGGTGGTGGAGTTTGAAAAATATTAAGAAATCGGAGGCCTTGGTTTCTAGTATATACACCGAATCCCAAATTTCTGTACTCTTACCAGCTTGATTTACTTATTCCCTTCTACGGAATCATCCCAAAATATAATCTACTTCCAGATGTCGTTATAATACATACGTCTACCAAAATACAAGTAAATATCTCAATATTCAATCAACCCCTTTAATAATCTAGTAAGGGTAGTGGAAGGGTTGAAAAATATTATTAAAAGATCTGAGGCCTTGGCTTCTAGCACATACACCGAATTTTAAGTTGCAGTACTCTTACCAGCTTGCTTTACTTATTTTTCCCTATTTACCTCTACTTACCCCCACTCGTTCAACGCAATCATGTCAAAATATAATCTAGTTTCAGATATAGTTATAATACATAAATATACCAAATTTCAAGTGAAAATTTAAATTTAATTTTATCACCTCTTTTAATAAGGCAGTGGGGGTGGTGGGGAGATGGAAAATACTAATAAAAAAACCTGAGACCTTCGTTTCTAGTATATACACCAAATCCCAAATTTCTGTACTTTTACCAACTTGCTTTACTTATTTTCCCCTATATAACCCTATTTAATCCCCAACCCTTCAACGGAATCATCTCAAAATATAATCTAGTTCCAGATGTCGTTATAATACATATGCGTACTAAATTTCATGTGAATATCTCAATTTTATTTTATCAACCCCTTGAATAATGGAGTAGGGGTGGTGGGGGTCTGATATATATTATTAAAAAATCTGAGGCCTTGGGTTATAGTACATATACCGAATTTCAAGTTTCTGTACTCATACCAGCTTGTTTTACTTATTTCCCCTATTTACCCCTAAATAACCGCCACCCTTCAACGGAATCATCTCAAAGTATAATCTAGTTGTAGATGTCGTTATAATTCATACGTATACCAACTTTCAAATGAATATCTCAATTTTGTTTTATCAACCCTTTTAGTAATGAAGTAGGGGTGGTGGGGGTTGAAAAATATTATAAATAATCTGAGACCTTGGCTTTTAGTACATACACCAAATTTGAAGTTTCTGTAGTCTTACCAGCTTGCTTTACTTACTTTCCCCTATTTACCCCTATTTAACCCTCAACCCTTCAACGGAATCATCTCTTGAAAAATATTATAAAAAAATCTGAGGCCTTAACTTCTAGTACATACACCGAATTTCAAGTTTCTGTACTCTTACAAGCTTGCTTTACTTATTTTCCCTTATTTACCGCTATTTAACCCCCAACCCTTCACCGGATATCCTCAAAAGACAATCCAGTTCCGGATCTCGTTATAATTTATACGCGTACAAAATTTCAAGTGAATATCTTAAACCGTTCCGGAGAAAACGTGCGGACAAAAAAAGTTACAGACATACAGACGGACACAGACAGAGAGACAGACAGACAGACCGACGGACAGACATTTTTTTCCGCTAAAATTTAAAATCTCACGTTTCATGACATTCTAAACCTATTTCACGAATAAAAATTTTTGAATTTTTTTTTGCGATTACTATACTTCCAATCCACTACGTGGATGTGGAAGTAATTATAGGATTATAACCTTCTAAAACCTCAGTTGTCTCTCTCTTTCATGTGTTTTAGTTGTTCCTATCATTTTTTATCATATCGTTTTTCAATCCCTTTTCCCTTCTTACCATTACGTTTATTATCTTTCTAGGTTTAGTAGGTTGTTGAAGTACCTATACACCTTCTCTCTCTCCCTCCACGTGCTATCTTTCGCATTCAATGGCTGTGTAGGCTACATTATCTAGTTTTTCACATTATTCAAAATATGTAACTGCTGATTTGTCCATATTCTGGAAATAGTCCCGAAAGCACGCACCAATTGCCTAAGAGGAATTTAGATAGATAATACTTACTCTTCATGTCGTCTGTTCATTTATTGCTTCAGATCCGCTATCGTCACTTTTGTTTCTTGCCTAATCCCCCTTTCCCGCATATTTTCACTTCCGTTTCTGATGCTACCGGTTCCTCTGGAGGGATTCCTGCTGTCACGAGCACTGCCTCCCGCAATGCCACGTTTTTTATGAAAGTTATTAGTAGCTTAATTTGAATTTGAAGTATAGGACATTTATTACTTAAACGAAGCTAAATTAATTAGCCTAATGTACTAACAGAAATTATATGGTTCGTGGTAAATAGTGCAGATTATACAAATTAAATAAAATACCTCGAATTTGGAGCACTTTCCTGTTCTTCTAACTTTCCTCCGGATAGGTCGAACAATCTCCTACGATGATATCTGCGGTGTTTATTATTGATCCAGCGGCTTTATAACGAAATACACCGTGCTACTATGTTAATTAACCCGCTTCTAAATACATAAAAAAATTTGTTACATTTGAAGAAAACGCATCTCTATAAGTGTCATTACATTTTGCAACTGATAATGTTAGCAATACATATTCATCAAACACCCCGATTGGTAAGGAGAGTCCACCAACCTTGTTTGAAAAGTTTTATAAAGACTGAGACTGAGAGTTTTTTAGATATAGATACTTATATATGTTTGTTTGGCATTTTGGCGGTTTCTTGAGTTTTGCTGCAAAACTATGCATTTTTGAGAAAATATGACCTGATTTGATATAATAGATCTAGCGATTCTCTACAATTTTTGTTCTCTAAATCTTTTTGAAATTCTTCTTAGTTGCGCCGCTAAAGCGCGCTGAAGTTTATGTAAATGTATAAATTCTTTTGATGTTTGATTTTAGACCAAAACTATGCATTTTATAAAAAAATATCAAGATATCAAAATTGTAGATAAAAAAATTTTCGACAAATTTCAATACTCTTGAGCGGATAAAAAAAAATATAGGCATCGTGAGCAGCTGTAGTTTTTTGCCTCTCCATCTCCCTCTACTCAATATTTTTTACCGGATAAGCTAATATAGATGGCATTAAGGATGAGATATACAAAAAGGCCCATCACGACCACTACAGCTGAATGTACGTAGTTCATACTATTAGATGCACCGTTCTATGCGCAGCTGTGTAAGAAATGAACGGTGGGTTTCAAAAAAGCAATTTTTTTTTGCTGTCCAAATATTTATATAATTGCCGAGTACTCTAAAAAATGCATAGTTTTGCCTGTATATCAAAAATATATGCGCTATATTGTTATGCATTACACTCCCCTATGATACGCCTATGCCTAATAGTGACTGGAAACTTGTAGAAAGAGATAGAGTTTTCTAGAGTCTGGTAGTAGAAGATTCTCGATTGTATTCTGGATGACTCTGGAGGCAATTTCAGAGTATATAAGGCGCGATTACCGGCGGAAGAAGACAAGTTTTACTAAAGGGAAGTTAGCAGCGAAAGTGAGGTTATAAATTCGAAGTGTAAACATTGTAAAAGTTAGTTTGTGTAATCAGTAAATTATTAAATAAAGTGTTAGTGGTTTACCCCTTGTTTTTCGCGCTCTAGCGGCAAAACCGCGCGACTTTGAAAAAAAAACAAAGAACAAACTTTGTCGAAATTTTTTTATCTACACCTTTGATATCTTGATATTTTTTTATAAAATGCATAGTTTTGGCTTAAAGTTAAACACCAAAGAAATGTATACATTTACATAAACTTCAGCGCGCTCTAGCGGCGTAACTAAGCGGAATTTAAAAAAAATGAAAAGAACAAAAATTGTAGAGAATCGCTAGATCTACAATATCAAATCAGATCATATTTTCTCAAAAATGCATAGTTTTGCAGCAAAACGCAAGAAACCGCCAAAATGGCCAAAAAAACATATATATGTATCTATATATATGAAAAATATGTTAACACAACCCCAAGACAACTTTCTATATGGGTGGCTTAGCTGTAGGAAAAATTTCCCAAAATCACTGATTTTTCCTCCAATTTGAAGGGACTATATGGACAATTAACCATAAATACTTAAATTAAAGGGGTAAATTCTAAGCATATTAAATCCTGAATTAAATGATAGAATTTTAAATACGTTGTTATATGTTTGTTTTAAAATAATATTAGCTATAATAAATATTTCTGATATGCTACAGAAGCTATTTAGACTATGGCATGAGAGGATTATCGTAGAACATGAGTGTTTTCTGAATATCAAGAGTAGCCAGTCAAGTATCAATTTAGTAATAAACTATACAGAAAGAAAGGTTCAAACAACCTAGGTACTGATTAGCATATTTATTTTGATAGAATTATTGACACATTATATTTCAACAAATGAATATTAGAGATAACCAACCTTATGGCAAAGGACATTATATACAATGTGTGTACTATAAATTGTAATTAAAACTTTATTAAGTAAGTGAATCCCAGGTAGAACCAGTTGAAAGTACATCAAGTTTCCTAAGACTTTTACACAGCCTAAGACAGAAAGAAAGTGGATTAAAGTACAAATGTAAATAATTCAAAGTGTCTAGAATAAACAAACAATGTTATAAACCAATAGATAGATTTTGTAAAGACACTATGGTGTGTAAAGCAAATTTGCACATAGTATATAAAATGTATCGGAAAGGCAAATTAATATAAATGTTACGAATACATACCGTGTAGATATTCACAGTTGAGTAGCTCTGTGTGGATGCTCTCTCATATGTAGTCAACACTACATCGCCACCACGGGAAAGTTCATGCAGAGGTGGAGAGAATAAAAAAAAAGCAAAAAAGAAAAAAAAGATGATATTGGTGAAAGACACGATCATGTGGATTAACAAATAATTAATTTTCATGTATTGCGCGGAAAAAGCCGTCGGGTAGTTTAGCCTCATTTGAAAAGGCCTTGACTGATACGGTGTCGTTACCTTCGATTGAGTTAGTCAGGACAAAGCCTGATGCGTCGCACTCCCTAAATGAAGGAAACTCCTTCATGGTAAGAGTGTGGACATTTGGTCTACCAACTGCAAATACTGTGCAAGGATTTGCTGGTCGATATCCCACCAAACTGGTGGATTTCCGTCGGGCCGTATCGGTGGGATGAGGTCATATCTCACTTCATGAAACCGTAGCAAGTCGTTGATGTCAAATGTATGTACATTATCCAGTTTTTCAAATTAATCATAATATGTGACTGCTTATTTGTTCATATTCTGGACATAGTCTCGAAAGCACTTACCCATTGCCTATGAGAAATTGATATAGATAATACTTGCTCTTCATGCTGTCTGCTCACTTATTGCTTCAGATCCGCAATATGCACTCTTGTTCACTCTCCTGTTTGTGCCAGTTGCTGCCTTTGCCACTCTTTAATTTTTTTGAATTAGCATTTTTTTGCCCTCATATTTTTCTTTCCCTTTCTGATGCTGTTAGTTTCACAGGAGGGATTCCTGCGATCACGAGCACTGCCTCCCGCGATACAATTAGATACCAACTGGATATCCGAAGGACCATTTGCTATTGCTATTTTTTCGAAAAATAAGGTAAAGGGACTCACACAGTTAGTTAAAAAGCTAAATAACTGAGACAACTAATGTATAATAACGTAGAAAATATCAGGATAATATAATTAGGTAAGGGCAGGCTCAAACTGAGAAGGTTACTCGTTAAATTTTAAGGAAAGTATGAGTTTTAATCATCTCCAGATGATGCCAATATGGTTGGCGAAACACATGTCGAGTGATAATATTCGAGTGTAATGTTCAACTATTTTTATAAGCTAAGTTTCTCCACCCCATATTATACTCGTCAATATTTCATATATATTCAATTACATTTTCAAAAGTAGTAATTCTTTGTATTATCACATTATATGTCATCATTAAGATGTCTTGCCAAATACCTTACCATTTCATCATCTGTAAATTTGGGTTCTAGATACCTGATGTCATATACCTTACGTATAGATAGATATAGATATACTTTCATTCTCATTATATTTGGCACGTATTCTCATTTGATTGGATTCTCCCCAGTATTGTTTAAGAAATAATGTTTCAAATTGTTCAGATGTGTCAATTTGACTACCATTTCAAGTTCAGAATTACCTCGTAATTTTACTTGCATAAATTGCTTCGTGGTCATGTTGTGTTTTATGTCTTGTAATTGTTGTTGTAACCAAGTAATGGAAATTTTAGGATGCATTCTAGAGTCTCCGTAATAGTATAATTCATCTTTCTTTGTTATTATATGTGTCTTTGTGGATATATTTGCACTTATTGCTGAATTTGACAGTTGCTTCAACCTTCTGGTGTTGTCATCTTCTATCTTTTTATCCTGTTTTTTTAAATTCTGTACTTATAAGTGTTTCGTCTTGTTTCTTCATTGTCGCATCTATTTCTGTAAAACCTTCTATTATAGCTTTTTCCACGTTCTGTGCAACGTTCCATCTTATCTTATCCAAATTAGTATTGTTTTCATCTAATTTTTGTTCCATCTTGGTACTCAAACTAGTCATCATTGTAATTGTAATTATTAATTGTTGCATCATGTTTGTATTCTAGTGGCTGTGTTTTTGTTTGTGTATGATCTGTATTATTCGTACCTTCCATATTAGCTACCTTTCCTAACCTCAATTCCTTATACAACTAAGTAATTCTGTGTAAATTCTTCTAGTTTGTCCTCGTCTATACGCAATTTGTATTATAATATATGAGAGAAATGAGAGTTGAATAATTATTTTGTAATAATCTTTGATTTAATTAAGTACATTTTAGAGTATGCGAATTTCATAACAATATGTATAGTAGGTTAAATTAGACATTCATGAAATGTCATATCAAAATTCCTAGTAAGCCACATGGCTTACTAGGAATATTTTTTAAATTATATGTGAACTGTGTATTTTTATAATATAATATACTTTTTCCCTTCTTTATATTCCAGTCACTGCAGCTTGTTTCGAAGAGACATGTTATACAATAGCACTGTCATCTAATATGATACCCTGTTGGTCGTGATGGAGTCTAGATGACAATAATGTATAAAGCTAGTGGATGAAATTGCAAGAGTTCTTGTTTGTATGGGAAAAAGTATTCTTTAAAAATATATTTGACACAAGATTCCTGAACGAGAATATACGACATTAATAAACCGCGCGTTTCTTAAAGTAGCTTTCTCATCGCAATATTTTCTAACTGATAAAATATACGGTAGGTTCAATAGTTTCAATATAGTAATACTAAATATAGTTCTTAAAAACACGGCTTTCGCTCCTATTATGCTTATTTAATCAAATAAGTATATTTATAGTAACATCTCCTTGATTCAAAATTTCAATTCTAAATTTGGTTCATATGTAAAATACCATGATAGAACTTTTTAATTTAAATTTGGAACGTGTTTAAAATATCAGTTATTTCAATTTTATATAGTCAAGACATACAATGGGCAAAACCTCCAACAAAAATGTGTATAGAATTCAAATATCAACAATATATATCTTTTTACTTTCTGCGGTTAAGGTGATAGGCGAGTCTGCCTGGGGTAAAAAAGTGGTGATTTTACAAATTTTGTATACCATTTGGGTTAGCAACGGATTCTTGTAAGAAAAATTCCGCTAAACAAGATTTTCTTATGAATAATTTTCCTAAACCGCGAGCTTCGTGGTCAAATAATAATTGTTTAAACAATTTTTTTTTCGTTTTTATTTAATAAAATGGTTTGACGGATCCGAAAAAATCTTGATACAATCGAGAGATATTTTCAATACGTGTCGTTTGGCGCCAGACACAACTCATTTTGTCAGCCATTTGTTATAGCCAAAATAATTTCTTAATTTACAAATTAATTACTCCGAAACTAATGAGGTCAGGATATTGTTTTTTTCAAAATACATGCCATGCCTTCTATACCAAAGAACATACCATATTTCTTTGGCCCGATATCTTCAATACATTTTGATTGTTTAAACAATTGGCATAATTTGTTAATTAGCAAATAACTTTTTTTCGAAAATTTGTCGACTTCAAATCAACTTTAAACGGTAAATATTGATGTCGGGCATAAACCTCATAGAAGTCTGAACGAATGTAACTTTTTGGTTTTGTTTATTTAAAGTTTAAAATAGGTAAGTGTTCAAATTAACAAATTGAATATCTCGGCTCTGGGTAAGCGTATCGGAAAATTTTGAATCCAGAAAGAACTTGATGGGATAACCGGAACCGGAAATAAAAGTTATATTGCGTGAGAGGCTCTAATTTGTTTATTAACAACTTTTGGGCACGAGGTTTGGTGCAAATGAAAGCTAACAAGCTTTTCCATCAACCACAAAAAGTTCTACAAAAAATATTCGATCTCTGAAGAGTTATACACGTTTTTGACCCTTAAAAAAATCTCTCCCTCAACGTGAAAATAGTAAAATTTGACACGCAATGGGGTGGCGGGTTCGATCCTCTTTGTGGCCAATTTTTTTTTGGTCAAATTTGCTTTTTTCTCATGTAACCCAGTATTTTTTATGATAATAAATGTTTTTACTTTCCGAGACATTATTAAAAATGTAAATAATTTTATCTTGGAATTTTCATTAAGTACATGGCTATCTTGCAACAAGCATATGATTGTTCTTGTCCAACGAGGGTTTGTCGGTAATTTTTGTTCTCTTGTTACTTTTTGTGAAAGAGAAGGCTTGTTTTACTTTACTTAAGGGGGGCGTCTGTCGAAAAAAGACCAAAAATAAAAAGGAAACAAATTTATTTTTCACTTTTTTCTTATAATGAAAAAATTTCAGGTCTCATGAAAAAAACACACACTTTGTTATTTGTAAATGAGAAATAATCAAAAGATTTAACTATGTTAATGGCATTATTATTTTATTTTTGGTCCTTTATCGACAGGCACCCCCCTCAAATAAAGTAAAACAAGCCGTCTCTTTCACAAAAAGTAGTAAATAAAAAACAAAAACTACCGACAAACCCTCGTTGGACAAGAACAATCATATGTTTGTTGCAAGATAACCATTTATTTAATGAAAATTACAAAAAAAAATATTTACGACGTTTTTAAAAGTTTCTCAGAAAGTAAAAACATTTATTATCATAAAAAAGACTTGTTTACATGAAAGAAAAGCAAATTTGACAAAAAAAAATGCCCACACCGAGGATCGAACCCGCCACCCCATTGCGCGTCAAATTTTACTATTTTCCCGTTGCGGGAGAGATTATTATAAGGGTCAAATATGCGTATAACTCTTCAGGGATTGAATATTTTTTGTAGAACTTTTTGTGGTTAATGGAAAACCTTGTTAGCTTTCATTTGCACCGGACCTCGTATCCAAAAAGTTGTTAATCACAAATTAGAGCCTCTCATACAATATCATTTTTATTTCCGGTTCCGGTTATCCGATCAAGTTCTTTCTGATCTCAAAATTTTCCTTTTTTCAAGCACTTTCATATACAAAAAACTCCATTTCGATACTCAGAGCCGAGATATTCCATTTGTAAATTTGCAAAATTAATTTAAACTTGAAATAAACAAAAGCAAAAAGTTGCATTCGTGCAGACTTCGGGGGTTATGACCGACATCAATATTAATCGTCTAAAGTTAGTTCGAAGTCGATCAAACTTTTAAAAAATTATGCTAATTGTTTAAACAAAAGGTATTAAAGATAGCGGGCCAAAAAAATATACAAATTTCCACCTTTCGTCGCATTTTAAACCTATTAGAAAACGTTTTTCGAAAATTAAAAGGAAATTATATATTATAATACAAGTGTATAAGTAAGCCTTTAAAGCACGCACGGGTCTAGGGCACGACGAGTGTAACGAGGAGGGTCTTAAAGGAGTAAGTGTTTTAAAAGCTACTTATACACGTGTATTGTACGCTGTATTATACGCTATTTTTTATTATACCTGCACAAGTAAAAATTAATTAACGTAGATTCATTTTAGAAGGTAATCTTTGAATTTAATTTTTAATCAGTAACATAGAGAAGGTTAGAATTTTTTATGTCATACTATTTTATTATTATGCTTTTATTGCTTAGTTACCAACTAGATAATAGTGTATCTTATACCCTTGCGGGCATAAAGTGCATTTTATGGCCCGCGCGAGTGTCAAGATACACATTTTTTGATTAACTTATTAATAAACTTTATTAATTACAAGATATGAAATTAAAGTACCTATTAGGTTAATAATATACTTTATTTAGTCGAATTCACATTAAACTGGCAATTCTGAAAGGATCCGGTGATAGTTAGATTGCCTGCAGCAAATGTTGATTCATGTTTCATTGTCTGGGTAACAAGGTTCTGTAATGAAAAGCCGGATCCAGAAGGTATGCCTGCCTGCATCCTTGAAAGCTCATTTTTTAAAGATATACTGTCCTCTAAATATCCTTCAGCAACCGACGTACTCTTCCATCCACCGTGGTGCTTCAACGTGGTCATACTGGCTGCAGCCTCTGCCAGAAGAGTTGCCGATGTTCGACGCAGACAGTGTCCTGGATACTTGTCAGGATCGCACAGTGCCAGATATTTCACAATAGTGAACGGGATTTTTCCAAATGTGTCTTTTCCAACTGGCTGTACAGTACAGCGACCTTGTCTATAAGTCAGTAAAAGTCCCTTTTCTGAACAACCACGTGGTCGTAAAAACATGTAGTCTCTTAGTTTCAAACTGTTCATTTCGTCTTCGTCAACAATGGTAAAAAGGCGCTTTTTATCGGTTTTTGTCTCTGGTACATTTACCACGAAGACTATCTTCTACGTGAGTAACGCATATTCAGAAGTTCTTGTCGTCGACATCCACCAAATACACCAAATTTTGTTCACTAAAAGCATCTCATTCGGTGCCTCATGAATAAATTTTAAAACATCTTCTCTAGACAGAATTTTAGACTTTATTGGCTGGTATCATTTTGACTGTTTCTTCAAATATTCGCTTAACTTATGATAATAATTAGCGATGTTAATATTCTGCTTTACCATTGAATATTTGGACTATAAAGAAGCCGAGGAAAATGTTTAAGCGAGATCGCCGATTTATGCAAGCAGCAAGTTTTGTGTTGCTTTTTCTGCTTCTTTTGCAATTTCGTCAGGAATTTCAAATCGTTCCTGCATAATATTGTTGATGCAATAACATATGACATAAAAGTTTATATGCACCGCGAGAATTAATAGATCTTTATGCCCTCGGCCGACTTACACACTCTTGGGCCAGAGGTTCTCGGGTTGTAATATCGTCGATCTCAGGGCATAAACATCTACTTAATTCCCTTGATACATAAATAACTATTGTGCCTCGTTATAAAATCAGGCATTCGTAGGTGGCATAATTTTTTTAGGGCTTTAGAAAGAAGTGCAATAAATCAAACAGTTTGATCACTCTCAGAAACGGTAAAGGAAAAACATGTTCATTATTGTCAGATCAGTTACACCAGCTTTAATAAATTTGTCTAATCATTTATCTTAATATACGAATCAAAAAGAATTATAGTGAATAAACTTGTCATTTAATTTTCATATATTATAAAATGGGAAATGTTCGCAATAAAGTAACGTGTTCTATAGATCAGTTCTTATTCTTTCAACGTCGTGTCAAAATAACCATTGTATTAGTTATCAGTAATTGTATATCCAAATTGGTTTTACTAAATATTTAGTTTTCTCATCTACTCTTTCTATCTGCTACTCTTTGTAATCTGTTCCAAATGTTATCTGCTATATATTCTGCTCGTTCCTCTAATTGCGCTTAAGATTTTTTTAAATCATCTTTTGATCATCGCTTAAAGTAGGAAAAGGTCGCACTAGATTCATTTGTAACGTGTTCCATAAATGACTTCTCAGCTTGTCAACGTCGTACTGAATATTTTTAGGATCATTCATAAAGTATAGCGAAACTGAAAAGGCAATTGCAAATAATCCGCAATCCTTATCATTTGGTTGTTGTTGAAACTTATGGAAATAGGTGGATGGTAAGGATACTTATTATGCAAACATATGCTCTCATATGTCAATCTTCCAGGATTTAAATTGTCTCATGTTAATTTGAGTAACATCTTAGTACGAGCATATGCAGTGTCCAATGGTTCCAATTTTCATACCACCGCCGTATTATTTGTATGTTAGAGGTTTCTAGTTGTACTTTTTTTATGAACTGAGGTGCTAAACAGAAAATAATGTCTTGGTGGTTAAACTGAAATTAATTAATGGTGTTTTCTGACTTTGAAAACTTATGTTGTTATAATCAAATTGAATTTTCGAATTTTTTAAAATAATATTGTGGTGCAATAACGAACTAGTATGACATAAAAGTTTGTATGCACCGTGGGAATTAATAGATGTTTATGCCCTCGGCCGACTTACAAACCCTTGGGCCAGAGGCTCTCAGGTTTGCAAGATCGTCGCTTTCAGGGCATAAACATCTACTTACTTCCCTAATTCGCAGGTGGTATAATTTTTTAAAGGCTTTATAAAAAGCCGAAAGAAGTATAATCAAACCGGTTGATCATTTTCAGAAACGGTAGAGGAAAAACATGTACATTATTGAAACGAATAAAATAACTGTCAAATCAGTTACACCAGTTTTAATAAAGTCTAATTATTTATCTTAATATACGAATCAAAAGAATTATAATGAATAATCTCGTCATTTAATTTTCATAATGAAATGTTCGCAATAAATTTGTAACGTGTTCTATAAATCAGTTCTTATCCTTGGTTTTACTAAATATTTAGTTTTCTCATCTACTCTTTCTATCTGCTACTCTTTGTAATCTGTTACGGTTGCTTTTGTCAAGTAGACGTTGTAACATAATTTGTCATTTTGGCTTGAGGAGTGTATGTGTAAATACAGCATTGTTAGATGTTTAACTATGAAAATTCAATCACTAAATCTATACGTTAACTTTAGGTAGTTCATTATTTAAAGGATATCATCATTTAGAA
The DNA here is from genome assembly GCA_963583905.1 of Stenurella melanura. NCBI lineage: Eukaryota > Metazoa > Arthropoda > Insecta > Coleoptera > Cerambycidae > Stenurella > Stenurella melanura. The sequence continues at coordinate 21,732,917 of OY757309.1, forward strand.
ATAAATAAATAAAAAGGTCTTGTGTTATAATGAGTGTCATATATTAATAGTATTTCCATTCACATTTGAATACTTTAGTAATCCTTTTGATTATTAAATTTGCTTGACAAAATTGTCACATTTATCGACTGTCGTCCAGCTAACTTGTGTCTAGAAATAAACATAAATTTTAATTAGAATGTCTCGAGTAAAATATATAAATAAGTACAATACCTTAATCAATCAGAGTGTTGTGTGGTACATTATTATTCCTTGTAATTTGCTAGAGTTCTCATACATAGTGTGGTATCTGGAATAAATAGGAACGATAAACAAACCTATAACATAACCATAACTTAAGTAATTCAGTCTATGAAAACGACTAGTTCAAATGTATCACTTACCTTCTGTGCCTTTGTTATTTGCTTGTTAAAATTCATCCTCAATAATTGTTTATAATAATAAATAGAAAGAACATAGTAGGTTGTAGGAATTGACAGCTACCGGTAAACAGCTGATTGGCAGAGTTCGATTCAGTCTAACCGAATACTCGCTCACTGAACAGTACTGTTCGGAGTAGCTCGATGAATGTTTTAACTTAATATATTTTGCTTTAATAAGTTAGTATTTCTTCAATTAAATTCATTTTGGAACAATAATAAGGAGATAATTTTTGTAGTTAAATTGTCGTAAATTATATCACTTCTTATTAAATCTCTGATCAACAGGTTGATCTATGTCGGGGTTGTCTTAATCGAAAGGGACGTCTGTAACAGAACTTCTCGAATTCTATCCAAATTACGGATGTGTTGTATTTTTATGTTTCAAATAAATCATTTTTGTGATTACTTTCGGGTCTTCTGTTCAAGGTCGAATGGTATCATGAAAATTCTATTCTTTTTATGTCGTTTCGTCTGCGTAGTACGACTGCGCTAGGCACCTGTCCTGTAAGGGGTTAGAGGTTCTCTGGTACTTCCTTCTTGACGTGACCTTTGAGGCGAATAGACGTTGCATCGTAGCTTGGTAAATTTGGTGAGAGTAATCTTTATCCACATTTTGGTTAATTCTTGTTGAAATATTTGTATGGTGGGATTTCCGTATTTACCAAAATTAATAATGATTTGTAAAAAATCTGATCAGCATGGTTGCTGGATATATGGCTACAGAGCACGTGTTGGGTCGAACACATGGTCGACTTTTTGTTAAGCCCTAAAAGGGTGAGTTATTAAATTTGGGAAAATGTAAATAGTATATTAATTCGAATTTTAAAACTTTTAGGCTTTTTATCGTTAGTTTTTATTAAGAAGCATTAATAATAAATGTAGTTATTAGTATTGAAAGGAATGGTTGAAAAATTTTGGAGCTTATACCGATGATGGATGGTTTTGTTTCTTTTTGTTGGTTTCTTTTCATGACTTCGAGATGGTTGTAACTGGTTATAGTTCGAGCTGAAATTTGGCAGAGTCTATCGATTACCCTAGAATACAAGAGGACCGTTCAACGCTCATACCTTTCCACTCCTGGGAGAAGTTCAACTTTCTCATATTTTATTTTGGGGGTATTTCAAGTACAGCGAAACTGAAAAGGCAATTGCAAATAATCCGCAATCCTTTTATTTGGTTGTTGTTGAACCTTATAGAAAGTAATAGGTGGATGGTAAGGATACTTATTATGCAAACAAATTTTTTGGCTCTCATGTGTCAATCTTCCCGGATTTAAACTGTCGTATATTTTAATTTGAGTACAATCGTAGTACGAGTATATCCAGTGCCCAATGGTTTCAATTTTCATACCACCACCGTATAATATTTATATGTTAGGAGTCCCTAGTTGTACTTCTTTTATGAACTGAGGTGTTGAACAGAAAATAGTGTCTTGATAGTTAAACTGAAATTTGTTAATGATATTTTCTGACTTTGAAAATTAATAGAAAATTTCCCCAAATCTGTTAATCACGGCGTCATATAACTTCTCGTTATCAAAGACTAATTAAGTTTTATAAATCATTTTATTATCAGTTAATATGTAAGAAAAATGATCACAAGTTATGTTTCCAAACTCTATTATTCGACGGAAAATTGCCATTTTCTTTTGATAATCTAACCAATGATTTCGTTTTGGTAATTATTTTGTTCTTTATTTTCTGTACCCAATCTGTTTGACTGAGTGTTTAACATTTTCTATTATTTCTTCTTTATACCCTAGAATACAAGAGGACCGTTCAACGCTCATACCTTTCCACTCCTGGGAGAAGTTCAACTTTCTCATATTTTATTTTGGGGGTATTTCAAAATTCAATCGTAAGTCATAACTTGTATAAATTTTGTTTGTATATATATATATATATATATATATATATATATATATATATATATGTGTATGTATTGTAATTATTTCATAAGTGGACGATTTAAATACCTACCTTGTTTATATTAAAGTCAAGAACTGGCTATCTAGAAAAGAATATAGTCCAGATCTAGGTATTTGTTATTTGTGATAATATTAAACTTTCTGTACCCATAACCACTGGTTTGAAAAGTATGTAAACTGCGTGCAATTGCATTTGGTATTATTATTGAACTTCACGTGTTAATAAATTTTATTTAGATTAAATCATTTGTCACTCATCATTTTTTTTGGATATTGCTAACAAATAGAAAAAATTAATTGATGCATAAATTTAAAGCATTTCTTTTATTATTGACTTGGTATATAAATGATATATGAATAAACAAATTTGTTATAAGCTCCACTAATTGGGTTTTCTTTCTCGTACTATAAATTAATTTAACAATTTATTAATCTATTGTTCACTTAGGTACCTAGACAGTTAGTTAGGCAACCAGTACGTCTGTATGTACTGGGAACTCACACTGAGATTGAAGGAAGCTAGCCGAGGACTGGTAAGGTGTGGATATTGAGCTGGTTGTATATTAATTATTATATATCAAGGAGTAAAACTCCACGACGTACCACAATTGTGACAACAAAACGTCGCAAATCTATTCCAAATATTATCTGCTATATATTCTGCTCGTTCCTCTCATTGCGCTTAAGATTTTTTTAAATCATCTTTTGATCTTCGCTTATGCATGTTGAAGTAGGAAAAGGTCGCACTAGATTTGTTTGTAACGTGTTCCGTAAACGACTTCTCAGCTTGTCAACGTCGTACTGAATATTTTTAGGATCATTCATAAAGTACAGCGAAACTGAAAAGGCAATTGCAAATAATCCGCAATCCTTTTATTTGGTTGTTGTTGAACCTTATAGAAAGTAATAGGTGGATGGTAAGGATACTTATTATGCAAACAAATTTTTTGGCTCTCATGTGTCAATCTTCCCGGATTTAAACTGTCGTATATTTTAATTTGAGTACAATCGTAGTACGAGTATATCCAGTGCCCAATGGTTTCAATTTTCATACCACCACCGTATAATATTTATATGTTAGGAGTCCCTAGTTGTACTTCTTTTATGAACTGAGGTGTTGAACAGAAAATAGTGTCTTGATAGTTAAACTGAAATTTGTTAATGATATTTTCTGACTTTGAAAATTAATAGAAAATTTCCCCAAATCTGTTAATCACGGCGTCATATAACTTCTCGTTATCAAAGACTAATTAAGTTTTATAAATCATTTTATTATCAGTTAATATGTAAGAAAAATGATCACAAGTTATGTTTCCAAACTCTATTATTCGACGGAAAATTGCCATTTTCTTTTGATAATCTAACCAATGATTTCGTTTTGGTAATTATTTTGTTCTTTATTTTCTGTACCCAATCTGTTTGACTGAGTGTTTAACATTTTCTATTATTTCTTCTTTATCGCACTTTTTAATTTGTGTGTGTCTAAGAAATTATATATCAACGGTTGGATATTATATCATTATGAATAAATTATGTAAAATATCTTGCAAAATTTCTATTCAATTACAAAACATAGAAAATAAGGTGTTCAGAAGTCGGTCACTAATAGAATGATATGGATATTTCTTCCTTTGCAAGCGATATTTACGATTTTGTAAATATACCGTTCCAATACAATATATACTCTTCGTTTTCGCATTTGCGAAAAATATTAATAGGGAACCGAGGCATCCGAATTTTTCAGTCGCGAATTAATTTAGAATTGCGAAATCTGTGATAGGTGGAGTTTTTGTGTTTTTTTTTAATTTGAAATTTTTTTTTTTATATTTGTAACTTGTCATATATTTTTTTATTAGTACGTTTATTGATCTTAAATTTAAAACAGGTAATACTCACATACTTCTAATTACGTTGAAATGACCAAAGTTTAAAAATTTAAGATAGTTAATACCCCATTAATAAAAGAGGAAAGAAATACCATAGCTTTCTGTAATTTGCAACACAAAATGTAGTCGATTGTTAACTTTATTACTATTAAAGGTAACTAGCTACCATAACGAAAAAATTGTAGCCAATGAATAAAAGAAGTTTTTTTACTAAAACACTTTTTTCAAATTCTGTTTAGTTTTTGAGAACTCAGTCGTTAAAGAGAACGTGTTATTTGCGCACTCGCATATGATCGGCATATTTCTAAAACAGGTATAATATTGCTCGTAGAGACAAAATTTTCATATCACTGGGTTGGTGATCGAATTTTGAACAACTTTCAAAATGTCCGTCCGTCCGTCTATCTGTCCGCCCGTCACGTTTTTGTACGAACGATAACTCGAGAATGAAAAGTCCGATTGAATAGAAATTTGGACAATAAGTTAGTATTAGCGAGAGGAACAATCCTGTTGATTTTGAACAAAATCGAAGAATAAATGAAAAAGTTATTAATTATTTAAGTTTAAAAAAATCGTTTTTTTTTATATGTTTTGTAATTGCACAAAAAATATATAAAACTAATATTATTTGCAAGAAAAACTGCGAATAGGATCCTATAGAATGTGCAACAATTATATAAAAAGTGCAGGGCGAAGAATATAATAACGGTTAGCTTGTTTATTTAACAATTCGTTCTTACGAAATTTTAATGTATTAGTTAATTTTGCTTGGTTTGCTTATAGAAAATTATAAACGAAATAGAACAATTTAGTAGGTTATTACTTTCTATTGCTATTTTAAAAAAATATGTATCTTTTAATTACGTTTTCTAGCAGTCTCAATTATGAGCTTTGTATAGTAGAAGATTTTATACAAGATTCTACTATAACAAAAGTTCGCACCCCGAAGACGGTCAAATGTCAAAAATAAGAAGACCAGAAACAACAGCAATTTTAACAACGAATTGTTTTATCTGTTTCCAAATAACTTAATCAGAAAGGAGAAAACTTACAAGCGCGGTTTCATTTAATAGACAATTAAATTCGGAGAATGTCAAAGAAATTAATAATAGTTAAATTTTTTACAGAATTCAAGGTTTTGGAGACAATAGTTGTGTGGACATGATAGCAAAGACTTTAAGTACCACACTTTGTGCATGACAAAATTTTTACATATATTTATTGATATATTTTGAGATGTTCTACCGCATCTTGCCAAAAACGAATTATTTACTGTAGCTGAAATTAGAACACTTCCTCATACTGAAGCAAATGACCATGGTGTTATATGGAGTGGTAAATATTCCAGTGGTGACGATATTGCACATAAAATAAAAACAGTTTTACGACAAAGTACTTATTATTTCGCGAGTAGGTACGAAATTATCAAACTATGTGTGTTCCGCAGATTTCAGTGTAATATAAACAAGCTATACATTGTACTTTCGCCGATTTACTGCGTTTTTTATAATTGTTGCACATTCTATAGAATGGTCTTCGTAGTTATTTTTTGCAAATAATATTAGTTTTACACATTTTTTGTTTACTTACAAAGCATGCACATTTTTTTAAATTTAAATAATTAATAACTGTTTTCTTTATTGATTAATTTGATTAAAATATAGTTCGGTTTCTCCTCTAGCTAACACCAATTTACTGTCCAAATTTCAATACAATCGGACTTCTCGTTCTTGAGTTATCGTGCTTACAACAAACGTACAATGCTAAGCGTTTGATTCGGCAAGAAAAATAGAGAACGCGCAAAAGATGTTTGGGTTTAACTTACTATAACTTTTTTTACCCTGAAGTTAGAGACACAATTTTTTCACTAAAAACAATTATGGTATTTTTGGAGAAATTTTGTCGCTGACTTCTTTCTAAATTTCAAACAATTGTTCCTTGACTCAAAATATCACTACACAAAAGAGACAACGACTTATAAACTTGTAATTTTCTTCAGGACGGAAGACAATGGAATACAATTTAATAGCACCGGTGTTATAGTCAGATATTAACAATCATTTAGCAAAAAAAATTAACTCGATACTTTTTTAATAACGAAGATATGACTTGAGAAGTATAAAAAAAATGTCTATTTTCGATTTTTCGATTTTGGGGTAAAATTGACTTTTAGGGGGTGGTCGCAATTCCGAATCTTAACGCGAACTCAAAATTCGAATGCGGCAGGTGATTTTCTATGGGAAGCCATTTTCAGTTTCTTTATGTCCACGAGTGGTATAGACCTCTTTTTGCGACGTTTTTCAGACGGCTAGGTTCCCTACTATATAATAAGAATATTTATTTCTGAAAACTTCGTGCCTCCTATTTTAACGTATTAAGCCTAAGGTTACTCATTATATATTCATTATATAAAGTTAGCGGCTTTAGTTAAAGAACAAAGGAAACTGTTAACTAAACCTTTGCAATCAATGTAATGCCGTAAGGGTACAATTTTAAAGAAAAAATCTTATTTCTTTATACTGCGATTATCAAAAAAGAAACAGTGATGAAGGCGTTCCTTACAGTTTCCTTTATATATTAACGTTCAAAGCAGTTTGAACGAAGTTAGATTAAGTATAGGAGAGAGTATGAAAACGTTATGTAGCTTTTATGGCAATATTTCACGAACAAAAAAGTTACAGATGTGCGATGTTAACTGCAAATAATTCAGCGAACAATTTGTTTGTATTGAGTGCAATTCATTTGTTTTATTTATTTTTCAAGCCATTTTGAGAAATTGTCTAAAAATGTCAAGAACTGTTTCAAATATTTCACGGTCAAGCGTGTGTCTGCTTTCTCCATTATCAAAAGAACGTGAAAATACATTTTTAAATATATGGGTGATATAAGAAATTTGTTTATATAATTGTGTCTGAAAAGTAACTAGCGCCACATCGTAAGTTCCATGAGACACAAATCAAATTCCAAGAAAGACGTGCTAAAGAAGTAATGATGTTGCTCCTATGCAACAGACTTACGGTCAAAAAGTGTCTACATAATAGTCCAGTAAGTCCCCTGACTGATTTTACCTACAAAAATTATTAAGCAAACCGAGGTATGTAAAAAATCGGAAATTTTCCGTAGAATTCAATGAACTATATTTAAAACAAATGACGAACTTGCGTCCTCTTCAAAATGGCGGTCAAAATTTGCGAAAAACAGTTTTTTGCGTTAAAAAAGAAAAGTTGGCGTTGCACAAAAAAAGTTTAATAGCAGAGTTGTGTAACTTTTTAATACGGATCGAGCCGGCCCAGTCCGATCTCAGAAAACTGCAAAATTAATTAGTTACTGCAAAAAAGACGTTAAAAATTGCATTTTTTTGAAATACCTGTATTGGAATGCCATTACTGTCAATAGATAGCTGGCATTTTTCTACAAATTTACAAATAAAAATAATTGCTCTCCGACCTTCTGGAGCCGAGATAATTTTTTTTCAAAGAAATTCTGGTGGCGCCATTTTTTAAAGTAAAGGGCTGTTTGCAGTGGTTATTGTACAATATTTACATTTTCAATAAAAAAATTTCGGCACTTGATCGGCCGTTGCTGAGCATTGCAAAATCAATTAAACTCGGAGCTCGATGCTGCGGCGCGTGTTATCTAGCGCTAGCGGTGAAGTGGGGGGAGAGCCAGCTCTCAGTGAAGCCTTGCATAAAACTGATCTCTGTCCTGTTCACACTACTTTGGGGGGTTATTATGTTTATTGATTGTATCCGTAAAAAGTAATGTACCCCTTTCAAATGAGCCCAATTTACAATATGTGCGACTACCAAGGAATACTCATGCAGCAACATCGGGCCTATCTTTACGTCTATACTCACACTACTCATGCACAGTGGGCCACGTAGATCTAGACCGTTTTATACGTGGACCGTTCTCAGAGATATGTGTACATTTAAAAGATTATGGTTCAAAACTTACCCCTGTTCTCCCTTGTCAGGCCTGTTGCTTCACTACGATTATCTAACCTTGATGACTCGAGTTTCTACTAATAAGCAGGTAAATGAAACACGCATTTTCAACAAAACTTAAACTATATTTTACAAGAGAACACGCTACAAAAGAACAATCGGTTTGGAAAATAGAACAAAAATAATTAATACTAAAATTAAAACAAAAGAAAATGCAACTTAAAAGATAAACAAATAAGAAAATTGGACCGTAGTCTCGAAATTATGCAAGAAAAATTACTTTGTTAAAGGAAAAAATCATTTACACTCAAATTCAAACTGATTGCCAGAAGGGCCAGAAAATACAATAGCCTTAACTAGCATTAAGTTAATTATTTCTGAAAATTGTACTTTATAAACTAGTGCAGAAACGCCCATTGCCAGTGACAATCTAAATGAGGTAACGTTTAATTTGAGAAATCTGATGACATGAAGTTAAGTTTTATAGTAGAACCTTAAAAATACAAATACCTATACCAGGTATCACTAAAATTATCACGATAAAAGTAGGCCGATGTCACACCACTAGTAGCGGATCGGAGTGTCTTTCCTTCTGGACGGGATTATCCTCTTCAATTTTTAGTTCGTAGTCCTTATCCACCCCAAAGCAATCTAGGCCAATGAATGAAAGTCCATCCCTTTTTAGAGGCCTCAAGTCATCCGGAAGGTTGCGTCCTCTATATTAGAAATTATACACCGAAATAGTACTCGTCTGGCAAGTGGCGTTCTCTTTAGTAACTATGGCCAAAATGGCTTCCCTTAAATATAACACGTCCATTTAAACAACTTAAAATATTCTACATCTAAGCTAGCTAATTAGGCCTAGTCCGTGAAAAAACCTATTTGTTTTACGAGTGGAAAAGGAAAAACCAACTAGTTCCTACCTAATGTATAGTTTGGGGAATTCTTGTAATCAATTACCCCATTTATGATTTGATTATTTTACACATTCACCTCGTTTAATTACCCGCGCGTTTGTTACATTTCTAATAAAAAGCAATTTGACGATGACATCGATTGTAACGGATTTTTATCAGTTTAGGAGGGGTATTTTACTGGTAATGAAATATTTCCTATTTAGCTAATTTACTACAGATTACTTCATAGCTGTGGCCGAAAAAGTCTTTGTCATAGGTACGGAACGACTTAAATCATAAATTTATACTCTTGTATAATCTTTAAAAACTGTCTAATAGTACATCGCCCGCCTCGATAACATTTTAGGGTTTGTCAAGTATCGTCCCAAACTATCTACGAAATCATGCTATTGTATGGCAAGTAATTTTAATTCCTTTACGCTTTATTACATTTGTTACATTACCAAAGACACATCTAAATTTTATTATGTCTCATTTATGTATTCGAATTGTTTTTGTAGAATACGTTGTTGCATTAATATTTTTTTTTACTTTTTGATAGGAGACTCGTCTTCATTGCCACTACTACTGTCACCGTAAACGTTATTTTATCGTCATCACAGTCATCATTATCGTTATCTTCATTTGAACATTCATCTCTTTCCAGCTGTCTCTGTGATATTTGGCTCGTCTATTTCTTCGTCGATATCATCAGCGACGACTCTGTTCTCTTCAATATTTGAGCAACTTTCATCGTCACACGTTGAACACACATTTGAACATTTTATGCCGTGTTTTCGGCAGCTGCAGACGTACGCCGCAGCATCGAGCTCCGAGTTTCATTGAATTTGCAATGCTCAGCAACGGCCGATCAAGTTCCGAAGATTGTTTATTGAAAATATAAGTATTGTACAATAACCGCTGCAAATTTCAGCCCTCTAGATTTTTTCATCATTTCATAATTTTCTCAGATGTATTCACATTCACTACCAATGGTGTTGTTTCATCTCAGAATTGTCGGTTTTGGGCTTCTGAAAATTTAAATTTTAGAATTCATTGTGGAAGACAATATTATAAAAAAGTGAATGTGTGGTGTGCCGTTTCTTATCACGTTGGAGTTATTGGACCTTATTTTATTAAGGAAAGGTTAAACCAGCACACTTATTTACAGCTTCTTGGAAGATTTTCTGAAGGACATTTAAATATTTTAAGAGATATGCCTTTAGTTCATTTTCAACATGATGGTTGCCCTGGCCACTCCACAGAAATGGTTAATCGGTGGTTGAATTTAAATTTTGGAGAAAATTGGATTGCCAGGAATGGACTCATCAAGTGGCCGGCTAGATCCCCAGACCTATCTGTATTGGATTTTTTTTTATGGGGTCGCCTCAAGCAGTTGGTTTACGCTGAACCACTTCCTAACGATGTAGCAGTATTGAAACAAAGAATTACAAATTCCGTAAACTCCATACCGTTAGATCATATGTAGTTGTAGTATGCAGTTTTAAGGACTTCAGGCGAAGGATCGAAATGTGTGTGGATGTGGGTGGTAGCTACGTCGAATAATAAAAAATTGAAAACATTGTTTTGTATTGGTCAATAATTAATCTGTTTGTGAATCTGTTATGTTTTTGACATTTATTACTTGTTATAATTTTTAAACCTCATTAATCTTCTGTTAGTAATTGTTTCTTGTTTTACAATTAGTTCGATTAACATTATACCTTCTTACATCTCGTATATTCAATTTTTTATTTACCAATAGCCTACTTTTTGAGATGATTAACATTTGCTCCTACACAACTTTAAATATGAATTCAACTCTTAATTCGCAAAAAATGGGAAGTTTCAAGAAAACAATTTTATATTCCTCAAGTTTGGTACATAGGTATAAAATAGCATTTTAAATACTTTTCTTAGTGGAATCCTTTCATATTTTGAAAAATAAAGGTACTTTATTAGTGGGGATTTTTACAACTTTGCTTATAAAACACCCTGTATAACACCAAATCAAGTCATTTTTGGTATACTTTAGTTTTACAACAAGCAGGACTCAATCCCTAAATACCATTCCAAAATTTCAAAATTTTTGGTTCATTACACATCTTGTTACATCTATCCTGGGACACACTGTATATGTTTATTTTACAATAATTTCAATAAAATGTAAACGAAATGTATTTTTGAGTTTTTCGTTTACTTTGTATCATAATGACGTTAACAAAGTAAAAAAATTATAGCATGAAATTTTTTAATACATTTTCGTAACATATTTCCAAGTATAGAGAAGGTAGAAAATATCAATTTCCTTCTTGAAAATCCCATTTAGACAATTAGTTTCCAAAAAAATACCTTCTCCATTATTTATTTCATTCGAGCTGAGATAAAAGCTATACAATTTATTCATTGCAATTTTATTACTTACGATACCATTGAAATAAAAAGTATTTAAAAAATTGTTTAAGTTTTGTAGTTTCAGATACAAATGAATAAGTAATATAGAAGTTATTTTTAAACTAATTGACTAATTGGGGTTTTTATCAAATATGGTAAATTTTTCATAAATAAACTGATATTTTCAAACTTGTTTACCCTATACAATTGAAATAAAAATTTTCAAAACATTGTTGTGCTATAAGTTTCTTAATTTGTTTATGTTACGTCCAAAATTTAGTCCTGCATCCACTTATTTGCAAATATATCATTATTTTGCCTTCAGGAAAGACGTTTGAGATTTTATTTATAATTTATATTATACTTTCTAGAGGGAGACCAAAATACCTTAGAGGGTTCATTCTGAGCCCCTAATATTTATTTTACCCATTCCATCCAAAATTCACCCCCTACCAAAAAGGGCGTGTATAATTAATTTGTATATATATGATTGATTTACGTCCAGAAATTGCCCAGTGACCTTTTTCTTATATGCATTAACTTTTAAAATGATTTTGAAACTAAAAAAATCCTTATTTTAGGGGTTGATAAGGGGTTGTACGTGATAGATACTGGAAAAGTTTCAATTGCACATCAAAGAGTGAAACTATTCAAGAATTTTAAGCCCAACCGCATCAAAATACGTTCAAAATTGAGAGACTTACAAAATTTTGAAAAAAGGGGGGCAAAATTCCCCACTGTGCGCCTGGGTGCAACTTCAACTCGTTTTCAATTTCAAAGAGTTGAGAAGATATTGACTATTCACTGACACCCTGTATCTGATAAAATAACAAATACACCTCTTTGCGATTGGTTATGCATGCATTTTGTTACTAAATACAACCTATTATAAATTATTTTAATGAGGTTGAATTGTGACTATGACTATCTATAAAATGTTTCTATTATAAAGATGCTAAGAGTATCTTCTTATACGCTTTTAGTTCGACTAGAATATTGTCTAGACAGCCTTTAAAAGTATAATGGGCTACGTAAACTTTCTTAGGGTTGAATGTTTTATGCTGAAAGTATAACAATGTTTTTGAAGTACGGTGGCCGGTGAAAGTAAATGAATTTAATTCTCTATTGGTTTACTTTCGAGTTTGAAATGCTCTTCACCAGAGTTTGCAAGTATTTAATTTGATAATAAAGCCACAGTAAGTTGTCTACAAAATAAGTTTAAAACTTCAAAATGTAAACGTTTTTTTTCTGTGATGAAAAATATGTGAACGAGTGCACTTTTGCTGGTGGATTGTGGTCACATCTTATTTATCGATAGAAATGATAATATGTAGAAAATACGAGAGGTAATAAAGAGGATACAATTCTCCGGATTTTGATTTGTTTCGCATTTGAGAAATTATCAGAGCAGGTCGTCGGTTTACAATATTACATATCAAAGTAATAATACGATTCAAACGGATTGGGCCCTCACCTCAGCAGTGGATATCTCAAAAGCAGAGGGGACAAAATGTAAAAAATTATGTATTCATTATTGTCCACGAATCTGGCCCCCTGAATGGAGACCAAACCCTGCCTCTACGGGGACGCCGTGAAGCGACGCCGCCGTGAGAGGTGGAGCACAGCCGTGTGTGCTGGCATTGTATAGATAGCGGCCGGGGTTACCCAACTCATGCGCGGAGTGTTCCCACGTTGCTGGAAGCGGCGACTGAGAATGTGCCATTTCCTTAATTTAGATCTGAAAAATACTCAAAGCAAAAACACCTGGGTGTCGTCCGTAGACGAGATAATATCTGCAAGCAAGTTTTGTTGCGAGCAGCGACACAACTGCGAGCCAAAAGCAGTGTATCGATAAATAAAATAATTAAAATATTTCCCCCTGGGTGTCGTCCGTAGACGAGATAATATCTGCAAGCAAAGTTTGTTGCGAGCAGCGACACAACTGCGAGCCAAAAGCAGTGTGTCGATAAATAAAATAAATTAATATTTCAAGTCTAAGTCCTAGATAAACAGAGTGGCTAGGTCGGACGTTGCCGACGTGCAGCTAGGCACTCTGTGGTCAGCCCTAACTGAAAATTTGAATAAAATACCTTGTCTGAATTTAGGAAGCGTCTGTCATTCGCGTCTTGACAAGAGCAGGGGCCTAATTCCTTCTCAACACTCCGGTACGCTCGTTGAGTCGAAATGCGTCCCTTAGCTTGCCGAATTCCCGACGAGGCGAGTGGCTCAAGAGACCAATGTAGACGAGGACGTCGCCTACGTTGAAGTCGCCTGAGTCTGCCTTTCTCGAACAGTGCTGAATTACACAGCGGAAATCAGGAACAGAAATGTTTCGTGGAGATCAGGATGGACAGTGGCGTATGAACTGACTTGCCACTGGATGATTGGAGCATGCGGTGATATGATGTTGGATGCGGAGTACAGTTGATTCAGGAGCGGCTGATGTCTTGGATTCGGTGCCACGAGCAGGTAGAGGTATCTTTTTACTCTGCCGTGGTGAGGGGAACAGATCGAAGCGAAGCGAAGCGGAGCACTTTCGTTGACACTTACCTAGTCCCTGTACGGCGACGAACTCTCTCACACTGTCTATAAAGTCTTGCGCGGTTGACCAGTCTATACGAGAGTTCGTATTTCGTAGTAACTATCGGAGTGTCAACTTGAAGTGAAGAATCCCTCGAAGACGTTGCTGTTCCTTATCTTCGTGATGGCGGCAACCTTGAGAAAGGCTAAGCCGAATACCTTAATTTTGTGTCAGTTTTCGAATACCTTTATTAGATTGATTTTGGTGTGTCTAGTTGTCACACCAAAATCTCGAGAGTTTTGGGTCGTGTAAAATATTTAAAATATTTTACCACGAAACTGGGTAAACTGGGCCGTTGCGGTGTATTGACGATACACCGCCGGAACTGGGGTTAAATGATAAATAAAATTAAATGTAGTGCAGCCTGACAGAATGACAAAGTGGAAATTAAATAACAAAGTGAAAAGTTGAGAATCTGGTACGTGAGTGATGCCGCGGCGGCTGCTGGCGATCGACTGACTATCAAGTGCAAAACGTGTTATATTTATATGTTCGAGTCGCGCCAATGGAGAGCGCGCAAAGTTGCAAGCGCTAAGGGGTGGAGCCTAAGCGGGCTGCGCCGATTCACATAAATATGAATCGCAGATCTGTGCCTCTCCATTTGGCTGTCGACGTTCGACCTGTACACATCTATAATGTTTGCTCGGAGGGAGCTTATATCTCCTGGTGTACACCGGAGAGGATACTTATGACTTAAAATGAATGTTTATGATAATATGCACTTGTAATAGTAATGAAATCTTAAAGTTAAATAAAATTACTATGCTAAATTTGGCTGAGAGCCTGATATGAAATATTAGTGGTAAAGCTAGCCACATTTAGATATAATTTAATACTAGATTCAAAGGGGAGAATGTTTCTTAGGTCCTAAGTAAAATCAAGAAATTTTTATGGTTTCCTAGCTTGGGCTTAGGGCCCGATGACACGCCCCTCTCGAGATCTGTTGTGTGTGTAAGTGTGCAATAATTGTTTAAGTTTTCTTTATTCAAATAATTTTTTCAAAAAACGTTATAAGGTAGAATGGGACAATGGATGGGTACTTAAAACTAACAACAGATAGAACAATACAAAATTTCTTAAAACTAATCCTGGGCCTCATCATCTTCTTCGCCGCTTGTGGCACCGTCGTCGCGGAACGCGTCTCGCGGTTCACGAGCCGGCGGTAGCGGTCTAAGATCGTCTATATGAATGAGGGCCACACGATCGCCCTTTTGTATGCTGTACACCCCATCCCCGCGCACTGCGACAACTAGGTGAGGTCCTGACCAGGTTCTACCGAACTCGCGTCTTTCCTCGTCGTGTGTTCGCGTTAGCACTCTTTGTCCGACGGTCAGTTGGACTGGGGCTGTACGTGGTTGCGGAAAAAGGTCTCTTTGTATAATGATTTGACGTCGTTGAGCTTGTTCGATGCGGCGCTCGCGTGTTACTCCGCGATTATCAACGGGCTCTCGTTCGGCGGGATGCTGCCAAGAGCCGGGCATTGGTAAGTCGGCGCCAAGTAATGCCTCTGACGGAGACATTCCCATGGCGGCGTTTCTCCTGCGCCTGAGGGCGAAGAGAATTTCGTGCAGACGAGAGTCCCACGATGTGTGTGGAGCGCGCATGAGTTGGGCTCGCAGTGCTTTCTTCAATTCCTGGTTTCGCCTCTCCACCGGATTAGCTCTCTGGTGGTATATTGGACTAGTATAATGGGCGATATGATATTTTTGAATAAAACGGTCCCAAGCGTCACTGTAAAATTGTGAGACGTTGTCCGAGATGATGCTCTCCGGATAACCCCAGCGCGAGAAAGCCTGTTCTAAGCAATATATCATATCCGCGGCCGTCGCCGTTTCGGTCGGGATAGCCTCCACCCACTTACTAAATAGGTCTGAAATGACTATGATGTATCTGTTATGTTTAAGCGTTTCTGGGTAAGGACCCATTTGGTCAATGCTGACAGCTTGCCAAGGGCGTGTAGGCGGGCGAGGACGCAAGGGAGCGGCCGGTTGCCGCGCGCTAGCCTTAGTCGAAGCGCAGATTAAACAATAACGTACGTGTATTTTGATTTGTCTCCACATGCCTGACCAGAAGTATCGTTGCCCCACCTGTCGATAAGTTTCATCTCTGCCTGGGTGTTCAGCGAGGACAGAGTCGTGATACGCACTTATAACCCGCTGCTGTAAACCTTTGGGTACCAGTAATAACTTTTTATCAGTTTCGATATTATAAAGAAGGCCGTCTTCTACGATGAACTTTTGTATGAAATCCCAATTACCCCGTTCCCCGGCGACATATTGATGCCAGTGGACGACTAGCTCTTGGCAACGCAGATCGGCGAGTTGGGCTTGCTGGATGGCCTCGAAGAGAGTCTGATCGCCCGCATTGATTACGCGGAGCTCTCCGGCCGCGTCTCGCTCGACTGGTGGCAAGAGGCGTTCTTCGTCCACGACGTCGGTGATGTCTCGCTCAGGCTGTGCTGGGAAGCGAGAAAGCATGTCTGGCAATTGGTTTTCGCGGCCAGGACAGTGCACTACATCGAAGGTAAATTCTTGCAATAACAGTGCCCAGCGTGTAAGTTTTGCCCTATCATCTTTATATTTATCTAACCAAACTAGAGCTTTACTATCAGTAATAAGAGTGAAACGTTTATCGTCGAGGTGTTGGCGATACCTCTTACACGCATAAATAACGGCAAGTACCTCCTGCTCATTTATGTGATAACGTCGTTCGGTGGCATTAAATTTCGCACTACTACAGGAAATGATTTTTCGGTTGCCCTCTTCGTTCAACTGAAACAGAACACAGCCCATGCCCAGAGAACTTGCATCCGTCTGAAGGTAAAACCGTTCACTCTGGACTGGTCTGTGCAATTTCAGAGGGCGAGAGAGAGCTTCCTTTAATTTAGTAAAAGCCTCGTCGGCCTCTTTAGTCCAAACAAACCTATTCTTTCCCGTGAGGTCGGTCAGCGGGGCGGCGAGGATCGCGAAATCCTCAATGTATTCGCGGAGCCACCCTGCTGTGCCGAGGAAACCCCGCAGTTCTTTCATAGTTCGTGGAGTTGGATAATTCTGTGTCTGTAGTACGTGATGCTCCGTCGGTTCGTTATGTCGGGCCGTGATCCGGTGGCCAAGATAATCTAATGCATCCGCCCCGAAGATACATTTATCCAGCGCACACCTCAAGTCGTGAAGCCTGAGGCGTTCTAGTACCATCTGCAGATGGACTAGATGTTCTTCGTGGGTGTCACTATAAATTATAATGTCGTCCAGATAGACCTTGACGAAGTTGTCTAAGAAACCGGAGAGTACTTCTGCCATCATTTTCGTGAAAGTGCCAGGCGCGCCTTGTAAACCGAAAGGCATGACGGTAAATTCATATGTGGCCCCTTCAGGAGTACTAAATGCTGTCAGCGGGATACTTTCAGCCGCCAAGGGTATTTGCCAATAGCCGCTTCGCAGGTCTAAACTCGAGAAGACTTGAGCGTCGCCGAGCTCTTTTATGGTCTCCCGCACTGGCGGTAGCTGCGCTACTTCGTCTTCTGTGATGGAGTTTAGTTGCCTGTAGTCCACACAAAAACGTGGCTTCCCGTTTTTCTTTGTCACAATAACAACCGGTGAACTGTATTGTGAGTGGCTGCGGCGAATAACACCCGCTGCTAGCATTTTAGTGACTTCCTCTTGTATGATCTGTCTCTTTGTCTGAGAAAATTGCGTCCGTCGAATTTTGAAGGGTTTGTCAGTTTTTAGTTTAATTTTGTGGGTGCAGACCCGAGTAGTGGGTTGACGAAGCCCCTCTGCAAAGACGTCTGAAAATTTGTTTAGCGCGGTTTGATAAACTTCACGTTCTTGTTGGGGAACCTGGGTGTCTGTCAAGACGACCGGTGTCTTGGCTACCTCGGCAGGCCGTCGCTGGGCGTGCCAGAACACGCTGTGTCTGGTGGTAGTTCCGAAATAGAGGCACCGGTTAATAAAATCAAGGACGGCACCTTCCTGTGCCATCCAGTCCCTGCCCAAGATAATGTCGTCTGTCATGTTGGCTAAAATGTGCAGAGAGACGTTCGTCTCCACCCCCATAATATTTAAGTTGCAAACGACTTTGCCTGTTGCCTCGACGGCGCATGCCGCGTCCGCGAGTTTGACGGTGAGGCTCGCTGCCTGCACCGGCAGGTCGTCTACAATGCGTGAATGAATAAAAGAGTGACTAGCCCCGCTGTCGAGGAGAGCTAGTGCGTGTTTGCCGTTGAGAAGCACGCTGAGAAGCGAAGGTTCGGTGTTTCCCAATGAGGCATGTTGCAGGCTGCTAATCTGCGCATTTGGAGCAGCGAGGGGTGCTGGTGGAGCACGTGGAGACTGGGGCGAGGAGCGGAGTGTGACTCGCCCCTCTTTTAGTTTTCCGACGATGGGCCGGCAATTTGATTATCTACAACTAAGTTACTGTTAGCTGAGGCGGTCGCTACTTGAGCGGGGCGGCCTGAGCTTTGTTGTTGGTTTTGGTATGCAATGCTAGTTTGTCTTCCCCTGTTAGGGCAGTCCCTATTAAAGTGCCAGTGATCGCCACAGTGCCTGCAAGGCGACGGTGGCTTGTTGGGTTGTGAAGCAGAGGCCTGTTGTTGTTGGCCTGCCGCGGCGCGGTTCGCTGCCTGCGTCTGAGATTCCCTGCGTTGGGATGTTTGCCCGCCCCTCTCTTGATTCGTAGTTACATTCTGACGCGGTTGCGATGGCCTGTCTGACACATCGCGCTCGATTTCCTCCGCAAACTGTACGAAGGAGTCTAAATCAGTGTATGTTCTAGTCCTCAAGAAAGACCTAATCTGAGGTAGAGCGAGTTCGATAATTTGGCGAAACTTTACTGCCGGATCGTCCGTCAGTCCCAACCTTTTGCCTAGTTGATGTTTGTATAAAATGAAAGATGCAATTCCCTCACTAGCTTTTTGTTTATCCCCATACCAACGTGATTTTAAATTGCATAGAAGCGCAGGATCGTTAAATTTGTTTATAAGTCGCTGGCTAAATGTGTTAAAATCGGAACGTTCGTACCTGTAAATATCATGCCATGCTTTGGCTTTGCCCCCCAGGTAGCTCGCCGCTACATACCCCTGGTCAGCTTCTGGTATACGCGTTCTATAAAAATATTGTCGAAGTTCAGCAATAAATTGGCAAGGATCTTCCCAGTCTTTACCCTCGAAAGTAGGTGCAGGCTCTCGCGGCCTATCAGTGTTTCCTACCCTCGAAACTAAATCTGTTAAAGCGTTCACAAGACCGGTGGTTAGCACGGGCGCTTGTGACTGTATTTGTTCAGGCGCGGGCGTTCGCCGATTGAGCATCGTCTCGGCGGTCCCTTGTTGACTTGTATGAAAAGCCGGCGCATGAATTATTTCTATCCCTCCTGAATGTCCAAAAATCTCACAATATTCCCCTTGACAAATATTACTGCAATGTGCTGCAGATAAGTTTCTAATTTGAGTGCTATTTTGATGGTTTGTTGGGCGCCAAGGAGTTTGGAAAGTACTCCTAATAAAATCGTTGTTTATTAAATTTTGACTGTTTACACAAGCCGGCTGGGTCGTTTGAAATTCGGTGAATACTTCTGTATTCGGTTGCCCCACGTTCCGGGCGACATGTCCACGAATCTGGCCCCCTGAATGGAGACCAAACCCTGCCTCTACGGGGACGCCGTGAAGCGACGCCGCCGTGAGAGGTGGAGCACAGCCGTGTGTGCTGGCATTGTATAGATAGCGGCCGGGGTTACCCAACTCATGCGCGGAGTGTTCCCACGTTGCTGGAAGCGGCGACTGAGAATGTGCCATTTCCTTAATTTAGATCTGAAAAATACTCAAAGCAAAAACACCTGGGTGTCGTCCGTAGACGAGATAATATCTGCAAGCAAGTTTTGTTGCGAGCAGCGACACAACTGCGAGCCAAAAGCAGTGTATCGATAAATAAAATAATTAAAATATTTCCCCCTGGGTGTCGTCCGTAGACGAGATAATATCTGCAAGCAAAGTTTGTTGCGAGCAGCGACACAACTGCGAGCCAAAAGCAGTGTGTCGATAAATAAAATAAATTAATATTTCAAGTCTAAGTCCTAGATAAACAGAGTGGCTAGGTCGGACGTTGCCGACGTGCAGCTAGGCACTCTGTGGTCAGCCCTAACTGAAAATTTGAATAAAATACCTTGTCTGAATTTAGGAAGCGTCTGTCATTCGCGTCTTGACAAGAGCAGGGGCCTAATTCCTTCTCAACACTCCGGTACGCTCGTTGAGTCGAAATGCGTCCCTTAGCTTGCCGAATTCCCGACGAGGCGAGTGGCTCAAGAGACCAATGTAGACGAGGACGTCGCCTACGTTGAAGTCGCCTGAGTCTGCCTTTCTCGAACAGTGCTGAATTACACAGCGGAAATCAGGAACAGAAATGTTTCGTGGAGATCAGGATGGACAGTGGCGTATGAACTGACTTGCCACTGGATGATTGGAGCATGCGGTGATATGATGTTGGATGCGGAGTACAGTTGATTCAGGAGCGGCTGATGTCTTGGATTCGGTGCCACGAGCAGGTAGAGGTATCTTTTTACTCTGCCGTGGTGAGGGGAACAGATCGAAGCGAAGCGAAGCGGAGCACTTTCGTTGACACTTACCTAGTCCCTGTACGGCGACGAACTCTCTCACACTGTCTATAAAGTCTTGCGCGGTTGACCAGTCTATACGAGAGTTCGTATTTCGTAGTAACTATCGGAGTGTCAACTTGAAGTGAAGAATCCCTCGAAGACGTTGCTGTTCCTTATCTTCGTGATGGCGGCAACCTTGAGAAAGGCTAAGCCGAATACCTTAATTTTGTGTCAGTTTTCGAATACCTTTATTAGATTGATTTTGGTGTGTCTAGTTGTCACACCAAAATCTCGAGAGTTTTGGGTCGTGTAAAATATTTAAAATATTTTACCACGAAACTGGGTAAACTGGGCCGTTGCGGTGTATTGACGATACACCGCCGGAACTGGGGTTAAATGATAAATAAAATTAAATGTAGTGCAGCCTGACAGAATGACAAAGTGGAAATTAAATAACAAAGTGAAAAGTTGAGAATCTGGTACGTGAGTGATGCCGCGGCGGCTGCTGGCGATCGACTGACTATCAAGTGCAAAACGTGTTATATTTATATGTTCGAGTCGCGCCAATGGAGAGCGCGCAAAGTTGCAAGCGCTAAGGGGTGGAGCCTAAGCGGGCTGCGCCGATTCACATAAATATGAATCGCAGATCTGTGCCTCTCCATTTGGCTGTCGACGTTCGACCTGTACACATCTATAATGTTTGCTCGGAGGGAGCTTATATCTCCTGGTGTACACCGGAGAGGATACTTATGACTTAAAATGAATGTTTATGATAATATGCACTTGTAATAGTAATGAAATCTTAAAGTTAAATAAAATTACTATGCTAAATTTGGCTGAGAGCCTGATATGAAATATTAGTGGTAAAGCTAGCCACATTTAGATATAATTTAATACTAGATTCAAAGGGGAGAATGTTTCTTAGGTCCTAAGTAAAATCAAGAAATTTTTATGGTTTCCTAGCTTGGGCTTAGGGCCCGATGACATTATATGTCTATTGTAAATCACTCTTTAAAATTTAAATAAATTACGTTAAACAGTGTTGAAGATCTGCTAATCTATATTGAAAATGGCCTTACTTTTTAAAGATATTTTGACCATATCAACTTTAAATCCTTTGTATACATTGTCCACAAAGTATACATTGTATACAATGTACATTGGGGTGGAGTGAAACATTTTTATTTGCAATATCGAAAAGCTTGACTCTGCAACAGTTGTATCGTTATATGAGTACTTCTTTTCATTTTTTCAATCAATCAATATCTAAAGGTGTCACAAAGACATTAATCATTAAAAATTTTTAGACAAAAGTGTCTGTCTTTGTAATTTTGTAATCAGTAAGCTATTTAAAATTTGATTCTTCTTGGGTTATAATAAAGTTGGTTTGATTGAAAATAGCGATAAATAAAAATCTCAAACCCTATCTTAATTATCTTTAGGTGCCAATAAAGGAGGGTTCAACATCAGAAATGCATTGAATATTCATTTATATTTACTTTTTAACTTATAAACACGAAAGAACTCACACACATAAAAAGCAACTATTTATTATTTACATTTATTCTAATTTATAAACAAGAAAAACAAGGTGACAGAACTTAAAAATAAGCATATCATATATTAAAAAAATATGTATCATAAATCTGTTAGTTTAATAAAATTTTTGAAACTAGAAAAAGTTATAAACCAAACATCATTGTTTACTCTTGTCGTTATTCTAATTTTCAATCGGACTATTTTTCGAAATTTGGCATAACGTTTCTTGATTTCAGTCTTGCTGTGATATATCCATCTATTTCTGATTCACAAACTGCAGCAGCGTCCTCTGACACTAAATGAACCTTTCTACCTCTTGTGTATAGCATAAGAATTTCGGAAATGACAGAGTATCAATATTATTCGTACATCTCTCCATTACTATCACCTGCACCCCAATATGACCTTTTTAGACCCCATTGAGGTCAAAGTAACGAACAGGATTGGTTCACTTGCGACGCTGATCGTGGAAGTTAAAAATTCACGATTGTTGTGTTTCCTACCCCTTGAAGGTAGGCTACCCGCATAGTTCGGCCATTCCCGACCTCTTTCATGAGAACGTCTTTTTTTACCCAACTAGAGCTACTAGCAGAAAGAATGGCGCTAGAATACGTCAAATACGCGATTCTTTAAGAATTGCTCCTAATTGGTACGCAATCACCCGCTATACGCTCCTGCAGGGGGTGCTGTCGACGTCGATCGCGTTTCGATTGGGACAATTCCCAGCACGAAATAATTAGCGTGAATGCTACAAATTTATTTCGTATGGGCGCCAGTAGCACCACGCTTGGCTGGAAGCGATCTGATCGACTCTCAGGGTGAGTTCTTTACGGATAGGCACTGTGATCTTAGACTGCAGTCGAGGACCATCCCCCGCCAACTACTCAACTACTATTTTCTGGTAAAAGTAAAAGATCAACTTTACTATTACAAGATTTATTGCCTGTCCTAGGCTATGTACAACAAAACAAAATAAAAGAAATAAATTTTAGGAAACAAAAACATACAGTAAAATAAAATAATTTGGCGTAATGTGAACCAATTGGAAAATTAACCAAAAGTTAGCCATCAATGGTGAACAAAAACAAAAAATGAAAACAAACCTATGAATAAACAACTGGGCGTCGTAACAAGGACCAAAATAAACTAGCCGTGGTTTTGAGATTATCTAAATTTCCCCAAAACAACAACAAAAAATAATAAAATAGAAAAAACAAACGTTAACTGGGCAATTTGCCTTAACTTAATTATTGATTAATTGAATAAAAAAAAACTGTATTGTAATAGTAGCTCTGGGAGTATTTACATTTCCCAAAACAAAAAGAAAATTATAACAATTTAAATCAAATACATTGACACAAGCCTTAACTGTAAAATGTTATCGATTCCCTGAGTTTGGATATCGTGAATAATTAATTATTTAATGCACCCATCCAATAGTTATAATATAGCGAAATTATTATAACAACCCGATAAAATAAAATTCAAAAGAATCAGTTGTTTAATTGAGCATCGTAACTGATGAAGTTACGAATCCTTTGTACACTGAATAATTAATTAATTTAAAGTGCCAAAGACAAAAATTACTAACAAAATGTATTTATTCAAAAAAAACAAAAAATTTTAATGAGCGAGTTTAGATAAGAAACAATTTTTGAAGTAACATTGTAACTGGGAATAATTCTAGGTAGTTAAATGGATCGACGCAAAGCAACTAAACAAACTTAGAGAAAAAAAAAAAAAATTTAAATAAAACAAACAAAAAAATTAACCATAAGCGTGACGTAAAAAGAATTTAGTGAAACGGATAATTTAACTATCAAAAAAAAAAGAAGTAAAACATAGTCAGCGTGTAGTCCGTGACTGTCGAAAAGAAACAAAAATGAAATAAAATTGGAATTATCTCACCAAGTCCTGACTGTTAGCCCAGTGACACTATATTCACTGCACACCCTGTACACTTTTATAAATGTATATTTTAATTCACGGCGCGTCGCGATTTAGTTTAGTTTTTTATTTTGATTTGGGAAGCTAGCCCCGTTTCAGTCATATAATAAAAAGCACTCTGTATATGAATCTTAAAAATGAAATAAAATTTTAAAATGGCACTACACAAAAAGGAAATCTAAGAAACAGTATCTTCGGAATTGGTTGTATCTGCGGAATCGGCGATGAGACGTTCAGGACTTACAAAATAAAATTTGTACGTCAATCTCTGACAAGATACATTTTTCGACTCCAAGAAAATCGTCTGTTTTAAAAATCGTGAGTTTGTTAACCACTCTTGATTATTTTGTTAGACGACTCTCCGGCGCCAATTTCCATATGCCTGGTAGTCAAGGGCTATGAATGTGTGCCCGCAATTTGGGTGGTCTATGGGTCACTCTGGGTGCCGTACATACCCCTTAGTTCAGCGATTTAGCATCTGCATTTCCCTTAATGCTATTTCTGTGTAAGCCACGTACCTAAGTAGGTACACAGGCATAAATATACTAGAGCATTTTTACCATATGGCTGTTTGTAAAGAAAATGTGATTTTAACTAAGTTGATGTACAGGGTGTGTGATGAATTGAAAATGTAACGTACGTTAACACCCCCCTTCTTTCGGAAGAGACAGGTCACGGCTAGGCGCTGGCTACGGATACCTTACGCCTTACATATAACAAACGTGTGCGGTAGTACATGGTACGTGCTTAACTAATACAATTTGCTCCTGTAGAGCTATCTTCCGTCGAGGAAGAGTGAATGCCTAACCTAGTTGTATAATATGACAATGTGCTCCCGTGGAGCTGTCTTCCGTAGAAGACAATGAACACTTAACTAGTAGTCTTTTTAAATATTTACGTTCATGGTTTATCGGGACATTTTCGCCCCGCGCACTTTGTTCCGGCTCCGTCGGTCACCGGACCCGAGGCGAGAACGTTGCGTCGTTTCACGCACTCGCGCACTTTGTCTCAGATCCGTCGTTCACTGGATCCGGGCGGCTGTGTAGCGTCATTTTCCGCACTCGCGAGCATTTTTATTGTCTTTTGCTACGGTGGTTCCGTTCAAGTGTCTTCGCGAAGTCGCGCACTCGAATGCCCGCCGGAAGGGTGGCGGTTTCGCGATTGTCTCGGTGGATTTGGCGTCATCTGGTGGAGAAGCTCTCGTTCAGACGGCTCGGTCCTGGCTGCTGGGCTATTCCGCGGGCTCGATCGTACTGTTCGCTGGATCCTGGTGGTTCGTCAGTTGCGTCACTCTCGACTCTATCAGTAATAATGGTTTTCGAATCTTGTATACCATGTGTCATGGGATTGACATTTCGCTCTGAGCTCGGCCTACCTTCCACCGTATCGGTGAGGTGGTCGGTGGTGGCCTCTGAGGATTTGGGTCTGGCAGTTTCGTCGATTCCCTCTTCCTCTGATGAGTCTTGTCCTCCCTCGGACGAGTCTTCGGAGTCTGGCGGCAAGTCCGAATCGGATCCCGATTGAATTTCATTGACTTCCGGCGGTGCGGCACGGAGGTCATCCACGTGAACGTCGGTTCCGTTTCTTCCCTTACTTATATGGTATACTTCGTCGGATAACTTGTCCATCACTAGGTGTGGCCCTGTCCATGCAGCGGCGAAATGTCGTTTATTGGGGCGAAGTACCCTGGCCATCACCCGGTCTCCAACCTTGAAGGTGACTGGAGTGTCCTTGTTTGCGGGGGCATACCTCCCTTGGTATGTCTGCTGTCGACTTCGCACGCGATCTATACGTTCAGCCCTGCTGGTTTCGGATTGTTTTCGGCGCTCATCTTGATAGGCTCGGAGAGCCCATTCTCCGGCCTGTGGTGGTTCATATCCCAGTACAACGTATGCAGGAGTTTGTCCCGTAGCGGCATTTCTTCGCGTACGTAGAATGCGCAACGCGTCGGTTAGATGACGATCCCAGTGCTCTGGATTCTGCTTGAAAATTAATGTACGGATGATCTTCTTCAGCTCCTGTACTCGGCGTTCCACCGGATTGGCTCGTTGGTGGTATGGAGCTGAATAGCGGATTTCCACGTGATTTTTCTCGCACCAGACGGTATAAAGCACTCCTTTAAAGTGTCCTCCACTGTCCGATATTATCACTCGCGGCATACCATATCGCGAGACGATGTGTGTCTTTAGAAAGTCCACGAGCACTTTTCCATTGGCTGCGGGTACCGCTTCAGCTTCCACCCATTTTGAGAATACATCCTCTGCCAAAAGGATGTATCTGTTCCCAGTTCCTTCGGCAGATACATACGGTCCCAGAATGTCCACGCTGATGGTCTCGAAGCACGTTGTGGGAGCATGTGTCCGAAATGGTGCTTGGGGTTGCAGGTGACGAGCTTTGACCGTTCGACACACTAGACAGTGCTTCACGTATTCTCGTACCACCTTGGTCAGCCGTGGGTGGTAGTAGCCTCTTCTTATCGCGCGCAGCGTCTCGTCTCTGCCAGGGTGAGCAGCGCCTGGTGTGTCGTGATGGTGGGCTATCACTTCGGTCAGTCGAGAAGATGGTACGTATAGCTTATGCAATCCTTCCGTCACTCTCCAGAATTGGCCGTCCTGGACGCTGTGTCTCCTCTCAAAATTTGCGTCACCTGGCGTGCGTGCTCCATCTTGAACGATGCGGTTCCAGCGTTCCATCGCGCGTTGAATGGTCGGTGATCGTCGTTGTCCGTCTGTCACGTCTGCTACTAACGCGGCTTGCGATAAAGCGTTTATTGACTCGCGCGCGTGATTAGCCTCGGGCAGTAGCATTCGTCCTTCGTCTACGTTGGGTCGCGTGGCTGTCGGATCGGGATGGCGGCTTAAAAAATCGGCCAGGAGATTTTCCTTTCCAGGACAGTGTTCGATGGTAAACGAATATTCCTGCAATAACAATGACCACCGCATGAATTTTGTTTTTTGATCCCGATGTTTGTTGAGCCATAGAAGTGACCGGTTATCTGTACGCACAACGAACGGTTTGTCCTGTAAGTAAATCGCGTATTTCTTAATATATGTTATGAGGCTTAGACATTCCAGTTCGTTGATATGGTATTTTCTCTCGGTCGGCGACAATGTCGAACTCGCGTAGGATATTATCCTCCGTTCACCATTATCCCCAGTCTGATATAGCACGCCTGAAAGTCCTAGTAAGGACGCGTCAGTCTGTAGGACGAACGGCTTCGTGAAGTCGGGTCGGTGTAATTTAAGGGGTCGTGACGCGGCGTCTTTCAGTTCGTCGAATGCCTTTTGACATTCGTTGTCCCACCTGAACTTGGTATCCTTGGCCAACAACTTAGTCAGTGGTCGCATTAACAGAGATACGTTAGGTACGTACTCCCTGATCCAGTTGAATAAACCAAGGAAGCTTTGAAGCTGTTTCTTTGTGACTGGAGGCTGACATTCACGAATGGCCAAGAGGTGTTTGTCTTGTGGCGTAGTCGTATAACCTCGTATCGTGTGTCCCAGGTAATCTAGCTCCTGAGCTGCGATTGTGCATTTCTCTGGGGACACGGTGAGGTTGTGGGTCCGTAGGCGTTCAAAAACGAGCCGCAGATGCTTACGGTGGTCAGTCAAGTCTTTACTGAAAATTATGATGTCGTCCAAGTATACCTGCACGAACTTATGCAGGTATCCGGTCAGAACGTCTCTAGTCATTAATTTTTGAAAAGTAGACGGAGCGGTCTTCAGTCCGAATGGCATTACCCGGAACTGGTACGCCGCTCCATCGGGGGTCGAAAATGTAGTATAAGACTTGCTTTGGGGGTGCATGGGCACCTGCCAGTATCCACTCTTTAAATCAAGCAGCGTGAAATACTGAGCGTCCCCGAAGTCTTTGATAGTATCATAAATTTTAGGCAACACGGATGCTTCATCGAGCGTTACAGCGTTCAGCCTTCGATAGTCTACACAGAATCTCGGCTTTTTTTCAGGACGTTCGATAATCACTGGAGGAAAACTATATGGTGAAGTACTGGGTTCAATTACGCCCGCCTCCAGCATCTCCTCAACCTGCTCGTTAAGGATCTGCTTTTTCCCTGGTGATAGGGGATAAGGTCGAACATGAATCGGCGTGGTATCTTTCAAGATAATCTTGTGACAAGTCGTTATAGTCGTCGCCTGGGTTGGAGAGTCAGAGAAAATGTCCGCAAATTCTTCGAAGAGGGGTGTGAGAAGAGCGCGCCCTTCGGAAGGAATATCAATAAGAGGATGAATTGTGCGGTTTGGTCTGAGTATTGAGTCCCTGTCTGTTTGATCCCAGAAGACGGTTTGTCGGTTGTCCGTCCCTACGTATATACACCGCCTGTCGTAGTCGAGGAATGCTCGTTCGCCATGGAGAAACGGAGCCCCGAGGATAATATCCTCGTTCAAACTTGGAATCACATTAAACCGCGCCGAATACTGAATGTCGTTGATGGTAAAATTTAGATAAATGTCCCCTTGGGAACGTATGGTTTTCGCGCCGCAAGCCATCCCGAACTCGATATGATTAGGTTCGGCGCGATGTCCCGTGGCTAATTTTGAACTAATTATATTCCTGGTCGCACCTGAGTCGATCAAGGCTGGACGGCGTTGCCCATCCATGTGAATATAAATTCGAGGGAGCTGCGTGAGCTCGGCGGTAACGAACAGCCTCTCCGTCGACGAAGGCAGTCGTTCCGAGAAAGAGTGTTTGTAGAGATGGGTTCCCGTGGAATCTGAATGGTCGCTGGAATCGCGACAAGAATTGGAGTTGGGCTGAACGAATTCTTCCGATTCGTCGCCTGATTGGTGGCGGCTACTGCTGCTAGAATTGGGTGTGAAATTCTCCCTGTGGGGAGTAGAAGAGAATACGGTCGGCGCAAGGCACCGGGTCCTGTTAAGATTTGGTTCAATTTTCTGAACTATCGGTATTGATTTAGATGAAATAAGGTTGGTCAAGTCGCCGGTGCTGGGCGAGCTTGCCTTAAGGGAGTTTTCGGTGACCTGGAGGTTGGTACTGGTGAAAGGTGAAAAGAAGGCATCAACTCCAACGGTTGACGATTGAATGTTAAGTTCGCTTAGCCTTGGTAAATGGGAAGGATCCCCTGAGTGAATATTAGGTTGGCCTGGTTTGGCGAGAGCGACCATTGTCGCTTCGACAGAGATATGTTCGGGGTCGTTTCGAAAATCGGATTGTTCTCGGGGACGGAATTGGTCTGAAAATAATGCCGGAAGCGAGAGCCATGGGGAAGGCGATGAGTGTTTGTCGACGCCATTCAGTTGAGTGATGGAACGGTCGTCGTACGATGACCCGGAACGGGTTCCTGGATTTTGGGAATGTCGGTCCTCTGGTGAGAAGCCTTGGGGGTTGACGTGAGCATTTAACACCTGCCGGTGGGGAACGTTCGGAGTGTGAACGGCTTGGTCCATGGTGGACCTGTGGGAGATTGATCGGGTTGAGTTTAACGCCCCCCGGCGGTTCTCGTCAGCTGCTCCGTGAGAAGGGTCGTGAGAGGAGACCTCGGAGAGCTGCCGATGGGAGGTCGAGGCTGAGTTTAACGCCCTCCGGCGGACTTCGCAGTTTTGGGTCTGCTTCACATATTGGAAGCCGCCTGATTTTGTGTGTTCGCCGAGGAGTCGCGGCTGGTAACTCCTTCGGCTCGCCAGTTTCCCTAGCGGTCATGATCATACGAAGTGGCGTTGGTATCTACGGTACGACGAATAGTACCGTGCCCGTACCCATTCTCTCTCGCAAGAGGAGGGTTATTGCCTCGTGGAGGGTTGTTTCTCCAGTTCTCCTGACTCCGAGAATATTCTCGTTGGTTGGATTGAGGAGGGGGACGAGACCGACTCTCTTCCCTACTCGCCTCCGGACGGGTCTGCCGGTACGGATTTTTGGGGCACTCGTTGTGGTAGTGCCACTGTTGTCCCGGACAGTACCTACATGGGGTACTTGGCCCCCGACCTGAAGACCATACCTGTTGATTGGTGTTTTGATTTTGCCTGTTGCGTAATGTGTCAGAGAAGCTTCGTTCGGTAGTCCTTTGAAGAGTGGACTCACGCATATCTTCCTCGACCTTCGAAGCTATCGCGACGAGGTCCTCGAGGGAGCGATAGGGTCGGCCCCGGATGCGCGATCGCAATTCCGGGAGTAACTGGTCTAGCACCACCGTGACTCGGGTTTGCTCCGGCTGATCGGGGGCGACCCGGTTGAATAGACTCATTTTTCGAGTCACAAATACGGCCACGCTCTCTCCAACCTTCTGTCGTTCTCCGTACAATACGGTGGTGGCGTGCGCCATCTGTTCAGTAGCTTCGTATCTAGAGAACAAGCGCTCCACGAACACTTCATATGATGATATGAGGTACCGGTAGGGCTCATACCAACTTTTGGCATTTCCCCTCAACTGGTCTGTTGCCAGAGCCAGCTGTGAGTAAGGGTCGTTGATGTGGAGAGTATGGAAGTGCTGGTCCATGCGGTAAACGAATTCACGAGCGCTCTCATGGATAAGACCACGAAACTCAGGGAGTGGCAAGGGTCGAGGCTGAATTGCTGGAGGGTGGTTAACGCTCCTGAGCGCTGAGACGAGGGCCTCCGACAGTTGAGCGAACGTGCGCTCTAATGGGGTCTCCCCATACGTCGAAGGTGGAGCATCGCGCTCCATAGCAGTAGACAGACTACGCTCTGCAGACCTGTCCGAGGCGATGGTTACATGTCGACTCGTTCTCGGTATGAGAGGTGTAGACGTTTGATGGGGTACTGGTAGGTCCATCAACAAAAGATCACTGCCTATTTCCGTATCGCCCGTCCCTTCGGACTGATCTACTATAACGGCTCGATTTTCCCGCTCCATTGGAAGATGCGCCTGCTTTGAGGTAAGCGCAGTGCCAGAGAAGGCTTGACGAGAAATTAGAAACCGCGAATTTGATATGGCTGCTCTCGAACGAGAGATATGGGGACGAAATTTGTCTATGACTGAAGAGGTGGAATGCTGTCAGGCGTACTCGACAGATACGATGTAGGGTTGATGGGTAGACAAATGAGAAGAGAAAAAAAATTGTAAAAAAAAAATCCTACAAGGAATACAATGGATCCCGGTGGATTGGTTAGCTGCGCGGTTCCTGAACCGAATTAGTTAGATGGCCCCACGTTGGGCGCCATGTCGACGTCGATCGCGTTTCGATTGGGACAATTCCCAGCACGAAATAATTAGCGTGAATGCTACAAATTTATTTCGTATGGGCGCCAGTAGCACCACGCTTGGCTGGAAGCGATCTGATCGACTCTCAGGGTGAGTTCTTTACGGATAGGCACTGTGATCTTAGACTGCAGTCGAGGACCATCCCCCGCCAACTACTCAACTACTATTTTCTGGTAAAAGTAAAAGATCAACTTTACTATTACAAGATTTATTGCCTGTCCTAGGCTATGTACAACAAAACAAAATAAAAGAAATAAATTTTAGGAAACAAAAACATACAGTAAAATAAAATAATTTGGCGTAATGTGAACCAATTGGAAAATTAACCAAAAGTTAGCCATCAATGGTGAACAAAAACAAAAAATGAAAACAAACCTATGAATAAACAACTGGGCGTCGTAACAAGGACCAAAATAAACTAGCCGTGGTTTTGAGATTATCTAAATTTCCCCAAAACAACAACAAAAAATAATAAAATAGAAAAAACAAACGTTAACTGGGCAATTTGCCTTAACTTAATTATTGATTAATTGGATAAAAAAAAAACTGTATTGTAATAGTAGCTCTGGGAGTATTTACATTTCCCAAAACAAGAAGAAAATTATAACAATTTAAATCAAATACATTGACACAAGCCTTAACTGTAAAATGTTATCGATTCCCTGAGTTTGGATATCGTGAATAATTAATTATTTAATGCACCCATCCAATAGTTATAATATAGCGAAATTATTATAACAACCCGATAAAATAAAATTCAAAAGAATCAGTTGTTTAATTGAGCATCGTAACTGATGAAGTTACGAATCCTTTGTACACTGAATAATTAATTAATTTAAAGTGCCAAAGACAAAAATTACTAACAAAATGTATTTATTCAAAAAAAACAAAAAATTTTAATGAGCGAGTTTAGATAAGAAACAATTTTTGAAGTAACATTGTAACTGGGAATAATTCTAGGTAGTTAAATGGATCGACGCAAAGCAACTAAACAAACTTAGAGAAAAAAAAAAAAATTTAAATAAAACAAACAAAAAAATTAACCATAAGCGTGACGTAAAAAGAATTTAGTGAAACGGATAATTTAACTATCAAAAAAAAAAGAAGTAAAACATAGTCAGCGTGTAGTCCGTGACTGTCGAAAAGAAACAAAAATGAAATAAAATTGGAATTATCTCACCAAGTCCTGACTGTTAGCCCAGTGACACTATATTCACTGCACACCCTGTACACTTTTATAAATGTATATTTTAATTCACGGCGCGTCGCGATTTAGTTTAGTTTTTTATTTTGATTTGGGAAGCTAGCCCCGTTTCAGTCATATAATAAAAAGCACTCTGTATATGAATCTTAAAAATGAAATAAAATTTTAAAATGGCACTACACAAAAAGGAAATCTAAGAAACAGTATCTTCGGAATTGGTTGTATCTGCGGAATCGGCGATGAGACGTTCAGGACTTACAAAATAAAATTTGTACGTCAATCTCTGACAAGATACATTTTTCGACTCCAAGAAAATCGTCTGTTTTAAAAATCGTGAGTTTGTTAACCACTCTTGATTATTTTGTTAGACGACTCTCCGGCGCCAATTTCCATATGCCTGGTAGTCAAGGGCTATGAATGTGTGCCCGCAATTTGGGTGGTCTATGGGTCACTCTGGGTGCCGTACATACCCCTTAGTTCAGCGATTTAGCATCTGCATTTCCCTTAATGCTATTTCTGTGTAAGCCACGTACCTAAGTAGGTACACAGGCATAAATATACTAGAGCATTTTTACCATATGGCTGTTTGTAAAGAAAATGTGATTTTAACTAAGTTGATGTACAGGGTGTGTGATGAATTGAAAATGTAACGTACGTTAACACCCCCCTTCTTTCGGAAGAGACAGGTCACGGCTAGGCGCTGGCTACGGATACCTTACGCCTTACATATAACAAACGTGTGCGGTAGTACATGGTACGTGCTTAACTAATACAATTTGCTCCTGTAGAGCTATCTTCCGTCGAGGAAGAGTGAATGCCTAACCTAGTTGTATAATATGACAATGTGCTCCCGTGGAGCTGTCTTCCGTAGAAGACAATGAACACTTAACTAGTAGTCTTTTTAAATATTTACGTTCATGGTTTATCGGGACATTTTCGCCCCGCGCACTTTGTTCCGGCTCCGTCGGTCACCGGACCCGAGGCGAGAACGTTGCGTCGTTTCACGCACTCGCGCACTTTGTCTCAGATCCGTCGTTCACTGGATCCGGGCGGCTGTGTAGCGTCATTTTCCGCACTCGCGAGCATTTTTATTGTCTTTTGCTACGGTGGTTCCGTTCAAGTGTCTTCGCGAAGTCGCGCACTCGAATGCCCGCCGGAAGGGTGGCGGTTTCGCGATTGTCTCGGTGGATTTGGCGTCATCTGGTGGAGAAGCTCTCGTTCAGACGGCTCGGTCCTGGCTGCTGGGCTATTCCGCGGGCTCGATCGTACTGTTCGCTGGATCCTGGTGGTTCGTCAGTTGCGTCACTCTCGACTCTATCAGTAATAATGGTTTTCGAATCTTGTATACCATGTGTCATGGGATTGACATTTCGCTCTGAGCTCGGCCTACCTTCCACCGTATCGGTGAGGTGGTCGGTGGTGGCCTCTGAGGATTTGGGTCTGGCAGTTTCGTCGATTCCCTCTTCCTCTGATGAGTCTTGTCCTCCCTCGGACGAGTCTTCGGAGTCTGGCGGCAAGTCCGAATCGGATCCCGATTGAATTTCATTGACTTCCGGCGGTGCGGCACGGAGGTCATCCACGTGAACGTCGGTTCCGTTTCTTCCCTTACTTATATGGTATACTTCGTCGGATAACTTGTCCATCACTAGGTGTGGCCCTGTCCATGCAGCGGCGAAATGTCGTTTATTGGGGCGAAGTACCCTGGCCATCACCCGGTCTCCAACCTTGAAGGTGACTGGAGTGTCCTTGTTTGCGGGGGCATACCTCCCTTGGTATGTCTGCTGTCGACTTCGCACGCGATCTATACGTTCAGCCCTGCTGGTTTCGGATTGTTTTCGGCGCTCATCTTGATAGGCTCGGAGAGCCCATTCTCCGGCCTGTGGTGGTTCATATCCCAGTACAACGTATGCAGGAGTTTGTCCCGTAGCGGCATTTCTTCGCGTACGTAGAATGCGCAACGCGTCGGTTAGATGACGATCCCAGTGCTCTGGATTCTGCTTGAAAATTAATGTACGGATGATCTTCTTCAGCTCCTGTACTCGGCGTTCCACCGGATTGGCTCGTTGGTGGTATGGAGCTGAATAGCGGATTTCCACGTGATTTTTCTCGCACCAGACGGTATAAAGCACTCCTTTAAAGTGTCCTCCACTGTCCGATATTATCACTCGCGGCATACCATATCGCGAGACGATGTGTGTCTTTAGAAAGTCCACGAGCACTTTTCCATTGGCTGCGGGTACCGCTTCAGCTTCCACCCATTTTGAGAATACATCCTCTGCCAAAAGGATGTATCTGTTCCCAGTTCCTTCGGCAGATACATACGGTCCCAGAATGTCCACGCTGATGGTCTCGAAGCACGTTGTGGGAGCATGTGTCCGAAATGGTGCTTGGGGTTGCAGGTGACGAGCTTTGACCGTTCGACACACTAGACAGTGCTTCACGTATTCTCGTACCACCTTGGTCAGCCGTGGGTGGTAGTAGCCTCTTCTTATCGCGCGCAGCGTCTCGTCTCTGCCAGGGTGAGCAGCGCCTGGTGTGTCGTGATGGTGGGCTATCACTTCGGTCAGTCGAGAAGATGGTACGTATAGCTTATGCAATCCTTCCGTCACTCTCCAGAATTGGCCGTCCTGGACGCTGTGTCTCCTCTCAAAATTTGCGTCACCTGGCGTGCGTGCTCCATCTTGAACGATGCGGTTCCAGCGTTCCATCGCGCGTTGAATGGTCGGTGATCGTCGTTGTCCGTCTGTCACGTCTGCTACTAACGCGGCTTGCGATAAAGCGTTTATTGACTCGCGCGCGTGATTAGCCTCGGGCAGTAGCATTCGTCCTTCGTCTACGTTGGGTCGCGTGGCTGTCGGATCGGGATGGCGGCTTAAAAAATCGGCCAGGAGATTTTCCTTTCCAGGACAGTGTTCGATGGTAAACGAATATTCCTGCAATAACAATGACCACCGCATGAATTTTGTTTTTTGATCCCGATGTTTGTTGAGCCATAGAAGTGACCGGTTATCTGTACGCACAACGAACGGTTTGTCCTGTAAGTAAATCGCGTATTTCTTAATATATGTTATGAGGCTTAGACATTCCAGTTCGTTGATATGGTATTTTCTCTCGGTCGGCGACAATGTCGAACTCGCGTAGGATATTATCCTCCGTTCACCATTATCCCCAGTCTGATATAGCACGCCTGAAAGTCCTAGTAAGGACGCGTCAGTCTGTAGGACGAACGGCTTCGTGAAGTCGGGTCGGTGTAATTTAAGGGGTCGTGACGCGGCGTCTTTCAGTTCGTCGAATGCCTTTTGACATTCGTTGTCCCACCTGAACTTGGTATCCTTGGCCAACAACTTAGTCAGTGGTCGCATTAACAGAGATACGTTAGGTACGTACTCCCTGATCCAGTTGAATAAACCAAGGAAGCTTTGAAGCTGTTTCTTTGTGACTGGAGGCTGACATTCACGAATGGCCAAGAGGTGTTTGTCTTGTGGCGTAGTCGTATAACCTCGTATCGTGTGTCCCAGGTAATCTAGCTCCTGAGCTGCGATTGTGCATTTCTCTGGGGACACGGTGAGGTTGTGGGTCCGTAGGCGTTCAAAAACGAGCCGCAGATGCTTACGGTGGTCAGTCAAGTCTTTACTGAAAATTATGATGTCGTCCAAGTATACCTGCACGAACTTATGCAGGTATCCGGTCAGAACGTCTCTAGTCATTAATTTTTGAAAAGTAGACGGAGCGGTCTTCAGTCCGAATGGCATTACCCGGAACTGGTACGCCGCTCCATCGGGGGTCGAAAATGTAGTATAAGACTTGCTTTGGGGGTGCATGGGCACCTGCCAGTATCCACTCTTTAAATCAAGCAGCGTGAAATACTGAGCGTCCCCGAAGTCTTTGATAGTATCATAAATTTTAGGCAACACGGATGCTTCATCGAGCGTTACAGCGTTCAGCCTTCGATAGTCTACACAGAATCTCGGCTTTTTTTCAGGACGTTCGATAATCACTGGAGGAAAACTATATGGTGAAGTACTGGGTTCAATTACGCCCGCCTCCAGCATCTCCTCAACCTGCTCGTTAAGGATCTGCTTTTTCCCTGGTGATAGGGGATAAGGTCGAACATGAATCGGCGTGGTATCTTTCAAGATAATCTTGTGACAAGTCGTTATAGTCGTCGCCTGGGTTGGAGAGTCAGAGAAAATGTCCGCAAATTCTTCGAAGAGGGGTGTGAGAAGAGCGCGCCCTTCGGAAGGAATATCAATAAGAGGATGAATTGTGCGGTTTGGTCTGAGTATTGAGTCCCTGTCTGTTTGATCCCAGAAGACGGTTTGTCGGTTGTCCGTCCCTACGTATATACACCGCCTGTCGTAGTCGAGGAATGCTCGTTCGCCATGGAGAAACGGAGCCCCGAGGATAATATCCTCGTTCAAACTTGGAATCACATTAAACCGCGCCGAATACTGAATGTCGTTGATGGTAAAATTTAGATAAATGTCCCCTTGGGAACGTATGGTTTTCGCGCCGCAAGCCATCCCGAACTCGATATGATTAGGTTCGGCGCGATGTCCCGTGGCTAATTTTGAACTAATTATATTCCTGGTCGCACCTGAGTCGATCAAGGCTGGACGGCGTTGCCCATCCATGTGAATATAAATTCGAGGGAGCTGCGTGAGCTCGGCGGTAACGAACAGCCTCTCCGTCGACGAAGGCAGTCGTTCCGAGAAAGAGTGTTTGTAGAGATGGGTTCCCGTGGAATCTGAATGGTCGCTGGAATCGCGACAAGAATTGGAGTTGGGCTGAACGAATTCTTCCGATTCGTCGCCTGATTGGTGGCGGCTACTGCTGCTAGAATTGGTGTGAAATTCTCCCTGTGGGGAGTAGAAGAGAATACGGTCGGCGCAAGGCACCGGGTCCTGTTAAGATTTGGTTCAATTTTCTGAACTATCGGTATTGATTTAGATGAAATAAGGTTGGTCAAGTCGCCGGTGCTGGGCGAGCTTGCCTTAAGGGAGTTTTCGGTGACCTGGAGGTTGGTACTGGTGAAAGGTGAAAAGAAGGCATCAACTCCAACGGTTGACGATTGAATGTTAAGTTCGCTTAGCCTTGGTAAATGGGAAGGATCCCCTGAGTGAATATTAGGTTGGCCTGGTTTGGCGAGAGCGACCATTGTCGCTTCGACAGAGATATGTTCGGGGTCGTTTCGAAATCGGATTGTTCTCGGGGACGGAATTGGTCTGAAAATAATGCCGGAAGCGAGAGCCATGGGGAAGGCGATGAGTGTTTGTCGACGCCATTCAGTTGAGTGATGGAACGGTCGTCGTACGATGACCCGGAACGGGTTCCTGGATTTTGGAATGTCGGTCCTCTGGTGAGAAGCCTTGGGGGTTGACGTGAGCATTTAACACCTGCCGGTGGGGAACGTTCGGAGTGTGAACGGCTTGGTCCATGGTGGACCTGTGGGAGATTGATCGGGTTGAGTTTAACGCCCCCCGGCGGTTCTCGTCAGCTGCTCCGTGAGAAGGGTCGTGAGAGGAGACCTCGGAGAGCTGCCGATGGGAGGTCGAGGCTGAGTTTAACGCCCTCCGGCGGACTTCGCAGTTTTGGGTCTGCTTCACATATTGGAAGCCGCCTGATTTTGTGTGTTCGCCGAGGAGTCGCGGCTGGTAACTCCTTCGGCTCGCCAGTTTCCCTGGCGGTCATGATCATACGAAGTGGCGTTGGTATCTACGGTACGACGAATAGTACCGTGCCCGTACCCATTCTCTCTCGCAAGAGGAGGGTTATTGCCTCGTGGAGGGTTGTTTCTCCAGTTCTCCTGACTCCGAGAATATTCTCGTTGGTTGGATTGAGGAGGGGGACGAGACCGACTCTCTTCCCTACTCGCCTCCGGACGGGTCTGCCGGTACGGATTTTTGGGGCACTCGTTGTGGTAGTGCCACTGTTGTCCCGGACAGTACCTACATGGGGTACTTGGCCCCCGACCTGAAGACCATACCTGTTGATTGGTGTTTTGATTTTGCCTGTTGCGTAATGTGTCAGAGAAGCTTCGTTCGGTAGTCCTTTGAAGAGTGGACTCACGCATATCTTCCTCGACCTTCGAAGCTATCGCGACGAGGTCCTCGAGGGAGCGATAGGGTCGGCCCCGGATGCGCGATCGCAATTCCGGGAGTAACTGGTCTAGCACCACCGTGACTCGGGTTTGCTCCGGCTGATCGGGGGCGACCCGGTTGAATAGACTCATTTTTCGAGTCACAAATACGGCCACGCTCTCTCCAACCTTCTGTCGTTCTCCGTACAATACGGTGGTGGCGTGCGCCATCTGTTCAGTAGCTTCGTATCTAGAGAACAAGCGCTCCACGAACACTTCATATGATGATATGAGGTACCGGTAGGGCTCATACCAACTTTTGGCATTTCCCCTCAACTGGTCTGTTGCCAGAGCCAGCTGTGAGTAAGGGTCGTTGATGTGGAGAGTATGGAAGTGCTGGTCCATGCGGTAAACGAATTCACGAGCGCTCTCATGGATAAGACCACGAAACTCAGGGAGTGGCAAGGGTCGAGGCTGAATTGCTGGAGGGTGGTTAACGCTCCTGAGCGCTGAGACGAGGGCCTCCGACAGTTGAGCGAACGTGCGCTCTAATGGGGTCTCCCCATACGTCGAAGGTGGAGCATCGCGCTCCATAGCAGTAGACAGACTACGCTCTGCAGACCTGTCCGAGGCGATGGTTACATGTCGACTCGTTCTCGGTATGAGAGGTGTAGACGTTTGATGGGGTACTGGTAGGTCCATCAACAAAAGATCACTGCCTATTTCCGTATCGCCCGTCCCTTCGGACTGATCTACTATAACGGCTCGATTTTCCCGCTCCATTGGAAGATGCGCCTGCTTTGAGGTAAGCGCAGTGCCAGAGAAGGCTTGACGAGAAATTAGAAACCGCGAATTTGATATGGCTGCTCTCGAACGAGAGATATGGGGACGAAATTTGTCTATGACTGAAGAGGTGGAATGCTGTCAGGCGTACTCGACAGATACGATGTAGGGTTGATGGGTAGACAAATGAGAAGAGAAAAAAAATTGTAAAAAAAAAAATCCTACAAGGAATACAATGGATCCCGGTGGATTGGTTAGCTGCGCGGTTCCTGAACCGAATTAGTTAGATGGCCCCACGTTGGGCGCCATGTCGACGTCGATCGCGTTTCGATTGGGACAATTCCCAGCACGAAATAATTAGCGTGAATGCTACAAATTTATTTCGTATGGGCGCCAGTAGCACCACGCTTGGCTGGAAGCGATCTGATCGACTCTCAGGGTGAGTTCTTTACGGATAGGCACTGTGATCTTAGACTGCAGTCGAGGACCATCCCCCGCCAACTACTCAACTACTATTTTCTGGTAAAAGTAAAAGATCAACTTTACTATTACAAGATTTATTGCCTGTCCTAGGCTATGTACAACAAAACAAAATAAAAGAAATAAATTTTAGGAAACAAAAACATACAGTAAAATAAAATAATTTGGCGTAATGTGAACCAATTGGAAAATTAACCAAAAGTTAGCCATCAATGGTGAACAAAAACAAAAAATGAAAACAAACCTATGAATAAACAACTGGGCGTCGTAACAAGGACCAAAATAAACTAGCCGTGGTTTTGAGATTATCTAAATTTCCCCAAAACAACAACAAAAAATAATAAAATAGAAAAAACAAACGTTAACTGGGCAATTTGCCTTAACTTAATTATTGATTAATTGGATAAAAAAAAAACTGTATTGTAATAGTAGCTCTGGGAGTATTTACATTTCCCAAAACAAGAAGAAAATTATAACAATTTAAATCAAATACATTGACACAAGCCTTAACTGTAAAATGTTATCGATTCCCTGAGTTTGGATATCGTGAATAATTAATTATTTAATGCACCCATCCAATAGTTATAATATAGCGAAATTATTATAACAACCCGATAAAATAAAATTCAAAAGAATCAGTTGTTTAATTGAGCATCGTAACTGATGAAGTTACGAATCCTTTGTACACTGAATAATTAATTAATTTAAAGTGCCAAAGACAAAAATTACTAACAAAATGTATTTATTCAAAAAAAACAAAAAATTTTAATGAGCGAGTTTAGATAAGAAACAATTTTTGAAGTAACATTGTAACTGGGAATAATTCTAGGTAGTTAAATGGATCGACGCAAAGCAACTAAACAAACTTAGAGAAAAAAAAAAAAAAATTAAATAAAACAAACAAAAAAATTAACCATAAGCGTGACGTAAAAAGAATTTAGTGAAACGGATAATTTAACTATCAAAAAAAAAAGAAGTAAAACATAGTCAGCGTGTAGTCCGTGACTGTCGAAAAGAAACAAAAATGAAATAAAATTGGAATTATCTCACCAAGTCCTGACTGTTAGCCCAGTGACACTATATTCACTGCACACCCTGTACACTTTTATAAATGTATATTTTAATTCACGGCGCGTCGCGATTTAGTTTAGTTTTTTATTTTGATTTGGGAAGCTAGCCCCGTTTCAGTCATATAATAAAAAGCACTCTGTATATGAATCTTAAAAATGAAATAAAATTTTAAAATGGCACTACACAAAAAGGAAATCTAAGAAACAGTATCTTCGGAATTGGTTGTATCTGCGGAATCGGCGATGAGACGTTCAGGACTTACAAAATAAAATTTGTACGTCAATCTCTGACAAGATACATTTTTCGACTCCAAGAAAATCGTCTGTTTTAAAAATCGTGAGTTTGTTAACCACTCTTGATTATTTTGTTAGACGACTCTCCGGCGCCAATTTCCATATGCCTGGTAGTCAAGGGCTATGAATGTGTGCCCGCAATTTGGGTGGTCTATGGGTCACTCTGGGTGCCGTACATACCCCTTAGTTCAGCGATTTAGCATCTGCATTTCCCTTAATGCTATTTCTGTGTAAGCCACGTACCTAAGTAGGTACACAGGCATAAATATACTAGAGCATTTTTACCATATGGCTGTTTGTAAAGAAAATGTGATTTTAACTAAGTTGATGTACAGGGTGTGTGATGAATTGAAAATGTAACGTACGTTAACAGTGCCACCTTGGCGACACATCTCAAATCGAAGGTATGGGTGTGTACAACATTCGTGGCATCGTGGTATGATCAAGAGCAAGGTGGTTGTGGTATTTTGTTGCTTAACGTCCGGAATATGTAACGAGATTAGTTTGAGTAGTTTCGAATCGAGTATAAATGATTAATTTAGGTCTTTCCTAATACGAGTTGTGGATTATGACTTTTATAAAATGTATGCAACATACCTAATAATATAAGATACAATAGGGTAAAAGACAGTAATCGATTTTTCTCAAATTTTGCATGGAAGATACATGTGTCGATAGGCACATTTTGACAACTGTTAAATTGTTAAATTCTAGTTTAGATTGTTTTCAGCGTACCCTAGTACGGATGGTAGTTTTGTGGAAATACTTTGTCAGTTCTTTTTTATTGGATGACCTTGTATATTTTTCACTAGAACTAGAGCAGGTCTTTGCCTTTTCAGTTGTACTAACACATTCCAAATATCATTGTCCTCTGTCGTATAGTAGCCAATTATTGTTTTAAGTTTCTACACTCTGTATATCTTTCGTTAAAAGTATAGCAGGTTTCTTCCTTAACAACTGTATTAATAGCCCGGGAGGCGGCGACAGATTTTTCGCGTTAATATCTATAAAGCTAGTTTTTTTTCCAAAGAGAGTTTAGATACTATCTATAATGAAGGTGCAACTCTACCAAATTCTTAGTGGTGCATAAATGAGTAAAAAATTAAACATGTTGCAAAAAAATAGATGGACGAAAATTTTGTTTTTCGAATTGTCACGAATTGTCAATAAATGACGATTCGCCTTCTCTCCTGCCGGCCCCAATTTTCGATTTTCACCTAGCGATTCACGTTGGACGGTCACTGCCGACCTTCTCCTCGCCATCGAGACAGAACGGGTCTCCGATCGCCGTATTTATTCAGTTCTAACGTTTGAAGAATTGACTTGCGGTCGTGCTAATCGGCTAAGTGGTTTCTCAAATTCAA
The DNA here is from genome assembly GCA_963583905.1 of Stenurella melanura. Classification (NCBI taxonomy): domain Eukaryota; kingdom Metazoa; phylum Arthropoda; class Insecta; order Coleoptera; family Cerambycidae; genus Stenurella; species Stenurella melanura. The sequence continues at coordinate 21,775,513 of OY757309.1, forward strand.
ATCCCGCCCGGGGATACTTTTTGTTTCGTTTTCAATTTTTCTGCAGATATTTTTAATTCTATAATTGTTATTCGCTCCGTTCTATTGCATTTCTCGGAGAAGAATGGTGTACGTTCGTTAACGAGGTGGAGTAGTACAAAAGCCATCTGCGATTACTGACTACAATAAATGCAAAGGTTTCATAGACATTTCGGACCAAATAAAGTCCTACTTAACTGCATTACAAAAGTACATAAAATAATATGGTAAAATAGGAATTGAGCTTCTATTTGGGTCAGCACTTGCCAACGCCTACATAATGCACCAGAAAATCACCAATCAGAAACTTTCTATCACTTCTTTCAAAGAGGAGCTGGTCAGCCATTTCTTGGGTCATTCTGAGTTTGAAAATACTGAAACGCCCAAGCCACGTGCTCGCGAAGGTCACCACTTAGAAAAGGTTCCATCTGCTGCCCGAAGAAGGTGTGTGACATGTTAAGACAAACTTTCCTCCGAAAATGGACGAAAATTTGCACAAAACATAACGCAATTTTATCGCTTCAGATGTATTCAGTGCAACAAATTTTACTGCATTACGTGTTTTTGTAATATTTATAGATGTAATATATAAGCGGTTTTTGATATTAGAATTTTCTTTCTTTATGTATTTATTCACTTATAATTGGCTTGGTATACGTATTCCGCGGCGGAAAATGCAAAACTTCTTTGAGAAATGCAATAGAACGAAGCGAACAACAGTTATAAAATCAAAAATATCTGCCAAAAAATTGAAAACGAAAAAAAGAAGTATCCCGGGCGGGATTCGAACTCGAGAAATCACTTAAAAATAGTCGCCGATTAGCACGACCGCAAGTCAATTTTTCAAACGTAGAACTGAATAAATATGGCGATCGGAGACCCGTTCTAGGTCTCGATGGCGAGGAGAAGGTCGGCAATGACCGTACAACGTAAATCGCGAGGTGAAAATAAAAAACCGGGGTGAGCAGGAGCGAAGGCGAATCGTCATTTTTTGACAATTAGTGACAATTCGAAAAACAAAATTTTCGTCCATCTATTTTTTTTGCAACATGTTTAATTTTTTACTCATTTATGCACCACTAAAAGTTTGGCAGAATTGCACCTTCATTATAGATACTACCTAAACTCTCTTTGAAAAAAAAAATTAGCTTTATAGAAATGATTTCACGAAAACTGTCGCTGCCTCCCGGGCTATAACTATATGTCAATTATTATTGTCCTTCGTTAGATTTATTTTTTTAAGGGTGGACCCCTCTATAGTTTTCACTAAAATTATATTTTATTTCTTCGTTGGCAATAGCGACAACTATCTACCAAATATTATTATTGTTCTCCGTTGAATATGTTTGTAGATACAACAGCGACAAACCGGCAGACAGACTAATAGCTTTGAAAGACCATTATTTTCGTAATATTCATAGTTTGAAACGTGAACGTTCGAAGATATCTCGCATAGTGATTTTCTCACGATTACAAGATTTGCCTTTAATTAGCGAGACAAACATAAACCTTCGATTTATGCCAAGAGATATGCTTAGGATTTTGGTACGTGTTAAACTAATTTATTACAAAAGAAATAGCAATGAAATTAACGTTATATAACAAAAATGTAATTAAAAATTGTGATAAACACTGTTTTAAATTAAATTTGAGGTATGTCGTTATAAAAGTACACAATTTGTCCCCGAAATGTGTCAGTAATCCAGCTTTAACTTTTGTATGGATAACATCCGGGCGCTGCAATGCCGCTTTATCCTGAAAGTTTAAACAACCTCAGGTTTAGTTCAGCACTGTAGAACTTTTGATGTTGATGGTGTTTTTACTGTACTGTATTCTGGTAGAAAGCTCACTGCCATTTTTGTTAACAAATAATTGGCTCATAAGAAAGGAGATATAAAAGCATTCTTTCGTAACGGTTTTCCAATATTAACGGCTTTCCGACTTCTATTTTATTATTGATACCCCAATAAAGATAAAATATCCTCCAAAATATTTGAGAGAATATATATTTTCATTGTCTCCGTGATAAAGCCTGTCGTTCCTTACTAAATTTAGTTTTTAATAATACTAGTTTATATTTCATTCGAAGAACATCTGTTAAAAATTGAATGAATGGGATATAAAATCCAGTTCAAATAATTTTTGGTCTCATATCTCTAACCAACATAAAAACGGGCACTGCCCCACCGACAATGATATTTGGTATAGTATATATAAAGTTATGTAATCTTAGGCGGGAGTTGCATAGATGGTATTTAATCCTTCCGAAGGGGTGTAAAGCAGCGACTATCTTGTTTATTAAATGTTAGGCCATGATACTATGAACTTTGCAGTATCTTGATGTTAGGCAGGTAGAAAATTTCTACTATTCTATAAAGGAAAGACTCGGTAAAATTTTAAAGGGGGAACTCGTTTGCAGGCATCGGTAATTGGTAGTAGCGGAAATAGGTCGACGTTAAATAAACAAATTTCAAAAAGGCTTTGTCTATGAACTTTAAATAAACAATATTTCATTCGTCACTCTCCGAGTTTCCAGAACTTGAATCGCTATTTATAGTGGAATAAAACAAAATTTATATGGAATTGTCCTACTATAGCAATTTCATTACTGGAACTTGTTGCAGATCTTACAACAAGTTTAGGAAAAAGTTTTGGATAAAATCCGTGTGGTGGAAAGCTTTTGTTTAAACAAAAGAATGTTCAAAATCGTGTTTTTTCGTACCTATTCTTCAATAACTCTGGTTCTATCACTCTTATCATAACAATGAAAGGGAAACAAATTGTTCACGACGAAATTTCGAAGAAAACTAGGTGTATCTGAATTCTCTTGGTCAATTGGTTAAATTGCAAAACATAAGAATAATTGTGGGTGACCATTTTTAAACAATTGGTAATAACTTAAACTATAATGCATTAAATTTAACCAAATTTTAGAACAATATGCCAGTAATGGATATAAATTATGGTGCCAAATTTCAAGTTAAAATATTTATAGCAAGGGCTCAAAAGCAATAATAAAATCTAAAATTGAACAGTTGGCCGTTTTTGGGCATCGAATCGTACAACAAACTTATTTTTTCAGATTATAGCTTACTTTATGTACTTTTCAGCGGCGTCAAGAGAAACATTTTTTGTATTTTTGAAAACCATTTTTTTTTTTGTTTAAAACAAATGCAGTTTACTCATCAATATTTTTCCCAAAATTAAAAATTATCATCACACATTAAAAATACATAAATCAAGAAACAATTAAAAAAAAAGTTTTATCTACACCAATTGGGAGCCCAGATATGACATTTCTTGCATTTTAGTCTTTTATTAACAATCGAAGTGAAATGGTTACTTGAAATTAGCACTAAAAATTTCATAATATTTAAAACTATTAATTGACTACGTTAAAATATTTTTAATCACATAAGTTGTTGCAATATTAACGAATTTAATTTCTCTAACAGCATGCACAGCCTACTCCCGCAGTATGGAACGTTATTTTTATCTAACAGCAAAAATAAAGAAAAACTGATTGCTCTGTTAGCTGAAGAGTTGCGAAACTGTAAGATTGGCGTAACGATATGCAAGGAAGTTGCGTATGCTGAAATAATTCGCACTGGAATCAGGAAGAAAACAGAAAATAATGACGTCATCATTATTGATGAAGATATCAATTTATTAGTAATATTGACGCAAACCGCATCATTCATAAGAGAAAATATTTATTTTCTTAAACCGAGGATGGGCAAAGTTGGGGACAAATATTATTCCCAAAAGAGTTTTATGTATTTAAATTTCAATAATTGTACGTTGTTCCTACACGCGTCTTGTGGATGTGACACAACTTCAGCATTCTCAAGCCATGGTAAAAAAAGAATTATTGATATTCTTTTAAAATATTCACATTTACAAAAAGACTTTGAAGTGTTTTACGACAAAGTTGCCCCAAAAACAAGCTTATTCGCTGAGGGACAAAGTTGTATTAAAGTAATATACAGTTCTTGCAATTTATCGCACCTCCCTCCCACCAAAGAAGCAGCAAATTAACACTGCTTAAGGGATTATCTGCAAGTTCATCAGTGGTTGGCTTTTCGGTCTTCTTACCTATTTCCGATGGCTCAATCCCGAAAACAAAACGAGATACAGAGCTACGGTTTGCTCCATTCGATTTCTCTCACCCTCCTACGAACCTCTGAATTTTCAGATTCTTGCGGGCACTTTCAATTTCTTGGAAAATTATTAAAAAATTTATGCGATTTCGACATCTCTTCCCATAAACCACTTTAATATTTTCTATACAAAATTCACCCCCTGGCTTTGTGCTTGAACGATTGAAAATTAAATATTACAATTCGATGATGTGGGGCACGATATGTTCCGGTAGTTTTTAAGTGAGCTAGCGACTGCCAAAGTGAGAGGTCCGCTTCGAAAATGAGAGCTGACTACTCTCTGTTCACTGAACTGAACTTGTGGTAGGTATCTTGTGAAACATCTTGAAAATAATTGTTAATTATAAATTAAACACTGCTTTTAGATGAGTCAATCAATATATTATAAATACTCTACATATGTTTCGGCTTATTAGGCCTTTATCAAGAGTATTACATAGTGAATACATGTATTCACTATGTAATACTCTTGATAAAGGCCTAATAAGCCGAAACATATGTAGAGTATTTATAATATATTGATTGATTCATCTAAAAGCAGTGTTTAATTTATTAACAATTACTCTCTGTTCTATCAGCGCGCAGGTTGACCATTATTTTTGACTAAACTAATAAATAAGTAAATTAATAAGTAAATAATAGATTTTAGAATAATAGTTTTAAATATTATGAAATGTTTATTGATAATTTCAAGTAACTATTTCACTTCATTTGTTTATAAATGACTAAAATGCAAGAAATGTCATATCTCGGCTCCCAATTGGCGTAGATAAAACTTGTTTTAGTTGTTTCTTGATTTATGTATTTTTAATGTGTGATGTATTAATTTATAAACCATATGCGTGGCTTAATAGAAAAGGATATTAAGTTCAGTTATAAGTTGTCAGTTGTAACACAAATATGTAGTACCAGTGAAGCAATAAATATAATAATTTTCATATATTTTCATTATTATTGACTGTTAACATCAAGCAAGGTGTAGTACATGACATAATGTATGTTAATAATTTTCAATTTTGGGTAAAATACTGAGGACTAAAATGTGTTTGTTAAAAACAAAATTAAACAAATTGTTAAAAAATGGTTTTTATAAATACAAAAAATGTTTTTCTTGGAGCCGCCGAAAAGTACACAAAATAAGCTACAATCTGAAAAACAAAGTTTGTTCTACGACTTGATACCCAAAAACGGCCAACTGTTCAATTTTCGATTTTGTTATTGTTTTTGAGCCGTTGTTATAAACATTTCGACTTGAAATTTGGCACCATAATTTATCTCCATTAGTGGCATATTATGCATTGTTCTAAAATTGGGTTAAATTTAACGCATTATTGTTTAAGTTATTACCAATTGTTTAGAAATGGCCACCCACAATTGTTTTCATGTTTTGCAATTTAACCAATTGACCAAGAGAGTTCGGATACATCTAGTTTTCTTCGCAATTTCATCGTGAACAATTTGTTTCTCTTTCATCATTACGATAAAAGTCATAGAAATAGAGTTATTGAAGAAAAAGTGCGAAAAAACACGATTTTGAACATTCATTTGTTTAAACAAAAGCTTTCCACCACACGGATTTAATCCAAAACTTTTTCCTAAACATCTTGTAATGTCTACAGCAAGTTCCAGTAATAAAATTGCTATAGTAAGACAGTTCCTTATTAGGTGATTTTTACTCTTAGTTTTACTCCACTGTTACATTAATAATAATTGGATTGATAGGTGGTAATATAGAATTTTATTTTCCTTTTCTGTCACATGAGATACACACTTCCTCCATATATCGCTTTTGCCTATTTCGTGTACTATTAGCTTTATATTCCTTAAGACACTTAATTGTAGGGATTCGTTATATCGACGTAGTCTGGTTTTTACATCAGCCAGTGAACTATAGAGTTCACTGACATCAGCCCACACCATTTCAATGGGGTTGAAAACACAATAATATGGAGGCAGACGTAAAATAGTGTGATCGTATGCTTCAATCATTTTTTCAACGGCATATTCCCTTTTAAAGTCTTGCTTTCTAATCAGTTCTAATAAAGACTTTTTTGTGTTTTTTTCTGGTATTTCCAAGCCTTTATCTTTCACAAATTCATCGCCTTTTCTTTTGCGAATGGTATGACGCATTGTCCATAACAGTTACAGAATTTGGTGGGATGGCGCTGTGCAAAAAATTGCATTTTTTTGCAGAAAGAAACGGTTTACAAAAACTACACAGTATTTTCGATTGGAATTTTGAGCGTAGGTTAAGGATTACTATAACTCCAACGTGTGCCAATTTCAGCCTTTAATATGCATTAGAAGCGAAGTTATGACTTTTTGAAAAAAGGTGCTTTAGTGCTTTTTTGCAATTTGTGAGGTAATCACTGGACCAATTTAGTTTCACCAGGGCTCATTTTGTTCGCTTTGTTATTGCGCACATTTTTCACCTGAACACCTTTTTTGTTATAAATTCAACTTTTTCTTTAAACCGCGAATAACCGGTTTTCGCGACCTTTCGCATTCTTTAAAGCAAATTCCACCAAAGATTCTTTTTCCAAAATAATATTATCTTCTTCCAGACATCGCAACCTACATGTGGATATTTTTTTTGTGGAGGTTGCAGTTAGTCTGAGATGAGTCCCTGATGAGCTAGCTCGCCTACACTGTTTCACAATATTCATAAATTGGGATTATAAACTAACTGCCATAAAGTTAAAGGCTTCCAAAAATAAAACTCTTACCTCTTGAAAAATACTTTGCCTTCAGCAATGAAAAATTGATCTAGGTGAATGCAAGTGCCGCACCATCCACTTGAGACCTGGTTTTTCTTTTAGATGCTAGAACTATGTCAGTTGACGCTTCGATACATAATAAAGTGGTATTACTTTCTACAAGAGTCATAGCTCAGGCGGTGTAGCTAATTTTATTTATAAATCTCAGACATGTTCGGAGGCAGATGATTTATTTTTTATGAGTTCTATGAAGTGTAATTTATAAGATCATCTAAAGTTTACATGATTTCCAGACCTGCAACATTAAAAGAAAAATTCAAAAACTTTTTTTTCTGTGTGTAAATTTTTAACGTAAGTCGATGTATGGAAAAGTAAAAAATATTTTCATAAAGAGCATACATTTTTAAGCAAAAAATGTCTATATAAAAATTTCTATTCGTCACATAATTTCCGTAAAAAATTATTTAAGAAGAAGTGGAGCAAGCGAGGTGCGAATGTGCGTATATCACATATTTGCAAAATATTACCTCACGTAAGAAATATACCGGGTGTAACAGGATCATGGTATACCCCCTTTTCTCTTTTAGTTTTGAAGATGATTGATTGAAATTTAGGATATGCTACATACATAATAAGCGGCACTTTTTGACATACAATTGATTTTTTTTTCACTTTCGGTTTCGCCGGAAGGACACTAACTTTCGATTTTTAAATGGAACACCCTATATATTATTGCATTTTTGAATTCTGTATAATTTACTGAATCCAACAATGCTAAATAAGTGACATTTCAAACATCAAGTTCTTCTATAATGTAATTTTTAGTTTGTGCCATGACGGTTCCGATTTATTTTAAATGACCCGTGTAATGCTACAAAAATCTCAATTCCGTTATAAATACTGAATTATGTGATTTATGAGTGAAAAAAATTCAACGAAATTGTTTTTGGGGCAAAACTCAATTTTTTCGAATGGAACCATATCGGTACCGTGGTACCATTTATTAGTACTATTAACAAGGAATTTATTCATGTCGTATTAAAATGTGCGACAAATACAAACAAAATTACAGCTAAAACAAAGTAAGTAATTCAGTATTTATCTACCAACCCTACTAGATACACACATATACAACCAGTAATACCAGTGAACCCCTGGTTCAATAGCTATAACATACCTAGGAAATATATCACCATAATATCTAGAATTAAATTTGGACATGGGTGTTATCCAACCCATCTACATAGAATAGGAATACTACCGAGCGATACCTGTGAGCATTGCAATGTTTTAGGGGACCTAGAACATATATTTTTTGGATGTAGCAAATACACCGATGAAAGCAATGAACTGTACAAGAACATGATAAATTTGAAAATTGAAACTCCTTTTAATTTGATGCATTTATTAGTTTTGCAAAGGGAAGATATTATCAATTGCATAATACAATGTTTAAGGAAAACAAATATTAAACTTTAGAGTAGGTTAGTTTTGTTACCTTTGTTTTTAACCTTACTTGTGTAAAACCTAACCGTGGTCCACCTGTGTGTCTGATATTTAAAAGCCCTGAATGACCCCTGGGCGAGAAACGAGTGATCCTGTACTTTCCTGTAGATGTTAAAAAAAAAAGGTTGTTTAGTTGGCGTAGGTGCTTTCGAAATTTTTTTTTTGTTCTTTTTCCCCTTGGTTTAGAAATGTAACGTAATAGTAACGTAGTTCCTGGCTGTATGGATACTATCCTAATGCAAAAAAAAAAAAAAAACGGTATTTTGATTTTTGTAACATTACACAGGTCATTTAGAATAAATCGGAACCGTCATGGCACAAACTAAAAATTATATTATTAAAAAACTAATGTTTGAAATGTCACTTATTTGGCATCGTTGGATTCAGACAATTATGCAGAATTCAAAAATGCAATAATATACAGGGTATTCCGTTTTTTGTAAATATGGTTTTATTATTTATGTTTTGTAAACATGGCTTTATTATTTATTTATTTGTTAATAGCACGAACCTTTCTGGGTAACAAAACATGTTAGGTATGTACAACTTGTAAGAAAAGTGTATTCCCAGCTTGTGTAAATTTTTTCGAAAAATGCGCATTTTTTTAGAATATCATTTTGCATCGGAATGTATAGGTCACATGTCCATTTCACGAAAAAATTGAGAAGTCCAGCTCCAATGGACATCGGTCCATTGGACACCTATACATGACCTGTGTATATTAATGTTTATTTGTGTTGAATATGCATATACATATGTATGTATATGTATTTATATGCATATAAAGGCATAATGACGTCACAAAAGCCATAAATCATAGCGCGAATATACATATAGAGTAAATGACCAAATGATGTCCAGATTTTAAAAAAATGAATTCGGCCCTATACCACGTTAAACTACATGAAAATAGCTTTTAGTTGAGCCCAATTAGACCTCGCTAATCCTAAAATGACAAAAGATATTTTAATTTGAATTTTTCGGAAAAAACGAGTTAAAATTGGGTTGTAGAGAAAACTATCAAACATCTTTGACCAAACCTTGGAGCATTTTTTTTAGTTGTGGAAAGAACTACCTCCACTTAAATTTTCAGCTAAATTCATTAATTATTGGCCCTTCCATACCAATTTGATTTTTTTCCTAAAATACATGTATATATGTATATATTGCGGGGGGGGGGGATTAACCGATTTCCAAAAACCTTGAACCAGTGGGTTCCTCTGACATTCAGAATAAAAGGGTATCAATCCCAAACCTTAGCCGAACCTCTAAGGCTAAGACTAAAAAGTACACTCCAGAAAGGCCCTAACCCCAGTTTTTTGTCAATAAAAATGGGTTGCACCCATTTTGAGATTTCAACTTTTTAGTTATGAACATTTTGAGCCTGGACTGGCGCGTCATCGTGCAAATACCACATTCTTCTGCGCGTAGCCAAGGCTACATCTACCAGCAAATTTGGCAATGTCTGTTGCAAAAAATTCAAGTATACATTACCATTTAATCTAGCGGGTAATTGAATAGGTCCAATTATTTCATTACTGCAAATTCCTGCCCACAAATTAACGCTGAACCGTCGTTGAAAATGCGCCCTTCTTATTACACCTGGATTTTCGTCTGCCCAATAGCTCATATTTTTAAAATTAAACACTCCATTTCTGGTAAAATACGACTCATCGGAGAAACACAAAACGTTTAAAAAATCCTCATTTGCCGCGTGTTTTCTTAAAATCCACCCACAAAATTGCATTCGCTCTGCAAAATCTTGAGGTTCTAGTACTTGGGCACGTTGATAGCGATAGGGGTGTAAGTTTATATCTCTCAATGTCCTCCATACCACAAAATGGGATACTCTAACACGGCTCGCGTTATCGCGGGTGCTTAAAGTTGGATCCTCTTCTACAAGTTCCAAAATTTGAACCTCTGCATCAATTACCCTTTCTTCGCATTGTGGACCTCGTTCTCCTCCATGTCCATCGAGACGACCTGTTTCTCGAAGACGCTGGTCAATACTAACAAATGTACGAGCACAAGGATAACGTCGATTAGGGAACCTTAAACGATAAAGCTCTTCCGCACCAGCTGCATTTCCACCACTTTCTCCATACACCAAGTGCATATCGGCGAGCTCTTGATAAGTGTAATCTCCCATAATATCCAAAATCTGCGTTTTAATACACCACACTAAACTGAGAATTAACGTTATCAATAAAGAAAACAGAAAGAAAAACTTGGTTCAAAATCCAAAAAGTAACACAAAAAGCACGAACGACAAGTAGTGTCTTTCGTAGCCAAGTACTAACGACTTGAACTATAAGTAAATAAAATAAATCTTAATATAAGTGGCACCAAATTCAAAAAGAACAAAAGCAACATTCAAAACCAAGGAACGAGTAGGTCCGTCGTGTGTACGTTGTTTACCAAGTAAGAACACAAACTGAAATTATTACTTGAGAATATTACAAGGGAGAGTAAAGCACGCGTAATAAGATAATTTGGTCGCGAAGAAGCAAAAAACATGGCGGTGTCCTCTGTCGGTCGCTTTTAACTGCTTTGTCGGCATGCTTTTCGCGGCCTAGTTATCTCATAGGCTCACCATATTTCGTTGCACGAATGCACCAGTTTTTTTAATGACATGAAACTAATTACACCCTGTATTTAAAGGTTAAAGGTGTAGAATCTAATTACTTCGTGATAAAAAGCGTTTACTTCATATCTTCATATCTTATCTCTCTAGCAAATAATAAAACAAAACATTGGTAACTTTTTGGGAAGTTTTATAATGTCTCTGGCTTAATTTATAATCTATCTACCTCTGTTTTGTTCAAATTATAACATCTTTTTTATGTACTCTGTTCAGAAAGACAAGAACTATTATGTTCAAAAAATCCATGAATTCAACAGTTTACATAACACTGACGCTTTCGATATAAAACTATCCTGTTTAATGACACACATTTTTTACCATAAAAACTTGTCCGGGGGGGCTGCCCCAAGAAACATTATAAATGTATGAATTTGTCCGTTTTTTCCTTCCTATTGTGGTGAAAAACAGTGAAAATAACAAAATAAAAACGAAAAGAATAATTGATATCATCAAGAACAACTGATTATTGACAAATATTAGAGCGTAACAGCAAATAAACAACTGAACACTGTTTATTAAGTCGTTTTTTTTTGTTGTTACGTTGTAATTGCTAAACAAATTGTTGGCAATAAATGATTAATTTGGAAGGATTATTAAAAATACTAGAAGTATAAGAATTGCTTATATTTAAAAATTGCTACAATATTTAAAGAATTCTAGAGGTAAGTGAGCTCGTTAAAGTTGTCAGCAAAACTATACCGTGCAATTGGATTGCCTCCAAAATTTTCAACGAATATTCATTTGGAAATTGTCCTACATGGAAACAATATTTCAAGGATCGTATTCTATTCGATTTGCAGGAAAGGTAATACTTGATTCTGTAGAATTTGTCCCAGATGCGAGTCTCATCATGACCTTGCCATTTCTATTAAAGCTTTGGCATTCTCATCTTACGTGTTTCTAAAATCTAATTTTCATAGTGCCAATATCCAGATTATTTATTTATTATAATCAATTATCAGGACGATATTTATTTTCCGAGTAATTATATGCTAATAGTGTATTAAGTGTTTAATAAGATTTCGCTTCCCCCGATTATGGTAATGTAATTGTGAAAGATTACTTGGGAAAATTTATTCGGATTCTAATTTTAAAACTATGTAAGTTATTAGAATGTAGGTCTTTGACATCCATTAGTCCGTCTATCTGTTGTTTGTCTGTTGCTGGTATATCTATGAACTTGTATGAAGAAGGAAACTAATATTTGATGATATTGTCAAGAAAATGTTTTATATACTTTTAGTGATAAATGTACAGAGTACACCAACAAAAGTAAGAAAGCCGCTGTCTAAGAAATCACTACTTCCACATCCAGATTTTTCATCCAAGTCACTTTAAAGGAAACATCTTGAATATATTTGCACTGGCAATTAGTAGTCATAGAATTTTAATAATATTTGGGGCAGATCTCATAGATAAGTTTGAGGCATTGGTTTCTACCATATACGTTAAAAATAAATTTTCTTGCTCACTCTACTTATTTTCCCCTATTCACAGTCTACCACTTCTTTGTCGGAATCATATCAATCAGATGTCATTACAATAAATCCGTGTACTAATTGAAAGCGATTATTTCAATTTTATGTTATCAATCCCATTAATAATGGAGCGGAGGTGGTGGGGGTGGGGGAGGTTAAAAAATATTAGAAAGAAATCTGACGCCTTGGCTTCTAATACATACACCCAATTTCAAGTTTCTGTGCTCTGACCAGATTGCTTTACTTATTTTCTCCTGTTTACCCCTATTTAACCCCCAACCCTTCAACGGAATCATCTCCAAATATAATCTAGTTCCGGATGTCGTTATAATACATACGAGTACCAAATTTCAAGTGAATATCTCAATTTTATTTTATCAACCCTTTTAATAATGGAGGGGGGTTAAAAATATTCTAAAAAAATCTGAGGCCTTAGCTTCTAGTACATACACCAAATTTCAATTTTCTGTACTCATACCATCATGCTTTACTTATTTCTCAGTTCAAAAGACAATTCAGTTCCAGATCTCGTTATAATATATACGTGTACAAAATTTCAAGTCAATATCTTATACCGTTCCAGAGAAACCGTGCGGACAAAAAAAGTTGCAGACAGACCGACAGACAGACAGAAATTGATCATAGTGGCTTGCGCTTTACCTTCTCTTCTTTTTGTTTCAGGTAAGGTTCAGAATAATCGACATAGATCCATGTTTTATGGTAAGTCAAATGACCCTGCGATTACATCATATTGCTGAGTTCACGAGAAATTCGATTTATTTATTCTGCCTATAACATTTTATTTCACATTCAGGTTTATTAGTTGGCTCTATACAATGTACACAACTGCAAATTGTGGTTCATCTGACAAAAAAATCTTTGACATTCTCTTATGGCGGATTATAAATGATTTGGCTCCAAAATTATTTAATTATTATACAATGGTTTCAGATGTCGTTATAATACATACGTGTACCAAATTTTAAGTAAATATCACAATTATATTTTATCAACCCCTTTAATAATCGAGTAGGGGTAGTTGGGGGGGGGGGGTTGAAAAATATCATAAAAAATCTTAGGCCTTGGCTTCTAGTACATACACCGAATTTCAAGTTTTTGTACTCTTACCAGCTTGCTTTACTCATTTTCCCCTTTTTACCCCTATTTAACCCCAACCCTTGAACGGTATCTTCTCAAAATATAATCTAGTTCCAGATGTGGTCATAATATATACGTGTACCAAATTTCAAGTGAATGTCTTTATTTTATTTTATCAACCCCTATAATAATGGAGTAGGGGTGGTTTGCAAAATGTTCGCCGGGAACCTTGCCTTATATACGCCAAAATTGCCTCCAGAGTTATCTAGAACACAATCGAGAATCTTCTTCCAGCACATTCCAGAAAACTCGATCTCTTTCTACAAACCTCCAGAAGAGATGATGGCGTGTATTACTGGTTGCCTAACCATTGGTCATCTATTAATAGTCAAGTGCGTATCACTCGCCAGGCCTTAGGGGGTGGTAATGCGTAACAATACGTTTTAAAATCGTTAAGAGAGACCTGAATTTTTTTGCATTTTTAGGAAAAACTTTTAATAACGTTCTGCATTATAAAACTGCATTCCAATCGGTAAATCGTCGTTTGACAGAGCAAATTTATCATAAAACATATTGGCATGTATTTTAAGAGATACCAAAAATTTTTATGATTTAATGTGCGCATCCAAATTTGTTGTGCGCACGGAAATTGTATGCCAATAAGTTTCCGCTGGATATTTTTTCACGGCTGTTCATGTGGCACTATTGGCGTCCATTTTAGAATCGTTCGCAGACATCGATTTTCCATTCAAACGGAAAATCGACTTACCCACTCTTCTGCACGCGACTACTGCCTAAATTCGCATTTATAGCATGTTCATGGTAATTCATATATATGATTGGCATGCATTTTAAAAACGTTGCACCTGTCTGATCATGTACCGTCGCGTCGGTCTACTACAGGAATCCTATTCTTGACGGCGAGAGAAAGGAACGTTTTCCGGGGAACAATCCCTCATCTCCTTCTCTCTGGAAACCTACTTGGTATTCTTGAACACACGTGAACATTGCGAAACGATGAGGCGTAGTAGTAAACGTTGCCAAGTGTACCATGAAAACAACAACCAATGAAATTATAGTAAATTTTGACAGTTCTTTAGACATGTTCTCTCAACTTCTTTCTCTGCGTCTTCTGTATCTTGCAAAATTTGGTCTGCTAATATTTCGTGCACGTTCGTTATTTTAAAAAAAACTTTAATAAGAAACGGATTAAACACTAATCGTCCGCACAAAAATAAACAAGCTCATATCAGAATTTGACAGATATAGGTGATAGATATACCCTTAAAAAGACGCTTGGAAAAGCAACCAAAGTGACCTCGAAGGTTCGACAGATCGAAACCTTTTGGAGTCGATTTATTATTTTATTGTCAACAAAGAACCTATTAAACTTTTTTTGATTCTAATAGCAGGTAATTTGTTAATAAGAAGTTGCAACATAGAAATAAGAAAAAAATCGTTTACCAAACACAGGTTAATTGGACCAAAATAAATACTTTTTGTCTTTTGACGTTTTTTCCAAAACGCGCCATTTTTGAACTATAGGCGACTAAAAGTCGAAAAATGGCCAAAAGTGGCCATCTTTAAAAATGTATTTCTCAGCTTATACCAAAGCTTTTTAAACTTATTTTTTGGAAAATGATCGTCAAGACTTACGTTTTAAGGCCATTTTTTTATATAATTCACTATTTTTGGAGGTATTTGAAACCAAAGTTGTATAAAATATTTCATTTTTGCATAACGGAATGAAATATGAAGGTGACAGGAAATCGATCCGCAAATCTTTTTTAATTACTTGAATGCACTTTTCAACACCTTCATTACACTTTTGAAAACGCGCCTTTTTAAATTACGGCAAATGTATGTTGTATTTTTTAAGCACTTAAATTCCGAAATTGACGATTTGACAAATATGGTTCTTTTATCCACATAAGAAGCATTAAATGCTGTAACAAAACTTTTACGCAGTGTTTATACCGTTGGTACATCTAAAAAGAAGGAAAGATCACAGGTTAAGAATGTGCGATCAATAAATAACTTGAGATATAGAATAGCAAGACTTAAAAATACAACAGAAGACAAACTGCCTCCATCAGAGCCTGCATTGGTACAGCATATTATGCGGGCTAAATGGCAAGTAAATGAATGGTCACAAGCAAGATCTAAAAAAATAACATCATTCAATCCTACTTTGTATGGGTGGGTATTGCATAATTATGTCTTATACTTTAATAACTTCGAGGGAGATACAGCAATGGAACTTTTTCAGAAAGTCATTTGTTGATGAACGAGGAAATCGCCTTGTATGGTGAAGAAATCTGCCCTTGCTTAGCTCGAGGCTTTAAATGTTGCGAGCTATGTTCTAGTTCAAATAAATGTATAAACATAGAAATCATCACTGCTGAAACAAAAACATCTTATGAGAGGGAGACTGAAGATTCAATTTAAAATTAGATTACAACACACGCACATGTAATTACGTTATAGGTATAATCATAATATTTATAATTGGTAAAGATAATGCACTACAATATTAATGTATAATATATCGTTTATCAAATAACGATAAACATTATTTATATAAATGTAAATATGAATAGATGGATTATAGTGTTTTTTTGGCAATATAATATGTTTTTCTATACCTATTTAATTATGAGACAATTATCAGCATTTTTTTTTTGTGAAAAATCGTGTGACGTTAGCCCTAGCTTCATTAATATATTCCGCTTGTTTTTGCGAAAGTTCTGGATGCCTACAAAGAAATACTTCAAACCACTTTCTGCCAGGTTGATTGTTCTTAAAAGGTGTATTTTTTCCTAAGTTATCCAATACCTTTTTAACAGAAAAGCACAGCCCATCTTTGTTAAATGGGAATCCTAACTGTCAACTAGTTTTAATCCAGTCAACCAATATTTTCTTAATATCCTTCCCAAGGACACATTCAGGACCAATTTTTCCGGTGGTTTCGGTTTTGAATGAAATTTTACGCCTGAGCGTTGTTCTTGGTACGTTAAAAATTGTTGAAGCAGTTTTAATTGGCATACCATTTTTTATAGCATCTAACGCCTTTATTAACTGTTTATTATCATATAAAAAGAATGTTCGTTTTTCTTTTCTCACTGACTTTTTTCCTGTGGATTTCAGCGTTTTTCCCATTATATTTTATTAAAATCTGTAAACGGATATGTTGGTCAAAATTCTATACCTAGTTACATACAAATATAATTGGTAAAGATAATGCACTACAATATTAATGTATAATATATCATTTATCAAATAACGATAAACATTATTTATATAAATGTAAATATAAATAGATGGATTATAGTGTTTTTTTGGCAATATAATATGTTTTTCTATACCTATTTAATTATATGATAATTATCAGCTTTTTTTTTTTGTGAAAAATCGTACCAATAATTCACAAATACAAAATCCATAATTCACTGTTCCCTGATCCAGTTATGTTTTAAATCGACCGCAATCAACTCTTGCTGCTGCGGCTGACAATCAACTGACGTGACAGCCAAGTGTACCGCCATATTGTTTGTTTACGTTTTCCACTCACAGGTGCGATAAAACGTTAAAGAATGCAAATTGTTTTTCATTTTTTTAATTTGAAATTGCCGTAGTTTAAAAAAGGCGCGTTTTAAAAAAGTAACGAGAGTTAGAAAGTGTTAAAAAGTGCATCCAAGAACTTAAAATAGATTTGCAGATTGATTGCCTGTCACCTTCATATTTCATTCCGTCATGGAAAAATGAAATATTTCATACAAATTTGGTTTCAAATACCACGAGTACCAAAAAAGGTGAACTATATAAAAAAATTATGGTCTTGAAACATAAGTCTTGACGATCATTTTTCAATAAAAAATTTAAAAAGCTGTAGTGGAAGCTGTGAAATAAATTTTTAAAGATGGCCACTTTTGGTCATTTTTCGTATTTTAATCGCCTGTAGTTCAACAATGGCGCGTTTTAGAAAAAAATATCAAAAGACCAAAAGTGTTTATTTTGGCCATTAGGATGTATTTGGAAAACGATGTTTTCTTTTATTTTTATATTGCAATTTCTTTGTTAATAACAAATTACCTGCCATCGGATTAAAAAAAGTGTAATAATGTTTTTTGGTGACAATAAAATAGCAAATCGACTCCAAAAGGTTTCAATGTGTCGAAACTTCGAGGTTACTTAGGTTGCTTTTCCGAGCATGTTATCGAGGGTATACCGCTCACCTGATTGAAGAAGCACTGTCAAATTCCGTCAAATTTGTAAGAGATGAAGCCGAGGAGCGCGTTGCTTTACCTACCGGGATTTTGTGTTCCCCAAGAGAACCACGTCCACTTTCTCTTGATTGTCCTACTTCTCGAAATTCAAAAATTGGGCTCCTCTGAACAGCTATTCTGTAATTTTAATAAACGAAAGCATTTGTCTTGAGAGGAGAGAGCTCACATCACGGTTGCTTCCCATAGGGAACTAAAATCCTATTCTATTATCGCAGTGATCATGGGGTGATGTGATGTGATTTTTACACAGTTGCCAAGATTGTTGATGTTGATTAATTTTTCAAAATAAAGGATATACTTGTTAAATTATGTATTTCATTGTAACTAAAACATTTTAAACAAATGTAGTATCATTATTGGAAGTTAGTTTGAATGATTCGTCTTTGCAATTGCCTGGCAACATATAAATCTTGATTAATTGTTGCAGCAACGCCTACGTTTCCCCTTACATCTTGTAGTGGTTCATCGTATATCCCAAAATCATCATTTATCACTTTCTCGGCATAATCAGGTTGAGGTATATTGTAGTACAAACACATGTTGTGTAAAATTACTCAAATGTTGATTATTTCTGATAAAATATCGAAGAGCAGTTAGAACCTGAATACATGTGTTACATCATTTTAATCTATTGTAAACTTAAATAACAGACATTTATTTTACGCTCTATGATGATTCCAGATTTTCATTGTGGGACCTGCATATATGGAGTGACAACTTAAATAATATCCCGAGCAAGTTCATTGCTTACTCTAAATCTTTTTATGAAGGCCCCATCTGTTAAACGGAATGGATTAGTCATTTGAAGAAGTTGATGTTCTTCTTCGACATATTCTTCTGAATTCTGAAGATCACATATTACTTCATTGGCAATTAATATATCGGCAAATTCCATTGTCTTTTAAAATCTGCACTTTAAGTAATACGTCGTTCAGCCAAACATAAAAAAAAAGTAAACAAATATGCTGCAAGCGACATAACAATGGCTTCAAAGTGAGGTTATACTTCTATTCTCTCACGCGTAAACACTCCGTTCCCTCACAATTTACCAAGAGAAGGAAGTGATGTGACCGCTCCCACAGTTGCAGAATACGCTATTTTGATTTTCAAGAGAACTCCGCCCACTTTCTCATGTGCCCATATCGCGTCACACCGATACAGAATAGCCATCCAGATCGGTTCAGAAATCATCTGCCTCTTAGACTATCATACATGACATACAGCGCGACAATTAATTTATATATTTTTAATTTAATTCATGCAGGACTCCTCAATCGTACGAAGAATTGTTCGATTGTTAACTGCGTGATCAAAATCTCGGACATTGAAAATATTTCATAGATTCTGTCACAATGCACTTTTAATCTTATAGTTAATATACTACGTTATGATACTAAGGAACTTCCAACTACCCTATCACATTAAAATACTTTTTGTACAAATCACTCATCTTTCAGATTTGGAAGATTATAAATCAACAGGTTCGAAATTAACGAAAACCATAAGTCTGTGATATTTCACTTGATCTCGAAAAATTTGATTAATTATACACCTAATTATATTTTCGTCATGTCATTAATCACTTCGTGTTCATCTTGAGGTTGTGAAAGCTGTGAAATAAATTTTTAAAGATGGCCACTTTTGGTAATTTTTCGTATTTTAATCGCCTGTAGTTCAACAATGGCGCGTTTTAGAAAAAAATATCAAAAGACCAAAGGTGTTTACTTTGGTCCAATTAAAGGATGTATTTGCAAAACGATGTTTTTTTTTATTTGTATGTTGCAACTTCTTTGTTAATAACAAATTACCGTCATCGGATTCAAACAAGTGTAATAACGTTTTTTGTTGACAATAAAATAGCAAATCGACTCCAAAAGGTTTCAATGTGTCGAAACTTCGAGGTTACTTAGGTTGCTTTTCCGAGCATGTTATTGAGGGTATACCGCTCACCTGATTGAAGATGCACTGTCAAATTCCGTCAAATTTGTAAGAGATGAAGCCGAGGAGCTCGTTCCTTTACCTACCGGGATTTTGTATTCCCCGAGAGAACCACGTCCACTTTCTCTTGATTGTTCTACTTCCTGAAATTCAAAAATAGGGCCCCTCTGAACAGCTATTCTGTAATTTCAATAAACGCAAGCATTTCTCTTGAGAGGAGAGAGCTCACATCACGGTCGCTCCCCATAGGGAACTAAAACCCTATTCTGTTACCGCAGTGATCATGGGGTGATGTGACGTGATCTTTACACAGTTGCCAAGATTGTTGATGTTGATTAATTTTTCAAAATAAAGGATATACTTGTTAAATTATGTATTTGATTGTAACTAAAACATTTTAAACGAATGTAGAATCATGATTGGAAGTTCGTTTGAATGATCCGTCTTTGTAATTGCCTGGCAACGTGCAAATCTTGATTAATCGTTGCAGCAACGCCTACGTTTCCCCTTACATCTGGTAGTGGTTCATCGAATATCCCAAAATCATCATTTATCACTTTCTCATCATAATCAGGTTGAGGGATATTGTAGCGCAAACACATGTTATGTAAAATTACACAAGTGTTAATTATTTTTGATAAAATATCGAAAAGCAGTTAGAACCTGAATACATATGTTACAGCATTTTAATCTATTGTAAATTTAAATAACAGACATTTATTTTACGCTATAAGATGTTTCCAGATTTTCGTTGTGGGACCTGCATATATGGAGTGACATCTTAAATAATATCCCGAGCAAGTTCATTGCTTACTCGAAATCTTCTTATGAAGGCCCCATCTATTCTGTTAAACGGAATGGATTAATCATTTAAAGAAGTTGATGTTCTTCTTCGACATATTCTCCTACATTCTGAAGATCACGTATGTCTTCATTGGCAATTAAAATATCGCATATTCCATTGTCTTTTAAAATCTACACTTTAAGTAATACTACACTCGTCGTTTAGCCAAACATAAAAGAAAAGTAAACAAATATGCCGCAAACGACATGACAGTAGCTTCAAAGTGAAGTTATACTTCTATTCTCTCACGCGTAAACACTCCGTTCCCTCACAATTTACCAAGAGAACCAAGTGATGTGACCGCTCCCACAGTTACAGTATACGCTATTTTGGTTTTTAAGAGAACTCCGCCCCCTTTCTCATGTGTCCACACTGTCACGCCCTATTTGGCATTAACATCTGGAGTAAGCACGGAGTTAATTTACGGGGACACCCGGTATATGTGATAAAAAAAAAACATCCGTCATTATTCGTGATAAAATCGACACGAGCGACCATGGGTTAAGCAAGTCGGTACTAATCAGCTTGTGGTTAACATATCAGGCAATAGATGGCGAACCGGGTAACATAAAATAGAATTTCATGTTAATCATTGTAATAAATGAGTGATTCTCTTTTATAGTGCTAAACACATTAAAATGCATTGATTTCAGCATTAATCCGAAAAGTACAAATGTTTACTCCATATGTCAGTTTTCGCAAAGTCCGAATGCCGATAATAAAGATCTCAGTAAGAAAACTTAAGGGTTGACAACGTGAATCAAACCTCCTACCAAAAATGTTGAATTAGTGTAAAGTGCGCACATGAATTAGTTTTTTTTCATATTAACCGAAGTTATAAATAACACAGGACGGAGTGAATCTTCCTTTTTCTATTCCGAAAATTCATTAGACACTTGTTTTCAGTGTAATTAAGTCAAAGGCCACGTTGAGGCAAATCGATCTTGGTATCGGAGTTTAAGATTATAATTTCACCAGTTATTTGATAATTTTACATTCTCAATTTATCGATTCTTAAATCGGAGATATTTCAACAAGTATTTAACGTCCAGATAATCTGGGTAAGTTGTATTTTCACTTCTTTTAGTTCACAACCATGTGTACATTTTGAGGTTAGCTTTACACTAATTTACATGTTTTTTTTTATCGTAGACGGTTTTGGAGAGGATTTATTTTTGGGCAACGAAAGTAGTAGTTCCCTAGATTTTTGGTATGGTTTGATAGCCACGTGGGCAACCCCACATAATTTTAACTCTGGTACAAGTTTTTCTGAAGCGAAGTATACCGAGATGTGTTTTCCTGGAGGATGTTCTGGCATAACACCAGACCCCAGATCCCGAGCACCTGATATCTACTATTCTTCACGTGGGTTAAGAAAAGATAAGTTATTTTGGTACAATTTTAAATTAGTGTGCTCATCCTGTAGTTTTCAGTAATCTTTTTATATTTTATATTTAATCATTTAGTAGTTAACATTTTGCTTATCGTTCCTTTATTTTGATATAGTGACTCCTTCAGAGAGATACTGTAGGGTGTAGATTACATTTGTGGCCTAGAGCTATTTTTTTTTCTTTGTAGGGACTTGTGAATGCACCCGCCCGGGACGTAGTTCACCCCAGTCGTTAAAATCTATTGTACAGTTTAAATTTTTTTTCTCTATTATAAATATATTTCTTACTAGTGTGCTATTGTACATATTTTTTTTTGTTAATACTTAATAGTTCTCAAATTTGTCCATGTAAAATTAATCGTTGTAATAAATATTTTTACCTTACAGCATTATTTTCTATTTATTTATCCTCTCACACTCATCAAAATAGGATTTGTAAGACCTAGGACCTTCTAATCTTTAAAGTGTGTGCGATCTTCACTTTTAGATCGTAACAACACACACCACACACCGACACAGAGTAGCCCTCCAGATCGGTTCAGAAATCATCTCTTCCTCTTAGATTATCATACATGACATAGAGCGAGAAAATGAATTTATATGTTTTAAATTTAATTCATGCAGTACGAATCGTACGAAGAATCCTTCGATTGTTAACTGCGTGATCAAAATCTCGGGCATTGCAAATATTTCATAGATTCTGTCACAATGCATTTTTAACCTTATAGTTTATATACTATGTTATGATATTAAGCAACTTCCAACTACCTTATCACATTAAAATACTTTTTGTACAAATTACTCATCTTTCAGATTTGGAAGATTATAAATCAACAGGTTCGAAATTAACGAGAACCATATACTTGATTTCGAAAAATTTGATTAATTATACACCTAATTATATTTTCGTCATGTCATTAATCAATTTATGTTCAACTCGAGGTTGTTAGTAAAAGTCAAAACAAAGTGAACAGGAGAACAATTCTTCTTTGCTAAACTGGAGTTAGCAGAGAATGCCGAGAATACATGAATTTGTACTCCTTATTATATTAATTCAACTTTTGTCGGGCAACTAATTGCTCAGAGAAAATTTAGGTCAGTTTTACTTTAGTAAAATTACTATTAACGTGATTCTTCAATGACAGTGTTCATATTCCATCATGTTTAGAGTAAACTGGATACACAGGGAGTGCAGGAAGTTTTCTACCAAACGAAAAACTTAAATTCTACATATGTTGTAATTTATGTCGATTGAATGTAAATCACCTTAATCAAAATGCTTTCAAACGAAGCTGCAGCCCTTTAAAGATTGTACCTTGTCATCAATGTTTTCAAATATTTCAAAAATATTTTTGGTCTAAATCGAGATTTTTACCCAAAGTGGAAAGGGGACATGGGTAGAAGGCTAGAGCGAAAAAGAGCAAAGATTTTTTTTCTATAAATTGTAATTAATATAGTCTAAAAAAGTGTCTTAGGTGCTCCTTATTTCTCACGCTTTTTATTATTTGTTTTTCTTTGAAAAGAGTTTAGTCGGGCCCCTTAGCCTTCAAAAGAACATTCCTTTTTTATTCTTAAACCCATATTGTTGAAAAAGCTGATATAAGTACTTCCAATTATTTAAAAGTGAATTATTTGTTATTTGTTTGCTTATAGTAATGAAACATATATTCTTTATAGGATTTTGCAAACAGTGGAAAGAAAAGCTATCTATCTATCTTTAGTTCTCATAGATAGCTTTTCTTTCCACTGTTTGCAAAATCCTATAAAGAATATATGTTTTTTTACTTCCAATTATATTAGCAAAAAAGATGAAACAATTTAGCCGCCCCTTGGAACAAAAATAATAAATTTTAAATACGGCTCTTGGCAAGATTAGGTATTGACAATAACTACCTATTAAATAATAAAATACTTTCAGCATAGTTAATGAACAGTAGATCATCCCAGGAGCAGGTGGCCGTATTCGCAAGTTTCATCCTACCCTATCACCTATCGACAAATTTGCAGTTATTGAAACATGTACTCCACTTATTGTCTGTAATTGTTTATTTGTGGCGTATTCAGATTTTCTTACTTTTTATTGGGTATTTTGCCACTGAAAAATATTTAAAAATTTTAATGAAAAAACCTCTGCGCCAAACGGATCAGACAGAGGTTGGTTCTTGAGTACTTGACTTTTTAACTTCCTATAGCTTTGATTTTCAGTTTTTAGTTTATAACATTGTTCTAGTTTATATATTTTTAGGTGTGAGATTTTTTGAAACAGTCAAGTACTCAAGAACCAACCTCTGTCTGATCCGTTTGGCGCAGAGGTTTTTTCATTAAAATTTTTAAATATTTTTCAGTGGCAAAATACCCAATAAAAAGTAAGAAAAAATGTACTCCGCTTACTTAATGTTTTACACTGGAATGATATTGTGCCTGGTTTTCGAAAGATGCCAAATCTTTCCTGGTTTGTAATTTTGCCCGAATATAGCCGTCGCTTGAGACTGCACCATAAACTTTAGAAGACACTTCATCTCTGTTATGTGCATTGTAATAGGTGGCTCTCTTATGACAAGTTCCGTATAATTTTCTACTTTGAAGTTTAAGGTCGTTACTTTAAACAAACGAATTGGATGTTGTTTGTTAGATCTATCTTTGATCATTCTTCTTACTTCGAACTCTCTGCTGACCCTACTATCACTGTCTGTTATCATTGCAAGTAATATATTCTCTGGGTGGGCGAAAAAAGGTTCGTTGCTATCAATTTATCTATTGTTTCTCTGACTTCACCAAGAAATTGTCTAGATAGGTTTATGGTTCGCCATAAGTGTTTGGCACCATATTGGCACAACGGATTTCGTTCTATCTAAAATCGCATAGGAGCATACACTTATACTACGAACTCCGCCAGTGCTTGAAGTATTTTTGAAGGTTTCCCAGTAGAAACATGCAGTCGTGGCAGACGGTTAGCAAGAATATTTCTTTCGTGACGTTTTGGCTTTCTTGCCGTTCGTGTCTGGAATTTCTATTACAGCTATATCCACATTTCCTGTTCTCATTTTTCTTTTATTTCTCTGTTTTTTTAGGAATGGTATTTCTCCGTTCGCTACTTTACGCAATTTATCACAGCAGCAAATCGGTAAATTAGGACACTTACAAGCACAAATATCGAAAAGCTTATCTGCTTAATTTCTAAACTTTTCTATTTTTTCTTGTAAAAGTGGTGTGTTTCTATTATTCAAATTCCTGATAACATTTTTGTATTTCTTGTTATAAGCTGTAAAAAAAGGTTTTTTATTTGAACGTTTATGGCAAACATGATTTTTAAACGTCTGATTTTTAACTTTCTTGTCGTTCATTCTGATATTTGATTGATTCGGGTTTTAGAATTTGAGGCGACTCGAAATGTAAATACATTTAAAAAAACAACTGAAATTTTAAAATTTTGAAGTAAAAAATGCCAATCAATGATAAAAAAACATATTTACAGCAAGCGGGCCAGTTTAAAGTTGATGAAAAATGTACCAAGTTTTATTTGCTTAGACAACACCGTCTGCAAGATATTTGAAAAATTAACGAGGTACCGTCTTTAAATAACTGTGACTCCTTTAGGAAGCAATTTTGAAGGTGATTTGCATAGAATCGACATAAAAAAATCTCCACATTTTGAGGCTTTTCCTTGGTGGGAGAGTTTCTGGACACTCTAGTATTATAACAATGGCATAATGATATTTTCTTACCTAGAACCTGTAATTGCATGGAATGAAATATATTTAGCTTGCATTGAAATTCTGAGGAGCATGCTCTCAGGAGATCGATTACATTTGGTCTTGATGTTGCCGTAAAGTTACACCGCTAGAGTAAAAATATAAAACTTTTTGTATAATTACCAGTTACCCATAAATTGTGAGTCAATTTTTCCCAGAGGCATGATTATTGGATAGTAGAAAAGCATTCAGTAAGTTAGAGATTGGATATTATTCAGTTCACGTACATTTTTTACGTTCTATTAAAATAAATATTTATTTACGACTCTAGTAAATGATGCTGATTTGTGAAATTTGCTAACATTAATAACAATTAAATATTAGATTTGTGTATTTCTATATTTTCGTCTTATTCCTTGTACTATGTCAGAGTTTAATGCCATTGTTGGAAATACTATAAAATATAGATAAGTAAATCTCAAATTACAATAATCATATACAGTAACAATTAAGTTTAAATACTTTCTGAAAAGTATACCGGGTGTATGCATCTATGTTTGCGATTTCTTAAACAATAAATTGAGCAAATTATAATGTCTAAAGTACATATGCAACAAAGGATTATCATTAGTTAGTCTCCATCTTCACTGTTCTTGACTTGATGACGTCAATGCAGGAATAATAGCATACCAAGCTCTTTCTGTTGAAAAAATTAGGTCTAATGCATGAACATTTTCATACTTCTTCAAGATTTCTGAATCTAATTGCATTGAAGTATCATAATTTCGGTTTAAAATTCAGTTTTCCTATAAATTTTGAACACTACACCTGAATATTGTCTAACTCACCAGTTACATTTGTTATGAGATTAATCATGATTCATGATGAAAATAATCTTGTTTTTATCTTACAAATTAAGATTTCTTTCGGTAAGACCTGAGAGCGACTACAAAGTCAGAGATATGAGACACACATATTAGTCTTGTCCAATTTATAAATAGACTACATATTTTATATATATTTCGTAATCTAACGTTAATACAGACAGTGTTGGCGAAACTTATGTCAATGTAATTCATAGTATGCTCACAAAGAAGTTACAGATAGAATTTTTTTACCTCAAATATAAAATCTCGGTGTTTCATAACCTTATAAACCGATTTCAACAAAGGCAAATTTTGATTTTTTTACGAGTTCTATACAGTATACATCCATTCCATTGTGATGTGGAAATAATAATTGTGTATCATTTTGTTTCTATGTCCATGATCAATACCATTGTAAATTTTGCAAATTTGGTAATTTAATGACCTTGTGAACAACTGCGAATAATATATTGGAGGAGTTAAAAGATTCTTAAACCTAACATTCAAGATGTGTACATCTGTTCTGAATTTGATCTTTCTGTATAGATATATAGGAAGGTACCCCGCATAATTTTTATGAAAATTGGCCCCCAGCTGAAATCGCAGTATATGCTAGATACATTTTTCCTAATCAGAAGTTCTCATGGGCATGTAGATGTACCTAGTATCGTATGGTCTGATAGACACGACAAGAATTTCATTTAGGCCGAAGCCGTGTCACCGCTACGATACTTATCAACTCTACTCACAAGGGGGATTCAAGTTACCCTTCAGACTCCCCAAGACGAGAATAGGCAAAATTATACATACTGTGATTGTTACAGTCTGCTCTCTCCATCGAAATCTTATGTCGGTCGGTGCACTTTTAATGAATATATCTTACAATCAGCACTTTCTTAGAAACACTTCTAAATAATTAAGACCGTCGATGAATTTTATGAGTATTCGGACAAGTACACAGATGTGGCGGAAAGTAATTGTCTGACTCACGCCACAGAATCGCCCGTCGGTCACAAATCTTATAATTAGTGGACCAATAAGAAATCGAATTTAAAATATATTTTCATTTATTGAAATAATTCATAAAATGTAAAAATTATAAATATTCAATACTTATAGATAGACAGATATCTTTATTGATCACTACACACAACGGTGTTTTGACAAGTCAATACATATACTTACATATATAACAATGTATAAAACAAACTAAATAAAACATACTAGGAATAACAGACATTAATATAAGAAACAGAGGGTATAAAATATAAAATATATAAGAGAAAAACAAATATGCATTATAAGAGTAAATAAAAAATCACAAAATTAAGCAAGAAAAATCACCCAACAGAAATTCATTGAAATCGTAATAAGCCCTCTCCAACAAGAAATTTTTAATTGCGGTTTTAAATGGTTTGTAATTAAGTTCTTGGACAGCATTTGGCAACACGTTAAAGAATTTTATTGCGTAATAACCAGATCCGTTTCTTGTCTTAGATAACCGCAGAAAATCAACAACAATATTGTTTTTATTTCGAGTCGAATATGAGTGAAAACTATTATGAGTTACGTAGTGGTTGATGTTTTCTTTAATGTACATGAGGCATTGTAGAATATAAGAACAAGGCAGAGTAAGTATTTTTAGATTTCTAAATGTATCTCTACAATCATCTCTGTATGCTAAGCCTGCAATAATTCTAACCGCTCTCCTTTGCATAGAAAAAACTGCGGCAGTATGCGCCGAATGTCCTCATGCCAGGATAGCATAAGTCAGATTAGACTGAATTAGTGCATGATAAGCAATTACTACTGATGCATGTGACACACATTTCATTAAATTGCGCAACAAAAAAATATTTCGTGACACGTTCTTGCAGATTAGTTCTGTGTGCTTCTCCCATCTTAATTTATTATCTAGAGTAACGCCCAAAAATTTAACATAATGAAGGGAATTGGTATCTGAAGAGTGATGTCTCAAACTAAAAATCATTGTTTCGATCATTGTTATGTTTGTTTAAAATTAACTGGTTACTTACAAATCAATCTTGAACCATAGACAGTGATTGACGAGCTTCATTTATTAGATCACGGAGATCTGTATTAGTATGAGCGAGTGTAGTGTCATCAGCAAAAAGAGTCAACTACGATGAGAGACTACTATTGGGCAAATCGTTAACATAAATGAGAAACAAGACTGGTCCTAGGACTGATCCTTGAGGTACGCCAAATTTAATGTCTATCGAATTTGACTTTGCATTATTGAAATTCACAAACTGAGAGCGATCAGTAAGATACGATACGACTTAGATAATGTGTATAAGGCAAACATCAAAGAGCACCACCACTCGGCAAGCAGTTACCTCCCGTAGGAGTGTAACTCATTCAGCGTCGAGAGAACTATGACAACCGACTGTACAAAAAGATTCAGACTCCCAATTAGTAATATTTGTAAAATGTATGCGAAACTTTTTGAAAATTATTCACTTTGAATTTTGCACTAAAATTATCGAAATGATTGTCAGTATGCTTAAAGAAGCTATCTATGTGAGTTCGATGGTTTTCCTGCTTTTATAAACATACTAACGGCATCGAACACAAATATACTTTTTTCCGTCGACTCGCCTTCGAGCGATTAGTATGGTGTTGTCCGCCTGAGCAGGGTTAAAAAGTATGTCGGAATAGAACCTCCGACTTTGAATTATTTGACTATTTTTCTGTACGTTTTTGGGGTTTTGTATTAGGATTATGCTCCAACCCTTTGGGGAATAGTAAATGAGGATTTTGCTTTTTATTGGAAAAACCGTCCCATTGATTTTCCCTAAATTTTGACGTTTAAAATAGCTACTCGCTACATCCTCACTGAGGATTTCGACTTGTGAATCACTAAATTCGTGGTACTTTCGAAAAAGCAAATTCGTGGTACTTTCGAATAATTCATCTCGAGGAGCGGTTTTCCGCTTCGTGCAAGTCTCTTTATTGTACTTTCGAAAAACTATGTTTTTGGTATTTTCAAAAAATGAAATTCGTTGTACTTTCGAAAAATTTGTTGGTCGGAGCAGCTTTCCGCCATGTGTGATTTTATTCGTGGTACTTTCGAAAAGTTTGTCCGGCGCAGCGGTTTTCCGCTCCGTGCAACTTGAAATTTTTTGAGTACTTTTGAAAATTCGATCGACGGAGCCCAGAGACGATTGACCGTCGTCCTCGACATGAAAACATTTTCCAAGTCAATATTTCAGTCATTTTTGTGAAATAATTTTGTACCCAGATTTCTATTCAAGATCATGCCAAAGGTGGTTATAAGTCTTTTTAATGTTTCAAAGACGATTTTTTCATGGGATTTTTGTCTGAATTTACTTTTATAGAAAATAAGATATCTTTTCAAAGGGATCGCTTTACTGGGTTGGCACAAGGTCGGAAAATGGACAATTTTCGAGACATAGGTGGTGCATTTCTTATGAGAAGTGACTCCCGCCCCGGTGAAATTCGCTGGAATCAATATATGTTATTCCTTTCGAGCTGCTGATAAAAAGTTCTCCTGGGCACAAGGTCGGGAATGGACAGTTTTTGATATATCGGGGGTACAAAGGGGATGCTCATTTCTTATGAAACGTGTCCTCCGCCCCGGGAAATTCGCTGGAATCGATATATGTTATTCCTCTCGAGCTGCTGATAAAAAGTTCTCCTGGACACAAGGTCGAAAATGGACAGTTTTCCAGATATCGAGGGTGCAAACGGGTGTGCTCATTTCTTATGAGAAGTAGCCCCGGGTGAAATTCGCTGGAATCGATGTATGTTATTCCTCTCGAGCTCCTGATAAAAGTTCTCATGGGCACAAGGTCGAAAATTGGCACAGTTCTCCAGATATCGAGGCTGCAAAATCGACTTTGCAACCTCCGATATCTGGAAAACTGTGAATTTTCCGACCTTGTGCCTAGAAAAACTTCTGATTAGGCGCTCGAGAGAAATAACATATATCGATTTTTGCGAATGTCACAGGGGCGGGAGCCACTTCCCATGAGAAATGAGCATCCCATTTGCACCCCCAATGTCTATAAGATTGTCCATTTTCCGATCTTGTGCCCATGAGAACTTTTGATCAGAAAGTATCTAAAATATACTGCGATTTCAGCCTATTTAGCTGGGAGCCATTTTCCATAAAAATTATACGGGGTCCTTTGTTCAATGTTAATACATGAAACAAACACGTAGCAAGATGAATCTCTCTATTTTGTTTTGCCTGATGAGCCATTTTACTTCGCAGAAGTTTTGTAATCACTTATATGGAAGGAAATTAGTAGTGGAGGGGCGTGCCACCAGCACATAAGTGAATTTTGCAATAATTTAAGTTATTATCAGCATTACTTGAAAATTGCAAAGAGTAGTGGGCTGAGAATGGACCCTTGAGGTACACCGGATTTCAAAAAGAAATAATTTGAGCTTATATAATTTAACCTCACACCTTGTTCGTGGTTTCTCATATAATTATTAATTAATACCACTATATTTTCAGGAATACCCATATAATGAATTATAGTTGAGAGCAGCTTACAATTTATAGTGTTAAAGGTTTTACTGAAATTCAACAGAGCTAAACATAAGTAGGTTCCTGGATTATGTTTGCTATAAAAGATATTATTAATAAATTTGAAACCTGTTATTTATCAAGAAATATAATTATTTGCCAAACAATGAGGCTTAATTCTCTAGGGTAAGTTTGCATCACAGTCACATGATTGAAGTTCTTCACTTCTAGTTATCAGTCATTCATATTTATTTATTTTTATAGTTATTGTGTTTTATTGGTTTCACCAAAAAGCCATCGACCGAAGTCCTTCAGCCTGTTACAAATATTTACGTTGCTTTATTTATACATATTTATAGAAAAATCTCAAATATAAAACTAAAATTTGGTATAGATATAAAAATACTAAAAATGCCGTGCTATGTGAGGAATATAATAATATTAGAACAAAAGTAAAAAAAGGTATTGATGAGTCGCATAGAAGCTATCTACTAAAGATAGGAAATAACAAAAATAATCCAAAAATGTTTTGGTCCTACATTATTAACAAGTCAAAAACAAGCTCAATACCTAACAGCATGACATATGAAAATACCTCATATAATGACCCCCAAGATATAGTAAATAAATTTTCAGGATATTTTAAATCAGCATACTCTTCATCAACTAATAATGTCAGCATGCGTGGCGAAAGTGAATCTGTGGACACACAAAATATATTCATACCTACTATCTCAGAGGCAGAAGTTATTAAAAGGTGCAAAAAATTAAAGCCTAAATTTACAGCAGGTCCAGATAGAAAACCAGCTTTTTTCGTTAAAGATTGCGTCTCAATACTGTTTGCTGACTCCCATTCGCAACAAACACACTTTGAGTATGAGACGGATTATTCTCTAAGTTCAATTGTCTCAATAACTCAAGGCCACCTGAACCAATAATAGAAGCATTTGCTCCCGAATCAAGTAGAGCCACTATGTCCCTACCATGCAATTTTACAGAAACATAAGGTCTGTTATCAGTACCTTTCTTAACAAACAATGGCGCAGCTTGCTCATGCAAGTCTGTCTTACCCGAAAACTTATAAAAATTCCTAACACATGAGAGCCAAGACTGCCACTCTCTCTCTTGCTAAAATACGAAAGTTTTCGTTTGGCCAACTTACTGGGATTGGTGTGGCGGCCAGAACACACCTCCTTTACTGGTTTTTTGAACAATTCTTGCAATTAGCTAACCTAACATTAGGCATACCACAACGAAAACAAAATATTTTCCTTCTGGCTTTGCAAGACGAGAAAGTGTGGTTCGACTTCCCACAATTCCAACAAATTTTACTACTCCGAGCCTGTGCTGAAGTACTGGGGTTATTGACACTATTCCCGTTTCCTGAAGTACTTGCGACTACCTGATCTACCTTAGTACTTACCAGATCAACATTAGGATTTGTACTCCCTACATGACCAGGGTGACTATTACTCCTTATATTTGTTTAGCATTACACGAACAACAACATCGACTAGTTGAATGTGACTATTCAACTGATAGTTTAGAAACTTGCGGTACATAACTATGCCTAGACTTTACGTAAGCAGCATCCTCTAATTTTTTACATAAACTAAACAATTTAGCAACCTATCTGCCTCACATAAAGCTAACTGACCTAAATATTCCGGTAATAAGTTATTCCGAATGTGCTTAACTTTCGTGACTTCACTAGGAGCATGACTAAGTCGACTATACAAATTTTCCATTTGTGCAAAGAAAATGGTTACCTTTTCATGTTTCTTTTGTCTATGATTCTTAATCTGTTCCCAAATTTCATCTTCCGCGTTAGGTGGTAAAAAGTCTTTCTTTATTAAAGAAACTAAAGAGGCCCAACTATCTATACTAGTCTTAATGCTGCGATACTAGACAAAAGCATCTCCAATAAAAAGTTCTACCGCGGCATTGAATAGTTCTTGCTCATCAACTTTACGCACCTGCGCTAACTCATTAACACGCTCAATGAAAGAATAAACACTCTTAGGATCCCCATTAAATTTTACTCCCCACTGAGAAATTGGAATAGTTCTGCTCGCGCACGTCACTATCGGAGTGGGCACGTGAACAATCTGACAATGCAATGTTTGATTCAAGTCATCATTCGGAACCGTAGCAGTCACTCGTTCATGTAAATCGGCCTCTAATCCTAGGCACGTAGCATAGGATTCGTTTCTAAAAGTATTTGCGGCTTCCGCGTCATCACCTTCTACAATAATACGTTGGACACGACCGGTAACATAAGCAATACAAGACTTTATTCTTTTAAACAAGGAATCAGAGGAACTGCCCTCGAAATCAGCAATCAAATTTTTAATTGAATCTAATGTAGCATTTACAGCTAGCTGCTCAGCATTAAAATCAAGTTTATAAGTATCTAAGCTGATAAGACAACCCGGCCTATCACGTTCTTTCTCCAAAAATCTATTTAAAATTTTCCTCTTATCTTGTTGATTTCTAGTTGAATAAACATTTCTGATGTTCAACTCATATTCCAACTCCTCTAGCAATAAATGATTAGACTTAAAAGTATCTTCCATGATCAAACGAAAATTCAAAAATGCGAATTTCTAACTAAATCAAACGTTAAATGTAGAGAGCAATAACAATCACAAATGCAGGCAGTAAACAAACACAAAGTCCGCTGCTTAAAATAGCAAAATGTTCAAAAAAAAAGTCCCAACACTTACTTACTTACTACACCCTGTATAGTAAAATATACAATTGCTATTAAATGCAGCAGACACCAAACTTAAAACTGCAGTGAGAATTATCATCAATAAATTCAATCACAAATTTTGGAAATATTCTTTTCCACCCTGTATATTGATTTAATAATTCCACTCAAAATCTGAAATATTTTCTAACCATATGCAGTCTCAATTTCGTAACCAGTACGTCTCCGGAAAATGTAGTCTATTTTTTTAAAAGTGGCAACGTCGCAAATCAATCGCTGGAGTCTAAAGAAATGCCAGTGTTTTATTGTACATCTCACAAAAACTTTATCAATAGGAACAGTATTCCTGCATGAAATAAAATAGAAATGTTAATGTCTACACACGTTCCTGATATTTGATTAAAATTAAATTATATCTCACTAAATTACTCAAGTAAAAACCAAAAATTATTCTGTCCACACTCGGCTCTTATAAAAATATGAAACTTTGTTACTCTAGGTGTACTTTTGGTGTAACAATCGAGCCTCCACGTTGTTGCGTCACTTTTGGTGTAACATATTTTGATACCTAAGTATTAAAACATGTTATCCCGATGCGAACGGCAGCCGATTTTTGGTGGAGAGCACAAGGTCGTGGGTTAGGATTGTGTGTGGACACTCAAAAGGGCGCCACCGGCTGTATGTTACGTAATGTGATTTAAATAATTTTGCCAGCACGGAACAAAATTAAGTTACTAGCAACCATGCGATGGAATTCTGAAAATATCTCTATGATCCCAAAACTCTTACTTTACTCTATAAAGTTTCAAAATTTAAACAAATATCAGGAGTACAAGTGCAAATAACAAGAACATGTAAACATTAGACATTTATTGCAACACACATGAGATGTACAACAGTAAAAAGAGTAAAAAAAAAGAACTTCAAACCTTACCTAATCGTGGTTCATACGTATTAAAGAAATTTTATGCAGTTGATCAAAAAACTTATTTTGAATTCAAACTTAGATCTCTGACTGAGATTTTCTTGCAACTACGAGTTTGCCAATATGCAACTATGAGTTATAACTTACAACCACGAATTAAAGATTTACCATGAATTAAATTTTTATATGTGACGTAATAGTGGGTAAATTAACATCTCACGGTGCCATGGGTGTTTTACAGTAAAACTCTTAAATGTATCATCATTCTACACATAAACTTAGAGCTTGATTTATAGTTGCAAGATGGTGGTATAATTTACTTCAACATACGAACAAAAACCACTGAATTAAACTATAATATTTTCTCTAAAATATTTGACCAAAATGAACAAAAAACCTGGTTAAGCCTTGGTATTTTCGGTGACGACTGCAGTGTGACATGTCACCATTTCATGGACGTTCTCGACGTTGGCGGTAACTGCAACTCCGTGCTGCATCAAATTTCTACCTGAATCTCCGGGAGACTGCTACGAACGACTCTGCAAGTCCTAAACTCCTCCAAGTATCAGCAGAACCCACATAAAACCAAACATCTGAGTAATAGACTTCCTCCTATTACTCCTCTAAATACTGGGCCCCCTTACATAACCAAAATGACAGCACCATTCATTCTGAACATAAACCTCTCCAAAATATATGCCTATACCAAGTATAAGCCTCTCCAAACATAACTTATTTTTAAAGGGCCAGTCCCTCCAAACACTCTGTAATAATTACAATAAATAAGAACTAAATAAAACCCCAGCTAAGTAAAAGAAAAGCTCACCTCCTAGAGAGAGTATTGCATAACCTCGCGAAACACGTGGCAATCATATTTATGGCAACCAACAGAACTCCTTCTTGGAAATTCACAAAATCTTCACAGCAAGGCGGTGAGGATCATTGGGTACATCAATCAAATCCCTTTTCACTGTAAACGATGTAAAACCCAAAAATTCCACACAAAATCGGAACCGCCGCTGTTCACTCGTGGCTGTCTCAAAGACGAATCCCCGACGGAAATCTGCTTGACAGTTCTCCGCGTTGCCAACTTGAACATCTAGAGAACACTTTCTCTAGCCAATAAAAATGCGCCAACAAAAGGGCTTGTAATTTAAAGACTGAATCACACCATTGTGTAATATCCCAACAACAAGAACATGTGAGTAACACCTCTGACTTAAAAATAATACATAAAAGAAACCGTGTTTTCTTTCCTTGTTGAGAATTTCAGATATGCGACCTGCTATGCCCCTTTGAAGTACGAGTGGTTGCCTACCTCTCCCTTCAAACAAATGAACTAATGGGTTAATTTGCTGTATTCAAACTGAAATTATTAATGTAGATTTTTCAAATGCTACAACTGGCCGGTCCCTTATCATATATATTTAATTTATCCTTAAATAATGGCATTTTTCACAGGCCAATCACCATAATATATAATATATAATAATTTCTCTAAATTATTCGAATTCTGTAACAAAAATCAAATTAAGGGAGCCAAGTCCGGCCCTGTCTCATAGAACCACCGTATTTTCTTACTTCTGATTTCTGTAATATTTTAAGGGTCGAGACTTTAGTAAACCATCGTAAAATACCGGTCATAGATACATCTGTTTTTTGTTATTTTAGAGTCCAGGAAACGTGCTTTGTTAACTTTACTCTTTATTAGGTAGTCGACGTTAGCCACTTGTAAACAATAAATAAGCATCCAAATTATTTTATGTCCAATTTGCTTTGCCCACTTGAAGTTAAGGGCACTTGTTGAAATACCCAGGGGGTATAGTTAAAATTTTCTAGACTAAGGCAGTTGAAATGGGATTCCAGGAACATATGTAATAGACTAAGATAGATAGACCAAAGAAGGCAGATTTTTTCCCCTATACAAAGGCAAAGCAAGGAACAAAAGGGGTTTTTTTCCATCTGCTGGACTGGTATTATAAAATGTTAAAGATAGGTAATATGATAAATACCATGGTCCGTTAGGTAATTTCAAATAGGGGGTACCGTTTAAACTACAGAAGGTTTTAATTGGTCGAGCTTTTAAAGTTTACTGCCCACTTTTGAAACGTCCTTTTTCTATTAAGATAACATCTTCACTCTTGGCTTAAGGTCTGTTCGGTCACCATCTACCTACAGGGTATTAGTAGTATAGTAAATTCTCGTTTTGCGAA
Organism: Stenurella melanura; assembly: GCA_963583905.1. Lineage (NCBI taxonomy): Eukaryota > Metazoa > Arthropoda > Insecta > Coleoptera > Cerambycidae > Stenurella > Stenurella melanura. Next base: position 21,812,523 of record OY757309.1, read on the forward strand.
CCTTTTTCAATTCTAAAGTTTAAGTACAAATTGTTCAGTATTTTGCCGGTTTTATAAGTAGAAAATTAATGTGTTGTAATTGATCTAGAAGTATTCGGTCGCGATTCAGCTAAAGATTTGAACTTTCCGCGGACCATTTCATTTCTTATTATTGTGTAATTACTGTTTGTTAATTTATTTAATCGTATTCAAGTGTTTGTAATTGTCAATTTCATTTGCTTTCCTTTTCTTATGTAAATATAGTGGTTTAAGTGTTTTGAGAAATCACGTGTTTTATTTGCTTGTTAAGAAATTAAGTTCATTTTATATTCAGTAAAGTTTGTTTGTGAAGTAACCTGGTTGAGAGGCACCATAAAGGATATAAACACCTAGAAGGAAAAGGGTAAGCACAGTTTTGATTCCGATGGATATACTATAATATCGACGGAGTCTCCAAAAGTAATTGGGACATTCCGTACTCTGCCAATGGTAATGTCTGATTAAATCATGTAATTAGGGGAATAAAACCCCAGTTATTACAATTCGTTCTCTACGACTATATTTTTCCTAATATAGAAACTAAAATATCAAGCCATCAACATGGGTTCACGTCAGGTAGATCTACAACTTCAAATTTATTGTGCTTGACTCAGTGTCTTTGTGAAGTCTTGGATAAAGGTGGTCAAGTCGACGTTACTTACACAGATTTCTCCAAAGCGTTTGACAGGCTTGACCATGATATCTTATTAAATAAATTAACAAATTTTGAATTATCAAATGAGTTTGTTTCATTCTTAACCTCATATTTAAGCAATAGATTACAATATGTTTATTACCATGGACACAAGTCTGTTGAATTAAATGCCGAATCAGGAGTCCCTCAAGGGTAAGTCCTTGGTCCACTTTTATTCAATGTCTTTATCAATGACATAGTTATAAACTTACAGTGCCCACATCTACTCTATGTCGATGACCTAAAAATTTACTACGGGGTTAACTGCAATGATGATATAGAATTGTTCAAGTCAGATTTGGAAAATATTGATAAGTGGTGCAATCAAAATAAATTATTTCTAAATGTTGAAAAATGTAATGTTGTCACCTACTCACGTGGGCATAATATTTTCATTAATGAGTATAAAATAAACGATTGTGTCATACAAAGAGTTGGTAGAACTAAGGATCTAGGTGTTACTTTTGACAGCAAGATGACTTTTATTTATCACATAAATAACATCGCATCTTTAGCTTTTAAATCATTGGGATTCATAATTAGAAACTCCAAAGATTTTAAGAATATTGAAACTATGAAGCTTCTGTTTAACGCGTTTGTCAGAAATAAATTGGAGTAATCTGGAGTCCCTACTACATAGTTCATATTAATAAACTGGAGAATATTGAAAGAAAACTTTGAAAATACTTAAGCTACATCGAGGACAAGACTTATCCACTTGCTGGAATTACTAATGATATTTTGTTAAATAGATTCTCACTTAACTCACTTCAAACTCGTCGAGAATTACACGGAATTGTAACTCTTTCTAAAATATTAAACAATAAACTCGACTGTTCTGATCTATTAAAACTTATTGACCTACGAGTTCCTTCTAAATCAACTCGACTCCACCAAACATTTCATATTAAAGCTTGATGCACCAATGTATTAATGTATTTACCTATTAATGTTATATGCAAGAATAATCATATACAGAATAATATTGATATTTTTCATTGTAGAATTAAGGATCTAAAGAATATATATTGCAATGACAAACCTTTTTACAGAGTTGTACACAGTGTACAAGTAGATACGATTGTGTATGAATAACTTAAACATCAAATTTTAAACTTTAAAAAGTTAGATGTGAGCATGGGTACATAGTAACTAAACATGGACGATGAAAATTTTAGCACTCAAATAACATGATTCCAAATAAAAGACAATTTTAATTTAACATTGATCAGTACATTATGTAATTGTAATTAATTTTGATAAAAATATAATTTAAGAAAACCTCCATGTGCATGAACTTATAAAATGGCTAGGTCCAAAACAAGATGTAATGCATATCGTGGTGCATAATTACTCAATACAGACAGAGAAAAGGTGTTTTAGATTTAGTTTTTTGTTATATTGAAGGAGTACAATCCTGTTGTTGTTGTATTTTATTATTTATTATAAGCAATTTGTATTTGTTGAATTTATTGATTTTGTTGCGGATCCTTGTCGGTGAACCAACAAAGGTTGTAAAATGGTTTTTTTACATATTGAAAAAAGAGTAGAAGTCTCTACTTAATCTGGTATGTGATTTACTTGTGTTAATATTGTATTAAGATAAGAATTTGTAAAAAACTTATGGTAATTGGAAAATATTTTAAAATCAAAGAAGCCCTATGTATGGGATAAAAAAAATATCGAGAATACATTTTTGAAAGATGATGACAGGAGCAGTTTTTGATAATGAATGAAGGAAAAAAGTCAAAATTTTGAAAGGAAGAGATTGATTTTTAAGAAGCGTGAGATATAATTGAAAAATTCTCTCAAATTAGACAAAATCAGCATCTGATGTGCTTAGTACTGATCCTCCTTTGGTTAGTTTCTGTGAAGATATTATTAGTGGATCCGATGATACCAGTAGATGATTGAAAATCTCTTGCGTCGTTTGTTGACGAGAAGAATTTTTTGAATGACCTTTCCTATATTTTCGAAACCAACAAGACCTCCGCTCCGAATTTAACTACGTACAGAAAAAAAATCCTAGGTAAACCTATTTAAATTAAATTAAAAGGCCATATATTTTCCAATTTAAAAATTGATTTAGTTTTTAAGTTTTGTTGTATGTTTATGTTTAAAATTTTTATTTTAAAAGAAAAGAATCCATACCAGATTTACCTTATAAAATAAAATTTAAATATTCTTTTAAAAGGGTTTTTGTTTGGAATCTGTGCTGGAAAGATAAGGTAGCAAATGTTCAACAAAAAGACCATAGAACCGATTTTTTGACCCTGTGGAGTCTTCCTGTTTTTTACAGGCTCATGCTCAAGCAAACTAAATCTTGTACTGTTATTTTCCTCACATTCAAATTCGGTAATTTCTTATCATATGGCGCCCAACAAAATTAATTAACCATACAGAACCATAGAGAGGAATAACAATACAATATATACGAACATAATTTGTAATACTTCTGTTATTGTAGAACTAATGATTTTATTGTAGAATTAAGGATTTAAAGTGTATATATGGACATAATTTGTAATACTTACTTCTGTTATAGTATAATATTTATTGTTAGTATTCCGACTCTGCAATTGGGACATTCGTCCTGTTGAGTCGTGTAAATAAATAAATTAATATCAATTTTTACAGCATGTTTGTATTATGTAAAAAAAAAAACACAAAAAGTGAAAAGGAAATTTATATATATTTATATATTCATGTTTCATTTTTCATTCATTCATATTATTCGCTAAATAAATTAATTGTAATCTTTTTAAATTAACTGAAATGGACTATAACTATTATGTCGCAAACGTATATAGTAGTTATGAGGAAATAGAAGAGTAAGAGTAATACGAAACAGACTAAATTATTTAGAAGAATGGGATCGCAATAATTTTTTTGCGCATTTTAATTTATACTCCAGTACAATGCCACTATCATAGTTGTTCGACATGCCACGAATTCAGTGTCCTATTATTTCTTTTATTTTTCATCAGCATCATTGATACGGATGACTTCCTCTATCCACCGTGTGTTAAACACATGCTTTGGCAATTTGAAGAATATTTTTTATTGGAGCTATTTATATTTTTGGTGTCTGTTTCTGTGGAATTTTCTGCTTCTGAATACTTGTAGTAAGTATTAAATTTACTTTAAATTCCTTGCATTCTCTTTTCCTAGTCAATCAAAGGACTAACGTAGTCACGTTAATCCTTTTGCATTCTCCAGTGCTCCTTTTCTAGGGCTAAAACTACTGCAGCTGGTCCTCTTCATGAGTAAAATTGGAAGAACGTTTTTGATCCATAGCTAAATCTTAAATATTAGAAACTTCAAAAATATGATATTGCTGAGAACGTTTAAAAGTGAATTATTTATTATTTGTTTGCTTATAGTATAGTATGAAACATTTTCTTTATAGGATTTTGCAAACAGTGGAAAGAAAAGCTATCTATGAGAACTAAAGGAAAAACTATATATAAAAATATTAATGAAATCTTTGCATTCTTTCGATACTTTCGATAACCTGACTTCTGGTTATGCTAACAAGTAAAAATTCTGAATTGCCATTCTCATTTTAACACTAGCATCCAACCTAGTCCCCTAGGGCTAAGCAGGCTAAACCAGTATCTACATGATCCCCTACGATATGTAAATTCAGTTAAAAATGAGAACAAAGGCCTGAAATTAATTTATTTACGTACCTTGTCTTTACAAATTTTTTCATTCTAATGAATTACATTTTCATAAAATCTCATTCAGTTCCTTGGAAATGCTTAGCCTTTGAAACGTTTTTCGTCCTTATTGTGGACTCATCAGAAAAGCCTAAAGCCACTCATAACGATGTTCCATGCAAAACTAAGACATTATCCATGAATGGTATAAAATAATTATAATTGACATTGACTGATAAAAAACAACAGATCTTCACCTATCTATTAGCTAACTAGTATTGGAGCCTATATACTCTATGCATGTTTAAAAGTGAATTATTTATTATTTGTTTGCTTATTGTAATGAAACATTTTCTTTATAGGATTTTGCAAACAGTGGAAAGAAAAGCTATCTATGAGAACTAAAGGAAAAACTATATATAAAAATATTAATGAAATCTTTGCATTCTTTCGATAACCTGACTTCTGGTTATGCTAACAAGTAAAAATTCTGAATTGCTAGTGTTAAAATGAGAATGGCAATTCAGAATTTTTACTTGTTAGCATAACCAGAAGTCAGGTTATCGAAAGAATGCAAAGATTTCATTAATATTTTTATATATAGTTTTTCCTTTAGTTCTCATAGATAGCTTTTCTTTCCACTGTTTGCAAAATCCTATAAAGAAAATGTTTCATTACTGAGAACGTATTCACTATATACAAATGTCTCCAACACAAATTATCAACGATTCGGAAATTGCCTTAATTTATATTTTACCACCACAGAACTATAAAAAGCGGCGGATATTAGTGTTGTAAAATTCCGAAAACGTAAATTTACGTTCATGCTTCTCATACCACCTAATAAACTATTTCGCATACTTGAATTTAACTAAATGATTTACTGCTATCTGCACCGTTTTGCTCTTAAGCTAAGAATAACTAAAGACCCTTAACTTTTTGGGAAAGATTTAACTTTCGAGCCGTTGCACCTTTCAAAATTTAAGGAGAGTTATCGTGGCAACGCTACAAATTCATCGTCTGTTGGGGGAATTTTGCATTAGACCTGAGGGGAATCTAGTAACGTTTGCGTCAGTTTTCAGAAATAAGATCAAATCAAAATTTGTAACCTTTTTTGCCTAAAATAAAATGAATTTCTAGCTTATCTGAAAAGATCAATTGAACCCAAGCTGAGGTAGATATATAGAGCTTCCCTTCCTAAATTCTTCTAATATTCAATTGCCACATTTTAATTAAAAAAATTAAGTATTCCCAAAATCTATCTACGCTTTAGGGCCCAGATGTTATTTACCTAATTATAACCATATACATATTTTAAGAACTGGTTATAATGGGTATTTAGATATTAACGTTATTATAGAGAGTCATCGTCCAGTATCAGTTCAGTTCTTTTTGTAAATTTAGTTGAATAAAGTAGTGTCACACCAGAGTTGGCCATATCTCATCGGATATATCTCACTGGACGGGGTGCAGTTTCCAAAAGTAGAGATTCGAAGTCACTTTCCAAGTAGTCTTCATCATCATCAAAGTAATTTTGCTCTATTTTATTATAAAATTATATTCTTTAGGTTAAGTAATACTAACTTTTATTCTCAATTCAAACCGTTGTTGATGCGCGAGCCAATTGCATTGCAAACTATTTCCAGTGAGCATGCGTGCATTGTCGCTTAAACACAGACTAGTCTGTGGCTTAAATTTAAGATTACTTTAAGCCTACAAAATCCGAGGATTAAATTAAATGAGGTTTATGGGATTAAAACCAGGTTTTGGTAGCGGTGCACACGAAATTTTATTTTAAAGTAAAGCTTACCGCTAAGCCACCCTTAACGAAAACAGTGCAGACGGCCGTGAATATGTTCAATATGCTTTTTCATTACTAATTATAGGATTATAGGAAGAAATGTAGTGTACTGCCAGTACAATTCATAATTTTAAAAAATGACACAATTAGATTAGTAGGCTTTTCGACTCGGAAACAGTACCACAGATCAAATACATAAATCAGATGTGCCTTAATAAAATTCTCTACCTATAAATGACAAACCTATTCGTCACCGTAAAGCCGCCATTTGAATGTTTGGATTTTTATCAAATATTTTTAATCTGTCATATTGACAATTCCATTTTCAATTTTTGAATTTTGATCACATAGTTATAACCTGCGACCTCAGAAATGTCCAGATACCAATTTTTAAGTGAACTGGGATGTTAAATGACAATTAACTGTCCACCACCTTGGAAACACCCTAATGAACTTTTCTATAAAAAATGTCAAAATGTGTTATCCTATGAACCATACATACAAGCAAAGTTTCAAGTCAATATAACATCTGGAAGTGGCTGAAAATTGAATTGCAACATTTTTTTAATACAAAGTTACAGATCAAGTTGATAAAAGTGCGTTAAGTTGAAAAATCTGAAATATACATTTCTCTCCGAATTAAAAAATCGAACATGAACCTTTTTTAAACATTTGTAATTACAAATGCTATCTAAAATTACACGAAGAAACTGCCTGAATCTGTAATTGGCATATTCAAGAATTTCAAGACGAATATATCTTATAATGTGCACCCGTGCGTATATATTAAATCAGAGACAATTTGCGAGGATCTTATTCTCTTTTGTTTAACAACCGGTTTCGTAGCATTAAGTATCTAATATTACCACATCTAATTATTAAGGGACCAGAAAATATACAAAACATTAGAGAATTCCCGAAAATAAGGATAACAAATTACAAATGTTTCGATAATTTTTAGAGATTGGACCACGCAGATATCTGTTTTCTATTATTCGTCGACTATATGAAGACACTCTGCTTTGTTGAAAATTGACAAAACTAACTTCAACAAATGCAAGTTGGCAAAGGCGTCAGACAGGACTTCGTAATGTCACAATTTTTCGTGAACAAGTGATGCGATCTATGTTGGAGTTCTGGCATTCAATAATTCTTGTTTGATTTTTTTCTGGGTGCATGGGAATGCTGTCATTGAATTCAAATGCCAATACATGTTAAGTTGTTTTATAAATATTACGTCTAAAGCGAGAGCAAAACATTTGGGTAAGACTCAGATTAGCAAAAAGTAGGGAGTAAGAATAATATAGAAAAGACAAAAGGGATAATTTTGTTTTTCTTCTACCTTTTTTTCTGGGATTTCCTGCTACATATGTCTTCATTTCTAAATAATGTTCGAAAATTCTAGAAAATAATACAATTATCCAGTATAGTACTGGAAAATAAGTCCTACGCTTGTGACTTTTACCTCAAAGGGTGTTCTTTGACATATGAATAAATACAAAAATAAAGTTTGTTGGTGACGTTTCTGAAACCATATTTGTTTCCTTGAAGCGTCTTTTTACATCTTTTGTGCGATGTATGCTAAATACGCAGCGCTAAGAATATGTTTTTGTTAAATTCAATATTGCTAAGATACCACTACATCGTACTGTTAATTTTGTAAATTCTTGGAAATAGTAAAAGTTTTTGACAAATAAAAATCATAGAATTTTAGCTATATAGGACATATACATACCTCTTACAGTTTGACCATATAATTAATTAAGACCATAATATAACATGTCTCTGACTTTTGTATACAGTGTTACATGAGAATATGTTCAGTGGTAATTATATTCAAATGCATTTTGAGAAATACACTGTATAAACAGATTATGCCATGACAATAATATTCAAGAAATTAATATAAAAATTGAAAATGTGTGACACTCAGTTTGAACTATATATACACGAACTTTTTTCTTACATTTTCAAACACATTGTTTTACTTTTATGCGTTTGAAATTATACCAAGTTTATGGATGATAGTGTATATACTTATTCTTTCATTTATTTCGAGTGTCATTTATTCATTCTTGGGATACCAGTGAAATGTTCTACAGCACATTTGATATTTCTTTCAATTTATATTTCACATTCAATAACTTTTCATTAAGTTGCCTATCGTAGAGATGATTTTCTATTCCAGTGATTTCAGACTAGTGTGCGAATGTAACCCATTTCCTGCAAAGTTGATAACTTTTCTTAGATTGAACACTTTCAGCACGAGTTTTCTTGTTTAAAATAAAATAACTGAATAAATAGATAGCACGAGAAAGTCATCAAAATCGTAGAAACTATTTTTTAAATTAACCGTTGTTAATGATAATCTTCTATTGTAGTGTTGTTAGTAATAGTAAACTCTAATGCTCAGGATTTTAAAAAAGTAAAATGTATAGTCTCTCCTAGGATTAAACTCATTTTTAAATTTAAATAAATTTAGTTTTACTCGCTCCAACTTTGGGATAGTAATACATTATTGAAGTAAAATAAGAATTGTAATTTATCATGTGAAGATATAAAACTTTTAGTGAAAGTTGTGAACTGGCACTGATATCATTATTAATTAGATTTCTATATAGTATATATTTGTGAAACAGGCGACAGTATATGTAACGCTATGGTTTCAGGTTATTCCACATCTTTATTGGTACAAGTGTTCTTCAGAGGTTTGTATTGTTTGTACTGTTTACATTATCATTAATGGTGTGACTAATATTAACATTAAGAGCATAGACCAATGGTTTATTTGTTATTCATTTATTAAACATCAGCGTATTTCTGCTACTAAGTCCAATCATCAATGCTAGGAAACGAGCTATTTTGCCTAAATTCTGCTCTCTCGCAGAGTAGGTTTTTTTTTGCTTATATAACATTTAATAGACAAGGGACTAACTGTACTACATCCCACTCGAGGTTGGTATGTTCACTATGCTACCTCCGCCTAAAATTGCATATCTTCTACGTACGCGCTGATATTGAAGTCGTTGGAAGGTCTTCCCTGAAGAGAGTCACCCATTCAAGAACTAACTAGCCTGCTTCGTGTTGCGTCATCTTTCATATCGAAATACCCATTTACCATTAAGATATATTTTTATTTGTTTTAAATATATACATTTCAATCTTAAAATTAAAGTACTTCATTATTTAATTTCAGTATACAATCACATAATCGAAATACTAGTATAGCCCAGATTCATCTACGCTCACTTCTACACATGTGGCTACAGCACTGCCTATCTTTCGTAGCCTATTACCAAAACTGTTACTACTAATACTTTACCTTGCTTCCTTTTATTGCATCTTTTTTCGTTTCTTCTTGTTTCCGTGTTTGTTCTAATTTCGTTAAAATACAAGGATAATAGTAGGGGAGCCCACGATGCTAAATGGGGATTTACTTAAAGGTCATGGGAACTATTGGATTTTGAAAATTAGATGGTAGAAAGAAAAAAAGGTTATATGGTGTATACCCTTTCACCGGTAGGGGAAGCGTCTATAGGCTTTCAAAAATGTAAAAAAAAACGTCATAAGGAAATACCCGAGCGCGTCAGATATTGATCGTGTATATGTCCCACATGTCTTCAATAACGGAGCTATGTTAATTTGCCGGTTTGCATGGTGGGAGCGGCAATATGGAAGGGTTAAAAATGGGGGGGAAATTATACTGGAGCGCGTCAGCTATTCAGAGGGCATGTTAAGTGAACCCGAACGAAGCTTCAATTCAAAAGATTGACGATTCGTATGTGACGCAAGCTCGTGGCGGCTTCTTGAAAATGCAAAAAAATCATCATTTTGAAATACTCGCGCGTCAAATTCTCAAACAGACGGTTCGGTTCAGCTTGATATTCTGGTCATGCTGTTCAATGATCTGACGATTGTTTGGAGGGATTATCTTAATCTGACGGTGTGAAAAAATATTATTTTCAAGATTTTTTTTAGTCACTGAATGTGACAAATAAAATGCGCAGAAAATAGTATGCAAATAAAAAAAAAATTGTAAAAATTTTTTTTTATTTTATTTTCTTTTAATTATAATACATATAAACACATATATTATATATATATATATACTTTCGATAATCTGTTTTTCTGATAAAATTACAAATGATAAATAAATAAGAGATAAAAAAAATTATGGCCGAGGTTAATAAAAAAGGATATTTTCAAACTTTTTGATAGTTTTATTGATGGGTATAACTTTACAGAATTCACTGAAAATAAGTAAAATAGAATAAAAATGTTAAAAATAATTTTTTTTTGTCTTCATCTTCATCCGTGAAATTATCATCATACAGCAAGTTTGGTTCGATCTGGTCATCAATTTTATCCACAGATTGCATATGATGTTTCAGCGGGAAGCACAACATTATCGTACGTTGTCCGTGATTTCCTGAGGATCGATTTGCTCCGACGATATTCCAAAACCGCCTTGCATATTTTTATTGTTTCCGACGTAAATATAACAATATTTTGAGATGTATTTTGTTCACAAAACACACACACACACACAATATTGTCAATCATAGCAGATATTAAACTCACCAGCGTTGTATATATAATACCACGAGTGCTATGATCAGCTGTGATGGCGTAATGGCTGGAGTGTGGGGACGGTGCGAGAGAGTGAGAGATAGAGAAAGTGTGAAAGGGGGAGACAGGCGCGGAGTGGGGAATACATGCTTGACTGCAGCTGCACGCGCTAAACTTTATTGACGATTTTTGCTACTTCGGCTTGTGGAAATCGGCAGATTATATTTTCCCGTTATCCATGAATTATTTCCTTCAAAATAAAAAAAAAATGACTGCGCTAGAGAATGTCGAGGTGACGTTTTTTCTGAAGTTTGTGACCCTCCCACTCCCTTACGCCACCCTCTAGTTGTCAGATTATTGAAATTCACACTTTTCATCATGTAATTAATCCATCATACCTTAATCTGACACGCTCGAGTATTTCCAACTATCGATTTTTTTTATTATTCTGATCGGCTGCCGTACACGCGCGGTCCTATATACCGCAAGGGGTGCAAGGTATCCTCCCCATATGTTAATTTGCCACGCTTGACTAAACTCAAAATCCCCTATTGGGCTCCCCTACTATAAATAAAAAAGAGAAGTAAAGAGAAAATAGTGAAATTTGTATATCGTTGAAATCAGATTAACACCTGGTTCAATAAACAATGGATATTAATAACAGTCTATGTACCAAAATAACCATAAACATCATTCGATCTATATCAAAACCTTTTTGGCACATACACAGTACCAATACGTACACGCATATGTACATTCAATTTTTTTTAAACCATATTTTCGTGTCTCTGCGACAATGAAAGCGATCAATAGCTACCAGTAAAGTATGTAAACAAATCCTGCAACTCAATTTCCAACCGCTTTCATATATCTTATGGACTCCAAATATTTCATGTGTATATGGTTCATATGACAATGTAATTTAATATTTTTTTAGAGAAATCCAAGATCGCGTTTCCAAGATGGTGGGCAGTTTGTTGTCATTTAATATCCGACTTTACTAAAAATTGGTATTGGGAGATTTTTGAGGTCGCTGATGTGAACCAAATTTTAAAATTTTAAACGACTGCGTCAATACGTCGGATAAGTTCTATCATCTGTCGTATGATTTTTTTTTATTGAAAATTGTATCTGAGGGTTATTGAGTTTTTAGATTATAAATGTTTGGTCGAAATTTAACAACTCTAAATGCAACTTATGGTTTGAGTCATCTGAAAATCGGTATCTAAGAATTTTTAAGGTAGCAGATTATAAATATTTAGTCAAAATTCAAAAATTCAAAATGGCGTCTTCAAGGCGACGGATATGTTTTGTTATTTATAGGTAAGGAATATTATCAAGTTACAGGTTCGATTTTATACTTGGTCTGTGGTACTGCTTCCAACTCGAACAAACACCGTAGTCTATGGGATAAAATTTAAAAAAAGAACATAAATATGTTATAGCAGGGAACCGAGCCATCTGAAAATCGTCTGTAAAGGGAGGCCTATGCCACTCGAGGACCTAAAGAAACTGAAAACGATTTCCCACAGGAAATCACCTGCCGCATTCGAATATTGAGGTCGCGTTTTAATTCGGAATTGCGAAGACAGGGAGTCCATAATAAAAGTCAATTTCGCCCCAAAATCGAAAAATCGAAAATACACATTTTTTAATACTTCTCAAGTCATATATTCATTATTAAGAAAGTTATCGAGCTATTTTTCTTCTTTGCTAAATGATCGTTAGTATCTGGTGTTAAATTATTTTCTATTGCTTTCCGTCTTGAAGAAAATGACAAATTTATAAAAGGTTGTTGCTTCTGTGTAGTGATATTTTGAGTCATCGAGGAACGATTGTTATTTGTTGAAATTTAAAAAGAAGTCATCGACAAAATTTCGCCAAAAATACCATAATTGTTTTTAGTGAAAAATTGTGTCTCTAACTTCAGTGTTAAAGAAGTTGTAATAAGTTAAACCCAAATGTCTTTGCGCGTTCTCTGCTTTTCTTGCCATATTAGCAATCTTAGCGTTGAACGTTTCTTGCATGCACGATAACTCAAGAACGAGAAGTCCGATTGCATTGAAAGGACCCCGCACAAATTGAATGAAAAATGGGTCCCGGTCAAATTGTCTGAGAATTGAGTATGTTATAGTTCTCGACTTTCTCAACAAAAGTTCTCATACACACAAATTGATCCTATGATTAGGATCCAAGATACAGAGGGCTGAATGTTGATAGTTTGGCTGCATTAATGTAGTTTCCAGATCATGATCTCAGGAAATCAGTAATCTGAAAGAAATCTGTCAAAAATAAGTTGTAAATAGGTGTTGAGAAGTAATATATTGGTCATTACAATGAACCTTACAAGGTCAATTTAAGGTCAAATTGATTTTTACAGGTAAATTACTGTTTTTAATGTGACCTTAAATAGGGGGGTGTAAGGGTTCGAACAACTTCAGATATAGTCGGTTAGCTTGCCAAGGTCATTCAAAAGTTATGAGTGTTTGCTTACTCTTGAGTATAAACCTCACAAGGTAATTTTTGTGAATTTTGGCCATGTGAGTTTTTTTAGTTGGAACCAATAATTGAATACAGAAAAATCAATCTGAAACTTGATTGAACATCTTGTATCAACTGAGTTCTCGAAAGCTAAACAAAATTTGAAAAAAGCGTTTTAGTAAAAAAAACTTATTTGATTCATCGCCTACAAATTTGTCTTTATAGTACATAGTTATCTTTAATATTAATAAACAAGCGACTACATTTTATGCAGGAAATTATAGAAAGCTAGGGTATTTCTTTCTTCTTTTGTTAATAGGGCATTTACTACCTTAAATTTTTTTACTTTTGGCCATATTAACATGATTGAAAGTATTTGGGTATTATCTCTTTTATATTTAAGATTAATAAAAAAATATGACATGTTAAACAAATAATACCAAAAAATCTCATATTAAAAAATAGAAACCCACATACCACTGATTTCGCAATTATAATTTAATTCGCTACCAAAAAATTCGGATGCAGCAGGTCATTCTGCATAAGTTCCAATATTCAGTTTCTTTAGGTCCTCGAGCGATATACAAGGTGCGAAGTTCAGATGTCTCGGTTCCCTACTATTATGTTTTGTAATAAAATATAGAAAATTTTGTTGTTTTCAAATATTTTAACTGTTTTTATTAGTCGTTTTACATAGATACTGGCACATAGAAAATATAATAGAATATATTGAAACTCAATGGCGGGAAATGACGATACAAAATTAAAAACCGCTGCCTATGGAATCACTACTTCCACATTCAGATTTTTCATCCAAGTCACTTTAAAGGAAACATCTTGAATATATTTCCACTATAGTATGCGGAAATTATTGGTCACAGAATTTTAACAGTATTTGGAGCAGATCTCATAGAAAAGTTTGAGGCGTTGGTTTCTACCATATACGTTAAAAATGAATTTTCTAGCTTACTCTACCTATTTTCCTCTATTCACATCCTATCACCTCTTTATCGGAATCATTTCAGTCAGGTTGAAAATTTCGAACGAAATCTGAGGCCTTGGCTTTTAGTACATACACCGAATTTCAAGTTTCTGTGCTCTTACCAGCTTGCTTTACTTATTTTCCCCTGTTTACCCCTATTTAACCCCCATAACTTCAACGGAATCGTCTCCAAATATAATCTAGTTCCAAATGTCGTTATAATACATATGAGTACCAAATTTCAAGTGAATATTTCAATTTTATTTTATCAACCCTTTTAATAATGGAGGGGGTTAAAAATATTGTAAAAAAATCTGAGGCCTTGATCTCTAGTACATACACCGAATTTCAAGTTTCTGTACTCTTACCAGCTTGCTTTACTTATTTCTCCCTATTTATTCTCCAACCCTTCACCGCATATATTCAAAAGATAATCCAGTTCCAGATCTCGTTATAATATATACGTGTACAAAATATCAAGTCAATGTCTTATAGGTACCGTTCCAGAGAAACCGTGCGGACGAAAAAAAGTTACAGACAGACCGACATACAGACAGAATTTTTTTCGCTCAAATTTAAAATCTCGACGTTTCATGAGATTTTAAATCTATTTCAAGAAAAAAAGATTGAAATTTCTTTTACGGTTACTATACTTCCAATCGACTACGTAGATGTGGAAGTAATAAATGTTGTCTGCTTCATAACAATTATTTTGAAAAATAAATGTAACATAAGACTCGGTATACTCGTAATTGTTAGAAATTGATCATGGTGGCTTGAGCTTTACCTTCTCTTCTTTTTGTTTCAGGTAAGGTTCAGAATAATCGACATAGATCCATGTTTTATGGTAAGTCACATGACCCTGAGATTACATCATATTGTTGGGTTCACGCGAAATTCGATTCATTTATTCTGCCTATAACATTTTATTTTACATTCAGGTTTATTAGTTGGCTCTATACAATGTACACAACTACAAATTGTGGTTCATCTGACAAAAAAAAATCTTTGAAATTCTCTTATGGCTGATTGTAAATATATTTGACTCCAAAACTATTTAATTATTATACGATGGTTTCAGATGTCGTTATAATACATACGTGTACCAAATTTCACGTGAATATATCAATTTTATTTCCTCAAACCCTTTAATAATGGAGTAGGGTGGTGGGGGTTGAAAAATATTATAAAAAATCTGAAGCCTTGGCTTCTAGTACGTATACCGAATTTCAAGTTTCTGTACCCTTACCAGCTTGCTTTACTTATTTTACCCTATTTAACCCCCAACCCGTCAACTGAAACATCTCAAATTATAATCTAGTTCCAGATGCCGTTATAATACATATGTGTACCAAATTTTAAGTGAATATCTCAATTTTATTTTATCAGCCTCTTTAATTTGGAGTACGGGTAGTGGGGGGGTTGAAAAATATTGAAAAAAAAATCGTAGGCCATGGCTTCTAGTACATACACCGAATTTCAAGTTTCTGTACTCTTACCAGCTTGCTTTACTCATTTTCCCCTTTTTACCCCTATTTAACCCCCAGCCCTTAAATGGTATTATCTCAGAATATAATGTAGATGTCGTCATAAGACATACATGTACCAAAATTCAAGTAAATATTTTGATTTTATTTATCAACCCCCATCTCAATTGCATGTTATCAATAACATTAATAATGGAGCGGAGGTCGTGGGGGTGGGGGAGGTTGAAAAGTATTAGAAAGAAATCTAAGGCCTTGGTTTTTAGTACATTCACCGAATTTCAAGTTTCTGTACTCTTACCAGCTTGATTTACTTTTTTCCCCTATTCACCACCCCACCCTTCACCGGATATGTTCAAGAAACAATCCAATTCCAGATCGCATCATTATATATTCGTGTACAAAATTTCAAGTCAATATCTCAAACAGTTCCGGAGAAAACGTGCGGACAAAAAGGTTACAGACAGACAGACCGACAGTCAGACCGACCGACAGACAGAAATTTTTTTTTTTGCTCAAATTTAAAATCTCGACGTTCCATGGAATTCTAAATCTATTTCAAGAAAAAAAAATTATTTTTTTTACGATTACTATACTTCCAATCCACTACGTGGATGTGGGAGTAAAAATACATAATACCAACTAAATATCTAACAAAATTATTTAAAAAAATTAAAAAGCACGCCTTTAGAAACTAAACGAAACTATTAAAGAGATGCACTTAAAAGGAGAAAATAATGTTTGTAGTGGTAATAGTTGTGTTAATAAACGTAAAAGCGTGGAGTAGGCCGGTCGTCGTAAAGTCAAAATCATCGATTTTGGTCAATAATTTAAAACATATCGATTATTCTTATAGGAAAAATTGCGCTGAACACGATGGTGACATGAAAAAAAATATAAAACACAGGCATCAATTTTTTCCTGGTCTACGAAAGGGCATACGGATATTTTATTGTAGTCAAAATGTTGCATTTTGTTCATAGAATTTACAGTTTTCTTGGTGTGTCGATATCTCGCACATTTTGTAATTGTTTAAACGAATAAGCTAATTTGTTTAGTAAGGATTTACGACTTTCCATGGCATTTTTTTAATTCTCCATCCCCGGCTATCGATAAATATTGATAAAAGCTACCAATTTTGTATGGCCTTGCCCTTTTTTCTTTTATTGACACCCAGCCAACATTTAAAAAAAAATTGCTTGGTAAATAAATGAAATATCTCGGCTCAGGAACGTTATATCGAAATGTAATTGTCGGAAAATGAAAGATAATAAAAGGGAAATTTCTAGCATAGATAGACCTCGAACCGTTAGCTAGAACCGGAGATATAGACCATTTTGTGTTTACGACTGTCAATTGTTTATTAATTAATATTTTGAATAAAATCTTGTAACAACATAAAGTCAATATATTAAACTAACTAGTTTTACATTGTCACACAAATCCATTGGTTTTTCATACATTTTATGCTTTTATAACAATCAATTTATGAACGCCGTACAACGTTTTTAAGTGTTTACGCTCCGTGTGTGCCTGTGTAGTTAGTTTCAATATGAATTCAATTGTTTCAATCAAGAACTGTGCGTCTAACGAGAAAAACGCAAGAAACCGTTTTCATGTAGAATTGATCAGGCTAATCAGGAAAAACATCCACATGAAAAAATGTCAGTGGCGTACAATTTTTCTGGTAAAGAACATCAGAAGATATGTTCGCAGGGACGCCACTGGTGGATCAATAAAATTACTTCTCTAATTAAAATATGTGGTATTATATCCTATTAATACATGCCAACTTTGAAAATGATATCTAAAGTACTTTCTGAGATATTAAAGAATAACGATTAAAAAGAAAAATTTTCAACATCCCGTGGCAAAAAATGTAAGCCATTGCGGACATGCTCATATGAACTTTTCTTCATAAAATGACCTAAGGAATCACATTCCGAAATATTAGCACGTCATTAAGGAACACCCTGCACAAGAAAATAAATAAACTTAAAAAAATTAGAAAATAAGATAGAAATACCTTTCAATGACTCTTTGAACCAATTTAAGTTACTTACATCATATTTTAAACCGAGCGCGCTTTGAATTTTATAATATGTATAAAGTCGTTACTGCGCAAATGGCTCGGAGCGTAAGCTCTAAAAAACGTTGTACGGCGTTAATAAATTAATTGTTATAAAAGCATAAAATGTATGAAAAACCAATGGATTTGTGTGACAATTGAAAACTAGTCAGTTTAATATATTAACTTTATGTTGTCACAAGATTTTTTCAAGAAATTTATTAATAAACAATTGACAGTCGTAAACACAAAAATCTCCGGTGATAGTTAACGGATCGAGGTATCTATGCTCAAATTTTTTCTTTTTTTATTGTCTTTCATTTTCCGACAATTGCACTTCGATACAACGTTCTTGAGCCGAGATATTTCATTTGTTTACTAAGCAATTTTCTTAAAAACGTTGGCGGGGGGTAAAAAAAAAGAAAAAAGGGGCAAGACCAAACAGAAATGGTAGTTTTTATCAATATTTATCGATTGCCGGGGGTGGAAAATGCAAAAAATGCCATGGTCGCAAATCCTTAAGAAACAAATTAGCTTATCTGTTTAAACAATTACAAAATGCGGTAGATATCGGCACAAAAGAAAACTATAAATTCTATGAACAAAATGTAACATTTTGACTACAATAAAATATCCGTATGACCTTTCGTTGAAGAGAAAACACATTTTTAATTTAGAACCCTTAATTTGTTTATAACAATTGAACGGTCGAAGATAAAAGGTTGCTAAGTTTCAATCGACGCGATTGATACAATATAAATTTTCTTATATTTTTGTCCGATGCACCGTTTTCGTTATAAAGTCAAAAAACATAAAAAATGAGAATTTTCGCTTTAAACCATTATTTTTAACAATGAAGCCTGGGTTTTATAATTTTTTAATGTCATCATCGTGTTCAGCGCAATTTTTACTTCCCTCGCATACCGAAGGGAAGTATTGTATTCGAGAAAAAATCACCCTCCGAGATTTTTTCGGATTTACACGTTTCAGAATATTTAGATTACGAAAATATAGGTTTTTTAATTCCGTCAGTCTGTCTGTCTGTCTTTTGGTACATTAACTAAAAAAACTACTTGACGGATAACAGTAAAATTTGGTAGATAACTGACGTTACTGTCAGAGAAGAAATAATTAAACTTCCACTGAAAAATATGCAGGGTGGATCGTCTAAAGGGAACAAATAATAAAAAAAAAAAATTTGGTCAAATTTAAAATTTCCACGTTTCATGACGTTCTAAATCTATTACAGAAAAAAATTATTTTTTTACATTTTTGAGAATTTTGTTACCACTAGAATAGATGGAGAAAATATTGTTTTTTGCTGAAATTTAAAATTTTCACGTTTCATGGCATTTTAAACTTATTGAAAAAACATTTTTTTGAAAAAATTTTGAATCTTTTTTTCCCACCACTTTAGAATAGTTGAAATTTTTTTTATGTTCAAATTTAAAATTTCCACGTTTCATGGCATTCTAAACATATTTCAGGAAAAAAAAATCTTGAATATTTTTTTTGGAAATTTTCTTTACCATTATAAATAGAGGGAAGAAGTGTTTTGCTCAAATTTAAATTTTCCATGATTCATGACATTCTAAGCCTATTCCAAAAACTTTTGAAAATAAAAAAAAATAAAAAATTTGCAAATTTTTACCCACCAAAAATTACAAAATAGATGACGGAGAAAAATTGTTTTTGCTCAAATTTAAAATTTCCACGTTTCATGGCATTCTAAATCTATTAAAAAAATATTATAAATTTTTTTGAAAAAATCTAATTTTTTTATCACCGCTATAGAATTGGTATAACAATAGTTTTTCACTCAAATTTAAAATTTCCACGTTACATGACATTCTAATCCTATTCCGAAAACTTTTGAAAATAAAAAAAAAACAAAAATTTTTGCCTACTACAAAATACAAAATAGATGACAGAATTTTTTTTTTGCTAAAATTTTAAATTTCCACGTTTCATGGCATTCTAAACCTATTAAAAAAAAAAAGTTTCTACCACTATAGAATAGGCGTAAAAAACGTTTTTTCGCTCAAATTCAAAATTTCCACGTTTCATGACAGTCTAACCCATACAGCACAAGGACATCCTCAGAACTTACTGGGGACAACTTTTCAGGATATATGGGACATCCTGGGAAGATCCCATTATCACCTTAGGATGTCCGTAGAATATCCAAATGGGACAGTTCGGGCTTTGCTGATGACGTCCTTGGGACATCAGTACGGGTGTGTACAGGACATCATCAGCTCTTATATGGGTTATGCCTGGGGTTTACTATGAACAACCTGAGGACATTGACATTACTTTTAAACTGAGCCAATAAGCGAAGACAAAGGAATACAAGTTTATAAAATGACTAATAAAAATGTGATACATATATGTACAACTCCATACACATATTTGTATCTATCAATTGGTTTATATCGCTTTAAAAGTAAATCTACCAAACTAATAGAGATTATATATAGTCCAATGAAATAGGTCGACAAATCAAAATTTTAAGGTAAATACTTGAATTTTTGATATGTTACTTTGAAGTATTTGAACACAATTAGGTAATGAAAGAAATGTTTTTTCAACCCCGAGAAGTGGCGAAAAAAATATAAGTGTTTTTTCAAAATTACTCAAAATGTGTAAGAGATAGTAAAAAAGTTTCAAATAAAAATTGTAAGAGCATTAAATATTACATAAAAATGATCTCTTGCCTTTTTTTGGTATTATTAAAATCAATAGAGTTTAGGGTGGCTAGAAGTTATAAGGGATGATATGCACAACTTTAAAAAATCATAGCGTGCTGAAATAATAGATAATAGGACGACTCTAGGACTTGCCCAAGATATTCCCACAGTGGATATTTTGTTACGCTTTTAGTATCTTTGCAGGATATTACCAGGACATCCTGCCAGGATATCTCTAGGATATCCCCATTTGGGATATTCTCAGGTTGCATATGTTTTATTGGGATATCCTAAGGATATCCTGAGGAATGTTGTCCTCGATTGGGATATACGGGACCAAATGAGGATATCCTAGGGATGTCATGTGCTGTGTGGGAAGCCTATTCCAAAAACTTTTGAAATTGAAAAAAAAATGACAAATGAATTTTTGCTCACTACAAAATACAAAATAGATGACGGAAAAAAAATGTTTTTACTCATATTTAAAATTTCCACGTTTCATGACATTCTAAACCTATTTAAAAAATTTTTTTAATTTAATAAAATAAAAAATTGCTATAGAACAGATGATAAAAAAAAAATTACCGCTAGAATACATTTCATATTATTTTAAACCTATAAAAAAAAATTAAATTCTTTATCCACTAGTATACTTCCACTCCACTACGTGACTGTGGAACTGAAATGTGACAGATGGCAATGATGTTTGGCATATGCACCTAGTATAGTTTTATTGAAAAATGTATAGGGTGGCATTCCCAAGAAATAATTCAACCATGGTGGACATTAGTAAAGGTATTTGCACAAGCCTTCCATATTTGGCACCTGTTATTCAGTATTGAATTTTTGCTGTCGGATAACCACTCTGTATATTTTTTTGTCCAAAAGTTATCAGGTTTTCTTTGTAATAATAATGATAACTATATTCCGATTATTATTCTCAGGGCGAGTTGTATAAAAATCGCATTACCGATCTGTTAACTAACTGGAGGTAAAATTTAACTGACTTAACTGATTTAATGATTTCAGCAATTTATGATACTTGAAACTTTCCTGTTTTTGAGGTTATAATTCAACAGTTATCACACTCTAACCGCCTATTTTTCGGCAGTTAAGAAATAGAACTTTAACGCGGGCTGTTAATGCTAACCCATTGTTGTACAACACGGATTTGACTAACCAGTACTAACCACTCTGGTTAAGCCTTAACTATGCTTTATACAACCCGCCTTCAATGTCATTTCGTAATTATTAATTTTTTAGAGTGACCGCCATGCACAAATAAAGAGGAACGTTCTGTGTAAATACCTTTACCTATTTTTTTCTATAAGAATAGTCAACTAAATTGCTGTTTTAAATTTCTGACCAATAAAAAAGTTGCGATGACAGGCCTAGAGCGTTCGTTAAGATAAGCATCACTTTTTCTTATTTCTATAAGTATTTTGAGAGCCCCACGCTTTAACATTTGGTAACATAATTATCATTACTAACCTCATTTTCTTCTTTATGTTCATTTTTTTTAAACAATTTCAGTTGGTTACTAAAAGCGTATCTTTTTATTTTTTAAAACTATGCATTAATTACCTTGTATTCGCCTAAATTAATCCAATTATTTCTGAAAATTTTAAAAATTTAAATTAATCAGTAGATTTTTCCTTAAATCATTTATTTCTGCTCGCTGTTCGGATTTAATATTGTTTCGAATAAGTGATGCAAAGTTCTTGAGAACAAATTTGCATATATTTAGGATGCTAAAGTTAAATTAAAATTTGCTCAAAAAGTTTCATGTGTCAAGCAAGTAATAATGAGTTGAAATTATTTAAATACATTTTCATAAAACTTCTACAACTAGAGAAAAACAAGTTAGACTTTACGTCGACTTTGTACATCAAATTTAATTTTATGGCACTAATTATTCAAGACATTAAAGTCAAGGAAATTCTTCGTGTTTTAATAAATAGATATCTCTAAATATACAATAATGATATAAAATCCAGTGTCATTTTATTTTTTTAATCACTTATGTAACTGCCTAAGTAATTAACCCTACTAGCATATTAGGGTGATTAGAGTTAAGATTAACAGTAAATATTTCAACACTACAGAATCAGATTTAGTCCATTCAATGGAGCGATTTAACATACATGTGAACGAGATGATATGGAAGGTCTACTCAACGTCCAGGAGTCTGTATCCGCTCCTGGCGAGGGGTGGCGGACTAAACGTAAACAGGCACAATAAAAAATTGTTGTGCACGATGGTGGTCAGACCAGCCATCACAAACGCAGCGCCGGTGTGGTGCATCATCCCGGCCACGACAATGAAAAAACTTCAGGTCCTGGAACATAAATTTATGCGCCTCATCTCTGAGTCGGGCAGGTACACCTCCCTCAGAGATTTATATGATCGTTGCAATGACATAACGCCACTAGCGGACCACGTCCGGCAAATCTCCCAAAAATTCTACTCCTTTCAATTGGGCGATGGTCCGCTAACACGCAACACAACCCAAATCAGAATGCATAATGCTCCCTTCCAGATCAAACACCCCCTACCTTATCAGGCGTTGCCTATCTTCCGGCAGCCTTTATAACCACACTTTATCTGACTATAACGTTCTCTCACCCTATGCCGCCTATCAATCCCTATCCTTTTCTTTCACCTCTCTGTTTGTCATTTTGTTTTATAATTCTTGTCTTTTTTGTCCTTTTGTCCTGTTTTATTCCAAATTCATTTTAGACGGATAAAATTCCTAAAAAATTGTAACTGTTAAAAATCCTAACTTTTCGCCTTCCCTACCTTCCTAACGGCGGGTAGACCGTTGGGACCCCAAATCGCTTCGAACGGGTTTTTTCATTGAACTTTTTCCCGTACCAGCAACCAAAATTTAATCAGGGTTTTGTGCTCTAGTTTTTATTGTGTTAATGTTAAGTATTTTAAGCCTGCTGCGCAGAAATAGTGTAATTTTAATGTTAATTTTAAGCCGCCATTGGCGGCAGGAGTTTTAACTTGTTCGTCCATTTTATTGAGCTAGCTCGTCGCGATCCGCCCAACCTTACGCACACCACGGCGCTATGTCTTTGTCCCCGGATCACGATTCGGGGAGGCAATGTTGTATTTTTGAATTTTAATAGATTGCTTGACATTAAAAAAAGTTGAAAAAATATTAGAGTAGGAAATGATTGGAAGTGGTAGAAAACACCCCTTTTATCACGGGTTCCGTAACTTGTAGAATCAGGTTAAGAATGGAAAAAACAATATATTTACATCTTTTGACCCAAAACAATATGTTTTTAATATTGTGAATTTTTTCGAGAACTGATTATTTTTCGAGACAGGGCCATTCGAAAATTCCTAAAAGTGGGGGAGGGGAAACGTAAAACTTGGAAAAGAAAATAGAGAAAGTCAGGTGAATGTATCATCGAAATACATATTTGTAGCTTTTCTGTAAAGTGCGTTTTCATCGAATGTTTGCAGAAAAACATGAAAAACTACCCCTTCCTTTGAAGTTGTAGTGCTTTAAAAATATGTAATTTAAAAATTTGATAAAATTTGGACTTATGCACCGAAGCCTTCTAAACATTTTTTGTCTTTTAGAATTTTTTTATATCTTGCTAATTTTTCGAGTTACAGGCAGTTTTCCACGATGAATAAAGTACTACATTTTTTGCAAATTTTCAATGAAGGTAGTTATATCGCAATTTACGCAATTTAATTTACATATCAATAAACATTCTGTAAAATATGAACTTCATTTACCGTACCGTTTCCGAGATTCATTCTCTCAAATTTCGCAGTTTTTGACATTTAAGAACAATCTCAAAAACGAGGCAAACTTAAATTACTCCCTGACCAAGCACGTCTATAAATATAGAGATGTTTCACCATCTAATAACGTAATGGCAGCTACCCGAAAATTATTGAAAGAGTGCATGAATAGTAGACGTGGCAACGTTGCACTATTTCTAGTACTTGGCGCGGATATTTGAAAATCTTTGCGTTTATTTTAAATGCAGTATCGTATAAGAAATTAGAACATTTACAAATTTCCGTTCCGATTTTATTTATTGTATGTAAAATAATATATTTTTCCATTAATTTATTAAAAGAGATAAAAATTTATTTTTGAATTTGTCAAAAAATACATAGATACCTGACTCTCAATAGAATAATAATAGAATAGTGAATGAAATAGATCAATCAGCATCCGTTCCGAAAGCTCCAGTATCAAGATAGATAAACCGATAATTGATATCACCTACTGCCATTAAATTTATTGAAAAACTATGTTTGTATTTATGATTTGAAGAAGCAACTTCAGTCAGATTTTACTAATCGTAAAAATTTTCAGACAATTGCCCCTAAACAGTTAGGTAAATTGGTATTTTTCATAAATAAATACGATATTTTCTGTTAGTCATCGTTTTCTGGTTATGTCACGCATTCATCTTGTAGAATTTCTCAAACTTTCAATCAAACTGCATAAGAATTCGAGAAACGCAACGTTCGTATGCACTAGTTAATGCGGTACCAAAATTTTAACGCGATGCATGAAACGCGTTAACATGACGTCCACAGTTTTACAACAAGCTAAATGTAGATATAAAAAAATCGGCAGCTACTGGAAGCGGCTGTAACCTCCCACCCGGATGAAATTAGTGACGGGCTGCTAAACAGCAGTTTGCTACTTTTTAACTGTAATTTGATTCGTAGCAGTAGAAAATGCTACGAGCTCTGATAGTCAATTCAAATCAGCCGTCATGACATGCCTTTAAATCAAATATATTATTGTAATATGACCCACCTATATTTATCTAATTTACGACGTCGTATGTGTTCACCGCCAAAACAGCAATAGAATTATTTATATTTCATTTAAAACTAGTGACCAATCCTCAAACTCTGAAAAATTATAAACACCTAATATATGATGATATTTAATCATGTAACATTTTCCGCAATTATTAATAAACTTTATAATGAAAAAAGAAAGAAAAAAACCGCACTGTGTTGGGATCGAACCGTCGATCTTTTGATTTGTAAGTCGGGGCTTCAGCCCACTCGACCACTGAAAACTTACGACATAGTTTTACATATGTTGATACTATAGAGACATTGAATTCTGTTTGTTCTCTATACAATAATTTGTATAAAAAAAACTAGTGACCAATCCTCAAACTTTGAAAAATTATAAACACCTAATATATGATGATATTTAATCATGTAACATTTTCCGCAATTATTAATAAAGTTTATAACGAAAAAAGAAAGAAAAAAACCGCACTGTGTTGCAATCGAACCGTCGATCTCTTGATTTGTAAGTCGACGCTATAGCCCACTCGACCACTGAAAACTTACGACATAGTCTTACATATGTTGATAGTATAGAGGCATTGAATTCTGTTTGTTCTCTATACAATAATTTGTATAAAAAAATGTAGGTGTATAAAAAAAGGTGCAAGTGTGATATACCGTTGAAATCGAAATTTTAAATGCTTTCCAACACTTAGATTACAAATTGTAAGTAATAATAAAATAAACAAGTTGTTGTGCCAAAATAGCACTAAACGTAATCCGATCTCAACCAAAACATTTTCAGATCTTCCAGAGCACTAAAGAAACCCTCGTGCAAAGTTTCATCCAAATCCGTCCAGTAGTTTCTCCGCTATCATGCTAACACACATACACACACACGGACATTTTTCAAAAATCACTTTCTTGGATTCCTGGGACCTCAAAACGTAAAGATTTGATGTTATCTCAATTTTCGATTTGGACCAATTTTAGTAACCTCTCACAATTTTATTGTGGGGAGGTGAAAACAATAATGTAAAATAGTTCACAACGGCTACAAAGTAATGTCTAAAGAATCATGGTTTGGACTCGTTAAATGAATATTTAAATTTCAACTGATATATTATTATTATTTACTCTATTTTCTTCGTGTTGTTTAATTTAATATACATATGTTACTACGGCTTCTATTCTTTTTAAAGTCCATATCCATTTTACCAAGCATATTTGCAAGCACGGAATTTTATTACTATGTGTATGAATATTTAATGAATTACCTCAGTTCATTACATCTCCTGCAGTCTTCCGTTCTCATAGCGTAATTGGCAATAGAAAACTTTTACCTCAATCAAGCCTAGTTTTCAGTTACAATAAGTTATAATTTTAGAACCACACCATGTCTATACGAACTCAAAAATTCCTACATAAAAACGATTTACTGTCATTGGCTTTAAATTTAAATATGCTTGAAATTAAAAATATTATCTAGATCCTCAAATGGTAAGCATTAATCCTGCTCATAAAAGCAACATTTCTGGAATTCTGAAGCGAATAAAGGTAGCTTATAGCATTACGAACGAACAGGACTTAAAATTGTAATCTGGGGTGGTGAAATCACGCGTAAGGGAATTTCTCCAGTAATATTTGTACAATTAAGTAGGTCACAGCGGTTTTGGTTTTGGGTTGAAATCATTGTTGCTCAATAGGTACACCGGGTTTACTATTACTTTGTTAACTGAGGTGGTGGTTTTATTTAATCTGGTAATTTCAGTTTAGATATAAAAATATATTAACTGTTACACAGCGGGCCGTACGTGCTTATATTTATTTTCCGTGTACGCATCGTCATTTGGGATAGTACCATATGTGGCTGGGCGACATAGATTAAATTTATGACAACATTTAACTTATATTTGAGCGCATTAGCCGCAATGCGCAAATTTTATACAGTGTTTTTACTTATTTTTTTCACGGAAATATTTATGGTTATTTTCAAGGAGGCGACTGTTACGTAGAAGAATCTATGGTTTAGAATAACACTAGATAGTACAAATGCATTAATATACCCATATTAGCCTAAGAGCTACTAGCTTCGACAAAATACCCATTTTCGCAAGACTGGAAATATGCTAAAAATATTTTCACTTTTTCCTCTTGCTCGAATATTATATTACCTATAATTCACATTTACAAATGTTTCTTTAAATCATATTTACTTAAATTAAGTAAAACTTTTTTGTCCCTAATTTTTTTTACAATGCACTGATAAAAAATATGCAGGTTTTTACGGACGTAACGACAATGTAATTCTGGATGAATTAATGTGCCGTGCGGCCGTAGTTGAGTGAAATGAACAATTAGCAGTTTTGTGGGAAAAACTGCCGAATTATTATTTCTTGATTTGAATATTCCCTAGGATGCAGCCTCACACCCTTATGATTATGGCTTGGACAGGGGAACATCAATGAGAAACAACAGATTTGTTGAGACTGGTTTATTAATGGAAATTAAAATCTATTTATACAAATTTACAATCAAAACAATTAAACATTACATGTAGGAAATAAAAATAATGAAATCAGCAGAATGCAAGCTAGCATTATTTCTACACGTGCTGCTGACCTGCATAACTATTATAGTAATCTAAATAAACCTACTTAAATGTAGGTAAGGAAATAAACTTTTACCTTTATTAAAAGAAATTAATAATTTACAGAAAAAGGAAGGTATTTAAAAAAAATATGTTTAATGGTGATTAAACATTCTGGCATCTCCTAGCGAACGGAGTTTCGATGACTCATTAGTTCAGTGGTTGAAGTTCAATCATCTCTTCTGCTTGAGTGGCTAGTGTTGACTTCTCGACTGGGTTGCTTTATGAACCGGCCGAATCCTAACAGAATAACAAGAATGACTGCCATAGCGATGGTGGCACTACTGGTAATGATAGAATGTTGTTTTGAACGCCACTTCGTCCATTTGGCTGCGGCGTATTCTGGAGTTGGCTGAACCCACTGTAGTTCTTGCAACCGGGGCTCTTGGAGAAGTAGCTTGGCCGTCATGGTGACAGGAGCTAACCACCCCAATTTGTTTAGTTGTAACAGGATGTTACGTTCTATCATTTTCTGGTGGTAAACAGTATCTGTTTTCAAACGAAACATGTCATTATAAGCTGCCGAGTGGATTCCTAAGAATTTCCATGTTCTCTCTGCGGTTATTTCTAAGGCCTCTTGATTCCATGGTTCTTCAGGGACACGTTGCAGCACCTGTGGTTTGTCGATTAGGAGGGTGGGGTCTGTCTCTCGTAGGTTGTTGATGGTTGAATTAGGTGGAGATATAAACTTCTCTCCAGTTATGACATGTCCTGGTGAAAGGGCTTGGATGTCGTCAGTGTCCTTCTTCAAAGGACATAATGGCCTGGAGTTTAGACATACTTCTATTGATTCGGTAATTGATGGCAACTCATCATGGGCTGATGTAGAATCAAGAGATTTGACGTCTGTTTCCCATATTCCTTTAAAGTGGGAAGTTGCCGGGGGAACGAAACTACAATAAGTTTCGAACGATTGTTGGACTTCAGCCTTCTGTGTCGTGGAATTGTCAATTCTACAGAGATCTTCCATCGGCTTGATATCTGTTTCCGATATTTCCTCGAAGTGGGAAGCTGCCGGGGAATTTACATTGCAGCGGGTTTCGAATGACTGATGCACTTCAGCCTCGTAAGTCGTGGAACATTGCAATTGCTCCTCGGAATTGGATAGAGATTTGTGGGCTTGGACAATTTTATGATATAGGTTTTTGAATGGGTGCCTTTGTTCGGAAAATTTATCGGTGAATTGACTTATGTTTTTGTGAAGGTATAAGTTATCGATGCTAAAGGACGATGCGATAAACGTTCTTTGAATATATTGTAAAATGTCGTCGAATTGCCTTTCACAGCTCTCGAAGATGTTGTCTACAAAATAGCTGGCCTGATATGTTTTTTCCTTGACCCATATGTCCTCGTGTAGGTCTTGTATGAGATACCATTGCTTCATGACCTCTTCTAGCAACATTTCATGATGACGTACTGATTTGAAGTCAGATAACTCTTGATAGATGAGTTGAGTGGTCTGGTCGAATAGCTGGATTCGCAACATCTGTCGCCTAATACGCATCGATTGCTCAGAATCTTCTTTGAGAATCTCGGTGGTTACAGTCATCATTGGCTTGGTTTGCTTTAGCTTGACCTGGATTTGTCTAACTTGATTCGGCTTCGGATTGATTGATTTGGATCGGTTTGGTTGTTTAATTTGAAGGGCCTCTGGAAGGGACTTCTGGTTTGGATTGTTGTTGTTCGAAGGGCCTCTGGACGGGACTCGTTTACTCGACGGGCTCTTGAACTGTAGTGGACTGTGCTTGGATCGTTGATGTTCGAAGGGCCTCTGGACGGGACTCGTTTGCTCGACGGGCTCTCGAACTGTAGTGAATTGTGCTTGGATTGTTGATGCTCGAAGGGCCCCTGACGGGACTCGTTTGCTCGACGGGCTCTCGAACTGCAGTGGATTCTGTTAAATTTACGTTCAGGACCAGTTTGTTTTTTACTGGCTGGCCGAAACGTAGTGCCTCTGGACGGGACTTCTGGTAGGATTGTTGGTGTTCGAAGGGCCTCTGGACGGGACTCGCTTGCTCGACGGGCTCTTGAACTGTAGTGGATTTGGACGAATGTACGTTCGGGACCAGTTAGTTTTTAGTGGCTGGCCGAAACGTAGTGCCTCTGGACGGAACTTCTTTTGCTCGAAGGACCAATTTACGGACGTAACGACAATGTAATTCTGGATGAATTAATGTGCCGTGCGGTTCAAGTAATATGTACTTAAATGAAATAATATGTTC
This sequence comes from Stenurella melanura, assembly GCA_963583905.1. Taxonomy (NCBI): domain Eukaryota; kingdom Metazoa; phylum Arthropoda; class Insecta; order Coleoptera; family Cerambycidae; genus Stenurella; species Stenurella melanura. The sequence goes on from OY757309.1 coordinate 21,842,638, forward strand.
TCGTTATAGTATCAAGTAAATATTTGTTTAAGGGCCGGTTTTTCAATGTCCACTTAAAAGTGCCAGATAGGTAGCTGCTAGTTACGCTTAGTTTTCAGTTATATCTATGGTAGTGTAGTGTAATTCAACTGCCAGCTACGTATTCATGAGTTGAATTATTTCTTAGCTATGTTGGCACTACCGATTCTACCTGAAGTTTCTTTCAAATGGTTTAATTCAAATTGCGCGCGTGTTTTGGTGACACTTTATCTAATTTAACCTCAAAATTCATTGCGTTGTCTAGCGTGTTGATTGATGTTCTGTTCTTAATTTTGTGCGTTTGTGTATCAGCAATAATTGCAATAGAGAGCGTAAAAACGAAAAAAAGTGCTAACTACACTTTAAGCGATTGGAGAAATAGAATTATTCCTGCAACTTCCTCTATCTCTCAAGGATATATAAAACAGTTTCTTTACGCAGTCGAAATATTATTAAAACATCTTTATCATCATAATTCTCAAAATTATATTCTCGTTCCCTTATGGTATATTGTCTCCTTTCTTATTTTATAAATTGTATAATATCATCGTTATAATCACTCATATCAAGAATATTATTATTATTATTCATTATTGGAATATATTTAATATAAATTACAAATTGAAAACGAACATATCAATCAATCACATTGGTTTTTAGGTTAGAATGTTTTAGAATTGTCAGAAATTGAACCAAATGCGCATGTGCAAATCCACTAACAGTAGACTAAATCTTTAACTGGCACTTTCACTCTCTGCTAAATTTACTTTCAGATAGTGAGTTTAACCCTCCGGTAAATTTTACCTGCACATTGAAAAACAGTTTATCTGCCCGATAAATTTTATCTGACATTTAAGCTATTTAACTGGACATTGAAAAACCGGCCCTAAGTCTAACAAATCAAGCCATGAATAAAATAAATTCATTTAACCAAAGTTTTTATATATTAAAGAAAAAATTACATAATTGTACAAAGTGGACATAAAACGAAATGCGTCTAGTTGAATCTGTAATTTTTTTAATTTCGTGTGTAATAGCATTTTGACACTTATATATGTTTCTACACTACGTCAACACTAAATATTACAGAAAAATGATATAATAGGGATAAAATATGAATGTTATGCAAAGGATATAGAGGGACATTAGAAATTAAAATAAATTATATTACAATACATTTTGTGCCGCAGAAATGTAACACCCAGTATAATAAAGTATTATTTTGGCCGTTCACATTAGTTTCTAATCTCTACCGCCGATTCATAAAAACTGGGCATCAAGTATAATTTTATCTCGTACTTTCTTTTATTAAATTTCAGCAAAATTACTTTAAAATTGAAAGAAGACCCTAACGATTCAACTTAATTAAGGAAATCTTCAAAGTCAAAGAAGCTTTTATAGATGTGAAATATAGGTAATATTAGAGCAAGAAATTTCGGCCGAAAAAGTAAAAGTAAAAATATTTTTGTGAGTAGGATTTGAACTTGGGATCTCATGCATGCGAAATATTTCTATTTGCACTACCCTACTCGAGGTCTCAATATTTTTGCTTTGTAAAGATAAATAAAGTTCAATTGCATTTTTGCCCCATTTTAAAAAATTCAAGGGTGCCTACCCCACCGACCTCCTTTAGCCATACCGGTAATTCCTTCTTTGAACAGATATAAACTAACATTTTAGCATATTTTTTTGTCTTGTGAAAATAGGTATGTTGTCGACGCCAGTAGCTGTTAGACTATATAGTCAATACAACTCCTTGAAGATTGCATGTCCTAATAGTTACAGTTACTCCTGGATCTACCTCCTTTGCATACTTAACTCGAGAGAGAGGCCAGGCGAACAACAAGCAGTAACTACCATGCCTCAAGCTAGCATTATCAAACTATTGTTTAACGTCCTGTCTTCTGGAAGAGACGAATGGAATCAGAATCAAAAAGGCCCACAAAGGGTATAGAGTTGTTGGTTAACATAGTGCTCCAAAACTCCTGAAGGAACTGAAGCCAGTGAATATAGTTGCAATCCAAAGGTAAGAGTTATCTCGAATCTGAGTGGTAATGCTTTTATCTTTCAGGCAGAAAGCTAATGCCATTTTGCTGTATGTATGTAGGCTGAAACAGATACATCCTGAACATAGATCAATAAAACTATATTCAGACAGCCAAGCAGCTCTCAGGGTTCTTATACCGTTCTTAAAATAAAATGGGTTGTAATGATCAAAAGGCTCTAATCCTACTGAGCAGAAACCACAAATTGACTCTGATCTCGACACCTGATCACTCTAACATAGAAGAACGAAGCTGTCGACAAAGAAGGCGCGGCAAGCAGATTCATAGGACCAAAATCGGTACTTGTAATATCTACAAATTTTATCATGGCTGCTATACTAGTTTGGACTAAAAATGAAATATTCCACTACTGGCAAGAGCTACCAGGATCAGTTCACTCAAAGGACTGAGCTCAGGAGCTAATAATGTTTAGAATTAAATAGGCTACATCCAAGAATTCTAATTGGCCCATGTACTGGGCATTGTAGATTAAATCATCATCTACGCAGAATCAGACTGTGTGAGAGAACAATGAAACGGCAGGCTGAAGAAAGAATTCGGTTTTCACTATTTGGCAAAGGGCAACTAGAGTCAGAGGATCTGGATGGTTTCAAGTCCAACAAGATTCTCGACTTTATAAAAAATTTGAAGTTGTTGGTTAAATATAATTAATTTAGGGGTGAACCACAATAGACCTGTTGGTTTCAATGGAGGGTCTGACTAAGCTCACTCGCATATCAAAATAAATTGATTGCTCTTCATGTTTTACGCAGTAAAAAAACGATATCGATATATTATGATAAAAATTTCCAGACATGCTTTACCCTAAAAATATTGAAAAATGTAAATTCCTAATAACAAGAAAAAGACAACGTCTAATAAATAAACTATTAATATAACCATGTTCAATTATTAGGTTCTTTATCATAAAATACAATTATTCTGTTTCCGTCAAGTGTTAGGTCTTGCCCACGCACGTAATAAATTAATTCCAGGTAAAGATGCAAATTTTGAAATAGTTGGAGCTGATATTAAAGATCATAGAAGGTGTCGTCACTGTTACCCATTTATCTAATTGAATTTGTATTACGTTTTTACATAAGACGATGATAATTGTCATATGTAAGTAAAAAAACCGCTGCCTAAGGAATCACTACTTCCACATACAGATTTTTCATCCCAGTCACTGTAAAGAAAACATTGATTATATTTGCACTCTAGTATGTGAAAATTATTGGTCATGGAATTGTAATAATAATATTTGGGGCAGATGTCATAGAGAAATATTAGAAAGAAATCTGAGAACTTAGTTTCTAGTATATACACCAAATCCCAAGGTTCTGTACTCTTACAGTATGCTTTACTTCTTCTTCCCCATTTACCTCTACTACATTTACCTCCATTTACCCCCAACCCTTCAACGGAATCGTGTCAAAATATAATCTAGTTTCAAACGTCGTTATACGTGTACCAAATTTCAAGTGAAATTGCCAATTTAATTATCAACTGTTTTTATAAGGGAGTGGGGGTGGTGGGGACATGGAAAATCTTATGAAAAAAACCTGAGGCATTCGCTTCTAGTATGTACACCAAATCCCAAATTTCCGTACTCTTGCCAACTTGCTTTACTTATTTTCCCTTATTTACCCCTGTTTAACCCCCAACCCTTCAACGGAATCATCTCAAAATATAATCTAGTTCCAGATGCCGTTATAATACGTACTTATACCAAATATCAAGTGTATATCTCAATTTTATTTTATCAACCCCGTTTAATAATGGAGTAGGGGTGGTGGAGGGGTTGAGAAATGTTATAAAAAATCTGAGGTTCTGTCTTCTAGTACATATACCAAATTTCAAGTTTCTGTACTGTTACTAGCTTGCTTTACTTATTTTACCCTATTTAACCCCGAACCCTTCAACGGAATAATTCCAAAATATAATATAGTTCCTGATGTCATTATAATATATACGTGTACCAAATTTTAATTGAATATCTCAGTTTTATTTTATCAACCCCATTTGGTAATAGAGTATGGGTGGTGGGGGTTGAAAAATATTTTTTTTAAATCTAAGGCCTATGACACCTATTTGATTAAAGTCAGACAGGTAACTCAATTTGCGGACGGTAGCCTTTGGGTTATGGGAGAGCAGAGTCGTGGGTTAATACTTACCGATTTGCTCAATAATTTTTAAAAGAAATTTAAAGATATAATTACAAGTTTTAAACTAATTTGCTAAAAAAATATTCAGGGCGCCACCATAGCTTGTCTAAAAGTTTTCCTGCATTGTGAAAGCTATGGAAAACAACACATAGGTTAAAATATAGTTATAGCTTACCAGTACTCTACTGAAATGTCATAAATGGGAGAAAATAAACAAAATATTAATTAAGTAATTACAACTTTACTTTAGCGGATATTCCCACTAACAATTTGATAATTACAGATTCAAAATAATCATATGATAATTATCTAAATATTAATGTTGCCTTGAGCTTAGTTGAAATTTTTAAGGATATAATAACCAATGGGTCAATTTTAAAAATGTCATAAAATTTAGTTACATGTATAGCCAGAAATATATAAGAGAGAGTTTTATAAAATGGATATTCCCACCAATTTGGTAATTTCAGATTTAAAATAACCACATGATAATTATATATATACTATCGTGCTATAAGCTTAGTAGAAATATTTAAGAATTTAATAACAAATGGTTTAATTTAAAGAATGTTATGAAATTTAGTTATATGTATAGCCAGAAATATATAAAAGAAAATTTTATAAAAAGGTACCACTTTTTACAAATATAAGTTAAAATATAAGTTTATTTGAGAGGCATTACCGTAGTAACCCTCTAAATACCTGTTGGCATACAACAGATCGTCACAGTTTCATTTTATAACGGTCTCTACATGTCCATAAGAAAAACTCTGCTTTGTCCTGCAACTTCCAGGTCATTCACCATCGAAAAGCGTCCTTTTCTTCAGCAAAAACCCCCAGTTATTAAGGAACTCATAGAAATCATTTCCCAAAAACAGGATAGGAAAGCTTGCAACTTCCAGACTCGTTAACTATAGGATACTCTCACGAAACATAGTGTTTAATCATGAAGTCCTCAAGTCCACACCAATAGACATTTTTTTTTTAAAAGGGGCCTCTTACGAGGGAGACTTGCAACCCTAAGGAATTAAAAAATAACCCTTAGCAACTTTAAAGGAAATTTTCTTTACAATAACTTACCCCAAAAAACCTCTGGGAGTGCATTCAGCCTCTTAAAAATAAGCCGGAAGCTTATGGCTTGACGCCTTAATGCAGCATGGCTGACAAAAAAATGAAGTAACTCTACACACGTCTGCTCTGCCAAGCTCTTAAAATCGAAAAGGGACGCTTTTGTGGCTTCTCTTTTCCCACTTCTAATTTTTAATATAAAAAAATTAAACTTCTTCCTCTGTAAAAAGTTTACTAAACTAAAAGATGCCAACATACTTGAGTTACTTGGACACAAAGAAGAAGAAGAAGAGATGAAACTTGAGGTTACTACTGAACCTGTTTAAATTAAATGTATTTATAAATTTTGTGAACAATATGAGGAGATAGAACTTGAAATTTATTCGAGAAACCTATTGAAGAATTTTAAGTAACTGCCTAATGAAGGACAACATCATAACCTGCGTAATTTACTGTAAAATGCCAACTTTGTAAACTGATCGATTAATATTAGTGTGTTAATTTAGTTCCGCAACTCACCGCACATATAAAGCATTGCTGGTTGCATAAAGTTAAACACAAAGTAACGAGTTTGTATAAGTTAATTTACCAAATTATAAAACAAATCACATGGAGTGTTATAGGCCTTGTCTTCTAGTACATACGCCGAATGTCAAGTTTCTGTACTGTTACAGCTTGCTTTACTTACTTTCCCCTATTTGACCCCCAACCCTTCAACGGAATAATCCCAAAATATAATATAGTTCCTGATGAAATTATAATATATACGTACACCAAATCTCAAGAGAATATCTAAATTTTATTTTATCAACCCCTTTAATAATGAAGTGGGGGAGGGGTGGGGGGATGTAAATTATTTTAAAAAAAATTGAGGCCTTGGCTTCTAGTACATACACCAAATTTCAAGTTTCTGTGCTCTTACCTGCCTACTTTACTTATTTTCCCTTACTTACCACTATTTAACTCCCAACCCTTCAACGGAATCATCTAAAAATATAATCTAGTTCCAGATATCGTTATAATACATACGTGTACAAAATTCCAAATGAGTATCTCAATTATATCTTATCAACCCCTTTAATAATGGAGTAGGGTTGGTGGGGATCTGAAAAATATTATAAAAAACTCTGAGGCCTTAGCTTCTAACACATAATACCGAATTTCAAGTTTCTGTACTCTTACCCGCTTGCTTGACTTATTTTCCCCTATTTACCCCTATTTACCCCCCAACCCTTCACCGGGTATGTTCAAAAAACAATCCAGTTCCAGATCTCGTTATAATATGTACGTGTACAAAATTTCAGGTTAATATCTTAAACCGTTCCGGAGAAAACGTGCGAAAAAAAAAAAAGTTACAGACAGACCGACAGACAGACAGAATTTGTTTTTCCGTTGAAATTTAAAATCTCGCCGTTTCATGACATTCTAAACCCATTTCAATTTAAAAAAATGCAATTTTTTTTTACGATTACTTACTATACTTCCAATCCACTACGTGGATGTGGAAGTAATATAATTGTGTGGGGAAAATGCCATGTATTTTAAATATATAGATTATACTTGAAATATTACTGCTAATTCATTTAATGTTCAGTATTCCTATATACTTTATTTTTATCCGGTAATGTCACTTTGTCATAATATCTGTTAAGGCACGTCTGACAGACAGGTCTACAAATAATAAATTAAACTCTTGCGCTATATTCAAGTAAATGGAATTATTTAGTCGCTACCAATCTAAAATTAGCCCTCGGCTTTGACAAAAAGTTGTTGAAGTAAATGAACATATTTTTTGTGTCCACTGTATTTTTTACCACTTCACGCTGACATAATGCGACGTCGTCGAGTCAAACGTTCAGAAGGTACACGCTTCACTATACAAAAACTTTCAATTAGCGTTTTTCGAGGCGCGTTATCCGACAGTTTATTTGAGTTTTCATTTATCTTTCTAATTATTTTCAGACCAATTCTCATGATGTATCATCATATTTCATTTTACTTCTGGATGTTATTGAATTATTTGAGTACATTATCATGCGTGATACATGTTTAATTGTGTACCCGTAAAGTTACGACTAAATTAATTCTAGTAGCAATTTATCAATTCTTAAGAGGGTGAGTTCTCAATCATAACTTTTTAGACGTTTGACTGCAAATCATGCTATCAGCCATAAAATGATTAAACCGTAAGATCGACTATATTTATTAGTAGGGGAGCCCTCAACTAGGATTTTAAACTGCATCCCGACATGAAGATTTCGATATAATTTTTCAATAGTTTATCACTCCCCGAAGAATAAGTTCCGTTACCACTGACATTTCTCGCGCTGATAAAGGGGTGAATTCGTTTATTTAACATGTAAAAATATATTATCCATTTTTTTCTATCTCAACACGTTAGTTTCCTTGTTTTTCTATTAAAGGTAATGTTAGACGATATAGAAAAAATAACCGACCTTACCCGCCTCGCTTGCGTCTTTAGTGGAGGAAAATTTGCAATTTTCTGACACTTGGAAAATCTTGTCATGACGGCACGTTAGTTTCCCACATAGCTGAGTGTTTTGGTGCCAGAGAATATAGGAAAAATAGTAACTGACAATTTGGCCGTTGCCTACGAACGGAATGATTTTTTCTATTGCAAAATTTTTAAGCACTTTCGAGCTATAGCGGCCACGTCTGTTTCCTACTTTAGATGATTGATAATACTCGGAAAAGGGTGGGAAAAATGATAACTGACATTTAAAGCGTTGCAAGTGTTATAAATTTTGTTTTTCTTAAAGAAAACTGAAATTCTGAAAATATACAAGAAGCTATATAATACATATAAATATATTTTGCTGAAAATGTACAGTCACTCCATAAGATTATACATAAATTACATATATTAAAGGTATATATTCAAGTTTATATATCATCGTCATCCGTATCGTCATTCGAACCATCTTCACTATCGATATCGCCTCGTACCTCGATTTAATCTATCTCCTCCATATATTTATCTGAAATAAATACCAAAAATCCAATTAATTGCACAGCCACACAAAGAAAAAAAATCACTTCCACCAACGAAACCTAGTACACCCTAGCTTTTTGGGGTCGGTGAATCCGAATCCGAGGTCGGCTTGTCAGTATCAGGTCGCGTTAAGGTAATTTCAAGGTCAAATCATTAGATTTCGACAGAAAAATTTGAAAGAAAATTGTATATAGGTTTTTGAGGTCGATGAATCGAAATCCGAGGTCGGTTTGTCACCTGTTATTTCCCGTATAAGCAGAGGATGTATAAGATGTATAACATGTATACGATCGCGTAAAAAGCTAGATTTGTGATATATAAATACTGATTTGTAGGATCAGGTATAACTCTATTTTTTCTTTTCGTAATGTATTCTTTTATTTTCAAATCATGTCCAAAGGAAGATATAGAGGGTGTTAATATTCTCTATGGTTTTAATATAAACCCGCACGATAGGTATCCTGGTCCGATCGCAGGTGCGTCCACTACTGCTTCATTCTCACTCTTTATCGCTCCCCTGCAAGACAGTGCGCTTCCACTGGCATCGTTCATTCTACACATTCCCTTTCGGGACAGTTGTCACCGACTTCGCACTTGACGGGGGCAGCAGGTAAAGACTAATTTGCCGAAAAAAAATGCTTTACAGTAGATTTATTCTTATTTATTACATTATTCATTTATAAAATTTAAAAATGCATAAGAAAGGACTTAAATATTTTTTAAAATGCTTAATGAAATCAAAATACACTTTAAAAAGTTTACAAAGGAACGATTACATATATAGGAGTAGATCTACCGTAAATATATTTTTATCTTTAAAGTGGTCTCATAAATGGTATTGCTGAAGCTACGAGAATAGCGGTGTATTGAAATCGGGCACTATCCAAATAAGTTATTCTCGACCAAATATCTAGAAAAGCAAAATGGTTCAGGCAGGCAAAATAGTCCATTTTTTGTAGCATTTGAGAATATAGTGGACATTAAGACTACAACATCCTCGATTACAAGATATGGACATGCTCGACAATGTGCATAACTCGTAAGATTAAAGTGTTTGATTTGAAAAATAGACCAAATTCACAACGTGAGAGTAACTTCACGATCTAATAAGAGAGTTGGAAAAATCGCGAAATAACAGTTGAATATTTTTGTCAGGTTTTCACCATTCGACCTTGAAATAACCTTAATGCGACCTGATACCGACAAATCGACCTCGGATTTCTATTCAGCGCCCTCAAAAACCAATATGCAAATTTTTTCAATCTTTTCTGTCAAAATCTAATGATTTGACCTTGAAATGACCTTAACGCGACCTGATATAGACAAACTGACCTCGGATTTGGATTCAGCGACCTCAAAAATCCTACATACAAATCTTTTCAAAATTTTCTGTCGAAATCTAATTATTTGACCTTGAAATGACTTTAACGCGACCTGATACCGACAAACCGACCTCAGATTTGGATTCCGCGATCTGATAACGACAAACCGACCCCAGATTTGGATTCAGCGACCTCAAAAACCTATTTACAATTTTTTTTTAATTTTTTCTGTCGAAATCTAATGATTTTACCTTGAAATGACCTTAACGCGACCTGATACCGACGCACCGACCTCAGATTTGGATTCAGTGACCTCAAAAAACTATTTACAATTTTTTTTCAAATTTTTCTGTCGGAATCTAATGATTTGACCTTGAAGTGACTTTAACGCGACCTGATACCGACAAACCGACCTCGGATTCAGATTCAGCGACCCCAAAAATCTAGGGTGTACTAGGTTTCGTTGGTGGAAGCTAATTTTTTTTTGTATGGCCGTGTTATTAATGGGAATTGATATAACATATGACTTCAGTCTTGCTATTTTTGCCTTGTGAACGTTCAGGTTTTATATCAGTGATGTAACATCTGTGCACAGAGGAAATTGGTCACCTTCGAAACATTTGAAAGTCAATCTATCATCTTCTTCAATCCAGCTGAAATTTGTTGATACGAAATCACTGGGGTTCTGAAAATGAGCTCCACGCCAGATTTTCGCGATGTATGAAAAGCAGACCCGATGCGTCTCGATTCGGTTTCCAATAGTTGTACAACGCGAGAAACGTCAGCTTTTATTTTTAATGGAGTTTTCAGAGTTTATGGAATCATTTGATGGAGGTTTCATCCATGTCGAGGTAGCTTTATCAAACCCCTTTTTTTTGATAGCTAGAAATTTTAATAAAATCAGACTGTTATTTCACTACGCGACCAAATAACTTGAAATATTACATAATTCAGGCACATTAATCAAATCCAAGACCTATCTACGAACATCAATCTTCAAAATTCGACACAACGTAAAATGGAACTGTTTTATAGTACTTTCTTTTTCTCACACATTTAACGCTGTTTCCGCTACTGAGGCCTATCATCCGCGCCAGGACACCAGCTACCCCCAACCTGGAAATGTTGTCGAACCTCTTCTCTTTCTAAGAATAGGAATCTTTTACTTGCCTAACATTTAATAGACCCTAAGGGACCGACTGCTTTATATCCCCTCGAAGGATGGTATATCCGCTATGAAACCCCTACCTAAAGTTGCATACCATCTACGCATATGCTGATATACAAAGCATTATTTTTTAATAGGATAATTAAAGTAAATAGATAAAAATCGACATCGAAGTTATTAGAAAATTACATAATGCTGAAAAAAACTTGACGAAACGCATATTAATACCAATATTAATATATCATATACAAAATAAATTATTCGTTATGCGTCACCATTTCTTCTCGTTATACTTATATTTCGAAAAATAAAAAAAAAATCCCGCTTGCCATATTTACCACTGCAAATTTTCGTATTTTATAAAAATAGCCCTAATATATTTTCTGCATTTATTAAAATTTGATCTTCATATTAACACATTTTCTTAACAAGTATGGAGTGCGAAAATTTGAAACCAAATGATTATTGCGTTTGTCATCTTGAATGCGTTAAATTCGAATAGTAACTATTAATGGGCTTGTTCGACATTTTTATTTCATAAATCGGAAGTGCAAGTATAAAATAATGGATCTACAAAAAATCAGAATTTTATTCTCACGTTGTGTCTTTAAAAAAATTACAAACCTCTACCTCGCGAAAATGGGGCGTGGCCAGGTGCTACGTCACTATACACATAGACTTGGCGACAGTTACGAACGTTTGAAAATTCCATGTTTTTCGACGTTTTATAGTACGGCAGCCCGTTACCAAGATTTTCGCCTGATCCCGCCCGCAATTTTTTTGGTTTTTTCGGTTGATTCATGAAGTTTTGAGAAGAAAAGTTCAGGGGTACTGACTCAGGCAAGGTTGCGAAGTGGTTGAAAAACACCTATATATATGTAAAGAGGAAGTGATCAAATTAGTTATTGCGCCCGGTCCGTTTTTGTGTTATTTTTACCAAGAATGATCATTTCAATAGGATAGAAATAGTTACTGACATTTTCCGAGCTGTGAGTGGTTTTGGTTCGTTAAAAATCTAAATTTTGTGACAGTTCGGAATTCAACTTTTCGCGCCCGCTCCGTTTTCCTGATCATAGATAATTTTGAATGTTTTGTTATCAGAAAAAATAAGAACGGACGTTTTCATTGTTGCGCAAATGAAGGGTTGAATTTCAGGTGTGTGTTTTTTTTTAAGGCTGATCGAGTTATCCCGCCTGCTCCGTTTCCTGGTACAAATCATTTCTTGTGCCTTGAAAAGTGGGGAAAAATATGAACGGACATTGTTATACGTGCATTGTTGTGTAAAGTCATTTTCAGTGATAGAAATTTTTTTATTTTTGAATTTTTTTATTTTGTTCGCGAAATTTTGTCCCGCTTATTTATTAAACTTCATCAATACAAAATAAAAATATTAGTTCAATCGTCGTCTTCTGAACTGCTCTCATAAGTATCATCACTCTCTGAATCCGTAGACTCCTCGATATCATCGTCATTTTCATCGAAATCTAGAATCAAACAGAAACGAAACCTTTCAGTAAGTCTGAGGCCACCAATTTTTTTAAAGAAGGGCATAAAGTACTCTCTTGAAAAAGATCACGTGATCATGTCACATCACAATCACATCACAATCACATCGCAGATCACGTGATGATCACGTGAGAAAATTTGTCAAGTGAGAAAATTTGTCACGTGAGAAAATTAATCACATGACAAAAATTTCTGACATGAGAAAATTTGTCACGTGAGAAAATTCATCAAATGAAAAAAAATTCTCACGTGAGAAAATTTCTCACATGAGAAAATTTGTCACGTGAGAATATTTCTCACGTGATCATCACGTGATCTGCGATGTGATTGTGATGTGATTGTGATGTGATTGTGATGTGACACGATCACGTGATCTTTTTCAAGAGAGTATACATATAATTTTGTCAGACCCACCATCTGCATTGTCCGGTACAGTTTCGTCATCCAATATAAGATCTGTGCACAACGGTACTTGATCGCCGTCGTACCATTTAAACACCAATCGTTCGTCCTCCTCCATCCAACCGTGGAATAAATAATATTACACTAACCACATAAACATATAAATAAAACGCATGCACGAACATACGAAAACAACACGCGGGTGTGAGATGGTAGATGATAGCATAGACGCTGTGTTGCTATAGACAACCAAGCCACACAGTATCCCGCTGTATGCGCGCGCCGTGTACCGCGAGCACGGACCATACAGCATATATAGTGCTGACTCCGTAGCATTCCCTGGAGCATTGCAGCACGGAAAAGGTCCGTTCGACTCTACTTACCGTTTTTGGATGTCCTATCAATAATTTAAAATAAATTTTGAACCGGGCGCTGTAACTTTGTCAGACCATTTTTCTATACATGTTTTTTTTAAACAATGGAAATATTTCAATATCAAAAACTTCCGTTCTCTATGGATTCATGTTTTTTTGTACATTTTTAATAAGATTTACATGAAGAACGGAGCAGGCGGAGTAACAAAATTACCGTTGACTTTTTTACCTACTGAAATTACTCTGACGGGTTACGGCAACGTTGTACGACTTTTTCGATCAGGAAAAACTTTCTTAGTTTTAAAAAAACTAGCGATTCATAGTTTACTCGATTCGGGCGCTATGACAGAAAAATTTGGTAACGGGCTGCCGTACTATTAGGTTAAATTTGTAAGGTCCCAGAAAGCCACTTTTGTCTCGCTTGCGATGGACCGAATTTTCGATTTTTCCGATACAATGTGATATCACGAGAAAGCACCACTCTTTCTTTTTTCATAGAGATGTCGAGCGCCATTACACTCCGAGTGTTAGTTATGAATATTTAAATTACTTACGGTTTTCAGTTCTTACGAATATAGCCATTTTTATTTCGAACAAATCTAGCGGAAATTCCGATTTTCACTGTGTCACTTACGATGTGGATAAAATGCCAATCTTCCTTTTTTAAAAGAAACCAAAATCAATCCTCCACTACAAGAATTTACTTAGACATCAGATTTTATGCTTTCTAATTCCTCTCTCGCTCTTGCAGAGCCGAATTTCCGAATCTCACTGTACAATTTGGTGTCAGGAGAAAGGGCAATCTTGTTCTTTCGATAGAGACCTAGAAAGGACGTTCATCCCACATATTTACTTAGTTATGAATTTTGTAAAATTCGGTTTATTTCAATTTTTAACAGAAAAGCCATCCTTCACTACAAGCCAGCCAGATTTCCGGTTTTACCCATTCACTTTGGTATCAGAACAAAACGTCACTCTTCTTCTTTAATTAGACACCTAAAACGGTCCTCAACTCCACGTATTTACTTACTACTGAACGGCTGTTAGTGGTCGCGGTATAGTGATGTCATAAACAATCGCATTGTTTTTGTTTTTGCAACTATTACTTATCTCAACCCCTTCGTAGTGGAGAAAATGAGTGAGGTTTACGCTGGGATCCGATATTGAGGCGACGACAACTACTAAATTCCCCCGGCTTATGTTCCCTTACAGCCCAACTGATTTCTTCCCATACAACGTATTATTAAAACACAGATATATCTTAACTATCATACCAGACCAGAAAAAAAACCCTCTATAATAAAACATAACGAAATAATATCTAGAGAACTTTTAGAAGACTCACATTTTAATTGGCAGTAAAATAAGAAATTAGATGCAACTCATCTCCCGTGCTATAGGCCCTATGCACAAAAGAAGCGTTTTATAATTTCAACAAATCTCTCCAAAGAAAAGATCCAAAAAAAATCTTTGCGAAGGATATTATTAAACCATATACCACATATATATCGTCCTTATTTAGACTACCAGTGACAAAGCCGTTTGAAACGTAAAATTCGATTTTGGTAATTAGCTAGGTGTTTATTCTTTTACTTCTTGCTACAGAGTAATATTTCTAGATCGATTCGGCGATCGCTACCAAATCCATACTTTTTGTAAAAAAAAAGGAATTCTCAATAAAAACAGCAATTGAAAATGTTTAACTAATAAAAAATATAAAGTGCTACTAATTTGTATAAACTACATTTACTAATATGTACCAAGTATGAATTTTAAGATATACCGGGTGATAGCATATGGGTGTAATTAAATTAAATTATGCTGTTGTTCGAATTTATAGGAAAATTCGTAACGACATACGGAAGTTTTCAAAATATTTGTAATACCTAGATGACTTTTTTTACTTTTATAATACTGAAATTCGACGACCTAAATTATCATTACAATGTTTCACCCATAAATATATTTTTACATTTTTATCTATTTTATCGCAATTTTTCTCTGGATGATGAAAAAAAATGATTCGGGAATATCAATAGTTATTAAGTGCATAATATTTACATAAATGACAAAAAATGGAGATAGACATTATAAAAAACGTAGCATTCTTCATATAAGTATGATTGCCAAGTAAATCAAATGACGTCCTTTGCATCCTTCCTGTTGAGGGTCGGCAGGGCTTTACCAAACATCCTGTATACTTATTATACATGCTAGTATCTGATATAAGTTAAGTATATCTTGGGCGAAATAGCTTTCTGAACCCAAAATGTATTAGTAACTTTAGGTTTGTGCCGAGAATAAAGTAAAACTTAAGGTAATTAATTTTGTTGGATATCCTCAGTATTCAGCAAAATGAAATGATGCTATTTAATTTATGTTGCAAAGATAGATCTTCTTGAATGTGGAGGCACAGTAACGCAATAAATATAAGGGGCACGTGCAATAAATATTAATGAGCCTTAACCGCAAGAAGTCACAATAACTTAAACTGAAATATGTTGTAATTTATAGCTGTAATCTACTTGACCGGAGGAGTGCAAGTAAAGGTTTTATTAAATTCAAAGTTAAATATTCTAAATTTCTAAAGTTATACCTTATGTTAAGATATTGCAAGTGTATTAGATTTTATCAAAAAATTTTAAAATTGTTCAAAAGACTAATAATAATCACGAATGAGTGTGGTTTCATAGATAATAATAATATTGCGATTAACACTAAACAATACAAATTATGATTTTTTTATTAATAATAATAATAAACTTTATTTCCATAGATTTAACAAGCATCGGAATATAGTCAATTTGGTAAAATGCACGAATATCAATGTAAATACAAAAAGAAAATGTATGTATAAATCAGTTATAAAATTACGTAAAAGACAAACAGTGTAAACTGACAAAACATGGGGTATAAAATATAAATTTCCAAACAGGGAATATAAGACTAGATTGAAAAATATTTTTCGTTGATCAACTGGTATCAGTATCATCAGCGCCTAAGTACTCATCAACTGAATAAAACGAATATTTGAGTAACAGCGATTTTAATTCTCTTTCGAATCGATGGATGATATTTATCTTTTTAAGGTGGATGAGTAACTTATTGAATAATTTTACAGATATTAATTTAGTACCTTTTGCAACGATGGATAAGGTGTTAGCTGGTATGTTAAAATTATAATTATGTCGCCAATTATGACTAGTGTCATTTCTGCTATTGAACTGATCAAAATTTTCTTTTATATGGATTACACAGCTTAAGATGTATGGAGATGGAGCGGTCAAAATTCCTAATTCATGAACAGGAGTCTGCACCTACGGAAACCGTAACAGAGTTAGACGTAACGATTTTTCCGGCATCTCTCAAAACGACGGATTGTGTTCTTTCCTTTAAATACGCTATCCAGGTTAAGGCTGGCCCACGAATTCCATAATTTACAAGTTTGCCTAGTAGCAACTTGTGGTTAACCGTGTCAAAAGCACGTGTTAAGTCAAAAAATAAAGCTGTTTTTGATTTGTTTTCAAAATTGTTTTAAATCTCTTCTTCTTGGAGAATGATTTTTTCGATTACGGTACTTCCCGTTGGTAAATGAGGAAAATAGTAATTAAACTATTAATACTATGGTCAAATAATTTTGGCTTTTCACAAAAATGTTAATTCCAAGGTATAAAACTGAACTTATAATTGATATGATATGAAATTAGAGCAGATGTCTAATATTTTACATAATTTATTTAAACAATTCACTTCACGAAATAAACCTTTATTATGCTATATGCACTATTTAGCAATATTTGATTTCATTAATAATATGCGTAATATTATTTGTACTCAAAATATTGTGTATATAGCTGAATATTATGAGAGCATATGGAGTCTCTTGTATAGATGCAAAGCATATCAAATCAATATAACTAGCGGCATACTGGAAATGTTATTGGTGTATCACTATATATACATCTATAAGTTTATTGAGTTTGGCAATAGTGTGAGACCCGAGATTTGTATTGAAATTATGTCTTTTCAACATCTGGCTGAATAACTTGAAAGTGTATGGAAAAAGTTAAAACCTCTTCGATGTTACAGTGAAAACTAAAATGTGAAAGCATGATAATGTACTTACAAAAATACATTCAGGTAAAAATCAATATGTATTTCATCGTTTTCAATAACTATCTAATTTATTATAGTACAGGCAATGAAGGCAAAATTTTGTAAAAACCTCGCAAAAATTAATAAAAGGATCATCTCCGGGATTTAAGTAGGTAATAACTTGTAGAATGGAATGATGCATTCTTTGCACTTCCAAGTTCCGGGAAAATTCAAACAAATTTGGAAAAACATTTTGATTTTCGGCTTTTTTGCTCTAACAGCTAAAATAATGAAAATACAGAAAAAAGTTTTCAACAAAATCTGTAGGTCGTCTTTTTCTCTACAAAAAAGGTCTTAACAAATTTTTGTCTTACTTAAGCCGTTTAGGAGATAAATCCAGTTTTCCACTTATAGTTTTGAACGGCTCCGAAATGCGCGGAAAATGAGAATTCTCTGGGAGTTTCTTACGTCCGGACACATACATCGATAATTCTTATGATTCAGAGCCGTTAAAAAAACGAAAACAACACAAAATGTAGAGAAAAGTCTCAGCTTTAATTTGGAACTAATCACAAAATTCAAACAAATTTTTATCATAGAGAAAAAAGTGTTGGAAGATGGATTAGTATACGTTATACAGTTGATTTATTCATATCTTTGAGTTGTATGCATGGACTCGATTCCAGGCACTTTAATCTATATTTAGTGAAAATTTCATTGAAGGATGTTAAGAAACAACAACAAGTTGTATATGTTTTACTGTATAATTCAAAAAGTACTGCACACATTTAAAAAACTCTAAAGTCTTTCTAGAGAATATGTTTTATTGTACTTATAATCCAAAAATTAAGACTGTGCTATTATTATTAATTAAGATATAGAGAATTGAACTCCAAAATTTGGAGGTTATTGATCGATAAGAAATATACCCTCTACTTTGATCGCAAGGCATATCTTTCCAACAAAAGTAATTGCAATAAAATATTAATTGGATTAGTATGTCATTATATAAGAATATATAGGCAACATGAGTTATCATTCTAACGACTCCCAGCAAAGATATGAATAAATCTGTGGATCAACTGTACTAAACCATCTTCTGACACTTTTTCTCTATGTTAAATTTTTTTATGGATTTTGTGATTAGTTCCACATTAAAGCTGAGACTTTTTTCTACATTTTGTGTTATTTTAATTTTTTTTCATTTTTTTAGGGACTCTGAATAGTAAGAATTATTGATTGAAACTCCCGGAGAATTCTCATTTTTCGCGCATTTCGAAGCGGCTTAAAACTGTAAGTGGAAAACTCGAATTATCTTCTAAGCGGCTTAAGTAAGAAAAGAATTTGTAAATACCTTTTCTGTAGAGAAAGAAACTAGCTACAACTTTTGTTGGGAACTTCTCTCTCTATTTCCATTATTTTGCCCGCTAGAGCAAAAAAACTGAAAATAAAAAAGTTTTTCCAAATTTTTTTGAATTTTCCCGGAACTTGGAAGTGCAAAGAATGCATCACCTCATTGTCCAAGTTATTACCTACTTAAATCCCAGAGATGATCCTTTCATTAATTTTTGTTACCCTAAATGGCTAATTTTCCTGTACTATTAACAATTACGATTATCGTTACAGCAAAGCATTGAACTTTATTTTGGACCATAATATTAAAAAATCCGTGCTTCCTGCTTCCATATCCAGGTTTCCTATCCAAGTCTCTTTAAAGGAAAACATTAATTCTATATTTGCACTTTAGTATATGGAAATAATTGGTCATAGAATTTGAAGAATATAATATATGGGGCAGATGTCATAAAAAAAATGTGTGCCCTTCCATTCTGCCCTTCTACCATTTACACCAAATCTCTAGGTTTCTGGACTCTATTAGCTCGCTTTATTTACTTTTTCCTACTTACCCTTAGTTAACACCCAACCCTTTACCGGAATTAGCCAGATTTTGTAATGATACATACGTGTACCGTACCATATTTCAAGTCAATAAATTCTCTTTCGCTAAAGTTTAATATGCCAAAAAAATTTTTTTTTACAATTACCATACTTCTACTCCACTTCTCTACTGGTGGTGGTAGTAATAACTGCTTCGGCTGGTACTATGAATATTTAGATTTAATACTCGTATATCAACTAATATGTATAAGTTGATATATGAGTATTGAATGGAATTATTCAGTTTCATAGTATCGGACAAGCATATAATGCAAGTGATTATTAAACAATTGCGAAGTGTCAGAAATTTATTTAGTGTCACTATGTATTGATTTTTATTTGCCAAATCGGCTTTTTCTCCTTCTAAGAAAAACACTGCAAACAAGCGAAAAGATGTGATGGGAAGGGAAATTTAGCGGGACTCAATATTAAATATTTAAATTTATATTTAACATAAAATATTAAAAACTGGTCATAAATATGGAACATAATATCGTGGGCGTACAAAGAAAACCAATTAAGTCCATAATATGTAGTTTCGAGAAAAATGGATTTTAATATTCATTTTAATGTGTAAACTCAAATTAAACAACAAATTAATTTAAATGTATTTATTTTGATTTAACACATATGCGAAGACATGAACATAAATAGACAGAAAATCTCAACACAAACATTTCTTATTTTTAATAAATTTCCAAAAAAGAACTGGACTAAGTGTGTTTTTCTTGTCACATCTTAACACTTTTGAATCAATTTAGATAAGGGTACTAAGTCAGGTAATGGTTCGTCATCAGAATCCTCGCTGTCTTCAATGCATGGTTCTGGTGCACAATCCATGATATCTTTTGAACTTGGCAGAGACTTATACCAAAGATGAAATTGCTCAGGGATGGACAGAGATCGACACAGCTTGATAAGATCCTTCTTCTTTTTTTCACTAATTGGACGTAACTTTTTAGCATTTTTGTAGTTGTTTTGGTACACCTGGTGGTCTGCCTTCTCCAAAAACATTTATAGATTTATATTCAGCAGTATGTTCATACTTTTATTGAATCACCCCAGGTTTTCCTTTGGAATATTTCAAACATTTAATTCGCAGCTAGTTGACTACTTGTTTATCCACATCTTGAGTTCGTTTTTGTCTTATTAAAATTTGTGAGAAAAACTTTAAATCATAGAAGTCTGTGAAATTCATTTCTCTGGTATTATAAGGTGCACTAGTTTTGTTTCGTCTTTTGTTTGATCGTGCCAATCGGAAAATTTTCCCGTAAATTAATAGAGAATTGAATTCGATTGATATTAGCATCCCATATACCTACCTCTATCGGTTTATCATTATGGACGAAGTTTTGTAAAATGTAGACATACAGTCAGCACTGAATAATGTACATACATAGTATGTAGACAATGAAAAATTTCAGAATGCTTTGTGTTATCAATATAAACACCGAGTTAGTGTGCCGAGTGGTAGCAATAGTACAGGAACGTAATATTTGTTCACTTAGAACAGATTTCTGTAAACACGTGACCATACGTCTTCACGAGAATCATGATTTTTTTAAAAGGAGTGTTTGAACTGACGAAGCAAAATTTTCCAAAGTAGAAATTTTAGCAGACGAAATATACACCACTGGGGACAACAAAATTCTCATGAGAATCAAACTAGGACAAATTTAAGTTTAACGTTCTCTTCTTATTAGTAGATAACAAGTATCTTATCTACTTCTATTGATAATTTTCCTCTAAATATTTATAATTCTATGTATTATCAAGTGGATGGTTGCGGTCCACATAATACATGGGAAGTGTATGACAAATTAGTCGCATCGTACGAATGTAGGTGTTTTGGCTGCCGAGGAAATTAGAGATGGCCAGCAAGGTTCCCTGATTTGATCCCCTCAGATTTTTACCCTTGGGGTAATATCAAAAATATTGCATATGCCACCCCGTCTACTACCAAAAAAGTTCTGAAGAACAGAGTACTGGCTGCATTTCAGAAAATAAATTAACTGAGCCACTGTAAGTGGCATAAATTCTGGGATATTGGATTGTCAGCAGCAAGGTGGAGAGCATTTTGAATAGTTGTTGCATTAAATATTTATATTCAATGTGTTCACTAATTTTCTAAATTTTGTTCCAAAGTATTTGTTACAAATCTAATATAAAATGATCTCTTACTTTTGACGTTAATATCTTGATCATTAACAAATAATTTATTAATTACCTACAGGATTATTCTCGTGTGTGATAAAATAGAAACAACTTAGGTGACTTGTATTGGCTACTAACAAACAGTGCTGACTTTGCATGTACATTTTGCAAAAATTCACCCATAATAAAGAAACAAAGAGAGATTAAGTATAGGGAATGCTAATCTCAATTGATGCAGAATTTAATACTATATTACAATATGTGAAAATATACAGGGGGGGGTCCAATTTGAAAAAAATGACTTTTGGACCTTTGAACTAAAACAATGTTCGACTATGAAAATAAAATACTTGTATGAGTTTGAAATATAGATTTGAAAAGATAGTCTCTAAATCGGCCACATGTGAGAAGATATCAATTTTTTTTTTTTTGAAGGGTAGGAACCGTCAAAAATTTCCAAAAATATAAATTACCTTGAAAACTAGTAGGCTTAAGACTCTTAAGAGTATATTACGGTATATAGACTCAAGCTAAAATTTTGTGAGGAATCCATGAATCCATATAAATGAATATAGGGTGTTCCATTTAAAATAACAAAGTTAGGTGCTACATCTGGTGTAACCGGAAGTAACAGATGCATGAAACTATTTTCGCTAGATCCGCCATATCCAAAAACCCCCTTAGCCTAATTTTCAAATTTCTAAACTAAACAGTTCCGAAGAAACGTCCAACACCCGTTTTCCGTGACTAACCCTGTATGTATATTCCGCTACACCTACCTTAATGATCTATCACTTGTTGAATAACTACCTGTATGTAAACTTTATAAACAAGATTTATTGTGAACGTCGTGAAAAATTTATCACAAAATTTAATGTGTATGACAAATTAGTCGCATCGTTCGAATTTAGGTGTTTTGGCTGCCGAGAAAATTGGAGATGGCCAGCAAGGTTCCCTGATTTGATCCTCTCAGACTTTTACCTTTGCGGTAATATAAAAAATATTGCATATGCCACCCCGTCTACTACCAAAAAAGTTCTGAAGAACAGAGTACGGGCTGCATTTCAGAAAATAAATTAACTGAGCCACTGTAAGTGCCATAAATTCCTGGATATTGACTTGTTAGCAGCAAGGTGGAGAGCATTTTGAACAGTTGTTGCATTAAATATGTATATTCAATGTGTTCATTAATTTTGTTAATTTTGTTCCAAAGTATTTGTTACATATCTAATATAAAATGATCTCTTACTTTTGACGTTAATGTCTTGATCATTAACAAATAATTTATTAATTACCTACATGATTATTCTCGTCTGTGATAAAATAGAAACAACTTAGGTGACTTGTATTGGCTACTAACAAACAGTGCTGACTTTGCATGTACATTTTGCAAAAATTCACCCATAATAAAGAAACAAAGAGATTAGGTATAGGGAATGCTAATCTCAATTGATGCAGAATTTAATACTATATTACATTATGTCAAAATATACAGGGGGGGTCCAATTTGAAAAAAATTACTTTTGGACCTTTGTACTAAAACAATGTTCGACTATGAAAATAAAATACTTGTATGAGTTTGAAAAGATAGTCTCTAAATCGGCCACATGTGAGAAGATATCAATTTTCTTTTTTTTTTTTGAAGGGTAGCAACCGTCAAAAATTTCCAAAAATATTAATTACCTTGAAAAACAGTAGGTTTAAGAGTATATTACGGTATATAGACTCAAGCTAAAATTTTATGAGGAATCCATGAATCCATATAAATGAATATAAGGTGTTCCATTTAAAATAACAAAATTAGGTGCTACATCTGGTTTAACCGGAAGTAACAGATGCATGAAACTATTTTCGCTAGATCCGCCATATCCAAAAACCCCCTTACCCTAATTTTCAAATTTCTAAACTAAACAGTTTCGAAGAAACGTCCAACACCCGTTTTCCATGAATAACCCTGTAGGTATATTACGCTACACCTACCTTAATGATCTATCACTGGTTGAATAACTACCTTTATGTAAACTTTATAAACAAGATTTATTGTAAACGTCGTGGAAAATTTATCACAAAATTTAATGGAAAAAAGTCATAATGTGAACAAAAGTAAGATTCTAAAGAAGTATTGTAACCTAAGCGTTAATATGCCCCAAGATGAACAAAAAACTGCCGTGACTAAGGCTGTTGCTAGTAATTTTAGGTAACAAGACCGCCGCAAAATATAAACCATATTGTTCTCTTTTCATATTGTAAGTTAGTGAGTACATCATTAATTCTGTCGCAACATCAGTGCTGACACGTATAATATGGTGTGGAGGATTAATAGTTACTGTTGTAATAAAAAAATTGTGATGAGAAATATTAATAAATATTGCTGAAACTCTATTTACTAGGTATTATATCAGGAGAATTATAAGCATTTAATATTTCATTAATTATGTATACAGGGAGTTGAAACAATTTTAAAAATAGAATCTGCAGATATGAAAATTTATAATATTTTCGGAAATGTTTATTTTCTGAACTGTAAATAAAGATAATAAGCCGTAGTCCCTTCAAATTAGAAGAAAAATCACTGATTTTGGTAAATTTTTCCTACAGCTAAGCCACTCGTATAAAAAGTTGTCTTGGGGTTGTGTTAAAATATTTTTCACCAAGCGCATGAAAAAAATAGGGTTGCAAAACTATTAATTTTTGAGAAAATATGACCTGATTTGATATTGTAGATCTAGCGATTCTCTACAATTTTTGTTCTTTTGACTTTTTTGACATTCCGCTTAGTTGCGCCGCTAGAGCGCGCTGAAGTTTATGTAATTGTATACATTTTTTTGGTGTTTGATTTTAAACCAAAACTGTGCATTTTATAAAAACATATCAAGATATCAAAGTTGTAGATAAAACAATTTTCGACAAATTTTGTTCTTTGTTTTTTTTTCAAAGTCGCACGGTTTGGCGCTAGAGCGCGAAATACATTTTTTCAATACTCTTGAGCGGAAAAAAAATATAGCGCACATGTTTTTAATATACAGGTAAAACTATGCATTTTTTTAGAGTACTTGTCAATTATATAAAAATTTGGAGAGCAAAAAAAATGCATATTTTTTGAAATCCATCGTTCATTTCTTACACAACATTGATGGTAATGAACTTGAAATAATAGAAAAATCTAAAAGTCTAGGAGTTATAATTGACTGTGACCTCAGGTTCGAAGATTGCATTAATACACTAACTCGAAAAGCATATGTAACCATTAAACTCTTATATGGTAATAGACGCTCTCTACCATAGAAATCAAAAATGCTACTAAGCGAAAGTTTCGTGCTCTCTATATTAAATTATGCCGACTCCTTATATGACATCTCTATACAAAGATCTCTATATAAAACTAAAATTCAAAAAGTCCAAAATTCCTGTTTACGACTAATCACACAGCTTGTTTATATCAGAAAATAGTTATTCATAAATGTCCCCCATATTAATATTGAAGAATATAATTTCGAACTGATGTTCATTCCCTCAATTCAAGATTTGGAGGCTTACTAACTCCTTCTATACATCATACAAAAATATTCAAACGGTCTTTCTCATATCAAATTTCCGTACCTTCCTTCCCGATTGTTTGAAACTTTTAAAAGTAACTTCCTTTAAATATAAATATAAGCAACTACTCTTTAGTTCACAATGAGAGGAAAATTATTACTATGTGTGTGTATTATGTATATGTGTATATGTATATTTACATTATACATTTATAAATTGCAATTGTTCTTAACAGAAAAAATATTAGCAACGTTTGATAATTTAGTCTTAAGTATAGTTGTGATAGTAGTGTCTAAATTGTGGTGACTATCAATAAAGCAATCTATTCGTTATCACAACAGTTCAGGGTTAAGTGGTAGAACCGTTTCTGTAATACTCTTATCGCAGAAACTGAACTTCGCCCTTTTATGTCACAGTTTTTTTTTTTAATAATAAGTATTAGATTATGCATTTGTTCCATTTTAAGGATTGCAATTGCAAATAATGTCGTTTATTTTTTTTCCAGTTTACCCGCTGCCGGACAAGGCTTTCGCGCTTTCCCACACGGTAGCCGTGCAGGCGATAATTACAGCCACTCCCCCCAACCTGTGGGGTTAGTGACGGTAAATGCCTGAATCATGTTCCCTAAGTAGACGAAGAGACCCCAAGATAACTACCTTCTGTATTTGGCCTGCCAGCCGTTGGGTTGATTTCTGACAGGTAATATAATCTGGAGTTCTGAGAGCAGCGTAGGCTTCATACCTCCTGAGTACACCGATTATTGACCGAGTAGCCTGGGTACAGCACTTGGAGCTCGTGCCGGAGATCACGGTATTTGGTCCCCTTTCCTCCTCTTTCAAAACGATATTTGGCTCAGCAGGTGCTGAGAACTCGATCACAAACATCACCTTGTTTTGATGGTCAAGGAGGCTTGTTGGCTTGGATTAGGAAACGAGTAGTTCCAATAAATTCGGCACCTCTCGTTTTCGACGACGGATTCGATCTCTCCGGGGACGTAAGGCAGCACTGGTATCAGGTCTACTCCGTACGAGTGCCGCATATGATAGAACAGCACCCATAACGTCGCATGATGGCGATGGATGCAGGCCGAAATCGCATATTCTGGGCATGCAGACAGTAAATGCATGAACGATTTAGGTGCCTGAGGGCAGGTCCTGCAGTTAATATCGGAAACCTCTACACCCATTACGCGGCTTCGGTAGACCTACGTGTTAATTACACCATCTTGGCAGGCCATAATGAATCCCTCGGTCTCCGACTTTAGCCCAGCTGACCATAAAAAGGCAAATGTCTTGCCTTAGCGATAAATCCAGTGTTTCTATGATCGTATGGAATATGCCGTGCATGGGTTTATCGAAATGCTACCTAAACAGATGTTCCTGCTCGGCAGCTCTTATTTGGGCCTCCAGGCGAGGTGGCAGAAGTTCAGTTACTGACTCTGGGTCAGCACCGCGCCAGCCTCCTCGCCTGTCGTCGAATACGAGACTAAGTTGACTGCCTTCTGCATTTAGCCTGCCAACCAAACAGCAGATTTCTGACAGGCTGGCATGATCTTCAGTTCCGAGAGCAGCGTAGGCTTCATACCTCCGAGTATACCTATTATAAGACGACTATCTTGATCAAGTAGCCTGGATACAGCACTTGGAGCTCGTACCGGAGATCACGGTATTTGGTCCGTTTTCCACTTCTTTCAAAGCGATGTTTGGCTCAACAGGTGCCGGGAACTCGAGGAACCCGAGGACTATGTCTGTCTTACTGTCTTGAATTAGCCTGACTGTCGGAAACGGGTAGTTCCAATACCCTCGTTTTCCACAATGGACTCGATGTCTCCGGGGACGTAAGGCAGCACTGGTGTCTGGTCTATTCCGTACGAGTGCCGTAAATGATAGTACAGCATCCGTAGCGCCGCATTATGGCGATGGATTTAGGCCGAAATCGCATATACCGGGCATGCAGAAAGTATATGCATGAGCGATTCCGGCGCCTGACGGCAGGTCCTGCAGTTAACATCAGGATAATGAGCATATCAGTATCCAGCACATTTCATCGTTTCTTAAAGTTTTTTTACGTTTTTCGCATTTTAAAATATATACCTGTTAATACAAAATTGTTAATATATCTGGCTTTTGTAGAAAATCAAGCCCTAAACTCTAGCTAAAGTTATGTGCTAAATAAAAAACAATTGAAAATATATTTTAGAGGGGCGGAGACGATCATATTTTGATTAAGGTGACAAATAAGGGTCACTCTAATATATACCAAATCCCAAGTTTCTGGACTATTACTAGCTTGCTTTACTTATTTACCCCTTTTCACCCTATTTGCCAATTCTTCAACGGAATAACCTCGGCTTCGGTAAACCAAATTGTTATTGACACCATCTTGACAGGCCGCCTTAAACAATCCTGCACCCACCCCGCATTTTCATGATCTGTCACTAATTGCAGAAAGGGTCTGAGCTCTCAAGTATGTTACATGCTATGCTCAGTGCAACTCTGCTATGCATGCACTCAACCCCAAGAGTCATCGGCTCCCCGATTACGTGTGAGGTATACACGAGGAACGGACGATCTAGGATACATGCTCCTATGGACATTCATCATCTTGGGGGTACCTCCGTCGAGTTGGCGCAGCTCATCTATAGTTAAGTTATTATTGTTATTATTATTATTAAAAACATATAGATGCCTAAGGGCCAGCTGTGCAAAGTGGAAAAGAGCTTTGAATAAAAGTCAAGGTTCGTTCCAGTTGATTCGCACTGTATCCCATAAACGAAACAGTTTCAAATACATGCTTGACAAAACCGACACTAAAAAGCGAATTAAGCTACTAACGAAAAACAAACAGACTCAAAGGAAATAGCTCTATTCCCTGGGGGAAATGCCACTGCTGTATTTAATCCTTATATCAGGTTAATTTCAGTGAACTTCTCTCGATTTTTCTAGTTTGTTTGCTATAAAATAATTTTTAAGTACACAGAGACTCGATGCGAGGTTGCTAATGGCCCCTGTTGATATATTATTTAAGGCTTCTTGTAGCGTATAATTAAGTAAAAAGAAGATTGATAGCATCTACGTAGATTCTAAAATGCCTTTTGAGACACGATTCTGTACAAGCAATATTAATTTTAAGACGCAATATAAGTAAATTTCATTTGTAACGAAAAAGGCAATAACCAACGTTTTAATTAAAAAAAATACGTCTTTGCAATAATATGAAAGTTATTTATATACTTAACAAATTTATATTGCTTTGAATATTTTAATAAGAGAAAATATTAATTACTTACTGCGACGAACAGTAGCAGTATTCCTATAAATAAATTTGTAATGGAGTAATGTGGAAGCGGCCGCAACTATTTATTTGGAATAATTACTTCCACATCCACGTATTGAGCGACAAACAAATTCTGTCTGTCTGTCTGTCGGTCGGTCGATCGGTCTGTAACTCTTCTTGTGCGCACGTTTTCTCGAGAACGGTTTAAGATATTGATTTGAAATTCGGAAATATGTATCATGACGAGATATAAAACTTAATTTTGCGCTAATTCCGGTGAAGGGCTGCGGGATAAATAGGGATAAATAATGGAAAAATAAGCAGAGCAAGCTGGTAAGAGTACAGAAATTTGCGATTTGGATTATGTACTAGAAGCCAAGGCCTTAGACTTTTTTAATATTTTCTACCCCCGTGGCCCCTACCCACTACCTCCACTCCATTATTAAAGGGGTTGGCAAAATAAAATTGAGATATTCACTCGAAATTTGGTACACGTGTGTATTTTAAAGACATCTGAAATAAGATTATATTTTGAGTTGATTCCATTAAAGGGTTGGGGGTTAAATAGAGATAAATAGGGGGCAATAAGTAAAGTCAGCTGGTAAGAGCACAGAAACTTGGCATTGGTGTATAGTGTGAATCTAAAGAAACGCACAAAATTCATATCCTTGGTATGTGTCATTTGTCAAAAAAATCCACGAACAGGTCGATTTTAGTTTTGTAAATGATACATTTTGTCACTATACCAAAATTTATGACGTCATTGGTTTTTGAGTTATGGCGTCATCATAATTTTTTTTAATGGAAACAAATATTTTTGTTTACTGTTTTGGTGGTATATTCCTTTAGATTTCTGGTGACATAAAAATAATTGATATTACCTAAGCCATTCCTTTGGAAAAAAATATTTTTATTCATTGATACCTTACATAAGTACTTAATTGTGAGAAAAAAATTATCTACATTGCTCAAATTGCGACCCTCCAACCATTTGGCTTTGACCAAGACGGGTATAGACATTTTGCACGCTATTCTGAATCATCTCATGGGCAATTCGTCTCATCTCCAAGCCAATTCCGTCTTTCAATTATTCTATGGTATCCAGTCTGTTAAAATACACCCTTGACTTTAAGTAACTCCAAAGAAAAAAATCTAAGGGGATTAAATCCGGTGAATGCGGGGGCCACTCAATCGGACCTCGACGACCTATCCACCTTCCAGTAAAAGCATCATCCAAAAACTGACGCACTGCTATCCCAAAATGAGGTGGGGCCCCGTCTTTCTGAAACCAGACGTTTTCAGCAAAAATATCTTCATCTTCATTGTTCGGAAACATAACTGCTGAGGCTGGCACTAACTCAACTCGCAAAAACTGGTGATATCTTTCAGCCGTAAGATTTTCTTAAAAAAAAAAAACGTCCCAGTAAACAGTCACCAATCATACCTGCCCAAACGTTTACTTTGCCTCGTCGCTGTGTATGGGCTTCTTGAGTCCAATGAGGATTTTCGCGTGACCAGTACCTACAGTTATGCCGATGTACAGTCCCCTTTAAAGAAAATGTAGCTTCATCAGAAAAAACAATGTTCTTTAAAAAATTTGGGTTTCATCGAAAGATGGTGATTTTCCTCACTTCCTCTAGAAAAATATTTAATTTGGTTTCGTTACTTGTGCTAGGGCGACCAGATCGAGGGAGGTCAGCTGCACTGCCAGATTAATCATATTTAGCCACCAATCTGCTTACAGTGGATCTAGAAATTTGCTTTTCAGGATACTTGACATTAAAAACATCACATGCTTCCTGATGAGTTCTCAGCCTATCACCATATCCAACATCATCAAAAGTTCTACGCGTTCTCTTTCACTTAAACGTGGCATTGCATTCACTAGTTTTACACTGTCTCAGAAGTGTCACAAAAGTGAGGTTCCACACGTGCCAGGAATAAAAAAGTTATCGATACTTTACACAAAAAGGTTGTATCTCTCTGTTGTTAAAGTGATTGTTTTTATATTATTTTCTTTGTTTTGTTTTTATGTCAAATGTTTTCATGTTAGTTAAAACAAAAATGTAGGCAACAAGATTTATCAGTCAATAAGAAAGTGGAACATTACTCGTGAATTTGCGAAAGGTAAGCTATTTTTACATAAAATGTCATTTTTCCAAAAGAATGGCTCAGGTAATATCATTCTTTTTATATCACCAGACAGATAAAGGAATATACCACCAAAAATAGTAAACAAAAATGTCTGTTTCCATTAAAAAAAAATATGATGGCGTCATATCTCAAAAACCAATAACGTCATAAATTTTGGCATAGTGACAAAATGTAGCATTTACAAAACTAAAATCGGCCTTTTCGAGGATTTTTTTGAAAAATGACACATACCAAAGATATGAATTTTGTGCGTTTCTTTAGGTTCACACTATATACTAGCAGCAATGGAATGAGATTTTTTAACATTTTTCAGACCTTCCATTATCCCTACTCCATTCTTAAAGGGGTTGATAAAATAAAATTGAGATATTCACTTGAAATTTAGTACACGTATTTATTTTAATGACATCTGGTTGAGATGATCCCGTTCTAGGGGTGGTGGGGTAAATAGGGGATTTCCCCTATTTACTTATTTAAGTAAAGCAAGTTAATAAGAGAAACTTTGTTTTCGGCGTATTTTATATAAGTCAACATCTCAAATTTTTGGGAATTTTGGACGTAGTGATTACTTAGACAATAGTTGTTTAGTTGGAATCTTGAATAATCAAAATGTTAAAACCTTCGTTAGATAAAAATTGCCGATCACATCGGGAAATGCGCCAGCAGACTCGGAAAATGAAAGAGTGCAGAAACAATGGCATTTAACTTATGAGCAGAGATCGGGAATGTTATCTCGGTGCCAGAGACGGCTCTCATATAGACGTAATATTATATTACAAACATTTACTGAAACAATAAAAAGAACGAAGCGGTGAAATATTTATTATTGCTAGCTACATTGTATTTTTGGTAATAAATATAACTTGAAAATGGTAATAGTTCTTACAAAAACATGTAAAGCATATCTAGCAAATAAAAAGACAATTTTTAATCAAACAAACTTTCCTATTTTATTTAATGTGTGGTGTGTTTATGTTGTTTATTTTTATAATAATTAAATATGAACACCCAATAAGTGCTGGCCACATAAAACATTTTTCCCAATAAAATTAACCATTTTTATATAATATTAAATCATACATCAAGGAAAGTTAAGGATCTATGGCATAAAACTGCGATGTACCGTGTGCATCATGTGATAAAGTGAATTTTCTTCCATTTTAAAATACGTATATCCTACTTTTACCGGAAATCTACTACATTTGTGAAACGTACTGGTAATTACCAAAATAGTATATTATTCAACGAGCATATAATAATAGTCATTATATGCGAGTAGAATACTATACTTTGTCCACGACTGTTAAATATTTAATATTTATTTACTTCATCTTCATTCAATATCTCCTATTTAGGAAAAATTCATATGTCATCAGACATCATATATATTTTTCTCAATTTTTCGGGCCACAAGTTTAATGAGGCGATTTCTGCAGCTTCCTTTATCTCTGGCAGTATCTTTGAAATCTAGTTTTCACTGTCAGTACCGATTTATTTAATTATATTACCCATTTTGAGTACCTAAAATGTAACATTATTTTAAATAACGTTGGCGTTGAAATCGCATAAATTTTGACGTTTCAAATCAATTTGCGCTTTGACACATTGTCATGGCTTACTAATAAAATAATACAGTTTGTAGACATGTAGGTAAATGGTTTCAAAAACAATGTTGATGATTTCCTCGTGTTGCTAATAGAAATAGATGATGCTTTGAAAAGAACTTACTAATGTAGTTTTTGAGTGTTTATTGAAATACCTCTTCGGCATTTGAGTGCTTCCTAGAAAACTTAGAGAGACAGCACTTCTCTTTTACTACAATTTTGACATTTTAAATTTTTAGTAAAAAGCCACTAATGTCATTTTTTGCAAACAATTGACTGTCCTCATTATTCACTGCAATCAGTGAATAATGAAATCATTATTCACTGCAGAGAATAATGGATAGCATTATCCTTAAGGAAACACATACATATTGAGTACATTATTTAATAGTCGTGCACAAAACAGTTTGTCCACGACTATTAGATAATGTATGTGCTTCCTCAAGGACAATGCTATCCATTATTCCCTGCAGTGAATAATGATTTCATTATTCACTGTTGCAGTGAATAATGAGGACAGTCAGTTGTTTATAAGAAATGACATTAGTGACTTTTTACTCAAAATTTAAAATGTCAAAATTATAGCAACCAAAAGACAAGTGTTGTTTCTCCAAGTTTTCTAGGTAGCACTCAAATGGTACGTGCCGAGGAGGTACTTTTAATGAACACTCAAAAAGCAAGTTTTTTTCAAAGCATCATCTATTATCAACACGCGGCAATCCTCAACATTATTTTTGAAACCATTTACCTAGGTGCCTGCTAACTGTATTTTTTTAATAGTAAGCCAAGCCATGACAATGTGTCATAGCGTAATTCTGATTGATTTGAAACGTCAAAATTTGTGCGATTTCAACGCCAACGTAATTTACAATAATTTTACATATTAGGTACTCAAAAAGAGTAATATAATTAAATAAATGGATACTGACAGTGAAAACGAGATTTCTTTGATATCGCCAGAGATAAAGAAAGCTGCAGAAATCACCTCATTAAACTAGTTGCCCCAAAAATCAAAATAATTATATATAATGACATATGAATCTTTTAAATATTGAACAGATTTGTCGACAACTCAACAATTTCCTAAATTACATAAACTCACTCCACCCTAAAATTAAATTTACTCTCTAAACTGAAACTGAAAACACTATTAACTTTCTAGATTTGACTATTAAAAGACTCAATAAAAAACATGATTTTTCAATTTTTCATAAACCATCCCACACTGACATAACAATACACAACACCTCAGCACATCCTCACCAACACAAAAAAAGCAGCATACAACAGCATGTTAAACAGGCTTTTGACTGTCCCCTTATCGGAAGAAAATTATATCAAAGGACTACAAATAATAAAACAAATTGCATTCAACAATGGTTACAACCCAGAAGTAATAGACAATATCATTGTGAAAAATCTTTCAATAAAGCCATTAAAGAAGTATATCCAATAATAAAAGATAAAAATAACAGCTTCAAAGTTCTCACATCGGCTACCCAACAGAAAAAACCTTCCTCTTTTTTAAAAAAACGTAATATTAATGTAGCTTTCAAAACTAATAACACAATAGGAAAACATTTAAAAAATGCAAAAGACAAAATTTTATCAGAAAATAAATCCGGCGTCTATAAGTTGACTTGTGGCGCTTGTCCTAAGGTATATATTGGACAAACAGGACGAAATTTTGGTAAACGGTTATCAGAACACAAAAGATGTTACATTAGTAATAAAACAGACTCAACTTATGCTAACCACCTAATAGAAGTAGGTCACGTGTTCAACGAAGAGTTTAAAATTTTACACACCGAGAAAAAGGGGTTAAAACTCGATTTACTAGAATCTCTAGAAATAAATAAACTAAAGTCGTCTGATATTTTATTAAATGACCAAATTGAAACAAACTCATCTCCCTTACTAAATTTATTTACTTAGACTATTAAAATCAGATTCAATGAATTACCTAGAAATATATGTACCTTTCCATTTAGTCATTAAAATTATATTGTACTTTTCCGCTTAGCAATTAAGATTAGGATTAGATCGAAATTGTATAAAACCATATAGTGTGTGCATTGTAAAATTAATACACCAGTATTCAACTTCCGAAGAAGCCACTGTATGGCGAAACAATTGTCATGTTGACAAGAAATAAAGTGAAAATCAAAAACTAATATAGTTTTCTTCCCAATTATATGAATCTTTCTTAAATAGGAGGAATGAAATGAAGATGAAATAAATAAATATTCAATATTTAATAGTCGTGGACAAGGTATAGCATTCTACTCACATACTCAATACTTCCAAAACAGCATTTATGAATTTCACACCTCGAACATCCACAATTAACAAAAGCAATTTGTTTAAAATTGGAAGCAATTCAATAACTCAAGTACAAAGTACACAGTTTCTCGGATTACACATAGACAACATAATACTAAGTTGGGATATGCATACTGAAAATCTCTGCAGAAAACTTTCATCATTTTGTTATGCACTTCTAAGACTAAAACATATTAGTAATGAGTCAACCTTAATGTCATTTTATCACGCTCAATTTGCATGACGTTTGCGTTATGGTCTATTGTTTTGGGGCTCATCTACTCATTTAAATAGAGTTTTCAAAATACAAAAGGAGCACTTAGAATTATGGTAGGTATATCCCAGCGGACATCATGTAAATCATACTTTAAAAAGTTAAAACTTCTAACTCTGCCATCTTGGTTCATTTGCGAAATATTGGTATATGTAAAAAATAATCTGAGTTAGTTTATATTAAACAGTAACTTCCACAATTATGAAACAAGATCGGAAAATTTTCTATTTTTCCAGGACATCGTCTGTCACTATATGAAAAAAGCCCTAGTTATATAGGAGTCAAATTATATATTAAATGAACCCTACAGTTAAAAAATTATACAGAGTCGGTGGTATACAAAAATGTCTAGTGCTTCTCAGGCTGCAATGGACTTGTGGATTCACGATTTTCGAGAACTGGAATTTGATGGAACAGATCTATATTGTAGTAGTTGCAACAAAACAATTTCTTGGACATCTAAAACAAATGTTAATAGATACATTTCTTCACAAAAGCATATTAATGCTAGTCGCCCTACTGATAGTGACAGTCAACGTAGTTTTAATTTATATTTAGTGGAAGTGATGGTGGGATGTAACATACCGTCATCAAAACTAGATAATCCACTTTTTTAGACAATTTATGGAAAAGTGCAAGTGGCAAATATAACTATGTTCAGGTGTCGTCGGAAGCGACACTTGAAAGAAAATGTTTATCAACTGAGCGTGGTAATGTTACACAAAAAATTTCTTCTGAGCTTACTGGGAAATACATCTGGGTTAGTGTGGACGATACCACCATTGCTTGTGGTGAGAAGGTAGCGAATGTTTTAGTGAGTGCATTGGAAGAAAATTGTTAAGTGTGTAGACACTTGATCGCCTCTAAAGTTGTACGAACGACAAATTGTTGCATTATAGTGAAGGCAGTGAATTCATGTCTACAAGAGTTATGGGGCGACAAATATGTATAAAATAAGAACAAGGTCTTATTATTTCTTACTGATGGAATAAATTATATGAAAGTTGCAGAACGAATTATGAGGGAAACATATCACAATATGCTGCATGTAACATGTCTAGCACATGGACTCCATAGAATTACTGAAACGAGTAGAGGGTGCTACGCTAATGTTGATAACGTAATATCTAGTGTACAGAAAGTTTTCCTGAAAGCACCACATCGTGTACAGTTATTTAAAAAAATACTTCCAAATGCACCATTACCTCTAGCGCTCATTATAACATGGTGGGGAACTTGGCTAGAGACGGCGCGGCATCATACTATTCTTGCCATTTTGAAAACGTCAAACTAGTAGTACTACAGTTGAATCCAGATGACGCAGTGTTATTTCACAGGCTCAACAGGCGTTTATGGATCCAACTGTTTAAGATGATCTGAAAACCATACACGGAAGTTTCTCGCGAATTCCTCTAGCCATGCGTGACCTTCAACATATGCCAACAACATCAAAATTTACTGCAGTTGATGCAACAAACATCGTGTTCGATTTGCTGCAATATATTTTTGAATTACCTAGAGAGATCGCTGAAAGGGTTCAAACAAGATTCCAAAGAGTTTTAACCAATCCCGGTTTAGTAACGATGTCATCTGTAATAGAATTTTAAACGGTAAAGAAGTAGACTTTTCTACACCAGGCGTCTTTAAGAAATTTCACATATTTTAAGTACGCCCCGATGACATCTGTTGACGTTGAGCGGTCTTTTCCTCATTATAAATGGATTTTTAATGACAGGCGGTGAAGGTTACCTTTAGAAGATTTAGAACAAATATTAATTATATACTTTTATATTCATTATAACAGGTCGTGAAAAATTACATCTGTGTTACTTTAAGGTAGTGAAAAATACATGTGCGTGTTTTACTTCAATGTACATCCCCCAATATCTCATCTTCGAGTGAGTGTTTATAATAAACTGACAATATTAACATTAGATATTACGGAACTCCCTAAATAAGTACAAGGTAAGGTAAATTGTGTCATTTGCATAAAAATCTTTCCTCGCCGGCGGAGCCAACCCTGACTTTTACGTCACCGAGATATAATTCCCGATCTGTGATTATGAGCCTTCATTTTTTGCAAAGAAAATTGAACAACACGATGCAAAGGGATATTTGAAAAACTTTATAACAATTGTTTTTAGTAAAACTCAAGTAAGTGGGCAAAAATAATGAACAAGAGGTGATTAACTTAGAAACAAAAACATATTTAATTTATTAAAAACATAATTGTTAAATTTACTAAAATTATTCTACTGTTTTAGTAGTTTTCTTGTCAGATTTATGAAGCACTCCAATACATTATTGCCATGGCTGTTTATGTAGGTACCTCAAATAAGAATCGAATATTGACACAAAAACTGATCGTTTATTTGCATTACAACAGCATACCACTGTCAATGATATAAGCAAGAAGATTACTATTATTAATATTTTTTAATGATTCCTTCAAACATTTCTAGAGATTTTGTGGTTTCCGCATCCCTCCATCATCATAAAAAGTTATCGGTTAAGGAGCTAACTCATACTTCATGTACTCTTACTCTCAGAATTTTTCGTTATGGTAAACACGTTGAAATAATAGATGAGGATCAGTAGGTACATGTTCATTATATTTTAAGTTTGATACTAGCAGCAAACAAAGGTGAAGTTTTATTAGAGCTTTCACAGGGTACTGACCGATTGGTCTCTTTTTAAGGGCTGTCTCGACTATTTCTAATTAAACTAGAATTTTGAAATTTGGAATACATGTATAAGTTCAGTGACAATGCAACATAGTAGAGCCATTATCGGTCTAAATCCGATATGGCGGACGGCTCAAGATGGCGGATCGCCTTTCTCTTTACAATCCTCTTGATATGGGTATCAAATGAAAGAGTTTGGCGAGTAAAATACGATAAACTATGTGACGTCAATCTAAATTCAATATGGCGGACGCTCCAAAATGGCGGAGTATCTTTTTCTTCACAACCCCATTGATATGGGTAACAAATGAAAAGGTTTGACGAGTAGAATACGGTAAACTCTGTGGCGTTACTCTAAATTCAATAAGGCGGACGCCCCAAGATGGAGAAGCATGTTTTTCTTCACAGCCCTCTTGATACGGGTATCAAATAAAAGGATTTGATGAGTAAAATGTGATAAACTATGTAACGTCCCTATAAATCCAATATGGCGGATGTCCTAGGATGGCGGATTACGTTTTTCTTCACAACTCCCTTGACATGGGTATCAAATGATAGGGTTTTCTGTCTGTTTGTCTATAAAATGAGTAAAGACTAGAAAGTGAAAAATATATTTTTAAGAAAAAGCTTTTATTGAAAAAAAATGTACTTACTAGTAAAAAATATTTCTTTTAAATTCATACATCTTGATACCAAAGGATATGGGGGCGGTCAATTGATCAAATGTTCAATAGTGCTATGTGCACGTCCTCAAAGTTTTTGGTTTCCAGATGTATGAATTTTAAAAAATTGTTTTTTACTTTTTAGTACATATTTTTTTAAATAAAAGCTTTTTCTTAACAATGTTTTTATATAATTTTATTACATATCATTCCAAAAAGCTTCTAGCAGTATTCTCTTGACATGGTTGTTACACATTGATTTTTGAATATTATTCTTGCGAAAATAATGGTTCTTTGTCGAAAAATTACAATTGGAATGAAAAAATAATAAACAGTTTAAGTAAACAATTCGTAATTTTCAACCTAATCTTTTGATATTGTTTATTCCTCGTACTTAAAAAAAAATCATTAAAAAATTACGACGTCCCCTGATAAAAACTTCAAGTACCTCCACTATTAGTATTCTTCTGATAAGGTAGATGATTCAGATTTTTTGTTAAGTATATAAGGACAACATTATGAAATTTATGAAATTGAGGGAGCAACTGTGAAGTATTTTTTTTATTGAATTCAGAGTGTAACGTTATGTAAGACAACTGAGACAAATATATCAATACAAAGTTAGTAAAAAATAAACCGAAGGATCGGAGCTGCTTTGCTTCTATAAGCTCAATAAATAATTATATAAAATCTATGCCAAACCTTACCTACTCCAATCCGCACATTCACAAGGGCTTTTACTAAATAGAGGCAAGGCACAAAAAGAGTTCACAAGGGTGATAGAAGGTAACTTACCACCCCTATGACTTTGACCAATCTGATGTAACGCGTTGCGACCATATCACTCCCCCCCCCTTTTATCAGACTTGGGACTGACAGCGAAGCTGGCGGGGTTAGAAGTGACTTTTTGGAATTAATTGTAGAACACAGCACACCAGAAGACTTAAAAGTAACGAAAGGTCAAAGAAACTGTTAGAATGTTTGACCATGACATTCAATGCACTGTTCTAAGCGCAGAATAATATTTTCGTGTATGCGATCACATTTTTCTCTTTGATCACGAATTAGGTTTAGAGGCATTGTCAATGGCTTGTTGTAACTGTTCTAGGGAATCGA
Source organism: Stenurella melanura (assembly GCA_963583905.1). Lineage (NCBI taxonomy): Eukaryota > Metazoa > Arthropoda > Insecta > Coleoptera > Cerambycidae > Stenurella > Stenurella melanura. Next base: position 21,881,535 of record OY757309.1, read on the forward strand.
TTCGATGAGCGTACACTAAACCTTTCATGTAACCCCACAAAAAAAAATCCATAGGGGTGATATCTGGACTCTCTGCCGGCCAAGAAATGTAGCCACCATGACCTATCAAACGGCGTGGGCATTCTGTGTCCAAAAGCCGTAGTACGTCAACAATAAAATGCGAGGGCCGCCATCTTGCATAAACCACATTCCCCTGAACATGACCAAGGGTACATCTTCGAAAATCTGATCTCTGAGAAAGGTTAAATAAGTTTGATCAGTCAGCCCCGCTGGTAAACGATAGGGCCTTATTAGTTGTTTATTGTATAGGCCCATCCAAAAGTTTACTGAAATCTGTCGCTGTGACCTAAATTGCTGAAAAGCGTGTGGGTTTTTCTGGGCTCAAATATGGCTATTTCTGGAATTAAATATCTTCTCCCTTGTAAATGAAGCCTCGTAAGTCCATAAAATATTTCTTGTGAACTGGGGATCTTGTTGAGTGCACTCTAAAAGCCATTCACAAAACTACTGACGACGTGCAAAGTCTCCTGGCTCTAAAACTTGTTCTTTTCTCATGTGGTATGGATGAAAGCTATTCTAGTATATAATACGCCACACCATATTCTGTGTTACCCCCAACCGATGACTAATAACATGAGGACTTATTGTAGTATCTTGTTCCAGTAGTTCTATAACTTGTTCATCGAAAATTGTTCTTTTATTTGGCACACACCTGCCGAGAAATTTTTTTTCATATTCTCGTACACTGGCTGAAAAATTTTCATTCATTGCACCATAAATTGCAATCATATCACAGTATTCATGCGATGTAAACGCTGGAATATCGACTGGTATCGATCTACGAATATAATTTTTAAAATGTAACAATCCAAACGGAAGCCGGAAAGAAACTGACTATACGTAAATAACATCTGATTGCTTGGAAAATGCACCAAGCGGCGCACGCATAAACACGCGTAAACAATGGAAGTATTAAAGGTTGCCAAATTCCATGGTTCAGTGGCGTGTCTTTACAAGTTTTAATGCAAAAAAATACTAAATACTAAATAATTTCACTCTAAAACTGGTACACCATTATATTATCCGCACGTTGTGGTAAATCACCCTGTATATGGCCCCGGAACACAATGTTTTAACTAAAAATATACGGCAAGACGTACATAGAATCGACTGTCTCTCAAAATTAAATATATAGATTTGTTACAGAAGTTTATTTCAACTTATCGTGGTATTTCCGTTTTATTTGCTACAAGGAAGCCACAAATCAATCTCAATAAATCAAGCCGGCTGTATAAATCATTTATTTCCTTCGACTATATCGCTTTTAGAGTATCAAAAGTGCGTAAATTCTCATCAATTTCATATAGGATTTATTGTTAACTTGTTCATCATTTAAAACCAAATGTATTATTGATGCCACTTAATCCACTTACTAAATAATTCTAATTAATGATGCAGACGAATTAAATACGCTTTGTGTCCTCGGCGATGTTAGTAATGATTATTTTCTCACAGGATTATTGTCAACATTTTCCTAAACAACTTTTAATTCATCCTTTTATCCTAGCGTCTTGCAATAATTGTCCGATTTTTCCCAGTTATTTCGGATACATTTCGTTTGAGTAAAAAAACGCAAATGACTGAATTGTAAACGCATACATTTTCGACAAGAGAAGTATGTCAGTTTTCCTCAGTATTTTCTCAGTCACAAATAAATATGTTGATTTTCGAATAAAAAAAATTATACCCAAGGAATTAATATTTTTACTTCTTTTGCTTACCAAAGGAAAGTATTGTATTCGTGAAAAAATCACCCTCCTAGATTTCTTCGGATTTTCACATTTCAGACCAATTACTAAAATGATGGTCATTCAATTCTGCCTGGCTCTCTGGTAGATATCTACGGCTTCGAAGCGATATTGCAAAAATGAAAGCTAGACGAGGAATATTCTAACGATGAGCGGAATTCGTCATCCTAAAGAGATGTAAACAGATCATACATCAAGGAAAAGGACGGCGAACCCGGATTAATGCATAGTAGAACCGAGCACATATATCCGACAGGGGAAGGACAAAATTACACGACTAATTAAAGAAAATGATCAGTAGAATCTTTATTCAGAGGGAAGCACGTAATATACAGGAGGAATATCTTTCCGAAACCACTATGAGGAAGCCAGAAGAAAATTAAATGCAGCATTGAAAATAGAAGTACACGTCTGTAAGGCCTATGCATGGACAATTTTTCGTCGATATCGACCGACCAGCAGTAGACAAGACGGCGTCTACAAAGTGATGACAGGTTTGAAAGGGAAAACGAAAAGTTTAATAACAGTAGCGCAGGACGAAGCGCTAGTTACCTGATGCTAGTCCAGGCGGCAGGAAGATTTTTACTATGTTATTATGACAAGATCACCTACCTCGCTAGTTATTTGCATACGTTTGTAGTCCCCCGTACGTATCCCAACTACACAAAATACTATATATTTTAAAGTCCTGGGGGGGGGGCACCTAACAGGTGTTTCAATTATCTCGGCCTCTATTGAAGCTATGACAAAAGCACTTCGAGCACTAAAACTTTACTCCTCTTGAGTTTTGTCGTTACTGCAACGATTATACGGTTATCGATTGGCTCTTTTCCATGCCACTATGGAGTCGCATTTTTTTACGTGACGTCCCCCAGGGAATTCGATTATCTTGCTGCTGCTACTGTGACATTCAAGTTCGTTTTGGTCTCCGTTTGATGTTGTCCATTTGCGTATCTCTACATTCATCCTGGTTCTCTTCGGTTTCTTCGATTCCTTCGTTGCTTTCACTGTTAATATTGAAAGTGAACATGTAATCGTCATCGTATTTATCTTCGTTAAACTCTTGACATGAAATTGTAGCAATCGGAGAAAGCAATGACATCTTGTGCGATATAATAAAAATTGTTGCTTCGAAAAAGTTTACCCCGGCCCCCAATCGATAACACATGCAGTTACGGTGAAAGTCAAGAGAAGCAAAGTTTTTGTGCTCGAAGCTCCCTTTACGCTGGTATCATCGCTCTCGTCGTAGCTTCAACAGAAGCCGAGATAATTGAAGCTCAATTTTTGCACCTGTTAGCCCCGCCCCCCGCCCCCGGACTTAAAAAATATAGAATGTTGTGCATTTGGGATACTTAATGGGGGTTTATAACGTATGCAAAAAATCAGCGAAGTACATGATCTTGTCACAATAACGTACCTGTCGCTTGGACTATACCACCATTATCCTGATACAGCCTGTTGACAGCAAGGACCATGATCGGAGTCTGCAACAACTGCCTGGTCAGGAGAGTACGTAAGGAGTAAATCAGATTGCACTATTGGGAACAGTGCACATTTTAAAGAAAATCGTGGAGTTTCTGTGATCCCTTGTTGAGATCAGGACTTTGACCAACGTCACAGGAAGGGCTCAATAACCTAAAACGGACTCCAGCAGAGCTGCATTTTTTGGTGTGTCGTCAGGATCAGCAAAATTTCCTTTCATTGTAATAAACGCCTTTATTATTTCCAATTAAAAGAGAAAATAATACCGTTTTATATTATACCCGTCATAGGAAGCATAAGACGAAGTTGAACTTATTTAGTGAAAAGAACTGTTGCTCTTTCACTTAACCAAAAAACCTGGACGCTCTTAAATCCTTTTCTAGTAACTTCTGATAGTACAGGCAAATTAGCCATTTAGGCTAACAAAAATTAATAAAAGGATCATCTCCGGGATTTAAGTAGAGAATAACCTGGAGAATGAGATGATGCATTCTTTGCACTTCCAAGTTCCGGGAAAATTCAAAAAAATTTGGAAAAACTTTTTGATCTTCCGTTTTCTTGCTCTAGAGGCAAAAATAATGAAAATAGGGAAAAAAGTTTTCAACAAAAGTTGTAGCTCGCCTCTTTCTCTACAAAAAAAGTCCCTTACAAATTTTTATCTTACTTAAGCCGTTTAGAAAATAAATCGAGTTTTCCACTAGTTTTAAGGCGCTTCGAAATGCGCGAAGAATGAGAATTCTCTGGGAGTTTCGTACGACCGGATTCAAAAATCAATAATTCTTACTATCCAGAGACCCTAAAAAATGAGAATAACAAAGAATGTAGAGATAAATCTCAGCTTTAATGTGGAACTAAGCACAAAATTCATAAACAAATTTATCATAGAGAAAATGTGTTAGAAGTTGGCTTAGTAAACTTTGTACAGCTGATCCACAGATTTATTCATATCATTGCCAGGAGTCGTTAGAATGATAATTCATTTTGTTGAATTATTCTTATATAATGATATATTAATCCAATTAACATTTTATTGCAATTACTTTTGTTGGGGAAATATGCCTTGCGATCAAAGTAGAGGGTATATTTATCATCGATCAGTCCCTTCCAAATTTTGGATTTCAATTCGCTATATCTTAATTAATAATAATAGCACAATCTTAATTTTTGGATTAGGAGTACAATAAAACATATTCTTTCGAATGACTTTAGAGTTTTACTTCCCTCGCATACCGAAGGGAAGTATTGTATTCGAGAAAAAATCACCCTCCGAGATTTTTTCGGATTCTGACGTTTCAGAACACGTAGATTACGAAAATATAGGTTTTTCAATTTCGTCAGTCTGTCTGTATGTTTGTCTGTCTGTCTGTCTGTCTGTTGGTGCATTTACTAAAAAAACTACTTGACGGAGAGCAGTCAAATTTGGTAGGTAGTTGACGCTACTGTCAGCGAAAAAATGGTAGAAATTTCACTGGAAAATATACAGGGTGGACCGTCTAAACGGAATAAATAGTGAAACAATTTTTTTTTGCCCAAATTTAAAATTTCCACGTTTTATGACGCGCTAAACCTATTTCAGAAAAAAAAATTTGAAAATTTTTTTCACCAATATTTTTGAAAAAAATTTTACTACTAAAATGAAATAATTTTTTTTTCTTTCTTCAAATTTAAAATTTTCACGTTTCATGGCATTCTAAGCCTGATTCAAAAAAAAAATTATGAAATTCTTTTTTACCATTTTTGAAAATTTGTTTACCACTAAAAGAGATGGATTTTTTTTTATTTCTTCAAATTTCAAATTTCCACATTTCATAACGTTCCAAATCTATTTAAAAGAAAAATTAGAAATTATTCTTACTATTTTTAAAAAATTTTACCATTAAGATAGAATTTTTTTTCTTTGTTCAGATTTTAACTATCCACGTTTCCATGACATTCTAAAACTATTCAAACAAATTTAAAAATATTTTTGAAGAATTTTTAAAAAAATTTGAAAACATTTTTAATCCATTTATCTATCACTACTATAGAACAGACGAAAAAATGTTTTAGCTCAAATTTAAAATTTCCACGTTTCGTGATATTCCAAACCAATTTCGGAAAAAAAAAAATTTGCAACATTTTGTTACCAGTTTGGAAAAAAATTTAACACTAGAATGCTCCAATTTAAATGACATTCTAAACCTAGGTATTTCAGAAAAAAATGTTTGAAAATTTTTTTCACCATTTTTCAAAAAGTTTTTACCACTAAAATAGATCGAATTTTTTTTATTTGCTCAAATTTAAAATTTTCTCGTTTCATAGCATTCTAAACCTATTTTAAAAAATATGTAATTTTTAACTTTTAAACTTTTTTTAGCACTACTATAGAATAGAAGGAAACTTTCCTTTTTGCTAAAATTTAATATTTCTGCGTTTGACATTTTAAACCTATTTCAGAAGAAAGAATTTTGAAAATTATTTTACCAACATCTTTTGAAAAATTTTTAAAAAAATTAAATTTTTTAACCACCACTATACTTCCACTCCATTACGTGAATGTTGGATTGAAAATGTGACAGATGGCAATAATATCTGGCATATGCACCTATTACACTTTTATTGAAAAATGTACAGGGTGGTCATCCCAAGAAATAATTCAGACATGGTGGACATTTGTAAAGGTATTTGCGCAAGCCTGCCATATGTGGCACCTGCTATTTAGTATTGAACTTTTGCTGTTGGATGAGCAATATGTATATTTTTTTGACCAAAACTTATCAAGTTTTCTTTATAATAATAGCAATAACTCTATTCCGATTATTATTCTCAATGTCATTTCGTAATTATTAATTTTTTAGAGTGACTGCCATGCACAAATAACGAGGGAAGTTCTGTGTAAATACCTTTACCGATTTTTTTAAATGCGTGCAGTACTTTTTGAATTTGTCTCCGTTATTCATACACGTTCAGAAAATGCACAATTATAGAGTAAAGCATGTACAACTTATTTGTTTCTTAACATTTTTCAATGAGATTTTCACAAAATATAGATTAAGGTACGTAGAATCGAATCATGCAGTGAAAGGACACCTACAGTTACGGGAGAAATTGGGAGGATGCATAAAACTCAAAGATATGAATAAATCAACTGTATAAAGTTTGCTAAGCCATCTTCTAACACTTTTTTCTCTATGATAAAAATTTGTACGAATTTTGTGGTTAGTTCCACCTTAAAGCTGAGACTTTTTTCTACATTTTGTCATTTTAATTTTTTATTAGCAGCGCTAAGTGGTAAGAATTATCGATCGATGTGCCCGGTCGTACGAAACTTCCAGAGAATTCTGATTTTCCGCGCATTCCGGAGTGGCTCAAAACTATAAGTGGAAAACTGGATTTATCTCCTAAACGGCTTAATTAAGACAAAAATTCGCAAGGACCTTTTTTGTAGAGAAAGGGGCGAGCTACAACTTTTGTTGAAAGCTTTTTTCTCTATTTTCATTATTTCAGCCGCTAGAGCAAAAAAAACGAAAATTAAAAAGTTTTTCCATTTTTTTTTAATTTTCCCGGAACTTGGAAGTGCAAAGAATGCACCATTTCATTCTACAGGTTAGTACCTACTTAAATCCCGAAGATGATCCTTTTATTAATTTTTGCGAGGTTTTTACAAAATTTTGCCTTTATTGCCTGTACTATGAGAGTTTCTAAATAGTTAATTATTTTAATCGATCAAAAATATATCCTCAGCCGATCACGCCCTACTGAAATTCTTATTTTATTTATCATTAGTAGCACTGTGAACTCCCTTCCCAAAAGTATTGCATTCTCTAAGAAAATATTTGCCCTAGACGGAAGCTGGAAACATTTTAATACAAATAGTGTCCTCTACGACTTGCTAATAATGATTAATATTTAATATACAAGATAGTCCAAAAAGATTTGGATGGGAAGTCTGGATGTAGAAGTAGTGATTCCTTAGGTAGCGGTTTTTACGGCTCCAATCGGTTCTAGTGGCGTGTGTGATTCGGACGAATGGTAAATATTTTGAGCCGGAATGAAATTACCTTCCCTCCCCCCGTTTCCGAGGATGCTGAACACGATGGCGGTGTCAGAATTTCTCTTTGGGGTTGCACAACCCCTCAAACAGGCCAAAAACCACCCCCTAGAAGGGTTAAACGCGATTTAATAGGTTTCCCTTCAGAAAATAGTACTTTCCTCCCGTTTTCAAGGATGCTGAGCACGGTGGTGGTATTCGTAATTACGTCCGACCCCTACCAACCCCTCCACCGGCCAATACTCGCCCCCGAAAGGGGTGAATTTCTTTTTTCGGATTATCAGCGGCAAATATATATTCCCCCCCGTTTTCAAGGATGCTGAGCACGGTGGTGGTGCTCGTAATCGACTCCGACCCATACCAACTCCTCCACCGGCCAATACTCGCCCCCGAAAGGGGTAAATTTTTTGTTTCCCGTTCATCTGAAGAAATATCATCAAATACCGCCAGTAGGCCTGTTCAATAATTGTTACATACTTTTATTTTTACATATAAATAATTGTGAACATTTATTACGATGCATGAAATCAAATTGCTACAGTGTCTTTTCTTAAATTACAATAATTGATACCTAAATATAACGTTATACTACTTAAAGGCTAAAGTCCGCTTACGTTAATATCATATATGTTATAAGTATTTAAAAATAAATCACCCTTTTCAGGGGCGAGTATTAGCCGGTGGAGGGGTTGGTAGGGGTCGGATGCGATGGGAACACCACCACCGTGCTCAGCATCCTTGAAAACGGGGGGGGGGGAGAATATGTATTTGCCGCTGATAATCCGAGAAAAAAAATTCACTCCTTTCGGGGGCGAGTATTGGCCGGTGGAGGGGTTGGTAGGGGGTCGGACGCAATTACGAACACCACCACCGTGCTCAGCATCCTTGAAAACGGGAGAAAAGTACTATTTTCTGAAGGGAAACCTATTAAATCGCGTTTAACCCCTCTAGGGGGTGGTTTTTGGCTTGTTTGAGGGGTTGCAGCATCCTTGAAAACGGGAGGAAAGTACTATTTTCTGAAGGGAAACCTATTAAATCGCGTTTAACCCCTCTAGGGGGTGGTTTTTGGCCTGTTTGAGGGGTTGTGCAACCCCAAAGAGAAATTCTGACACCGCCATCGTGTTCAGCATCCTCGAAAACGGGGGGGGGGGTAATTTCATTCCGGCTCAAAATATTTACCATTTTCGCGTTTTTTCCGACTCACACACGCCACTATTCTCAAGAGGGTGGTGGGCGTAGAATAGAAAGGACCCATTCAATATTATGAATTTTTTTCAAGAAAATTAAATTATAATTTTTTTAATGTCACAGTCTTACCAGTTCCTGTCCTGTCCTGCCTTATCCATTTGATTTCTTGTCAATTATCTTTCGAATAGCTAGATTTCAGTGGCACAGGTGATGTTTACATTTGACACTATGTAATTTCATCGCTATTAATGACAAGTATGCAGTCTTGTTATAAAGACACGTGATATCGAACAAGCCTGATATAGTCCTCTGGGAGTTAATTGAGGATCTTGTATGTGGTTACAGAATAACGTGAGTCCTTATTAGGGATAATAATTCAGCATTATTGATGAGGTGACAATCTCTTTGTAATTATTTTAGAGTCCTAAATCTAAAATTATTTATTGTAGGTATATAGATTTATTTATTTCACAGTAAGGAAAATACATGCTTTAAATTTACATCATATTGGTAAAATTACAAACATGTGTTGTGATGGGCATATTCAGAGTGTTTTCGTGGCCATGTGACTTTAGGCAAAAGATCCCTTTTCAAAAAATGAAGCTTAAAATAAAAACAAAATGATCCAGAACATTTCGTTAATAATACAGGATATTAAAATATCTACAGAGAAATATATTTGTTGATAGTATTTCGTAGGAACATTAAAAATTTATTTCTTTTCATGTGTAAGGCAGTAAAAGAACTATCATGTCGATATCCCCTTCAAGAATTCTTGATTGGGCGTTTCGTTGTTATTCAATAGCATTTTATATAACTAAAGTGTCTGCATTACCTGAAGAGTTTAATTTTGAAGCCTTTTAGTTCAAAGGATTTTGATGAAATGTCTATTACCTCTATTTCATGTTTGGAATCTAGCGAGAATTTGTCTAATTCACTGTTATAGTTCTCTTGATATACTTAAGGCACATAAAAAGTGTCGGCACCTTTGAATTTGCGGTAAAGATCAAATACCCAGACATTTTTTATTTGCTTTAAATATACGAAGAGAACTATACAGGTATATAGAAGAAGATTCTTAAATATTATCGTACTTATTAATATTATTGTTGGTTTCAAACAGTTATGGTTGATTTATTGTGTTCTATAAAATTTACGTACTTGTCAATCAATTTATTAAATGTAAGTCAATACATAAACATTTATGGTCGGTGTGATGCCTAATTCTACAGTTTTGAATTGTATTTATTGTACATTTGATATTTTGCTCATTTGACTTTCTGCGATTAGAGCAAACAGAGCAAATTCGTAAAATAGACTTTGATCTGACTTGTTCAGGACTAGAATTTTTCGAAGTAAAATTATCTCTCTTGCCATCTACACACGTCGATGATATATTCATTCACAAACGCACATATTTTGATCGTACGTAACGTAGTGTTGTAAGTTGTTCAGATATTATCGAAATAAGTAACGTTCAGAATTTTATTATTAGTGAAAGAAAAATTCAGACAGCGGATCAGAAAATTCTTATTTTGATTTAGTGCGTATGTTCCAAGTAAAATACCAAAATCCGTAAGCCCATAACGATAAGAAAAGGGCAAAAATATAACAGATTACACTAAAATGTGACATGAAGAGTGGTAAATTGATGATAGTTATGTGTTACAGAAACTATCAAAACATCCATTGTCCAACATTTTTAGTTACAAAAGTTCTCTTCCACATCCCCAGCTGATTGTATTTAGAGAAATATGAGAGCAAGTCGTAATATATATAATATTACACGTATTTAATAATCCTCGCGTGGTTGTTGTTAGGAATGCCTCTTTCTATAAGAAATAATACGTTTGGTTTAATTCAAGGCAAGTCTATTTCGTTCACAGCAAGTCACATAGATGTTGTGGTGTCTCTGCTGATAGGGTCATACTCCTATCATCAGCGAACATTATAACTAAGTTCCCAATGATCTGATTCTTAAGATCGTTGATAAATAATAAAAACAGTCATGAGTCTAGTGCTGCAATTTAACATAGGTCACATGATACTTTTAATATTAATATGTTCCGCCCAACACATATCTAGACTCTCATCGATTTTTCAAAAATGAATTACACTTGTTATTCCCGGGTGAATTTTTATCTAATCAATTCATGGGGCACCTAAATTGGGTAATTTGTCTGGTGCCCAGTGTTACAATAAACTGTAACAAAAGTCAAATTAAGGGAGCCAAGTCCAACCCTGTTGCATAGAATCACCGTATTGTATTACTTCTGATTTCGGTAATTTTAAGGGTCGAGATTTTAGTACAATAAAATACTGGTCATAGAAACATCTGTTTTATCTTGCACTCTGATTTACTTTAGAGCCCAGGAAACATGCTTTGTTATCTTTACTCTTTATTAGGTAGTCGACGTTAGCCACTTGGAAACAATAAATAACCATCCAAATTATTTTGTCCAATTCGCTTTTCTTACTTGAAGTTATGGACACTTGTTAAATACGGCCTAACCGGGAGGTCTAGTTAAATTTTCTAGACTAAGGCAGTTGAAATAGGATTCCAGAAACATATGTAATAGACTAAGATAGATAGACCAAATAAGGCAGATTTTTTCCCCTATGCTGTAATGAAGCATTTTTATAGTGTGGAAATTGCACCCGAAACCGCCGTCTATTTTTCTATTTTTGAATATTAATATTTTATACTGTCGATACAGAGCATAACTAAGTATTATACTTTAATTATTAAAATTATCAAGTAGGAATGCACTCCGCCAGATGGAGCCACTGTCTCCACCACTGACACGAGTAGCTTCACCGTTAACGAATACTTGGCCCAGCCTGCGAAATATTGTCCATTAATTTGGATCTCTACCCATTACCGTTTTATGGTCCATTAACTTGGATCTCCACCGGTCAAGGAATTGGGTCCATTAATTTGGGTCCATTAATTTGGATACTCTTCCGTTGGGTCCATTAATTTGGATCTTTACCGGCTGACCGCAACCGACATTACACAGGAGAGAGTGAGTAAGTAAATCCGACCGTAAATAAGCAGCTTGACTGGGACTAAGTGCCATCCATCTTGTGTACTAATCCCGGTTTGCTCCGCCGTGTGTCTGGGAAGATACATTGGTTGGCAACAGGTCTCGTGTTTGCCCTCTGGCCTAGCACCGTCGTCTGGAGGACAAGCGAGTACTTGGGAAGCTTGGGGCTTTCTGGCCTAGTTCCCGTCGGCCGGAAAGTCACAAAGCCTTCTAGCAGACCGAGATATCATCCCCGACCAAATACCGCCGACCGGAGTGAGCCAGTGTGCAAGTTGGGAGAGTGTCTGACTGTGTGAACTGTGCCTTTTATTTTGGTGTGAGTGAAGTCTACTACCCCTAGACCCCTGGACGTACCGTGTCTCCTCTGACGCTATCCCAGCCCTACTGCAACAGGCTGTGTCAAGAGGCTAGTGTGGGTCCTTTACACAACGAGAAAAACTGTAAAGGTGGCGCCCGAGCTTACCGTAACCGCACCGAGCTCGAGTGCCAAAGCGACGCCCTCCTCACTCAACCGACGAGTGAACCAAACGTCACAATGCAAAGGCAAAGCAAGGAACAAAAGGGGTTTTTTTCCATCTGCTGGACTGGTATTAAAATGTCAGCATAGGCCATATGATAAATATCATGGTCCGTTAGGTAATTTCAAATGGTACGGTTTACAGTAAAGAAGATCCTAATTGGTCGAGGGTTTAAAGTTTACGGCCCACTTTTGAAACGTCTTATTTCGATTGAGAGGATATCGAGACTTTTGGCTTAACGTCCGATCGATCGTCATCTACCTACAGGGTATAGCAAATTCTCGTTTTGCGAACCTTTTTCAATTTTAAAGTTTAAGTACATTTGTTCAGTATTTTGCCTGTTTTAGTAAGTAGAAAATTAATGTGTTGTAATTGAACTAAGAATATTCGGCCACGATTTAGCTAAAGATTTGAAATTGCCGCGGACCACGTCATTTCTTGATATAGTGTGGTTATCGTTTGTTAATTTATTTAATCGTGTTTAAGTGTTTGTGATTGTCATTTTCATTTGCTTTCATTTTTTCTGTAAATATAGTGGTTTATGTGTTTTGAGAAATCACGCGTTTTATTTGCTTGTTATGAAATTAAGTTCATTTTATATTCAGCAAAGTTTGTTTGTGAAGTAACCTGGTTGATGAACACCAAAAAGGATAGAATCACCTAGAAAGCAAAAGGTAAGCACAGTTTTGTTTTCGATGGATATACTATAATATCGACGGAGTCTGCAAAGTGATTGGGACACTTCGTACTCTGCCAATGGTAACGTCTGATTAAATTATGTAATTAGGGGAATAAAACCCCAGTTATTACAAAACTATACAAAACATACATTTTTCTTAACAATGTTGACGACAGATAAAAAATAAAAAGAAAAAATATTATGCGTAAATCATTTGACAACTATATCTAATTGTGTTACTATAAGTAAAATTGGTACTGACTGGAAAAAATGGAAAAAAGGCTGAAATTATATACGTTAATTGTTGATAGAAAAATGGCAGATTATTGGTATTTAACCTATTTTCATAAATATTTAAAGATTGTTCTAGAATATACGCCAGTCCCAGAAATTTTTTAGAATTAATTGTGGATCTTGGTCCGGTAAAAGACACGAAATGTTGGCAAATACTTTTTGTGCAAAGCTTTTGTTGAATGAAGCAGTTTCTAATTGTTCTTGTCTGGTACGAATGGTTGACATACTGTTTCTCGTTTATAGTGTGAATAAAAATACAACTTTGTACCGCATATATCTTTTTAATATTAAGCAAATAACTTTCATTATATAGGTTTGTTGTGGAATATATTTTCGGTTTTTTCAACATTATTTTATAATCTTGTTTTGACTTGTTTCTAAATATTTTAATGTGGAGTCATATATTCCCTCTCATATTACTATAGCATATCTTACGATAGATTCTACCAAAGCGTTGTATATCGTAATTAATTGTTTGATGCTTAATATGTGCCTAATATTATAAAATACAGGAATTACTGTTTGTAATTTTTATATTATAAATTCTACATGATGTCTTCACTTTAAATGCTGGTCTATAATAATGCCTAAGTACTTTATTTCTTCGACACAAACAATACGGTTTCTGCAGGAGCAGTAGTTGTAATGTTTTCAATTATTTGTATGTAATGTTATGTTCTATTGAGGATTACATCCAGCTATTGATAGAGAGAAGGAAATGAACTTAGTTTTTTGATGATTTAAAATTAAGACACTCCGATCAAGCCATTTCAGTACTGTGCTAAGCCCAATTGAACTCTGATTACTCTGATTTCCAGTCTTTATTGTTAAACAGAAGCACCGTGTCATTTGCGTAATATATTATTTTCAAGTTGTTATAATTTAACCTTGAGGTGCTATTCATATATAATAAAAATAAAATTGGGTCCAGTACTGTACCTTGTGGTATACCTATTTCAACTGTACCTGATTCACTAAGAGTATTTATTAATTTTAACAAATTGTTTCCTATTTTGTAGGTAATTTTTAATCATCTCTAGCGCAAGCCCCTGATTCAAATTTTACCAAGTCAGTATACTATGAGACACCATATCAAAGGTCTCGGAAAGATCTAAAAATACAGCCATACATTTTTGTCTTCATTCATGCTATTATTTATAAAATTAATTAATTCATAGAGAGCGATTTCAGTATTTTTTCCTTTCTGAAACCATATTGTGATTCTGATAATAATTTATTTTTATCTAAGTTTATGACTCTACTTTTAACACATTTTTCAAACATTTTTGCAGTGTTATTTATGAGTGAAATGGGCTTGTAATTTGCAATATTTGTGTGACTTCCTGCTTTGTAGATTGGTACAACTATAGATTGTTTAAAATGTGATGGCACAATACACGTAGAGAATACGATATTTTTATAATATATTGTAGATGACTACTTATAAATTTATGTACTGTTTTTATCACCCTGCAGTTATTCCATCCATACCCGAACTACACTTGGTTTTTAATGATCCAATATGTAGGATTGTTTCGTTTTGTTCTACCGGATACAATACCATGGAATTCGGTATGTGTTCATCAAATACTATTAGTTATAGAGCTAAAGTGAATGATAACATGTATTTACTTTATGAACTAACAACAATTTGTTTCAGCTCATAAGCTTGAGAACCAGAAACTCCGTTACGGAGGACCGTAGAGAAAATTAAGTACTGCTACTGGTTTGAAAAATTCACAGGCTACCACATTTCTGATATGAACTGATGAAACGTCCTGTATATTTTTACTCTTTATAACGTCCTTAATTCACCATTCTTCTGTAAGGAATTAATAAATTTATCATCACTTAATCTGTCAGTTACGTGACTTTCTAGACAATTATATCCCACCTCTTTAAGTATCGCCTGACCTGAATTTCCAACGCTGTTAATATTCGGTTATATCATTCCATAGAATAATCTCCGCACCTATTCTGAATATTGCATAACTTTGTTTTAATTTGAATTTGTGTTGAATGGGTGATTGATTTAATTTCCAGAGCGGTCCGGTATTATATAAATGCTATGACTGATGGTTCGTGCTCTCTGTTATGGATATATCAATCTGTACCTCACTTATCCTTAAACTTTGCATGTCAATTCTATTATTTGAATTTGCACTTAGAATTCCGTTTGCTTGGTGTATAGGAAAGTTGAAATTGGAAAATCCATCTTTGTTTCTATTGTAAGAAATTGTATAGGGTGGTCCATTTGTTTGAACTATAAAATTTGTTTCAGAGCACCATCTAGAGTTGTTCCATTCTGTAAAATAATAATTTGTGCCAATTTGGAGTTCACTGGGCAGTGCTAAATACCACTGACTAACTGATGAAGTTATTCGTTATTTCGATTTTATTTTACATTGACATCTAGCAAAAAATACCCATTTCTGCATCATACAGTACTATTTTATTAATTTGCGACGATGCACAGTGGTCCAGAAAAAAGTTTTTTCGATCAAAATTTTCTAAAGCATTTATTTTGCAACCAACTGGGTTATATACAGACTGTTTCACGAGGAAACGCACATGCTTTTATGGCAGATAGAGAACACCAAAAGTAATCATAATCACACATAGAAAAAGCTACCTGGGTCCTTGTTGCGGAAGTACAGGGTGTATTATGTATTTACGCCGAAATTTCTTTTGGTTGTTATTTTGTAAAGAAATGAAATAATAAGTTCATATTTGGCACATATATTACACTAGTGATTTTTAAAAAGCACTTGTATTACACACACAAAAAACCAGGTCCGGACTAGAAAAAAAAAGTATTTGTTGTTCTTCAAGAAAACAATACCCTCAATATGTTTTTTTAAATTTCAATATTGAATTCGAAGAGTACATAAAAAACGGAATAAAATGGCTTCATTAATTTTTTTGCCACACTTTTCCACATTCGAAATAAATTTCAATAAACAATGCAATATGAGACTTTAGAAAATATGGATGAATGATACGCGCAAAAATCCTTCCACTATTAAACTAGGCTTTACTTTTTTTCTCACCGATAATTATTATGTTTTAATCATCAATTTTTATGAATGGAGTAAAATAAGCAAAAGATTAATGTACAGCCCACCGAATCTATTTCATTCCTTTCACTTATTAAAAACTAGTAAAACAACAACATAATCTATTTATTAACAACAACAATGGTAACTAGCAACTTGCATAAAAACAACGTAAATAGCAAAATACCACTAAGCTGCCAACAGAATAGTTATTAAACGAGAAACAAAAAAATGCAGATTTTCTGATATTGTTATAAAACGTACTAACAAACTAGAATAATAACTAAATTTTATGTTGACAATGACCCCCCCCGCAGCTTCAGGACATTTTCTGGTGTGATCCACGAGATCTTCAATTGATCTTCTGATAAGATCTGGATTGTTTCTAATTTAGTCGCAGCAATCAACAATCCTTTGAATTAACTGATGCCTGTCATTAATCTCCACATTGTAGACCTTACTTTTCAAGTGATCTCATAAAAAATAATCAACAGGGTTGAAATCCAGGGATATTGCCGACCATACATGCGGACCTGCCCGACCATTCCATCTGTTTGGATATGTATTATTTAATTGATTTCTAATTTGGTTGGAGAAACGCAGTGGGGCTTCATCATGTTGAAAGAACATACCCCGGATACTTACATTTTCTAAAAGATTCGGTAGCGTATGTTGTAAAAAATTAAGATAAACGTTACCAGTTATTGTACATTAAAAAAAATGTGTTCCTAACAAGTGACCGCCTACAAGTCTAATCCAAACCTTGATAACTAAACAATGCCTCTAACCATTGAAAATCAATTAGTTGTCCCTACTGATCATAATAGCCTTACTTCAAAATGACTACTATTAAAAAACTTATAAACAAATGATTCGACGCTACTATTAAGTTAAGCATATTAGGATTCTCAGAGGAAAGTTTTGCTGTAGTTTTTATTTTCTCATCCTCCATGTTTTGGGTCACTGAACACGAATTTGAAGTTTGCAGGCAAAAATTTGGCCCGGAACCTTGTTTTTTGGGCACTTTGTGCTGGCACTTTTCTCAGTTTCTGACCTATATCTTGACTTTCAGTTATAGATAGTTATTTTTTCTTCTGTTTGCAAAATCCCATAAAGAATATGTTTCAATACAATCATAAGCAAATAAATAATAATTCATTTTTAAACATTCATAGAGTATATAGGCTCCAATACTAGTTAGCTAATAAATAGGTGAGACTGTTTTTTTATCAGTCAATGTTAAATATAATAGTTTCACACTTATTCATAGAAATTATCTTGGTTTTGCACGAAACATTTTTATAAGTGGCTTTATTTCTTTCTGATGAGCTCCAGAATATGGGCGAAAAACGTTTCAAAGGCTAAGCATTTCCAAGAAATGGAATGATAGATTTCATGAAAATATAATCCATTAGAATGAAAAATTTTTTAAGACAAGGTGGATAAATAAATTCATTTTAGGCCTATGTTCTCATTTTTAATTGAATCTTCATGATCGTAGGGGGTTATGTAGATACTAATTTAATCTGCATGGCCGTAGCGGACTGTGTGTGTGCTAGTGTTAGAATAAGAATTGTCAAATAAGAAATTAGACAAATTCCTTTTAGAATTTTAATTTGCTAGCGTAACCAGAATTCAGGTTATCGAAAGAATGCAACGATTACATTAATATTTTTACACAAAGTTTTTCTTTTAGTTATAGACAGTTATTATTTCTGCTGTTTGCAAAATCCTATAAAGAATATGTTTTAATACTGACAAGTTTCAAATATTACTGATTACTATTTTTAAATTTAAATTGTCTCAGTTTTAAGTTGCAGTAAGAAAGTCAAGATGGTGGATTCAAAATGGAAATAAAAAAATTATTTAAATGGACTACTTTTAAGCATGATTGTAAAATGGCTGCTATTTATTAATTGTCGATCATAAATATGCGATTCAGCCCTCCATTAATTTTGTGCATAACATAACCTAATATAGGTAATATTAACATTTTTCATTAGCTAATAATACAATAAGTATCTAACATAAAAAAATTTAAACCTCAAATAGCTTTAGGCAGAAAACTGACACCAAGAAATTTAAACCTAAGAAGCATAACTTAAGGCTAGTAGCACTACAACAAAAATCTATATCAATTTAACCTAAGGTATGAACTTTAAACCTACAACTCTAAACTAAAACTGTATGAGCTTTAGAATACTTGATTTAAAATTCTTAGTATAAGGTAAGAGCCTTTGGTTATGTGAGGTTTAGTGTTCGTGGTATTAAGTTCTTGGTGTAAAGTTTTTGTCTTAGGTTTTTCTGAGGTTTAGATATCTTGGTTTAGAATTCTGCTACTTATACTTCTGCACACATTTCTACCTTTAATGATTAACCTTTCTAAGGTGATTTAGGCCTAGATCTTTCCAAGAGTCAAATTTTTCTGAATTCGTTCTTTCATAATTCCTGATGATAGTCTTCTGCAATGCCTCTGCTTTTTTGGGACCCATAATATGCTGATATCTCTCGCTACCTGACAGTGCAATTAAGGACAACCTTAAATCTAAGTATTCTTTTATTATCTCAGTTATTACTTTAGCTGTTTCAGATTTATCATAGTAACAATTCTGAAAAGTACGATTTTCAAATCTTGCAGACGTGGTTTCATACTTGCTGTGTAGAAACCACTTCAGGTTGCTTCTACCATTTCGTCTTTGTCAAATAACAGTTTGGTGTATAGCACATCATCTTTGTTTATTTTTGCAATTTCTTCTTTTAGAGCTGCCATAGCCTTATCCAAACCTTATAACATTTTCAAGTATCTTAACTCTGGATATTGAACACACACAAATATAGCTCTTTATTCTAACTAGATGATTCAGCTTCTCTCATGAGTTTCGATTTCCTTACTCATATGAACAACTACGTTATCCCCTCCTGATTTCGCTATTCTCGATAGAACAACGGGAAATTCCCTTCTTAGAGAGCGATTTGCAGACGTTACAGCTTGCAAAGCTATGAGACGATCTAGATCAGGATACTTATAAACCCTCATCCCAAAATCTTATTCAATCTTTGTTTCCTATGATCCCCGAAAATAACCTACACGATTCTTACTTAATCCAGCGCTTTCTGTTTTCAACGTAGAGAATTTTCACCATGAATAATAAGATAGAATATTATGACAAAGAGGCCATTGGGATCATTCGTAAGCTTCTTCCACTTATCCCCAAGGTTTTCAACTAAGTTGGTTACGTATTGATCTGATAAACAGGGGATATCATTATTTACATTACACATAAAACGGAGTCAGCTCGAAACATGCCTTAGGAGTGGCACTTATCAAACTAGATTGTGTTAGAACAACTTTAGCCTCAGATAAAGCTAATATCAAACCGATACCGATTTTTAGAGGCAATTTAGTGTGCATGGTTCTTTATTAAATCCTAATATGTACAAATTTATGTCTTACGTTATATGTTATAGTATGTTCGAAATATAATTTGATTTGCTTTGATTGATTGATACAGTCACAGGCTATATCTGACGGATCAATCACATCAGTATCTGTCTCGGAGTAGAAATGGGATAAATGTAATATAAGAACGTTTAGTCATCAGCTTCATTTAAAATATCATTAGAAACGCCTGTGATTATAAAATAACCTTTGTTTCTGACTGGGATGCAAAGTCCTCGAGTCGTCTGATGTTCACCACACCAGAATCCAATTGAATGCTTTGCTTAAAGTGCTTCATTCTTTCATTCTGCGAGGTCTCTATCATTTTACGCACTGTATCAAAAGTCACTTTATGATAATCGAACAGAACTAAAGCTATTATCATAGATGCCCAGGAAGTGGTTTTGGAAACATCTGGAGTAATCTGTTGTATTTTTTGCGATTCTTAAAATTTTCCCAATTATTTCCCAGAGTGCAACATGGTCAACTTGAACCCAGAAGCGCATATAAATTGAGACAAGAAAAATACACGAATACTTTCTTCCCTGTTAGTGGGTTTGAACTCGTTCAGAAACAAATAAACCTCCAATGAATTTAATGCTTTTACCATCTATCTAACGTGCCGAAGTTCTACCTTCAATGCTTGAATAATATTTACAGACAGATGGACCACGGTCGAGAACATGATCACAGCGATATCACTACTGTTGCTGGTCATATCTATTCATTGGCTAAGAAAAAATACTTTCTTTACGTAGATCATTTGAGAATAGGAGAGCAAGATATCAAAACAAAAGAATGTAGAACGATGTAAGATTGACGGTACAATAAAAAGGCGAGAGAAAATTCGTGATATCGCTATGATAACCCTTTACCTGAAAATTTACTTTACGAAATTGGACTTTACAGCCATCTGGTGATCATTTTTCACAAAAGAATTACTTTACGCACTTTTTACGAATACCCGTTGTAATTCGTATCGCAGAGCTTTTTCATCATCAAATTCAGATTCAACGCTTTAAACTATAAAAATGCTATCTAAAAGATAAAATCTAAGATAAAAAAACCAACGATAAAATGAAATTCTGATGGAGGCATCTAATTCAGGGGGTCAAAGTACATAAAGACTGGTTGGTCTAGTTTCTGGGTCTGAACTTTTCTTTTGTGTGGCTGTGATAATTAAATTATACATTAATATTAATTCTCAGAATATAAAGGTGCGTTCCTAGTAGAGTACATGCAAAGATGTACGTGTAGTGCAGCTACAATGTTTCAAATACGGTCGGTTAGTAGGTATATTGGATGAAACACTTGCATATGGAGCGAATGTTTTATAAACTGCCACAGATTGGCCCAAAAATCGATATTTATAACATAAGTAACCATTGTAAGCTAGCAGCAAGTGAAGTTCACATATTTTTTCAATGCCATAAGTACCGTCACATCTACGTAGTGGAGTGAAAGTACATTTTTTTTGTTCAAATATGTTTAGAATTCATTTGATTGAAAAATATTTCTGCCGGTCTGCCGGTCTGTTTGTCTGTCTGCCTGCCTCTAACAATTTTGGGTACGTTTTCTCTGAAACGGTGTATGATATTAGATACTTAAGGCTACGTTTTTACGTAAGCGTATTAGTGCGACGTAAATCCAGTACATTTAGGTATATAGTTACGCCCTAAAATAGATTTTGATCAGTTGATAGTACACCTAACCCATTTTCCATGTTCTGTTTTTATTCATTTTGCCACACGATTTTTTTTAGTATAAATCATATTTAGTAGCTTTAGTAGATAACGAGAATGAGAATGATGATGATCTGGCTGATTTTCTACCCGTTACCACATTTTATTGAAATTTCAAGAACCTGAATCTGGCCTAAATACATTTTATTTTTATTATTTTACCCCACACAAGACACAAAACTAGAATTAAAGTAAACGAAATGTTAAGTGAAACAAACATTAACGAAGAATGGCAATAATGGTTTCTTATGGTTCTTTGGCGTTTCCTCAAATCTGATAGGCGGCCGAATGTCATCGGCTTGTATCGGTGCAATAATTCCGCGTTTTTGGTGTACTTGGGAATCCGTATCTTTACCTCTAACGTATCTCGTAACGCAAAGAAAGTTTAAACTGTGCATGCGCAGATGTCATAAGATACATTTACGTGCGTTTTAGATGCGCTGCCTTAAGTGTCTATTGACTGGAGGTTTGATACACCTGTGCATTATAACGAGATCTGGAATGAGATTATAATTTGTGCTTCTTCCACTGAAGGGTTGAGGGAAATCGGAGTAAGTATGTCCAGAGTAAATGAGTCCAGAAGCTTGGGATTTGGTGTATACACTAGAAGCCTTCTTCTCAATTTTCTAAAGGCATCTGTCACCCCTGTCACCACCGCCTCCAATTGTCCCACTCCATTATTATGGGAGTTCACAACATAAACTTGCAAATTAGCATCTCTATAATAACAAAAGTTCTCGAACATTTTTTTGGCATCAGCCACCCTATTTTCACCTTGAAGCAGGCGATTTCAAAAATTACATTAAAAAAACTCTACGAGCAATTATTTCCACATACTGGAATGCAAATACAGTATCAAGATGTTTTCATTTAAAGAGACTTGGATGGAAAATTTGGAAGTAGTAATTTCTTAGGCAGCGGTTTTTTGTACACCATCCAAAACTACTTTAAATCTAAATGCATCTCGCAAAGATATAATAAGTTTCTACGTATTATTTAGTTTCCGATACACAAAGCTCATCATTTAAAACTTCTACCCAAAGTTATGAAAGTTTGCTATTTTCATAGATATTGAGAAAGAGTTTTAAAAGTTCTGAGAACACTATTATGTCTAACCAGTATCGCGCCTTGCCAGAAAAAGATGATATAATATACTCTCCATTTCAATTCTGATTCTAATATTTTTCTGTTGTAAAAATGTTTATTAAAGCAAAACTTACTTAAGAAGGTTGAGGCGTTACAGTCCCAACCAAAAGTAAGTCGAATTCTAAATCGGAAGTTTTCCATAATAAATTATTACAAAAGTCGATGATACCAATAATTATTGTCATAAACGCATAAATAAATCATTTTTTATTATTAATTATTTAAGTAGATTTAATTACTTTACTGAACTAACTTTTGGATCTTTTGTCCAAACTTTTTGAAAAAAAATAACTTTATGTAAATATCTGTGCATTTTACAAATTTGTTTCAGTAACTATTTAAAAAAAGAAAAGATGAAAAGCAGTAAAGATTAAAATTAAATTATTAAATAATCGAAAAATCAGTAAAAAATCATTAACAAAAGAGAAGTTTTACCATTGTTTAATAATTTTTTTTATTTATTAAAGGTCTCCTAATTAAATTGAAAACAATATTAAAATATGCGTAAAACATCAATGCTGTACATAGTTAGTTTTCGGAACTGCTGACATTATTTGGTTATTTGCTATAAATTAAAATGTACCAAAAAATTGATTGAAAGAGCTGTTACTCTGTGGCAGTTAATCATTTTGCATAAATAACTAAATAAAACACACTACTATGTTTTCTACCACTATGTAATAGAAAACATAGTAGTGCGTTTTATTTACTTATATTAATGACATTAGGTTTAAATATTTTTTAATTATTTTGTAAAGGATTTATTGTTTCAATTTGATTTATACTCCATTGCATTTAGACAGAAAACATCATAAAGGTTTTGAAAAAATGCACGAGAGGAGATTTTTCCCCGATATAAAAGGGGGACATGGGTAGAGTCTAAAACCAAAAACTCGGGACTGTACCTGCTGGCTTCCGATGGCGATCTTTGAAAACGTGAATGACGTATCTCCGTTCTTGTTCGCTTTCTCGGAAAATTTATAAGGACTAAAGTTGTAGTAAATAATTCTTTTATTTTCAACTTAACTGTTTTTTTCTGTAGGATTGATACTGTAAAAGTTACAGCTGCTTGAAAAAAAAAATTTTTTTTCGTGTCAATTTCTCAACCATTAAAAGAAATTTCTAAGTGTATAACTATAAATAATAAAATTGATAGAGGACGTAATTACCATTAATTTAAATGCTCAATGAAGCTTCTCTGACTAATAGTTCTTAAGCTGTGGACACGCGACTTCGGTCCCCCAGATCTCAACGCTTGCTTGTGCCAATGTAGAATTATATTACTAAATTAACACGACTTTATATCTTCGGTTTAAAATAACGAGATCGCAACACGTTTTGTGGTACTGATTTTAGAATATCTTGCCATAATTGTACCTTCGATGCACATTTAATTAAATAAGAATGAACCATTGTTTAGTTTTCAATAATTTTATTAACTAAATATAACAAAAGGATACTACGGGATAATTTTGTGTATAATGCTTATTATCCTCTGTTGAATGAGTAATATTCAGTGATATAAGTGACATTTGTAGTCCCTACGTTGGAGTACAACCGGTACTTGCTCCTTGTAGAGCCATGTGTCGGATATCGTTTAAGTCATATAACTTGGCTACCGTACAAGATATGCTGATTTTCTATGATAAGGTTTGAACACAGCTCCATTTATTAAATCTATATTTGGATATTCCTGAATGGCAAACTCAAGTATTATTTGGTTTTCACTACATCTCTCTAAACAACAATATCACAAGCGCTAAACATAGACTTGTGGTCTCTTCTCATGTCATTGTCATTGCAAACATGAACCAACATTCTTCGAGAACTCTGTAACTCCTTTAACCGGGATTCTGGTTGGGCTAAAAAGAATCAAAGTGCGACAGTTGTCGTAAAAACCATATAATTCTTGTGGTTGCTCTTTACATTCTTATTACTAATGGGACATTTCCCAGAGTTTGTGTCTAATTTTACATAGACCGAATTCGAATATCAACCTTTAAGAACATACGACTACTGCCGTTATAACAATATTGTTTTTGTTGTTTATATCGGTGAACTTATTTATTTAACAGAGGTAAATGTGACAATTTTTCCCAAAGAATTCTTTTCATTCTGAAATTATCGACGGTAGTCTCAACCAATATTTGTTACTGATTTTATTGCAGTTGCTACCACGAATATATTTATACATGATGTGGAGTTCATCCTGGGCAGTGTTTAATCTGACCAGGATGACCTTCTCCACCAATTTAGAGATCGCCGACAGTAACGAAATTGGTCGATAACTGCCGACGTGCTTCGAGTTTTTGTTCGGCTTTGGGATCGGCACCACCACGGCGCACTTCCACTGGCTGGGCCAGTGTTGAAGCTGCAGGATCGCGTTCACAATGTACGTCTATTGTACAATGCCCTTCCTCGGGAGATATTTGAGTAGTTTATATTCATTTGGTAGTGTCCGGACAATACCGGCCACTTCCGAGGGTTTGGTCATGACGTTTAAAAATTGCTGTCTGGTTAATTGGATGTCATGACCGATTTGTTCGTTGATGTCGTTTTCTATGCGGTCCTGGTCCAAATTGTTAGGTGGGTTTGTGTTATGTATTGTCTGGAAGAAGTCAGCTAAGTCGTTCGCTTTTTGCGAGTCCGTCAAAGCCGTCCGTCCGTTTGCGTTTGTCAACGCGGGCATGGGCTCCCGCGTATTTCTCATTGCTCGTGTCAGTTTCCACAGCGAGTTGTCCTGAGGATTCAACGCCTCCAGCCTATCCCGCCATTTCTGTTTTTTTGCAGTGTTGATGGCGGTCCTGATCCGCCTTTGCAGTCTGATCATCTCGGCTCTAGCGTCGACATCACGATTTCGCTGCCAAAGTCGCCTGAGTCGATTTTTTTCCCTGATATCTTGTCTGACCGCGTCGTCGAGTCGGTCTTTGTAGGGATTTATAGTAATGACATTTGCAACACTCCGTTTGGCATCCTGCAGTATTCGTGTAAACTCATCCACTACATTTTCCAGTTCGGCGGCTGTAGCGATTTCGTTTCTTAGTGTTAAGTTTGTGTTTATGTGTCTCTTATAGAGACGCCAGTCGGCGTCTCTATATGAGGTGATTCTTTGTGTTATATCTTCCCTGGACATATTGTTCAATTCTAAGAGAATTGGATTGTGGTCGGATGTGAGTTCCTCCAGAGCCACTGGCTGCGTGGAGTTTCTCACACCCTTGTTGACCACTATGTCCAGGGTGGTGGGTGTTGTACCGTTATCCGGAAAATGCGTGGCATCGTCCGGATACTGTATGCTGACATTACGATTACTCGCGTAATCGTACAGAGTGTTGCCATTGGCATTGTTTCGATGGCAGTTCCATGCGTTATGTCGCGCGTTAAACTCGCCTATGAGCAGGCAGCGCGGGTTTGCGTTCAGTAGATTCTCGAGACAACCCGCTGTGAAGCCGTTCGCAGGCCTATTGTACGCGGCCACGATACTCACGCCGCCGTCCAGCGTCACACACACGTGCTCCACTGAAGTGTTTCGCAGAGCGCGATGCGTGTGGGCAATGTCAGACTTAATGAGTACGGCCACGCCGCCTCCCCTGTTATTGTCGGCCCTATCTTTTCTAATTGTGGTATACCCTCGGACGCGGAGCTTGTCTCGTCTGTTTAGTTTCGTTTCGTTCAGAAGCATAATGTCAATTTTATGCCTCGTTATAAAATTTATTAAAAAAGGTATTTTATTACTCACACCGTTTGCGTTACATGAAGAGATTTTTAGCTTAAAAGCCATTGGTGGGTAGACTGTTAGAGAAAGCTATCATAACCTGGTATTTTTCCCAGGTGGTGGTGCACCTCTCGAGCTTATCATTAAGCTCGCTCAGCCGCCTTACCATTACGTCGAAATCGACTAGTGTTGCGTCTGTCCGTTTGCATTTGTAGATTATGTAGGTTGTCCATCCCTCCTCCGATGCTGCTGGTGGTTGGTCTGGTCCGGGGTGGGGGGGCATCTCTTGTGGTTTCCTTTGCTCGTGGGTTGCTGGTGGTGGTAGCTGGGGCCAGGCTGATCTCTCTTGTCTCGCTGCCCACGCGTTGGTGGCTGGAGGAGGTGCTGCCACGTATTTGGCTGCAGGTGGGGGAGGTACTCTTGTCGATTGTTGCGTTTGATAGTTAATTTTGTCTAGGTATACCCTGCATTTTACACTGTTTGCAGGGTGAGCCTCCCTGCAGTTTGCGCAGGTTGCTGGCGTATCAGGAGATTTTGTACACTGCCTTGTTTGGTGTCCGCCAGCACATTTCAGGCATCTGGGGGCCGAATGACAATTTGTGGTGGCATGGCCCCATTGTTGACACTTATGACATTGTATGATGCCTTTCGTATTATACTGGCGTTCCCAGTACACGGCAGTGTGGTCGATGCTCCTGACACGACTCTGCAGGGCTGCTAATGTTATGTCACTGCTCGTGGTGACCATATACGAGGGGTTTCTGGTACCCCTCAACGTATATATCTGTTTTACTGGAATTTTGTGGATTTGTTCTAATTCATCTTGTATCTCTTCTGTTTTAATGTCATGGTGTATACCCCTAATTATGAAGGCGTGCGCCTTCTCGTCTTTAGGGGTATACGTGTGGTACTGTACCTCCCCCTCGTTTAGGTAGTCGTTGATCCGCCTCCAGTCTTGCTTATTGTCTAATTGCAACGTTGTGTTTTTAGGGCTGTGCCTCCACAGGTAACCGCCTCTTAGTGTTCTTTTTAGGAATGCATTAAGTGATTTGTGGTCATTTAACTTGCCGTGGATGATAATCGGAGGCGGTTTCCTGGAGGCCGCCGGTGGCTGTGAAGTGCTTGGCACTGGTTCGGGTTCCGGTTGTGGGGGTACTACCGCCATGTCTTTTTCCATCCTTGCCTTTCCTTCATGGGGATTGTTTATTTCTATTGGTTCCGGTGTTGATGTTTTCTTGCGCTTGCCCGATCCAGGATGGGTGAACTTACTGTTCCCATCCTCCTGGATGCGGGCTGCTTTGAATCTAAATATTTCCTTAATATTGTTTTCATTTTCTTTACTTGCTGGGACGTCATCTTCTGTGATCATTCTAGCGTGTCTTCTCTTTCTGATTGTGCCGCCTGTGCTGGCACAGGATCGGTCACTCTCGTTTCCGCTTATTTCTACTGGCTTAATGGAGCTTTCGGCGGAATTTAGCGCCGCCTCTTTGCCTTCTCTGATTCTATTCACCAATTCCACTTCCATTGTGGACATTTCTAACATTTCCTCGACCGGTTTCAACCAACCGGTCGGGGATCTTTGCTTTTGTCTTGGAACGCACTGATTGTTCGAATTTTGAGGTTAGAATTTGAAAAAAATTTATTTAGGGGTTCGAGACTATTATTTTAATTTTCAGAAAGTTTTTATGTCAATGTCACTTTATAATTTAATTTTAATGTTTTTCAACACTCACCGTGCTTTTGGGTATTGTTTTACTATTCACAGTCACTTGCCCTCCTAAGAAGGTCTTTGCACCACTTTTCGCTTTTTAATTCGCGAATTTTTTATCACTTTTTGGAATTTTATTAGCATACAGGGTCAGCCAATACTTGTTCTTTGGAGACCACGGTAAGACTCGTCAGTAAGGCTGGAGTAGCCACTGCCTTATACGCTTTTCCAACTAACTCAACATGGCCGCTCGTATATATACTTAGTGGGCCAAATGATGTGGCGGTGAGATATAATGGAAACGTCACACGCCACACCATACTTTCTTGATGTCTAGCATAGTTTACGATCAAATGACTGAAAATATTGCTAGAGGTCAAAGTTAAAGCCATCACAAGGTAGCTCACTTATATTCTTACAACTCTTGCTCTGGTCCATTCCTCTGAAATCTCAACACTGAGGTACTATAGCACTTGGAAAGTTAAAAACCTTCAAGTATATGAATGATCATTTGACCTTCAAGTGTCCATGACTTGAAATCTATGGACTTTTTGGACCTACTGCACACAAGAAATCTTGTTTGGAATAATCGAACAAATACATTTCACCTGGTGTTAGCTCAAAAGACTGTATAACTTTTACCGTGTATTTAGTGCGGGGTGCTTTAATAATCTGTTAATTAAAAATCAGAGGGGTCATGATGACACAGGTCATCATGACTGTTCTTTATTGATTAGATCTTCACAATTAATAGCGTCTGCCTTGCGAACAAACGTGTTTAAAATGTATGCCACCAGCTCCATAGCTATACTATTTAGTACAGTCCTCCGAAAACTCAGTCTGCACTTGCTAAACACTCACAGCGACAATAGGTAACATTTACATACTTCCGAGTATAGATAGATATTCAAGGTCACTCGACACTCGGATTACTAGGCATTGGTTTCAACATGCTTAGCATCTAACAAACATCTTTTCCTAACAAAATCTTCTTTACAACTATTAGTTTCGGGCTGTTTTTGTCCTACTTTGCTTGGCCTAGACAGTGATGAACTGAACTGTCAAGAGTATCAAGCGGTGCATGTAACACAGCGACGTTAATTTGATAAGCCTTTGTAAATCTTTGAATTAATTACATTCTTTCCAAGTTCAATCGCCAGTAGGCTTCATTGTAAGAGCTGATCACATACATTTATTACTGTCCTCGCTGAACCTAGAATGTCGGCAAATAGGATTAAAAGTACATTGCTTTAATTAATTTATTCATTAAAATTGAGCCGATGCGCGATGGAGGATTTCATTGAATCAATATATATCTGCACATTAGTTGATAAGTGAGTTTGTTAAACTATAAATGGAATATTATGTCAACGCAAATGTGTTCATTGAAAACAATGATCAATTTTGTTTAATAAATAAACAATCGTTAGTGATTAATACAATAATCATCAGTTAGTAATTCAGTGAAATTGATATATTACTTCATCGACTCAGTTATTGATTCAGCTATACTAGTGGAGTCAATAGGGGCTGAAAATATGCAATATTTCGAAAAAATTACGGGAAGCTTCGATTTTCCCAAAACCCATTGGCAACACTTTTATATATCCTAAAATAAAAAGTTATAAACATATAACATATTGGGGGTTTTGAGGTCGCTGAAAGAGAGAATGATGTCAAAAAAGGTTATTCTAAATGGCTGATCCAATATGGCCAACTTTTCGATAAAAATTTCATTAAAAATTACGATTAATTATAAACAAATTTCGCTCGGATTGACACTGTGGGTGCTTCTTATGTCGCTGAAATAGATTATGATGTCAAAAAGTAATAATATAAATTAGCTGATCCAATATGGCAAACTTTTCAATAAAAATTTTATTAAAAATGATTCCAAAGATAAAAATAATTCCAAAGAACACATAAAAAATTACATGCCAATCACCATAATTAATAATTCCCTTAAATTATTCGAGTTCGTTCTCTATGACTATATTTTTCCTAATATAGAAAATAAAATATCAAACCGTCAACATAGGTTCATGTCAGGCAGGTCTACGACTACAAATTGCTTAACTCAGTATCTTTGTGAAGTTTTGGATGGAGGTGGCTAAGTCGGCGTAATTTACACAGATTTCTCTAAAGCGTTTGACAGGCTTAACCACGGTATCTTATTAAATAAATTACCATTTTTTTGGATTATCATATGAGTTTATTTCATTATTTACTTCATATTTAAGCATTAGACTGCAATATGTTTATTACCATGGACACAAGTCTAATGCCGAATCAGGAGTCCTTCAAGGGTCAGACCTTGATCCAGTTTTATTCAATGTATTTGTCAATGATATAATTATAAACTTACAGTGCCCACATCTGCTCTATGCCGATGACCTAAAAACTGACTACAGCGTTAACTGCATTGATTATACAAAACCGCTCAAGTCAGATTTGGAAAATATTGATAATTGGTCCAATCAAAATAAATTATTGTTGAATGTTGAAAAATGTAATGTTGTCACCTACTCTCGTGGGCATAATATTTTCAGTAATGAGTATAAAATAAATGATAGTGTCATACAAAGAGTTGATGATTCAAGGATCTAAGAGTCACTTTGGATAGCAAAATGACTTTTATTTATCACATAAATAACATCGCATCTTCAGCTTATAAATCATTGGGACTCATAATAAGAAACTCCATAGATTTCACGAATGTTGAAACTTTGAAGCTTCTATTCAACTCGTTTGTGAGAAGTAAATTGGAGAATGCTAACGTAATCTGGAGTCCCCACTAGATCGTTCATATTAATAAATTGGAGAAATTCAAAGAAAATTTTTAGAATGCTTAAAATACGGCGAGGACAATATTTATCCACCGTTCTCAAAAATACATGCCTAAATTTATTAGCACTTTGTGGATTTATCATCGTTCTGGTACAACTAAACATATGAAACAATAAAATACCTTTAACGAATTAGTTCGTTATTCAATTACATAGTCAATAGCCTATGATGTTTTAAAACGTTAGAACAATGTAAAGATTGAAACAATGAGCAGTTTATAAATTAATATTTTTTAACACTAATTTAATAAAATAATACTTACTCTCTTTATTAGTGTTACAAATGATATGTTTTTCCAGTGTTCCTCTACCGAATTTAGTACAGTATTTTGGATAAATATGTCAAAATTTTTAGAGTGTGCAAAATTTCAATGCTATTGGGAACTAAAATCATTTCTAGGCCCGTCGTCGTAAAGTCAAAATCATCGTTTTTGGTCAGAAATTTAAAACAGCAATTTTATTGACTATTCTTATAGTAAAAATTACGCTGATTACGATGGTGACATTAAAGAAATTATAAAATAGAGGCTTCATTGTTAGAAACAATGGTTTTAGCGAAATTTCTCACATTTTGATGTTCTTTGACTTGAAGCGTCGCACAGTGGGAAATGTAGCACTTTCTTTGGACAAAAGTCCATTTGACGCACAGTTGTTGACCGATTTGAATAATATTTTTTTATGTACTCGTGAATGATTCTAGTTTACTCTCCGATTGCTACAATGTAAATATCTATTCTTCTGATGCATGTATCTGACCCAATATCGGAACCTCAGCGGGCTGATGTTATCATATATATATATATATAATGTAATTAAAAATAGCCATTATTTGAATTAAAAACGCAAGTAAGAAAAAAATGTAAACAAATTTCAATTTTAGAGCTAAAAAGGCATGAGAAATTTTAAGTATAAGAAGCCCATGGATAGGCAACCTCAAAGTTGCTTATCTGCTCCTTAATTGTAAGCACAAATACATTTAATATCTTTTATATACCTTGAATTTAACGTCATCCTTGAGTAAATCTTCGTATTATTTATACTTGTTAGTCTTTTTAAAATTAATTTTATTCAGACATACAATTAATTAAACAATCTAGAGTAATAAATTATATATCGAAAAGATCCTGAAAACCTGTATGTTTCGATACTGGGTCAGATCTGTCCATCAAATGAATAGATATTTAAATTGTACCAATTGGAGGGTAAATTAGAATCATTTATAAGTATATTAAAAAAAAATTATTCAAATCGCTCAAGAATTGTGCGTCAAATGGACTTTTGTCCAAAAAAGTGCTAAATTTCCCACTGTGCGTCGGAGAAAAAAAGTCAAGATACTAAAAAATTAATATTTTATCAATACACGTCGTTTGAGTGACCTTTTATCTTTGACCGTTCAATTGTTATAAACAAACGAAGGGTCCTAAATTGACAATTTTTTTTATGTTCAAGGAAAGGTCATACGAATATTTTATTGTGATCAAAATGTTGCATTTTGTTCATAGAATTTACAGTTTTATTTTTGTGTCGATATCTCGCATATTTTTCAACTATTTAACAAATAAACTAATTTGTTTATTAAGGATTTGCGACTTTTCATGGCATTTTTTGCACTGTCCACCCCCGGCAATCGATAAATATTTATAATAACCACCATTCCTATGTGGTCTTGCCCCTTTTTCTTTTTTTTTACCCTCTCGCCAACGTTTTAACAAAAATGCTTAGTAAACAAATGAAATATCTCAACTCAGGAATGTCGTATCGAAATTAAATTATTGGCAAATCAAAGATAATAAAAAACGAAAGTTTTGAGTCTAGATAAACCTAGACCTTTTAACTATAATCGGAGATATAGACCATTTTGCGTTTACGACTGTCAATTGATTATTTTTAATTTTTTCTTAAAACAATCTTGTGACAACATAAAGTTAATATATTAAACATACTACTTACCAATTGTCACAAAAATCCATTGGTATTTTCATAATTTTTTTGCATTTGCAACAATTAATTTATGAACGCTGTACAACGTTCTTTAGTGTTTACGCTCCGAGTGGCTTGCGCAGTAGATGCTATGTATATATAAAATTTAAAGCGCGCTCGATTTTAAATGCACTGTAAGTGGTTCAAAGTGTTTTGAAGAGTCATTTAAATGTAGTTTTCTTTTATGTTTTAATTTTCAAAGTTTAATTACTTTTTATATACGGTGTTGCTTAATGACGTGCTAATATTTTAGGCTGTGATTTCTTAGGTCATTTTATGAAGAAAAGTTCATATGAACATATGTCCGTAACGGCTCAAATTTGTTGAGACAATGTGATGAAATTTATTTTTGTTAAGCGTTATTTTTTAATATCTCGAAAGTACTTTAGATATTACTTTCAATTTTGGTATGTGTTAATACAATATAAATCCACATATCTTAATTACAAAAGTTATTTTGTCGCTATACAAGTGGCGTCCCTACGAACATATTCTCTGATATTTTTTACCAAGAAAGTGGTACGCCACTGACATCTTTCTATGTGGATATTTTTCCTGATTAACCTGATTTTACGTGAAAACGGTCTCTTGCGCTTTTCTCGTCAGACGCACAGTTCTTGAATAAAACAATTAAATTCAAATTGAAACTAATTACACAGGTACACGCAAAAAAAGCTGTCGATTACACAATTAAAAAAAAATTATTAACAATTGACAGTCGTGAATGCAAAGTGGTCTATATCTTCGGTTTTAGCTAACGGATCAAGGTCTATCTAGGCTCAAAATTTTTTTAAAATTTCGATACGATATTCCTGAGCTGAGATATTTCATTTGTTTACTAAGCAATTTTTTTAAAAACGTTGGCGGAGGTTAAAGACAATGAAAAAACGGGAAAGACCACATAGAGACGGTAGTTTTTATCAATATTTATCGATTGCCGGGGTGGACAGTGCAAAAAATGCCATGGAAAGCCGCAAATCCTGAATAAACAAATTAGCTTATTCGTTTAAACAATTGCAAAATACGCGAGATATCGACACAAACAAATAACGGTAAATTCTATGAAGAAAATGCAACATTTTTATCACAATAGAATATCCGTATGACTTCTTTTTGAATAGAAAAATAAATGTTAACTTAGGACTCTTAATTTCTGTCTAATAATTGAACGCTCAAATGTAATAGGTCGCTACAAATCTCAATGACGCGTCTTCATTTCCTATATTTCGCTTTTTTTGTCGACGCACCATTTTCGTTAAAAAGTCAAGAAACATAAAAAATAAGAATTTTCGCTAAAAACCATTGTATTTAACAATGAAGCCTGTGCCTTATAATTTTTTTAATGTTACCGTCGTGTTCAGCGCACTTTTTCCTATAAGAATAGTCAATAAAGTGGCTGTTTTAAATTTCTAAAATTTACGACGACCG
The DNA here is from genome assembly GCA_963583905.1 of Stenurella melanura. Lineage (NCBI taxonomy): Eukaryota > Metazoa > Arthropoda > Insecta > Coleoptera > Cerambycidae > Stenurella > Stenurella melanura. The sequence goes on from OY757309.1 coordinate 21,915,638, forward strand.
GCCTCTATTCGGCGTAAATGACGACGCTGCAACTTGCAACCACAACTTCTCAGCGGGGTGCTGAAGAAGCTATGAAAAAGTAGCAACCGGTTAGCTTAGGTTATTAAACAAACTAAACAAAGAAAAGGGCGCCAGCGTATTCATGCAACTGATATTCCTGCAACGGTTTAAGGATGAAACAATCAAAAGCAAAATTTAAACAAAATAACAATATATTAACACAAATAACGATTAAAATTTACAAAAACCTTACAGAAATTTGGAAAATTTACTACCATAAAAATATATAATGTTTAGAGTTAAAATGATTGAAAATGTAAATACAACAAAAATTGCTTTATTTGAATATTTAAAGTAATAAAAAAAAATCTCTGACAAAAGAATTAAATTGAAAAAATCAACTGGTTTAACAATCACAATAGCTATCTTCTGACCAAAAAAGAGAGAAAGAGAAGAGACACGGTGAATGTGGCTTACGCAACTTTGGCGGTGGGAGTGGAGTTCAACGAGGTCGAACCCTGGAGATGGCCACAGGTACCTGGGAGAGGACTTATTGATGATGTTCCAGAGAGACGCTGCGTTGAGAAGATGTTCAGCCAGTTACAATTTTCATCCAGTCAATAGCAAATCCACCGTGTACTTGATCCAAGGTTGGTCGATCCAGTTATTACATGAAAACAGTGGTAAATCAGGAACCAGTTGATACAAATTTAGTTAAATTACACAAAGGAAAAACTAACGATTTAAATTTAAAATGACTCTAAATAAATTATTAATTACTTTAAAATCTATTGCAAAGAATGATCTAGCAGAATAAAATATTGAATACCATTGGATAGGCCAAGGTCACAAATTTTACAGAAAATACAAAAAAAAATAGGTATTAGAATTTGTAAAATTTAAGCAAGGAATCGGAAAAAAAACAAAAAACTAAACACCAATAAAAAAACTCTACTACCAGATTATCACAAAATTTTGGCCCTGAGGCTGTGAATCAACAAAATTATTCTAAATTATGATGAAATGTTTAAAGCAGCATAAAAGAAATCGATATTAAGATATGCAATCTAGAAAAATTTAAATAAGAAATTTTAAAATTTTGGAGATGATCTCCGTACTATTACAAAAATTAATTTAAAGAAATCGACTTTACGTCTGGTATTTTAAGAAATTCAGTAATTGGTATATTAGTCGTAAAATGAGATTATCTAATAAAAAGTTTTAGAGCGACCCTAAATACCAAAAGAAAAATATGTATATATGTAAGTATATAATATAAACTACTGGCAAAAAAATTATTGATATAATACATAAACATCAAATATCCAGCAGGAACTGTCCCAAAATGACAAATAAATAAACTACTGCTGGGGCAATCCACTAACAAGTGGTTTCTTATTAACCACAAGGTTAACCTCAAATATGGTAATAATTTAACTAAATGCCAGCTTAAAATTGAATATTAATTCAAAATAACTAGGTTATTATTTAATGAATTATAATTATAAAAGTAAAAATTTCAACAAAGTATTGTAGGATGGCTCTAATAACTCCAAATCTTTTAAGAAAAAAAATTAGAATAGTCTCACCTCAGCGACGTCAAGACGAAAAGTGCCGGTTTTCAATTGATGTAATTCCATCTCCCTCTAATACTCTGCTCGCGCATGCTCAGTTGCTTCTAACTTGGATTTTATTTCAGTTATTGTAGCACGGTCGCTAAACATGAGTTTTCAGCAACAAATTGAATTTATTCGAATTTATTCCTAGTACGGGTGCTGAATGGAAAATATTTGGCAACTAATTAAATAATTAACAAGTTACGGAAAAAACTTGTTACAAACTTAACAAACCAAATCGGCCGATAGTTGATTTGTTCATCTTCGTCAGCTACTGTTGTGTTCTTCTATGATACTTAGGTAGAAGAGTTAATTCTTAGATGATGTCTCAAGAGGCAATGGCCTGTTAAAGAACCTGTCGTCAGACTTTACGAGTTCGAGAAGCTTTGTGGACTACTTTGTAGAATAGGATATAAACTTTTAAGCTTGTTTTGATCAGAAGTATGCCTTCTTTTGTTTCTTTCCTCATTTTTAGGATTTTTCCGTTTTGTATCCCTTATATAAGCCACAGGACAGTTCGAGCCCAAAAAACGCGACTTTAGCACCTTTCTTTGAAATGGTGGCAACCAATTCATTACTTTCAATTCTTTCATGCTCTGGCAACCACAAGAAGGTATCCCTGCAATCCCAGGCAATTTTAAGGTCCTCAGTAACTTCGACTTTGGCGATCTGAAAGTATATAGAGCTTTGCCATTCGAACACCTTTGTTTATGCATTCCTAGTCACATAGATCTATAGCGCAGATGTGGTTGGGGTGTTGCCTAGTGTTCTAGTTAGGGTGCAATTAAGCCCTGCTACATCCAAAGACGAGGAGTAAAGATGTATAATACCCAACGATTACAGTATTTTTATAGAAGAGGCCCCTCAGAACAACCGGCTAAGATCTTCAGAATTAGCCACAGTGAATTTCTTCATTTGGGGCTATCTGAAAAACAGGTTTCTAAAAACTATTCGAAAATTGAGAATCAGAATTATTCTGACATGGAGGCTGATTTCCTCGTGAAATATTTTAAAAAGCTTGACAAGAACACAGTTTCTTAGCGATTTAGAGAATTGGACTCAATATATTTCTACCTCTCTTTGATACTCCACATATTTACAGTCGAAATAATAGCTGCTTTAAATCAAAAGATATTCAAGGTGGCTAGTTCTGGATTGAAAGCGCTGTATAATGTTATGGGCCAACAATAAATCAATTAATATTTAAATTAACGTGTAAGCAAGGGACATGCAAATGACGATAATTGAATCAGTCCAGGCCAGTTATAGATTTCGGTGGTTAATTTAAATTTAACCCAATCAAATTGTTCCGCGCAATGGTGCAAGCCCATTGATTATTTCTACAGTTGACCAACTATTGGCGGACACTAGTAGAAATTTAGATACAATTAAATTTTTTTATAGAAATATTCCACACAAATGTTTTAATTAAATTGTTTACATGCACGCATTCATTTTAGAAATAATGCATCCGTTTTGTTATAATTAGAATTTATTTTCGGGTTACCTTGTCTTAACTTACTCGTTGATGGACATGGTTTGGTTGCGTTATGCTCTAAATTTACACATACAAATGTTTCAATATCTAGGTGCCCGTAAAATCAGTTATTTATGGTAAACTATACCATCGAAATTGTAACTTTTTATAAACTGTAAATAAATAAATTAATTAATAAAATAAAAAATTAAATGTATGAAATATTTTGATCCCTACTAATAATAAAATTTCACGACTCTGTTGGTAGTTAACTAAATTATAGCCTTTCGTAAGATTGCATTCCTGTCATTATTTTAATCGATCGCTGTTGGTGTTCGGAGAAAGAATATGGACGATTTCTTTATTTTAAATTGGCGCAATCTTAAAAAAAGGTGATATTTATAATTTCTTTATTTATTATAAGGTGAAGTGCGACCACTTTAAAAAAAATGTATTTAAACGTTAGTTAGGCAAAGGAAAATATTATTCAAAAAAGTCGAGGAAAATCACAGTTCATTATAATTTGTTCATAGAACTAGACTAACATTATCAAGGAAAAATAAAAAATAATGAATTTGTGTTTTTTTTAAAACGTCACTATGTTACACTTGCTCTGAAATTTGGGGTAAATGTAATAGCCGCCGACCATTATTTATACAATGGCAAATTATATATGATTGCAATAATACTTTATTAATAGCAGAAGCTAGAATTCATACATATACATTACTGTATATCAATGAAATTGAAAGTTAATCATATATATAAAATGAAATAGTGACATTTTTGATAAAACTTATTTGTAACAAGCATTTTTTAATAATATGAGGTTTTCCAGGTTTCTTACAGAAAATGGTAGTTCATTATGCTGTTTAAATCCAATGTGGAATAGGTTAACCTGGCTATATCTTCTATGCATTGTTGGAATGTGCAAATTTTCTCTGGATCTTGTGTCGTGCTCATGAATGTTCCTCACGAGGGTACAATATTCTGATAAATGTTTTGGCATTAACTCGTGCAATATTTTGTAAATAAAATCCATTGTATTTAAGGTTATAATTTGCTTCATTCCAATAACTTCATGGCATTAAGCATTAATTTTATATTTGTATATATATTACAGTTTAAAATAATCCATAATGCTTGGTTTTGTTTCTGATGTAACATATTTATTTCAGAATTATCAATAGGCTAGGAAATGAAGCATTTTGGCTCGCAATTTTTTCGTCCAGCATGGATTTACTTGAAATTTTCACAGAAGGTAGGGAGTAGCCCAAGAATCATTTTCTATATCATGCCGCTGTACGCTAAAACCTTGGGGGTGGTTGCCACCCCATCTCGGGGGTGAAAATTTTTCATTACATTTTAACCATGGAAATCGATGGAAAAAGTAATTCTAAGAAAAAAATGTTCTTTACGTTTTCTTCGTAAAACTAATATTTTTCGAGTTATTCGCGGTTGAAAGTAACAGTTTTTCGACGAAAACATCGACTTTTTTAGAGGGTTTTTTGAGAATAACACGAAAAATATGCATTTAATCAAAAAAACTGTAGATATCAAAATTGTAGCTTTTAGAAAAACAAACAAAATCCTTTTTTTATAATTTTTCTACGACCAATACAAACCGAGATACGGCATGTTAAAGGTTAGCTTTTTCCGTCAAATGCATAATTTGAAATATTCAAAGCCAAATAACGGGAAAACTTTACATTTTTCGAGGAAAACTTACAGAATCTTTTTTCAAGTATACAAATCGATGCTGGACGAAAAAATTGCGAGGTTCTGCCATTTTTTCAGCTTCATTTCCTGTACTACAAGTAGAAAAAACATTGTTGAGCGGAAATTGAAATAATTGTTTTATACACTGTGTCCCAATTTTCATGGAGCCACCCTCATATCTCGCTCACCTGATATCCGAATGTTTTGAAATTTTTTTCAACTTAAAATAATTTGTATCTGTGAAACGGATTGTCATATGAAATGCATTCTTTATTTTTTGTTCAGAATAATGTATTGTACTAGTATGAAATGGTTCTACAAAAAAATTACAATTTTTTTAATAAGGCAAAAATTCTAATTTGTACATACCTACCATGTTTTTAACAAATAATCTTTAATAAAGACCTAAGTAAGCCAAGAAAACAAAATTTATTGCAAGTGTCAATGTATTGTTGAAAGTCAATAAGTTAATACGTTAAAAATTTAATGAATGATGGATTCATGTTACATAATAAGTGAACTGATTTTTTACGAAAATGGCTCAACGTTTAACAATGCAAGAAAAAATGGAATTGGTTCGTTTAGTCGAAGATAATGCCAGATCATTTAGAGAAGCTGCTGATGAATTTAATTTACGGCATCCTGGCCGTCAGCCTCCCATTCGCCATAAATTGGTAGCAACCATTAATACAAATTTTAACAATGGAGGAATTGTTTGTAAGTTAAGACCAAAGAATTATAATTTACAAAATCAAAAAATTCAAATCGAGGAACGCATTTTACAATATTTTAGAGAACGTCCAAGATCTAGTATAAGGTAAGCAGCATTAAATCTGGCGTTGCCTGAAAAAACATAGAAAAAGAGCATTCAAACCAAAATTTCTACATACCCTAGAAGATGGAGATAAACAGAGAAGATTAGATTTCTGTTTTTGGGCCCAGGGTGAATTTTTAAACAATGTTAATTTTCTGAAAAACGTCATATTTACTGATGAAGCAACATTCACTACCAATGGGGTAGTATGCCCTCAGAATTGCCGTTTTTGGGATGACGAAAATCCCCACTGGTTTATCAGTACTAAAAGCCAATATGTGTCAAAAGTTAACGTTTGGTGTGGTTTATGGAAGGATCAGATTATTGGGCTTTTTTTCATTCCAAGATTGAATGGAGAAGCTTATTTAAATTTGTTGCAAAGAGAAATTGAACCCTTTCTCAATAATCTGCCTCAAGATGTCAGAAGATACTTGTATTATCAACTTGATGGTGCCTCGGCTCATAATGTTGCAAGTGGTTGGCTAGAAGATAATTTTCCGGGTAGATGGATAGGTTTAAGAAGTCAAGTTCAGGAGTTTCCCCCGAGGTCTCCAGACCTGACATCACTTGATTTTGATTTGTGGGGTCGTCTAAAAAATATAGTGTATAATAACAGACCACGTAGCCAAGATGGGTTAATGATCAGAATTAGACAGGCATGTGTTGAAATCACTCCAGCCGAGATTAGAAAAGTTGTACGACATGTAAGAAAACGGATTGAGCAATGTATTCGGAATGATGAAGGTTACATAGAAACGCAAAGAATTGATTGTATAATTAAATTATTTGTGTAGATTATTTGTTAGAAACATGGTAGGTATGGTATGTACAAATTAGAATTTTTGCCTTATTAAAAAAATAGTAATTTTTTTGTAGAATCATTTCATGCTAGTACAGTAGATTATTCTGAATAAAAAATAAAGAATACATTTTTTTCATATGACAATCCGTTTCACAGATACAAATTATTTTAGGTTGAAAAAAATTGATTTTTAAGGGCCCATATCTCAAACGCCTTTGAACACACAACGATGTAATCTTGTACAACGGGGTTTCTAAAGGTGCTGATTAGGAATATTTTACTAGTTTTTCTCTAAAAAAATCGCTAATACTTTTTATTCAAAATCGACCCTCTTTTTCCATGATAGAATCGAACGCTACTGACTACAGTCGAATGTGGTTACTTCTGAAGACTCACTTCATAGGTATATTATTCACCACCAAAATTTCAAAACATTCGGATATCAGGTGAGCGAGATTTGAGGGTGGCTCCATGAAAAGTGGGACACACTGTATATGGTTATTTTCATCCAAGTATTTAAATCTTTTCCTATACGTCACATCAAAGTAACTTTTTTAGAAATGGTTTTGATAGTATGAAGAGCATGTGTGGGGAACGTTAAATGATCATCAATAATTACACCTAAATACTTGAATTCATTAACTTGCTCAATTTTTGTTGCATTAATGATTACTCGTTTGTTATTTATTGTGCCTGCTCGGCTGTATTTACTTTTAATTATCATTAACTTAGTTTCATCTGTAATTAAGCTAAGGTTATTCAATCCAACCATTTTTCTATTTCTTCAAGCTCACTCTTTATTATGTTTATAGTCGAGTCTACAGTATCACCAACTAAGTATGTGCCAATGTGTCGTCAACAAATAGTTGCATGTTGCATTTTTTAACGTACTTCATAATGTTAATAATGTACAGGTAAGGATTTGTCATTTTTATACTTGGTAACATGTGTTCTATTTTCTAAATAACTGGCCATACATTTCACAATATTATGTCCAAATCCGTAATGTTTTAACTTTAATAGTAATAATTGTCTATCTATTGTCTCAAAAGCTCTGCTAAAATCTAGTGAAACTAGTACAATGATTTATTTTTCGTTTAAGGCATTTTTCCAACTTGATATTGTTATTTGTAAAACAGAGTTGCACGAATTTAGTTTTCAAAATCCAGCTTGACATTTCGATAGTAGATTGGTTAGCTTCTAAATATTCTATTATTTGTTCATTAACAGATGATTCCAGTAATTTTTCTTAGACTGGTACCATATTTATGGGTCTAAGCTCCTCACATCGAATTGTTTAATTTTTCTTCTCTATAGGTATTACTGTTGATGTTTTCCAAGTGTCTGGGAATATTTCTGTTTCTAAACTCGTGTTTATAAATTGTAGAAATTGGTTGCCTATTGCTTCAAATGATAATTTTAAAATGTTTAACATGTATGCCATCTATACTGGGTTTACCTTTCATTTGTTTTACGATGTTTCTTAAATTTCTTATTTCAAATAATTCGAACTTTTCCAGTTTACAATTGGTCTCCTCCATGTTATTCAATATCGAATCATAATGTTTATTTGAATTTAAATTTACCGTAATTTGCTCTATACTTTCTAGAAAGAACCTATTAAATTCCTCGATTACTTTATTATTTGTAATTAGTTCGTTGTTAAAAATTATTTCATAATTGTTATCATTTCTCCTTTCATTTAAAAGTAGTTTTAGTGTCTTTCCCATTTCATTTGAGTTGCCTTTAACCTCATCAATTTTTTGCTGATAATATATTTGTTTCTGTTGTCTAATTATAGTCACTGCCATATTTCTTTTTGCATTAAATTCATTCCAGTGTTGCCCGTTGCCTGTTCTTATAGCTGCTTTATATAAATGATCTTTCTTTTTTGACTTATCTTATTCGTCCACCACTTCTTATTTCCACCTTTATTTGTAATAACTATTTCTTCTACTGGCGCATGCTAGTTCAATGTTTGGGTTAGATTGTTTACTAATTTATCGGCTAATGTGTTTACATTACAATAAGAGCAAAACTTTTAATACGAATAAGAACAAGAAATAATATTAATCTAAATAACTCACCTTTATGAACTATTTCCACGAACATTACAAATTAGAATATTATTTGATATTAGAATGACTAATTAGCGCTCACTTTAAGCCAAACATTTCGCAAATACATATTTCTTCGAGCCAGTTTTAATAGAGTATTATGATACTCCACTAATAACAGATATCGCCACATGCAATTATATTTTTATTTATTAAAATTCAGTGTTACACTTACCCCAAGTCTACACTTACCTCACTTCACCTTATCTTAAATAAATTTTTTAACAAATAAATTAATCTTTTTAAACATTTGCTATTGCAATTCATAAACTGTTTTATGAAAGTTTTAAAGCACATTTTATTGAAAAAAATGAGCGTCAACAAAATACTGCAAGGCCAATATTACACAGTCTAATCGAGCAAACCCTTTCTTGAAACTGTAGTCAGGAAACAGACTTTTAGGACTTATTGTTACAAGGATGGTTTTTGTTAAAACCAGAACTAAGAAAAATTAATGAGACAGAGCCTACTTTGCAGACGATTTCTGCAGGGTGAAAGGGATAACAGGGTTATCCTAATAGTGTCTAATGTTCGGGAAAAATAAGTGCCTTCAGTGGGGAGAAAGTGACAGCAGATGCACGTAACTGGCTCATTTTTGGGACCAACGGTCTATTTCTGTAACAACACGTGTATTTAGTCACAGAGATCCACAAATATAAGCACCAAATATTAATATAAACGGCACAGAAATTGAGAGTGTCACGATGTTTGGTTACTATGGGACCACACTCACCAATAATAGTAATGCCAAGATGAAATTAACGCGAGAATACTAAATGAAAATAATGGTCCGGGAGTTCGGTGACTTTTTTGGAAACTCATCATTACAAAATTTTGTATAAGTAAATAACTTTATTGAACATAAATCACAACAAAATAAACTTCTGGCGTATGTCAGCCTGTAAGATTGGCGATAGTTCAAGATATACGTTCGTTTCGCCAGAAATCATACATTCTCTTATTTTTAAATACATGTAGAAATTATTCTGAAGGGCATTTAGTCTTGAAATGCACAAGTTTTTATTCGGGAAGCATATAATAGTAGGGGAGCCCACGATGCTAAATGGGGATTTACTCGAGCGTCGTAGGGAACTATTTAATTTTGAAGATTAGATGGTAGAAAGAAAAAAAGGTTATATGATGTATACCCTTTCCCCGGTGGAGGAAGCGTCTACAGGCTTTCAAAAATGTAAAAAAAAAACAATCACATGGAAATACTCGAGCGGGTCAGATATTGATAGTGTATATGCCCCACGTGTCTCCGATGACGGAGGTATGGTAATCTGCCGGTTTGCATGGTGGGAGCGGCCGCACGGAAGTGTTAAAAATGGGAAAAATAAAAATTTACTCGAGCGCGTCAGATATTCAGAGGGGATGTTAAGTGAACCCGAACGAAGCTCCCATTCAAAAGACTGACGATTCGGATGTGACGCAAGCTTGTGGCGGCTTTTTGAAAATGCAAAGGAAAATAGCAATTTTGAAATACTCGAGCGCGTCAAATTTTCATACAGATGGTTTAGCTTGATGTCCTGGTCGTGCTGATCAATAATCTGACGATTATTTGGAGGGATTTTCTTAATCTGACGGTTTGAAAAAAAAATATTTTTATCATTTTTTTTTAAACCACTGAATGTGATAAACAAAATGCACGGAAAATAGCATGCAAATAAAAAAAAATTACAAATTTTGTTGAAATTTGTAAAGAAAGTTTTTTATTTTATTTTCTGCACACGTAAATCTATTTCTTTTAATTATAATACATATAAACACATATATTACATGTATATATACTTTCGGTAATCTCTTTCTCTGATAAAATTACCAATGATAAATAAATAACAGGTAAAAAAATTTTGACCGAGGTTAATAAAAAACGATATTTTTAAACTTTTTGATAGTTTTATTGGTGGGTGATAACTTTACAGAATTCACAAAAAATTAATGAAACAAAATAAACATGTTAAAAATATTTTGTTTTGAGGCGAGGTACGGTGCCAGTTTAAGTGGCGAAAACTCGATCGGCGAAGTTAAGCAACGCCGGGTGAGTCCGTTACTTGGATGGGTGACCGTATCTCATTTCGCCGTCCTGGTTAAGTGGTGGAATAGCTTTAGCTAAACTTCGCCAGGACGTTAAAATAAATAAGACGTTAAAATAAAAAATAAAAATAAAAATCTTCATCTTCATCCGTGGAATTATCATCATACAGCAAGTCTGGTTCGATTTGATCATCAATTTCATCCACAGCCTGCATATCTATAACAAGAAATCGTTTATAATACTTGACAATATATTTTTTATTTAATGAAAAGCGTATTATTAAAGTATTGAAAAGCAAATGTACCTGAATCTGGAGTATCCCCTAGAATATCTGGTGTTATGACTACATCTTCATATACTTCTGGTAATTGATCACCAATGGCGTGATGTCTGGCGTGTGGGAACGGTGCGAGAGAGTGAGAGATAGAGAAAGAGTGAAAGGGAGAGAGATGCGCGGAGTGGGGAATACGTGCTACGGTGCACGCGCTAAACTTTATTGACGATTTTTGTTACTTCGGCTTGTGGAAATCGGCAGATTATATTTTTCCCATTATCCTTGAATTATTTCCTTCAAAACAAAAAAAATTCGACCGCGCTCGAGAATGTCGAGGTGACGGTTTTTTTTGCAAGTTTGTGACCCTCCCACTAGCTTGCGTAACGCTGAAATCGTCAGATTATTGAAACGCACACTTTTCAGCATGTAATTAACCCATCACACCTTAATCTGACGCGCTCGAGTATTTCCAACTATGGATTTTTTTTTACTATTCTGATCGGCTGCCCTACACGCGCGGCCCTATATAGAGGGCTTAGATATGGTGGAGGTACCCAACAGGGTGCAAGGTATTCCCTATATGTTAATCTGCCGCGCTTGAGTAAATCCCAAAATCCCCTATTGGGCTCCCCTACTATAACGAATTATTAAAAATAAGAATTACCTTTTAATAACGATGAAATACATCACGTTACAGGAAAATGTAAATTTTTTTAGAATTAAGTGTGCGAGGTACATTTCCTTACAACGATAACTTTCTGGGAAAGTTATTTTGTTATTAAAGAAGGATATTATTGCACTCATCCATAATCCTTAATTTAATACCTTTTTATATTTACTCACACTTAAAAATGGTTGTAGTACTGCTATCTTATATGAATTTAAACTATCTTGCTTAGATTAGCTCAGTCTAGCTCTTATCTGAGCGTTCGTAGTCGGTTACTTTTAAAATTTTGTTTGCAATAATCTTTTTATTTAAAATTTTCTTGAATCCATTTTTATTTTTGCAAAATGAAATTTTTTGTTTGAGATTTTATCTCTTTTAAATGTTTTTTTTTTTAAAGAATACGAAACTTTCAATTACTGTTATGCAACTGATTTTCCATTCTTTCAATTCAGTGATGCAATGTTATTTGCCTAATCTATTTTTTTTAATTTATGAGTGAGATGAATATTCTTGGAATTTTTATAAATGTTTATTTTAGAACTATTTAAATAAATATAATTGAAATTTTTCAGAACTAACACGTACGCCCCTAATACCCTGTTTACAGCTTAATTACAAAATGACTAAAATGGTTACTTACATATGAGAATTTTAATAACTAAATAAGTTTGTCACCAAAATTTTATTACCGTTTTTTCTAATTTTAATTTTACACTTACAGCTTGTCTTGTAGTCTTTTTTGCTTAATTTTTTAATTTTGCTTTTAATTTTAATATATAACTTAACCTAGTTAAATTCTAATGATATTTTTCTTTTTTTCAACATGTTCACATCCTAGATTTGGATTCCGTTGCAGCAAATGAATTGAACTTGTGACCTGAATCTAGTTCTATGATGTTACATTGATTTTGTGAACGATTATTTCATTTCACTTCAAACTTTAAGAGTTGCTAAAATTGAGTTGCCGTAGTCTACATTTTATGTTTGTATGTGATGGTACTTCTAATAAATTCTCTAAGGGAAACACTGGCCCTTGTTATTTCTTTATATCCTCTAGCATTTCTGTTAATTTTTAATCAATGATTCTACTAATTAAAACAACTGCATTTTAAATTTCCTATTTTTGGTTTGGTCTTTCTTTTATTCTACTATTATTTCACTATATATTTACACTTTAAAAAAGAGGATAATGACGAATTTAGAGTTCTGACATGAAATCTACAGTAAAAGTCTGGATGTTTTCTAAAGGAAACATTTTTCTTTGTGGTTAATTAATTGACAGGTATTTCTTTCCTTTCTGGTAATACTTTTTTGTATTCAGCGTTTAAATATATACTCTTAATTTAAAACAAATCTAGTAACATTCACATCCTGTAACTCTATTTTTTCTACAACATTGAAAACTCCTGACGTTTATTTGACGGGTGCTGCCCCGCTGGAAGTCGATTATGTGAGTTGTTATCATTCATAAAACTATAAAAATTTGATGGAGCATAAGACAGTCACGTGCCGAAAAAACCACCCAGCGCTTGTACCATAAGTGCTATTATGAGTATCTGAAATTAATAAGAAGCACTGGATAGAAAGTCTGAGCTCGCAATATACACAACTCCTACCACTGAAAAAGAATTTACTATTCAAAATTTTCTACAGACTTTAATTTTCGTCCAGTCGCAATATTTTTGTTTAAATAATCATCAGACGACAAAACTGTCGAGGTAGATTTAAAAAAATCGAAATTGATCAAAATTGGTCGAATAAACAGAAAAATCAAAATCAAAATATTTTTTTGTGAGTATATTCTTATTTATTTACTCAAAATTGATTAAAAAAAAGAACGAAGTAGCCGTAATTTGGTCAATTCATGAAATTATTTTGATTTCTTTGCCTACTAATTTGGAAAAAAAGTATAAATTGCTATGTAATATCTTAATATGCACATATTATTGTTATTGTCTATTAATAAGGATTAGTTATACCCACGAAAAATGTTTACCTTCTGTGGGTCCTTCTAATGTTTATTTCAATCAATAAGTTTTAATTCCACCATAACTTGTTGTGTTCTGTATTATTTATACAAATAAACATTATTATTATTCGACCAATTTTGGTCAATATAACGGCGTATGTAAGTATAATTTCGATTTTTTTTTTCAAAAATCTGCCTCGGCGGCTTTGTAGCCAGGAGTCTGACGATAATTTAAAAAGTGTATATTACGATTAGACAAAAATTAATGGCTGTAGAGAATTTTGGATGACAATTTTTTTTTTCAGCCCCACTGTGCACCCTACCAACTTATCAATTAGGAATGTTTGAAAGAGAAATAAGGATGCATTACAAAACTGGTAGACTTACAAATGGAAGGGCCATTGTGAAGTATATAAAAGTCAAAGAATGAGATGATTTTGTCACTGGTACACGATGAATAAAGAAAGAACTATAAAGAGAATTTTGGAATGGAAGCTCCAAACTAGAAGACCAAACGGAACGAAAAGTTGAATGGACTGTATAGAACATTACCTAAGAACTTTGGGAGCAAGAAACTAAAGCAGTTGATATACCCAGAAGCAGGAGTATAGTGGAGCAAATCAAAACTCATCCAGGGATATGATCCAGAAGAAGAGAAGAAGAAGCAGTGGTTCCTAGAACCCGCCATTTGATTCAAAAAAAGGTCTATGGAAGATTAGGTTGTGAAACTCGGACCAAGATATCCGTCTGCCTCTTCCAAATTCAGCGATTGGCAAAATGCTGATCAAGTCGTTTTCTGATATCACGACGATAGTGTGCTAGATAACCATCGTGTTGAAATATGATTCTGTGCCTGTTCGCTAAAGGGATTTCATCGAGTAAATTAAAGAAATGCTCATTTTAGAAAATGTCCATATGTGGCACCATTTAAAATGTAGGCCGGTTAAATGATTTTTGAGTACTCCCGCCCCCACATTTACTCTGAACCTGTTGCATATCTAAATAAAAATGTAATAAATCCGAGAGGTCTTTTAAATAATTTGTTCACGAAATGTGTTGACAAATTTTGAAATCAGATCGTTATGAAATCGTATGTTGATTGTTAATTTTTAATTGTGCAAGTTTTTCTGTCCTGGACATTTTTTACTGAGGTTATTGTGGCTATTTCGATTTAACCATGATTATTTCTTTTAAAATATACGATAAAAAAGTTCGGAAATAAAAATGGATTTTTTTTTTGTATTCACAATAATATCACATGCGCCGGAGCATTTTTCTGGAAACACAAGCTCTGAAACTAATGACTTTTGGATAATGCATATTTTGGTTCAAAATAGAGTTAATTGCCTCCATTATCAGTGTTTAAAACAATGCGTCGAATTGCCATGCATAATGCACGCGCACAAACTTAATAAAGTTCGTGGATAAGTTGCCTCGTATTTATTTCATTATCGGAGATGAGTAGAGTATTTAGAAATATTCGAAGCCTCTTTAGGTGCTACGCTTTTATTTTATCTCTGTAAGCTCTGCAAAGATCTTGGGAAAAAGTTAAGCTGCCTGCCATGCCACCAAATGTATTTGCAGCAGTTTTATAAGATGGACTGATAAAGCATCAAGTACCTTTCGTGAGTTCTCTAGATAACGTGGATACAGATGATAAGGCGCATGTACTTTGAATAAGTGTTATTTCGATACGACTCTCTTCTGCGGCTGTATCCCTATTTTAATATACTTAATATTTCTCAGATTATTCTAATTAAGCGGGTATCTTCACTTTTCTCTTTCGTACATAAAACACAGAATGGACTTATCAAAAGACGTCGATCGGAACATCCGATTTCAAGAAGTGGATATTTCTACTTTAATCCTAAATGTATTGGAACAAATATAAAAGAAACGATTTTAAATATGTCATGAATGTATTCGCGTCTAATTTTTGTAATACGCGTTTGTGAAATGCTGGTTTTATTCTCTGATTCGAATTCGTTTATAAAATTAAGTGAAAAATTCCATAATCACAAGTATAAAACTAGACCATGTATTTCTACTTCCATCGCTTACCAAAGGGAAGTACTGTAATCGTGAACGAAATCACTCTCCGAGGTCTCTTCGGATTGTGACGTTTCATAGTATGTAAATTACGAAAATTAAGGTCCTTCAATTCCGTCAGTTTGTCTGTCTGTCGGTTTGATGCCTTTTTGTCTGTTGAATGTTGAAAGAAAATATAGAAATTGCAAACCTACGAAACTCGCAGCATTTCTGAAAATAAAATGTGAAGGGCGCAAATCCTAAAAATAGGGGTGGGAGGTGGTAGGTTGTGAATAGCGCAAAATAAGTAGAGCAAACTAGAAACTTCATTTTTTTACTTCCATATCCACGTAGTGAATTGGAAGTATAGTAATAGAGAAAAAAAATTCATACATTTTTTTTCTTGAAATAGGCTTAGAATGCCATGAAACGTTGAGATTTTAAATTTGAGTGGGGGGAAAGTAGAGGTAAATAGGGAAAAATAAGTAAGGCAAGGCGGTAAGAGTACAGCCACTTGGGATTTGGTGTAGATACTAGAAACCAAGGCCTCAGATTTCCTTCTCATATTTTTTATTCACCCACCCCCCTGAACCACCTCGGCTTCATTATTAAAGGGACTGATAACATAAAATTAAGATATTCACGAGAAAGATAGTACACGTATTTATAGTAATGACATTTGATTTCGTTGATGGGGTGGGAGGGAGGTGGTAGGTTGTGAATAGCGCAAAATAAGTAGATCAAGCTAGAAACTTCATTTTTAACGTACATGGTAGAAACCAACGCCTCAAATTTTTCTATGATGTCTGCTCCAAATATTATTAAAATTGTACTACCAATAAGTTCCACATACTAGAGTGCAAGTATACTCAAGATGTTTCATTTAAAGTGATTTGGGCGAGAAATCTGGATGTGGAAGTAGTGATTCCTTAAGCAGCGGTTTTTTGTAAATATCTTTCTCCCTGCTGTTCTCACTTTGAATTAAAAAAAATAAACAAACATTATGATTCACTTAGAATTTTTTTTACCCCTTGAAAACTTTCGTATAATCGACCGTTTTTAAGAATAGAGAAATAAATTACATCTGCCTAAGCGATCAATCAAAAGCGACGAGCACGACTATACTGTTAAAATACTAACTAGGCTGGTGTCAAATTATAATTGGACAGTATTATGTACCGATATGATCATTCGGTGCTTACATATTGCTAGAGACATTACAAATTAAGAAGAAATTGCAAATTTATTGGTAAACTACGTAACACAAAATACACAAAAGATGAATTTAAACAGTAAAAAATTTAAATATGAAGACAACGTTTGTTGTTTTTATGTATTAAAGCATTTGTTCAAAATGGTAACCTCCAACTTGAATATACGTTTGCAAGCTTTCCTAAAATTGAAATACAAGCTATTTAAAACATGTGGAGAGTTTCAAATTTTATTGGCAGCAGTAAAAATTATCTCTCTTAAACCGTCGACGTTAGGGACAGGTGTCAAGTAAACAACATTTTTCAATTGACTCCAAAAGTGAAAGTCCAGTGGATTCATATCTGAGGACCGAGGGGGCCAATTAGTTGCGGCTTCTCACCCCCTTCCAATCCACCGATTTCTAAATGTTAAGTGTAGTCATTTTCGAACTTCTAAAGAATGAGGTGGCGCACCAGCCTGCATAAACCACAGTGTTTGGCTTAATGCAAGAGGTAAATCTTCTATAACTTAATATACGTTATTTTCTAAAACGTTTAAATAGGCTGGACCATTTAATCTGTTTGGTAACTCAAAAGGCCCTATTAATTTATTGCCTATGATTCCGGTTCAAATATTTATTGAATAGTTGTATTGATATCTTCCATTTACCACAGCGTGAGGATTTTCGTCGCTCCATAAATGCTGGTTACGATAACTTAAAACCCGAGTAAACAGCTCTTAGGTTCCTTGTAAATGATAGGGGTGAAGTCTTTGCCCTTTCAAAATCCTCCATACTGGTGTTCTTGTTATGTGGAATTGACGAGCAGCTTGTCTAATTATTATACATTCAGAATGTTCACTAAAATAATGTACTATCTATGCCTCCATTGCATTTTCCACTTGTCTTCTACGAGCACAACCGTGAATTCTTTTTTAAACATCCTCTTTCTCTTAACCTCAATTAATATTAGAAAAAGTTCAAGCATTTGGAACAGTACGAGGAGGGAACTTACGATGATATCGTTCACAGGGGAACAATATCAAGAGAAAATGATGCTTCAGCGGCACAGGCCGCGGAAGCATTTCTTTTACATTCACCATAAATTAAATGCATGTCTGCAGATTTGCCATTAATAAAACAATGCATAATGCATAAAATCTGGTTAGAAAACTACTAGTATTGATGTTAAGTATTAAGGAATAATTGTCTTATTATTTCAAAGGCAAGAACCAACGTAATGATCGCCTAGGTAGACGTAATTTAGTTTTCTTTTCTCAAAAAAGGTCGATTTAACAAAATTTTTTCAAGAGATAAAAAAGTCTCAAAGAGAAAATATGGAAAAAGATATTTACAAAATTATAATAAGGGTAGTTAATATCGCCCCTTTGCATACGCCTAGGTGGGTGAAATAATTTCGCTAGATGCCTTTTCATCAGTAACCGAGATATGCCAAATTTCGTCTTTTTCTTATTACGTTGTTCTCAGATAGAAATTAAAAACCGCTTATCTGCACACCCCTTTAAGGGGGTGTAGCTGGACAAGAAAGGCTTATTTTGAAAAAAATTATATGAATAGCCCACCTTCAGTTTCGATAAAGAATTGGTAGCTGAATTTATTGCACTTTATTACGGGACACCCTGTATCTGTGATTCAAGTGAAGAATTGTATAAATATTAATGCCCGTTGATTTTGTAAATCGAATAGATATTAAATAGTGTTTTTATTGAATTTTGTTCAATACAAGTATCAATAACGATGTGGAGAAAGCATCGTGAACTGAAAATATGTGTTTTCATGGAAATAAGAATAAAACGTGCACTTTAGTGCGAAGCTAAATTTTCCGCATTGAAAACAGTAAATGAAATGCATTTTTACGATAAGAGTAGACAAACAAAATTAAAACTGTTTTCCTCATTTTATGCAGAAAATATAATGGCTTAAGGCTGTGTTATCAATGTCAAAATACCGCGTTCACAGTCGTAAATCTTTCAACATATTGTTCTCAAAAACAAACCAACAAAAATCGGATTTGATTTAAATATTAGAACTAGTTAACTTAAATCTAGTACGTATCATATTTTATATTTGAAAACTAAATCAAATTAAATATTTCCTTTGGATTATTACACGCGAACGTGCCACTGAATCGTCCGTAATTCACCATTAATTATTTTATATTCTTTAATGGGACTCAAATATTCAAATAAAATATGATACGTACTAGAATAAATATATTAAATGTAAAAAAAAGTTAAAACTCGGCATAATATTTGGTCCTAAGGGAGATTAATATGTTAGAAAAAATGTATTCAATTTTGCCAATTTAATTGGACGGTTTACTAATAGAGGGCGAAGCAGTAGCTATTCGAAGTACCAACTATGCTTCAAATCACTAAAAACTGCAGGGTCGAATTTATTGTTTTCTCTACCATTTGAAATATAGCTTAAAATAATTTAAATTTACTTACCAATTGAATTGTTACATTTCTAGTAGCTATAATGAAGGCGCAATTCTACCAAACTCTTAGTTATGCATAAATGAGTAAAAAATTAAATATTTAAAATTTCGTTTTTCGAATTGTCACGAATTGTCAAGAAATGATGATTCGCCTTCGCTCCTGCCGGCCCCAATTTTCGATTTTCACCTCGCGATTCATGTTGTACGGTCATTGCCGACCTTCTCCTCGCCATCGAGATATAGAACGGGTCTCCGATTGCCGTATTTGTTCAGTTCTTACGTTTGAAAAAGTGACTTGCGGTCGTGCCAATAGGCGACTATTTTTAAGTGGTTTCCCGAGTTCGAATCCCGCCCGGGGATATTTTTTTTTTCATTTTCAATTTTTTGGCACATATTTTTGATTCTATAATTGCGATTTGCTCCGTTCTATTGCATTTTTCGGAGAAGTTTTGCATTTTCCGCCGCGGAATATTAAGATGCTCTATTTGGATCAAAAATCACATTCTACTTCCGGGTGGCTAAATCTTTGGTAGACATTGCAAAAACGGCAATACGTAGTCAAATCACGACAATTATATTCCTCATTAGTATTAATGAACAGACAGTATTTTTATAGATCTGTTAATAAGCTTTTATTTACTCCATTATGTTATATTATTTTGGTAAGGAAATTTCTAATTTTTAATCGAAATAGTGCAGATTAATATTTCGCGGCGGAAAATGCAAAACTTTTCAGAGCAATAGAACGGAGCGAATAGCAATTATAGAATAAAAAATATCTGCCAAAAAATTGAAAACGAAAAAAAAAGTATCCCTGGGCGGGATTCGAACTCGGGAAACCACTTAAAAATAGTCGCCAATTAGCACGACCGTAAGTCAATTTTTCAAACGTAAGAACTGAATAAATACGGCGATCGGAGACCTGTTCTATGTCTCGATGGCGAGGAGAAGACCGGCGATGACCGTACAACGAGAATCGAGAGGTGAAAATCGAAAATTGAGGGCGGCAGGAGCGAAGGCGAATCGTCATTTTTTGACAATTCGTGACAATTCCAAAAACGAAATTTTCGTCCATCTGTTTTTTTCTTTAATTTTTTACCCATTTATGCACCACCAAGAGTTTGGTAGAATTGCACCTTCATTATAGATGCTATCTAAACTCTCTTTGGAAAAAAATCTAGCTTTATAGAAATGATTTCAGTCGCTGCCTCCCGGGCTATAGTTTATTCTACATCTTCAATAACTTTTTGTTAGTAATATGGCTAATAAATCAGGAGCATATCTAATAATAACATATCATTACTGTAAAAAGTAATTTTTATATGGAGTAAATGTACCTATTTGTAATCCAGATTGTGAAAAATCAATGCCACGCGGGATTAAAAAGAACTTTGATCTTGTGGCATATAGACAAACTATCTTTGCACACTCTAATAGTGTAGATTGTAGATAATCAATTATTATTTTGAAAGAGTAAAATGTCTCTTACTCCCCGAAGGACAGCTTACATTTTTTCTGGGAGCAAAAATGACACGTTAGTCTTTGAAAATGATAACTAAACTAGCAGTACAGAAATATTGTTTTGAAGAATTCCGATTTTCTCATTTCCTCAAGCACGCAAAATGTCTTTCCATTGTTTTCCTCTGGTTTTTGTAATTTCCCTTTTCAAACATTATAATTTTATGGTTATTCATTGCTTGTCGTGTGTATGTGTTTTCGTGATATTTCACTTTCGGCGTGAAAGTGATCATCATCAAGTGACGAAAATTTGATGTTTAAGGAAAAGCCTGCAAAAGTTCGCAACCGCAGTGCGTAGGAAGACGAGAGAAATCGATTGGCGGACACCTGAGTGTTCCATCTGCGTTCTTCTTCTGAATAGGGCCTTGAAAATTTGTCACATTTTCCATGTTTAGGTGTTTTTCGTTGAATTTTTCTTTCGGTGTGAAAGTTACCATCATCGGGTGACAAACAATTCGATGTTTTAGGAGAAATCTAAAAAAAACAGGGATACGCAGTAAGCGGAGCAAAATCGAATAGTGGACACCGAAGTTTTCCATCTGTGCTATTTCTCTGAATAGGGGCCTTCGAAACAGTTTCCCAATGGAAAATGTCAAATTTTCCGTGTTTACGAGTTTTTCGTGATATTTTAATTTCGGTGTGGGTAGGGGTAGGTATGAAGGTGAGAGAAATCGAATGGCGCAAACCGCTCTTTATCTCGTTTCGTTTTCGAGATACGATCGCGGGAAGCGATCCTTAGTTTCCGAGATACGGCCGCTCAAAGACTCCGGAAGGTAAAAATCGAAGTTTCTCACCTCTTCCCGAGGTCATATCTCGAGAACTAAACGAGATAAAGAGCTGCGGTTTACGCCATTCCATTTCTCTCGCCTACCTAGTTATTAGTCCAAATAGGTAGGTTAAATCGCAAAAATGTGACCGGAGGGGATCTCTACAGGAAAAGTTGTATTGAGCTGAGATGTAAAATAAAAAGTCTAATATATTATTAGTCCTACACTTTCGTTAAGGGTACAAAACGGATGAAATTGTTTATTTTTGCGTATAAATCGAGAACGATGAGAGATATGGAAAAGGTTTCAGATAAAAAAATGTAGAGCTAATAATTTGGCTTACGAAAGGTCACATGCGTTTACATCCTATTTCTGATTGTTTGGCTGTAAGATCTGTCTGACTTTTAGGGGATGAATGGAATAATAAAAAAATCGTTTAAAATCGAAAAGTTGATGCTTTTCGTTATTTCTTTTCTGAATCCGCTTAAAATAATTTCAACTTTCTTTGCAGAGATAAAGTTCCTCTGTTTGTTTAGATAGAAGTTATAAACATCTGAATTTTTAAATTCACGACTTTTCAGGGCTAAACGCTTTACTTTAATTTTTTGCAAGCAACACTGACCTCTTAATGAAATTTCTTTAAAAAAAATTCCATTACATTTTTTTTTCTCACGCATGCCAACGTTGATATCCAGATATAATTACTACAATTCCTACGATTTTTATTTCACTCAACGCCACTGCAATTTAGTCGTTGTAACTTTTTCTAGAAAATTGATCCCTCTTGTACGCTTAATTGATTGCTGATTAAATTTCCAATCCGATGATTTTCCGGTAATTTTTGCGTGAGATATGGACCGCTAAAGTGAGTCCAGCTTCGAGGACCAATTCTCCCAAACAAAAAATCTTACGAGCTCGATGGCATATATAGCTATTTAAAATCAAACGAGAAATCGAGTGGCGCAAACCGAAAGTCGCTGCGGTCCTTCGTTTCCGAGATACGGCCGCTCAAAGTTAGCGGAGAATGAAAATCGAAGTTTTTCACCGCTTCCACCGAGAACGAAACGAGACACAGAGCTGCGCTTTGCGCCATTCCATTTCTCTCACCTTCCTACGTCCTCCTGAGTTTGTTTAGATTTTTTCTGAAACGTCGAAATTTTGTCACCCGACGATAACCACTGTCATTCCAAAAATGAAATGTAACAAAAAACACCTACTCATGAAAAATGTAACATTCTTTCACGTTCCGAGGGTCCTACCTACATAAAGAACACAGAAAGAGAACGCCACTGTGCTCTATTCGATTTGTCTCTCATTACTGCATACCCCTTAATTTTTTCAGATATTTACTAAAACATCGAAATTTTGTCGCCCGATGATGACCACTTCCATACCGAAAGTGAAATATGACATTATTTCACTTTCCGAGGGTCCTATCCACATAAAGAACGCAGACGGAGAACGCCACTGTGCGCTATTCAATTTCTCTCCCCTTACTGCGTACCTCTGATTTTTTTTAGATTTTTCCTAAAACATCGAAATTTCGCCCGATGATGACCACTTTCATACCGAAAGTGAAATGTCACGAAAAACACCTACACGAAAAATGGGACATTTTTTCACTTTCCGAGGGCCCCATCCACATATAGAACGCAGACGGGAACGCCACTGAGTGCTATTCGATTTGTCTCCCATTATTGTATACCCCTGATATTTTTCATATTTTTTCTAAAACATCAAAATTTTGTCACCCGATGATCACTTTCATACCGAAAGTAAAATGCCACGAAAAACATGAAAATGTGACATTGTTTCACTTTCCGAGGGCTCTATCCACATAAAGAACGCAGACGGGAACACCACTGTGCGCTATTCGATTTGTCTCCAGTTATTGCATACCCCTGACTTTTATCATGTTTCTTCTAAAATATCAAAATTTTGTCACCCGATGATGATCACTTTTATGCCGAAAGTGAAACGCCACGAAAAACATCTACACACGAGAAATGTGGCATTTTTTTACTTTCCGAGGGCCCTATCCACATAAAGAACGCAGGCTGAGAACGCCACTGCACGCTATTCGATTTATTTCCCCTTGCTCTGTACCCCTGTTTTTTTTTCAGATTTTTCCTAAAACATATAATTTTTGTCGCCCGATGATGACCACTTTCATACCGAAAGTGAAATGCCACGAAAAACACCTACACATGAAAAATGTGACAATTTTTCACTTTCCGAGGGCCCCATCCACATAAAGAACGCAGACGGGAACGCCACTGAGTGCTATTCGATTTGTCTCCCATTATTGTATTGTATACCCCTGATATTTTTCAGATTTTTTCTAAAACATCGAAATTTTGTCGCCCGATGATGACCACTTTCATACCGAAAGTGAAATGCCACGAAAAACACCTACACACGAAAAATATGACATTTTTTCACTTTCCGAGGGCCCTATCCACATAAAGAATGGAGACGGAGAACGCCACTGTGCGCTATTCGATTTCTTTCCCCTTACTGCGTACCGCTGATTTTTTTCAGAATTTTCCTAAAACATCGAAAATTTGTCGCCCGATGATGACCACTTTCATAACGAAAGTGAAATTCCATGATAAACACCTACACACGAAAGAAGTGAAACTGTTCTATTTTCCGAGGACCCTACCCGAAGAAAGAACGCAGATGGAGAACTCCGGTGCGCGACATTCGATTTCTCTCCCCTTACTGAGTACCACCCCTAATTTTTTCAGATTTTTCCTAAAACATTAAATTTTTGTCACCAGATGATGACCATTTTTACATTGAAAGTGAAATGCCACAAAAAACACCTACACACGAAAATCGATGAATAACCATTAAAATTTGAAAAAGAAAATCACAAAAAACAAGAAACTATTACTGCGTTATTAGATTTTGTAGATAGTTGCGGTGGCTACCGCCTAACGTAACCACGAATTGTTTAATTATTTACAGTCATCAAATCCTATTTCAAAAGTTTAATAGGAACTGAATCATTTTTTATTCACTGCTGTAAATCTAGTCAAGGCTTCCAATAGTGTCCGTACGGCCCTGCACAATTCTGTTGCCAACAACTGATGATGAAATCACTACTTATAGCTAGCCAATTTATGATTCCTATTATATCGGCATAACCATTAGTTCGCTTTTTCTATATACGAATTTACTGTGGCGTGCAAACACATTCTTAATTCATGGCGACATAATTTAATGTCTTTTTGCATATTTCTTTATTTTAATAACTGGCAATTTAGGTGTTGAAAAGACATGGCATTATTAATGCATGCTATGCAATATGGTTTTTCTTAGACAGCTTAATGGCTTTCAAGATACACTCTGCATTACCATAAGGACTATAATTGTGCTGCGACTCGGAAAGCAGATTAAGTCGCGGGCAAGATATTAATGCTTGTGTGAGCCCAGAGAGGAGTGACTGTAATTTGATATAGTATTTTCCATCCGTGTATGTACTAGAATTTAAAAATGAACTATATTGAAATAGAGAAGAATAATTAAATTTTGTGGAGAGCTATACTCACTTATGTACTTACGAATGCAACTATACACTATGACAATAAGCTTATAGACCTGCGGTGCAACGTTTTTCAAATGCATGCCAATCAGATGGATGTAATTACTATGAATATGCCAGAAATGCTAATCTTAGGCAGTCGTCGCGTGGAGAAGGATGTGCACGCGACATGCAAACGGTCAATCGATGTCTGTGAACGATTTTAAAATGGATGTCAATAGTGCCAAACGAAAAGCCGTGGAAAAAAATCCTGCGGGAACTTATTGGCATGCAGTTTCCGCGCGCACAACAAATTTCGGTGAGCAAGTTAAATCTAAAATTTTTCGGTATCTCCGAACGAAGTTAAAATGCATGCCAATATGTATTATGACTAACTTGCACTGTCAAACGATGATTTACCGATTGGCATGCAGTTTTATAATGCAGAACGTTATTAAAAGTTATTCCTCAAAATGCAAAAAAATTCAGGTTTCGTCGAACGATTTTAAAAAGTGTATTGAGGTATCTTATTGGTAATGAAAAAAATAGATGATATTAACAATTGGCATGCAGTTTTGGGATGCCGTCAACCAAATACACAACAGATAATGTCAGGACTCTTCGAACGAAGTTAAAATGCATGCCAATATGTTTTATGACAAACTGGCACTGTCAAACGACGATTTACCGATTGGCATGCAGTTTTATAATGCAGAACGATATTAAAAGTTATTACAAAAAAATGTAAAAAAAATCATTTACCTCCGAATGACTTTAAAACATACGTTAATAAGTTTTATGAATAATTTGCACTACCAAATGACGATTTACCGATTGGCATGCAGTTTTCTAGCGCAGAAAGTTATTACAAACCGTGAAAAAATTTCAGGTATCTCTGAACGATTAAATGCATGCCAATTATGTTTTACGATAAATTTGCACTGCAAAACGACGATTTACCAATTGGCATGCGATTTTCTGTTTTCTGAACGTTATTAAAAGTTATTACAAAAAATGTAACAAATTTCAGTCATCTCCAAACGACATTAAAACGCATGTTAATCAGTTTTATGAATAATTTGCACTACCAAATGACGATTTACTGATTGACATGCAATTCTCTAGCGCAGAACGTTAATAATATAAAAGAATTACGCGCGGGGAAATGGACGAAAAGGCTTATTTCAACTTTGGCCGCTAATCAATTTTTTTCAGTACTTCGGAGAGTTTAACCATAAAGTCAATTACCAACGGCGTCATTTTAATTGTTGTGGGATAATTACAACGCGAGGTATGAGCGATTTAAAAAAATAGGAAGATCTAAGATGGAGGCGGACTGGATGACTCTGAGAATGCGAAAACTGAAAGTTAAGGTTCTCAGTGAAGACCCTTTCGAATAGGCAAGGAAGAATTTACCCAAAATCTTTTACTCCCTATATAAAATTTGCCTATATGCACTCAGCTAATTGTCGCCCAGACACGTCACTGCTTCCGTCTCGCCCGCACCTTTTCTTCACCCGATGTCGGCACTTCGAGACAACCTCTTTAGTTAATAAATCTTTGTAATTAAAAGTACAAATTATTAATTTTACGACAGCGAGCCCAACGACGATGATGATAGGTATGATGATGAAAGTATTTCGGAGGATGACGATTTTAACATTGAAGATGATGCTAATGAAGACATGCTTATGGAATTGGACGCTGAATAAAAATAAATTGTTATATCTTGGTTTGGAATATTTTTTAAAATGACTTATTAAAACCTACTAATTGTTTAAGTCAATTGATTTCCTTAGTCTGTTATTATTATTATTAATATTATTGTTGTTGTAGTTGCTGTTTTTTCTGTAAGCTTCCATCAACAAGTTTCTATAGAAGTCACTTCACTATTTATTTTATATTACAACTGTTTCTCCTGTATAATATAGGTATAGAGAATGTAAGGAGCGCTCGAGATGGTGTATTTCAAAAATCACAATAACTTTTTAGGATTCAAAATACTTTAATACACGTTGAAACTGCATGCCAATCGGTATATCGTCGATTGGTTATGCTAATTTATCACAAAATTTATTGGCATGCATTTTAAAATCGTTCGGACATACCGAATTCATTTGCATTTTCAGAAATAACTTTTAATAACATTCTCTACTAGAAAGCTGCATGTCAATCGGTAAATCGCCATCTGGTAGAGCGAATATAAAACTCATTAACGTACGTTTTAAAGTCGTTCGGAGAGATCTGAATTTTTTTGCATTTTTAGGAATAACTTTTAATAACGTTCTGCATTATAAAACTACATGCGAATCGGTAAATTGTCGTTTGACAGTGCAAATTTATCATAAAACAGATTGGCATGCATTTTAACTTCGTTCGGAAATACCAAAAAATTTTACGATTCATTGTGCGCACCAAAATTTATTGTGCGCAGGGAAACTGCATTCCAATAAGTCTCCACAGGATTTTTTTTCCGGATTTTCGTTTGGCACTAATGGCATCCATTTTAAAATCTTTTACAGACATCGATTTTACATGTAATCGGAAAATCAACTTGCATACCCTTCTGCACGCGATGACTGCTTAAAATTTGCATTTCTGGCGTATTAATAGTAATTACATTCATATTTATGATTGGCATGCATTTTAAAAACGTTGAACCTGACTGATCATGTACCGCCGGTCTATTATCATTTATTTACTTCCGTAATAATGGTTTAAAGTCTAGTACACCAGAAATATCAAATGGAGCGTTATTGACAATTTAAATTGTATTTTATTTTCTATGAAATGCCGTTTTTACACGCTTGTCAAAATTTACAATGTTTTATTCGTTTATTCACTTATTTACTTATTTACTTATTTATGTATTGTGCCACTTCTGTAAATAATTAAAAAATGTAATGAAAGAAACTTTTGTTTCAAATGGTTCTGAGAAACGTTGGTCTTTGAATAGTCCTCATTACAACAAAATATCACACACAGTAATATATAAACTGAACCAAACTTGTTAAATTATTATTTAATTGGAAACCGCAGCCTAAGGAATTATCTAGTAAGTGGAAATAATTGTCATTGAATATTAATAAATAATTTGAAATCTCCGTCGCTAAATTGGTAATGGGAATAATTTTTTTTTTTTTATCATTTGTTATCATACACATACTAAAAGACAATTTTATTTTGATAACCCCTCTAATAATGCAGTGGGGATGTTGAAGGGGGTGATGTAATACTTTGCGGATTTTACACCTGCTTTCCATGTACCACCCATATGTGGGGAATGTACAGATATAAAGTGCCAATTCACATTATGTTTGTGCTCTAACTATCCCCTTAAAATTTTCTTTTCAATTTGTTAAAAAACTTTTAAGTACCTTTAATTCTGCATTAGCACTCACAAAATTAGTGTCGCTGTATATGTGCGATGGTATGCCTTGACGTGAAACAAAATATTGAAAAGTTTCTAACAATGCTGGCGTGTTCCTTAACTAACTCTAAATGAACAGTCTTCGTGGTAAGACAAATAAATAGAGAAAGATAGCATTTCAACATTTTGCAGCCACGGTCTTTTCTTTCCTTTATTGTGAACGATCCGGCAACATCCGTACTGTGAAATGGAGGTCTTGGAGTTACGCGAGGAGCAGACAAATAGCAGTAACAGGAATATTGAACTTAGGATTGTTACAGGAACAAATAACACATTCCCGTGAGGGGCAGACAAATCACCCATAACAGGAATATTGAACTTAGGATTATAACAGGAACAAATAACACATTCTCATACAATACATTTTGCTAAGTTTGTTTGCCGAAATTGGCAAAAACGCTTCTCTGATTGTTACCAAGAGTGCTTGAGGGGCAGTACGTAGAAGTTTAAGGTGTTCGTACCTAAATATGAAGGTATAATGGTAACTTCATTCCAAATGTTTGTATTCTGTAAATAGTTCACGGTTTATTTCATATTTTCTTATCGTCATGAAAGAAAACAACAGCAAAATAGGACTATAAACACTAGTGAAGTTAATCTTTTGTTTGAATTAGTGAAAGAATATTAATTTGCACAGACTGTTTAGTTGTCCTAAATCGATCTATTTATTTTGTTGTGGGTATTTTTTGAGGTACCTCAGTTAGATGATAAGTATAGCAAGATGCCTTTTTTTCGATGACAAAAAACACTACAAAAATTATGCATTTTACAAATATGCATGAACTAGGACTTTTAAGTCATAAAAAAGAGATTCCTATCATCATTGTTGAGTGCACTTCATTACGCACAATTAAACAAAAAAACTTACTATGAGCAAAAGAGACTCCAAGGTTTTTTCAAAAATGATTTTTTTTAGATAAAATAATAAGTACCTACTTCTATTCGAATTTTTCAGAAATAATTTAAATTCAATACTATGCTTATTATAGTTTCAATTAATTATTTTAACTTTTGTAATATAACGAAAAAATTGAATACAAATAAAATTTTCTTGGTTCTTATTTTTTGCAATAAAGCAAAATGGCAGATCGACCTATGTAGTATCGTTTACTATTTATTTTCAAAATTTTTTGTTTTTTTTTTTTTGATAGGATAGAACTCGAGATATTAAAAAAACTGAAACAAAGATATGCTTTTCAAAAATTGAAATTGAACATTCAAAAAATCTTACCTCCTATATGGGAAAATTTTTGCTATACCTTCCTGATGCCATGCAGATTATATTTCATCAAAAAGTTGGCCCCCTTCCTTCAAACAGTCAATGGAAAAGGCACAATCTTATTCAATTTTTATTCAAGTAAAGATTGCTTGTATTTACTTTCCTATTTTTACGAATATTACTTTTTACCACAAATGTTTTATTTGCAGGTAATCAGAGGCATATTATTAAACGTAGAATACACCAGCTAATTTCTTAAAGGTAAGAGTTAAGCATATATATAAAATAGCTCTCTCCATGATAATTTTTTGAATTTTTTGATAAGTGATCCCACAGTGGTTAGGACTTTATGGAATGAATTTTTGTTTACACAGTAGTCCATTGAAATATTACATTGATTTTGCATTTTGGGTAGGAAAAGATTTTTATCTTCTAATATTTAGGGGGATCTGTGTGAGTATAATACTCAATTCTTGGAGTTAAAAGCCCCCCCATTTGGCCGCCATTTTGATTAAGCGGATCTAAACAGTTTTTCGGCGATATCTTGAGAACCGTAAGTCTCATAAAAAAAATTCTAAGACTTTTATATAGAGAATCGAATTCTCTACAATCTTGACCTAGATACTTCTTACAGTAAAACTGAATTTGAAAAAGTTATAATTAAAAATAGACTAAAATTTCCAAGAAAAATATCATTTAAGGGTTATAACGTCTTTTCTAGTGATTTTATTAAAAATACACGTCAGATGTTTCTTGTACATCATTTTATTGCGAACAAGTTTTTTATCCATTTTTTAAAATTTTCTTTCCTTGGAGAGGTGTTAGGACGCTGCAAATCAATCACGTGCATCGAAAAGGGCATTACACAATTCTGAAAAAAATTGGGAACATTCCCAGGATTATTCCAAACTCTTTTTGCGTCTAGAAATTTTAGTCCAAACTTCTTCTCTAAGTGAAAAAATTGCAAAGTTTTAAAATTTTGATTTTTTTGATTTCAGAAAGAATATTTCGAAAAATAGTAGTCTATCTTTAGTCAGACAATCCGAATTTGCAATAAAAAATAGGGGTTCCCATTAAAAAAACAATTTGACCTAGAATGACCTTAATTCTTTCACCCAAAGTCAAAGTGACATACCGCCGAACTGCCCCCATCCAATTCTACAAGTTTTGTTTGAAATTTTTTTTCGTAGACTGCTTATTGCTAGAGTTATTTGAAAGTTTCAGGTTAAAAAAATCACCCGGCTGATTAGACTACTCTTTTTTGAATTTCTTATTCTGAAATTGCCTTTTTTTTAGTTATCCAAGAGGCAAAATAAAAATTATGGAATTTGCGATAAAAAAGAAGAAGTTTGGACAGAAACTGCAAGAGGCAAGAAGAGTTTGGAATCATCCCAGGAATGTTCTCAAATTTTTTCAGAATTGTTAAATGCCCATTTTGGTGCACTTGATTCATTTACAGCTTCCTAATACCCCCATTTTCAAGATGGCGGCCAAATGGTGGTGGTCTTTCAACTCCGAAAATCGAGTTTTATACTCAAGCTGATCCCCACTAAACATCAAAAGAAAAAAATCTTGTCCTATAGGCCGGCGGTACATGACCAAGCAGGTGCAACGTTTTTAAAATGCATGCCAATAATATAAATGAATATGCCAGAAATGCTGATTTTAGGCAGTCGTCGCGTGCAGAAGGGTATGCCAGTCGATTTTCCGTTTGCATGGAAAATCGATGTCTGTGAACGATTTTACAATGGATGCCAATAGTGTCAAACGAAAAGTCTTGGAAAAAAATCCACCGGAAATTTATTGGCATGCAGTTTCCGTGTGCACAACAAATCTTGGTGCACACATTAAATCGTAAAATGTTTTGGTATCTCCGAGCGAAGTTAAAATGCATGCTAATATGTTTTATGATATATTTGCACTGTCAAATGACAATTTACCGATTGGCATGCAGTTTTACAATGCAGGACGTTATTAAAAGTTATTCCTAACAATGCAAAAAAATTCAGGTCTCTCCGAACGACTTCAAAACGTACGTTAATCAGTTCTATGAATAATTTGCGTTACTAAACGATGATTTACCGATTGGCACGCAGTTTTCTAGTGAAGAACGTTATTAATTCAATCCTAAAAATGCAAAAAAAATATGTACCTCCGAACGATTTTAAAATGCATGCCAATAACTTTTATGATAAATTGCACTACCAATCGACGATTTACCGATTGGCATGCAGTTTTCTAGTGCAGAACATTATTAAAAGATATTTCTAAAAATTGGAAGAATTTCAGTTATCCCTGAAACGCTTTTAAAATGCAAGTCAATATATTTTATGATAAATTTGCACTACCAAATGACGGTTTACTGATTATTGACAACAACAACAATAACAATAATAATAAAATAGACTAAGGAAATTAATTGACTCAAACAACTTGGTAGTAGGTTTTGAAACCAAAATATAATTTATTTTTATTCAGCGTCCAATTTCATGAGCATGTCTTCATTAGCATTATCTTCAAAACCGTCATCTTCCGAAATATATTCATCATTATACCTATCATCATCGTAATCGAATATTTGATCTGCTTCGTCGGCTTCGCCGTCATCATCTTCATCATCATCATCATCTACGTTGCTCTCTTCTGAATTCTCTACAGAATCCATAATCGCAATAAGACATTTTCTTAGCTAATCATCAAAGTAAGAAATTTGTAATAACAAAATGATTGATAATTAAATTTTATAAATTATTTCATTAATTAGAGAACAATAGAGAATAAAAATAGTGCACTTAATAGAAAATACTTATTTTTATTAGTTGTACTTCTGATTTTAACCTTGAAATTAAGAATTTTAGAGTTTGTATTATTATTTTGATGTGCATTTTATCTTGCTCCGCACTTTTCTGGCATATTACATCCACCGCACTCTCCGGAATCGTGTCACCTTCAACCCATTTACATGACATGAATCTGTCATCGTTAATACACGAATCATAGTCCAGCTGATTCAAAATTGTGGGATTTGACTTGTGGGCATTATTCCACAGTGATGCTATGTTAATAGTTCGTCGAATTTGTTGCAGAAGTTCTCGATAACACGGCGGAAAAATGTATGTATCCAATGTTTTAACTTTCTTCTTGAACGCTTCTTTGTCGGTATATTTAATACAGTCAGTAGTTGCTAGTATAGATGTACTCGAGCCTCGTAAATGCCCAATACTTTCAGTTTATTATTTTTTGTAGAATACACTTTAATCGCAAAGCATTCCAGATGTTTAATGGCCGATTCTGACATTTCTGGTATAATGATGTTGAAAATTGCGTATTTATATTTTTCATTTCCAATTAATAAGGTAAATAGCTTAGCATTCCCTTTCCCGAAGAGGCATGGATTGAGTCGCAGCCTATCAATGCGAGATAGCCGGGTAGCGCACGGCATACTTTTTGTCCAAGCGCATGGAGAATCTTTTTGAATGATGAATCTTGCATGATTACCAGTTCCAAACTCAATCCATACTTTAAACTCTGGAGAAAATTTTCTATAGAGAGCCAAAGATTTTGGGTAAATTATTCCTTGCTTATTCGAAAGGGTCTATGAGAATCTTAACTTTGAGATTTCGCAGTCTCGGAGTCATCCAGTCCGCCTCCGTCTTGAATTTTCTTATTTTTTAAAATCGCTCATACCTTGCTTTGTAATTAGCCCACAGCAATAAGAGTTGAAATAAACCCTTTCACCCGCTTTCCCGCACGTAGCTATTTTTTTATAACTTTTTGCACTAGAAAACTGCATGCCAATCGGTAAATCGTCGTTTGGTAGTGCAAATTATCAATAAAACTGATTAACGTACGTTTTAAAGTCGTTCGGAGATGACTGAGTTTACTTTCATTTTTTTGGAATAACTTTTAATAACGTTCTGCATTACAAAACTGCATGCCAATCGGTAAATCGTCGTATGGCAGTGCAAATTTATCATGAAACTTAATTGGTATGCATTTTAACTTCGTTCGGAGATACTTAACATTATTTGTTGTGTATCTGGATGACGACAAATATATTAAGCATCCCCAAACTGCATGCCAATTGCTAATATAATCTTTTTTGCCATTACCAATAAACCTCAATGGCATAGATTATAAAATCGTTCGGAGAGACCTGAATTTGTTTCCATTTTTAGAAATAACTTTTGATAACGTTCTGCATTATAAAACTGCATGCCAATCGATAAATCGTCGTTTGACAGTGCAAATATATCATAAAACAAATTGGCGTGCATCTTAACTTCGTTCGGAGATACCAAATAATTTTACGATTTAATGTGCGCACCAAAATCCCTAATTCGCACGGAAACTGCATGCCAATAAGTTTTCGCCGGATTTTTTTCCACGGCTTTTTGTTTCGCACTATTAGCATCCAATTTAAAATCGTTCACAGTGTAACGAAAACATTTTTTTTCGTTTAAGCACCCGTGCTAAATAAATTTGAATTACTCGCGGAAATGCCAACGGGAAGTCAACAAGTGCGCATACGCGGTAGAAGCATCATTTAAAGTATCCACGCTACCTTTACTTTCGCTTTGAACCTGGGTGAGTTAAGATCGTTTACTTGTTTTTAACGGATTTTCACGTTTATTTCTTTAATCCTTTGATATTTTGAATATATTTGATTATTAAATGATGTCATATTATTGAGTTAACATTGCTGTATAGTTATTTTTGGAAAATAAAGGATATTCCGTGTAATAATTAATTTTTATTAACGCACATGTTTTTATGATTTCCGCATCCATTGGACACATGTTAACTCATTAATTATCGCGGCAGTTTTGTATTTTGTGGTCGCTTGAGACACAATACCGTGGTGTTTGTCATTATTTAGATTATTGTGGACGAGAATTAAACTCGGAAATTATTCAAGGGATAAATTAGAATCTTTGTTTCTTAATCGTGTGTAGACAATCTTATCTCATTAAAAGTCGAAACCTAAAGTCATTTTGTCGCATTTAGTTAACCTCGTGTTAGTACAAGAGGTTAAGAGATCATTTTTTATTAGTTAATTTTTTTTGGGAGATTAAAGCCATAATTTTGTTTGCTATATTTGTTACAGTATTATTTTTCTTTCAGATAGTAATTCAAATATTTTCTCTCTAATTCTAACTAAATTTTGTTACATTTACTCAAATTTTTGTCATAACCAGTCAGCCATTTTGTGAACGCCTAAAATAGAGTAGAGTTTTCTCATTTATTCATTTAATTTATTATATTAATCAGTAACTTATTCATATATTTTCAGAAGTAAAATTTTATCTATACTCAGGTTTTTGTTTGGTTTAGCAGTGACCTTCGTCGCCATAGTTTTTTTTTTTGTAGTTTTCTTGTATCTCTTTTTTCTCACAATTTTAATTTTTTTCTATTATCAACTGGTTCTTTACATTACCCCTTTTTCATGTAAAATCCTGGACCAAACCACCATTGAAGCAAGGCACGAGGCATATAATTTAATTAAATATTTGGAGTTATCCTAAAAGTATTGGGTATCATTCCGACGCACTGTCTCCTGGAAATCAGCGTTGTCAGGACCTGAATATTACGTCCTCCTTCCCGGGTACCTGCGGCTATCTTCATGATCAGACCTCGTCGGGATTCCACGTCTCCGCTAAGCTAAGTAGCCAAATTTATGTGCAAAATTCAATTTTTGGTCAGAAGAAAAATTGTAAACCAGTTGGTCGTTTCTTATTGTAATTTTTTTGTTAATCTTCAAATTTAATAATTTTTTTTTAACTAAATTTTTATTCAACTAATTAAATCAAATTTTCACTATAATATTTCTAAAGGCAGTATTACACGATCCAATAAATCGACCGATTTTTTGTCCTTCAATTTATTGGTGTGTGTAATGCATAAAAATCTGCGGATTTATTGGTCAAGTAAAATCGGTCAATAAATCGAGCAATTAGAACATGTTCTATTTTTCCTCAATTTTATAGCGATTTTCTAGTAACATTTTTTATTTCACTGCATTACCAACATTCAGAATTGTAAGGTTAGTTTGATTTGTTTTTAGTTCTCATTCTTGCTTATAAACAAAGTTGTGATATACCGAAAAATCCAAAAATCCATCTCTTATGACAAACACTTAAAAAGTTTTATCTGCTGTCCTTGTTATTAATGTACTGTGTTAAAACTTTGTACTTGGTTTTTTGCAAAAATTGGGACGTCTACGTAATTTACGTTGTCTTTCAAATCGCCAGAAGAGAATACGAAAGCTAAAATACATTGTTTATGTTCTGATGATCATGTTGAAAATAAAAAATAGAAAACCTCGCAGATGGTGGGTGCGACCATGGATTGATCAAAATAGAGGAAATTTACACCTAGTACATAACTAATTTATGTGTACAGACCCAGAGCAATTTCAGACTTTCCTAAGAATGAATAAAGAAGCTTTTGATAAACTTTTAACTTTGATATCGCCAATGATAAAAAAGCAGGATACTCTAATGAGGACTCCCTTATCTATTATTTGTCAAACAACAAAACTATCAAAAGTCAAAACATTGAAATCAGGGCGACAACCAAACGGCAACCGTCCAGGGAGTAACTAAACGGAGGATTGACATACCTGATTTAACAACAATAAATCGAATAAATATTGCTGCGTGTAATACAGTTTCTTTTTTTCAATTAATTGATCGATTTTTTGACCAATTAATTGGCCGATTTCTTGACAAATTAATCGTTTCGTGTAATACTGCCTTAAAAGATTGTAAAGTGTTGTAAAATTTTCAGTCTTATACTTATGTTAATATATTATTTGATTTTGATTGTTTTCTCCCCCTGATAAAGTTTGCAAGAGTATTATTTACGGAATACGCTGGCGTCCAAATTTGTTATAGTTTATTATAGTTTTGTTTGGTTAATAAGACAAACAAATAATTGTTCAAAAAAATACATCTCTTCTCGCCACCGAGTGACCCTCGACCAGCCCTGAACTAACTGGTTGCTACTCTTTCATAGCTTCCTCAGCTTCCAGCTGAGAAGTTGTGTACCGCCGGTCTACTACCCAATATGCAAGGTTCGGCCAAAATTTAGTAACATTTTAATGGACTATACTAGTAAACATATATTTTGATTACAATTTAAATTAGCATATACTTATATGATAAGATATATTTTATTGTGTTAACAATGTATAAATCAATGTTTGAAGTTACAAGTTGCAATTCTGAATGTAGTCATTATTATTTCTATTGCTGCAATAGTTATTATAGGTAACCCAAGCACATAATCCACATCCCTGTTGTCTTTTGGTTGCATCATATATTTTCTTAGCACAATTTATATCTTCTGAAATATCATCCGATAACAATGAATTACATGTAATACCACATCCTTTTCCTGGTGTGTTGCCCTCATTACACCTGAAAAAAAATGCATGTCTATTTTTATATCTGTTTTAACAATATGTTCATCCAGACATTGACTTTGTCTAAAACGGAGACTTAATTTTCGCTGAGAGATAACTAACTCATGATTTTATAAAGATTACTTTGGTTAATGGTAGATTATTTCATAGAATTATATAAGTTTTCAATAAGAAATTACTGAGATAACTTCAATATTTCATGTTTCAGTTGCTAATTGCTTTTGAATTATTTAATCATTTAAACGTTATAAAAAAATTTGAGGTCTTCGATTCTAGTATATACACCAAATCTCAAGTTTTTACACTCTTACCAGCTTGCTTAAGTTGTCTTCCCTTATTTACCCCTATTTACCCATAACCTTTAACAGTGATTTTTTTTTTCGTTCAAATTTTATGTTTCTACATGTCATGACATTTTTAACCTATTTTAAGAAAAAATTTTTTTTAAAATTTTCTAACGATTTATACTTCCAACGCCAAAATGAATTTCACTAAGTAATAATAAATAGTTAATCTATATAGTAGTTCATCAGCTATGTTGTTTTATTTTATTTTAAATAGAGTAAAACGTTGTTAATATTTCTTTGGGAACGAAAGATTGCGACGAACTGAGGCGAAGATTTGAGACTCCTCGTCCAAAAAATAAAACTGCTTAAATTGAATACGTCTGCATAGAACAGAAATTACGTACTTTTCCAATAAGGTAGATTATACATAATCCCGTGATATTGTCAATTAATGGCTCTATTAGTACCTAATCGACCGGGGTCGCATTATTCAGGTTTGGCGAACACCTTGGCATGCCTTTCTCCTATCCTGGAGTCCCGTTCCGGATTTCTGGTTGTGGCACTGACAATTTTTTCGTAAAGATAAATTAGTCCTAATACATTTATATAGGTATTGGATCTGTGTCCGTTGTCTGCAAATGTGTAGCTCTCACTCAAACAAAGTCACTTCAGGGTTGCATTACCATTGGCTTGTACTGTAGTCTTATGGTGTGTGTTATGTGCATGTTATGTGGTTCATTTTCTTCACATATTTCCTATTTTGAACTACGCTTATGTTGGTCAGGTCTTTGTGTAGTATGCACTGTCCTATTAAGATGTCTACTGCACACATCATCTGTTTTCTGCTTAGCTTTGTAAATTTGTTTGTCTTTGTTTTGGATGCTCCATCAAAAATGCATGACTGTCTTATTCCTAATACCTCCGTCCTACACAGGCTGTGTTTTTGGCTTAATACTTCCTACCGATTCTCTTGCAGTTTAACTCATTTTCCATCAAGGCTGTTTTAACGCATTCTGTGGAAAGCATATCTGCTTTTTCATTGCCTACAATGCCTACTTGTTCTTGTGTCCACATCAGTAGCATTTTATCAGGAAATTAAGACAGTCCTTCACTGTTTCGGAACGTACTTCTACTGTAACCCCTAGCTTTAAGAGCTTTAACTGTCAGTGCTGACAAATTCTTCCATCAGTACATGACCTGCGCACATCTCATTTCTCTTTTATATATTTCCATAGCTGTGACGTCTGCTTGGAATACAATTGCCATGTTACCTAG
Source organism: Stenurella melanura (assembly GCA_963583905.1). Classification (NCBI taxonomy): domain Eukaryota; kingdom Metazoa; phylum Arthropoda; class Insecta; order Coleoptera; family Cerambycidae; genus Stenurella; species Stenurella melanura. Next base: position 21,954,260 of record OY757309.1, read on the forward strand.
GTTCATGCTATCTGTTCCTGGTTGATTTCCTACTCCGGTGCTTCTTGACGTTTTTTATCAAACAATATATCATATGGTATTTGTGGCTTCGTAGCTGCTTTGTTTCCTCTTTCGAGGAGTATATTTGCTGAACACCTGTATTTTACTCTCAATACAAAAGGGATTTAAAATGTTTGCCTTCAATCGGAACATTAGATCCGATTTGGTAATAATTTGATAGCTTTATTTTAAATGAAAATTTTGAAGTAAAATATTTCTCGATCAAATAGTAAAACGCGCTGATTTTCTTAAAAATGTAACTCATGTCTCTGGCCAAATGGATTCTTGTCAAAAGACGTCTTGCCAAAGACAAATACTGAATCTACAACAACATATCAAACTGGAGAAATATGATGTCTACATATCTTTGTTTCGTAGCCTATAGTGAAGCTCTTGACAATGCGACATAGGATAAATTGTGGTTCGTTGTATTGTTGGAGATGGAACCACCAAGTTTTCATCATTCAAAACTCTGCGTTGGTTATGGTCAACAGCATTATTTCGGACAAATGTAAAGTTGGTAAATACATAGACCACCTTAGTTACAGCAAGTGAAAATGGGCTCATTTACTTGCTCTTCAGTCCTCAGATAATGAGCTCTGAGTACGGTTTAAGATAAAATTGCAACCAAACGAAAATTTTAATTGAGGATCAAGTAAAAGAAAACCATCGGAATACATTAAGGATTGAAGAGTGTGAATTGTAAATAAGATGGTATGCCTTGTAGCCCTTGTTGACAATGCCTGTAATTACGAATACGAAATTTACAGGAAAAGACAGATAGCAACTTGCAAAATTTGGCATGATGGAAATATCATGCGGCACACGAATATTAAGCTTGCTTAAGGTCTAGTTCCCTGCCTTAGACTTCCGAAACGTAGATTTTTAGGACAGCAGACAGAAGGTACATTGATACTTTTTAAGTGTGAGACGAATTCCTTTGATAGCTCGGCGCACTTACCACCAGCTTTGGTGAAACCGTATATTTACCAGACAATTTCGACAGACGACAGATAATAATGTTAGACTTGCCCTATATCAGAGAGAGGCCAACTAGAATATTGCATAGACCACAAAACCTCTGCCCACCTTTGTAAGTAACAAAAGGAGGAATTAATAAACACTGTGATTTTATTCGTACTTTATGGGAAATTGGTAGGCAGGCTGTTCGGTAAGACTTGGGGTCTAAAACGGAAAATGATCTGCTGGTCTTATCTTTCGGTTGTGTGACCCATGGTAACCTATGCGTCATGTGGCCAAGAACTGAAGTAAAATTAGCACGAGGAAAGTTGCAGAAATTGCAACGCCTTGCCTGTTTAGGGAGTACAGATGCAATATGCTCCTGTCCCTCCGCAGCTATGAAAGCAATGCTAGATCTACTTTATCTGCAATTTTACGTAAGGAAGAAGGCAGCACTTAGCGCCCTAAGGCTGCAGCAGGTACTCTCTCTTAAACTAGGCGATCTGGTTGGTCACTTAAGGATCCTGGAGTTACTCCAATTGGATTCCAAGACCAAATCAACTGACTCAATTCCAATCAAGCGGAACTTTGACTGTTTGTTTGATGTACTGTTTGAGAGCCGTCAATCGAAGCCCTGCAGTTGGAGAAAGGGTTACTCATCTGGTACACAGATGGATCAAAAGTGGCCAAAGGGGTTGGCATGGGCATTGCAGGCTATCCAGAGCCCTAGGTAAGACTCCACCCATCTTCCAAGCAAATATTTATGCTATAGATCTATGTCCTCTGGAATGCATAAATAAAGGCATTCGAAAAGCAAAGATCTATATACTCTCAGATAGCCAGGTAGCACTAAAGACTCTCAAGTCTTACACATTTAAGTCTAAAATTGCCTGTAATTACTGTAAGTAACTGGCGAAAAACATCGTCAAGTTGCCTTGATGTGAGAGCCAGGGCACGAAGGAATATAAGGAAATGAATTACCTAACGCCCTTGCAAAACAAGGTGCTGGAGCCTCAATTTTTGGGCCTGAACTATTTTGTGGCATATCTAAGGGGCACATAACGTAAGAGACCCTTAAATGGGAAAAAGAACAGAAAAAGTCCTACTGGAGGACTACTTCAGGCCAAAGACAAGCGAAAAAGTTAACAATTTATTCGACAGACTTCTCGAGCTCGAAAAGTCCGACTTAAGGCTGATGACAGGCCTTTTAGCAGGGCATTGTCCCTTGAGATATCATCTTAAGAATATAGACAAGGCTGATGATGATACGTGCAGATACTGCGATACTGCAATAGAAACTGCGGAACATATTCTTCGCGAATGCAAGATGGTAGTCCGCACTAGGCTAAAGTACCTAGAAGAAGTAAAAAATAGAAAACACGCTGTATATCAGAAACTAAAGGCATTAGAGATCTAATAAAGGTCATTCTTAAATCGTCTTAGGGTTCTGTACTATCTGTACCACTCACTAGCATATGGCTAGTCATTCACGAAACACCCTGTATAATATAAACACATAGTTTGCAATAGCGAGTTAAGCCTTGCAACCGTGCGTAGGTTTAGAAATGATGGAAGAAATGAAATTAAATTGTATTGTATTAAGCTTTAATAATTAATTTGTAATAAGTCCACATTTAAATAACTAATTATATCATTCAAGGTTTCTTATTTGTATATGTGATATAAGTGGAAAGTTTAATTATTTAATAGTGGAGTAATTGATGACATAAGTGGTGGAAAATATATATAAGTACCTATATAATTTTGATCCCTAGAAAATTATACATAGGAAAACATCACTATTTACTTTATTAGAAGCTATTGTTGACGCATGGTTAAAATTAAATCCCTTAGTGTTATTATAGTTCTTGTCAAATTATTGATATGTAACAAATAAATACTTATTTAAATTAAATCAAACTATTGATAACAGAAAGAGTTTTGAGATTATTTGAGTAGAAGAATGAAAAAATTGGCATATTGTTTCCTATTTTAAATTCTAATTTTCTTCCAAATTATCCTAAATGGTAAGAAACTTCATAATGTATTTGCATATCAATTATCTTATGTTTGCCTTGTTCAAGGACCCTTAGTTTTTCTTATTAACAAAGTGAAATTTGATACATTTCATAAACAAAATATACAAAGTATATTTATATCGTATTTACAGTTTAAAGTATAGCTAAAATCAGGAACATTTAACCTAACTAAAAATCAATCCTACGCATAAAATAGGTATTCACTTATTTATCAAGATAAGCAAGCATTAATTTATTACCCAAATTACACGCTTGATCAAATACACTGTGTTTATTTTTCGTTGCGCAATGAACACAAGCAAAATATGCAAAATATACGTGAAATACATTTTATTTACTCTGATCCACACACCAATTCTGATATAATAGATACTCCGTTCGCTGCAGAAAATGATCAATCTGGACTTTTTGCTTACTTCTTGTCAATAGGTGTAGGGGAGTCGGGGGTTGCAAAGCCGAATTTGCACCCCAGATATCTGGAAAACTGTACATTTTCCGACCTTGTGTCCATAAGAACTTTTGATCCGGAGGTTGAGGGGAACAACATATCGTCAGTGACCTGACAATACCTCCTAACTGACATTAGATTCAAATGTATGGACCCCTCACTTTCACCGCGAATATGTGTGGGATCTTAAAGTACAAGTCTTCACCTTTAAATCACCTTTAAAATATCGTTGAGTTTGCTCAAATATCTTTTTTTTTTCGTCGAGATATTGTAATTTAAATAATGACCATAAGGTTTCCGTACTAATTAAATGTATTGGGAAAGATATGATATGAACAGACAATATAAAAAATTCGATATCTCAGCGAAAAAAAAAAAGAAGATATTTGAGAAAACTCTACGGCAATTTAAAGGGGAAGATTTGTACTATAAGATCCCATACATTGTTCCTTGAGAAAAAAAAATCTCGAAGCTACATAACTTCAAATATATCTAACTTTTAGGTTAGAATATCTCAAAATCCTGACGCGATAGAGCAAAACTAAAAACAGATTCGAATTCAGCGTCGAAAAATATATAAGAAACGTATGGTCTGACCCCAGATCCAGACAACTTTTTTGTGTGTAAACCTGTGTAATTAATTCTTTTCCAATTATATATTATTATATGTTATCGCTATTTTCCTTTTCGTTTATATTTATCAGCCTTTTCATTTTTTTTTCTTTTTATGCGGTAGGCGAATCTATTTTATATTGATTATTGTTATGTACTTATATATTTATAGAAATTTGTATAGATTATTTGGGCTGTTCTTAAAGTTATATTTAAATTAAGTGGTGTAACTATAAATTTAGGCAACTTGTTTTGTGTTACATCAATAAATAAATAAATAAATGAATAAATAAATAAATAAATATTAAAAAATATTTGAAATTAACTGTCAGAAAATATAATTTAAAATAAAGAGGTACATGTATACTCACCAGTACAAGTGACTTATTTGAAGAATTCCGTAGTCTCCAGTGTTCCCGTTTATTGCGTGAGTATCAAAATGTGATTCATGTTGAGCGATACAAACCCAATCACCTATTTGGTGTCGAGGTATACCTTTACTCAATAAGTCATGAGCAAATTCACAGTTGCTCAGAATCCTGCCGTCGGCTTTATTTAATCCCAAAACAATAAATAAAAAGGGAATTACCGTGACTTTTGCAAACATTTTTTGTTGTAATACCTCTACACTTATCTCACTTGTTTTAAATTTTTTTCCTTTATATTGAGACGGCCATAGTTTAATATGTAACATATTTAATATTCGCAATTTTTAAATTCACTTTTATTGATAAAAACTGATATAACTAATAATGGACATAAATAAGTGCTAATTATATTTCTATTATCACTATATACGACCTTCTGTATTGTTATCAGACACGTAATGATAAATTAAATTTGAAATAATTTGTTGCGTATAAAAAAGTACATTTTGGTATCAGTCAACTCTCTCTTCTGTTTAATGTGTAGTTTTAGGGGGTGATTGTCAGTATTTTCCTGAACTTTTTAATTTATTTCCAATTTCTAAAAATTATTGTAAATAACTAAACTTCAGATCCTTCTAAATGAAAAACGTATCCTTATTACATTTCAATAAACGAAGCCGTTCTCGAGTAATTTGTGTTTAAAAATCAACGTATAGTTACATTTTATTAATATTTTTTTCTACACATATATAATGCTTTAAAGGGTCTCCCCTGTTAAGAATTGCAAAATGCCCCACTCTCGGAAATCAAAATAAATTTGATATATTGGTTATAGGGATATAAAAATAAGATAGTCACAGTTCATATGACCCCAACCCCCCTCTCCACTCTCACAGGGTAAAGAAAGGGGCTACTTTGGATTCAATTTTTTTTCTCGAGCTGTGTTTACGCTCAAATTCGGAAAAAAATCGTGTAGGTAGTTGACCATATTACCTATCTACGGAACTTTTTTCAAGGTCACTTAAGGTCAGTAACCCCATCAAATAAATTCTAAAATGTTAAATATGGAATTTTCGGCCAAAAAATGCAGCTGCAACATGAATTTTTATTTGTCATTTTATTATATCGAATGCTACCTTCTGGAATATATGTTAAATGGCTTGGTTTGGTTTGGTGGGACATGCCATCTATTAAGTTTTTTTAAAGGTTTTCTGAATTTCACAAAAATGGGGTTGAATATGGCAAAAAAACTCATATATCATTTTTTGTAGACTATTTTGAGACGAATAATTCGTTTTTTGATTTTTATTTGTAGCATAAATACTCGCAAAGTTATGACCATTACAATTTTTCTTTACAATTTGCGGCCAAAAAAACATAGGCGTAACATTGTTTTTTTTTTGTCATTTTGTTCTAACTACCGAATGATACCTTCTGGAATATATCTTAAATGGCTTGGTTTGGTGCGCCATGGTTAAAAAGATATTTTTTAGGTTTTTTAAAGATTTTTTAAATTTTATAAGAATGGGGTTGAAGATGGCAAAAAAACTCAAATGACATTTTTTGTAGCTTTTTTTGAGATGAACAATTCGTTCTTTGATTTCTATTCCTAGCATAAATACTCGCAAAGTTATGACCATTAAAATCATTTTCTTACGATTTTGGGCCAATTTAACTATTTTTAAGCTGTTTTTCAATTTAACAGAGAGGTTAAGGTTAGCGAAAAAACTCATACGATATTATTTAAGACGAAGAGTTTGCACTTTGATCAACAATCAACAATAACTCCAAGTACTCAAACTTTATCGGAAGACATACTGTCACAACACACAAGTGATCTCTCCATTTATGAATTTCCTGGATTAAAGGAACCCCTACAAATAGTACTGATGCAGTTTAAACGAGTATTATCTACTCACAAATTATATTTCATTTGCCGATCAGAAAAATAATTTGCGAGACGTTCCCTTTGAGGCTAGGATTCAATAGCATAATGTCAAGTATGTCAAATTCTGAAAATCGAAACGTACTCAAAGCGTTAATAATATTTTTAATTAAGTTAAGATCGGATAATTTAGATAATATAATAGCAATGATATGAAAGTAAGCGAAAAGGTCAACAATTCGATTCATTCTGTCTTAAATAGTTTTGGAAAAGATATTCTTCCAGTACACTTTGGCATCGATGCTAAATCAAGAGAGTTTATTCTTAACGAAACTGCTCCAATAGCTAGGCTTTTACATGACATCGGTGATAAATTAGTGTCCATATGTGATGGTACATATCTACGACACGAGAAAAGTTGCAATAATCTATATAAAAGAAAATCATATTTTGGACAAAAAAATTGTCTGTATGTAAGCCATTCACCATGTGTAAGATAAATGGATACGTAATGGAACTTGTAATGATGCAGAAATTTTAAGATAGGTGTTAAAAAGGTATATTAATTCTCGATCGTGGTTTTCGAGATGTGGTAGATTTATTAGAGTTATCAAGTTTTAATGTCTTCCTTGAAAGGAAAAAGGAATCAACTGACTACAAAAGAGCCTAATAAATCCCGATTTGTAACAAACCGACGGTGGATTATCGAATCGATTCACGAAATTGTGGGACAAAAGTATAGGTCACTGCAAAATCAATTTTACAACAGTATGTTACCTCTTGCTGGGGATTTTTGTAAAACCGCCTGTTTTTTTTACAAAATCAGTTTGGTAAGCGTTTGAATACGGGAGGCGGAAAAGTAGACTTAATTGTAAAAATAATGAAGTCTAATGTGGAAGTTAATTCCTTGGCAGAACTTGTTTCCTCTTACAATTATGGTAGAAAAAGTGTTCCATATCAAAGCAATTCATCAACTGACATTAGAAGAACCTGAGCTATTTTTCAGTGGACTGATTCAGCTTTCGCAAACGATTTCATATCTTGGAGAAATGCTTGAAGATAATGGCACTCTTATTTTAAGATTTTTAAAGGAAATTATTGTCAGGTTTGAAGTTAAATCGCGACACATGAACTCTAAAACGTATAAATGTTATGTTAAGTACCTACAGTAAAGAATCGTTATTGAAGGCATTGAAGGTTATTGTTGCAATTGTGCAAATGGATTACGGACAGTTGGTAGTTGCTCACATGTAACAAGTTTAATGTATTATTTCTCACGCGGTAGATATATTTCTAGAATTATTAAACCCACAAAAATAGTTAAATTGGCCCGAAAATTGTAAAAAGGAAATTGTAATGGTCATAACATTGCGAATATTTATGCTAGGAATAAAAATCAAAAAACGAATTGTTCGTCTCAAAAAAGTCTACGAGAAACGTTATTTGAGTATTTTTGCCATCTTTAACCCCATTCTTGTAAAATTCAAAAAACTTGAAAAATAGATTTTTAACCATGGCGTACCAAACCAAGCCGTTTAAGATAAACTCCAAGAGGTAGCATTCGATAGTAAGAATAAAATGACAAAAAAAAATTAACGTTACTCCTGCGTTTTTTGGCCGAAAATTCCATTTTTAATCTTTTAAAATTTCTTTAATGGGGTTAGTGATCTTAAGTGACCTTGGAAACAAATCCATAAATAGGAAATAGAGTTAACTACCTTTACGAATATTTTTCGAATTTTAGCGTAAACACAACCTGAGTAAAAGAAAATAAAAACCAAATTAAATTCTTTTTTAATCATGTTGGAGTGGGGAGGGGGGCTGGGGTCATATGGACTATGACTACCTTATTTTTTGACCCCCATAACCAATACATTAAGTTAATTTTAAATTCTGAGACGGGGGCATTTTGCCACTCTTAATGTGGAAGACCTTTTGTGCATTTTATCAACAAAATTCGATCACGAACATGTCTAGTGATGAAATTTCTTATGAAAACCTTTAAGTTCCTAAAGGTATAGATCATACAAGATATTTATTTTAAATAAAAGTACAACAATTTTTTTGTTTATTTATTTCTTTAATTTATTTATGAAATGTGTATTGCATATTACATTATTTTAATTTTTTTTTTAATTAATTTTAATTTGCAAGTATATTTTATTAATTTATTTTTATACACAAGATTTTTTATTAATTGCTTTTACACAATTAAAAAATCTTATTTATATATTAAAAATAAATGATAGGTATATATTTTTTTATTTATCTTTAAGCAAAAATCTTGGTGGTTTTGAAGAAATTTCCTTATCACTATTTGCATTGAAAATCTGTTATATGGACTCCATAGTATCTTCTCCGTCATCATTCTCGTCTCATCATCGTCATTAAATATATTTATATCGTCTTCATAAAAACTTGTTGCATGTTTATACATCCAGAGGTTTCTGCAGCATTAACAACGGTTAATTCGTTATCTGTAGGTATCACTTTATCTTCTGCATTTAAGCAAGATTTCCCTTACATGGTTTGCAAAATTTGTTGCATTCTAAACCGAAATTCCTGCAATTCCGTCTTTTTATGGCTTCGTTTTTAAATATATAAAAAAACATTCTAAATCCGCTGAATGTTGAAGTGATATCGCATCGATATATTTATGAACTTAACACATGTCTGTAGTAACCTTTTTTCATATTTTTGCCAGAATAATCACCAAAAGTTAACGGCATGAATTCTCAAACACCTTGTATATGACACATAACTCTGTTTCTTTGAGATCGGTTCCATTGGAGTAATTGCAATAAATACGATTTAAGATAGAAAAGTTTTTGTTTACTTCTACAAATTATATCCATGTGTTTCGGGACCGAAGGTAAACATACAGCATAGAAAAGCAAGAAGATATGGAAGGCAAACAAAGCAGTATAATAAAGAATTTATGTTAGGGTAATAAATCAGATATAGCTTTAAATGAAATCTGAGAGGGAAAACTTGATAAAAATGTTGTATTTTCAGTGAGAACAAACATTAATGTATTCCACTGATAAAGTAATATCCCATCAATATTAGAAGAATTTCTAAGTTAATAAGATTTGAATTTAAAAATCTACCTGTGTTATATTTAATTATTGTTATTACATAAATTATTAATTATATAGTTGCCAGACTTGCTTGGTGAAAATCCATACCATCACTATACAGGGTGTCCCGAAACTCCCGCCTACCCCTTTAGGTGCTAAATCTCCATGTAAAAATAGTAAGAAAAGTTCCTATAAACATGTGTCCGGAAATGATTCCTAAGTGAGCTACGGCCTTCTAAGGATGGCGCAAAAATAGGTGTTTCTACTAATTATCTCGGAGATAATTTGGGACAACTTTATGAAACTTGATCAACTATTTTCGATCCTTAAAGGTTATCGTTTTACAGTATTATCCAAAAATAATTTTATCCAGGGACGGAGAAGCGAGGGGTCGGTGTCTGATTATGTATGATTATCTATATGGTATGGCTCATCAATAAGCTGTACCAGCCGCACGACTGTACGCGAACCGATTCCCGAGACGAGAACAGTTTCCAGACGCAAAAGTTATCACGCGCTACCTCAATCGCGTACGGGAGAGTGGAGATGTCCTACCTGATAGACGAGGTAACGGTCACCCAAGAGCTGTAAGCCGAAAGTTAAAAATATAAAATATGGTGATGGATCGCTAATGTTTAATGCATTTTTTTTTCTTCCGATTATTGGCCTTACAAGCAAAGTGTTTTGGCCACGAACATATAACTACCTACTATGACACAAAAATAAACCGGATTAGAGGATATAAAATATTACACCGTAAATGTAGAAATACCAAGGTACCCGTTACCGAGACCTAAATATGTATTATAAAAATAGAAAATTACTTGAAATAACAGCTCTAGCAAATTTTATAAGTTAAAAAAAAAATTCAACAATAAAATAAGATAAAAAAAAATAACAGCAATAAAAAAACTCTTGCGCTACTCATTTATAAGAAAGGTTTGTAAGGAATTCAAACAAGGATGACTCACTTCTCGCCCAGGGGCCTTTCAGGGCATTTAATAAGACAAACACAGGTGGGCCACGGTTGGAAGGACTTAATAAACAAAGGGAATGAAACAAGGGTGTTTGGGTAAGATACTACCTAAATGTCAATGTTGGCGTCAAAAAAGAAAGAGACAAGTTTTTTCATTAAATCAGGATTTTTTAGACTTAGAAAATATGGTAACCATATGGGTGAAATAAAATCATTATCATGCAGGAATTTAAGAAAATGTTTTGCTTTAGGTTCTGTTAATGGACATTTAAATATAATATGATTAATATCACCGATTGCGCCACAGGGGCAGTGTGGATCTTCACGTACTCCAATTTTATACAGGTGAGCGGGAAATTTACCATGATTAAGTTTAATTCTACTTATGGTAGATAGGGTTTTTCTACTAAGGTGACAATTATGATACCATTGTGACGTAGGAATATTTGGGTGAATGTTGTAATAATAGGTATTAGTTTGTACACCATATGCTTGCCAATGTTGATTCCATTTATGCCAGAGGAATTTTTTGACAACAGGATAAAAGTCGGCGGTGACTGTAGTAAAGTCCATTTCAGTAGTACCGATATTAGTGTTCCTTGCGATCGTATCAACTTTATTATTTCCAGGTATATTAGCATGGGCTTTTACCCAAATAATTTAATGCATTAACATCTATATATTATTATATTACTTAGTCTTCCACACTCATCAGTAAACGCAGACATATTTTTTTCTGCCATTAACTTAATGACAGCAAAACAATGTAATAAGATCAGTACAGAAACCATCTCCGGACTTCTTCACATAAGAAGGTAAGGTCAGTTGGGGTATTTGGGCCATGATTTTACAACCTGAGCGAGAAGATTATACTTTGAACTTGCCTGAGAACCACTAATAAGTTATATTAATAATTAAAATATTTTTTTATATATAATACAATATACAGTCTTTAAATATATAATATTCAAATCCCAAGTTAAATTTAATTTTCTTTATAATTATAATTAAATAATATAAAGTCTGATGGGCCCAGTTACCCCTAGAAATTGGGGCAACTGGACCATACGGGTCTTGGTTTCATACAAACGATTGTTATTTGAACTGGGGTAAGTGGGCGTGTTGGTAAACATGTAAACTTCGTACAAAAATTACCACAAGTCATTTAAACCACACCATAGTCGAGTTGTCGACGATGTAAGAGAACTATTATATAACAATTAGGTGGAAATTTATTCAAATTTAGGAATAACACAACTTCTGTTAAAGTAAAAAGGACAAAATTAAATGTAAATAACATCCAATTTCAAGTAAGCATAAATAACACAGGCCCACAAAAAAAAGTGATCTACACCAGCGACCTGACATAGTAATCCTATGTATTTCGACGTGCTGAACACGAATCCAATGTCCGTTTAGCTCCGTTACCCACCAACTTTTTGTAAATCGCGAAAATAATCTAAAGAAATAAGGTTGCTTAGGCTATTTTCGCGATTTACAAAAAAATGGTGGGTGATGGAGCTAAACGGACATCAGATTCGTGTTCAACAAAATACGTAGGGATTAATATGTCGGGTCCCGGGTTCAGATCGCTATTTTTTGTGTGACTGTGCGCAGTGATCTACATCTACCTAATAAATAAAAACAAAAACAACATACCTAATGTGCTTGGGGTAAGTTGGTCCCAGCCGTGCCCAGATGCCCCAATTAACTGGCCCACTTACCCCATTTTTGAAAAATTGTGGGGTAACTGGGCCACCCACTCAAGCTTATGACCTAACGCAGAATACATGCTTGCAATAACATTTTAGGGATATATCATGCTTCTAATTTATGCTAAATTAACTGTGACGTTGATAATATATACAGTAAACCTGTAGTATTTCATAAAAATCAAGATTACATCACCTTGCTATGAAAATTTTGGACTACAAAATTTAAAAAATTGCTACATGAAAGCAACAACACTCAGAAACATGAGACTAATTGCTGTAGTGAGATGACATTGTCCTTCAGTTCTTACAACTGCTTGAAGTGAAATTACCCCCACAAATTCTACGGAAAAAAAACATGGCCCAGTTACCCCCTGGGCCCAGATACCCCAACTGACCTTACGTTGCGGACAAGAATTGCTATGATTTTTTTTATCAAAGAAAAGCGTTTGCTAATAATGGATAACATATCCTACCATTATAGTAGTGTTTAAAAAACAATTTTCTATCAGATGAAAATGTTTTTCATGTTGTTTACTAAAAAGTCTTCGTGGGTATAATATAAACTTGCTGGCATTTTTTGACATAAGAGAATGTCTGACATTAATGATTGTTTCTGATGGAAATTATTATTAAAAATTCTTGAACATTTCGGAAAATCGATAATATTTCAAAAAGTTGTAACTTACAACCCCTGCAGTGCCTATACTGGAAGAAACGGAATTTAGTTTTACCTAATTTGATGCAAGAAGATATAGGGTGTTCCATTTGAAATAAAAAAGTTTTTGAGGTTTGAATTCGACAAAATGTAATATGAAAAAAAGAATAGTTGGTATACTATCACGTAATCTATTTTTGTTGTCGTGACTAGCTCATCTCTTGTTCTCTCCACTTGCCAAAGAACAATTGAGGATCTTCTACATGAAGAAAGTTATAACGGTTATTGCAAACCATTGCACCTGTCAAATTTTTTTATAAAATGTCAAATCTCTCCGAAACTGCTGAGTTCAGGTATAGGGTGTGCTAATGTTTCGACTCAGAATGTCATGATTGTTTCTAAAAGTCGAAAATATATATGGTGTTCCATTTCAAATAAGCAAGTTGGTATCGACTTCCGGTATAACCGGAAGTACCACATGCTTGTAATTTTAGTTGGATTGGTCATATTGACTTTAGTAACTTCCAAAATTTTCAAAACTTTTTGTTACATGCTTTTCCCAATATTGATTGATTCAGTTCTTGGCGAGACACCCTGTATACTCTTAGAGGTAAATGCAAATGTGTATATATTTACAATTTGATTCTATAGTTTATAATATATAATCTTATGACCTCAAATGTTGTCTGAACTGTACCGAGTTGTATACAGCCCTGCTGTAGAAAAAATAATTACGAATTTAGCAAGTTGAACAATTAGACAACCGCCTTGATACTGTTCAACTTATATGTATTTTGTAATAAGTTATGTGTGATTATTATAGCTATTTGTGCCTGCTAAAGAATTGTCCTGCAAAAGTTTCTACAAATTAACACCCTTAAATTTCGACGAATCTACATTATCAGATGCATGTGCAAGAACAACTCCTTTAAAAACTCAAGCTCTTTTGTGGTAGTTTTGATTTTTTCCTCTAATAGTATTTTCATTGTAGCATTTGAAAAAGCTACATTAATTAATATAATGTTGAATACAGTAAATTAACCCATTAGTTCATTTGTTCGAGCAGAGAGGTAGGCAACCACCCATACTTTAGAGGGGTATAGCAGGTCGCATATCTGCCCGTCCTATTATCCAGTAAGTAAGCGTGTTTTCTTTTAAATATAATTTTGAGTTAGAGGTGTTAGTAATGTATTCTCGTAGTTGAGATATTACATAATTGTGTAATTCAGTCTTTTAAATGCAAAGCCCCTTCTTGGCGCATTTTTATTGGCTAGAGAAAGATTTCTCTAGATGCTCAAGTTGGCAACACTTAGAACTGGAGAAGCAGATTTCCGGCTGGTGGTTCGTTTTTCGACAGCGACGAGATAGCTGAATGGCGGCGGTCCCGATTTTGTATTGAAGAATTTGGGTTTTATATCGCTTACACTGAAAATGGATTTGATTTAATGTACCCAGTGTTTCTTTACCGTCCTGCCAAAGGCATTTTGTAAATTCCAGGAAGGAATTCTGTTGCTTGTCGTAATCTGATCGCCACGTGTTTCGTGTGGTTATGTAATACTCTCTATATGAGAGTGTTTTGGAGAGGCTTGTACTTGGTATATGCATATGTTTGGAAGGGCATATATACTTTGGAGAGGTTTAAGTTCTGAATGAATGGTGCTGTCATTTATGGTTATGTAAGGGGGACCAGCATTTAGAGGAGTAATAGGAGGAAGTCTATTACTCAGATGTTTGGTTTTATGTGGGTCCTGCTGACATTTTGAGAAGTTTTGGTTGGAGAGTTGTTCGCAGCAGGCTCCAAGAGATTTAGGCAGAATTTTGGGAATGACACGGAGTCGTAGTCGTAAGCAACGTCGAGAACATCTTAGGAAGTGGTAACAGTTCACGCTGCAGTCGTCGCAGAAAACGCCAAGGCCCTAATCAGGTTTTATTGTTTCATTTTAGTTACATAATTTTGAAGAAATTACTATAGTTTCATTCAGTGATTTTTTGTTGAGATATTAGAGTAAATTACATAACGATTTTGCAACTACATGTCTAACATGATGAAATATCTTAAGATTTTTACTGTAAGTAACGCATGGTACCACGTGATACTAATTTACCTTCTACTATGTCACATATGAAGTATTTTTAGTAGAACACAATTATTTTAGATCGTTCTTTAACATTCTAGTGCACACAGCGAGCATTGTGAAAATTGGCTCATAGAATCTTGTTAGTGACATAATATTTTAGTGATGAGCGGTAATTTTAATCCACTGCAAACCTTTAACTCACTGTTGCAAATCTAAAACTCATTGTTGGTATCATTAGAGCCGTAGTTGAATTTCTATAAAAAGAGGTCAAATCACTGAAATAACTTTAGAAGGGGTCATTTACATATTTTGCATTTCTTTTGTGTATATAGGTTATGTTCAGGGGACAATTGGGAAACTATTTTTTATTGTTGTACATCTCATGGGTGTTGTAATAAATGTCTAGTCTACATGTTCTTATTATTTGCACTGGTACACCTGATACTTGTTTAAATTTCGAGATTTGAGAGAGTAAAGTAAGAGTTTTGATATCATAGAGATATTTTGAGAATTCCATCGCATGGTTGCTAGTAACTTAATTTTGTTCCTAGCTGGCAAAACTATTTAAATCATATTACGTAACATACAACCGGTGGCGCCCTTTTGAGTGTCCACACACGATCCTAACCCACGGCCCTATGCTCTCCAACAAAAATCGGCTGCCGTTCGCACCGGAATAACTTGTTTTAATATTTAGGTATTAAAATATGTTACATCATTTCGCGATTCGGTGACTCTGTTTGCTGTTTCTTGGGTCTTTTGTTTCGATTTTACTCTGCTACGTTTTACAGCCTGCAATAGACGATTGAAAACATTGTTTATTTGATTTATGGAGTAGCATTCTCAATCATATTTGAAATTATCATTTAAGAACAATATGTATTGTTTTAAACTGTAATATTGTATAGTTTTTCTTTATAGTGATAACTGTACGTACATACCTACCAAATTATTTTTGTCTCTTCTTTTCCTGTAAACGTCTTAATTTTCTCCCGATTACGGCTCTTCCTTCCTTACACGTCCTCTTCTACACATAATTCTGTTCAAAAATTCATGTAAGTTAAAAGCTAATGCGAAACGTTCATTCTATCTACGTCCTTTTTTATGTTGTAGGTATATCTATTTTATGAGAATTCATAATAATAATATTCAATTAGCAGCAACCATATATCAAAAACGCTACATGTAAAATGTCAAATTTTTTTGGTTACCAGTTGACCAGTTACCAGTTACCACTTAATGATACTCTCAATATTTGCACGTTGGCGACGGTGACTCAGTGATTTATATAGGTCGCGTGCGCATAACATCACAAATTTAGACATTTGTCAGAGTTTGTGAGAGGACAGCAAACCCAAATCCCCAGGATTGGAAACGGATCGAACTTTTCATTATATTCGTACTTTTGTGGACAGAATGCCAAATTTTCGCTGCTATTAATTGTGGAAGTGCTGCAATACTAAATGAGGTCAGTTCTTATTAAATTACCTCGATTTTTCAACTAGTAAAGTTGAGGTTGGAACATGTCAAATTCGTAACACTTGAAGTGTTGAATACTTTCGACTTATTCTTTTAATTATGCACTGCTAAAGACTTCGTTATTTTATATATAGGGATTTAAGCTGATAGCACCAACTTTTTTCCATACACCTATCCTGTATATCATAAGGCAATTTCGTAAAATATAAACTCGTCTCCATCTTAACAAACAAAATTCACCATATGAATTGATTAAGCATAATTGTGGATGTTATATTATCCAGAACTAAGTTTTAAAACATCACGAAATCCGCACAATATACAGTTAAAACAACGCGCTCGATCAGCTGATCACAAGCGATGGCCACAGGTATTTCAGTATTCACATTCCCAATCCTAGAAGCATAGAAAATTCGTTTTAATAATGTACGGTGAACAGAAATCAATTTTGATGATTTTAGTGACTTTTCTGTGTGACGTCAACTTCATTCTTTCTCGATCGCACTGTATATTCCAAATATGAATTTTCTCCGTCGTTTCTTAATTCACCATTTTTCTAAAGTGACCACAATATATATATATATATTTTTGATGAAAAGCGTATCAGCTTCCTTGTCGGTAACAGTATCAGGTGTATTCCAACTATTATTTACTCCCCTCGGGTCTTAATTGTTTTTTAAAGGGGATCTCCCTGCATATTCTTTACTGAAGAAAATATCTACTCGATTTTTTCATTTGCAATAGCATGAACTACCTGCCAAATATTACTTTTGTACTTGGCAGATAGACAAACATGAGCAATTGAATGACTTTAATTTTCCTAAACTACATAGTGCGAAACATGAAAATTTGGTGAGCGATTTTTTGAAGATCCCAATACTTCGTTTTGTTAAGCGAGGGAAATAAAAACGTAAGAAAATTTATAGAATTTAAAGACATCTAGTTGAATTGTCCGATCGAAATCTGCAGTAAATAACAAACTGTCAACACTACGGAATATACTCGCGGGAGTCCCGCATGGTTCGTGTCTGCCACCTTTATAATTTATACGTCGCTGATTTTCCGGAATTCCCGAATACGAAATTGACCAACTACGCTGACGACGCGGCCATGTATACACATTCGCACAATGCACAAGCAGCATCATTCTTCACTGGACAAATAAACGCATGGCTAGAATAAGATTGAAATATAAAAATGAAACTAGAAGTGATCTTCGTGATTTGGATGTCTTAGGTCCTTCATTGGCTTGCTTATTATTCACTTCAATCTTCAAGTCTAATCATGAAGATTTACGGTCCCTATTTGCTACCGATGGGTCAGTTCGCGACATATTCAGGTGCGTTACAAATGCCAACCGATTTGCAATCATTCTTTCAACATTGAGATTTGACAATCCCGAAACCAGAGTTGAACGTAGAAATCAGGATATTCTTGCCCCAATCTCACAAATATTTAATGCATTTATTCGTAATTGTCAGAATGTTCACATATAGTACAGGAAATGAAGCTGAAAAAATGGCAGAACCTAGCAATTTTTTCGTCCAGCATCGATTTGTACAAAAATTTGGGATCAGGCTCATTTCACCCTCTAGTTCATTTTCTATATTGAGCCGTTGTACGCTTTTGATTTTTTAAGGGTGAAAACTACCCCTAATTGTAAAAAATTATAAAATAACATTTTAAACTTTAATATGGTCAACATTTGGTTTGGATTAGTTAAATAATGATTGTTTTATGCTTTAGGATATAATATCATAATATTTCAACCCTTAAAACCACCCTTGTTGGAGCTATATAGAAAAAATTTATTTATCCTAAAAGAATGATTTCGGCTTGCATCGATTTGCATAAAAATTTGGGATTAGGATCATCTCACCCTGTACTTCATATTCTAAATCATGCTCATGGGCGTTGATTATTTTTAGGGGTGTAAACTACCCCTTATTGTCAAAAATTATATAAAAACATTGTAAACCTTAATATGGGTAAAATTTGGTTTTGATTGGTTAAATAATGATTGTTTTATGCTAGTATCATAATATTTCAACCCTTAAAAACCACCCTTAATAACATTGCAATTTTTATAAGTAATTTAATAGATCTATACAGAAAAAAAGTAGGATTACATACAAAAACATTTATTTACACAAAAATACGAATTTACAAATACAAATACAAATAAAAATAGTTTTTTAATCATCTTCATCGAGATCGATGTCATCTTCGTCTTCTTCTATAACTGGTGGACTATTGTTGCAATCTTCCCCCGAGCACCCAGAACAAGTGGGATTGCAGTATAACCCCAATTTTCTGCACCCGCATGAAACGCCGCACCCTTTTTTGCATTGACAAAAAATCATTTTCAAAAGTTCATCGGGTGCAGGCGGCTTGTTCATGCGCACGGGGTGTAAATAACCTGCGGAAAAAACCGGTTCTGTGGTATTATATATTGCTGTGTATCCACACTGTGGAACACTACCCAAGTATCGTGTTTGAAATCATAAATAAAATTCACAAAATTGTATGTATTTTAGAAAATAACCATAACAGTTTTAGTTTAACGGATCATACAGAAGCAGGAATATCTGTAGTTTATATAATTGATTCAAGTGCACTTATTCTCAGCGAGTAGGATGCAGAGAATGAAACTTGATATTGAATACGAACAAAATATTTAAATAAACATAAAATGAAGTTATTTTAGTTTAACAAGTTTATTCTAAATAGTATATAATAAAACATGAACTTATAGAGAATCACAATCTCATTTAAAATGATTTAGAATGAAATTGGAAAACAGAAAAGTAAATTTTATAAAATCTGACATGCATGTCAAAACTTAGGGCTGAAAATCATATTTTGTGTAGAAACACTGTAAATCTACACAAAATGAATATTGAATGAAAGACTATTATCAGTATTTGCATTGCAGGGTGATTATTTTAGAAATAGTAAGTCCATATATTACAAAACATTGAATGACATTTTAAGTTTTCAGATATTTTCAAATATCATTGCAGAAAGGTGTTTTGTAAATGATATTTCACATCATGCAGAAAGAAAGGACTAATAGTATGATGTTAAATGTTTGTTGGCGTATCAATTTCTTGTTTTAGTTTATAATATCAGTATTATGTCAGTATGGAAACTGCAGTACGTTTTTAACTACTAGCATTTTGTGTTTATCATTGCTATTCATCTAAATGTATGAATCAGTATTTATTTGAGATTGGAATTGTTAATTGTAGTTATAAGTAGATTTTAAGAAAGTGTATGTAATATGTCAATATATTTCGAGTAATTATAATTATTCACTTAATCCTGAAAAGTAGAATAAGAAACTTATCAGGAAAATTAAAGAATTAAAAACAGTATTCAATTAAGGTAAAGAACAAACAAAACTGAATAGTTTAAATTTTAAATTAAAATTAAATTTTGAAATATTATATCAAAATAGAAAAAAACAATTGAAATATTGGAAATTAACCCATTGAAACGACTAAAAATAACAAATCAGTTGATCACACACCGCTGAACAGCGGGCTGCGAAATATATTCATCCAAGAATAATTAATAAATTGAAAATAAAAGAAAAGTGGTGAATAATTTGAAGGTTAGAAAATTACAATCCAGATATATTGATATCAAGAGTAAATTGTAAAAGTTGATTAAATATAAGAAGTGAGTATACTTTGAAAGTATTACGAAGTAGATTATCTGGAAAGCAGATTTAGAAGAGGGAAGTATTTGTTAATCCAGTTAGCAAATTTATATGGTGAAGAAATTTCAAACGTCAATCAAGTGATAGAAATATTTCAAGGAAATCTTGAAAACAAATTGGAGGTTATAAACAAACGTCAATTCAGTAAAGAAGAAGAAGAAGAAGCCTTGAGAGGTTTAAAAAGTCAGTCAAGTGACATAATATTTCAAGGATTATAATAACCAGTAGAGGTTATAATTTAACATTACTCGAGTCGAAAGAAAGACAAGGTAAAGCTTTACAATATCAGAAATCCATGGTACATATTTATTTTAAATAAAAGCCATATTTATCATTTTAGTTAAGTTAGATTTTGTTATTTAAATTTGTTAATTACATTCCAAGTTCAAATTTGTTAATAAATTAATACTTTGTTCGTTCAATACTGAGTTTGATTTATTTAGATTGTTATCTTGATCGATGAGCATTTATTGAACCGACTTCGTTGGACCTTGAGTAAGAGTCATTCTATAGATTGTAGATAGTCATGCTAATGGTGTTCTATAGTCTATAATATTAACAGCTTTTAAGAAACTGTTTGGCGCCCAGTAAACTCATTTCAATTTAATTTTAAGAAGTAAAATTCGAACATATAAAAAATAAAATAGATATTAGAATATAGAACATTTAATATTGAAAATGCTCTATTACACTCCCAAGCGGGCTATTCGAATTTTTCGAAAAAAAAAAAATAATAATTCGTTTCATAAACATAGCTCCTTCATTTTTGGTGATAAAAAGTTTTTTCAAAAATGATTTTGTAGGGTTTTTCAAGAGCTATAAGACTATGAGAATTAAATTCTGTAAGATCCCTTAGTTTTTAGATGGGGTGAGTTTAAAGGGCTCGAACAAGGGGGTGTTTGCTCGTAAATAGAGATTTTAAACAGCTATACCTCGCTAAATATTCACTGTACAGAAAATCTATGCACAGGAAAATTTTAGTTATTAAAAAAGCTACAATTTAGTACTCTATTATTTTTTTCGTATCTCCAGTATTTTCGGAGATATTTTGAAGAAAAGGGTGAAAAATACGAAATTGCAAAAAATCAATTTATCTTTAAACTCCAATTTTTCTAAAATTAGGCATTTTAGATAGGTCAAACTTCTTGGGTGTATTGATAATACATATATAAAAAGAATTACAGAAGGGTGAAGATCAATTTTAATTAGGAGGGTAGTTAGCGGGTTGTTTTCACTGATTTTTTCGTAGAAAAAAGTAGGTACCGACCTTATTTTGATCATAAGTCGCTCAATTTTTATGCTAGAAACTTTTCTTTTGTTTGAAAGGTCTAATTGTATACTTGAAAAAAGATTCTGTAAGTTTTCCTCGAAAAATGCAAAGTTTTCCCGTTATTTGGCTTTAAATATTTCAAATTATGCATTTGACGAAAAAAGCTAACCTTTAACATGCCGTATCTCGGTTTGTATTGGTCGTAGAAAAATTATAAAAAAAGGGTTTTGTTTGTTTTTCTAAAAGCTACAATTTTGATATCTACAGTTTTTTTGATTAAATGCATATTTTTCGAGTTATTCTCAAAAAACCGTCTAAAAAAGTCGATTTTTTCGTCGAAAAACTGTTACTTTCAACCGCGAATAACTCGAAAAATATTAGTTTTACGAAGAAAACATAAAGAACATTTTTTTCTTAGAATTACTTTTTCCATCGATTTCCATGGTTAAAATGTAATTAAAAATTTCCACCCCCGAGATGGGGTGGCAACCACCCCCAAGGTTTTAGCGTACAGCGGCATGATATAGAAAATGATCCTTGGGCTACTCCCTACCTTCTGTGAAAATTTCAAGTAAATCCATGCTGGACGAAAAAATTGCGAGCCAAAATGCTTCATTTCCTAGCCTAATAATAGGTTTTTGTGCACGCGTCGATGAGATGTTGGTTTCATTTAGAGGTCGTTTAAAATTGAAAATGTACATGCTTAAAAAACCCTGCAAGTATGGATTAAAAATAATGGGTCTAACGAATGCAAGAAGTGGATATCTACTAAACGCCTATATTTACAGTGGCAAAGATTCGGATGGATATAATTTACCTAACGATATGAGGAAGTACTCTAAGTCAACCCAAGCTGTACTTAGACTCGCGAAACCTATTATGGGCACAAACCAAAACATAACGGCCCATAATTGGTTTTCCTCCAAAGAGTTGATAAAACTCACTTATGCAGGAACACTACAGAAAAATAAGAAGGAAACTCCTCCAGAGTTGCTTCCAAATCGAACAAGGGAAGTGGGCTCATCTTTATATGGATATACCAAGAACGTATGAGGAAGAAAAGTAAAGCTGTCATACCAGTTTCTTCTGTACACCATGAAGAGGGCACTGACGATGGCAAATCAGAAATAATTTCCTATTAAAATAATACCAAAGGAGGTGTGGATAGTCTTGATGAAAAATGTAGTATATATTCATCAGGTCGAAGAACAAGGCGATGGCCTATGTCTATATTTATCAGAATGGTGGACATGGCGTATTGTACACGTGCAAGGTATCATTCTTTATTTTGTATTTTTATAGTTTACATTAGTTCTGTCTCTCTTTCTCTCACTATTTTCTCTTCTCTCTCTCTCTCTCTCTTATTTATATCGCTGATCTGTGTTTACGTGTTCACTATCCGTACCTGTTGATTAAAAACTCATATAGGTTAGCTGCACTATTTATCTAAAATCATATAATTACGCTTTGTTTTTGTTAGTTGACATATTTTTCGTACGAATTATATGAACCTGAACGTTGCACACATAAATGTGAGATCTCTTACTGCAAATTTTAATCAGTTTCAAGATTGCATTTTAAATTCAAACTATCATGTGATCGGGGTCACTGAGACTTGGTTACATCCAGGTATTGGCAGCAATGTTGTAAGTATGAATGACTATGTTCTTGTCAGGCGAGACCGGCTGGTTCGAGGAGCTGGTGTAGGTCTGTATTTAAAGAACACTTTAAATTATACTATTTTATTAAGTGAAACCAGTGATTATATAGAGATTATTATAATCAAAATATTAATAGAAAATCAGGCACTTGTTATCGCTAATGTATATAGGCCACCAAATTCCGATTATGATTCCTTTCTAAACTATTTCGAGGACACGTTTTCCAATATTTTTGCAAATTATGACAATATAGTGTGTTTAGGTGACTTTAATATTAATATGCTTGCTAACTACTCTGCGCAATTTAAAAATATATATCAAACTTTTAATTTTGTGCAAGTAATCAACGAACCCACGCGAATAACCGATACAACCATGTCATTGCTAGATTTAATTCTGGTAAATTTTGAAAATGTTTGTGACGTTGGGGTAGTCGATGCACAAATATCCGATCACTTCTTAGTTCACTGCACTATAACGTTTAATGTTATGGAAGAACCGGAGAGAATATTTAATTACAGAGCTTTAAAGCATATAAATTTTGAACATTTTCAAATGGATTTAGAAAACATACCTTGGAATGATATTTTCTATATGAATAATATTGACGATAAAATTGAATTTGTTACTGATAATATTTTGCAGTTATTCAATACGCATGCACCTATCAGATCTATAAAATGCTCCAAAAGAAAATATGCTCCGTGGTTAACAGATAACATTAAATTTATGCAGAAACTACGTGATAAAGCCTTGGTAAAATTCAAACAAACAGGGCAAAATGGCCACTGGATGTACTATAAACAACTTAGAAATTTAACTAATGCAGCTATTAAGGCTGAAAAGAAGGCTTATTTAAGATATAAATTTAATAATTGTAATATTAAAGAGAAATGGGGTGAATTAAAAAAATTAAATATTACTAAAAATCAAAAGGCTAATATACCTGAACAGTTAAGTAATGTGGACACTATTAATGATTATTTTATCAATTCCTCTAATAATAATGATAGACCTAAAGACGAGTTAATACATTTTTATAATACCAATATTAAAGAAGGCATAGATGGTTTATTTTCTTTTAAACTTATTTCTGATATAGATGTAATTAAAATCATTCAAAACATAAAATCTAAAGCTTATGGATATGATAAATTAAATATAACTTTAATACATTTATGCTGTCCTTATATAGTTCCATTCTTAACCCACATATATAATGTATGTATAAATGCACACTACTTTCCTAAAGCTTGGAAAATAGCTTTAATATTTCCATTACCTAAAATCAGTCAACCTAGCCAATTGAGTCACCTAAGGTCCATCAGTGTTTTACCTGTCTTATCAAAGATTTTTGAAAAAATCTTAGAATTGCAAATTAGAGAATTTGTGAATCTCAACAATGTTCTACCATTAAAGCAGTCGGGATTTAGATCTGGATTCTCTTGTGCTACGGCTCTTGCAGACGTAACTGATGACATCATTGGAGCTACTGACAATAACAAAATAAGTGTATTAATATTATTAGATTATACAAAAGCTTTTGATATGATAAATCACCAATTACTTTTTTCAATTCTACACTTTTGTGGCTTCGAACGAAATTCCTCCAGTCTAATTTTGTCATTCTTGTCGGATAGAATTCAACAAACAGTACTTAATAATAATATTTCACAACCACTAACTGTAGTTTCAGGTGTACCGCAAGGAAGTATACTTGGACCGTTATTGTTTACAATTTTTACATCGAACTTTCACACGTCCTTGCAACACTGCAATTACCATTTATATGCTGATGATACACAGCTTTATTGTTCATTTCATGTTGAAGATCTACAGGAATATAGGAATTTAATTAACAGCGATATAAAGAATTTGGTGTCAGTTTCTACTGATCATCTACTTAAAATTAACCCTAGTAAATCATCTGCTATAATATTTTGCAATGACAATGTTCGTGAATTTGTGTCGAGAGAAATTAATATACAGATTGGAAATGATACAATTGCCTTCAATAACAGCTCTAAAAGTCTTGGTCTTATTATTGATTATAAATTGAGATTTAAACAGCATATTACGAGTAAATTAAGATCAGCATACGCTGCACTAAAAATGATATATTCCCAGAGACGATTTTTAAGCATGGAAGTAAAAAAAATGTTATGTGATTCTCTAGTTTTGTCCCATTTTAATCATTGCGATGTGGTTTATGGCCCCTGTATTGACAGCGTCGAGACCCGGCGCATACAAAAAGTACAAAATGCTTGTCTTCGCTTAATTTTTGGAATTCAACGCCGTCAAAGAATATCTCATAAATTGAAAACTGCAGGATGGCTGAATATGTACAATCGCCGTAAACTTCACATGGCTTGTTTTTTTCATAAAATTTTAAAGTTTAGATCGCCACCTTATCTCCTCAACAAGCTCTCTTTTAGAAATGATATTCATAACATTAATATTAGACGAAGAAATATTCTCACCATACCACAACACCGTAAGGAAATATTCAAAAGGTCATTCTCTTATAACATTGCTACTTCTATAAATACGCTACCCTTTAATGGACTCACCCTTTCGTGTGTAAGTTTTAAAAAAACATTTAAAACATATTTAATGCGAAATCAGTAATAATAAAATCTTACCTTTTCCCGTAATTTCTCTGTTTTTAAACTTTGTTCCTTCTTTAATTTTCTTTGTTTCATTTTTTTTCTAATTTCTTTTCTTTCTCTTCCTCTCATTTCCTACTCTCCTCCCTCCTTCAGCTCTAGTTTGCCTCTTTTTAATTCTACTTTGATGTATTTTTTTTTTTATTTTTTTTATGATTGTTTCGATATGAGTACCTATATTTATTTAATTTATCTACCTCTTATATTATTTATAGGCAATAGTGGAAGAACAGTTTACTGGCTTGTCAGTAAACTGAACTACTCGCCTTTTATTTACCTGTTGTAAACATGTATAATTTAATATTGTTAAATTTGTCAAATTGGGTAAATAATAAATGCTTTATTATTATTATTATTATTATTATTATTTCTTCTGTAAATTCCTATAGACTTCATCAGTCGCACAGAGATAATCCAAAGTTGACCAGATATAATTTTGTTAAACAATTAGTAATGCAATTGGTTAAACCTGAAATGGCACGCAGATTACAGAATCTTCACATTACACGTGAAGTCAGGATGTGTATTAGAAGAGTGCTGCAAATCAAAAAAGACAATAACGTTGGTAAAAAAGACAAATTTGAAGTCCACAAAGCATGTAAAAGATGCCCTGCAAGTAAAAGAAGACAAACATCTAATTCTTGCATTATTTGTAAAATTCCCGTCTGTATGGAATGTACAAAGAGAGTATGTATTGTTCTATATTCTGAATCTATTTTATATTTTTATACGTTCGAATTTACTTCTTGAAAGTAAATTGAAATGATTTTACTGGGCGCCAAACAGTTTCTTAAAAGCTGTTAATATTATAGACTATAGAACACCATTAGCATGACCATCTACAATCCATAGAATGACTCTTACTCAAGGTTCAACGAAGTCGGTTCAATAAATGCTCATCGATCAAGATAACAATCTAAATAAATCAAACTCAATATTGAACGAACAAAGTATTAATTTATTAACAAATTTGAACTTGGAATGTATTTAACAAATTTAAATAACAAAATCTAACTTAACTAAAACTGATAAATATGGCCTTTATTTATAATAAATATGTAACATGGATTTGTGATATTGTAAAGCTTTACCTTGTCCAGGTTTCTTTCGACTCGAGTAATGTTAAATTATAACCTCTAACTGGTTATTATAATCCTTGAAATATTATGTCACTTGAGTAACTTTTTAACCTCTCAAGGCTTCTTCTTCTTCTTTATTGGATTGACGTTTTGTTTATAACCTCCAATTTATTTTCAAGATTTCCTTGAAATATTTCTATCACTTGATTGACGTTTGAGTTTCTTCACCATATAAATTTGCTAACTGGATTAATAAATACTTCCCTCTTCTAAATCTGCTTTCCGGATAATCTACTTCGTAATACTTTCACAGTTTATTCACTTTTTATATTTAATATACTTTTACAATTTTTTCTTGATATCAGTATATCTGGATTGTAATATTCTAACCTTCAAATTATTCACCACTTTTCTTTATTTTCAATTTATTAATTATTCTTGGATGAATATTTTTCGCAGCTCGCTGTTCAGCGGTGTATGATCAACTGATTTGTTATTTTAAGTCGTTTAATTGGGTTAAATTCCCATATTTCAATTGTTTTTTCTATTTTGATCTAATATTTCAAAATTTAATTTTAATTTAATTTTTAAACTATTCAGTTTTGTTTGTTCTTTACATTAATTGAATACTGTTTTTAATTCTTTAATTTTCCTAATGAATTTCTTATTCTACTTTTCAGGATTAAGTGAATAATTGTAATTACTCGAAATATATTGACATATTACATATACTTTTTAAAATCTACTTATAACTAGAATTAACAATTCCAATCTTAAATAAATACTAATTCACACATTTAGATGAATAGCAATGATAAACACAAAATGCTAGTAGTTAAAAACGAACTGCAGTTTTTCATACTGACAGAATACTGATATTATAAACTAAAACAAGAAATTGATACGCCACCAAACATTTAACATCATACTATTAGTCCTTTCTTTCTGCATGATGTGAAATATCATTTACAAAACACCTTTCTGCAATGATATTTGAAAATATCTGAAAACTTAAAATGTCATTCAGTGTTTTGTAATATATGGACTTACTATTTCTAAAATAATCACGCTGCAATGCAACTACTGATAATAGTCTTTCATTCAATATTCATTTTGTGTAGATTTACAGTGTTTCTACACAATTTAAATTTTTCAGCCCTAAGTTTTGACATGCATGTCAGATTTTATAAAATTAACTTTATTGTTTTTCAAATTCATTTTAAATCATTTTATATGATACTGAAAGTCTCTACAAGTTCATGTTTTATCATATACTATTTAGAATAACCTTGTTAAACGTATTTATTAATTAAATAAAATGAATCTGAATGCGTAGGTATTTGATTATAGACTTTTTTTTCATCAATTTCAAATTAAATTGACGTTATGAAAAATCATATAAATGATCTTATTTGTCACATTTGAAATGAATTACACATGTTTAAGAAATTTTTATTAAGAACATATAAGTAGATAATTAAGGAGGTTGAGGCGTTAGACGAAAATAATGGAGAAAATCTGAAATATATATATGACACAATCTTGTGTAAAAAATCCAAAGTCATTAGGAAACTCATAAAGTTAAAAAATTTTAAAAACTTTTACATGTAGTCTTATAGAAAATTTGTCAACCCAGCATGCAAACGGTACATTTTAACACAAATAACTAAATAAAATACACTACTATTTTTCTACCACATAGTGGTGTGTTCTATTTAGTTATTTATGCAAAATAATTAACTACCACAGAGTAACGACTCCTTCAATCAATTTTTTGGTACATTTTAATGTATAGCAAATAACCAAATAATGTCAGCAGTTCCGAAAACTAACTATGTAAAGCATTGA
The DNA here is from genome assembly GCA_963583905.1 of Stenurella melanura. Lineage (NCBI taxonomy): Eukaryota > Metazoa > Arthropoda > Insecta > Coleoptera > Cerambycidae > Stenurella > Stenurella melanura. The sequence continues at coordinate 21,982,842 of OY757309.1, forward strand.
TGTCTTACGCATATTTTAATATTGTTTCCACTTTAATTAGGAGACTTTTAATAAATAAAGAAAATTATTAAACGTTTGTAAACTGTCAAATTTCTTTTTTCGTTAATGATTTTTAACTGATTTTTCAATTATTTAATGATTTAATTTTAATTTTTACTGCTTCTAATTTTTTTCAAAATTATTTACTGAAACAAATTTGTAAAATACACAGATATTTACATACATTTATTTTTTTTTAAATAAGTTTGGACAAAACATCCAAAAGTTCGTTCATTAAGTAAAATAATTAAATCTACTTACATAATTAATTAATAATAAAAAATGATTTATTTATGCCTTTATGACAATAATTATTGGTATCATCGACTTATAACCGTTTGTAATAATTTATTATCTAAAAGTTACTTACTTTTGGTTGGAACTGTAAGGCCTCAACCTCCTTAAGAACAGAATTAATATTAAACAGAAACAGATATGAATGAAAAATTTTAAAAAAAAATACTATAACTAATAGTACAGAGGCCAGCATGCAATGACCTAACGTTTTTGTATCAGCTAGAGGTATAATTGATTGTCTTCTTTATTGCATGACAGAAGAAAAAAGTGATATGAGAAATTTTCTTAGTATTGGAAACCCTTATAAGAGAAATTAATTATTAAAAATAAAATTTGATTGGCAAGTAATCGAAACAAAAAACATTCGCCGTTTTAAGTTGTTTAGTGAAGTTTTCACCACAAAGAAAATTATTTGTATCATTTTAATTGTATGCCATGCTCTAAGGAAGATGATTAATTATGTCTCTAGTTATTACAAATGGGTCAGGTCGGTGCATGGTGGTCTCTGAACTATGGTGAAACATAAAATATATACAAATTAACGTCTTCTGTTTCTTCTCCTTTTTGCCTTGTATTGATCATGCATAGGCCCTCCTGTGCATAGTTTGCGGACAATTTCTGCGTTAGATTTAGCTACTGTGGCCAATGTTGCCACAGTTAAGTCCCGTTGTTCCCTTTTTCGTTTGTTCATGTTTGCGTAGAATTTTTTTCTGAAACAGAAAGTATTTATATTTTATGTAAACGTAATAGTAGAAAGTCAAGAATACCTTTCAATTTGTTTTTTTTGCCTCCTCCGTGGCCCGGTACGCTGGTGTGAGCTATAGGAGACAAAAAGAACATATAATAATATTAGAAATAAGTATAAGTATGTTAAATGACATGTCTTTGCATCGATATATTTATCACAGTTATCAAAGTGCTGATTTTTCAGATGTGGGCGATTTTTGGAGACAAAGATTCATTTTGAGGTGAGCGTTTGGAATTGTGGGTTATATTAGAAAACAGCGAGTTGAAATGTGTATGTATGTATGTATGTATATAGTGTATGATTGTGTGTGTTGTGTGTGTATGAAGGTGAATATGAATTGAGTTAAATACTTACAACAGTGGCCACTGGCCTAGGGACAGGTGTCCCCTGTCCAGGTTGAATCATTTCGTCCTGGAATAGGAAGAGGCATGATATAAAATATGCAAAATAATTTAATAATTAGGAAGCCTTTGTGCAAATTGATATTTAATTGTAGGATGTTATTTAAAACATGTATCTTGACTTAAATATTTGCACGGTCTAGTATTGAAAATTGTAGTCTTTCACACTTTTATTAATTAAATTAAAATTAGAATTCTGATATGAGATAAACGACATGCGGCGATAGACGAAAATTAAATTGTACTTTATTTATAAAAAGTATAGTTAGCTTGACATAATTTGCGTTTGTTGAATTATTTCAAATACATAGAGGAATATTACTTACATTGTCTAGCATTGATGAAGATTCGTACGAATAAAGTGTTGTTATACTTGTTATAGGTGTTGTAAGGAGCACTGAATGTAATAAATTGAAAATAGTACAATTTGAGACGTTATATAATAAACAAATATGTTTTGATTGATAGTAGATGTGAAAGTAGAATTTATTGGAGAAATCGTAATGCGTTAAGAATAGCTATCTTGATGATTGGAAAGGAATATAAGAGGAGTGCGTAAAATGTACGATGAGTGGAATTAAATGCTTTAATTGTTGTGATACATTATAAGTAACATCGCAATATAATTTGATATATAATAAATTAAGCAAGTGAGATTTTGAGGTAGATAAAAAGTAATTATGTAGGAGTGTATACAATTGAAATATGATAGAAATGGGACATATGGAAAAATGTTAATTTTTGGATATACATACATTATCGCTAGCTGGTGCATCGGGGGGGGGGGGGGTATCTCGGCCATCCCTGCCATCATCCCCGTTACCCCCCGTCATTACCGAATTCATTTTATTCTGAAATTAATAATAATTAATAAATCGTAAATGTTTGAAATAAAGAAAATGTATCAAAAAATATGAAAGTATCATAAAATTATGGAAATATTAAAGTTTAATCATATTAAAAAATGATAATAGTTTAAAAATGCTTACCATTTAATCAAAATTATTACATATAATAATAACTGAATATTATTATGTAACCGATCGAAACAAAAAACATTCGCCGTTTTAAATTGTTTAGTAAAATTTTCACCACAAAGAAAATTATTTGTATCATTTTAATTTTCTGCCATGCTCTAAGGAAGATGATTAATTATGTCTCTAGTTAGTACAAATGGATCAGGTCGGTGCATGGTGGTCTCTGAACTATGGTGAAACATAAAATATATAAAAATTAACGTCTTCTCTTTTTCCCCCTTTTTGAGTTATTCTAATTTTGCATAGGCCCTCCTGTGCATAAATTGTGCACAATTTCCGCGTTGGATTTGGCTACTGTGGCCAATGTTGCCACAGTTATGTCCCGTCGTTCCCGTTTCCGCTTATTAAGGTTTGCATAAAATTTTTTTCTGAAACAGAAAGTATTTACATTTTATGTAAACGTAATAGTAGAAAGTCAAGAATACCTTTCAATTTGTTTTTTTTTTGCCTCCTCCGTGGCCCGGTACGCTGGTGTGGGCTATAGGAGACAAAAAGAACATATATTAATGTTAGAAATACGTATACGTATGTTAAGGGACATGTCTTTGCATCGATATATTTATCACAGTTATCAATGTGCTGACTTTTCAGATGTTGGGCGATTTTTGGAGATAAAGATTCATTTTAACGTGAGCGTTTGGAATTGTGGGTTATATTAGAAAACAGCGAGTTGAAATGTATATGTATGTATGTTATATTAAAAAATAACAGTACGACACTGAGTTATAAGCAAGCTCCTCAGTGGTATCAAGTTACATAAGTTGATAACGACTTCTCTCGGTAATTGCTTATCTTACGTATCAAGTTTCACCTATTGTTTTGTATCCGTTCTCATAGTTTATGCCAAACTGCACATTTGCATTTCCTTTGTTCTCCGTCTAGCTGACACTGCTTTCCTAATATTATAAATATGACCAGCAGACGCATTTGTATTCAGTATTATACTCACCTTTACATTAAAACTTTTAAATCAACAATTACATTTTTCATTCAGAGTCATCGATGACTCTCTATAAATAAATAAATATTTTTTAAAAACTCAATATCAAAGTATCAAATATAACAGTGGCGCAGTCGTACCGGATCTAGAAAAACGCACAAGTTCGGGAGCCTAACTTCTGGTAAAGTGTCCGAGGGAACAAGGAGAACATCTGGAGAAAAAGGTGCCTAACCAGTGGAAAACAACCGGAAGAACAAGGAGACCTTCCTAGCTGTGACGGTGGATCCCAATCCTTCAACTAGAGAAAGAACCTACCAATGGAAATATTAATGTAAGTCATTTTAAGAATCATCTCGTTTTATTTTATTATTTTTCACAATTATTTTATAAAAGTGCTATATACACTCAGCGAACAAAATACAGTTCTATTATCAAATAATTTTTCCTTGACAAAATAAACGCGACAAGTTTAATTTAATTTTAATTAGCGTAAGAAACGTATTGTACTGCTAATACGTCACCGTGTATTATACAGTTAATACACAAACTACCTAAATAATTTTTTTTAAAACTAATTTCCTTTTCTCAGAAAGGTAATTTTTAACAATTTCAAGTTAACATTTAATTTAATTTCTGTACTTTCTAAATAAAAGCAACAATGCCAGAAACATCGCAAACCACGCAAACAGTACAAAGTGCAAGGATAGAGCAAATTGAGCCTTACAAGCTCTCTGAAATTTTTTCTGTCATACCGGAATTCGATGGCAATGCCATTAATTTACAAACATTTTTAAATTCTTGCATTTATGCACAAGGCATGGCAATCAATGACCAAAAAATTTTACTAACGCTACATATAAAAAATAAATTGCGTGGCAGAGCTGCCGAATTAATAAATTCCCGTAATCCCGATACATGGGCAGAAATAAGAGTCTTGCTCGAAACTCATTTCGGAGATTCTCGTGACTTGACATCGCTTATCCAAGACTTACAACGCATTCACCAAATGCCAGGTGAATCTGCATTAACTTTTGTTGCGCGTCTACAGACGCATAATGCGAAAATGCATGCGGCTATTCAAAAACAACGTTTACCTGGTGAACAAAAACTATCGCAGTCAGATTTAATCGAAACTATGACCCTGAACACTTTGTTGACGGGTTTAGAGTCTAAATTAGGGCAAATAATACGGGCTGGAAACCCAACAAGTATGCTGCAAGCAATTAATAGGATTAGAAGAGAATTGCAACTCTCTTACTTTGAATCACAGAAATTTTCAAAAAATAACAATAATGTTAAAAATTCAGTGCCTCCTCAACAAAAACGACCAAACGTAAATTTCCAACAAAAATTTTGTTCATTTTGTAAACGCAGCGGGCATATAATAAACGAATGTCGCACAAGGCAACAACAATTATTTATGCCATCAACTTCACAAAATTTCCAAAGACCAAACTCTCAAGGTAATACAGGTTTTCAAAATTTTGCACAACAAACTAGTCAATTTAATTCTAGAACTTATCCACAAAACAGTCAAGTCAATCAAACACAACAAAATAGGCCCTCAGCAATTAGACCAAATCCTAATTTTATCCAACAAAGACCATCAGCGATACAACCAAATCCGAATTTTAACCGTTTCAATCAACAAAAGACTCATCATTTAAATTATGAGCCTTATGATGACCAATATAATTTTAACCAGTATGAAGATTATTCAGCTGAATACCAAGATGTAAATGAAATGTACGATAATTTTAATTCAGGAGATTGTCAAAATTTCCCTGAAAATACAACTAACTTGCCAGAACAATACGAGAATTATACTGCTAATTCTCAGATGCTGCAAGAGAATTATACTGCTAATTCTCACTTACCGCAGGAGGATTATACTGCTAATCCTCAGGATTTTTGCAAAACTCCGGAGTATCTCACGGATACTCCAACAACGAATTGCGAATTGGACCAAATTTCTCATCAAATTCAAAATATGAACCTCAACGACAATTTCGACCCGTTTCTGAACTTCCCAGAACAGAAGTTCATGTAGAAACACTTTCACATGCCTTATTGACTGTAAATTCAAATAATCTTTATTATATCAAAGACATCACAAATAAATTTAAAATTCTTATAGATTCTGGCGCAGGAATTTCGATTTTTAAACCAAAAACGGCAGAAAATTACAAAAGAAGATTTTCTGAAAATATTATTATACAAGGCATAACTGAACAAAAAATTAACATTAACGAATCTGTTCTTATACCATTTACCGACAATAATCCACACAAGGTTTACATTCATAATTTGGATATAGAATTTGACGGACTATTAGGCGCAGACTTTTTAGAACACTACGAATGTATGGTAGATATTAAAAATAAGCGACTAATTACGAATTTCAAAACCGTACCGATATTTAAAGCTACGGGTGACGAAAAAACACAAAATTTACCTTTGCAACCAACTACAAACTCAAATCAAATTCGGAATCAAATTCCATGTAACGTGAAAAATCAAAATTTAATTTCAATTGAACCACGCATGGAAAAAATATTTAAACTAAAATGTAATTTACGAAATACCGAGGCTATACTGTTAGCCCAGGAAAATGAAAAAGTCCGCTTACCAAACGCTATTGTGAAAATCGACGACAACGGAGAATTTTTAACATCTATTATAAACGCTAACGCAATTCCCAAAACAATCGATTTCTCGAACCTTAAACTTGAACCAGTTCAAAAATTTAGATCAATTTTTAATTTAAACTCTCAAAATCCGGACAGTCCTCAACATACAGACAGAAATTTCGAAATTAGAAATCAACTACGATTAGAACATTTGAACGAAGAAGAAGCCGAGTTAATAACAGAGCTTTGTCTAAATTTTTCTGATATATTTTATTTAGAAGGCGACAATTTAAGTTTTACTAACGAGATTAAACATTCCATTCCATTCCATCTTATCGCTATCCTCATATTCACAAAGAGGAAGTTAAAACTCAGGTCTCTAAAATGCTAGACCAAGGTATAATCAGACCATCAATTTCACCCTGGTCATCCCCGGTTTGGGTTGTACCTAAAAAACTTGACGCCTCCGGTAAACAAAAATGGCGAGTTGTAGCAGACTACAGAAAACTTAACGAACTGACTATTGACGACAAATATCCGCTTCCAAATATTTCGGACCTTCTTGATCAATTAGGCAAGTGCCAATATTTTACCACGTTAGATCTTGCCTCCGGATTCCATCAAATAGAAATCGACGCGAAAGATATTCAAAAAACTGCTTTCACAGTAGAAAACCGTCATTTTGAATTTGTACGAATGCCATTTGGACTGAAAAATGCTCCATCAACATTTCAAAGAGTGATGGACAACATTTTGTTAGGTATCCAAAACGAACGGTGTCTCGTCTACATGGATGACATTATTATTTATTCGCCTACCATTCATGACCACATTTCGCGATTAACGGAAGTATTTAAACGTTTACAAAAAGCCAATCTCAAAATTCAACCGGACAAATGCGAATTTTTACGCAAGGAAGTTGCATATTTAGGCCATCTTATTACTAAGGACGGTGTAAAACCAAATCCCGCTAAAGTCGACGCGATTCTAAATTTTCCTCAACCAAGAAACCCTAAGGAAATAAAATCATTCCTAGGCTTAGCTGGATATTACCGACGTTTTATACCTAACTTTTCAAAGATATCTAAACCTTTAACAAAATTATTACAAAAAGACATACTTTTTGACTTTGACAATGATTGCTTAAACTCCTTCGAAAATTTGAAACGAGCGTTAACAACAACTCCGATTCTTATTTATCCAAATTTTGACGACGTTTTCATCCTAACTACTGATGCTAGCGCATTTGCCATTGGTTCCGTGCTTTCGCAAGGAAATATAGGCAAAGATTTACCAATAGCTTATGCATCTCGAACTTTATGCGCGGCGGAGACTAAGTATTCAACGATAGAGCGCGAGCTATTAGCTATAGTATGGTCAGTAAAACACTTTAGGCCATATCTATTCGGCAGAAAGTTCAAGTTAGTAACCGATCATCGACCACTTACCTGGCTATTTTCGATAAAAGACCCAGGAAGCAGACTTGCACGTTGGCGACTTAAATTAGAAGAATACGACTATGAAATCATTTACAAACCCGGTAAAACCAATAAAAACGCGGACGCGCTATCGCGAGTAAAAATCAATCACTTTTCAGAATGTTCCAAATTTTATTCGAAAATTCTAGCCGCGAACGAGGACGACGAATCAGAAGATGACGAACCAAAAAATGACGAAAACCCGAACAATAACAACAAAATCACTAAACAAATCTCTCAAGAATTTGATATCTTTTGTAATTTGTATAAGACAAAATCCTTAATAGATTATTCTAAAATTCAAATTTCAATCAGACAACTTCTAGACAAGGAACACAAAAATATTATAACATTCTTTCAACAAAATAAATTAGAAGATTTGCATCACAAAATCATTGAGGACATGTTCGAAGAACACCCCGAATTTTATAATAACACTATTAACATTGTCTCAAGCAAATCGGTCAGGCATAGAAAATATTTTATTGTTCCTTTACCTTTTGATGTAGATTCAATAAACGAACATTTATTCATGGTATTGTACAAAAGACAAGACATTTTCGATCTTTCTAAAACATACTATGTAGAAAATAATTTAGATCTTCCAATACTCGAAATGCTATCTTTTATTTTTGCAGAAAAAGACTTGAAAATAGTTATCTGTCAAAATATTGTTAAAACCCCCGATGAAGACGAAATTCCAATTAATTTAGATCAAAACCATTCAGGCAAAAATAACTTACACCGTGGTATTAATGAAACTATTAGAAGGATTCGAGTAAAGTACAATTGGCGAGGCTTAACTAAAGACGTTGAAAACTTCATAAAAAATTGCGAAACATGCGAAAAAACTAAAGTCTGTCGTAAAAATCTTAGCAATCCTTTAGTAATCACCGAGACTCCAAAAACGCCATTCGAAAGAATTAATGTCGACCTGTTCGAATTTCCCACGCGAAATTACGCTGTTACAATCCGCGACGAATTAACAAAATTTACTCAAGCCTATGCTGTTCCGGATAAATCCGCGAAATCAGTTGTAAATACCTTATTGCTTTACTTTCAACACTACGGTACCCCGTTGAGAATTCATTGTGATTACGGCGGTGAATTTGACAATAAATTATTAAAAGACCTTTGTACGCTCTATGACATAAAACTGACATACTCAAGCGTAGGACATCCCCAATCCAACGGATCTCTCGAGCGATTTCACGCTACATTAGCCGAAATGATAAGAGTCCACAAAACTGAAAATCCGAATGAACATCCTTTCACAATATTACCATACGCAATCATTTGCTATAACAATTCGGTTAACAAAACACACGGCTTCACACCGTACGAACTCATTTTCGGACATACGTCTATTAGACCGCCCGAAACTTTGTACAACCAAAAAGAATTAATAACGAAATATATAAGAGATTTTAACAACAGAATATCTCACTATTATAAAATCGCCCGCAGTCGAACGCAATCTCAAAAGGAGAAAGCGAAAGTTCGCTTTGACAGAAATGTCCCGAAAAATCGACCTGAATACAAAGTTGGTGATAAAGTATATGTGAAAGATTCTCAAATCAAAAACAAACTTCAAAATAAATTTAACGGCCCTTTCAAAATCATAGAAATTTTCCAAAATTCTGCTACTTTATTAAATCTTGAAACAAATCAAGAAACTAAAGTAAACTTCGATAGAATGAAACCATATACTGAAAATTAAATTTATTTTCAGGTTTATCCTGCTGTTCGGATCAGCACTCGCACAATATAAAATAATACCAATAAACAACACTGTTGGTGTATTTTATCACAAAGACACGGACATCGTAGTGACAAACGAAAAATGGACATTACTGGTACATAAAAACATATCATCCCTTAAACTAGCCTTCGATAAGAACCAACGAATTTCAGATACGATTTTGAATACTCTTGACGGTGCTCATCAAAAAATGATCACTTTCAGAAGCGAAGTCAAAACAGATCTTAACCTTTTAACACAAATTTCCAAAACTATAGAATCTAAATTTGATGAAGTATTTCTAGACACGAAGAGATATAAACGCGGAATATTAAATGGTATCGGCACAATTTTCAAATCAATAACCGGAAATCTAGACGCCAAAGATGGCGAATATTACGCTAATTGTATTAATAAATTAAATAACGACGAACACCAGTTAGAAAATCTAATAAAAAACCAAATTTCAGTCACAACATCGGTAATCAAAAACTTCAATTCAACCATTCAAAAATTGCAAATTGACGAAGAAACATTTAATAAAGACATGCAAGAAATCGATCGCACAATCGAAACCATGACGCGAAATATCGAAGCTGTAGAAACAAAACTAATATTCTTACACATTTGTGAACAGTTAATGGCAAGCTATTTGTATATTGAAGATAACTTGAACGATATTCTAAATTCAATAACATTTGCTCGATTGGGAATCATTCATTCATCAATCATAACTCCCGATCATTTAGTAACAGCATTACAAGAAATTTCACAGAGTTTGCGAAGAAACAATTTGCCTCTTCCAATCAAATTATCGGCAGTTGCTCAATATTTGGATATTATTGAATTAAAAGCATTTCAAGTAGATTCTAACTTAATATTCGTTTTAAAGATACCACTTGTTGAACCTCAAAACTATAATACCTACCGTTTATACCCTATCCCAATATTTGATAACAGAACTGGTCTTCATCATATTTTATCTATTTCTCAAAAATTTATCGCGAGAGATGATGATTCTTTAATGTACATACCAATAACGAATTTAAAAGAATGCAAACCCTTATATTTCGGAACTAAGCTATGCTCGAACCTGTTTGCATACCCTATTGACCAGAATGCCATTTGTGAAGCTAGGATCCTGAAACAACCGATGAAACTTCCCGAAAATTGCCAAACCTCCTTCATTATTAGCCAAGGGTACAATGTTCAAGAACTCGAAGAGAACACGTGGCTCATAATAAATTCCGAACCTCTACATATCACCATTAGCTGCCCGAAGAGAGAACCAGCAACGGAACTGATTAATAAAAATTCAATTATAAAATTACAACCTGGATGTTACGCCTTCGCAGGTATTACCAGGATACAAGCCAGTGCCAAGGACCTTTCCGAAATTAAAGACAATTCCCATCCTGTGCAAATCCCATTTGAATGTTGTAACCAGATGCCCGACAAAATTCAACTACCTAAATTAAAACCATTGAAACTCAATAATTTAAATATCGAAGATTTGGATATTGCTAAAAACAAATTGGAGCAATATTCTAAGGATCTGGACGATCTCATCAACGAACCTTTCGTGACCAAACATATGTCCTGGTTCACGTATTTCACCATCACCTTCATCATTTCCATAATTCTACTTTACGTGTTTTGTAAATGTAGAAGGAAGAGACGTTTACTGAAGATCGAACCCTCTACAGGCGATTCTCCTTCACCTTCTCCAGGACGAAGCAAAACCTTCATGAAATTCCCAAGTTTAATCCCTCCAAGAAAGCGACCCGGTATCAAACCTCAAGAAGAAGATATCGAGTTATCATAGACTTTCCAGTGAACCACTAATTTTTGTTTATTGACTTAAACTTTTATTCTTTCTATTTTTATGCTTATTATTTTATTCACTCAATATTTTATTATTATCTTTGCATTATATTCATTTTGTTTTATTATTACTTTTATATTGTATTCAATAATCATTTTATTCAAAAGTTGTTGTATAACAATCAACTTTTTTATTAAGGGGGAAGTTGTTATATTAAAAAATAACAGTACGACACTGAGTTATAAGCAAGCTCCTCAGTGGTATCAAGTTTCACCTATTGTTTTGTATCCGTTCTCATAGTTTATGCCAAACTGCACATTTGCATTTCCTTTATTCTCCGTCTAGCTGACACTGCTTTCCTAATATTATAAATATGACCAGCAGACGCATTTGTATTCAGTATTATACTCACCTTTACATTAAAACTTTTAAATCAACAATTACATTTTTCATTCAGAGTCATCGATGACTCTCTATAAATAAATAAATATTTTTTAAAAACTCAATATCAAAGTATCAAATATAACATGTATGTATGTATATAGTGTATGATTGTGTGTTGTGTGTGTATGAAGGTGAATATGAATTGAGTTAAATACTTACAACAGTTGCCACTGGCCTAGGGACAGGTGTCCCCTGTCCAGGTTGAATTTCGTCCTGGAATAGGAAGAGGCATGATATAAAATACGCAAAATAATTTAATAATTAGGAAGCATTTGTGCAAATTGATATTTAATTGTAGGATGTTATTTGAAACATGTGTCTTGACTTAAATGTTTGCACGGTCCAGTGTTGAAAATTGTAGTCTTTCACACTTTTATTAATTAAATTAAAATTAGAATTCTGATATGAGATAAATGACATGCGGCGATAGACAAAAATTAAATTGTGCTTTATTTATAAAAAGTATAGTTAGCTTGACATAATTTGCGTTTGTTGAATTATTTCAAATACATAGAGGAATATTACTTACATTGTCTAGCATTGATGAAGATTCGTACGAATAAAGTGTTGTTATACTTGTTATAGGTGTTGTAAGGAGCACTGAATGTAATAAATTGAAAATAGTACAATTTGAGAGTAGATGTGAAAGTAAACTTCGTTTTCCTTACATGTTATGTATTGTATATGCGATGTATTATCTGGCAATTTCTGTATCTTTCTGGTGTTTATTTCTATCATTCTTTCCTGTTCTTTTAATGTATCATCGATATTTTTATTCTGTCGTACAATCTGTTCATTTAGCTCAGTAAAACCTTGATCAATCATCCCTGTAAGTTCCTGTCTTATGTTCGTCTGTTTGTCTACCTGTGTTTGTGCCATTGTTGTAGTAATCTCGTTCCTAACTTCCAATCTCATTCTCTGTAATTTTCTTTCAAAATTTTCTACCGTTTTATCTAATCTTTCACTTTGAACCCCTAACTGTTCGTTAATTTCCCGTAAGTCATTTTCTAATTTTCCTTTAATCTCGTTCATGTTTGCCTTTAATTTATTCTGACTTTCTAGCAGTTGCCCTTTAATTTCCCTTACACTACTCTCTAACTGTCCCTTAATTTCTGTTATTGTTTTCTCATTGTTAGTCTGTATGTCTTGTTTCATTCCAGTCATGATTAACAACAGTTGGTTAAACATGCTAGTGTCTTGCGTGTTTCCCTGTTCTATGTCCCCTGAATGTGATGGTATTTGTGTGTTGTCGATTTCCGCCATTGTTATTGTTTTTCCACCACGCAATTCCATGCACTGTGAACCTTTTGAAAATTAAAACTTGTAAATGTAAAGACTTATCAAACTTTGTGAATTTATAATTAAATTTATCTAAATTTTCGCCCACCACGTTGGTTCGCCATTATGTTATGATATTCTATGTTATAAGAATGATGTTATTTTGATTATTTGTAATTTCAAATGAAATTTGGACGCCACACGGTTTGATAGGACGTGACCCTATACTACCTCTACCTAGCTCGTGCCAGAAAAATGTACCCTATCTCAAGAGCAGGTTCATACACTACGTAGTGAAACAAAACATGTTGTTCCTAATACAACATTCTATTAAATAAGACATAACACAAAACATTACAATAGCAAATAAACATATAAATTATAAATAATAACAAATACTACCACAGAACCGCAAAATGTCGTAGCAATTTTAATTCGCTATCGTAAGGGCCCTTACCTGTAGTAATGCTTCGCGTCGACGTGAGTAGCAGATGCCAGATGCTGTCCTCAATGACGTACGTCACACAAACTCAAAGTTCAGTGCACTTAGTGTTATTCAGCTGACACGCATTCACTTGAATTGTTCTCAGCACCCTAAAAGGTTTTCGATTAATAAAATATATACGTATCTGTGTGAATGATATTTATTATCATATGTACAACTGTAATCCCAAAAAATATGACGAACCTTCTTTCTTGTTATTTTTATTATCTGTCAATTCTCTTCTTTTTTTCGGCCAACCAAATAACAATCATCCCCTTAACAACAATAAGGGCGCAGTGTACGCTACATTACTCCCCCCCCCCCCCAGCAAAAGCGTAAGAGAAAAAAAAACATATGAATAATAATAAAATCAATTAATAGAAAAAGTTACTCTCTTTTTAGCAAGCCTTGGTTGGGCAGAAGTGTCATCAGAATCTATGAATGCTGGTTTAATTCTGTCAATTGAAATTGCATGTTCGGAATCATTTTTAGCAATTAAGAAAGTTTTGGGCGTCCGCCGAAGGACTTTATAAGGACCTTCGTATGGTTGGTGCAAGCTGGAAAGTTTTTTAGCGACTTTTACAAAAACATAATCGCAATGTTTTAGGTTTTTATGTACAAATATTGATTGATTAGCTGTCCGCGGTAATTTAGGTTGTATATTTGCGAAATGATTTTTCAACATGGCTAAAAATGTTGTTGGATCATGGTCAGCTTGCTTACTAGAAACGAAAAATTCGCCAGGAGTTCGGAGAGGCTGTCCATATACAAGTTCAGCTGCAGAACAATTAATATCATCTTTAAAAGAAGTACGAGAACCCAATAATATAATTGGAAGTTCATCGCTCCAATGTTTTGAATTTTTACGTGCCATTAAAGACGCCTTTAATTGCCTGTGTAATCTTTCCACCATTCCATTACTTTGTGGATGATAAGTATTTGTGTGAATCTTATGTGAACCTAGTAACTTTGTAAGTTCTGTAAACAAATTTGACTCAAACTGAGTACCCTGGTCGGTAGTAATTCTAAATGGAACTCCAAAACGAGAAACATACTCATTAAAAACTGTTTTAGCTATTGTCATCGCTGAAATATTTTTAAGTGGATACGCTTCCGGCCATCTAGTAAAACGTTCAACAATTGATAAAATATAAGTATATCCATTAGATGGTGGAAAAGGACCAACCAAATCCATATGAATATGTTCAAAGCGAGTCCTAGAAATTGGGAAGTTACCTAATTCCGATTTAGTATGCCTACGTATTTTTGACTTTTGACAACTAACACAATTTTTGGTCCAAGAATTAATATCTGAATTAATATGCGGCCAAAAATATCGTTTGGTAATAAGTTTCCTGCTAGCTCTAATTCCCGGATGTGAAATACCATGTAATTTCTTAAAAATCAACCGGCGATATTCTTTTGGAATAAACGGTCTTGGTTGATCCGTTGATGTTTCACACCAAATCGCTACATCTGATGGCGGTATCTCTACTTTACTAATTCTGGCTTTTGAGTTACTAATCAAATTTTTGAGTTCATTGTCTTCCTGTTGTTGACTAATAACTTTGATGTCAAAGTTATCATTTTGACACCAATTAATTTGCGACAGGTTACTGACATTTATTCGTGAAAGTGCGTCAGCTACTACGTTATTTTTGCCTTTAATGTAACGAATGTAGGTAGTAAATTGAGCAATGTATTCTAGATGTCTGGTTTGTCGAGGACTTCTGTCAGTTTTGGTGAAAAGTGCTGTTGTTAATGGTTTGTGATCTGTGAAAACTGTGAAACTTTTAGCTTCAAGGAGACAACGAAAATGCCTAATCCCTTGGAATAACCCAAAAAGCTCTCGATCGAAAGTTGAATATCGGGTTTCTGTATCAGAAAGTTTCTTCGAATAAAAAGCTAACGGTTCTAATTTATTATTATTTGGATTAAATTGCTCTAAAATACCTCCTATAGCAATATTTGACGCATCCACAGTAACGTAAAGTAAGGCTGTTTCATCAGGATGTACTAATAACGTAGCCGAAGCTAGTGCTACTTACACTGATTGAAACGCATCCTCACAATCTTGCGGCCAATAAAACCTTTGTTGTGATGAAGTTTTATTATTTTGTAACTGCGTTTGCAAGCCATACAAAGGTTTTAGTTTTTCCGCCAAATGTTCTACAAATCTGTGAAAATATCCAACGGCACCAATAAATCCTTGCAACGAACGGAGTGACCTTGGTGTGGGATATTCGGTTATTATTTTAACTCTTTCGTGAGATGGCGAAATACCATCTGCAGAAATGACATGACTTAGAAAATCCAATGATTTAACTCCAAAAATACATTTTACAGGTTTAATGTTCAAACCAAAATCATCTAAACGTTTGAAAAGAATTTTGAGATGCTCCTCATGTTCTTCCTCACTTTTGCTGGCTACTAGAATATCATCAATATAAACGAATACAAAATCTAAACCCAAAACTACCTCGTTCATGAATCGTTGGAATGTTTGAGCTACGTTACGCAACCCAAAAGGCATTCTTGTAAACTCAAATAGACCGAATGGTGTAGTTATGGCTGTTTTGTGAATATCCCCGTCAGCCATAGGTATTTGATGGTAGGCGCGAACTAGGTCAACTTTTGAAAACACGTTGCAGCCTTTTAAATGCAAATTAAAATCCTGAATATGCGGCAATGGATATCTATCCGGTACCGTGACCGTGTTAAGTCTTCTGTAGTCGCCACATGGTCGCAGAGTAGCATCCTTTTTAGGAACCATGTGAAGTGGCGCTGATGTTGCTGATGAAGATGGACGACAAATTCCCAACTGTAGCAACAGCTCGAATTCTATTTTTCCGATGTTGTGCTTAGTCGGGTCAAGTCTGCGTGGTTTGCTAAACGGTAAACTGCCATTCGTGACAATATGATGCTGTGTACTATGTTTAACTGACAACTTAAAATTCGGTGCCGCCGTCAATGACGGAAAAGATTGTAAAATTTTGGTATATCTATTCTCGAAAGCAAAAATTTTAACCGATGGTGTGTCCACATTAATTGATGCTGCACAGATCGTCAAAGATGTATGTGTGTCTATTACTTTCTTACTTTTGAGATCGACTATTGAGCCAAATTTTGACAGAAAATCCGCACCTATGATTGGTCGTGAAATATCTGCTAACACAAAAGGATACATAAACCTCCTACGTAAACCTAAATCCAGTTCAAACAGTTTGGAACCAAACGTTTTGATATCCGAACCCATTTACCGCAGTAAGTAACATGTCCTTATTAACCTTAAAGGCTTTAAAATATCGATTAGGTATAACAGAAATTTCAGCGCCGGTGTCAATTAAAAACTTTAATTTACTAATTCTGTCAGCAACAAATAAGCGGTTAGAGGAGAATGCCCCACTGCCTCCCGCTACAGCAGCAGACTTACTTAGTTTTTTGAATCGCTGTTTCGACTGTTAGAAGATTTAAATCGACAGGGTTGTTTACATTTCGTTGCTCTGTTTCCAAACGTAAAATGATACCAACATAGGTCACCGTGCTCGTTGAACCTAACCTTTTGTCTTGTTGAACTACTATTCCTAGAACTATCGCGTGAATTTCGACAATGACAACCAGGTTCTGAATTAAAAGAACGTCGGGGTCACCAATTGAAAGGTTTTCGATGAATAAAATATATACGTATCTGTGTGAATGATATTTATTATCATATGTACAACTGTAATCCCAAAAAATATGACGAACCTTCTTTCTTGTTATTTTTATTATCTGTCAATTCTCTTCTTTTTTTCGGCCAACCAAATAACAATCATCCCCTTAACAACAATAAGGGCGCAGTGTACGCTACACACCCCTTTTATCTGTTTGGTGCACACGTTCCAATGTTCGACGTAAAATCTGTCACACTGGATATTCAATTCATTTATGGGCAAATACTCAAATACTTCTACTTGCAATAGGTTTGCGTATGGAAAAATAGATTTCAAAGATTGCAAACCATACAAAACCAATTTCTTAACTTCTGCTACTTGTAAATATAAAATGTAGAACAACTTCTAGACATACCTTGATACACCATTAATAAGCTTCACTTCTTGGTTGAAAATCCATCAACTTTCACTTTGTTCAAATTTACAAAGGCTCAGACTTAATATTTTATTGAAGCATTCTCACAAATCTATACATTAACTTTTACTTGACCTTTTCCTTTCAAAGTTCTTCTTTGCAAACAACTCCTATCCAAATCATCATTTTATTTTAACAACCTTCACTGTCTCCTACATAATTTTTTTATCATTTTTCTCTCCTTTCAACCTGACATTTTCTTCACCCCCTTGATTTTTCTTTTTTCTCAAAATAAAATAATAATAACTTAAACCTAAGTCTTAAATCTAAAGTAGTAAAATTTATAGTTTTCTTCCACTGCGAAAGCTGTAAACCTCTCGCGGTACTAAATCACGTACACGAGCTTAGGTAATTCCATATCAATATATATATATATATATATATATATATATATATATATATGTATACATATATTTGTGTGTGTGTGTGTGTGTATGGGTGTGGGTGGGGGTGTGTGTGTGATGGTGTGTGTGTGTGTGTGCGAAGGTGAATATGAATTGAGTTAAATACTTACAACAGTGGCCACTGGCCTAGGGACAGGTGTCCCCTGTCCAGGTTGAATTTCGTCCTGGAATAGGAAGAGGCATGATATAAAATATGCAAAATAATTTAATAATTAGGAAGCATTTGTGCAAATTGATATTTAATTGTAGGATGTTATTTGAAACATGTGTCTTGACTTAAATATTTGCACGGTCCAGTGTTAAAAATTGAAGTCTTTAACACTTTTATTAATTAAATTAAAATTAGAATTCTGATATGAGATAAACAACATGCGGCGATAGACGAAAATTAAATTGTGCTTTATTTAGAAAAAGTATAGTTAGTTTGACATAATTTGCGTTTGTTGAATTATTTCAAATACATAGAGGAATATTACTTACATTGTCTAGCATTGATGAAGATTCGTACGAATAAAGTGTTGTTATACTTGTTATAGGTGTTGTAAGGAGCACTGAATGTAATAAATTGAAAATAGTACAATTTGAGACGTTATATAATAAACAAATATGTTTTGATTGATAGTAGATGTGAAAGTAGAATTTATTGGAGAAATCGTAATGCGTTAAGAATAGCTATCTTGATGATTGGAAAGGAATATAAGAGGAGTGCGTGAAATGTACGATGAGTGGAATTAAATGCTTTAATTGTTGTGATACATTATAAGTAACATCGTAATATAATTTGATATATAATAAATTAAGTAAGTAGTTGAGGTAGATAAAACGTAATTATGTAGGAGTGTATACAGTTGAAATATGATAGAAATGGGACATATGGAAAAATGTTAATTTTTGGATATACATACATTATCGCTAGCTGGTGCATCGGGGGTATCTCGGCCATCCTTGCCATCATCCCCGTTACCCTCCGTCATTACCGAATTCATTTTATTCTGAAATTAATAATAATTAATAAATTGTAAATGTTTGAAATAAAGAAAATGTATAAAAAAATATGAAAGTATCATAAAATTATGGAAATATTAAAGTTTAATCATATTAAAAAATGATAATAGTTTAAAAATGCTTACCATTTAATCAAAATTATTAAATATAATATTAACTGAATATTATTATGTAACTACGGAACATCCATGGCTATAATACAATGAATTTGTTTGAATTCAAATTTTATACACCTACTTATATTAATATTTGATGGAAAAATTTAAATAGGGTTGAATTTTTGAGTGCTATCTGTTGTCGAAATAACGAAGGTTGATATCATAGGAATTTGTATATAATGGTAAACATAAAAGATTTGCCAGTGAAGATATGAAAGGTTTTCATTTAAAAAAATAAATATAAGAAATGAACGTGTCATAGGAAATTTGAATTTATAATTAAAATGTTATTGTATCCTAAAATTGCATAAATCCATATATGTTTCTCATAAACAGAGAATTGAATGTAACTGTAATTGTAATTGCTGCTAAACATATATATCTTTACAAATTGTCATTATAGTTGAATCGTTTGTTGGATGATAATAGTATTGCAATAGATTGAATATTTTTAATGAAAAGTGCAATAGATGTTTTTCTTTAACTATGTGTCAAATATTTTCCCATTTATCACATTCTTTTCATTATTTATTCCTTTCTGGTAGTCTATTCCGCATATTTTTAATGGAAAGTCTATTTATTTTCCCGCTGCCAGTAATGTCAACTACCTACCAAATTTGACTGGTTTCCATAGGAGTTTTTTAGATATGGCGCCAAAAGGTAGACAATAGACACATGAAATTTAAAAATCTTTATTTTCGTAAGTGCCACAATCTGAAATTAGAAATGGCGCAGAAATCTTGGAGGGAGATTTTGTCGCGAATACAATATTTTCTTTTGGTAAGCGGCGGAAATAAAGATAAAAGAGAGTATACTATTTGATAATGTTTATTAATAAACAGAAGTGTATGAGTACATGTTTATAAGAGTAACAAATTCCGAATAATGAATTACACAGCGGTTAGTCAAGAGTATGAAATTAATTAAATTAACAAATATATTTAAGGGTTGTTTTTACATGTAAAATGTTTGAAATTTTGGTAGCATGTTCATTTGTGTCGAGCAACTTGCTTGAGATCAAATAAACCACTGATTTGTTGCTCGAGCTCAGGAGTCCGAGCAATTAAATCAGAGCAGAAAACATAATCTCCCAATCCTTGGTAAGCAAACAATAAACTTGTCGGCAGGTAAAATCGTCATTTGCAATGACAACTATTTTTTTTTTCTATCCATACTTTAACTGTGCTAGTTAGGTAATTGTATAACCTAATTCGAAATCCTGTAACAAATACCACCTTTCACATGTTCGTTAGTGTTTTGAATTGTTTTGATTGCAAATGCTGTCATTTGTCAAAATAACCTGCTAAAATGTGATTTATTAAAATTAGTTGATCTGATTCTAGCAACACAAATGAACAAACTGCATGAAACATGTATTTGCATCTGACCACGTGTAATGTGAAGTAGTATGGAAAAAAATAAGGAAGGAGTGATAATGTTGAAACATACTCTCGTAAAGAGATAGTGGTGCCCTCAGCGGAGGAATCGTACACGTGGAAGAAATGTAAATGGAACCGTGATGTAAATAGGTGGATCCTTAATTCTGTTAATGTCATAGTCAATTTGCGGCACACAATGATTTTTCTTCCTATTTCTATAAATAAGTTCCTTGTCATTATTGCTTTAACATTACTATGGTCACCTGTAATTCTATACACACATGGGGAAACCGTTAGAAATATCTAATGAATTTTGTATATAATTTTCTTATGGAATATTAAGGATAAGTCTCAACTAAAATTAGTTTGATCAAAGTTATAGACGTTGCTTTTAATGAATCTTGATCGATACAACTCGCCCTTGATATATTTTGTTTCGTATCATTAAGTATATGTCATACTTGAAAAAACTTTTCGGGACTTTCTCCTTATTTTAATTATTATTTACTTTTCTTCACTTTTTCACAAATTTCATGTTTCTCCTGTCCAAAACCAAAAATATTGTATCACCACGAAACTTTCTTCACTTTTGCTAAAATTTATATTTAAAATATCTAAACCTGACACCTTCAAATTAATGACACAACATTAAATGTCAACACTACATATAATCTATAATACTAAACTGACTGGCTTGTAATGTCAAATATTTAATAACCTATAAAATTAAATTCCTTGACTTGTCTGTCGGAAGTAGCAATGTACCACACATTAAAATAAAACGCAAATAATAGAATTAGTTTGAAACTAAATGAAGGCTCCAATAAACATTTAATTAAACAAACATGAAAATCAAAAAACATTTACGCGCGTGATATATAGGTAATATTCGAGCAGCAGATTAAGGCCGAAAATGTAAAAAAAGTAAAAAATATATTCCGGGCGCGTGATTCGAACCCGGATTTCTTGGATGTGAATCTTTCTCCTTTTACTTTACAAACTTATTCAGTATTAAAATCATATGAAACATTACCTCTCCGGATCGTGATCCGAAGCCAAGCGTACAACCACGTCACGCAGCGCCGTGGCGTTAGTACGGCCTATAAAAATAAACTCCCTAAAAAGTTGGCACTGTCACTTTTTCTTAAACGTTGGTAATATAACCTACATAATTAAGCTGACTTACTTTTAATGTCAAATATTTAAAAACCTGTAAAAATAAACTCCCTATCAGAACTAACAAAGTGTAAATGTCACATTAAAATAAAATAACCTAAACTTCAAATATAAAATAACTAACTTAAATTGATTAGGTATTATCTTTAATTACAAACACCTGAAAGATGTCAACTAAAATAACTAAACAACAAATTTAAAATGCTTAGAAATCCACCGTCGGATCTTCAGATAACGATTTAGTCAGATTTTTCCAAATTGCCCGAAAGAAATAAACAAACAATAATTGAATTTTTCGTGATTAATAAAACAATACACGCAAACTACTTAATATAATTTTGATAATGTTAGAAATATGGACTTTAATTATATTCGATACAACCTTTCACTTTCAAATATTACATAAATTTCTTTCTTCATAACTACAATCTTCTTTCCCCAATTTACATCTCATTTCAATCTCCGAATTTATCCTTCCTATCTATTCTCCTTTCCAGATCAACAATCATACTTTTTCCTCCTTATTTTAATTATTACTTTTCTGCACCTTTTCCTATCACCCCGATTCTCTTTCACTTTTTTCTATAATTTGTATTAAAAACGTCTAAACCTGACACCTTCAAAGTAATGACGCAAAGTGTAAATGAAACTTTTGAAATATAAAAGAACTAACTAAAATGGATTATGTATTATCTTTAATTAAACGTTGGCAATGAATTAAATGTCAACACTATATATAACCTATAAAATTAAAGTGACTGACTTGTAATGTCAAATATTTAAAAACCTATAGAAATAAACTCCCTAACAGAACTGACAGTCTGAATGTCACATTGAAATAAAATGACAGAATTAAATAATGTCAACACTACATGTAACCTATACGACTAAACTGAGTGACTTGTAATGTCAAATATTTAATAACCTATAAAATTACACTCTTTGACTTGTCTGTCGCAAAGTGTAAACAACACGTTAAAATGAGTTAAACTTTTCAAATATAAAGTAACTAACTAAAATGGATTATTTATTATCTTTAATTACATACGCCTCGTGATTAAAGCAATACACGCGAACTCGATAATTGTTTTCGATGCAGATTTACGAATACGTAGCAATATATATCCGTTTTCGGCGCGAATAAGGTATTTATGTAAATCAATTTCCGAAAAATTGTTCGCACACCCCGTAAACCACGAAATTGATTTTTCAAATCATTCAAATTCGTCTGTGACGTCATCACTGCCGGGACGGGAAATAGACCTCAACTTTGACCGCTCGAGGCTCGCTTATTTTTGGAGCGGGACGAAAACAAAGAGGACGACTTTTAGATCGTTCAATTCTGTACGATTTCGATAGGGTCGAAGTATTTCGTCCTAGGAGCCCGCGTTTAGGAGTTATGAGGGTTTAAAGGAAAAAATGTCCAATTTTTCGCCTTTTTTCTTCTCGCACCGCCGCACCGTTCTGCCGATATCTCCGAAACGAAGACCCTTGCCAAAATTCCGACGGGACCGGAGGATTCCTCGAGAAACGGACTTGTCCTTTGGGAATTTTTATTTTCGAGCTAGCTCCAACCGTTTCCGAGATATCGGCGAAAAACCGCAGAAATAAAAAGCGCGTTTCGAGGCCGAAAAAAGTGCGAAAACGTGCCATCTTGAAACGCTCGTATCTTCCGAAATACGCCTTCGCAGACACCGTACGGCGTCGCGACGCGAAGAACGAACGTTCTAGTTGACGGGCATCGTAAATGGCGCGGCGGAAATCGAAAATTAGGCGCCGCAGGAGCGAACAAAAAGTGACATTTTTCGACGTCTATCGATTTTGAAAGCGACTTACGCGAATATTGTTTCGCGGACCCCCTTGTAAACGGGCAATCGTGTAAACGCCAAATAAAAGCAGATAGTCGAATTTGATGCGTTAATAAAAACTCTACCCCGACGAACGCGATAACGAAATATAGCCTATGCCAGGCGGATTTCGCTTACGATCCCGCCACGCGCCGCCCGACCGGCGAATCCGCCCCTTTCTCCACATCTCGATTGAAAAAAATGTGTAGGTGCGCACGGCGCATCACGTTTTTGCGAAGGCTTTTCAACAACTGAATTTTAATATATAATGGACTAGAAAACGCTTCGCGTTTCCTAGGTCCTCCGGACGGGTGACAGCTAAAGCTGTCAATGCGAGTGCTCCGCACTCGATTAGGTAACGCTTGAATCATTGTAGAAAGCTTGAATCAATGTAGAAAGCTTGGTTTTCAGTTTCGATTTCATATTCGTCATCAGCGACCTGAAAAACATATAGGTACCTATTTTCAGTCGAATCGGTTCATAAATGATACATCTTGTCCGCCATTTTGGGGCCGCCATACTAAATTTTGTAAATCTGATGTCATATTCGTTATCGGCTACACTAATAACCTCTACATACCAAGTTTCATTTGAATCGGATGGTATATAAGAAAGTTATAGTAAACAATGGATATTAGGCTATGGGGACGCCACCATTTTGAATTTTTGAGTTACGATAACATATTCGTGATCTGTGATCTCGATAACACATACACACTTATTTTCAGACGAAAGGCACCGTAAATGGCAAAATGTGTCCTGCAACTCTGCCGCCATTTTGAATTTTACAATTTCGATTTCAGATTCGTAATCAGCGACCTCGAAAACTCCCACATACCGATTTTAAGCTGTGTGACGCCATAATCGACAAACATCGTCCGCCATTTTGAATTTTGCGATTCTGACATCATACTTCTGATCAACGTCGTCGATTTTCCCCGAGTACCGAATTTTAGCCCAATCGGACGACAAATAAGGAAATTTAATTTAAATTGTTCACACACCGTGTATACATGCTGAAATATTTGACTTTTCTCAAACGTTGGTATTCCAGAAATTGATGAACCTTTCCTTTGGACTAATCTCTTACCCTTTCTTTTTGCCATTTTTGCAACTGTAATGACATATAATATTACATCTTAAATTTGAAATATCATATTATGATGAGTATCGAAGTGTCTTTTAAAGAAAGAGTGAGACGTTCCGCTGCAAATACCTATAGAAATACAAAACCATAGGGTTTTGTTATTTACTTGTAATGAACACATGCATGAATCAATAAGTCATTGATATTTCTACGAAAATAATAAAAGTTCTTAGACAGAAACAACATTGTACAGACAGCTCTATTTAAATATCAAAAGTGTAATGTTTGTGATAAAAATTGTTAAATACGTAAACTGCAATTATTTTCGTAGGCAAGTAAAAATAGCACGTAATTTATTTTATAGATGCAATAAATGTGAGTCAAGACAGCCGTAGAAAACGGAATTAACTATGAAAGAGAATAATTTTACTTACTGATATTGTAGTGTTGCCTTTCCAAATATGTAGGGGCGAAGAGCAAAAAAATTCCAAAGCAAAGAGGAGATTAATATTTAACAAATACTTACCTGAAACACACGTTACAAATTAATGATAGAGAGAGATTTAAAAATAATGGAAGTCGTTGGGAAAGCAACGTTTATCCAATAAATCTGCACTATATAAATTACATACTGACACTGACTTGTCGACACGAAATCATACAAAAAATATTTGATAACAATTGTTTTTAGTTATCATACAAATTTACGTACTATAGCCTACTTGGATAAGAATCATAAATGAAACTATCCTCATATTTACGTGAAATATATATATTTAGAATGTACTTATTATCACACATAAAGCGTTTAACATTTCATGTATTCTTCAATAATATGCACGTGTTCATGTGTAATTATTTCATGAAACATTTATTTACAATATCATGGAAAAATAAGGAAGGAGTGATAATGCTGAACCAAGTTTGGATATTAATGTTATAGAAGTTGCTTTTAATGAATCTTGACCGATACAACTCGCCCTTGATCTAGTTTGTTTCGTATATTATTAAGTAGGTATATGTCCTACTTGAAAAAACTGTTTTTGTGTAGTTACACCAGGCGAAGTGATTTCCGTCACTACTGCTATAGGTGATTTTCTAACCACGGTGATTTAATCGCCGGCAGTGAAATATCATTTATTCTTAGCTCAGTCTCACTGTGCCTTATGTTATTTATTTAATTCTGCGAAAAGCAACCGTAATATATTGGTAAAATTGTAATCTTATAATGAATTATTAACATATTTCGATTTTGAACGTTCACTTAGGGCACTTAGATATGTTGTTAATTTTTTAGCGAGTAACAGGTTTGCGAACAGGTCGTTAAGAAGCAGGTACATGGAATGCACGGATCACCGACTTTAATTTAATTTCGATACAACCTTTCACTTTCAAATATTACATAAATTTATTTCTTCGTAACTACAATCTTCTTTCCCCAATTTACATCTCATTTCAATCTCCAAATTTATCCTTCCTATCTATTCTCCTTTCCAGTTTATCAACAATCATACTTTCTCCTTCTTATTTTAATTATTACTTTTCTTCACCTTTTCCTATCACCCCGATTCTCTTTCACTTTTTTCTATAATTTGTATTTAAAACGTCTAAACCTGACACCTTCAAAGTAATGACGCAAAGTGTAAATGAGTTAAACTTTTCAAATATAAAATAACTAACTAAAATGGATTATGTGTTATCTTTAATTAAACGTTGGTAACGAATTAAATGTCAACACTATATATAACCTATAAAATTAAAGTGACTGACTTGTAATGCCAAATATTTAAAAACCTATAGAAATAAACTCCCTAACAGAACTGACAGTCTGAATGTCACATTGAAATAAAATGACAGAATTAAATAATGTCAACACTACATGTAGCCTATAAGACTAAACTGAGTGACTTGTAATGTCAAATATTTAATAACCTATAAAATGAAACTTAAAATAGACCTCCACTTTGATGTATTTATTTGTAGTGATTAGTAGTGTAGTATTTATTAATTAAATAAAATGAATCTGAATGCGTAGGTATTTGATTAGACATTTTTTTCATCAATTTCAAATTAAATTGACGTTATGAAAAATTATACAAATGATCTTATTTGTCACATTTGAAATGAATTACACATGTTTAAGAAATTTTTATTAAGAACAGATAAGTAGATAATTAAGGAGGTTGAGGCGTTAAACGAAAATAATGGAGAAAATCTGAAATAAAGTTTTTTTAATAGATTTTTATGACACAATCTTGTGTAAAAAATCCAGTCATTAGGAAACTCATAAAGTTGAAAAATTTTTAAAACTTTTAAATGTAGTCTTATAGAAAATTTGTCAACCCAACATGCAAACGGTACATTTTGACTCAAATAACTAAATAAAACACGCTATTATGTTTTCTACCACATAGTGGTGTGTTTTATTTAGTTTTTTATGCAAAATGATTAACTACCACAGAGTAACGGCTCCTTCAATCAATTTTTTGGTACATTTTAATGTAAGTATATAGCAAATAACCAAATAATGTCAGCAGTTCCGAAAACTAACTATGTAAAGCATTGATGTCTTACGCATATTTTAATATTGTTTCCACTTTAATTAGGAGACTTTTAATAAATACAAATTTTTATTAAACGTTTGTAAACTGTCAAATTTCTCTTTTTTTTCCTTCTTCAATTCTTTGGGATTTCCTGCCACATGTATGTTTTCTTTTTAAGCGGTGCTAGGGGAAAAGAAAACATACATGTGGTAGGAAATCCCAAAGAATTGAATAAGGAAAAAAATTAAGATAATGCCACAAATAACATTTAGACAATATGTCAAATTTCTCTTTTCGTTAATGATTTTTAACTGATTTTTCAATTATTTAATGATTTAATTTTAATTTTTACTGCTTCTCATTTTTTTCAAAATTATTTACTGAAACAAATTTGTAAAATACACAGATATTTACATAAATTTATTTTTTTTTTAAATAAGTTTGGACAAAACATCCAAAAGTTAGTTCATTAAGTAAAATAATTAAATCTACTTAAATAATTAATTAATAACAAAAAATGATTTATTTATGCCTTTATGACAATAATTATTGGTATCATCGACTTATAACCGTTTGCAATCATTTATTATGGAAAAGTTACTTACTTTTGGTTGGAACTGTAAGGCCTCAACCTCCTTAAGAACAGAATTAGTATTAAACAGAAACAGATATGAATGAAAAATGACAAAAAAAATACTATAACTAATAGTACAGAGGCCAGCATGCAATGACCTGACGTTTTTGTATTAGCTAGAGGTATGATTGACTGTCTTCTTTAAAGCATGACAGAAGAAAAAAGTGATATGAGAAATTTTCTTAGTAGTGGAAACCCTTATAAGAGAAATTAATTATTAAAAAGAAAATGTGATTGGCAAGTAATCGAAACAAAAAACATTCGCCGTTTTAAATTGTTTAGTGAAGTTTTCACCACAAAGAAAATTATTTGTATCAGTTTAATTTTCTGCCATGCTCTAAGGAAGATGATTAATTATGTCTCTAGTTAGTACAAATGGGTCTGGTCGGTGCATGGTGGTCTCTGAACTATGGTGAAACATAAAATATATAAAAAATAAAAATTAATGTCTTCTCCTTTTCCCTGCACTTTTTGGGTTATGCTGCATAGGCCCTCCCGTGCATAAATTGCGGACAATTTCCGCATTGGATTTAGCTATTGTGGCCAATGTTGCCACAGTTAGGTCCCGGCGTTCCCGTTTTCTTTTGTTTAAATTTTCGTAAAATTTTTTTCTGAAACAGAAAGTATTTATATTTTATGTAAACGTAATAGTAGAAAATCAAGAATACCTTTCAATTTGTTTTTTGTTTGCCTCCTCCGAGGCCCGGTACGCTGGTGTGGGCTATAGGAGACAAAAAGAACATATATTAATGTTAGAAATACGTATAAGTATGTTAAAGGACATGTCTTTGCATCGATATATTTATCACAGTTATCAATGTGCTGACTTTTCAGATGTTGGGCGATTTTTGGAGATAAAGATTCATTTTAACGTGAGCGTTTGGAATTGTGGGTTATATTAGAAAACAGCGAGTTGAAATGTATATGTATGTATGTATGTATATAGTGTATGATTGTGTGTTGTGTGTGTATGAAGGTGAATATGAATTGAGTTAAATACTTACAACAGTTGCCACCGGCCTAGGGACAGGTGTGCTTTGTCCAGGTTGAATTTCGTCCTGGAATAGGAAGAGGCATGATATAAAATATGCAAAATAATTTAATAATTAGGAAGCATTTGTGCAAATTGATATTTAATTGCAGGATGTTATTTGAAACATGTGTCTTGACTTAAATATTTGCACGGTCCAGTGTTGAAAATTGTAGTCTTTCACACTTTTATTAATTAAATTAAAATTACAATTCTGATATGAGATAAACGACATGCGGCGATAGACGAAAATTAAATTGTGCTTTATTTATAAAAAGTATAGTTAGCTTGACATAATTTGCGTTTGTTGAATTATTTCAAATACATAGAGGAATATTACTTACATTGTCTAGCATTGATGAAGATTCGTACGAATAAAGTGTTGTTATACTTGTTATAGGTGTTGTAAGGAGCACTGAATGTAATAAATTGAAAATAGTACAATTTGAGACGTTATATAATAAACAAATATGTTTTGATTGATAGTAGATGTGAAAGTAGAATTTATTGGAGAAATCGTAATGCGTTAAGAATAGCTATCTTGATGATTGGAAAGGAATATAAGAGGAGTGCGTAAAATGTACGATGAGTGGAATTAAATGCTTTAATTGTTGTGATACATTATAAGTAACATCGCAATATAATTTGATATATAATAAATTAAGTAAGTGAGATTTTGAGGTAGATAAAAAGTAATTATGTAGGAGTGTATACATTTGAAATATGATAGAAATGGGACATATGGAAAAATGTAAATTTTTGGATATACATACATTATCGCTAGCTGGTGCATCGGGGGGGGGTATCTCGGCCATCCCTGCCATCATCCCCGTTACCCCCCGTCATTATCGAACTCATTTTATTCTGAAATTAATAATAATTAATAAATTGTAAATGTTTGAAATAAAGAAAATGTATAAAAAAATATGAAAGTATCATAAAATTATGGAAATATTAAAGTTTAATCATATTAAAAAATGATAATAGTTTAAAAATGCTTACCATTTAATCAAAATTATTAAATATTATTATGTAACTATGGAACATCCATGGCTATAATACAATGAATTTGTTTGAATTCAAATTTTATACACCTACTTATATTAATATTTGATGGAAAAATTTAAATAGGGTTGAATTTTTGAGTGCTATCTGTTGTCGAAATAACGAAGGTTGATATCATAGGAATTTGTATATAATGGTAAACATAAAAGATTTGCCAGTGAAGATATGAAAGGTTTTCATTTAAAAAAATAAATATAAGAAATGAACGTGTCATAGGAAATTTAAATTTATAATTAAAATGTTATTGTATCCTAAAATTGCATAAATCCATATATGTTTCTCATAAACAGAGAATTGAATGTAACTGTAATTGTAATTGCTGCTAAAGGTTTACATATATATCTTTACAAATTGTCATTATAGTTGAATCGTTTGTTGGATGATAATAGTATTGCAATAGATTGAATATTTTTAATGAAAAGTGCAATAGATGTTTTTCTTTAACTATATGTCAAATATTTTCCCATTTATCACATTCTTTTCATTATTTATTCCTTTCTGGTAGTCTATTCCGTATATTTTTAAAGGAAAGTCTATTTATTTTCCCGCTGCCAGTAATGTCAACTACCTACCAAATTTGACTGGTTTCCATAGGAGTTTTTTAGATATGGCGCCAAAAGATCGACAATACACACATGAAATTTAAAAATCTTTATTTTCGTAAGTGCCACAATCTGAAATTAGAAATGGCGCAGAAATCATGGAGGGAGATTTTGTCGCGAATACAATATTTTCTTTTGGTAAGCGACGGAAATAAAGATAAAAGAGAGTATACTATTTGATAATGTTTATTAATAAACAGAAGTGTATGAGTATATGTTTATAAGAGTAACAAATTCCGAATAATGAAATACACAGCGGTTAGTCAAGAGTATGAAATTAATTAAATTAACAAATATATTTAAGGGTTGTTTTTACATGTAAAATGTTTGAAATTTTGGTAGCATGGAAGTAATTTATTGTAAATAAAATATTTAAATATATTCTTTACAGGATTTTGCAAATAGCAGTAAAAATAACTATTTATAAGAACTAAAAGAAAAACTATATTTGCAAAATCCTATAAAGAATATGTTTCAATAAAATTAAGCAAAAAAATAATTCATTTTTAAATAAAATATTGTTTGTAAAAAGTACACAATTTCTGTTGTTATCGTAAAAAAATAGCTGGGGCCAAGTTTATTTCCAAGCGAGCAGAGCAAGCGTCTTTTAGAACGGTGCATCATCGAGGATTTATGGAGATCTGTAAAATAGAAGATATTTAATGGATAACTTAAAGAGGTGTAAAAATAAAAAAGTGGGCGTATAGTTTTGGTTTTTAGTTTTTCAAGTTTTAGTTTGGATGAAAATTTAAAGCAACAACTGTTATGTTAATGTATTAAAAATGTATTAAATAAAGTTTAATTAAAATTAATGTGATACTGAACATTTGCAAATAATTATGATTATCAATATAATTAGACAATGAAATAAGTTTGATGGGGTATCGAATTAGATGGAATAAAATGTTGATGGACTTCGATTGTTGCAATTCCTCGTAGAATATGATGTTCTTGTTCTAAAAAGGACTGGTCTCTTCTACCTATGAAAAGAAATGAATTAATTAAAAACATTAATTAATATAAATGAATAAATGTTGATAGTTTTAAAGATCATTTGCGTTATTTATCGTTTAAAGGATTGACCGTTATTAGAAGAATATATTGAGAGATTATGAAATGATTTGTTTTACTCATAATATAAGGAAATTTAAAGTAGGTAGTGTAAAGAAAATTTGGATTAAACTATATCAAGTTATTAAGGCATCAAAATATATTCTGTAGAAGCATTACATTGATGTAATACATTATCAATTTTGTAGTCGGATTTTAGTTTTTAGACTACTTTTAAATTTAAATTGAACTTATTATATTATTAGAGTATTAAAAAAGTGGGCGTGTATGAATGATCTTTGTCACTATCAAATAGGTGGACCTGTTTCCATACCACCTCATGAGGTAGGGTCCTCGACCCGTTTTTTTTAATATGGTGTCCCAACGGAGGCCTATTTTTCCACAATTAACATATCCCACCCACTTATTTGAAAAATGTTCTAAACAGATTGAAATAAATAAATAGGATATGTCAATACATACTATTTCTCTCTTTTTCTCTCTCATTCATTCGTTTTATTCATCCTTCGCCACACATCAAGGCATTCACATCACAGAAAATAATTCTGTGAGAGCATCGCTAAAAGCGAGAGTCTGTTTCGGGGAAACAGTAGGTAATTTTTAAATTACCAATGATATATCAATGTATTCATCGTTCATTCATTTTATTTGTCCTTCCCCACACATCAAAGTATTCACATCACAGAAAGTAATTCTGTGAGAACATCGCTAAAGCGAGAGGGTGTTTCAGAGAAACATTAGGTAGATATTAATTTTTAAATGAAATTAAAAATTATGGAAAACGAATTGCCTATAAAAATTATTGGATGGAGAAAATGTAAATAAAATTGTACAGTAAGTCTTGCAATTATTTTGGATTTGGATGTATATAATAATTACTTGACAGATGAAATAAAAATTTCTTTGGTAAATCTCATACGTGAAAAAATCAAATACATATGTATATACACGTGCAGTACAACGATGTGTTATATAAACGTTTCATTATTTCTCTTTCGTTGTCATTATATTCTGTTGAGATTTCTTAGATTTTTTGAGAATCTAACGGCGACTTACTATCCTATGTAATGAAGAGTCGATATTTTTTGTAAATTCTGCATCGTGTTGTAGCGGGGTGGTTTCATTTTCATAAATTGGAAATGTTCCGTTGTGGACATTATCATTTCTATTATCTTCATTGTGGTTCTTTCCGAATATTTACAAATTTTTGGATATTTGTTGTTATCGGAGATTATTTTTGAGGTCTGGTTAAATTCTCGGGTAAGTTGTTGCTGCCATCATTCGATGCGGTTTGTTAAAATTTTCCAAAGTCCTGCTGACTTCGATTTCATCAAACTTGAGAGAGTAGAATTCTGTGTTGACAGTTCGTCGACGGTTATCTGCTTTGCTTCAGTTGGAGATGACGAAGAATATCGACTGTAATGGAAATTTAGTGGAACATTGTGTTCATTTTCATAATGTTGTAGAAAGACAATTCCAAGAGATTTTATTGAAATCTGTTCTTCTAAGTTGATTATTAAAATTTATTATGATTTTCTTCAAAGTTTTGTTGATTATCCTTAGCAAAGTTGCTATCGATTTTGGAGAATGTGATTTTGGTATCATAATTACATAGTTCGGTGATGCAATGATATATTTTTTCATCAATTATACGTTTGTTGGTATTATTTGAAGGTATTTTTGTTAAATTTGTTGAAGCTCCAGGAACGTGGCTTTACTTGAAGTTAACATATCGCAATATTTTTATTTTGTTATATTGATTGTCCTTAGTTCATTAGAAAGTTTTGACTTTTTCACTTATTCACTTATTTAGTTAAAAATTGCATTCATTGAAATTGTTATCTTATCCTGTAATTTTGAAGATTTTTCTAAAGGCGATGGCTTCTTATTCTGTAATGTAGTGGCAATTATTGTATGAAAAATTACAGAATTTTGGATGTATCGTATATATATTTTGACGCCTGTTTCTTAATTTCTCTTCAAAATGTTTATATTTTCTTGTTTGTACTGCTGTATTAATACATAGTTTTATTTAGTTAATTTATTATAGTTGGATATTTTATTGAGAAATTTTAATTACTGATCAAGTGGTACAATAATTTTTAAATATTTAAAGAATTAAAAGAAAATAACATAATTTGTCCTTAGAGAAGCATGTTAATATTTTTTCATGCGATAGAAAAAATTTAAAATTTAATTTTAAAGTTCATTTAAAAACTATTAAAACCAACCATTCATATAATGCCAAATAATGAAATTTGACAGCATCATTTGAGAAATGAGAGAAACTATAATATGTTTTTAAAGTGAAATGTAAACATTTACATTCAAGTTCAATTTAAAATTGAAGAAAAACATATGTATAAATTATGTCGTATATATATATGAGAAAGTAGTAAATAAATAAATTATTCACAGAGCTTCACGATACACGATGTTTCTCGTATACACTTCCTCGGTGGAAGGGTCAAGTTGACCTTGTATCGAAGAATTCTCTACGAAAACACGTACGCTTTGAAAGTTTCGTGCTCTCGAGAAAGCGACGTACAGTTGACCGTGAGCGAACACAGGTTGTGGTAAGTAGATACCGACCTTGTCGAAGGTTAGACCTTGTGCTTTGTTGATGGTCAAAACGTAAGATAATTTGACGGGGAATTGTCGCCTCTTTAGTTTGAATCCAAGGACATTGGTGCCAGGACTCAAGTCCATGCGTGGTATGAAGACACGTTCTCCGCTGAGAATACCGTTTATATTGATTATTTCTGCATCGATGTACCTTGTACCTAGAAGTCTAATCAATAAACGTGTTCCGTTGCATAGTCCCCTTTTCAGGTTTAAATTTCTAAGAAGCATTATAACAGCCCCTATTTTTAAAACTAACCTGTGAGGCGGCAAACCGCTGGGGTTAAGCGAATTCATATGTTCTATAGTGTAATTTGCGACTTCTGCCGCAGGATCGTCTGTGATGTCGACGGAATCTGCGCTGTAATAAGTCTTGGTGGGACCGTTCAGCTTGTCGAGAATAATTTCGTTGACATCTTGGCACGTGGCATTTAGCGGTGTCAATAAAGCCGCACTTGGGACTACATCTATATGTAAATCGCTAAAGCAAAAATCGATTAATTCTTGTTTACTGTTGACGATACATTCAGACGGTAATTTTATGATGTTACCGTAGAATGAACGACGAAAAGAAGGCAGCGTCCCATCGCCGAGTTGTAACAGCCAATGTGAGAAAATTTCTTCGTTTTCTCCCGCCCTAATGTTGACGTGTAGATCGTGTCGTGCGAAGAGGGAGAAATGTCGACTGCCTTTAATGGAAGAATCGACGATCATTGACCTTTCAGCTTTTGGTAAAACAGGTAGAATCTGCCTGAAATCTCCGGCTATGAGTACCGTTTTGTTAGCAAATGGTTGATTATTATCACATATGTCTCGTAGAGCTCTTTCAACTAAATTAAAAATTGTTTTATTGAGCATGGAGATCTCATCGATGATAATCAATTTAGACTGCGCTATTAGTCGGCCATCAGCCGAAGTGGGAGTAACCCCAGATGTTGTTGTCTCGTTGATATCTAATGGAATTTTGAAGCGAGAGTGTAAGGTTCTCCCGCCTTTTAGTAGCGACGCCGCTAAACCGGTTGGAGCTAGAACCACAACCGATATCTGTTCTCCTCGCAGAACAGTGATGATTGTTTGAAATAAATACGATTTGCCGGTTCCTGCTGCAGAATTTATTAAGAAGAGACGGTCGGCGTTGACGTCGTCACTGTGAACGGAATCCATAACGGATTGAAATACAGCGGTTTGCCTAGGATTTAATTGATTCCTGAGCTCTTCGCCTTGCAATCGTTCTGCGTCGAAGTCTATGATTTCGTAACTTGGAGCTACGTATACGGGTTCCGGCAAGCCAAATTGTGATAATCTGGTGCCATGTAGAATTAAGGTATCTTGAATGGCGGTCAACGCCAGCCGTATTGCTTCCTGTTGGGGAATATCTCGCCTGGTGAAGTCCTCCGTGAAGGAGTCGAGAAACCTAATGAGTAGAGCTTGCTTATCGGACATTTCGCAGAAGAGCAACATGTAAGCAAACATTTGTCTCAGTTGAGAAGGCATATCTCGCTGAGCGGCTTCTTCTAAAGCTCGTATCCATTCGGCATCGTCTGTCAGTAAATTGCGCCGTTGACATGCCTCCATGAAAGTATCGCATACTATGCCTGCTACTGTACGCACGTCTTCATAGCTGCGAGCTCCTCGAACATGCAGAAGCAATAAACGCAAGTAGTACAGCTCTTGTCTGCGTACGCTTATGGAAAATATACGGACTACTAACTTGTCGCCGCGTTGCACACGTCGTGTCCAACGTCTGTTGGCTTTGCTCCAGGTGTAGTGATACGGAATCTCGGTATAGAGGTATTGATTGGCTTCTTCGTCGTTTACATTGAGTAAAAACCAACCCGTCAATTTTGTAACTTCGTTTCTTTGAAGAGCTTGCACTTCGAATCCCGGTTGAAATCGTACTACCTGCATGTCACGTAAATGGACTCTTAAACGTTCCACATAGTGAGTATTTTTATGTAAGGGCAATTGGAGTATGTGCCAGCTAGCTTCGGTCGCCGTCATATACCGTCCATTCTGGAAAGTTTCTGTTTCGTCATATTGTCCTGGGAAGTCAACGGCTACTCTTACCAGAGCTCTATCTACTCCTTTAAAGAAGTATGAATATAGATATTTAACGCATTTCACTGTAGCGCAGGCCTCGACGTTAATGTGACAGTTGTATTTTAATAGAGCGTACGGATTATACGGAACTATCCATCGGTTATCCAATGCATGTTCCATGCCATTGATGATTACGCGTAAAGTTCTACCATTGTCTCTACGCCGATAAATCATTGTTCCACTTTCATCCACGATAGTTTCGCGGGAGAAAGTTTTGGGATACCTCTTCGAGCATTTTCCATCTACCATACAGGGAGAATTGGGATTTATGTTGCCGCAAGGGCCGTGAACCATGTTTTTAATGACAATCGCATGTAATGCAGGTTCCAAAATCGGATCTGGTATTTCAGCGTTTATAAGTAGGTCCACTCTTTCGGGGTCAACCAACCTATCGTTATTTTCAAGGATTAAAACCAAATGCAGGTGCGGTAATCCGCGCTTCTGAAATTCATACACATAAAGAGCGGCGACTGCTACTCCGAAAATATGTTTAGTCAAAATCTCGTTCATGAACGCCTCTGCCTTGGCGTAGAATACGCGTGCTATCAACATGGGATGATCACTTGCCTGCGTACCTATAGGAATATTTTCGGTGATTTCACGCCATTTGGGATTTGTAGTCATGGTAATGAAAAGACTGGGGGTGCCGTACCGTGTCACGACGCACATTGCATCTTGGAAAAGTTGCTGTTGATGCCTTGGACTTCCTATAAATGTCGATGGTAGGATTACCATTCTACCCAAGGTGGCGGCTTCGTCGTCGTCTCTTATCCTACGGTTCAAATAGTCGGCAAGGCCGACGTAATGATCCGCCCTCAATTTGTCCTGATTTCTACGAATAAAGTTCAAGTTATTGGCTTCAATCCTAGTAAAGGCGGAGACGATGTATTGCTGAGTTAAAAGACCCCCATACTGGAAACGTTGGTCACCATCTCTAATAGCAAGTCGATAAGCGTAATACTCGCATAGTGAGACATGTCGAACTCCTTGAGCATGCGGCATTCGCATGTACCAGCCTCGATCACCTAAGGGGAAAAGAAGGGGAAACACCATAGGATCCAACACTTCGTTCTCCTGAGTGACGTTGTGGAAAGTGGTAGGATTGTCCCGTACGTATACCTTGAGATTTGGAGTGGGAGGGTTATCGGGGTCCGCATTATATACCGCTGCTACTTCTGGAATAGCGGGCATATCGTATTGTCTATGGTGGGCTCCTCGAACTGTCAACAGTTCTAGTGTAACCAAGGGCATTTGAAGTGGAACGGCTACGTCCATTCTTGCAGCATCTTCTCGAAGTCTTTCGATCCTCTGCACTTCGATATCGTACCGATGACGTAAATGAACATATGCCTGGGCGTAAGGATTTACGTGTCTCAATAGATTTTCAATGCTTTCAATTGTATTCAAATTCAGATCGTTGTTATTTCGATTCCTTTGATTGATAGCCTCCTCTGGCGATAGAAAGTAAATGGGGCCGAAACGTTGTCTACGGTCGTTTACATTAACATCAGAGAGATGGTGGTAAATTTTCCCTTGGATTGCATAAACTGGAGGCGCTCGTCCTGCGGGTAACTGGCGCAGATTTGCTTCTAGAGAAATAAATTGGAAAGCATAATTGAATTTCAGTATGTTACGTTTGAAATTTGCAGAGTCCGGGTGGAGACGTCTGAAAAGATTTATCAGTAAAGGTGGCATCTGTAGAAGAGGGGGCAATGCCACTTTTCCATTTCTGCAACATTTAGTATAAAATCCACGTTTGCGTTCTCCTATAAAATGTAAGGCGGAACAGAAAGGGCACATATTATTTAAATTACCTAAATAAGAGTGATTGTTATCTCTTAAGAAACGATCTGCTGCACGTAGGTAGGTTTGATTTACATCTCTACGATGATTTACCTGATGCTGTAAGTCAGCAATCGTTCGCCACTGATCCTGCAGGGCTGCTCGTGCACGATTCTGCTCATTCAATCGTTCTTCGTTTTCGAGATGATCTATGAAGAGTTGATCTAGGTCAGCAATACCCTGGCCTGGTTCGTCAATCACAATTGAATTGTCGATTTCTTCAATTGGATCTAGCAAAGAGATACCGAAATAAAGAATGGAAATGAATCGCTTCATTTAAATATAGGAAATTTTAAAGTATCATTTTTCTTGTATTTTATATATTTTTATATATAGATTAATTTCGCTACTGTGTGAAATAAGTTTGCAAATTATAATTTCCCTTTTTGTTTTCATCAACAGTTTGTGGTTTTGCTAACATGAGGAAATGTTTACTAAAATACCATTTGTTATAATTATAATAATAATATAACAATAATTATGAAAGTGCTTAAAGAGATAATGGAATTTGTCCATGGAGATGGTCAATGTTTAAGCGGTATAATTAATTCTATTGGATTAATTATTAAACTCTTAATGAGTTCAGACACTTCTATAAAAATACCTACGTTAAATTGAAACCAATTGTATCTATTGTAATTCCCGTACATATCTATGTCTTGAAGTTTTAAGTTTTAAGTTGCAGTAAATAAATTTATTCCATTTTATAAAGTAGCCATTTTTATACATATATTTAGTGTCATTAATTAGTATACGAAAGTAAAACGATAGAATCTTTACCCGCTTGTTTAATATTATACAGATACTTGTAGAATTTGACATTTGAGAATGCATATTTTGAACTTTATGTAAATATTGATATTTAATTTTACAAACTGACTTTTGCTAATAGAAGTTCAAGTTCAAGCACATCTATTTTAAAGATTAATTGACAGTTACATACCTAGACGTTATAATTGTAAATGAGACGGTGACTGTGAAGAATTTAAAATGTAGACAGGTTATTTTAAATTTCTGTTTTGAGTGATCACTACTTTTGTATCTATTGAAATTTGGAAACAAATCATTTTCCTTTTATTTCTATTCAAAGTCTTTTTGCTAATGTGAAAGAATGCTTGACCAAACGTCATTTGTACCGAGTGATTCATTGTTGTGTGAATGTTATAATAATTAAATGATATTCTGTTTTATTTAAATTGTAACAGTTCTCAATATATATGAAGGGTGGGGTGCTACCAGAAGTTGATTTTAGAAATGCTCTATCATCTGTTAAATAATCACTAAATATCAGGTAGTGAGTGATTGAAATATGAAGATGAAAGAGTGGTATGTTAAAATATAATAAATTTTGCATGAAACATACCAATCATAATTGCATCTAATCGCTGCGGTGATAGACGTACTGCACGATTGCTTCGTGGAGGAATCTTCTGTTGAGCAGCAGGTTGAGATTCTGCAGTATGATGGACCATCACTTGTACATTAATGTGTGTACCAGAAAGCACCGTTAACTCACTGGGAATCTGTTTTGAAACGACGGTGCTCATTTTTTCTTGTGAACGAATTGCATCTATAAATAAAAATAAATAATGTACCCATTTTAATAAAGTAATGATTAATTCATTTAAACTTTTTTTTAATGTTTAGTATATAATATTTGATACTGAATTTATTAATAATTATGTATTGAATTATTTTAAACAACTGAAGAACTTCATCTATGATAAATTATGTAATTGAGAAAAAAAACGTATCTGAAACTGTATATTTTAGTTGCATACTTCTACGAATTAAAATAGTATTTTTTAAATGTAAAATGAAATTAGTGTGATGTTGAAATAGGTGAAAATATAACTTACCAATAAGAGATGGTCCAGCTTCCAATAGGTCAGCACGTGTAGATGGATACATTTTGACCATTTTTAAAATGAGAGGAGTCTCTTTTAATAATGATAATTCGTTCAAAATTTGGAACGTTCTATCTGTATGGTCAACTATCAATCGGACAGCATGTTGAATGAAGCTTCTAGGTTTGGAAACATTATAAGGACGATCAGTTTGAATAGTATCACTGATTGGAGTCTTATAGAAGGAAATAATGTTTTTTCCGTTCTTCGAAATCTTAGGAGCGTCACGAACATGCCTAGCAGGAACAATCACTATATTCTGTAATATGTTGATTCTTTGAACATGCGATTGGGGAGTGGAAGCCATGGCGACGTCCAATGAAACAGGTTGTGGTGCATTGGAAACATCAGTGGATGTTTGACTGTTACTCTTCATTTTTTTAAAAGGTGGAATATATCCTTCGGGTTGAGTAACTGAAGGGGTACTTTTCTTGGATTGGGTAGGTTTTCTAGATGTACCTTTCTTTTGGGTTAATTTCTTACCCTTCCTTTTAGCCATTTTTGCAACTACAATGAGAGATATAATATTAGACCAATTATTTGAAATATAAATCATATTATGAGGAGCACTAAATGTCGAGAATGAATAAAAAAAAAAACAAATTCTTTGATGAAATTGCCGTATTGTTTTGAAGGTATGTAATGGTGAGTAGAGCAAGTTTTTTAAAATAGGAATACCTAGAAGGAATGCATTTTCTAGTTGCAAATATTTATAAAGTTTATACCTACATTGTAATGGATATAATATAAGGTAATAATTATCTTTTCAATTAACATCAATATAATGTGAAAATGGAGAAGTGTGTGAAAATTCATTAAATTTTAATGCAACATTGAATGATAAAGGAAACATTTTCATTTTTGGATTTTTACGAAATTTAGTGATATTTGAAAATGTTTTCAATATCTGTCAATTA
This sequence comes from Stenurella melanura, assembly GCA_963583905.1. Taxonomy (NCBI): domain Eukaryota; kingdom Metazoa; phylum Arthropoda; class Insecta; order Coleoptera; family Cerambycidae; genus Stenurella; species Stenurella melanura. The sequence goes on from OY757309.1 coordinate 22,023,701, forward strand.
GCCAAATAATAAACTTTTAAAATTTAATAGGCTTAAGAAAGAATCGAAAGTATGCCTGAGATATGAATTTAACAGTGTGAAATGGGATGATTATCAAAAATTTGTTTGTGTGATATACCATGAAATATTGCAAATGTTGATATTTGATTTGATTTTTTTGCCACAGTTATACAATAACACTTATGTAATACGTTTTATATGATAATAGAAATATAATGAATTTGATATATTCTCAGGAAGCCATGGTATTTATGTAATGGTGAAATTTATTTTAATATTGTGTTGTTTCAATGTATATTATTATTATTTTGTAGCAGTTCTGTGTAGAAAATGTTTGTAACCTTTTTGGTACTTCCTATAAGTGTTGAGAATATCTTGTAGATTCGTTGCAACTTATAAATTTGTCAATAAAATTGGCCAGTGACTACTATATAGATATTATGAAATGCGTATGCATTTTCAAATAAAACCTCTTTAAAATCTCCCTATCGTTCTGTTATTTATTTGTAGAAAATATACATATATGAATGAATAAGTCAGCAATATTTTGAAAATAATAAAGTTCCCAATACAGAATGTTACATTGTATATATAATAACCCAATTAATGTATTGAAAATGTAATGTTTACTCTGAAATTTGTGATTACATACGTAACCTGCAATTGTTCTAATAATTGAATAAGAAAATAAGTTAATTGGTTTACAAATGCAATAAAAGTAAGCAGAAACAGTCGTAGATAATGGGATTAAGTCATAAGGGGAATGATTTTACTTACAGAGAATTAGTGACGCCTTTCCAAATTCCTATGTAGGGGCGATTAGCAAGGAATTCCAAAAGAAAGAGAAGTTTAATGTGTAACAAATAGGTACCTGAAAGAGAAGCAATAAATTAACAGAAGGAAGCAATTTAAAAGTAGTGTAAATCGTTATAAAAACAACGTTTATTAAACTAATCAACACTAAATCAAATACTATCTTGCAGTAATATACGAAATTATTTAAATATTTCCGTTGTCATCACTACAGAAATCAATTGTTTACTAAAAATTGATTTCTGTATAATATTCTAGAATATTAGTTATCATAGTTTACTTGAGAATAAAAATTATAAATAAAAGTGTCATGATATTTACCTGAAATATATGGATATTTAGGATGTACATATTATGTCACAGAAAGCATTAAACATTGTATGTATTCCATCGTATAATAGCGAAAACATATTTTCCATAATAAAAATTAATATATAATTTGACAGCAGCATGGACAACAGAAGGAAGGGATGATAATGTTGAACCATACTTTCGTCAATAGCGAGTGGCGTGGAAGAAATTAAAAGAGAACGGTGAAATAAGTACGGGGTTACATACATTTCTTTCTTCGTAGTTACAATATTCTTTTCCCAATTTACGTCTCGTTTCAATCTCCAAATTCATCCTTCGTATATATCTCAGTTCTATTTCATCTCCACTCGTACTTTCTCCTTCTTATTTTAATTATGATTCACTTTTCTTCACCTTTTCTCAAATTTCATGTATCTCCTCTTCAAAACCAAAAATATTCTATCACCGCGATTCTCTCCATTTTTTTCGTGTATCTCCTTGTATTTCTTTTTACACTCTTATTTTTTTATATTTCATCAATAAGTCAATAGGTCAAAACAACTAAAATTTATATTTAAAATGTCTAAACCTGACACCTTCAAATTAATGACAGAATTAAATAATGTCAACACTTTATTTAACCTATAAAATTAAACTGACTGAATTGTAGTCAAATATTTAAAAAAACCTATAGAAATAAACTCCCTAACATAACTGACAGTCTGACTGTCACATTGAAATAAAATGACAGAATTAAATAATGTCAACACTACAGGTAACCTATAAGACTAAACTGAGTGACTTGTAATGTCAAATATTTAATAACCTATGAAATTACTCTCTTTGACTTGTCTGTGTAAAAAGTGTAAAAAACACGTTAAAATGAGTAAAACTTTTCAAACATAAAGTAACTAACTAAAATGGATTATATATTATCTTTAATTACATACGCCTCGCGATTAAAACAATACACGCGAAATTGAAACATTCTTTATAGGATTTTGCAAACAGCTGTTTGCAAAATCCTATAGAGAATGTTTCAATACAATTATAAGCAAACAAATAATAATTCATTTTTAAAATACACGCGAACTCGATAATTATTTTCGATGCAGATTTACGAATACGTAGCAATATATATCCGTTTTCGGCGCGAATAAGGAATTTACGTAAATCAATTTCCGAAAAATTGTTCGCACACCCCGTAAACCACGAAATTGATTTTTCAAATCATTCAAATTCATCTGTGACGTCATCACTGCCGGGACTGGAAATAGACCTCAACTTTGACCGCTTGAGGCTCGCTTATTTTTGGAGCGGGACGAAAACAAAGAGGACGACTTTTAGACCGTTCAATTCTGTACGATTTCGATAGGGTCGAAGTATTTCGTCCTAGGAGCCCGCGTTTAGAAGTTATGAGGGTTTAAAGGAAAAAATGTCCAATTTTTCGCCTTTTTTCTCCTCGCACGGCCGCACCGTTCTGCAGATATCTCCGAAACGAAGAACCTTGCCATAATTCCGACGGGACCGGAGGATTCCTCGAGAAACGGACTTGTCCTTTGGGAATTTTTATTTTCGAGCTAGCTGCAACCGTTTCCGAGATATCGGCGAAAAACCGCAGAAATAAAAAGCGCGTTTCGAGGCCGAAAAAAGTGCGAAAACGTGCCATCTTGAAACGCTCGTATCTTCCGAAATACGCCTTCGCAGACACCGTACGGCGTCGCGACGCGAAGAACGAACGTTCTAGTTGACGGGCATCGTGATTAGCGAGGCTGAAAAGGAAAATTAGGCGCCGCAGGAGCGAACAAAAAGTGACATTTTTTGACGTCTATCGATTTTGAAAGCGACTTACGCGAATATTCTTTCGCGGACCCCCTTGTAAACGCGCAATCGTGTAAACGCCAAATAAAAGCAGATAGTCGAATTTAAAACGTTAATAAAAACTCTAACCCGACGAACGCGATAACGAAATATAGCCTATGCCAGGCGGATTTCGCTTACGAACCCGTCACGCGCCGCCCGACCGGCGAATCCGCGCCTTTCTTCACATCTCGATTGAATAAAATGTGTAGGTGCGCACGGCGCATCACGTTTTTGCGAAGGCTTTTCAACAACTGAATTTTATAGTATAATGGACTAGAAACGCTTCGCGTTTCTAGGTCCTCCGGACGGGTGACAGCTAAAGCTGTCAATGCGAGTGCTCCGCACTCGATTAGGTAACGCTTGAATCATTGTAGAAAGCTTGAATCAATGTAGAAAGCTTGGTTTTCAGTTTCTATTTCAGATTCGTCATCAGCGACCTGAAAAACATATAGGTACCGATTTTCAGTCGAATCGGTTTATAAATGATACATCTTGTCCGCCATTTTGGGGCCGCCATACTGAATTTTGTAAATCTGATGTCATATTCGTTATCGGCTACACTAATAACCTCTACATACCAAGTTTCATTTGAATCGGATGGTATATAAGAAAGTTATAGTAAACAATGGATATTAGGCTATGGGGACGCCACCATTTTGAATTTTTGAGTTACGATAACCTATTCGTGATCTGTGATCTCGATAACACATACACACTTATTTTCAGACGAATGGCACCGTAAATGGCAAAATGTGTCCTGCAACTCTGCCGCCATTTTGAATTTTTCAATTTCGATTTCAGATTCGTAATCAGCGACCTCGAAAACTCCCACATACCGATTTTAAGCGGTGTGACGCCATAATCGACAAACATCGTCCGCCATTTTGAATTTTGCGATTCTGACGTCATACTTCTGATCAACGTCGTCGATTTTCCCCGAGTACAGAATTTTAGCCCAATCGGACGACAAATAAGGAAATTTAATTTAAATTGTTCACACACCGTGTATACATGCTGAAATATTTGACTTTTCTCAAACGTTGGTATTCCAGAAATTGATGAACCTTTCCTTTGGACTAATCTCTTACCCTTTCTTTTTGCCATTTTTGCAACTGTAATGACAGATATAATATTACATCTTAAATTTGAAATATCATATTATGATGAGTATCGAAGTGTCTTTTAAAGAAAGAGTGCCAGACGTTCCGCTGAATATACCTATGGAAATACAAAACCATAGGGTTTTGTTATTTACTTGTAATGAACACATGCATGAATCAATAAGTCATTGATATTTCTACGAAAATAATAAAAGTTCTTAGACAGAAACAACATTGTACAGACAGCTCTATTTAAATATCAAAAGTGTAATGTTTGTGATAAAAATTGTTATTAAATAAGTACGTAAACTGCAATTATTTTCGTAGGCAAGTAAAAATAGCACGTAATTCATTTTATAGATGCAATAAATGTGAGTCAAGACAGCCGTAGAAAACGGAATTAACTATGAAAGAGAATAATTTTACTTACTGATATTGTAGTGTTGCCTTTCCAAATATGTAGGGGCGAAGAGCAAAAAAATTCCAAAGCAAAGAGGAGATTAATATTTAACAAATACTTACCTGAAACACACGTTACAAATTAATGATAGAGAGAGATTTAAAAAGAATGGAAGTCGTTGGGAAAGCAACGTTTATCCAATAAATCTGCACTATATAAATTACATACTGACACTGACTTGTCGACACGAAATCATACAAAAAATATTTGATAACAATTGTTTTTAGTTATCATACAAATTTACGTACAATGCCCTTCTTGGATAAGAATCATAAATGAAACTATCCTCATATTTACGTGAAATATATATATTTAGAATGTACTTATTATCACACATAAAGCGTTTAACATTTCATGTATTCTTCAATAATATGCACGTGTTCATGTGTAATTATTTCATGAAACATTTATTTACAATAGCATGGAAAAATAAGGAAGGAGTGATAATGCTGAACCAAGTTTGGATATTAATGTTATAGAAGTTGTTTTAATGAATCTTGACCGATACAACTCGCCCTTGATCTACTTTGTTTCGTATATTATTAAGTAGGTATATGTCCTACTTGAAAAAACTGTTTTTGTGTAGTTACACCAGGCGAAGTGATTTCCGTCACTACTGCTATAGGTGATTTTCTAACCACGGTGATTTAATCGCCGGCAGTGAAATATCATTTATTCTTAGCTCAGTCTCACTGTGCCTTATGTTATTTATTTAATTATGCGAAAAGCAACCGTAATATATTGGTAAAATTGTAATCTTATAATGAATTATTAACATATATCGATTTTGAACGTTCATTTAGACATGTTGTTAATTTTTTAGCGAGTAACAGGTTTGTGAACAGGTCGTTAAGAAGCAGGTACATGGCATGCACGCACCACCAGACATCTTTAAATGTGAACATTACATATAACCTATTAATCATTTTTGGTCACCTGATTTTGACACCGCCATCTGGAAGGCACAAACTTTATCCAATTAGAAGGGAATGCAAATGTAAACGTTTAGCGATGAGTTTCGAGCAAAAGCAGTTTAAGCTTGTTATTAAAAAATAACAGCTTCTCCTCATCTTTAAAAAACAAAACAATCAGCTGTGTGCCCTCCTCACCACCAGCGTGACGTCAGCCGAAAACGGTCTATAGGACTAAACTGATTGACTTGTAATGTCAATTATTTAATAGCCAATAGAATTAAATTCTTTAACTTGCCTGTCGGAAGTAGCAAAGAGTCACATTAAAATAAAATGATTTAAACTTTTCAAATATAAAATAACGAAGTAAAAATTGATTATGTAATTTCCGGTAAATTTATTTTCAATAATGTGCATACGTGTTCATGTGTAAATATTTAATGAAACATGTATTTACAATAGCATGGAAAAATTAGGAAGGAGTGATATTGCTGGACCATATCTTCAGCGGAGGGAATCGTAAATGTGGAAGAAGTATAAATAGAACCGTGAAATAAATAGGTGGATCCTTAATTCTGTTAATATCATAGTCAATTTGCGGCACACACTGATATTTCTTCGTATCTCTATAAATAAAGTTCATTGTCGTTGTTGATTTAACATTACTGTGGTCGCGTGTATTTCTATATACACACATGAAGAAACCGTTAGAAATATGAGTTTGATCAAAGTTTGGATATTAATGTTACAGAATTTGCTTTTAATGAATCTTAGTATATGTCCAACTTGAAAAAACTTTCCGGAAGTTTCCCCTTATCTTAATTATTGTGCACTTTTCTTCACCTCTTCTCAAATGTTGTCTCTGCAGTCCAAAACCAAAAATATTCCACCACCCCGATTCTCTCTTCACTTTTTTCGAAAACTTACATTTAAAATGTCTAAACCTGATACCTCAAATTAAATTAAATAATGTCAACGCTACATATAACCTATAAGACTAAACTGACAGATTTGTAATGTCAAACATTTAAGAACCTCTAAAAGTAAACTCCCTAAAAAAGTGTAAATGTCACATTTTTCTTAGACGTTGGTAATATAACCTACAAAATTGACTTACTTTTAGTGTCAAATGTTTAAAAGAAAGTGTCTACGCAACCGCCGCGGCGGTTGTTTTAACTATTTACGTAACCGCCGCGGCAATTGGTTTGGTTACATACTATTTATTCTGTGCTATAGCGTGTTTTCCATATGGATCGCTGGCCTATGCGTAATGTTATGGCGTTGTGGAGCGACAGGTCCCGGGTTCAAATACTGCCCACTTGACTTTTTTTTTTTAATATTTTGTAACGATTAATATCCTTTTTCACAAATTCTGGTTGGATTTGACGACAGAAATGTTCTTTTTTTTCATATAATAATTTATCTCTTTCATGTGATGGTAGTTGGGTTAGTTAGGTTGATTTTTATTTTGCTAAATAATTGTTAATAAATTATCAGCGCCGCAGGCAGCATTAGCGTCGTAGACAAAAAGGGGGGTGCGGGGGGTGTCCCCCCGCCTTGTTTTTCAGAAAATTGCATAAAATATTTCAATTTCTATGCGCGGCGGTTCAATAAGTCGTGAAAAAGATCCGCCGCGGCGGTTGCGTAGACACTCCCTATTTAAAAACCTGTAAAAATAAACTACCTATCAGAACTAACAAAGTGTAAATGTCACATTAAAATAAAATAACCTAAACTTCAAATATAAAATAGAAATGTTTCAAAATCTCATGAGCTGTGACCTTCATTTGCGCAGAGACATAATCCCTCTCGTGAACTCAGTTACACTTCTTAAAAATATTAGATTTATTGTTTACATTTCATCCCAAGCTCTTGTTTATGTATACAGCAAGGCAGCCGTCAGTGTTTTCAAAATACACTTATAATCCAGGACAAACTTTGCCTTTTGCGCATCTCGCGGTTCATAAGATTCTGAAACACCTCTAACTAACTTAAATTGATTACGTATTATCTTTAATTACAAACACCTGAAAGATGTCTACTAAAATAACTAAACAACAAACTAAAAATGCCTAGAAATCTACCGTCGGATCTTCAGATAACGATTTAGTCAGATTTTTCCAAATTGTCCGAAAGAAATAAACAAACAATAATTGCATTTTTCTTGATTAATAAAACAATACACGCAAACTCAATCGTTTTCGATGCAGATTTGCGAATACACTGCCATATATATAGATCCATTTTCAGCATAATTAAACGACAACCGGACGATAAATAAATTTTTTACTCGTTAACTCTGCTGGTTGAACTATTTAACTTTATCTCAGGGAGTCGGCTCAGGGTTAAATTTTCTATACTAAAAATTTGTTCTTTATTAACGTTATCTTTTGTCTACTTAATATAATTTAGATAATGTTAGAAATATGGACTTTAATTTAATTTCGATACAACCTTTCACTTTCAAATATTACATAAATTTCTTTCTTCGTAACTACAATCTTCTTTCCCCAATTTTACATCTCCTTTCAATCTCCAAATTTATCCTTCCTATCTATTCTCCTTTCCAGTTTATCAACAATCATACTTTCTCCTTCTTATTTTAATTATTACTTTTCTTCAACTTTTCCTATCACCCCGATTCTCTTTCACTTTTTTCTATAATTTGTATTTAAAACGTCTAAACCTGACACCTTCAAAGTAATGACGCAAAGTGTAAATGAGTTAAACTTCTCAAATATAAAATAACTAACTAAAATGGATTATGTATTATGTTTAATTAAACGTTGGTAACGAATTAAATGTCAACACTATATATAACCTACAAAATTAAACCCACTGACTTGTAATGCCAAATATTTAAAACCTATAGAAATAAACTCCCTAACAGAACTGACAGTCTGAATGTCACATTGAAATAAAATGACAGAATTAAATACTGTCAACACGACATGTAACCTATAAGACTAAACTGAGTGACTTGTAATGTCAAATATTTAATAACCTATGAAATTACTCTCTTTGACTTGTCTGTGTAAAAAGTGTAAAAAAGTGTAAAAAAAACACGCTAAAATGAGTTAAACTTTTCAAATATAAAGTAACTAAATAAAATGGATTATATATTATCTTTAATTACATACGCCTCGTGATTAAAGCAATACACGCGAACTCGATAATTATTTTCGATGCAGATTTACGAATACGTAGCAATATATATCCGTTTTCGGCGCGAATAAGGAATTTATGTAAATCAATTTCCGAAAAATTGTTCGGACACCCCGTAAACCACGAAATTAATTTTTCAAATAATTAAAATTCATCTGTGACGTCATCACTGCCGGGACTGGAAATAGACCTCAACTTTGACCGCTCGAGGCTCGCTTATTTTTGGAGCGGGACGAAAACAAAGACGACGACTTTTAGATAATTGAATTTTCTACAATTTCGATAGGGTCGAAGTATTTCGCCCTAGGAGCCCCCGTTTAGGAGTTATGAGGGTTTAAAGGAAAAAATGTCCAATTTTTCGCCTTTTTTCACCTCGCACCGCCGCACCGTTCAGCGGATATCTCCGAAACGAAGAACCTTGCCAAAATGCCGACGGAACCGGAGGATTCCTCGAGAAACGGACTTGTCCTTTGGGAATTTTTATTTTCGAGCTAGCTCCAACCGTTTCCGAGATATGGGCGAAAAACCGCAGAAATAAAAAGCGCATTTCGAGGCCGAAAAAAGTGCGAAAACGTGCCATCTTGAAACGCTTGTATCTTCCGAAATACGTCGTCGCAGACACCGTACGGCGTCGCGACGCGAAGAACGAACGTTCTAGTTGATGGGAATCGTAAATGGCGCGGCGGAAATCGAAAATTAGGCGCCGCAGGAGCGAACAAAAAGTGACATTTTTTGACGTCTATCGATTTTGAAAGCGACTTACGCGAATATTCTTTCGCGGACCCCCTTGTAATCGCGCAATCGTGTAAACGCCAAATAAAAGCAGATAGTCGAATTTAAAACTTTAATAAAAACTCTACCCCGACGAATGCGAGAACGAAATATAGCCTAAGCACGGCGGATTTCGCTTACGATCCCGTCACGCGCCGCCCGACCGGCGAATCCGCGCCTTTCTTCACATCTCGATCGAGCAAAATGTGTAGGTGCGCACGGCGCATCACGTTTTTGCGAAGGCTTTTCAACAACTGAATTTTATAGTATAATGGACTAGAAAACGCTGCGCGTTTTCTAGGTCCTCCGGACGGGTGACAGCTAAGGCTGTCAAATTCAGTAACGCTTGAATCATTGTAGAAAGCTTGAATCATTGTAGAAAGCTTGAATCATTGTAGAAAGCTTGGTTTTCAGTTCCGATTTCAGATTCGTCATCAGCGACCTGAAAAACATATAGGTACCGATTTTCAGTCGAATCGATCCATAAATGATACATCTTGTTCGCCATTTTGGGGCCGCCATATTTAATTTTCTAAATCTGACGTCATATTCGTTATCGGCTACACTAATAACCTCTACATACCAAGTTTCTTTTGAATCGGATGGTAAATAAGAAAGTTATAGTAAACAATGGGGACGCCACCATTTTGAATTTTTGAGTTACGATAACATATTCGTGATCTGTGATCACGATAACACATACACACTTATTTTCAGATGAATGGCACCGTAAATGGCAAAATGTGTCCTGCAACTCTACCGCCATTTTGAATTTTTCAATTTCGATTTCGGATTCGTAAGCGACCTCGAAAACCCCCCCACATACCGATTTTGAGCGATGTGACGCCATAATCGACAAACATCGTCCGCCATTTTGAATTTTGCGATTCTGACGTCATAGTTCTGATCAACGTCGTCGATTTTCTCCGAGTACCGAGTTTTAGCCCAATCGGACGACAAATAAGGAAATTTAATTTAAATTGTTCACACACCGTGTATACATGATGAAATAATTGACTTTTCTCAAACGTTAGTAATATAACCTATAATATTAAACTGACTGATTTGTAATGTCAAATACTTAAAAACCTATAAAAATAAACTCCCTAAGAAAGTATAAATGTCACATCAAAATAAAATAACCTAAACATCATATATAAAACAACTAACTTAAATTGATTATGTACTATCTTTAATTACAAATACCTGAAAGAAGTCCACTAAAATAACTAAATAACACATCTAAAATTATGTTTAGAAATATACCGTCGGATATTCAGATGACGATTTTTCCGAATTATTATCACGATTATTAAAACAATACACACAAACTCAATTATTGTTTTCGAATTTTGTATATAATTTTCATTTTAAACTGGTCATATTAACTATGTCTCAACTGAAATCAGTTTGATCAAAGTTTAGATATTAATATTTTTTGAAGTTGCTTTTAATGAATCTTTGTCGTTGCAACGCACCATTGATACATTTTATTTCGTGTTTCATAAAGTATACTATGTTATGAGAAATCTTCCTGGGAGGACTTTCTCCTTCTTATTTTAATTGATATTTACTTTTCTTCACCTTTCCTCAAATTTCACGTCTGTCCTCTCCAAAACCAAAAATATTCTATTGCCTCGATTCTCTCTTCACTTTTTTCTAAAATTTATATTTGAAATATCTAAACCTGACACTTTGAAATTAACGACAGAATTAAATAAGGTAGTGGCTATTGAACCGCCGCGGCGGATCTTTTTCACAACTTATTGAACCGCCGCGGCGATTGGTTTGGTTACATATTTATTCTGTGCTATAGCGGTGTTTTCCATGTGGGTCGCTGGCCTATGCGTAACGTTGTAGCGTTGTGAAGCGACAGGTCCCGGGTTCAACTGCTGGCAACATGTGGCAACTGAACTTTTTTTTTAATATTTTGTAACGATTAATATCCTTTTTCACAAATTCTGGTTGGATTTGACGACAGAAATAATGTTCTTTTTGTTCATATAATAATTTATTTCTTTCATGTGATGGTAGTTGGGTTAGTTAGGTTGATTTTTATATTGCTAAATAATTGTTAATAAATTATCAGCGCTGCAGGCAGCTTTAGCGTCGCAGACAAAAACGGGGGGTGTCCCCCCGCCCTATTTTTCAGAAAATTGCATAAAATATTTCAATTTCTCTGCGCGGCGGTTCAATAAGTCGTGCAAAAGATCCGCCGCGGCGGTTGCGTAGACACACCCATTAAATAATGTCAATACTACATATAACCTATAAGACCAAACAGTCTGACATGTAATGACTTGACTTAAACTTTTCAAATATAAAATAACTAAAACATATTATGTAATTTCGGAAAATATTTAAAAACCTATAAAAATAAACTCCCTAACAGAACTGACAAAGTGAATGTCACATTAAAATAAAATATTAGAATGTCTAAACCTGAAAATTTTAAAATTTAATTTAGTTCTTTAATAATGTTATCTTTTGTCTACTTAATATAATTTTGGTACCCTTCCCCAATTTACCTCGTCTCAATCTCCAAATTTATCCTTCCTATCTATTCTCCTTTCTATTTTATCTCCACTCGTACTTTCTCCTTATTTTAATTATTATTTACTTTTCTTCACCTTTTCTAAAATTTCACGCCTCTCCTGTCCAAAACCAAAAATTTTCCATCACCCCGATTCCCTTTCACTTTTCTCTATAATTTATATTTAAAACGTCTAAACCTGACACCTTCGAAGTAATAGAGAAATATTGCATTGTCACATAACGGCATCCGCTATTACAGGATCGCGTTATTTGACATCTAAGCACGCGCATATTTAATCTGCGTTAAAACATGCGGTAATAACTTAGCGCCTGACGTAATTTCCGTACGTTTGGCGAGTGTCGTATGAACGACGTTATCCCCACTTCGGTGAAAATTGGGAACAACCAAAATCAGCCGATCTGTATTTGTGTATTCTATATTACCACCAGCCAATATACCTGCTTCCAACATGGAGGAATCTCCATTATAAGCCTAAATATATGTAAATATTATATCATATGAATCATATCATATAAAAATTCATCTTTGTTTTGTCTACAATCGACTCCAAGAAATTTCGTTTGAAAGGTCTTTTTGAGTAAATTGGAGCCCCCTTTTTAGAAAATAAGACCAGTTTGATTTTAAAATTAACTTACTTAAAGTTTACCTTTCATAATTTTAATATTTTACAAAAGGAATAATATGCTTCTAAATTCGACGACTATTTGACATAAAAAGTGACGTTTTACATAACCTAGTTAATCACGAATGGAACTGCAATGCAATAAGTCTGAAACAAAGGCTGCGTTCATCCGAGCAGATCGCTACCCGAGCGCTCCTTCACTGATCGGTGATCGCTCTGCAACCGGATGAACGGCTCAGTGCTGTCCGCTGTCGTTTGTCGAATTTGTCATGGTGTGATTGTTTTGAATTTGAATTGTAAATTGTAATTTGTAATCATAATTTTATATTAAGAGACTTTATAATTTATATTAAATTACGGTTTTTCGTTGTATCCTTCCTTAGCTTTGCTCGTCTGTTCAAATGGAAAACAGAAATAGAAATTTAGTGCTATTGCTTACGGGTGATATAGGTTTAGATATGAATATTGTGCAAAACATAGCAGAAGGATTCATAAATCCGTTGCCATTAAATGAATTAGAACTTCAAGAACGACATAGAACTCCCCGAAATAGACACTTTTATGAGATTAGAATACCGAAAATAATCGAAAATGTAAATCTCGATCTCCTGCAACATTATAATGTACATTTTACTTGAGAAAATTATAAATAAAAGTGTCATGATATTTACCTGAAATATATGGATATTTAGGATGTACATATTATGTCACAGAAAGCATTAAACATTGTATGTATTCCATCGTATAATAGCAAAAACATATTTTCCATAATAAAAATTAATATATAATTTGACAGCAGCATGGACAACAGAAGGAAGGAATGATAATGTTGAACCATACTTTCGTCAATAGCGAGTGGCGTGGAAGAAATTGAAAGAGAACGGTGAAATAAGTACGGGGTTACATACATTTCTTTCTTCGTAGTTACAATATTCTTTTCCCAATTTACGTCTCGTTTCAATCTCCAAATTTATATTTCGTATATATCTCAGTTCTATTTCATCTCCACTCGTACTTTCTCCTTCTTATTTTAATTATGATTCACTTTTCTTCACCTTTTCTCAAATTTCATGTCGTATATATCTCAGTTCTATTTCATCTCCACTCGTACTTTCTCCTTCTTATTTTAATTATGATTCACTTTTCTTCACCTTTTCTCAAATTTCATGTATCTCCTGTCCAAAACCAAAAATATTCTATCACCGCGATTCTCTCCATTTTTTTCGTGTATCTCCTTGTATTTCTTTTTACACTCTTATTTTTTTATATTTCATCAATAAGTCAATAGGTCAAAACAACTAAAATTTATATTTAAAATGTCTAAACCTGACACCTTCAAATTAATGACAGAATTAAATAATGTCAACACTTTATTTAACCTATAAAATTAAACTGACTGAATTGTAATCTCAAATATTTAAAAACCTATAGAAATAAACTCCCTAACAGAACTGACAGTCTGAATGTCACATTGAAATAAAATGACAGAATTAAATAATGTCAACACTACATGTAACCTATAAGACTAAACTGAGTGACTTGTAATGTAAAATATTTAATAACCTATAAGTTACTCTCTTTGACTTGTCTGTGTAAAAAGTGTAAAAAAGTGTAAAAAACATGAGTTAAACTGTTCAAATATAAAGTAACTAACTAAAATGGATTATATATTATCTTTAATTACATACGCCTCGTGATTAAAACAGTACACGCGAACTCGATAATTATTTTCGATGCAGATTTACGAATACGTAGCAATATATATCCGTTTTCGGCGCGAATAAGTAATTTACGTAAATCAATTTCCGAAAAATTGTTCGGACACCCCGTAAACCACGAAATTAATTTTTCAAATAATTAAAATTCATCTGTGACGTCATCACTGCCGGGACTGGAAATAGACCTCAACTTTGACCGCTCGAGGCTCGCTTATTTTTGGAGCGGGACGAAAACAAAGAGGACGACTTTTAGATAATTGAATTTTCTACAATTTCGATAGGGTCGAAGTATTTCGCCCTAGGAGCCCCCGTTTAGGAGTTATGAGGGTTTAAAGGAAAAAATGTCCAATTTTTCGCCTTTTTTCTCCTCGCACGGCCGCACCGTTCTGCGGATATCTCCGAAACGAAGAACCTTGCCAAAATTCCGACGGGACCGGAGGATTCCTCGAGAAACGGACTTGTCCTTTGGGAATTTTTATTTTCGAGCTAGCTCCAACCGTTTCCGAGATATCGGCGAAAAACCGCAGAAATAAAAAGCGCGTTTCGAGGCCGAAAAAAGTGCGAAAACGTGCCATCTTGAAACGCTCATATCTTTCGAAATACGTCGTCGCAGACACCGTATGGCGTCGCGACGGGAAGAACGAAAGTTCTAATTGACGGGCATCGTAAATGGCGCGGCGGAAAACGAAAATTAGGCGCCGCAGGAGCGAACAAAAAGTGACATTTTTTGACGTCTATCGATTTTGAAAGCGACTTACGCGAATATTGTTTCGCGGACCCCCTTGTAATCGTGCAATCGTGTAAACGCCAAATAAAAGCAGATAGTCGAATTTAAAACGTTAATAAAAACTCTAACCCGACGAACGCGATAACGAAATATAGCCTAAGCGAGGCGGATTTCGCTTACGATCCCGCGACGCGCCGCCCGACCGGCGAATCCACGCCTTTCTCCACATCTCGTTTTTGTAAAATGTGTAGGTGCGCACGGCGCATTACATAGATTTAGTCGCCTTCAACAAACACGATTTTAATATATAATGGACTAGAAACGCTTCGCGTTTCTAGGTCCTCCGGACGGGTGACAGCTGCAGCTGTCAATGCGAGTGCTCCGCACTCGTTTAGGTAACGCTTGAATCATTGTAGAAAGCTTGAATCAATGTAGAAAGCTTTGTTTTCAGTTTTGATTTCAGATTCGGCATCAGCGACCTGAAAAACATATAGGTACCGATTTACAGTCGAATTGGTCCATAAATGATACATCTTGTCTGCCATTTTGGGCCGTCATATTGAATTTTGTAAATCTGATGTCATATTCATTATCGGCTACACTAATTACCTCTACATACCAAGTTTCATTTGAATCGGACGGTAAATAAGAAAGTTACAGTAAATGGTGTATATAAGGCTATGGGGACGCCACCATTTGGAATTTTTGAGTTACAATAACATATTCGTGATCTGTGATCTCGATAACACATACACACTTATTTTCAGATGAATGGCACCGTAAATGGCAAAATGTGTCCTGCAACTCTACCGCCATTTTGAATGTTTCAATTTTGATTTCGGATTCGTAAGCGACCTCGAAAACCCCCCCACATACCGATTTTGAGCGATGTGACGCCATAATCGACAAACATCGTCCGCCATTTTGAATTTTGCGATTCTGACGTCATAGTTCTGATCAACGTCGTCGATTTTCTCCGAGTACCGAGTTTTAGCCCAATCGGACGACAAATAAGGAAATTTAATTTAAATTGTTCACACACCGTGTATACATGATGAAATAATTGACTTTTCTCAAACGTTAGTAATATAACCTATAATATTAAACTGACTGATTTGTAATGTCAAATACTTAAAAACCTATAAAAATAAACTCCCTAAGAAAGTATAAATGTCACATCAAAATAAAATAACCTAAACATCATATATAAAACAACTAACTTAAATTGATTATGTATTATCTTTAATTACAAATACCTGAAAGAAGTCTACTAAAATAACTAAATAACACATCTAAAAGTATGTTTAGAAATATACCGTCGGATATTCAGATGACGATTTTTCCGAATTATTATCACGATTATTAAAACAATACACACAAACTCAATTATTGTTTTCGAATTTTGTATATAATTTTCATTTTAAACTGGTCATATTAACTATGTCTCAACTGAAATCAGTTTGATCAAAGTTTAGATATTAATATTTTTTGAAGTTGCTTTTAATGAATCTTTGTCGTTACAACTCACCATTGATACATTTTATTTCGTGTTTCATAAAGTATACTATGTTATGAGAAATCTTCCTGGGAGGACTTTCTCCTTCTTATTTTAATTGATATGTACTTTTCTTCACCTTTCCTCAAATTTCCCGTCTGTCCTCTCCAAAACCAAAAATATTCTATTGCCTCGATTCTCTCTTCACTTTTTTCTAAAATTTATATTTGAAATATCTAAACCTGACACTTTGAAATTAACGACAGAATTAAATAAGGTAGTGGCTATTGAACCGCCGCGGCGGATCTTTTTCACAACTTATTGAACCGCCGCGGCGATTGGTTTGGTTACATATTATTTATTCTGTGCTATAGCGGTGTTTTCCATGTGGGTCGCTGGCCTATGCGTAACGTTGTAGCGTTGTGAAGCGACAGGTCCCGGGTTCAACTGC
Source organism: Stenurella melanura (assembly GCA_963583905.1). NCBI lineage: Eukaryota > Metazoa > Arthropoda > Insecta > Coleoptera > Cerambycidae > Stenurella > Stenurella melanura. The sequence continues at coordinate 22,040,645 of OY757309.1, forward strand.
TGGCAACATGTGGCAACTGAACTTTTTTTTTATATTTTGTAACGATTAATATCCTTTTTCACAAATTCTGGTTGGATTTGACGACAGAAATAATGTTCTTTTTGTTCATATAATAATTTATTTCTTTCATGTGATGGTAGTTGGGTTAGTTAGGTTGATTTTTATATTGCTAAATAATTGTTAATAAATTATCAGCGCTGCAGGCAGCTTTAGCGTCGCAGACAAAAACGGGGGGTGTCCCCCCGCCCTGTTTTTCAGAAAATTGCATAAAATATTTCAATTTCTCTGCGCGGCGGTTCAATAAGTCGTGCAAAAGATCCGCCGCGGCGGTTGCGTAGACACACCCATTAAATAATGTCAATACTACATATAACCTATAAGACCAAACAGTCTGACATGTAATGACTTGACTTAAACTTTTCAAATATAAAATAACTAAAACATATTATGTAATTTCGGAAAATATTTAAAACCCTATAAAAATAAACTCCCTAACAGAACTGACAAAGTGAATGTCACATTAAAATAAAATATTAGAATGTCTAAACCTGAAAATTTTAAAATTTAATTTAGTTCTTTAATAATGTTAACTTTTGTCTACTTAATATAATTTTGGTACCCTTCCCCAATTTACCTCGTCTCAATCTCCAAATTTATCCTTCCTATCTATTCTCCTTTCTATTTTATCTCCACTCGTACTTTCTCCTTATTTTAATTATTATTTACTTTTCTTCACCTTTTCTAAAATTTCACGCCTCTCCTGTCCAAAACCAAAAATTTTCCATCACCCCGATTCCCTTTCACTTTTCTCTATAATTTATATTTAAAACGTCTAAACCTGACACCTTCGAAGTAATAGAGAAATATTGCATTGTCACATAACGGCATCCGCTATTACAGGATCGCGTTATTTGACATCTAAGCACGCGCATATTTAATCTGCGTTAAAACATGCAGTAATAACTTAGCGCCTGACGTAATTTCCGTACGTTTAGCGAGCGTCGTATGAACGACGTTATCCCCACTTCGGTGAAAATTGGGAACAACCAAAATCAGCCGATCTGTATTTGTGTATTCTATATTACCACCAGCCAATATACCTGCTTCCAACATGGAGGAATCTCCATTATAAGCCTAAATATATGTAAATATTATATCATATGAATCATATCATATAAAAATTCATCTTTGTTTTGTCTACAATCGACTCCAAAAAATTTCGTTTGAAAGGTCTTTTTGAGTAAATTGGAGCCCCCTTTTTAGAAAATAAGATCAGTTTGATTTTAAAATTAACTTACTTAAAGTTTACCTTTCATAATTTTAATATTTTACAAAAGGAATATGTTTCTAAATTTGACGACTATTTGACATAAAAAGTGACGTTTTACATAACCTAGTTAAGCACGAATGGAACTGCAATGCAATAAGTCTGAAGCAAAGGCTGCGTTCATCCGAGCAGATCGCTACCCGAGCGCTCCTTCACTGATCGGTGATCGCTCTGCAACCGGATGAACGGCTCAGTGCTGTCCGCTGTCGTTTGTCGAATTTGTCATGGTGTGATTGTTTTCAATTTGAATTGTAAATTGTAATTTGTAATCATAATTTTATATTAAGAGACTTTATAATTTATATTAAATTACGGTTTTTCGTTGTATCCTTCCTTAGCTTTGCTCGTCTGTTCAAATGGAAAACAGAAATAGAAATTTAGTGCTATTGCTTACGGGTGATATAGGTTTAGATATGAATATTGTGCAAAACATAGCAGAAGGATTCATAAATCCGTTGCCATTAAATGAATTAGAACTTCAAGAACGACATAGAACTCCCCGAAATAGACACTTTTATGAGATTAGAATACCGAAAATAATCGATAATGTAAATCTCGATCTCCTGCAACATTATAATGTACATTTTACTTGAGAAAATTATAAATAAAAGTGTCATGATATTTACCTGAAATATATGGATATTTAGGATGTACATATTATGTCACAGAAAGCATTAAACATTGTACGTATTCCATCGTATAATAGCAAAAACATATTTTCCATAATAAAAATTAATATATAATTTGACAGCAGCATGGACAACAGAAGGAAGGAATGATAATGTTGAACCATACTTTCGTCAATAGCGAGTGGCGTGGAAGAAATTGAAAGAGAACGGTGAAATAAGTACGGGGTTACATACATTTCTTTCTTCGTAGTTACAATATTCTTTTCCCAATTTACGTCTCGTTTCAATCTCCAAATTTATATTTCGTATATATCTCAGTTCTATTTCATCTCCACTCGTACTTTCTCCTTCTTATTTTAATTATGATTCACTTTTCTTCACCTTTTCTCAAATTTCATGTCGTATATATCTCAGTTCTATTTCATCTCCACTCGTACTTTCTCCTTCTTATTTTAATTATGATTCACTTTTCTTCACCTTTTCTCAAATTTCATGTATCTCCTGTCCAAAACCAAAAATATTCTATCACCGCGATTCTCTCCATTTTTTTCGTGTATCTCCTTGTATTTCTTTTTACACTCTTATTTTTTTATATTTCATCAATAAGTCAATAGGTCAAAACAACTAAAATTTATATTTAAAATGTCTAAACCTGACACCTTCAAATTAATGACAGAATTAAATAATGTCAACACTTTATTTAACCTATAAAATTAAACTGACTGAATTGTAATCTCAAATATTTAAAAACCTATAGAAATAAACTCCCTAACAGAACTGACATTCTGAATGTCACATTGAAATAAAATGACAGAATTAAATAATGTCAACACTACATGTAACCTATAAGACTAAACTGAGTGACTTGTAATGTCAAATATTTAATAACCTATAAGTTACTCTCTTTGACTTGTCTGTGTAAAAAGTGTAAAAAAGTGTAAAAAACATGAGTTAAACTGTTCAAATATAAAGTAACTAACTAAAATGGATTATATATTATCTTTAATTACATACGCCATGTGGTTAAAGCAATACACGCGAACTCGATAATTGTTTTCGATGCAGATTTACGAATACGTAGCAATATATATCCGTTTTCGGCGCGAATAAGGAATTTACGTAAATCAATTTCCGAAAAATTGTTCGCACACCCCGTAAACCACGAAATTGATTTTTCAAATAATTAAAATTCATCTGTGACGTCATCACTGCCGGGACTGGAAATTGACCTCAACTTTGACCGCTCGAGGCTCGCTTATTTTTGGAGCGGGACGAAAACAAAGACGACGACTTTTAGATAATTGAATTTTCTACAATTTCGATAGGGTCGAAGTATTTCGTCCTAGGAGCCCGCGTTTAGGAGTTATGAGGGTTTAAAGGAAAAAATGTCCGATTTTTCGCCTTTTTTCACCTCGCACCGCCGCACCGTTCTGCAGATAACTCCGAAACGAAGAACCTTGCCAAAATTCCGACGGGACCGGAGGATTCCTAGAGAAACGGACTTGTCCTTTGGGAATTTTTATTTTCGAGCTAGCTCCAACCGTTTCCGAGATATGGGCGAAAAACCGCAGAAATAAAAAGCGCGTTTCGAGGCCGAAAAAAGTGCGAAAACGTGCCATCTTGAAACGCTCGTATCTTCCGAAATACGTCGTCGCAGACACCGTACGGCGTCGCGACGGGAAGAACGAAAGTTCTAGTTGATGGGCATCGTAAATGGCGCGGCGGAAAACGAAAATTAGGCGCCGCAGGAGTGAACAAAAAGTGACATTTTTTGACGTCTATCGATTTTGAAAGCGACTTACGCGAATATTGTTTCGCGGACCCCCTTGTAATCGCGCAATCGTGTAAACGCCAAATAAAAGCAGATAGTCGAATTTAAAACTTTAATAAAAACTCTACCCCGACGAATGCGAGAACGAAATATAGCCTAAGCTCGGCGGATTTCGCTTACGATCCCGTCACGCGCCGCCCGACTGGCGAATCCGCGCCTTTCTTCACATCTCGATCGAGCAAAATGTGTAGGTGCGCACGGCGCATCACGTTTTTGCGAAGGCTTTTCAACAACTGAATTTTATAGTATAATGGACTAGAAAACGCTGCGCGTTTTCTAGGTCCTCCGGACGGGTGACAGCTGACGCTGTCAAATTGAGTAACGCTTGAATCATTGTAGAAAGTTTGAATCATTGTAGAAAGCTTGGATTTCAGTTTCGATATCAGATTCGTCATCAGCGACCTGAAAAACATCTAGGTACCGATTTTCAGTCGAATCGGTCCATAAATGACACATGTTGTCGGCCATTTTGTTTGCCGCCATATTGAATTTTGTAAATCTGATGTTATATTCGTTATTAGCTACACTAATAACCTGTACGTACCGAGTTTCATTGGAATCGGACGGTAAATAAAAAAGTTACGATAAATGGCTATGGGGACGCCACCATTTTGAATTCTTTAGCGACGGCGACAGATTCGTGATCTGTAGCCTCGATAACACTCACATACCTATTTTTGGACGAATGCCACCTTAAATAACGGATCGTGTCCTGCAATTTGTGCCGCCATTTTGAATTTTTCAATTCCGTAGACATGATCGTTATCGGCTACTCTAATTACCTCTAAGTACCGAATTTCAGCCGAATCGGTTGGCAAATAAAAAAGTTAGAGTATAATAGGCCATGGGGACGCCGCCATTTTGAATTTTTCAATTTCGATGTCATATTCACAATCAGCTACTTCAGTAACTTCATCATACCGAGTTTAATCGGAATCGGAGGGTAAATAAGAGAGTTACAGTAAAAGATGGATATTAGGCTGTGGAGACGCCGCCATTTTGAATTTTTGAGTTACGATTAGATATTCGGGATCTGCTACCTCGATAACAAATAGGTACTTATTTTCAGACGAATGGCACCGTAAATGGCAAAATATGTCCCGCAACTCGGCCGCCATTTTGAATTTTTCAATTTCGACGTCATATTCACAATGAGGTACTTCGGTAACTTCAACATACCGAGTTTCATTCGAATCGGTCGGTAAATAAGAAAGTTACTGTAAATGATGGATATTAGGCTATGGAGACGCCGCCATTTTGAATTTTTGAGTTACGATTTGATATTCGTGATCACTGACCTCGATAACACATACGAACTAATTTTCAGACGAATGACACCGCAAATGGCAAAATGAGTCCTGCAACTCCGCCGCCATTTTGAATTTTTCAATTTCGATTTCGGATTCGTAATAGGCGACCTCGAAAACCCCAAAATACCGATTTTGAGCGGTGTGACGCCAAAATCGACAAACATCGTCCGCCATTTTGGCGCCGCCATCTTGAATTTCGCGATTTTGACGTCATATCCGTGATCAGCGTGGTCGATAATCCCCGAGTACCAAATTTCAGGTCAATCGGACGACAAATAAATTTAATTGCGATTTTCCATTTATTTTGGCTCACCCTATATCAACATTATTTTGCTCACTCTGTAAATTACAAATTACGCAGAATTCCTGGTATATTGTTATGTACGTTATTTAAAATGGCGGAAGCAAAAACATGGATTTTAAAAACGGTGATTTCTCAGGAAATAAGTGGAGTTGAAAGGCGTTCTATGAGTCAAATTAATTGGGAAGGACGATATTTTGTTGTGATAGTGGAGTGAAAGGGCCGAACCGGAAATCCGGCTCGGCACGGGCGTATGAAAGTTGGGTTTTCTGTGAGAAAGTGAAGAACACCTATGTACAAAAAAAATCATAATTAAGCAAGTACATGGAATAGGAGCTCGTTCTGTATCTCGATGGAAAGGGGGAGCTTGGCCCTTTCCTGTGATACCAAATTGTACTGGGATAATCGAAAATTCGGCCTCGCAGGGGCGAGACAAATGTGACAATTAGAATGTGTTAAAACGTAACCTAAAAAATTGTAAAACATGAAATTTTAAAACACTCATATTTTAGTTAATACTTGACATAGAAGCTCGATCTTAGTCTCTATTTGAACACGAAGATTGGCATTTTGTCTACGCAGCATGTGCTCTGGGATAAATAAAAAATTTAGTGTAGTTCTGTGCGAAATAACAATGGATATTTTCGTAAAAATTGAAAACCGTAAGTACTTTAAAAATTCATAAGTAAATAAAAACCGGGAGTGAAACGGCGTCCGATGTCTCTCTGGAAAGTAGATGAAAGTAGCTTTCTCGCAAAACCAAGTTTGACCGGGAAAATGGAAAATTAGGCCCGCGGCGAGCGCGACAAAAGTAGCTTGTCTGGGATCTTTCAAGTTTAAAATATCACGTCATCACGAAAAATTCTTCCACTTTGACCGCCCGTATCTCGTATATTTTTGGAGTAGGAGAAAAATTAAAAAAAAGACTTTTAGATAATTTAATTTTCTACATTTTCGTTAGGGCGAAGTATTTTGCCCTAGGAGGCCCCGTTTAGAAGTTATGGAGGTTTAAAGGAAAAAATGTCCAATTTTTCGCCTTTTTTCTCCTCGCACCGCCGCACATTTCGGCCGATATCTCCGAAACGAAGAACCCTGCCAAAATTCCGATGGGACCGGAGGATTCCTCAAGAAATGGACTTGTCCTTTGAGATTTTTTATTTTCGAGCTAGCTCCAACCGTTTCCGAGATATCGGCGAAAAACCGCAGAAATAAAAAGCGCGTTTCGAGGCAGAAAAAAGTGCGAAAACGTGCCACCTTGAAACGCTCATATCTTCCGAAATACGACGTCGCAAACACCGTACGGCGTCGCGACGCGAAGAACGAACGTTCTAGTTGACGGGCATCGTAAGTGGCGCGGCGGAAATCGAAAATTAGGCGCCGCAGGAGCGAACAAAAAGTGACATTTTTTGACGTCTATCGATTTTGAAAGCGACTTACGCGAATATTGTTTCGCGGACCCCCTTGTAAACGGGCAATCGTGTAAACGTCAATTAAAAGCAGATAGTCGAATTTAATGCGTTAATAAAAACCGTACCCCAAAGAATGCGATAACGAAATATAGCCTAAGCACGGCGGATTTCGCTTACGATCCCGTCACGCGCCGCCCGACCCGCGAATCCGCGCCTTTCTCCGTATCTCGGTGGAATAAAATGTGTAGGTGCGAGCGGCACATCACGTTTTTGCGTAGTCTTTTCAACTGCACGATTTTAGTATATATGGACTAGAAACGCTTCGCGTTTCTAGGTCCTCCGGACGGGTGACAGCTGCAGCTGTCAATGCGAGTGCTCCGCACTCGATTAGGTAACGCTTGAATCATTGTAAAAAACTTGAATCAATGTAGAAAGCTTGTTTTTCAGTTTCGATTTCAGATTCGTCATCAGCGACCTGAAAAACATATAGGTACCGATTTTCAGTCGAATCGGTTCATAAATGATACATCTTGTCCGCCATTTTGGGGCCGCCATACTGAATTTTGTAAATCTGATGTCATATTAGTTATCGGCTACACTAATAACCTCTACATACCAAGTTTCATTTGAATCGGACGGTATATAAGAAAGTTATAGTAAACAATGGATATTAGGCTATGGGGACGCCACCATTTTGAATTTTTGAGTTACGATAACATATTCGTGATCTGTGATCTCGATAACACATACACACTTATTTTCAGACGAAAGGCACCGTAAATGGCAAAATATGTCCTGCAACTCTGCCGCCATTTTGAATTTTTCAATTTCGATTTCAGATTCGTAATCAGCGACCTCGAAAACTCCCACATACCGATTTTAAGCGGTGTGACGCCATAATCGACAAACATCGTCCGCCATTTTGAATTTTGCGATTTTGACGTCATACTTCTGATCAACGTCGTCGATTTTCCCCGAGTACCGAATTTTAGCCCAATCGGACGACAAATAAGGAAATTTAATTTAAATTGTTCACACACCGTGTATACATGCTGAAATATTTGACTTTTCTCAAACGTTGGTATTCCAGAAATTGATGAAGCTTTCCTTTGGACTAATCTCTTACCCTTTCTTTTTGCCATTTTTGCAACTGTAATGACAGATATAATATTACATCTTAAATTTGAAATATCATATTATGATGAGTATCGAAGTGTCTTTTAAAGAAAGAGTGCCAGACGTTCCGCTGAATATACCTATGGAAATACAAAACCATAGGGTTTTGTTATTTACGTGTAATGAACACATGCATGAATCAATAAGTCATTGATATTTCTACGCAAATAATAAAAGTTCTTAGACAGAAACAACATTGTACAGACAGCTCTATTTAAATATCAAAAGTGTAATGTTTGTGATAAAAATTGTTATTAAATACGTAAACTGCAATTATTTTCGTAGGCAAGTAAAAATTGCACGTAATTCATTTTATAGATGCAATAAATGTGAGTCAAGACAGCCGTAGAAAACGGAATTAACTATGAAAGAGAATAATTTTACTTACTGATATTGTAGTGTTGCCTTTCCAAATATGTAGGGGCGAAGAGCAAAAAAATTCCAAAGCAAAGAGGAGATTAATATTTAACAAATACTTACCTGAAACACACGTTACAAATTAATGATAGAGAGAGATTTAAAAAGAATGGAAGTCGTTGGGAAAGCAACGTTTATCCAATAAATCTGCACTATATAAATTACATACTGACACTGACTTGTCGACACGAAATCATACAAAAAATTTTTGATAACAATTGTTTTTAGTTATCATACAAATTTACGTACTATAGCCTACTTGGATAAGAATCATAAATGAAACTATCCTCATATTTACGTGAAATATATATATTTAGAATGTACTTATTATCACACATAAAGCGTTTAACATTTCATGTATTCTTCAATAATATGCACGTGTTCATGTGTAATTATTTCATGAAACATTTATTTACAATAGCATGGAAAAATAAGGAAGGAGTGATAATGCTCAGCCAAGTTTGGATATTAATGTTATAGAAGTTGCTTTTAATGAATCTTGACCGATACAACTCGCCCTTGATCTACTTTGTTTCGTATATTATTAAGTAGGTATATGTCCTACTTGAAAAAACTGTTTTTGTGTAGTTACACCAGGCGAAGTGATTTCCGTCACTACTGCTATAGGTGATTTTCTAACCACGGTGATTTAATCGCCGGCAGTGAAATATCATTTATTCTTAGCTCAGTCTCACTGTGCCTTATGTTATTTATTTAATTATGCGAAAAGCAACCGTAATATATTGGTAAAATTGTAATCTTATAATGAATTATTAACATATTTCGATTTTGAACGTTCATTTAGACATGTTAATTTTTTAGCGAGTAACAGGTTTGTGAACAGGTCGTTAAGAAGCAGGTACATGGCATGCACGCATCACCTGACACATTTAAATGTCAACATTACATATAACCTATTGATCATTTTCGGTCCCCTAATTTTGACACCGCCGTCTGGAAGGAACATAAACTTTATCCATTCAGAAAGGAATGCAAATGTAAACAATTTGAGCTTCGAGCAGAAGCAGTTTAAGCTTGTTATTAAAAAATAACAGCTTCTCCCCGTCTTTAAAAAACAAAACAATCAGTTGTGTGCCCTCCACACCACCAGCGTGACGTCAGCCGAAAACGGTCTATAAGACTAAACTGGCTGACTTATAATGTCAATTATTTAATAACCAATAAAATTAAATTCTTTAACTTGCATGTCGGAAGTAGCAAAGAGTCACATTAAAATAAAACGATTTAAACTTTTCAAATATAAAATTACTAACTAAAAATTGATTATGTAATTTCCGGTGAATTTATTTTCAATAATATGCATACGTGTTCATGTGTAAATATTTCATGAAACATGTATTTACAATAGCATGAAAAAATAAGGAAGGCGTGATATTGCTGGACCATATCATCTTCAGCGGAGGGAAACGTAAATATGGAAGAAGTGTAAATAGAACCGTGAAATAAATAGGTGGATCCTTAATTCTGTTAATATTAGAGTCAATTTGCGGCACACACTGATATTTCTTCGTATCTCTATAAATAAAGTTCATTGTCGTTGTTGATTTAACATTACTGTGGTCGCGTGTAATTCTATACACACACGAAGAATCCGTTAGAAATATGAGTTTAATCAAAGTTTGGACATTAATGTTACAGAAGTTGCTTTTAATGAATCTTAGTATATGTCCAACTTGAAAAAACTTTCCGGAAATTTCTCCTTATCTTAATTATTGGGTACTTTTCTTCACCTCTTCTCAAATTTTGTCTCTGCAGTTCAAAACCAAAAATATTCCACCACCCCGATTCTCTCTTCACTTTTTTCTAAAATTTACATTTAAAATGTCTAAACCTGATACCTCAAATTAAATAAAATAATGTCAACGCTACATATAACCTATAAGACTAAACTGACAGATTTGTAATGTCAAACATTTAAGAACCTCTAAAAGTAAACTCCCTAAAAAAGTGTAAATGTCACATTTTTCTTAGACGTTGGTAATATAACCTACAAAATTAAACTGACACTTTTAGTATCAAATATTTAAAAGAAAGTGTCTACGCAACCACCGCGGCGGTTGCTTTAACTATTTACGTAACCGCCGCGGCAATTGGTTTGGTTACATACTGTTTATTCTGTGCTATAGCTGTGTTTTCCATATGGATCGCTGGCCTATGCGTAACGTTATCGCGTTGTGGAGCGACAGGTCCCGGGTTCAAATACTCCCAATTGCCTTTTTTTTTAAATATTTTGTAACGATTAATATCCTTTTTCACAAATTCTGGTTGGATTTGACGACAAAAATGTTCTTTTTTTTCATATAATAATTTATCTCTTTCATGTGATGGTAGTTGGGTTAGTTAGTAGCATTAGCGTCGCAGACAAAAAGGAGGGTGCGAGAGGTGTCCCCCCGCCTTGTTTTTCAGAAAATTGCATAAAATATTTCAATTTCTATGCGCGGCGGTTCGATAAGTCGTGAAAAAGATCCGCCGCGGCGGTTGCGTAGACACTACCTATTTAAAAACCTGTAAAAATAAACTACCTATCAGAACTAACAAAGTGTAAATGTCACATAAAAATAAAATAACCTAAACTTCAAATATAAAATAACTAACTTAAATTGATTACGTATTATCTTTAATTACAAACACCTGAAAGATGTCTACTAAAATAACTAAACAACAAATTTAAAATGCTTAGAAATCTACCGTCGGATCTTCAGATAACGATTTAGTCAGAGTTTTCCAAATTGTCCGAAAGAAATAAACAAACAATAATTGCATTTTTGGTGATTAATAAAACAATACACGCAAACTCAATAATCATTTTCGATGTAGATTTGCGAATACATTGCCATATATATAGATCCATTTTCAGCATAATTGAACGACAATCGTACGATAAATAAATTTTTTACTCGTTAACTCTGCTGGTTGAACTATTTAACTTTATCTCAGGGAGTCGGCTCAGGGTAAATTTTCTATACTAAAAATTTGTTCTTTATTAACGTTATCTTTTGTCTACTTAATATAATTTTGATAATGTTAGAAATATGGACTTTAATTTAATTTCGATACAACCTTTCACTTTCAAATATTACATAAATTCCTTTCTTCGTAACTACAATCTTCTTTCCCCAATTTACATCTCCTTTCAATCTCCAAATTTATCCTTCCTATCTATTCTCCTTTCCAGTTTATCAACACTCGTACTTTCTCCTTCTTATTTTAATCATTACTTTTCTTCACCTTTTCCTATCACCCCGATTCTCTTTCACTTTTTTCTATAATTTATATTTAAAACGTCTAAATCTGACACCTTCAAAGTAATGACGCAAAGTGTAAATGAAACTTTTGAAATATAAAATAACTAACTAAAATGGATTATGTATTATGTTTAATTAAACGTTGGTAACGAATTAAATGTCAACACTATATATAACCTACAAAATTAAACCCACTGACTTGTAATGCCAAATATTTAAAACCTATAGAAATAAACTCCCTAACAGAACTGACAGTCTGAATGTCACATTGAAATAAAATGACAGAATTAAATACTGTCAACACGACATGTAACCTATAAGACTAAACTGAGTGACTTGTAATGTCAAATATTTCATAACCTATGAAATTACTCTCTTTGACTTGTCTGTGTAAAAAGTGTAAAAAAGTGTAAAAAACACGTTAAAATGAGTTAAACTTTTCAAATATAAAGTAACTAACTAAAATGGATTATATATTACCTTTAATTACATACGCCTCGTGATTAAAGCAATACACGCGAACTCGATAATTGTTTTCGATGCAGATTTACGAATACGTAGCAATATATATCCGTTTTCGGCGCGAATAAGGAATTTATATAAATCAATTTCCGAAAAATTGTTCGGACACCCCGTAAACCACGAAATTGATTTTTCAAATCATTCAAATTCATCTGTGACGTCATCACTGCCGGGACGGGAAATAGACCTCAACTTTGACCGCTCGAGGCTCGCTTATTTTTGGAGCGGGACGAAAACAAAGACGACGACTTTTAGATAATTGAATTTTCTACAATTTCGATAGAGTCGAAGTATTTCGTCCTAGGAGCCCGCGTTTAGAAGTTATGAGGGTTTAAAGGAAAAAATGTCCGATTTTTCGCCTTTTTTCTCCTCGCACCGCCGCACCGTTCTGCAGATATCTCCGAAACGAAGAACCTTGCCAAAATGGCGACGGGACCGGAGGATTCCTCGAGAAACGGACTTGTCCTTTGGGAATTTTTATTTTCGAGCTAGCTCCAACTGTTTCCGAGATATCGGCGAAAAACCGCAGAAATAAAAAGCGCGTTTCGAGGCCGAAAAAAGTGCGAAAACGTGCCATCTTGAAACGCTCGTATCTTCCGAAATACGTCGTCGCAGACACCGTACGGCGTCGCGACGGGAAGAACGAAAGTTCTAGTTGACGGGCATCGTAAATGGCGCGGCGGAAAACGAAAATTAGGCGCCGCAGGAGCGAACAAAAAGTGACATTTTTTGACGTCTATCGATTTTGAAAGCGACTTACGCGAATATTGTTTCGCGGACCCCCTTGTAATCGTGCAATCGTGTAAACGCCAAATAAAAGCAGATAGTCGAATTTAAAACGTTAATAAAAACTCTAACCCGACGAACGCGATAACGAAATATAGCCTAAGCGAGGCGGATTTCGCTTACGATCCCGCGACGCGCCGCCCGACCGGCGAATCCGCGCCTTTCTCCACATCTCGTTTTTGTAAAATGTGTAGGTGCGCACGGCGCATTACATAGATTTAGTCGCCTTCAACAAACACGATTTTAATATATAATGGACTAGAAAACGCTTCGCGTTTCCTAGGTCCTCCGGACGGGTGACAGCTGCTGCTGTCAATGCGAGTGTTTCGCACTCGTTTAGGTGAAGCTTGAATCAATGTAAAAAGCTTGGTTTTCAGTTTCGATTTCAGATTCTTCATCAGCGACCTGAAAAACATATAGGTACCGATTTTCAGTCGAATCGGTCCATAAATGATACATCTTGTCCGCCATTTTGGGGCCGCCATATTGAATTTTGTAAATCCGATGTCATATTCGTTATCGGCTACACTAATAACCTCTACATACCAAGATTCATTTGAATCGGATGGTAAATAAGAAAGTTATAGTAAACAATGGATATTAGGCTATGGGGACGCCACCATTTTGAATTCTTTAGCGGCGGTCACATATTCGTAATCTGTGGCCTCGATAACACCCACATACCTATTTTTGGACGAATGTCACCGTAAATGACAGATTTTATCCTACAATTCGTGCCGCCATTTTGAATTTTTCAGTTCCGTAATCATATCGAATAATCGAATTTCTAGGTTTAGAAACTAAATAAGAGCCATCAGTTTTAGTAACATCATCAACTGGAATCTTTTAAAATGAAATAATTTTTTTGCCATTGTTTGAAATCATAGGAACATCACGGAAGTGTCTAGCACGAACAATCACTATATTCTGTAATATGTTGATTCTTTGAACATGCGATTGGGGAGTGGAAGCTATGGCGACGTCCAATGAAACAGGTTGTGTTGCATTGAAAACATCAATGGATGTTTGACTGTTGGTCTTAATTTTTTTAGGCGGTGGAATGCCTTCTCCAGGTTGGCTGAGTGAAGAGGTACGTCCTGTGGATTTTCCAGAAATTGAAGTACCTTTCCTTTGGATTGATCTCTTACCCTTCCTTTTTGCCATTTTTGCAACTGTAATGAGAGATATAATATTAGATCTAAAATTTGGAATATACAGAAACAACATTGTACAAACAGCTCTATTTAAATATCAAAAATGTAATGTTTGTGATAAAAACTGTTATTAAATACGTAAACTGCAATTATTTTCGTAGGCGAATAAAAATACCACCTAATTCATTTTATAGATGCAATAAATGTGAGTCAAGACAGCCATAGAAAATGGAATTAACTAAGAAAGGACATAATTTTACTTACTGATATTGTAGTGACACCTTTCCAAATATGTAGGAGCGAAGAGCAAAAAAATTCCAAATCAAAGAGGAGATTAATATTTAACAAATACCTACCTGAAACACACGTTACAAATTGATAAGAGAGAGAGAGCAATTTAAAAATAATGAAAGTCGCTGGGAAAGCAACGTTTATTCAATAAATCTGCACTATATAAATTACACACTGACACTGACTTGTCGACACGAAATCATACAAACAATATTTGATAACAATTGTTTTTAGTATTCTTAGAAATTTAGGTAGGTACTGTAGCTTACTTGGATAAGAATCATAAATGAAACTATCCGCATATTTACCTGAAATATATACCTATATTCAGAATGTACTGATTATTCCCCAATAGTATGGAAAAATAAGGAAGGAGTGATAATGCTGAACCAAGTTTGGATATTAACGTTAATGAATCTTGATCGATATAACTCGCCCTTGATCTATTTTGTTTCATATTTCATTAAGTATATGTCCTACTTGATAAAACGGTCCTTGTGTAGTTACATCAGGCGAAGCGATTTCCGTCACTACTGCTATAGGTGATTTTCTAATCACAGTGATTTAATCGCCGGCAGTGAAATATCATTTATTCTTAGCTTAGTCTCACTGTGCTTTATGTTATTTATTTAATTCTGCGAAAAGCAACCGTAATATATTGGTAAAATTGTAATCTTATAATGAATTATTAACATATTTCGATTTTGAACGTTCACTTAGACATGTTGTTAATTTTTTAGCGAGTAACAGGTTTGTGAACAGGTCGTTAAGAAGCAGGTACATGGAATGCACGGATCACCAGACATCTTTAAATGTGAACATTACATATAACCTATTAATCATTTTCGGTCACCTGATTTTGACACCGCCATCTGGAAGGCACATAAACTTTATCCAATCAGAAGGGAATGCAAATGTAAACAATTAGCGATGAGTTTCGAGCAAAAGCAGTTTAAACTTGTTATTAAAAAATAACAGCTTCTTCCCGTCTTTAAAAAACAAAACAATCAGTTGTGTGCCCTCCACACCACCAGCGTGACGTCAGCCGAAAACGGTCTATAGGACTAAACTGATTGACTTGTAATGTCAATTATTTAATAGCCAATAAAATTAAATTCTTTAACTTGCCTGTCGGAAGTAGCAAAGAGTCACATTAAAATAAAATGATTTAAACTTTTCAAATATAAAATAACTAAGTAAAAATTGATTATGTAATTTCCGGTAAATTTATTTTCAATATTATGCATACGTGTTCATGTGTAAATATTTGAAACATGTATTTACAATAGCATGGAAAAATAAGGAAGGAGTGATATTACTGGACCATATCTTCAGCGGAGGGAATCGTAAATGTGGAAGAAGTGTAAATAGAACCGTGAAATAAATAGGTGGATCCTTAATTCTGTTAATATCATAGTTAATTTGCGGCACACACTGATATTTCTTCGTATCTCTATAAATAAAATTCATTGTCGTTGTTGATTTAACATTACTGTGGTCGCGTGTAATTCTATACACACATGAAGAAACCGTTAGAAATATGAGTTTGATCAAAGTTGGGATATTAATGTTACAGAAGTTGCTTTTAATGAATCTTATTAGTATATGTCCAACTTGAAAAAACTTTCCGGAAGTTTCTCCCTATCTTAATTATTGTGTACTTTTCTTCACCTCTTCTCAAATTTTGTCTCTGCAGTCCAAAACCAAAAATATTCCACCACCCCGATTCTCTCTTCACTTTTTTCTAAAATTTACATTTAAAATGTCTAAACCTGATACCTCAAATTAAATTAAATAATGTCAACGCTACATATAACCTATAAGACTAAGCTGACAGATTTGTAATGTCAAACATTTAAGAACCTCTAAAAGTAAACTCCCTAAAAAAGTGTAAATGTCACATTTTTCTTAGACGTTGGTAATATAACCTACAAAATTAAACTGACTTACTTTTAATGTCAAATATTTAAAAGAAAGTATCTACGCAACTGCCGCGGCGGTTGCTTTAACTATTTACGTAACCGCCGCGGCAATTGGTTTGGTTACATACTATTTATTCTGTGCTATAGCGGTGTTTTCCATATGGATCGCTGGCCTATGCGTAACGTTATCGCGTTATGGAGCGACAGGTCCCGGGTGCAAATACTGCCCACTTGACTTTTTTTTTTTAATACTTTGTAACGATTAATATCCTTTTTCACAAATTCTGGTTGGATTTGACGACAGAAATATTCTTTTTTTTCATATAATAATTTATCTCTTTCATGTGATGGTAGTTGGGTTAGTTAGGTTGATTTTTATTTTGCTAACTAATTGTTAATAAATTATCAGCGTCGCAGGCAGAATTAGCGTCGCAGACAAAAAAGGGGGTGCGGGGGTGTCCCCCCGCCTTGTTTTTCAGAAAATTGCATAAAATATTTCAATTTCTATGCGCGGCGGTTCAATAAGTAGTGAAAAAGATCCGCCGCGGCGGTTGCGTAGACACTCCCTATTTAAAAACTTGTAAAAATAAACTACCCATCAGAACTAACAAAGTGTAAATGTCACATTAAAATAAAATAATCTAAACTTCAAGTATAAAATAACTAACTTAAATTGATTACGTATTATCTTTAATTACAAACACCTGAAAGATGTCTACTAAAATAACTAAACAACAAATTTAAAATGCTTAGAAATCTACCGTCGGATTTTCAGATAACGATTTAGTTAGATTTTTCCAAATTGTCCGAAAGAAATAAACAAACAATAATTGCATTTTTCGTGATTAATAAAACAATACACGCAAACTCAATAATCGTTTTTGATGCAGATTTGCGATTATATTGCCATATATATACATCCATTTTCAGCATAATTGAACGACAATCGGACGATAAATAAATTTTTTACTCGTTAACTCTGCTGGTTGAACTATTTAACTTTATCTCAGGGGGTCGGCTCAGGGTTAAATTTTCTATACTAAAAATTAGTTCTTTATTAACGTTATCTTTTTTCTACTTAATATAATTTTGATAATGTTAGAAATATGAACTTTAATTTAATTTCGATTAAAACCTTTCACTTTCAAATGTTACATAAATTTCTTTCTTCGTAACTACAATCTTCTTTCCCCAATTTACATCTCATTTCAATCTCCAAATTTATCCTTCCTATCTATTCTCCTTTCCAGTTTATCAACAATCATACTTTCTCCTTCTTATTTTAATTATTACTTTTCTTCACCTTTTCCTATCACCCCGATTCTCTTTCACTTTTTTCTATAATTTATATTTAAAACGTCTAAACCTGACACCTTCAAAATAATGACGCAAAGTGTAAATGAAACTTTTGAAATATAAAAGAACTAACTAAAATGGATTATGTATTATCTTTAATTAAACGTTGGCAATGAATTAAATGTCAACACTATCTATAACCTACAAAATTAAACCGACTGACTTGTAATATCAAATATTTAAAAACCTATAGAAATAAAGTCCCTAACAGAACTGACAGTCTGAATGTCACATTGAAATAAAATGACAGAATTAAATACTGTCAACACTACATGTAACCTATAAGACTAAACTGAGTGACTTGTAATGTCAAATATTTAATAACCTATAAACTTACTCTCTTTGACTTGTCTGTCGCAAAGTGTAAATATCACGTTAAAATGAGTTAAACTTTTCAAATATAAAGTAACTAACTTAAATGGATTATGTATTATCTTTAATTACATACGCCATGTGATTAAAACAGTACACGCGAACTCGATAATTATTTCCGATGCAGATTTAGGGATACATAGCAATATATATCCGTTTTCGGCGCGAATAAGGAATTTATGTAAATCAATTTCCGAAAAATTGTTCGCACACCCCGTAAACCACGAAGTTAATTTTTCAAATCATTCAAATTCATCTGTGACGTCATCACTGCCGGGACGGGAAATAGACCTCAACTTTGACCGCTCGAGGCTCGCTTATTTTTGGAGCGGGACGAAAACAATGAGGACGACTTTTAGATCGTTCAATTCTGTACAATTTCGATAGGGTCCAAGTATTTCGTCCTAGGAGCCCGCGTTTAGGAGTTATGAGGGTTTAAAGGAAAAAATGTCCAATTTTTCGCCTTTTTTCTTCTCGCACCGCCGCACCGTTCTGCCGATATCTCCGAAACGAAGAACCTTGCCAAAATGGCGATGGAACCGGAGGATTTCTCAAGAAACGGACTTGTCCTTTGGGAATTTTTATTTTCGAGCTAGCTCCAACCGTTTCCGAGATATCGCCGAAAAACCGCAGAAATAAAAAGCGCGTTTCGAGGCCGAAAAAAGTGCGAAAACGTGCCATCTTGAAACGCTCGTATCATACGAAATACGCCTTCGCAGACACCGTACGGCGTCGCGACGCGAAAAACGAACGTTCTAGTTGACGGGCATCGTAAATGGCGCGGCGGAAATCGAAAATTAGGCGCCGCAGGAGCGAACAAAAAGTGACATTTTTCGACGTCTATCGATTTTGAAAGCGACTTACGCGAATATTGTTTCGCGGACCCCCTTGTAAACGCGCAATCGTGTAAACGCCAAATAAAAGCAGATAGTCGAATTTGATGCGTTAATAAAAACTCTACCCCGACGAACGCGATAACGAAATATAGCCTATGCCAGGCGGATTTCGCTTACGATCCCGCCACGCGCCGCCCGACCGGCGAATCCGCCCCTTCCTCCACATCTCGATTGAAAAAAATGTGTAGGTGCGCACGGCGCATCACGTTTTTGCGAAGGCTTTTCAACAACTGAATTTTATAGTATAATCGACTAGAAACGCTTCGCGTTTCTAGGTCCTCCGGACGGGTGGCAGCTGAAGCTGTCAATGCGAGTGCTACGCACTCGTTTAGGTGAAGCTTGAATCAATGTAGAAAGCTTGGTTTTTCAGATTTGTCATCAGCGACCTGAGAAACATGTAGGTACCGATTTTCAGTCGAATCGGTCCATAAATGATACATCTTGTCCGCCATTTTGGGGCCGTCATATTGAATTTTGTAAAACTGATGTCATAATCGTTATCAGCTGCACTAATAACCTTTACGTACCTAGTTTCATTTGAATCGGTTGAAAAATAGGAAAGTTATAGTAAATAATGCATATTAGGCTAATGGGACGCCGCCATTTTGAATTTTTGAGTTACGTTAACATATTCGTGATCTGTGACCTCGATAACACATACATACTTATTTTCAGACGAATGGCACTGTAAATGGCAAATACCGATTTTAAGCGGTGTGACGCCATAATCGACAAACATCGTCCGCCATTTTGAATTTTGAGATTCTGACATCATACTTCTGATCAACGTCGTCGATTTTCCCGGAGTACCGAATTTTAGCCCAATCGGACGACAAATAAGGAAATTTAATTTAAATTGTTCACACACCGTGTATACATGATGAAATAATTGACTTTTCTCAAACGTTGGTAATATAACCTATAAAATTCAACTGACTGAGTTGTAATGTCAAATATTAAAAAACCGATGAAAATAAACTCCCTAAAAAATTGCAAATGTCACATTTTTTTAAACGTTGGTAATTTAACCTATAAAATTAAATTGACTGACTTGTAATGTCAAATATTTAAAAACCGATAAAAATTAACTCCCTAAGAAAGTATAAATGTCACATCAAAACAAAATAACCTAAACATCAAATATAAAACAACTAACTTAAATTGATTATGTATTATCTTTAATTACAAATACCTGAAAGACGTCTACTAAAATAACTAAATAACACATCTAAAATTATGTTTAGAAATATACCGTCGGATCTTCAGATGATGATTTAGTTAGATTTTTCCGAATTGCCCGAAAGAAATAAACAAACCCATAATTGCATTGCTCGCGATTATTAAAACAATACACGTATACTCAATGATTGTTTTCGATGCAGATTTGCGAACAACGACATCACGTCACGTGTAATTCTATACAGACATGGGGAAACCGTAAGAAATATCTAATGAATTTTGTATATAATTTTCATTTGGAACTGGTTATATCAAGTATAATTGATCCATTTTGTTTCGTGTTTCATAAAGTATATTATGTCCTACCTGAGAAAACTTCCCGGGACTTTCTCCTTCTTATCTTAATTGATATTTACTTTTCTTCACCTTTTCTCAAATTTCTGTCTTGTCCAAAACCAAAAATATTCTATTGCCCCGATTCTCTTTCACTTCTTTCTTTAATTTATATTTAAAACGTCTAAACCTGACACCTTCAAAGTAATGACGCAAAGTGTAAATGAGTTAAACTTTTCAAATATAAAATAACTAACTAAAATGGACGATGTATTATCTTAAATTACAAACGCCTTGTGATTAAAGCAATACACGCGAACTCGATAATTGTTTTCGATGCAGATTTACGAATTTTGCGATTCCGACGTCATATTTGCGATCAACGTCGTCGATTTTCCCCGAGTACCGAATTTCAACTCAATCAGACGGACAAAGAAGGAAATTTAATTTAAAATGTTCACACACCGTGTAATGATGAAATTATTTATTTTTCTTAAACGTTGGTAATGAATTAAATGTCAACACTACATATAACCTATAAGACTTAACGGACTGACTTGTAATGTCAAATATTTAATAACCTATGAAATTACTCTCTTTGACTTGTCCATCGCAAAGTGTAAACAACACGTTAAAATGAGTTAAACTTTTCAAATATAAAGTAACTAACTAAAATGGATTATATATTATCTTTAATTACAAACGCCTTATGATTAAAACAATACACGCGAACTCGATAATCATTTTTGATGCAGATTTACGAATATATAACAATATATACGCATACGTTACCAGACCAAAAAAAATCAAATTAATTTTAGATATTTATAATTTCAAGTTATACAAATACATGTACAGATACAAATTCAAATATTTCTCTATTTTTATTGTTGCAGAATCACATGAATCATCCACATTTAACAAATCAAACAACTTCTGCAGGTAATTCATTTTTCTCATCAAGAAACATTAAATCTATTTTGCCAAATAATTACTCCATTTAATAAAAAAATTTCACCACAAAAAACTGAACTAAATTGAAAATTTTAACATGTCAAGAGAAATAATTTATAAACAAATATAACGGCATTACTCCCAATATAACTAAATATATTTTTTACATTATTATATATTATGTTTATCTCCTATAGCTCACACCACCAAGAAATTGCGAACGAAATCATGAAAAAAGAAATCAACAATTTGAAAGGTATGTTTCAACTGTACCAAGTAAATATGTGCAAGATATGGAGATTAACAAAATTTATTAAGACAACTATGCTGCCGTGCTAAGGCTAATGGGCGTATCTGCATTTTTACGAATTTTCGGGGGCGTAATTGTCATAATTCAAAATCCAGAAAAAACTTATAATTTTCAACAATTCCACTGAATTCCTGAGAAAAAATCACTTCAGATTACTATCTTAACCTTTTCGAAATCCTATTAGAAATAGTTGGCATTAAAAAAGGAACAAAATCGTAAATATCTCAAAACTAATAATTTGCAGATATGCCCATTAGCCTTAGCACGGCAGTATGATACAGTGTGACCCATTTGAAAGCGGAGCATCTTTATAACTTTTTTCATTTTTGTCCGACTTGAACCAAATTTTATCAAAAGATAAAACAAATTAGGGTTTACTTATGACCAAAATAACATTCGTGTCATACTAATGCAAAGCTATCTGTGGTACCAAAATGAATGGAAAAAGTAAAGAAATCATATTAAGCATTTTTTTATCGAAAAACTTTATTAATGAAAGTTGTTTAGAATTGTCCAAAAACTAAGAGTCCAAACTGTGAGTAATATTAAAAAATATTGAATTTTGTTTTTGAAGTCCTAAATTTCGGCAAAATTTAAAAAAAATACAAATTACTTAACAATTACGTGGCAGTTTGTTTAATTTCAAATAAAATTGTCATAGCGCAATTTTCTAAAGAAAAAAAAAACAATTAAAATGATAATTTTGGGCTCGGATATTGTTTTAAACAAAATTCAATATTTTTTAACATTGCTGAAATTTTGGACTTTGGGTTTTTGGATAATAATTATGAATAACTTTCATTAATAAAGTTTTTCGATAAAAAAATGTCCAATGTGATTTCTTTACTTTTTTCCATTTATTTTGGTACCGTCGCGGCGTCGGTGGGTTTGCATTTGTAAGACGCGAATGCTTTTGTGGTCATAAGTAGACCCCAGTTTGTTCTATATTTTGGTAAAATTTGATTCAAGTCGGACAAAAAATAAAAAAGTTATAAAGGTGTTTCCATTTTAAATGGGTCACACTGTATATAATTTAATTAAGTTTACAAAATAATTATAGAAGAACTGAAATTAGAACTTAGAAACTTAGAATTTAAAAATAATTAATATTGTCTGCGGAAATTTCTACGATTTTTCTTACAATTTTTTCCTTTTGGCATCGGCCCTCCCGTGCAGATATGTCTAACCATTTCAGCATTTGATTGTGCAATGGTGGCAAAAGTGCTCATTGCCGTTGCTCCTGCTTATATCTACGATGGTTGATATTATCGTAGAATTTTTTTCTGGGATAAAAAATTAATTATATTTCATGTAAGTATAATATTTGTTATATTAAATGTTCTATATTCTGATATCTATTTTATATTTTTATACGTTCGAATTTTACTTCTTAAAAGTAAATTGAAATGAGTTTACTGGGCGCCAAACAGTTCCTTAAAAGCTGTTAATATTATAGACTATAGAACACCATTAGCATGACTATCTACAATCTATAGAATTACTCTTACTCAAGGTCCAACGAAGTCGGTTCAATAAATGCTCATCGATCAAGATAACAATCTAAATAAATCAAACTCAGTATTGAACGAACAAAGTATTAATTTATTAACAAATTTGAACTTGGAATGTAATTAACAAATTTAAATAACAAAATCTAACTTAACTAAAATGATAAATATGGCCTTATTTAAAATAAATATGTACCATGGATTTCTGATATTGTAAAGCTTTACCTTGTCTTTCTTTCGACTCGAGTAATGTTATATTATAACCTCTAACTGGTTATTATGATCCTTGAAATATTATGTCACTTGACTGACTTTTTAACCTCTCAAGGCTTCTTCTTCTTCTTCTTTTTTACTGGATTGACGTTTGTTTCTAACCTCCAATTTATTTTCAAGATTTCCTTGAAGTATTTCTATCACTTGCTTGACGTTTGAAATTTCTTCACCATATAAATTTGCTAACTGGATTAACAAATACTTCCCTCTTCTAAATCTGCTTTCCGGATAATCTACTTCGTAATACTTTCAAAGTATACTCACTTCTTATATTTAATCAACTTTTACAATTTATTCTTGATATCAATATATCTGGATTGTAATTTTCTAACCTTCAAATTATTCACCACTTTTCTTTGATTTTCAATTTATTATTTATTCTTGGATGAATATATTTCGCAGCTCGGTGTTCAGCGGTGTGTGATCAACTGATTTGTTATTTTTAGTCGTTTCAATGGGTTAATTTCCAATATTTCAATTGTTTTTTTCTATTTTGATCTAATATTTCAAAATTTAATTTTAATTTAAAATTTAAACTATTCAGTTTTGTTTGTTCTTTACCTTAATTGAATACTGTTTTTAATTCTTTAATTTTCCTGATAAGTTTCTTATTCTACTTTTCAGGATTAAGTGAATAATTGTAATTACTCGAAATATATTGTCATATTACATATACTTTTTAAAATCTACTTATAACTACAATTAACAATTCCAATCTCAAATAAATACTAATTCATACATTTAGATGAATAGCAATGATAAACACAAAATGCTAGTAGCTAAAAACGTACTGCAGTTTTCATACTGACATAATACTGATAGTATAAACTAAAACAAGAAATTGATACGCCAACAAACATTTAACATCATACTATTAGTCCTTTCTTTCTGCATGATGTGAAATATCATTTACAAAACACCTTTCTGCAATGATATTTGAAAATATCTGAAAACTTAAAATGTCATTCAGTGTTTTGTAATCTATGGACTTACTATTTCTAAAATAATCACGCTGCAATGCAACTACTGTTAATAGTCTTTCATCCAATATTCATTTTGTGTAGATTTACCTTGTTTCTACACAATTTATGATTTTCAGCCCTAAGTTTTGACATAAATGTCAGATTTTATAAATTTACTTTTTGTTTTCCAATTTCTAAAATAATCACGCTGCAATGCAACTACTGTTAATAGTCTTTCATCCAATATTCATTTTGTGTAGATTTACCTTGTTTCTACACAATTTATGATTTTCAGCCCTAAGTTTTGACATAAATGTCAGATTTTATAAATTTACTTTTTGTTTTCCAATTTCATTCTAACTCATTTTAAATGAGATTGTGATTCTCTA
This sequence comes from Stenurella melanura, assembly GCA_963583905.1. NCBI lineage: Eukaryota > Metazoa > Arthropoda > Insecta > Coleoptera > Cerambycidae > Stenurella > Stenurella melanura. The sequence goes on from OY757309.1 coordinate 22,065,518, forward strand.
TAAGTTCATGTTTTATAATATACTATTTAGAATAACCTTTTTAAACGAAATTAACTTCACTTTATGTTTATTTAAATATTTTGTTCTAATTCAATATCAAGTTTCATTCCCTGCATCCTACTCGCTGAGAATAAGTGAACTTGAATCAATTAAATAAACCACAGATATTCCTGCTTCTGTATGATCCGTTAAAGTAAAACTGTTATGATTATTTTCTAAAATACATACAAATTTGTGAATTTTATTTATGATTTCAAAGACGATACTTGGGTAGTATTCCACAGTGTGGATACACAGCATAAAACCCCCTAAACTAATAGAATTTTGACATGTGAAAATTTTGTTAGTTTTAACAACATGATGTGACATTCACACTGTCAAAGTTTATTTACAATTTAAACGTGATCTACTCAGGATCATTTGGATAACTTAAGAGTAATCTATCCTGGATCATATGGATAAATTAATTCTACGTGAAATTTCCCTCTTATCTGTTATAAGTATCTACTAACTCATATGTGTTTTCATTTAATACTTTTTCTATCGTATATGGACCTTGATAAGGATATTGTAACTTTGCACATATGTTGTTTTTGTAGTCTGATACCTTTAGTCTTTTAATTACTACTTGATCTCCTGTTTTAAATTTTATTTTCTTTTTAATCTTTTTGTTCTCTCTAAGTTGGTACCTTTTAGCGTTGCGTTCTAATCTTTGTTTGACAATTTTGTGTACGTTTTCTAAGTTATAATTTTCATCATTTTTTCAAGGCCTATTTGGTAACTGACCTGACAAGATAAAAATTGGCGATTCTTGTGTCACTGTACTTGGTACATTGTTTATATAATTCTCTACATCTACCACGGCTGAAGGCCATTGGCTATGATCATTTTGCACAACCATTCTTAAAAACCTAATTACCTCTTGTATGTACCGTTCAGCAGGATTTGCCTGTGGTCGTCTGATTGTTGTAAATACTAACTGAATTTCATGTTTTGTAAAATATTTTTTTAATCTTTCATTATTAAAATATGTAGCGTTGTCAGCCAATATCCTTTCTGGTTTACCTATCGTCTTAGAAAAATGATTTATATTTTTTATTACTGTCAAAGTATTACACCGTTTTGTGGGATACAGTTTAATATATTTTGAGAAAATGTCAACTATGACTAAGATATGTTTAAAACCATCATAATCTGGAATTAAATTACTTACAAAATCTATAGCTACCAGTTTTAAAGGTTTATCAGTAATAATGCTGTAAACTGTGTTTTTATTTACATAATTTTTAGTTTTTCCTAAACAACATTCATGACACATATTTATAAGTTCCTTTGCTAACGGTAAATCTTTTTCGCAATAATACGTCTCTCGAAAAATCATCCAGGTTTTCCGAATACCTATGTGTCCATATCTATAGTGTAAATCCCAAATAATTTCTGATGCTAAACTTTCATCTATAACATATTTTTCTTCATTTAAGATAGTTTTAATGATAAGATTGTTTTTTAGTGTGTATCCCCTGTATGGATGTTCACGTATTTTGTTTCTTAAGTCGTGTAAATGTGTTTGACTGTTCAAAACTTGTGTATATGAGTATAAATTGTTATGTTGTGATAATGTATTTAAAGCTACTGTGAAAGTGTTTATGTCATTTGTGTGAACTTTTCGGTTTCGTGTAAGTGCGTCTGCTGTGATGTTTTCCTTTCCTGGTCTGTGTTTAATTGTAAACGAATACTCTTGAATTAAAAGTGACCATCGGTAGATTCTATTATTAGCAAATCGATTTTTCATTAAAAAACATAAAGCTGAGTGATCTGTCTCTATTATAAAATGATTTGAGGTTAGGAAATATGACATCCTGGATATCGAATATACGATGGACAACATTTCTTTTTCGCTTGTAGAATATCTAATTTCGTAAGCTTTCAATATCCGCGATATGAAACATATGGGCGTTTCGATTCCCCCTTGAATTTGTGTAAGTTCAGCGGCAATAATGTTATCAGATGCATCTGTCCGCAACGTAAATGGTAATGTAAAATCCGGACTATGAAGCAATAAATTATCATGGAAGTTTGTCTTCACATTTTCAAACGCTGTTTCTCTCCTATAATCCCATTCCCACTTAACATCTTTCCTAAGTAATTCTATTAAAGGAACTTCTAACTCCGATAATCTAGGTATAAATTTCTTATAATAATTCAAAATACCTAAAAAAGCCCCTTAAAGTTTTTAAATTTGTTGGTCGCGGATAACCTTTTATTTCTTTGACTCTTTCTTGTCCTATGCTAATACCTTCTTGCTTAATCTTGTAGCCTAAATATTGAACATATGTACTATAAAATTCACACTTTTTTATATTTAGCTTGAGTCCAGCTTCATCTAATGCATTCAATATAATATCTAGGTGTCTACTATGTTTATCCTCTGTTTCCGAAAATATTAAAATGTCATCGATATAATGTAAACAAAAACTGTCATACTTGTCAAGTATATTTTGCATTGCACGTACAAGTGCTGAAGATGCAGATTGCAAACCAAATGGTACCACCTTGAATTGAAATATATGTCCATCAACACTGAATCCTGTGAATTTACGTGAATCTTTATGTAATGGTATCAACCAAAATGAATTTTTCAAATCAAGTTTAGAAAAGACAGTATTTTTACCAACTCTGGACAACATAGCATCGATTGTTTGCGGTGCATCAAATTGTGACTTTGTAATTTGATTTAAATTTCTAGCATCTAAGCATTATCTAATCGTTTCATCCTTTTTCTTAACAACAACTAATGGATTTATGTAATTAGTTTTAGCTGTCTCAATAATATTAGAGTTAATCATATTTGAAATTTCATTTTTTACTTTATCTCTGTGCTTATAAGGAATAGGATAAGTTTTACATTTAAAAGGTTTATTTTCATCTACTTCAAGATTGTGAACATTACCTTTTGCTACTCTGGGTTCATAATTAATTAAAGAAATGAATTTTTTTAACAAATTTTTAACAATTATATCATATTTGGGGGGACAAGCTATCAGTAAAATTTCAGGCTTATTAAAATTAATATTTTGAACATACGTGGTCGTTTCCACTTTATGTTCATTGCAAAATGCTTTATTATTGGTCTCTATACCATTTAATACATTAATTATTTCGGCACCATTGCCATTCAATTCATTATTCATATTAAAGATAGGTATTCTTTCACCTTTTATTATTAGGATTTTCTCTCCTAAATCAATTTTTGCCTTTAACTCTGATAGAATGTCTTCTCCCAATATAACATCAAAGTTCATTTGTGCTACAATAACAAAATTACCATTAAAGTTTTTATTTCCAATCCTGAAAGTAGTATTTAATACCTTATTGCACTCGGCAAACTTTTTCCCGCTTGCATTAATTAATTTAATCTTAGTAACTCTTATACCATTATTTCTACCATTATTCAAATGATTGTTAAAAATTGTTTCACTAATTAAGCTTATCTCCGATGCAGTATCGAGTAACGAATTTAAATTTATATTATCTATTTCGATTTTTATTATAGGTAAATCACAAATTTTTACATTTTTTGTTTCAATATCATTATCAATTCCTATATATTCGCGCATATGTTCATAGTTAGTATTTAAATTTAAAACAATTTTGTCTAAAAATCCTGATTTCTATTATCATTTATTTGTGCTGTTGTTTCTATTTTATTTATATTAGAGGGTGTATTTTCATTTACTCTATTTCCCCTTTGAATGTTAGTATTGGCAACTTGTGCATATGACTTATTATATTTATCATAACCCCCTCTCTTTCTCCAATCATTGTCATAATGACGTTTCTCATAACCCTGCTTTTCCTTCCTATCATATTGACCATAACCCCCTTGCTCCTTTCTGTCATTGTCATATTGACGTTGACCATAACCTTGTCTTTCTCTTCTATCACTTTCATTCTTATTCTGATCATAACCCCACTTGTTATAATACCTACTATTATTTTCCCTATTCTGACTAGCCTTCCTATCAAAACTCTGATGATAATCATCTAATTCTCTTAAATAATCAATTAAATCATCTAACTTTGCAATTCTTTGCGTAATAATAACATTCTGGATATCCCCTGAAAAATGCCTAGCTAAATATCTGACCATTTCACTTTCTGTGAATTTTGGTTCTAGATGTCTAATATTGTATACTTTTCTAAGTACATAATTTTCCCTAGAAATACCTTTATTTTCTACATAGTTACCATTAAATAGGTCTTGTCTTATTTTCAACTGAGTGTAATCACTCCAATATTGTTTTAAGACTAGAGCTTCAAATTCCTCTATAGTCTCATACCTGTCCATTATAACTGAATACCAGATTTCCGCTTCTCCCTTTAACATGTCTTGTATGTTTGCTTTTAAGTTTGCATTTACGTGTTGTGTTTCCATGTGTTGTTTCAAACGTGAAATGAAAATTTTAGGGTGTATGCGGTTATCTCCGTAAAAATAAAATGGTGTTTTGTTGCATGTGTAAGTATGTGTGGGTAATTGTGTTAATTGTGTACGTGTGGTATCCTTCAACAACTTCGTGTTCTGTTCTATCTTGCTATCCTGTTCTTTTATTTTGCTATCGTATTTATCCTCCTGTTTCTTCATTCTGCTATCTACTGCAGTCATTCCATCTTCAAACATAGTTACTACTTCCTCTCTTATTTCTTTTACTGCCTCATTCACCTTAACACTTATTTCTTCGTTAACTGTCTCTCCCATTCGCTCCCATTTACTCTCTAAATTTTCAATCTTATTTCTTACTTTATTGCTTTCTTCTATTTTTTTGTTAATGTTTTCTTCTAATCTCTGGTTATTTTGATTCATGTTTGCTTCCAAAGTTTGGTTATTTTGTACCATTTGTACATTTATGTTGCAAATGTTTTCTTCAAGTCGATGGATATTTTTGTCAATATTTTCTTCAAGGGTTTGGTTATTCTTATCCATTTTTGTATTCATGTTGCTAATGTTTTCTTCAAGTCTCTGGTTATTTTGATTCATGTCTACCTTCATTCCACCCATCATTTCCATGAGTTTCTGGAACATGTTTGTGTCTGGTTGTGTGTTTGTGTCACCAACTTGTGTTTGTGGAACTGTGGATGTACCTGGTGTAGTTTCTTCTTGATTCGTGGTTGTCTTACCTGACTTTAACCTCATATAAATTATATTTGTTTTTAATTTGACAATGCCTTGTCAAAACTATCAAAATAAGTTATTTGTTCTATTATCTTTCAAATGTATGCTTGAAATGATAAACTATTCTCAAGTTGTATTTATTTAATCGCTTTCCTGATCGCTCCACGTTAACAAGCCATAAATGTTCTATATTCTGATATCTATTTTATATTTTTATACGTTCGAATTTTACTTCTTAAAAGTAAATTGAAATGAGTTTACTGGGCGCCAAACAGTTCCTTAAAAGCTGTTAATATTATAGACTATAGAACACCATTAGCATGACTATCAACAATCTATAGAATGACTCTTACTCAAGGTCCAACGAAGTCGGTTCAATAAATGCTCATCGATCAAGATAACAATCTAAATAAATCAAACTCAGTATTGAACGAACAAAATATTAATTTATTAACAAATTTGAACTTGGAATGTAATTAACAAATTTAAATAACAAAATCTAACTTAACTAAAATGATAAATATGGCCTTATTTAAAATAAATATGTACCATGGATTTCTGATATTGTAAAGCTTTACCTTGTCTTTCTTTCGACTCGAGTAATGTTATATTATAACCTCTAACTGGTTATTATGATCCTTGAAATATTATGTCACTTGACTGACTTTTTAACCTCTCAAGGCTTCTTCTTCTTCTTCTTTACTGGATTGACGTTTGTTTCTAACCTCCAATTTATTTTCAAGATTTCCTTGAAGTATTTCTATCACTTACTTGACGTTTGAAATTTCTTCACCATATAAATTTGCTAACTGGATTAACAAATACTTCCCTCTTCTAAATCTGCTTTCCGGATAATCTACTTCGTAATACTTTCAAAGTATACTCACTTCTTATATTTAATCAACTTTTATTTTTAATTTATTCTTGATATCAATATATCTGGATTGTAATTTTCTAACCTTCAAATTATTCACCACTTTTCTTTGATTTTCAATTTATTATTTATTCTTGGATGAATATATTTCGCAGCTCGCTGTTCAGCGGTGTGTGATCAACTGATTTGTTATTTTTAGTCGTTTCAATGGGTTAATTTCCAATATTTCAATTGTTTTTTTCTATTTTGATCTAATATTTCAAAATTTAATTTTAATTTAAAATTTAAACTATTCAGTTTTGTTTGTTCTTTACCTTAATTGAATACTGCTTTTAATTCTTTAATTTTCCTGATAAGTTTCTTATTCTACTTTTCAGGATTAAGTGAATAATTGTAATTACTCGAAATATATTGACATATTACATATACTTTTTAAAATCTACTTATAACTACAATTAACAATTCCAATCTCAAATAAATACTAATTCATACATTTAGATGAATAGCAATGATAAACACAAAATGCTAGTAGCTAAAAACGTACTGCAGTTTTCATACTGACATAATACTGATAGTATAAACTAAAACAAGAAATTGATACGCCAACAAACATTTAACATCATACTATTAGTCCTTTCTTTCTGCATGATGTGAAATATCATTTACAAAACACCTTTCTGCAATGATATTTGAAAATATCTGAAAACTTAAAATGTCATTCAGTGTTTTGTAATCTATGGACTTACTATTTCTAAAATAATCACGCTGCAATGCAACTACTGTTAATAGTCTTTCATCCAATATTCATTTTGTGTAGATTTACATTGTTTCTACACAATTTATGATTTTCAGCCCTAAGTTTTGACATAAATGTCAGATTTTATAAATTTACTTTTTGTTTTCCAATTTCATTCTAACTCATTTTAAATGAGATTGTGATTCTCTATAAGTTCATGTTTTATAATATACTATTTAGAATAACCTTTTTAAACTAAATTAACTTCACTTTATGTTTATTTAAATATTTTGTTCTAATTCAATATCAAGTTTCATTCTCTGCATCCTACTCGCTGAGAATAAGTGAACTTGAATCAATTAAATAAACCACAGATATTCCTGCTTCTGTATGATCCGTTAAAGTAAAACTGTTATGATTATTTTCTAAAATACATACAAATTTGTGAATTTTATTTATGATTTCAAACACGATACTTGGGTAGTGTTCCACAGTGTGGATACACAGCAATATATATATATATACCTTTCAAATTGTTGATTTCGTTTTTCATGATTTCGTTCGCAATTTCTTGGTGGTGTGAGCTATAGGAGATAAACATAATATATAATAATGTAAAAAATATATTAAGTTATATTGGGAGTAATGGCGTTATATTTGTATATAAATTATTTCATGTTAAAATTTCCAATTTAGTTCAGTTTTTTGTGGTGAAATTTTTTTTGTTAAATGGAGTAATTATTTGGTAAAATAGATTTAATGTTTCTTGATGAGAAAAATTAATTATCTACAGAAGTTGATTGATTTGTTAAATGTGGATGATTCATGTGATTCTGCAACAATAAAAATAGAAAAATATTTGAATTTGTATCTGTACATGTATTTGTATAACTTGAAATTATAAATATTTAAAATTAATTCGATTTTTTTTGGTCTGGTAACGTATGCGGCATATATCGAAAGTGGTCTGTATCAGTGGCGTAATAAATCTATATATATATATATATATGTGCGTGTATGTGTGTGTGTGTGTGTGTGTGTGTGTGTCTGTGTGTGTGTTTTAGCACGATAGCGGCGAAACTACTAAACGAATTTGGATAAAATTTTGCATTAGGGTCTCTTTAATGCTCTAGAAGATCTAAAAAGGTTTTGGTTGAGATCGGATTACGGTTAGTGCCGTTTTGACAAAACAAGTTATTTATTTTATTGTTACGTACAATTAATCAAACCATTAAGAAACGGTTAAAATTCCGATTTCAACGATATATCACACTTGTACCCTTTCGATTTGGTTTCCGTAACAAAAATTAAAAAACAGCAAATGTGGAGTATAAGGTCGTTTTTGGCACGGTCGTTGCGAGCCGTTGCGCCATGAAAAACTTCTTATCTCGAATACCTCCTACACGGTTGATGATGACACGCGCGCATACAAGAAGTTTGTAACACCCGATTTTAAATGAAATATAAATTATCGTTCTATTGCTGCTTTGGCGACACGTCGTTCGACGTCGTCAATTAGATAAATGATAGGTGACTCATATTACAATAATATATTTGATTTAAAGACGCGTCATGTCGGCTGGTTTGAATTACTTGACAGATTCTGACGTAAACTATAGGTACTAAAAATTAATGTTTTCCTTTTTAGAAGCAAACGAAAGAAAAATGTTATAGGTTTGTTGGGGTTTTACTTGCAATTTTATTGTCAATATAATTAATGTGGTCACGGTAGGCCATAGATAAATAACTAAATTTCATTAACGAAGTGTGTTGATTTGTCTATGGTAGTCGGCCGGCGGTCGGCCTTCATCACCCTTATCAAGGAAGGATTGATTAATTTTAGGGCCGACGCGGCCTTCTTGTGTGACTGTATGGATGCGTTGGCATATTCAACAAGTAATTTCAACACACTATAAAATAGCACCTATTTATCAGAGCTTGTAGCAGATGTTACTGCTACGAACCAAATAGCAGTTAAAAGGAAACAGACTGTGTTTAGCAGCTCATCACTAATTTCAACTGGGTTCGGAGGTTCCAGCCACTTCCAGTAGCTGTCGATTTCTTGTACTTGTATGTACACTCTCATTAGCTGTTGTACAGCAGTCTCTCCAGTTGGCGAAAGAATCGTTAATTTGCAGTTCATAGATATTTTCCTAGAGCGATTAGTAAAACTTGTTATAGCAAACTGGGTAATTGGTTTCTTTTTGATGATTAAATTCATACAGTGCTTCTATACAAACTTTACTTGAATTGAACAAACACACGCCGGTTGCAGTTGGGTCGTAGAAGCTTTCAGTCTGTTTTTGTAGATCTGGGTATTTTTTAAATGCATTAAAAATTTTTGAAGAAGTACTTTGAAATAATTTTTTCGATGAGTACTATAAAGTACTTATGAAAAGCTGCAATTTAAAAAATGCTCTAAGATGCGCGATGGTTTGCTTGCCGATTAAGAATTTCTGCTTCTGGAAAACCATCAACCGGGATGTATGACAACATATTGTTATAATTACTAAGTAGTGAATAATCTATAACAAAAAAATCAGCTTGATGCAAATCTGTCATGATCAATGTAATACCTTGGAGGTTAGACATTTTTGCCTCTGGAAATCTATTAACCGAGATGTACGTCAATCTTATTTTTGTACTCACTATGTAGTAAGTAATAGATAAAACAATGTTAGCTTGATACAAGTACTTGCACCAACTATGAGAATCATGTTGAGTTTCAAGCGTTATCTAGTGAAGTTTCTACTACTACCAAAAGTCTTCTGATCACTTTTACTGTCTGGTCTGCTCTAAGGAACAGTATTAGTAACTGAAACAAACGTGTCAAGTGATTGCACGTTGACTTCTATACTGTTATGTATTTTTTACTTTGTTAGTAGATATAACCATAAATTTCTAGATAGTAACTTCATGTACGTAGTATATGAGTGATTTACTATGCAGGAATGTTGAACATTCTTTTTCCATTATCATTAATTGAACTAGACTGTAATAGCACAAAGCAACAATAGTTTCTTAATTATATGAGTATTTCCTGTCTCCGGAAAACAAGTACCTATTATATTATATTTTGCGCTACGACAAACCTAGTTCATACTAGCATAAAGCAGACACTTTGTTTGATATTTCATTCATGTACAAAATAGAAAGTGCACTTTAGATGTTCTGTGCCACATAGTTGTTAAATTATCTAAACCGTTACATTTAGGTGAATCAAATATTTGTGCGATTTAATAACACTTCATGTTTCATGATTGTGAGTTATAAAATCCATGTTACTACGAATCTTGTAGTTATTTCAACGGGCTCAAGAAGAGTAAAAAGCCGATCCAAGGTCGTGCAGTTGTATGGGTTTCGCAAATTCCATAATCTATCTTGGTTGTTATTGATTTATTTATTTTCCCCGATATGTGATCTACGACCACAATTCAGCGGTAGTATTTTATTCATTTAAATTTGACAAGATTTAAAGTATCCAAAGCGACTCTCCACTGTTGTACCGTATTACAATACTTACTTTATATTTTTTTTGAGTTGCTCAAAGTATGTTACATGATAATGGAATATATCGTTGATAAAGAAAGATATTGTTACGATAACTCACCCCTAGCTCAAGTTTCGGTGGATGGGCCGTAGGTATAAAAATGTTGTATTGTCATACACACCTTAGCTGTTATTTTTTTAGTGGGGATTAAATTTTCCCAGAGAGTGAGAGAGAAAGATATAGGCGCCAATCCGTTTTAGCAACTATAATTTACATTTTATACGAAAAATTATTTATCAAACGGATAAACTAACCAATAATAGAATTTTCAAGATCTTATATAAAAAATGCAAATTAATTTAATACGATGGTGAGTCTTAATCGTACTTTAACAAATGTAATAGAAATAGAAGTTGTTATTAGCTCACTGCACTTTAGAATAGTTATTTGTATGACACCAATGAAATAAATCAATCAACTAAAATATAAAACTGATTTTATTAGAAATCAATAAAACTGAGGACTTAAAACTAGGTAAAACTGATATGCTTATGAACCAATCAGGTAGATTCTAAATGAACAAATCGAAATTTTAATACATACCTGAGAAACAACATAGACAACAAGTACCATCAATAATATCTTAGTAAAAATATATAGTATGTTAAACATATACACTGTATAGTATTTTCAAAGATCATATATATATATATTATAGAAAATAAAACCTTACTAAAGAATTTGTGACCACAAAATCCGAACATTTACCTTTATATAAAAATGTAGTTAAATTCTCTATATTACATGATAAATTTAACGAGCAATGTTATTTTAAATTTAAAAGAGTATATATATTATACTTCAAATATGAAAATTATTATTAATAAAATTTAGGTTATTTACCATTGCACTCTCTGCTCAGATAACTTATTAATAATAAAATGAATAAAGGTGGTGTAAACAAATTTAGAATAAGAATATTTTAACAAGTTATGTAGTGACACTTAGCTGAGGGTTTGTTCATAAGAAGAGGGTTTCCTGTCCAACGAAGGTGTATGATTATCAGAAAATCCACTCCTCCACGGTCGTTGAAGTTCTAGAATTTTTCAGCAGCAAGCCGAGGAGTTCCATGTACTCTGCTGAACCAATCCAGGACTTTTCCAAAGTGGCTTTAGAAAATCATGTATACTTTGTCCTATATGTCTCCCAAGAATTTATTTGTTTAAACTATGCTAAGGGCATCCTACTCTACTTTAAATTAAGTATCTTCTTAATAAGAGGAACCATTAAAAAAAAAAACGAAAATTTCGGAGCCATAAAAACACCCTAAAATGAAATGAAATATGTTTGAATTTCTAATAAGTGACAAGCGCTAAATTTGTTATATTTGTTTTAGTTATTTACTTACGGAATACATTTCCCGGTGTTTGATGAGAAAATTCTCCCTTCATTATAAAAAAACGCTCCTTGTTACCAATGGGGTATGAAATTTGCTATAAAAAAGCGGAAGACGCCACTTTAGAAATGGTCTCTATGAAGTAATTAAGTTATTCTTACCCAAGTTTATTCCGAAAACTATTAACCACCCGTATTTTTACTCTATACTGTCCACTAAATTTATTGTTACTAATTGACGTTAGGAAAATATTTAAAACAATATAATAAGATCAAAGATCTTTAATAATTCACAGCAGTACTAGGACACGTCTATCTTCAATGACGGAGTATTTAAAACTGCTCATATTATTTGAAATTCTATTTGCTAAACTTGCTTTAATTTATCAAATTTAGGCAATTTTAAATACATGTATTTGCAAATTTGATTGTATACAGTTAACTAGATCGAATTTAAATATCTAAATATTAATAAACCCATAAGGTGGCAATGTAAATGCTACACTGTAAGATAATTCGTACTGGCGGAACGTCAATTATATTTTATAGGTTGCCTAATTGAGTACGTTTTTCCTTCTTTACCAGGCTATGCTAAGTAATTGTAGTTGTCTTTCTGGTGGTAACATGCATACACTTTTATTTGCCAGTCATCAATATCTGAGGTTTTGTTCATATTTTCAGAAAATTATAAAATATTTTATAGAAAGAATATTCTCTCTTCCGAACTTTCGTATGGATTTAATGACAGCATTTTTTTTCACAAATTTGGCCATTGTCGAACAAAAGTGATTCCCATTTTGAAGGAATATCACTATAATATAATTTTCAGTAATTTTTCATTTCCCTAAGTTGTTTTCAATTTGTCTTTCATTGTTGGTAAATACATGTATAGCAGAGGTCGTTGAAATGATCTGGTATGTTCCGGATTCGTTAAGTATATTAAAGACGATATCTGCTAAAAAATGTTAACCATTCTCAATTGAGAAGTATCTCAAAGTCGTTAGATTTCACTTACATTGCAAGGGTAGTTTTTATAATAGTATATTACGTAATAAGTGATGTAAGAAGTATATTTATTATGCACGAACGGAAAGGTTACGCACGAAACCGCGTGACGGCATGTGGGTACTTTCATGAGAATGTGTAATTGCTTTACAACTCAAATTATGTATTATACTTTACCTACGATTATATTTATTAAAATTAAAAGACGATTTGTATATTTTTAACATGTACAATTATTTAATAGCAATATGAATTATTTAATTCAACATTTTGTTATAACATTTTAAATATGTCTTAATTAGAATTATTATGTTATGTAATAACTAGAGTTATTAACTACACAGAGAGTATCGTTTGATTTCCTGCTAGATGCGTGAGACATTAACTATTATTTGATGTAGTTAAATCATTGATATTTGCTATTATATGACATATGTTATTTTAGTTTTGTTATTCATAAAATTGCGTACATATTCTTCAACTACCCTTGCTGATTGCCATCCTCTTCTGAGATATTTGCTTTAGTACGCTCCCTGATTTATTTATACCGATGTATTGTATAGTGCATTTTTCATGAACCCTTTCATGGATAGTGTCCACTGCAGTGGACACAAGATATCAACGGTTTTTGTGCAAAAATTAATATATTTTAATGTTTGGATGCATAAATCAACTGTGGTGAATATTTAAATTATAATGTTACTGGTACTATCTATTCACTTAGGTTTCTAAGTATAGCATTTAAACACAACAAACAAACACGTCAGCTGTGAAATATGGACGACAAAAATTGTCCAATTTTGAAGACTTATTTCCTTTACGGTTTTGCAAAACAAAAGGTAAGGCATTTTTATTTATAACCTCGTTAGTATTATAGAGTTATTTATTTATGTTACATTAGCAAAAGTCGTAGATTTTTTTGATATTATGAAAATTTCATAAACGTATTTTATAAGCAGTATTATTTGGAGATTTTAGTGAATTGCCAATATCAGATAATATAATTTCTGTGCACCATCGACCCCTCGAGTAAAGGATGATGACTCATCGGGGGATGAACTTGAAGATTTATAGTAGAATTAGAAGAAGAAACAGAGGCGCCCGACGAAAGAAAATCGGGAAGAATTTGAACTTTTAGAAGATATTGTCTAAATGTTATTTGTGGCATTATCCTAACTTTTTTTCCAATTCTTTGGGACTTCCTGCCACATGTATTGAATTGTTAAAATTTTAACAAAGTTTAACAAAAGAGGCAGACAGCAAAAAAGAGAAAAATTAAAGAATCCGCGACAATGTCATTAAATGAGGATAGATGAGTGTCGAATTGTTCCTAGATGTGTGTACAACTTGGTTGCCAATGTTAAAAGAAGAACTTCACAAACTTAACATTGTATAAAAATTAAAAAAACTGTTCACTATATTAACAGTTCTATGTAAACAGTAAGTATCTATGGATGTTGAATATAGCAAACATTCTTAGAGCTGCGTATTTATCATACACAGCGAAAAAGTTTTTTCAGAAAAGCCTTGAAAAAAGAAACAGATTAGATTTCCGAAACGTCGGCGAAATATTTAATTTTTAGTTTATATACTTACTTATGTTATTTAAAAAAAACCTCTAACTGATCCTTTGACGTAACAGTCACAGGCGTAGAGGTTATTTACCAGTGACACACTAGATAATTGTGATGTTTTGTAGATTCCCCGAACACCGCTTAAAAAAAAATACATGTTGCAGGAAGTCCCAAAGAATTGGAAAAACATTTTTAGAAGATGACTCTAAAACAGTAAAGATGAAATTCATTTATTACATTTTTAGGCGCTTCTACATACATACAAATGTGAACTCTATAATTGATATATTTTTCTCATTGATAAGATAGATGACATTGTATATCAAACTAATTTATATAGTCAACGAAATGGGAATGAAAACATCAACCTTATTAAATTGGTATAAATTTAGTAATATCTTATATTCGTTATCCACGTGTTAGATTGTGCAGGTCAAGTGAGGAAGATTTACGGATAAATTTAGTTGCTGATACCATGTCTGTAAATAAGTGTGAAGAAATTCTGAGAAACCTCCATTTTATTGAAAATCCTTTGGGTGAAAGAGCCAAAACTAAAGCAAATGATGCAACAAAAGCCAATGACGACAAATTATGGATACTGCGACCTACTCTGGATAAAGTTCAAGGTTAATTTTATGAAAGCAATGCAATCCGAAGGGTGCTCGTGGATGAACAAGTTATTCCTATGAAAAATAAAATAAGTATAATACAATATTTACCAATCAAAAAAAGAAGTATACAAAAAATAATATCCTTTAATGCATGACGTACACTAAAGTGGATAAACATATTTTTACGTTTTTTTCAAAAAGTTAACAATTTTTTGTGACAGAATATGATCTATCTGTGTTTATTTCAACATAAGTTCAAATTTTATTTTCATGATTTATAATTTTTCTAAATTCATGCACGAAAGGGTTTAAACATGATTTAGAAAAAGATAAATTTGCAGCATCCCTTGTTGTATAACGGATATTCATATATTTATTTCATTGCCGTGAGGTAAAAATATTCTGATACAAGAGGTGTTACGTAATTCTTTTCTAAATGCACCACTTATGCCAATTATAGGAACAAGCTAAAATCAACCATATATATACTTCTACGTATTTCTGTAAACAATTTAAAATATCTTACGTTCATACAAAAACATTGACTGACTGGTGCAATAGTTTGAACTTGCATCTAAAGCCATCAGTCTTTCATTTCATCAAGGCTAATATTGTGAAATATGTCGTAATAGATCATGATTTATATTAATTGTTGTTCTTATTATGGAATAAGAGGCCCAAAGCGAGGAAGGTTTCATCGTATCTGATAGTTCTTGAAAGCATGCCGACGTTACATTTTCCGAAAATGATCTGATATAATTGTTTAGTCTCCAATGCATTTTCTGATAGTTTCATATCTTTTTAGAGATTTTATTGGCAATAGTTTGCTTATATCAGCCTTGGCTATTTGTATAAGCCGCCTATAATATAATATGCTGTGGTTCGTGCCTTTTCTTTACTGTGCGACTTGTTTACACTTCATTTGTGCTTATAATATGTAAAATTCAACTTACATAGATGGCAGGTGGTGTGCTTTTTACTATTTATAGTCATAGGTAAAAGCTAATTACGTCGCTTTGCCCACTACATAATTTGGAATTGTTTCTGCGAAGGGGTATGCCACACTATTTTATTTTGGGGGGCACGCTAGAAGTACACAAAGCTAAGTCAACCTACTAAAACTACATTCGAATAATAAATAAAATACGGTGTACCCATTAACTATAAATAAATAATAACAGACATCATATCAATTTACAACATACATACGCATATTGAATATAACAAACATTCTTAGAGCTGCGTATTTATCATACACAGCAAAAAAGGTTTTCCAAAAAAGCCTTGAAAAAGGGAACATATTAAATTTCCGAAACTTCGGCGAAATATTTACTTTTAAGTTTTTATACTTATTTGTGTTATTTATTTAAAAAGAAGCAACCTCTAATTGATCCTTTGACGTAAAAGTCTCAGGCAGGCGTAGAGGTTATTTACCAGTAACATACTGGTTAATTGTGATATTTTGTAGATTCCCCACCGCTTAAAAAGAAAAAATGCATGTGGCAGGAAGTCTCAAAAAATTGAAGGAAAAAAATGTATAACCTTTATTCGAAACATTTTTTTCCATCTATTCGACGAAAAAGATTATCGTGATAAGATCCAAAACATACAAAATTGTTTTTACGAAATTATTTTACTGCACGAAAATAAGAAGAAGGAACTTTTACTTCGTAGTCTAGCTACATGATCATAATCATAAAATCTACCGATTAAAAAAAACAGCAACCTTCTACTTCAATTTGTCGCATTTTGTCTTTTTTCGTCTATGGCGCTGGAAGCATAAAATAATTAAGTTATGAACATGAATGAAACGTTAAGATGACTGCAAAGGAGGAATAAATATTTTCAGCCGCGTATGTAATATTTTTAATAAAAATCAATTTTAATTTATTTCTTATATTAGTTCAATATCTAGAATTCCTTATGCCAATAAACATCATTAATTACTTTAATATTGCTGATTAGTATTCGAAAACTCTTTGGTTTCTTTATTGTTGCTTTTCTGTAAGAGGAAAGTACAAAAAATTTCATGACAGCTTTCCAAGAGTTGGACGTTGCTATAACGATTACACTTTAAAGTGCTGCTCAAGCTGGAATAAGTTAAACAAAGTGTTCATGTGTACCTTTTACAGTCTCAGATGAGCCTAATAAAGGTACTTAAAGCAACCACCTGTACCATTTGCACTGCGGCGCGTTCTTTTATATTACGCGCTCCAGCTATCTTGGTCATCAAAGGATAGCTCAGGATGCTGACAACGCTACGTTGTCCTGGTAACCACGCTTGCGCCACGCATTGCATCTTTCATCCATCCCTTTCTCGCTTATATTTATTTTGTATTGTTCTCTCTGTCCGCAGGAGTAGTCAGCTGGGCGGTGGCTGCCTCCGTCCCCGTGCGTGCTACTGGATCTCGCGTGCATCTGCATCTGGATCATAAATTAGATAATTTGTTTAGTAATGTGTCAACAAAATCCGGTCGTATCGTGCGATATTAACTAATATGTGTTCAATGTTTAACTGCAGTACAAATTTTAAAAATGTTGCGCGCCATATTGTTTATACTAGGCTTAGTCGCCAGCGGTACGTGTTTTTATACACATTCTAAACCACAAAGTCATCAAAATGACACTCTAAATATTGGACTCCTTCTACCTCATACTAATTTCGGTGTACGTGAATATATAAGAGCAATAAATAATGCTGTGTCTGGTCTGCATCGCTCCAGGGGTATGACCAGGGGACTCGGTTGGTTGAAGAAATACAACTTCAGCACCAAGAATGTTCGTTATGTTCTAATGACCCTTACACCTAGCCCTACAGGTAACAAATTATGAAGGTCTAATTAAATGCTTTTGTGACGCTTCATTACCAATTTTAGAATTAATAATTCCTGTTTATATTTATTTTGTGGAACTTCTGTTTATTTGTGTATTACATAGAGATTAAACGATATGTATATATTTAATTGAATAAGTAAAAAATACGAATTTTGTCGCTTTAATTCGCCTACAAATGCCCTGTTTTTTTTAAATTACATTACATTGCCAAAATTCCATTTCATTTCTTTTGACAGCCTTAAACATCGCAAAAAACGTAACCAATTTATGCAATATGCTATATAACTAATTATTAGACTTCTCAGATTAACAGAATGTCATTCCCCATTGCTTAATGTATAAACAACATTCTAAAACAAAATATTGAGAGAGAAAACAACTCAAATTTTAATGCACTTTATAATCTGTCGGTAGTGGTATAGATGCCTTCGATTTCCTCCGCTTAGTGCAGAACTTCCAATAATTAATCAGGAAATATCGAGGTTAATGTAGTTGGAAGCTATACAGCCGAGAAGACGTCTCATTTTATTGACAATTTCACAACATCAAATCGTTTTATGTTTCAGGTAGTTTAACAAGGGGCTTAAAATTTATTTTTTAGGGTATTCTAAATTGAAGTTGAGTTATGTCTTAATGATTCGCAGTTTTCAATTAATCTTGTTATTATTCTGTTTAAAATAAAGGAAAGTGAATTTTACATTTGTCATTGCATTTGAATGAAACATGTACTCATATTTAATTACTTCTACTGTGTGACCCATTTTGAATGGAAATAACCCTGTAAAAAATGTGTCTATGTGGGATTTTTCTAAAAGATTCCATTGAAAGCTCTACTTTATGAAAAAATTTTAGAGATACATTTCAATTCTCAAGACCTACTACGATTTTTTTACGTCAAAAATGGACAAATTCGATTAGCGATTTTTTTTATAAAATCTAACTATAAATCTAACTATACCACTTGATTCAGAAACATCTCAAATGGGTAAATCCAAAGTTTCAAGAAAAGATATTAAATAATGACAGATTTATGACAAAATAAATGCAGGTAATATTTTATAGCATTTACATGATTTTTTCTATAAATCGAAGTAGCCCATGAAAAATAAACAATAGAAAGATACATTAAGTGGATAGTTTTAACAACTATTGTCTTTTAAATAAACTTAATAATATTTGACGTAAAAACATGTGTGAACAATTGAAAGTGATAATAATTAGGTATTTAATAAACAAAATAACCACAGATTACGCAGCTCAGCGTGTACCATGAAAATAATTTATTATTACTATATATTTAGTACAGGCAATGAAGACAAAATGTTCTAAACACCTCGCAAAACTTAGTAAAAGAATTATCTCTAGGATTTAAGTAGTTAATAACCTGTAGAATGGAATGATGCATTCTTTGCACTTCCAAGTTCCGGGAAAATTCAAAAAAATTTGGAAAAACTTTTTGATTTTCGGTTTTTTTGCTCTAACGGCTAAAATAATGAAAATAGAGAGAAAAGTTTTCAACAAAATTTGTCTCTTTCTACAAAATAGGTCTTTACAAATTTTTGACTTACTTACGCCGTTTAGGAGATAAATCCAGTTTTCCACTTATAGTTTTGAGCCGCTCCGAAATGCGCGGAAAATGAAAGTTTCGTATAACCGGACATATCGATCGATAATAATTATTACTATTCAGAGCCGCTAAAAAAATGAAAACAACGTGAAATGTAGAGAAAAGTCTCAGCTTTAATGTGGAACTAATCACAAAATTCATACAAATTTTTATCATAAAGAAAAAAGTGTTAGAAGATGGCTTAGTAAACTTTATACAGTTGATTTATTCACATCTTTGACTTTTATGCATCCTGCCTATTTCTCCCGTAACAATGGGTGCTTTTTCACTTCATGAATTCGATTCCACGCACTTTAATCTATATTTCGTGAAAATTTCATTGAAGAATATTAAGAAACAAATAAGTTGTATATGTTTTACTATATAATTGCGCATTCTCTGAACGTGTATGAATAATGTAGACAAATTCAAAAAGTACTGCGCGCATTTAAAAAACTCTAAAGTCATTCGAAAGAATATGTTTTATTGTACTTATAATCCAAAAATTAATACTGTGCTATTATTATTACTTAAGATATAGCGAATTGAACTCCAAAATTTGGAGGCGATTGATCGATGAGAAATATACCCTCTACTTTGATCGCAAGGTATATTTTTCCAACATAAGTAATTGCAATAAAATGTTAATTGGATTAATATATCATTATATAAGAATATATAAGCAAACTGAATTATCATTCTAACGATTTCCGGCAAAGATATGAATAAATCTGTGGATCAACTGTACAAAGTTCACTAAGCCATCTTCTGATACTTTCTCTCTTTGATAAAATTTTTTATGAATTTTGTGATTAGTTCCATATTAAAGCTCAGACTTTTCTCTATATTTTATGCTCTTTTCATTTTTTTAGGGGCTCTGAATAGTAAGAATTATCGATCGATGAGCCCGGTCGTACGAAACTCCTGGAGAATTCCCATTTTTCGCGCATTTCGAAGCGGTTTAAAACTATAAGTGGAAAACTCGATTTATCTTCTAAACGGCTTAAGTAAGACAAAAATTTGTATAGACATTTTTGTAGAGAAAAAGACGAGCTACAACTTGTTGGGAACTTCTTTCTCTATTTTCATTATTTTGACAGCTAGAGCAAAAAAAACGAAAATCAAAAAGTTTTTCCAAATTTTTTTGAATTTTCCCGGAGCTTGGAAGTGCAAAGAATACATCATCTCACTCTCCAGGTTATTACCTACTTAAATCCCAGAGATGATTCTTTTATTAATTTTTGTTACCCTAAATTGTTAATTTGCCTGTACTAATTATATTCTGTAAATGTGGAAATAAAAATATTTGTATTACATTACACTGAAACTAAAACACGATAATACAATTTATCTTAAATATTTGTAGCCTCTACAAAGTCACCGTTTATTTCGATGCACTTGTCGAATCGTTTTTTAATATTCTTTACGACATTCTGTAATTGTTGCCGGGTAACTTCTGCACAAGCTTGTCCTATTCTTGCACACAAATCTTCTCTATTACTCGGGCGTGACCTGTAAACTTTAGATTTTGTTAAACCCCATAAGAAGAAGTCCATCGGTGTTAAGTCCGGGGATCGGGGTGGCCATCCAATTAACGGGCTACCTCGACTTATCTATCGATTAGGGGAAAATTAGCATTTAGCCATCTGGTAACCACTCTGGCATTATGGACATGGCTGCCATCTAATTGAAAGTGTAGATTTAGTATTTCTTGTATTGAAAGTTCATTCAGCATATTCCAAAATTCGTTTCTTAGGCACTGTAAAAACTGCCTGTTATTCATATTGCTGTAAAAAAAAGAGGACCAATGATTGTTTCATTAAGTAGCCCACAGCAAACATGAACTTTTTGGGAATATTGTCTTTTATAATTAATGATCCACTCTAGGTTTTCTGTGGCACACAACCTACAATTTTGTGACGATACCACCCCATTTGTGGTAAAAGTTGCCTCATCGCTGAATAAAGTAGTTTTCAAAAAATGTCTGTTATTAAGATACTCTCCTTGAGCCCGCAAGCAAAATTCCATCCGTGTATCATCATCACCAGGTTCCAACGTATGTAAAAACTTGGGTTTGAATGGTTTTACCTTATTCTTTTTAAGGTATCGGCGAGGTATCTCTAGGTAAATTCAAATCTAAGCTAGCTACTCTTACACTGGCGTTTGGATTGTTGTTAAAATAATTTAAAACAGTCTGCTCATACCTGGGTCTTCTTGGTACATTATCCGTTCTTATAATACGACTTGTGACAGCGCCACACTCATTAAAAATTTTGTTGATTTTAGAAACGGTACTTTTAGTGATGTTGGGCCTATTCGGGTGCCTATTATTAAATATCTCACATACCACATACATCTTCCAAAGTTCTGTCATTATGTCTAAGGCGCACAAGTTCAATTTTTTTTCTGCTACATTTAGAGCATCTATAATTTTAACTTTAAACTAATAAACTAATACTTGATAATATGTTTGATCAATTTTATAATTTCAATAACAATATACTCTGCGCATATGCGCATTTCAAAGATTTGGCGTCTGCCTTTAAAATTTGTTTTCCATGGCACCCTATTACTATCTAACATTACTCAATAAAAAACAACATTTATTAAAACTGTCCATTTAAAATTTACCGTTCTATTGTTTATTTTTCACGTGCTACTTCGATTTTTAGAAAAATCATATAAAAGTTATTATAAAATATTACCTACATTAATTTTGTCATAAATCTGTCATTATTTAATATTTTTTACGAAATTTTGGATTTGTCCACTTGAGATGTTTCTGAATCCAGCGGTATGGTTAGATTTTATTAAAAAAATCGCTAATCAAATTCGTCCATTTTTGACATTAAAAAAAATATATAGTAGGTCTTGAGAATTGAAATTTATCTCTAAATTTTTGTCACAAAGTAGAGCTTTCCATCGAAAGCTCTACTCTACTACTTTTTAGAAGATAGGCCATCGCCTATCTTCTAAAAAAAGCCTTGTTAAAATGAGATTATAGACACATTTTTTACAGGGATGTTTCCATTTAAAATGGGTCACACTGTAGATTGGCTTTATATAATTTATTGTAAATTGCCTCTATTTATCCGACATGGCTGGAGAGGATGACAGTTTAACTAACTAGCAAGGCAGATCTTGCACCGAGAAAAACGTTTATATCCCAATTGCAAAAAATACACTTCAGTTGGTCTCTAAAACCCGACAAAAACAAAGGACTCGTTCAGCATTTTTTTTGTTTTATAAATCGAAAGTAGAACACATTTTAAGACAATTTACAAATTTTTAGGTTTTTATTTGAACGTTTAAGCCCTTACATAAACTACCAAAGTCGGTTCGCGATAAAACGGGGCGGAGCTTAGCGTGACATCACTTTGCATATGCTGATCGTGTGACAATCGAGATTTAATAGGCGTGTGGCGGGTATTATTGTGTTCCTTGAATGTCAAGAATATGTGTAGCAAGGCTTCATTGACTATTGCTTAGTAGCATGGTTTCTAAAGAATATTTAAAATATAGTTTTATCTAGAACTCTATAGCAACTGCTACTTTTTTAAAAATGTAATGATAATAAGAAAATGAATAATACAGTTTTATTTTTATTTTATTTTGTTTTATTTAGCATACACTGCTCAACAGGTATAACCCATTTACAGAGCAGGACAGATACAGAAAAAACTAAAAAATAAAGTATTTGCAATATACATTAAAGATATATAAAATACTCCTAAAGCTAACATAATATTACAACTAAATAAAAACAGAGATCAAAGACAAGAAATACGAGCATAATGATAAATCTATATATAAGCAGAATCCAAAGAAAAACAAAGAGTCAATGGCTATAAAAGTATCTTATGGAATTAACAGTGCAGCCGAAAATGTCAAATTTGTCACAATGTTTGTTGTAATTATGACACATTGAGAACAGAGGAGAAAATTTAAGTCTATTAGAGCGCGGAGTGGGAAGATAAAAAGTTTGCATTATCCGAGTGTTTAATGGGACATAAAACTGTAATTTATTTAAAAATTTCGGACAATCGATCTTGTCGTGTAATAGACTGTGCAAAAATATTTGAGAATAGTAAACGCGCCTGTTTTCAAGAGTGTCTACAGAGAATCTATTCAAAAGTTCTAGGTTTGGAAAACCAATTGATGGGTATACTCCATCACACTTGAACCACAATAATTTTACAAATCGTTTTTGTACTCTTTCTAGGCTCTCAACATGAGTTACATAATGAGGGTTCCAGATGAGTGACGCGTATTCAAGTTTAGACTGGACAAAAGGAAAGTAAAGTATTTTTAGCGTATAAGTATTGGTAAACTCTCTGCTTGATCTGAGTAGAAATCCCAAAATCTTAAAAGATTCTGAACTTATGTTATTTATGTGTAGTACAAAGGAAAGTTTTTTATCCAAAATTACTTCAAGATCTTTGAAACTCACGGGTCTTTGGAGTTTCACATTGTCTATGGTATAATTAAACGTGGTGGGCATGAGTTTTGTAGTGTAGGACATAACGTTGCATTTGGACACATTTAAGTTTGACTTATTTCGAACACACCAATCAGATACGTTGAAGAGGCTGTCATGTAATAGATTGCAGTCCGCTATTGAACTAATAGTCCTAAAAAATTTGAGATTATTCGCGTAGAGTAAACAGTCAGCTTGAGTAACTTCCACAATATCATTTATAAAAATATTAAAAAGCAACGGTCCCAGAATTGATCCCTGCGGAACACCTGATGTTGCCAGGTACTCGACAGACCGAAACCCACTATAAGCGACATATTGTTTTCTTCCTAAGAGATAGGATTGAAAAAATACGAACAGAGATTAAGATCGACCTTCTATTACGCCATCAAATATACATAATCAGATCTATTCTCTTTGCAGTTAGCAAGTTTTGTTATTGTTACTTTACGATTTCTTGATAGGCAACAACCCTTGTTACAAAACCTTATTCTGATCATCTCAACTGTCTATTTAGCAGTATGTCTTTAATTCACATTGCTACTCTAATAACTACATTTTAGTGCTTGCTAAGTACATAACAATTTGATTTAAATAAGTCAATGTATCAAATATGGATCCTGTGGCTATAAACTTTTATTTTAGTTTTATTCTTGCCTTGGAAAATGCAGAATGTCAGTGTCATATATTACTCTTAGCTAAGCAAGTTATACCAATTAATTTTATTTGGAAGAACATGATTATACTACCGAAATGTAAGTGATATGTTAAAAAATCTAATTTCCAGTGTTGTTAATTGGTCACTGTCTGACGACCCTCCACCTGTTTTCTGAAGGCTTTCTATAGCTATTCTCGTTTTCTTTCTAGTTATAGATTTCCACTCTGATAAAAATTAAAACAGAAGTGTCTTAAATTAGAAATTTCCATTTACCAAAATTGGAAAACCGGTATTTGATGTATTTTTTAATATTTCTTGTAAACATAATATTAAGTAAAACAAATAAATCAGCTGATGCTACTAGTCTTAACTTCGAAAGTATTTCGTTTTGCTCTTAAGGTGGCCATTCCCTAGAATGAGATATCCGATAAGGAAATATTTATTATTTTTGCCCATAACTTTTTTTCCTTAGTACGTATATTCAAAAAAACTATAAAAGTGCCTAAGTAGAACCATAACAAGACTGTTACTATGAATTTTTACACAATAATTTCAGCGGTTAGCAAACTAGCTAGATTTAAAACAAAGTATGAAGATTAACATAATTTTTAAATTTAAATCTAGCTATTTTGCAAACCACTGAAATTATTGAGTGATAATTCATAGTAGTAGTCTTGTTATGGTTCTACTTGGGTACTCTTATAGTTTTTTTTAAATACACGTACTAAGAAAAAAGTTATGGCCAAGAATAATAAATATTTCCCTATCGGATGTATCTTTCTAAGGAATGGTCACATTAAATAATAATGTAGGAAATTCTACTTACAGTTTTCCACTGTTTATTATCCTTTCTCGCTCCGGGTATAATATTTAGTAGAATCGTTAACTAATCCCATTTCACTTCGAGCTGATTAGCCTCAATAGGGTGGCATTTTTCTGTTATAATAATTCTGTTTGCTAGCATGAAGTCGAGAAACGTCGACATTTGGGTATATGTTGTTCTTTTACCTCTTGATTTTATTATCACCCATATTCACAATCAGAACTGAACAGTGAAACAAGAAGCGTGTCGCGCGTCTGACGTTTAACCGCTCGAATCTGACAGATAACAGAGTTAACCAGTGCAAAAAACACAAAAATAACCTAGAAGAATGGTCTGAAATTTCCCGCGCATGCACCGAATTTTATTTCTAACAATCAGCTAACAAAGTTGTTATTATGAAATCTTTAACAATTATTGTTGTTGGACGTTAAGCTGAATACCGGTTTTGTTATTGAAATTGCTATGACTTGCGAAAATAACAATATCTTTACGTAGCAAAGTGCATAACAAACGTAAAACAGAACAGATATGAATAACTAAATCAATGATGAAAAGGAATATTGCAAATCTCCTGCCGTCCTGAAATTGCAGTAATAAATAGTAGTAGTAAATAATAAATAAAAGTATAAAAAAATAAATAAATAAAAGTAGTAAATAATAGAATTATTTGCTCATTTAATCTAGTAATTACTTAATTGTTTTCGTCGATCCTTGAAAACAACTTCATTATTCGTTGTGGCGTTTCTTCACCCAGCAGTGGCGAAGTGTCACTTTGGTACCCATGCGACCGCGCAGCAGTCGGTAAAGTGTAAAACGGTTTGCTTCGGCGCCAGTTCCTTTTACGGCGGAACAATTATTGCCCTCAAAGCTGGTTAAGCTGGGCTTGAGTAGCTAAAATAAATATACGTTAGTGGTCAGTCAGTCAAGAGATACACAGCAGTAAAAGGCACAATTCGGAATGCAACAGTATTTGTTACAGTTATACCTACTATTTATAATATTACCTAACTACCTAACAGCGATACTAACAACCAGAAAAACAACTAGGAACTAGGATTTAAGCTACAGTGAACGGAAGTAAAGCTATATTTTTAATGCTAGGCCGCAGTTATAACGCAGAAAAACGGTAGGCGGTTAACAAAATGGTGAGACGGTAAGCAGAGCCAATGGTCATAGGCAGTGAAGCGGAAGGTACTACAGATGGTGCGTGGATATAAGCAGAAACAATTATCAAATATATATATAATACAGAACAACTCACAACTTACTATCTTGCACTATTAACTTGGCTAATGCGCAGTGCCTTAAAGTTAAATGGTAAAATTATAATAATTATTTAGGAGTTTTTTTATTTGCAACATTTCGTCTCAATGTTTTCCGATGAAAAACTACTCCGGCAGGTGGGTGTGCAGATCATCCAAAGCAAAGAGTTAAAGTATGATTAGTATACGATCTCTAAGATCAGCCAAGTTGTCACTTACTACTCTTACTTATTTCGTAGCATTGTGGAGGGGCATGTCTGGCTCGGCGGAGCGGCCAGGACGAACTGACTGTCTTGTAGTCCTCGGCCTGCCACTAGAACATATTGAACAATTGAAGAGTTGGGGAAATCGCAGAACCTTCGCGTGACTTTTGAAAACTAATTATTGTAACTTTTGGAATTTGGAATATTTCTTGCAAGTTTTACTTACATTGTTACCCGTATCAATTACAGTAAATCACTTATGCAACAAGAATATAATTTTGACAATTCGCCACAGAGAGATATATTAAAGATTAATTAAATTATGGTTGTATCTTAATATTCTTAATGCATAGTGTGGCCAAGATGAACTGTCAAGAAACCCTAGGTATTTGGTCTCTTAGATTGAGAATAACAAAAATTAAGTGTTTAAAGTGCCTCTCCCGGATACAATATTATATAACTAGAGCGGACGAGCGACACTGACTAGCTCAGTGGGCGGTGGGGTGAGTAAGTTGGTGGGTGCTTGTGGGAATGAAATATCCAATTGTTGATATTCCGTAAATTACGATAGGATTTTCTGATTACTTACTCAGAGAGCCGTTTGTTGAGTGTGCACAGCGAACTTATATTTCACGGATATTTACATAAAAAAAATAATAATAGTACTAAATAGTGATTATCAGTTAAGCACCAAATACATATCTACTGTATAAAAACAATAATTAATTAAAATCTAACAAGGGGTAAATAGTATAATGGCAGGGTGATAACTTAGCTGGTTTCCTCCCTATAATATACCGACTAAAGGGGGTTGGATGTCTGTGTGTAGGAACCAATATGGCGGTTTCCGGAGATCCACGTATCTAGTGACCTTCCAATTAATTTTCTGGGGCTATCTAGCAGAATGCCTCGAATAAGGTCCCAAAAATGTCGCCCAGAGGGCAACTTCCCAACTCCAAAACTTCAACCAGATCTCCCACGATACAATAATGTGAGTTGACAAACAGGAAACGTAAAGGTAAGAGATGAAAGAAAAAGCCCTAAAAGGGGAAAATATATTGTAATGCTACCCTGTACATAATAGCCATATGTAAGAGGAGATTTAACAATAGTCATTATGCAAGATACCTGGTGGTGTAAGGCGGACTTTCTAGTGTGGCCGAAGAAATCGTCCTTTGGGGTTGTGGTTTGAGGGGCGACAGAACCCCAAAAGGCACAAGTGGGCAGTACACGTAACGATAATGTCCGACAACCACTTTGTAGTATTCTCACGATAGATCCCTATATGGAAATGATCACCAAAAATCATAAATCGTGTACAACATCACGCCACGTCAAACTCACTCTCTCTATATCAATGAACTGCCCGCATCTTTCTAGACATTCTACCTATCCCGGCCTTGCACTGGGCTGCTCTCGAGCTACTTGACAACATTAGATCTACTAAGATTTAGAACTAACTGTCATTGAAGCTTTTCGACAGATACATTTCGAAATGAATGATTCCCTGAGTGGCACTATTTCATTAAAACGAACTTTCTATTCTTAAGCGTAGAAGTGACCTGGAACAACATGAATCATTGCGTGATGCCACAGCAGAAGAGCGCTATCTCCACGTATTTCTAATCGAGTGGAACTTTATTATTTTTCTAGATAGAGTGTCTTGATATAGCGTACGACTCTTCTCATTGCCATCAACACTTACTGGTTGAAGTAGAATGTAGACCATACTATGTACATCTATTTTATTCGAATGATCATGAGAACTGTCTGAACCGCGTTTGCTAATTTGAAACAGATCACAAGTAGATCGTGCGCGCATATCTTCGATTCTGTCACTAATTTGAAGAAAGGATCTTGGGACTCGTTTTTATAGTCTCATACCTAAACTATAATTGAATAAAACGTGCTTAACAGGTTAAATAACCAATCATTAGAAATTAATAACAGCAATTCATTGCAAATATTCCTTGTGGAAAGTGCTTTTTTTGGCATTGGACCTAATCCATCAGCCAGGTGGAAAGTGCTTCGTTACATAATTTTAAGTAATCGCCTCAAGATGTCGTTTATTAATTGCAATCATCTTCAATGTTTTAATGTATTATTCGTAAGAAATATACATACCTCAGTTCTTTTCCAATAATATTTTTGTTTTACTTCAGCTATATTAGATAAAAACATCAATATAGAATAAATAAATCTTATGCCTTCTCATTCATATATTGGATGTAATTCCACTCTTCCATCCATCGACTCTATCTCCATCCTCTACGCTTTAATTTCCTATTTTTTCGATCCATATTTTTCGAAAAGAAATTTTGGCATAAAACCCTATAAGATGTGAGTTATTCCATATTCTTGGTTGTCTATTGTTCGGTACAAGAAATTTCTCAAGTTTAACGTAGCTACACAAATTTATTTTGTTCTAAATTGCAAGGTGTACCACCATTTTTCTCTCTCTTCTTTTAGGCTACTCTGTTTTTTCACCAGCAAGAAGAATTGAAAGCGTTTTCATATTACAGTTTCATAGATTTAAAATTTCCTTTCACACCTTCTGTTGGGATTAGTTATAGAAAATTTAGTTGTATATATGGGCTATCCAGCTCGTCAATAGAACCCTGAGCGCTATAAAAATATATTATTAGACCCTACATTTACACACCGTATCTATCAGGAATAGTCAGAACTTTATTTTTCAATGAATATGATAAATATTTCACTTTTAAAACTGCATTTGGTATACTGTAGAGCGTCAGTTAAGACATATAAAACTAATTTCAGCATACCTCAGTTATCCATATTTTATCTCATTACTTTTTCTAACCATATTTTAATCCTTTGCTCTGTAGTTCTTGATATTAACACGCACCCTTGCGACACATTTCAAGAGTGATAACTAATCCTTAGTCAGGTTTTGCACTGTAGAAATTCTTAGTTAAAATATATTTATTGAAGGCAAATACTGATATCTCAGCATGCACTAAATCTACCTTTTCCTGATTATCTATTCCTTTGTTCTATAATTCTTAGTATTAGCAGTTATTCACTCATATATTTCCGTAAGAGGTAACTAATCCCTAGACAGCTTTTCTGCTTAGGAAATTCTTAATTGTGGGCGATGCTACTCAGGAACTATTAGTCTTAACTGTTTGAAATTTTATATGTTTTCTGAAAGTAAACTAGCTGAGTTTAAAAACGGTAATGTAAATTGAATACCATATACGATTTACTTGATTTGCATATACAGTGTGAACCTAAAGAAACGCACAAAATTCATATCTTTGGTATCTCATTTGTCAAAAAAATCCTCGAACAGGTCGATTTTAGTGTTGTAAATGCTACATTTTGTCACTATACCAAAATTTATGACGTCATTGGTTTTTGAGTAATGTCGTCATAATAAATTTTTTTTAATGGAAACAGAGATTTTTGTTTGCTGTTTTTGGTGGTATATTCCTTTAGCTTTCTGGTGATATGAGAAAAATTGATATTTCCTAAGCAATTCTTTTGAAAAAAAATATTTTTATTGATTGGTACCTTACATGAGTAATTGTGACAAAAAAGTCATCTCCAATGCTCAAATTGCAACACTCCAATCATTTGGCATTGACCAAGATGGGTGTAGACACTTTGCACGCTGTTCTGAATCATCTCATGGGCAATTCGTCTCATCTCCAAGCCAATTCCGTCTTTCAATTCTTCTATGGTATCCAGTGTGTTAAAATACACCCTTGACTTTAAGTAACCACAAAGAAAAAAATCTAAGGGGGTTCATTCCGGTGAACGCGGGGGCCACTCAATCGGACCTCGACGACCTATCCACCTTCCAGTAAAAGTGTCATCTAAAAACTGTCGCACTGCTATCCCAAAACGAGGTGGGGCCGCGTCTTGCTGAGCATCGCCACGCCCCCCCCTCTATTTCGCTCCCGGTCTTGTCTGTAAATGTCATAATTTTGAATTTTGAATTTGTTCGCAGCTCTCAACCGCGTTTCTGTGACGACAAAAATTTGGATCTTGTTTTCGTTTAGAAATATCGAAAGTTCATTAGTCTTTCGAATTAGTCCGTTTGCGTTCCAATAAGCCACTCTACACATGGACAATCCTATATTTAGGAAGGATATTTATGGAAAAATTTTGCAATATACTTATAGTTTCCATCGCATCCCTGGCAGGTTCCAATAAATCGTTTAAGTGTCTGATCGCGGCGATAGTTTCTTTCAGGTTGATCATTGAGTTCAATCTGCTCATCTGAGCCATAAGCTCATTGAAATCGCCAGTCACACCAGTCGACGTGGTCGGGGGGGCTCTTGATGTTCCTGCGGTTGGTCGTGGAGAGGGGGCGGGACTTCACTGAGATGGTACGGCGGTGGCTTCCTGGCTTCTAGCTGGTCCATTTCCTCTTGGTGCAATTCCTGTGACGACCTCCGCTGCTGTCCTGTCCGTCCAGGCGTTGGTGGCTGGTAGCGGAGCAGGGACGTATCTTATCGGGTCCGGCGCTTGCATGCCTTGACTCCTGTTCAGCTGCTCTATCCTATATTATTTTATACACCTCGCACAGTGTGTTGGATGCGGTGTGGTTACCGCTACAGTTTGCACACTTTGGGGTTTGTTCCAACGGCTTCTCGCATTGATGCGAGAGGTACTCACTCGCGCATTTGACACATCGGGGGTGTCTATGGCAATTCCCAGTGGCGTGCCCCCACTGTTGATATTTGCGGCATTGAGTGAGCTGCCTCTCGTTCCTTCTTCGCTCACACTCTATCTTTGTGTACAATACAAAACGGATCTCTTGTTGGATTCTTTTTAACGTTATATCGTTTGATGTTACCACAAGATAAAGTGGGCTAAATTTTGTCTTCATGAGGAATATGTGTTTAATGAAAATTTTTAATTCTAGTTCTGCCTTGATATCATCTATTTTCGGGTTCCCTACGGAGGACGAATGCATGAGTTTTATCATCGCTTGATGTGTACGTATGAAATTCGATGTCATCCTGGGCTGCAAGGAGGTCCACGTATCTTTTGTACTCTTTTAGGTCCTGAACGTATAGTAGGGTACTTTACTTAATCTCTTTTCCAAATTCTTTTACTAATTTGTTGTGGTCTGCATATATTCCCTTTAACACAATGGGCGGGTTCTTAAAGTGTCTTTCTGGGGTTTTTGGTGCAAATCTCAGTCAAGTTTTAGTAGGCGCATTAGACGAAAATCGACCTAAACTTTTTAGTTTACCGAATGATTGGATTTTCACGAAACTTTCTGGATTCTGTTCGTATTGATGTCTATATCAAATTCCACAAGAAAAATTCTGCCGCTATCGCCCCGCAATTTTTTTAAACAATGATTTTGTTGTTCATTTGTTAATTACCAAAATTTAGGTAAATTTAAAAAATAAAATGTATTTTTAGATAACGTTTCCAAAAAAGGGGGACGGGGAATAAGAAGTGACGAGAAAATCCGCAAAAATTCTGGTGAATGTATTATTAAAATGCAAGATTTTTTTTTCTTTATGATTAACTGTGAAATTTAAAAATCTGGAAACATTCAGGCGTATAGTTTAAAATATTCTTTAATATTCTGATCTGTTGTAACTTTTTTGTAACGTGCATATTTTCGGAGTTTTCAACAGTTTTTCATGTTCAAAAACGATCAATAATGTGCTTTTGGTTGTGAAAAACTGTTGAAAATTCGGAAAATATGCATATTACAAAAAAATTACTGGAAGCCAAAATTTTAAAAAATATTTGAACCTGTACGTCTGAATTTTTCCAGATTTTTAAATTTCATGGTTTTAGAGATTTTCCGTTTTCCGATAAGGACCATTTCTTCATGTTTTTTCGGAGAAACTTGAACAGAATGCACTTTAGGAAAAAGTCATAAAGGAAATTTTGCATTTTAATAATACATTGACCAGAATTTTTGTGGATTTTTTCCAGAACGTTTCGTGAAAATCCACTCATTCGGTAAACTATTTAGTCAGAAATGCTAGTTTGCCTACACTACTTCTTTATGTTCAGCGTTAAGTAGGTATTTCTGTGCTGCTGGATGACAGCGTAGCTCCAATTCTCTTCCTCAACGACGACCAGTACTACTCAATCCAGGAAAACTTGTTACTTCAGCAGCCTGGATTACTGAGTGAAATGGATTTTCTAATAATTTATTTACCAATTGCAAATCTTGCTGTTGAATTGATATTCTTCGTCGCCCTGATCCAGGATTTCTACTAATCGTACTGTTATTCTCCACTTCTTTAAATGTTAAACACAGAATTTTTGTTAATATTATAACGCAGTGCAATTTGTCTCATTGACCATTCATCTTCTGCTTTAGCAATAACTCCAGCTTTAACTAAATCGCTTATATGGGGAATATTAGTTTTGGCACACTGACAACTAACTGACAATGTTACAAAAATTAAAGTTAGATGTACACAACTAGATTTTAGAAAAAATACGTCATAAGACTTGTCCTATTCTTTTTCTTCCGACAGTACTATATACGACTGACTGATTATTCTTATGTGTTTATAAAAGGTTAAATACTCTTAATGTCGTTATTATAAGTCAGAAACATGAGTGGACCACCAAATTATTGGTGTGCCATGATGCAGAAATATTTCTGCAAATGCTTCAAATATAAAGTTTCTAATTGTTCCTGCGTTCTTTATGAGCACGTTGTTCTGGTTATTACCTCCCAGATTAACTCTACTATGTTCTAGAGTACGATATGAGAATGAACGATGCATACAAAAATTGGTCCAGTGACAGGTTACTTTTTCTGGATGGCCTGGCGAGCTCTGGTAAGACTTTTCCTTTTAACGCAATTTTATATTATATAAATAATAGGATACAGAACAGAAACTGATCGAGGACAGACCAGGAACAAAGGAGAACAGAACAGAAAACATAGTAAAATAGAACAGAACACAGCGGAACTGATTCCAGAATGGTTAGTGTCAGAGTTATATGCAATAATAATATTTACGTTATAAGTCTAGGAGATTTATTACAGTACGAGTTGTTCTACGGACGAGGCGATACAGGAGCCGAGTCCGGAATATTAACGAGTACTGTAATGACAGTAATGAGACCTACCGGACGTGTATCGTATAATATTTTATTTTATGCTCTCTTCATAATCCTTCTTAAAATGAATAAGAAGTTATATGTAATTATTGAGATTTAAAAAATATTAGTTCGTAATCTAACAATCGCATCGCAATTGTTTTTCATAGTTAATTATGATTGTCTTTAGCTTGTCACTGTGAAATAAATAAAATCATAACTTTTCCATTGTTTTGTATGATGGAGATTTCGGAGGAAAAAAAACTTTTCATGTATTAAATAATTGCTAAAACTGTCTTGTATTTAAATATTTTATTTCTTGCATTCTGAAATGAAAAGTCAAAAGTTAAAACTAAAATATAATTGCTTACTATAACAACAATAATACGATGGTGTTACTAGATAACAGTTTACGGCATCTGATACCGTAACATGTTACATTACTGTAGCACATACTGTAATGTTCGATTTACCGGCCGTAAATGAGTCCGGAAAATAATCATCTACCGGACAGTATGAAATAAATATTTTTACTAAGCGTCCAGGAAAATACCTTTTCGAAGATATCTCCTTAATTTTTTTTCTCATTTATTTAACTTAGGCCTATTTTCGCTACTGACCCCTATCACCTTCACCAAAAGACGAACTACCCCCAACCTAGAAATTTTGCCGAACTCTCTGTCGAAGAGTAGAGATCTTTTATTTGCCTAACATTTAATAGATAAGGGGCCGATTGCTTTACATTCCCTACGACGAAAATTCTAAGGCGAAAATTTTTTGAAAAACAGAGTATTCAACGAGGTTTTGTCCAATTTTTTTCAAAACCGCTGTATTTTGAGATTTACTCTTCAGGGTGTTAGAAAATTTTTTTTGAGACAGACGAGAAATAGCGGAATTAAATAGAGTATTTTTCTCCATTTTCGACGTTATATCATATGCCATATTTATTCATTGGAACTAAGCAAGTAATTATAAAAACCTTTTTTAAACAGATAATTTTTTCTTAACTAGCATCATACCTGCCGTGGAAAAATATGATTAAATCGAACTATTAAAAAATTCAGTAAATCTTTACCATATTTAAACATTAACACAATTAGAAAGAATAAAATAAATTCAGCTAACAAAAAAAATTAATAATAAAATTGAATATTTATAGCAGACACAACATTAATATTCATCTAATTTCAAAATAATTTTTAAAATGTCATATCAGATGTTCAAAATGTCCACGCGCGGCAAGGCACTGCATTCAAAACATTACTTATCATTTCGGGGGTAACTGTTACATGCCTGTTGAATCCTAGCTTCCTCTATATTTTGCGAAAATACCTTATCTTTAATATACCCCCATAGAAAGAAATCCATTGGGGTTATATCTGGAGAACAAGGGGCCATCGAATAAATCTATTGGTACCTGTCCAGTGGTGAGGCAAAATTTCGTCTAAATAATCTAAGCATATACGGCAATTCTGGGGAGGAGCTCCATCTTGTTGAAATTATTCAAAGTTCTGTCGATTCTCTAAAGACACATCATCTAAGAATTTATTAAATTCGTTCCTCACAAAGTTTAGATGCCTTTGGCCACTGAGATGACCATCATAAAAATAAGGATCTATTACCTAAAATACCTAACCAAACGTTTACAGAAAAGCGATTTTTAAAACCCAGTTGGTCTATGCCAGTGTGTATTTTCAGAAGTCCATTTGTAATATTACGATTAAAAAATCCATTATTGGAAAACTTTGCCTCGCCGGACCAAAGTATCTTACTGCATATTAATGGATCGGCGCGCTTCTTTTCCAACAGCCACCTACAAAATGCCGTCCTTCTTGATTTGTCCTCGGTTTCTAAATTGTGAACTTTTTAGCTCTATATCACCGACAGCCATTTTTCTTTAAAAAAATGTTCACACATGTCTTATTTATACGACAAGCAACTTGCATTTCTCTTAATGATGTTTCCAAATTTTTTGCATTTTTGTTTCTTACATAATCAACTCGGTTTACCTTATTCGCATTATTAGTGACGCTGTTCATCCTTGCCTTCTTTAAAAATGAACCATTACTTTTCAGATTCGTAAATAATTTTCTGAATAGTGTCCTATTCGGCTGTTGTACTGCTTGTGGAAATCTGTTTCTATATTCAACATTAGCTAATCCAGAATTAAAATTGCATTGGCAATGTGTGACGAACATATTTTAACGATCAATTTTAGCGAAAACCATTTTTGTAAATTCTGAATTCTTAAGAGTGTGAGTGTGAGTGCGCGAGTGTTTAACTATTAACTGATATCATCTATCAAAAATTTAATTTTTAAGTTTTTCCAGAGCCAACTATTTTA
The DNA here is from genome assembly GCA_963583905.1 of Stenurella melanura. Lineage (NCBI taxonomy): Eukaryota > Metazoa > Arthropoda > Insecta > Coleoptera > Cerambycidae > Stenurella > Stenurella melanura. The sequence goes on from OY757309.1 coordinate 22,101,643, forward strand.
AAACAATTAAAATGAACTGTGATAATCTGTCAAAAAATTAAATGATCAAGTTTTTCCATAGCCAAACTATTTTAAAATAATTGAAATAATAGTGCAATCAGTTTAGTAGGTAACATGAAATGCAGACAAATGGGTATTGTACTTTAAATAATAGACAAAGATATTTTAACTTTTTGACCAAGAAATGACGTTTTTTATAGATGAACTTTTCCCATAATTGCTCCGTTGCTTTCCTGATTATTAATTTTTGTTTGTTTGCTGAATTTACTTTATTCTTCCTAATTGTGTTAATGGTTGATTATACTAAAGACTTGAGGAACTTACTGAATATTTTAAGAGTTATATTTAATCATAATTCGCCTAGCCAAGTATGATCATAATTAAAAAAAAATGTTGGTTTCAAAAATGTTTTTGTAATTACTTGCTTAGTTCCAACGCATAAATACGGCATGTGATATATCGTTTAAAAGGGAGCAAAGTAAGCTATTTAATGCCTCTATTTTTCGCCCGTTTCAAAAAAAAAAAATTAACATCCTGAAGAGTAAATCTCAAAACACAGCGGTTCTGAAAACATTTAGATAAAACTTCGTTGAAATACTTCACTTTGCAAAAAAATCACCTTAGAATATTCGTCGTATCTCTTCAAATAACGGAGATATTTTGCTTAGACGCATTCCGCATTTTCGATATTTTCCGTCATAACTCTTAAAGTAGGCCATGGATTTCAAATGTCTTTAAACCATGTTGTAGCTCATAAAAATCGGCACAATTTTCGTAGAAACAATTTTTTTGCACGACCGATATTAAGTGAGATATTCTTGATGGCGCTGATAAAATGGACAGCCTGTATACAGTAATGAGATTTTGTATTTTCCATTAAATTATGAATATTTTTATTCCAACGAATCTGATAACTTAAAAGGATACCAAGTTACAGGCCTTTGGAATATTTCACCTTCGGAAGGGGTGTATAGGGTAAACGACTTCATCATTCCAAGCACACGATCTTTGTATTTTCAACATTATACACAGGTTGACCATCCTTGAATGGCCGATGGGATTAGGATGCGTAGTGGTCGAAGCCCGCCCACTTCTACGGAGCTCACTTGTTTATGTTCCTTGCTCGTGTAAACATCGGTCGTACAGTCTCGAGAAAAGTGCTTGTAGTGTATAACTTATATTTAATGCACAGGTACCTATTAGAAGTATCTACTTACACACATTGTTATGTGTACTATAACTAGCAATATTATAAGAAAATATCGTGGTATTTGAAAGCAAAATAAAACATAAAGCTTTGTGCACAAAGTTTTGTTTTAAAATTTATGGAGCAGGAATCTAGAGCTGGGGTTCCTATTATACCATTTTGAAAAGTATGTGTATAAATCTATTATCAGTTGTGTTATGTATAGCAAAATATACTTTATTTTAATTGCATAAAAAATTATATTATAATAGTGTACAATATGACTTTAATAAAATTTTTAGTATAGTCATTGTATATAGACTACCTAGTAGTATAACCTTATGGAGATTTCGTTGGATGTGAAAGGACACTAAATGTAGATGGCATTATGATCGAGGGATGCCAGCGATTTAATTGGTAGAATGAAATGATTATTATTGGTTGAAATCTCTGGTCTTGACGTTCACGAATCTGAAAATACACAGGTCCGCATTTAGTTTCATTCTCCGTCCATTCATTTTGAGTAATAATAATATTCCATATGCAAAATTAGATGCCTGTGTTAATATTTTCGTGTTTAGACTTTCTATTTAATGATCAATTTGTCTCAAATTTAGTTGAGTTTGTGTAGTTTTTAAACTGATTCGATTCGATTTTATTAGCAAGTTTCAATATTTGTACGAATTATATGTCCGTGTTGCCACATGCAAAAAAAAATTCTTTAGTAGGTATAAGATATACTTATGTTGGAAATTATAATTATAAATATTACCTAATTGCGTGTAACATACAGCTAGAATTTGGTTAGGTAAATTCGAAAATGGAGGTGAGCATAATGCATGCCGTGTACAGCTAATATATATTGGGATATATTGTATAAATTTTAAAATTAAGTACCTAGTATTATTTTAAAATGTAACCACATTATTAATTTTGAATTAAATAAGAAACTTTTATCAAAATTATGGGAACACATCAAAGTTTTGTCTCGGTTGTAAATATGTCCTTGAACGTAATAAAATGTGTAGTAAATTTCTAGCTACTTGAATCCTTTGATGTGCCGCCCACCAATTAGAATTGTTGTCATCGGATAATCGGTTTACTGTAGTTTATTGGTATAATATAAAATACTCAAGTTTGGTAAATTGAATATAGATACATGCATTTTGGAAATGTTCTTGTCAAGTATGGTTTCGGTCTCAGTGATTTATATTTCTGGTGTTTATTGTGTTCCTTATAATTATTATCAGCATTATTTTAGCGTGGTGCATAATATGAGTACATTTTATATTTGTTTTACTTTGTTTTGAGTGAAAACATGAAATAGGGTAAGTAGTTAGGGAAATGGCGTGCAAAATTCATGACGAAAAGTTACTGTCTGCCACTTGGTAATCGAAAAGAGCATATATAACTACAAACATTTTTTCTCTGAAAATTTTTTGTATGGTGGGAGAATATGGAGAGGGGGGGATATTTTTTTAAACGAGTGTTTATCGATATCTGTCCCCATAGGTAGTTACTCAAAGAATTTATATAAATAGAACCAGATACACATTTACAAGTGTGTTGACAACATACCTAGTTTAGACATTACATTTTATAATCATCTCTTTCTTTATGACCAAAATTACCATAACCCCATCTTTGTTGCAACCACCGTCATTTTGACGTGGCAAATAAATGTAAATATAACCTTATTCACTCAATTTGCGAAGCATTTTGATCTCTAAATAAACAATTTTCAAGTGATTAGGAGCTAAAATATGACTTAAAATTGCATCAAATAACGTTTATATGCTGTTTCTATAAAGCGACGACAATTTAAAGACAAAATATGTATCGGTTGTCAACCTATTCTAAGCTGCGTATACCTACATATTTATTTTCCTAAAATTAACACTTTTATTTACCATCAAACTACAGCAATACAATTAATTTGAAGGGGCCATGGATTCGGAAAAGAATGTGTACTAGAGTCGAATTAAGTAGAGGTTGAGTCTTTAATAAGCCGATTCAGAAATTTGTTTACATTCCTTACGAATCAGAAAAAAAGGAAGTAATTTATAGGAAATTATGCGGCAGTTCATTTCTTAGGATTTTAAGTAAATGACCCCTTATTGGTTCATTTATAGGGTCAGGTGCATTTTAGTTCGTACTAAGGTATTTGTTGTTTTCACTTCAATTCCATAACAATGAAGTACAAGTTCACTTACGAGTCTATTTAGGTGAGGATGAGGATCACAGTTAATGGTTGAAATATACAAATTTTTTTATATTGTTATGAATTACACCCCTTGGAAAAGGAGATGGTACGCCTATGCCTACTGATAGTGACTGAGAAGGCTCTAGAAAGAACCAAGGACTTTTCTAGATTTATGGTTGGAGAAGATTCTGGATTAATCTAGAGCTAATTTCGGAGTATATAAGGCGCGATTACAAGCGCGGGAGAGGAAGTTTTATGAAGAAAGCAGTTTATAAAAGTGAACAAGTAGAAAAGTGAAAAGTGAGGTTAGATAAATAGTAAATAAAGTAAATTTGAAGTATTGTAGTCAGTAAATAGTTAAATAAAGTGTTAGTGGTGTTTATCTCTTGTTGAAATTATTTAGAACCCACGGATTCATACAGGGTGTTCCCAAAAAGGTGGAAATCCGTAACATTTTGGTGTCGGAAGCGGAATTTTGACAAGAGGATTTTTCGGAAGTGTTCGAGAAGGTTTGGCAGTGTATTCTCGAAGTTGGTGCTAACACGGAGGACTAATTTACTGGACGTTGTTCGATGGTTATTTTCGAACAGGAAAATAGTGTTTAAGTGCGTTTTTGAGACATTTTTGGAACATTTTGTTGGACATTAGAGGTTAAGTGACAAAGACTCTAGATAAGACTTTTTCGTGCCGTTTTGAGGGTTTCTGGACAGTCCCATTACCGATAGTGACGTAATTATTAAACTTATTTGATTTCAACGTAATTGTATGCCGGTAACGACCAGAAGCATGGCATCCGAACAACAAATGCAGGAATTTATGGTCCAAATGCAAAAGATGATGATGGATCAGGAAAGAAAGCGCCAGGAAGAGAAAGAAGAACAGGAAAGAAAGCGCCAGGAAGAGAAAGAGGAACGGGAAAGAAGACGACAAGAAAAAGAACGAAGGCATCAAGAAGAAGAGAAACGACGTCAAGAGGAAAAACAAGAAGAGGAGAGACGCCGTCAAAAGGAAAATGATGACTTAAGGAAAGCTATAGAAACGCAACAGAATGCCTTGTTTACAGTCGTGGAAGAAATAAAAAATGAGATTAAGGAAGATATGGGTAGCGTAAAGACGAAAGTTAATGAGGTCGAAGTAAAAGTAGGCAAGGTCGAAGAAGAAGTTGGTGAAGTCAAAGTGAAAGTAAACAAGTTCGAAGAAGAAGTCAAAGGGGAAATAGACCAGCTTAAACGACAGTTGAGGGATAGAGGAAACCAGCAAGTGGTGTCATCAGGCCAGCGATTAAAAATTCCCTCCTTTGATGGTCAAAGTTCCTGGATGACTTACAAGACACAGTTTGAGGCAGCAGCAAGTGCAAACAACTGGAACGACGAAGAGAAGGCTAAAGCATTAATCGTAGCTTTAAGAGGCCAAGCATTGGAATTGCTCCAGACAATTCCGGTAGACCAACAACGGAATTTTAGAGTTTTAGAAGCCGCCTTAGATCTACGATATGGCGATCAACACCTTGCTCAAGTATACCAGACCCAGCTGAAAGTGCGCGTTCAGAAAGCTGGAGAGAGTCTGCAAGAATTTGAAGCTGCGGTGGAAAGACTGGCACACTTAGCATATCCTAATGCGCCAAAGGAATTTAAAGAGCAATTGGCAGTGGGGGCATTCCTAGACGGGATAAGGGACGAGGAGATCAGGCGAGTCCTCAGGCTATCCCGACATAAAAGTAGTAGTGAAGCCTTGGTACATGCACTAGAGGTAGAAGCTGTCTATAGGGATACTCCAAAGTCAAGAGTACGGGCTATGACACTTGAAGAATCGCAGCCAGAAGAGACAGACCAAAACCCTATCTTGAACGCGATTCTCAAAACGAATAAAATGATCGGTCAATTACTGGCTCAATCGAATCCTCCAAGAAGACAGGAAAACCAACAAAACAGAGAAAGGCCAAGTGGAGGTATTAAATGCTACAACTGCGGCAGGATGGGACATATGAAACGAGACTGTCGACAGCAGAACTCGGACAGACGAGTAAATGCTGTAAATGTAGAAGAGCAGCAGGAAAACTAAAGATAGCCAGCACCAAGGGGGCTGTGCTGGCTAGGGAACACGGTGCCCCCAGAGAAATAAAGATTTCCCAGCTGCGAAGAATTCCAAGTAGTCTGCTGTTGCAAGGATATGTGAATGGAAGAAAGTGTGTGTTTACTGTTGACACCGGCGCTACGTCATCAATAGTGCGGCCAGGGTTTATATCAGGCTTGCAGATTAAGAAGAAGCAAAATGAAGTAATTATTCGGACAGCCACGGGAGACAGGGCTGCGGTCCATGGAGAGGTCAATTTGGAACTGCAGGTTGGACGATTGAGATTCAATTACAAGGTCATTGTGGCTGACATTACAGATGATTTCATTTTGGGACTGGACATCATGGAAGAGAAGAGGTTTATTGTTGACGTAGGGGAGCGAGTCTTGAAAATTGGGAATGAGGAATTTATCCTGGCAACCGCAGATGACCAATTCCGTAAAGCAAGGCTATTGACAACAAAGACGATTAAGATTCCTGCTCATTCGGAACAGATCATCGATGCTGCCTTGGAAGGAAATTCTGGAGGCTACCGTGTTGGCCTGGTGGAAGGTGACGAATCGATTAAGTCCCTAACCAATATTGTTGTGGCAAGAACTTTAACCCGGACTAAAGATAAAATCCCAATTAGAGTCGTCAATTTAAATTCCCATGCAGTAACAATCAAAGAAGGCAAACCGATTGGCTCCTATGAACCGGTCACATGGGTAGCAAGGTGCGAAGAACAAACGGAGGGAAATTCATCTACAAATATAGACCAGGAAGTTTTGACCTTGCTGAGCTCCCAGTTGGAGCATTTATCTGAGGATGAACGAGAGGAGGCGCTCAAGTTCCTGGAAAAAGAAAGTTCAGTATTTGCCAAAAGTACGGAGGCCCTTACAAAAACAGATATAGTCCAGCATCGGATAAATACTGGTGACTCACCTGCTATTCGACAACAACCTAGGAGGCTTCCGCTAGCAAAACAAGAAGAAGCCTCAACAATGATAGATAAGATGCTACAAGATGGAGTTATTGAGGAGTCAACAAGTCCCTGGTCATCGCCAGTAGTTTTGGTTGCCAAAAAGGACGGAACGTTAAGATTTTGTGTCGATTATCGAAAATTGAACGATGTGACGAAGAAAGACAGTTACCCATTACCCCGGATTGATGACACGTTAAGTACATTGGCAGGCTCACGGTGGTTTTCGACGTTAGACCTTAGGAGCGGTTATTGGCAAGTTGGACTTCATCCTGATGATAAGGAAAAGACAGCATTTTCAGCAGGCAGTGGTCTTTACCAATTTACGGTGATGCCTTTTGGACTTTGCAATGCTCCAGCCACGTTTGAACGATTGATGGAATTTGTTCTACGAGGGCTAACCTGGAAGACGTGCCTGGTTTACCTTGATGACGTGCTGGTTATGGGACGAGACTTTACAGAACATTTGAAAAATCTTCAAGAAGTATTTGGACGAGTAAGGAATGCACACCTGAAGTTGAACCCGAAGAAGTGTTTACTATTTCAGAAAGAAGTTAAATTCCTTGGGCACGTAGTGTCTTCAGAGGGAATACAAACGGATCCCGATAAAATTTCTGCCGTACGAGATTGGCCAAGGCCATCTAACGTTCATGAAGTACGAAGCTTCCTTGGCCTTTGCACTTATTATAGACGCTTTGTGGAAGGGTTTGCAGACATTGCGAAGCCATTACACCGGCTAACAGAGGAGAAAGTTCAGTACCAGTGGACACCGGAGTGTGAAACAGCATGGAGAAAATTGAAGGCAGCTCTATGCACTGGTCCTGTACTAGCATACCCACAACAGAATGGACTTTTTATTTTAGATACAGATGCCAGCAATTCTTCGATTGGTTGTGTGCTGTCTCAAATTCAGAACGGAGAGGAAAGAGTGATCGAGTACTTCAGCAAGGTGCTCTCCAAACCAGAACGAAACTATTGTGTAACCAGAAAAGAGTTATTGGCCATCGTCAAATCAGTGGACCATTTGCATAAGTATCTCTATGGACGACATTTCAAAATCAGGACCGACCATGCTGCGTTGAAATGGCTGTTGCAGTTGAAAACCCCGGAAGGTCAACTGGCTCGTTGGATAGAACGGCTGCAACAGTACGACTTTAAAATCGAGCATCGACCAGGAAGATCTCATAAGAACGCAGACGCTTTATCTAGAAGACCATGCAAGGACGACTGCAAGCACTGCCGCCATGTGGAGAAACAGGAGGGCACGGGAGTAGTCAACACTATTAAAATAGTCGTTCCAGATGATTGGACAACTGAAGCCCTGAGACAAGAACAACTGAACGATGCAGAGATTGGGGCTATATTGAGAGCAAAGGAAAAAGGAATTCGACCAGAGTGGAAGGATGTTTCAGACAAAGCAGTTGGATTGAAGGCTTTGTGGGCACAGTGGGACTCACTTAGAGTTATGAACGGGTTGTTAAAAAGAGCATGGGAGAGCCCGGATGGAAAGCAAGTTGTTATGCGTCTAGTGATTCCCAGGTGTCGAGTACCGAAAGTACTTCAGGAAGTGCATAATGGAGCATCTGGTGGACACTTCGGCGTTAACAAGACCCTGAATAAAGTGCGTGAACGATTTTACTGGGTAAATAGTCGTCAAGATGTTGAAGCGTGGTGTCGTAATTGTAAAATTTGTGCAGCCAGTAAAGGACCACAGACTAGAAGTAGGGGTGCAATGAAGCAATATAACGTCGGGGCTCCTTTTGAGAGGATTGCGATCGATATAGCCGGACCATTCCCAGTAACCAAGGATGGTAACAAGTACATACTGGTTGCCATGGACTATTTTAGTAAATGGCCTGAAGCCTACGCAATTCCGAACCAGGAAGCGGTTACTGTCGCCAAAGTCTTGTAGATAACTTGATATGTCGGTTTGGTGTACCCCTGGAGCTGCATTCAGATCAAGGGAGAAATTTTGAGTCAGGGGTATTTCAGCAAATCTGCAAGTTATTGGGAATACACAAAACACGGACGACAGCCCTTCACCCGCAATCAGATGGAATGGTGGAGCGACATAATAAGACTATGAAAGAACATCTCTCTAAAGTCGTTCATAAAAATCAACGTGACTGGGATCTCCACATACCGTTTTTCCTCATGGCATATAGAGCTGCTATCCACGAAACTACAAAACAGACTCCGGCTCGTGTAGTATTTGGACATGAGATAAGACTGCCATGTGATTTGATGTTTGGAACACCAGGTGGAGAACGGCTTCCTGTGAACAGCTATGTAGATGAAGTGAGTGAACGGCTAAGGAATGTCCATGACTTAGTTAGAGACCAAATCACCATAGCCAGTGACAGAATGAAGGCTCGATATGACCGTAAGGGTAGTTCAGAAGGATTCAAGGCAGGAGACCTGGTTTGGCTGTACAACCCACAGCGGAAGAAAGGAAGGTCACCGAAACTTCAACCGCCTTGGGATGGACCGTATACTGTTATTACCCGAATTAATGACGTCGTCTATCGAATTCAACGAAGCAAAAAGTCCAAGATGAAGATCGTGCATTTGGACAGGCTGGCGAAATACACCGATGATTCTGAGTTGCCTGATCGGGACGATCAGGCTTAAGGAGGGGGCAGTGTTATGAATTACACCCCTTGGAAAAGGAGATGGTACGCCTATGCCTACTGATAGTGACTGAGAAGGCTCTAGAAAGAACCAAGGACTTTTCTAGATTTATGGTTGGAGAAGATTCTGGATTAATCTAGAGCTAATTTCGGAGTATATAAGGCGCGATTACAAGCGCGGGAGAGGAAGTTTTATGAAGAAAGCAGTTTATAAAAGTGAACAAGTAGAAAAGTGAAAAGTGAGGTTAGATAAATAGTAAATAAAGTAAATTTGAAGTATTGTAGTCAGTAAATAGTTAAATAAAGTGTTAGTGGTGTTTATCTCTTGTTGAAATTATTTAGAACCCACGGATTCATACAGGGTGTTCCCAAAAAGGTGGAAATCCGTAACAATATATTTTCACAATGTTTTTATATGTTGAATACGACTTCCATGTTGACATTTGACATTGTAACAGATTGCACCAGTTCGGAAATGTTCGTTGGTTATTTCGGATATTGTCGTTATTTCTATCTTGACATTTGCAAGGATTACTTAGATTGTATTTGTTCGGATATTTACATATTTCAGAGAAATATAACTTTTAAATTAAATTTTTCTTGCTTTTTTTTAATAAAGAACGGGGGGATGCGGTCCCCCCGCCTTCTTTCACAAAATAATTTGAAATTAATTTCATTCTTTTCTGTGATTTCTTTAGGATAGGTTAGTACGTTTTTATTGGGATATCTAATTGTTCATATTTATTTGCGCTGCAGGCACTATTACCGGTGCAGATAAAGAAAAGGGGGTGCGGGGTTTCCCCCCGTTTTTTTTTCACTAAGTCGTTCGAAATATTTCCGACATTTGCTATGAATATAGATTGTTGCGCGATTTTGTATTGCCTCTCTCGGGGTTTTTTTTTCTCTTAAATTTATAGTTCATCCAACAATTTTTTTTTTTTAATATATTCTATTCATCTTATACCTACTCTTCATTACCATTTAGAAAATTTTCAAAATCGCGACGAACTAAAGTGCACCAGACCCCTACCTACCAACTGTTCTTAACTCCTACAAGGCTGCTATAAATAGTGGATTGTTTAGTAAAATGGAGTTCTACCCGGCCACAAATTGTACTGCGAACTTGAGCATCTGCAAGCAGGAATGTTAAGGGGAAAGGGAATAGAACAATCGTTTACAATACTTATATATTTTCGTACAAAAGTATTTGCACTAAACATGAAAATAATTTAAAGGTTGGTGAGTAAACATGAACAGCTGTTATTAATAACTAGATGTAGACAGATGTCTATGCTACTACGCTCATATACCACGGCCTTGGACAGGCTGCAACAGAGATAGCGTTATAGGCAATGTTGTATCATCTTAGAACGAAATGGTGAGAAAAAGGTATGTTGGACATGTTGGCAACAGTATTATTGTATATCTTTTACACTTTACGCTTCTATTTATATAAATTCTTTGTAGTTAGTATATGTACTTCACATGCCCCAGTAGCACCGGCAGACGAAAATTCCGCTCGGTGCGCGATAGGGGGTATTTTAAAAATAAATTTTTCTTCTCTTTAAAATCCCCTTACCTTATAGCGTTCAATCTTAGTACCTATATATAATAAAACGTTGTATTTCTCTTAATTTTAACAACTGTCTTGTGTTTTAATGTATGTATACATATCACTTTACTTTTATTTTACTGTTAGCTTTAAATTACAGACACGTTCTACATATTTTGGGTATTGTATTTTTTTGTACACGTGAACTAGTAAAGTTTATCCTAATTCTAATTCTTTCAAATACTTTCTTTTGAGACAATCAAATTCTTCGTTGTATTTCTGCAACTAAACATATTTCTAGCACGTACATATCTTAAAATTTTTAAATTCATGCAACTAAACTTCTAAAAACTTGTATATTTTACTCATAAAAATTTAAAAACTTTAAGATGTGATAAAACAATTTTTATTTGTAGAAATGTAATAAATAATTCTGTTGTAAAAATAACCAACCAAAAGTAACTTTGTTAAATATCACTAAATTTAGCAAAGTAACATTTGTTTTCGTTATTTTTAAATTTCCGATTACGCATTTTCATTTAGCTTGCACAACGCACAGTCACCTGAAAAAACCTTAATTCGTTCCTGACTCGATAACTACTAGTTCAAATGAAGGCTGCATAGGGGTCACATCTGCATAGGTTAAAAATCCATTACTTTCATTAGGTCCGTGTAGATGACGCTTGACATCGCATCCAACAGTTGATACACGCGTATTATACTACTAGGTAGTCTATATACAATGGTATAGTTATGTATAATAGGTATAGTTGTAACGTAGATATAGATATAGAATTAGTCTAGAGAATAGGGGAAAATTGTTAATGGTTATTACCATCATCTCATGACCACATAAATTAAATGTAATATTAGTGTATAAGTATATGGGACAAGAAAAAAAAAGTTAAATCAGCTTGAAATATAAACGTTCATAAAGAAAAAGAAAATACATACAAATCTACATCAAAATAATAATAATAGTGATAATAATAAAATAGTGAAAAAAAATATAAAAAAAAATTAAAATTAGGCAAAAAATGAAAAAAAAAATTAAATTGTAAGCTCCCATAAAGAAAACAAAGTTAGATACGAACACACACATACTTAAAAAAAAATTAAATTACATTAAAAAAATAAGAATACAAAAAAAATAAATAAATAAAAATGCGTAAATCGACACAAAATTGTAATAAATGTATGTAACATAGGATTGAATAGTGTGAGCAAAAATGTAATCATGTAGTTCTAAATAAGGTTACAGGAAGGTATTGAAATTACATACACAAAGGAAATCAAAAGCTGATCTAACACTTTCAACCTAATTTAAAAATAAATAAATAAGACTGGCTAGTTGGCTACGACCAGTGCCATTAAACTGACACACACACACACACACACACATAATAGTATACAATGACAGAGTATAAAAAGGGACATTTTTTGCAACCACGGCTGGCCGCCGGGTATCACGTGTTGAAGTGTCATCATCAGAATCACTATCATTATACTATTACCGACTACTAATAGTATAATTTAATACTGTTTGCTGAAATACTTCGGAAGTTGTATAGAGCAGAGGTAAATAAAAAATATATTGTAAGCTTTTATCTCAAACCTTATAATTGTAGTCTCATTACATTTAATCTAATGTGTATTTATTTTGTATGTTTGCCATATCATATTGTTTACTTGAAACTAAAACAATTAAATATTATAATTTACAAACATAAAAACAAAGAACTGTTGTTCATTCGAAAATTTCCGAAAATTCCCCGACTCTACTGCGTTCATAGTTAACAGACTCGTCTCTATTCAACAGCGACGATATTTCTTCTCTCTCTGCGCGGCTATCGGCCATCCTACAATGGTTTACTTGTACTGCCACTTGTCACATCTCTGAATTCGAGTTCCCTTCCCATATTTTAATTATTTACACTACCCTAGACCCTCGCAAAATTACACGTAATCATATCTAAATGAAATCAAAAGTGATTTTTGTCTCAGGTATACTTTTACTAAAATTTGTAGTTATTTACAAAAATTCAGTAACGGTGCTAGAAAAGTTTCCCTCAATTTCAAATATCGTGATAATCATGCAATTTTCGGCATATGTTGTAATAAACTTTTTTGTCCTAGATTAAATTACGAAAATCTAGATCCTAGAATGAATGCGATAGCTCGAGTACATTTGTAATGACATAAGTCCATCCACTATTATTTTAGTTACAATATTTCAATCTCTCTTTCCCTATTATTCAGCGTACTGTGAACGGTACCAAATCTTAGCTTTTTACGTTTACTGGAAACGGGGGAAGCGTTGATGAGTAAATGATGGCTTTCACATTTATATGTATAGATTACGGTACAGCAACAGGTTACAATATCTGTTTGACGAAATCGGCCTTTCTCATAGTTCCTTCTATGATCATTGAACAACAAAGGAAATTATTTATGGATCGGTGCTCATTCACCTTTATGTTTTTCTGAAATTTCATACTAGCCTGTGAAGTTTGTGCTCATAGATGAGAGGAATCTTCTATTTCATAATACTTATCCTTATTGTCAAACTTTATGATTTTTAATTCGTTCGTAATTTCAAACCTTTTATCAGTTTTACTGTGTATTTTTTTAAGGCATCTAGTTTATTTGGCTTTTCTTGAATTTGTCATTGCTGTTCTCTCTCTATATTAACGTTTCTATTTAATGCTGCAAAGGTTTCAATAAATAATAACAGCATTTCTCTTTGTGGTATTGAATGCCTTGTTTCATATTTAAAATTGCCCCAAACCTATTGTTACTTCTGTTCTATTTTTATATTGCACTAACGAACGTCTTCACCATTTTCTTTAAGAGTGGCGTAGCACTAAGTTTTACTTTCAAATCAATCGTGTGCACCTCCACCAAAACCTGATTTTAATCCAATAAGCCTCCTTTAATTCAAACCTCTGATTTTGTAGGCTTAATAGTCCGAGAGCTGGCAGTAAAAACAACTTCCTCATAAGTTACCAAAGGTTTGAACTGACACGTCGGTTCTACTTTAGATTGTAATTTTAAAACCACTCGTCTGCCGGGCGAAAGTGGTCGCTTTATTAGATTTAAAATTAAAAAAAAAAATTGAAGTAGCTCATAACTACCCAATTATTACCAACATAAATGTTTTATGAAAATGGCCTAAGATCTTAACTAAATTGATATCGTAAGCGTCTGCCATTGGGAATGATCGCTACTTCGGAGCAGACGCTGTCAAATATTAAAAAAAAAAAACGCCATCAACTTCCTCACAGGTTATCACCATTATTTTTGTGTCAAAATATTACTAAATATGTTACTAACCAAAGTTAAAAAAGAAATTGTTGGCAGACGGTCGCATTCAAACCGCAGACGGGATTTTAAGTTGAAAAGTAAAAATAAATTGTTTCGACTCGAACAGCTAGTCTTAGCTTATAAAAGATATTTAGTTGAATTAAAGAATATATTTTATTGTGTAAGTAATGAAGACGTATAAAGAACACTTCGGCAGACGGTCGCATTTAAAGGACAGACAGACGGGACTGAATTGCTATCAATGTATTAAAGTATGCGTAATATAATATTATATAAACGACCTCGGAAATATAGAATCCCTTAAGCAAACATTTTATGTAAAAAAGAAGCTAGTGATATAATACTTATTGAATATTTATTTAATTTTAAACACCCAATAAAAACAGAAGAAATAGAAACAGGAATAAAAAAATTGAAGTAACAATAATAAAACACAAACAAAATCTATGTAGCAAGCGATAGAAATAAATAAGTAATATTATGAATATGAAAATAAAAATGCAATTTTAATGTAGGTACTATTCATCTTCATCACTACTTGCATTGTAAAATACGTCATCTTCATCAATGTCCGGAGCTGGGATTTTGCAAATTTCTTCGAGTGTATAAGGGGTTTGTGGTCCAATAAACCATACCAGTTGGTATCTTCTGAAGTCCAGTTTCTATCCAAATATGCACTTTATTTGTTAGCTTGTGCATATTTCGCACTGCTATTATTAATATATCAGTACTGGAGGCACGTATAACAACATTTATACTTTCTGGTAGTTTAGATGTATGAAATAAATTCTATTATAAGCTTCATGATAACTACAATATAAATTCTCATCAATTTCACAATTCACAAGTCCATCAATCTCATAAAACATTAAACAAATATCTTCACAATTTACTCTAAGAATTTTGTCTCACAAAATACCCGGAGAAATAATTGTTTCCCAGTATTTCACTAAGAACTTCACGAATTCGGTTTTAAGAGTCACTTCTCAATGTTTAAAAAAATCGTTAGGCCGCTTCTGCGCTTCTCCAACAATATTATACACATTATCCCTTCCTGATACCTCTGCTCTTCTGTCTCTTTCGATGTCTTTTAATGATGGCACTACACACTTGTCAAAAATTAGGTGTATTCTTTTGCTTGATGTTCTGCATAATTTCTTAATAATGTATATAGCCAATCTACCATAAGTAAAAGGATCACATAAGAGATGCAAAAAGAAGAATCCGTCAATAATCGTACAAATCTATTTGACTTTGACTTGAAGAAGTTGATACACGATTTTCTAATAACTTATTTAATGTTTAATTTTGATTTAGCTGTTTTATTCATATTTCCGTCGAGATGACTCAGTGACAACGGAACAGTTGTCAAAGGATACGAAAACACATTTCCAACGATAATACTAAAAGTCGTCCCAGTAGGTTTCTTTCGACTTTCACTTCGGCTGTTTTTCGTTAATCAAGTTTGCGCCATCAGGAATTATGCAACAGAGGCCAATCCACATTTTTTTAATCCTGAAGAACATGACTGGCTTTTAGACGATGGAAGATAAAGTAAACTTCATATTTCTAAGTCAGATAAAAAATTTCAAAGCTTTGCCGCCTATTACCACTAGGATAGAGCGGGGCATGGATTAAAATAAGAAATTAAGGGAAACTCGCCAGTATCAGTTATAATTTCTAATAATTACGCCACTCACTCCTAAAATATTTTACGATCTAACGGTCACTACTGTTTACTTAATTTTTTACACACGTACACAATGCTGTAAAAGGGCAAGCACTTTTATGGCCGAATTTTATGGCTTTTTTTGGGTGTCTCGCGCCGTTGGGTGTCTCCTTTGTCGGGAATTTTTTATTTGACTTAGATATATGAAGTTTACTTTACCAACTGGTATGGTTTATTGGACCACAAATCCCTTTTACACTCGAAGAAATTTGCAAAATCCCAGCTCCGGACATTGATGAAGATGACGTATTTTACAATGCAAGTAGTGATGAAGATGAATAGAACCTACATTAAATTTGCAATTTTATTTTCATATTCATAATATTACTTATTTATTTCTATCGCTTGCTATATAGATTTTGTTTGTGTTTTATTATTCTTGCTTCAATTTTTTTATTCCTGTTTCTATTTCCTCTGTTTTTATTGGGTGTTTAAAATTAAATAAATATTCAATAAGTATTATATCACTAGCTTCTTTTTTACATAAAATGTTTGCTTAAGGGACTCTATACTCCCGAGGTCGTTTATATAATATTACTTATTATTACTTACACAACAAAAAATATTCTTTAGTTCAAATAAATATCTTTTATAAGCTAAAATTTGCTGTTCGAGTCGAGACAATTTTTTTTTTACTTTTCAACTTAAAACCCCGTCTGCGGTTTGAATGCGACCGTCTGCCAAAAATTTCTTTTTTAACTTTGGTTAGTAACATATTTAGTAATATTTTGACACAAAAATAACGGTGATAACCTGTGAGGAAGTTGATGGCGTTTTTTTTGAAATATTTGACAGCGTCTGCTCCGAAATAGCGACCATTCCCAACGGCAGACGCTTACGATTTCAATTTAGTTAAGATCTTAGGCCATTTTCCTAAAACATTTATGTTGGTAATAATTGGGTAGTTATGAGCTACTTTGACTTATTTTTCTTAATTTTAAATCTAATAAAGCGACCACTTACGCCCGGCAGACGGGCGGTTTTAAAATTACAATCGAAAGTAGAACCGACGTGTCCGTTCAAACCTTTGGTAACTTATGAGGAAGTTGTTTTTACTGCCAGCTCTCGGACTATAAACTTTTCTTAATTTTAAGCCACATACTACTGTGTGTTTAAGCGAAAATGCGCGCATACTCACTGGAAATAGTTTGCAGTGCAGTGCAATCGTCTATCAACAACTTGTTTTATGGAAAAACTTCCACAGCTATGAGACTTGTAAAAAGTGAAACATTTGTGTTGTCGAAACATGATTCTCACCACCCGCAGTTCTTTTTGAGAAATATACAGTGGCTTTTGAGAAATATACAAAACGCATAGTTCTTCCTAAAAATAGAAAAATAGGTGAAAGGCGCTAACATTTCTTTAACTCTTCCTAATTTGAAGGGACAACTTCTTAAAATAAAACTTCGTTCATAATTTGGGTTATGTAGCATTATATGTCTATGAAAGCAATGTTTCAGTGGTATAAAATAAATGCTTTTCCCCTTTTTTGGTCTTAATCCCAACGAGAATATTTTCTTTAATCCTATTGAAGTATTGACTTTTCTGAAGAATTTATAGTAAATATTTATGATTCAAAATTTCTCAAAATTCCCTTATTGTACAGAGTACAAGTTGCAGAGAATATAGAGGATTTTTTGGCAAATGGTAGTTTGACTGGGTGTGACTTATTTTGAGCAGTACCAACTTCCTGGTGAATTTCCAAGGCCTAACATGATTTCATATGTAATACCAAAAGTGAAGAAGTCATACCATTCTTTTATCGAAGAATTTTATAGGAAGAAGTTATTGAGAGTCGTTTAAAATCCCCAAATCCCAATTTTCATCAAAATCTGAGAATATTTTAATTTTAGAACACGGCGCGACGTAGAATTATAGAACACGACGAATGTGTCACAAAATTCAGAATTCCTATCACTATTAAACAAACACACACCTTGCAGCAATCTCGATTTTGCTCAAAATACGTCCATTGTGGCACTTTTCATGGGACCGTAATGACTTATATGAGGGAGAGATATCATATCGTTTTACTTTGCCAATTTGCTGCTGATTTTTTATAAAAGTGATAACTTCTGCACCTTTAAAATAAATTGAGTAATTTTGGGACTTTCTATGCCTATTTTATAGACTTAACTTTAACTCCACTGGAAGCAGTAGCGTATTTGACTAAAGTTTCGTTAAAACATTGCATTATGGGAGATTACGTCAATAGTATAAACATCGTCAATCGTAACAAATTTATTTATTGCAGAATCAAAATGACGAAAATAATTTGAACAAGGTCTGTTTCCTTTGCAATCTATTAATGAATCTTTGTTTTTATTGCGCGAGTATAACCAGATACTTATGAAAAAGCGGTGAGAAACACAATTTTGAGAATTCTGTTGTTTAAACAAAGAATTTACTCCAAAATCTCCAGCTACAATTTCGAATGGTTACAACATGTAATGACAAAAGACTGCGGTAAGACAATTCTTTTAACGTGAATTGGATCCTCCTGTTTGCCTCCCTAACGCTAAATGTAATAAGCTAAAAAAACTGCATTTTGATATGCTTTTATCCCTGTTGGGATGATTCAGTACATTTTCAGCAGAGGGTCGCAAGATGACTCAGTACATTTTGACATGTTCATTTTTCTCTTTTTTTTTTCTTCTTACATTGACTAAAGTAAAGGCTAACTACATTTTGAAACACAGAAAGGGCATCGGTTCTATTTTTATTTAGTAAATGAAAATAAAGAAAACAATGATGATATTTTAAATATAACATTATATTATTTTTTTGCACCTATATTGCACGGAAAATTTATCAATTTGCAATATTTTTTTAAATAGTTCTATGGTATGCATTTTCGTAAAAAACTTTATTTCAGATTTCTTGTCCAAAAAGGCCGTATACTGGTTATAGAGATTGATCGACGGAATAGTTAATTTTCGATTTTTATTAGGAAACTGTTCGAAATTTGTAAAATTTATCAAAAAAATCAAGTTTTCCAAGATTTGTGGATTCGCTTTTGATTTATCAGATTTGTCACAAACGTCAACTAACAGTCCTAAATCGACCCCTACAATTGCCATTTTTGAAAATCAAAATCGGACCTTCTGTTCGGGTGTTATTAATTTATTTGAAAAATCATACTCGGCCCTGGAAAAAATACTTGCGGTCAACGAATTCGGACCGCCAGCAATAGGCTTCATTTTTGTTCGTCTACCTTTGATCCCACCAGGGGCCCAATTCTCGAAACTAGACGAACCCTATTCGTGCATGAATGGCACTGAAATTCACACACGAACGTACTTTTTCTATTCTCGAACTGTTGACTAACATATGAACGAACACATTCATGTACGGAAAGCACTCGATCGGTGTTTTGGTGGCGAGAAGTGTATTCGCATGTCAACATAACCTTTAAGCTAATATCAACCTGCAGTCAAACGGCTTTATTTTGGTTGGACATTGTATTAGTGTGTTCTAATGGCTACTTTGGACGAGCTGAATCTTTTAATAGCAATTAATAACTTGGAAGAAATGGAGCCAGCTGCAGAAGTCGGAAGGGAACATTATAATCGCGTTTACGATGCCTTTGATATGTCCGATATAAAATTCGTAAGAATGTTTCGACTAAGTAAGGACCTAGCACGGGATCTCCTCCAAACTCCTCCAAAACACAAAAATGAAATCCCAAAACCGCCTACAACCAAGCAATCATCCTTGTGCAAACCGCAAAACAACAACAAACGATAACACCACGATGATAAATTTTAAACTTCTTGGCTTTGACACTTCTCAACTATTGCACCACAACCGCAACGAACAGTTCCCAGACTTACACGGTCTGCTATTGGTCTATCACTGGAGAATTTGATTTTTATAAAAACTGAGATCGCATACAAACTAGACTGCACGAGTTGGTTCGTGCACGATCAATTCGTTCGGGATTCCAGAACTGGGCCCCAGGTCTCATCGATATCGATCAATATTCTGGACAGTTATCGTGCTTCCTAGTCCGATTTCGAGAAAACCAGTTTTTTGCAAAAAAAAACAATTTTCATTTGTTTTTCGACATAATCTCTGGCATACTTATCTGTAGAGCTTTGCCAGCGGCACTATTTCTTTTTTGAAATATCTCGATCCGATTATCCGTTACCGAGTTATTCAATTTTTCCCGAAAAACTCGAAATCGGGTACTTCCGGTTTCCGAAAGGAGCCGTGCTTGCGGCGTTAAGGTTTCATAAAAACCTCCTATTAACCACCGAAGTGTCAGCGAAATTCGAAATCGGATTAGGGGGGACTGGGCGTGACAGACAGACAGACAGACCGACATACCGACTGCCCAACGGACAGAATTTTCGCTCTCGAGTCGATAGATACGACTTTCATTTCGATCCGACGTTTTTTTCGGGTTTTGATGGTCCACCCAAAAAATGCAAAACCTATACTTACTACATTTTTTTTTTTCAAAATATAGTAACAAGCATTTTCATATGCTTTTTATCCCGGTTGCGATGATTCGGTACATTTGCAGCAGAGGGTCGCAAGATGACTCAGTACATTTTGACATGTTTTATTTTTCTTCTTTTTTGCATTGACTAAAGTAAACGCTAACTACATTTTGAAACACAGTAAGGGCATCGGTTCTATTTTTATTTAGTAAATGAAAATAAGGAAATGAATGATGATATTTTAAACATAACATTACATAATTTTTTTGCACCTATATCGCACGGAGAATTTATCAATTTGTAATATTTTTTTAAATAATTCTATGGAGTGCATTTTTGTAAATAACTCGTTTATTTTAAATTTTTAGAAAAAACTCTATTTCAGATTTTTTGTCCAGAAAGATTCGAATTTTCGATTTTTTTAGGAAACTTCGGAATTTGTAGAATTTATCAAAAAAATCAAGTTTTCCTGGATTTGTAGATTCGCTTTTGTTTTGTCAAATTTCTCACAAACGTCACCTAATAGACCTAATCTAGCCTTACAGTAGCCATTTTTGAAAATCAAAATCGGACCTTCGGTTCGGGAGTTATTAATTTCTTTGAAAAATCATACTCGGCCCTAGAAACAATACTTGCGGTCAACGGATTCGGGCCGCCAGCAATAGGCTTCATTTGTGGCCGTGTACCTTTGATCCCATCAAGTCTAATCGAAATCGATCAACATTCTGGACAGTTATCGTGCTTCCTAGCCCGATTTCGAGAAAACCAGTTTTTTGCAAAAAGAAATCAGTTTTCATTTGTTTTTCGACATAGTCTCTGGTATACTTATTTGTAGAGCTTTGCCAGCGGCACCATTTCTTTTTTGAAATATGTCGATCCCACTACCCGTTAGCGAGTTATTCAATTTTTCCGAAAAACTCGAAACGTCTATATCGGGTACTTCCGGTTTTCGAACGGAGCCGAGCTTCCGGCATTAAGGCATTCTAAAGATCTTCTATTAACCACCCAAGTTTGATCGAAATCCGAAAACGGATTAGGGGGGGGCTGGGCGTGACAGACAGACAGACAGACCGACAGACCGTCCGACTGCCCGACGGACGGAATTTTCTAAATTCGCTCTCGAGTCGATAGATATGACTTTAATTTCGATCCGACGTTTTTTTCGGGTTTCGATGGTCCACCGGAAAAATGCAAAACCTATACTACATTTTTTTTTTTTCAAAATGTAGTAACAAGAATTCAGAAATAGTTCCCATGTAGAAAATAAAAGTTGTCTACTTCATAAGAATTATTTTGGACAATAAATGTGAAATAAGACTCGTATACTCGTAATTATTAGAAATTGATCATAGTGACTTGTGCTTTAGCTTACCTTTTTTTTGTTTCAGGTAAGGTTCAGAATAATCGACATAGATCCATGTTTTATGGTAAGTCAAATGACCCCGAGATTACATCATATTGCTTTAGTTTACGAGAAATTCGATTCATTTATTCTGCCTATGACTTTATTTCACATTCAGGTTTATCAGTTTGGTTCTATGCAATGTACACAACTACAAATTGTGGTTCATGTGACAAAAAAATCTTTGACGTTTTCTTATGGCATAGATAATAGATGATTTGATTCCAAAACTATTTAATTATTATACGATGTGAGCGGCGAGGTACTTTAAACCTAAAATAAAAAGATTAATTTAAAAATATGTGGATTCATATGAGGTTGTGGCGTAGCAAAAACTATGATTAGTTTGTTATAATAATTTTTTAATTATTACAGCATGTAACGGCAAAAAATGCTGCGGTAAGACAATTCTTTTAACGTGAATTGGATCCTCCTGTTTGCCTCCCCAACGCTAAAAATAACAAGAATTCAGAATTTTTTTTTTTTTCTTGAGATAGGCTTAGAATGCTATGAAACGCTGAGATTTTAAATTTGAGCGAAAAAAAATTGTCTGTCGGTCTGTAACTTTTTTTTTGTCCGCACGTCTTCCCCAGAATGGTTTAAGGCATTGACTTGAAATATTGTACACGTATATATTATAACGAAATCTGGAACTAAATTGTCTTTTGAACATTTCCGGTGAAGGGTTGAGGGGTAAATAGGGGTAAATAGGGGAAAATAAGTAAAGCAACCTGGTAAGAGTATATAAACTTGAAATTTTGTGTATGTACTAGAAGCCGAGGCCTCAAATTTTTTATAATATTTTCCATCCTCCCACCATCCCTCACTCCATAATTAAAGGGGTTGATAAAATAAAATTGAGACATTTACTTGAAATTTGATATACGTAGGTATATATTAGAATGACATCTGGAACCAAATTGTATTTTGTGATTATTCCGTTGAAGGGTTGGGGTTGAATGGGAACGCATAGGGGAAAATAAGTAAAGCAAGCTGGTAAGTGTACAAAAACTGGAAATTCTGTGTATGTACTAGAAGCCAACACCTCAGATTTTATTGTAATATTTTTCAACCCCCCACCACCCCTACTTCATTATTAAAGGGGTTGATAAAATAAAATTGAGATATTGACTTGAAATTTGGTACACGTATATATTATATCGACATCTGGAACTAGATTATATTTTGAAATGGTTCTGTTGAAGGGTTGGGGGTTAAATAGGGGTATATAGGGGAAAATTAGTAATGGAAGCTGGTAAGAGTACAGAAATTTGGGATTTGGCGTATATACTAGAAGCGAGGGCCTCAAGTTTTTTTATAATATTTTCTTTCCCCCCCACTCACTTGTTAAAATAGTTGATAAAATTAAATTGAGATTTTCACTTGAAATTTGGTACACATATGTATTATAACGACTTCTGAAACTACATTATGTTTTGATATGATTCCGTTGAAAGAGTGGGGGGAAAGTAGAGGTAAATAGGGAAAAATAAGTAAAGCAAGCTAGTGAGAGTACAGAAACTTCCACTCCATTATTAAAGTGATTGATAACATAGAATTGAGATACTCACTTGAAAGTTAGTACGCGTATGTATAGTAATGACATCTGATTGAGATGATTCCGTTGAAGGGGTGGGGGGTGGTAGGTTGTAGATAGCGCAAAATAAGTAGACCTAGCTAGATACTTCATTTTTAATGTATATGGTAGAAAACAACGCCTCAAATTTTTCTATATCTGCCCCAAATATTATAAAAATTCTATGACCAATAATTTCCACATAATAGAATGCAAATATAGTCAAATTTAAAGCGTCTTTGACGAGAAATCTGAATGTGGAAGTAGTGATTCCTTAGGGAGCAGAAAACTCCAGGTGTGGGTGAATAATAAATTATCCACATTACGGAACATTCGCGCGGGCGTTCCGCAAGGGAGCTGCCTCGCTCCCAAATTATACAACTTGTACGTCTCTGATTTTCCGGAGTTCCCTAATACTAAGATTGCCAAGTACGCCGACGACACGGCCATGTACGATCACAGCCACAATGCACAAGCATCTACGATGCTGCTGAAGGCGCATATGACTCGTGCCTCGGCTTATTACGACAATTGGAAGATTAAGGTCAACGCCGAAAAGTCAGAGGCAATGGCCTTCACAAGTAATTATACTAAAAACAAAATTATTACGCCAATTTTGATCAAGGGCGCCCAAATTCCGACCAGGGATGAAAGTGTGAAGTACCTTGGGGTACACTTGGACAAAAGACTAACGTTTATGAAACACATTAACGAACGAGTATAGACAGTCTATTCTATGTCCAGGAATCTATATCCGCTCCTGGCCAGGAATAGCAAAGTTAACAGACATAATAAGAAATTCATATACACCGTTGTAGTGAGGCCAGCTATAACGTACGCGGCTCCGGCATGGTGCAGCATACCGAGCACGACAATGAATAAATTAAAAGTCTTTGAACATAAGTTCATGCGCCTCATTACTAACACAACGCGATACATCCCCCTCAGGGATCTATATGACTTATGTCACGACATTACTCCAATAGCGAACAACGTTTCTGAAATTTCACAAAAGTTTTATGCTTTCAAATTAAACGATAGTCCGCTAACAAACAACATAACGCGAATAAGACAGCATAATGCACCTTTTAGAATAAAACACAAAATACCATATCAGACGCTGCCCATCTTTCGGCAGCCACTTTAGCCACAATATCTGGACATTCTTGCATTGCAAAATTGTATAATTCTATCTTTCCCTTCTTTTCTTTTTGTACATTTTTGTTTTAAATTCATTTATTTCTCAAAATCCTTTTCAGAAAATCCTATTTTAACCAGAACTTTATTAATTCAAAAATGTATCCAAACATAAATTATTTTAAACCAAAAACTCTGCGGCATCGTCGACTGTTAGCAATGTAAGTCTTGAACGAATTGCATGGAGCAGGTGAGACGCCTTAGCACTCACCTGTATATGTGTACCACCAACGACTGAGCTTGTCTTTTTAACCATATTTATATACATGTTTTACAAATTATTTTAAATATACACTTTTATATGTTCAATTTTGCCATCAGCTTTTGTAAATCTTTTATTTTAGAGATAGGAGTTAGTTTCATTGTTAATTATTTTAAGTTTTATATTCACTCACTCATCCAACCATTCAATTGCCACGGCGCATTGCGCCGCGCATGTCTGAGTGCGTACATATATTAAGTTATTATACTAAATTGAATAAAAGAAATTTGAAAAGAACGAAAAAAGAAGGTTTTTTTTTTCAGTTGTTAGCAAAAGCTTGTACTTATTTTTTATTCGCACATCCTATGAGTTAATGGGAACTTTTTATAAATGAATTAATAAGATGAATACGATGTGAAATATCTTGTTTTGAAATTAAGTAATGTAAATACTTCGATGGTACTAATGTTTACGTTAGTTTCCAGATACTTTTCGCAGAATACAGAGAAGCCGTCACCGTGGATATACCCAAACTCATCTGATTCTGTCTGTTTATTGTAAAGTTGTTTTGTTATACTGTCCTAAGGGATTGCGCTTGGAGGAGAGATATTAAACTTGGCGATGAATTGTTAATTGACTAGGAGATTGGATACTGACATATTGTCATGATTTGGGTTTGAAATAGGCCTCTTGGGTGAGCCGATTAAACCACACTTTGGTGGAGTTGATTTATAACAGAAAATTTAAATAATTGCGATAGAATCTTTGAACCTATCTCGAATAGTGTGATTCAAATTTTTAAAACACGAAAATAGAAGTTTAATTAAAAAAAATAAAATCGCTTTTCAGAATGTTGCAAAAACTTTGCAATTTACAATTCTATTTTTTTACCAAAGTTTAGATTTTCGAAAATTTCAGAATTTTATCTAACTGTTTTTTGCTACGACGGCGACGGACGGAAAACGTCCTTTTGAAGAATTAGCAGTATAGAAAAGAATGTAAATGTGAATATAAAGATAAAAGTAAGATCATAGTTAATGTATTAGGCAGTTGAATAATTACATATATTTTTAACAAAATCATTCACATTGGGAACCTCTTTCATATCATTGGGCAAAGCATTGAAAAGACGAGGTCCTTCCTGATAAACATAACCTTGCAAAAATAATTTTTTAGCTAATCCAATGTCATAATTATTTTTTGATCTCATGTTATAACCATATATATATAGGAGTTTCTATAATATTTATAAATAAGTGGGAACTTTGCAATGGCAAATTATTTTATATATTAGAACTAAATTCGCATTTTTTATACTCTGCTCCACAGGCAATCAATTAGGAACACTTAACATAAGCTTTATGGTAGTACAAATACTATAATTTAGTACAATTTTCATAGCTTTATTTTACAATAGTTGCAACCTGCCGATTTCTTTGTAGTTGCATGCTATTAAAAGAGACGCGCAATATATAAGTAAATTGGGATATATTATGGTGTTGTATATAAGTAATTTGCTCCAATTTGACAGCAATTCTGCGAAAAAAGCATCTTTTGCAATTTTCACATAAATAACTTGATTAATAAATATACGTTGTGAGTTCAACATAACACCTAAATACTTAATTTCATCCACTTCTTATGTAACACATTGATTTATTTTAATTATATAATTTCTACCTAGGAGTTTAGTACACAGAGATTTTGAGCCTATAACTATAAGTTTGGTTTTATCCGAATTTAGTTTTAATTTATTACCACAGAGCCAGTTGTACAAAATATGAAGTTCGTTATTAAGAGTGCTTGTTATGATATCGAAATCATTACCGGTCGCAGTGATTACAGTATCATCATCAAACAAATTTATGCATGCATTTTTCAAAACCCAATGTATATCATTAACATAGATAATAAATAGAAGGGGCTCCAGGACACGTCCTTGAGGAACACCGTACAACCGACTCTCAATCGTACTTGACATTTTGTTTCTAATTTTCGTCCTGTGATACCTATAACACACATAATCTTCTAACCATTTTAAAACAGTACTTCCAATACTATATCTATATAATTTTTTGTCTAACAACCGTCTACCTATAGTCTCAAAAGCTCGCTTCAAATCCACAATCACACTGAGAACTACAGTTTCTGCACTTATTTCCTTCATCCATTTAGCGTAAATCAGCTGGAGAGCCGTTTCACACGATCGGTTTTCTCGAAAACCAGATTGACCTAGGAATAGAATGTTATTTTTTTACTCGCCATAATTTTCAATATCTTTTCTACAACAGGCAATAAATTAATTGCTCGGCATTGCTTAGGTTTCGTGGGGGATGCTACTTTTGGAATCGGTATTAGTGTGCTAATTTTTAACAATGACGTCACACGCCCTGCCCTCAAGGATCTATTAATGATATTTAATAATGGGTAACCAATTACAGGAATAAATCTTTCAACATTAACACCGAATCGTTCATCACCCGTACTTTTATTTTACTTCCACATCCACGTAGTGGATTGGAAGTATAGTAATCGCAAAAAAAATTTCAAAAATTTTTATTCGTGAAATAGGTTTAAAATGTCATGAAACGTCGAGATTTTAAATTTGAGCGAACAAAATTTTTCTGTCTGTCTGTATGTCTGTCTGTCTGTCGGTCTGTCTGTCTGTAACTTTTTTTTGTCCGCACGTTTTCTCCGGAACGGTTTAAGATATTGACTTGAAATTTTGTACACGTATATATTATAACGAGATCTGGAACTGGATTGATTTTTGAGGATATCCGGTGAAGGGTTGGAGGTTAAATAGGGGTAAACAGGGGAAAATAAGTACAGCAAGCTTGTAACAGTACAGAAACTTGAAATTCGGTGTATGTACTAGAAGTTAAGGCCTTAGATTTTTTTATAACATTTTTTGACCCAAATTTTTCACTTGAAATTTGGTACATTTATGTATTATAACTATATCTGAAACTAGATTATATTTTGACATGATTGCGTTGAAGGAGTGGGGGTAAGTAGAGGTAAATAGGGAAAAATAAGTAAAGCAGGCTGGTAAGAGTACAGAAATTTGGGATTCGGTGTATACACCAGAAACCAAGGCCTCAGATTTCTTTCTAATATTTTTCAAACTCCACCACATCCGCTTCATTATTAATGGGATTGTAAACATAAAATTGGGATATTCACTTGAAAGTTAGTACACGTATATATTGTAGTGACATCTGATTGAGATGACTCCATTGAAGGGGTGGGAGGTGGTAGGTTTTGAATAGTGGGAAATAAGTAGGGTAAACTAGAAACTTCATTTTTAACGTATATGGTAGAAACCACCTCCTCAAACTTTTCTATGACATCTGCTCCAAATATTATTAAAATTCTATAACCAATAATTTCCACATAATAGAGTGCAAATATAATCAAAATTTTCCCGTAAAATGACTTGGATGAAGAATCTGGATGTGTAAGTAGTGATTCCTTAGGCAGCGGTTTTTAAATTAAAAACGATTTTTCGAAATGGCGAAAATGTAATTTCTTCAGTATCTGCTGCTATTTGTAAAACAAGCGGTTTGTTTTTGATACAGTTTGCAATACTTTCATAATAAAAGTTGTTTAAGCTTTCTTCTACTGTGTTAGGATGCTTCTCGAAAATAATTTTGTCTACGTCAAAATCTCCTGCCTGCGCTTCACTGGTCAATTCTTTAATAGTACGCCACATCCTTTTATTATATCCTCTGCAATCGTCAATATTCTTTTCATAATACTTTATCCTTTTTGCCGTATTACTACAGTCACTCTTTTTCTTTTCGACTTATATTCTTTCCAGTAGTTAACTGATCTTGTCAACTTAAAATTTCTATAAGCCTCGTTTCTTACTTTCTGTGCCTGTTTCACATTTTTGTTTATCTAAGGTGTATGTTTCATTAAAATTTTCTCCTCTGGACAGAATCTATTTATCGCTGACATAATATTCCGAATGAAATTTGTATACAGCTCGTCTACATCAGTAGAGGTGTAATCCCAGTTTTCCCCAAATAGTTCTGCTGTTACTTTGTTAATATTTTCTCTATTAAAATTTCTTACATGCATATATTTTTTACTTTCTTCAACATCCTTGGCCGTCATCTCCACTCCAAGGGTGCGATGATCTGACAAATTGGGTAAATTTCGTGACAGCTCTTTCAAGTTAGTATCATTAGTAATGAATTAGATATTAGAAAGGTCGGATTTTATCGTCCTTTTAAAAAATCTATGTTGACAGACGAGGGCTGACCTCTGGAATATAAAAAATCAAATTTCACAGCACATATTGTTTTTCGTTGTACTTTCGTAATGTTTACATAAAGGCATAATACTAATAAGTCACTGTGACTGCATTACCATCGTAGCCTATTGCGGCAGACGGCCTTAAAAAAGTTTGATTGAATGCTTTCTGTCTAGAGAATGATGCTAGATGACACTTACTTAGTTCCCTAAATTACAAAGTTTCCTGTAAAGATTACACACGAAATAGTTCTGCCATCGGCTTTTCTATGTAAGCAACAGAATAGAAATCAAATGAAAACTCAACTCAAATATAAAAACGGACAGCTACTGAGAGCGGCTGGAACCTCCCCACTATATGTTTATAACTCTTAATTTAATTAATAACCGGCACTGTTACCGCTGAACTATGCGATGTAGGCTTTGGGTCCGCAGATGTTAGAACCTATTAGTTAGGGAAGTAGCATGCAAATTCTACGACGAAAAGTTATCGTCTGCCCGACGGTAATCGAAGAGAGCATATAACTACGAAACTTTTTTCTCTGGAAATTTTTCGTATGGTAGGCGGATATGGAGGGGGAATTTTCAATCAAATGGTTACCGATATCTTTCAGCATAGATAGTTAGTATATGTACTTCATATACCCCAATTACGCTGGCAGACGAAACTTCCGGGCGGTGCGCGGTAACCAGAAATTAAAAAAAAATGTTTAGTAACCCGACCAAATCTGGCGCAAAATGTTTGTTTTGGTATGTACAGTATTGTACTGTAGTGGCAGACATTTCTGTCGGACGGTTTTTGAGCAATATGCCATCAAATTGGTGGAAAATGGACAAAAAATTGAAATTATGACGAATAACGGTTAAGATTGAAAAAGCATCTGCTAGGCCAGCTTATGATTCACAAGGCACTAACGAACCCTAACCTTGACTGGCAGATATTTTTTCCAAATCTAATACCCTATTAAATCACCTCTTAATGATTAAAATGATATTTTCACGTTTTCGTGTACCTTTTTTTAAAATAAATATTAAGAAACGTCCTTTGGATATTTAAAAGTGAATTATTATTTGTTTGCAAAATAATAATTCACTTTTAAACATGCATAGAATATATAGGCTCCAACACTAGTTAGAAAATAGATAGGTGAAGATCTGTTGTTTCTATCAGTCAATGTCAAACATAATGTCAAAATATTTTATATTTATGAAATTTGTCTTGGTTTCTGGCATTAACCATCTTTGAGTGAGTTTATCTCTTTCTGATGTGCTCCAGAATAAGGGCGATAAACGTTTCAAAGGATATTCAAATGCATATCCAAGAAACAGAATGATAGATAACTTCATGAAAACGTAATTCATTAGAATGAAATTTTTTTAAGAGAACGTAGGTAAATAAATTCAGTTTAGGCCTTTGTTCTCATTTTTAACTTAATCTTCATAACCGTAGGGGGTTATGTAGATACTAGTTTAATCTGCATAGCCGTAGGGGACTATGTGGGTACTAGTGTTATAATGAGTCAAATAAAATAGACAAATTCATTTTAGGATTTTAATTGCTAACATAACCAGAATTCAGGTTATCCAAAGATTGCAAATATTTAATTTTTTTACGTATAGTTTTTCCTTTTAGTTCTCATATATAGTTTTTACTGCTGTTTGCAAAATTATATAAAGAATATGTTTCTTCCTTTGGATATGTTATTACAATAGGAATTGCGAAAAATTTGGGATTTGGTTCATCTTAATCCATTCATAAATTAGTAAAGTTATTAAGAAAAAATCAACTAATTTTCAACCGTGCTTTGCTCCAAATATTGATATAAGAGGACTGTCATTTTTCGGTTTCTAAAATCATTAAGGGATGGAAAACTGATATGCAAGTTCTATTTTCTTCTTCTTATGTTCTTCCGCTCCGCTTTCAGCCTCAAGCGGACAGCCAAACTCACTGCGCGGCTAGTCCCCCACTTCCACTACCAGCAGTCTCGCTCCTCTGTTGCATTCATTTATACATCGCGCATATTTTCAATGATAATAATAGCAATGCTAATAATTGTTATTGTCACTATTATTTATATTATTTTAATAGTTATAATAATTATTACTCTAGTAACAAAATTTAAATCAATGAATTTAAAAAAATGTTATTGGAAACAATTTTAATATTTAATTAAAGTGATAATAATAGAAATTACAAGAATTAAATAAAATATAATGACACTAAAATTAAAATTGATTTAAATTTTTTCTTAAGTTTATTTTATATACCGTCTTAAGATACCCATCCTAAGCTGGGTTTACGTTTCTGTAAGTTATAAAAATACGTTCGATTAAACAGATCTCACATTATGTGCGCTTTACTATATTTGTCTGTATCTTTTATTTAGTTTGTTATATAAACTTAATAAAAAACTTAAATCGATTTCAGTTCTATTTAACTATAATTAATTCATCTATAAAATATGATAATTGGTAAATTTTAAAAATAAATTTCAGCATCAAAATTGGGATTTTCATCTTCATCCATCATATCTTCGTCATTTATTTCATAGTTTCCCTGCATGATCAAGTCAAAGCTGTCCTGTTCAGTAACTATAAGTTAATTATTGAAATTAAAAATTATAAAGTTAAAGTTTTTTATTATCAGTTCCCTGCAATGGAAAGATATTTGTTTGCCAAGTCTTCCATCTTTGACATAACTTTAACAATTTCAGCAATCTCCTGTGCAAATTGCATCAAATCTTTTTTTTGAACAATTGGCGGTAATTTTTGCATCAAAGTTAGCATTAATTGTGCCAAAAAATAATTGCCCAAATTATCATCTACCATGCAATAAAAGCTATTTTGGCCGTACGTTTACCGAAAATGGCAAAGTAATGCTGAAAATGGCAAACTATTTTTTTTACAGTGTATACAAATAATAAAAATTTTGATTTCTTTCCACGCCCGATTCTTTCTGTTCTTCTTGTGCTTCTTCTTCCACGGGCAAAAGTCTTCTACTGATGGTGGAAATTGCTCGCCATCAAACCAATTGAAGCTATAAGAAATTTACTTATTCCCGTTTTCCTCGGTTTTCCAACCATATTTTAAGGGATCAGCAGGTACGTGGTTAGGATCGAATGCATTTTGTCACATATTAGCGACACATGCTGCTCTGAATATATGTTGCTTAAGTTCAGTGTAAGTGTCTGGTAAGAGACAAGTATTGTAATTTTAAATTTTACAAAAACATTGGGTGTCTCCGGATTATACGTTTTAAAAAATATTTTTTCTAACTCGCTATGCTATCGAAATGTTATACTTTTCAACTGTCACTTTAGTGTGAAAAACGTCACTTTAACGCACCAGTGGACCAGTGCGAAAACAACTGTCACTTTTCGCACTTGTATAAAGAGAAATTTATAACATAAAAAATCAAATCAAAATTTATTATAATTTTGTAAAAAATTATTAGAATTTTGCACTAAGAACATTAACATTAAGAATTGATTTGTTATATATATTTAGGACTCATTTCGTGCAGTTGTTGAAACTTATCCCCGACGACAGCTGATGGGACCAAATTGTGCTTTCCATCAGAATTGCATTTCCAACTTCCTCTGGTGGCTGTTCGGCTATATTATCTCGAACTTGGAGACCAATTATTTTTTTTCTCCCCCCAATATTTTAACAGCTGTCCTCCACTTATTTTCCGCAGATTTTCTATGTATCCCTCTACAACGTTGGACGTTTTCCCAGCCCGTGACGCTTGAGGATTAAAATATCGGCTGCAGAATCTACCAACAGTGATGCAGAAGATCTTCTGAAACAATGTCCTCTGTATCTCGAAGAATCAGATAATCCTAGAAATAAAGCTATCTTCTTGGGCAGAGCACCAAACGTGTTAATCCCAATGGGTTGCTTTGTACATTTACCATTTCGTAACCAATGAAAAATCGAGCATGAGGAGTTTGTGAAGGACATAAATGTGCATGTTTGCGGATCATTTCAACTAAGTTCACTGCTTGAATATTCCCACAAGTAATTATGACTTCTCGAGGACATTTAGTCTTAGTAATTTGGTAAACATCTGCTTGATCTTCGATGTCTTCAACTTGTATGCGGTTTAGTTCGTCTCTCCTGCATCCCCCTGCGATTCCAATAGTTAACGTAACCTTAACAGAATCACATTACAAATAAACTATATTTATTCTATAAGATTAGATATACATTCATCATAAAAAAATCTTGATTATCAGCTCTCGTTAAAAAATTTTGGATATTTTCTTTACTCAATACTTTGGATTTCTTCGATTTATACCCCTCAGATTGCCTTTTTAAAAATGATATTAGGTTATTATATCTACCTATCTCAACTTTTTTATTTTTGGATATCATCATCTTCAACATTGAGCAATGGCTCCAAGAAGACGATGGCTTCTGTATTTTTGATTTTTGCTGGAAATATGCTAACAATACAGT
The DNA here is from genome assembly GCA_963583905.1 of Stenurella melanura. Classification (NCBI taxonomy): domain Eukaryota; kingdom Metazoa; phylum Arthropoda; class Insecta; order Coleoptera; family Cerambycidae; genus Stenurella; species Stenurella melanura. Next base: position 22,134,844 of record OY757309.1, read on the forward strand.
TTCCGTGGGGTGCCTCGTTCTCTTCTCATTGCACCATTTTTTAAAGCGTATATATGCCGTCTCACTGCAACACTGTCACTATTTTCTGTATCTAAATCACTTATAGTTGCTTAATAGTAATAATAAAATCACAATAAATAGATATTGTTTAAACTTTGCGAGGTTTGAGTGTCGCTTATAAACAATAATTAATAAAAACAAACTTTTATTACCTTAGAAACGGTAATACGGTAATTTATTAGATGGTGTGATTACGAATTCAAAATATCGTACTGTGACATTTGATAGAATTGATTATTCAAAGAAGCGTCAAGATGCAAATTCTAAATATTTTGATATTTTGAACGTTTAATATTTTTCAATAACTTTTTTTAATATTTGTACGTTCGTAGAGAAAAAATCTTGTATGATACTCGTGTGAAAATGCTGAAACTTCCATACACATTTTTCACAATCATGTCATAAAAAACTATATATCGTACGTCGTGCGTCGTTTACATTTTTTACAGTTTTATAATTATATAATTCGCATGCATACGATTCTATAATTTGGAAAATATGACTTTGATCGAGTTGGCCAAGATTTACTAATTTTATAAACGCACTTTGATAGATTGGCGATGCCATGACTTTTTAAAAAGGATTTGGTTTTATCTTAAAATAAAAAGCATATGTAAAAATGCAACCGGTGAATTCATGAAGAGCTGGTACACATTCTGTAACAATTGGACCGAGCTTTCCTGCATTTCGCATTCAATAACGATCCTGCTTGTATTCACAGTTCCTAATTGCATGAAAACCTCGTTGTTGGAATTACTTATATTATGCATATTTCCTAACATTATTACTAAAATCGGTAGCATTGATTAAAATGTTTGAAGGAATTGTTGATATGTTTTTACATACATGCATAACAATTTTAGTACCTGCTTCTACTTGATAACTATTTAATTCATAAACAATTTCGCGACGTACTTCAATAGTTCCGTCCCCATTTTCAACAGTGTAATATTTATAACACTCATCATAATTAAGATATTTTTTCTGCGATTACGAAAAAAAAGGTACTTTATTGAGTTCAGCTCAATCACCTATTTAAAAACTATTAATTCTTGTTTAAAAATAATATATTTTACTTCTTTATTGAAAGGCTGGCTTCTTTCTTGAATACCACTACGAATTGTGTAATTTTCCGTAACTTGTGTTAGTAATCATTTGTCGACGGACGCTCTGGATACGTATCAATTACAATATCACCCCTTTCGTTTTTGGTTAAAATACCCAATATGAATGTGAACAGTTGATTAAAAACTTCGGGAGCGTTAACAAGTTTATTCAAGAGATAAAAACCATCGTGAATAACAAATGGGAAATTATCGTTAGCAATATTAGTGTCACTTTCTTTGTGATTCATATTTTTTTCTAAATGTGTTGCGAACGCAACTGTTGCTGTTTTGCAAATAGAATCATCCGGATGGCACAAAGGTAGTAGAGGAGTTAATGGATAAGATAATGAACTATGGACGTTTACTTGTTTTTCTAAAGTTATAGCTAGCAATTTCCTGAAAATGTCATGTTGCATAGTTATATATTACTTAAGTTTGTTGAATTGTTTACTTTTTTCTTCACTTTTTCGGTCTCAAATAAAAAAGTAATTAAAGATATTTTTCTTTCAAATCTCTCTGACACAAAATATTCTCTTAATTCTCTCCCGTATTTTTGTATATTTATTAAAAATATAACAGTTTCTAATTTAGCACATTTTCCACTGGATATCTTAAACAAGTCATTACTATGAATGATATTATATAATGGATTAATATTTTGCTTAATTTCATTTCTTAAATTTTCCATTAATTTAATGTTTATAACAATATTCAGATTTATTTAAAAGTGAATTATTTATTATTTGTTTGCTTATAGTAATGAAACATATTCTTCATAGGATTTTGCAAACAGCAAAAAAAATTATCCATGAGAACTAACAGAAAAACTATATGCAAAAAATATTAATGAAATCTTTGCATTCTTTCGATAACTTGACTTCTGGTTATGCTAGCTTAGTCAACTGCGGCTAAGCAGATTAAACTACTATCTACATGACCCTCTACGATATGAAGATTCAGTTAAAAATGAGAACAAGGGCCTAAATGAATTTATTTACCTACCTTGTCTTAAAACATTTTTCATTCTAATGGATAACGTTTTTCGCCCTTATTTTGAGCTCATCAGAAAGGCACAAAGCCACTCATTACCATGTTTTATGCAAAACTAAGGCAACATCCATGAATAAGTATGAAATATTCATATTTGACATTGACTGATAAAAAGAAAAAATCTTCACCTATCTATTAGCTAAGTAGTATTGGAGCCTATATACTCTATGGTAGGTAAATAAATTAATTTTGGCCTTTGTTTTCATTTTTAACTAAATCTTCATACCGTAGGGGGTCATGTAGATACTAGTTTAATCTGCTTGGGACTATGTTGGATGCTAGTGTTATAATGAGAATGTCTAATAAGAAATTGGACAAATATTTTAGGATTTTGATTTGCTAGCGTAACCAGAAGGCAGGTTATCGAAAGAATGCAAAGATGTCATTAATATTTTTTACATATAGTTTTTTTGTTAGTTCTCATAAACAGTTAGTTTTCCGCTGTTTGCAAAATCCTATAAAGAATATGTTTCATTACTATAAGAAAAGAATAATAATAATTCACTTTTTAACATGCATAGAGTATATAGGCTCCAATACTAGTTAGCTAATAGATATGTGAAGATTTGTTGTTTTATCAGTCAATGTCAAATATAAATAGTTCATACTTATACATGGATTTTGCCTTGAGTTTGCATAAAACATCATTATGAGTGGCTTTGTTCCTTTCTGATGAGCTCAGAATAAGGGTGAAAAACGTTTCAAAGGCTAAGCATTTCCAAGAAACTCAGTGAGAGGTTTTATAAAAATGTAATCCATTAGAATCAAAATTTTTTTAAGACAAGGTAGGTAAATAAATTCATTTAGGACTTTGTTCTCATTTTTAACTGAATCTTCATATCGTAGGGGGTCATGTAGATACTAGTTTAATCTGCTTAGCCGTAGGGAACTATGTTGGATGCTGGTGTTATAATGAGAATGTCTAATAAGAATTTGGACAAATTTATTTTAGGATTTTGATTTGATAGCATAACCAGAAGTCAGGTTATCGAAAGAATGCAAAGATTTCCTATAAAGAATATGTTTCAATATTCAGATTTTTATGTTCATTTTTCAAATGGTTAAAATTATTCTAAAAATCTTAAAAAATATGTAATATAGACCAGTTAATGATCTGAGAGATCCTCTTTCTTTCATTCGTCTAGTTAAAACATTTTTCGCGAAAAACAGGTTTAGAAAGTAGTCTTCCGCACATGTATCGTCAATTATCTCAATGACCCATGGAAGTCAGGGGCCGAAAGTTTACCAATTGTGTTCTGATGACTCACTTATATTACACATGAGTTATTTCAAGAATCACTTTCGGGGGCATTTTCGCCTAGCTAGAAGCTTCTTCCTATTGAGAAGCTTCCTAGACACATCAGCCATTTAGTCTTCAAATGTATTCCCCCACTTTTTCATATGAATTTGAGTCTCACATTGACAGACCTATCCGATATTCATCACACATCACGTTGGCATTGCAACGACTTTGCTTTTACCTTTGCAGAATTTGTTTGAAATTAGAACAGAAATATCAAGCCTACTAACAAATCCCTTAATGTGTATAATTCATTGCTTGCATTTGAAAATACTTCATCACGTTTACCCTAATGAGAAATACGCTGTATATATTTTACATGAGTAATTAAAGCATTGAAAATTAAACTATAAAAAAAATGCTAGCTGCAACTTGAATGTATGATATAAATGTGTTTTCATTGCGAACAAAAAAAGCAAAATACAAAGTCCTCATAATTACATGTCTGATGAATATGTACCTAGAGAATTAATTTATGTATAGAGATATCAGATAAAAACACGCGATGGACAATATCTATGAATGTTTAAAAGAAATTATTTGTCTTCCACTTCTAGTTACAGTAAAAATGTACATATTTTACTAATTTCGCAAACAGCAGTGTTTAATCTAATTATAATATTAACGTGACCAGAAATTTCCATATTAAATATAAAAAATCTGACAAGTTTCCATTTGCTTAACATCTAAATAATCACGATTAGCAAATAAATAAAAAGCAACATTTTATTAATACTTCTTACTGTTAAATTCACATTCATTGTTTTTCTAAAGTTATGATAATGTATTCAAGTACATCCAAACAATTGAAGAAGGAGCTAGTAGCGGTGCATCAATATAAATGGCCATTTCTTCCAAAGTAAACAACTAGCATTTTTAGATGATTTATTTTCAGTTGACTGACTAAGCGAAACTGTTTATGTAAACCGCAGACTGCATCGCTTTAGGGGATGATAAGGGAACTAAGAATAATATAATTTCAGTGGCGTCAGTCAGGAGCATTTATTTATAGCGTATGATATTTTTTACTTCATATCTAGAGCGAACCTTAGAAAACTTAGGGAGAAAGAAATATTTCACTGTTATGAAACAGGAAAAAATCATTTTGTTTTAAATAAACTTTTGCCATTACATCTACTACAAGAAGTTTTGTATAATTTGCTTTGGTTTTCATCTTTTTGGTAACTTGGCAGTCTAGTGCATGTAGACGGTTATGTCCCTTATTAATACGAAAGCCGATGCCATTTTTTGAGATCACTATACCAGTCAAATGTAAAGTAAAACAAACTAGATCGGCTTTTGCCGCAAGGACATTCAATCCTATCGTTGTAAAACTCTGTTTGCAATTATATCGCTGTAAATCGCGTTGTAGCCACTGAGATGTCATGTGAAATAAGTTCCGCATAAATGTCATTTGCACTTTTTAAATTTTTTCCATAAATGTTTTTTTGAGCTTATATAACTCATGTAAATTGTACACATATATACATAGCGTTAGTTAAACTTCTACGATTTAATCAGAAATAAAATTCACAAGTTAATAATTCGAAAACCTCCCTGCTTAACTAAATAGCCTTAAACTAATTCTTTAACTTACAGTTCCTTATATTGTCACCAGCTTAGGAACCGACACTCAATCGGCGAAGTTAAATAACGTCGTTCCAGCACACGGATGGGTGACTTAAGTTCCCGTCGGAAACCTCAGACCATGTCATGAGCTGTGAAAGCCTTGACTGGACTGAGGCGGCTTGTCGAGAAATAGAAACCAAGGGCTGATAACTTTACCAAGGAGCTCCTTATAAACAGACACAAAGTCTGGTAAGGACCATGTTTCTAGGAGTAGGTTAGGTTAGGTTAGATTGACATGTGAGTGGGCTCTTGTCAGACCCTCCACTGCGACCATCAGGTCTATTGTGGCTCACTCCTAGTTATAGTTCACCCAACAGATTAAGCTTTTTTATAAAGCTGATAATCTTGTTGGGTGAGAAACTGTCCAGGCCATCTGGCTCCAGTTGCCCTTTGCCAAACAGTGAGAACCTGGTTCTTTCTGCAGCAGGACAGGTACACAAAACGTGTTCTGCCGTTTCATCATTCTCCAGATATAGACGACATTCGGCGTTTTCCACCAGTCCAATTCTATGTAGGTGACGATTTAGTCTGCAGTGCCCAGTGTATAGGCGAATTAGAATTCTTAGGTGTAGCCTATTTAACTCTAATAGTTTTTTAATTCTTGTCTTCAAGGGGTATGTGATAAACTCCTTTGAGTGAACTAAACCTGGTAGTTCCTGCCAGTGTTGAATTGTTTTCAATTCAGCCCAGGCCAGGATGGCAGGCTTGGCAGAGTTAGCAGATATGCCAAGTGCCGGTTCTGGACCTATAAATTTGGTTGCCGCGCCTTCTCTGGCCAGGGAATCAGCAACTTCGTTGCCCTCCATGCCAGAGTGGCCAGGTATCCAGATCAGAGTCAGTTTGTTGTTTCTGCCTAATTGGGCAAGAGCTTCCTGGCAATTCCATACTGCTTTAGAATTACAACGGTAGGATCCAAGGGCTTTAAGAGCCGCTTGGCTGTCTGAATATATTTTTATTGATTTGTGTCTCGGCTGCATCTGTTCGAGCCTCCGTACACACAGCTCAATGGCATGGATTTCTGCCTGAAAAATAGTCGCATTATCACCAAGGCTTGAAATTATCTTTACCTTTGGTTTGTGAATATATACACCAGCTCCAGTTCCCTCAGGGGTTTTGGAGCCGTCTGTGAACCAACAGCTGTCTGCCCTTTGTAGGTCGGTTTTGTTCCGATCCCATTCGTCTCTTCCAGGAAACAGGACTTTAAAGTGCAGTTCATGGTTGATCAGGGTAGGCATCACATCTGAAGGCATTCCCAGGATGCTGTGACAGTTTAAGTCGTCCAACAGCCTGTTGTGCTCCATGATGCTAGCCTGCGGCATATTAGTTACCGCTTGATGGATTCTGTATGTTGCCCACCTGGCCTCTCTCTTCAGGTAAATATGGAGAGGAGGTAGTTCCAGGAGGACTTCCAGAGCAGCTGACGGTGTGGTGCTTATTGCACCAGTTATTGCCAAGCATGCTTGTCTCTGCAATCCAGAGAGTTTGGCTTTGGTCGTTTGTTGCAGCCCTTTCGACCACCAAACTATTGACGCATACGCTATCATTGGTCTAATGATCGTAACGTATATCCAATATATTTGTTGGGGACCAATGCCCCAGGATTTTGCGCAAATTCTTCGGCATGTCCACAGGGACAGTCTCGCTTTGTGGATTACCTTTTCCAAGTGGGAGTAACACAATAGATCTATAGCGGTCGCAGTGGGCAAAGCCAATCGCCAGCTACTTCCAGATAAAATCTAAAACCTAATTATATTTTTTTAGCTTTTCAAATTATAAATAAAGATTACATAGTTAACAGCCAGTTCGATAATCAAAGTCAAATCACCCCCAAGAGGACCCTTTAACTTGTAAAAGCCATTCTATAATTAACTTTTAAAGGAGACATAACGAAAAGGCTTTATCTTTCGTATTTTGTGAATAAAGTAAACTTATTGCAAGTCCTAACTTACCTCCTTATGTTTGGTAAGAGTTTGGTGTTGTGATTTGGCATACTAACCACAGGTACACAAGAAAAAAATTCAAACCAAATGTCAGACTCATATATCTGTATACATTTTGATGCGATGAGTCTCAATTTCATATCAGAATTTATTTTCGATGATATTAGATATTAGTCCTAAAATCTGTCAGATTTTTGATTATCTTCTCTTTCTTTATAACGAAGTCTTCTGTTTCTTAATTATCTTCTTAGAGGCAATTTCTTGGTTCCGTTTAAGTTCACAAGTAAATCATTTTTCAAACACCAGCAATAGTCGGCCAACTACTGGCATTCCACCAACCTTGATAGCGTCGTTCCTTCATCTTAATACCCTGGTGAAGTTATCCAGGAAATAGTCTGATTGTGATTTAAAAAAGTTTAGTTTCAAATTCCTCAGTTAGTCAAGTTTTCCATACTTTTTGAGGAGTTCATTAACTACAGATTTGAAAGTAAGCCAAACATTTTTTTCATCATTATTCATTGAAGATATAAACTCGTTGTCAAGAGAAAGTTTTGGAATTTATGGACCGTCAAAAAATTCGTCTTTGAGCTTAGCTTCTGATAAACTAGGAAACTTTTGTCTTATGTAGTTAAAGCAATCACCTTCCTCATCTAACGCTTTAACGAATTGCTTGATGAGATCAAGTTTTATATGTAATGGAGGAAGAAAAACTTTGTCAGGTAGCACTAAAGCAGCATCAAGTACATTTTTCGAGCCAGGAACAAATAGGTATTTTTTCGAACAATCTTTTTCTTATAGCGGTTTTCGCGATCTCGACTATCCCAAAAACATAAGAGACATGAAAATTTGGTAAACCTATTTAGTTGTGCTAAAAGAACACCAAAGGATAATACTTCTAGATCCCCACAGACTTACGAATTGTGATCCGCATATTTTAATTTCTGTATCAGAAACTTCATTCTACCAGTCTTCTGCCAAAATCATATAGTACGCAATTGGAATTATTGCCAATTCATTCGTATTGTGTAAGAGCAAAACTTTAATACTGTGTTTAGATGAGTCGATAAACAATCTCTTCACTTCTGTAAATGTCTGGTTCCAAACTCTTGAATATCTTGAATATCTGAAATTTCTTCCTCAGAAAAGTGTAGATATTTTTTTTTCCGGTCTCGATAAGTACTTGCACGAGACCTTTAGCCAAAAATCTATCACATTTAAGATTCAGAAGTATCTTTTGGTAAGCCCAAATCCCTCACAAGATCATTTTACGTTTCACGGCTTAATAAGTTTATTTTTCTATTTTCTTGTGACGGTTCCACTCTTCATCGCTGTCTGAACTTGAATAGTTTTCGCTTATAGACTTCATATCACTTGTATCTGCAGGAGGTCCATCAGCATGAATTTCATTTTCGTTATAATCAGGTTCCGCACTGATATCCATTTCAACATCATTTCCTGAAAAATCATTCCAAATTTCAGCTGTAAAATACAAAAGTATTTGCATATACGATATTTCTCTCAGTAAGCATACCTCCACTAAATTGAGGCATACATTAGCATTCGGCTTCAGTTTGAGGCTCAGTCCACACTGCAGCAGGTTGTAATTTTATCTTTGGCTTCTGTTTCTCTTGTATACCAATGACTTAGCATCAATCTGTATGCATAGCAAATACTACTCGGTACCCATGTTTTTTCACCTATATCTGAAATTGAAAATAAACCTCGTAATGTTGCACAGGTACCGTAGCAATTTTTCTACGTCAACTTTTACTTTCAAACTTACCACGTACGCAGCAGAACATATCTTTATCTTTGTGACAAGAATGAGTGCGACAATCTGAAATTTCTAGGTTATACTTATCAGATAAATTTTTTGCCTTTAAAAGCTACCTAAAAATTTAAGTCCTATCTCGAGTTACTCAATCTAGTCAAAACTACAGTTGGTTTTCTTCTTGATACATTGAACTCTAAAGCAGTCAAATTGCCCACTACTCTAGAACTTCTGTAGCATGATAACGCATGTGAGCCCATTTCCTCCCCTGCATCGTAAACTTTTTCCTCTTTACTTTGCCATGAAGGCATTTCTTTGCCCAGGAACTCAGCCGTAATGAATCCGTTGCCCACCTTTACCGCGTGGAGATGTTCTAGTTGCAAAAATAGATACAGAAAATAGAATACAATGCCAATTTGGAAGAAAAATATAAATCAGAAGTTTATAAAAATGTTCATACAAGAAAAATTTTTCTAAATAGAAATTCTTTATGAAATATTCAAATTAATGTACGCATAAAAGAAGGATTTTCTGCAATTACAAAAAAAGTAAATTTGGGATATATAAAATAACCGGTGAATTTTACTATTGGCTAAAATTCACAAATTCTTCTGGAGAATAAAAAATATTTTTGGATAAAACACTAACTAATTTTGATTTGAATTCGGTTGAATTCTTGGCTAGTTTAACATTAGGGGATAACTTATTGAAAATTTCTACAAAAAATGGTCCTTCCTGGGTCTCGAAATTAATTTGTACGAGCTTGCTTGTTTCCTCTTCTTATCATTGGTGTTCCTTCTCTGTCTTTCTAATTTTCTTCTGATCTCTCTTTGGGAATAATTCGTTTTGTAACAGTGGATTATATAAATAGCTTCCAGCATATATGTACGATTTTTTCTATAGGGCTAATACTATAATTTTACGAGTACAAAATTTTACTATTGTTTTTCTTGTTCTGCTCAGAACTCACACAAAAAATATTTATAGAGAAATCCTCTTCAAAATGGAATTTGGTTTGATCTTTATTTTCATTTCAATCCTAAAATACGTTTCCAATAAGTCTTTTGTCTCTTAGTGTTTACTTAATTTATGAAATATTTCTCGAAGGCTTTGTAATAGTCCCTAGTACATCGGTCTTGTAGAAAGCTGATTGTTAAAGTTTTCTTACCTTATGGTATAGATTCATTATGACATGTCCACCGATATTTTGGGTATATGACATTTTGTAGCTGCTGCGTTTTTTTTGACATGTCAAACACGTCCTTCTACGGACATGTCAAAAAATGATAGCTAAACTTGTAATTTTCACAGAACTGTTTCATTAATTTTTTTCAAAAATAATAGTAAACTTGGCCACCGAAATACATGCCGCGTTTGGGGTCTCCACCGCCCCTAACATGTCGCTTTGCAGACATTTTGAATAGTGATAGCTAAAGTTCTAATTTTCACAGGATTGTTTCATTAACTTTTTTTTTTTTAAATAACGGCAAGCTTGGCCACCGAAAATCATACTCCACCCCAACATGTCGCTCTACGCACATGTTAAAGAGTGGACAGGAAAAGATATGATAAATAAATGTATTTGTAAAGGAAATGTAGTATTGTCCACCAAAAAACTTGCCGCATTTCGCCTGTCCACCGATAAAAAGAGAAAAATGCCATAAATATTTTATCCTGTTTATACTTATAAATAAGCTTAGAATTTTTAGAAAAATATTTGAGTCGATGTTTAATTTCTTGTATAACTGCTTTTTGTCCATATTATACTGAATCTTTATACTATGTTCTTTTTCAAATTAGTAGTTAAGAAATTTAAACATCGTTTTATTTATCACTTATACTGCATATTAAGGTTTAATATAAAAAATTTAAAAATATTTTTTTTATAGATTTTTAAAATTTATGAAAATTTCAATATTGTAATTGTTAAGTGATCTATTCAATATATTGATGTGATCATTAACGATAAGTTAAGTATATTTAATTTCTTTATTATTACTATTATGATTTATTGTGATCATTATTTATTAATTTATTTATTGCAGTTTATGCTTTACAAAAAAAATGAAACAAAATAATTGAAATTTTTTCGTGGTACAGTGTATGAGTTAAGCCAGAGTCATTAATCACACGAGTGTATACTGAAATTTGGCACGAGTGCCGAACAATATGTTTCGATACAAAATGTGAAAAATCATTTTAAAAAAAATGTTAATATTAAAATAAATTAAAAAAGTAAAAAAAAAAAAATTTACGCGGTAATTCTATAAAATTAACATTGTAGTGCACGAGCTGACTAAGAGTCTTCAATACGGTTACTCGTGGCTCCGGGAAATACTTTCACCTTGCTCCATTTTTATATACGTTGCGAGACATATTTCGCAACGTATATAAAAATGGAACAGTTTCGCAATTTAGAGCGTAAATTATAATATTTTTTTACTTTTTCAAATTAGTTGAATATTGAAGCAGAATATGCCTAAACTTGTGGGTTTTTAGAGCCAGAAATTAACAGATGTCAAATATAAATTATTTTATTTTTTATTCAACAACACTTTCTTAGTTACGGAGCTAGTACAATCACAACAATAACTAATATATAAAAACAATGCAAACAACAAATAAATAAGTAAACAAATCTTCGTTTCCAACACTCCCCCTATTTGTTTACTGATTTAAAGGTACACAAAGTGAACTTCTATTTCTGATGAATTGTTCCTTTGGTAAAGCCTTCGTGAGAATATCAGCAAGTTGTTTTTTAGATTCAACATAGACAGTTTCAATGAAACCCTTTTCTACTTGGTCACGTATATAATGGTATTTTATATCAATGTGTTTGGTCCTCTTATGGTGTTCTTGACTCTTGACTAACCGAATGGCACTTTGATTATCTACGAATAGCTTGGTAGGTTCGCATACATCTACATTAAGCTCCTGAAGTAATGTTCTCAACCAAATAACCTCTCTGGCTGCTTCTGAACCTGCCACGTATTCTGACTCTGTAGTAGAACGGGAAACGCACTTTTGAGACTGTGACGACCATGTAACCGGTGCCCCAGCTAACATAGTCAAATAACCAGTTGTTGACTTTCTAGAATCAATATCGTTTGCAAAGTCAGCATCGGAATATGCAACAAAATTTAAATCAGTTCCACAATACTTTATTCCATAGTTCTGGGTTCCTTTTAAATACTTGAATATCCTTTTTACTGCTATCCAATGCTCCAAAGCTGGACTACAAAGGTATTTACTCACTTGAGACACAGCGAACATGATATCTGGGCGTGTGACGACAGCGAGAAACATTAAACTTCCTACAGCTTCTCTATAGGGCACACTAAGCATCCTACTATCTCTTGTAGATGCTTGGTTTGCATGAAGCACAACATTTGGATCGGCAGGAATTGCTTTGATGTTACAATTTACCATGTTAAATTTCTCCAAAATTTTGGCAACATACCCTTGCTGGCCCAAAAATATACTTCTTTGTTCTCTATTGCGACTGATTTCCAATCCAACATAACATTCTGCAGCACAAATGGTTATCTCGAATATTTTTCCAAGTTCTGTCAAAAATATGTCCATAACCTTTTTAGATTTACACATAATTAGACCATCATCAACGTACAACGCCAGGAATAGTTCATAATTTTCAAAGAGTGCATAAAAAATGCATTTTTCAGCATCTAACTGCTTGAAGCTGTATGAACTAAGAAACTCCACAAACTTCTTATTCCAACATCTCGGAGACTGCTTCAAACCATATAGGCTTTTGTTGAGTTTGCATACCAGAGTACAATCTTTTGTATTAAAGCCTTCCGGCTGCTTCATAAAGATTTCTTCTTGTAAATCTCCGTTCAAGAAAGCCGTCTTTACGTCAAACTGACAAATTTCTAAATCACTGACAGTTGCAATTGATAATAACGTTCTAACGGAATCATACCTTACAACTGGTGAAAATGTTTCAAAATAGTCTATGCCAGATTTTTGACTATAACCTTTTGCACAAAGTCTGGCCTTATATCTTTCAATTTTACCATCCGCTTTATATTTTATTTTAAACACCCATCTGCACCCAATTGCTTTGCGATCCGCTGGTAAAACTTGTAGTGACCACGTCTCATTTTCCATCAGCGACTTAATCTCATCTTCCATTGCTTTCTTCCATTCTTCTTTTTCTCCACTTTCCATAGCTTCTTCGTAGGTCTGAGGTTCACCTAATACTGCTGCACATGCTTCATACCAAATTGGTTTCTTAATATCTTCACGGTGTCTTAAATAATGGCCATTTTCTTCTGAAGCTTTATCCTTAGGCTGATTAATTTCTACTTCTATGTTTTCTGACGTTTGGTTTTCTTGATTAATTTCTACTTCTATGTTTTCTGACGTTTGGTTTTCTATTCTGCCTTCTGATTTGGTGTCTACGGACTCTTCTTGTAAATTATCTTCATCTTCCATCTCAAATATAACGTTGTTTTGACATGACATATTTCTACTGTCTTTATAAATACATCCATTGAAATTAACATGTTTCACGACGACAACTTTCCTGGCAGCCAATTCATACAATCTGTAATTGGAACTGTTGCCGTCATATCCCACTAATATTTGTTTCTTGGAATTTCTCTCGAACTTATTTCTGAACTGTTTAGGCACAAGTACGAATGCTTCAGATCCAAACCTTCGTAAATGGCTAAGATTTAATTGTTTTCCTGTCCATTTTTCGTAAGGAGTAACATGCTTATCTTGTGCACACAGGCGACGATTTAATAAGTATACGGCCATATTAATTGCTTCCGCCCAAAGATTCATCGGGAGAGCAGTACTATGCAACATACTTTTGGCACTATCAACTATAGATCTCAAATCTCTCTCTGCCCTTCCATTTTGCTCTGGTGTATATGGAGCACTGGTTTCATGTATTATTCCATGTTCTTTAAAAAGATCTTTAAAATGATGGTTAACAAATTCTGTTCCATTATCACTTCGGAATATTTTTATTTTATTACCAGTTTGTCTTTCTGACATTTTCTGAAATTCCAGAAATTTTGTGAAAACGTCACTTTTATGTCTTATGAAATAAACAAAACGATATGAAGTACAATCATCCTTGAATAAAACGAAATAATTAGCTCCTCCTAATGAAGTACTTGATATTCTACCGCAGACATCGGAATGAATGTATTCACCAGGTTTTTCAGCTCGTCTATTCAAATTAGCATTAAATGATTGCTTATGTTGTTTTCCATATTGACAACTCTCACACTGAATACGTGTGACTTCTTTATTTGAGATTTTGATATCAGGTATCATTCCTTTGTCAGACATGTCTTTCAAAGTACGAAAATTAACATGACCCAACCGTTCATGCCATAGCTGAACAATACTCGTTTCTGCGGAGTTTCCTTGAATTTGTAGGATTTCAAATAACATTTTATAGCATTGATTCTCCAGCTTCCTTCCAACAGCAACTACACCATTTTTATTTCTAACTTCTATGAATCTACTATTAAATTCGACCTGCAAACCTTTGCTCGTGGCTGCTCCCACTGAAAAAAGATTTTTCTTCAACTTTGGAACGTATAAGGTTTCTACCAATGTACGAGGAACTCTTCTACCATTCACAACAGCCATTACACTAATTGAGCCAATTCCTTCAGCGGTAATAAAAGAGTTATCTCCAATTTGGACATATTTGTTCTTTAGTGGTGTTATTTGTGAAAACCACTCTTTGTGCGACGTCATATGCTTTGATGCTGCACTATCAGCGAGCCAGATATCTTCACATCCATCAGCAACTATATTTTTCATCTCAGCACTAAGAGCTTGATTTCTGTAATTTGGATCGCAGTTTTGCTTGCTGTAACCAGGTTGAAGTTTACTAAGCCTTATTCTACATTCAGATTTGAAATGCCCCTTCTTGTTACAGTAGTAGCACGTTACATCTTTTTTAGAATACTTTGTATTAGGAATAAAATTACTTTTGGTATTAGAAACAAAATTCTTTTTGTTCGAACTATGAGGATACTTATTGAGTTTAACAGCAGCAAACGCAGTTGTTAGCTCGTCTGCCTGAGTAAGCCTCAATTCTTCTTTGAGAAGTCTTGTTGTAAGATTTTCAAATGTTTGTTTATCTTCGTCGTATGAGTCCCATGCAGTTACGAATGATCCATACTTGTGAGGTAAACTTTCTAAAGTTTTAGCTATTTTATCTATATCGCTTACTTTTTCTTCAACATCAGCTAGAGCTTGTGACATTGACTCTATGTTGCTAATATGCTGTGCAATACTGTCGGTTTCTGACATTTTATAACTGAAAAATTTTTGTTTAATCATCACTTTGTTCGCGGAGGACCTTTGTTCGTGAATTATTTTCAGCCTTGACCACATACTGGCGGCATTATCACACGTTATTACAGTCTGCAATTGACTAAACTCCATTGACATAGATATTAACATCATCCCTTTAGCATTTAAGTTTTCCCATGATTTCTTTACGTTTTCTTCATCTGTTATTACTGGTTGTTTTGCTTTACCATTAATTAAATCCAGCAAACCCTCTGCTCTAAATATTATTTCCATCTGGTATTTCCACAGTGAAAAATTCTTCCCATCGAATTTCTGAATATTAATATTCTTGAACTTGTCCATCTTATTACCTTTAGAATACCTTTAACTGGTATGTTAAATTTGATGTGACTTGACACGAAACTAGTTTTCTTCTATTACTAGAGAACCACTGACCCTTCTTATTGTACTGGGTGTACTGGGCCCATAACCTGAAGCAGAATATGCCTAAACTTGTGGGTTTTTAGAGCCAGAAATTAACAGATGTCAAATATAAATTATTTTATTTTTTATTCAACAACACTTTCTTAGTTACGGAGCTAGTACAATCACAACAATAACTAATATATAAAAACAATGCAAACAACAAATAAATAAGTAAACAAATCTTCGTTTCCAACAAATATTAATTAATATTTTTTTAAAATGATTTTTTACATACTGTATCGAAAAATTTTGTTCGGTACTTGTGCCAGATTTCATTGTACGCTCGTGTGATTAATGACTCTCACTTAACTCGGAGGGTAAAAACACCATACCACGAAAAAAATTTAATTATTTTATTTCATTTTTTTTGTAAAGCATAAATTGCAATAACTAAATTAATAAATACTGATCACAATAAACCATAATAGTAATAATAATTTAAATATTCCTAACTTATCGTTAATTATCACTTAACATCAAAATATTGGATAGATCACAACAATTACAATATTAAAATTTTCATAAATTTTAAAATTCTATAAAAAATGATTTTTAAATTTTTTATATTAAGCTTTCATATGCAGTATAAGTGATAAATAAAACGATGTTTAAAGTTCTTAACTACTAATTTGAAAAAAACATTCGAGTATATTATTTTTGTTATAAAAATTAGTTTTTCGAATCTCCCAACTTTTCCAAGTACAATATTGACAAAAAGCAGTTGTACAAGAATTTAAACATCGACTCAAATATTTTTCTAAAAAGTCTAAGCCTATTTATAAGTACAAACTGGATAGAATGTTTATGGAATTCATCGAGACTTTTTTTTCTTTTTTATCGGTCGTGTGAGCCTGGACAGGCGAAATGCGGCAAGTTTATAGGTGGACAATACTACATTTCCTTTAGAAATACATTTATTCATCATATCCTTTCATGTCCACTCTTTGGCTATCACTTTTAAACATGTCCGTAGAGCGATATGTTGGGGGCGGTGGACACCCCAAACGCGGTATGATTTTCGGTGGTAAGTTTGCCATTATTTAAAAAAAAAATTAATGCAACAATTCTGTGAAAATTACAACTTTAGCTCTCACTTTCTAACATGTCCGTAGAGCGACGTGTTTGACATGTCAAAAAAAAACGCAGCAGCTACAAAATGCTATATACCCAAAATATCGGTGGACATGTAATAATGAGGCGATTTCATAAGGCAAGAAAACTTCAGCAATCAGCTTTCCACAAGACCGATGTACTGGGGACTATAATGACTCTTCTGGATTTATTCTAATGACAGGGATATTTTTTCGAATGCCAAAGAAGGTGCTTAATTTCTTGGACACAACATCTCACGATCTTCATTCATATTCACATATTCATTAATTTTAACATAAATTATAATTAATAATGAGGAAATCAAGGAAATAATTATATTAGTAGCAAAAAATATTTGAATAATTATTTGAAATCTTATAAAAAAAAACTTACCACAGATAAGTATAGAAATGAGAATATTAAGTTTTTAGGAGTATACCTAGATGAATCCCTGAATTGGAATTATCACTGCGAAGCTTTGATATCAAAAATTTCATCGATAGTTTATTTATTCCGAAATATTAGAGCGTATTTAAGTAGAGAACAGTTAATTAATTTGTACTATGCTCAAATTGATACACGTTTAAGGTATGGTGTTTGTTTCTGGGGGAATTCCACATTATCATCTAACGTATTTATTGCACAAAAACGCATTTTGCGATGTATTGCCGACGTACCGAGTGTTTATTCTTGTAAAAATATATTTAAAGATTTTAAAATTTTAACCTTACCTAGCCTGTATATTTTTGAAATATGTATATATGTTTTTAAGAATAAGAATAATTTTATTTTAAATAAAGATTGTCATAATGTTAATACAAGGCAAAAGAATAGGTTGCACGAACCTTGTGCCTTAACTTAATATGACTAGTAATATGTTAGTTAATATGACTAGTAAATCCCCAAGATTTATAGGACCTAAAATGTTTAACCGACTGCCAGATGAAATAAAATGTAGTAAGACCGAGCATTTCTTTAGGAAAAAGTTAAAATTATTTTTGTTGGACAAATGTTACTATTCTGTACTAGAATTTTTTGTCTCTTAGTTTGTAAGGACTATATGACCATTCCTATACAATATTCTGTATTGTCAAAAAGGAAAATAAGCTATTATTATTATTAAATATATCTTTCTAAACAACTACTTCACTGTCTACAAATAAATAAAATATGCACGTTACGTACAGCAGGAATATCACAATCATGTTACTTTAATTTAGACTATTCTATTCAGCAAAGAAACAATTAAAAACGATAAAATAAGATGGGTCTATGGATATTCATCTAATTGCAAGTATTAAATATTTCATTCAAAAATACTTTATTATCTGCCAAAATATCACAACTGCCCATTATTCTATAATTTAAAAGGGGCGAGTCAACGTTCACCACTTGTTTCGACAGCATCAAACCAGATTTGCGGTTCCTGTTTCCAGAATGTTGGCAAAGTTAATAATTTTGAATGGTTAAATTGTTTTTCTACATCATCAATAATTAGAATTAGACCTTGCGGTGTAAAAATTTGTATACGCCATATTTTCTTCCGAGATAGATTCCATTTCATGGAAGTGGTTCTCAACTGCCCTAGTATATGGTTATTTTCATATATTTTTTCAATTAATTTCACAGAGATATTCGAAATTGTTAACCTTATCTATTTAATATAAATTGATCCTCAACTTTTCTGTATTTTTTCTCCTGTATTATTACTTCTAGCTAGAGTTTTACGTCAGAAACTGTACCCTCGGAATTAATTTTATAATATTTGTTGAGATATGCGCGTTGATAGACAAACTCACTTGAAATACGGCACTTCCTCTATCGGGAAAAAAAGCAATGCTTTTATTTATAATTCCAAATTATATCATCTATTAATATGTTTGGTATTCAACAATTTCATTGACAGTTCTTTATAATTTTATTAGTTCGCCTTTTAAGATCAGAAATCAGAATTTATTGATAATAACAGTAATTTGAATTGTCCAAATATTCCACAACATTGTAAAAGACCAACAAATTGGGTTTTGTTCAAATGGTTAATACATTTCACCATTTTGTGATTTTGTGTTCTTTAATGGACTCACCAACTGTGGGTATTTTATTTAAATAAAAATATTAAATGTTTCAGTCAAAATATACTTTATTAAGCATCTGTCAAAATATAACAACTATCCACTCTTAAATAATAAAAAAGGGGTGTCTAACGTTCACCACAGATCTAGTTGTAGCGTCCACATAGCCAGACACAAAACAATTATTGATTATGTTTACTTTATGTTTAATAGGGAGAATTGAAATTTAAAAATATTCCTGAAAAAATAGGTTTGTAATACAAGTGGTATGTTTCCAGCTGCTCTGAATTCTGATATATAAAAAAGATACTTTGTTTCTATTTCCAATTTCGATCGTAAATTTTAGTTTTTATGATAACTGGTGAAAATAAAGTAGTTTTTCAGGTTTACCTTTAGATATCACTGAAAGCATATTATCAATAATTAATACATCAATTAACTTTTATTTTTGGTGGGGAAGCAGTGCGAAATAATAACTTAGCTTATTCACAGTTGAATGTTAGCAGCGAGAAGTGTTACTAAATGTTTATTGTTTAAATTATTAAAATAAATAATAGTAATTATTGAAGCTTTTAAAACATGGTTTATGCTGTATACAATTTATGATACTCTTATAACTATTTAAGATCTTCCAGATATTGCTCTTCAAATCAGAAATGATGTCATCTTGTGCAACTAAACTATCTTTCTAAATTAGAGAATAAGTTTGATATGTTTACTTATCCTAGCGTTTTGTTATGTAAGTCTGTATTTGAGAACTCAAATAGCTGAACTCAAATTAAAGAAGTCTGTGTTTGTGCAGCTGAGTAGACCATTTCACGTAAACACGATAAGTTCTGTTAGACTTAAATGTAAATTGGAACCGTAAAATGCTTCCCATTGAAATTGAACCATATCCGTCGTACAGGGTAATCTCCAAAGACTTGTAAACTATTAAGCTTTATCATAATTTTAGAGTAAAATATTATTGAAGTTTTTGTTTAAGCGCAAAAAAGTAGGAAGATGCACAAAATATCGAAACTGCAATAATATGTAGTACAGTATATACGATCTCAATTGGAACAGCATGAAAACGAAAACTCGGAGTTCTGTTCTTTATTTATTCTCATTGTAAAGTCAGCATCTCCTTTGTCGGACATAGGCGGCGGTAGAAATGTAAAAATACTAAATAATTATTTTTTAATTGTCAAAGAAAGGGATTTCTATAATACCTTTATTCAATAGAAGTGGTTAATGAAAAAATGTGTTTATCACATTAAATTTGATAAGCCACATAAATTATATATTAAGGCTACTTCTATTGTCTAGTTACCTACCTCTCGTTCTGTCTTCTAGCGGCAAAGTTATGTAATCTTAGGCGGGAGTTGAATAGATGGTATATAATCCTTCCGAAGGGGTGTAAAGCAGCGTCTTATTTATTAAATGTTAGGCCATGATTCTATGAACTTTGCAGTATAATTATGTTAGGCAGGTAGGAAATTTCTACTAAAGGAAAGACTCGGTAAAATTTTAAAGGGAGAACTCGTTTCCTGGCATCGGTAATTGGTCTCAGTAGCGGAAATAGGTCGACGTTAAATAAACGAATTTCAAGATAGCTTTGTCTATGAACTTAAAATAAACAATATTTCATTCGTCACTATCCGAGTTTTCAGAATTTTAATTGATATTTACATTAATAATAATTGGATTGATAGGTGGTAATATAGAATATTAATTTTCCTTTTTTATCACATGAGATAGACACTTCCTCCATATATCGCTCTTGCCTATTTCGTCTACTACTATCTTTATATTCTTTAAGACAGACTCACATAATTGTGGGGATTGACTATATTGGTGTAGTCTTGTTTTTACATCAGCCCACACCATTTCAATGGGGTTGAAAAGGCAATAATATGGAGGCAGACGTAAAATATTATGATCGTGTGCTTCAAGAATTTTTTTCAACGGCAAATTACTTTTTAAAATTTTGCTTTCCAATTAGTTCTAATAAAGTCTTTTTTGTGTTTTTTCTGGTATTTCCAAGCCTTTGCCTTTCATAAATTCAATGATATCGCCTTTTCTTTTGTTGGTGTGTGGAATTTTTTGTGTTGCCGCGAATGGTATGTCGCATTGTCCATAACAATTACAGAATTTGGTGGGATATTTGGTAACAGCTGTTCCTTTTCCCACATCTCAAATAATTCGGCTGTCATATCCTCGTGGTAGTCGGCAGAGGATTGCTTCATATTTTTAGCAGAAAACAACAACGCATTTGGAATAAAACCGTTTTTACTTCCAGCGTGTAGAATTATAATTTTTTCCCCTAGAACAGGGAGCACTTGAATTACACTTTTTGGTGTTATCTACCCAACCGTATTGAACTACATCATGGGTGTCAAACCATGTTTCATCAAGATAAATTGTCTCTATTTGCATCTCGGTATTCTTTTATTTTACGCAGGCATTCGTGTCGATGATCAACGATGCGTGCTGATTCAACAACTACCATTCGTTTGTTCAATTTTTTGTATCTAAAACCGCAATCGAGCAAAACGCTTCGCAAAGTATCTAATGATTTATAGTTATAATCTGGATAGTCGCGTAACTTATCCTTAATCATTTCTAATATGGGCACCTTCTGTTCATTGTAAAATCATACACAAATCTACGAATGACATCTTTGGACGCGTTATCAAATTTTTCAAGCTTTTGTCCAACTCTTTTGGGTTCAATAGAATGATCAACTACATCCCCGGCCCTAATAACCCTATAAATTGTAGTACGACTAAATTTGCTTAATTCACAGAACCAATTCACAATTTGATTATATGAAGAATCAATATTTTCGTCTTTTAAACACGAGTAAATATTCAAAATGACCCTTTGAGTTTGAACGTGTAAGTCTTTATTTTCAAATTCCGCTTGTATAGGCTCTGTATCAAAATCCTCCGTTTCGTTGTCACTACTATCGAAATGCCGTTTTAAATAATTTGCGAAAAATTACTCAAACACAGTAACAAAATTAACAATTTGTTCAAATATTCACTAGAATTAAGTAATTTATAAAGCTGCCTGGCTGTACTGCACTGCCTCGTACAGATCATAGGATACAAATAGTTCATACGTATTTTTTGTTTTATATATTACGGCATGCAAAAACTCTGAACAAGGTTGGTGTTGACAAATCAAATTCGCTAAGCATCTTAATCCAACCTATATTTCTATGTGACAGGCGGGTCAAGTCCACGTGGACTGCAGACCAGGAGTGATGAATGTAGATCTGTAAAATTATGTGCTCTCTCATTCAATGTGAAGCGATATATTGACAATACTCCGTAAGATCCTCTAGTGCCGTGCTATTCCAATTGAGTTCGTTACTATATATTTAACAGATTAGATCGAACATCACGTAGGTTAGGTGATACATTAATTTAAAATGTTATCTTGCACAAATAAATAAATGAAACCCACCACTATGTTTTCTATTATAATAATTGCGACTGCAGTTTCGACTTACAAAGCCATTGTCAAGCAGTGAATCAAAAATGACTGATTTACAAGTGTACAGAAATGTTATATATAGACAATTTTGGATGGATTGGTATATAGGTACTATAAAGGCGTAGGTAGGTAGATGGCAATAATAAGCAGATCTATGAATATTCAAATATGGATCATCCGACACTAAATAAAGGTGGATATATAAGATCTAATTGATCATTTAACAAATTACAATTCTTGATATTATTGTGTTTGTGAATTTCTAGAGATTCTAGAATATTTAATTTAAAGCATTTTGTTGAGAAATGTAAAATTTCCATGTCCTCTAATTCCGGAAAATTATGGTTGTTTTCGAGGAAGTGGTTCGCGAATGATGAATCAGTTTTTGTGAACTGTATGATCTCAAATGTTCTTGAAGCCCTGTTTTGAAATTTCTACCGCTTTGCACTATGTAGATTCTATTACACTTTATACAGTTTAACTTATAAACTTCATACTTGTTAAATTTATGTGTAGGGTCTTTTGCATTATATAATATGTTTGATGATTTACTGTGCGATTTAAAAGCTATTTTTAGATGGTGCTTAGAAAGAACATTGGCTATTTTTTCAGACAAAGCCACAGTAGATTGTGTTAATAAATTTTGTAGTTTCTTTTATTTTTTGGTATATTAATTGAAAAGTGATTTTTTTCCGGATTTTGTTAACTCATTTTCTGTTAATCCTTTATTTATCTACCAAAATTATTTCTAACTTCAATGTCCTCAATTGTGCGTGGCTCTTCATTCTGATCTGCCTCAGAGAGAGAGGTAGTGAAAAAGCTCTGTGGATCATTGAGTTGTATGCTGCCATGTTTTGTTGGTATGGGTGTAATGAATCGTAAGATATTGCGATTCCTGTAAATGTAATTTTATTATTTAGTTTTCTTTCTAACGTTAATTGATTTTTCGGGTGTATGTTATTATTATAATTTAGAAAATTGTTATGGTAGTACCGTTAAAACCGACTAAAATATCATCTACATATTTATACCAATATTTAATATGCTTCTTATAAATAACAAATAATTGCTTTATTTAGCACAGGCACATTAAAAAAAGAGACACACATTGAATACATAGATGAAACAACTTTAGATACAAACGTATGCAACGGAAAAGAATACAGCATTTAATGTAAGCTTACACCATTAATCAAGATATAAATTCGTTACTAATTTTGGAAATAACCCAACACAACGAACATCTTTTATTTCGTTCTGCAAAGCGTTGAAAAGTCTCAGACCGTCGCCATAGAGAGTTTTCTGCAATTTACTGGATTTTGCGAATTCGATATTATAATTATCTTTTGACCTTATATTATACCGGTGTTTTTCACTAAAAATTTTGGAGGTACTCTGGAGGTTTTTTATGTCTGATTTTGTATATTAAAGTGACATTTGCTGTGTACAAAGGTGTCAAAATACTTCAAGTAATTTACTTAAAGATAGGATTCCATAATCTTATTAAAAGGAGATTGTGAAAATTTACCTACCATATTAACATAAACGCTTAATAGAATTTGTGGATAAGAGGATTATAAACATTTAAATACATCAAATAGGGATGTGTAATACAGATCTAACTGGTCATTAAGGATACCATTATGGGGAATTGGGTTAGATTTAATGATTTCTAGATATTCCAGTAAATTTAATTTAAAACTTTTTTCTTGTATATGTAATATATTCAGATTTTCTAAATTTGGAAAAGAATAGCCGGATTCTAAAAAATGATTTGAAAACGTTGAATCTGTTTTGTTAAGTCTAACGGACCATAAGTTCTCGTTATATCTAATTTTAATCGTACGACCAGTTAGACCTATGTAGAAGGCATTATATTTGCATATGTCAACTTATAAACACCTGATTTTTCCAGATCATTAGTCTTGTCTTTGACATTAAACAAGAGATGTGACAGTTGTGGCTGTGATTTAAAACTAACTTTAAGATTGGGAATTGACAAGATGTTGGCAATTTTTTCCGATATACTGAAACCCGTTGTTAAGAGCTATTGCTTTAATGGTATATTGTTCTGAAAGGGGCAGTGATTAAGGTCTATGTATCATTGAGTTGTAAGCTGCTAATTTATGCGATTTAGGAATATGTGAAAAATTTGATATGGTGGTATCTGTGAATGTCGGTCTTCTGGAAATTTTGAAATTAATTTTGTTGTTTTTACGTTATAAGGATGAGTACAGAAAGTTGATTTTATTATGTTTTTCCGTTTCTACTGTAAAACTTATATTAGGGTAAATATCTATTATTTAATTGATGTACTATAAAACCGACCAGTACGTCGTCTACGTATCAATACCAAAATTTAATGTGTATTTTGGTTATATGCGATGACATTATTTTTTCTTCTAAATCAAACATAAAAATGTTTGCTAGAAGGGGGCTCAATGGAGATCCTATTGCTAAACCCATATTCTGATTGTAATATGTATTATATTGACAATAATTTTGACTAAGACATAAATCGAGGGCTGCCACTAATTCATGTGTTACTGCAATAATTACATGTAATTTCTCCAAAATGTCTAAGATGAGCGATTTACACACTCTTCCGTCGAGATGTTTGAAAACATATGTTACATCAAAAGACACTAGAGAGCAATTTACTGGAATTTCCTTAGTTAGTGATTTAGCGAGTTCAACAGAATTTTTTATTGCATGCTTAGCCTGAAATTTAGTTTGGTTTTTGAAAATATAATTAACTCGGGTGCCTAATTGCTTCCACTTCCAAGTAGTGGAGTGGAAGTGCAGTAATCGTAAAAAAAATTAAAAATTCTTTTTGTTGAAATAGGCTTAGAGATTGTTATAAAACGTCGAAATGTTAAATTTGAGCGAAAGAAAATTTTCTGTCAGTTCGTCCGTCGGTATGTCGGTCTGTCGGTCTGTATGTAACTTTTTGTTGCGCGCATGTTTTCTCAGGGACGGTTTAAGATATTGACTTGGAATTTGGTACACGTATATACAATGACGAGATCTGGAACTAGATTATATAATAATACTATATACTAGCAACCAAGGACTCAGTTTTTTTATAACTTTTTCAACCCCTCCATCACCAACACTCCTAAAGGGGTTGATAAAATTAAATTGAGATATTTACTTGAAATTTGGTAGACATATGTCTAACGACATCTGGAACTAGATTATATATCAAGATGATTCATTTGAAGGAGTGGGCATCAGTAGGGATAAATAAGAGAATATAAGTAAAGCAAGCTGGTAAGAGTACAGAAATTTGAGATTGGGTGTATAAACTAGAAGCCAAAGCCTCAGATTTATTGATATATTTTTCAACCCCCACCACCTCCACTCCATTATTAAAGGGGTTGATAAAATATAATTGAGATATTCACTTGAAATTTGGTACACGTATGTAGTATAAAGATATCTGTTTGAGATGATTCCGTTGAAGTGTGAGGGTGGGGTGTAATAGGAGAAACACGTAAAGCATTCTGATAAGAGTCCAGAAACTTCAATTTTGGCGTATACACTAGAAGCCAACATCTCAGTTTTTTTATGACATCTGCCTTAAATATTATATTATTAAAATTTAATGACCAATTATTTCCATATACAAGAGTGCAAATATCGTCAAGATGTATTCCTTTAAAGAGACTTTAATGGGAAATCTGTATGTGGAAGTAGAGATTCCTTAGGCAGCGGTTTTATAATAAATGGCGTTGACTCTTTATCAAATACATTATAAGCATTATATTTGTCTGTTGTTATTTACAATTATTGTAAGTCTTTTAGTACTCATTATTAGAGATATGTCAGCGACTTCATTATCTGCTATTTCAGTTATGTAATTTTTTTAAAGTTTTGTCTTGCTTTTTTAACATTGTCATGAAGTGTATCATTGTCATTAAAATTGCGATTTATATTTCTATTACGTTTTCTTCGATTAAATCACTTAAGTTTAGGTTTAATAACATGTATGTAGTTTACTTTAGAGAAAGCACAATCTGTTGTAAGTATTATATTTTCCTCTCGCCTCATATTTTCAAAAAAAATTTTCCCAGTGCTCAATGTTCTTCTCCATAGATGTAACTAAAAACTCAGTTCATTTACAAGTTACTCGTTTACTGAAGTAATAAAATTACCTGTATCATACACCTTTAAATAAACGTGATGTGTGAAATTTAGCCGCCAAAAACTATTAAATATAATAACTTATTTCGCTGCTCCTTCTTCTCCTTTAAACATCCATTCATTATTACCTTCTATTAAAAACAGCCGAAAGCATCACGTCGGCCTAAAAGATCCTTTGTGAATTACCCTACAATTGTTGTTGCCCAGGAGTCCTGCAAAGCTTGAGATTTTCCTGAAGGTTAACTTTTCTATATCTTCAGTGTAAATTTCACCTTTTCTAGGTACTTTAGCCTAGTGCGGACCAGCATCTTGAATTCAAGTCCAATAAAGATATAATTTTTCAAAAAAATTTCTCCCGGCAAGCTGATTTTTTCAGGGTCGATGGAGGGGTGTCTCTCGAGTATCCAACCAAAAAGTCACAGTCCACACCCCTTGTAGGGTGTTGCAATAGAGGTGGTTTTTATTTTTTTTAATTTTCTTTTTCCAGCTTGTACATAATATTATTCTCCACACCTTTGCCTAATAAAATTATTTGGTAAATTCGATTTTTTTATTTTTGACGGTCCAGCACCCATTCGCCATATTTATTTATTATGGTTTAAGACATATACAAAAAAGACTGAATAGCTGGTTTTACAGGGTTGATCGAGAACTGTCTCCTGAGTATCCAAGCAAATAATCGTACAACTCAGCAGTCCAACTCTTTCGGGGTTTAGCGCAATAGGGGTAGTCTCTTTATTTAAAAATATCCACTTGTACTTAATAAAAGTCACACCGCGTTTCCAGATTGATTATTTTTTAATAGTTAAGCATATTTCCGTACTACCCCCGAGGTACAGTTCTGGGCGCGTTTTTTTTACGCGATTTCCCCAGAAGTCCTAATTCACGATCGTACAAAGAAAGTTTTTCCACCATTCGAACCGTCCTCTCTTTGAGGAGGGACCGGGTTCGCTTATGGCTTGTGCATGATCATCATCGGTGAGGTTTAAAATGTCCTCCTCGTCGACGAGTGGTTCCTGGGCACTGGTTTGCTTGTAGTAATCGTAAAGATCTTCATCATCGCTGACATTGTCATCATATGAAATAGTTGGTAAAACTTGCACGTTCTCACAGGTCTCACCCGCACAGTGTTTGCAGATTGCTGTGCACTTCAGACCGGCTTTGCGACAACCGCGAGCTGCTCGGTATGGTCCTGCGCATCGGCATGATATGAGCTTCAAAATATCTGCTGGAGCAGGGTCTCTTGTAGTCATGCACGGCATCCAACCGCGTGCTTGCCTTTCCCAGCCCCATTCATCTGCATCTAGGTACTGGCCAAGCCACATTTGCACTTGGTGGTACGTTCTGAGGGAATGTTGTTTGGCTGCGTCTGTAGTCGGTGGAAGCGTGGAAAGATTGCTTTTAAGTTGAGTTTAAATGAGTGACTAACAAGTTTATAAAACGTGTTGCATACTATACTTTTTCTACGACAGCAAATATCTAAATAAAAAATTTGGAAGTTATTTTAATATTTCATTTATTAACGTATCAATAACATGGTAACAGTAAAACAAAATTACTTGTCTCTTGCCACAACGCGTCGATTTATTTTGACAGATTGATGACAAGAATTACGGAAAACTAACTTGATTTTTGCCATTAAAATATCTAGAATTAACCTCAGTCGTGACTAATATCTCGTTGCTAAGTTCAGCCTGTGACTAAAATGCACGAAGTCACGGTTTGTCGAAAGCGTGTTTAAAGGATTATTTAGCGTCATGGAAACGTATACGATAAACACCATTTTAAAGATGGAAGTAGAAAAACATAATTAGGCGATGTTTGTTTGGTAGCGCGACGTAAGCGTTCATACGTTTTTGTGGCCCAGTCTTTTTCGTTGTCTGGATAGCCGTCAAATATGACGAAGACATTCCCCACAAAATGCTGTCTAACATATGCAGCATACTGGTCACAACACGCTCCCCTCCTTCTATTCAAATAGATGTTCACTACATTCGGTGTGACTTTGCATTCCTCTCTTAAACCTGTAAACAACATAGAAAAATCAATATTGTCGCCGCATACATTTTTCATTTAATGAGGCCTCTACTGGTTAATATCAACATTAAAAAAAATAATTATAAGTGTGACCCGCTGTAGAAATTTTTACTAACTACGCGACCCAAAAAAAAAACCGCCCCAAAATAATGAGACCCTATTACTCTAAACCCCGAAGAGGTTGGACTGCGACTATTTATTTGTAGGCTCAGGAGACAGTTCTCAATCAACCCTGCAAAAAACCAGCGATTCAGCCTTTTGTTTGTAATTTCTCGAACCATAATAAATAAACATGGTGAATGTTTTCCCATATAATGGGCGCAGGACCGTCAAAAATCAAAGTTACCAAAAAATTTTATTAGGCAAAATTGTAGAGAATATTATTATGTACAAGCTGGAAAATTAAAAAATAATAATAATAAACCACCCCTATTGCAATACCCTACAAGGGGTGTGGACTGTGAGTTTTTGGTTGGATACACTCCTCCATCGACCCTGAAAAAATCAACTTGCCGGGATTTATTTGTGAGCACCTCCTTTAGAGAAAGTCGAGTTCTACTGTACTATTCGCAAAGAATAATATGTTCCGCAGTTTCGATTGCAGTATCACAGTATCTGCATGCATCATCATCTGCCTTGCCCATATTCTTAAGACGATATCTCAAGGGGCAATAATCTGTTAAAAGGCCTGTCCTCGGCCTTAAGTCAGACTTTTCGAGTTCGAGAAATCTTGAGGCATTCTTTGTCGAATAAATTATGAACCTCTTCGCTTGTCTTTGGCCTGAAGTATTCCACCAACAGGACTTTTTTGTTCCCTTTCTCATTTTAGGATCTCCTCCATTATCTGCCATAAAATAGTTCGAGCCCAAAAAATGGGACTTCATCACATTTTTTTGCAAGGGCGTCAGCTAATTCATTTCCTTCTATTCCCTCGTGCCCTGGCACCTACATCAAGGTAACCTTGTTTTTTGCCAGTTGCTTCAGGGATTGTCTGCATTCCTAGGTATGTTTATCAGAGGTAGTAAAAATATCTCAAACCGAGATATATGAAATGTTTCTAGGAGTGTCTAAAAATGTTGGTGGATGCATTTTCGGTAGTATCAAGTATGTCTAATTTGTTCATAAGGTTGGTCTAACAATTTAGATTTTGCTTCATTTATAAATGATTGTCACTTTTCGTTAGATCAGTCCTATAAATACAATGTCTGTCAAAATTTACAAAAAAACAATGATGTGTTATTTGTAAGTTTTGGAATGCCCATAATAAACTAAAATGTGACTAATATGCTTCGTAGAATACTAGACTCAAAGGTGTAAGACCTGAGAGCTTTTAACGCTGCCTGGCTATCTGAGAATATATAGATCTTTGCTTTTTGTATGCCTTTATCTATGCATTCCTGAGCATTAGGGTGGGCCGATAATTTTTTTTTTTGGAAGTTGAAAGGTATAAAGACATGTTCCCTATTTTTTTTTAATTATCGCATAATTTTTGGCCGCGTCCCATGGGCCTTAAAAGGGCCAAATTTTAAAGGACATGTATTGTCTTCATTATAGCGTCAAAAAGTTAGGAATCAATGTACATAGTAACCAAAAAAAAAATACGAAAGAAATAAAAGAATTTTTATCCGCGCCCCGGGGCCCTTAAAATATATAAAAGCAGCTCTTCACTTGAGTAAGTGATAGGCTGATAGGCCTAATATTATTGTATTGATTGTCTTTATTTCATATAATATACATATTTTATCAATTACTCAACCCAGAACTCACCACGAGGAAGTGGCTGCTTACCGAATTCCACCCACCCCTTCCTCCCCTTTTTGGCTACTTGTACTTATTCTAATCGTAGATCTAACTTATCACTCAGTTTTGCTTTTTCTGGATCTATAGTGTAGTATTGATTTTTGTTTTCAAATGATGGCAGATCACTCCTCGCACCAAATTTTACGCGAATGTACCCGTCTCTTGAGTCATGACCACAAACTTTGCCTGATGCTTCAGTGATGATCTTTACATATGGCTCGACAGCTTGAGTGTGGCATGGAAATTGTTTAATGGTGATGGCTGATTTGCTCTGAAGTGCTGTCATTAAATCGTCGGTAGAAATATTCATTCTAAGAGGCGGTTCGTTTACGGTATAGTTGTTTCCATATAGTTAAGGCACATAAAAAGTGTCGGAGCGTTTGACTTTGCGGTAAAGATCAAAAGCCCCGACATTTTTTATTTGCCTTGAATATATGAAGAGAACTGTACATTTGTTCCAGTCAATTAAATCGATATAGTCCTTAACATCTCAGTTGAGAGCAGATATTTTAAATACTCTTACATTCTTTGGATCTCTCGAATTTCTAGCCCTCAAAATGCGACGAATCCCTAAATTCTCTTACATGACTCCGAGAATCTATGATCATGGCTAACAATATGTGTTCAGGGGGTCCAAAATAAGCGTTTGTGCTAACAACATTGTCAATAATCTACAAGACTTTATTTTATTTGCAACTTTTCTGTTAAGTGCACTTTCGCCGAGTTCCTCCGGAAAGACATGAAAAAATTACCCCTTCCTTTTTTTTCTACGAGCAATATCACCGGTTTTACAAATGTGCCGATCGAATGCAATATATCTTCGTTTTGTATTTGCGAAGAGTATAAAAAATACGATGAAAATGCAAAAAAAATTAACTCATTTTTCAAAGCCTGCTTCAATTTAGGGATAGGACGGGGTAATTTTACACCCTCAAGGGTTGAGAATAAATTACTTTGGCCCGGAAATGCCAATTCAATTAAATTTGAAGCAAAAAGTAGGAAAAAAAATTTTTTACCATTTAAAAAAATTTTGAGTCTATATAAGGGTAGTTTTAACCCTCTCTGATCATCCCTAATCATATAATTTCGCTATATTTGGCATAAATGAACTCTTGAAAATTAATATTAGAAAAACGGGATTTTATAAGACCATCTTTAATTTTTATTAAAATTATCACGAAAAACCCTCTGAGAGTGGAGTTTTTGACATTTTTAGGGGTGTTCCCCAACTTATAGGATTGCGGGATCACAATTTTCGTAATCAGTGACCCGGAAAACGTATAGTCAAAGTAGTGTCAGACCGATGATCTTTCCTGCGCCCTTTCGCGCGTTTTGAATGGAGTAATGAGTTGATCTCTTTGCAGCGTTCTCTCCAAAGAAACGAAATTTAAAAAAATGAGCAGAGAAAATTGTTCGCAATAAAATGATGTACAAAAACCATCTGATGTGTTTTATCAATAAAATCGATAGAAAACAGTTATAAATAACGGTTCGAGATGGGGTGGAACACTTTTTAAAAAAACAATTACAAAGTCCGGAACACGAATGCGTTTATTCAATATAAATACAATGCGTCCGTTTAACTCAAAGTACAAGTAAAGACTGAATATGTTAGAATTATAAAATAGTAATGAAAGCACATTTGTAATATGATGCTGATTAACAAGATTAACTATACTGGGAAATGACTGATAGAAATGACATCATTCTGGTGGCATATGAATATATAATGACTCCCCTCTAAGTGGAAAACAAAGGGTGAGTTTTTTCTTTGTTTTCTAACATGATTTCATTTTTCTCAGTCATTGAAACCTTTTTGCTATTATTCTTTACTTTCTTGTGTCTAGTTAATATCTTAATTATTTGATTTTTGTTTTTAAAACAATATTTATACAATAATAAAATGCAAAGAAGAACTACAATGGTTACTACAGTATAAAGTACAACGTTACTAGAGTTCGTTGTTAACTTAGCACTTTCTAAGTCCTGTATATGGGTTGATTTTGCAGACTTATAAATGTCTGTGAGTCTGTCCGTGTGTATTTCCTGTAGAACTAATGGCGAGTCACGTGATGAAAGTTGCACAGTTGTTCTTATGGGCAGAAGATCTATGGGTTTTGTATCCAAGATGACGTCAATATTTTCGAAGGAATAATTACCTACTACAATTCGGCAATTTTTGGGAATTTTAACGAGATGAGGTACACTGATCTCGATGTATTCCTGATGTGGACACTGTTTGATGATTTTTTCCATTTTTGCTGGGACGACAATTACATTGGCATCGTTGACTGGTTCCAAGAGTGTCTTGTGGATGGAATTTACCATAATGGTGCTACAGTTGTGGAGTTGGTTCCCCCTCAGAAGTTGTGGAATACAGCTAGGAAGTTTATTTGGTGTTCTTTCATGGTATATGCAATAGTCCTCTATGATGTTACAGGGCTCTCGTAGGAAATAGTGGTCTTCATTGTCTATTATGATATAGGGTTCTGGTGGAATTAGGATTTCGCCTTTGTTGGGAATAGGAAAGAGTTTATAATAATCGAATAAATTTTCATCGACTACTGGTATATGGAAATTAAATAAAAGTTTACTCTGAACATAAAGAACTTCTATTTTAATTATTTCTAGGTATGACTGTTTATACTCAAAATTTACTAAACCATCAGGATATATTGATTTTATTGATTCAAGAATACTATCCAATTCAGCTAGGGATAATATATTATTGTCTACTACATTTAGCCTGGCAAATAATACGCTATTTTCTAAGGTATCTAAGATTTCGATCATGTTTTGACAGTCAATGATCATTACGTTTATCCAATATTGAGATTTCAATAATAAAATGTTTTGGATTACGTTAGTCTGAAATTTTCTAATTTGTTCATAGATTTGATTTTGATTAATTATTATCTTTCCTATTACGTTATTCGTTTCATTCATAAATTGTTTTGTGATGGTTAGCATGTTTTCCAAATCGTGGTGCATCCCTTGCTGATTTTTTTCTAATACTTTAATTGCGTTTTCATATACTTCCGCGTCATCAGAATCAAGAAGTCCAAAAGCCCACTTATAGGCTTTACCTACTATATTTATTAATCCACGTTTTTGTTTGTGTGTTGGTTTTAAATTCCTATATTTATTCAAAGCCTTGTTATATAAGTATTTTAGGTGATCAAATATTTCTAATGGAGAGGGTGAAGGTTCGTTCTTTTTGCTAATATTTGATATTATTTCTATGTTGATTTTTATTGCCTCTAACGGGTTTTCGAAAATTTGTAGATCTACGTATTTTACATATGTATGCTTTTGTTTAGTTAATTTGGCCTTACTGACTAGGAAGGGTAAAAGGGGGTTGTTTATCGGTAGAAGGGTTATCTGTGCTCCTACTATGCGAAGGAACAGAATTGTCCATGCTGTCAGCAGCATCTGCAACAACATTTTTTGTTTTAGTTATTTTTCTAGGAGGTTTAATTATTTTTTTGTGATAAGTCCCGCGTGATGTTTCAACTTTATTATCTAAGTCCGTTTGCAACTCTACAGGTCGATACCGTGCAGTATGTTTAGCTGAGCTTTTAGTTATTTTTTTATATATTTGGTCGCC
Organism: Stenurella melanura; assembly: GCA_963583905.1. Taxonomy (NCBI): domain Eukaryota; kingdom Metazoa; phylum Arthropoda; class Insecta; order Coleoptera; family Cerambycidae; genus Stenurella; species Stenurella melanura. Next base: position 22,168,711 of record OY757309.1, read on the forward strand.
CTCTTGTGGTGTATAATCTACATTTTCCTTATGAGTTTCCTTTTCGAATAAATGTCTTCTGGCTCTCTCATTATTTTCGTTTACTAATTTATTTATCAATTTGTAGTGGACTGATTGTTTATTTAAGTAGTCATTTATTATACAGTGATCTGACAATTCATAATTTGTCTTTATACTTAAATTTCCTTTTACAATTTGGAACGGAGTGTACCTAGTTACAGAGTGGATAGAGTTATTATACACTAATAAACTTTGATTCATTGTCATTTCTGGGGTGCTTTTATATGGGCTTTCATTTTTTAATAAGCGATATTTTTCTATGATGGTTGAATGAAAACGTTCGATCGGGGAATTACTGTTAGGGTTGTTGGCTGTGATATAATGTATGTTTATACTATGTACTTTTGCAAATTCCTCTAATAGTAAATTTTTAAATTCTGTACCCTGGTCACATGTTATTTTCATGGGCACACCAAAATGTGACATAAACTTAAGCAACCCTTCGATTACTCCCTGAGCATTTTGATTTATGGCATATGCCTGTGCAAAACGGCTAAAACTATCAATAATTGTTAAGAACTTCGTATTGTCTATCGAAAAGGTATCAATATAAATATGATCAAATGGTTTTTCTCCTATTGGTGTCTTTTGTAAAACAATTTGATTGGGTCTTCTTTCATATTTACAAATTTGACAATTTTCACAAGTGTTAATAAAATTTCTGACGTCATTGACTAAATTTGGCCAATAATAATTTTTTCGTATATCTTTTAAAGTTTCCGTAATTCCTGAATGTCCGGTTTTATTTATGTGGTGTTTCTTTAAGGTTTCTTGGATATCTTTTTCTTTTGTTAGCTCTGTGAGATAATCTATTGCCTGTACCAATTTAAAACTTTTGTTATTAAAATATTTCTGTAAAATGGGTACTAGCGATGTTTTACATCTTTCGTCAATTAATATACCGTATAAAGTTTGTGGTTTAATGTTTTCTTTAAAAGCTTTAACTATTTCTTGTTCTAAAATATTTTTATCTCTGCTAGGGAAAACCATTGAGAATCTGGTTTTTGTGTTGAAAGGTTTTTCGATTTTTATATTTGTTTTAAAAATGTCATCACTCATGGTTACAAGTATTTGATTATGAAACGTGTTTATAGCGCGGTCTGATATTGGTATCTCTAAAATAGGATTTTCTACGGCGGAATGTAAAGTATTGTTGCTTGACGGTGGCTTTTCTACTACAGGGGGTACGATGGTTACATCTGAGATTATATTAATTTTACTGGTTGAAGGTTGGGGTTCAGATATAGAGTCCAGGGGTTCTATAGGATGCAGATCGAGTTCTAATAAGTCATCTGGAGTTGGAAAGTCTTTTTCAACGCGATTCTCTTCGTTATCAGCGTTACCTATGATCGATTCGTTTTCTAACGGGTGGATTTCTATGCGCGAGAGCGCGTCTGCGACTTTATTATCTTTTCCCTTTCTGTACTCGATATCATAGTCATATTCGAGAAGTTTAAGTCTCCACCGCATGAGTCTGGAATTAAGTTCCTTTAAACTGTTCACCCACTGTAATGGTTTGTGATCTGTTATAATTTTGAATTTTCTGCCAAAAAGATACGGCCGAAAGTATTTTGTGAAGTTAATTACACTAAGCAGCTCTTTCTCTATCGTCGAGTAATTTTTCTCGGCGTCATTTAACGTGCGGCTTGCATAAGCTACCGGTTTTTCCGTACCGTTTATTTTTTGTGATAGTACCGCCCCTATTGCAAAATTACTTGCATCAGTTGTTAATATGAACGGTTGAGTAAAGTCTGGATATTGTAACAAGGGCTCATTACTGAGCAGTGTTTTACAAAGTTCAAATGCGTCAACAAATTTTTTATCATGTACTATTTTAACATTTTTCTTTAGACACGACGTTAAAGGTTTTGTAATTTTCGCAAAATCTTTAATAAATTTTCTGTAAAATCCTAACATGCCTAAAAACGATTTTATCTCGCGACTGGTTTTCGGGATTGGAAATTCTTGAATTGCTTTAATTTTCTTTGGGTTCGGCTTTATGCCATCTGGAGTGATAATATGTCCTAAAAATTCAACGTTTTGCCTCAGAAATTCTGATTTGTCGAGTTGTATACGTAATTTAGCGTCACGTAACTTTTGGAAAACTAATTTTAAATTTGCAATATATTCCTGAAGGGAAGTACTGAAAATTATGATATCGTCCATGTACACGAGGCAAACTTTATTCTGTAAGTCTCGTAATACATGGTCCATGACCCTTTGAAATGTCGCGGGGGCGTTTTTAAGGCCAAAAGGCATTCGTAAGTACTCATAATGCCCGTTTTCAACGTTGAATGCTGTTTTTTCGATAGAATTTTGATTCATTTCAATTTGATGGAACCCACTGGCTAAATCTAAGGTAGAAAAATAATTACATTTGCCTAATTTATCGAGAATATCCTCGATGTTTGGTATGGGGTACCTATCATTAATAGTCTTTTCGTTTACCTTTCGATAATCCACAACGATACGCCACTTCTTTTTCCCGCTGGCATCGGCCTTTTTTGGGACTATCCAAATTGGGCTCGACCATGGGCTTTGGCTGTGCCTAATTATACCGTCGTCTAGCATTTTATTTATTTGTTTGTTTACCTCTTCTTTGTGACAGAAGGGAAATCGATAAGTTTTTGTATGTACCGGTATTTCGTCCGTCGTTTTAATCTCATGTTTAATTTTGTTTGTAAATGTAAGTTGTGAATCGTTGTTATGAAATAAATCTGAAAATTCAGAGATTACTTTTAAAATAGCTTGCCTCTCTTCGTCGTTCATATGGTCGGTTCTAATTTCATTTAATATATTAACTTTGTTGGTACTATATTCGGGAATGAACGTTTCAAAATTAAAAATTTCTACTTCGTCTGCTTGTAACTTTGTGACATGGAAAGGTTCAAAAAATGTATAACATATTGTACGATCGCTCGTATTTTGTATTTCGAAAATGGCTTTAAAATTATCGGCTAAGGCGGCCGTTTCAGGAATCCAAATTTCGTTAAATTTAATGTCAGGTACAATTATTTCCCCTTCCGCGATGTCTACCGGAAATCTTTGTTGGATACTCGAAAAAGGTGGAATTTCGATGGTAAATTGATTTTGTGTACTCTCATGCCTATAATTGAATGGTATTTGAATTTGATTTCGATTATACAAAATTTGATTTTTTAAATCCATAGTGAGTTCTAATTTTCTAAGTTCTTCTAAACCTATTATTCCGTCAAAATAATCAGAGAATGGAAATAATGTAAATTCGATATCCTTTTTTATTTGAAATTCTGGAAAAGCAGGAATTTTAAGTTTACCTAATACTTTTTTGTCGCCAAGAGGCGTTTTTAAAACCGAAGGACTTTTTATTATGTATTCAGGATAAAAATACTCGGCTACTATGGGTCTAAGCATATTAATATTGCATCCGGTGTCTATTAAAAGTTTTAATTTTGGGTTTTTTATTTCTATGAAAGGAAGCGCATTTACGTAGGCGTTAAATGCTATATCAGGGGCCGTGTTTCTGGGACTACAGTAAAATTTTGCTGTTGTTCCGTTTCGTTATTATTCGGAGTGTTTGAAAGAAATTCTAAGAATTCATCAGTATAATATTCTGGGAATTCATTTGGCGGATTTTCGTTGAAGAACTGTTGTTCTGCCGGATCAGAGATATCGAATGATTCCCTAGATAACTCGTATGAGTATTCGTTTTCAACATTGTTCAGTTCCTCTGCAATATAGTTTAATTTTGGTAATGGTTTAAACCACGGGAAGTTATTTCTAATTTGCGATTGCGACACTGGTCTTTGAAAATTTTGATTTTGGTTAAAATTTTGATTATTTTGTACAGTTGGATTTCTACTTTGTGTAGACATCGGTGTTGGGCTATTTCTCGGAATAAAATTGTTGTTTGGTTTAAAAACATTGACCCTATTGAAATTATTAGGTCTTCCAAATACTTGTTGATTTGTCGCGAATCTCTGCGGAGGTAAGTTTCGGGGTTGTATATTAATTGGTTGGCTTGGAAATTGTGATCTTTGGAAATTATGATTTACATTTTGAGTTTTAAATACCGGATTTTGATGGTAACTTTGTTGGCCCTGTGAATTTTGTGAACTTGAAAAATTTTGTGAATTTGATGCATTTTGAGGTCTCCGTCTTTGCATACGATTGTCGTACTCAATTTCAGATTCCTCATTGGCTACAATTTGCAAGGCAGCTTCTAACGTTTCTGGACTTTTACATTTCACAATTATGCGAATTTCTCTATTTAAATTATTAATAAAAGTAGTTAGTGCTAATTGTTCATAATTAATAATTTTGACTTGTTTAACTGCGGCTGGTTCGCCATTCTCATTTAGTTTAGCAACTAGTAAACTACGTAATAACTGTAATCTACTTCCGAAATCTGCAAATGTCTCATTTTTGTTTAAATAGGCTGTCATTAGATCATTTAATAAAGTTTTCTCGCTCCGTCTGTCTGAAAATGCTGAATTTAAAAAGTCTTTAATTAATGGCCATGTGTTTAGTTCATCCCTAGGACTAACTAATTCTGATGCGCGTCCCCTTAATTTTGATATTATGGTTCTAATTATAGCGCGGTTAATTGGATTATTTGCTTCCGTTCGATTTTGGAAACTCACCACTAAATCATCACAAGCACCTATGAATGCTGGTAACATGTGTTTGTCACCGTTGAAAGGTGGAATATTATCGGCATAAATTCTGTACATTGCAGCGTCCATTTTCTATTAATGATTATAAAACTAATTATTAATAAAAATGTTTATTTATTTAGAATGACTAATAGTATTTAATCACTTATTGACTGTAATTACACAGTATAAAAATGGTCACAAAAATTCAAATTGAGAAAGTAACGCGTATTTAAAATATAAAGATTCTTTTTATCTTCATAAAATTTAAACAGAATACGGTTGTTTATTTTCCTTAGAATACGTGTAACAAAGATAGTTACGTTTTGTAAAATTGCTTCTTTCGATAGAAGTTTCACAAAAATGTTCAGAATGAACCACTTTAAACCTAAAATACTCTTGAAAATCTATTCGATATAGAAATTGGAGTAGGCAAGAAAGGAAATAGACAAACTTACATTGGTGTAGATCTGGCTAGGCCCCTCTTGGAGATCACTTGCACTTGGGTCGACCAGGAACTGTTTTTTCTTCGAATAGCGATTTTTCTATAGAAATAGAAGGGTAGATTGCAGTAAAAATACCCTCGCTATCCTACCGACTGCGCCAATAACGGTTCGAGATGGGGTGGAACACTTTTTAAAAAAACAATTACAAAGTCCGGAACACGAATGCGTTTATTCAATATAAATACAATGCGTCCGTTTAACTCAAAGTACAAGTAAAGACTGAATATGTTAGAATTATAAAATAGTAATGAAAGCACATTTGTAATATGATGCTGATTAACAAGATTAACTATACTGGGAAATGACTGATAGAAATGACATCATTCTGGTGGCATATGAATATATAATGTATAACCCTTAAATGATATTTTTCTTGAAGAGTTTTGTATATCTTTAATTACAACTCTTTCATTTTCAATTTTAAGGTAAGAAGTATCTAGAACAAGATTGCAGAGAATTCAATTCTCTTAAAACATTTTTTGTGATACTTACAGCCGGTTTTACAATCGCTAGTTAACTTCCAGTCAGAGTTAACTTCCAGGTTACTATAGAAATTGGGTTTTACAATAGCTGGTTATTTTCAAGGTGATGGTTATCTGGAAGTTAACTTTACTGGCAGATGAGGTGTGAGTAAACTGGAAGTTGGTAGTTTACCAGCAATTTATAACCTACAAAATAACTGTCACAAAATAATATTTTGACACTTACTTCAAAAATTGACATGTATGAAGCGAATGCCCAGTTGGTTGCTCCACTTTTTTTATTTTCTATAATACATTTATATTTTTCGATTAAATTTACAAGAATATCCTCCTCCTCGGCAGAAAAATTTGCACACCTTTTATTATCCATGATGTAGTACTTAAAAAATAAAACACGTTTTTATTGTTAAAAGAATGTAGAATAAATTATATAAAGATATTATTTATACAAAATTGCAAACATTAAATACTACATAGGTACTTACTTAATAAATAATAATAAACCACTAACTGATAAATTGCTTCTGATATTTATATTTGTTAGTATATGACGTGACTTTGACAAAAATTCATGCATTTTATGTATATTAATCATTTTTCTAGTACCAACATTATAAATTTTATTCACAAACTCTCGTTTACAAATCATGACTTAACTTTATATTGAAAAACTCAAGTGTCGGTAAAGTTGTAGTTAACCTGCAAGTAAGAGTCAACTAACATGAAACTTAACTTGCGATTGTAAAACCGGCTGTTACAGTTCTCAAGATATCGCGGAACAACTCTTTTTATCGCCCCCTTTTTCAAGATGGCGGCCAAATGGGGGAGCCTTCAATTCCGAAAACCCAGTTTTACACTCACACTGGATGCACCTACCCATATAAAAATTAAATCTTGTCCTGTCCAGAATGCAAGGTTTGGTATTTTTAACATTTCAATGAACTATTACGCTGTATTAACTGTATTAGAGTAAACTGTTGATAGTACGTATTTATAGTGGACCACTCTCGATTGAAAATTATATTCATTTCAAATAAACATGGGGGAAGTCAAAATTAAAAACGCATTGTTGACATTTCTCTGATAATTTATTTAGAATATTCCCCTTTGTTTGTGTAAACCTGAATACGTGTTTAATTAAACTGAAAAATTTGTATGCTCAGTACAGACAACGAGAAGCTTAGATAGTTATATTGACATTGTTTCTAACCAAAGCGTTTTACTAGTTACATAATAATTTTTCGTGTATTATTAGTGAAAAATGATTAACTATAATGGCTTGGGTAGGGAAAATATAATGTGTATATATGCACTGATTTTAAAAGGATGATTTCAACATTAAAATTGGTTATGAATTATTAAATGAAAACAAACTTGGCCAAAAATAGAATTTTTGATCTCCCTTCTACATCACACTTAAAGTCATCAGGATATTTTCAGTATTTATATCTCATATGCACCGAACATAGTGGTAAACAAAGTTAAGCACGTGCTAAATGACACAACGTCAAATGTCTATTAAATTTAAATACACATTTGAATGAAATTTTTAAGTTCTTCTACCAACTTATTTCCTTGTACATTGGTTTATACTATTCTGTAAGTATGTTCTTTAAAGGAGGAGGGTTCCTAAGGCAGGTTTCCGGCCTAATTTATTTTTGAACAAATAAATTTGAAATAAGTATATTTTTTTCATATCCACTTTGAATATATAATCAATTCCACAACAAACGGTATCATTTCCAAACCCCCCACCCCCTATTCTACCCCCCTGAAGCTACTGAGTCGCTCGCTGAGATATTCTAATGCTCTACTAAGTAGCAAAACATCGTCGGCTAGTGATTCAGGGCATACACAAGAACATTCTCCTACTCCACCAAATTATTTCCCCCCATGAACATAGATCCTTGCGAATAATCGACACTACTATTATTGTATAGGCGCTAGGAATTAAGAAAGGCACATGGGGTGCATTTTCCAATGGATCCCACAACAAACGGAATCATCCCCCCATGAACATATTATTAACTCATTCGTCGGTCCGAAATTATTTAATTCCCAGTTCTCAGTTGTACTTGAAATCTGACATACTTTCAGCACCCCATGTGTCCCATTCTTACCTCCAACTGTTTGTACGTTGGCATTGTGGATTATTCTCAAGGATCTATGGTCATGGGGGGGATGGGCACTAACTAGAGAGGGGGAAGTATACTTGCGTATTCCTTATGTCAGTAGCCGATGATGTTTTGCTTCTTAGTAGAATATTATGATATCTCAGCCGGCGACTCAGTAGATTTAGACGGATAGAATAGGGGGACGGGGTTTTGCAAATGATTCCGTTTGTTGTGGAATTGTTTAGATATAGTAGATATAATCAAAATGTTTTCAATATTTTTCTTCAAAAATAAATTAGGAAGAAAACCGGCCTTAGAGACCCTCCTTCTTTATTTCTGTATTGTTGCATAGGCAGACAGCATAAGAAATTTCAATTTCTTTCGAATATCTAAAAAGGAACATTTCATTTCTTTGTGCCATATTATTGGGTACTCCATTTCACAGATTTCGACCCATTTAACGACTCCCCATCTCCGATTGTATCTGAAATATGATTGGTGAACATGCGGAACAACCAGTTTGAATATCGCTGTCTAAATATAATCTGGTACCTACTGTAAATCATCAAGTACAAAGAAACGACTTCTTGTCAAAATTCTAGTATTACTTCCACATCCACACAGTGGATGGAAGTATAGTAATCGTAAAAAGATCTCAAAAATTTTTGTTGTTGTAATAAGTTTAAAATATCATAAAACATCGAGATTTTAAATTTGAGCGAAAACCAACTTTCTAACTGTCTGTCTGTCAGTCGGTCAGTCGGTCAGTCGGTCAGTCGGTCGGTCGGTCGGTCTGTAACTTTTCTTGTGCGCACGTTTTCTCAGGAATAGTTGAAGATAATGACTTGAAATTTGGTACACATATGAGGAGATCTAGAAATAGATTATATTTTCCGCTAATTTCGATGAAGGGTTGGGAGTTAAATAGAGGTAAATAAGGAAAAATAAGTAAAACAAGCTGGTAAGAACACAGGAACTTAAAATTTTGTGTATATACTATACTCCGTTCGCCCAAGAGATTCAGCTAAGCTACTCCCCACAAATGTGCCCTAAATTTAAATATAATATTTCTATTGGTTGAATTTTTAGAACCCATATTACAACCAACTATGTCGAAAACGCTAATATATGAGGTATTTGCTCTCCGAGACAAATCTTTTTCAGCCTCAAATCTGATGTATGGTTTTTAGAAATAACTGTTGTTATTTGCTGTTATTCCTATTCATCTAATAAAATAGTGTTTTTGAATACTGTGGTGCATATTTGTGTATATCAAGGTACCTACGCAATAAAAAGGATTTATAATATTGATTAAATGCCCACCACTTTTTCTTTTTTAGGCTAAAAATTAATTCTTGTCAAATTAATTATAAATCAAGCTCAAGCCCTTTCTCCGCCGCAAAAAACAGAAAAGCAAATGTAACTTTTAACTTTATTAATTATTAACGGTGTATGTATAATATGTATATGTACATTATTGTTATAGTGTTAGCACTTAGTTTTCGTAGATATTTATACAGATAGGTACCTCTCGTAAGTTTCTTATTGGTTCTTCTTACGAGTAGTAACGAACCCTGTGATTATAAAAAGTATATGTAGTAGGTAACACTTTGTTTTATTTATTTACACTTAATTTTCACAATCAGTATTGTTAAAAAGTGTATTTGTTGAATAACGACTGCTCCTCGCTGGTTCTCACTTGTAATAATATAAAAGAATATATGCAAATCTATTATACTATTCAATAATTTTTGAATTTTGCCGCTTTTATAAATTTGTAACGTGTGAAGCTGGTTGTTGCCCTCACTGGTCTAAGCAAAATGAGAAGTGGCCTTACTGCATCTCTTGGGCGAACGGAGTATAGAAACCAAGGCCTCAAATTTTTTTATAATATTTTTCAACCTCCTACCAACCCCACTTCATTATTAAAAAGGTTGATAGAACAAAATTGAGATATTCACTTGAAATTTGGTACAAGTATATTTTATAACGTGATTTGGAATTATATTGTATTTTGAGATGATTTAATTGAAAGGTTGGGGTTAAAAGGGGTAGATAAGGGGAAAATAAGTACAGCAAACTGGTAAGAGGACAGAAACTTAGGATTTGGTCGAGGCCTCAGATTTTTTTATAACATCTTTCAACCTCTCCACCACCCCCAGTCCATTAATAAAGGGCCTCATAAAATAAAATTGAGATATTCACTTGAAATATGGTTCACGTATGTATTGTAACGACATTTGGGACTTGATCCCACTTTAGTATAATTCCGTTGAATGGGTTGGGGGTAAGTAGAGGTAAATAGGAGAAAATAAGCAAAGAGTACAGAAACTTGTGATTTCGTGTACATGCTAGAAGCAAAGGCGTCATATTTTTTTATAACATTTTTCGACCCCTCCACCACCTCCACTCCACCATTAAAGGGGTTAATAAAATATAATTGGGATATTCATATGAAATTTGGTCCATTTATATATTGAAATGACATCTGATTGGTATGGTTCCATTGAAGGGGCGGGGGGGATGGTGATAAATAGGGAAAAATAAGCTAATAAAAGTTCAAAAACTTCATTTTTGGCATATATGCTAGCAGCCAACACCTTCATTTTTTTTTCTGTGACACCTGCCTCAAATATATTAAAGTTCTGTGACCACATACTAAATTGCAAAATAAATATAGTGAAGGTGTTGAAGAGACTTAAATGGGAAATCTGGATGTGGAAGTAGTGATTCCTTGGGCAGCGGTTTTCTTAATTTCAACGACCTTTCAATTTCAGAAATGATAGAGACTTTCTAATTGTATAGTAGCTTTACTCATTTTTGTCCATAGACTCATCTTGTATATAATTCGTGTTGTTGCGTTATGTGTCATAATCCAAATTAGGCTTTATAACTTTTCGCCATATTCGAATATGGTAGGTGTATATAACCAAGTTATAAGTAGTTCGTGGCAAAATTACATTTAAGCAGTGAACTGTCCTGAGTGTGTATGACTCAGACAATACGACGATAAAAAGTTTACTTCTGTTGAATCACGTGAATCTTCTCGGTGAACAATTGAGCCAATATTCTGTTTTTATGCCTTTTCCCAATAGTCGGGGCAAACTAAATTTGAGCACGGAAAAATAGAAACCAGAACTAGCCCAACGGGAAATGGTTGGGGGGGTTACTAACATGAAAAAAAAAATAAATGCAGTTACTGACCTTGGGGACTAACTTAAGGGGGAGGGGTAAAGTAAAAAAAATTCAAAGTCAATAGTTTGGATGCGTATTACGAGAAAATTTGACGTCGGAGATAAAAATGTTCAACAGCAAAGTTGTAGGTAATAAAAAGATCTTTCATTTTTGTTAAGGGTACTTTTCATCATAACCTCAAAATTATCGAGAAATTTAAAAATTTTCCAAAAAATAATAAAATTTTCGTTTTTATATTATAACTTTTATAAAAATTAATGAATTGTTATGAAACTTGGTGAAAAGATACCTTTATATATTATAAATAACCAAAAAAATTTTCAAAAGAAAATAATGGAAAATTTTTGATTTTGAATTTTTTCAAAAAAAAAAAGTCCTTTTTTCAGACGAAAATTGTATGGTGGAAAATCATCGTAAATAGATTTTTCAAAGCTCATTTTGTTTGTTTTTTCGTCTACTTTTTGATAAATCAGAGACACAATATAGCTTCTATTTAAGAATATGCTAAAAATGCAAAAAACGAAAAAAGTCAATTTTGAAAAAAAAAATTTTCAGTAATTGTTGATAATTTTGTTTAAATTTCAAAAAAATGTTAAAATTAATTTCACCAATCGATTCTACGTGAAAAAATATTTAAGAAACTGTATTTTGTTGTTAAAAATTACTCCAATATTTAGGGGTGGTAAAGGGTTGCTTCTGGAGGGTGAATAAAGTAATGATCGTTCTCATGCAATTTTCGGCTAAAATTGACGTTAAACAAAAAATTAGTAATCAATAAAAGTTGTAGATTTTGAAAAATTCTTCAAGTTTTGTAGAGGTCATTTTTACCATAACCTCAAAATTAAAAAAAAAATGCAACAAATGTATTTTTTTACATTTTTTACTTTTTTAAACTTTCTTATTATTTCTTTTCTTCTTATTTTTGTGTACTTAGTAGACAAAATGTGTGGTTGAATAAAAGTATTATAGTAATGATATTAGAAAACTTTAAAAATTAGAAAAAATATACGGAAAGATTAACGCGCATGATCAGAACTACAGACAGTACACCCATCTCTCAATCATATAGGCTCTATGGGTCGTGCAATAATTTCATCCATCTACAAATGTAAAAATAGTAATATATCGCTCGATGATTTGAGATTCCAGCGATATAAAATTTTGACTGCAAAAAAAACGTTTAAATTAGAAAACTTGCCTCCAACTGTTGGCGGGGGAACGCAGCATTGTTATAGAGTCTATTTTCAAATCCAAACGTGGCTTGGAAATAAACTTGATCCAACCAAGTGGGGTTGGAGAGAAGTTATTCACTCTAATTGTAAATTATTAATGCCTCGCTTTACGGAAATGCCAATTATACCAGAAACCTTGTTAAAAACAGTCTCTTGCAGTTACAAAACGACTTGTTCTACGAACAGATGCGGATGTAGAAAAGTTGGTTTACAATGTACAGATCTCTGCACGAGTTGTCAAGATTCTGGTAATTGTTGCAATATACAACAAGTTTCAGAAGATGTAAGCGATGGTGAAGACAAAGAGCCAAGTCCTCAAAATAATATAAACAATGAGGAAGTCGAAGATGATTTTGAAGAAGAGATGGAGTGTGAAGAACTGATTCATGTAAATAAAAGAAAAAGATTAGTGTAGTTTGCAATCTGTATTTTTAAGATTTAATCATTTTTTTTATAATAAAAAGTTCTTTTTTTTTAAGTTTTGATCATATTTTAAGAAAATAAATACATATTTTCCTCATGAACTTCCTATGAGTTTCCTCAAAATCTTGAACATTTTTTCCAAATACAACTATAATACTTTTATTCAACCACACATTTTGTCTACTAAGTACACAAAAATAAGAAGAAAAGAAATAATAAGAAAGTTTAAAAAAGTAAAAAATGTAAAAAAATACATTTGTTGCATTTTTTTTTTAATTTTGAGGTTATGGTAAAAATGACCTCTACAAAACTTGAAGAATTTTTCAAAATCTACAACTTTTATTGATTACTAATTTTTTGTTTAACGTCAATTTTAGCCGAAAATTGCATGAGAACGATCATTACTTTATTCACCCTCCAGAAGCAACCCTTTACCACCCCTAAATATTGGAGTAATTTTTAACAACAAAATACAGTTTCTTAAATATTTTTTCACGTAGAATCGATTGGTGAAATTAATTTTAACATTTTTTTGAAATTTAAACAAAATTATCAACAATTACTGAAAATTTTTTTTTTCAAAATTGACTTTTTTCGTTTTTTGCATTTTTTAGCATATTCTTAAATAGAAGCTATATTGTGTCTCTGATTTATCAAAAAGTAGACGAAAAAACAAACAAAATGAGCTTTGAAAAATCTATTTACGATGATTTTCCACCATACAATTTTCGTCTGAAAAAAGGACTTTTTTTTTTTGAAAAAATTCAAAATCAAACATTTTCCATTATTTTCTTTTGAAAATTTTTTTGTTTATTTATAATATATAAAGGTATCTTTTCACCAAGTTTCATAACAATTCATTAATTTTTATAAAAGTTATAATATAAAAACGAAAATTTTATTATTTTTTGGAAAATTTTTAAATTTCTCGATAATTTTGAGGTTATGATGAAAAGTACCCTTAACAAAAATGAAAGATCTTTTTATTACCTACAACTTTGCTGTTGAACATTTTTATCTCCGACGTCAAATTTTCTCGTAATACGCATCCAAACTATTGACTTTGAATTTTTTTCACTTTACCCCCCCCCTTTAAGTTAGTCCCCAAGGTCAGTAACTGCATTTATTTTTTTTTTTCATGTTAGTAACCCCCCCAACCATTTCCCGTTGGGCTAGTTCTGGTTTCTATTTTTCCGTATGCTGATTAAAATTATGTTAGTTTGCCCCGACTACAAATCAAAGCAGATATTGTTTCCTAACATATTTCTTGTTGGTTGTTTACTATCTTGTCTAGCTCACATAATTTTATTTGCGGTGCTCTAAAACGTGAGGCACCATATATATTGCTAATTAATAATAATAATAATAATAATATATTTATTATTTGTAAAATATAGATATATATCATATTATATCAGATATCTTAAATAGTTTGCCAAATAATAAGTTAAAGTTCAATTACCTGATTTTCAATAGGGCATTGTAACTAACACTTTAACATCATATTGCAATATAAATGTACCTTACAAGTATGTAAGAATAGAGAGATAATAAGGAGGAAAAAATAGAGAATGAGAATGACATTAGTTCTAAACATATTTTGAATATATATTTATTATTAAAGTTTCACATTAGATGTAATAAATCGTTTCTTAAGCTATGCTTAAATATTGTTGAAAATTACCACTACTACATTTGTTTATGCAAGTGGCAAGACAGTATGAAAACGATCTTTATTGATGGAATAATATAACCGTAACAATAACGTAAAGGCGTAAGGTCCATAAGGGGCCTGTCAATGGGCCATTGAACATGTCATTCCATTCATCCCAATATTTTTGTTTAATAAAATTACATTAACTAAATCGATACAAGTGCCCCGATGGAATGATGGAGTTCTAAATATGAACAATTCTGAATTAAAATACAAAACGGATTGCCTAATCATAAACTATTATAAATAAAGTATACCTACTACAAACATATACGACAACATCTGCATAAGTTTTAATTTTGCTTTTAAAAAGAATCAACATGATTTTTTTTATGGATCAATTATGTTATGGAGAGTATTTCGAGCCGATGAAGTAAGCCAATTTTTTAAATGTTCCTTACAGAGATGCCTACTATTGATAAATGTTAGAGGGTTGGGTAAAATATTGTACAATCTAGGCCCTATATAGGAAAAATATGTTATGTTATAAGTTATTTTTATCCAACACAACAGAATATGGTTATTACAATGACGACTTTAGATATAGAATGTGATGTGTTACACACTTGTGAAAGAATATTCAAGAAGTCACTAGTGAGAGAATTTAAAAATAGCCACTTCTGTTGGTAAGTTCTTGACTCACTTTTTAACAGTCAGTTTTCCATATTTAGAAATATATATAAACTTTTAAAGTTGTTTACTTTTTCCACATTGACGAAGGTGCCAAATTTTGACAACTAATGATTATTTTGTAACTTTATTTGTTGGTTATGTGTATAAACTAGTGAACAGTACATAACAATGAATACCATAGCAATCATTCTATGACCTTCTCAATTCCAATGATTTTTACAAGCAAAAATTTATTTGTCAAGTGAATTGTCAAATTTACATAAATATCATTCAAATAAAATTTCAATAAAAGAAAGGGTTGGATAAAATTTTGTACTGCATCTAATTGCACATAAGTCACGCAAGAAAAGTTAATTTTCATAAGTGCATAATTACACACTAGTATAATAAATAATTCTTAATTTGATGCTTATATCACTGACGAGAAAAGTAGCTAACGGCTTTGAATGAGTAGTTTCACCTCCACATAGTGGAGTGAGTATAGTAGATAATTGTAAAAAAAAACATTTTTTTAGCTGAAATAGGTTAGATCGTCAAGAAACGTCGAAGATTCATAATTGACTGAAATAGAAATTTCTGTCGGTCGGTCGATCCGTCTGTCTGTCGGTAACTTTTTTTTTATGCGCACGTCTTCTCTGAAATGGTTTAAGATTTTGACTTTAAATTTGTTACACGTATGTATAATGAAATATGGAACTAGATTATATTTTGAGCTTACTCCGGTGAAAGGTCGGGGGATAGGCATATAGGGGAAAATAAGTAAAGTAAGCTGGTAAGAGCCCAGAAACTTGGGGTTTGGTGTATATACTAGAAACCAAGGTTTCGTTTTTTTTTAACACTTGCCACCCCTAACAATCACCATCATTCCATTGTTAAAGAGGTTAATAAAATAACATTGAGATATTCACACGAAGCTTGGTACGATTTTATATTATAACAAGATATGGAACTAGATTATATTTTCAGATGATTCCGTTGAAAGGTTGATGTGTAAATAGGGAGAAATAAGGAAAGCAAGCTGGTAAGAGCTCAGAAACTTGGGATTTGGTGTATACACGGAAACCAAGACCTCGAATTTTTTATAACATTTGCTACCCCCACCATTACTCCACTCCTTTATTGAAGGTGTTAATAAAATAAAATTGAGATATTTATTTGAAACAGCTGGAGTCCACAATATTACAGTTCAAACACTTAGTTAACAAGGATGGAGTGAATATGCTTCACATAATATGCCAAAAAATATGGGAAACAGGTATCTGGCCCGATGATTGGAAAACGTCAATCTTCCTACCACTACATAAAAAGGGACCGACAGATGTTTGCGATGACTAGTGATTGCTGGCGTTAATATCACACACTGGTAAAGTAGTGCTGTATATTATTCAATTCAGACTTCAGCAATATCTATATCGGCAAATACCTTCCGAGCAAGCAGGCTTTGTTAAGCGACGTGGTACCAAAGAACAAAAATATTGAATTTACGACTACTCATCAAATATAAATGAGAATATTATGTACCTATGTACCTTGGTTTAATGGACTATAATAAGGTATTTGATAATGTGAATTGGAATAAATTATCCACTGCACTATTAAAGATGGAAATACCAGACATCTGATCTCTATTATTCGTTTACTATATGACGAAAACTATGCTTTAGTGAAGAGTGACACCACTAACTTGACGAATGTAAAGTTGGCAAAGGCGTCAGACAGAGCTGCATTTTGTCACCACTCCTCTTTAACATCTATAGTGAACAAGTGATGCGACGTGTGTTGGACGATTAGCAGGCTGGAGTAGCTATACGAGGAACTGAGGTTTCTAAATTGAGGTTTGCGAATGATACTACCGGTTGCAGCTAACAAGGAGGCGCTCGTGCACTTGTTGAAGAACTTCCAGACAATAGAAAATCCCGGCGATAGGTCGCAATGCCACAATAGAAAACATGTAGGCTTTGACATGAGTTACAATCTGATAGCGGTTAGAATATCACGAGACGCACAAAGATTAGATATGTGGAACTAGATTATAGTTGGGGATGATTTTGTTGAAGGGTTAGGGAGTAAATAGGGGACAATAAGTAATGCAAATTAGTGAGTATATACCAGAAGCCACACCCACATTATTATTTACGGGGTTATCAAAGTAAAATTGTATTTTAGTGCGTGTATGAGAACAAGAGTTCTCAAAAAATCATTGGTCATCAGCAACCTCTATTGCCACGTCGGGGCCGACGATGTCAAATATTATGTTAATCAAACTCTATGAGCAATTATTTTCACTTACCAGAGTGCATATATAGTATCAATATGTTTTCGATTAAAGAAACTTAAATGAGAAATCTGGATTTGGAAGCAGTGAGTCCTTGTGCAGCAGTTTTTAGCAAGTGATTTTTAATTTTTTTAGTAATAAATCTAAATCATTGTTTATATTGCTATTAGAGTTTATTGCAATAATTCATTTAAATGACATATATCTGAATATTAAGGACCTATTTCTGACAAATTTTTAACATTGTAGCAATTTTAGTATTATCATATAATCCTTATACAATATCATCAGTTATATCAGTTAATGTACTTGTGCATCTCTGGTCGTTCCTAGAATCAAATTTTTTTATAGGTATTATTTTGTTTTTCCAAAAAATGGTCTAATATGCATGTCCATATTTTTTTATACGTATTGAAAATGTGGCTAGTATATAAACTCAATAAAATATGGAGAATATTTCTACAGTTGCACTTTAATATTTGCTTACATCACTTTTTATTCGATGAGTTGCCTAGAAAATATGCATTTATGTGACAAATGTAATCGCAAAACATTACAAGGCAGCACCTGAAGCCAATTGATGGCTAACTTAATATTATAATAATTATTTTTAGAAAAGGGAAGAACAATGCTTTTAGATGTTTCAAATAAAAACTGTATTTTTATACACTCTACATATGTTTCGGCTTGCTAGGCCTTTCTAATTATTGTTCTTGGCCTGTTGGTTGATTGATTATTACGTTATCAGTGTACAGTTACATTTTTATTGAAATTGCGATATATGTGAGGGGGGGGGGGGGTTGAATGATTGAACAGAAACAAAGGAGTGGGCATATTTATGTAAAACATGATTTTATTTTATGAATTTAAAAATCAAACAAAACCAGTTTTATTTATAAATATTAATGGAACACAAGTAGCTTAGTATAAACATGGTAGCACAGTCTCTAGAAGTCCACTTGTGATTAAGTATCCTCTTGCTCAGTATTTCAGTCAACTTCCTCTTGGTCGATTTCCTGTTCAATTTCAGTATCCTAACCCGTAACAAATAAAGGCATCTTCAGGTACTATTTCATCAGTTATGTCTCTATTGCAACAACTATGGCCTGCACAATTGGCACATATGGTTGAGCATTTCAGTGCATTTTTAAAACACTCACACACAAAATAATTATTCTAAAGATGTTTCACAAGGAACCTACCACATACTCAATCCAGTGTATTAATATTATAAATATGTTTCATGCATTTTATTCATTTATTTGTGACATATTCTCCCCAAATTTCTCTCATGCCTTTAAGACTTATCTTTTCTCATGCTAAGTTGCTAAAAATAACAAAGTAACATATTTCTGGTAAATTCACAATTAATTCTTAAAGATGAAGAGATTTAACCTTCTAAAGCGTTCAAAATTTAATCAGATAATAAACTGCCAATTCACAATCTTTATATTACTAAACAGTCACCTTGTAGAAAATAAATTAAGGGTAAAATTCTAAGCTTTAGTACATTACATACAAAAGTGCTTTGCCGAAATTAAAACCTGCCTAAAACTATTGTATAATAATGATAAAATTGAAATATACAGGTATATTGTAGTAAGCAGATAAGTTTCTAATATGATATTGCAATTTATACCACCCTGTGAAACTGAAATATGTCAAAATAGGTCTCCTGGAAATAAAATGCTTACTATATTTTCATGGGTCAGATGATGCGTTGGGCATACCGATGCCCAACGCATCATTTCTCATTCTCCAATTCTTTCACGATTCTTGTAAAAAATGTCCCCCTTGACAATCCATCGCCAACTCTCTCTTAGTTATTCATGATACGAAAGTTAATTATTAGGCTTGAGTGAATTAAGCATTTACCATCCCATTTAATTAATTGGACTTACTGCAAATAAGCTAGCGATTAAATGCAAACGCAAGGTTTTAATTCATATAGACTAGTAACATTAGCCTTCTACCCGGACATTCAATACAACAAAGATCTGATTGTTTCACGATGCTTGTTACCCTCCCCTCTGTATGCCCTGAAAAGTGCAAGAGGTTACAGCGTCGGGCTTGAGGTGGCAGGGGGTGGGAAGGATCGAAATGTGTTTTTTTCTCTCTTTTTCTCGAAAAGGTCTATTTCATTTTTTTGTAACCCTAACCTTCTGATACATGAGGAGCGGAAATGGGATAAAAGATACATTTTTGCGATAATCGTGGGTAATTTTTTAAAAATTGTTTCTAATTATTGTTCTTGGCCTGTTGGTTGATTGATTATTACGTTATCAGTGTACAGTTACATTTTTATTGAAATTGCGATATATGTGAGGGGGGGGGGTTGAATGATTGAACAGAAACAAAGGAGTGGGCATATTTATGTGAAACATGATTTTATTTTATGAATTTAAAAATCAAACAAAACCAGTTTTATTTATCAATATTAATGGAACACAAGTAGCTTAGTATAAACATGGTAGCACAGTCTCTATAAGTCCACTTGTGCTTAAACATCCTCTTGCACAGTATTTCAGTCGACTTCCTCTTGGTCGATTTCCTGTTCAATTTCAGTATCGTAACCCGTAACAAAAAAAGGCATCTTCAGGTACTATTTCATCAGTTATGTCTCTATTGCAACAACCATGGCCTGCACAATTGGCACATATAGTTGAGCATTTCAGTGCATTTTTAAAACACTCACACTTGGTCGTGCAATCATCTCTGCAGCTGCAGCTGATTAGGTTCAACAGGTCTTCAGGTGCAGCTGCCTTGAGAGTGGTGACTGGACGTAAATTTCCACTAATGATCTTCCAGCCCCATTGTAATGGGTCCATGTCAATTCCACGTCAATCTTAAATTTGGTGCAACACTCAAAGAGAGTGCTGACGAGCTAGCCCTGATGTAGGAGGGAGTGCAGCCAAATTAAATTGCGCATGCACTTGCTGCTTTGCAACTAGTTTTGTGTACAACTTGTGGCGGAGTCAGTTCAAGTTTTTCTCTGTAGAACCATTGAGAGCATAGAACAAAGCTTCACCTGCTTCAGTTACTGAATTTGGTGAGGCACCAGCATTGTTGAAACTTTCAATTATTTATTTGAGATTTCTATCACGCCTGATTTTTGACAAAGCAAGGTTTTTACCCTTTCAAAGAATGTATGAGATAGAATCGCATCCAGTGAAGGCGTACACTGGAAGAACAGCATTCTTCAAATGTCTCAATTTATGTTGAATGTTACTGATTACATGAATCTTATGTGGTTGGTTTCTTCTGCCGGGGACACGCATTTTCAAGCACAATGCTCCTCTCCCCTTCCCTTTGCGAGTTCCCCCATACCCAGAGCCTCTACATTCTTCAAAAAACCCATCACTACCTGCTGATTTAATTCACTTTTCGTTTTAATAAACAAGCCGTGACTGGAACCTCTGATCTATTTAGTTCGAAGGATTGTTAAATAAAGCCCCCCCATCCCCGTCACTTAGGTACATTGTAGTTTAACCGAAAATGTAACTGTGCAGTGCACCTAATTACGTAATAACCAACCGACCAATGGGTCAGGAATAATTTAAAAAAGACTTAAAAACTTTTAGAAAAATTTACCCACGTTTCTCAGAAACGGTTAGGGTTACAAAAAATGAAATAGACCTTTGTAGGAAATTGAATGTACTTTGTTTTTGTTTAGAGACATATTTGCTCTAAATCTCATACTTTTTGAGATATTTTAGAAGAAGAGAAAAGAAACACATTCCAACCCTTCCCATGTCAAAGTACCCTTCTTTAGTAAATGAAATCAGGTAATTTATATTTTCAAATTTAAAAATTAACGTTCCTCTGTCGCTCTGTAAAGCCCGCGAGCTAGAAAAAAGTCTTTTACATTTTTAGAATAATTCGAAAAGCAAGCCTTCGGCTGCTGGAGAATATACATAAGCCACTCTCCCCTACCGATCGAATTTTCGGGAACGGCGAACAATCTGGAACGTCTAGAGCGACTAGAACGCCTGGAGTCTTCGATTTTCGAACACTTCCAGAAGCTTTGATTTATCTTATATAAACCGAGACGCGCTCAACGCATTCAGTCGAGTCGAGTAAAGTCAATCGAGTCAAGTTAGTGGAGTAAGTAGAGTGAGTCGAGTAAGTGACTCGAGTCAATCGGTTCGGGATCCAGCCACGCGACAAAACAACAACAACAACAACAAAAGGCAAATTTCTACTCTAAAGTGTTAATATCAACACAATTAATTACATCAAACCTATTTAGTGATAAATAAATGTATTGTTAGAACGTGAACCGTAATATATCGTTATTGTGACTCCAGAATTTTTGACTTTTAATTATTCGTGTAAAATCGATACAGGGTGTTACTTTTTCGCCGAGCCAAGTAAAATAAAATCATACCAAAATAAATTGTGCAGTGTTTCGTGTTCACCCACACCCCTCCCACCCCAAACCCGATACTGTATCTCCTTGGACTTTTTACGGCGTACAGAGAGGAGGGTAACAAGCAACGTGGGATAATCAGACCTATGTTGTTTTGAATGTCCGGGTTTGGCTATTTTTTTGCCTAATATCACTACACCAATAATAGGCATGTTTAGATTCTAAGTAAATCACGTATTTTACAATTTATTTATTATGTTATCCCTGGATATATTATTTAGGGACAACATTCAAATGGCATTAGACTTGCATCTTGAATTCGTAACTGTTGCAATCAATACAACAACCTATACAAAATGGTCCATAATAGCCATACACTCCACCTAATTTTTAATATGAGAAATATCACATACTTTTTGATTATGTATACTGTTGGTGTAATTATAGCCACGCTAGTATAGTAATAAACTTAATCAGTGACATTTTTCTGAGATTATAATAACACATTATTATCTGAAAGGCAACACTGAGCGACCTACCCCTTACGTGAGTCATAGTGACCATTTAAATCCTCAGAACTAGTTTGTGAATAATAGTTGCCACCAACTTCTGCATCTTTTTTGTATAGTCTCATTCGGATCTTACAATTTTGTAACTCTAGAGTCAACAGAGAAATTGCATTTTTAAAATCTTTGTTGTCCGGATAAAAATTTGCTTTGCGGTAGTGCAACCAACAGTTCTTATAAGTGAAATTTCTGGATTTTTTTTTTGCATTCTTCAAATTCTCTCTGTACTTTCTGTACTACGGAAATCTTCAAAAGTATGGTATAACGAAACTCTTTTCATTTCGAATATAACCTGCATATGGTTAAATTCTTTACTTATAAGTAAATTCTGACAGCTTATTCTATATGGAAGAAAACCCTCATCTTTAAAGGAATAGCAGTTGATATTTTCGGACTAAGGATTATGATTCAAAGTGGCTCGAGGCTATTGCTACTTCCAATTAAAAGGTAGATATTATGGCTACGATCTTCTTTCAAAACATAATTTCAGGATATGGAGTATCCAGGAAGCTGCATTCCGAGAAACATAGAATTTCGTTTGTTATTTTGTGATTTGGTATAATTCTTTATCTTTTCTTATAATTCCCAATTACTAATTAAAGCATACGACAGTATATTAAACTACATTCTCCGATATAGTTAAATTATAATGGAAGAATATTTAATGAATGGCAGAGTGGGGTTCATTAATTTCAAAAACAGAAATAGTTCTAATATACAGAAGAAACAATAATGCAGGCATAAACACGTTTTTAGGAATTTTGATCGCCATCAGCGTTGTACAGCCTAGATAATGTATTCCTAAATCGGACTCAAAGGTTGAAAAGTACAGCGAATACACGAAAAGTAGAAATATTCTATTATTACGAGCATAACGAGATTCTTTGAATTTTTGCCTAGTGATATTTAAATTAGTGATTACTGATTAGGCATATAAATTAGATCCTGCCTGAATATAACAGAGTGATTTTTAGATGGCAGCATATATGTAGTAATATGTTATTTGATATAAACACAGAATAAAGTGTATGCAAATGAATCATATTAGCAAGTCATTAAGGTGATGTAATTAAATCTGTAAGACGGTAAAGCATTCTGGAGAGTTACGAAATTGATCACTAATGTGGAAAGAAGTAGTGGTTACTAAGAAACTTTATTTAATTTTGAACTAAGTTGTACGTGTTTCCTCCTACTACGTTGAGAATATAAAATTGAATATTTAAAGAAGAGTTTACTTTCTTTTGGAAAGTTTCCTATCACGAAATCATTGAATATTATTTTCACAAATAAAATATTTTCGTATACAATGTATCTAGAGATTGGTTTTGCAAGAGGAAAACCTTTTTTATTTTTGATTTTATGACAAGTTTATTCTTAATTGTAAATATTTTTCCTTTAGGACCTCAATACTAACTTGTAAATTATTTTTATTATATGTAAGTATATAAGCTTTAGGATAAATATCAAAAAAATATATTCATCGAACTAAGGTTTGCTGACAGCGCTAACATTGGTATTGGTCAAAAGGAAC
This sequence comes from Stenurella melanura, assembly GCA_963583905.1. Lineage (NCBI taxonomy): Eukaryota > Metazoa > Arthropoda > Insecta > Coleoptera > Cerambycidae > Stenurella > Stenurella melanura. The sequence continues at coordinate 22,192,445 of OY757309.1, forward strand.
AAATACATCAAGATTTTTAACATTTGAAAATAAAATTTGGCCGTGTGATCAAATATTCTTCAACGTCTTCTACAAGACTGAAGAAGGTGTGCACTTTAAATGACTAAGATTTACATCTCCATTTGGTGAACTGTTTGCATGTTCTATGCACCACGTACATGTAATTTTCCTAGTATAATTTCTCACCACCTTTATTAGATTTAATCATCTTCATTTTTTTTATTGGCACACTTACGCTTGCAACTTATGTCTAGAACTTGTTAATATCAGTGAATGAATTTCAGCTTACTGTGTTCTGCTCAGATTCACTTTGTTTTCAGATTTCTCTTCTGTGGCTTTTTTTCATTTCCGGGATGTTTAAAATAATTGATTTTTTTTCTTTTCATGTGTTGTGTGTAAAGTAGCTTCTTTATTTTGCATGACTTTATCTGCATTTTTCTTTCACGTCTTTATTTTACTAGATTCAATTTTGTACCCGACTTATTCTGCATCATCTGTGAGGATCTCTTGAGAATTAATAGTGACATACATTCGTACAGTTGATACTTTATATCGTATTCTGGTGATACCCCAAGAGGTAGAAAATTGTGGGTCTTGAAAATATTAGCGTTTCGTTCCCTGGCTACTCCGTGAACTCGTCAGTAAAGCTGGAGTAGCCACTACCTTATACGCTTTTCCAACGAACTCAACGTGGCTGCTCGTATATACACTTAGTGGGCCAAATGATGTGGCAATGAGAAGTCACGAGAAACCTGATGGTAGAAGAAGAACGATTGATAAACTGGACAGAAATGAAGCGAGTACCCCACTCTTTACTTGACGCACTCTACCCAAATCAGCACAATCCTAGGAGAGGGGCTAAGCAATGCAATGATCGAGGATGAAATAACTCATAAACTCGAACATGCTTGTGCGCCTGTCTCCGTAGGGTGTAGAGTAGGTGTAGAGTACGTCGTAAATCACGGTTCGTGTTCAGATCACGTCGAGGTTACCAATTATGGGGCTTGAAAATATTAGCGTTTCGTTCCGTGGCTACTCCGTGAACTCGCCAGTAAGGCTGGAGTAGCCACTGCTTTATACGCTTTTCCAACGAACTCAACATGGCCGCTCGTATATATACTTAGTGGGCTAAATCATGTGGCGGTGAGATGTAAGCGAATTGTCACACGCCACATAAATAAAAAATGTGGCGTGTGACTAGCCACTGCTTTATACGCTTTTCCAACGAACTCAATATGGCCGCTCGTATGTATACTTAGTGGGTCCAATGATGTGGCGGTGAGACGTAAGATAAACATCACACGCCACATAAAAGATGTGGCGTGTAACGTTTCCCTTAGATCTCACCCGCACATCATTTGTCCCACTAATTATATATACGAGCGACCATGTTGAGTTCGCTGGAAAAGCGTATAAGGCAGTGGCTACTTCAACCTTACTGACGAGTTCACGGAGTAGGAATGTAACGCTAATATTTTCAAGCCCCACACAAGCCATAATTTTGCTGTTACAAAACTATGCATATCACTGTCCTTTTTTTACTCCACTAATAGAGGAGATTCTCAATTCGTGTATGTTTCTTTCTTAGTTTCATCAAGTTACGTATAGTATAAGACGGGTAAAAATCAGGAAATGATACGTCATGGACAAAACGACGTTAAAATTGAGAATTAGGTAAATACCTAACGAAAGAGCTGATAAGTAATCTTATTCAAAATAGCAAATTCAATACGGCTACCATAATTACATCTTTGGCAGATTTACATGACATTAGGAATATTTCTTTTACTATGTGAAAAGCACCTAAGGAGAGTAAATATTTTCTTTTAATATTGTTGTTGTAAGATCGAACAAATAACAAAATCGAACGTATTTTTAACCGATCTCAATCGATATTAGGTAATCAGATATATATTGTACGAGGGATGACGGTTATTTTAAAGGTGATTTAATTTTTTCTAAATTCTTTTATATCTGTTACTTAATATTCTGGTTATTTTAGTTCTGTTTTACTTTAAATTCTAAATATGTTTATTTATTAATGCTTTTAAGTTTCTGTTATTCTTTTGTTAATAATTTTCGAATATTATCTATGGTCAGGTGAACCTATTCGAGCAAGTATCTTGACAATCCTTATTTCCATACTCTCGTGAAATCAACCAGTCGGTACAAATGATATTTTATTTTATGTTGCACACTGTATTACTCATTTAATTACTATCACTTTGATGCTTGCTTTGTCCCATTCCGTTCACCATTAATTAAATTACGGTAAACTTTTTCAGGCAACAAGTTGTTCTACTTTTGTCCTCATGACCTTTTTGCACTCGATAGCTATCAGCTATGATTAATTACTAAACTACACAGATCATTTATAAAAATTTAAGCGTTCTTCTCGGTTATGTTTTAGGTACGTGCCTCCAAACTTATTGACCATTTTCTCACGTGACTGACGCAGCTGTCTGAGGAGCATACAAAAACTCATTTACTGTTTATTTATCTTTTTGTGCAGAAGCCACAATTTTCAGAGAGAAACTTGTCGCTTGTTCTACCAGTCAAGGTCCCTGATATATATGAAATTGTATCGTGAGGGGTAATAAAAAACCTAACTGTCTCATGGTGTTCATAGCAGCAACGTGCAGTATTTAATAGAGTCGATGGAGTTTCAGTAAAAATTTCGAAATAATATATTACAACGCCTGCACGATTACCAAAACTTTCATTATGGAACTTGTTTTTGTTATGGCTCTCTACTTGGCTAAACTCCACAATATTTATATTTATTGCAAAGAATACCTATTGAACGTTTCTGAAGTAGTATCTGTATGACAGATATTTGAAAGGAAGATTCAATCTTAAATTCATCAATGTAAGAAGAAACTGGAGGAAAGTTGTCTAATCAGTCTGTTGATAAATAGCTTGATAAAGACCTAAATATAATGAACAACATTTCAAACTTTGGAAAACCTGTGAAATAAAGAGTTTTTGTATCATTATTAACAAATGAGTCTTCTGATAAATCAAACCTGTTAACTTTATCCTGCAGTACGTAGATTTTTAAGTTACAAGAATCTTGGTCTTTGAAGAGCTGGTCCAAATGGTTCATGTCGAGATCAGTTTGTACTCCAACGTCAGAACAAATATCTTCTTTTACTGATCTTCAGTTTGGCAATGAGCCAGTTGATGATCCAGGTTGTGACTCTTCATCCTATAATAAAGATCTGATCTTAATATTTCTATTTGTATATAAATTGTTTTGCTCACAAAATGTCCAAAAAATTTAATTTGGTTATTATCATGGCATAAATGAAGTAGAGGTAAATAAGTAAACGTTGTATAAATATTTGATATACAATTGATGTCAATTTATTATTATTGTCCTGCAGTTAACTACCTACAGTTACATATTTACTATTCTGATGAGTTTGGAGCATTTAGTAAAAAAGGCTCATTATATTCAGGTAAAATTAAGTACCTACAGATGATATTCAACTAATCGGTAGGTAATAACAAAATTATAATTTTTATTAGCCAAAATGCTAATCAGTATTGAAAATTCCTCAATTGACCACCTCTCAGTTTAATATATGATACTACTACAAATAATTTACATAGTGATGGTAATGATACTTACCAGTCTCAAATGTTTGGCTCTTTCTAAATTTTGATTATGTCACTCCACATCTTGAACAAATTTTCCCCCAAATAGTTTTTATGCCATATTTAGATTGGGTATTCAGTTAGGGCTATTCTATCGAGTACTGCCCAGCTCTGCGAATAGGTAGATATAAAGAACCGTTAATGGACGATACCCAACATAAGTCAACGACGGCCCATCATCTTATTTACTAATTACTCTCTTAACTTGTTTGAGTAGATTATAAATTTTTTCAATAGATAGAAAAAGGACGTACAGTATTGTGCTGAGAATTTCAAAGCGTCACAAAGTTCACGAGAAACAAATACTGAAAACATAATTCCCTTTCTTCTGATACTTTCTGTTGATTCTTATAGATAATATTAATTTTTGAAGACGAATAAGGTAGCAAAATTATCATATTACCATGTACAATCCATGCATTACAACAGCATTTATTTATAGTCCAGAAAACTCGCATGAATTTTACTGGCTTAATTCAGCTCTACGCACATCTTTTAATTATATATGGCGATATTTTATCAAGTCCTGCCGACCTGTCAAGTTTTAAGCTTTTTTGAAGCAATCTTTTTTATGGAATATATTTCTGATACGTCCCCTGTATACTGTATGAATATATAAATAGGTTAGTGTATCAAAACATGCTTAACGTAATTGAATGAAATCAGCGATGTAGTTGTAAAAGGTTTTTATTTTATTGACGTTTTGTGTTAGTTACAGTTCAAGAAGTTTTCACAAATGGATTTATATTCTACATCGTCTACTATTTGTAGTATTAGTGCCTAGTTAGTTTCAGTTCACGTAAATAAATTGAATTGTACACAAGTAAGCACTTCGAACCTACTTACCAACAAATCAGAAAGTCGAAGTTCTCTAAATGTTTAACTGTAAGCTATTGGATGTTATGAGCTTCATGAAATGAGTAACGATATATTTTTTATCGACCTCTCTTATGTAGATCAACCCCATCGTATCGTAGGGTGAAGAGGTTAACCGATGTTTTTATTCATAAAAATCCGGGTATCAGAAGAATATATTTCAAATACACTAAATTGAAAAGTAAATTGTCTTCATGGCAAATAAGAAACTTCATATTGCAATTATATTTTTTAGTGACAAGACAAGTTTTCATTGAAATAAAGGTAGGTTTCATGTAATATAAACTTTATTGCTGAATAAATACACTATTCTTTTTATTCAGAAATCTAAAATTGTTTAACGTGCCTATTCTGTATATGTTCCGCTAAATATATGTCATATGTTAACTTTTTTTCTTAGTACAGTAAATGGTTTCTCTTGTCAAATAATATTTAGGCCGAAATATGATGTCATGTTCATATATCGATATGAATTTCTATCGGTTATGTAGTAATGAGTATTCCATTTACATTTTTGAATAAGGACTGTCACAGTTTATATAAATAAAGACTCTGCCTTTAAGTGTTTGCACCCTTCGGGCTACTAATTTATTTTCTTACTAGACTTTGATGGAATGTTAATATTCAAAGGGAGACGCAATTCTCTACAATTTCGATGAGTATGATGGATGAGACCCTATAAAGTAGGCTGCTCTAAGTGGAAAAAATCTCTGAACCGTTTTATAAACATAATCGACTAAAAAAGCTTGAAATTGAAGGGAAAAACAGGGTGCTTCACGGAAGTGTACCACAAGAGAAATTAAAATGGCACGTGTTGAACGATATTTTAGATAGAACAATTGTAATAAATCGAAGAAGCTTGATTATTTGTAATGAATCTAAATTATTTAAATTTTGTAATATTTTTCGGGATTTTTTTCGCTCCTCTCATCAGATTTGACACTGGAGCGGGATATCTATAGACAAGTTTCAATACCTTTATCTACGAATGACTGAGTTTAAAATAAGTTGCTGAATATGTACTATATAGCCTACTCTAAGGTCGCGTCCATACACAGAACAATTGTGGCGAAAACTAGAGCTTTACTTTACTTTACTTTATTAGCTCCCCCGCCTTGCGGCTTTGAGCAAACATAATCTCTATGCTACAATACTATCCAATAAAATGTTTATATATACATATATATACAGATATACATTATCTATAATACCTGGAAGGCAACCCTCACACATGCAATTCTTCAGTCATCATCACTCTCTCTGCCCACTCGTTCCATTTCCTCACTTGTTCCTCTTGTACTACCTTATTTTCTCTCATTTGTACTTCCAGATGACCCCATTCATTCCTCACAAACCTTCTCCCTTCTTCCCTATCCATTCTTTCACATACAAACCTTACATGCTCACTATTTTCCTCTCCTCTTCCGCATTCGCACTCCCCATCTACATCCCTCAGGCGAAACCTTTTAAGGTATCCCAGAAAATTTCCATGTCCTGTCGCCATCTGCACTCCTTTAAAGGATAATCCCAAGGCGGTATAACCCACTTCCGAACATACCCCGAAGAGGGTTCTTCCAGTTTCTCCATCTTCCCATCTTTTCTGCCATTCCTCTATTACTCTTTGTCTCGTTCTTGCTTTTCTCCCTCTCCGATCAATCCAAATTTCTCCCCCTTCTATTTCTTCTCTCATTCTTGCCCTTTTTGCACTTTCATCCACCATTTTATTTTTTCTATTTTCCTCGCCCTTTCTCCTCCACATGATAATACATTCAACTCTCATCCTATTCAGTCTCTCGATACTCAATTTTATCTCAACTATCTCTCTTTCTTTCGCCCCTCCTTTCTTCAACCTCTCGAGAGTCTGCAGGCTATCCGTGACGATGGATACCTGCATTCTCTCTCGTGGCCTCATTCCCTCCTCATTCACTCTTCTCTCAATCATCTGGATGGTTTTTCCCATGGCAATGGCTTCCGCCACTCCCACGGGGATGCCATCCGCAATTCTTTCTTCAAATCTTCCTTCTCCGAATATTCCCTCAATTACTCCAGCTATTCCCACTCTCCCTTCTTCGTCTCTACTCGCGTCCGAATAACCCACAATCTCACTCTCATTTTCGATTTGTGCCTCCCATACCCTCTCTGTCCTCACTCTAAACGCTGGGTGTGGCCTTAGTGCTCCTTGTGTTTCTTTTCTCTTGATCTCTTCTGTTTTGTCAAGGTGAAGGACCCCCGCTAGTACCTCAAGCGGCGGTATGCCACTTAGGACCTCCAGAGCGGCTGTAGGAGTTGTCCTATAAGCCCTTTGGAGACCAAGAAGTACCATTCTTTGGGTGGCCCTTAGGTGTCTCACTATTCTGCTGTCATTCGCTCTACTCCCCCAGATCTCAACACCATACATTATTGCCATTCGCATCACCCTTTCATATATAATTTTTATCAAATTTTCATTCGCTCCGTATTTCCTTTTCAGCATCGCAATCACCCTGGTACAGGTCTCTCCCACTTTTTTCCTCACACTCTTAACATGGTCGATGAATCTAAATGTCTTGTCCACCACAATCCCCAGGACCTTCACTGCATCTCCCATGTCCACAATCCCGCCTCCCATTCTAATCCGTGGTTCTCTTATTATTCCTCTCATTCCCACAAACATTGCTTCGGTTTTTTCCGCATTATAGCGGAGCAGATTTTCCCTCTCCCACTGCTCGCATTCTTCTTTCGCTCGTTCCCATCTACCTTCAATCTTCTTTACGGATTCCCCGCTCAGTATTAGAATCTGGTCGTCAGCGAAAGCCTGCGCATGACAGACCTTGCCTCCTTCCAGATCCACTCTTCCTACCTCCTCTTGCATCAAGCTATTTAGCTTGTTCATTCGTCTAAACCATCCTTCCATCACTATCAGCCATAGCGTTGGTCCTAAACTGGAGCCCTGTGGACATCCTCTATCAATTTTGGAAACCACTCCCCCACTTTCAATCACTCTGTTTCCTAAGAAATCCTCACATACCCTTCTTACATTTCCATACATTCCCATTCTTTCCATTTCCTTGTCGATAGAGGGCCCCCATGCCATATTAAACGCATTGCTCAGGTCCAGGGCCACCACCATACTATGTCGCCCTTCCCTTTTATTCTGCTCAATCACTTCAATCATTCTCTTTACAGCCATCCCCGTATCTCTTCCACTTCGGAATCCATACTGCTCCCTGTCGTACTTCCCTTCAGCCTCCATGAAATGCTGGACCCTCCCGTTGATCAGCCTGTCATATACTCTTCTAGAGCTGCTGTCTTGAGAGTTGCTAGTTTCCTTGTTTCCGGGGACCGATTTAACACATGTGTTAAACAGATATAGTCTACTTTAAGGTCGCGTCCATACACAGAACAATTGTGACAGAAACACGACGGTAACTAGGGTCGCTGTCTTGAGAGTTGCTAGTTTCCTTGTTTCCGGGGACAGATTTATCAGATGTGTGTATACCAATGTGACGCCAGTTCATGATTAGTCATCATCTCAAAAAGACGTTGTTATTTTTGCAGTGCTCTTGGTATGTCATCCTCAGAGGAGGAAGCTGTCGTAGCATACCTTCTGAAGAAAATAAGGCTACGAAGACATTCACATAGACGGTACAGCATTCATCCTTACAATGTTATGAATGTGATCCATAATCAGTGGCATAGAATAAAAGATTTGGAAAAGTATCCAAACAATTATTTTAATTATTTCTGAATAAGCAAAAGTAATTTTGATTTACTTTTAAATTTGGTAACCCTAAGTATCGAGAAAGAAATAACTAATTGGCGAGCACCAATATCGGGGTGGAGAAAGATTAACAATAACACCTGCTGCCTCATGCCGATCCTTTTCAGTTGTATTCTTATTAGAATACCTTTTACAGCGCAAATTTGATATATTCCTGCTCTGTCGCCATCGTTTAAAAATTATAAATAAGCTGAGCTTCCTTCTGTTTATTTTGGTCACATGTATGGACTTACAAGGTGTTCTCGATCGCAATTTCCAACCAAAAATTCAACTCCTTTACATTCCTTTACATTCATATTCTCAAATGATTGTAGATACAATCATATACATAGTTTGAGCACGTTTTGTCATTATTACTCTTGCATGTGGTTTTTGTCTAGAGCGACAACGAGGCACTTTACGCTCATTACATAAATAGCTATTGTATTGTATATGCGTAGTACGCATGATAATTTTTGGAACTATTGCACCCCACTTACCTTTATTTTTCATTGAGGGTTATTACTTAGCTGTTCAACGGCATATATCTTCTGCCCTAAAGTCTTCTTCGAAACAGAGTTTATTGCAAAAAAAGCAAGTGTTTTTCTAACTGTGAGACACTTGTTATTATACAGGGTGTCCCAGATTTACACGGACATACTCTAGTGGAAGGTGGAGCACACTCAGCTGAGTTCAAAACACCCCTATTCTCACCGAATGTGAACCGTTTTTGAGATACGGTTTTATGGTTTTTCACCAGAACTTCAGTCCGCCATATTTTTGAAATAACTGCACATATTTAGATACAATTTGATATACATATTATGCTCTTTTAAGTTAATGAACAGTTTACGTGATTTTGGACAAATTTCAGGACCGACCTCTATTTTTTTAAATATGGCTCTTAAAATGACATCACACTGTATATTATTTTTTGGTAAATATTAGTTAAACTTTGAAAAAGCCTATGGACCAGTTTATAAAATAATGTCAAAATTTAATGGCACGTTTATGGTTATTCTTTAATAAATTTTCATAAGTATTGAAAGACCAAATTTGACATTCTACAAATAACACAGTCCAGTTGCTAACATCATTATTTTAATAATTGTAGCTAAATACTCCGTAGAAGAGGTTGTTATTTGTTTTTGTTTTGACATTCAGTGTTTCTAAGCTTTGTTTAATTTAAATATCACCCAAAATAATACACATTCCATTTCTTTCATGAAAGAAAAATAATGTTAGTGAAGAGGCTTGAATTAACAAGCACAATTTAAAAAAATATTAAACAACTTTTGAGAATAACTTGGAAATATTAAAGACAAAAGTTTGCAATTTTATTTTGACAAAATAAACTTATCTAGAACTTTAAATATTTGAAAAAGAAAATTAAAAACGGTGTAAATAATTAAAACTATAACAGGTTTTTAAAATGAATGCCTCCAGCGTCAATACATTTTCGAGAACGTTTTAATATGTTTTTCACTGACCTATAAATCACTTTCGGGTTATTTCTAATGTTACCACATACTGTTTTAATTTTTTCTAGAAGCTGTTCTCGTGTATTGAAGTATTCACTGTGCACCTCTGACTTGAGATGACCCTGTAAAAAATAATCTAGAGATGTAAGATCAGGAGACCTCGGTGGCCAGTTTACCGGACCTACGCGACCAATCCATCTGTTCGTGTAATGCTGGTTCAGATGATCCCGGACCGGTACAGAAAAATGGGCTCCAGCACCATCGTGCTGAAACCACAAAACCCTAGTATTGATGCCTTCTAATAAATCTGGCAAGATATCTCTAAGAATGTTTAAATAAACTTCACCAGTTAGTCTTTCCTTCAAAGTGTGGGGCCCTATAAGACGATTATTGTAAATAACACACCACTCATTAATATTAAATCTGGATTGGAAATGTTTCTGAATCACTGCATGTGGATTTTCGGTTACCCAAACATGCTGATTTTTACAGTTGTTAATTCCGTCTCGTGTGAATTGGGCTTCATCCGTGAATAGAACTCTCGATATTGTTCTTCTGTGACCCAATATCCACCTATAAGATGTTAAGCGGGGAACGTCGCGTCGTCGCCGTCTTCTAGACGTTGAACTGTTTCAACATGAAAGGGATACAAATTTTCCTTCTTTCATGTTCGCCATACTCTTGTCTGCTAACTCGTTACTTATTTTTCTAACACTTGTGGACGGATTGTTTTCCACAACCTGTAAAATTTGCTCTTCTTGTGGAAAAGCTCTGGGAACATGTTCATGCTTTGTCATTGACGGAAATTGTTCATGTTCCCTACTAAATTGGTATACCTCTAAAAACGTTTTATGATCTGGTATATGGCGATTTGGAAAACGCATCTCTTTTTGCAGCTCTCCCATTTCCGTCGCAAAAGCTATACACAAAAATAATATCCACATAATCTTCATTACTAAATTGAAACGGCATCTTAAAATTTTTAGTTTTAATTGTTTTTTTATCACTTATTCTAATAAGTACTAAGAGCGAACAGCAATTCTTATTTGTAAAATTGTATATTTGACATGTGCCTACTTGGGATTTTTAACGCAACAATGTCATGTGTTAATCGCATCGATTTATTACTTATTTTTTATTCGTGAAATAAATGGAATGTGCTTTATTTTTGACGGAGAAACACTGAATGTCAAAACAAAAACAAATAACCTCTTCTACGGGGTATTTAGCTAAAATTAATAAAATAATGATGTTAGCAACTGGATTGTATTATTTGTAGAATGTTAAATTTGGTCTTTCAATAGTTTTGAAAATTTATTAGAGAATAACCATAAACGTGCAATCAAATATGACGTTATTTTATAAACTGGTCCATAGGCTTCTTAAAAGTTTACTAACATTTCCCAAAAAATAATAAACAGTGTGATGTTAACGACCCTAAGAGCCTTATTAAAAAAATGGAGGTCGGTCCTGGAATTTGTTCAAAGTCACTTAAGCTGTTCATTAACCTAAAAGAGTGTAATGTGTATACCAAATTTTATCTAAATATCATTTCAAAAATATGGCGGACTGAAATTCTGGTCAAAAACCATAAAACACCCCGTATCTCAAAAACGGTTCACTTTCAACGGTAAGTATAGGGATGTTTTGAACTCAGCTGAGTGTGCTCTACCTTCCACTAGAGTATGTCCGTTTAAATCTGGGACACCCTGTATGGCATGAGACCCATTTCTACCTAAAAATGGTTTACTACTAGATTTCGAATGGAGGTTTTTTTTGGGCGTAGCCTGGAGCTTGGATGATCATTGTGCATACCGTCTGTGTACAAAAAGATGCAGTCTCACTTTATCTTGATTTTAATAATGATATGTCACTTATTACATAGACAGCTTGATGAGCAACTTCTTGTGATCGACGCAGTCGAATGCCTAGCTGAGATCTCCAAAAATTCCAACGGGGCATTCGACTGCCTCATTGTGTTTCATTGCTTTTCCATGAAACAAATGAACACCAATTATTATTGATGTTCGAGATAAAAATGCAAGTTTACTATACTACAAGACTGATGTACCGCGATTTCATTGTTTTTGATGTCAAAGTAGTTGTCTCGGATGTATTAAATCGCATCAAACCGATTTTCACTGCGCGCTCCAAACTATATAAAGAATATTTTCATCCCCATTGTCTTTTTTCGTCCGAGTGACGGTTGGAAAGAAGAATGAGAAAAACTAGAATCAAATCTACTCTAAGGGTGGTTTGTGACGATGAAAGGGAGGTTCCATCCACGAATCAGGTGGGAACTCTTCGGACACTTAGTTCTAGCCCATTGAAGAACTCGAGAACGAATTATATAAAATATACAAACTATTTCTTTTATTTGCATGTTTTTTATCTAATTTTGGTGAAATAGTAGATACAAATTTTACGTCAATAGAACATATCGCAGCAGCACGTTCTGCAAGCATCTTTTTAAAGTTTCTAGCAAGGAGTAGAAATTTGAACCATGGTTTCACCTGTGCTGGGTCCTGACTTAAGACCTTCGTATTTGCGGGCACATTTATGCACATTAGAACATCCATTAGCTAATCCAATAACTTATTGAACAACGAAATGCCACATTACAGGAAGACATTCGAAGACTTGCTCTAAGTATGGGAAAAAAAGTGTGGTTAAGTCAAATTAGTGCTGTAAGAGGACACGTTATTAAGGTTTCAATTTACTTTAAAAAAATCATCATAATAACAAAATCCAGTTGGTGCGAGCCCCATTCTCTTTGGGATTTTGCTGAAGCTTTTTTCCGTTTCGAGGAACGGGACCGCTTTTGGTCTGATCGGGGACGGAATTCCGCCTGGTACAGGACTTTTTAGGTCGAGATCGTCCTCCGGGTTTCTTTGTTATATACGCGCGAAAGTCCGCTATCTCTGTCGCCTCCTTTTTTAGGAGTGGGCGGTCGAGGGACGGAAGGAGCTGTCAAAAGTCAGTTCAAAATGACGAGAAATCTGACCTTTTTCGCTTTATACCTTCATAACTTCTAAACGGTGGCTCCTAGGACGAAAAATTTCGACCCTGGATATGTAGTAGAAAAAAATGTAGATACAAATATGTAGAAAATTCAATTATTTAAAAGTCGTTATTTTTATATTCGCTCTGCTCCAAAAATAAATGATCAGTGGAGCGGTGAAAGTGGAGGCCTTTTTTTGCATCCCTGGCAATGATGACGTCAAATAATAAATGATAGAAAATCGACAATTTTATCATATACAGGGTGTGTGAACAATTCACCGGAAATTGATTTAAATTAAATTTCTTTATTGGTAGTCCGATTACGCTGAAAACCAATATGTATATTGCAATGTTGTTCGCAAATCTGCATCAAAATAATTCATTTAGTTTGCGTGTTTTTTTTATTAATCGCGAAAAATGCAATTATGGGTTTGATAATTTCTTTCGGGCAATTCGAAAAATTCTAACTAAATCGTAATCCGGCGGTATATTTCTAAACATCCTTTTGGATGTTATTTTAGTAGACATCTTTCCGGTGTTCGTAATTAAAGATAATACATAACCGATTTCGGTCAGTTATTTTATATTTGAAATTTAAGTAATTTTATTTTAATGTGACATTTACACTTTTTTAGGAGTTTATTTTTATATCTTTTTAAATATTTGACATTACAAGTCAGTCGGTTTAATTTTATAGGTTATATTACTAACGGTTAAACAAAATCAATTATTTCATCATATACGCGGTGTGTGAACAATTTAAATTAAATTATTTGTCGTCCGATTGGGCTCAAATTCGGTACTCGGTGAATTTTGTCATTTGTGGTCCCATCCCGATCAAAATCGGGTAGCTCATGATGAATCTGATATCGAAATTGAAAAATTCAAAATGAGGCATGAGTTGGAGGACACATTTTGTCATTTATGGACCGGTTCGCTGAAATTCGGTAATTTTTTTTTTATTTTGGTCCTACTCCAAAAATAAATAGTCTATGTTCCATCCAATAATATTTTAAGTTTAACTCATTTCGTTTCAATGTGACATTTACACTTTGTCAGTTCTGATAGAGAGTTTAGTTTTATAGGTTTTTAAATATTTGACATTTTAAGTCGGTCAGCTTAATTTTGCAGGTTATATGTAGTGTTGACATTTAATACACCATTTTCAATTGACGTCATGCTTGTGGGTGGCGTGGAGGGCACACAACTCATTGTTTTGTTTCCTTGAAATGGGTAATAGCTGTCATTTTTTAAAAACAGGTTTAAATTGCTTCTGCTAGCAACTTATCTCTAATTGTTTTCATATGCATTCCTCTGTGATTGGATGAGGTTTGTGTGCCCTCCAAACTGTGTCAAATCAGGTGTCAAAATCAGGTGGTTGAAAATGGTCAATTTTGTTATTAATTTGAAGATGTCAGGTTTAGACATTCATTTGAAAATAGGTATGCGAGTTTTATCGAGGTCACAGGGGGTCTATTCTCTATTCTCTACTAAAGTTGTCGACCACGGCAAATGTCACTGATAATTGTCGCTTACTTCTTAAAAATGGTATTCTCGAGCAGTAGTAGACACCGCTAATACCACTCGGTAAATATTTCGCATAGCAAAGTATGCCAACACTGTATTATGCATCTGCTTTACCGATAGAAAAAGTTATCTGTAAAATTTAGTTTAAATCTCAGCGGAACAGATCTAGACAACAAACAATGTTTTATTCATGCTAGTAGTTATATGAATAGTGTTTTATTTTGGTACAGTTAGTAAAACACCCAGACATTTTGTTTGGTATCTTTTTTGCAAAAAAATAGTACCTAATTTTATTTAGATTGAATTTATTTTATGTCAGTTTGACATAATAATAACTTTTACACTCGAGTCACAGAAGGCAGAAACTAGATCCTGTCTTCTGCGCTCGAGTCAAAAACGACTCCTTTCATCTTTGGTGCAGATATAATTATTAACAAAACGTAACCTTACCTTCATTCTTACACTTACACTTATCGCGGAAGCTTGAATTTGCCGTTTTATAAACAATCTACACGGTTCTATTAGACTTTACTTAACCCAGACACTTTTATAAACTGCCAATCGTTGAGTTCTACGAATTATATTTCTTGTAATACCTTCTTATACGTTGCTGTGAGTCTTCTTGAATTCTTAAGTTTTCTTCTATCAAGTTAGCCATTTTCATAAAAAGTTGTCATTAACTTGCATGCGAGTTAAAATGTCATGTGGTATTTACCCACTGTTTGAAACGGCTGCTGAAAATTGAAGAATGTGGCATTCGAGAATGCATATTTTAAGAGACGTACGAATTTCGGTAGATATTCTCCCAAAGTAGTATACGATTTTTGCTAATCGGTATTCGTGAATAGGCCCCCAGATCATGAATATATGACCGTCGCTCAAATATTCAAAATGGCGGCGTCAGTATAGCCAAATATTCATCATATACTATAATTTCCTTATTGTCCTCAGATTCCGCTGATTTGAATTCGGTATGTGGGTATTTTCGAGGTAGCTGATGACGAATCTGAAATCGAAATTGAATTAATGTTTTTCAAACATGATCTGATCTGATATATAGGCGAAGTTAGCAACATTGCCAGCAAGGTCGGTGAAATTGAAAAATATCAAAACCTGAACAACTGAAATACTGAAAACTGAAAAACCAAGCTTGATTGATCCAAGCTCTAACCAAATTGATTGCGGAGCAATCAAATCCCTCCGGTAGGAGGTGGAGAAATTGCAGATTTTTCTAGTTTCAATAATAAAATTAAGTTGGTTTTGCACTATAATTCTGGTAATTGTTTTACATCACCACGATTGCCTGGTATGTGATGTTGCCAATTTAATTTTTTTAAATTAAAGCATTTGAATAATCTCTTAGTTTTATTTTAGTGCACTTCGCCATTTGAATGTTATTGTGGTATATAAAAGTGTCCCTTTAAATTTTGTAGGCAGTATAGTTAAAAAATTTGCCTTTCCAGCTGACCTGTTAAAAATTACGTTTAGTTGTAACCGTGTACAAGCATAAAGTGGTCGAGTAAGACAAATTAGTATGAGAAAGGTTTTACAAACAGCATTTCACTGTTTCATTTATTTCATTGTCCAAACTAAGCTGATTTTAGTTAGTATTTTCGCATTTTTATTTAAAGACTAAAGGGTCAGCGCTGACAAAAAAAGAGTATTAATTAAAACTTCCTACTTCAATACGAGAAAGTTTCAGTCAAGGTGTAGTGTGAATACAAATTTCGAGTTAATGAACTGAAATGGCAGCGCAGGCTTTCTGTGACATTTTAATTATATTTTATCCGAATTTATGTTTAAAAATGCCTAATGAATATTTCAATTAATATTGATACCTGTTAAATCAAAATGAACATTTCTCTATTAAATCCATTTATTTAAAACTTTCATTTTCATTTCATAAAATATTACTCGCAATTCATTTAACAAATAAAATGATAAACGTGAATTAAATAGAAATATTTAATTGGAGGCAATTGTCATATTAATGATTTTAAGGTTAATACAAATTGAGTGTTATAAATAACTGAATAATGGACTTGTACTATCTGTACGTATTGTTGAAAAGTTGAAATAAAGAAAATGCAGATTATTACATCGGTATGAGGCTTCAAGAAGTTAATTGAAGTATAGTACACAATGCGTCCTATGCGTCCTCGGATGGGTTCCGATGAGGCGAAATAGGTCGCAATTTTTTTTATTTATTTGCACATTTGTGGGTTCATCCTTGTTCATCAAAAATAATTCTGGATGTACTTTTCTTTGTTAAATCATGGATGTTAACTAAATCTATATTTATATAGTCAGTGATATACCCTTTCTGTAACAGATGGAGAGTAAGTTACTTATATTAAAAAGATATACTTGTATAAAATATCGAGATAGTTTGATGTTTCTGATCTTTTACCGCCATATCTTGATTTGACATAATGAGTATCATTATATTATGTCGATTTTGAAAACGTACGGCGTATCCAAAGAAACTTAATTGGTTTTTAATTTTTAACATTACAAAAAAAAATACTTGAGAGATAAAAGCAGCCAAATAACTACAAGTTACAGTTAAAACATCAATAGATAAAAATTACTATTAAACTAAACGTAAATTATTGTTCGAAATTATTGTAACGTGCGGAATGCGCAATAGCATCCTTCGTTACATTTTCTAACAATTATTAGAAAAATTTTAATAATCAAACATTTTATTCTCCTATGCCCTGGTACTATAACGGACATTTCTGGACAGATGAGAGGTTGGTAGTAGCTTATGCTTACGCATCAGTATATTAAACAGCGCACGCTCGATAATATTCAAATTAAATTAAATAAATAGATCAAACTGACTGAAAAATGAAGTTGAGTCGAGTATTTATAATAAAGTCGGATAGTCACATGAAACGTAGAACTATCAGTAACAATATAGATCCTTTAGCTAACTTAATATTTCATAATTTAAACAGAACTACTTTTTGGGGCGGAGCCACGTTACTGTCGGTCCGAAACATATGTCACAATACGCCGCGTTTGACTAAATTCCTTCTCTTTCACTCGAGCCGTCTTTCGAGGTGGACGTAATAGAAATTTTGTAAGACCCTAACGGGGATATTAGTAGAGAGGAACCTTATAGACGTATAAGGTAATAGTTAAATAATTATATATTGTTAAATACCATCTAACATTTAAACATATTGTTTTAGGTTCTTTCTTTCTTTCTTTCTTTTATTTTTCTATATAATTACAAATTTCATTTCCACGTCGAAGTGATCTTAATGTTACACCTTTGCTTTAAGCAAAATTATCTACGTTCTATGTTGATACTATGTTTTTATATATACGTTTTCTTGATAACTTTTTGGGATAAGAATACTACGTTTACCTTTATTATGAAATTTTCGACACAACATCTATTTAAGATTTTCTATCAAGCATACGAAAACCTGGGCGAAGAAATTATTTATGTTATTCGAGCATAGCACGCCTCTACGAGTTCATAACCTTCAAAGTGGAATGGTACGACATGTGACATCTCGCTAGAGCAAAATGGAGATCATGAACCATTTAACTACCCAACGGTTATAATCTATTATCATCGGAGGACAGGGGCATACTTAGGAATTTCTCTCATCAGGATATTATAATAAAAGATAAGTACCTTTGATTATTACCTGTAAAAGGGATTATTCTCTAGTGCTACACATTAATTCGTAGTCACTCATATCTTAAATTCGTTGTTATAAATATTTCGTCGTAGTTATTTCTATCTTAAATTCGCTGTAACAAATATTTCTTCGTAGTATCGATTTCTTGTATTCAGCATTTAACGTAATCGTAGTTGCTTGATAACGTGATATTGTTTGAATTTTGCCAGTATCGCAAATTCGCTGTGTCAAAGTACTTTTGTTTTAGATGTGTCTCAATGGTTAGACACGTCAGTTATTTGCACGTAATACGCGTCGTGTGATCTGATATTTCCTAGATTTGACTCGTCAAGTCGCATCACTTATGTGGATTATTTATTTAAAGGAATTCGGATGTTCGGGGCGCGGTGAAATGTGTATTATCTTTTGTGGTTATATAACTTGGGGTGTCCCGTATTTTATTTGCTAGAGATGGGTTCTAGTATTATTTTTTATGGTTATATAATTTGGGGTGTCCCGTTTTTGAGTATTTGGCATTACGTAGCGGGGAGGCTATATACTGGTAGGCTCAAATAAATATCAAGTTCGAGTGAAATAGCATACCTTCTATTAGTTAAGTTTTATTATCTTATCTTTGTAAAATATTTTAGTATGTCTAATGCTGTAATATAGTTTGTTTGTCGGATCGTTTGCGAGATACCTTTGTATTATAGTTCGGTTTAAATCTCGTAAATGTTCATATCTTTTGTAATATATGATTTTTAGTATTGAGGTAAAGTTACGAGATGTATCTTTTGTAATATAGTTTTTTATCTTGTATACACCTCAAGTTTATCTTGCTGTTGAGCAATATGTAATATAGTGTATCTTGTAATATAGTTTACCTTGTACATATTTTGGTGATATTTTGCTATACAGTATCGCTGATGCTGTGATAGCTCATTGTTTTTGTAATATAATATTTTGTAATATAGTTCTATTGTACATATGTAACTTTTGTCTTTGGTTTATCTTTATCTTCAATTTTCCTTGATTACACTCAGTAATCAATGGCGCCCAAGCCTTGAACTCCATGCCCTTTTGCTCTCCGTATCTTTACTGTGCTAGCCAGGTTACACCAGTGACGCTAACCACGTCGCTCGTAGGGTGGCCCACACTTGAACACTTGGGCAATATTTTAACATCGACTAAAACCTTTTCAACGCCACATTATTACCACCACTTTCAGCACATAGTTCTAATCGAGCTCTCAACTTTCGATAAATATTTTGTATCTTTTGAAAGGGTGCACAACTGCTCCCATGATTTCGGTTTTTGAGAATACTGAGTTATTGTCAAAAGTGAAATCGCATTTTTCTCCAAAGTTATGATCTAACTATTCTCTGACAATACCTGTAGAATGTCTTGATATATTTTATTGTTGATATAAGAAGCATTTATTCAGAATTTCTAGGTAAGCCTGTTGAATTACACTCTTTATAATGAAATATGAACCAATTAATCCAAAGTATGAAATCACACATTCACTTTCTAGGAATATTGGGAAAATCTGTTTTTTTTTTTTGAGGACACATACTTACAGTTCTAGTCGTAAGGCTTATATTTAAAAGTGTCCTGGTCTTTTGATGATGGATATAATCGATTTATTTCATCAACAGAATACAACACTAGGTCACTTCTTGGCCAACCCAAATTTTTCACAGGTTTTTCACCCTCTTGAGGAGTAAAATATTCGAATCTCTGTTAACCCTTTGAGCTATAGTTTATTTCGGCCTCATAATTTTCATAATGTAAGAGCAGCATGAAAAGTTTTGTCACTATGTATTTCGATTTATTTATCTTTGAAGAGATATTAAAATGTTTGCAAATATCGGGAAAATTATTAAGTGTACATTTATCTTTATTTTGGTATAATAATTTCTGTATTTGTAGTTGTCTAACATTCATGCCCTGGGCAGGATTCGAATTCGGGGCCCCAGGATCTCAAGACTGACACGTTAGCATTGAGCCACCGATCAGTTGTTCAAGATGGCGATGAAAAAAGTGGCATAAATTGGAATAAAATAAGACGCCTAATGTTAATTGTTTAATATAGATGAAATAAATCAGTAGGACAAACATTCGGATGAAGATGAAATTAATTTGTGATTATAATCCCAACCACTTACAATTTTTTTATTTAATTTTAATATTAGGTGTCTTATTTTCTTCCAATTTATACTACTCTATTCATCGCCATCTTGAACAAGGCAAGATGGCGATGAAAGAAGAAAATAAGACACCTAATGTTAAATGTTTAATAAAAAATCGGTAAAGGTATTTACTCAGAACTTCCCTCTTTGTTTGTGCATGGCAGTCACTCTAAAAAATTATTAATTACGAAATGACATTGAGAATAGTAATCGGAATAGAGTCATCACTATTATTACAAAGAAGATCTGATAACCTTTGGTCAAAAATGTATATAGAGTGGTCATCCGACAGCAAAAATTCAATACTAAATAACAGGTGCCAAATATGGAAGGCTTGCGCAAATACCTTTACAAATGTCCACCATGGTTGAATTATTTCTTGGGATGACCACTTTGTACATTTTTCAATAAAAGTATAATAGGTGCATATGCCAAATATTATTGCCATCTGTCACATTTTCAGTTCCACATTCACGTAGTGGAGTGGAAGTATAGCAGTTCGTAAAAAAATTTTCTTTGAAATTTTTCAAAAATGCTGGTAAAAAAATTTTCAAATTTCTGTTCTTCTGAAATAGACTTAGAATGTCATGAAACGTGGAAATTTTAAACTTGAGCAAAAAAATGTTTTCCGTCTATTCTATAGTAGTGGTAAAAAATTTCAAGACTAAAAAAATTTACAAAGTGTTCTAGTAGATTTAGAATGCCATGCAATATGGAAAATTTGAACAAAGAAAAAAATGTTCATCTGTTTTAGTGGTTAAAATTTTTCAAAAATGTTGGTGAAATTTTTTTTTTCTGAAGTATGTTTAGAATGTCATGAAATATGAAAATTATAAATTTGAGCAAAAAAAAAATTTTTCCATCCATTCTAGTGGTAATTTTTCCGAAATAGGTTTGGAATGTCATGAAACGTGGAAATTTTAAATTTGAACAAAAAAATTTCATCTTTTCTATAGTAGTGATGAATAGATTAAATATTTAAAAAAAAATGTTTCAAAAATTTTTTAAAATTTGTTTGAATAGGTTTAGAATGCCATGGAAACGTGGAAATTTTAAATCTGAACAAAAAAAAAATTTTTACATCTATTTTAGTGGTAAAATTTTTTCAAAAATGGTAAAAAAAATGTTACGCTATGAAACGTGGAAATTTTAAATTTGAACAAAGAAAAAAAAATTCCAGCTATTTTAGTAGTAAATTTTTTTTCAAAAATATTGGTAAAAAAATTCAATTTTTTTTTTTTTAATAGATTTAGAATGCCATGAAACGTGAACATTTTAAATTTGAACAAAGAAAAAATTTTCAAATTTTAATAGGTTTAGCGTGTCATGAAACGTGGAAATTTGAAATTTGAGCAAAAAAAATTTTTTCATTATTTATTCCCTTTAGACGGTTCACCCTGTATATTTTCCAGTGAAAGTTTAACCATTTCTGCGCTGGGAGTAGCGTCAACTACCTACCAAATTTGACTGCTTTCCGTCAAGTAGTTTTTTAGTTAATGCACCAACAGACAGACAGACAGACTGACGGAATTGAAAAACCTATATTTTCGTAATCTACGTGATCTGAAACGTCAAAATCCGAAAAACCTCGGAGGGTGATTTTTCTCGAAGAGGACTTCCCTTCGGTATGCGAGGGAAGTAAAAAATTGTAAGTGGCTGGGTTGAGAATCACTAATTAATTTCATCTTCATCCGAATGTTCGCCCTACTGATTTATCTCATCTATATGAAGGGTTGTGGAAATCAACAACATTTGCCACTTCGCGATCTAAAGGTTAGAATAGGTGTTAGGTATTTTCTAGATTATCCTTTTCTCTATAAGAATCGATGAACAAGTTAAAAATGATTGCGGTATTGATTCTCCTATACTTTTTGCAATGTCGAAATATTTGTTCCATACATCGCTTAACTGAAACATCTACAAAAAATAATAAGAAATTCTAATATCACCTAATTTCTGTACAATTTATTTACGTGTCCTTTATTTGCAGCAGCAGTAAGTTCGAAACAAATCTTAACGAAAGCAGCATTACGTGTCAGTTCTGAATGCAAACATTCAAATTTCTTTGCATTTTGCTAGTTTCTCAGTAAACAGCTGTGGTGGTAACGAGCCTCAGAAGCTATTAGATCTGACATACCTGCGATATGGCGGCGAATTTCGTAGTTGACTTTCGCTCTCCATATTAAATGACATAATTTGTTCATATCGCTGCTTTGCCCCACTCTGGTAAAAAATGCATAATTTGTAATCAAGCACATTGCTTCCTTGTTGCCTCAAAAGTTTTCTTAATTCTCGAGCTACAGTTTCCATATTTCCTGAATCAACAGCGACATGAGTTGACTTCTTCCGAAGGCGTTCTATCATAGTTTTGTTAGTGTAATCCGAATAATATGATTTATGATATTTAAGATTTCTGGTTTTGTAAAATATTCTCCATCTTCAAAATTACACTGGCCCATTTTTTATCTTCTAGTATTTTCCGAAGGTGTGTTACCTCAGATAAGTGGGACAGTCTTTTATCTTTTACCGCACATAAACGATCAGATTTAATTTTGTGGCACAACACACATGCACTAAAGGCAACATCTTCTGAGCTAAAACTAATAGGTGAATCCATTCTAGTGTCTATTCTGAAACAAAAAAACTCACGCATGATAGTTACTTACCTCTTTTGGACGGCCACGGAATTTCAAACTTTACATAATGACGAAAATCTGAATATATTTTACACACAATATGAAGAAATATCCTTTTGAATAACTGTGGTTATCTATTTCGTTGTTTTTTGAAATATGTCTCATTTTAGACCCCATTGCATGCCAAAGAGCTAGTGGAATTTTAATATACATCATTTTAAATAAAATTTTACAATCTACATTTCAATTCTCTTGACGTCCAATAATAATTCACAGCCACACAAAAATAAAAAAGTGAGGTACACTTTTGATGCCATATATCATATCCAGTGTATTTTTGCCTGCTGATTACGAATCCGATGTCAGAATTGGTCCATCACACCCTCATTTTTTTTAACCTCAAAAAATAGGTGAAAATTAGTAAGAATCGAGAAAAATGCACTCGTAAAAATGCAAAAAAAATATTTTTCATATCTACATCTATATTCTTTTTTATTTGAATCCGCTTAACTCAAATCCACCGCCAGAATTAGATTAGACCATCTTGTTTTTTCCCTAACCTCAAGAAGTTAGCTGGATATCATGATTTTTGAAAATTCAACCGGTAAAAATCGGTTGAATTTTCAAAAATCATTATATTTAGTATCTGGCGGTTTTTGGGATCGCTGATCACGAATCTGGGGTCAGATATGCAAAATTTTGACAATATACAAAAGTAACAATCATTTTCATTGTAAGGTCTATTCCATATTGCTGGTGTGGTATATTTGATGGCCTTCTTATTAGTACGGAACAACATTATTTTGCAAGAACTGCTAATGACGTGGGGGACCCATTCTGTATCCTGGTGTAATAACTCAATACCAAAACAATCATTATACAAGTTTTTAATCTTATCCGTAATGGGTACTACCGACTTGCTGAATACGTATTTACAACAAAATAACAGAACACATCACACTCTTTATCACAGCGATGAAATTTCTTTGTACCGTGAGACTGTTTTCTTGTAGCGTTGTACCCTACATGAGCCAAGTCACCCACACATGAAGAGCTACGGTTGCATGATGACGACGATTGCGGGCCCGCTTTGCCACCCTAACCAGTCGCCGATACTGGGTTTCCGAGTCCCTGCATCGTAATTCTTTCCCTTCTGCCTGCCATGACGGCATGAAAGTCATTATCTAGGGACTTTGCTGGATAGTGGAAAAACTCCGGTGCCCACCGTCACCACGTGGAGGCGCCCTGGATGCAAGCAGAAGGATAAAAATGCAGAGAACAACTTATACAAAAAATACCCAAGATCTAGAATAAAAGTTGAAACATTGGAAAAATGGATTTAGTCCAAATCTTTGGATTTTTGTAACTCTTGGATCTACCATCTTGAATTTTGCAAATCTGACTTCAGATTCATGTTCAGCGACCTCAAAAACCCCAGTATACCGAATCTGGTGGCAATGGGTTGAATTTTCAAAAATCATGATATTCAGCAAAATTTTTGAGGTTAGGAAAAAAACAAGATGGTCTGACCCAATTCTGGCAGTGGATTTGAGTTAAGTAGATTCAAATACATATGAATATAGATTTAGATATGAAAAATAAATTTTATTGCATTTTTACGAGTGCATTTTCCTCGATTTTTACTAATTTTCACATATTTTTTGAGGTTAGAAAAAAATGAGGATGTGATGGACCAATTCTGACATCGGACTCGTGATCAGCAGGCGAAGATACACTGGATATGATATATCGCATCAAAAGCATACCCCACTTTTTTATTTTTGTGTGGCTGTGAATCCTTAAGTCTTGTAACACTAGTTGGTCCTCTCGTGTTGGGTTATAGATCGATTAGTTTTTAGAATGATAGGTTTTAACCATACCTTATTTGTGATATGTTTAATATAGTCTATATTAAGAAACATCGTGGCTAAATGGAGACATCCAAAACCAGTGAAGGAAAAAAATTCTCTTGACATTTTTCTCTCAATTCACGTCTTTCAATTCTCGATAAATTGAAACAGTTTTCCCTTAGGAGTGATTTTGGGGTGGTTCACCTCCAAATTCGAGACGACAACCGAAATTTCTGGAATCAGCGGGGTCGGGTTACTTCAAAAACATAGAGTTGGCAAAAAGTAATATGATTGGCTACTAAGAGTAATTTCTGAAAGTTTTTTAGAAAATTGGGCCTAGATTAATAGTATATTATGTAACAAGTTTTATAAACGTCATTTTAGTCACGAGTTTTATTAATCGCGAGCGACGCGTAGCGGAGCGAGTGTTTAATAAAATGAGTGACTAACAAGTTTATAAAACGTGTTGCATACTATACTTTTTCTACGACAGCAAATATCTAAATAAAAAATTTGGAAGTTATTTTAATATTTCATTTATTAACGTATCAATAACATGGTAACAGTAAAAAATTACTAAACTATTGTTCTACTTATTGTGTATATTAATGGTTACATTGGAAACATTTTGGCAATTTCTAAAAAAACTAAGTGATTTAGGCTCATTTTTTTCCAAAAAATACAAAATTACTTGTCTCTTGTCACAACGCGTCGATTTATTTTGACAGATTGATGACAAAAATTACGGAAAACTAACTTGATTTTTGCCATTAAAATATCTAGAATTAACCTCAGCCGTGACTAATATCTCGTTGCTAAGTTCAGCCTGTGACTAAAATGCACGAAGTCACGGTTTGTCGAAAGCGTGTTTAAAGGATTATTTAGCGTCATGGAAACGTATACGATAAACGCCATTTTAAAGATGGAAGTAGAAAAAATATAAAACGAAGAGTATATTGCATTTTTAAAACTAGTAATATTGCCTGTTGAATAATAACATTTCATATTACTGAGTTGGTGATCGAATTCTGAACAATTTAAAAATATCCGTCAGTATGTCTGTCAGTCTGTCCGTCACGTTTCTTGTAAGCATGATAATTTAAGATGAAAAGTCCGATTGTTTTGAAATTTGGACGGCAAGTTAGTATTAGCTAGAGAAAGAACCTTATTGTTTTTTACCAAAATTGATTAATAAATAAAAAAGTTATTAATGATTTAAATTATAACAAAAATAAAAATTTTTAATTTTTAATAATTAAACAAAAAATTTCTAAAATGAAACCGGTGCCACCCTCTGGGGAGGGTTGTTAAAAAAAATGAGAAACGGAAAAATAGTGCCAAATGCTTATTATCTTAAAAGTAATAAATTAGTCACAAATGCGATAAGATCATGGCTTTGGCGGCTTAATTCATCTCGCAGTGACAACGCCAAGGTCACTCGCTAACATAAACTAACATTATTTATTTAACTGCGAAGAGTATCCTATATATAGTGATCAACAATTATGTAAAAAGTGCAGTAAATCAGAGAAGAGTATAATTCTCTTTTGGCATAAAGGCCCAGAGCCATACAGCCAGAAGAGTATAATGGTTAGCTTGTTTTCATTGCGCCTTAGACAAAACCCAAGTGTAGATATAATTAACTTAATTAGGGCTTAAAAATGTTGGTAAAAATTACATTTCTTGGTAAAATCTTCATATATGTAATTATTTATAATAATTTATTATAGATATTATAATGCTGTTATCAAATTTACACTTTTAGTAAATATAAAATGTCCAACAAAATCTAAACTTTTTATTTCTCTTTAAAAGTGCAAATATTTTAATGTGGAAACGAACTCGCTAGCTTAACCTATTACCGAATTATAGAAGTTTCAACATTTCACAGATTAGAGTATATCACAGATAAATAGATCGTTTGCTGTAATCACTCAAGTTCACGAAAGTCCGCCCGAATAAACTATTATGTGAGTTTTACTATACCTTCAGCAGAATACTTTGAAAATTATATTTTGATGAAAATATACAGGGTATTTCACTTAAAAGTCCCCAGGCCATTATCTCTAAAACTAATAAAGATATTTTATTTTTGTAAATGGCAGATGATTGATACCAAAGAAAGGTTTAAATAACGGTGATTAGAATTTTTCCTCAACAGCACACAGAGATGGCGCTGCGATGCAAAACTATTTTTTGATGGCTGGAACCTTGAAACAGAAGTCATGTGATTAAACAATAATTTGTGAATAATTTTGATGGTATAGAGAATTTACAAAAAACAAGCCGTTTTGGAGTTACATGAGTTTCTTTCATTAATGCCAGTACATGTGAATTTTGATAAATCCCTATAATTTATTTATTATTTATTATAGAATATTGGTTACCAAACACTTTTTTTCAAGATAAGGAAAGTGATATAATACACTATCATAAAATTATGTTTACCACTTCCGGCCAAACCGGAACTAACATAATGAACCAATATCCATATGTTCCTACATATTACATTTTTTTTTCTAATAACGCTTCTAATAAAACGGCTCCCAAAACTTAAAGTAAGTAAGACAACAAAGAAAATACACACTAATTTAGAATGGGCTAAATTTATATTAACAATTCAGTAAAGAACGTAAACAAAAGTTTTATAAACAAACATTTAAAAACTATCGAAATATTATTAAAAATGAAATTAAACTAATTTCTTTCTTATTAGTAGGTACTTATTATATTAAATGTTCAAAATTTCTCCCTTCTTCATGAATACACATATTGTACCGTTTCAGTACCTCTTCATTGCAAACTTTTTGTAACGTATGTCTATTTATAGCAACAACACTTGCATATATTTTATTATACAAATCGGCCATATCCTCAATGAGTTCAATGTACACTACACTTTTTAAATACCCCCAAAGGTAAAAATCTAATGGAGTCAAGTCAGGTGATCGTGCTGGCCATCTGACTACTCCATTAGTACCAATCCATCTCTGAGGGTACATTTCATTAAGACAATCTTTGACTAGTACTGAGTTATGGGGTGGTGCACCATCTTGGTGAAACCAAATATTCTCCTGGTTATGAGGGATAGTCTCTAATAATCCTGGCAATACATTTCTCAACAATGTCTCATATTTTATTCCATTTAAAGTCCCATGGAATAGATATGGTCCAATAATATATGAATTTAATATTCCACACCACACGTTAACTCCAAAAGTTACCTGATTTCGGGTCATTCTCATCCATCTAGGATTATTTTGTGACCAGTATCGGCAGTTATGCTTACTCACAACTCCGTTGTTGTGAAAATGGCTTTCATCGCTCCAGAGCACATTTTTTAAAAAATTTGGGCATTCTTCAGAAAGAACTGAAAATTCAGCTAGAAAATGTAATCTTCGTTCATAATCACCAGGCCTTAAATGATGGATCAATTTTAATTTGTATGGATGGTATTTATTTGATTTTAATATTCTATGGCACGAAGATATCGACAGATTAGTTTCCGATGCCAATTTCCGGAGAGAACATTGAGGATTGCTGACAACACTATTTAACACCAAGGCTGTATTTTCATCGTTTCTAACTGGCCTATTTCTGTTACGAATAGTTTTCTTAAAACTACCCCAGTTTCTTAAATTTTTGTGTAGGTCCATTTGGAAATCGTAAACAAAACAATCGTTTTGCTTGTCGGGAATTTCTTTTGCATTCACCGTATATTAAAATCATATTTAACTTATCTTCATTGGTGTATCTAACCATTTTTTAAATTTATTTTTTTTATTGCCTTATTTGGATTAATTTGCTTTGAATTGTTTCTAAGTACACTATTTCTGTTTGAAACTATGATTGAAATGCACCAACTACAAACTTTGTTTAATAACTGTCAAACTTAAAATTAAATCAAAGCCTACTAATATCTCTTAAGTAGATTTTTGATTACCATTCTAAATTAGTGTGTATTTTCTTTGTTGTCTTACTTACTTTAAGTTTTGGGAGCCGTTTTATTAGAAGCGTTATTAGAAAAAAAAAGTAATATGTAGGAACATATGGATATTGGTTCATCATGTTAGTTCCGGTTTGGCCGGAAGTGGTAAACATAATTTTATGATAGTGTATTATATCACGTTTCTTATCTTGAAAAAAAGTGTTTGGTAACCAATATTCTATAATAAATAATAAATAAATTATAGGGATTTATCAAAATTCACGTGTACTGGCATTAATGAAAGAAACTCATGTAACTCCAAAACGGCTCGTTTTTTGTAAATTCTCTATACCATCAAAATTATTCACAAATTATTGTTTAATCACATGACTTATGTTTCAAGGTTCCAGCCATCAAAAAATAGTTTTGCATCGCAGCGCCATCTCTGTGTGCTGTTGAGGAAAAATTCTAATCACCGTTATTTAAACCTTTCTTTGGTATCAATCATCTGCCATTTACAAAAATAAAATATCTATATTAATTTTAGAGATAATGGCCTGGGGACTTTTAACTGAAACACCCTGTATATCACTTGAAATATTTTTAGTAGAAAGCATGAAATATTCTTGTCTATATAAACAGAATATAATTTTTTAGCGTCATCCCTTTCTCACAAAGTGCTAATACATTGTCACTGACTTAATAATATTATCTAAGTGTTATCTGTAAGCATTTTATTTGAATTTCGAGGAAAGAGGGTCAGTCAACTTGCCCCCCCCCCCCCCCTTTCCCCAGATACTTCTTCTCCTATTTGCTAGCACACAATGTTTTGACCTAGCACACCCTAGCACAACCACAACCATTTTCAAAGCTAGCACACCTCTGCGTAAATAGAAAATAGGGGTTGTTTACGGGAGGGGAGGGGCAAGTTGCGGCTAGTCCTACCCCCAGTTATTTTTTCCTCTCGAATTTGCTGGCATATATTATTAACTCCTAGCACACCCTAGCACAACTACTTTTAAAGCTAGCACACCTACAGGGGTGGTAATACAGAGGGTGTACATTTTTTCCTCACCTCTCCCCCAGTTAATTTTTGTCTTGAATTTGCTAGCACACAGTGCTTACACCTAACATATGCTAGCACAACCACTTCCAAAGCCAGTACACCTATAGGAGCGGTTACAGGTTTCGAGATGTCCTCGGTTTTAGGCCAAAATTATATACTTATGTATATAAAACATACTTCCCCCACCTAAAATTTTGTCGCCGCCTGACAACACATTAGGAGGTCGGAACCTACATTTCTATGAAAAAAAGTACTGTCTCTCGTCTTTTCTCAAAACCCTGTTTTTTACTAATTCTACTGGCCTATACCGGGTGAGTCACGAATTGCGCTCGCCCCGATATTTCCTAAAATATTTGAAATAGAAAATTGAAATTTGGAGGCCTTATTACACGACTAAAATGCCATCTTTCTAATAAAAAATCAAGTTTGGTGCACATCCGGTTTGACCGAAAATGCCCACAACTTTCGATTTTTAAATGGAACACCCTATATATTTTTACATTTTTGGAATCTAGAGGAAATTCTGAATACAATACATCCATTTTGGTCACTTTTTGATAAACATTAAAAATTTTATTAAAAAATCTATTTCTGAATCCAGAGTGCTGTGGTGCCCAAAATATATTTTAGTTTTTGTGCTACGTTACTATAAAAATAAAAAGAGCAATATGATTGCATAACTTAATTCTCTAGAGGCGTTTAAAATTTTTAAATGTGATTTTTACCCACTAACTCGGTTTTTTTAAATGGGAATTTAATCGTTCACCAACATTTTTAAATACCTCATTTTCATACGAATCCAATGATACCAAAATTTTAAAAATCCCCTCAGAAATATTTCAGATTTTGGCCAAAATACAATGCAACCAAGCTTTTAGAAGCATGCGGCTAATAGATAATAGATTAATGGGCTTTGGGAACTAAAATGGCACATTTCTGTGTAAATCTGGTAACCTAATAACATTGGAAAAATCATAATAGCCACTGAATGTAATAAAACAATATCAGCTGTCAGACAGATACAAAATAAAGCGTTGCGGAAATCTCTTTGAGTAAAAATTAAAGAAAATGAATAATTTTAGTAGAAATGAAAAGGTCGATATGTTACTGATATATGGAGAGCGTCTCAAAAATTCAACGGCATCTGCAGAACTGTATCGGCAACGATATCCCAACAGACGTCATCCAAGCAGACACTTGTTTGCCAGAGTGGAACAAGAATTAAGAAACGAACCCATTCAACAAGATGACCATCAAACATTTATTGTAAGTGAGGACAAAGAAATTGATGTATTAGGATTTGTGATGGTACACCCAACAACATGAACAAGGGAATTGTCAATGGAATGCGACATTAGTCATTCTTCGGTTTGCAGAATTTTGAAGAAACATAAGTTTCGGTCTTATAAATACCAAATACACCAACATCTTTATGGAGATGGTAACGACAGGAGGCTAGTATATTGCAACTGGTTCTTAAATGCAGTACAACAAAACCCATGTTTTCCTTTTCATATTTTATATTCAGATGAAAGTAGATTTACGAACCAAGGTATGTTTAACAGAAATAATACTAGGTACTGGGCTCAAGAAAATCCGAGGTTGGTAGGGCGGGGGAATATTCAGGAAAGATTTGGGTTTAACTGTTGGCTTGGAGTACTTGGAGATCGAATAATTGGACCCATATTTTTTTATGGAACACTTACTGGCGAACGATATTTATTCTTTTTACAAAACCAGACAGCAGAATTTCATGACTTACTTCCTCTTGCTTATTTACAAAATCTGTTTTTCCAACAAGATGGTGCTCCCCCACATAATTCTAGAAGAGTGATGGAATATTTAAACAACTTGCATGATGAACGCCTTATCGCAAATCAAGGTCATATCAGGTGGCCTCCTAGGTCACCTGACTTAACACCCCTCGACTATTATGTATGGGGCACTCTCAAAAATAAAGTTTATAAAACTTCTTCAAATACCCGTGAAGAGCTGCAAAATAAAGTTGTACGGGCTCTCAATGAAATAACGCCGGCTGAATTGCGTAGAGCCATTCAAACAACTGTACGCAGAGCCGAATTGTGTATAGAAAAAAATGGTGGACATTTTGAACAATATCTATAAATGTCAATTTATGATTTAATTATATTAATTATTTTAAAGATACCTACTGTTACCTAGTTTAAGTTTAATTGTTCAAACGGAATTGATTTTTATTTATTTATAGGCCCGATATTTATGTTCATTTAAATAAAACTCTGAAAACCGAACTGATGTCGCATTCTATTGCAAATGTTCTTGTGGATGTAATTGTGTTTACCTCCACATACCTATGCTAAACTTAATTGTAATTCGCGCTCACAATTATTAAATGTTTGATAGCTCAAGATTGCCTATAACTACACAAGTCTGTCTGACAGCTGATATTGTTTTATTACATTCAATGGCTACTATGATTTTTCCAATGTTATTAGGTTACCAGATTTACACAGAAATGTGCCATTTTAGTTTCCAAAGCCCACTAATCTATTATCTATTAGCCGCATGTTTCTAAAAGCTTGGTTGCATTGTATTTTGGCTGAAATCTCAAATATTTCTTAGCGGATTTTCAAAATTTTGGTATCATTAGATTCGTATGAAAATGAGGTATTTAAAAATGTTGGTGAACGATTAAATTCCCATTTAAAAAAACCGAGTTGGTGGGTAAAAATCACATTTAAAAATTTTAAACGCCTCTAGAGAATTAAGTAATGCAATTATATTGCTCTTTTTATTTTTATAGTAACGTAGCACACAAACTAAAATATATTTTGGGCACCACAGCACTCTGGATTCAGAAATAGATTTTTTAATAAAATGTTTAATGTTTATCAAAAAGTGACCAATATGGATGTATTGTATTCAAAATTTCCTCTAGATTCCAAAAATGTAAAAATATATAGGGTGTTCCATTTAAAAATCGAAAGCATTTCCGGTCAAACCGGATGTGCACCAAACTTGATTTTTTATTAGAAAGATGGCATTTTAGTCGTGTAATAAGGCCTCCAAATTTCAATTTTCTATTCCAAATATTTTAGGAAATATCGGGGCGAGCGCAATTCGTGACTCACCCGGTATATTGTTCACTTAGTTTACTTTGTTAACATTTAGCACAATCATATTAGTGGAACAATCCGTCCCTGGAAATAATTCGAAACATTAACAGTACCTACTAGTATCCAGGAATAGCACATCATTAATAACATTCGTGCATATTATACTATGGCCGGGCTTTTTCGCATAAATGTAAAAAATGTAAAATTTGACAGGTGACGACTGCCACGTAATCAATTTTCTTCACACCTTTTCTTGCACCAAGGCAGGCAAAAGTAATTGGCACAATTCAATTTTCCATGGAAACAATAATATAATTTTCCCAATATGAGAACTTTTTGAAAACCACTACATATTATATTTTAAGTATATTATTATTATTATTATTGTGGTATGTTATTATATTTACTAAAATGATTGTAAAACTTGTTCGTGAACTAAAGTTTCATTATTTATTTATTTAATGATTTAGTTTTTTAGTTGTCTAGGTGTTAACATTGTGTGCCATCGTGTGCTAGTATGTTGTAGTTTTGACCTTTCTGAACAAAAGCCTTCATGGGCACAAAACATTTTTATAACGGGATTTCGAGATATTGGCCGAAGAAAGTCGTAAAGCGAATATCCCGAAATCCTGTCATAAAAATTTGTTGTACCCATGGAGACTTTTGCTCAGAAAGGTCAAAACTATAACATATTAAAATTTGAACAAAATCCGCAGAAAGCCAGAAAGCTAACAGAACAATTTTAACCCTCTCTCTTAACCTCTCTATTTCAACCCTCTATTAGTTGGAGTTGGAGTTTGTGGGAGGGCAGTCACAAAGATTGACCGCAGCACCTAGGCCCCATTGGACCCCTTGTACATCCTCCCAATGGATACAAGATTCCACCTAGGCCTCCAACCATCCTAATCTTGTGGAGAAGTTGGTGATGCTGCCTAGGCGACGTTCTCCCAAAATGGATTCTCTGCTAGAGGAGACTGCCTCTATTATATATGTTATCATTTTTGGTAAGGTAATCTGAGTTATTACTCAGAAAATGTAATATATCTGTGGGCGGGACAAAATTTCTACCCTATATGTTATCAACCCTGTAGTAGTGTTAGCTTGGAAAGTGGTTGTGCTAGGTATAAGCATTGTTAGCAAATTCAAGAAAAAAAACTGAGGCACAGCTGAGGAAAAAATTTACACTTTGTATATTACCGCCCCTGTACGCTAACGTTGAAAGTAGTCGTGCAAGGGTGTGCTAGGTGTTAATAATATATGCTAGCAAATTTGAGAAGAAAAAATAACTTGGGGTCGCCAAGTTGACCTACCAAAAGAAAAATATTATTTGGATTATAGATATTTCAATTTCCATGTTAAATGTATGGCTAATGTTTTGTGAAAATAGTGTCAAGTTACCCACTAGGAATCGATTGATTTATATATAGCATAGGTAACATGTGCCTGTTATTTCCAGCAGTTTAATTAATTTTTTAGTATTGCATTCATTTCGAGAGCATTGCAGTTTCTCAGCCAAGCTTAAAAATAGAGTTTGATTATAATTTATTTTCTAGGCTATTTTTATTTCAAAATCATGCATGCGATTATCGAGCAGTGTCGAAGTTTCTTTGAAATCTGTTCCTACTGTCTAATGCGTTATACGTATCATTAAATTTGATTAGCATTTTACTCGAATAAGACGTAATTCATTTTATGTAGTGCCAATAAGTTTCAGTACACAGTCAACATCTTTTTTATTTTTATTGCTCAAATAGGTACTCGTAAATTTAAGTAAAGTTCGTTCAAACCTAAGAAATTAAATTTATATTGCAGTTTCGATATATTTTCATATTTCTATGTACTTACTCATACACCTTGATAACCTCCTTGATTGACAGGCAAGCATATTTAACACTCAACCAGGAGTCCTGGGTTCGATTCCCCGCTGTAGCACTGGGATTTTTTGAGAAAAAAAATTATCCCACTATTTTCAGATACGGGTGGTAAAGTAGAGCCCGTTTCGCCTGATACTTCAGGGTTGTATTACCTGTGGTATTTATCGTTTTTTTTTTATAGACAGGGATCAATTTTTCTTAGTATGTATTTATTTGAAATACAAATGTTAAGTTCAACAGAGATGATCGCGCTTAATAGTTATTTGTATCTAAAACTTAAATTTGTATAATTATAGTCCTATTAGAAATTACATGGAATTTCAAAGTTGGTCGAGTCCGGTGACAGACGCGTGTTTCGTGGCTCCCACAAAATCTCGAAATAAATTAGGTGAAATGGTAACAGATCGTCTGAAGGTGTGATGAATTGAAGCGTGAATTATTTTACATTGATTGATATAAATTGACGCGAGTTTTACTATTTCATATGGCTGATATTTGATTAAATTGTATTAGTTGAGCATAACATCACAGAACCGTATATAAACAATCCGAGAAAGTCGTAAAATCTATACCTGCCTGGGTGTCCCTTCTTCAAGTGGATGATATAGTAAACAACATGTGTTTATTATAGACCGCCAGATGTGTAGCAAACAAGTTTTGTTTAACCGGTAGTTTAGTTTAAATAATGTAGTTTATTCCTTTATTTAAATTGAAAAAATAAATAAAAATTGAAAAGGTATTAAACACAGGTAATGAAATAGAAAAATACCCGGAATTGGATAACGGAAACTAAAACTAAAGCTGATTACTTCAAAAACAAACCAATATACAGGGTGTACAAAATATTCTCTCTGGCCTCCTTCTCATAACCCGCTGAAAAATGCTCCTTCTACCGCGAGACAGAGCCCTAATCACCTAATTTACGTGAAGTTCGAATCTGAGAGACACACATGTCAAAAGCATCAATGCACTGTGTGTCTGTCGCCCTAATAATGCATGTCTCAAATTCGTAAAGAGAAATATATTAAAAATCTGTTCTGTGTTTCGTAAAATGATATGCCAAATTTTACTCCACTGGCAGATTGCCGATCTACAATTTCCGTAGAATTTCACATTCGCAGTTGACGATGTTATCAATGGGAACTCCAAGATATACCATCTTGTTTATTCCACACTTACCCATTATAAAAGTTTTTGGATGATGCTTATTATATATTATTAATAACATTAACAATATATAATAATAACACAATATTCAGTAACCATCCAATTCTAGTTATTTCGTAACTAACGACGTATATTTATTCTCCTCATCTCAGTTGTTCTCCTACCAACCCACTATGTTACAATGCACCCTGTCTTGTTTTATAAATTAAGCCGTTATGGTGGTTTAACAACTCTCCCACTTCTTGTAGTATGTAAGCTCTTTCTTCTATTCGAAACAGGATCAGTTGACATCTCTGGTGGGCTTGACAAATTTAACTCCCTCTTATTTTCAATCATTTCATTTGGCTGACTGACGGTAATTGGTGGATAATCACTTTCCATTACTCTTACATCTTCCTCTTCTAAATTCTCCAATTCTTGCATTATTAACTGCTTACGATTCTTCATTGGAACCAAAAATAAGTATATCATCTGCCTGATTGATAATACCTTCTTGACCGTCTAATATCTGAAAGGGCCAGAATTTATTCCAAAAGGTAATCGATTTACAAAAATACCTTCAGAATGGTGTAATAAAAGTTGGTAATTTGGCACAATTCTTAGATAACGGTACCTGCCAAAATCCATTTGAAGCATCAAGTTCTTACACTACATTTACCTTATTAATTTGTCCTAGAGATTCTTCAAACCATGGAAGCTGCAGTCGCTCTCTTAATACATAAGTATTTGTTTAACTAAGTATAATCAACACATATCCTGATTTTATTGTTTTTCTTGGGCACCACAACGATAGGAGAACAAAACTCAGTAGGTTCTTCAATAGAAGTAATAACACCACTATCTAACATTTTTTTAAGTTCAACCTCAACAAGTTGCCGCAAAGGAATCGTAATTACCCTTGGCAGGTACCTAAGATATCTAAGAATTGTGCCAAATTAACAACTTTTATTACACCATTTGGAAGGTATTTTTTTAATCGATTGCCTTTTGGAATAAATTCTAGCCCTGAGCATTTCCAAAGAAAAATGTTCCAGATATTAGACGGTCAAGAAGATATTATCAATCAGGCAGATGATACACTTATTTTTGGTTTCAATAAAGAAGAGCACGATACTAGATTAAGAACTTTATTCAAAAAATTAAAAGCCAATTGCGTCACACTGTAAAAGCCCCTTATGGGGGCTATACTATGATGCAGAGTATAGTCACGCTGCTAAAATCTAATCAAGGCTCGCTGCCAGTAATCATCTATGGATCTCGTTTTACGTACGTACTTACTTCTCGATTTGTGAGGGGGATCGAGCCCCATCACATACTCACCGTGTGTTTTCGGTGCCGTTATCTTTTTAACATCTGTTCTAAGAATTCGTAAATATCTAAATTGCCCAGGGTACTCGTGTATATATTGGTATACCTCGTCCTGTGTCACTCCAAAATCACTAATCAATTCTTCTAAAGGCTTGGCCGCAGTGCATAGTAGACCACATTTGGCACACTGCTCAGGCTATTCTAGTCATATTGTCTTTAATTGGCCGTTCCGGATATGTGAAAGACGCAACAAGGAAAGCATCACCTTTGTTAAAATATCCAAAAAATTGGATATTCTTTCTCTCATTAGTTACATAACTTTTATTTTGATGTATCCACATTCCAAACTTTTGTAGAACTGCCTCGCGTATCTTACCTAGATTAACAATCCCATCTGCAAATGAGTCATCACCTAGATACATTTCTCCAACTGGAAATTAACCTGTTGTATCGTAATACACATACCTAGTAATTATGCAATTTACAATGGGCTTGTTCTGCATTTTTTTTTTTATTTCATAAATCGAAAGTGCAAGTATAAATTAATGGATCTGCAAAAAATCAGAATCATATTCGTACGTTTAGTATCTTAAAAACTATAACAAATTTCCATCTCGCGAAAATGGGGCGTGGCCAGGCGCTACGTCACTATACGCATAGACTCGGCGATCTCAATAGACTGGATGCTCCTTATTGGTTATAATTATAAGTGTTTTCGAAGTATTGTTTGTTTTGCTTACTACTTGACAGTAGGGGAGTACAATTTGGTGAAATGTCAAAAAATTACAATTTTCTCTCACTCCTGCTAGAACGAATTTTCGATTTCGTCCCTGCAATTTACGATTATAATTCATCGCCGACCTTCTCCTTTCCGTGGACACATAGAACGAACTTCCACTCGACGTATTTATTTAGTTACCAGCGTTTAAAAATTCCATGTTTTTCGACTTTTCAGGTTTAATTTGAAAGATCCCAGAAAGCCATTTTTCTTACGTCACTTGCGTATAGTGACGTCACAAATAAGCGCTCGGTTTTTGCAACTATTACTAATTTCAACTCCTTATATCTCGAGAACGGAAAAAGTTAATAATACGAAATTTTAAGTGTATAATGAGAATATCGAGTACTATATGAAAAAGTATAAAAACCATATAAAAAGAATATCATGGAACAAGCCCATTGTATCGATAATGTATGTAAATGCACTTTCAGAAGGAACACCGCCACTTTTGCGATACCGTTCACCGCTTGCTATAATCTAATTGGGGTGTTAATGAAGTAGCCTATCATTTTACGCACTCTAGCCGTTCTCACTGGGTTAACCGGCCAGTACTCGCTTCACTGTCTTAAACTTTAGCAAAGTCAAAGCAGTCCATCACTACCATGAAGGCATCGCGTATTAACCACGCCGGTACGCTTTTGTCGAATTGTTTATAATCACACATAGCGTAGATTTTTCCTGGGTGGCTCTCACATATACTTTCAATATACGCCATTCCTCCTGTCGCCATCTCGACGCCATAAGCAATGGGCGCATCAGTTGATTTTAACCATTCAATATACGGTTGGAAAAATCGCCACTCCTCTGAAATAATATCTAATAGCAACCCCCACACCGCACGTATTTTATTTTTATCTAGGCTTGCTATCTGCGACCTAAAATAGGCGCAGCTGTCTGTAATTGAGGCATCTCTCTTCCTTTACCTATCGAAATTCCGAAGATTTTGTTGGTCGCTGACTTATCCTTAAAAACTAGTATTGGAGCCTATATACGCTATGCATGTTTAAAAGTGAATTATTATTTGTTTGCTTAATTGTATACTAGTAATACTAGTTAGAAAATAGATGGGTGAAGATCTGTTGTTTTTATTAGTCAATGTCAAATATAATTTTTCATACTTCATAGAAATTGTCTTGGTTTTGCATGGAACATCTTTATGAGTGGCTTTGTGCTTTTCTGATGAGCTCAGAATAAGGGCGAAACATGTTTCAAAGGCTAAGCATTTCCAAAAAGAGAATGACAGATTTCATGAAAATGTAATCCATTGGAAAGAAAAATTTCTTAAGACAAGGCAGGTAAATAAATCCATTTTAATTCTTGGTTCTCATTTTTAACTGAATCTTCATATACCGTAGGGGGTTATGTAGATACTAGTTTAACCTGCATGGCCGTAGGGGACTGTGTGGATGCTAGTCGTTGAATAGGAATTTTCAAATAAGAAATTATACAAATTCATTTAAGGAATTTTAATTTGCCAGAATTACCAGAAGCCAGGTTATCGAAAGAATGCAAAGATTTTATTAATATTTTTACACATAGCTTTTGTTTTAGTTCTCATAGATAGTTATTTTTTCTGATGTTTGCAAAATCCTATAAAGAGTATGTTTCAATACAATTAAGCAAACAAATAATAGTTCACTTTTAAAAATATTCTTTATACCACACAATTATAGGTAACATTTACTTTTAATACTCTCGTATGAAATTAATTCAGTTTTGTTTAACTTTTACTGTTACTTTAAGTGGTAACAAATTCTTCTGCATGTTCACCCATGAAATACAAAAGCATA
The DNA here is from genome assembly GCA_963583905.1 of Stenurella melanura. Taxonomy (NCBI): domain Eukaryota; kingdom Metazoa; phylum Arthropoda; class Insecta; order Coleoptera; family Cerambycidae; genus Stenurella; species Stenurella melanura. The sequence goes on from OY757309.1 coordinate 22,232,059, forward strand.
TTAACTTGATTTTCTTGTGGTTTCAGATGCTAACCTAAAGCGCTCAAATCTTTGAAACCATGTATTCCATGAATCTGGTTTGTTGAAATCAAACGACTTCGGAGTTTCAATATTATAATGAGTAAACATTATTGACTAATACTGCTGCACTGGTTCCTTTATCTTCTGTCATTTTTCAAAATTTTCGTTATTCTCCTTTTTAGATTTATATGTTCTTCTCTTCTTTTTTAAAACCCAACACCTGACACCATGTAGTTTATGATTTTTTATTTACAATATATAATAATAACACAATATTCATCTTTGCATTTGTTGGCGTTAGTTAGTTCTACATCAAAGCAGAGTTTTTCTCATGCAGTCGGTGAACAATGAAAACCTTACAGTACACCTCGAAACAAAGGTACACGTACGTAATATTCTCTTGCCTTCTTGACAAGTTGTCTTAGAATCAGTATTTATTCCCCTTACCGCTTCCTTTAAGAAAACCTGCTTGCTCAGGAGTAATTTGTCAGTATCGTGTATATTTGTCCCAAATTAAGACTGTATGTACTGTTATCTTCGTTATTACATAAAACAGAGACGGTTAAATGGAGACAGTTGTAGATATTTATTGGACATTGAACACGGGTGTGTTTAAATTTAACGTTTTTAGTTTTTGAAATAATTGAAAAAAATTACAATCGTGCATTTTTGTAAAAATGAGATCCTTCATTAAAACTGTTACGTCAGTTTAATTTGCATATTGCAGAGTTACATTTGTAAGACCTTTCGGTAAGGTTAAGGGAAACAAATATTGTCATTTGTGTTTGAGATATATAACCCTTCCTTTTAGTTATATTAAATACACAATCATAATTATAATTCAAAATAGGGCTTATGCTCCTCAGGGGACCGATTATCCTTGATAGCTTGGCTTAATATTGGTTATCACTTACCTTGGCAAATTCTTAATAACAGGAAACTACCAAAAAATAAATACATAGCTCTACAAGCTCAACAAAAAAACGATATTTGGACCTTATTTTTAGTTACTGGAAATAAAATAATACACAATTTCTGCTCACTTTAAACTATAAATTGGCCTGGCAAAACAAGGAAACACCGAGCTATCCCAGTTTAAATGAGTGCTAGCTTAATGAAATTAAACAACTACTAAAACAAATGATCTATTAACATTCGGAGTTACAAAAAAACAAACAAAATACTCTATTCAAAAATAGTATTACAGAGATGAATCGATACAATATTTTGTATCGCCCGGCCTGAGCTCAATAACCGTTCTAAGGGAAACTTATAACTTACTCACTAAAATTACTAGGAACTGTACAACAAATAGCATCTTAACAAGGATTAACCCTCAAAAGGTTTCACAACCGAATACCCAAACTGGGGAGACAAAAAGCTTTCGGCGCGTAACAATTTTTCTATTGTTTCTGGAAAACCTTAAATGTTGCTAGCGAGCAGACACCAATTAAGCCACTATGTATGCCTCTTGGGGCATCGAAATTGTCAACAAATTACGTCAATTTGGCCAATGTCTACGACTAACACGAAGGCGGTCAAATTGTCTACCGGTCTCACTCGGGAAGGAAAAATAATTCACGAAACCAGTTCCCGAACGGCACTAAAAATATTGTTTCTCCATGCGCGTAACCTTAAGCTACCACAACTAGTACATAAAATAAGAAACTTACAGTTTCATTCCTGGACACATAAAGGTCAATGGACGTATGGCACTTAACAAAAATGAACGTACAAACTACAATCCAGGTAATTAAAATCACCAATAATCATGCATGGCATCAAAGCAACTAATTCAGATTAATCACGCAATTTGTTGCTATTTAATACAGATTCATTCTCTCATTTTATTGACTATTAAATATTTGCACTTTGTGATTTACACGTTACTCTGATGCACAATTTAACGTAAAACCTTGCTGTAACTATGGGCAATGTTACACTATAACACAGAACATATAAACTAAAATAACTACTTTACTGATTCTATTCGCAGTTACTATTCACCATATACAGATATTTACAAATCTATGGCGGCTTTTTAATTCTTACGGCCTACCGGCCAACCGCCTCTACGCCATCTTTTTAGCGTCTCCTCGTTGCCGACTTGGCGTAGGAATATGCCAGCTTACTATTGGCTAAACTTGGTCGTACAAGCTCCCACGCTATTGGTCAAGCATTTGTCATGACTAGCCGATAAAATTTAAACGCGTATAATGCTAAGATCAATATAGTATAATTTAAATTTAAATAGTAAAAGGAATAATCGCGTGCTTTATCGCTTTGGCACACATAATTGAGATTTACAAATTAAATTACAGTGTGTCTCAAAACGTGAGCGTTACACATATTGACTGCAAGTTTTGTTTTCTATGTAGACAGCATGTTGAATATTTTGTGTATTAGATAGTACCTCTTTTCAACTACGTATTATAATTAGGCAAAATAAGTTTTTTAATTTGTTAAGGACATAACATAACATTTTTTATTAGTTGGCTATGATTAGCGTACTCACGTACGTTAGAGGCTTTTCTTAATTATTTCAAAATCTGAAAAAGTTAAATCAAACCAAAAGCACCATTGAAATGCCTGAAAAATTCTCTAATGCTGTCTGTTTTACCGACTGCAAATCTTTTATCACAACGGAGAATAGTATAAGAAACGGATCTTATGACTAAATTTTCAGTTTGTAGGTTTTTGTGGTTTCAGTATTTTTAAACTTTCCACCTTGACTTGACCTTAATATATCGTATTGTGAAGTACCAAGGTTTTAGTAACATATAAGCACTTCTATGATTGATTGATTTATTGGTTGATTTGCTAGAGTAAGGTGAGCATTGCTACCGATTCCGGGCATCAAGTCAGGATGTTCGCCGGACCGGCTGCATACCCTGGGTTTGACATGGGACATGCTTGTTGTCAGCAGCGAGAGCCACATGATGGGGTAGGAATATAGGATGGGAAGTGTAGGTGTTCGTGAGATGCTCCTTTTAAGTTTCCATCTATCATCATCGGATGGGAAGTGTAGGCGTTTGCAAGAAGCTTTTCAGTTTCCATGCTTCTTTTTGGTTTCCATCTATCATCATCTCCTTATTTACGCTTCTTCTAAACTATCTGTTTCTGAATCTAGCAGTGTGCACCGCCTCCTGTCCGCTTGCGTCTCTGGGTATATGGTTTCATGTTTTCCAGGAATCTGCGTTTTAGCTCGCCGCAATGAGCTTTTATTTATATTAACCGTTCCATAAGTAAATATCCATTTACGGTGGAAGTGCAGGGGGCGAGCCCTGTGTCGCGGTAAAAAGAACTTTTTTCAGCGGGTTATGAGAAAGGGGACCGAGAGAATATTTTGTAAACCTGTATATTGGTTTGTTTTTGAAGCAATGTTTTTTTCGTAATTCAGTACTAATATTCATTAATTTCCGTTTTCCTATTCCGGGTATTTTTTTCTATTTCACTTGGGGTGCTCTGTATATCAAACAGACGACGACTTCTCTGACGTGAGAGGCATCCCTGTATTCGTAAATAAGCCCAGTATATGGACCGTGTGACAAGAATTAATAAAATAATAAATAGAATTTAAAAATAAATAAAAATAAAAACTTATATTTCCATCCTTTGCTTAAGTTACTACTTCCACGAGTTAGAAACCAGCCCGTTGCCCTTTACTGATGGTGTATTATATTGCTAGATGTTTACTCTATCGCACTAAACTACTTAAGAAAGGGTGCTCGGTCGTCTTGACATAGGCATAGGCACGCGCACTTGCTTTATTTGATACTATTAAAAAAAACTGTACGCGTAATTATTAATTCCATATAAACTTTGTTTTCTATTGTGGCGTTTCACTTCACGCAGAATTTCTTGGTGTACCGATGGCTTAAATTTGATCGAGTTTAACGTGGTTTTTACTAATTATTTAGCGCTTTTTTTCGAGGTCGTCTGACAGCACGTCTATACACGAAACTAGTTCAACGCGTCTCCAATAAAATATAACTACTTCTTATAAAAGAATTTAATATCGAACTTCATTATTCTCGTGTGAATTATTATACTCTTCTTAACTACGAAAACGAAGATTTTTTGATCGTCACATTTCAAAAACCAGTAATATCGTTCATAGAAAAAACATTTTCATATCATTGTGTTAATAGTCGAATTCTGAACTTTCAAAATGGCTGTCCGTCCGTCACGTTTTCACGATAACTTAAAAAAGAAAACTCCGATTGTATGGACACTTGGACAACAAATAAATGTTAGATAGAGGAAGAGCTCTATTGTTTTTGAATACAGAAACTTGTGTTCATAGTAAAAAAATGTTATTTACACCTATAATAACGCTTTTCCGTGGACACGTTGTACATATTTTTTGTCTTGTAATTAAGTAAACAAAAAAATGTCTGAAACGAAAGCAATCCCAACACCATCTTCTTGGGCACAGCACCAAAAGTGTTAATCCCAATGGGTTGCTTTGTACATTTACCATTTCTGTAGCCAATGAAAAATCGAGCATGGGGAGTTTGTGAAGGACGTAAATGAGCATATTTGCGGATCATTTAAACTAAGTTCACTCCTTGAATATTCCCACAAGTAATTATGAATTCCCGAGGACATTTCGTCTTAGTACTGGGGATGATAATTTGGAAAACATCTCCTTGATCTTCGATGTATTCAACTTTCATGCGGCTTAGCTCGTCTCTCCTGCATCCCCCCGAGATTCCAATAATTAACATAACCTTAAAAGAAATCACTTTACAAATAAACTATATTTATTCTATACGATTAGACATACCTTCATCTTCAAAAAGTCTTGATCATCAGCTCTCGTTAAAAATTTTTAGATATTTTCTTTACTAAATACTTTGGATTTATTCGGTTTATAGCCCTCAGATTGCCTTTTTAAAAATGGTATTAGGTTGTTATATCTACTTATGTCAATATTTTTATTTTTGAATATCATCGTCCTCAGCATTGAGTAATGGCTCCAAAGTGACGATGGCTTTTGTATTTTTAATTTTTGCTGGAAATGTGCTAACAATATAGTTTCCGTGGGGTGCCTCGTCCTCTTCTTATTGCACCATTTTTCAAAGCGTAATAGGCCGTCTCATATTGAGATTTGGACTTAGCAGGTAATAGTGCATCAATTGCCATTCTTGCAGACTGCCCTACGTCGGACGCAACACTGTCACTATTATCAGTATCTAAATCACTCGTAGTTGCTTAATAGTAATAATAAAATCACAATAAATAAAGACTGTTTAAACTTTGCGAGGTTTGAGCGTCGCCTGTAAACAATAATTAATAAAAACAAACTTTTATTACCTTAGAAGCGGTAGTACGGTAATTTTTTAGATGGTGTGATTACGAATTCAAAATATTGTACTGTGACATTTGATAGAACTGATTATTCAAAGAAACGTCAAGATGCAAATTCAAAATATTTTGACATTTTGAACGTCAAGATATTTAATATTTTTCAATAACTTTTTTTATTATTTGTACGTTCGTAGAGAAAAAAAATCTTGTATGGTCCTCATGTGAAAATGCGTTTAAGGCACTTGTATGAGTTACACAACGACGCGCAGCCGATGCGCGTGCCATAAACATGCATTTTTCACACTGGTATCATAAATAGCTATTGTTACATTGCACTATCGGCTATCCATAGGTTCCAATAGTCTCTAATGTTTACACACTTAAAAGTAATAAATTTGCCACAAATGCGATAAGATTATGAACCAGGCTTCGCAGCTTAATTCATCTCGCAGTAGAAAAGTCCAAGGTCACTTGCCAACAAAAACAAACAGTGTTTACGATAAAATTGCGAGGAGTATCTCATAGAATGTGCAACAATTATACAAAAAGTTCATGTTTAGTAGCATTTCTAATTAGGTGTTTTCACTATGTGCAAATTAGCTATTTCGGTATTATTAAAATGAAGTACTTAATGTATTAAAGCATTTTCCTGTATTTAAAAAGCAAACCGTCATCTATTAAAATAATATTTCAACAAATTAATAACATAAAATCTGAATATTTGAACAGCTATGCGAAACACGCCATTATTGGTGGTGACACTGGTGACGTCATCGACTACATCAAAGTAATATCGCATGTACGTAGTATATAAACATGGCATTTTAAAGACTTTTTGTGTGTTTCTACCTGTGATTTAATTCGAAATGGCTAATGCAGGAGCTACTTTAGGAAATTCACCGGCAGTGGATGTGTTCATGATCGCGGAATTTATGAAGAAAGATGAACGTTTCAACTTAGCAGAAGTAAAGGGCTCTAAAACTGCAACATAAGTACTATATTTTTTTATTCTCTTTGTATTTATCTATTATTACTTTAGGGTATAGTCTATATTATGATTATTGTATATAGTTGCTCAATATAATACACATACAAAACACAACCTATAAATGTTGCTCATAAACTTGTAATGTAAACAGGGTTAGGTACCTAGCTATACATTATTTTAGACTAACACTCATGCATGATAATGAAGTTTTAAACATACTTTACTTACTGAACTTTGAAATGATCCTCACGGCAGAAAAATAATACTGATGCTGTTGTAGGTGGATCACGTCTAGCGGCTTTAGCTCACTTTATTTTGCATTGTTTTTGTTTTGGTATTGCCACGAAGTCCGTTTCAGGTGGTTTCTTGAATGTAATTTTGCATCCTGCCACGTTAAAGCTTTGCAAAATAACGTGTTGTGTATTTATAATACACAACCCATGTTTGTTTACCGGTAATGTAACCTCTGACGTCATCAGTGCGGGATACGGTGACGTACAGTTTTTCGCGGAAAAATTTAAATTAAAATTTAAAAGAATAAATCGATTGCTTGGAAAATTCAATTTTTTTTTACCATAATTAAGTATTATCTTCACAGTCAAAGAGATTTTAAAATTTGTGAAAACACCGAATTATATTTCCTCTGTCTAATAATAAAATATATCGATATTGTATAATGTATAAGTTATATCGATTATAACAACCTAAGTGAACATGAGAAAACAAATGCGGTGCTGAAATATTTCCTGGCGATGTGGAATGTGAAGGAAATAAATATACGAATTCCAATGCGTATTCTATCATAAGCTACTACTCTAGATTAGACTTTTCATCAATAGACGGCTTGTCAATAACACTCTCCAGAGGCAGCTGGTGCTGCAGTGGATAATAGAACGTGAGTTTTTGAAATAGCGTTTACCCCTATATTTATATTCAGCGAGAAATCTACACGAGGAAAGAAGTGATATTTCTAAAACGCGGAGGTATTTCTTAATTAATCTAGAGCAGTGCGATATACTGAAATTAAAACGCAACCTTTGAATTAGAAATAAAGAGTGTATACAACGCTGAGAGATATAATAGTCGTAGAAAAATATAATTTTAAAAAGGTTTATTTATGTATGCTCTTATTTGAAACTAAGGTACCTATGTTTTTATTTCAGTTAATTGTATACAATATTCTCTTATTAATGTCTATAAAAGTCTAGCTCAGTCACATAGTACTTACTGTTTTATTATAATTTTGGAATTATAATACATTAACAATGAACCTCGTGAAGTTATAAGATTGATATCTCGTATCACCAGGCGGCGAATAATCATATTTATTACATTATATTTTATGAATACAGCTGCACAGACAGATGTGCCTCCAATTACAGTGCAGGAAATATACAAATAAGTATGTATACAATACAGAGTAAAAACTTAGAACTAAATATTTTACAATGAATAATAACTATCAATTTAAAAATGGAAAATGCAAAGTAATGTGAGCAGATACTTTAACTAAACGGTGATGTAGTAGGAACTAAAGGTTAATTTAAGAGTGATTTAAAATACTTTAGCTTTATATTATTAGTACTATAATTATAAATATCAAGGTTCATCTGACAGCTTAAATAGTTACAGCATATATTGTGAATAGGAGAAGACTTTAATACATTTGTTCTTGGCGTAGCTAAGTAGAATAAGGCGTATGAGCGAGTCTGAAAAGATGAAACATTGAAATGTATGGAACTGAGAATATCCGTACAGTCTATCCGACCTGTTAATAGTTTGTGTAGGAACAAAACAGAAAAATAAACTCTACGTGTCGCTAAGTCATTTACATTAAATCTAGCTAATAAGTTAGATTGTGGCATCCGTCTGGGGGATAAATTCCGTCAGCTTTGAGGGAGAGATATTTGACGTGCCTTCTCTGAACCCGTTCCAAATTAAGAATATGAATGTTGTATTGTGAATTCCAGATAATATCACCGTATTCCAGTTTTGGGCGTACAAAGGCATTAAATAGGAGAGAAAGTGTGGAAATATCTTTAAAGTGCCTTGAGTTTCGCATAATAAAGCCTAGATTTCTGTAGGCATTAGCAATTGTCTGATCAATGTGGGCAGTAAAAGTTAATTTTGAGTTAAAGATGACACCAAGATCCTTGAATTGAGTGCATCTAGTTACCATATCATTGCCTATTTTGTAGGAAAAGTTTATAGAGTTGTTTCTTCTCGTAAAGGTCATTGAATTACACTTTGATTGGACATTGGACATGCTTGTTGTCAGCAGCGAGAGCCGCATGGCGCATGGGGTAGGAGTATAGGATGGAGCGTGTAGGTGTTTGTGAGATGTTTCTTCTTGTTTTCCTTCTATCTTCATCGGATGGAAAGTGTAGGTGTTTGTGAGATGTTTCTTCTTGTTTTCCTTCTGTCTTCATCGGATGGAAAGTGTAGGCGTTTGTGAGATGCTTCTTTTAGGTTTTCGTGCTTCTTTTTACTTTCAGGTTTTTGTGATATGCTTCTTCATAGTTTCTGTCTGTGCTCATTCCCTCTCCTATTCTACTTCTGAGTTTTCTGTCTCTTCTGTTTCTGAGTCTGGCCGTGTGTATATCCTTGATATTTCTTTATTGTATTCCGTTTTTTGTTGTGCTGATTTTTCCCAGTGTGTATAATCCTTTCCTAGCTTATTCATAATCCTCTCGATTGTTGCTGTTCAGTCGCAGCGCTTTCTTTAATAGGTGTGTCGCGTCTCGTCTTTGGACGTGTCCCCAGTATTTCATTGCGTATGATTCTATTCTTTTGATTATTGTTCTTCCCTCTAGTAATGTTGACGTTTTCTGTCGTTTTTGTGGTTTTCCTGTTTTTGCTAGCAGTTGGATAATGTCCCTTTCAGCTCTTCTCAGGCTTCTTCTGTTGGCCTTTGTCGTTGCTGCATTTTTGACTCCATATATCATCGTAGGCATTATGATGGTCGTTTATGTTTTTTGGTTAGGCACCATGGTGGTTTATTGTCCTCAATGAAGGGTAGTAGAGCTCTAGTGACTCTGTAGGCTGTTTTGATTCTTTCCCTTACTGTTTCCCTCCTTTTTAGTTGATTCGTTAGGTATGTTCCTAGGTATTTTCATTCTATTCGTGGTTCTCAGGGTGTAGTCTCCTATTTTGTATTCTTCCCCACTTGTTGAACTTGTTTTTGTCAATGGGTCTCGGACAATTATTAGGCTCTTCTTGAAGTTTATTTTCATTCCATAGGAATCCAGATGTGGTGTCATGTTTCTTAGAAATTTAACGATGTCTTGTGCTTCCTCGGCGATGATGAGTATATCGTCGGCGTATGCAAGTACGATGGGGGGGCTTTATCGTTCTATCGTTTCCATTGAAATTCTGATTCTCCTTTATTGTGTTTTCTATCACTTGGTCCAGGACTGTGGTGAATAGTTGGAGGGATAGTGGACATCCTTGTTTGACTCCTATATTCTTAATTTTTGATTCCGTCGTCTGTCCAAACCATTGTATTGCGGTGTTTTTGTGTAGGCATGCTTTTATTATTCTGTTTATTGAGTAGTGCGGTACTCCCCTGTTGAGCAAAGTGTCGAATATAGCCTCATGCATTATGGTATCATATGCCTTTTGGAGGTCAATTGAAACTATATATAGTTTTGTTCCTTCTTTCCACTTTTCTTCCAGGATCCGTCTGGTGGTGTACATATGGTCGTCTGTTGATCTACCCTTGATAAATGCCGTTTGATAATCTGGTTTTTAAACTCATTGTTGACCAATTTAGTTCCTTTCCTGTTAACCGTTTTTCTATCTCTTCCTGGTATTTCTTTTTATTTCTTCGTTCTGTAGCAGTGAGATGTTCCATGTGTCATTTGCTGTTTTGTTGTATATTTTTTGTACTTCTTGTTTCTTTATTACTAGTGTTCCATATAATATTTGGTGATCTGTTTTGACGTTTGTTGCTTGTTTTGCCTTAATGTTTTTAACCCTGTCCCTTATTTTTCTATCCACTAGGATGTGGTCTATTTGAGAGTTGATGTGTCGTTTACTCCATGTATTAAGGCAGGTTAGGTTCTTGCTCCATGTGTGTCTAACTGTTAGATCGAACAGATGTGCCTAGTTTTTTAGTGAGCTTCCACTATCGTTTGTCCATGTGTGGAGTAAGGTTTTTCCTGTGATATTCTTGTCTTCATGTGTTTGGTCGTCCTTTCCTATATGCGCGTTGAAGTCTCCTAGTATTATTATGTTCATTTTTCTATTCCTATTTCTTCTAGTCTCTTGGGTGATCTGTCTGAATACTCGTCCTGACCGTTTGTCGGAGGGCACATGTACTCCTAATATGCACATGTTTTCCTTTCCAATTTGTAAGTCTGCCATGGTTATGTTTTCGTTTACTTTTCTTGTCTTTATCTGGATAGGGGTGTTCCGTCTTATTGCCCATGCGACTCCTCTACTGTTTTTTTCTTTGACCCCTCCACTTAGATGCCATTTGTAGTTTTGAGTAACTGCGCTCCATATAGGCAGCTTCCGTCGCCGTCGATTTTTTGTACCAGTAATTGATGTATTCTCGTTTCAACGTCCTGTATTAGTGTGTCCATTTTATTTGCCTTGTTTTTTAAAACCCATATTAGCTTGCTGTAAGAGAGTCTTTTTATTATTTTATTATTATGTTATCTGTATCGCGGTAAAATAACTTTTTACAGCGAGCTGCAAATGTTGAATAAAAATTTGCTTTGCCATAATATAGGCTTCATATATTTTGTAAAAGAAATTTCTGCAGAGAAATTTTTCTGCAATTTAACTGTGCCAAAAAGCACCGAATAGGATTGAAATGTCGTATTCATCCCTTTTATGTCGCGTAGTCCACACACCATTAGGTGATTTAGACCTTTAATTTTACTACACTATAAAATATAACAAATGTAATAGAACTAAGTAAAAAAGATTCAAACTGTGATTAAATTGGAACTAAATGAACGATTGAAGAAGATAGAAAGTAAAATTATAGTTTAAAATTTTCATAATATCGTTGAATTAAGTAATTTATCTCAAAATTGTACAGCAGAAATGAAATCTACAAGAAGACACAATTGTTAAAACAAGAAAAAACATCGTGATACAATGAAATTGAAGGGTGATGGACCCAGGATTCAATACGCCGTGCGCCGTCAAAACGCACGAATGAGCATTAGAACGTTCTAAGAGACTGAGGGAGTAGGCCGTGCATGCTGATGGGTACATTAAATTCGATAATATTGCAGCAACTTATGTGATCAAAGATATTTTAATGTAGTCAATTCATAGCTTTAAATATTGTGAAATGTTTAGTGCTAATTTCAAGAAACTATTTCACTTCATTTGTTTAAATGCAAGAAATGTCATATCTCTAAAACTTCTTTTTTAATTGTTTCTTGATTTATGTACTTTTAATTTATGCTAATAATTTTTAATTTTGGGTAAAATATTGATGAGTAAAATGCATTTGTTTAAAAAAATAGTAAACAAATTTAAAAAAATGGTTTTCAAAAATACAAAAAATGTTTCTCTTGACACCGCTGAAGAGTACATAAAATAAGCTACATTCTGAAAAAAAAAGTTTATTATTGTTTTCAAGCCGTTGTTATAAATATTTTGACTTGAAATTTGGCACCATAATTTATCTCCATTAGTGGCATATTCTTCTAAAGCTTGGATAAATTTAATGCATTATAGTTTAAATATTACCAATTGTTTAAAAATCGCCACCCACAATTGTTTTTATGTTTTGCAATTTAACCAATTGACCAAGAGAATTCAGATACATCTAGTTCTCTTCGCAATTTCATCACGAACAATTTGTTTCTCTTTCTCTATTACGATAAGAGTCATAGAACCAGAGTTCTTGAAGAAAAAGTGCGAAAAAACACGATATTGAACATTCGTTTGTTTAAACCAAAGTTTTCCACCGCACGGATTTAATCGAAAGCTTTTTCCAAAATTTGCTGTAATGTCTACAATAAGTTCCAGTAATAAAATTGCTATAGTAAAACAGTTCCTTATTAGGAGATTTATACTTTAAGTTTAACTCCACTAGATTGCTGTTCATATTTAATGTTTAAATTCATATTATTTCGTTTTATAGAAATTTTCAGTTTTATTCCATTTTCGATTATATTGCCATTTTTACTGATGCCGCGCCGGCTTTATTTAGGGCGTGAATATAAAATAGTATATTGTATCTTCATGTCAGTCGATGTAGAAATAAGTATTCGAAATACCACAGCTCTCGCCGATTTCGAGAACTCACGCCTAACCGCTCGAATACCGAGCAATAAATGAATCGAGTGAATGACAAACTGATCCCAGCAACACAATGAGGTTTGCAATTTTTGTTGCTCATATGTCGGTCATTCGAATAATTAAACTTAAGTTACGAGATAGTCGAGATATTGCGATAACAAAGGCTGACAAAACTTTAAATCAGAAACCAGACTATACTTTTTCTGAAGTATTTGACGCACTGAATCCCAGTCTGACCTCAGAATTGCTGCATCACGTCAGGTACTCGACATATTCTAAAGTAGAGAATACCTGTTCTTTTTTTCGCTATATTTGTGATTATGTTACACCACGAAGAAATTTTTTTCCACATAACTCGTTACGGCATCTGAAAGTACTATTCTTCCCCTTCAAAATCCATTTTTAATTTTCCAATATATTTTCTCCTTTCCGATAAATCATTACTTAGTTGAAAACATGTAATATTAAATATAAATATTTATATCAAATAAATGTGGAACGTTATTAGTCTCATTACTCAACCTGTGAATGTTTGAAAAATTCAAAGAAAATAAGTAAAGCAAGGTGATGATGAATATATTTGAACATGAATGCGTTTATTTCTGTAGCATAAGGTGGAAATTTAGGTGTGTGTAATTTGATTCATCTGTCTTCTGAAGTTTTCATCTGATGCTACTCAATTTCTGAATACTCACTAATGTACCAAACTCATAAATTTCAACAAACGATTTCTCAGAGATGAGGAAAAAATAAAAATGGATTTTGAAGGGAAAGAGTAGTACGAGTTTTGGGGAGAAAAATTACCTCTTGATGTAACATACTACCCTCAAATATAACGAAAAACCGGCTTTCTTCCACTTCTAAGTTATAGAGCAATTCTGAGATCGGATTCGATTTCTGCGCATAAGAGACCTTCGGAAAAGTATAGTCTGGTTTATGATTAGAAGATAGGTTAAATTTTGTCGGCCTCTGCAATTAAATACAGGGATTATTTTTATTCGAATGTTTCCATCACTATTGTTAAGGGCGTCAATCGTACCCCTTCTATCACATTAAGTGGTTTGCCGACTATCAGGATGATAAAATGGTTCTGATAAAATGTTTATTTCAATACTCTCATACAACGGTGCAATAAAGTTTATTCTTATCGTCAATTTGGCAGAAACGTTTTCTGATAATGTCCACGCATGCAATTTTACAAGAATTTCTCAAGCAGTACTTTATTCCATGGAAAATTACACCCTCCAGTTAAATGTTTTTTTTTTAAATTACTGACATTACCACATACAGTTTCGATGATATTCCAACACTATGTGTCTTAGTACACTACATTTTCTTAAGACGAGAACATGTTGAAAACTTAGAGATAAAGTTATGCCAAAATTATTTCTGTATTGCACGTTCATGATTGGATCATTCTTACAACTGCACCGAATTTCAACTTTCTACGTTGAGTATTCTCTGAGAAAAAATCCTGTGAAAGACGTCTCGACGGACGGACGGACAGACACCGATGTGATTCCATAAGTGTTCCATTTTCAATTTTAATACGGAATACAAAAACGAGCGCATGTAAATCACAAATCAATTTGGAGTGCTTCTAGTAAGATGTCACTAGCGCTTTTTAAAATCTGACAGAAATAATAATTTTTTAAATAATATGATGTCCGCTATTAATTTATGTTTAGTTAGTCCTGGGTTATGGAACCTGCGCTAAACGTTCAACAAGGCACGTAACTAATAAGAAGGCAGCGATCGTAATCATTAATATAATTAAACAGATGGACTTTGATTCTTACAAGTAGAATGTCAACACTTATTTTATTCATCACAAAATCAGTGAAGTATCATGTCTGAAGTTTTTCAAAAGAAACTATCAGTTATCTGTTTCCACCTTCAGTTGGAGCAAAGATACTTAAATCAAACCATTAAAAAATGTTCTGGAATTCCAAGAGGACATCTATCTACAACCGATGTCATGGATGAAACCGAACTTTTAACAAATGGTGATGATGTAGTCTTTATCCCAAAACCCCAACATGAAATATTTCATTCTCGAGTTGATTACAAAAAATGATTGAATTTTACTATTACCTTGCTTGCCTCCAAAAGGCATACCATCATGTTTGACCAAAATTGAGGTAAAATTGATTCAATAGTTTTTTGACCTATAAATATAATTCACAAAACTAGCGGAACATCAATCTCTAGCTACCCATCTAGCTAGCTATTGAAGGTTTATCTGTTTCGATGCCAGATCAAATTCACTAACAAGGAAGAGGAAGGCATCTGCATGTTACTATCACAATATATGTACACTTTTGATTTGAAGCCGACCATGCTACTCTCAGAGAAATGTCCTACATCTTCTTAAAGAGCTCAAAAATATAAACACATTAGCTAAGCTCACCCCAAAAGTGTAATCAAAAAGTTTTTGGGCATATATGATACCTGCCAAAGGTAGCTGGCAGCTAGTTTTCTTCGATGGTCTAGTCATTTCTGACATAGATCGCAAAATGATAGGGACTGCAGGAGTATGTGAGGTGTGAATGACACTGTCGCACGAGGTGTAGGGGAACTGGGGGTAGAACGGGGTACTTAACGTTAGTGGTAAAAAATTTACTCTTTCTACGAGTTAATATTCCAACTTTTATAGACTATATTATTGATTAACTTATTAGTTATATATTATAGGTAAGACATTTTAAAAAATCCAGGTAAATTTTATATATTTTCTTATTTTTATAAAAAATTAATTTTGTCACGTTCCGCCCCATACATGGGGTGGAACGGGGTACATGAAAATATGTGTCGGTGATGATATTTATCACAATATTTTAAAGACACTTTTTTAAAAATGAATTTAAACAAAAAAATGTTAGCAAAAAAAAATGAAAATAATATTTTGGGTATACAAAGTAAGGAAAAAATGACATTTCACATAAATATTCATCTGCAAAACTCACAATTAAAACTAATTTCGTCGTCATCGCTGTCGACATCGGCACATGCATTGTGAGCCCATTTATGACAAATATTGCACGAAATCCAACCCTCTCTTGAATTCGAATTGCTATATTTATCATTACAATACAGGCAAGGTGTATCGGCGTCATCTTCAGAGGATTCTGATGACTCGACAAATTTTTTTTTGCTACAATGTTTTTTACTTTGTTGAGAGTCTTTTTTTTCTTTGCTGAGGTTGTTGTTTCATTTTCTTTTTGACACTTTTATTTTTGGGATCCTCGATTTTTCGTTTTACTAGATTTTTCTGTTGTTCTTTGAGAATTCTTTGCTCGATGGCTTCCTCAAATTCATTTTTATATAGCGTCGATGTCAAAATCGCAGTCTTTCCTCGTTTCTTACTGACTCTTTTAGAAGAAATTGCAACTTTTGGTATGGGTAGAATATCAGAAGGAGAGGCGTGAACGAAATGCTTTGAAATATTTTTTGTTGAATCATTTGAGGTACCACAACTCTGAGACAGATGCTGCTGCAAATGAAGGGAAGTACCAATCTGTCTCGGAGGAGTTCGATCTCTAGAACAATTCGCTTGCTCCTCAAAAATGTTTATCGATTCTGTTTGCACTGTGGGTCTTGCACTTTGCACTATCGGTGTTGCAGTTGGCTCCAAAGCTGCTGGACTTTGTTGTGAAGCGGTTTTCTATATGTTCAGTCTCTTTTGAAATATCTGTCGTATCAGAAGGAAGATAATCTGCTTCAGTAAAAACTTCTGAATTTACAGGCCAAATACCAGTTTTCTGGAATGCGTTTATAGGTGTTTTCATTGTTGCGGCATTTATAAATGCTGCCCCAAAAAGAGTAGATATTTGAAACCATGTGACAACTTTTCCAGGATTATTTCTTAACCAGGTTCTTGTTTCGTGCTCATAGTAGGTGCTCAAAGGCTTCATGAATGCTACGTCAAGCGGTTGTAACCGATGAGAGCAGTGGGGGGGAAAAACAAAGTAAGACTACCCCTTTGTCTCTTGCATAGTTTATCAGATCAAGGCTCTTAGGGTGGCTTGCATGACCATCCAAAAGCAAAAGAACTGGCTTCTCGCGAGTTGCTCCAGAAAACCTTACAAACTCTCTAAACCAGTCCATAAATATTTCTCCATTCATCCAGCCTGAATCGCCCAGTTTCACTACCGATCCCAATGGCAAAACAAGCTCAAATTCTTGTTGCATCCTTTTTTTCGGAAACACAAGTAGAGGAGGCATATAAGCTCCTGAAGCCGAAAAGCATACTTCAGCCGTTACAGTCTTCCCCCGTTCTGCCGAAGTGAGTATTCCTACCTGACGTTTTCCTTTTGATGACAGTATTTTAGAATGTTCTTTTGGATTAACAGTAATGCCCGTCTCATCACAATTATAAATTCTGTCACCTGTTAATTTGTATTTATCGACAGTTTCCTCAAGCAACTTGAAAAACTGAGACACGGCAACTTTGTTGAAACCCATTGCCCGAGCTCCAGATGTTGCTTCTGGTTTCCGTAAAGATATTTTAGGGTGTCTTTTTAAAAACCCTTGGACCCAGTCTTTCCCAGCGAGATGGCTTTCAGATTTGAATCTTTCACTACAGTTATTTAGAACGGCGAGTTGGTAAGCCAATTTTCTCAAATCCGTTACTGTTAACCCAAATAATCGGGCTTCCATGTTTAGCACATAGTCTTGCAATTCCTTTTCTTGCAACTCTGTAAAAACACATCTAAACTTTCCAGAACTCTTATCGATCTCGAAATTGTCTCCATCTTTCTTCTTCTTAGCTACATATCTTTCTAAAGTTGTCTGCGGTACATTAAACTGTATTGCAGCTTTTTTGTATCCCATTTCCTGATTGACAACCACCTCGAGAGCTTGCTCCATACTCTCTGTGGACCAACTTTGTCTAGTGATTTTTCT
Organism: Stenurella melanura; assembly: GCA_963583905.1. Taxonomy (NCBI): domain Eukaryota; kingdom Metazoa; phylum Arthropoda; class Insecta; order Coleoptera; family Cerambycidae; genus Stenurella; species Stenurella melanura. The sequence goes on from OY757309.1 coordinate 22,249,553, forward strand.
TTTGTATACACGGGGCATCTAAAAAGAAAATCAGTACCTACTTATTAAAATTACATTTTTCAGATCTAGAACATGGGGCGGAACGGGGTACCCCACTCTGCTCCTTATATTGGTACCCCATTCCGACCCAGGTGCCATTTTTTTTTAATTGTAAAAACATGTTATAAAACTCAATAGAGTCAATTCTATTCGACAATAACATAGCTAAAAATCATCATTTTCAGCCAGTAAAATACTTTAGATCATAACATTTATTGTAAAGTACTTTCCGTGAGCTTTAAAAACGACAAATATTTGCAATATACACGTTCACACGCACACCATCAAGTACGAACTTAGACTAACATACCTGCTAAAGCCTGAATCTTGACCAGCGCCAATGCATAGGGTGCGGGAAAGCAGTAGCTTCCAAGTGTTCACTGTGGTACACAAAGAGTTTAATAACTAGAGAAGACAAGCTGGCGATTTGCCGGGGGTCGCGGTTTGGTTGCCTTGGAGACGGTAGGCTCTTCGTCCTTGTCGCACACCCAGCACACCTTGTACCCTCTCTCTCCACTGTTTTATAAAGCAACACAGCCTTACCTGGCGCTTTTTTATTTCCAACAAATAACGTCAATTGTCGTCAATCGTCACCACTCCTCATGTACTATGCGACAAAGAGAGAACGAACCGTGTGAGAGGGATGAGAAGCCTACAGCCTCCCGCTGCTTATACATTACGCTTATGGAGCTTGTCTCCTCTATTTGTTAAACTCTTTGGTGGTACATCTCTGGCATAAGTAATATCTCTTTTAGAAGTAGTACTCCGTTCTACCCCGCTACCCCGTTCTACCCCAAGTTCCCCTAAGCGTTGTAGAAGAAATAATAACAAAATGCCCGCTGTCGATGAGGAGCAAAATTAGTACTTATACCAGGCTGGGAATTTAAAAAAAAATGATTCGAACAATAGTAAATAAATATTATTTATATCTTAAGAAAATTAATAAAAACCCTTCGAGCCTTTTAAGGACCATACTAGTGGTTATTCTAAATAATTATGGAACAACAGAGGAAAATAATATTCATAAGATAAGTGTCATTATTTTTAAGAAGAAAAACTGATAGGTGGAGACCCGGCTGTATAGATTTCCTATGAATAAGATACATGAAAATCTTTATGTGAGTGAGTAAGTACTATGACAGACATGCAAATTTTGCCCGCGTCATGTAATTCTGACGTCACTTCCGGTCACGATTGCTTGTGTCATCAAATAAATGAATAAAACTTAGTCAAAATGTAGGTTTTGGGGTATACAATGAGACTGTAATCGGGTGCCAGGCTTAATTTGCCCGTAACACTGAGACACCCTCGATTAAATTAATTTTTTTGTGTTTTCTTAAGTCATCGAATACATGAATTATTTTTTTTTAAGTTAAAGTACAAGCCTTCTAGTTATTAAAAAAAAAATAGGCTGCCTCTTATTTGCCCGCATCATCCCATTTTGACGCCACTTCCGGTAAAATTTCATGACGTAGGCAAAATTTGCTTATATGAAAAGTGGCTCCCTGTAGGTCTGTCGTAGTACTTACTCACTCCTACAAAGTTTTTCATGTATCTTATTCATAGGAAATCTATACAGCCGGCTCTCTAGCTATGATACATTTATAGTTAAAAATATATTCAAGGAAGTCATGCAAAAGTAATTCATAAATGGTACCAAAACGAAAGCGAAGTTTATGTAAATTGTTTTACAGATTCTTTTCTTTATATTGCAAATTAGAGGAGACCATTTTTACTGCACGAAATCAATATCGGTATAGTGGTTATATTCTACGAGTAATGTAGTAGTTAAGTTTAAGCTGTAAAATCAAGTATGGAATACAAAACTTTGAAAGTAAATATTTACTTCACTGCAAGCAACTTTCTTTGTATGCTTTAACGAAGTTAAACAGAAACTTCAACATCAATTAATACATTTCACAGACGACTGACAAAATTATGTTGATTTTAGGTTAGCAATAATTGTATAGCTAGCTTAAACGTAAAATTATTTGCTGTTTATTTATTTTACTGTAATAAAATATGTTAGTCTTGTTACTAGAAACTAGCTTAAAGTAAATATTTTCACTGCATGTGAAAAATATTGGTAATGCTAATGTTTCATTGACAGAATGAGACTATTTTGATGTAAAGGAGAATCAAACTTACGTATTATTATTATTAATAGGTAATACGAGCAGTACTCAAGCCTGTCGGGCTGTGAAGTTGCCCCCCCATTTTTGAATTTTGTTACTTTTTGTTGGGTATTTTGCCACCGAAAAATATTCAAATATTTTGATGAAAAACCTCCGCGCCAAACGGAACAGACAGGATCAGACAGGTTCTTGAATACTTGACTGTTTCAAAAATTTTTGAAATTAGAAAAATTTTCAACAGAATCGTTTGCTTGTCATTTTCTCATGATTACTCATCGGATCCCTTCGTTTGCTCATGGTTTGAAATAGGATAAACACAGGGTGGGGGGGGATCGAAATAGATAACTGCCACCCCACTGTCAAATTTTCGATTTGCTCGTCTATTGTTTTCGCGTGCTTTTCAATATTTACAACGAACAAACCAAAATTGCTCGTCATTACTTACAACGAGGAAAAAGATGAAAGGGCCGAATTATCTAAATGTACCTAACTAGTACATTTCTCCATGCTATTCGTTTGCTCGTTACTGCTTATGCGCTCTTTTCGTTTGCATGTCAATTATAATTTCATGATTGACCAAAAACGTGAGGAAGCATTCAAGACACCTTCAAAAATTAATATTTCCTGGGTTATCAATTGCTCGTTACTTGGTCATTACTGCCCATGCACTCTTTCGATTAGCCAGGAAAAAATCGAATCTAATACGTTTTGATCCCGGCACCCATACTCGCTTACGTTTCTGTACAATATTTCAACTAGAAAGCAAACGAATAGAGTGCATGAGTAGTAACAAGTACCTGTCATAGAATACCCGTAAAAATAAACGGATTTTTTTTCATTAATCAGGTAATTTTAGCAGTCGAACATAAAGATTTGTATGCAACTCATACATAGTCGGACTTTATTTGCCTCGCCTTTTTTATTAGCCTCACTTGCAGCTCGCTTAGCCTTAAACAAAGGACTCGTCCAATAAAGTCCTATATTATGTACTCCTTATACAGAGTGGACCATTAATAATAGGCCATAGTGCAGGGGTAGATTCTTTGGACCAAAATATGAGGATATAATCAAATATGCTTTAGTAATATGTTGCTGTGGATAAAGATAAAGGGTTTCAAAATTCAAATTACTTTTTCGATTTTTTGCAATAACTAAACAGCCTGATCCTAGCCAAATTTGCTAGAGAAACATTTCTTATTCAAAGAAACAATAATTTATGTATTACATCACGTTAGATCATAGAGGGCGCCGCAGAACCTGTATCAGATGATGCATTTTTTTTTCTTTTTTTTTTAGACGAAACATTGTGGTACTTCTGACCAGAAAATCCAATGATGGCACTATTTCCACGTATAAAAGGTACACTTGGTAGAATTTGATAACTCTAACCGTTTTCGTGGAAATTGCCGTTAAACATTTGAATAATTTTTTGAAAGACAAATTCAAATTTAATGAAACAAAGTATATTTATTGAAAAACATATAAAACGTAAGGGAAAACCAAATAATAGCGTAAACTCTTTCTCACTTTCTTGTGGCCTAACGGAGTGTTTTCACGGTATTGAGATAAATACATAAATCAAAAGATTGCGTAAAATAAGGATCTAATCTTATTAGAAGACCAAAAAATAACATAAAAGTTGACTTAATGACATTAGTATTTATTTTATAAACTTTCCCCTCATGCAAAAACCAAATTGCTGCAACTTAAAGTAAATTTTAGATATAGTCTCCACCTTCTTCTATGCCTTTTCTAATTCTTTTCATAAAAGATTTTCTTACATTAAAAAATACATTTTCCTGTCCTCTAATAAAATTGGCTGTTCTTTGTATTTTGTCCCACAGTTCTTCTCTTGAATTGATAGTGTTTGCATAGACTAACGACTTCATATGTCCCCATACATAATAATCCAAAGGATTATAATCAGGACTCCTTGGTGGTCAAGCAAACTCACTTCCTCGACCGATTTATTTGCGTGGGAAAGTCTCATCAAGATAATTTCTGACTTCAATGGAAAATTGAAGGGGAGCTCCATCTTGCATAAACCACATTTTATTCCGTATGTCGAGCATGAAAGCATACAATATATCAGCAAGAGTATTTTGAAGAAAAAAGCTGTCCATTTAAATTTGGAGGACTGTCCATTTAAATTTGGACGAAGGACAAATGGTCCCAATAACTGATAATACCACACCAAACATTAATCTTAAATTCGTGCCTTTCTTTAACGGCATGAGGATTTTCTACTTCCCAGCAATAGGTATTTCTCCAGTTAAAAACGCCTTGGCTTCGTCGGTAAATAAAATGGTCTTAACAAAATTTCGATCCCTGTTTAGTACAATCAATGAAGGCTTTTGCTTCCGAAATCTTTCAACCGTCATCGATTTGAGTGAAAATTTGGGAAAAGTTAGTGTATGCCTCAGATATCAAAAGTGACATGGTGCCAACTTGCACTTTTACCCTGGGGGTGGATGCCACCCCTTCTCGGGGGCTGAAATTTTGATGGCCAAAATAACTCCGGAAATCGATAGAAAACCTAATTCTAAACAAAAAATGTTCTATGAAGTTTTTTCGAAAAGTCCATACTTTTTAAGTTATCCGTGATTGAAAACTCGCCATTTTCATTAAAAAATGACACTTTTTTCAACGGTTTTTTACGACTAACTCGAAAATTATGCGTCTAATGAAAAAAAAGTGTAAGGGACATAATTGTAGCTTATAAAAAAACAAAGAGATCCGTTTTTTTTAGAAATATCCTAGGTGCAATATAAAGGGAGATATGGTTGACGAAAGGATTTTTTTTTTGTGAGTGCTCGAATCAGTGCATTCAACTTGAAACAACGGAAAAATAATCGACTTTAGGGGTATGATGCATAACAATTTTTATAGTGCTTGAAAAGACCTTTAAAATGAGCACGTAAAAAGTCGATTGCATTTAAATTAAGCCAGATACAATGCCAAAAAGATTGACTACTCAACTTTTTTAAGAAAAAATGAACAGTTAAATTAACCTCACGACCACCAGAATTGAGATGCATCATTTTCCTCCTACGGTATGTTTTATTTTAGTGTTATTCACATGCTCAAAAAGTTTAACTGATTTAAAATGCTCGCTTTCTGAAAAACGTTAATTTTAATTTTAACGTGTTTTTTGAATTTTTCTACAATTTTTTTTTTTTAAATAACTTCGAAAGGGTGATAGATACGTAAAATTTAGTATAAAACAACAATGTATATTTTTTTTCAATAAAAATTTCGGTTTTTTTTAAATTTTTATACGATGAAAAATAATAAAGATATAGGCGATTGAAGTTGATACCGACGTGTTAGTAACAGCTGTTCTGAGCCCTTTAACCGTTTAGATTTAAAAATCTAAGGGCGCCAAACCTCCGAAAAGTCCTTAGTCTTGTAGTTCATCAAATTACCTTTAAAATGGTTTTTAGATGGGCTCATTAGCATGAAAATTGACGGAGATATCGTCAAGAAACTTTGAAATGTTATATATTGCAATGCTTATTTTAATCTAAATCTAAATCTAAACTAATAAATTGAACTATTATAAGCCACGGATGGACTAGTAAAATGTTTTAAAATCTTTAAAAAATAATTTTTCACCAATTTATACATAAAGGGTAATTTTGGGGGTTGAAAATTAGAAATAAATAAATAAAATAAAATATATCATGAGCAGTGAAAACGATGCTGGAAAACTGAAGCTAATAAAGCTGCTAAAAAATTGTTTTTAATTGATTCTAAAGTTAGGGCTGGTTTCTAGGGGTTGAAATTAAACAATAAATTGATAAATAAATTAATCAATAAACTTGTAAATATTCAGTAGAATCCATTTTTATTTATCTTTCATTGGAAACCCAAAATTGAAACAGTTAAATCTGCTAAAAAATATTTTTTTCTTTAATTTTAGGAGAAGGGGTAGTTTTCAAGGGTAGAAAATTTACAATTCATAAATAAATTATATGAGCACTAAACAATTCTTTCTTTCGTTAATGTGCGATTTCACATGACAGAGAGACAAAAAAAACGATTTTTTCCTGATTTACGACTTTACGAGGTAGTTTTTAAGGGTTGAAAACTTTATGGAAATCATAAATCATGCTTCAAAATGTTAAAGAACATTTATTCTACATAACTAAGTAAGATTCCATTGATAGAATGCTTAAATTGGCATTTTTTTCAATTTTTCACAAAAGGGCTGATTTGACCCCTAAAACGCAAAAAGCGCAATTCCGGACAATGTCACTTTTGAAGATAAGGGTAAAACAAGCCTGCTCCCAAATTTTCAGAAAAATCGATGGCGGTTGAAAGATTTCGGAAGTAATAGCTTATTTTTGCCTTCATAGACTGTACTAGCTGTGCTTATTTTGTGGAAGAACCCTTCGAAGTAAGTTTGGTACAGGAGTGAAGCGATATGAGTAGAAGCGTTCTTTACGTAAGACTCTTAGAACAGATTGTTACTCACCCCTGTTGCCACTGATAAAGGACTTGAGCTGACTTGAGAATCTTCATCCATACGAACTAAAAGTTCTAGTTTTTGATCTGGAGTAATTCGTTTCGGTCGCCCTACGTCATTTTTATGGTGAAATGAACCCGTTTCTCCCAATCGACGAAACAGATCTTTGAACATCTTATCGTCTAGCTGATTTCCATTTGGATATTGAAATAAGTATCTCCTCGCTGCAGCACGTCCACTAAAATTTTTTTGTACGTAAACTCATATCATATCCCTCATTTCCCTATTTGAAATTGAATTTTGACACCCCGCAACATTTTACTAAAGCATATTTGGTTATATCCTCATATTTTGGCCCAAAGAATCTACCCCTGCACTATGACCTATTATTAATGGTCCACCCTGTATAAATAGCTATTATATTCTAACAAAACGTTAAAGCCGGCAACGGACGATGAGCTATACTATAATATATATTATATCTTACATATTACAAAAATATCGCTTCTCATTAGAAAGCACAGGACGCCGCGCACGACGCTATAATATTATATCTATATCCAGGCGATATATTATGTATCTGTAGAAATATGCTTTCCTAGCGATATTTTACAAAATATCTCACCCCCTCTTGCGTCTTGTCGCCCGCAAGTGCCAACCAGTTCGTGTTTGTTTACGTTTAGTAACTTGGGCCTTTTTTTAATGTGACTTGTGACTTGAATGTGAATTTTGTGACAATTAAATAATTTCGAATTAAATATTTTGTTACTTATTTATATTTAAAAAAATGGAACGTTTCATAGAAAGCGTAAGAAAATATCCATGTTTATGGAAAGTGGATTCCGAGAATTATAAAAACAATGAAATTAAGGAAGCAGCGTGGAGAAATGTTATAGTGGAGTGCGATGTAACGGATGGTATTTATTGGTTTTTCTTTTTGGTCAGTAGCAATCATCGCCAAAACATCATCACATGCAGCGTTTGATTCTTCTTCTGATGAGCTGTCAATTGTATCTAGCAATAGCATGTCATTAATAACATTATTTGCCATTTTGAAAACAATACCACATACACACAAACTATACATCAGCCCACTAAATATAAAAATTTAATATCCTGGTCCGCTGCACTTATAATATAATATTATATTATATCCCATTACAAAGCTATAATATATATTATATTATCGCTCATCGTCCGTTGCCGGCTTAATCAAATATATATATTCACTGTCAATCACGCCCGAGTGCAACTTTTGCTCATCTTATCTAATGTCGAAATTTGTCACAGCGTTAAAGTGATACAATTATAGCATAAAACTTTAAGTGTTCATGTAAATGAGGTAAAGCTTGTACACCATAATAGTAATTTATCTTATCAGTAAATTATGTTATCAACAGCTACGTGATTTACGTGTTAATGTTGGAAATTGGTAGATTTTATGAGAGTTTCGAGTTTTATGAGGGTGTTTAACTAGGACAATAAAAATACATTGTAATAACAAGGGAAGGCGTACATTTCTTTCATAGTTGTTGAATATTGCGGTACTACTCTGCGTTGCACGTATCTTTTCACTTTTTTTAAATAATTTGAATATAATGTAGTATCTAAAAATATGATATAAATGTCTTCTTTCCAAACACAGACCTGAAACTAGAGTAAACAATTATACCCTTCGCCGGTTTATTGCACTTTTTAGATAATTGTTTCACATTCTATAGGATGCCCTGTGCAGTATTTGTAAATGATGTTGCTGTAAAAAGTTTTAATTTTATAATTCCAATTTGATTGATGAAGCACTGGTTAATATACAATGGGGCAAAACATTAAAAATTCTCATTTAACTTCTTCAGACTTGAACCAAGTTCAACAATACTGTTAAAGTTTAAATAATAACAATCGCATCACCAGAACTTGGCGAAAATAAAACTAATTTTCAAATGACGGTTACACTGACCTGCAAGGTTTTTTATTCTTAACCCAAATAAGTGATTCCGAAGGTTCAGCATTTTTAGGTTAGGTTTTTTCAAGATTGCGATGTGATGGCGCAAAACTGCCAACAGCATCGTGTTCAGCACGTGAAAACCTTCGGAATCGTCTGTTTGGGTTAAAAAAAACAAAATAAATGTATTAACATCGGAAATATTAACGTTCGCGTATAGCGTATAGGACAAAAGTTATGAGTTTTTTCCAAGACCGTCGACATGAAAGTATCATGGTCATATGGTGTAATACTGAGCGAGAGCCTGTTATTATGTGGAAGCGATGTGGTGTAGTCGGTCAGCGCCGATCGATATTGTACCGCTTGTTCAACAAAAGGCGGTACAGAGAGAGCAAATCTTGTAGCATCGAGCCGGAACGCGTTAGTGCTGCTGCGGCGAATGAATAAAGAAGCGTGAAATCATTTGTCTCACTATTTATTCCTTGCTCTAGTGTTCATCATTAGCCGTACGGTTGGCGCATAGGTAATGTTCTCGCTTACGATACATCTCCATAAGAGACCTTTATGCACGTTGACACGACATAACGCCACTAGTGGACTGCGTCAAAGTTACATCGGAAAAAATTTATCAGTTTAAACTTGGTAATAGCCCACTAACAAACAACATCACGCGAATCAGAGAGCATAATGCACCTTTTCACGTCAAACACAAATTACGATACCAAGCGTTGCCCATCTTTCGGCAACATATCTAGCCACACCCTCTTTCTCTATCCAACTATAAAAACTCACAAACAATTTTCGATCTTTACCTTTTCTCTATCCTCTTCTTTGTTTCCGTTTTGTATTTTTTGTTTGCTTTGTCGCTCTAAATTATTTCATCCAAACCCTATTTATTCGTTGATTATTAAATTCTTTGGAAAGCAAACATTTTAAATTATAAATTATGCGATCTGATATAGCCGCTCGCTCTTGCTGCATTGTCTGGAACGGTTTTTTAGGATAGTAATTTTCCCGGGCAGAACTATCATACATATCTGTGATATTTTATCTACACTAACGTCTTTTGCATTGCATATATCAATTGTTTTAAGTTAATTTTTTTACGTGTTCTATCTTATACACTTTTTAATTTGCCGATCCTGCGAAAGGAAATTGTAATTATTATTTAAGTTTACTTTTAATCCAACCTAGCCTCGCTCTATCCATCCCTTCAATTACCACGGCGATTAGTGCTATGGAAGTTTTGCTGGCTCCGGTCAAGTGCCTAGGGAGGACAATTATGTATTATGAATTTAAAATAAATTTGTTTTGATTGATTGATTGATCTCGCTTACGGTGCGAAAGGTCCCGGGTTCAAACTCCTATGCCTGCTGAATTTTTTTTCTTTAATTTTGTGATGATTAATACACTTTTTCACAAATTCTTTTCTATGATTTCTTTAGGTTAGGTTACTAGGTTTTTATTCTGATATCTAATTGTCAATAACTATCAGCGCCGCAGGCAGCATTAGCGTCACAGACAAAGAAAGGGGGCTGCGGGGGGTGTCCCACCGCTTTTTAACATTGGAAATGTTAATGTTCGTATATGGGGCCAAAGTTACGAGTTTTATCGAAGGCCGCCGACATCAACGAGTCGAGATCAGATGACGTAATACTGAGCAAATGTGCACAGTATGAGTATGCGCGGAGAACATGAAAAGCACCTAAAATCATGTTTTTTGGGACGGATCGTAGCGTAAGTTTATGTTTTATGTATAGCGTTATCATTTCCAATGTCCCGATGTTTGCAAGAATTGAGAAATCTGTGAATTTTTTGCAGGTCTATGTTATCGACGGATTGAGGTGGATTATAACGACAACAGGCAAAAACATACTCAACAAGGTTTCTCAGTGGAAAAATGCCTGGTGTCACTCTTTAAATGCGTGTAGTACGCATTTCAGACGTCTTTAAGATGCCCGTCGCTGCTATCTATTTGTCTTGATATCTATTTAACCTATTTTCATACATTTACATATAAGCTTACGAACTTCCCTATTTATTTAATATTTACTTAGCTGTCCCTCTATTTTTATACATCCTGTATAATTTTATGATTCTGCGTAAACCAGTTTCATTACTTAAATGCCTAGTGGGGTACTGTTTGATGTATCGATATTGATGTTATCAATTGTTTTTAGTACATCTCTTGAGGTATTCATTGGACCCCAATCTGCAATAAATTATGCAAAATCTGAATTTCGGAAAATTACCTTAAGCCCCTAGCTATGTATACAATTAATAGGTTGTGGTCGAGAACATCTCTACGCAATTTATATATGTCCCACTTTGAATCACAGAGTTATTAAAAAAGTAGTTGTGTGGTAAAAAGCACACCCTAATAAAATAACATTAAAATTGGTTAAACCATTATCCGACAGTTCTTTCTAGAGAAAGAGCAACTTAAAGTTGCCAATGTAATTTACAAAAAAAGGTCTATCTTTACACTTTACTATGCCCTCAGTAAACTTAGCCATAGACGCAGGCGAAGCTTTTAATTTAATATTTCAGATAGCGGTAAAACTGGTCACATAAGTATCGACCGCACTAGTGAAAAAATAGTTCACATGCCCTTTAAAAGGATTATCTAAACAATAAAATTAAAATAATGAGAAATTCATGATTTACTCTTATGCCTTTATTAAATTGAACTTTTTGTTTCAGGTATGGTTTTAAATTGGATAAAAAAATTACATTTTATGGTGAGTCAAATGACCTATAATATCACCGTAGTGTGGATCATGCGAAGTTAGATTCACTTACACTGTCTCTAGTTTATTATTTTCCATTCAGTTTTATGAGCTTGGCTCCATGCAATAGAACATTCCAAAAGTAACACTCATCCCCTTAGGTATCGATTTATCAACTCGTTGCAACATAGTAGCATTTTAAAATTAAATTAATCATTTACCTAATTCCATAATTTTGGCCTTAAGTAATCATGCACTTCTGCACATAATTAAGGTAAGTAAAGCTAAAGTGCCCTGGTTAACTGACGTGGTTAAAATAATGATGAAAGAGATTGATAGAGCCCTAAATAAATATTAATTGGGCCCTTGTGCATTGCCCAACCGTGCTGTGTCTACGTTCAAGAGGACCCACGATGAAGGATTAATTATCTGTCGTTCTATCTCTTGAAAATTCTTATCCTTTGAATGATAAAGTCCACTTGGATATGATGTACTGAAACATGTTTTGTCAAATTCGTTATTAAGAATAGAGATGTGTAGTTATTTGGTGGCTTGGGCCCTTATGCATTGCACAACCGTGCTGTGCCTATGTTCAAGAGGGTTCACCATTAAGGGTTATGTATCATTCTATCTCTTGGACATTCTTAGCCCTTGAATGATAGAGTCCACTTGAATATGATGGACTGAAATATGTTTCGTGAAATTGGTTATTAAGAGTAAGGCCTGTAGCTATTTGGGTAGATTTGGAGGCTTGGACCCTTGTGCATTGAACAACCGTGCTGGGCCCTTGTGCACTGAAAAATCATTCGGTGACTATGTTCAAGGGGACTCATTATTATGGATTATCTGTCATTCTGTCTCTTGGAAATTCATAGCTATTGAATGATAGGGTCCGCTTGAACATGATGGACTGAAATATGTTTTCTGAAATTGATAATTAAGAATTGAGGCCTGTAATTATTTGGATCCATTTGGAGGCCTAAGCCCTTATGCATTGCCCAACCGTGCTATGTCTACGTTCAAGAGGACCCACCATGAAGGATTATCTATCATTCTATCTCTTGGAAATTCTTATCTTTTGAATGATAAAGTCCACTTAAATGTGATGCGCTGAAATATGTTTTATGAAATTGGTTCTTAATAATAGAGGCATGTAGTTATTTGGGTCCATTTGGAGGCTTGGGCCCTTATGCATTGCACAACTGTGCTGTGCCTATGTGCAAGAGGACTCACCACAAAGGATTATCAATCATTCTACCTCTAGGAAATTCTTAGCCTTTGAATGATAGAGTCCACTTGAATATGATGGACTGTAATATGTTTTGTGAAATTTGTTATTAAGAGTAGAGGCTTGTAATTATTTGGGCAGATTTGGAGGCCTGGGCTTTTGTGCATTGAACATCCTTTCTGTGCCTATTTTCAAGAGGACTCACCATTATGGATTATTTATCACTCTGTCTCTTGGAAATTCTTAGCCTTTGAAGGATAGATTCACTCATGAAGAGGTCTGTAATTATTTGGGTTTATTTTATTCCCTTTTTTATAAATTTGTATAACTACGAATGTTTTGAAGGCAGATGGAACAATTCCGGTTTCAATTATAGCGTTTATGATAGTATTGATATTTTAATTAGATTTCCATTTTTTATTGAATAGATAGGTATTTTGTAGATAATAATCCGGTCAAATTAGACCAAAAAATAGGAGTGAAGGTACAAAAATTCACACCCAGCTGAAAGTTGGTAGGATTGTTCAATACACCATTATAAATGAGCTCAAAAAAATCCTCATCCATCCGATATCTGGAAAAAACATTTATGCGGGGTCAAAGGTCACAAAAATGGAGTTTTCGCGATTTTCAGCAAAACGGTAACTTTTATCATAAAATTAGCTCAGACGAAAATTGTAGACCAGATAATTATCTATAAAAAATGTCTCGATACTTTTTTCCTAAGAGCCACCGTTTTTGAGATATGACGATTCAAAAAGTTGGAAGAGTTGTAATCGTCATAATATGCACACGTTTCCACGCCACCTTTGAGGTAGGGTACTTAGCGCTTTTTTTTAACGTGGTTTCCCCGGTAGGCCTATTCCACGGGTCTGTTGTGATTCTGTTTAATTTGAAACTAATGAATAATAAAAGATATTAGCAAGAGTTGAAAATGATAAAAGCGGTGTAAAATAAAAAAAAATAGGTAAATCTATTCGTCTGATTCATAATTCTCTAATACTTCTGCTTCCTGTTCTTCTTCTTCATCCTGGGTGCCAGTAAATTGCCTCAATAGTAATGCATCGCATGTCTCCTCGTTGCTATCAAACGAATCATCTACTGTTGCTGATTCAAAATTGGAGCACGAACAACCTTGACAATTTGTACATGCTAGAAAACAAAACAGTCCAACTTTTTTGCAACCACATTTAGCACTACATCCCTTTTTACAGTTGCAAAAAATTGTGTTTAGCAGTTTTTCTAGCGCAGGTGGGAGTAAAGTCTGAACTGGTACTAATGTATTGTCGACCAACTTCCAACTCCAGTCTTTTGGGTCTAGCTGATAACCAAGCCACACTTGAACTTGGTAATATACCCGAAAAAGATGTTGATGAGCAGCCACTGAGGTTGGAGGAAGACAAGCTAATTGTACTTGTTTTTTATTTCGAGTATTTTTAACGAAACATGCAAACCGAAACTTATCTAAGCAGGTAGTTTTTTTAGGAGCTCCGTACATAGAAAGAAGAAAGCGAATTCCGTTGGTGATAACTTCTTGTGGAGTTGAATTACTCTTTTAAAAACTTGAGCACATTGAACTAAATCTTGTTTTTGAAACATTTTAAAAACTGTTGTTTTACCCCTTCTGAAAAATGCAGATGTCGTATCACAGCCAGTGATTGCGTGTAGAAATAGTACATGATTTTGACACTTTGCAGAAGTTGATGAACTTTTCGATGAATATATTTCCGATTGATGTTGAGCACAAATAAAACAATATTCTGACATTTTTGTTATAAAACTCAAAACAGCACGAAATAGGTTAAAAAATAGGTTAGAATAAACACGCGTTTTCAGTACGGAGTGGCGCTCATGACTTATAGTATTTCATTTATTGGGCATTTTAAGATAAAGCAGGTATACGACCCTAGCCACGCAGACAATTGAATAGGAAACAGATGTTGCTCAAGGTTACACTGGCGTATAAAATGAGGGACTGGGCTTCTTTTTACCTGACATTTACATACTTATAATATTGTATATATGTAAGTTACTCTGACCGATAGAAACATATTTTTACTTGTAATACAGCTTCAGTGATTTATATACGTGGCGTACTTATACATATTATGACGATTACAACTCTTCCAACTTTTTGAATCGTCATATCTAAGAAAAAAAGAATTGAAACATTTTTTATAGATAGTTACCTGATCTACAATTTTCGTCTGAACTAATTTTATGATAAAACTTACCGTTTTGCTGAAAATCGCGAAAATCCCATTTTTTTTACCTCTGACCCCGCGTAAATTTTTTTCCAGGTATCGGATCGATGAGGACTTTTTGAGTTCATTTATAATGGTGTTTTAAACAATCCTACCAACTTTCAGCTGGGTGTGAATTTTTGTACCTTCCGATGTCTAAATATACCGGACTATAAATTAATTTTAGTTTCTTTAGGTTCTAGCATAACCAGAATGTGTTATCAAAATAATGCAAAGATTGGAAATTACTATTTACATAGTTAGAGCTTTTTATTTTTCATAGATTACTTTCTCTGCTGTCCTATAAAGAATATATTTATTATAACTATATGCAAGCAAAAAATAATTCAATTTAAATGGTTATTTTAATATTAGGAGAGGTAAAAATATCTTGTACGATTGCAATTGAAAGTCAAGAAGACTTAACTCTCTCAGTGAGGTCCCGAGATCGATTCCTGGCCGAGGCACTGAAATTTTTCAGAAAAGAGAATTTAATACTATTGTACCTCAAACATTTAGTGGGTTGCATTGCCTGTGGTGTGTGTATTATTAATTTCACTTTGACCGTGTTTTCATTTTAACAGATACAATGATTATTGAGGCAATTAATTATATGCTGGTATTTATCCACATTCAAAAACCGCTACTAAGCTTCAAATTAGAAACAAATATGTCATTTGATTCATTCAAAATGCATAAAGGTTAAATTCCAACTGTGCAACATAATTCCAAATCCAATTAGAAACATTGTAACGTAATAATTATTTTACAATTAGGGTAAATCTAGCGTAGCTTTTTGAAAATTGCAATGGATACTTTTTATTGTTCATATTCAGCTGGGAAATTTCCACAGAGTATTTTACTAAAGGAGTATTTACCAGCTAATCAAAATTATGTTTCGATATTAATCACTTGTCCGTGATTGGCTTATTTATTTTCCTATTATTCAGCGTGTAAAATACAAGTACACAATAGAAAAATATCAATATAAAGAATGGTTTAGGCATATGCGTATTTAAACGATATATAGATATACTACGGAAATCAAAATTTAAGAAGTAACGATGCATACAAAACGTAATGAGCAGCTGATGTTACATAGAAGATAATAATTAAAAAAGTAATAAATTATGTAAACTGTAGGCTTATTATACTCTTCGCAAATACAAAACGAAGAGTATATTGCATTCGATCGGCACATTTCTGAAGCCGGTAGTATTGCTCGTAGAGAAAAAAAAAATCATGTTGGTGATCGAATTCCGAATTCTGAACAATTTTCAAAATGTTCGTCCGTCTGTCTGTCCGTCCGTCTGTCTGTTCGTCCGTCTGTCCATCCGCCCGTCCGTCCGTCTGTCCGTCCGTCAGTCTGTTTGTCCGTCACGTTTCTGGAAAGCACGATAACTTAATAACTAAAAATCTGATTGTATTGAAACTAGGACAATAAGTTAGTGTTATCTAAAGGGAGAACGCTGGTGTTTTTGAACAAATCGATAAATAAATAAAAAAGTTATTAATTTTCTATTTGAAAAATATTTTTTTATGTTTTGTAATTATAAAAATGCCTAAAACTAATATTATTTACAAAAAAAAACTGCCAAGAGTATCCTATAGGATGTGCAGCCATTATATATCTAGTGTAAATATCAAAATGCTGCAATCAATTTATTACAGATGGTTTCAGTAAGTGGTGCAGTGGAGGATGTTTTGTTGTTGGTATTTGGAATGAGCAGGCAGATGAGTTGGTCGTTTCGAAAAGTAAATACATCTAAAAAGATGAAATTGTATAGTAGTCGATAAACAGTATAAGCAGATTCTTCTTGTAATTCCATGCAATGCACTACTTGGCTTCCCATTGCTGTATGGCATTGTAGATGAACCTAGCATCGCGCGTCTGATGGACATGACAAGGATTTTATATTAATTAGACCGGAGCCGTGTCGCTGCTACGATATTTATCATCATATTTATCAAGGGAGTATCCTAGGCCCCCTACTCTTTCTAATCTCTATAAACGACATAGTTGAACCATTTCATAAACATTGCCACAGCACAATAACTTTGTTTTCAGACGATGTGTCAGCAATTGTCTCAGCCGACAATGTAAAGATGCTTAGTGCAGCAGCTAACGTTTGTACAAGTACTGTCCTTGATTACAGCCTTGTGAACAACCTGTTGCTAAACTTCAGTAAAACTGAACTTATGTTGTTTATTCCTACAGCTCCCAACTATGGTCTTCTGGTCAGAACTATGGCGGGTATTCCTAGTATAAATCAGACTGATAACACGAAATTCTTGGGTATTCAGATTGACAATAGGTTATCGTGGAACTCTCAAATTAATAGTGTTCTAAAAAAACTCTGTCAATTGTTTTATCATCTGGAGGCTAAGGTCATATGTGAATTTAAAAATTTTGCTTTCATACTACTTCTCGTATGTGCATTCAGTACTGTGCTATGGCATCGTCGGCTGGGGCAATGCAAATCGGATAAATGAAGTACTAACTGCGCAAAAAAAATAGTTCGTACAATGAAATTTAAAGCCCCTAGACACTCCTGTCGTGAACTGTTCAGAGACTTAAAAATTCTTACTGTTACCTCTATATACATCTTGCAGTGTGTAATTCATGTAAAGAATAACATTAGCCAATATACATCAACTGCAGATATAGTTAGCAACTATTCACTACGCTTTAGTGACAACCTAAGATTACCCCAACACAGACTGACCTCAACATCTAAAAGTAGCTACATAATGCCAATAAAAATTTTCAATCATTTACCTGAAAATCTCAAGTCTATTACTTCTATAACTATTTTTAAGAAAGAAGTTAAAACTACTCTTTTAAGACATAGCTTTTACAACTTGAATGAATATTTTACCAGTGATTTGAATTAAACTCTATTCTCCCTAATAGTTTTTGTCATTATTTGTGCTTCCCAGGGTTGCCCCGTGCTGGCACAGTGCATGTTTTAATTTTTTTACTTTTTTCTCTCCTCTTTTGTATGTCTTCTCTAATTATTGATAGGCCAGTAGAATTAGAAAAAACCGCTGGATGAAATTCCTTACAGGTAACCACATGGTATATTCGATGTATTCATTGATAAGGAAGATACCTGTGAATTTCCTCCCATTTTACAGTGGGGGAACATTTTATAATTAACGTTTTTTTGCGCAAAAATCACGAAAAATCGAGTTTTTTAAGCGTAGCTCTAAGCCAATTGACAATAACCATATTTGATGTTATCAAATGTTTATGTTAATAAATAAACAAATGGCGTAATTAACAACTAAAAAAATTATCTCGGCTTCTAAACATCTTACGACAATAATTTTTTTTTCAAATTCGTGTAAAAATACCAGCTACCAGAATATGAAAGTTTTATGCCAGTACATTAATTGGTTATTAAGATATTTGCAAAAAACGCTGTCCGAAAAAGTCGTACTTTTTCAAACGCCATTTTGTTGATGAAAATATTAAAAAATCATTATTCCAATAATGTATTCGTAAACTAGACGTCACAACGAAAAAAATGAGCTCCGGATGAGTCATTTTTGATGACGGGAACTGGGTCAGATTGAATTAAACATTTGAGACCTTTTTTTATAAACAATTGCATTTTCTCGAAAAGTAATAAATATTTTTTTATGAAAATTTTATGATAGCTCCAGGGTTACATAAGACATGTTATCACTAAGTTCTAAGGATATGAGAACATTTTTCACGGAATTAAAAATTATTGAAATTTTCGATTTTTTCGACAGTTCTATTCGATTACTTAAAAAAACTATTAACC
This sequence comes from Stenurella melanura, assembly GCA_963583905.1. NCBI lineage: Eukaryota > Metazoa > Arthropoda > Insecta > Coleoptera > Cerambycidae > Stenurella > Stenurella melanura. Next base: position 22,268,131 of record OY757309.1, read on the forward strand.
GATTTAAATTATTCGGATGGCAAATGAACTGTCTTTATATCACCTACGAAACGTATCACATCAAATATGGCTATTGTCAATTGGCTTAGAGCTACGCTTAGAAAACTCGATTTTTCGTGATTTTTGCGCAAAAAAGCGTGAATTAAAAAATGTTCCCCCACTGTAAAATGGGAGGAAATTCACAGGTATGTTCCTTATTATCAATGAATACATCGAATATACCATGTGGTTACCTGTAAGGAATTTCATCCAAGATTAGCCTTCCCATGAGCTAATTCTACTGGCCTATAAGTCTTTGTTATATATTGATATGTGTAGTTGTAAGTTTTATGTGTAGCCATTTTACTCTCTACTTTAACCCACTTATTGTCGAACTCATGTCATTGTATAATGGTCTATGTGAAATTTTTAAATTAATAAATAAATCAACTCTACTCACAAGGGGATTCAAACTACCCTATAGACACCCCAAGACGAAAATAGACAAAATTATACTTACTGTGATTGCTACAGTCTGCTCTCTCCGTCGTAATCTGATGTCGAGCGGTGCACTTCTGCTGAATATATCTTATAATTAGCACCTTCTCAGAAACACGTCTTAATAGTTAAGACCGTCGATGGATTCTATGAGTACTCGGATAGGTACAACAACGTGACGGGATCAAAAGTGACCCGTGGTAAGTAGTTATCCAACTCACGGCACAGAATCGCACGTCGGTCTCCAATCTTATAATTAGTGGATCAATGAGAAATCGGATTCAAAATATGTTTTCATTTATTGAAATAATTCATAAAATATAAAAAATATAAATATTCAACACCTATCTAATGTATATAAAGCAAACATCAGAGAGCACTACCACGTGGCAAGCCGTTACATCCCGTAGGATCGTAACTCATCCAGCGTCGAGAGAACTATAACAATCGACTGTACAAAAAGATTCAGACTTCCGGTTTAGTTATGATTGTAAGATGTATATCGAACTTTTTGAATATTATTCACTGTTAATTTTACACTGAAATTTTCGAATTGTTTGAAATCTTTGTCAGGATGCTTAAGCTGTCAGGATGCTTCGAGCGACGACTATGGCGATTCCCACCTGGGCTTAGATTAAATATATTTTGGGTCCGTCGGAATCGACTCCCCGACTATGAACTTTTTGACAATTTTGATTTTTAGAATAATTAAATGATGATTTTGGTTCTTATTGGAAAAACTGTTCATTGATTTTTTTCTTAAATTTTGACATTCAAAATAGCTACTCGCCACACCCTGACTCAGTATTCCGCCCTGTGCAATCCTCTTCGTGGTACTTTCTAAAAAAATAAATTCGTTGTACTTTCGAAAAATTTGTTGGACAGAGCGATTTTCCGCCCTGTGCATCTTCAAGTTTTTTCTAAGATGATGCCAAAGGTCTTTTGTCTTTTGTACAAGAGTCTTTTGTAAAGTGATAATGTTTCAAAATCGATTTATTCCTGGGAATTTTGGTCTGAATTTAATTTCTTTGTGATTTGAATATTTTTCAAATGGATCATTTTACTGGGTTCAATAACAGCATTACCGAGAACCTCATGCCGGGTGTTGCGACCATCGGTGCGCATGGCCTTAGCAAATCTTTTTTCCATCCATCCATCAGGTCTAGCATGAAAGCATGTAATATATCAGCAAGAGTATTTTGAAGAAAAAACAGATAGGACTGTCCATTCAAATTTGGAGAATGGACAAATGGTCCCAATAACTCACGTTCGCCGATAATACCACACCAAACGTTAATCTTAAATTCGTGCTGAAAATGCCTTTCTTTAACGGCATAAGGATTTTTCACCTCCCAGTAATGGGTATTTTTGCAGTTAAAAACGCCTCGGCAAGTTGCTTCGTCGGTAAATAAAATGTTCTTAACAAAATTTCGATCCCTGTTGTGTTTATTTAGAACAAATTGACAAAATTGTAGCCTTTGTGGAAAATCTCTTCGAAGTAATTTTTGTACAGGAATGAAGTGATATGGGTAGAAGCGTTTTTTGCACAAGACTTGCATAAGACTTGTTTACTCCCCCCTGTTGCCACTGATAAACGACTTGAGCTGTCTTGAGAATCTTCATCCACACGAACTAAAATTTCTATTTCTTGATCTGGAGTAACTCATTTCGGTCGTCCTACATAATTTTTATGGCGAAATGAACCCGTTTCTCCCAAACGGCGAAACAGATCTTTGATAATCTTATGGTCTGGCTGTATTCTATTTGGATATTGAAATGAGTATCTCCTCGCTGCAGCACGCCCGCTAAAATTTTTTTTACGTAAACACATATCATATCCCCCATTTCCCTATTTGAAAAATTATTATGTTGAGGCATTTTAAATAAAGAAGTTAAAGAAATTAGCTCGAGGAACACAAGAGCAAAATAAAATGATTAAATAACATACATGACAAAACCAAAACGTAACCAAAGCACACTTTTCAATAAATACACTTTGTTTCATTAAATTTGAATTTCTCTTTCAAAATATTACTCAAATGTTCAACGGCAGTTTCCTCTAAAAGGTTGGAGTTATCAAGTTCTACCAAGTATACTTTTTATACGTGGAAATGACGCTGTCATCAGATTTTCTGGTTAGAAGTATTACAACATTTCGTCCAAAAAAATATGAAAAAAAATCATCATCAGATACGGGTCCTGCGGCGCCCTCCATGATCTAACGTGATATAATACATAAATTATTGTTCCTTAGAATAAAAGAAGTTCCTCTGGCAAATTTGGCGAAGACCAGTCAAGAGGCTGTTGAGTTATTGCAAAAAAAAAGAAAAAATAATTTGAATTTTGACACCCTTTTTCCACAGTAACATTTTACCAAAGAATCTACCCCTGCACTATGGCCTATCATTAATGGTCTACCCTGTATATTCTACATACATTTATAAATTCTAGGAACGTATTTTGTGAGGCAAATTAGTGTGTCGTGGTTTCTCGGACGATGACTCTAAGCTCTTGTAAATAAGAATTTATGGGTCTTTACAAAAGGTCTGCATTTTTCGCGTTAGTCTGTTGCATTCTGCAAATGTTGACACCTTGAGACTCCATCTTAGTAGTTATCCAAGACTGTTTCACATTTCTACGTATCACCCTTTGTTTCTGTTGTCGCTCGCATGTAGTTCTCTTAAAGAGATTCCAAATGCAGTTAGACAAAAGGAAATGCTTTTAATTAATAATAAATATTCCTTCGTTTATTCGACGAGAATGAAAGCTTTTCGTGTTCTAAAGCGAGCAATTTAAAGGCAAAAAAGGCGCTTCTTACATCTTTCATACAAAAGGTATTTTCTTAGTGGAATTTTATTGTACTTTCTTAATTCCTTCTGAGATGATATTTTTACTTCGTTATTTTTTCCCGTCATTTTACTTCCACATCTACGTAGTAGAATGGAAGTATAGTAGTCGTAAAAAAGAATCAAACATTTTTCCTGTTGAAATAGGTTTAGAATATCACCAAGCGTCGAGATTTTAAATTTGAGCGAAAAAAATATGTTTGTCTGTCTGTCCGTCAGTCTGTCGGTAACTTTTTTTGTGTGCCCGTTTTCTCTGAAACGGTTTAAGATATTGGCTTGAAATTTTGTACTAGTTTGCATTATAAAAAGATCTGGAACTGGATTGTTTTTTTAACATATCCGGTAAAGAATTCGGGGGTAAATAGTGGTAAATAGGGAAAAAATCAGTAAAGCAAGCTGGTAACATTACACAAATTTGGTATTTGGTGTATACACTAACTAGAAGCCAGGGTCTCAAATTCTTTAAAATAGTTTATATATACCACCCCTACTCCATTAGGGAAATGATGAAGTAAAATTTAGAAATTCTGTTGAAATTTGATACACATATACACTATACCGAGACCTGGAACTGGATTATATTTTAAGATGATTCTGTTGGAGGGTTGGGTGTTAAATAAGGGTTAAATAGAGGAAAATAAGTAAATCAAGCTGGTAAGAGTACAGAAACTTGAGATTTGGTGTACATGCTTGAAGCCAAGGCCTCATATTATTTTATAACATTCCACCTTCCATTCCATTATTAAAGGGTCCGATAAAATTAAATTGAGATATTCATTTGAAACTTGGTACACGTATGTATTAGAACGACAACTGGAGATAAATTATATTTTGAGATGATTCCATTAAAGGGGTGGGAGATAAATAGAGGTAAATAGGGGAAAATGAATAAAGTAAACTGATAAGAGTACAGAAACTTGAGATTTGGTGTATATACTAGAAGCCAAGGCCTCAGATTTCTTTATAATATTTTTCAACCCCCCAAATACCTCCACTCCATTATTAAAGTGGCTGATAAAATCAACACTTTCACTCCGTTATCAAAGTGACTGATAAAATAAAACTAAGATATTCACTTGAAATTTGCTACACGTAGCTAATAAGCTAATAAGAGTCCAGAAACTTAATTTTTGGCGTCCATGCTAGAAACCAACGCCTTAAATTTTTTTATGACATCCGCCTCAAATATTATTAAAATTCAGACATCAATTATTTCCACATACTAGAGTGCAAATATAGTCAAACTGTTTTCCTTTAAAGATACTTAGATGGAAAATCTGGGTGTCGAAGTAGTAATTTCTTAGGCAGCGGTTCTTACTTGGTCCTATAACATCCCCATCAAAATGACAGTACCTCTGAATACAACAACTATCACGTATATGGCTACAATATACATTAGTTACTTATTATGCACTATAGAAGAATATACAATTTAAGAAATTAATGTTATGAATGGAGATTACAATCTTAATTAACACTCTACAAGTATCGTCCTTCCATCCAATGGAACCCAATAATTATAGTGGTTTCACTTGAAAGTTATTATCTTATACAATTATGGCGAACAATGTAGAAGATTTATGGTAACAGAAATTGGAAGCTCTCTATACAATTAGAAACAATAGAATCGCCTTTGAACATGTTCGACAATTACTAAATAACATCACAAATTAATTAGTTCAGAGGCTGTTATTAGTGTGAGAAGAAAATGTATACCGAATATTATAACCGGGTGTTTCCATTGTAGCAGCTTGTAGCTTCCCAAAAATGTTATTAAGAAAAATGTTTAAATTAGCCATAATCGCTATTTCTGGTATCAGATCTGATATATTTGAATTAAAATTATTATTTCACTCATTAGCACAGTCCTCAGGGGAATTTGAGTTAGGATTAAACAATCGTTATAGTGGAGGTCAAGAGTCGGGATTTTGCTCTAAAATTACATATATCTTCTACTGGGCCTATCTAGTCCCCTAGCCCCGTTCTCGAGGGTGCTGAAACTGATTTCGATTTTTTTTTGTAAAAAAAGGGGAAGGGAAGACGAAGGTAATCAGAGTTATATTCAGAGCTGGATACAACCCCCCCCCCCAGGGGGAGATTTCTACTTCTAAAGGTTGTTACAACCCTGGTCGCCTTTCATCTCTCCCTCCATCAAACCCCTTTTTTTTACCGCCGTGGGGAGGGCCAATTCACAAAAACACAGGGTTGCATTGATGTTTGCTCCGGGAGAAAGAGTATGAGGATGGTTTTTGGGCGATTTTGGGGGGTAGCCGGTGTCAAAAACATTTTTGGGCCCCGGAACCGGTTTTAGCATCCTCGAAAACGGTGGGGGGGAACTAGATTGGCCCAATAGCAGATATTTGTATGTCTTTCCGATTCTTGACCTCCACCATTATGAGAATTTTTTATTTCTTTGTGGGTTTTAAGTAGTAGACAAATATTTTAAAATTATCAATGCCATCGTAGGGAGAGGATAACACAAAATGGAGTTAAATTGAATTTTTTTTTTTAGAAATAACATTTAAAATGCGAAATATACAAAAACTTTCATAGAGATGAAAATGAAAGAGCAGCAAATTTTTAAAAAATGTATTGTCGTAAGCAAAAAAAAAATAGGACAATTTTTTTTTCTAATGTAAATCCGCCTCTATTTGAATATGTAATGAGTAGCCGAAATAAAACAGTTAGCACTTTTATTATATTTTTTATTGTAATGCTGTAGTTATTGCTAAAGCAGAAGATGGATTTTCAATGAGGCATATTGCACTGCGTTATAACATTAACAAAAATTCTGTGTTTAACATTTTAAAAAAGTGGAGAATAAACGGTACGATTAGTAGAAATCCTGGATCAGGGCAACAAAGGATATCCAACTTAACAGGAAACTAACTATTAATATTTGGTAGTCCCCATACGTCTTCCACAGGGTTAAGATCTAGGCTATGACTGGGCCTGTTAAGAACATTAATGTTGTTATCTTGAAACCAGTTGGTCACGGTATGAGCAGTATGAATTGAACAATTATCTTGTTGAAATATGAATTCATTATTAGGAAATAATTGTGACACAGAAGGGACCATAATATTGTATAAAATCATAATATACGTTCCTCAATATGCCACAAAACACCAGGACCACATGCCGATATCCAAGCCCACATGTTAACGGAAAATCTACCAAATCTTTGTCATTGTTAGATATATACTTCTCATCGAATCGAGTATTCGAGGTCGGTAAACACGAGTACGACCGCTGTGTGTAGACTGGAAAGTTTTTTCATCTGTAAAGATTACATTGTTCCAAAAATGTACATCATGCACTAAAAATTCAAACGCAAATCCCAGTCGAGCTTCTTTATGTTTAGCCTTAAGTAGGTATTTCTGTGCTGCTGAATGACATCACGGCTCCGATTCCCTTACTCGCCGGCGACAAGTACTACTCGATCCAGGAAAGTTCGTTTCTTCAGCAGCCTTGATTTACTGAGTGAAGTGGATTTTCTACCAATTTATTTACCAATTGCAAATCTTCCTGTTGAATTGATATTCTTCGTCGCCTTAGTCCAGGATTTTTACTAATCGTACCGTTTATTCTCTACTTTTAAAATGTTAAACACAGAATTTTTGTTAATATTATAACGCACTGCAATTTGTCTAATTGGCAATCCATCTTCTGCTTTAGCAATAACTTGAGCTTTAACTAAATCCCTTATAAGGGCCATATTAGGCACCCTTGCAATGAATTTAGACAACTAACTGAAAATCACAGAAATTAAAGTTAGATGTACAAGCTAGATTTAAGAAAAAATACCTTATAAGACATATCCTTTTTTTTTGCTCACGGAAGTACTTATACACAAAAATCAAAGTAATGAGGTTGCCGACCAACGCGTGAACCTCAAAATTAGCGTTTTCCGTGCGTATCGGCACATACATTTTATTAACCTTTGGAAAGATGATAAAATTATAAAATAATATCAATATTTACTGTACAGTGACTAAAAGAAGTACGTGCACGGCAAGCTTCACCTCAGGAGATACTTAGAAACACCAAAATTGAAATCTATACAAATTTTGTTTGGAAGTTTTGTACCTGCTCATTGTATGTCTCGACCGCTACAAATAATTTTACTATGTAGAAGTGAAAGAATTGGTATTTATCTTTCGTTCACCGTAGATCCCAATTGGAAAATATGTGAACATTCACTACTCAAAATCTAAATTATAATGAAAAAAAATTCATAGATTTCGCAATCCTTGCAACCATCGGGACACTGGAAATGATAACACCATACATAAGACATAAACCGATTCCGGAAACAGCGATCCGTCCGAGAAAACATGATTTTAGGTACTTGTTACAAAACTAACCATTCGCTATTTGTCAAAGTTTGTGAATCCATGGCGACTACGATTGGCGCTGACCACAACCGCATTATAACTTCATGTTCTGCGCGCATACTTATACTGTGCACACCTGCTCAGTATTGCATCATCTGATCTCGACTCGCGCTAATGATAATTATTAACAATTAGATATCAGAACAAAAACCTCCTAACTTAACCTAAGAAAATCACATCAAAGAATGAATTTATATTAAGCAGAATAAAAACTTACTAACCTAACCCAAAGAAATCAGAAAATAATTTATAAAAAATTTATTAATCACAAAATTAAAGAAAAAAAAATCAGTAGGCATAGGAGTTTAAACCCGGGACCTTTCGCACCGTAAGCGAGATAAATTACCATCATCATAACAAATTTATTACCTTCTTATAGTACAGAGTATTGCCTCGCCGGATCGAGATTCGGAGCCAGCCGCACAGCCACGTCGCACAGCGCCGTGGTGTTAGTACGGCTGGATGAATCGCGACCGGTTCGGCTCAATAAAACTTAAGCTAAATGACAATGCTCCTGCCGCCTGAGGCGGCTTAAAATTGTCATTAAAATTGTACATATTAAAACTTAATTCTAAAACACTGGAGGTTAAAAACGCTTAATCCATAACTTGGTAAAACACTACACTATTTTTAATTTTGTTGCTGGAAAACCCCATTCTAAGCAGTTTACCCCAACAGTCTACGCGCCGTTAGGAAGTTTTGGTTGTTTGAAAGGAAAATTGAGTTTAAAATAGTTGGAATTTTTACGAGGTTTATCGGTCTAAATTGAATTTTACAACAAAAACGGACAGAATAACAAAAATTACAAAAATACAAATATGTGACAAACAAGAAGGAGAATAGATAGATACAGAAGAAAAGACATGGTGGTGAAAAGTGTATAATAGATAGAAGTTCTGGTAGAAAAGAGTGCGGCTATAGAGGTTGCCGAAAGACAGGCAACGCCTGGTATGGTAATGGGTGTTTAATTTGGAAAGGGGCATTACGCATTCTGATTTGGGTAATATTGCGTGTTAGCGGACTATCGCCCAGTCGAAATGCGTAGAATTTTTGGGATGTCTCCCGGACGAAGTCCGCTAATGGCGATATGTCGTTACATCGATCGTATAGATCTCTGAGGGAGATATATCGGCCTAAATCGGAGATGAGGCGCATAAATTTATGTTCCAGAACCTGGAGTTTTTTCATTGTCGTGGCTGGGATGCTGTACCATTCCGGCACCGCAAATGTAATAGCTGGCCTAATCACCATTGTGTACTATAATTTTTTGTTTGTCCTATTTAGTCCGCTACCCTTGCCAGAAGTGGATACAGTCTTCTAGACACGGAGTAGACTTTTCGTACCGTCTCGTTTACATGTATGTTAAATGTTAGCCGTCTGTCTAGATGAACCCCCAGATACTTCACGCATCTTTTGATTGGAATTTCTTGACCCCTGATCGAAATTGACGTTAAAATACGATTTTCTGTGGCTCGGCGCGTGAAGAGTACGGCCTCCGACTTCTCGACGTTGACCCGAATCTTCCACTTGTAATACGCCGTGTGCCTTCAGCAGCATATTTGCTTCTTGGGCGTTGTGCAAATGCACGTACATGACTGTGTGGTCGGCGTACTTGGCAAGTTTGGTATTCGGGAACTCCGGGAAGTCTGACACGTACAAATTGTACAGCTTTGGTGATAGGCACGACCCCTGGGAAACGCCCGCGCGAATATTCCGCCGTGTTGAAAGTTTATTGTTCACTCTGACTTGCAGCGACCTGTCTGTCACGTAGGAGTGAATTAGTTTGGTTATGTGTATGGGGAAGTCCAGTGTGTTTAGTTTGTGTATAAGTCCTGGTAGCCAGACGGTACCGAAGGCTTTCTCAACATCTAGGAGCACCATGGCGGTACTTTTCCCTAGGTTGCATTGCACTTTGACGTCATCCACGATCCTGACGACCTGGTGCGTCGTGTTCCTGCCTTTCCTGAAGCCGAATTGTTAATGTGAAGTTCATCATGTGCAGTGTTTGGAATCGGTACGACCACGGCGCACTTCCACTGGCTACGCCAATGTTGTAGTCGCAGGATTGTATTTACAATGTACGTCAATTGTACAATGCTCTTCCTCGATAGATATTGGAGTAGCTTGCGCTTGATAGCGTCTTTCCCTGGAGCTTTGTTGTTTGACAAAGTTCTGATAATGCCGGCTATTTCCGAGGGCTTCTGGATCCTGCTCCGTTTGGGATTGGGGTTGGAGTGATGGCTTCGTTTCCATGTCCGCTTCCACGTTTACTTGCCCTTCATCTCGATTTTGAGTTGTAACATTGCTGATTGTTTGTGTTGGGGGTGTATTTTTATTTCTTCATATTGGATGTGAGATGTTCTAACGGTTTTGTATTGCGCATTTTTGGCGGCGTCATCTTTATGGTGTTTATGCTAGTATCGCTGCTGATGTTTTCTAATGTTATTGTTTCTGAGTACTTCCTTTTTGAACTTGTTACATTTACGAGTATGTTTCAAGATAGAGATTATTTAGTAAAGTAGACTCTAAAACAGAGAAGAGAAAATTGTATTTGTTCCTCAATATAAGAAACACATGTAACGATTAAAACATATGTTATATATTAATGATAGCTTAGTCATCTTTGCTCTTTAAAATATTTTTCTATTTATTACGATCTGATTGTTTCTTTAAAAGTTGTCAAAGCTCTTGCACCGAAACGCAAGGAAAAAGACGTTCATACGTTGGCTCTTGATGCCGTAAGTTTTATTCTTATTTTACGTGAGAACCGTTGTTTATACGAAGTTTCTAGTAAAAGCAGTTTTTTGTAGAATTATCTGCTTAATTTTCATATCAACGATAGTTCTTTGTATTTTTCATATTTTAAAAGCTAAATAAAAAATGTATTTCTAAGTGTGACGCTATATTACTTTATGTACCGTCCATAGTGGCCTAGATATATTTTTTAAATACTTTTCTACTACTAAGGACTTACCGAAAAATCAAATGTTATCAGAAGAATTATTTTCCCCAGCTTTTATCGCCATTCTTCCCTAGGAATTGGGCTATATTAACATGGAGCACATTTATTTCCCCTTTTCACTCAAAAAGTTAATTAAACACTCGATTAGGTCAATTTTATTTTTGCATAACACGCGGAGTAAGTTAAATGACCCGACAACATTACTGGATAAAGTTTGTAGCCATTCATGTTGAAATGATGAATACGTCAAGTCCTCTTTATATTTATCCATATTTGTAACGGTTTATAAATATTTAATTACATTAACCACTTTCTTTAACTACTTATTAGATACCCCCAAAATTTTAATAATAAGACGTGTATAAATTATTTTCAAAGTTAACTTTGACAATACAAAGATTTGGTTCCTAAATTGTCATCGAAGGACAATACATGAAATGTTACAAATTAAAAGACATAACAACGCAATCACTGATATGGAGAATTTAAGTGAAACATACTTTAACATATTAAATTAACTAAAAAGGGAATATCATTACACAACATATATTTTTACATCTTTCCATCAAGTCCGCAAGATAATTCTTAAAATATCATATTTCACACTACCAGCCGTTAGGAAAACTCCATATCTAACATCCATAAATTAAGTAAACTGTACCAATAGTGACATAACACAGACCAGAAAGCAGGCAATACTTTTCTTCAGCATTTAATAAAATGTTAATATACTGTATACAATTTTTTTTAAAGTGTAAGTAATGAAATTAAATTTGTAAAATCACATAAAATAATCATGCGTTAATATAAATATTGTAGTTTTTCCTCTGACGATGGTTAATAAAACCGAAACGTAAGAGAATATAAGAATTTTCATTTAAAGATGATCGAAAAATCCCAGGTATACATCACGTTAATTTGATATCAACGGTCAAGAAAATACAAATATTTATAGTTGCCTTCATATTTACACATAAAAAAATTTCGTCAAAGGAGTTCGCGCGGCGGTATCATTGATTAGGTAAAGATGCCGCCTGCCCGATTTGTAGTTACCGCATTTTTTATATGCCTTAAAATTATGAAGACGACTGTAACGACTATAAGCTAGTATACTTAAGTCAAACAATGTGATTATTCTGAAATTATAATAACTGTTTATCTAAAAGACAACACTTTACGACGGCCAACCAATGAGTCTTTAAGAGACTTTAAGACGGTGTAATATTTTACAATATCTATGGTTTCAATGTTATATCTCGTTTGTTTTGGTTTTGAGAAATACCCCTGTCCTCGGATGTCCTCGGACGTCAGGCATATGCGCAGTTAGTAAAACGCGTTGTGAACTTACTAGCTGCGCATGTGCCTGACATCCGAGGACTGGTATTTCTCAAAACCAAAACAAACCTATTATCTCTCTTGATTATCAGTCAACATGTCATATTACATATAAAATGCGACGACTGAGGCTGCATTTGTTAAATGTATTCGTTGGGTAGGGCTGTTATGACTTCTTTTTTAATTTGTTCATTTTCATCTCCAGAAACATAAAACAATAATGCCAGACGTATATGTCGCTGACTTTAGAAGATATTCATAAAAATCTCAAAAAAATACAAACATTAAATAATTTTAAGTATTATTATACTCTTCCCAAATACAAAACGAAGAGTATATTGCATTCGATCGGAACATTTCTAAATCCGATAATATCACTGTGTTGGTGATCGAATTTTGAATAACTTTCAAAATGCCCGTCTGTCTCTCTGTCCGTCCGTCTGTCTGTCTGTTCGTCCTTCACGTTTTTTTTGCGAGCATGATAACTTAAGAACGAAAAGTCCGATTGTATTGAAATTTGGACAGTAAGGTAGTGTTAGAAGAACCGTATGTATTGAACAAAATCGATCAATAAATAAAAAAGTTACAATTTTTTTAAATTTAAAAAACTTTTTTTTTATTTTTCAAAAAGAAAATAATAATATCTGAAAGACGGTGATACTTTGGATAGAGGTTATTAAGGCTAACCAACTTCTAAATGGCCCCACCTATTCACCATTCCCGATTGACACACCCTCTGCCGAACACCCTGTATATTAAATAAAACAATAAAATAACATTAAAGAATCGAATTGTACGTAACTGTTCAGTAGTCATAAAAATTTAAGTTTATAATGGTCAGTAAATACCCACTGTATTTTACCAAAAGGTATTTTTAAACATTTTTATACTAAATATCCTGTAGTCTAATTTCAAATTTTTATCTTAAGAAATAAATTTAAATAAAATGAGGGTGTACCTGCAATCTCAGATACCTGGTATACCAATACAAAAATTTTACAATTATCACTATTCGTTTCAATGATCTGTTAAACATTTTTCTCAAAGAGTTCTCATTATTTTAAACGATGTTTACGAAAAATGAGGTTTGCTCCATGTCAGCCCATTATTGTGACGATGTTCATATCGAAGCGGTAGCCCCATCCTTGCAAACGTTTATAATTTCATTACATACAATAAATACTAGTTGAAGCAAAATAAATATAATTTGGTTAGCTTCTAATTAATTCTGGTTTTGATGAATTTTATTCCCTGGAAAATGTACTAAATTAGACATTAAAAACACACCATTAACGGTAATTACAAACTTCTACATAAAGTTGCACTGATTTTGACTTTTTATTTCTGTTTCCTTCAAGTTGCCCGTGTACGATTTAGTCTCAACTGAAAACTCAATGTTTAATTAAAAATGAAAAGTTTCATGGCGTAACTAGCATTCCTACTAGATTTAGAAGCTTTTAAATCAAGTCATAAAACTTTTATGAGTCATATATTTCCGTGAATTTGTTGACACCTGCTTGTTTTTAAGAACTAAAGAGCGTTTAATAATTTTAGGTAGGTAGGTAAGTGAAATAATTTTATTGAACGGTTTGTGTAGTAGAAAATAATATTTAAAATCGCACACTATTAGCCAGCAGGAAACCTTACATACTTTTAGAAATTTTATTTTTCAAGAAGACGCAATACTAATATTTCAATATTTTTATATATAAAGCTTTTACTGTCCTTGGAAGTAGATTAGAATAGAGTATTTCAGTGGTCCAGTAAGAGCATTACATGCTTTAGGACAAAGCAGTACACACAGAGATAAAAACTTGATAGAATATGATAATAGTCTAAGTTCTGACTGGCTGCGGAAATTAAAAATGACAAGGTGCAGTGAAAATTTTTATGTAAAAACCCTTACTACTTACTCTAAGTGCATAAATTGCGTAAAATTATTGCTAGAAGTCTAGGTCGGGGATTAGACGTTGCCAGATGTCGGTAAAGTTGTAAGAAAATTGTTCAAATTTTAATATCAAGGTGCAGTTCTGGTGATTTTATTTTTGTATTTAAAATCTCCCTGTTCTTCCGAGTTTTCCGGTTATTAACATACCAGTGACATTAATGGAGCGAAAAAATAAATCGAATTCGCAAAATGTCAAAGAAGGCTATTTTTGGTTCACTTCTGACGGCTCGAATTTTCAATTTCGCCCATGAAATTAACGATGCCTTGAAAATGCCAATTTCGATCTTTCGATATCGACATTGCGAAACCTTCCTGCTTGTGTATTTATTTAGTTATGAACATTTAAAAATTACTGTACTGGTGTGCTTTTTTAATTTTTTTTTTTGGCTAATTATTTATTTACTTCTATAGGTAGAAACTATAACTACAGAAAATTTCAGAGCTGCATTTAAAGATTTTATTTTGATTAAAAATTAACGTGTCCACCCCCCAAGATCCCCTCCCACAGAATCGACTTTTGGCTAAAGAGCTATGTGCAAAAATTCCCACAGCACCTTATCGTAGCCAGCTTTCCGTCTATAAGTAATGTATATAAAGTTCACACAAATGTACAACAATATACCGTAATTCTATACATTGACATTACTAACTATAATTAAATAAATAAGTTTTAAATATACCATTCAGTTGAATGATTCATTATGTATTAACTTTGCGGGTTCTCTGTCGCCAATCTAAGACGATAACTCTCGCATATTAGCCTCAACATGTCAGCAATTTGGTGACAGGGGTACCCTAAAAAGCGAGTTAGTTGAGCATGTACTTTTGATCAAAGCAGTGTCCATAATTTCTAATATATTTTTATTCAAATTACCTCCGTGTTATTATCTATAACACTAGATATTTCTGAATAGAAGAAGTTTTTAAAAGGTGATTCTTAATATCTTTATTTAAAATAAAGACGTTTTTTAAATTTTGATATAATACCGGAAAGTGGTTATACAGTATGTTCGCGGATGGGGTTTACAATATGGCTAAATTTTTTAACTTTTCGAGAAAATGTTATTCTTTATGAAAGTTTTTGCTTGCCTAAAAATAGTAATAACGTTGACAAAAATTGTATTTTTTATACGGGGTGATCAAAAATTACAAAAACTTAAAATGCCGTAAGAGTAAACTGGCTCCATTTTTTATTTTGGAACAAAATGTGAAATAAAAAAGTTGTTTCAAATTATATGGTCTATCCAAATCCAAAATGTAATTTGAATGTTGTAATGTTTCCGAAATTAGTGAATTTTAAGTAAAATACCTTTGGTCAAATTTTTATTTATTTTTTTTTAATTTTATTTTTATTTTCACAATTTCTACACTCTGTACAAATTTGGAATTCTATTTTAGGAACATCCTGTATATGTCCTATAATGTTATATTTGATTGTTAGGTGCGTTGTTACCTAGTTACGTCTACATGACTTATCTGCATTAAAAAATAATTTGTAAAATGTTAACAGGCGAGCAAAGAATTTTAAATCTTATTTACATATGCTTAATACATCCTTTTCTGATCAGTTAGAAGCCTTGCCGTTGGAATGTCGTAATATAATATATTTTCAGCAGGATGGATGTCCGGTACATCATGCCTGTGTCATACATAATTGGCTTAATAGCAAATTTGGGCAAAGGTGGATTGGACGAAGCGATCCAGTTTTGTGGCCCACAAGAAGTCCAGATTTTACAATTGCGGATACATTTCTCTAATGCGGCTCTAATTCTGTCAGTGAAAATGGTGCACACATTGAGCATTTGTATTGAAATAATTATTTTGTTAATCTGTTTATTTGTTGTTATTTTGTTGTTATTATTTATAATTGCAATGTGATTTTTGAATAAAAATTAAAATGAAATGATTGTTTCCAAAGCCTACTACCCTTGAGAAAAAAAACAATATTTTTTTCAAAAAATGCCAATAACTCAAAAACGACTGTAGATAGACATACACAATGTTAATAAAAGTGGCCCTAAAATTCAATTTTGCATTGATTTCTGGCGTCAGAAATGGTAGGCGCAAAGATGTGCTAGGCAATCTGTTGAAAGTAGAATAATAGAATATTTGAACAAAAATATGGTGGTCACATTGAACATTTACGTCAGAATTTCGTCAACATTGTCCTTGTTCGTTAATAATAATTTATTGGTGTTGTGTGTAATTAAACAAAAATCCATATTTTTCTTTAAAAATTATTACAACTGTCTTTTGTTTCCATAGCATACTTGATGAAGTAAGGAATCTCTCATTTCTTGATTTTTATTAAATAACTCGATATGGGGTGAAGTTAGGTATAGGGAATGCTTAAGTAACTCACCATAAAATTCAATTTTCTTTTGAATGATGTGAAAAAAAATAGTAGGTGCCATTTGAAAAATTTGACTTTTTGACAATTTTTGATTGCGACATTTGAAAATCGACTGCACCCATATGGTACAAAATGGTACCACCGATGGGATATCAAAAGTTAGCCTGGACTTCCAGCTAACTGCTTCACAAATTTGGTTTCATAATGTTGAAAGGTTTGCGAGATGCAAATTTGTTCGTAAACTACTACAGCGGCAATTTTTTTCAAAAACATATGTCAAAAATTGTAATAGATAAGTTAACATAACTTAGGTTCTCTAAACTCAAAATTAGAAGACCAATCGAACCATGTAAAGAAAAATATACGTTTCTATTTAAAATAAGAAAGTTGGTACCAATTTTTGGCACACCCTGTATAGTTGGAGGACTGAAAATATTTTAGATAGAACGGACATGATCGATTGTGGCTGCATACCAAATTTCAAGTTTCTAATCCAACTGCAAGTTGAAAAACTTCTAATGAATGGCCTACGTGAATCACCCTGTATATTGTTGAAAAAGCTACGACGTTAGTGAATTTGTAATGCACCCACCATACATATTATAATGTACAACAAAAACGTCATATGTTCTGGAGCCTCCCCATATGGTGATGCCATAAGATAGTCTAGAATAAATATCTCCAAAATAAAACAATAACAGATCAGACGTATTCAGGACTTTCCTAATGTCGCAGTCATTTATTTTTACATTAATGTTAGAAATGTTTCTATTTTCATGAATATGAAATGTCATACTGTTAACATATATTTGTTTTTGAAGCAACGAAGAAAATAAAAAATTGTTACTAAACGAGCTACTTACACGATCAACACTAGTGTTAATTTTACGCTGGAGTGAGTCATGACACATGACAGAAAAATGAGCTTGGCATCGTCAGCATAAAATGAAATAAAGGCCTCAGTGAGTATGTTGGTCACTAATATGAGTAATGATCATAATGGGTAGGGTGTTTCTTTATTTTTCGACTTTTGAAAAATGCCCGCGTCATCCCGCCATTCGGTTCTATCATCAAAAAAAACATACCCGCATTTTTTATTTTTTTATTTAATGTTAATTTAGGGGTCGCTACCGCAAGTCAAAGTTTGAAAAACAAACAAAAAAATGACACTTGTATATTTTGACTGCTACATCTCTAAAACACCAAATGAGAACATACAAATTCACATTATAGATGTTTTTCTTTTTTGCAAGGTCAAATTCAGCGTTCCCACCTACCCCCACTTCTCTCTAGCCTATCGCTTGACCGTTAGCTCTCGAAGAGGTTAGTGACCCGTGGACCGTACGACTGAGTTCACGCACGTAGTTCTATTGCTGCGCAAATTGTTTTAGAAACAACAGTCATGGCGTCTAGTAGTTTGTCAGTAAACACTAGAAATAAAACAAATGTTTGGTTAATAGACAAACAACAGAATATTTAAATCAAAGCAAGTTGCCATCGATAAAAGAAGTACTAAGTGTATTTTTTATTACAAGGTTGAAATGAAGGAAACTAATCATAGTTCGGCAACGTCAACGGCTTCCGACGTTATGACAGTATGGGAACGAGCAAGCATACCTACAAAATTAAAGAAAGACGCCATAAAGAAAATAGAAAAGTACTTTACTGAATGGCAAAAATTAGAGAAAAATAAAGAAAATCAAACAAAGCGCTCTCAAGGACTACAAAGTAAAGAACAGGAACGGCAACAAAAATTAGGAGAACTTTTTGATATAGCTCATGCCAATGCCTTCAGCACAATGAAAAATGAGGAGACGTTTTTTGATTGCTCAGCGTCAAGAAGGTCATCCGGGTTTCATTGGCAGTGTAGACTATTTGACTTTAAAACAAGATACCAAAAAACTTGAGAAACAAGTTCGCACCCAACAGCTTAGAGAACGACAACAAAACGATATCAAAATCTTAACTGAAAAGTGCATACTATCTTCTTCTTCATCGACTACCACCAACAATGACAGCAGTGACGTTGAAATCAACTCTACCGTGGCGTCGACAAGCTCATTATCGGAAGAACCTTTAGCTTCGACAGAAAATTTACCCCCGCGTAAACGTAAATGGAGCACCAAAAATCTCATCGACCACGTTTAGCTGTAAGCCTAGATTTTACAAAATTAAATAATAGGAAAGCTACTGTTGTTTTGACGTCGGTGCTCAAAAGTGCAGGATCTGATCCTTCTGAATTTAATTTAAATGCATCTACTATTCGTCGCCAGCGCATTATGCAAAGGAAAAAGCAGAGTGTTTAAAAA
This sequence comes from Stenurella melanura, assembly GCA_963583905.1. Lineage (NCBI taxonomy): Eukaryota > Metazoa > Arthropoda > Insecta > Coleoptera > Cerambycidae > Stenurella > Stenurella melanura. The sequence goes on from OY757309.1 coordinate 22,286,758, forward strand.
GTGATTTTAAAGCTGACACGCCTCTCACTGTTCACTGGAACGGTAAATTAATAGAAGATATTACTGGACATAAAACTGTCGATCGTTTACCCATTTTAGTATCAGGAAAATGAGTCAATCAACTACTATCAGGGCCTAAACTTAGCCGTGGAACAGGGGATGCGTGTGCTTCAGCGGTACATGAGAGTATTATGTCCTGGAACTTAAACGACCAAATCAAATGCATGTGCTTCGATACAACTGCTGTCAACACCGGTTTGCTATCTGGTGCTTGCATTCTGATAGAACAGAAGTTAGAAAAAAATTTAATTTGGTTAGCTTGTCGCCACCATATAATGGAAATAATGCTAGAAGCAGTCGTAGTGCAAGCTCTTGGTCCATCGAGTGGCCCCGAAATATTTTTATTTAAACGTTTCAAAACTGCATGATCTAGTATCGATCAAAACAATTTCAGCACAGTTGTGTCCGATCTCGGCGCCTTAAGGTCCGTAGAAAATGTGTCAAATAGTACACTTTTATTTGCTGAAAAACAACTGAATGATTATCAACCTCCTGAAGACTACAAAGAGCTTTTAAATCTTACGATTATATTTTTGGGAGGCACGCCTAATAAAGGATTATCGTTTAGAGCTCCAGCTGGCCTTCATCGCGCACGATGGATGGCAAAAGCTATTTACTGCCTTAAAGTTTTCATGTTTCGATTACACAGATTTGTGTTTTTGTTATTATAATTTATGTGAGATGCTGGTTTCAAGCTCCTGCGGCATGTTCTGCAGCGAGAAATGACTTGTGGCTTTTAAAAGAGCTTAAAAGCTATGAAAACATTAACAAAGCTATATCCAAAGTGGCGATAAAAAAGATTTTATGTCACTTATGGTACCTTTCAGAAGAACTGGTGGCATTCACGTTCTTAGATGAAGACATTTCGTTTGAAACCAAACAAAAAATGGTGGCCGCGCTAAATGAGTAAGGTTTGGAATACAGTCCTAAATGAGTAAGCTTGGATGCCAATCATATCGCTGACAAAAACATAGAAGATTTTGTTTCCAGCAACACCTTGAGGTTCTTTAATATACTTGGAATTTCGTCTGATTTTTTTGCAAAAGTAGTTTGTCATTGGGAAGAAGACGATGACTACAAAGCTGCCAGAGACATTGTACGTTCAATACGTGTCGTGGACGATATTGCAGAAAGAGGAGTGGCATTGATTGAAGAATACAACAGATTAATCATAACAAATGAAGAACAAAAACAATATCTTCTACTTGTCGTAAAACAACACAGAGAGAAGTACCCAAATACAAATAAATTTACTTTATTATCATGATTTTATTAAGTTTTGTTCTTTGTTTGATTAAAAAAATACATTATTAGCATAGTTTATTAACTTGATTAGTTGCACAATTGTTTCATTGGTTCAATATTGATTATTTTTGCATTGTAATAGTTACTCTTAAAATACACTGATTTTTTTGAAAAAGTGAAATTTCATTTGCCGGTAGCGACCCCTATATATGCAATTATTAGAGCAAAAAAAAAATTGAAATTTTTTTTAGGTCTCAGAACCGAACAAGAAGGTGATGCGCAAGATAATCTAAAGAATTTTTTTTTCACTAAATAAGAAGCACCTTAATATTGGGTCCCAGTAGAGAGCCCTGTGGAATAACCATTTTGTTATATGTATAATTTAGTTGGTGTATTCCTATATTGATCCCAATAATTTATTTTTACCATTTGGTTCCTGTCAATAAGTTAAACTAATGTTATGGTTTATCTCTTACTCCATGTCCAACTAATCTGTCTAATAATAAATCATATTGAACACGGTCAAACGTCCGATTTAGATTACAAAATACTTTTCCATAAAATGATTGTTCCTCTGTGATTGTTGAATATCCGGAATGGAAGTCATGTTGATAATTATTTAGGATATTGTTTTTAGTGCAAAAATTTAAGTAGGTAACAAAATTGCTTAGTCACATGTTTTAGAAATTACAGGTGATACTGATGTGGGACGATCTATAGTTCATATTTTGATCGACGCCCTTTTGAAAATTGGAGAAATCATAGATGTTTTTAGACTTGACGGAAGTATTTCTTCAGTAAAACATATACTTATTATATTGTATGAGTAAAATGATTAATAATGAAAAATAATAAATACTAACCTGCCACAAATTCTCTTGACTTAAAACGACGCGACGTTTTGAAACATACTATTCTGAAATTCTTAAATTTTACAAGTGAACCAGTAATTTTTAACTACAACTAATTAAGTTGTAAAAACAGAAATCGATGATTTTAAGTCTCAAAATGAACAAACTTTATTCTTATATTATACCTCGTTACATTATAAATTTTAAATCTTATTCCTGGTAATATATTTCTCTAAAGAGACGCCTTCCATTATCAAATACCTCGGGTGAAAACAAATATTTACGTAGTATTTTACCCTTCTCTGATTTTTTATCCCTGTCTCGGTTGGAAGTGAAATGTTTTTAAGAAACTTGAAATAACACCATGCTGCTTTGGGCCCCTGTTGCGACAAGCATCTTTGACAAAAATTTTCATTTGATTAAAATTGCCTTTCAATAAAACATTAACTGAAAAGGGATTAATAAATATGCACATATTTTTTGCTGAATTAATCTTATCATGATTGATGATGATCTGAATTATTGTATTTATTAAGAAGAATTTTTACGATCTTACGATCCCTTTCATAAAATAGAAGGAGAAAATATACACTTTTCGACACCTGAGTCGATTTTGAAATTATTGTAAAATGCCTTGCACTTCAATGTGAATCATCTTTTCAATTAATAGTGGAAAGTTTTGAACCGTATTCTACAGTTGTGCACGAAATAATCATAAAAATTATATACATAAATTAAAGAAAGTGAATCATTTCCTTTGTTATTGCTTCTTAAAACTTTAGAAGAACTTATAAAGGATTCTTTAAGTCAGTGGTGTTCCTTTATCGAAGCAGATATTTATTTTATGTAGCCTAATGTCCGGTGTTCTCGTCCTTCTGCCTACTTCTTTCTTAAGGATGGTAACGTATGTGAGTGGAAAATACTTCTTATCCTTAATCTAGCTCGTAAAAGTGGGAGATGTATCAAACAGCTGGACAAATTAAGTTCTCTCGAAATGTCTTTGAAAATTGGTCCTTTCTGTGTATGGTCAATAAAGGATGGCAATCACTTAATTCATTTCCACTTTTATTGTTGCTTCCACAGCTATATTAACGTTGATAAGCTTTATTTAGTTAGGATTTACATTTTATTAGTAGATAAAACCCTTATAAACAATGATAGGCATATCACTCATTAAGCCTTTGAGTCGCACATTGTTGCTCTGAGTCAGCATTTATAAGAATATACAGCATCCGAAGGTTTTTGGGGTTGCTGAATATGAATGTGAAATCAAATATTGAAAATTCATGATGGCGGATTAAATATGGAGATTGGGAGTTTGAAGTATTGATTAAATTTGGATAAAAATCTGAGCACAGGGGATTTTGGATCGCTATGATGAATTCGAAGTCCAATTATCAAAATTGAAAATGATGGATGTAAAAAGTTGACACGATTTTTTATAATTTATCAAATATAAACAAAAACAAATTATTGAAATAACCGATTATCTAGAATCTGAATTGTAATCTCCGAAATTCAAGACAGCGCCAACGGTATTTTAGATGATCAAAGTGAATCTTCGTGACTAAATAAATCAAGGAAAATATTTTTTTTTAGGAAACATTGAGGCGATAATTACAATTTGTCACATTTTCAAAGTTAAAATCGGACATTACCTATCATTCCGGCAAAGTTGCGAACGACACAAGTAGCTCAATTACCTATAATAAAAAATAATAGATGTGCATATTGCAATACTGCTCATAACCAAAAGAGATCTAGGATTATTTGATCTACATATGACGTAGCGCCGTGCCTTACTGAAGATTGGAATTGCATTTTGAAATGCCATCGATAAAAACCCATAAACCAAAAAATTTTTGAATTTAGATAAGTATGAAAAAAAATAAAACCCTAAGAAAACTGCAAACATGATAAAATTACAGAAAAATATATAAAAATCGCAAAAAATAAAACAAAATTTAATAACAGCCCAAACGTTCACTTTTTCAGGAAATTATGTGAGCCTCCATCATTCAATGGGGATTATCGACAGTTCTGGCGGTTTGCTGTTCCGTTTAATCAAATTGAAGCTTCATAAAAAAACAATTTTGTTTATAATCTGAAAATTAACTAGCATTCTGTTAATCATTAATTCACAGAATTAATTGTTAATTATAAATTAAACACTGCTTCTAAATGAATAAAACAGTATATTATAAATAATACTCTATATATAGGAATTGTCCAAAATATAAAGTCCATATGTTTCAGTTTATAATAATCGCCGAAAATACCAGTTTATTGAAAGAAGATCCTAAATACAAACGACAAAACTTTTTTGTTAAAGCTTATATCTCAAGAGGAGTGAGGTTAGGTAAAAAATATCAAAAGTCAAAAAAATGTTTAGAATTGTCCAATATATAAAAACCAATGGTTCTTTTCAACTTAAATAAAATTTGTTGGTGACCTAAAATAGCGAACTTCCGTTCCAGTTTTCGACCGGAAATCAAAAAAGCATCAGTTCCCAAGGCCCTGACTTTGTTCTATGCATTTTTAGAAACTATTGTACCATCTCACATAAAAATCAGGTAGGGCAGAGTCTCTTGATAGTTTTTGAAGGCACAGAAATGATCTTGTGTCCTTTCGGCAGCAATGCCCACCTTACGCTGGCAAATCAATCAATCAATCTTGTAAATAACATATGTATTTGCAATCGGCCACGCTTGTCTACAACTTTTACATCTTTCGTCTACTCTGCATTTGATGGTCCATAATTGCCCGTTTTATTCGTAGGTCAAGTGTACAGACCCTCAGACATTTTAGTTTATTCACTGTAACTACCTAAGCCCCGTGTAAACGCCGTCTTGGGTAAAGTGGTGTTTATTCTACATGGTTAAATAGAAACGACCAATTTTATTGTCAAAAATGAATACACAACTCTACATAATACTGCCGCTGTCATGCCAGTGCGTCCAATATTTCGCAGAAATGAATAACTTGAAATGCAATGTTTAAAAAGTTCCTCTGCATACTGAATTTGTAAATAAAATGTTTTGGTGACGGTCATTCTTTACTAGTAGGCCAGCTTTAAAAACGATATATAGTATTATGTAGGTGTTACCAATAAAAGATATTCTTTATAAAATTTGGCAATAACGCGGGAATAACCATAGCCGCAAAAGAAATTTCCCGTAGACAAATAACGGGAAAAACAATCAGAATCTACACTGATAGTAGACAATCACTACTGGCCCTACAAAGATACAAAATAACAACAGGGTCAGTATGGGAATGCCATCAGGCACTCGTGGGCGTCTCCAGCATGAACAGTGTTATTCTATGCTGGGTCAAAGGGCATGCACAGTGCAGAGGCAACAGGAAAGCTGACAGTCTGGCTAAGAAGGCAGCCAGTCTAAGTATACTTGGACCTGGCCCTTCCAACATACTGCCGACCTCAGCAATAATGCTAATGATTAAAGAAAATACCCACAGAAAATTTAAAAACTGTGGGATGAAACTCATAGTTGCCAGTTGGCCAGGGATCTGCTTAGATACCCCGACAAGGATACAACGATGATCTACCTGGGAATGTCCAGGAAGAACCTGCGCTTCGCGACAGGAATTCTTACTGGTCATTGCCAGCTGAGGAAGCACCTTTATAACATGAAGTTAAATGACACACCCCTATGCAGAGGTTGTGAACAAGAAGACGAGACTGTCCAACACGTACTCTGTGAGTGCCCGGCAGTCTCCTCTAGCAGAGAATCAATTTTGGGAGAACGTTGGCCTACTTTGGCCGACTTGAGGGATATTCCCCTAGGCAGCATCACCACCTTCTTCACAAGATTAGGATGGTTGGAGGCCTAGGTGGAATCTTGTTTCCCTCGCGAGGATGTACAAGGGGCCCAATGGGGCTAGGTGCTGCGGTCACTTAAATGTGACTGCCCTCCCACAAACTCCAAACTCCTACCAAACTCCAAGATTTGGCAAACAGCAGGAAAATAAGCTACGAAAAATAAGAGGAAGAACTATCTATAAAAATGTTAGTTTGCAACCTTTGTATTCTTTCGATAACCTGCAACCTAGATAGGCTAAAAATTAAAGATTCTAAAATGAATGAACACTTCGGTGCAATGAAATCCCGTACAGCCATTTTTCGCTATATTAAATAATTCTTTAAGTATTTATTTGTCAGTGTCAGTGTCATATTTTCGCAATACCAAAAGTAACCGAACATGGAAACATTTTAATTCTCTCTAAAATTGAAGAAAGGTGGCCTATCAGAGCAGTTATCAACTGAATAAAAGTACTATTATGAGTGTCAAGAAAATGTGGGTGGAGGAATGTAGCGTAAAGTGAAAAGACTGTTCAGGCCGATCGAGAAATTCAAATTTCGTTCCAGATAACAGTAGAGGAGCCCTGAACCAGGATTTTAGCCTCATCGTGGCATGAAGATTTCGATTATTTTTCAATAGTTTATCACCCCCTGAAGAGAAATTTATTTACTGCTGACATGCCTGACATGGCTAAATGGGTGAATTCATTTCTCGAACATTAGTCTGATGCATTTAGACAGAAAACACTACAAAGTTTTTGAAAAGATACACGAATCCAAATTTGTATTCAAAGTGGAAGGGTCTAAAACCAAAAAATAGGGACTGTACCTGCTGGCTTCCGGCCGCCATCTTAGAAAACGCGAATGACGCACCTCCGTTCTTGCTCGTTTTTTCGGAAAATTTATAAGAACTAAAGTTTTTTTTCCTTCTTCAAATAACCTTTAGACAATAACTAAAGTTGTAGAAAATCATTTTATCTTTCATTTTTAATTTAACTGTTTTGCAGGGTTGATACTGTAAAAGTTACAGCTGTTAGAAAAACATTTCTTTTTTCTTATCAATTTTTCAACTACTAAATGAAACGTCCGGGTGCAAAACTCTAAATAAAAATTACAGAATATGTAATTACCTTCATAATCCAGATGGATTACAATAAATTTATTTAAAGATTAATTTTTTAAAAATTTTATGAATTTGAGGTTGCTTTGAATTCCAAAAAGTCATTTCCTACCGACCGAATATAACTGAAAGCTTTAGTACTCAATATACTAAAGAAGAAAGTGAACTTCAGCTGGCCCGCCAGTGGGCCGTTCTAAGGGAGGGGGTGATGAACTAAAGAAAATCAAGTCATTTCTAACCGGCATAATTTTTTTGCGAACTCTTGACGTTACGAATGAACAGAAAGAAAAAGCTTCAGCTGCGCAGAGAAAGGGCGGAAATGCTTCAGCTGTACTAACTCTCAAAGTGTACAGAAAAAAAATTACGATAGCTGATATCATAAAAAGTGTGAATCAATTATTCAGCTGCATGCTTAATGGACTAAAGAGTTTCAGCTCGTACTATGAAGATTCCGCTCGAAGCATTAAGTTCAAGTTCCGTGCGGAAAAATAATTGGATCAATTGAAGATGTTTGGTAAAGGATACGATCAGCTGAAATTTCTTTTCGTGAATTAAATAATTATTCAAGAAAATTTTCAAAATTTCAAGGGACGTTATATCACTTCCACGTATCTACGGCGCAGCGACTTCAACTCAGACGATGATCCTTCCGTGGAGGCAAAAACTAAATTTTCTGTTCCCGAATCAAAATATTTTTCGACACCTTCATCCGAGCTATCATCAGTGGAGTCACACAGTAGAAAATTGTCATCTTCCTTTTCATTTATTGTTTCTTCTTTCACGTTGCGACGCGCTCTCGACTTTTTGTGAATATACTGTAAAGGCGAGAGACTTTAAGGTATTTGGTCAATGGTTAGTACAGAAAAGACCGAGTATTTACTTTCTTGCTGTCATCTTTCGCCGAAGAATTCATAGGAATGTATCATCTAAAATGAGTGTAGTTAAAATCAATATAATTATGTAATTAAAAATAAAAGTCATTCTATGCACTATGCAAATTTGAAGTTTAATAGTTCAAATTATGTAAACAGAATTAGGATAAGTTAATTTACATGAAAAATTTGTTCATGAATAATGATTAAAAACTACAAGAAAAAGAATAATTTTACTTAAATTCTCTGCAAAGGTACGATCTAATTTTTGCCTCCATGGAAAGTTTTTTGAAGAATCATTACCTGAGTTGAAGTCGCCGCTCGATAGATACATCAAAGTGATACCCTACCCCTTAAAATTGTATTTCTAATTATCTAATTTACGAAAAAAGACTTCAGCTGATCGTATCCTGGACTAAACATCTTCAGCTGCTCTAATTATTATTCCGCGCGGAACTTGCACTCAATGCCTCGAGCTGAATCTTCATAGTGTCAGTTCTTTAGTCCATTAAGCATGCAGCTGAATAATTTTTTCACACTTTTTATAATATTAGCTATATTTTATTTCAAGTTGATGCGGTAGGAAATCACTTGAATTTTTTTTCTGTGCACTTCGAGGGTACAGCTGAAGCATGTCGACCTTTTCTCGGCGCAGCTGAAGCTATTTTTCTGTTCATTCATAACGTCAACAGTTCGCAAAAAAAATTAAGCCGGTTGGAAATGGCAGCATTTTTTTTATTTCATCATTACCCCCCCCCCCCCCCCCTCTTACAACGGCTCACTGGTGGGCCAGCTGAAGTTCTCTTTCTTCTTTAAAGTAACGAGTACTAATGTTTTCAGTTATTTTCGGTCGGTAGGATATGACTTTTTGAAATTCAACTCTTGGACTATTAGTTTAAATGCTCAACGAAGTTTCTGTGACTAATAGTTTTAATGCTGTGGATGCGCTAATTCTACCCCGAAGATCCCATTGTGTGCGCGTGCCTTGTATCAATAAATGATAAAATGTGTCCTTCTAATCGTGCCGCCATTTGGAATTTCTCAATTTCGACTTGATATTCATTACCTGCTACTTTAATAACTCTCACATACCAATTTTCAGCTTAATTAGGCAATACATGATAAAGATCATCTTAAACCATTTCGGCGCCGCCATATTCATAAATCGACGATGTGGAAAACCAGCGTATACCGATTTTTAGCGGAATAGGATGACAGATAAGGAAATAATTTTTTCACATCCTGTATACATCAATAATTATTTCAATAGAATTAGTGTTAATTTATCAATGTACTCTAGAATAACAGTGTACAAGACAATAATAGCATCTCACTTCGAATATTGTCCCACTGTCTTGTGTTATTGTAATGAAGGTGAAAAACATGCATTACCATGATTGCAAAATAGAGCAATGAGAATCATTCTGAAAGTTAACAGATATACCCGTATGACAAGATTGTTGGAATGTTTGAAATTCATGAGTATAAATGAATTATTTTTTAATAATATATTATTTATTTATGAAATTATTCTCAATTTATTACCAAATTTCATGTCAAGGAAAATTAGATTTGTAAGTGATATTCACAACTATAATACTAGAACACATAGTATATACATTAACACAATAAAAAAAGAAAAGAAACATAATTTATTATTTCATAAACCTCTGATATTATATAATAATTTGCCTGTACACATTAAATTAATTAATAATATCAAACATTTCAGAAAATCTGCATGTGAATATGTGATATTAAATTTTAATTAAGAAATTTTTATGACTGTTGTACTCATTATATGTACCACCCTAGTATTGATTTATTTAGTGTTTTTCTTTTGTTGATCTATTAATTCATTTATTATATATCCATTTATTGCTGTAGCAGAGAGTTGCTGATAAATAATTACTTACTTACTTAATTACTATGGTTGAAACCGTGGCTAAACACTGAGAGTAAAAACAAATGTATATCAATATGAAACTAATATAAAATAATAAATTTGAAGGACCAGAGCTGGTTTGTATCAATGAGCTCAATAAATAACTATATAAAACATGTGCCGACCTTTTTTTATTTACTCCACTAAGGTTTCCAATTTTCACTCGTTCACAAAAGCTTCCATATATAGCTCGGAACTACTATTTTTCAAAACCACAAAATAAAAATATTGACTGTCTTCAAAATCTTCTATTGACAAGTGACTTCGCCAACTTGTCTCAAAACGGCATGATTGTAGGGTCGGTAAAGCTAATTATTTTCAATCTTACAAAAACAAAGCCACCCGAATCATATTAAAAATAAATATGTGTAAAATGTGACAACGAAACAATGGTGTAAGCGTAAGAATTTTTTAGGACCGGCCGGGAATTTGAAAATTTAAAAACAAGGATTTTTCAAACGTTCATAACTTAGGGAATACGTTAAATGGAAGATCGTTTTAGGTCTCCATGGAAAGAAGAAGGTTGGCGTTTTATTCTGATATCAAACCGCAACGGTGGAACTGGAAATGCGGCTCGTCACGAACGAGGGAAAATGGCGTTTCTGGTAAAAATTGAAAACATGGATTCTTCAGAAATTTATAACTAAATAAATACGTCGAGTATGAGTGCGCGCGACATCTCTATGGAAAGAGGAAGATAGGCACTTTATCCTGATACAAAATTGGAACAGCAAAATAGGAAATTCGGTTAGGCAAGAATAAAAGAAGTATGGCCTGTTTGGACTGTTTGGAAAAACATGGAATTTTCAAATGTTCTTAAGTAAATAAATATTTCTAGTGGAAGCTCGTTCTAAGAATCTAGCGAAAGAGGAAGATCGGCAATGTATCGACATCGTAAATGGGCTTGTTCAGCATTTTTTTTTTATTTCATAAATCGAAAGTGCAAGTATAAATTAATGGATCTGCAAAAAATCAGAATCTTATTCGCACGTTTAGTATCTTAAAAACTATTACAAATTTCCATCTCGCGAAAATGGGGCGTGGCCAGGCGCTACGTCACTATACGCATAGACTCGGCGATCTCAATAGGCTTGATGCTCCTTATTGGTTCTAATTATAAGTGTTTTCGAAGTATTGTTTGTTTTGCTTACTACTTGACAGTAGGGAGTATAATTTGGTGAAATGTCAAAAAATTACAATTTTCTCTCGCTCCTGTCGGAACGAATTTTCGATTTCGACCCTGCAATTTACGATTAGAATTCATCGCCGACCTTCTCCTTTCCGTAGACACATAGAACGAACTTCCACTCGACGTACTTATTTAGTTACCAGCGTTTAAAAATTCCATGTTTTTCGACTTTTCAGGTTAAATTTGAAAGGTCCCAGAAAGCCATTTTTTTACGTCACTTGCGTATAGTGACGTCACAAATGAGCGCTCGGTTTTTGCAACTATTACTAATTTCAACTCCTTATATCTCGAGAACGGAAAAAGTTAATAATACGAAATTTTAAGTGTATAATGAGAATATCGAGTACTATATGAAAAAGTATAAAAACCATATAAAAAGAATATCATGGAACAAGCCCATTGCTGGGTCAAAATCGAAAATTCAACTCGACACGAACGAAAGAAAAAATGGGCATTTCTTGATGTCTAGTGAATTTCGCGCTGAGTGAAAACAACTTAAAATTCATTTTCACCCTTTTCGTGACACTTTGGAACTTTGCTGCACGGAATAAAGTTGTTTATTTTGATTGGAACTAAACGCTTTTCATGAATTTAGCCATGCCGCGATTACAAGAAATTTTGGTTCAAGGCTCACCTACTATAAAGCGCTCCTTGGCTATTTGAGGGAAAATCCGTTTCAAACAGCAGGAGATGTTGTGCTCATGATAGCATTAAGGTCAACAGTTAGCCGAAGAATAGAAAAATCGGAATTAAAAAAATGTACAAGTGCAAAGAAGACCATATTAAGAGAAGAACAGAAGTAAGCCCGCATTCTCTTTTGTTTAAATTATATCTATCGCCCGTTGGAGTTTTGGAACAATGTTGTGTGTACCGATGAAAAAGTTTTTCAGTCTTGTAGTGACAGACATATTCGGGTGTACCGCCATGCAAATACCAGTTTTCATGAACAGATCTTCTATATGTTGAGACTACGTTAATGTATAATCGGTAATTATTACTATAAACTTTATTTCTGATGTTAATATTACATTGCCATTGTTTATATTTATATTTGAAGGAGGTCTTAATTTTAAACGATATGTTCTGAAAATCGTATTTGATTTGTGCCTATTCAGATTTCATTGATTTTCTAATAGCCAGTTTTGTACTACGGTCAATACATCGCTTGCTTCGTCTATTAATAAGTTTAATTGTTTGGCTTCTATTAGTAGAGTAGTGTCATCTGCATAAATAATTATTTGATGTTGACTGTTATTCATTAAATTGCATAAATCATGTTTAAGTATATTAAATAACAAGCTAAGTATTGATTTTAGACATTTTTAGTTTAATTAAATAATAACCAACACAGTGATATGAAAATTTTTTCTCTACGAGCAATATACTCTTCATTTGGTATTTATGAAGAGTATAATAATGATGTTGATGTTATCATTGGCTGAGCTGTTCTTGTTTTTTAACGATTTTACAACATTTAAAATTTCGGTTTCTGTCACTCTGTCAAATGTGATAATATTGTTATTAATTGGGATTCTCATTTTAAAGGGAACCTTGGGGAGTTGCATTATTTTGTCCGCTGCTGCTGCGCTTATTAAACTTGTTAAATTAAATAATTTGATGTTTTGTGTGGATCAGTTCAAAAATTTACCATACCATTTGATTTTCGCACTTACCGGACACATTACTATTTTCCATGTTGTCTTAGATTTGTTGTTAGAGTTAACAATTTGACCATTATAATGAACCCTTCTAACTTTTTCTAAAAGTATTTCTAAATCCTTTTTCTTGGTATTATAGAATTTAAAGACTTATTTGTGTTTGATTCATTAAAACAGCTATTTAAATTCATGTATTTATGTAAACCAACTTTTGACTGCATTTAACACCTTACAACGTACATAATTCTTAATATAACAATTTTACTGATATGAATAAATATATAGTACAGGAAAATTAAAAATTTAGGGTAACAAAAATTAATAAAAGGATCCTCTCTGGGATTTAAGTAGGTAATAACCTGGAGAATGAGATGATGCATTCTTTGTACTTCCAAGTTCCGGGAAAATTCAAAAAAATTTGGAAAAACATTTTGATTTTCGGTTTTATTGCTCTAGCGGCCAAAATAATGAAAATAGAGAAAGAAGTTCCCAACAACAAGCTGTAGCTCGTCTCTTTCTCTACAAAAAAGGTCTTTACAGATTTTTGTCTTACTTAAGCCGTTTAGAAGATAAATCGAGTTTTCCACTTATAGTTTTAAGCCGCTTCGAAATGCGCGACAAATGAGAATTCTTCAGGAGTTTCGAACGACCGGGCTCATCGATCGATAATTCTTACTATTCAGAGCCCCCAAAAAAACGAAAATAACATAAAATGTAGCGAAAAGTCTCAACTTTAATGTGGAACTAATCACAAAATTCATAAAAAATTTTATCAAGGAGAGTAAGTGTCAGCAGATGGCTTAGTGAACTTTGTACAGTTTATCCACAGATTTATTCATATCTTTTCCGGGAGTCGTTAGAATGATAATACATTTTGCTTATATATTCTTATATAATGACATATTAATCCAATTAACATTTTATTGCTATTACTTTTGTTGGAAAAATATGCCTTACGATCAAAGTAGGGGGTATATTTCTCATCGATCAATCACCTACAAATTTTTGAGTTCAATTCGCTATATCTTAAGTAATGATAATACCACAGTCTTAATTTTTGGATTATAAGTACAATAAAACATATTCTTTCGAATGAATTTAGAGTTTTTTAAATGCGCGCAGTATTTTTGAATTTGTCTACATTATTCATACACGTTCAGAAAATGCACAATTATACAGTAAAACATATACAACTTATTTGTTTCTTAACATCCTTCAATAAAATTTTCACGAAATATAGATTAAAGTGCGTGGAATCGAGTCCATGCAGTGAAAAAGCACCTATTGTTACGGGAGAAATAGGCAGGATGCATAAAACTCAAAGATGTGAATAAATCAACTGTATAAAGTTTACTAAGCCATCTTCTAACACTCTTCTCTATGATAAAAATTTGTATGAATTTTGTGATTAGTTCCACATTAAAGCTGAGACTTTTCTCTACATTTTACGTTACTTTCATTTTTTTTAGCGGCTTTGAATAGTATAAATTATCGATCGATATGTCCGGTTGTACGAAACACCCAGAGAATCCTCATTTTCCGCGAATTTTGGAGCGGCTCAAAACTAGGTATAAGTGGAAAACTCGATTTATCTCCTAAACGGCTTAAGTAAGACAAAAATTGGTAAAAACCTGTTTTGTAGAGAAAGGGACTAGCTACAAATTTTGTCGAAAACTTTTTTCTGAATTTTCATTATTTTAGCCGTTAGTGCAAACATACCGAAAATCAAAAAGTTTTTCCAAATTGTTTTGAATTTTCCCGGAACTTGAAAGTACAAAGAATGCATCATTCCATTCTACAGGTTATTAACTACTTAAATCCCAGAGATGATTCTTTTATTAATTTTTGCGAGGTTTTTACAACATTTTGCCTTCATTGCCTGTACTAATATGTCAATACACTATATAATAATAATAATAATAATAATAATAATAGTTTATTGGTGTTTTATACACGTAGTATTTACACAAGTCAAGACATGGAATACAGAAACTTTAGAATGCCATTAAAGTAAATCATAAATAAGATAAACACATTAAAATACAAAAGTATACATAAGGCGAGAACTAACACAGATTAAAATGACTATAGTCTGCACATAGAAATTCCTCAAATGAATAAAACGCCTTTCCAAGCAGAAACAGTTTTATCGTTTCTTTAAATTTTCTAGAGTTTAACTGTTTGATATGGTTGGGTAATGCATTAAAGAATTTTATTCCGTAGTAATTTATACTGTTTCTACTTTTAGTTAACCTCAGATAGTCTGGCAAAATTAAGTTACACTTTCTTGTGGGGTAGCCATGTAATTTGCTGTGGGTTGCATATTTGCTTTCATTTACTTTTATGTGCATTAGACAATGAAGGATGTACGTACAAGGCAGTGTAAGAATTTTAAGTTGAATAAATGCGTTCTTGCAATCATCCCTATAGTTCAGACCAGCAATCACCCTAACTGATTTTCTTTGCAATGAAAAAACAGTACTGGCAGATGGAGCATGACCCCAGGCCAGAATTGCGTATGAAATGGTGGTATGTATTAATCCACGGTAAGCAGTTAAGAGGGTTTTTTGTGAAACTTTGTAAGACAGACTCCTTAGTAGGTATACATTTTTCGAGACTTTTTTACATACATATGTTGTTTGTGGTTCCCATGATAGCTTTGTATCAAGGTAGACTCCTAGAAATTTGATTTCACTACTAAAGGTAGAAATATCTACGTCATTTACATTTCTTAGGCTAAATATTACTTTCTCAGTTTTAGACCGATTTAAGCATAGCTGGTTGGCCAGAAACCATTTCTCAGCTCTTGACTGCGATCTATTTGCATTTTCTATTAAATCGTTGAGGTTAGAAGAAGGGATTGAGATAGTGGTGTCGTCAGCAAATAGCGTAAAATGACTGTCAGTCATTGAACTGGGCAAATCGTTAATATATGTAAGAAATAATATGGGGCCGATTATAGATATATAGGGATATAAATATTAAATCCATAAAAATCTTACTGTAAACATTTGTCTCTATGGATATGCTAACGTTTCTTATATAAGCACTTTCTACTCTTTGGGTAATAACTAGCTAGGACGAAATAAAAAGCCGAGTTATATCCAGATATAACAATAATTTTCTTAATAATAATAATTTATTATCAGAATAATATAATAGATATACAATTTACACATGCAAATGTAAAAATAAAAATTCTGAATAAGACTGTATTATGCTTTATTATTTTTCTCTGGATTTATCCATAAAATAAAAATCCTGAATGTCAATCGATATTTAAAATTTTAAGGAAAAGCTTTTATGTATTCAATCTGTTAGATCTGTTAAAATCAAGAATTTATTAGCTCAGTGTTTACTGTGTTAGACTCGAAACCACTGGGTCCCAGGTTCGAGTCCTGGTTAGGGTATGAATATTGAGATATTAGGCATTAGATAGTTTTTCTTTCCGCTGTTTGCAAAATCCTATAAAGAATATGTTTCATTACTATAAGCAAACAAATAATAAATAATTCACTTTTAAATATGCATAAAGTATATAGGCTCCAATACTAGTTAGCTAATAGATAGGTGAAGATCTGTTCTTTTTTATCAGTCAATGTCAAATATAAATATTTCATACTTATTCATGGATATTGCCTTGGTTTTGCATGAAACATCGTTATGAGTGGCTTTGTGCCTTTCTGATGAGCTCAGAATAGGCGCAAAAAACGTTTCAAATGCTAAGAATTTCCAAGAAACTGAATGAGAAGTTTTATGAAAATGTAATCCATTGGAAAGAAAAATTTTTTTAAGACAAGGTAGGCAAGTAAATTCATTTCAGGCCTTTGTTCTCATTTTTAACTGAATCTTCATACCATAGGGGTCATGTATATACTAGTTTAATCTGCTTAGCCGTAGGGGACTATGTTGGATGCTAGTGTTATAATGAGAATGTGAAATAAGAAATTTGACAAATTTATTTTAGAATTTAGAACTTGCTAGCATAACCAAAAGTCAGATTATCAAAAGTATGCAACGATTTCATTGATATTTTTACACATGGTTTTTCTTTTAGTTCTCATAGATTGTTTTTTTTTCCGCTATTTGCAAAATCCTATAAAGACTATGTTTCGTAAATATATATAATTGCATGTTTGAACGTGTATTTTAATTACGAATAACTTTTCATAATTACAATTTTCGATATTGTCAAAAAGAAGTACTTTACTCTTATACCAAATTTATAATTATTGACAAACCCTGATAAATTTTGAGGTTCTATTATTTCATTTTAGGTTTTAGACCATGCAGAATTTAGGTTTTAGACCATGAAGAACTTTTTATAAACAATAACTTTTTTCCTAAAACTGGAAATAAATAAGTTTTCCATATGCCGCCAACTTAAGTAGACACACTGTATTTATGCTTGTCCTGGTTGTGTTGTGGAATAGTTATAGCCAGTCTGCACCAGGACATAATACCCTGAGAGCTAGCGTCACAGAAATTTGTACTATTTGTAAATGGACGGAATGTGTCTTAATAGGTTGTCGATGATCCATTGAATACCCGTCCATCAGTCTGTCGGGCTGGGAGCGCTGCGTTTGGCGGCGAGGGGCGGTTTACTCAATGGCTTGACAGCGGTACTGTTACAAATGTCAAAAAATCCGTTTTTGATTATCTCGTGCCGAGCCGAATTTCCGGTCTTCCCGTCGCAATTTAAGACACCAGCAAAATACCAATCTTTCTTTTTCCGTAGAGGTAGCACACGATCCTCCACCCGACGTATTTATTTAGTTCTTAAGAGGAATGCCCTTAGTAGTTCCCCCGCGAAGTTTAAAGGATTACGGTTTAGTATACCCCCGCCAACACCAATTGTAGGAGAAATAACTTTACATTTTATTTGCTAGTGAAGAGAGAACGGATACGTCTTCTCTTTCAACCGCAGTGAGAAGTGGGAATAGTTTAGATTTATTTCATAGCATTATTACCTGAGATAACCTATAATTTATATGATACGGATCACATTTGAAGTGAAAAGAGTGTAAACAGATAACTACGCGACACGAACAGGTGGTGGGTCTGATGTAGCATTGTAAAATGAAACAAAACAATGCCAAAAAAATGGCATCAGACTTTCAATCGTGGGGTTCTGGGTTCAAAACCTGGTGCCTTCTGCTTTTTATTCTTATTTGTTCATAGAAAAGTTATAGGCATTTATATATAAAAAACATTATGGGTGTTTATGTTAGATATAAAATACTATAAAGATTTTTTTTAGGAAATTTGACGAAAGTTTACCGTATTGCCAGATACTAACTTTTATATTTTATTCAGTATCCTGAAATACATCATTCTATAAATATTTGTTTGTTTTATATTATTGAACAAAAACCAGAATTGAGTGGCATTTTCCCATTTAAATATTTTATTGAACATCAAAATTTTTACAAATTACCCGGAAATTTGCTTTTATAGTTATGAAAAAGAATATTAACATTTTCCTACCAACATATACAGTTATACACCTACCAGAACAGGTGGCAGCAAAAACATGGACGTCCTCACTTATGCATTTATTTTTTAAGAAATTACGTACAGGACGTATTTGATTTAAACATTCATTTTTTCGTAATTTTATTAAAAAAAGTGTAATATGTACTTAGCAAATGTCCAGTATTTTTATCCCAAATGTATTTTTAAATTCTTTTTACCAAAAACAAATGTCAGTTTTCGCAATTTAATTAATTTATTACCGTTTTCTTAAATGTTTTTTATATTTAAAATAAGCCGCCGGACATTACTTAAATTGCCAAAGCTCACATTTGCATTTAGTGAAAAATATTAAAAAATATCTCTCAAAAAAAATACTGCCTTAACATATTTTATTCAAAAATTAAAATATACAACATTGCCGGAGCCAACCGCACAACCACGTCGCGCAGCGTCGTGGTGTTAGTGCGGTTGGGCGGTTGACTCATTATATTCCATTGCATTTTTCTAAGGTTATTTTTAGTTTGATTTTCATTAAAATGAAAGCATTGGTAAATCAAACACAAGGTAGTCTTGTTGTCACATGGTATTTAATATATCCATACCTATTGTTATTAAAATTAGAATATTACAGAAACGGCGCTAGACGTCGGTCGTCGTCGAAACGAAAAAATGAAAGAATATGATTCTCGGTATTAAAATTTATCAAATTGAGAAGTTTCACAACAATGACGTTAGGCGTCGGTCGCCGTTGAGACGTAAAAATGCAAGAAAATGAATCTAGGAATCGAAATTTGTCAAATACACGAGTTTTACAAAAACGACGCTAGGCGTCGGTCGGTGTCGAAACGTAAAAATGCAAGAACATAGATTTAGATACACAAGTTTTACAAAAACGACTTTAGGCATCGGTCAGCGTCGAGACGTAAGAATATGAATCTAGGAATTAAAATTTATCAAATACACGAGTTTTACAAAAATGACGCTAGGCGTCGGTCGGCGTCGAGACGTAAAAATGCGAGAACATAGATTTAGATATCAGATGAAAAATATTATAAAGAAATCTGAGGGCCTGGCTTCCCGTATAGGTGCGCACCAGACCTCAAGTATTTGTACTCTACACAGCTTGCTTTTACACATTTCCCCCTATTTATATACCTATACTTACATCGCCATCCCTTCAACGGAATCATCTCAAAATATGATTTAGTTCCAATTGTCCTTATAATACAGATGATATACCAAATTTCAAGCGAATATCTCAATTTTATTGTATCAACCTCTTTAATAATGGAGTAGGGGCGGTGAGGGGTTAAAAAATATTATAAAAAAATCTCAGGCCTTGGCTCCAAGTACATACACCGTACTTCAAGTTTCTGTACTCTTATCAGCTTGCTTTAATTATTTCCCCCTATTTAACCCCCAACCCTTCAACGGAATAAACTAAAAATATAATTTAGTTCCAGATGTCATTATAATATATACGTGTACCAAATTTCAAGTGAATAAGTCAATTTTATTTTATCAACCCCTTTAATAATGGAGTAGGGGTGGTGGGGGGTTGAAATTTGTTATTAAAAAATCTGAGGCCTCGGCTTCTAAATATAAAAAATTTGAGGCCTTAGCTGCTACTACATACACCAAATTTCAAGTTTCTGTACTCTTACCAGCTTGCTTTACCTATTTCCCCCCATTTATCCCTATTTACCCCCAACCCTTCATCGGATATGTTCAAAAAACAATCCAGTCCAGATCTCGTTATAATATATAGGTGTACAAAATTTCAATGTCTTAAACCGTTCCGGAGAAAATGTGCTGACAAAAAAAAAATTATAGACAGACAGAAATTTTTTTTTTCGCTTAAATTTAAAATCTCGACGTTTCATGAAGTTCTAAACCTATTTGATTTTTTTTTACGATTGCTGTACTTCCAATCCACTACGTGGATGTGGAAGTAATTCCTCTTTTTTTTTGTACCATATTGGTACACTTTGCGCCTTTAACTATTGTTTATACCCATTACGCGATTAAATGTGTTCCGGTAAAAATTGAATTAAACTAGGTACGCAACAAGCTCAGTTTATATATTTCTCTACTGTAGCAAGTCAAAGCCTGGAGAATGAGAAGTCTCAAGTTAGACAAAGAGCCAATGCGTATATGATCCGCCTCTCTGGCTAGGTGGAGATGGAAAACATTCCTAAACATTTTTTAAATTACATGCGTAATTGCCCTGAAGTATAACTCATTAAAATATTGACATTTTTGAATTATGTTTAAACCAATGTGTAAAGAAAAGATGATAGAATTATCTGACCGATGCTTTTTTGAGAATGATATCTAGAAGTATGTGAAAATTAAATAAATATCAGACAATCAAATGATAAAGTTTGTGATTTTTTTTCGTAAGATTGGTTCACCGGATTTGAAAAAGCAATGGTCACATTGTAGAACTAGTAGCTAACTTCTTCTAAAAAAAAAAATGAGTGTGATACTTGTAAAAATAAAGCTGTTAGAGCTAAGCGCGTTTGCTATATTTCACGTATATTTCCCGCATGCGAGGATTCCTCTTAACGTTTCAAAAATCGATGCTTTTGAAATTTTGCCTTCTCCGAGATTATAGTCAGTGTTAAGTTTGGGATCCGCAGTAGCCGAACGTGCTAAGCGGCGACTACTTTTAAGTGGATTCCCGATTTCGAATCCCGCCCAGGGCTACTTTATTTATTTATTTTTTTAATTTTTGGCACATATTTTTATTCTGTAATTGCTCTTGGCTTATTTCTATGCGACTAACGTGTTAAAATTATAAATTTGTCTCATTTTTTCTGATTTTTTGGTGATACATAGGGTAATAATCTTTAAATAATCTTTCTAGTCTTCCATTCCTCAGTAGGTTCGCTGGTCTACCGGTTAGAAGTCCAGATTCCCAAATAGGAGATTCGGGATCGAACCTCGCGCCTTGAGATTATTTTTACTTTTTTTTACATTTCCGGTCATAATTTGATGCTCAAATATTACCTATATCACATGAGTAATATTTTTTTTATTTTCGTATTTGCTTAATTAAAGAGGGTTTCTCGGAGTTTCATTCGGTTTCAAAATAATTTTGTTGGCAATCGATACAAAAAATTGTGCGAGAAAATTTATAATTCGAATTCGAATTTAATCAATCGATAGAAGCCGAATCTACAAAAACTTGATGCATTTTTGTTGAAGAAAACACAGGGTTCGTCAAAATGAAAAAAAGAAATTAAAACATTTGATCTTTATGGTCGGATTCGACTGAAATTCGGTATGTGAGAATTATCGATGTCGCAGATTACAAATATTGGATCGAAACTTAAAAGTTGAAAATGGCGGCATGACAAGTTTTATCATTTATCAAATGACTCGGAGTATAAATCGGTATCTGAATGTAATCAAGGTCGCCGATTACAAATTTTCGATCGAAATTTAACAATTCAAAATGGCGGCGTCAACATGGCTGACAAATTTTATCATTTATCAAATTATGACCGGAAATGAAAAAACGATAAAAAAAGTCCGGGTGCGTGGTTTGAACCTGGATCTCCTGTTTGGGAATCAGGACTTACATACATACATACATAACAAATTTATTCAATATTAAAATCGTATAAAACATTGCCTCCCCGGATCGTGATAGGGAGTCAACCGTACAACCACGTTGCACAGCGCCGTGGTGTTAGTGCGGTTGGGCGGATCGCGACCGGTTCGGCTCAATAAAGTTAATTAAAATAGACAAAACTCCTGCCGCCTGTGGCAGCTTAAAATCGTCATTAAAATTTTACATATTTAAAACTTAAATTTAAGAACACTGAAACTAAGAAAACACTGAAAAATTTGGATAAAAACACTGATTTAATTTTGGTTGCTGAGACGGGAATAAACTCAATGGAAAAGACCCGTTCGAGGCAATTGTGCCCCAACAGTCTATTCGCCGTTGGGAAGTTGTGATTAGTAGAAAGGAAAATTGAGTTTTAAAAGTAGTTTGAATTTTTATAAAGTTTCTTGGCCAAAAGGGAATGTTACAATAAAAGGACAAAATAAAAATTTAAAAAAATACAAACAGGTGACAAACAATAAGAAAGAGAAAGAGGATAGGTACAGAATAAAAATATGGTGGTGAAAAGTATGTGATAGAAAGAAGTTTTGGTTAGAAGAAGTTTGGCTAGAGAGGTTGCCGAAAGATAGGCAACGCCTGGTATGGTAAGGGGTGTTTGATTTGGAATGGGGCATTATGCATTCTGATTTGGGTAACTAGAAAGATTATTTAAAGATTATTTCACTATGTATCAAAATCAGAAAAAATGACAAAAATTTATAATTTTAACACGTTAATCGCATAGAAATAAGCTAAGAGCAATTATAGAATTAAAAATATGTGCCAAAAAGAAAAAAATAAATAAATAAAAAAGTAGCCCTGGGCGGGATTCGAAGTCGGGAATCCACTTAAAAGTAATCGCCGCTTAGCACGTTCGGCTACGGAGGATCCCAAACTTAAAATTGGCTATAATCTCAGAGAAGGCAAAACTTCAAAAACATTAATTTTTGAAACGTTAAGAACTAAATAAATACGTCGGGTGGAGGATCGTGTGATATCTCTACGGAAATAGAAAGATTGGTATTTTGTCGGTGTCGTAAATTGCGACGGCAAGACCGGAAATTCGGCTCGGCACAAGATAATCAAAAACGGATTTTTTGACATTTGTAACAGTACCGCTGTCAGGTCATTGACTAAACCGGCCCTCGCCGCCAAACGCAGCGCTCCCAGCCCGTCAGACTGATGGGCGGGTATTCAATAGATCATCGACAACCTATTAAAACATATTCTGCCCATTTACAAATAGTACATCCCTTGTGACGCTAGCTCTCGGTCTATAAGTAAGACGGAAAATATCTGATTGCCGCCTCGAACGCCAAAAGCATCTAACTCCAGCTTATTTTTGTAAGGCAGAAGAAAAATAAATAATTTTTTTTTTCACGTAAATTTATTATGACATTTCAATTTTTTATAAAAAATATAATTTCCTTTCTATGTTGTTTTTTTATAACGTTAAATAATCTAATTAAAATGTCTGTTCTGCCACTACTTTGCCAATAAAGCAGTGAGGTTACTATAGAGTTTTGGCAACCACAAAGGATTCGATAAAACTAAGCACTTTTAAGTAAACACCGAAATCTGCGTGTAGTGATTTCTAATAAATTTAATAGTCCAATAATTGTAAAGATTTCCATAATAAAAAATGTTATTCCAGATTTTCCTTCAGCAACTGTTAGTGGAGGGATTATACATCACAAAGCCACAAAAATCAGTTCTGGGGGTACCGTGCAACCCTCCAAAAAACCACTGCTTCGGTGAAAAATGACTTAATTTACTGATAATTCGTTAACCGTTGAAGATATGAAAAAATTGCTCATTATAAAAAAGAAAGCTTGACTAATTGCCTAAAAAAAATCCTCTTGTAATTTTCTTCTGTATGCCATAGTTTTCAAGAAAATCGATATCGAAAAAATTGCAAAATTTGTATTTTTAATGCGCACGAATTTTCGTTTATTTGAATTTTCCTGCGCGCGGCCTATAGAAAAAATTGGATTGCTCGAAAACCAAACATGCTAGGAAGAAAAATCAAAATGGGTTTTAAAGGAGATATAAAATACTCTTTTATGTTTCCATTTTTGATGGCTACTGATATTTATTAGCATATAAAAATAACAATATAATATAGTTACCTTTTGATTTTTTGCACTTTTAACTATTCACGGGCTCATAAAAAATAACTGACTTTAATTTAAGTTATAAATGCATTATCTTTTAGTTTAGTTAGTTTAGTTTAGTAGTACTTCAATGCAGAAAAAGTTAGGGATATAAATATTCACATTTACAAAGTTGAAGTTAGCCAAATTTTGGTCAATTTTTTATTGTGCCTTAAAAATAAAAAAAGACCCAAGCATCCTGAAAATTTAGCTCAAAAATTTTTTTTTGAGTTTATATATCATATAACTATTGTTTCTAATCATTTAATTGTTAAGAAATTGTATTAAAAAATATCATCAAAAAATTTATTATAACGCCTTTTTTGGATTTTTTTTTGGCTAACTTTAACATGATGCTAAATTTGTAAATGTGAATATTTTCATTCCTAACTTTTTCTGCATTGAAGTACTACTAAACTAAACTAACTAAACTAAAAGATAATGCATTTATAACTTAAATTAAAGTCAGTTATTTTTTATGAGCCCGTGAATAGTTAAAAGTGCAAAAAATTGGACTAAAAGGTAATGAATGCATTTATAACTTATGTTATAGTCAGTTATTTTTTATGGGCCTGTGAATAGTTAGATGTCCAAAAAATCAAGAGATAACTATGTTATATTGTTATTTTTATATACTAATAAATATCAATAGACCTCAAAAATGGCAACACAAGAGAGTATTTTACATCTCCTTTAAAAGCCATTTTGATTTGTCTTCCTAGCTTATTTGGTTTTCGAGTAATTAAATTTTTTCTATACGCCGCGCGCAAAAAAATTCCAATAAACGAAAATTCGCGCGCATTAAAAATACAAATTTTGCAATTTTTGTCTTTATCGATTTTCTCAAAAACCATGGCACATATAAAAAAATTACAACAGAATTTTTTTTTAGGCAATTAGTCAAGCTTTCTTTTTTATGATGAGCAATTTTTTCATATCTTCAACGGTTAATGAGTTATCAGTAAAATAAGGCTTTTTTCACCGAAGGGTTCGATTTTTTTGGGGGGTAGCGCAGCACCCCTAGAAGTGATTTTTGTGGTTTTGTGATGTTTAATCCTCGCACTAACAGTTACGGAAGGAAAATCTCAGACAACATTTTTTGCGAGGTTCTGGTGTATTTTTTACTATACCCACTGGACTATAAAACAATTTTCATCTTTCAATTAGTAGTGTCACTTCGTTAAATAATATAATTAAACGTCTCTATTATATTGTGTTAAATTCTTTGTTTAAAATTAAATGGACAACAAAATGTAATTTCGTCAATGTTTCTTTTCCGTATCTCTACAAATTCATTTTGAATGCCTGTACTTTATAAAATTGTATGAACCGTTTAATCAACAAGTACCTACTTTGTATATATCGACCCATTTCCCCTATTACTCTACTTCAATATTATGCCAACCTCATGTTAAGGCTCTTTAAAAAACATCCGTGCTGAAGTCTTCTCCATTACAACCTTCTGTACTGAAACACTCAAACTATTGAATTGATTTCACTTTAAATATGGTCTATCTATAAAATTTACCATCGTGAGCTGAAGCTTTATAGTAATAATAGATTGGCCATACAGTTCCTGAACTACCGGAGCGTGTTACAATCGATGATCGATGCTTACTGAACAACTTTTTACCCATTCTTTATAGGATTTTGCAAACAGCAGAAAAATTAACTATCTATAAAAGAAAAACTTTGTGTAGAAATATTAATGAAATCATTGCTTTCTTTCGATAACCTGAATTCTGGTTATGCTAGCAAGTTAAAATCCTAAAATGAATTTGTCTAATTTCTTATTTGACAATTCTCATTCTAACACTAGCATCCACAGAGTCCCCTACGGCCATGCAGATTAAACTAGTATCCACATAACCCCTACGATTATGAAGATTCAGTTAAAAATGAGAACAAAGACCTAAAATGAATTTATTTATCTACCTTGTCTTAAAAAATGTTTCATTCCAATGGATTACATTTTCATGAAATCTATCATTCTGTTTCCTGGAAATGCTTAGCCTTTGAAACGTTTTTCGCCCTTATTCTGGAGCTCATCAGAAAGACATAAAGCCATTCATAAAGATGTTTCACGCAAAACCAAGACAATTTCTATGAATAAGTGTGAAATGATTATATTTGACATTGACTGATAAAAACAACCTCACCTATCTATTAGCTAACTAGTATTGGAGCCTATATACTCTATGCATGTTTAAAAATGAATTATTATTTGTTTGCTTATAATTGTATTGAAACATTCTTTATAGGATTTTGCAAACAGCAGAAAAATTAACTATCTATAAAAGAAAAACTTTGTGTAGAAATATTAATGAAATCATTGCTTTCTTTCGATAACCTGAATTCTGGTTATGCTAGCAAGTTAAAATCCTAAAATGAATTTGTCTAATTTCTTATTTGACAATTCTCATTCTAACACTAGCATCCACAGAGTCCCCTACGGCCATGCAGATTAAACTAGTATCCACATAACCCCCTAATCGTAGGGGGTTATGTGGATACTAGTTTAATCTGCATGGCCGTAGGGGACTCTGTGGATGCTAGTGTTAGAATGAGAATTGTCAAATAAGAAATTAGACAAATTCATTTTAGGATTTTAACTTGCTAGCATAACCAGAATTCAGGTTATCGAAAGAAAGCAATGATTTCATTAATATTTCTACACAAAGTTTTTCTTTTATAGATAGTTAATTTTTCTGCTGTTTGCAAAATCCTATAAAGAATGTTTCAATACAATTATAAGCAAACAAATAATAATTCATTTTTAAACTTTTTACCCGTTTCACCATCCTCCTGAGTACATTGAAACTACGGATGAAAATACAATGTTAAAAGGGAATAGGAGAAGAGGAACTATGAAATATTCCATAAAACTGTATCTCATTTTCTTCAAATAAACGACCGTAAATTACTTACATTACTTCAGGAATCGGTGTTGATTCGAGTTTCAGTATAATTTGCACGAACAAACAGTCACAATTTGTTAAAATGGGTCTCTCACGAAATTACCGATCGAAGCAAACAAGAATGTTAGTTGTGTAGTTATTTTATATAGTTTTTATTTATTTTCCAATGGAACATGTCGAACAGATTGCACCTGAGGGCCTTAGTTTACGGCTGGTAGTTACATCTATAGAGGGAGACCCTTTTCAAAGGTCTCACCCTTTTTGTAATTACCTACCGACTCGTTTGAAAAGAGTTGGCAGCACAAATCGCTTAAAACATATGGATTATACCTCTGGGACCTTGTCCTTCGGTAGATAATATGGTTCATTAATGATTAATGTTAAAGATAGTAAATGGATTAATTTATTGTTATATTCGAATAAAAAATTTAGGACAGTTGTAATGTCTGTCTGTCTGTCGGTCTGTCTATAACTTTTTTTTGTCCGCACGTTTTCTCCGAAACGGTTTAAGATATTGACTTGAAATTTTGTACACGAATATATTATAACGATATCTGGAACTGAATTCTTTTTTGAAGATATTCGGTGAAAGGTTGGGGGGTAAATTGGGGAAAATGTGTAAAGCAAGCTAGTAAGAGTACAGAAACTTGAGATATTCACTTGAAATTTGGTACACGTATATATTATAATGACAAGGAACTAGATTATATTTTCGGATTATTCTGATGAAGGGTTGGGGGTTAAATAGGGGTAGATTGGGGAAAATAAGTAAAGCAAGCTGGTAAGCGTACAGAAACTTGAAATTCGGTATATGCCTTGGAAGTCAAAGCCTCAGATTTTTTAATAATATTTTTCAACCCCCCACCATCCTTACTCCATTATTAAAGGGGTTGGTAAAATAAAATTGAGATATTCACTTGAAATTTGGTAGACCGATGTATTATAACGACATCTGGAGCTAGATTATATTTTGAGATAATTCCGTTGAAGGGTTGGGGGTTGAATAGGAGTAAATAGGGGAAAATAAGTAAATCAAGCTGGTAAGAGTACAAAAATTAGGGATTTGGGAAGCCGAGGCTTCAGATTTCTTTTTAATATTGTTCAAACACCTCCCCTCCAATATTAATGGGATAGATAACATAAAATTGAGATATTCACTTGAAAGTTAGTACACGTGTGTATTGTATGACATCTGATTGAGATGATTCCATTGAAGTGGTGGGAGTTGGTAGGTTTTGAATAGGGGAAAATAAGTAGGGTAAACTAGAAACTTCATTTTTAATGTATATGGTAGAAACCAACGCCTCAAACTTTTCTATGATATCTGCCCCAAATATTGTTAAAATTCTACGACCAATAATTTCCACATACTAGAGTGCAAATCTAGTCAAGATGTTTACTTTAAAGTGATATTATGAATAAACAGTCTAACTAAACTAAGTTAGAAAAGGTTTATTGTCTATTATTTATATCTAATATAACTTTCATACGTGTCTTATAATATTTTTATAAATCTAATTCTTTTTTATAATGGTTTAGAAGAATTGACAAGGTATAGAAGAATTTGTGGGCCCCTAAAAGTGAAAATTGATACAGTTCCTTTTATTTTTTGTACCTACCAGTTAATTTGCCGTTTCAATCAGTTATCCAACAAAAACAATTCAATCTCACTCCCTGAATAGTTTCTTACTCAAGTTATTTTTTAATTCATTATTTATCGATTCAAATATGAAAAGCTTCAGTTTTAATTACGTTTCAACTTATTCTTAGTGTGTGCGCTATATTTTTAAATTCGTTCTTTCATAAAGCTACATTTTCTAAATGTCTAATATTGAATATACATTGTATTTCGAGGATGTTTGAGAACAAAACTATTCGTTTTCAGTTACCTCTCTGAACATAGTTGCTTATCTAAAGCTTTTCTCCTTTGTTATAAAATATTCTTAAAATATGGATATAGAAAAAATATTTTACAATGTTAAAACAAGATTTTTAAGATCTCAAGGTTTTTTATCCTATTTAATAAACCTACTTTTCTATATCGATTTTGGTGCTAACTTCACAATGACAGTACCATTTTATGTTTGGGTTAAGGCCTTGACGGCCTATTCTCAGTGAAATGTGAGCTTATGTGTCGTGCCTTTAATTGAATTCGAAGTAATCTTCTCGAGATATGTAGAGGAAATACATCCCCAGTTGGTTCAAGTGTTCCATGTTAGTCGTGGGGAATCTTGAAGATCGGTGTCAATTAGCCAAGTCCATAACACAATTTTTCTTCTCCATCATTTCTCTTCAACACTTTAGTTTCTTAACTAAATCAAGTGTCTATCGTTGCTATATGGAATGTACTATTTGTATAGTTTCATTTGCATATCAGTTAATTGTCAGTCGTTGATCCAAGCGTACATCCAAGTACTTCATGCACTTTCCCTAGAGATTCCTATTTCTCCGCGTTTACCCGTATTTTCCACTTATCGCAATATGTCGTGCCGTGCTTGTCATTTGATAGTGGGGAAATCGGATACGTCATTCCCCCAAATTTGTGCGACCCTATCTCATCTGATTTTAATATATCCTCGAACGCGAGGTTAATTTGGTTTCGTTTGAGAGCATAATGTATATTTTATCCCTCGTAAGATATAATTAATGAGAAACTTAATTATGTTCCCAATGCCATTAGAATTCCACGAAGAGAGTTTGAATTTAGATGACACTTTTATCAATATTTACCATGAGATTATAGAAAACTTGAAAAATTTCGCTCTCGCTATTACACAGTTATTAAATCTATGTCCATCAGAGCTTCAACTATTTTAATTTCACTTCGGAGCTTGTTCGTGGCATCCTCCTGAAGGGTTCAACGTCGTGGGGTGAAACATTTCAGCGAATATTGGATCTGGGCTCTCTTATGTGGCAACGGTGGGAAGTTGGCAGAATCTTGAACATAATAGTTTTTTTGCTGCTGTTAATTTTCTTTTGTGTCGTCCCAAATATTTCTCTTAGGGGCAAAACCTGTGACATATTTCATCTGCGGTGCTGTAGTTACCCTCACATTTCTTTCTCTAACTGCCAGATTTTGTCATGATAGACTTTACAGCATACACTGTCTGCTGTATGCGCCCCACCACAATTCACATATTTGCCAGAATCTTCGCAGTTTTGGTGCATTAATTTGTTACATGCGATTAAAAGCAGTTTAAACACCTGAGGGATGCATAATATAAATAGAACTTTAGCAGTTTATTTTCTTTGTTTCAAGATTTCTGTTGACTATCACCCAGTTTTCATAAATATAAACTTGCAGGATTGTTATGTTTGGTGACTGCTTCTAATAAAACTGGTCTTTCAGTCTAGCAGTAGGAAAATTACTCAACGATTTATGATCCCCAAACAACCTGTGGATCACTATGGGCGGGGGGTTTTCTAAAAATATTTTTGTTGCTTGTCTAGGGTGTGATTGTCAGTTGCAACTGTTTATTGTGTTGGTCTAATATGCATCTCTTGTTGTACTCTAATTATTTCTGTATTTTCGAATGTTGAACAGTTGAACTAACAGTGAATATAAAAGAACGACTGAAATAAAAACCTTTCATTTTATTTCAATTTACATGCGTGTGGTGTTTGATATCAACATCAACTAATGTGATTCCTATTGGGGATCTCTGGGTGTTGTATTGCTCATTATGTATTAAAGGCGGGATCCATCAATCTCTGTTACCGTTTTACCGTTGGAAACAGTCCACTGTTGCTAAAAAATATATCCCTATTACTGTTTACGACTATTGGTCAATTGCTGAACAACCATGTTTATCAGTTAATTAATTATGAGTGATGAACCCTAATTTGTTGGCGGATGTACCAGATAAATAGAACGATCGATGTATGGTCGGTAAATTCTCAAATTAGTCATAAAAAGTCACCGCAGTCAGATTGGTGTCGTATTTGTTCAGAGATAATCAGGCCCTATATTTTCAACAGGAAAATTCAAATACAGTAATCGTCAATATTGCAAGTTTCACTAAGATGTTTTGAACTTTCCTAATTAATACAACGACTTCCTGCGAGCGGATGTTGTATGGTTTTAACTTAGAACTAGATTACACGAACGATTAAAAATGATGTTGCCAAAATGATACTGTTTTTTCATTTTGTCGAAATCTAATTTTTGGCGATTTTCACGGGTCATTAAAGGTTTTTTCAATTCTCTAAAAACAGCGAACTGATTTGGATGAGATTTTATGTGTATCATCAAATAATAAATAGTGTGCTTCAATCTTAGTTTTTGATAATGGGCGCCATTTACACATATGCTCTAATATTTTAAGATGAAAAACATCTTTCGTTTTCAAGAAGCATGCAACTGACAGTCGCGTCGCTTCGCCTTATGTCGCCTTGCCTATTTTATTAGTCCTATGTATAACTTAATATTCGTTGAATGCAAACTTACAAGTTTCAAGAACTCAAAGGTAATAGAATTTTGATTCTATATTATTTCCAGAAGCTGAAAAGGATTTTTATAAGAATGCCTGTTGGAGTCCCTTAGTCTAAAGTCGAAATCAGTTGATAGGTCTCATTTAAAGTTTATACCTACAGTCCGTCTGCAAATATCTCCAGATATTTTTTATTTATATTTTTATTTTACTACCGGATAGTGAAGATCCTATGCTTTCTAAAATTTCACGAAAATTTCCATTGATTTTTGACTTATTCTCCTGGTCTATAATTGTTGACATGACGGTTGCTGTCAAAGTGGCGGTTAGATGCCATACTATTGAATACTTATTGAAAAAAAAAATCACTTATATTGTGGTACCTCGTTCTAAAAGTCTCTTCAGTGAGAATAATAACAGATAATGCACACAAAAATTTAATAAAATAATAATATTAAGAAAAACTGTTTTTAAATATTAATGCAATAAAGGTATGCCGTTTAGAAATAATTGAACAAACCACAAACAGAAAACTTTAAATACGTTTTACCTACGATCGTGTAAAAAGTAACAGTTTTCTACATCATTTCCAGTGTAAAAAGTGGCCTTTTATTAGAAACTGTGCAATAAAAATTTTTATTGCACGCCTTTATTCCAGGATTTCTAAAAAATGATCAGTAAGGACAACAGTGTTTTATTCATTATTAATTTTTAACAATATTTACTTCTACTTTGCAATTAGCACAATTTTCAATATGAATTCTAGGCAACTCGTGACTCCTCGATGTAGTAGGCAGTATATCATTAACGTTAATGGCAACGTTTGAGCTTGCTCAGATAGTTCTTTTTGCAAAACTTGATGTGATATGTCAATATTGTTTTTAATCGATTCTTTAACGTAAGATTCTGCCACCGTGCATAACTTCCAGCCACCATGCCTTTTCAGCTGTAAAACATCCCCTCCTGCATCTGCAAGCATGGTGGCAGATGACCTTTTGAAACTATGACCAGTATACTCATGTGCATTGGACAACCCAAGACATCTCGCAATTTAGCTTGGTATTTTCCCAAAGGTATTAATATCTCTCGGCTGAACAGAACACTCCTCATTACGGTTGTTCACAAACAGTCGACCATATTTTGTTGCTGGTGACCTAAGAGTGGAGTGTTTTCTATAAATTTCAACCATATTTTCCAGTCTTTCGTTTTAAGGTCAACAATAAAAGTTCGAGGTTTATTTGTTTTTGATGTGGAAATTCTCACTATCAACATATTATTACCAATACCTTGCACATCACCAACGCTCATTTTATAAAACTCGTTTCTTCTGCAGCACCGGCAATGCCAAAAATTGCTACAACCTTCATCATTAAATATCTATCATTAAGTGCTTCGTTTACAAATGCGTATATTTCATCTTTACTAAACACTTTATATTTCTTGAAACGGTATCCTACAGACTGCCGCTTCATATAAGCAATTAACTTAGAAAACTGTTTAAGATCGATGCCCTTTTCAGCTATCAGTAAAGCTTTCACCATTGAATATTCCGATCAAAAACTTGAAGGTTTTATATGCTTTGCTCATTCTGAAAAATACGCAAGGAACACATTCTCCGTAAGATTCTTCACTATCT
The DNA here is from genome assembly GCA_963583905.1 of Stenurella melanura. Lineage (NCBI taxonomy): Eukaryota > Metazoa > Arthropoda > Insecta > Coleoptera > Cerambycidae > Stenurella > Stenurella melanura. The sequence goes on from OY757309.1 coordinate 22,319,746, forward strand.
TCAAAACACACCAATCGTTGAATCGTTTATACACCAACTCATATTGTTTTCGTGACTTCTCAGGTATTAAAGTTGACGTTGCCGCTTGTGCCGCCCTCATAACTTCTAGGGGAGTATTTTGAAGCTCTTCTACATTACTATAATCACGATTAAACATAACTAACTTCATATTTTAATTCAAACGTTCAAGAACAACAATGGCGACTTCAACTACGCCAGTTTATTTATAATATCGTTTCCTTAGTTACTATCATCACAGATTTTCAGTCACAACAATGAAGTAACATAATTAAAATGGCAACTACAATTACAACTCGAATAATACTAACCGTCAAAGTGATATTCACAAAAAGTTGATACAGTTTTATAAATATTCATGAAAAAATGCCAATTTCTCACAATAATTGGCATGATCGAAGATAAAGCGTTGTAACACACACTTGTAAAAGTCTGTTTATTGCACTCATGGCTTTTAAAAACACTCGCTTCGCACGTATTTTTGATCTAGCCATTCGTGCAATAAAGAATGGCTCTTTTACACTTGTATCTTAAATAACTATTAAATACACGTTGTCATAGTAACTTTCTCAGGAATACAATAATTCCCTTCGGTAAGCGAGGGAAATAAAAATACGAGCCTCTTTATTTTAAATGTTTTGTCAACAGTATCATTTCAGCAGCGATATAAAATGAAAATATTTTGAAACTTGTCAAGGTGTTTAAGTTAACATGGAGGCGACCCAAACGATGTCACATTTTAAACAATAATTTTTGTCTATTGCGTGCCATAAAACTTACAAATATCAAGTCCTGCTCTATCATATAAATGATTATTTTATATTCATTTATCATAACCCTGGTATAGTGTACAATTAAAAATTTAGGTGATTAATAACTAATAACATTTCTCATTAGCAAGAATCCAATCTTAAATTGAAGGATAGAAAATTTCCAACGTTAATTCTCTTAGAATAAGAACTCTGACTCTTTTTTTGTTTCTTTGTGGTACTATGGAACTATTCAAATCAGCCAGAAGCACAATATAAATGGTAGGACCAGTACTTGACTAAGAATTAAAACTTTTAAGAACCTAACTTTTATAGACCAGTGGCTTTAATTTATAAAAGTGTTGTTGCTCTTAGCACACCGATTTTTTATTTTTTTTGTAAAAATAATAAATAATCAGTTATATACGAGAAAAATACTCTTCACGTAATTCACCCACTGTAAAATTTGTTGTTGCAAAATTACTGTAAAATTCATAATTGTTTATAAGCCTTTTTCTTTATAAGTTCCGTTCTAATCATCATTTGAAAAAATCCAAATCAAAGCTCATTTTACTCGGGCATACATGTACTTTTAAAGAAAATTGGTTCCATTATGCTTCAATAATAAATACTATTTTACATAGCAAGAACTGGCGAACGTTTGCAAATTTTGAGTTCCGTATTTAAAGTTGCATAATTATACGAATTCTTTAGTTATATTGCTTAAATTTTTTTTCATACACTTCAATGGTTACTAAATAGACTCCCGGTGTCTGTTTTATCATAAGTGGAAAATTTTGAAAATAGATTTGCAAAAAAATTTATTTGTTTATAACTTTGGGCCAAGGCACTTCTTTCTCATGATTGTTGCGGGAAATTACATAGTTTGGTTAGTACTACCTATTCTTGTCTAAATTTTGTTTGTGGCATTATCTTAATTTTTTTCCTTCTTCAATTCTTTGGGACTTCCAGCCACATGTATGTTATCTTTTTAAGCGGTGCTCAGGGAATCTACAAAATATCACAATTAACTAGTATGTTACTGGTAAATAACCTCTACGCATGTTACTTATACGTCAAAGGATCAGTCAAAGGTTGCTTTATTTTAAATAAACAACACAAATAAGTATAAAAACTTGAAATTAAATATTTCGCCGACGTTTCGGAAATCTATTCTGTTTCCTTTTTCAAGACTTTTTTAAAAAAACCTTTTTTGCTGTGTATGATAAATACACAGCTCTAAGAATGTTTGTTATATTCAATATCCATAGATACTTACTATTTACATAGAACTGTTGATATAGTTAACAGTTTTTTTAGTTTTTATACAATGTTAAGTTTGTGAAGTTCTTCTTTTAACATTGGCAACCAAGTTGTACGGACATCTACGTAACAATTCGACACGCACCTATCCTCATTCAATAATATTATCGCGGATTCTTTAATTTTTCTTTTTTTGCTATCTGCCTATTTTGTTAAAATTGACATAGAATAAACTGGGACTCGGCAAAAATTTTAACAAAAGATGCAGATAACAAAAAAAGAAAAATTAAAGAATCCGCGATAATATTATTGAATGAGGATTGATGCGTGTCGAATTGTTCCGTAGATGTATGTACAACTTGGTTGCCAACATTAAAAGAAGAACTTCACAAACTTAACATTGTATAAAAACTAAAAAAACTGTTAACTATATCAACAGTTCTATGTAAATACTAAGTATATATGGATATTGAATATAACAAACATTCTTAGAACTGTGTATTTATCATACACAGCAAAAAAGATTTTTCAAAAAAAGCCTTGAAAAAGGAAACAATAGATTTCCGAAACGTCGGCGAAATATTTAATTTCAAGTTTTTATACTTGTGTTGTTTATTTTAAAAAAAAAGCAACCTTTTACTGATCCTTTGACGTAAAAAACACAGGCGTAGAGGTTATTTACCAGTAACTTACTGGTTAATTGTGATATTTTGTAGATTCCCTGAGCACCGCTTAAAAAGAAAACATACATGTGGAAGGAAGTCCCAAAGAATTGAAGAAGGAAAAAAATACCTATTCTTATTAAAAAAAAACATTTTTTTCAACAAATTAGCATTATTTATTCACAATCCTACAGTAATAATCAAATTGTCTTACATGTCAAAAGTTAGAAAGTATGACATTTCTAATTTGATTCAACAATTGAACTTAAATATGACATTTCGGGTTAGAAAGTGATATGTCGGGTTGGAACATTTGTCCTTTAACTTAAGAATTTTAAACTGTTAATTTGCCTTTTTCTTCATTAAGAAGGATGGTTACGAATAAAACAGTATACAAACCTTGGTGAAAAGTTTCATTGCTGTTTCGAGAATTAGTTGACCTCGCCGCTTCGCGCATCAGTCAACTATCTTATCTCTCAACAACAATGAAACACCACCTCGGTATGTAATATACTATTATTTATGAAAAATAAAATTTACAAATAAGGAAAATTGCAATAACTTTTATAATTATGCAAATTTTAATGGGATTCAGCCTCCAGTTCGAATTTTTCGAAAATGTTAATTACAAAAGTCTCAACAATGCCAAACTAAAATCGTTAATATCTCGGCTTAATATGTTCCAAAATAGGTCCACATAAGGTAAAGTAAATGTACTTTTTTCCAACGAATCCAATGCCGTTTGAATCTCATTAAAATTTGCATAATTAAAAAAGTTATTGCAGTTTTTGTTACTTGCAAATTTTATTATTAATAAATAAATAATTTTAATGTATTCTTTTTTTTTTATATAAGAATAGGTAGTACTAACCAAACCATGTGATGCAGTAAATAAAGCCCAAAATCGACCTGACTTAACTAAAATTTTTTCTTAAGCACAGACTTTGGTCTAATTGGGCTCATTCGATTCCAAATCACTTATAGATCAAAGCTTATCACTTTATACTGGTGTAAAATTGTTTATACAGCTAATAAACTATAAATAACAGCTGACTTAATGTTAATAATAATTTGTTGATTAACTATTTGTTAATAAACAACTAATAAGTAAACAATTTAACTAAGAATTCGTGTTTATTAGATCTAAATTATTCGAAATAGTCGATTTCGAATAATTTAGATCTAATAAACACGAATTCTTAGTTAAATTGTTTACTTATTAGATGTATATTAACAAATAGTTAATCAAAAATCGGTAAAGTTATTTACACAGAACTTCCCTCGTTATTTGTGCATGACAGTCACTCAAAAAAATTATTAATTACGAAATGACATTGGGAATAATAATCGGAATATAATTATTGGTATTATTACAAAGAAAACCTGATAACTTTTGGTCAAAAAAATATACAGAGTGTTCATCCAACAGCAAGGGTTCAATATACTAAATAACAGGTGCCAAATATGGAAGGCTTGCGCAAATACCTTTATAAATGTCCACCATGACTCAATTATTTCTTGGAATGCCATTATTCAATAAAAGTATATAATAGGATATGCCAAATATTATTGCCATCTCTCACATTTTCAATCCCACATTCACGTAATGGAATGGAAGTATAGTGGTGATTAAAATATAGAACAAATTTTCAAAAATGTTTTCTGTCTATTCTAGTATTAAATTTTTTTCCAAATTGGTGAAAATATGTTGCAATTTTTTTTTCCGAAATAGGTTTAGAATGTTATGAAACGTGGAAATTTTAAATTTGAGCAAAAAAATATTTCATCTATTCTATAATGGTGATAAATAGATTACTAAAACATGTTTTCATTTTTTTTTCTAAAACATTTTTAAATTTGTTTTAATAAATTTGGAATGCCATGGAAACGTGGAAATTTTAAATCGGAAAAATAAATTCCATCTAAGTATTTGTGGTAAAATTTTTTCAAAAATTAAAAAAAAAAATTTTATTTTACTTTAAATAGATTTAGAACGCTATGAAACGTGGAAATTTTAAATTTTGAGAAAAAAAAAATTCATCTATTTTGGTGGTAAAATTTTTTTCAAAAATGTTGGTAAAAAATTTTCAAATTTTTTTTTTCTTTTAAATAGGTTTAGAATGCCATGAAACGTGGAAATTTTAAATTTGAACAAAGAAAAAAATTTTTTTTAGTGGTAAAAATTTTTTCAAAAATGATGAGTTTTTTTTTCTGAAATAGGTTTAGCGCGTCATGAAACGTGGAAATTTTAAATTTGAGCAAAAAAAAAATGTTTTCACTATTTATTCCGTTTAGACGGTCCACCCTGTATATTTTTCAGTGAAAATTCTACCAGTTCTTCGCTGACAGTAGGGTTAACTACCTACCAAATTTGACTGCTCTCCGTCAAGTAGTTTTTTAGTTAATGCACCAACAGACAGACAGACAGACAGACAGACTGACGGAATTGAAAAACCTATATTTTCGGAATCTACGTGTTCTGAAACGTCAGAATCCGAAAAAATCTCGGAGGGTGATTTTTTCTCGAATACAATACTTCCCTTCGGTATGCGAGGGAAGTAACAAATAATTATTTTAATTTTGAATATCCAAAAACTTTTTATTTTTCGTTGTCAATTTGTTAATTAACAAATTGTTTATTAAGAATTTATAAACAATTAATCAAAATAAAACTTCTTAATTTTCGGTGTCAATTTGTTAAATAGCAAATTGTTTATTAAGAATTTATAAACAATTCATCAAAATTTTTACTAAAAATTGGTATTTATCAAGTCAAAATTATCCGAAATCGACTATAATTTTAAATATCCAAAAACTTTTTATTTTTCGGTGTCAATTTGTTAATTATCAAATTGTTTATTAACAATTTATAAACAATTCATCAAAATTTTGACTAAAAATTCGTATTTATCAAGTCAAAATTATCCGAAATCGACTATAATTTTAAATATCCAATAACTTCTTATTTTTCGGTGCCAATTTGTTAATTAACAAATTGTTTATTAACAATTTATAAACAGTTAATCAACATTTTTACTAGAAATTCGTATTCATCAAGTCGAAATTATCCGAAATCGACTATAATTTTAAATATCCGAGAGTTTCTTATTTTTCGGTGTCGATATGTTAATTAACAAATTGTTTATTAACAATTTATAAACAATTAATCAAAAATTTGACTAGAAATTCGTATTTATCAAGTCAAAATTATCCGAAACCGACTATAACTTTAAATACTCAAAAACTTTTTATTTTTCGGTGTCAATTTGTTAATATACAATGTTTTTATTAACAATTTATAAACGATTTATCAAAATTTTGACTAAAAATTTGTATTTATCAAGTCGAAATTATCCGAAATCGACTATAATGTTAAATATCCAAAAACTTTTTATTTTTCGGTGTCAGTTTGTTAATTAGCAAATTGTTTATTAACAATTTATAAACAATTCATCAAAATTTTGACTAAAAATTCGTATTTATCAAGTCAAAATTATCCGAACTCGTCTATAATTTTAAATATCCAATAACTTCTTATTTTTCTGTGTCAATTTGTTAATTAACAAATTGTTTATTAACAATTTATAAACAGTTAATCAACATTTTTACTGGAAATTCGTATTTATCAAATCGGAATTATCCGAAATCGACTATAATTTTAAATATCCGAGAGTTTCTTACTTTTCGGTGCCGATTTGTTAATTAACAAATTGTTTATTAACAATTTATAAACAATTAATGAAAAATTTGACTAGAAATTCGTATTTATCAAGTCAAAATGATCCGAAATCGACTATAACTTTAAATATTCAAAAAAATTTTATTTTTGGGTGTCAATTTGTTAATATACAATGTTTTTATTAACAATTTATAAACGGTTTATCAAAATTTTGACTAAAAATTCGTATTTATCAAGTCGAAATTATCCAAAATCGACTATAATGTTAAATATCCAAAAACTTTTTATTTTTCGGTGTCAGTTTGTTAACTAGCAAATTGTTTATTAACAATTTATAAACAATTCATCAAAATTTTGCCTAAACATTCGTATTTACTAAGCCAAAATTATCCGAACTCGACTCTAAGTTTAAATATCCAAAACTTTTAATTTTGTGGTGTCAATTTGTTAATAAGCAAATTGTTTATAACAATTTATAAACAATTCATAAAAATTTCGACTAAAAATTGGTATTTATCAAGTCAAAATTATCCGAACCCGACTATAATTTTAAATATCCAATAACTTCTTATTTTTCGGTGTCAATTTGTTAATTAACAAATTGTTTATTAACAATTTATAAACAGTTAATCAACATTTTTACTAAAAATTCGTATTTATCAAGTCGGAATTATCCGAAATCGACTATAATTTTAAATATCCGAGAGCTTCTTATTTTTCGGTGTCGATTTGTTAATTAACAAATTGTTTATTAACAATTTATAAACAATTAATAAAAAATTTGACTGGAAATTCGTATTTATCAAGTCAAAATTATCCGATATCGACCATAACTTTAAACATTCAAAAACTTTTTACTTGTCGGTGTCAATTTGTTAATATACAAAATTTTTATTAACAATTTATAAACGATTTATCAAAATTTCGACTAAAAATTCGTATTTATCAAGTCGAAATTATCCGAAATCGACTATAATTTTAAATATCCAAAAACTTTTTATTTTTCGGTGTCGGTTTGTTAATTAGCAAATTGTTTATTAACAATATATAAACAATTCATCAAAATTTTGCCTAAAAATTCGTATTTACCAAGCCAAAATTATCCGAAATCGACTCTAATTTTAAATATCCAAAAACTTTTAATTTTCTGGTGTCAATTTGTTAATAAGCAAATTGTTTATTAACAATTTATAAACAATTCATCAAAATTTTGACTAAAACTTCGTATTTATTCAGTCAAAATTATCCGAAATCGACTATAATTACTTCCACATCCACGTAGTGGATTGGAAGTATAGTAATCGCAAAAAAATTTTCAAAAATTTTTATTCGTGAAATAGGTTTAGAATGTCATGAAACGTCGAGATTTTAAATTTGAGCGAAAAAAAATTTTCTGTCTGTCTGTCGGTCTGTCTGTAACTTTTTTTTTGTCCGCACGTTTTCTCCGGAACGGTTTAAGATATTGACTTGAAATTTTGTACACGTATATATTATAACGAGATCTGGAACTGGATTGTTTTTTGAGGATATTCGAAGGGTTGGGGGTTAAATAGGGGTAAATATGGGAAAATAAGTAAAGCAAGCTGGTATGAGTACAGAAACTTGAAGTTCGGTGTATGTACAAGAAGTTAAGGCCTCAGATTTTTTTATAATATTTTTCAACCCCCGCACCACCCCTACCCCATTAATGGGGTTGACAAAATAAAGTTGAGATATTTATTTGAAATTTCGTACACGTATGTATTATAACGACGTCTGGAATTAGTTTATATTTTGAGATGATTCCGTTGAAGGGTTGGGGGTTAATTTGGGGTAAATAGAGGAATATAAGTAAAACGTTGGTAAGACTACAGAAACTTGAAATTCGGTGTATGTACTAGAAGCCACAGCTTCAGATTTTCTTATAATATTTTTCAACCCAACCACCCCTACTCCAATATGAAAAGGGTTGATAAAATAAAATTGAGATATTCATTTGAAATTTGGTACACGTATGTATTATAACGACGTCTGAAACTAGATCATAATTTGAGATGATGCCGTTGAAGGGTTGGGGGTTAAATAGGGGCAAATAGGGGAAAATAAGTAAAGCAAGCTGGTAAGACTACAGAAATTTGGGATTCGGTGTATATACTAGAAACCAAGGCCTCAGATTTCTTTCTAATATTTTTCAAACTCTACCATCTCCGCTTCATTATTAATGGGATTGATAACATCAAATTGAGATATTCACTTGAAAGTTAGTACACGTATGTATTGTAGTGACATCTGATTGAGATGACTCCATTGAGGTGGTAGGTTGTAAATAGTGGAAAATAAGTACGGTAAACTAGAAACTTCATTTTTAACGTATATGGTAGATACCAACTCCTCAAACTTTTCTATGACATCTACCCCAAATATTATTAAAATTCTATGACCAATAATTTCCACATACTAGAGTGCAAATATAGTCAAGATGTTTCCTTTAAAGTGACTTGGACGAATAATCTGGATGTGGAAGTAGTGATTCCTTAGGCAGCGGTTTTTTGAATATGAAACTTTTTTTTTGTCAATTAACAAATTGTTTATTAGTTGTTTATTAAAAATAGTTAATCGACAAATTTTTATTAAAATTATGTACTGGTTAAGGTCGGTTGAAATTTGCCATTTTAATAATTTTTCTTAAGGTGTTCTGAATGACACATTTATTTACCGTTATTTATTGTTTACTAGCCGTATAAAAAATTTTGCCCAAGTTTAAAGTGGTAAGCTTTGGTCTATAAGTGATTACGAATTGAATGAGACCAATTAGACCAAAATCGGTGCTTAAGAAAAAATTATACGAATCGATTCCGCCATTTACTGGTCTAATGTAATTTTCCCAATAATCTTGATAAAGTAGTGTCTTAGTACAAAGTTATAATCAATTTTTTTTTAAACTATTTTGCAAAATGTTTCACTTATGGTAAAATGGACACCGGGAGTCTATTTAGTAACCATTGAAGTGTATGAAAAAAAGATTTGAGCAATCCAACTGAAGAATTCGTATAGTTACGCAACTTTGAATACGGAACTCAAAATTTGCAAATATTCGCCAGATCTTACTATGTAAAAATGATATTTATTATTCATGCATAATGGAACCAATTTCCTTTAAAAGTACATGTATTCCCGCGTAAAATGAGCTTTGGAAAGTTCAAATCGGACAGAAACTAGAAAGAGAAAAGCTTATATACAATTATGTATTTTGCGGTAATTTTGCAATAACAAATTTAGCGGCTGAAGAATTACATCAAAACTATTTTTCCCGTAATGTGGCTAATTTTTTACTATTTTCACAAGAAATATCGACGTGCTAAGAGCAACAACACTTTTAATTTATTCTTTGGCCTAAAATCACTGGTCTTTAATGATTGGTCTTAAACATGGGTGTGCTCATCTTAAAACAAGTAGGGAGAATAACGTGTTCAAGGGAGCTAAATTAGAACCTATTATTCTTTCAACCCTTTTACTGTCTTACGACGGCCACGAAGAGATGTTTACTTTTCAGCGGATTTTCGCCTTCATCGTAAAATTATGTTATAATAAAGTAAATTTCTCCTTTACTGCCCTGTAACTAAAATTTATAGCTGTAAGGATTATTCAATTATAAAGTCCATATTTCAAATTGCAGACATTACATTTACCATGTAAACTCGTTCATCTTTGTACTTATAAAATTTCGTAGGAAATAAATCTTATGTATAGTTTTTATGCAAAGTGTGTACTCCAAATTGATTATTTCTTTATTTTAGACCTCCCCTCGACAAATTTCTAAACGAATAGTTATCCTAACGTATTTATCTTACTGCGATTAGTTTCGACTGATAGATACATGATAGCATATTGATTACTATTACCATCATCTGGTGACACAAACGATGATTTCCAACCTTACCATACAAATAAAAACATGTTTCATACGTGCGAAATTTTTGTTTAACCAAAACTATTTATTTTCCACAATCAAATAATAATATATAAATTCATTATGCGCAAGAAAAAAATATTGGAAATATGCGTTCTATTTAGGAATATTTTCTCTACTAACGGATTTATTTTTCTACTAAATTTCACTTTCTATTTGTAGTGACCACGAGTAATCACCCATTATTGTTACAGTATCCCATCGAACTCGATATCGTATTTCAAATGTGTATGCCCAAATATTCTAGCGAAAACCTTATGGTCATCATTTACATGATCTAAATTGTCTGGGAAAAAATCTAAGTGATAGTCCAGATAAACAATTTTCAAAGACATGCGGCATTCTGTCTTTTGTACTTTTGTAGATTTTTTTTTTCTTCGAATTTTTTACAACCGAGTCTTTCAGCTTGCTTTCAAGGACAATGTCATTCGCTATTTTTCGGACTTGTGATGCAATGAAAATACCCTCTTTTAGTTTTCCAAAGAGATATTAAAACACGCCCTTTAGGTATATTCGACTTTTCACAAAGAAAACTGCTCCCCTGTATACAATTTTTCCCTTTACTAGTAAGGACGTCTGTATCGCCTGACTCGTTGCGCTACTCTCCCTGTATCTTTTTAGCAATAACAATCTTATTTGAGATTGAATCTTCAAAGTAATCTCCCGCCACGGTGGATTATTTCCATCCACCGTGATGTTTAAGGGTGATAATGTCACCCCCAGCATTGGCAAAAAGAATTGCCTGGGAATGGCGCATGCTATGGCCAGTATACAAATCTGCATCTGGCAATTGCAAACAATCAGCTACAATTTTGGAAATTTTTGAGAACTTTAATTCAACGCATTGAACAATGCACTTTCCCCTTTGAAAATTTATGAAAAATCTTTTGTGAGACACATTTTGCGGTCTTAAAGACACATACTTCCTAATCAAATCAAGTGGGTTTACCGAAAATTCTTCATTTTAAACTGTGAAATTTCTTGATTTATTCATTTTAGTATCTGGTATGGATATATATAGATATCTCTTATATCTTCGACGCTTAAGTAGGTCAGTTCACCGCAACGGCAGGCACCGCAAACTCCTAATATCAATGCAACCTAAAAGACCCAAACAAGTATGCCACAAGTTTTCCACATCTTGTTATATCAAAGTTCTGGTATAATTTTAAAGTCGCCTTTATCATAGAATATTTAGTCCATATCGAAGAAGATGCAATTCTTTTACTCAAATGTAGAAAGAAAGCGAGAAGCACTTCTTCGTTTACAGCACTAACTCCTCTTTCTTCATCCAATTTTGGTGTTATTACATTTAGTGTTACCGCCCTTCGGGTTCGCGGGTTAAACTTTTCCTGCGTGACTTATGTGTCACAACTCACCAGCCTAATAAATAACTATTATTACTAGTTGTTACAGTTCTTAACCGTTTTTCCAAGGTGACGGCGAACCCCGATTACGTAAAGTGCCAAGAACTCATCAATAGCCCCTCCCCCCCTCCCTCCCCACCAAGTTTACTGATATCCAATGACTGTCGATATCACATACATTTCATACATACTGACTCGACTATTACTACTCATCATATCTATGTCGATTCTAGTGACATCATTATACAAGCGCAGCAAATCTAATATTGAAAAGACCACAACATATCCCCATCTTGGAAGAACCCCATTCAATACTCAAAATATCATAATAATAAAGGGCATGAATATTTTTACACATAGGTAGGTACTGATAAATAAATTTAGGCACTATTATAGTTCTATGAAATTGTTACAGAGTATTTTAAATGGCTTTCCTCTCCGTATAATAAATCATCGAAGTAGCTATAAACGCATCCGATGACAGGACAAGAGTCTAGAGAGACCGAAATGCGAAAGCTTCGAGTATGCGCATTACCTTGTAAATGTGTAATAAATTCATGCAAGTGGAGAAATTGAAATATTTTCTGTTATTTTGTGGTAAAAAGGCGGGGGACACACCTCGCACCCCCCATTTTTTGTCTGCGACGCTAATACTGCCTGCGGCGCTAATAATATTAACAATTAGATATCAAAATAAAAACCTACTAACCTAACCCAAAGAAATCACACAAAAGAATGAAATTATTATATAAAAAGAAGGAAAACCTAAAGAAATCAGAAAAGAATTTGGAAAAAAATATATTAATCGTTACAGAATTAAAAAAAAAATTGCGCGGTCATATGAATTTAAACCCGGGACCCCTCGCGCAATCAATCAATCAAAACATGTTTATTTAACATTAAAAGATACATTGCCTCCCCGGACCGCGATCCGGAGCCAACCAGACAACCACGGCACATGACGCCGTGGCGGACGCGAGGTTGGGCGGGTCGTGGCCGGTTCGGCTTAATAAAATTGATAACAAAATTAAAACTCCTGCCACTTTTAGCGGCTTAAAATTAATATTAAAATTACCGTTGTTTTATAAAACATTAAAATTATTAAAATTAAAAATATTTAAAATTATCATTTGCACTTCACTGAATTTTGATCTGTTGATGCGGGAAAAAACTCAACGAAAAAACCCGTTTGAGATAATTGGCTTTCCAGCGGTCTGCCTGCCGCTAGGAGAAGTTTATTATTTTTAGAGATTTAGATTTCTTAAATTTTTCGGCCTAAATGGAATTTATAACAAAAAATGACAAAAGAACAAAAATGACAATAAGACAAAAACGAAAACAAGTGAAAAGAGAGGAGAGAGATAGAACAGAAAAGATTTGAAAGATACAGTGTAGGGTTGAAGAAAGTTATGGTTAATAGGAGTTTGGCTAGAGAGGTTGCCGGAAGATAGGCAACGCCTGGTATGGTAGGGGGTGTTTTATCTGGAATGGGGCATTATGCATTCTGATTTGGGTTATGTTGCGTGTTAGCGGATTGTCGCCCAGGCGAAAGGAATAAAATTTTTGTGATATTTCCCGGACGTAATCCGCTAGTGGCGTTATGTCGTTGCAACGATCATACAAATCTCTGAGGGAGGTGTAGGGACCCCTCGCGCCATAAGGTAAAGCGTAACCTATGCGCTAACCATCTCGCTGGAAGTAAACGCTAGAGCAAAGAAGAAATAGTCAAACTAATGATATCACGTGTTGGGCGTGTCGAAGCTTTCGCATTTCGGTCTCTCTAGACGCTTCTGATGACAGGCACTAACTAATTCCAAGTGTACTGATAACAAAAAACACACAACTAAACAAATGTGCCTCTTGTAAGTACAATGACCACGCCCGTAGTATGAAATGGTGGCTGTGAAATAATACCAGCGAAAGGCAAATTTCTCATTTTTAACTGGAAAGAAGAAAGTTGATATTCTTGTTGATTTCTTGATAACATCCTTCCCAGTAATGGTGAAAATCTCCCTCGCGCTGATCTTAACGCCACTTCCGGCCAGCATGAAGAAGTTCTTTATATACCGATTGTATGACTAACAATAAGGGTGCCTTTTCTCAAAGTTCTAAGGCCCTAGCTTCAGTCTTTCACCCACACGTAATAGTCTCCTCATCAAGAAAATAATTTACACCATTCCTAATTTCTAGCCCCATCATAAGAATGGCTATTTTTTCACCAAAGAAAAGATATTTACATACGACCCCTCTACGACTAAAAAAGCTGTTGCGTGCGGTGATCTTTTTGTCGATAATTTTTTGCTAATTTGGCCTAATTTATGGGAAAGTATTTAATTATACAATTTAAATTATTTCTTTAAAATCTGTTATTACAATGAAACTATTTCACCTTAAAAGTAAATATGAAAAACAGGATTAGCAGCTAGTCCCTAAAAATTCAGTGATATTTGTAAGGTAGTAGCAGGACTAGTCTATTTGCAATATTGTCTAGATAATGAAGTATCCATTTCATATTGAGTTGTTTTCAGTAATGGCTAATAGTCCGAGAGCTAGCGATACTACATTTTGTAAGATGTTTTAAAGATTAGTTTTATTTTATTTGTGTCATATCGGAGCTACAAAAACCTCAAATCGACTACTGCAGGGGTACCAGCGGGACAGCGATTGACAGCGGCCTGCCAATTATGTCAAGAAAAAGGTGAATGTTGGAAATTTTCAAAGCTGAAACTGAAGAACTTTTTCTATTATTTATTAATATTTTAATAAGATATAAAATGACTTCCTGCCAATTCTCCTGTAGACCGGTCTACTCCTGCCAAAGTTATATACCCCTATCGGGGGTTGATTTTGGCCGTTTTGGGGGTTGGCGGGGGCCGAGGAGAGGTCTCGACATCATCATTATGCTCAGCATCCTGGAAAACCGGGGGTAACACGGGTTTAGCACAGAGAAGACGGCCTATCCACGTTTCACCCCTTTCGGTGGTGCTTTTTGGCTGCTTGGTACGTTGGCGAGGGTCGAAGAGGGGTCTAGACGTCACCATCATGCTCAGTTTCCTCGAAAACAGGGGTAACACCTGTTTGGCTGGTAGGAGACGGCGGATACGCGGTTTACCCCCTTTCGTTGGTAGCTTTTGGACGTTTGGGGGTGGGGTGACCTTGGAGAGAGATTTAACTACCGCCATCGTGTTCAACGTCCTCGAAAACGATGACGTGACATAGTTTCGTTAGGCTGTCACGTTGTAGATGCTCCATAGTGTTATTGTCATCCTGTTCATCAATCACCAGATTAGATTCAGAAAATACATTATGAACAATTTATAAATCAGTGACATTGTTTTTTTTAAAATTAATTACTCAGTAGGAAATGTGTAATTATTACCTGCGACGCGTCGTCGGTTTCAGCAATTTTATCAATAATTACGTCACTACTGGCAGTTGGTAATTGGTCGTCCTCAAACATTAGGAATTCCAGCTTATTATCAACTTCTTTCCATCCGCAATCTCACGGAGATAATAAAGTTTTGTGTCGGGAGTGTGTGTTGTACCACACATTGAAAATATGAATTGCCCTTAAAATTTGTTCTCGCAACTCCATCTTGCACGGGTGTAATATTGATCCATCAAAGCTTTTCGACTGAAGTTTCAGCTGTTCCTGGGTGTCGTTACATTTATAAGCTTTCATAAACGCAGCTAATCGTGCTTCATTCACGTTACTTATTTTTTTATATTTATCCACAGTATCAAAAATTTCATTTGTTTCAATAGCTGGATATTCATGCATTTTGGAGAATGTATCAATAAATTGAGGACAATTTTGTAAAATTGCGAAAGGCCGCTTCTTGCCTTTGTTGAAATAAGCAGGATTGAAATCACATCCTGTTAATGCGTGAAATGCTGGAAATGCGCGATTCAAAGCTGGACCTAATGATTCGTGCTACTTGCTGACATTTATGATCTCTCATTATTCCTGACACCTATACTTTAAACCAGATTTTTACGTGTTCATTCACATTTTGCATATTGCCGAGTGTTATGATCAAAATGTTTGTATCGGAACATCTTATGATAACACTTGAATCTTGTTGTATAGTATGCGTAATTGCTAAGAGGCCAACTGTTCAGGGACGGGTGAAACGCAAGACGAGATAAAAGGCAGAGCTGGATTACCGGTATTGTTCGCTCGATTACTATTTCAATGTGGGTATTATTTGTCAGCGGCGTCTTGTGAAATTTTGATTGGTAATATCTTTGTATTAAGCCATAGGACCAAAAGCATATTTTATGTCATGACTACAAAGATAAAATAAAGCAGTTTTGCGGAAAAAGATGTCCACGGAAATTTGCGAAAAAAGTTTTAAATATGAGTTATTTTTTTTAAAGACTTTTTGAATAGTTTACTTGGTGATATTTCATATCAACACTATATAATAATTTAACAAATAAAACACTGAACTGTTAATTTTAACTGATGTATTGTCAATACGACAATTGTTTTGCTAAACATTAGCTTATTGATTGATTGATTAAAGTTTACTTATCTTTCGCCAATTTACATTAGACAAGACAAATACAAAATATACATATATGAAAACATATACATAAACATGTCATACTAAAAAAATATAATCTGTTATAACAAATATACAGAATATTTTGGTATCTTGTATAGCGGTAATAAATACTTCTATTGAATATGTAAAATGGATTCTGATGTAGAAATTCTTTGAACAACAATTTGAATCTATTCAGGCTGGTTGCGCTATTCAGATGTGAGCACAAGACTAACGTAATACATCTGTGAGACGGTCCTGACTATTGTTTGCACGCTTTGGCACGCGACTTGAACAGCCCAAGACCTTCTGCCTCGCTTTATAAAGTAAGAGGTGAAAGATGGACGATGTTGTCGGCGCCTTTTACCTCGTCTTGCCACTCTTGCGCCGACCTTTTACCGGTTACGCATACTATACTTTGCACGCATGGAAGATGACTTTCGTGTCTGATTCTCCATGTGCAGAGCATGGTAAAGTTACTGTCCCAGTCTTGAAAACAGTATTATTGAACACCTCATACTTGTAGCATGTTTTATAACTTACATATACTGTATTATTTTTTATGAACGGCGCCATCACAGGATTTCTCCAATCTTCTAAAATAAATTTCGCCAAGGCTTCTTTAAAATGAATGTTCTTGAGTACTGTGGAAAAATTTGCAGAATCTGAAGGTTTGTTCTCCACCGGTGATTTGATAACGTTCATTCCTACTCGTTGCACGTAATGTATGCTCATTATCTTTAATTGAAGGGCTAAAATATTGCCTTCAATGCCCTGAAATTACTTAAACACTTTTAATGACAACCGTCAGTGCCACATAAAGCCGATGGCAATTTCACATTTTTTGATTGAAAATTATTTTATTGACGAATTTCTAAAATTTCCGTACCACTTATTCAAACGTTCTTGTGTAAGGAAAACATATTTTTTTAATTACAAAAAACACAAATTGGCTTGAGTGTAGCCATCACAGAAATTCGTAAATATGTCGTATTCGTAAGTTCTGCGTCTGCGAATCACAGCAGCAAGCGAACTGAACATCAGTACGGAATGCCGGACCCCATTAATATCTACAAAAGGGATACCCCAGGTAGGCCCTCTTTTCAAGGTGCTCAATTGAAAAGAATACTTTTATCTAACGCACTGAGAACCCTTGGAAACTTATAAACTACGAATCAAATGGCTGGCAGGATACGTTTTTTAATTGTTTTAATTACTCAATAAATGACAAAAGATAATTAAGTTTTTAATATTTGTATCAATTGATTTTTTTTCACAAAGATATGACTTTGGCAGGAGTATACCGGTCTACGGGAAAAGTGGCAGGAGGTCGGTTTATATCGTATTAAAATATTATTAACAAATTGAAGAAGTTTCAGATTTTAATATTTATAACATTTATACTTGTTTTTCAACATGATTGACATATCGCATACGTTTCTTTCATGTTATAAAATAAAAGATAAACCAATGTTTAAAAAATGTGACAATGAAAAATGACGCCAGCTCCCGGTCTATAAATTTTTATTCAAAAATTAAACACAAGTTTTTTGAGGAAACACGATAATTTTATTTTTTAAATATTACATCAGTCAAATGACCTCCTCCTCGCTGCTAACACTCGAGTGTTCAGTAAATAGCCCTTCGATATGTTCGCAAAAATTAACGCGTGTTCCAAAATCTCGATGCAGAAGTTTTTCTACGACTTAAATGTTCTAGAGATGGAAGTGTAAGTCTTTCAGAATGCGGCGATAACTACGATTAGAAATATTGAGTGCTAATGCTTGTCATATTGCAGATCTTTTAGGATTTTTTATTACAGATGCTTTTACCCTGGCAGCGTTTTCAAGTGTGCGTACAGAACGAGTTCTTCTTTTTGGTTTTTCTCTGTTACATGAAGCAGTACTGCGAAACTTGTGTACTCACTTTTTAATTGTTATTCGACTAGGAACTTGATTCCGTGGATTTAAATGGAAGTGACGGCGAAATAAACGCTTGTGGTTACAGCAGAATAGTAATTTTATAAATAAGCTTCAACCGCAAAGAAACGTTGAATACTTGACCAACGCTCCATATTCACAGCTAAATCAGTTTAGCTGTGAATGTGGAGAAATGTCAGCATTTCTCGCTAACGCTTTGACAACTCTCTTAACTTTCCATTTGTCGCAGAAACATGGCGACTTGATTTGAATTTATGTCTCATTATATTATGACATGAATTAACTTTGAAAATGGATAGTTCATTTTGCCAAACCAGTTATTTCTCAAAAAATTAAATTTATTGTGGTTCACATGCATACATTATTTTCTTGGCTAATATTTATTGAGCTTTTTAAGAATGTCTATAATAAGAAATATGAGTTTATAAAATAAAGGAATATCCTGGGAGTGAACTGTCAATACATTCTTATCGAATCATTGAACAATTTAAGGAATTTTAACATATTTTACGATCTTTTATTTGCTGCTTGATGAATTGTGGTCTATTTCTAACATACATCGAATGATTCTATTCTATTTCCATTTCGCCCAATATGTAAAACCATCACTCTGCATCTTAGATCTAAAGAATATTTTACGTTCAATATGAAGTGCTGTCGGTATATTAGAGTACAATTCCGACATGATGTAAGTCGATAATCCACGGTACGTCGGTGTTGAGAGTATAAAACCATATTCTCAGTAGGATTACTTTTACATTCATTTATGAAATTGTCTTTATTCTTCGGTTTCACAAATTCCATAGTCGAGTCAGCGTCTTATGCTTCTTGAGTCCATGTTCTTTAATGGAATAATATATTCCGTCTACTAAATACTTGTAAGCTGATTTGCGAAACTAAAAGAAAGTAGATTAAGACGTACGTGAAGTTTCTCCACTCATTTCAGAAATATATTTTTTCATCGCAAAACTTTCCGATATTTTGTCTTTCTATTATATATCAAACATTTATTTAAACACATATTTAATATTTAATACTAGAAATGTATCTAAGGCTACGTTCACAAGCCGTAGATATGTAGCGATGCAAATCTATGTTATGATGTAAACATTGAAGTGATATGAGAATTTTTCTTAATTATAGAAACTTCACCAGATAACTTTTAAAAATTGACATGTTTTCCATAGTTGGTACAAGTATTTGTCTGAAACTGATTATTTTTATCGATTACTTATCACATAGTGAGTACAATCTCTAGAGGCAGAAATTGTTAATCTGCACGGTGTTACACTAGTCATGAAAAAGTATCAAAATCACTTTTTGTTTTCACTTAATACCACTTAGTAATTACAAAAATACGATTGGCATACTGTCTGTAGACGTACCCTTCGAGACATCAACTTCCTCATGATATAGTGGAGATTCAACACAGATATGCAGATTATTAGACATCCTCATATCTTGAGAATTCATTCAATAAATCAATTACGAATCACTGGCAGTGCGTAAGACGTCTGCGATGGTCTATCGACAAAGACATAGACATAGACATATTTATTCACCATGTAGAATACAGTTTATGTACATATGGTAAGTCAGGTACAAGAGCAGTTTATAATGTATAAAACATGTATAAAAAGAGAACAAAGATTTAAGTGTAGATTACATATACCACTTTCGAAATATACGCTACACAGTTATTGTATAAGACATCACACAACAGCTATTAACTATATTAATATATATAATGTTGTCGTTAAAAATTATTTACAAAAGAGAAAGAGAAACAGATAATAAAAATGTATATCGAGTTCTTATGTAGGACATCGCACACCAACTAAACTATATTAAAGCCTGTAATGGTCTAATTTATACTTGTATAAAAATAATAGGTAATCTAATATATAACGACTAAACAACCATTATTACATTACACTCTAGATTATATTTTTTATCATAATCAGTAAGCTAAAAATTCCTCAATATTATAATAGGTTCTTTCTAAAAGTAATTTTTTTTATTTGAATTTTAAATTTGGATACGTGCAACTTTTTGACGTTTTCAGGGAGGTTATTATACCGTATTATGCTATTATAGTGGAGAGATTCTTTAAATTTAGTTGTTTTGTGCCGTGGAATCGATAGAAGCCTCCCGTGTCTCGTATTGTAAGTATGACTATCATTAAGAGTTTTAAATTCCTGCAAGTTTGTTTTTGCGTATGTTAAACATTTGTATTTGTAGATACAGGGTACATTAGGATCTTCTTTGAAATGAACGTGCTTTTGCAACTTTCTCTATAATTTAGATTAAATGTCAGCCTTATAATCCGTTTTTGTGATACAAACATTTTATATAACTGGTTAGACCTCCCCCAGATACATAAATTTAGTGACAAGTGAGAGTATGCTAGGGCATAATAAACATCCATAAGTCCCTCCTCACTTAGAGTGTCTTTTAGTTGTAATATTGCAAAATATGTCTTATTTAATTTGCTGCATACGTGATTAACCTGAGGTTCCCATGACAATGAGCTATCTATATACGTTCCTAAGAATTTGGAAGTGGCGCTTAGAGGTAACGAATTTAATGAGATAATTTTTCTGGGGTTGAAATTTAGAAATACCGTTTTTTTTTTTTCATTTAGTATTAGTTTATTTCGATTGCACCATTCATTCATATCGTCAACAACACTGTCAATAGCTGCCTGTAGATCAACACTATTTAGAGCAGATACAGAAACAGTTGTGTCATCCGCATACATGACTGTGAAGCTGTTTTTTATATGACGAGGAAGATCGTTTATATATATAGTAAATAACAATGGTCCCAGTATTGATCCTTGGGGGACACCTAACATGACATCATATATATCGGATTCAGCCTCATCATATTTTACTATGAATTTTCTGTTTTCCATTTATGAATTTATCCAGTTTAATAACTTTCCCCTTATTCCTATAGTTTCTAGTTTACTAAGAAGTATATCATTGTTTACAGAGTCAAATGCTCTTGAGAGATCAAATTGGATCGACACTACATACTTACCGTTATCAATTTCACGGTAGATAAAATCAAACAATTTAGCAGTTGCACTCTCTATCGATCTTCCTGGTCTGAATCCATACTGGTATTCAGTCAGGATATAATTCTTATGTAAATATAACATGATTCTATTTGATACAATTTTTTCAATAACTTTGGACATTACACACACTAAGGTGATTTGACGATAATTCGCAATATCATTCTCATTACCATGTTTGGCAATAGAGATTGTTATTATTGCATTTTATATGGATCCACTTCCAAGTCCTTCTTTACAAGGGTCCAATTTCCTGTCAGGGAAAAATTTTTGAGGCTCTTGTTCCATACGTTGACGAACGTCATTAACAACTTCTTCTGTACGACCAGTTGGCCTACCAGACAGTATAGATATAGACAGTTTCGAGGAACACACCAACGCAATTAGTAAAACATGCAGAAAAATCCTTTGCTATTACTGCAAAATTTGGAAATTGCCCCTGAAAATCGTTCAAACTGTGTTCCAAATTCCATTGTAATATTTGGCATATAATACATGTCGGCAGTGTGGCTGCCAATGTTGTGTCACTTTCATTCATACATCCCGGGTTCAAATCCGTTAAAATAATAATTGAATTAAATCTGCAGTAGGTTCTCTCTTGATGAAATATTTTAAATGGTTTCTTGATTAAGTAGCAAGCAAATCTGAATAAAACTGGTGAAACTGAAAAACAGGTGGTGATATAAGTGTCCCTTTTAGTGTTTTTTCCTTTATCCTGTACGTATTTCGGCGCTCCGTACTTAAAAAAATACAGAAACTGCAAAAATATACATATGTACGAAATTTATTTCGTATATTCGCGTAATCATATGAGTTTCCATGTTAAAAATGAACAAGAGTTATTTGACTTCAGTCACAAGACGTTTTAAAGAAAACGTATCAACAGATTTATTTGAAGTCCTAAAATATTTAGTGAAATAAAAGTCGCAAACAAGTCATATCTTTAGAATTGTCCTGAAAATAACAATTAATAATTTACTTTCAAATTAAACCCCTGATGAAACTTTTTCGCATACTCACAAAAAATTACCCTTCAATAGCAAAAATAGAATATAACATATTTTTTATGTTTTTCACAGTTAATACTCTGTTTTGCCAATGTGTCGACCAGTTCATTATATTGTAAACCATTATGCCCCGTAATCCATACAAATGTGATACTGCCACCATTTGCTTTCCATTTGGATGATAGAGATCTAATTTCTTCTATTAGCGGGTCTATGATAGTATTTGGACCATAGCTATTTTTTATCACTGTCAGCACGGAGAGTGAGTCGGAAAGTACGACGGAAAATGTTATATTATAACGTTACTTTTATAGTTTTGCAATAGTTTATAACTATTGTGCTTAGGTAACAAACTGTGGAGTAATTCCAAGGTTCAATAAAAGTCAATGAGAATGATTTCGATTTAACAAAGTTTATTTAACAATTACACAATGGTAATCCAAGACACAGTTTATAAATTGTGTTAACGAATCAGTTTAACGAATATTCAGATAAATAAAACAATAATATTTAAGGGGGTGATGACTATCCTGACTTTGATCAAACCTAGCAACCTTCACTATATTAATCTAATATCTGAATGTAGTTTATTATCACAAACGTTCAAGGGAAAGATATAATGAATTGGGCGCTACCCGGTACACCAACTGAATTTCTCAATGACTTTCGTTATCTCAACGTTACCGTAGATACAGACTGATTGGACACACGTCCCTTCGACAATAGAATCACAACTGTCGTTACAACAATGAATAATCTTACTTATCTGACTTATGTCACTTTGACACTTAATTGACAGCTGTCATTTCGATAATCGATTTAATTGACATCTGTCACATTTGACATTTAAATGACGCGGGCTTGTCACTTTGACAGAAAAACACGCGGCGTTAAAATATTGACATCTGTCACTTTGACAGGAAAAATACGCGGCGTTAAAATATTGACAACTGTCACTTTGACAGGAAAAATACGCAGCGTTAAAATTATTGACATCTGTCAGTATGAAATTCAGTTGCCGTGACGCTTGTCACTTTGACAGAAAAAATACGCGGTGTTAAAATATTAATATAATTCCGTGACGTCTACGGCTCAGATACTGACGCTTAACGCATAAAAACTCTCCAGCTTATATGGTAGTGGCTGTGTACGTCGTACACAATTGGACCAACATACCTGTCAAGCGTTCCTCAGATCAGGCCAGAGCTAATTAGCTCCCTTAGCTCTGAGTACAAAATCTCTCACCACCTATGAGGTGACGGCGCTTTCGCACGCTTAGACTGAGTCAGAAGGTCACGAAGTGTACGTCGTCTCTCGGACTAGGCTTGATTCGAGAACCCCACTAGTCCGAGTCTCTCACTACCAAGCTGGTGACACTTATGCGATATTGAAACATTCTTTATAGGATTTTGCAAACAGCAAAAAAAATAACTATCTATAACTAAAAGAAAAACTTTGTGTAGAAATATTAATGAAATCTTTGCATTCTTTCGATAACCTGAATTCTGGTTATGCTAGCAAATTGAAATCCT
This sequence comes from Stenurella melanura, assembly GCA_963583905.1. NCBI lineage: Eukaryota > Metazoa > Arthropoda > Insecta > Coleoptera > Cerambycidae > Stenurella > Stenurella melanura. The sequence continues at coordinate 22,343,544 of OY757309.1, forward strand.
AAAATGAATTTGTCTAATTTCTTATTTGACAATTCTCATTCTAACACTAGCATCCACACAGTCCCCTACGGCCATGCAGATTAAACTAGTATCCACATAACCCCCTACGATTATGAAGATTCAGTTAAAAATGAGAACAAAGACCTAAAATGAATTTATTTATCTACCTTGTCTTAAAAAATTGTTCATTCCAATGGATTACATTTTCATGAAATCTATCATTCTGTTTCCTGGAAATGCTTAGCCTTTGAAACGTTTTTCGCCCTTATTCTGGAGCTCATCAGAAAGACATAAAGCCATTCATAAAGATGTTTCATGCAAAACCAAGACAATTTCTATGAATAAGTGTGAAATGATTATTTTATAGAAATTGTCTTGGTTTTGCATGAAACATCTTTATGAATGGCTTTATGTCTTTCTGATGAGCTCCAGAATAAGGGCGAAAAACGTTTCAAAGGCTAAGCATTTCCAGGAAACAGAATGATAGATTTCATGAAAATGTAATCCATTGGAATGAACAATTTTTTAAGACAAGGTAGATAAATAAATTCATTTTAGGTCTTTGTTCTCATTTTTAACTGAATCTTCATAATCGTAGGGGGTTATGTGGATACTAGTTTAATCTGCATGGCCGTAGGGGACTGTGTGGATGCTAGTGTTAGAATGAGAATTGTCAAATAAGAAATTAGACAAATTCATTTTAGGATTTCAATTTGCTAGCATAACCAGAATTCAGGTTATCGAAAGAATGCAAAGATTTCATTAATATTTCTACACAAAGTTTTTCTTTTAGTTATAGATAGTTATTTTTTCTGCTGTTTGCAAAATCCTATAAAGAATGTTTCAATACAATTATAAGCAAACAAATAATAATTCATTTTTAAACTTATGCGATGTCACGACAATATCTGAGGTTAGAAGTCACGAACCTTTCGTTATTCTCTGCGGTGTGAGAATGAAATTCTGAGCTCGTGCATCGGCTTTTATATTAGTGGGTTGCTAGCTCTGTGCATTTTCGTAGTTACCGATATCCCCATGGGTATCGGTTGATGATTTGTTCATAATGATGAATCCCGTTTATTCTTATTAGTATGTACTAACTCTTGGATTAAAACGTAATTAATAAACAAAAAGGAATTCATCGTTACATCACCCCCTATTTAACACAAAAAAAAATTTTTTTTTATATATATATAACTACGCCGGTTTTACTGTGATCCACTTTCCTCCTTTCCGTTTAAATCGGTATCTCTTCTTCTTCGATATCCCAGCGGGTCGCAATTTTTGCAAGTCGATGCTTACTGGTATCGTCTGCTTTCTCTCGTCTAAATCTTTTTCTTTTTTCATGCTTTTATCGCTGACGCCCTCTCGTCTCTTGGGACTTTCGCCAAACAGCTGTCGAAGTTTCACTTGGATTTGCGCCATTATATCTAGGTAAAAGAAAAACAAAATTAATTAATATGCTAACTTAAGATCCTTCACGTGAACGTTTGTGATTATCATACCAGATTAATCTTTTAAATTCATGATTACTGGTGATATCATTTCGATCACCCAAAAAGGGCCGATAAACTTCGGAGCTAATTTAGATGAAAACCCATGAGCACCGTGCGACAAGGTATGATATCGCTTCATTACCTTGTCCCCTATTTTAAAACTATAATCTCCTCGTCTGAGATTGAAATAATGACTTTGTACATCGTAAGCTCTTTGTAAATTTATCTGGACTAAGTCATATGTTTCTCGTACCCGTTGCAACTTATTCAACTGAGAATCAACTTCTCGAATGGGAAGAACTTCATCTGTTAGTTGATCGTCGTCTGTAGGATCATTTCTATATAATCCATGGGGTATTTCTAGTTCCCGACCAAAGTTCAAGAAAGCAGGAGAAAATCCTGTTGAATCATGTGATGCCGTATTAATAGCGAACATGATTTCGTTAATGTACTTATCCCATTTTCTATGATCTGTTTCACAATATTGGGCGATCATCGTCTTTATCACCCTGTTGGTCCTTTCTACAGGGTTATTTTGGGGTGAGTATACCGGAGTAAATCTTTGTTTAATTCCATTTTCTGACACGAACTTTTGGAAAATATTACTATAAAACTGAGCCGCATTGTCAGTAATTACCATGCGAGGACATCCGAATCTGGTGATTATCTTTTCTTTTATTATCGGTACTATTACTTTTGAGGTAGCCTTTCTCATGGATTGAACTTCTACCCATTTGGTAAATCGGTCTTGCAAAACTAACAGGTAATTAAAACCTATGGTTGATGTGGGTGATGGCCCTATCATATCTATGCAAACCGTATCCCAAGGTCCTCTTATATAAGAATACCGCATCTTTCCCATTGCTTGCTGGTGACTCACTTTATATTTTTGACACGTTTGACATTTTCTGACATATTTGGCGATGTCCTTAAACATTCCTGGCCAAAAATATCTTTTCGTCATCCTCTTCACTGTTTTGGCTATTCCCATATGCCCAGCCATCGGATCATCGTGGTTTTCATACAATATTTGCGTGCGGGTACCCTTCGGTAAACACAATTTCCACGGGTCCGCTAGTTCTGGTTCTGAAAAGTATAATCGTTCAAAGAAGTGACGATATAATTTATTATTTCCAATTTTATAATCTGGATTTCCCTCCGGATCAGCTTGGACTTCTTCCACCTTTTTATTATACCATTTACAAGACGTTTGTTCAACTAAATTTATTCTATTAACCTCCTCGTTTTGCGTAGGCAATGGTTGAGGAGATAACGTATCGGCTAGTTGATTTAACTGTCCTTTTCGGTATTTGACGTCAAAACTATACTGTTGCAAATCCATTACCCATCTAGCTAAACGTCCTGTTGGATTCTTTAATGTCTGCAACCATTTCAAAGACTGATGGTCCGTTTCAACCGTAAAATGATATTGGTCGAGATACTGAAGATGCTTCTTGATTCCCCATATTATTGCGGCGCATTCTTTCTCGGTTGTGGAATATTTATGTTCTAGTTCCGTCAGTGTCCTGCTAGCGTACGCTATAACTTTATCTTGCCATCGATTTTTTGGATCAAGGGGCCCCTAATCCTAAATCACTAGCATCCGTCTGTAATATAAACGGTTCATTAAAATCTGGTCCTGATAATATTGGCGCTGGAGTTAAAGTTTCTTTTAATTTAACAAAAGCGTTTTCTTGTTCTTGTGTCCATATCCATTTTTGCTTTTTTTTCAACAATTTGGTTAACGGTCCTATTATTTTGGAGTACTGTGGGATAAATCGTAGGTACCAGGAAGTAATCCCTATGAATCTTCGTAATTCTTTTACCGTTTTGGGAGATTCAATCGCCAGAATAGCTTGTACTTTATCCGGGTCAGTTTGAATTCCTTTCTCTGAAATCATATGGCCAAGATCTTTTAATTCTTTCTTAAAGAATACACATTTTCTACGTTGATTACGTTAGATTTGCTTTCCTTAATCTGCTTAAGACTTCTCTTACGTTTCATTTATGTTGTTCTAAATTTTCCCCTAATATGATAATATCGTCTAAACATTCGAGAGCGTATGGTTCCAACTCTGGTCCCAATAGAGTATCTAGTAATGTTTGAAAGGTGGCTCCCGCCGAATGTAATCCGAAGGCATTACTTTGAATTGGAATAAAACTTGTCCAGCAACTGTAAAAGCCGTCAGTGGTTTGCTTTTTTTTGATAGAGGTACTTGCCAATATTCTTGTTTGAGGTCCAATGAGGAGGTAAAATATTTAGAATTTCTTAATTTATCTAAGATCGAGTTAATAGAAGGTAAAGGATAAGCGTCCTTGATAGTTACGCTATTTAGTTTCCTGAAATCTATACAAAATTGAGGTTTTCCGTCCTTTTTTCGTACGATGACTACCGGAGAACTCCATGCACTCGACGATTTCTCAATGATATCTTCGACTAGCATCCTGTTTACTTCGTTGCGGATAATTTTTTGCATCTTCGGGTTTTGAGGATAATATCCTTGTTTGATAGGTGTATTGTCATTTAGACGTATCGAATGTTCTATCAACGACGTGGGACCTTTCAATCCGTGGAACTTTTTTGCTTCTACGAATTCGTTAATAATATCGTCTTCTGTAAATTCATTATCTGTTTCAGATCTTGCGCGTTCCTTGTTTGAAAACAATTGTTGACTACTCATAGTTTCATTATTCTGTCTTGTCTCATTTTCTTTTCTTGTCATTTCTGACGTAGAATTTTGATAATTGAAAATAACCCGGTTATTTTGAATATCTAACATGGCACCTTTATTTTGTAAGAGGTCCATCCCTAACAGGATATCTTCACTTGAATTGTTTAAATAAAGAAATAAAAATACCTCCGTACAAGCCTCAGGTTTCACTTTAAATGGTATCTCGTACGTTTCTAGTACTGGGATATACACACCATTAGCCCACTGTGCGAAAATATTATTTATCTTCTTACACGAAGCCTTGATAGCGGGAATCTTACTTATTTCATTACCAATATACGAATTTGTTGATCCGGTATCGATAACTGCTTTATAACGATCTTCTTCTATCCACAGTGGTACGTGAAATAGACTCTCGTCACTTAGTAAGGTTTTTATTAATGGATGTGCGAATTGGGTAGTGGTTGATGTTGAGGGTGACTTTATGGATTGGTTAACCCTCGATTTTGTCCAATCCTTTCTTCGTTTCCCGAATTTCGTGTACAGTTACAATTCGTTATCATTACGTCTGGGCGACCGCATCCATAACAATATATTCTCGAGTTCCCCACAACATTTGGTGTCCTTCCGATTCATGCTATTTCATTTCTTGGACCATCATTTCCGTCATCTATTCTTCGATGATAATGATTTCTCTCTGGCACACTTCGACGACTTGTCCTATTATTATTTCTATATCTAAAATTGGGCTCTCTGCCTCGACTGTACGTATTATTCGTGGAATATCCGCCATCGTATTGCCTCACCAACTCATATGTCGTATTTTGTTTCCTAGACTCAGACTGTACTTTTTCATGATCTTCCACTAATTTTAAGAAAGTTTTCAAATCATCGAAATCATGTCTTCGTACGTAATAATTGTAATCGGGATTAAAATTCTTATATATTATATTTAATTCTTTCTCTTTATTGTAGCCTCCATGTCTTTTCATCATATTCTGCATTTCTAGCACATAATCTTTTCCTTTTTCATTAACCTTTTGTTTCCTTTGAAAAATTTCGTCTTCCAAGTTTTCAATATAATTTTCTGGAAAATAAAACTCTTTGAATTCCGTTAAGAAAGCTGTCCAGGACGTACAATATTCTCTGTTTACCCGGTACCATATGCTCGCTTTATCTTTTAACAGTTCAGGTATAACCCACAATAATACTTCTTCTTCGATCTCATATTCTCTCTTCAAATCGTTCAACCTTTCGATAAACAGTATCGCTTCTTGATTAGACTTCCCGTTATAGAATATTTGCCATTTTCGGATTTGATTAAGTTCACGTGTTTCCATCGCATTTGAATTTTAAATAGTTGGTCTGGTCTTACGTCTAGGGATTTGTACAGGCGTTGATTGATTGTTCCAAACTGTTTCTACGAATCTTTTTAATCGTTTCCGTAAATCATCTGTCTTCCCTTTCGTCTCTACATTCCATTTTTTAAGTTCATTGATTAATCCGTTACGATCCAATTCGTTGATCCATTCAATGCGCGAATTCGTCATTTGAGTTTCTACTTGTATGAAAAAAAATATTTATTTTTTTTACTTACAAAGATCTTCATTTTTGGTAAATATGATTTTTTTGTGGCACCAACACCTGCGGAGATATGTCGGAAAAACTGCTTTCCCATACTTTTAATGGGCCGTTTCCGCCACCCCCGCCCTATAAAAACCTGTCTGAATGATGGATGGGACCCAACTTTAAGTTGGCAAAAACAATTTTTTCATTCGAGGCAGTCACTTTTCAAAACCGAGATCTGCCCGGCTACTATTATTGGTAATAAAATATTTCCGATTTAGAGAATGTACTACAGATTACTTTATGGTTATGGCTGAAAAAGTTTTTGTCATATGCACAGAACGACTGTTAAATTATAAATTTGTACCAGATTGTATACTTTTTAAAAACTCTCTAATAGTACATCCGACATCTCTATAACATTTTAGGGTCCGTGAAATATCGTCCCAAACAATCTACGAAATCGCGCTACTTTATGGCAAGTAATTTTAAGTTCTTTACCCTTTATTACATTTGTTACATTACTATTCCTTGTTTACCCTTGACGCACATACCAAACAGTATGTACAATGTCACTATATGAAACTTTTAAAGCCTTTTACAGCAAGGACAGCACATAGAATTGGGTTGTGTTTGTGACAACTTTTGATCAGCATGATATGAAGTAGCAATACTGAAAAAAATCGACACTAGGACATTTTTCAGAAGAAATGCGTGGGGTCCTTTAGTATTTCTGTCTCATAAATTAATTTTATTCATTGAAGTACAATGACAGCTTGTCATTTCTTAACAAATATTGTTAATGATAGATGAATCCAATTTACTCCTTTCATTATGGACTAATCAAATGAAGTACCTCATTACGGCCTTTAAACAAAATCGCAAACCAAGCCATTATTGTAAAATCGAACACTAAATCGTTTATTTGCTTTTGCTTTATTTTGTGGAAATATTATGAACATTAAATATTTGGCGAATAGTTCTGTCTAGAGTGGTTCAAATAAATAAACCACAGTTGAAATCTGGTGTACACATATTTTAAAAATCTGCGACACTGTATAACTATCAGATTAACAAATTAAATAAACTACTATATTTAGAATTGTTTTTAGTCTTAGAAATAACTATTTTTAATTTCTCCTCAGAAATGAATATCAAATAAATTATTTATATTACTCTTATTAAACGGAACTAAATAAAAAATTAGGATAGTTAATCGTAATATTCCAACAAATATTGTTTAAGTTCGCTAATAGGTATTTATATAGTAGACGATACATAATATAGGGAAAGTTGACGTTGAAATATGAAATAAAACTTTAAAAAATACATTATTTTCGAAGCAGTTTTCGGTAATGAATTCCTAACTTTTATGAAATATCTTTCCATTTCCCCCAGATCTAGAAATTTGAATTTTTATTGCTGGCTATAAAATATAGCTAATATTTTAGTAAAGTTTCAAGTTACTTAGAGCACGACATAACCCTTACTACGTCTCCTTATTAACCAACAATTAATGTACTGAAAAGCCACTAAAAGACAAATTAATTTGTACTTAATTAGTGGCAATTTAAATAAAATTAATGTGGTCCCTTCTAAATTTGTTACTTGACATTCAGTACCTGCCTTCGAGGGACATTTTAAGAGCTATTTTGGTTCAAGATTTCAAATGTAATGTGTTTTTATTGTAGTCTACTATTTAATAGGCATTAATGAAGGCAATAAACGTTACGTTTAATTCAGGAAGATTATTTTGCTTTACGAAAAAGGAAAGATGTCGATATTCGAAATACACACATTAGAAATACACACATTCACGTAGTGAATTGGAAGTACGGTAATCGTAAAAAAAATTAGAAATTTTTTTTCTCTTGAAAAAGGTTTAGAATGTCATGGAACGTAGAGATTTTAAATTTGAGCGAAAAATTTTTTTTGGTCTGTCTGTCGGTCTACTTTTTTGTCCGCACGTTTTCTCCGGAACGGTTTAAGATATTGACTTGAAATTTTGTACACGTATATATTATAACAAGATCTGGAATTGGATTTTTTTGAAGATATCGGGTGAAGGGTAGGGGGTGAACATGGGGAAATATGTAAAGCAAACTGGTAAGAGTACATAAACTTGAAATTTTATGTATGTACTACAAGTCAAGGCCATACAATTTTGTTTAAATATTTTTCATACTCCCCCCTTCATTATTAAAGGGGTTGATAAAATAAAATCGAGATATTCACTTGAAATTTGGTACACAAATATTATAATGACATCGGGAACTAGATTATATTTTGAGATTATTCTGATGAAGGGTTGGGGGTTAAATAGGGGTAAATAGGATAGGAGAAAATAAGTCAAGCAAGCTGGTAAGAGTACATAAACTTGAAATTCCGTGTGCACGGTCTAGAAGTCAAGGCTTCAAATTTTTTATAATATTTTTCAATCCCCCACCACCCCTACTCCATTATTAAAGGGGTTGGTAAAATAAAATTTTGATATTCAGTTGAAATTTGATTATAGATTATATTTTGAGATGATTCCGTTGAAGAATTGGGAGATAAATAGATAAGTAAAGCAAGCTGGTAAGAGTACAGAAATTTGGAATTTGGTGTATACACTAGAAAACCAAGGCCTCAGATTTCTTTCTAATATTTTTCAAACCCCACCACCTCCGCTCCATTATTAATGGGATTGAAACCATAAGATTGAGATATTTACTTGAAAGTTAGTACACGTATGTATTGTAATGACATCTGATTGAACGGATGGGAGGTGGTAGGTTGTGAATAGGGGAAAATGAGAAGGGTAAACTAGATATTTTATTTTTAACGTATATGGTAGAAACCAACGCCTCAAACTTTTCTATGACATCTACCCCAAATATTATTAGAATTCTATGACCAATAAATTCCACATACTGTACTCCGTTCGCCCAAGAGACGCAGTAAGGCCACTCCCCATTTTGCTTGGACCATTAAGGGCAACAACCAGCTTCACAAGCTACAAATTTATTAAAGCAGCAAAATCCAAAATTATTGAATTAATATAGATAATAATAATAAACTCAAATATAAACTATAATAAATATACATTGTTAAACTAAGAATGCCTCGAGAGAAAGTACTTTGAGCATGCTTGTATAATACAAAAAAGAAAATTACCTGCTGCCTTTGCAATAAACTCTACGTTTTGTGTCTTAAGGTTGTCTGAGTTCTCTGCAGCAGAAGCCTTAAAGATATTCACAATATTTTCCTTCTCTTTAACCGAAAAATGTTTGCTTTTCCGTTCTTTCGGCGGAGAAAGGGCTTGAGCTTAATTCATAATTAATTTGACAAGAATGAATTTTTAACGTAAAATAGAAAAAGTGGTTCTGACATTTAATCAATATTATAAATCGTTTTTATTGCGTACCTTGATATACATAAATATGAACCACAGTATTGAAAAACACTGTTTTATTAGATGAATAGGAATAACAGCAAATAACATCAGTTATTTCTAAAAACCATACATCAGATTTGAGGCTGAAAACGGTTTGTCTCGGAGAACAAATACCTCTTATATTAGCGTTTTCGACATAGTTGGTTGTAATATGGGTTTTAAAAAATCAACCAATATTATATTCAAATTTAGCGCACATTTGTGGGGAGTGGGATAGCTGAATCTCTTGGGCGAACGGAGCATGGAGTACAAATCTAGTCAAGATGTTTCCTTTAAAGTGACTTGGATGAAAAATCTGGATGTGGAAGTAGTGATTCCTTAGGCAGCGGTTTTAATACAACGATTTATTAAAAAGAAATTACGGAAGTAAATACAAAACTTAAAATGAATTATTGAACCTAATTTTCTTTATGTTCACTTTGTCGCAAAACAATGTACAGAAATAAATATAAAATGTGAAATTACTGAAGAAAAATGTAATTATAATAACAATAATAATAATAATTTTCTGTGGTGGTTAATAATTCAAAATATAAGAAAATATAAAAATTTCAGGATACACATCACACAAGTTAATTTGACATCAACGGTCTAGAATATAAAAATGCCCATTTCTTACTTGGGTGACTATTGATTTTTAAAAATGAATTATTATTTGTGTGCTTATAATTGTATATGTTTCAAGATTTTGTTGATATTCTCTGGATCTTGTAAATTAAGTATCAGTTTTAACATCTTTCCCCTACTTATTCTAAAACAGAAGGAATACATAATTATGTAAACTACTGTCAACATATGACACATATCACAGCGTGTTCCATTTCAACTGAATATATACACAAAACTTCTGGCGCTGCTTAAGTGTAAGAATAGATAATATTTCTTACCTATTGTCGTAATATATTCGAATTTCTTGAATATTATCTAAAATATTGGAATTATTATTAAGAATATGTAATGCATTGAAATAACTAGATCGCATAGTGTACAGGCAGCGGATGTAACATTAGATTTCCGTTGCCTGTGCAATCCATCACATACCTATTGGCGTTTTTCTACAAGGCATTGCACTAGCAATGAACTGCACATTGCTGAGTCAGGAAGAACGCGGATAGATATTGATGGAAAAATGCGGAGAAGTATTCAATTGTTGTCAAGCCTCCGGAAGGAGATCAATTGTTGGTTAGGCTCCGCAAGGAGAAGTTGCGACAAAAGTTGAGTTGTTGCCCGAAAGGGTTGTTTTGAGAAAAGCAGAAAAGAAGAGAAAAGTCCCGAAAGGGTGAAATCAGAAAATAGTTGCCTCTTTTCGGCCGGCGCACGGAATTCAGCCATCATCCAGGGATGAGGAAAATATTGATGTAAGTACCCTTTGTTTCCTACTTGTCAATATATATATATACATTTTTCACGGCTAAATTGGGTATTATTTTCTGTGTGTGTGTGTGTGTGTAACCCTACCACCCTCTTTACGACGTTAAGAGGACCGACCCGGCCTCTTGCAAATTTAAGTCGAGCACCAAGCGAGTACCCCGATAAGAAGGGGCGTGCACCCTGGGCTCGACACATGGTGGAGGCGCCGGGCAAAAAGAGGCAACTATTTTCTGATTTCACCCTTTCGGGACTTTTCTCTTCGCCCTATACTGTGCAAATGTTTTCTTCTCTTTAACCCATAAAGGGCGAATTTTTTTTTTGCAGAAACCTTATATTTTGGTTTTTTGTACTTTATTTTGAAAAAAAATGATGTTGCCATATGACAACGTTAGTTCTGGTAGGATTCCGGTATTTAGCAAAACATACTTTTACTATGTCCCGCCTAAACTGAAGCTGAGTGCAACTATGTCGATGTCACAGTACAAAATGCTTGGATTATATAGAGTAAAAGTCAAAAATTATAATTTGGCTTATTCAAATATCCTTTTTGTTTTGTATATTGAATTCAGATATGCGTCAGGTGAGAGCGATTTAGTTTTTTTTATTTAATTTATCATTTGCAGAAAACTTATTTTGCATGCTAACAATTAATTTTGTTTGTATGCGAGAATATGAAATAAAAGATATAATTTTTAATATTCAAAATCCAGCTAAAGCAGGAGTTGCTATTGACAAGTTTCCAAACCATTATTTTCGACACAAAGCTGCAATATTTTACAATTATAAAGACACCTGAAAATGCTATTAAGTACAGATGCTTTTATTAAAGAATCGATGACAAAAGCCGAATAACCATTACTCATAATTTTTTTCACTCTATTCCAGTTGTAACAATTAATATATAAAATGGAGGAATAAAAAATATTAGTAATTTATGTACATGAAATCAGTGTAATGGAAGTTGTGTGCACGGTAAATCACCATTGCATTATTATTTTTAAATTCTCACAATTACTAAGCACATTTGCACAATGTAGATAAAATCTAATTATTAAGTATGTAGAATTTAGATAATCAAAAGTAATTGCAATACTGTCATTATATTGCAGTGCACAATTTAATGTTTGCAATAATTCTGTACTGAAATGTTAACTTTTAGTTGTTATCATTATTGTCAAAATGATATACATGCTTTTGCTCACTATTAAAGAACATACTATATTAAACTACACTACGCGATATGGAAGTAAAGTTAGTTACAGATTTATTTAGCATGCGATGTCATAGGTAAGAATGTTGAGAATCGCACACAGAGTGTTAGTATTAAAGATTGCCCTCAAGAGTTTTGGTGTTTGAGGAACCACGTCTCCACTGGACGAATTATTTTTGAATATTTCTAATTATAAGGCCTAAGCATTAGAAAAGGTCAAGAATGCATTAATAGTTTACAAGATACAGAGGATGGAAGATTCACGAATTTAAAACAATCGAGCTTTAAAACGAAACTTACATACTGATTGAATTTAAAAAATAGAGAACCTATGTTACTAATAATATACGAATATTCTTAAACCTAAACATTTGAAAAGTCAGCTGAATTAAAATCATCGTCGTCTAATGATGCACCATTCATACACGTACCATGGTATGTGTCGCATACCATGGAGGATGGAACACTGGCTTTTCGGCACCCACAACGTCCACCACACCCAATAGAACATCGGCAAAAGATGGAGTTCAAGATCGCTTTAGGAGCTACTGGGCCTTTGGTGGTAACTGGGGTTAACAATCCATCTTCTCCTCGGTTCCATCACCACTGGCTCAGGGGTAGGGGGTTGTTGAGCCATTGCTGTGTCTGTAAGCAAGCAAGCAAACCGATGCAAGTAACGAGAAATATTTGTAAAAAACAGTTAATATGCCTGTAAATAAACTCTGATAGAGTATTGTTGCGCAGCTCCTTTAGTTGATAGTGGTGTGTTTTGGCTGGGTGAATGATTTTAGGAACGCAGCATATCGGTGTTTATTTCATCTTCGCTCATCTGCAGTTGCTTGGTAGATCGCTAAAAACATTTTCTCACCAGCCTGTGTGACATTGTCTGTTGGTGTAGAGAGGTTAGTGCAGATGTTGGATCGGATCTTGCTGAATAACTTAACCATTCCCCCTTTGCTTCTACTGTAAATGGAGAAGGTGGTGTCGCATCCACTAAAGCCATGGAGAAGGAGGATAGTTTCAGCAAAAGAAAGTTTTTGAAGTTTGATCGTTGAAAACAATTTTAATTTCATCTTCCCCCTTTCAGGCTTCATGAAGTATACGCTACTACCTGGAGGTGCCAAAGCAACGAGTAGATCAATCAAGACCACATATTCCCCTATTATTGTGAGTTGTACCTTTATGAGTTATTCGGTTGGGGAATGGGAAGGTAGTATATGCATTGTCTTGGTCAAAGATATTTGGGTATATGAGCAACTTCTGTTCCTAATGAAGGACGGTTTTCTGAGGATCATTACACATCTCTTTTTTTAATTCACAGTGGAACTGTCCACGAACCAGAAAATGTAATTTTATGTAGATTTAAACATGTGTGAAATAGTTTAAATGTTTTATTTGGTTTTAATATGCAGGGTGATTCTTCAGTAAGCGATAAAAAAATAACTGAAGATGTTTAGAAAAAAATCAAACAAAAAGCTAAATAACATTTAAAAATATATGCTTATGATTTACAGTAAATGTATTTCAAAAATATCATAAACCTTAGAAAAGCACTGGGTTGGTTATCAATTTCAAATTGCTTCCATTTCAACATAAAAATTGGGATAAATTTCAGAAACGTTGTTCAAATAAATTGAAGATTCTGACAATTCTATTTTTAATTTGTCAAATCATAACAATGATCTATAACGTTACAATGGATTCCATATTATTTATTCCAGGTATCAACGTGTGGTCTTCTAAACAACATACTTTGTCCAGCACTATTAGACTTAGATGTCGCACAGACATTAAAATTCGGTCTGAATCTAGAGTCTGTCTCAGGTTTTAAGGCAAGTGTACGGCTCGAGCTACGCCTTGCTTTAAGATTTGTTCTCACTCGTACACATATGAAGCGGTAAGCTAGTCTAAACCTACGACTTTCCACTCAATAAAACTTCTACAATTATACGTTCATCTCTTTCATTCCATCCTGAAGTTAACCTCGATAATGGGCCAACGTTTGTGCGCTCTTAATTTGTCATAGCCGTGCCGCTTTCACTTGTAGCATAGCATAATGTACAATGTTTTGAATTGAGAATTTTATAATTCATATAAGCAAATAAATACTATATTTATAACAAACAAATACTTTCGCGATAAGAAATTAAAGTATGACATAAGTAATAAATAAATACCAGATTTTACTGAAACTGGTGGATAAAAATACCAGACTTCGGGCGCGCATTATACCTACAGCGTCCGATTGTTTCACCGAAAACAAAAAACTCGGCACTTTGACCGGCATACGCCACTTCAAATTTTTGTATTAATTAAGGAAATGTAAATATCTATTAAAGTTTCCTCTCAACTATATTAAACAATTCTTAATTTTAAAAAGCCGATTCTGGTTTTTACGTTATAACTACCTCAGAGCCAGGGTATGATCATTACTGTGGTTGTGTCATTGTAGTAAATAAAATAATTTTCTAACCGCAATGTTCGGTTGTACTATTAACAAACAAAGTCGAAAATTTGTACTAAATCTTTTGGAATATTTTCAAGGTGAAAAAGAAAATAATGGACCGTTACGTCCGCTTACATCTGTCCAAGGAAGGATGGTCGATTCTTTGAAAATCAGTTGTGTTTCTCGAATAATTAATGAACAAAAAATGGGTGTATCTCTAAATACCCTAGGGCAAATACATAAGGTGTCGAAAAAAAAGTGGTGATGTGAATGATAATATCAAGGTAGAAGTGAGCAATGTGATATATAGCATGAAGGAGAATGGAAGGCATACGACACTTAAAACACTGATTGAAGAACTAAAGGCAAGCAAAGCAAGCTTCGGGAGACTTTTAAAGACATGTGGATTTAGGTATAAAATGGAAAATAATCGACGTTATCTCTGTCATCTTAGTAACGTCGTCCATAGAAATTTATTCACCAATAATAGATACACATTTGGTACATTTGGCAAGTCAACACATGTATAGATAAAAATGTATACTCAACAAAATCGAAACTTACACATGTATACACACATATACATACATACACACATACAAGTAATGGAAATATATATTATACAACATAATAAATAAATACATAACAAATAAATAACAAAATATGTCAGTGGCCCTATAGGGGCAAAGTCATTGGAAATATAACAAATAGTAAATAAAGATTTAGTTTTTTAATCAGACAACCAGTTAATAGAAACAATCCTTAATGATTATCTTGTTTGTTCAGAAAATCAGTAATTGTATAATAGCCATTTCTTAGCAGATTTGTTTTTATTTCTTTTTTAAATGTGTTCGGCGGAAGATCTCTTATGTTATGTGGTAGACTATTAAATAATGTAACACAATTATAATAAGGTGAATCTTTAAAAGTTGTTGTATTATGAGTAGGTATCAACAGTTTATCGCCTTGCCTGGTATTATGTAAATGTCTGTTGTTTAGGCTAGTGAAAATTTGTGGATTGTGTTTAACAAATAGCAAACACTTATATATATAAATGCAAGGGGTGGTGAGAATTTCCTTTTCAATGAAGATATTTCGACAGCTTTCATTATAATTCATGTTAAATATTAACCGGAGTATTCTTTTTTGTATTATAAAAATTCTTTGACAATGCTTGCCCCATGCTAATATATTGAAAGAGATATGCGAAAACACCATCGCATAGTATATATTTAACAGACCATATTCATTGAGAGTATCTTTCATTTGTAATATTGCATATTTGCTTTTTGAAAAAGTATATCAAAAATCTTCAAAACGAAAATCTTCTGGAATTTGTCTATCTAGATGAAACGTGGATTTTCTCAAAGGGGGCCTTCGAAAGAACCTGGCAGGATGAAAATGTAAATAGCTGTAGAAAGGGCCACGAGAATACCGGGAAAGGATTTATAATAGTACATGCTGGTAATAGAAATGGTTTTTGAGGAAAATGCTAGCCTAATATTTTCAGCAAAATCAAATAGTGCTGACTATCACGATTCGATGAACAGTTATTCGAAAAATGGGTTTTGGAAAAACTAATACCTATGTTAGGAGAACCATCGATAATTGTTATGGATAATGCATCATACCACTGGTAGAGAAAATACCGACGCGACTAAAACAGAATTTCAAGAGTGGCTAAAGAACAAAAATATTGAATACAACAAGGAGGGCCTTAAAACCGACTTATTACAAATTTGTAAACAAAACTGCCCAAGTCAACGGGCCATACGTTATAGATGAGCTGCTGAGTAACATGGTCATCAAGTACTAAGATTACCCCATACCACTGCCAATATAACCTTATATAGATGGTTTGGGGGATCTGTAAATAATATTATGATTCGCACATTGGTGAAAATGGACACGGCGATGAAAATGTGCTAAAAGTATGAAATCATGCTCTAGAAAGAGCGACCCCTGAGGTCTGGGCAAACTGTATACGATACACTGAAAAATTAATCAGACAAGACTTCGAAAAAGAAATCCGTTATGATGATACACCCCCACTTGTAATAAATCTGGCGGAAAGTTCTACAACTATTTATTAATCTTAATTCCTTTTTTTGTGATACTTTTCATTATTTACTTTCATTTCTTGATAAAGAATTATTTTGTTTTATTTTGAATATATTTAGTTTAATTTTAAATAAATCTATTTAAGAGATTTATTTTATTTATTTATACATTAATCTCAACATCAGGGCAAAACAGATTGATCCGATACTGTTCGTCCTCAATCATCTTAGACCGTACGCTTCTCGTGACGCACACGCCATAAAAGCTGAGACAGACTCTACTTCATTTAACATTAAACTTTCATTTTATACCATTAATACATGATTTTTCCACCCTCTGTATTTCGTAAAGTATTGATCCTAGGAGGTAAATGAATAGGAATTTATTTGTAGGAAATTTCATGTAATTAGTTGCATAGAGACATTTTTTTGCTAGAGTGAGTAGTTTTCGAGATATTCAAGCCAAATCTGAAAAGGAGACCTTTAAACTACCCCACCTATCCGCTCACCATCCATCCGTTAGGACTTTAAGTATGTTGCTCAGGGCACACCTCCCGACAATTATACAAGAATTGGCCTCTATACGAATTATTTCCCCTAATCGGCCTTTTTTGGGCTTTTTTGGGAGTATAATATAATTATTATACAGGGTGTTGGGTGCATCGTGTGCCAAATTGAAATGGCCGACGGAAAGGGTTATCTGCTATCCTTTCAGGCCCCTTAACACTTCCCATGCCCTGCGGGATTTTTCATATCGACCTTCTAACTTTTTAATGAAAAAAATTCCAAATTCTACATTTAAATTCAAATTATAAAAAAAGCATTAGGAGTAGACTGCGAATTTCATTTTTGTTTTTGATGTGTATTGTTGAAGGGTTCTTTTAAATCCAAAATTACTGGCATTAGTCATCTAGTTGGTTTTTTATTCACTCGCAAACTTTCGGAATAGGTAAAATTTAAATTTAAACTTAGAATTTAGACGGCTATAAAAAAAAACTCAGAGCAACCGGGATCTTCCAACTCCCTCAAAAATTCTCTAGTCTATCCTCTTGCTAATGATGTGCCACATGTCATAAAAATCTTTTAATAACTGTAGGTTAAATGATATTCATATACTTTTATTGAGGGAGTCGCTCATTAAACTAACATTACTTATTATAAATAAATAATGTCTTGTAAGTAAATAATTTACATTATGCCTATCAATTAATATAAAGTAGTAAAATAATATTTACAATGATTAAAACGTGGTAGTAAAAATTGTGGGTCGGCGCTTATAGCATCGCAGGTGCTATCTTATGAATTTAAAACTAACTTTGGATATCCTATACCTCACCTGATCTCAAAAAAATGTTATCGTATGAGATGGGAAAGGCACCAAAGCATTAATAGCCCAGGGCCCCGCAGTCGGTTAGTCCGCCTTTGAATTCAATAGATTGCTGTGTACATATACCGGGTGGCCACGAGTCAATGTACGCCCCAATATTTTGGTTGTTTTTGTATTTAAAAATTTGGTATCTGGTACAAATGTATTAGACAATAATAGGCTACTGTTAGATTAACAGGAATGAAAATGTCACTTCCGGTTGAACCGGAAGTGACATCAACCTCTTTTTCTTAAATGGAATGAGTATATATTTTTGATGGTTTCTCATCAAGCATAAATTTCTAAGTGCAACAGTTTTTTCAGATGTAAAAAAATTCCAAAAAATAAGTAGATACGAACAATTTTTAAATTTTTTCAAAATGGCCGCGTCAGATGAATGCGATGTAAGAAAATTACCAAGTAGGCTATGGAAATTATTAGTAAGGTTGTAGACTTGTCGGCAAAGCAGAAAACAGTTGTTTGAATTACTGATAGGTACCATTAGTTAGTTTAAAAAAAAAAACGGAATTTCATTTTCATTTTCATTTCCGTAGGGGTCCTATGGATTTTTTTTAATGGAACTGTGCTATTTCTTTTATTAATCAGAAATAATTATTCATAAACTATAATTTTTTCGCCATTAATCATTTCTTAACGATATCCTTCGTAAAAATAGAAGTATTTTTAAAAAGTGAACACAAATTAAACAAGAAATAATTTTAATAGGTATAACGTTACAACCATGAATAAATTATCAAGAATAACAAAACTATTTAAAACCTAAATTTGTTGAAACTGTTCACCGTTATGGTTAATACACAGAGTAGCGCGACTTATCGTTGCACGTCTAACATTCTGTAATTGTTGAGGTGTTATTTGTGCAATTTCGTGTCGAACTCTTTCTTCCAGATCTTGCCTTATGGTTGGAGCAGTCATGTAGACTCTATTTTTCAAATGCGCCCAAATAAAAAAATCGAGTGGGGTTAAGTCAGGCGACCTTGCAGGCCATCTGACTGGACCATGGGTCCCAATCTAACGATCAGGAAATAATTAATTTAAGTAATCCCTAACGATAATAGCATTGTGTGGTCCAGTCCCGTTTTGTTGGAAGTAAACCTCGTCAATATTAGTATTGGGAATTTGTTTAATCTGTGGAACTATTATATTTTGGAGAAATCCTAGATATCTTGGTCCAGTTAGAGTTTCGTTAAAAATTATTGGACCTATGATATAGTCGCCCAGTACGCCAAACCAAACATTGAAGCCAAACCGCTCCTGAAACCGCGCCTGTCTCATAATGTGAGGATTGTCAATTGCCCAATATCGAGTATTGTTTTGATCAAATAACCCAAGGTTTGTAAATCTCAATTCATTAGTGAACAAAATGTTTTTGATGAAATTCTCATTTCTTAATTGGCGTAACTGTAACTAATTACAAAAGGTTATTCTTCGTTGATAATCATTCTCATACAAAAATTGATCCAATTGATATTTATACGAACGATATCGGTGTTTCTTTAAAATTTTTCTGGCTGATTCTTTGGAAACTGGTAATTCATGTTCAATTTATCTTATTGAAATGGTTGGGTCAACATGCACTAAAGCCAATGCATTAATTTCCGTTTCTCCATCCACAATAAATCTTTCTTCAATTTCTACGTTAGGTTCAGTTCTAAATTGTTACTCCAACCGGGCGAAATAGTTTCTCGGAAGTTGTCTTCTTTCTGGATATCTCCGTCCATAGAGACTTTGTGCTCTAGTTGCATTACGTCGAGTCTGTCCATAAATAATGATCATGTCAACTTTTTCATCTCTTGAATAATTTTCAGCCATTTTATATTAATTTTCTTGTTTATAACAACTTTAATACACTTGCTTCAGAAAATTAGTGAATAAGTCAATACTAATTCAATTGTTGTGAATGTCTGTCATTTTCATGGCTATCTGCAATTTTGGATTTAAATGTAGATAGGTACCTTATTAAAATGATTTGTTGGCGCTTACTTTTTAAAAATACTTCTATTGTTGCGAAGGATATCGTTAAGAAATGATTAATGGTGAAAAAATTATAGTTTATGAATCATTATTTCTGATTAATAAAGGAAATAGCAAAATGAAATGAAAATTAAATTCCTTTTTTTTTTTTTAATTAAAAATACTGGTACCTATCAGTAATTCAAACAACAATTTTCTGCTTTACAGACAAGTCTATAACCTTGCTAATAATTTCTATAGCCTACTTAGTGATTTTCTTACATCGCGTTCATCCGACTCGGCCATTTTGAAAAAATTAAAAAGTTGTTCGTATCTCACTTATTTTTTGAAATTTTTTAGATTTGAAAAAACCGTTGCACTTAGAAATCCATGCTTAATAAGAAACCATCAAACAAATATAGTCATTCCATGTAAGAAAAAAAAGTTGATGTCACTTCCGGTTCTACCGTTTGAAAATATTGGAGGCGTACATTGACTCGTGGCCACCCGGTATATTTGTTCTATGAGACAGAAAATAACAATGATTTGATTGACTTGGACGCGTCGCAGCAAATTAAGCAATTAATATTAATCAAAATATACCAAAAAATTCTCATGAAATTTTAGCTTTCATCTTAGCTATAATGAATCCAAAAGCTACTGTTCATCTGTTTTCAAAATGTAAACTCATTAGTGCACTCTTTGCTTAGTGAGTTATAACAGTTTGTAGCGAAGTACCATATAATTTCCTAACTCAATTATTTATTTCAATTATATGCACTTTTTTTCGTTTGGGTCCCAGAAGCTACATGAGAAATAAACGTTTGAGAACGTGGGTGCCATCATGATTTCATTTCAGCCTGCGGCAGCACTTTTGATTCTGCTGAGCCTGTTTCATTCAGTGAAAAGAGGGTTCGGTCTATCGCTAAAGGTCTCGACTTGGTTTTCCGCAACTTCTGAAAATCCAACCCTTATTAATTTAAAAGCATCAATTATAGAGGGCAAATCAAACCATAAGTAATGTACCCATCTTACCCTGTGGACCCAGGGAATAAAAAATTGACAGGCAGGTAATAAATTGGTGTTCTGCTATAGTATAGTCCAATATTCCTAAATCTTGCGGTCTGAATATTAGTCCAGTGTTTGACAGTAAAAATAGGTTACTATCTCAGAATTCTTTCGAATAACACCGATTTTGATAAAAATTGGTAACTAAGCTTGTCTTACCCCCTCTTCAAAAGTTATATGTTCCTTTAAAAGTGAATTATTTATTATTTGTTTGCCTATAGTAATGAAACATATTCTTTATAGGATTTTGCAAACAGCGGAAATTGTCATTACAAATGCACATTCATAAAATTATTACTTTCACTTCCACGTAGTGGATTGGAAGTATAGTAATCGTATTTTTTTTTTTAATAGGTTTAAAATGTCATGGAACTTCGAGATTTTAAATTTGAGCGAAACAATTTTTCTATCTGTCTGTCTGTCTGGTGGTCTGTCTGTCTGGTGGTCTGCCTGTCTGGCTGTCTGTAACTTTTTTTTGTCCGCACGCTTTCACCGGAACGGTTTAAGATATTGGCTTGAAATTTTGTACACATATATAGTATAACGAGATCTGAAACCGGATTGTTTTTGGACATATCCGGTGAAGGGTTGGGGGTAAATAGGGGGAAATAAGTAAAGCAAGCTGGTAAGAGTACAGAAACTTGAGATTTGGTGTATGTACTAGAAGCCAAGGCCTCCACATTTTTTGTAATATCTACCATCCCCCCCACTCCATTATTAAAGGGGACGATAAAAAAAATTGGAATATTCACTTGAAATTTGGTATACTTATATATTATATTGACATCAGGAATTGATTATATTTTGGGATTATTCTGTTGAATGGTTGGGGGTTAAATTAGGGGTAAATAGGGGAAAATAAATAAAGCAAGCTGGTAAGAGTACAGAAATTTGAAATTCAGTGTATGTACTAGAAGCTAAGACATCAGATTTTTTTATAAAATTTTTCAACCCCCCGGCACCCCTACTTCATTATTTTTGGAGTTGATAAAATAAAATTGAGATATTCACTTGAAAGATACACGTAAGTATTGTAACTACATGTGGCACTAGATTATATTTTGAGATGATTCTGTTGAAGGGTTGGGGGTTAAATAGAGGTAAATAGGGGGAAATAAGTAAAACAAGCTGGTAAGAGTACAGAGATATGGGATTTGGTGTATATACTGGAAGCGAAGGCGTCAGATTTTTTTAAAGAATATGTTCCATCCTCCCACCACCCCCACTCCCTTATTAAACGATATGATAAAATTAAATTGAGATCTTCAATTTTGTACACATTTGTATTATAACGACATGTGAAACTAGATTATATTTTGACATGATTCCGTCGAAGGAGTGGGGTAAGTAGAAGTAAATAGGGAAGAATAAGTAAAGCAAGCTGGTAAGAGTACAGAAAATTGGGATTCGGTGTATATACTAGAAACCAAGTCATCAGATTTCTTTCTATTATTTTTCAACCCCCCACCACCTCCACTCCCTTATTAAAGGGATCGATCACATAAAATTGAGATATTCATTTGAAAGTTAGTACACCTATGTATTGCAAATGACATCTGATTGAGATGATTCCGTTGAAGAAGTGGGAGGTGGTAGGTTGTGAATAGCGCAAAATAAGTAGAGCTAGCTGGAAACTTCATTTTTCTACTTCCATATCCACGTAGTGGATTGGAAGTATAGTAATCGTGAAAAAAAAATTTCTCTCTTCTTGAAATAGGCTTAGAATCCCATGAAACGTCGAGATTTTAAATTTGAGCGAACAAAATTTTCTGTCTGTCTGTGGGTCTGTAACTTTTCTTGTCCGCACGTTTTCTCCGGAACGGTTTAAGGTATTGACTTGAAATATTGTACACGTATATATTATAACGAGATCTGGAACTGGATTTTCGTTTCATCATATCCAGTGAAGGGTTGTGTGGTAAATAGGGAGAAATAGGGGGAGATAAGTAAAGCAACCTGTTAAAGTACATAAACTTGAAATTTTGTGTACGTACTAGAAGCCGAGCCCTCAAATTTGTCTATGATATCTGCCCCAAATATTATTAAAATTCTATGACCAATAATTTCCACATACTAAAGTGCAAATATAGTCAAGATGTTTCCTTTAAAGTAACTTGGACGAGAAACCTGGATGTGGAAGTAGTGATTTCTTAGTCAGCGGTTTTTTATAGTATTATTCACATTACCGCGTAAAACCCCCCGTTCTACATGGACTGCCTCTGCCGCTAACGCTGACTGAAGGATTCATATTGCGTATAGAAATCCTCTCGTTTAAATTTCTCATGATGAACGTCTCCTCCATACACAACTCATTGATGATGATAATGGAAGTTAACGGATTCGATTCGCTAATAAAAACTATAATTTCAATTATATTTTGGCAGCGGACTAATATTTGCAAATTTTGAAAGTCTGTTTTGGCTGAGTGGCCTTGCAACCAGTTATATGGAAAAATTCAATTACTAACTAGTTTAAGTACAACAGCGCACACATAGTAAAAAAAAACATTACTAATGGACATGTTTATGTATACTTGTTTATGCACTCTTTGACTCTTATCGCCTAGCGTGCCTATCAACGCTGAGCAAGTTTCTGGTAAAGTATAGGATTAACTTCCATAATTTTACTAAGAAAACTTTTATAAATGCACGTTAACTGGATTGCTTTGACTTATAATTTTTCAGGAATCCATTACCTACACACTAAAATCCATACGACAATTTTTGTTCGACATGAATTTTTTTTAAATCGTCGAAGAAAAATGGTCGCTATGAGGCATAAAATTAAAAATCGTCAATTCGATTTTTTGGGAGTTCATATGCAAGGTCTAAAGATATTATAAAACCCGCTGCCTAAGGAATCACTACTTCCACATCCAAATTTGTCATCAAAGTCACTTTAAAGGAAACATCTTGACTGATTTGCACTCTAGTATGTGAAAATTATTGGTCATAGAATTTTAATAATATTTGGAGTAGATGTCATAGAAAAGTTTGAGGTTGGTTTCTACCAAATAGGTTAAAAATGAAGTTTTTAGTTTACTCTACTTATTTTCCCCTATTCACAACCTACCAACACCCACCCCTTCAATGAAATCATCTCAATCAGATGCCATTACAATACATCCGTGTACTAACTTTCAAGTGAATATCTCAAGTTTATGTTATCAAACCCATTAATAATGGAGCGGAGATGGTGGTGTTTGAAAAATATTAGAAAGAAATCTGGGGCCTTGGTTTCTAGTATATACACCAAATCCCATATTTATGTAGGTACTCTTACCAGCTTGATATACTTATTTTCACCAATTTACTCCTATTCAACCCTCAACCCTTCAACGGAATCATCTTAAAATATAATCTAGTTCCAGATGTCGTTATAATATATACATGTACCAAATTTCAAATGAATATATCAATTTAATTTTATCAACCCCTTTAATAATGGAGTAGGGGTGGTGGTTGGGGGATTGAAAAATATTATAAAAATTTTGAGTCTTTAGCTTCTAGTACATAGCTACACTGAATTTCAAGTTTCTGTGCTGATACCAGCTTGCTTTACTTATTTTCCCATATTTACCCCTATTTAACCCCCAACCCTTCAACGGAATCATCTCAAAATATAATCTAGTTCCAGATGTCGTTATAATACATACGTGCAGCAAATTTCAAATGAATATCTCAATTTCATTTTATCAATCGCTTTAATAATGGAGTAGGGGTGGTGGGGGGTTGAAAAATATTTAAAAAAAAATTGAGTCTTTAACTTCTAGTACATACACTGAATTTCAAGTTTCTGTACTCTTACCAGCTTGCTTTACTTATTTTCCCCTATTTACCCCTATTTAACCCCCAACCCTTCAACGGAATCATTTCAAAGTATAATCTAGTTCCAGATGTCATTATAATATATACGCGTACCAAATTTCAAGTGAATATTTCAATTTTATTTTATCAACCCCTTTAATAATGAAGAAGGTGGGGCGGTTGAAAAAATATTGTAAAAAAATCTGAAGCCTTGGCTTGTAGTACATACATCAAATTTCAAGTTTCTGTACTCTTAGCAGCTTGCTTTACATATTTCCCCACATTTAGCCCTACTTACCCCCAACCCTTCACCGGATATCTTCAAAAAACAATCCAATTCCAGATCCCATTATAACATATACGTGTACAAAATTTCAAGTCAATATCTTAAACCATTTCGGAGAAAACTTGCGGACAAAAAAAAAGTTACAGACAGACCGACAGACAGACAGACAGACAGACAGATAGACCGACAGACAGACAGACAGAATATTTTTTTTCGCTCAAATTTAATATCTCGACGTTTCATGACATTCTAAACCGATTTCAAGAAATTTTTTTTTTAAATTTTTTACGATTACTATACTTCCAATCCACTACGTGGATGTGGAAGTAAAATTAAGTATTGTAAAAAACATTTTTTATTACACTTTTAGAGCCTCAAAGAATGATAAATTGGAAATTTTGCAGTTAAAAAAATTAATAACATTGAAAGCATCAACTTTACGGAAATAAGTTATTAGGGAGTTACCGCCACCTGCTTATCCCTAAAAATATACCTTAAAAAGATCGGTAGTGCGTTTAACGTTAGTTTCTATATTTAGTTACCACATATCTCCGGTGATTGGTTATTTTATTGATATAAGATTCAAGAAATAGACTATTCTACCAAGCATTTGCTACCAGACATAACCTTAAAGTTGAGTCACGTCCGTCATGTGAAGAGTGAAAATTGAAAATATTTTCCCCCTAGATGGTATCCATATGAGAATATGGGTTTTCACCTAATACTTCTCTTACCAAACATAAGTCATCCTCTGTTGTGAAACTACACCTATTTTTTATTTGCTTTTCCTTTTTCTCAATTTTACAGCTAGTTTTGTAAGTTTCACTACCATCCCCTTTTCACTTTTCATCGTCGGTTAAAACCACTCGTTATATATGCTGAAGTAACCGGTCTCGTAATCACTTATTACGCTAGCTTTTATTGAGAACGCATGCGCTTTCGCCATTTTGGTAAGTTAACGTGATGTTTATTTGAACGTGATGAGTAGCGGTAACTCCCTATTGAACATTATTTGTTGGAAAACGGTAAAAAAATATTAAAAATATTTCTTTGTAGAAAAAATGTAATATATCTTTCTGTTATAAACAAAATTATTTTAAGAAATATCAGACCAGATTACTCTCTGGTAACATGGATTTTCATAATCGATATTATCTCCTGAATTGATTTCAACAGACATTACCGGGTCCAAAATGTATTCGATACTCATGCGCCCATAGAGCCTGCTCTATATGACGTTTTGGATGAACCAACAACAACTTTATCTCTCATTTCATACAATTGAGTTTCATATTTTAATTTAAGAATATAAGAACTGACGTGAATGGTAGAGTTAGAGAGAATATGATACGCTGTAAATAAGGTGGGCTGCGTAATATAAACACGAATACAAACAGTTAAACATAACAATAAATGTCTTATTTATGAATAAAGTAACACTTAAATATTTACATCGCAAAATCAGCGCATATTTACTGATTCTATATTGTGTTTGACATGAATATCTAAACAGAAACAACTGAATACTCTTCCAAGTCTTTTGCCATGAGTCACAACCGATTTACACATCTTGATAGGAATCATCTGTTTAAAGTTTCCATGCTGTGTATTTTACTTTCTAATAAATAATTCATGTTGTAGATAGCAGTACCCGGTTTCTTGACATTAGCAGCTTTTTGAATTATGTGCGCAAAACTGGCAAGCTGAATGTGTTTAACAAAGTGTATTTTCCTTACCAAGGAAATGTAGTACATTTGTATATGCATTGAAACTTAGTTCCAGAAGTGTGTAGAATTTCAAACAAGTATTATAATAGAGGAACTCGTCTAACCTTAGAGACCGGTTCTCCTGAGTGATGACAAAAGGAAGTCATCATAAAGTCCCCATCGCTTGCAAAGTTTTTGTATGGAAACGGTTTATATGCTTTATGTTTGGTCTATATAAGAGTATACTATATTCTATACTATAAATCTAACACCCAAAAATTTTCCTTGTAAAATTGTAATAATATGTTTGCCTTGTTAATGTAATATGTGCTATATTTTACAACAGGCAAATATTAGAAACCAATATAAAAAATCGGTAAAAGTATTTACATAGAACTTCCCTCTTTATTTGTGCATGGCGGTCACTCTAAAAAATTATTAATTACGAAATGACATTGAGAATAATCGGAATATAGTTACCACTATTATTACAAAGAGAACCTGATAACTCTTGGTCAAAAAGTGGTCATCCAACAGCAAAAATTCAATACTAAATAACAGGTGCCGAATATGGAAGGCGCAAATATATTTACAAATGTCCACCATGGTTGAATTATTTCTTGGGATGACCATCCTGTATATTTTTCAATAAAACTGTAATAGGTACATATGCCAAATATTACTGCCAACTGTCACATTATCAATTCCACATTCACGTAGTGGAGTGGAAGTATAGTAGTGTTTAAAAAATTTAATTTTTTTCTTCGAAATTTTTCAAAAATGTTGGTAAAAAATTTTCATTTTTTTTTTCTTCTGAAATAGGCTTAGAATGTCATGAAACGTGGAAATGTTAAATTCCTTCTATTCTACAGTGGTGGTAAGTAAAAACTACAAATTTTTCAAAGAAATTTTCAAAATTATTTTTGGTAGATTTAGAATGCCATGAAACGTGGAAATTTCAAATTTGAGCAAACAAATTTTTTTCCGTCTATTCTAGTGGTAAAAATGTTTTCCAAAATGGTAAAAAAAATGTTGAATTTTTTTTTCTGAAATAAGTTTAGAATGTCATGAAACGTGAAAATTTTGAATTTGAGCAAAAATAATTTTTGTCCCATCTATTCCAGTGGTAAACATTTCAAAAATGTTTTTTAAAAAAATTTCAATTTTTTTTTTCTGAAATGGAAATTTTTAATTTGAGCAAAAAGAAAAAATGTTTTTCCATTTATTCTAGTGGTCAAACATTTTTCACAAATGTCGGTAAGTAATTTTTTTTTCTGAAATAGGTTTAGAGGAAAAGAAAATGTTTCATTTATTGTATAGTGTTAAAAAAGGACAAATTCTTTCAAAGAAATTTTCAATTCTTTTTTAAATAGGTTTAGAATGCCATGAAACGTGGAAATTTTAAATTTGAGCAAATACAAAATTTTTTCCATCTATTCTAGTGCTAAAAAATTTTTCGAAAATGTTGGTAAAACAAAATTTCAATTTTTTTTTCTGAAATAGGTTTAGAATATTGTCTAAATGTTATTTGTGGCATTATCTTAATTTTTTCTTTTTTAATTCTTTGGGACTTCCTGCCACATGTATGTTTTCCTTTTAAGCGGTTCTCGGGGAATCTACAAAATATCACAATTAACCAGTATGTAACATACTGGTTAAGAAGAAGAAAAGAAAAGTTTAGAATGTCATGAAACGTGGATACTTTAAATTTGAAAGAAAAAAAAATTCATTATTTATTCCCTTTAGACGGTCCACCCTGTATATTTTCCAGTGAAAGACTAACCATTTCTTCGCTCACAGTAGCGTCAGCTACCTACCAAATTTGACTGTTCTCCGCCAAGTATTTTTTTTTAGTTAATGCACCAACAGACAGACAGACAGACAGACTGACGGAATTGAAAAACCTATATTTTCGTAATCTACATGTTCTGAAACGTGAAAATCCAAAAAAATCTCGAAGGGTGATTTTTTCTCGAATACAATACTTCCCTTCGGTATGCGAGGGAAGTAAAAATTGAAGTTAATTTAATTTATTTAAAATTTTAACATTTTGTCAACAGTATCGTTATGCATAGTGCAGTAATAAATGCAAAAAATAGGATAGAATACCATCGTATATATTTTTAAATCTTTTTAACAATCAATGCAGTGCAAGTATACAATATTGAATTTTTGCTATTATATGAAGTGTCAAAGAATTTTTGAAACTTTCGTATAGCTACGGTATTTTTAAAATCTCTCCACCACTATACAGCGTATCTCAATATTCCGTGTACATTAGGGTGGCCCATCTTTTTCGAAATCGAAATTATTTATTTCTCACCCCCTCGAATGGTTCCATTTGAAGAAAAAAATAATCCCCTTAAAATATTATTCAGACAAAATTAAGGCAGGGATGCCGCAGGACCCATTATTATGCAATAATAGAAGTAAATGGAATTATTTACATACTTTGGTTGGTACCTAGTTTTTTTAAACCAGCAATATTTGTCTTTAGAATGACTAATCAAATCATATACATGTCAAAGATTTAATCTGTTGCGATTATAAGATATGTCATACTACTGTAAATTTGTAATCTAAAAAATAAGTTTTTAAAATAAAACTCTCGTTTTATCTTGGAGGTGACAACTATCAAATGTCACTTTTGACATCGGAATTAGGTGTTTTCACAAATTTTAAATTTACTTTCACTGTGAAGATAATGCTTTATTATAGTTAAAAACACTTGAATTTTGAGAAACAGTCGAATAATACATTAAAACAAGCCATTTTAATTTTGTATTGAAATTTTTTCGCCAAAACACTACATCGATTCACTACGCACTCATGGCGTCATCAGTTATATTGTCAGTGTCATTTTGTGTTATAAACAGTTAAAGTTCCTAAAGTAGCTTTTACAAATCCCGTATTAGAAAAGCGTTACTTATTTAATCACATGTGAAACGTAAATAAAGTGAATAAAATGTTGTGTTTAATATTTTTTAAACGCGATTTAAGAAACAAATGCAACCGATGACGTCACCGTGTGTTTTGCGTACTCGTTCAATTACTGAAACTTTATGTCATTTATTTGTTGAAATTTTGATGGACGATAGAATGCTATTTAAATATCAATAAGTGCTTTAGTATAACAGGTACTTCATTTTAATAATATCAAAAAAGCAAATTTGCACATAGTGAAAACACCTAATTGGAATCAGGATCATAAAAACCCCCCGGTATATACTCTGAAAGACATTTGATCAAAAACACGGCGATACACTGTTATCGACAAGATTCCGGAAAATCGACTTTGCACCCCCGAAGTCTGCAATATTGTCCATTCTTGGAGATTGTGCCCTTGAAAACTTTTGAACACGAGCTCGAGAGAAGAAATATACCGGGTGTAACAGGATCATGATATACTCCTTCAGTTCTGAAGATAATTGATTGAAACTTAGGATATACCACATACATAATAAAAGGCACTTTTTGACATACAATTGATTATTTGTTCGCTTCCGGTTTCGCCAGAAGTGACACTAACTTTCGATTTTTAAATGGAACATCCTATATATTATTGCAAAATTTTCTGAATCCAACGATGCCAAATAAGTGATATTACCAACATCAATTTTTTTATAATTTTTAGTTTTCCATTTAAGTGTGCCATGACGGTTGCGATTTATTCCAAATGACCCGTTAAAAACACTAAATTACGTGATTTATGAGGAAATAAAATTCACCAAAATTGTTTTTGGGGCAAAACTAATTTTTTTTCAAATGGAACTATATCGGTACCATTGTACCATTTATTAATACTGTTAATAAGGAATTTATTCATATATCGTATTAAAATTGTGATAAATACAAACAAAATTACAGTTAAAAGAAAAACGAGAAAATACAATTTTGTTCTAATTACCTTGTTACACATAAGGTGGTTTTGGAATACAAAAAAATTACACAAAACATTACAACAGTTGTTCAAAATGTTGTCCATTAACTTCAATGCACTTCAGAACTCGCATAGCTTTTTCTCGAAGAAAGTTCGCCAAGTGCTGGGCCGTCATGCTATTAATTGCTCGTCTTACCAGGTCTTCACGGGTTGTAACGGCGGTTGCATAGACAATTTTTTTTAATGACCCCAAACAAGGAAATCAAGGGGCATTAAATCAGGTGACCTAGAAGGCCACCCCACAGGATCATTCGTCGAAATTACGTTTTCTCCGAATCTCCGTTGAAGGTAATCAATTACTATCCTTGAAATATGGGAAGGAGTGCCATCTTGTTGGAAATACATTCCCTGTCCTAAATCTAAAGGCAACTAATTAAAAATGTCCTCAATCTTGTTTTCCAGGAATCTCAAGTATTTGGCACCAATCAGGGGACCAAATATTGTTGGACCAATGTTTCTACTACCAATTATTCCAAACCAAACATTGAACCGAACCGCACTTGCAAGTTACCCTTCCGTAAAAAATTTTGATATTCTTGTGACCAATATTTTTATTTTGTCGGTTAAATAATCCCAAATTTGTAAGCCTTGACTCGTCCGAAAATAAAATCAGTCCCAAAAACTCATTGTTTGGCTGCAAGTTATTATACAAAATCCAATTGCAATATTCCATCCTAGGTTCGTAATCACTTTCGTACAAATGCTAGTGCAATTGGTATTTAAAAGATTTATAGTGGTATTTGTGCAAAATTCGGCTTACTGTTTGGTGACTGATGTTCAATTCAAACCCAACTTGCCTTAAAGAAACAATCTTATCAACTTCTATTCGAGCCAAAACATTAATTTCCGTTCCTTCCCCAATAATGAAGTTTTCTTCGGGATCATTGTTGGGCTCTCTTCGGATTTGGTTTTCAACACGTTTAAAATAATTTTTCGCTGGACATTGTCTATCAGGATATCGTCATACATAAAGGTCCATAGCTGCAATTGCATTTTTTTTAAATTTTCCCCATAAATAATTAACACGTCCACTTCTTCATCTCTTGTATAAATTTGCGGCATTTTGAAAACAACTAACAAGAATTTTAAATAATTTTTAAAGACAGAATAAAAACACAGTTAAACCAACAAATGTTTGACAAGCTAAATATTTCATTGTTTTCAAAGCCACCTTAGTTACTTCTTAACATTTAATTAGAACAAAATTGTATTTCCCTATTTTCTTTTATCAGTGATTTTGTATTTATCGCACAGTTTAATACGACATATGAATAAATTCCTTATTAATAGTACTAATAATTGGTACCACGGTACCGATATGGTTCCATTTGAGAAAACTGAGTTTTGCCTCAAAAACAATTTTGGTGAATTTTATTTGCTCATAAATCACGTAATTTATGGTTCTTAATGGGATTTCGATTTTTGTAGCAGTACACGGGTCATTTAGAATAAATCAAAATCGTCATGGCATACTTAATTGGAAGATTAAAAATTATGTTATAAAAAAAAATTGTATTTGAAATGTTACTTATTTGGCATCGCTGGAATCAGAAAATCATGCAGAATTCAAAAATATAATAATTGATAGCGTATTCCATTTAAAAATCGAAAGTTAGTGTCACTTCCGGCTAAACCGGAAGTGAAAGAAAAATCAGTTGTATATCAGAAAGTGCCGCTTATTATGTATGTATATATATCCTTAATTTCAATCAATTATCTTCGAAACTAACGGAGAAAAGGAGGGTATACCATTATCCTGTTACACCCGGTATATCGATCCCAGCGGATTTCATCGTGGGTCATTTCCCACAAGAAATGAGCACCCCGTTTTGCGTCCCCGATATCTGGAAACTGTTCCTTTTCCGACCTTGTGCCTATGAGATTTTTTTATCAAGAGTTCAAGAGGAATAACATCGATTCCAGCGAATTAGTCGGAGTACATTTTCCATAAGGTTAGTGCGGGATTTTTCTACCCGGTTGTGGCACGGGTTACCATTCTCCGAATTATCTAAAACTTTGATGTAAATTATTTTCGAAGAGTGAGACGTAAAATATTCGCAAAAAAAAAACAAATTCATCCCCTATAGAGATGGGCCACCCTACTGTACATGAGGCTATTATAGACTTTTACAGCCAAAATATCTCGATTTAATATTACCTCTGGTAAGGTTTTCTCGTCTTGCAGCTAACGCATTCAAGTTGACAAAAAATTAAGATTTTGTGAAATAAGTTTGAATCGCTTTACGTCACTGTCTTGAAATTTGGCACTCTAATGTTTTGTACAGATGTCATACATTATAACTGAACTAATTGCTTTGATAGTAGTACCCCACTTTTAAACAAATCTGCTCATATTTTTTTGGAGACGGTGCTGCAACTTGCAGTTTATTTATTATCACTAATATGTACATTTTATTGAATTTCTTTCTCTTTTGTAGTTTTCTTGTTTTGAATGTTTTGGCTTATTAATTTGAAACCAGACTTAATTATTTCATTTGAGACCCTTGCGGCAAACTGCTCTTTCACGAAAACTGTTCGATATGCGCAATGTTTTCAGCAATACATAGTTCAATTTTACCCAAGAAACTCTTCTCAGGTTTTCTTAATTTTGCCAGTTGTGAACATTATTTTGATTCCTGTTTCCTAATTGTTCATTATTGTCAATACTTAGAGAGAGTACAATAATAATATCATTTATTTTCCTTAAGACAATACATTTGCATAGGAATTTCATTGTAATCACTTACTAGGTATGCCAAATTTTTATAAAAATTTACCTAAAGTGTAAGTAATAACAAAGTAAACTATTACATTTGCTCTTTCTAACAAAATAAGAAAAGTCAATACGACAATAACTTACAAGCTAACGCGTACACAAGAAATCCGATATAGAATAAAAACATTTATTTAGTAAAAATTCTTTTAGTTTCATTTTAAACAGTCTTTCATTCTTTATAATTTTTACATCATTCGGTAAAAAATTAAAATATTTTGGCCCTAGACCATGAGGAGATTTAGAAGTTGTTTTTAATTTAGCAAAGGGAACATAAATATTATGTTTCTGTCTCGTATTTACATTATGGTACTGCTGGCTAATTAATATGAAATCTTCTTGATTTTTAAATTAATTAATTTTTTATATTAATTATATATGTGCACATTTCAAACATGAATACACCTGCTAAAGTTAAAATCTTATAATTTCTAAAAAAACTCCCTGCAGGAATGGGTAGCTGAAACACCGCCAATGCACCTTACAACACGTTTTTGAGCTATGAAAAAATTAGTAGCAAAAGTGGAATTCCCCCAGAAGCAGACACCATACCTTAAACGAGATTCAACTTGTGCGTAATATAAACGGAGAAGTTGTTCTGTACATAGCACGGTTCTTATATTTCTAAATAAATATGTTAAGGATGCAAGTTTTCAAATTACATTTTCACATTGAATTTTCCAGTTAATATTCTTATCTAAGTGTAAATCCAGATATTTGACTGTATCTGCTCCGGTACATAAAGGAGTATCATTTATATTTAAATTTGTTTTTGATTATTATGAAATCTTAAGACATGGGTTTCTTCGATATTAAAATATAATAAATATTGGGAAAACCATTCACTTAGTTCATTACGTAAGCTATTTCCGTCGAGTTCTAACTTTCATCTGTTTTATTTGAAACAATTAAAGAGGTGTCATCAGCATACATCGTAAAGTGAGTATTAGATTATATTGAATCTAATTCATACACATATAGTAAAAATAGCACAGAACCCAAGACAGAGCATTGTGGAACTCCTAATGTTAAATAAGACCATTCAGAAGTAACCATATCAAGACCATGTTTGCTTTTATACTTAATACTAATATACTGTTTCCTATCCTCAAGACAAGTTTTCATCCAATTTAGTGTTATTCCTCGAATCCCATAATTATTTAGTTTGGCCGATAATTTCTGATGGTCCACGCAGTCGAATGCCCTGCTGAGATCATAGAATATTCCAACAAGGAATTCGCTCGCTTCAAGGATATTTAATATTTTTTCATAAAATAAGTGTACGGCTGTAGTAGTTGATTTTCGCCTCATAAATCCATGCTGACTTTTAGTCAAGATCTTATATTTATCCAGATATTTCGATAATCTATCCATAAAGGAGTATCCAAGTATTTTGGAAAAGCCTAACGGTACTGTAATAGGTCTATAATTATCCAAAGAATTAGAGTCGCTTTTCTTGAAAATAGGTACAACTTTTCCAGTTTTTAAGATGTCAGGAAATGTTTTAATGCTTCCCTGAAATTATTCAGATTCTATTGGTAATACAATGAAAGAAAAAGGAAGGATTATTATGACTTTAACAAATAAGTCACTGCTGGTGAGAGATCATCTATAAAAGTTTGCGAAAGTATGTTACTGTGTGGTCCATCCTGAAGCCTTCAGTCCTGCAGTTCTAGAACGTCGATTTCGTTAACGCTTTGTCTGCTCTGACTCTGTCTTCTAAATTTTTTTCAAAGATCCAGTCATCCACGTTCCCCCTAGTAAGCGTATTTTTATATTCCTTGTTTAGACCTGACAAAGCTAGAATGCTTCTGGAGTCCGACTCAGAATGATGAACATCTGCCACCAACCTAGCCGCATCATTGACCATTTCCATTAGGTCTAGCCTTCCCTCTCCTTCCTCGGATAATAACTTTGTAAGAGCTTTTCCCACAGCTGATAAGGCAGCTTCAATTTGACTTTGATTCTGAGCCAGTCTTTAGTCCATTTTAATGGTGTCTCGTTGAAAGGTGCGCTTAGTCTTGGAGCGTCTAGTGAAAGACAATTTACCGGGGGGAAATACTGCAATCTATTTAGAACGAAGTTTCTCCAGTAAACCTTTCATAAAGAATATTTTTCCAACTTGCTACGAGACCGTTGTTCAGACTTTGTCACATACTAACTATATTGTACATTTAGTAAAAAAGCTTTAGTAAAGTACAAAACCAAAAAATATCAACTTTTTGTAAGAACGTCCATACTATGAATGACATCTATTGAGCAGCTGTTCACTTGGTGAGTAGGAGTTTAGGAAGAAAACTAATAATAATAATTCCAACAAACCAGATGGCCCAAACACTAACCTTCGTTTTTAAGTAGTAATTATTGTTTTTGTTAGTGTTATAAACTGAAGCAAACTTGAGGAAGGCATTAGTAACAATTACTCCTGGCTCAGGATGCTCTATAGATGAGTCGTGTGATAAGTATACTATTCTAACTGTTTGTTTAAATATTATACAGATGTTATTATGAGGTTGTTTGTATGAGAAAGACAGAAGATTAATGTGGGCACCAATCCATTCTATATTATTTTCTAAACTATATAAAGGTGTTGATTATAAATGGATAAGATAGTCAACTTTTTGAAATTTGAAGCTGTAAGCAAATAGAGTAGATTTCTTTGAATATTTATTATCCAATAAAAATATTCTTTTAAATGTTAAGGTATTCATACGTAATTAATCAGATAATTTAAACAGTTAATAAATTTAGCTCTCTTAGGAAGCAGTTCATATTACACTTAAATGAAACAAATATAAAAGTAAAATTTATAATTGATTTTTATTAAGAATCAATCAAACTTGACCTTAGAATTAAATCTAAAATTTGTTTTTAAACTAGAAACCAATCAAACTAGTTAATCTACTTATATAGAATTTGACGTACACAGCAACAACTTATAAAAAAATTAGTTCTGTGCTATGTTTATAAAATAGTTATAATAAATTTGTTAGTGAAATTCAAACTAGTAGGAAATATAAAAAATTATAATAGTAATGTCCTTATTTAAGTTAGATATGATCGTTGAATAATCAAATTTCTATAATACACTTTAGCTGTCCAATTAGCTGTTCCATTTTTCCTACTAGCAGGACTATGTACACCCTCCTTTCCTTAATATTCTGGATGTCGACTACGAAGTTCCGAGCTTCCACCAAAAAGGTTCCTTACTACCATTTTACATGAAGTGTATTGTATACTACGTATAATTTACTAAGAAGTTACGAGATTAAAAGTAAGTTAGTGAGATTTGGATACGTCTACCACTATCAACATCTGCCATTTACATCCTAGAAATAAAAAAAAAAAAAACAAAGCGTGTTGCAATTTTCTGCCATATTAGGCCGTCACAAATATTGAAAAATTAGGCAAATTTTATTCACTTACTGTGTAAAGTTGAGAAGCTCAAAGTATAAAGGCATCCGCAAACTCTGGCCCATTGTGAGTTGATACGAGGTAAGAGGTTCAACTATAAAAAAATTGAAAACCAACATTTTTATAAGCAGTCTTATTGATATTAATATTTCTATTCTTACCGCAATCTTTTTTAACACAAGCCATCCAGACGGCAAAATACTTCATATGTATAGGAAACAAAGCCCGCTGCTCAAAACACTCAATAATTTTAACTTACTTCAATTTTTATTTATACAGTCAAGCAATAAAAATTGGCGTCTTATAGCTACGAAAACTAAACAGGAAATAAAAAATCGCTGCCTAAAAAATCACTACTTCCACATCCATATTTTTCATTCAAGTCACTTGAAAGAACACGTCTTGAATATATTTGCACTATAGTATGTGGAAATTATTGGTCATAGAATTTTAATAATATTTGGGGCAAATCTCATAGAATAGTCTGAGGCGTTGGTTTCTACCATATACGATGAAAATGAATTTTCTAGCTTACTCTACTTATTTTCCCCTATTCACAGCCTACCACCTCTTTATCGGAATCAACTCAATCAGATGTCATTACAATAAATACGTGTACTAACTTTCAAGTGATTATCTCAATTTTATGTTATCAATCCCATTAATAATGGAGCGGTGGTGGTGGGGGTGGGGAGGTTGAAAAATATTTGAAAGAAATTTGAGGGCTTGGCTTTCTGTGCTCTCATCAGCTTGCTTTACTTATTTCCCCCAGTTTACCCCTATTTAACCCCCAACCCTTCAACAGAATCATCTCCAAATATAATCTAGTTCCAGATGTCGTTATAATACATACTAGTACCAAATTTTAGGTGAATAACTCAATTATATTTTATCAGCTCTTTTGTTAATGGCGGGGGGTTAAAAATATTGTACAAAAATCTGAGGCCTTGGCTTTTGTACTTTCTGTACTCTCAGCAGCTTACTTTACTTATTTCTCCCTATTTATTCCCCAGCCCTTCACCGCATATGTTCAAAAGACAAACCAGTTCCAGATCTCGTTATAATATATACGTGTACAAAATTTCAAGTCAATATTTTATACCGTTCCACAGAAAACGTGCGGACCGACAGACAGACAGAATTTTTCTTTCGCTCAAATTTAAAATCTCGACGTTTCATGACATTCTAAACCTATTTCAAAAAAAAAAAAATTGAAATTTTATGTACGATTAATATACTTCCATTCCACTACGTAGATGTGCAAATAATAAATGTTGTCTACTTCATAACAATTATTTTGAACAATAAATGTGAAATAAGACTCGGTATACTCGTAATTGATCATACTGACTTGTGCTTTACCTTCTCTTCTTTTTGTTTCAGGTAAGGTTCAGAATAATCGACAGATGCATGTTTTATGGTAAGTCAAATAACCCTGAGATATTGCTGGGTTCACGAGAAATTCAATTCATTTATTCTGCCTGTAACATTTTATTTCACATCCAGGTTTATTAGTTGGCTCTATACAATGTATACACCTACAAATTGTGTTTCATCTGACAAAAAAATCTTTGACATTCCCTTATAGTGGATTATAAATAATTTGACTCCAAAACTATTTAATTATTATGTGAGCGGAGAGGTTTTTTGTTATAATATTGACGTTTAATTGTGAAATTGGGTTGAAAAATATTAGATAGAAGTCTGAGACCCTGATTTTTAGTGTATAAACCGAATCCCAAGTTTCTGTGCTCTGACCAGCTTGCTAAACTTATTTTTCCCTATTTACCTCTACTTACTCCCCACTCCTTCAATGGAATCATGTCAAAATATAATCTAGTTTCAGATGTCGTTATAATATACACGTGTACAGAATTTTAAGTGAAAAATTTCTATTTAATTTTATCAACCCTTTTAGTGGTGGGGGATGAATGGGGAGGGGGATGGGAAATATCAAAAAAAGAACTGAGGCCTTCGCTTCTAGTACATACACCAAATTCCAAGTTTCTGTACTCTTACCATCTTGCTTTACTTATTTTCACCTATTTACCCCTATTTAACTCCAAACCCTTCAACGGAATAATCTCGAAATATAATCTAATTCCAGATGTCGTTATAATATATACTTGTACTAAATTTCAAGTGAATATCTCAATTTTATTTTATCAACCCCTTTAATAATAGAGTAGGGGTGGTAGAGGTTGAAAAATATTATAATAAATTTGGGGTCATGGCTTCTATTACATACACCGAATTTCAAGTTTCTGTACTCTTACCAGCTTGCTTTACTTAGTTCCCCCTATTTACCCCTATTTAACCCCCAACTCTTCAACGGAATAATCCAAAAATATAATCCAGTTCCATATGTCATTATAATATAAACGTATACCAAATTTCAAGTGAATATCTCAATTTTAATTTATCAACCCCTTTAATAATGGAGTGGGGGATGGTAGGGTGATGGAAAATATAAGAAATGTTGAAGCCCTGGCTTCTAGTATATACACTAAATTTCAAGTTTCTGTACCCTTACCAGCTTGCTTTACTTATTTTCTCCTATTTACCCCTATTTATCCCCCAACGCCCCAACCCTTCACCGCATATGTTCAAAAAAGAATCCAGTTACAGATCTCGTGTACAAGATGTCAAGTCAATATCTTAAACCTTTCCGGAGAAAACGTGCGGACAAAAAAAAGTTACAGATAGGCAGACCGACAGACAGACAGAAATTTTTTTTCTCTCAAATTTAAAATCTCGATATTCCATGGCATTCTAAACCTATTTCAAGTAAAAAAATGTTTGAAAATTTTTTTACGATCCACTACGTGGATGTGGAAGTAATTATATAATCGATCGGTGGCCGCGGCTTCAACTAATTCTCCCTTCTTATTACCCGGTACGCATACAGGTTTAATATAATTCTACATATTACGGTATTGCTGGTTATCTATCTTAAGAGAAATAATTCTCAAATTACTACGTTTGAAATGAAGAATATGCCTCATAATATTCCCGAGCGAATGATTTTTAGTTTAAACTCATCTTAATTAACAGAATCTCTTCTCCAATCAAATTCAGCAGCTCTCTATTTCCCTTAGATTCTTCAACAACTTGATCCATAGAGAGTCTGGATATGGGCGTAATATTTTGCTCAGAGGGGACCTTTTCTAATTGCATTATCCCCCTCATTTAGACGATTGCCCTGCAATCGAAAAAGTAATTTGTGATTTAGAGCTGTTGATAGGCTTTTTAATAAGCATTTTACGAGACAGTAGGGTATGAACGCATTCATCTCAAACTTTGAGAATCAGAAATACTCCAGTGAAATAAGTTAAAAAATCTCGATCTCGACCCCGAATAACTTCGCTTTTACAAGACTGATCTATTATCCCCAATGCTGCTGCCCTGGCGACTTCTTCTATTCTGACGTTCCAAAACTCGCAGTCTCTCTTAAGTTCCATCAAATTAGATTTCATCTTTTGGACAACTCATTGTCTAAAGAATTGGTGTTCCTACTTTTACTTCCTACCATTATGGTTTTCATTGAATTTACTTCGATTTTCATAAAGAATTTGAAAAGAATGAAGAGTGCTATTGTAGATGTACTTAGTATCGCAACGATATCTAGCAGAATTTACTCACAAGCATTCTAGTATCTCTTAAGACTCCTAGGACGAAAATAAATAAAATTATACTTACTGTCATCGCTACAGTCTGCTCTCTCAGAAACACTTCTCAAATTATTAAGACCATCGATAGATTCGATGAGTACTCGGATCGCTACACACACTTGACGGAATCAAAGGTGACCCATGGTAAGTAGTTATCCGACTCACGCCACAGAATCGCACGTAGGTCATCAATTTTATAATTAGTGGATCAATAAGAAATCAAATTCAAAATATATTTTCATTTAGTGAAATAAATTTCGTAACATATAAAAGATATAAACACTCAATATTTAGCTAATATACGATTCAAATGTATTGACCCCTCACTTTCACCGCCAATATCTCAGAAGCGAAGGAGCAGAGAAAATTGAAAACATTATGTGTCCATTATGAGTCTATTCTAAATCACTCACTGAACTTTAAATAATGTACATTGAACACTTTTGAAGTTCTGCTAAGTTATATTGAATAATGTCCTACTCTTGAAGGAAATTTTGACCATACCAGTTTGAAAGCGATTATATCTTGGAAAATATGCATGCAATGTAAATAATATTTTAGACACCGATAAAGTACGGCAATTTTTATACGAGGAAATTTTTTCATAATTTTTTATTTTAAAATTTTGCAGTTATTCTCAAGAACGTGACTTCATGTTTATTCGGTCATTTATCAACGCATTTAATTTTTTTTTTATTAAAATAATTAATTATATAAAATATAAGCATTTTCAGAAAAAATTATGGTTATATATCAAATAATGTAGTTATCAAGCGTAATAGATATTATTGCAAACTTGCAATGAATTTATCCTTTACACTTGATAACTAAATTAATACTTGATATATACCAATTCCTTTTTCTGAAAATGCTTGCATTTTTTATAATTAACTATTTTGTCAAAATTTCTTTAAATATATTGATAAATAACCGAATGAACATGACGTCAGATTTTTGAGAATAACTGCAATTTTTATATAAAAAATTATGAAAAAATTTTCTCGCACAAAAAATGTCGTGCTTTGTTGGTGTATAAAATATTATTTACACAGTATGCATATTTTCCAAGATATAATGGATTTTTAAACTGATATGGTCAAAATTTCCTCAAAAAGTAGGACATTTTTCAGTATAACTTAGCAGAACTTCAAAAGTGCCCAATGTACATTATTCAAATTTTAGTGATTAATTTAGAATAGACTTATAATAAACACATAATATTTTCACTTTCTTGTGCTCCTGCGTTTCTGAGATATTCTCGGTTAGAGTGAATGGTCAATACATTTGAATCGTATATTAGTTGTGTATAAGACGATTATCAGAGAGCACTGCCACTTGGCGAGACGATAAGTCCCGTAGGATCGCAATTCATCCAGCGGTGAGAGAACTATAACAATCGACTGTACAAAAAGATTCAGACTCCCAGTTAATTATGATTGTAAGATGTATGACGAACTTTCTGAAAAATTATTCACTTTTGCACTGAAATTTTCAGTCTTTGTCAGGATGCTTCAAGAAGCTATTTATATGAATTCAATGGTTTTCCAGCTTGAAAAAAGGTACTAACGGCATTGAACCAAAAGTTACTTTTTTTCCTTGGTTCGTATTTGAGCAACACTTATGGCGATTCCCGCCTATGCTTTATTATGAGGTTCTTTGGGTCCGTCGAAATCGAATCCTCGACTTTGAATTTTCTGGCTATTTTTGATTGACGTTGTTGTGGCTCGGACATGGAGTATTGTCCACCACTTTCAGAATAATATTAAACGTGGATTTTGGTTTTTATTGGGAAAACCATCCCATTGATTTTCTCTTAAATTTTGACATTTAAAATAGCTACTCGCTACATCCTGACTGAGATTTCCGCCATGTGCACTTCTCTTCGTGGTACTCTCGAAAAAATATTTCCGTGGAATTTTCAAAAAAATATTTCGTGGTACTCTCGAAAAATATTCCGTTGTACTTTCGAAAAAAATTCGTGGTACTTTCGAGACTATTTTGCCGTACTTTCGAAAAAGTTGTCGGGCGGAGCGGATTTCCGTCCGTCGCAGCTTGAAATTTTTTAAGTCCAATTTTCGGTACTTTCGAAAATAATTTCCTAACGACGGTGCTCAAAGGCGATTTACCGTCGTCGTTGATGAGTATACGTCAACCCAATTCGCCTCCCAAACGACCTTGAACATTTACTAATTTTAACGTTTTTTAAATATAACATCAAGTATACTTTTCGTAGTTTCACTCTAAAATATAACTACCTAGCTACATTATGCAATACTTACCACAATTAGATTGTCCTAAAATAAGATTATATTCATTTGGTTTTAATGTAGGTCAAGGAATACCTAATAAAAAAACTGATTTGGAAAAGGAAATATTATAATTTTTTTCTTCTTCAATTCTTTGGGACTTCCTGCCACATGCATTTTTTCTTTTTAAGCGGTGCTCGGAGAATCTACAAAATATCACAATTAACCAGTATGTTACTGGTAAATAACCTCTACGCTTGTGACTTTTGTTACGATGTTAAGTTTGTGAAGTTCTTCTTTTAACATCGGCAACCAAGTTGTACAGACATCTACGAAACAATTCGACACACATCTATCTTCATTCAATAATATTATCGCGGATTCTTTAATTTTTCTTTTTTTTTGCTATCTGCCTCTTTTGTTAAATTTTTTGCCCAGTCTCAGTTTATGCTGTGTCCATTCTCCCAAGCGTGTTCGCAGATCTTGGACCTCTGAATTTCATTTTTTCTAATATAATTTTGATGTTCGCCCAATCTTACAGGGTCTGGATGACTCACCCACGTATTGTTTGTTGCACTCACACGGAATACTATAAATGCAGTTTTTTGAATTTTGCTCGTGGTTCTTCGGTTTCGGCTTTGTCAGAATAGATCTTAATGTGTTGTTTGTTTGAAATACCGTCCTAATATCAAATCTATCACCGATGCGGCGCAACTTTTCGGATAATCCGCATACATAAGGAATTAACGCTGTATAACGTTTTTCAGGTTTTTGTTGTACCTGATTGTTATTTTCAACATTTATGAAGGTTTTATCGACAAAACCCCCAGGGTATTGGTTATTTATAGGTATTTCCTTTATAAACCGCTTCTCATTGTTTAGTATTTGATCATTAGAAGAAATGATTTTGACCCTATCATACAAACATTTTACTACACCCCTCTTAATGTGCATCGACTGATTTGAGTTAAAATTTAAATATCTGTTGGTATGTGTTGGTTTTCTGTAAACACTTGTTTCAATTGTACCATTTACTTTTTTAATTAAAACATCTAAAATTCATTTCTAGTTTCCTTTTCTAAAGTGAATTTAATAGAAGGTTCCTTATTATTTAAATGTTCCAAAAAACTATCTAGTAACTTAATACCGTGAGGCCAGATTGCAAAAATATCATCTAATGTATTAAACATTTGAAAATTCTGATACAAGTTATACTTGTTAACTTGAACTTGCTTCAGTTTAGTTGTGAATTATAAAATTAATTCAATA
This sequence comes from Stenurella melanura, assembly GCA_963583905.1. Lineage (NCBI taxonomy): Eukaryota > Metazoa > Arthropoda > Insecta > Coleoptera > Cerambycidae > Stenurella > Stenurella melanura. The sequence goes on from OY757309.1 coordinate 22,387,320, forward strand.
CTATAAGTAGGTTTGAGCTCAGAAGAAAAAAGGGAGGATGTAGTATGTGTATAAGGTTTATTTTCATATAGGAGGATGAGAGATGAGAGGGGAGAGTTAGGCATGTAATGTCAATGAATGTCAATAGATATGTAATTATAAGAAGGTTGATAAATAACTAATAGAAACCTAGATTGGTGTTTGTTACACAACTCTACATATGATAAATAAACACTTTAAAGTACTAGGGACCAGGCTTTCTTAAAATTTCTTACTTATTCCGAGATATTCTGATTTCGTATTAAAGCAACGCATGGTTTTCCTGGAATCAACTCGCGTCCTTATGAAACCATCTCTTAGTCCAGTAACTCAGGGATTTTACCTACAAAAATTATTAACAGCAAACCGAGGTATGTAAAAAATCGGAAATTTTCCGTAGAATTCAATGAACTATTTTTAAAACAAATGAAGAACTTGCGTCCTCTTCAAACTGGCGGCCAAAGTTTGCGAAAAACAATTTCTTGCTTTAAAAAACTACTTGGCATTGAACAAAAAAAAGTTTAATAGCAGAGTTGTGAAACTTTTTAATGCGGATTGAGCCGTGCCCGTCCGGTCTAAGAAAATTGCAAAATTAATTAGTTATTACAAAAAAACCGTTAAAAATCTCAATTTTTTGAAATACCTGTATCTCCGTGAAGAAAAGATATTCGTTAACGAAACTCGGTGAAAGTGTAGCCCACGATAAGTCTAATAAGAGAATTTTTACAGATTTGCAAAATATTGTAAATTTCTTGCAAAAATCGATTTAAAAAAAAAAAAAAACGCGTTTTTTTCAATGTCCAATGGCTCATACAGGCCATCATATTTTTATACCAGACCAGTCCGAAAAGTTTCTTCTAACAGTTGCGCTAACCTGTGCAATTGTATGCAGATCACGAAACGATCCCTAATATGCGAAAAGTCTGTCAAAAAAATCGATAATTTTCTTTGCCCAAAAAAACCTTCAATACTTTGAGATTTTAAATTATATTGGAATGCCATTATTGCCAATAGATAGCTGGAATTTTTCTATCGAATTATAAAAAAAATGCTCCGACCTCCTGGAGCCGAGAAAATGTTTTTTTTAGAAATTCTTGTGGCGCCATTTTTTAAGATAATTGGCTAAAATTTGCAGTGTAACGAAGCACATTTTATTTTTTAAACCGCATATTTATTATATGCTATTTCCAATCACAGAAAGCAAATAGTCGTTTGAATTTAAGCATTATCCGGTTGGAGAGAGCTTCGCTAGATGGCGCTAGTTCTCTAACACCAATTAATTATGTTCCATCTGTATCGAATACTCAGCCGAGCCAACGATATAGCAAGGGAATCAGGAGCAGGAAATACTAAATCAAGAAGACCACCGGAAAGGAAGTGAGTATATTAGGAACGTTGGTAAACAACTTTACCAGTGTTAAGCACAGACCTACTAATCATACTTTCTTTTCCAGTTGTGTGTCTGGTACGCCCGCGGACGATCGAGCAAGTATAGGAATATCCAGGACAGAAAAAGGTTCTGAGGTTTCTGGCTGGCCTAGTCCCTTCAGCTAGTCAGATACCAATCACCTTTGGATATCTCGGATAATATCTATCTTTGCTGCCCGGAGCGTATGTTCGCAGGGTGGAGGTATCCTGGGTAGATTCGGGTGTGGTTTGCTGGCCTAGTCCCTTCAGCTGGTAGACCACACGAGCCCGCGGATACCCAGCATCTCCTCCACTCTCGTGTCCGTAAACCCTGGAGGTTGGTTTATCCCTGCGGATAGATTAACCCACAGGGAACCGTAAGCAGGAGTGTTTCTGTGTGTGTAGACCGTCGAAGGGGATATCTTGAGTGGTTCACTGGCCTAGTCCCTTCAGCTGCTTAACCACCTGAGATATTTCTTTCTAACTCACTATTGAGTACGCACGCCTGGTTCTGAGATGTTTTGGGTAGATAGGGTGACTTGCTAGCCTAGTCCCTTCAGCCGGTTCGTCACGTAAGCCCTCGGCTACCCAAAATATCCCCCGTATTGGAGTGAGTACATCCTGGAGTGCAATTTATGCCTAGGTATAAATTGGCTGACAGAGAACAGTGAGCAGGAGTGGGTAATTCATCTACGTGTGTATTCTAAATCTTGTATCTTTCTATTCCGCTGCGCACTAGCCAAGTTGCATAGATATTGTACTGTATTGCATGTAGATTTGGTAATTGCTTCGTCCCCGCTTGGTAATCACCGCCCGTAACAATAACCGTGCTTGCTGTTATCATCTGCATCACTTTACCGTAGTAATTTAACCGTAGTAACCTCCCCCCGCCCCTCCTACGCCGTCTAAATCACTCCGCTTCGATCTGTGATTGTTTTGGTTGCTTTAATGCAAATACGTTAGAGTAGTAGAGTAGAATTGTAGATAGTAGGATTTTGGTTATAATAAATATGTATATTATTTAAACTGTGCCTTTTACTGTGTGTGTGTGTGAAGTCTGATATCCCTAGACCCCTGGACATACCGTGTCTCCTCTGACGCTATCCCAGCCCTACCGTAACAGGCTGTGTTAAGAGGTTAGTGTGAGTCCTTTACCTCACAAAAAACAATTGTAAAGGTGGCGCCCGAGCTTACCGTCACCGCCGACTGAAGGATCGAGTGTCAAAGTGACGACTCATCACTCGAGAGAGTAAATAAAACGTCACAGCAGTGGTTATTCAAGAGTACTTATACTTTCAATAAAAATGTATCGGTACTTGATCGGCCGTTGCTAAGTATTGCAAAATCAATTAAACTCGGAGCATATGCAGCTTTTTGACAAAAAAGCAAAAACACGAAAAATTAAAAAATGCAGCTGCGTCGATCTTTTTTTTTTGTTGCAGTTGTAATAGCCGCTACGGCTACTTTTATACCGCGCTCACTATCGTACAATACCAGACAGTTTATGTGCACATCCAATGATGTGTGTTTCCGAAATTTGTAATACTTCTTGTCTTGTCTTTGTTTACTGGATTCAATCAGCGTGCCGACCGCTTTAGCTTTGATTGTCAATCCTGCCCTTCTTCAATAAATCATCGCATATAATGCAGATATTTTTCGATTCATCGTCCATTTTATTCATATAAAATCTGTAAAGTAATAAAAAATGTATTTGCGAATGTGGACAGGAGCGACTGTTGCCAATTTAATCTATAATACGTTAAACAATACATTGAACACTGAAAATGTCTAAAATATCTTTTTATAATACGAGACATAAAAAAAGTAAAAATAACATTACATGCAAAAATGATAACTATGCAGGTTATACACGCAGCCCACACGTAATGATTTCAAAAATAAAGTTACCATTAACATATCATCCAAAAAATAATTGACGACGATGATAATATAATAGACCAAGAGCTAGCGCCACAAAATATGTACTAGCTACTTATGAATAGAAAATAAATTGGAAATATTATTTCTTTATGTATCCCCCAAAAAAAAAACAGCAAAATGTTACAAGAGGTTACCATTTTAACACGTTAGTTGCATAGAAATAAGCTAAGAGCAATTATAGAATAAAAAATATCTGCCAAAAAGAAAAAAAATAAGTAAAAGAAGTAGCCCTGTGTGGGATTCGAAGTCGGGAATCCACTTAAAAGTAGTCGCCGCTTAGCACGATGGACTACGGCGGATCCCAAGCATAAAATTGACTATTATATCATCGGAGGAGGCTAAACTTCAAAAACATCAAGTTTTCAAGCGTTAAGAACTAAATAAATACGACGAGTGGAGGATTCTGTGATGTATCTACGGAAAAAGAAAAATTGGCATTTTGTCGGTGTTGTAAATTGCGACGGCAAAAGTCGGCTTGGCACAAGAGAGTCAAAAACGGATATTTTGATGCAGTATTAAGGCACAATCTGTCCATTTATAAATAGTACAAATTTTTGTGACGATAGCTCCGAGTTTCATTGATTTTGCAATGCTCAGCCGATCAAGTTCCGAAAATTTTTTATTGAAAATATAAGTACTAAGTATGTAAGTTACAATAACCACTGCAAATTTCAGCCCTTTATCTTAAAAAATAGCGCCATAAGAATTTCTTAAAAAAATACATATCGCGGTTCCAGAAGGTCGGAGAGCAAATATTTTTTTTTTTTTGTAAATTTGTAGAAAAATGCCAACTATCTATTGGCAATAATAGTAATCCAATATAAATTAAAATGGCAAAAATATTCAAGGTTTTCTTAGGGTAAAGACAAATATCGATTTTTTAACCGATTGTTCGCATATTAGAGATCAATTCATGATATGCGCAATAACTGCACAGGTTATCGCAACTGTTGTAGAAACTTTTCGGACTGGTCCGGTATAAAAATATGAAGACGTGTATGAGCTATCGGACATTGAAAAATACGCGTTCTTTTCGAAACAGTCGATTTTTGCAAGAAATTTGCTGTTTTGCAAATCTATAAAAATGATTTTATTCGACATATCTTAGATTACGCTTTCACCGAGTTTCGTTAAAGAATATCTTTTCTTCACCAAGATACAGGTACAGGTGTTTTTAAAAAATTTAACGGTTTTTTTGCAATAACTGATTAATTTTGCAATTTTCTGAGACCGGACTGGGCCGGTTCGATCCATATTAAGAAGTTACACAACTCTGCTATTAAACTTTTCTTTGTGCAACGCAAAGTTTTTTTTTAACGCAAGAAACTGTTTTTTGCAATCTTTGGCCGCCATTTTGAAGAGGACGCAAGTTCGTCATTTGTTTTAAAAACAGTTCATTGAATTCGCGAATTTTTACATATCTTGGTTTGCTGTTAATAATTTTTGCAAAAGAACGCGATACTTTCGACAGATTTATTGGATTATCTTGCATCGGTGCCGGCGTGGCGCCACAAACCGCTGTAGAGGCTTGTGTAACTAGTACCACACACTGCTCAACACACTGTGTTTGGCCAGGATACTGACAACATTTATTGTAAGTAAGTCAGAGTGATTAAAAAGTTCTCATAGATCTTCAGTGGGAGTCCGGGAGGCAATAGATGTGGCTCTGTTAACTCACATTCTTGCCTGTTAATAAGCTCAAAATAGTAGTGTGTTTCAAAATTTAGAGGAGACATTTTGAACCATTCTAACCTTCTTGGAGGATGCTACAGATATGGATGAACTCCTTCCCTTCAGAATTCAGATGTTTAGATTTAGACCCGATAGTCCGATATCGTACCAAGAGGAATTTTCGTGGTGACCTAAGAATCCATTTCGTTGAATTACAAGCATCAACACCTTTCAATCATTTGTTCAGGTAGTGAGACAACTAAATAATGCGCCAAAGGTGTTTTGCACTGTCTTTACCAGAGGGATGAGATTTTGTATCAAACCACATGGAAGCGCATACATTTTGTGGATTTGTGGACGTGAATGAAATTATCAAAATTTAAAGATATTTTACAAAGTTAATGAGTAATTCATCAAGTTTGTTTAGCGTTGCATTATATCCAATTACTGTACCTTCTGGTCATAAAAAAATATATATTATGTGTACTTAAATATCAGACTTCTGTACAAAATTAAGACCATTGGAGAGGCAGAAAAAAGTTCCGAAATTAAAAACGAAAAAATGAAAATTCTAACAAATGACATAGACAACTTTTGCGCATTATTAGATTATGAAATTCTTAATTTTTTCGCTCCACCCTACTACTATGTATCAAAGCAATAAAAATCTTAAGTCTAGCAGAGGTTAACGTGTCTGTAAGATACGATACATCTGCACACTGCGTTTCCACACATACATATTGCCGCACACACACATACATGTGTACATACACTCATACATTCACATGTATCCAGATGTTATTTATTTGAAATTTGAGTTTGCCGAGCTATCAAATCGATTTCTGTGAGAAAAATGATTATGATTATTAGAAATGTTTATTCGGTTATAATATACCTACCTATTTGATTAAGGATCGGTTTTTCAATGTCAAGTTAAAGGTGCCTGGTAGGTAGCTGCTAGTTACGCTTAGCTGGCAGTTATATCTATGGTAGTATTTATCAACAGTAATTTAACTGCCAGCTACATATCCATAAGTTCAATTATCTCTTAGCTATGTTGGCGCTACTGATTGCACCCGAAGTTTCTTTCAATTGGTTTAATTCAAATTGCGCGCGTGTTTTGGTGACAACTTATCTAATTTAACCTTAAAATTAATTGCGTTGTGTAGCGTGTTGATTGATGTTCTGTTTTTGATTTTGTGGGTTTGTCAATCAGCAATAATTGCAATGGAGAGCGTAAAAAGGAAAACAGGTCCGTAATGATTGCAATTTCTTCATCTATCATCTCTACCATATGTAAAACAGTTTCTTTACGTAGTCGAAATCTTATAAAAAAAATCTTCATCATATTTCTCAAAATTATTTTCTCACTCCCTTTGGTATAGGGTCTCATTTCATACTTTATAAATTATATAATATCATCGTCATCGTCACGCATATCCAGAATATTATTATTATTATTATTCATTATTGGCAATAATATATTTAATATAAATCACAAATTAGAAACAATGATATCAATCAATCACATTGGTTTTTAGGTTAGGATGTCTTAGAATTGTCAGAAATTGAACCAAATGAGCATGTGCAATTCCACCAACAATAAAATAAATCCTTAACTGGCACTTTCAACTCTCTGCTAAATTTACTTTCAAATAGGGAGTTTAACCCTCCGGTAAATTTTACCTGCACATCGAAAACCAGTTTATCTACCAGATAAATTTTATCTGACACTTAAGCTATTTAACTGGACATTGAAAAACCGGCCCTAAATCAAATAAACAAAATAATAATCTTTACAACAACATTTAACAACATGATTCCCGCTAATGTGTGACGATAATTTTAAGACAAACCAAAAATTTTTATTAACGTAATTATTTGACCCCTCAAAATCTTAATTTAACAATAAAAAGATGTAATAATCGAAATGGAATTAAAAACATGTAATTTTGGTATTCATTTATCGGTAATGAAAAAATGATTGAATTCTATATTCATATTTTACTATAAAACAAAAAAACTTATCGAATATAACATAATCCTTTCAATCCACTGTTCAAATCAAATACTCTTAACGAAAATGGAGTAAAGGATTGCTTTAGTAATAAACAAAAATACGGAAGTGTTTTATTATCCATTTTCACCAGTGTTCTCCCACACACAATGGCGACCCTTCATTTTCTAGTTAATTGTTTATTAAGCCTCCCTCAATAAAGAGAGATGATTTGAAAAAGAAATGAAATTTATTTGTTTCCGGCCAAGAACAACACTTACAAAGTAGGCTTAGTTGAAAATGTAATTGGGAGATAAAGATTTAAGACGACAACATTTGTGACAATTACATGAAAAGAATTTAGCCTCTTTCTGAGAGAAATCATCACTTTCTGTTAAAATGCTGCGCAGTAGACAGGGTGATTCGTAAAACTCCTTGTGGATTGCGTGAACATTAAAAATAGTTTTTGAATTTATATTAAGGCAGGTACCATACTGATTGGAGATTATGATATAAGTGTGACGACGCCAAAGAACTTTTCGGCTGAAAAACTTTTAAAAACATATTCTTATAAAATTCTCTGTTTTATATTATACAGTGTGTGCTGTTTACTACCGCAAGGCGTGATACTGTGGAACGGATTGCCCGATTTTGTTGTTTCTTTTGGGACATGGTACTCGATGACCTATTTGACCATTTTAAAGAAATTTGAATTTTCGTATTTTCATGGCCTACTAAGATTCCCCTAAATGGGTAAATATTTCGAGATCGATTCGCAGCTGTCATAAATAGTTGACTTTTATACAGGTCCAGTCGAGAAGTGAAAAATTTTAAAATTTGGCATATAGTTTCGTTGATGCAGCTGTTAAACGTCAGTCCTTGGTCCAGTCTAACCCCCAAATACTTCGCTCATGGCTTGGTTGAAATTTCTCTACTCCTGACCAAAATCGGTGTCAAAGTTTGGTTCTCTGTATCATAATACGCCGTGGCTCTCTACAGTATTTGCTCCTTATCGGATGGCTGCGGTGTCCTCCTTTTTCGGCGCTTACCATGGGGTATTACTATATTTTAATGTTAGATTGCCCCATTTTGCGCTGTCTGGGTTAGTTATATCATTTAATCATTGAACTGTTTATCCGTACCTTGTGTTTTATGTTTATTACTATTATTGGCTCAGGAAACAGTTTGGTTGTTAGTGTTGGTCTTAGGTGTATTAAATGTATGTTTTATTGGCTCCGTTTCAGCTTGTGTTTGGTTTACGGCTCTTTTATGTTGTATCGGTTCTCTTAAATTTTTTGGCTTTCTAGTGATGTTGTGGTAGTATTTTTTCTTCTTTCTTTGGATTTTCTTGTTCTATCTTTTTGTATTTCCTAATTTTTTTGTAATTTTATATTTGTTCAATTTTCAAGTTAACGTGTTAGTGCTATTATTATTATTATTATTATTATTATTATGGAGTGTATATGTAATTCAGTTAGGTGTTGGTGCATGTGGAAATTTAGTTGTTAGTGTGTCTAGATTGTGTGATGTAAGTAGGGTTTCAGCAAAATCGGAAAAATGTAATTTTGTAGTAGGGGTGCCCCTACTATATTATGTATATTTTTAGCCTGTGTTCTATAATGTAAATTACGAGATATCTTTAAAGCCTTGTTTTGTGAGACTGAGTAAGCTGTACTCAGAAGGGCTAAAGTTCCCTTTAAGATCTCCATACGAAGAGCCGCTGCGTAAGGAATCACTACTTCCATATCGAGATTTCTCATCCCAGTCACTTTAAAGAAAACATTTTGACTATATTTGCACTCTAGTATGTGGAAATTATTGGTCATAGAATTTTAATAATATTAGGGGCAGATATCATAGAAAAATATTAGACAGAAATCTGAGAACTTGGTTTCTAGTATATACACCAAATTCCAGGTTTCTGTACTCTTACAGCATGCTTTACTTCTTTTTTCCCATTGACCTCTACTTATCCCCCCACTCCTTCAACGGATCGTGTCAAAATATAATATAGTTTCAGATGTCGTTATAATACGTAGGTACGTATACCAAATTTCAAGTAAAAATCTCAATTTAATTTTATCAACTCTTTTAATAAGGGACATACGGAAATGATTTCAAGTGAAGTTTTGTAATATTATAATGTGTGTTGTAATATTGGCAGAAAACGTAATATACATGATTTGATTTTTATGTTGAATTGGAATATACAGGGTGGCCACGAAGTTTTGGCCAGTCGATATCTGGAAAACTATTTGAACTACAATTTTGAAATTTGGTGATTTTAAACAGTGGAATGCGGTGTCCATTTTTGATATAAGAAGACTTTGTTGCAACATCGCATTTCCGATCGTGACGTCAACAATTTTTAGATGGTGGAACCTGTATATTACTCAATTTTTGTGAAGGCCTTTCTAATACAAATTCAACGACACCATATTTGTCAGCGTTTTTGTGTGAAACGGTGACAATATGAGCTATTAAATAAATGGACGGATTAAAACATTTATTTATTAAAAAACACCAGTATGTTAAAAAACAAAAGAAAATAAATAGAAAATTCATTACAGTTGATGCTCAAATTTGCCCATCTTCATTAATGCAATGCTCAAATCTTGTTAAAAGATTTCTAGTGCATGCTGCTCTAATCATTTCTGGTGTAACAGTTTGACACGCTGCTCTGATTTTGTTTTGAAAATCGTCTAAATCTGTAGGCTGTGTAAAACAAACATATCTGGGGAACGAGCCGGCCAATGTATTGTACCATTTCGCTCAATTCATCTTTAACGAAAAGTAGTATCAAGATATGTCGTAACTTTTCGTGCATAGTGAGGAGGTGCACCATCCTGCTTCCACCACATCGTCTCTCTCTCGTTTAAGGAAATATCTTCAAATAAAGCGGGAAGTATGTTTTGGAGAATATCTAAATACCTTACGTCGGTCGAAGTTCCTTCATACAAATACGGCCCAATCAAGCGGCCGTTGAATAGACCCCACCAGACATTTACACCCCATATTGCCAGAAAATATCTTTCTCGCATCCATTTTGGATTTTCAGCCGACCAGTAGTGACAATTGTGTCGATTACCAATTCCAATTTAAAATTCTTTATTACAATAACAGAGTATAACATATCAAGCTTGTATAAAGGGTAGAATATAAAAAGTGTATAAATAAAACAATCGGGGAGTCTAGACCACGGATGTGGAAACAAAAACCCCGATTCGCCGATGGTATGGCGGGGTACCAACAGCAGCCTCTTTGAAACAATTTAACTACTATTAGCGCACTTGTAACGATCTATGCCTATTTATTTAACGAAATTTCCCCTGGAGGAATTAATATAATCATGCAACGCAAGGAATCAATTTTTATAAGAGCAATGTGAGTGTTGCTTCTTGTACGCAGGAAAATTATTCAAAAAACCTGTTCTAAATAGTCAAGATATATTTAAGCTTAAAACTAGGTTAAAATTCTAAAAACAAACACTTTAGGCTTACAAAGTAATGTGGTGTTGAGGGCTGTACATTTTTATCGGCGGTATTGGGGCAGGTAAGATGAAAAGAGTCTTGTTTTAGAAAGCGTGATGTACTCTGTGCGTCGTGTCATGTTGGGCGTAAGTTAATGTTACCGTTGTTCGTAGTAAATGGGTAGTCTTTGATGGATTAATTTGTGTCTGTGTGTCGGGTTTTCGTAGGCTCGTTCTCTGGTTAGGTCGGTCGTCATTGCCGATAGCTGAATTTTCGATGAGAAGAATTTTTGGGAGGTCTCATCGTTGAAGTCCCTTACCATCGGGAGGTTGGCTACCCTGTGCAGTTCTGCTATCGGCGTGTATCTGTCTGCGTTCATAAGGAGTCTTAATAATTTATCTTGGGTTGTTTGTATCCACTTGCATTGGGTGGCTGAGACGTGGGGCATGCATAGCAGAGCAGAGGCCTAAAAACTACTTTATATAATGCAAGTTTATTATTGATCGATAGCTTGCTCCTCCTGTTCACAAGAGGATATAAACGATTTAGTGTGGCGTAAGTCTTGTTTAATGTTTGTGTAACGTGGGGGCGAAACTCAGTCTCTTATCTAGGGTTACCCCCAGATATTTAACAGAATTTCGCTCCTCAGCGGTCTGTCCGTCGATATTTAGTTTGTTAAAGGTCTTGATATTTGTGAATTTCCGATTAAAATTTATGGTTTGGGTTTTCGAATTGTTTATAGTGATTTTCCACTGTCCGAAAACATTTTTGTAACTTATCCAGATGATACCGTACTTTCTGCGTTGCGGACTGGGCGTAGACGGATTGGCCATAAAGTACTGTATCATCTGCATATAGTAGAATATTAGAATTTGGATGGGTAGGGGCGTCCGAAGTGAAAAGGTTACAGAGTAATGGTGAGAGAATTGCCCCTTAGGGAACTCCCGCCGATAATATTTTTGGAGTGGAAAAACTGTTATTAATTCGAACGGTGATATGCCTAGACCTGATAAACGATTTCAGGAGCGTTACTAAATATAGGAGAATTTTTAGTATGTTATGTAGTTTATGAATTAAACCATTATGCCATACAGTGTCGTATGCCTTCTCAATGTCCAAAGGCAACAGAACGGTGCACTGTTTTTCAGTATATGCATAATAGGTATCTTGCACCACCTTGCACAGGGCGTGTGTGGTGCTGTGCCCTTTTCTAAAGACGAACTGGTGCTGGGGTATAAGAGTCTTTTTGGAAACAAGACGGTCCGATATGCGCAGAATAACCCTCTCAGCTAGTTTCGAGAGGGTATTGAGCAGACATATTGGCCGATAACTCGTCGGGAGATGCGGCGGTTTGTTCGGCTTCAGTATGGGTATTATTATGCCTAACTTCCAAGTTGTAGGAAAATATTTCTGAGTATAGCGTTTATAATGTAGCAGATTTGGCATTACATATTTTTGGGTAGGTTTTTTAGTAGTATGTTTGGAATGTTGTCGGGTCCGGGAGCTTTTTTATTGGGGAATGTTTTAATAATTTTTGCGATTTCAGTCGGGTTTGTTAGTAGTTTGGGGAGTTTGTTGGGTGGTATAGGTACTCTGTCTGGTATCGTTCTTGTCGAGTTCGTTATTTCGTCGTGAAATGGCAAAGAATTGGGTGTTGTGGTGTTTGTGACTTGGAGGTGGTCGGTTATGATTTCCGCTGTGTCCTTGTCGTCATGGTAGTTTGGTAGTTAATGTCGTTTACAATTAAAGTTGGTATCGAGGAGAATGGTTTCTTAAGCAGACGGGACATCTTCCACAGCGAGTTGTCCTTTCGCGACAGAGCCTCGATTCTGTCGTTCCAGGACTCCTTCCTGTGCTTGGCAAGCCTTTCTTTTATGGTGTTTTGTAGATCGACCATCCTGGCTCGATCTATTTGCCGTCTGCCCAGTTGCCATCTCCTGCGAATTTTATTTTTGAATTTAATTAAATTTAGAATGTCTGGTGATATTTGTTCGTCTTTTGGTGTGTGTTGATAATTTTGTTGTTCTGTTTCGTGCATTTGTGATGATGTTGGTAGTTTTTGTTACATCCAAGTCGATGTCTCCTGGAGAGGTGATGTGGTTGTTTATTGTGAGGTTTTCTGTTACAATTTGGCGGAAACTCCGCCAATTTGTCGTTTTGTAGTTCTAGCTTTTCCTTGCCAGTTAGTTTTCGTCTGTGTTCGGAATTTGGAATTGTACCGGGTTGTGGTCTGAAGATAATAAAGGTAGTGAAATTGGATTTATAGGGTGTGTGACGTTTTTGTTTAGTATTATGTCTATGGTCGAGGAGGTCATGTTGTTTAATGGGTAGTGAGTCGGTGTTTCGGGTGCGTGGACTGCAATATTTTCCTGGAACGAGAATTCATGCACCGTGCGACCTTTCTAAAATCCCCCATTATTAGCATCCTGTCCTCAGTAAATAGATCTTTCAGCATATCCACCGTGAATTGATTTGTTGGTGAGTTATGCATCCCCATCAAGGCAAGGCCATTCGGCAGCTTGATGGAGATGTTGTCGATATTAGAGGCGACATTCGGGAGGGGAACGTGCTGGATACTCTTATGTACGAGCATCGCAACACATCCCCCTCAGTTTCTCGTCCTTTCTTGTCTATATATATGAAAATTTGGGATTTTAAATTTATGTGCAGCCCCCAACCGTGTTTCTGTAATTATTGCTATTTTAATTTTATTGTTGTTTAAAAATATTGTGAGTTCATTTGTTTTTGTTATTAGTCCGTTAGCATTCCAAAAAGCAACACTACACATTGATCTTGTAATTTGGCAAAATGTTAGAAGCGAAATTAGAGATTATATTAATCTTTTCCATAGCGTCTTGGGCCGGTTCTAGTAGATCGCTCAAGTGTCTAATAGCAGCTATTGCCTCAGTGAGATTTATTAGTGAATTCAGTCTGTTCACTTGAAACATTAGCTGCTGGAAGTCACCCGTCGTACCTGATGCGGTCGGTGGGGCTCTTGCGGATCCAGCATCCGGTCTCTGTTGACTCGTATTTCTGGGGGGGTTTCATTTTGACTGGTAGGGGGAACACTTCCTCTGGCGGGGCCTGGGGCAGCATTCGTTCTTGTATCCCTGTTTGCCCACGCATTTCCTTCGGGGAGGGGGGCATCGATAAAGCGTTGTCTTTCTTCCACAGGCTGTTCGCCACGGCTTCTCTTTATTTGGTTTATACGGTATTTATATACCGCACATTCTATATTTGAAGCTGTATGATCGCCGTTACAGTTGGCGCATTTGGGGGCTTGTTCTGGGGTTTTTCGCACAAGTGCGACAAGTGTGCGCCTACATACTTGACGCATCTGGGATGCCTATGGCAGTTTCCGGTGGCGTGCCCCCAAAGCTGACATTTTCTGCACTGCGTTATCATACGCTCATTTCGTCTTCTCTCCCACTCTATCTTAGTGTACAAGACAAAGCGGATTTCTTGCTGGATTTTGCTTAATGTCATGTCATTGGAAGTGACCACTAGATAGAGCGGGTTGAATTTTGTTTTAATTAGAAAAACGTCTTTTACGTAGATTTTTGTTTGTAGTTCGGTTTTTATATCGGCCGTGCTGGGACTTCCTTGCAGCCCTCGGAGGACAAAAGCGTGAGTTTTCTCATCACTGGCCGTGTATGTGTGAAATTCAATGTCCTCCTGGGCTGCAAGCAGGTTGACATATTTTTTGTATTCAGTTTTGTCTTGGATGTAGAGCAAAGTGCTTTTGGGGACGTATTTTATAAAAAATCCCTTCTTCATCTCTCTGGCGATTTTCTTGGTGATTTTTTCGTGGTTATCATACACCCCTTTTAAGAGAATAGGGGGATTTTTTATATGTCTTTCTGGAATCATAATTTTTTCTTTGTTGGCTGGTGGGGTTTCTACTTCTTTTTCTTTTGTTGTTTTGGTGTCCTCCTTGCTCTCCAGAGGGGTTAACTGCACAGGTCTGTTTTTTGTTTCAGTTTGTGTTATGGCTTCTTTTTTTATTGTTTCTAGTCTTATTACTTTTCTAGGTTTTATGAACCCCTGGTCATCTATGTCCATTAGTTCTGGGGTAGCTGATGTGGATGGTATAGGTTCTGTTTCATTCGGTTTGAATGTTTTTGCCAGCTTAACACTACTGGCAGCACTGGCCTCCGAGCTGGAGCCCGTGATCTCCAGCCCTGTCGTATTGGTTGCTAATTTTTGGTTATTCTTATTTCGCTTTTTTAATTTTCGTTTGAGGCTTCGTCTACTTTCTTGACTCGCGACACTGGCATTGTCTGTGTCAGTGTCGGAGTCGTTTGGTAGTTCATGCGTTGATGGGTCTCTATTTTCTGTGCTCGCATTAGGCTCAACGTCTTGAATTATTACTTGTTTGTTATTGTCTTTAACCAGTTTCAACCAGTCGGTGGTGTCTTCTTCTGGGTTCATTCTGAACGCACTTTTTTAAAAACCTTTTTATTAAATTTGAGGTTAGGATCGGGAAAAATTTTTGAAATTGAGTTCGAGATTACGAAGGTTTCCTAGCTAATGTCACTGTCACTTTTGACTTTAATTAATTATAAAAAGTTTATTCACCCGTTTTCCGGTATTGTTTTTCCACACTCGTGTTCCTTACACCTTAGTGCAGGTCGCACACACACTTTTCACTTTCATTTTTCACTTTTTTGGACATAATTTTCGCACGATGAAATATACTGCTCGCCACTGAAATTGCGACCTGAACTGTGTCGACTACCGGACTACCGGTTGTTGTGAAACAACAGACTTTCATCAGTCCACAATATTTTATTTAAGAGTAATGGGTCATATGCGAGTGTTATTGCCATATCAGCAATAAAATTTAGTCTTCTCTCAGGGTCTGCAGGGGTTAAACCGTGCGTTAAATGTATTTTGAAAGGATGATATTTATGATTCTTTAATACTCTCTGCATTGTAGTTCTACTTACTCCACATTCTTGCTGAAGACATCGAGTTGCGATATGGGGATTTACTTGAAGATTTGCCAGAATATTAATTATGTATCCTGTGTTTGAATAGGCTTTCTGCGTGGAATTTGCTCTTTTCCTCTAGGAAAGAACCATGTCTTTATTTCTGTTCCACATAAGCGAAAGTATTTTTACTTGTAATTGTTCGGTTGAGAAAACGTTGTTTGTACAAGCCTCGAGCACGGCTATTATTTTTTCGACACTCGCCGTATATGAGAAGCTTATGGACATATTCGTCGTAAGTAAAATGTAAAGGCATAATAGTCTTGATACTACTTGTACACAAAGCAAATCTACTAATGCTGACTGACAACCCTTGACAAGTGCGATGTCTTCTGTGGCTAGGATACTTTTTTTGGAAGCTATCTACGTTTTTTAAATAAAAATAAAGAAATGTTCATAAAAACCTCCTTATCTTTACTGTAGTGCCAAAAGAACCTGACAATTATGGTATCGTTGAATTTGTATTAGAAAGGCCTTCACAAAAATGGAGTAATATACAGGGTGTCCCATTTAAAAATTTGAAGTTGATGCCACGTGATCGGAAATGCGATGTTGCAACAAAGTTCTTTTATACCAAAAATGGACACGGCATTCCACTGTTTAAAATCACCAAATTTCAAAATTGTAGTTCAAATAGTTTTCGAGGTATCGACTGGCCAAAACATCGTGGGCCACTCTGTATATGTATTAATAGGGATAGAGGTATTTTTTTAAATTGTTATATGGAAGGTTTCATTGGCATGAATTGGGATCAAGTAATGTTTAGCTAAAAATGGTAGACAATATTTAAAGAAATAAATAGAAATTTAAAAGAACGGCCCGGACCGGCGAAATTTAGCGGGACTTAAATGTTTGCTACAGAAAAATCTCATTGTGCGACGCGATTTCGGATTACACCTGGCGCTGTAAGATTTTAATCTATATTGATGTGTGCAAATTTCAGCCCTTAAAATCGGTAATTAAAGGAGAACCAATTTTTCAAACAAAAAATTATCTCATCTCCAAAAGGTCGTAGAATATTTTTTTTCTTTAAACATGTAGAAAATTAGCAGCTACCGGTTGGCGCTGATGGCATTCCGATACAATTTCACACGAAAAAGATAATGAAAGTTTTTGGGATGAATTTTTTTTGTTTCGATATTTCAGTCATTATTTCGCATATTTGCAATTATTTTACAATGCGCGCACTCAATGCAAATATTAGTATAATTCTTCAAGAAAACTATAAGCTCGAAAACGTTGTTCGGTAATTGTTCAGAAAGCTGAATAAATGGAATTCAACAAAATCGTCTTTCTCTCGAAGACATTGATTACTGCAAAAGCTGTTTTTTTAAACACGCTCTTATTGTACTTGCCAAGGACTATATGTTCATCGATTCATTAAGTAATCTATTTTTTTTTTCTTTTTAGATAAGCAATTGAAAAAATACGACTTTTAGCGCTTTTTTTAAAATAAATAATTTATTTGAAAATTTATTGATATCGAACTGGGCTTACTTTATGGCTATTAAAAAGTTCTACAAATTCTTTAGGTACAAAACTTTTTTTTACAAAGTCTAAATTTTTTTAATCAGAAGTTTTATGCCTCTTTTGACCCCTTTTTGAATAACTTCTGCAATGAAACGCTGGTCCAAAATTAGGCCATCAAGTTTTACGGAATTTTTCCGATATGTTTCATATTTTACCTTGGGGATGGCATAGTTGGCAAAAAACGAGGTATTTTCGACAACATGATTGGCCTAAAACTCTAATACCATTAAACAATCCATTGTAAAATTGGCAATAGTAACGGGTATATCAGCAAATTGACTTTTACATCGGCGTCAAGGATAAGTTTTCATGGAGTGCGCTTATTACGAAGTGAATCAATGTTTATATATAACATATCTAGGATCTGAGTGTCATGTTTTTTAAATATATAACAGCTATAATCATCATCGCATTAAGTTTGCCGTCGTTGTTCAGTCAACTCTTCTTAAGCAAAATATAAAGGCTGAAATACACGCGACGAAGAATCGCAAAGCTGCCTTGAAGTTTTAAAATCAGCCATAATGAAGAAAGGCTTTATTTTTTCAAGTTGATATTAGTGGGAAATTGTCAGCTCATTAATTGTGGCTCAATTGCCACCTAAAGTATCCTTTACGAGACATTTTACCAAGACTTGTTTGGACTTAATCAACCATTCTATAATAATCGTTTGAGAAAATAGCCCTAAACTTCGGTAAGAAAACTTTTGAACTACAATAATGAAACTGCCGATCGAGCTGAGTTTTTGATTAGTGGCATTCAATGTCTAAAAACATATCAACCATCGGCTCTGTTTCCGGTGAACAGCCTTGGGGGCCCTTGCTCCCGGCGTTTGTACCGTCCGGGTCTCCAAACAAATACAAAGTTGTAATAGAAAGGCAGTAAATAAAACGCGTATTATTTCTTCTTTTTTCGGAAGTACAGCCAAACTATTAAATTGCTATTGGAGTATAGCTACTCGAATGTAGTTTTTAATCATGACAAGCTTGCTAAATACTCGCTCACTTTCTGCGACTGTGATTGAATCAGTGGAGAAAATGCCGAACTCAATACAAACCTCTCCGTAAATAAATTCCGATTGTAGTTCAACATTGTTTACGAATCAATGATAAAGTTTGGAAATATTCTTCATAAACTTTTTTCATATGTATTATTGTATCATCGAAAGCTAGAGTTAGTTAATTCGAATACCTTTCTCTTAACAGCTTACAATTTTCTTGAATATTTTCTTTTTTCTTGTGTTAAGAATTTAATAAAGGTGAAATGATATTAGCGATTTTGCCTATGTGCGCAAATCTATGCTTGAGTTGGGATAATATGGAATTCATTATTGCAAAGAAGACATTTTTATTGAATTTTAAATTATTAGCAACAAGTTTGACCGAAGGCACAGAGAAAAGGCTATCCCTTAGTTTCTTAGTGATGTCTAGGCGCCATTGATCTTTTGAGGATAGAGTTAGGTATTTATTTATTTTTTTATTTAATAGTCTTATTTATATTAACGTTCTGGAGGAGTTTATCTAATGCTATTCCACCACTCAACCAGGACACGTACACATAGACATCAACACGACAACCATTCCCTACGATATTGCCATCTACCGCAGCTGAGACTCAAACTCAGGATAGATAACAGCGATTAGACATGTTGTGCCACCCAACAGCGGTCTAGTCCACTGCTACCATCTCGGTAATACATTAAAAACGCAACTAAACATCCACACCCTGGCCAGGATTCGAACCCGGGAGTCCGTGGTCGCAAGTCATCATCATCATCAACATATTTTTTTTGTTTTGTACAGTTAATGCTTCCCCAGATCATGACCCGGAGCCAGGTATCCAGATCAGAGTCAGTTTGTTGTTTTTGCCTAATTGGGCAAGAGCTTCCTGGCAATTCCATATCGCTTTAGAATTACAACGGTAGGATCCAAGGGCTTTAAGAGCCGCTTGGCTGTCTGAAAATATTTTTATTGATTTGTGTCTCGGCTGCATCTGTTCGAGCCTCCATACACACAGCTCAATGGCATGGATTTCTGCCTGAAAAATAGTCGCATTATCACCAAGGCTTGAAATTATCTTTACCTTTGGTTTGCGACTATATACACCAGCTCCAGTTCCCTCAGGGGTTTTGGAGCCGTCTGTGAACCAACAGCTGTCTGCCCTTTGTAGGTCGGTTTTGTTCCGATCCCATTCGTCTCTTCCAGGAAACAGGACTTTAAAGGGCAGTTCGTGGTTGATCAGGGTAGGCATCACATCTGAAGGCATTCCCAGGATGCTGTGACAGTTTAAGTCGTCCAACAGCCTATTGTGCTCCATGATGCTAGCCTGCGGCATATTAGTTATCGCTTGATGGATTCTGTATGTTGCCCACCTGGCCCCTCTCTCCAGGTAAATATGGAGAGGAGGTAGTTCCAGGAGGACTTCCAGAGCAGCTGACGGTGTGGTACTTATTGCACCAGTTATTGCCAAGCATGCTTGTCTCTGCAATCCAGAGAGTTTGGCTTTGGTCGTTTGTTGCAGCCCTTTCGACCACCAAACTATTGACGTAAACTATTACCCTCTTACCGCTTACCGCCTCATGTGTGTTACGTATTAATCAAAGGCGTCATGAAGGGTACCTTGACGTGAAGTGTGTGTCTCTGTCCCATAATCGTTGAGTGAAATATGTCATGTAACACTTCGGTTCTCTCGTGTTAGGTTATAGATCGATTAGAATTTAGAATTATAGGTTTCAATTATAGCTTATTTGTGATATGTCTAATGTAGACTATTTAACAAGAAACATCGTGGCTGAATGGAGACATCCAAAGCCAGTGAAGGAAAGAAAAAAATAACATTTCATTCATTTCCATGATACCTCTTACCCCTGTAAACTATTATATAATTTCTCATGGAAGTTTCACTTCGATCGTGAGTTTTTACGCACTAATTTTTTTCTTAGACATAGCCAGAGGTATAGTCGTATATAATATACTGCAGAACCCACAGTGTCTTATTACTGTTATTTCTTATTTTCCGTAAAAATAAACAATGCCGGAAGGGCGTTTCGGTACGTTCCGGCTCCAATTTATCTTCGAATATAACGCCAACAGACAGGCTGACGGAATTTAGAGACCTAATGCTCTGAAACTTGAAGATTTGAATAAATCTCGGAGAGTGATTACTCAATACTTCCCTTCCACAAGTGAGGGAAGTAAAAGTACAGCTGGTTAAATCCTTTTAATTTATGTTATAAACATCTGTAACTAGTCGTTTGCTACTATCATCAGAAGCAGTTTTCTTTCTGAGTTTTACGTAAACCACTCAACTGTCACTATTTATGGGTGATATGCAGTTTTGTTATGCAACATTTTGTTCAAACCCTAAAAACTTCTGACATTAGACTTTTTGAATTTTGCCTGATAATTAACATCGGATTATTGCTGTGGCTTACAATATTTCTTTAAGTCATCATACACATTAAAAGGCATTTTGTTATAGAAGAGCGTCATTATCTCGTTTCAACATCTGTATGAGAGTAAGTAGACTGCTTTTAGCAAATAATATTACAGGCAATCCATTTGATGATGCAATTAAAGCGCCAAGAAATTAATTTAATCTTTTAAGAGAATAGCGAGCGGTGTATAATTAAGGAAGTTGCATTAATTGATAATTTAACAGTAGTATAATAAAATTTTCGCAAACGGGGACTGAATTTTAAAATTGATACTATTAAAATTTATTTTGTTGTCGAAACGAAATTTTATATCAATTATAAAGAGATTTATAAAAGTACTATAATGAAATGTCTTAATTCAGTAAGAAGTAAAATGCAAAAAATAATTGATTTCGAATATAAACCCGACTCTAAAAAAGCTTCTACCATTGAAACGATAAATTAAATATTTACACTTCCGTTACTGAACTGAATTCGTAACCAAGACAGTAGCTCATTATTGAGCGTAATAGGCAGCTAACTGCCGTATATCTCTCGTGGTTTTGAATGTTAGATTGTGGGACGTTGAAATATTGTAAGAAATAATTTTATGTACATGGAACCTAGTGGAATTACGGCTAATACATACTAGTACATTAATGTAGATGAGCAAAGGGGATTAATTAGAGTTAGTGCAGTCAATGAAGCAAAAAAAGTGTCTTGAGTTCAGAAAACTTTCTAACAGATTGAAATCGAATGAAACCTTCTTTATAATATTTTTTGTGTCAAAAATACAAAGGTCTATCTTATAAGAGGACCTGCTGTTACCCTCAGAATTAAGGAAATTGAAAACAAGTTTCGTAAAATACTCAATTTCCATAAATTTTCTCCTTTTTTGTATAAACTTAAAAATGCGACTAAATTGATTGGAAGGTTCTCTTTAAGTGAAATTGAATTTTCAATCATTTTGCCGCATGTATGTAAGTTCTATGTAGAGAAACGTCCGAAATATGGAGCGAAAACGTCTACATACCGCATGAGATACCTCATATAATGGTCGCATACTGGGTCTGGTCGAATTTAGGGGCGTCCTAATTGCTTGCAAATAGTTAATAGTAATCAGAAGTTGACTACTCTACCATTTTACCACGTGTATCTAGCCCTTGGGGAGATAGATACCAGAAACCTGGAGGGAAAACGTCCACATACCATAATGAGACGCTCTGTATAATGGCCACATATTGGGCTAGGTCAATTTGAACTCAAATGCGTAATTATTTCTACTCATATATGTAGCTCCTAAAGGAAGTGGTGATCAAAATGTGGAGCGAAAATTTAAATTTTTCAAAAAAAGCGCCTTTTTAATGGTCTTGCATTGGGCCCAGTCGAACTTCAGGGAGTCTAAAATGGTTGGATGATGTTCAAACTTGATTGTTCATCAGTTTCAGATAGTTTGCCCCCAGGTACCAATCGTCTATGGAGTGTAAATCAAAAATATATAGCAAAAAATGTCAATTTTTCGCCATGATACACCTACATAATGGTCGGCTATTGGGCCTGATCAACTTCTGGGGGGTTCAAATCCATTGGAAGTTGTTTTAGATGGATAGTACTTAATTGCTTGACAAGTTTCTACCTCATTGCCTTCAAAATATGTATTTAAAGTCCATATAGTTCTTACTGGGAAAAATCAGAGGGATCGACCGTTTACTGGTAAGTTTGTTAATAATTATAAAAAGAGGAAACAAAAGTAAGCAAATATACATTATTTATATATTTACATTTACAGATTAAAAAAAAAATCTTCAAATAGGTTTAGAATGTAATGAAACATCGAGATTTTAAATTTGAGTTTTTTTTGTTTTCGTTCGTTTTGTTTTCTCCAGAACGGTTTAAGATATTGACTTGAAACTTTGTACACGTGTATATTATAACAAGATCTGGAACTGGATTGTTTTTTTTTAACATATTCGGTGAAAGGTTGGGGGTGAATAGGGGGAAGCAAGTAGAGCAAGCTGGTAAGAGTACGGAAATTTGAAATTTGGTGTATGTACTAGAAGACAAGGTCTCAAAATTTTTTATAATATAAGAAATTATTTTGTGGCAAAATCCACGTCCATCTTCAACAAGATTTTGCAGGCCTCTTCGAATTCAGTTTCTGGAAGAAAGTACTGACATTTCACAGCACGAAGTGACCTATATACAAAGTCAGATTGACAAGCTTGAACCAACGATGCGACGTGGACTTCTCAAGTAGAACGAATTAAAGTTTCTGTATCCCATACTTGCATTATGACCATGATAAATGGGGAAATATGTAACGTTATTACCGACACTTCGTCTTCACAAACATTTTACATTTGCAAGGCCACCCCAAAAGAAATGAACAATATAGAGAATGTTGGCGAAAAGGAGGAGAACGAGGAAGCTTTTAGATTTGGACTATCAATGTTACATGCCTGGATTAGATGCTTCGAATGTTTGCTTCACGTATCCTATCGTTTAGATATTAAGAAGTGGCAAGCACGTACTGAAGATAAAGGTAGTGTAACAGAGAGAAAAAGGTTAATACAAAATTACTAGAATGGGTCTGCTAGTTGATCAACCTAAAAGTGGAGGTAGTAGCACAACAAGCGATGGGAAGGCGGTGCGAAGATTTTTGAAGGACCCGGCTATATCGGCTTTAATCACTGGCATTGATAAAAAATATTATTAAAAGATTTGCAGTTGTTCTGCAAACCATTTCATGCGGATACGAGATCGATACCGATGCGTTCCACGAGTATGCCCTACAAACTGCAAGATTATTATTCGTGTCCACGTATCCATGCTATTATATGCCGGCATATGTATATAAAATTTTAGTTCACGGTTCCACAGTTATTAAGTTCGCTTTATTGCCGATAGGTGAATTATCCGAAGAAGAGCAAGAATCCCGAAATAAAGATCTTGAAAAATATAGAGTACATCACAGTAGAAAAATATCTCGAGTTGCAAAGAATCAAGACCTATTCAATAGATTTTTGATTTCATCAGATTCACTGATCACTTCTCTTCGCAAACTTCCTCGGAAGAAGAAGTCAAAGTTGTTAGCTGAAGTCTTTGGGCTCTTAAAAGAGCCTACAATTCAATCTTCTGAGGAGAATGTGACCAGATATCCAGATTCCGAAAGTGAACGTGACACAGACTCAATTTATACCGATGAATAACTTACGTTCCTCTCTTTCGTATTATTAAGAGTATACGCATCTTTTGCGTTAAAAAGTTGTATACCTCCGTTAATTATTAGTGTAGTACTGTATTGTTTGCATTATTTTTCTTGTATATTGTGAATCATTTAAATAGAATACGCGCGTAAAGACATGCAAATTGTCATTTTGTCCAAAAACCACCTCCTTAAAATCTACCCCCGAATTTTATATTTTTTTCATTATTTATCTCGTACACTATTCTTTCTTCTCGTATTGTATGTTCATAGAATGCATGCATAAAAACATATAAATTGTCACTTTATTCAAAAACCACCCCTACGAAGCCACCCTGAGTTTGAAATTTTTTCATTATTTTTCTCGTATTTTAAATAAAATGCATGCAAAAAATACATAAATTTTCACTTTGTTAAAGAACTACCCCCTACAAAGCCCTAAGTTTGATATTTTATTATTATTTGTTTAAAAACTTGGGTCATTTTGAATAATTTGCATGAAAAAATACATATGAATAGCCACTGCCAAATAACCACCTCTTAAAACCCACCCCAGATTTATTTAATTTATTTCACTATTTTTCTCGGAATATACACGTCATTCCTGACTTACTTAGACAATAGTCAGATTTTTGTCCACTTTTATCTGATTTTGGACCACTGTGCAGTGATGGGATAATTCGAATTGAAAATAACCTGTAATGAGATCGTCTAAATAACCTTCGTAATTCCATCATAAAGTTCCATAATTCAATTTGAAAAGAATCGGAAAATATGCTGGTCATGAATTAAGATATACGAATAACGAATTCTGATTACTGAACGAATGAACAAGCTAATCGTTAATCGGTTGAATTGAATGATGACTTATTTGAATCTCGATTCGATGCGCAGTGTTCCAGCACTCGGTCCTACGTCTGCGCCGAGTAGTCGCGAACACAGGCGAATTTCACCTATACTATCATAACATTACCATTATTTTTGTTCTTCTTACCTTATCACACTCATCGATGCTGTGCTCGGATATTTCGCTTTATTGACTTTGTCTTCCTTTAACTAACTAACCTGAGAAATAAGTGTATATTAGGGTTGCCGCCTGATTTTGCCAACGACAAAATAAATTGTGCAAGTCATGCCAGTCCTGACGGACAGACAGCCAGGCAGACGGGCGGACATTTTGAAAGTTCAGAATTCGATCACCAACACAGTGATATGAAAATTCTTCGTCAACGAGCGGTATTATTGGTTTTAGAAATGTGCCGATCGTATGCAATATACTCTTCGTTTTGTATTAAAATAGAACAGAATAGAATAGATTTTATTGGTGTTGTTGTACAAAATAGTACTTACACAAGTCATAATTTTACAATAGAAAACAAAACAAAAATACAACAAAAGTGTAAACAATAAACAATAAAAAAAGATGATCCTATTATGTGAATGCATGAATACATACATAATTTAGACAGTATAAATACAATATAAAAGGCATACATACATTACACAGTAAAAACAATGATTATAGCAGATTCATGACGCGCTATTGGTGAAACTATAATTTAGGTACTCGTCTAAGGAATAAAATGCCTTATTTGGAAGAAACTTTTTAACTATATTCTTAAACTGGCTAGGGTGCAACATTGTATATTTTGTGGGCAGTG
Source organism: Stenurella melanura (assembly GCA_963583905.1). NCBI lineage: Eukaryota > Metazoa > Arthropoda > Insecta > Coleoptera > Cerambycidae > Stenurella > Stenurella melanura. The sequence goes on from OY757309.1 coordinate 22,412,622, forward strand.
CATTATAAAATTTAAGAGCAATGAAATTTTAACTTTTTTGGCTTTTGGAGAACCTACAATATTTTAAAAGTAGCTATTATTGTTCCGTGTAAAGTCGTCTTCATAATTCTAAGGCATGTAGAAAATGCGGTAAGTACAAAGCGGTCAGGCGGCATCTTTACCTATTCAATGATACCGCCGCGCGGACTCGTTCGACGGGAATTTTTTATGTGAGTTAGAAATATGAAGGCAACTTTATTGTGGTTGTGCAGTGAATTTGTCGATGTTAGTTTTGATGTGCACCACACCTTCAAGAATGAAATGCTGGGGAAAGTTAGAATATCATTGTTAATGAAGGAAATCTTGCAATCGTCCCTATACCCAATACCATCTACGATTCTTATAGTTCTGCGCTGTAAACGAAAAATCCGGCGCCATGCCAGGACAGCGTACGACATGTTCGAGTGGCATAGGGCATAGTAGGCCGTTTTTAGAGTAGGCTTAGAGACACAATCACCTAGTAGTCTTAATAGGTAAATGCTACTGGCCAATTTGCTTGCTACTGAGTCAACGTGATACTTCCAATTTAGAGTGGGGTCAGTAGTTACACCCAGAAATCTAGCTGTTACAGCATTATCGATTTTTATATCTCTTAAGGACGATATTATTGTTTGTGTTTTGGATAGGTTTAAACTAAGCCCATTATGAGGAAACCATTGCTCAGTCTCCAGTTGAGCAATACTACCCACTTCAATGACCTCTTTAAATACTTTGCCGCTGTTAGACATTGTAGTGTCATCTACAAATAATATAGAATCGGTAAGTGGTACATTGAGTGGTAGGTCACTAACATATATTAGGAAAAGCGAAGGACCCAAGACTGACCCCTGTGGCATGCCTATGTTTATATCCATTTCCTGGGATATATCATTACCACATTTAAGTTTTTGCGTTCTTCCTGTTAAGTAGGATTTTATCATATTGATGCTATTTGAATCAAATTTGTACACTTCAGGCTTCCTAACTACCAGATCGTGTTGTACACAATCAAAGGCTTTGCTTAATTCACAAAAGGTGGTCAACATGTACTCACCAGATTCAAAACAATCAGTGACTTTAGGCGGTAATTCAACTTTCTCAAAAATTTTTGAAAAAATTTGATATATCATCAGAGTTTCCTTTTTATAAATAGGGAGTATGAGTGCTTTTTTTAAACAGTTAAGTAATATACCAACTGTGGAGGCATAGTTGATTAGTATAGTTAGCGGGATGACAATCAGATCTTATCCTTAATGAGTTCAACATTAAAACCATAGATATCCTTGCTGTCTTTATTCTTTAGGGAGCATATTATGTCATTTACCTCTTTATAGGACACTGTTGATATAAAGAAGGCAGCATCTGCCGCTTCAATTTTATCCAAGTAGAAACTTGGGTCAATATTGGTCTGGGGCAATTTTTTCATGAGATCATGAGGAATATTTCTAAAGTACTCATTTGCGAAGAATATAAAAATGAATGAATTAACAAATTAACGAATGAATTAATTAAATATATTTAACAAAATTGACAAATAATTAATACTTTAAATATTTATAAACTTTAATATTTTTTGATATTCAGAAATTAAACGAATCTATTAAATTCCGTTCTTCCTCGATAAATATTTATGTTGCACCTTTTACACAGCTTGAATCTAAATTGGTTAAATTAATATTCGTTTACTTTGTGTTCGTGACATTATCTAATGTTAAATGTTTGAGGATGAGTATAATTAATAATGTTCATGACATATGAATAATTGCTTTCAGGCTTAAAATTAATTTAAATTATATACGAGCTACATATATATCATGTGTATATATGTTTTACACAATAACTCTGTATATCAAACAATGCGAAGGAAGGCTGTTGCAAAACTAGAAGTATCCTTTTGTCTTTCAAGTATATAGTCTCTTGAAAATCGTCACTTTCTTAATATATCTAATATTGCGTGATTTTTGCTCTCATAAGCGAATTATCTTTATCTAGATTTTAACTAACTGTAGAAATGGTAAGTATAATGCTGAACTGAGGGCATCTAATATTCTTGTCACTGCAAATCAGTGATCGGTAGAGCGCGCAGGACATGCAGTTATAAACTTAAAATTGTAGCAGAAAACGATATTAGTGTACAAAATTAATCATACTTTTTCATAACAATAGAGCCTTCAGCTAATTCTTCCACTAAATACTGCTCCACTTTTTCTGCAAATTTTATATCATGGAAATCTGTATGTATCTGCAATATGTTTAAAAATGCAACCATGCTATTTACACCGCACTTTTTGGATGCGCTATTTAAAAAGTTTCTGTAGCATTTGTTAATCATAATTTTCAGAGTAGTTTGACGGTATCTGAATCTAGTATGAATATTCTTTCCATTAGTTTTAATGTTATTCAGAAATGTTATCATGTAAATTCAGTGTAAACATAAAATTAATCGATTTTCAGTCATTCAACCATTTAGGAAATTTTTTTTTATTCGTTTTTTTCAATCGCGAACAGAATGACGTCCTCTGCATTTTACTCCACAAAGCCATCCCCGACAATGTATGTATTTTTTCAAAACTAGGGCACACCCTATCTCAGTTGGCAATAGCTCCTACGGCATTGAACAACTCTACTGAATATAATTTATTAAATACTGGGAGTTGATTGGGACTATCATGCTGTTATAGTAGTTTCCATAGACAATTCAGCCATATAATAAATTTGCAAAAAAGTTGAAAGGAGACCGGCCGCAATTAGTTATCAATATATGTACAAAAAAGGTCATAAAGAAGATGTTCGCCTTCTTTTGTTATCATCACAAAAAATTGTCATCAATATTTCCTAACGAGTTAATAACGTGGACCAATCCCACTGAATATAATTGGTTGAAATTTGTCCTACCAAATAGATGATTCGTTGAAATAAGTGATCTAGTCAACCTGAATTTCCAGTGGTGGTGTAACTGTTTCTTTGTCATAAAAGTTTAAGAATAAATTCACTACAATTTCACACTATTGTCCGGCGATATACTAATTAGAAGCGGTCGGTCTCCTTTAGACTTTTTTGCGAGCTTCTTTGTATCGCTGAATTATATATGGAAACTACTATACTATAGTACTAACTGCATAGCAACGAATTGCGTTAAGTTACTCTTAAACTGCACTAGTGCCATTATAAAAATTATAGCATTACGGAATTTTAATACTGTTTACTATGTATTTAGCGCTATTGTATAATTATAGAACAATAACTTTGTTATTCTTCAACTTATAGAGATATTGAAAAGAAAACTGTAATTTTAGCCTATAACTTATTGTTTTTGCAACATTTGAATTTTTACATTATATCTCGACTCATAAATGTAAAAACCGCTGCCGAATGAATCACTTCTTCCACATCCAGATTTTCCATCCAAGTCACTTTAAAGGAAACATCTTGACTATATTTGCACTCTAATATGTGGAAACTATTGGTCTTGGAATTCTAATAACATTATCATAGAAAAATTTGAGGCGTTGGCTTCTAGATTATACGTCAAAAAATGAAGTTTCTGGATTCTTATTAGCTTGATCTACTTATTTCCTCCTCACAATCTCCCATCCCCACTCCGTCAACGGAATCATCTCAATCAGATGTCATTACCATAGATGCGTGTCTATGCGTGTACTAACTTTCAAGTGAATATCTCAATTTTATTTAATCAACCCCTTTAATAATGGAGTGGAGGTGGTGCTGGAAAATATTAGAGAGAAATCTGAGGCCTTGGCTTCTAGCATAAACACCAAGTCCCAAGTTTCTGTACTCTCACCAGCTTGCTTTACTTATTTTTTCCCTATTTACCTCTGCTTACCCCGACTCCTTCAACGGAATCATCTCAAAATAATTTACAGTTTCAGATGTCATTATAATAGATACGTGTACCAAATTTCAAGTGAAAATATCAAAAATATTATAAAAAATCTGAGGCCTTCGCTTCTAGTATATACACCAAATTCCAAAATTCTGTAATCTTACCAGCTTGCTTTACTTATTTTCCCTTATTTAACCCCCAACCCTTCGACGGTATTATCTCAAAATATAGTCTAGTTTCAGATGTCGTTATAATACATGTGTATCAAATTTCAAGTGCACATTTCAATTTTAATTTATCAACCCCGTTTATCATAGAGTGGGGATGGAAAATATTCAAAAAATTCTGAAGCCTTCGTTTCAAGTATATACCCCAAATTCCAAATTTCTGTATTGTTACCAGCTTGTGTTAATTATTTTCCCCTATTTACCCCCCAACCCTTCACCCTATAAGTTTCAAATACAATCCAATTCCAGATCTTGTTATACTACATATGTGTCCCAATTTTAAGTCAACATCTTAAACCGTTCCAGAGAAAATGTGCACACAAAAAAGTTGCAGACCGACAGACAGACAGAATTTTTTTTGCTTTCTTAAATGAAATTGCCGTATTCTTAAAACTCTTCATCTTACATAACTTTTCAAAATCTGAACTATATCACAGGTATTACAATTTTCTTTTTTATGCTATTTCAGTTAATCTTCGAATATATTCTATTTGAGTACTTATGAAAAACAGACTCGACGTATCAACTTTTCGAAGCTAAAATCGCAATCTTCAAGTAGTTACAAATTGGAAAATATCAATTCACAGAAAAATTGTACAAGATCTTTTTTTATTAAAATCTGATTGTTAACAGTTGTTAGTTATTTCTTGTTTATCCGACCTTTCCAGATGGGATGGGAACCACTCCAAGGCAAGAAACCGACATTGTGAATTTTTTAACATTAAAGTTCAGTCTTAAGTATACATTACAGTAGAAATCATACACTGGACTATAATTCTTCGAGGTAAAAAATTTCATTGCCTCTTCTATCTGATTGGAATTTAAATTCACTGTTTTAAAGACATTCCAATAAGTAAAAAAAGAAGCACCCATCTTTTCTATGCTAAAAGTATCGTATTATTTGTTACATAATGCAAATGTTTCTAATTAAAGGGGCAGTTCTGCTTTGAACAATACAATGAATATGCTAATCCTGCTTTTGCTGTTGGGGTTACACGTTATACAGATATATTCCGATTTAAATTTTCTCGTTAACGATCATTATCACCCACAGGACCACAAGTAAGGGGCTCTCACCGAATCTAAATTATAAATACTAATTAACTTATAAAAGGACTTCTAAACTACACAAAAGTTTGCACGTATGCACTAGGTTTAGTCTTGAACTATCCTTTGTTCAGACAGAGACCGTTGTAATATAGCCTAATAGGAATTCTATTCCTAGAGTTAATTAGCAGACATTTATCTGTCATATTAATCAAATGTTTGGATGCAACTGCAAATGAAGAGTCATTATGCCATGAGTTTTGATTAGGTTACACACAGTGGCAATGATTAGTTGTATATAAACTTTTAATTTGATTTCATATGAATCTGGCTGTGATTTACTGCAAATGAAGGTATTATGTAACAAATAAACAGAACTGATTGGTTGGTACATGCTTATTTTTATACTATATACGAATTTTAACTAAGCGCAGTTTCAAATCGATTTGAAATAATTAGAGCCACACGTTGCAAAATAGTAATTTCTCATCTTCGAAATCACGCACAAATAACATTACCAAAGATTATATGCATATTAGGTGATTGAGATTAGCTTGCTTGCTTGAACTGTTATAGTTAAAGCAATGGCATGCAGTGGGATCATCGATTGTAGTTATGTCTGATATTTTTTATTTGGTTTATTGAGTTGATTTCGAAACTATTTTTCCTTTACGAAAATCCTCAGAAATGGATGAACGGAGATACGGAGGGAGGGGTAAAAATCGAAACGAAACTGTTGTAGTTACGAACGAAACCGCGGTATTATCTACATCAACTCCATACCACCCCACCAAAATGTCAGACGATAGATACGTTTTTTGGAAAAAAAAATGTAGTTACGGACAAAACTTTGGGTAGTTGTTCCATTCAACATCAATAAGTCTGAAAGATATCGGGGACCCTATTCTTGAATTCCGGGGAGTAGAACGGCCGAGAGAAAGTGGGCGTGGTTCTCTCGGGGAATAGAAAATTTTATTCAGGGACTCTATTCTTGAATTCCGGGGAGTAGAACAGCCGAGAGAAAGTGGGCGTGGTTCTCTTGGGGAATAGAGAATCGTATTCTTAAATAATACTTCTCTCGGTAGGTAGGAGAACGCGCTCTCCGGTTTCATCTCTTGCAAATTTGCAAGGGAACAGTCACTCCCTGACTGAATTAAACTATTTTATCTATCACATCCGTTTTGACATGAGATCTCTAATTTTTGTGCAAGCGATTTTTTGTTAAATTCGTTGCTTAATTAATTATTAAAGGTTTTTTTTTTAATGGACGTGCATGAAATTTTGTTAGCAGACCAAATTCTGCAAGATATAGAGGATAGAGGATGCGGAGACAAATTTATACATTTATACATGTATGTATTAATGTACCACCAGTTCGGGAATTAAGTGAAATGCTTACTCCACATTTACAGGCAACGCGCATCGACCCGTAGATAGGCTTTAACTGTTCAAACAAAAGTACATATTAGATGGGTATCATAAATATCTTATTTAAAATAGGCTTATTTAAGGTTTTCGCCACCCTTAGATTCTTGGGTTTGGTAGTTACCAAGAAATTACAGGATCGAATAATTTTGTTGGTATAGGTCATAGACCAGTGCAAATAATTTTTGTAAAAAAAAATTAATAACAGCATGAGAATTGTTGGAAAAGGAAGGAAATATAGCGCAACCAACGGAAAAAATAAATTAAAGTCGATCCGAGTTACGAGGGTGAAATAGGGTGAAGTTTAGAGGCGGAAAATCGTTTTTCGCCATTTCCAGCGAAACAGGACCTTCTATCTAAAGAAGTTAAATGGAAAAGTTGTAGGTAATGAAAAGGTTTATAACTTTGTATGAACCGTGCTTTCACGTAACCTAACATTTCTCGAGAAAAATCGAAAAAACCTGTTTTTTCGTTTTTGATTTTTATCTCCCACAAAAACAAAAATTCTTCTCACGAAATTTAGTGGTAATTTTTTTGAATCGATATATTTATTTTTACATATTATTGTGATTCCAAACCAAAAAAGAGACCTCATTTTCACCCGAAAATACCCATTTGCTGGAAACAGTTTTTTCAAAAGAAACGTTGGTCTTTATTTTCGTTGAAACGTCTACTTTTAGATGGTGTAAGAAAATAAACATTACTATAGGATAATTTGCTAGGAAATGCGAAAAACTAAAAAAACTAGATTTTAAGAAATTATTTTTCAATCATTGTTTAAAATTTTTCATTATTTATTAAAATTCACAGTTGAATTCCTTGAAAAATGTGAGATATAATGTAACGTTAATAAATTAAGTAATTAGAAATCGTTGAAGTATGGGGTTTTCAAAAAACATGCGAAAATGGTATTTTCCAAGTATTAAATGTTAGGTGTGAAATGGTTTCAGCCAGAAAAAAGTGATTACTACCATATTTTTTTATATACAAAAGTCTGTTAATTAGATTCAAGTGGCATTTATGGAATAGAAAATTTTATAATAAAAAAATATATTTGTACAGTGTTTACATTTAAATGTACCTAGAAATTTATACCTAGGATTGTAAAAATTAAATATTCATGAAAATTATTACTATCATTTTTACTATCATTTTTACAATATTTTTATTTACATTTATCACACTAATTAGAAATACAATCAATTGTCTTTGCTTCTTTGATGGCAGTTCTTCATCGTCAGATTCGACAAAACTTTCGGATTCTGGTGGATCTTTGAAATCTTCAATACCGCCATCGTCTTCAGATCCAATATTTTGCCTAATATTTATCGGCTGATCGTTTGTGATTTCTTCTGAATCACTTACTTCCTCGTAGATTTCTTTTTCAATATTAGAGCATTTTTCAGAATAGCAGTTTGAACATAAATTTGTGCATTTGAAACCGTGTTTTCGACAGCCGCATTTTTGACCGTTACACACACTTTCACAGTTGCAACAAATAGTTTTAAACAATACTTCAGAATCAATTCTTTATCTGTCAATTCGGGCATAATTCCATGTTGGTGTTTCTTCCAGCCCCAATCCGTTGTTGTTAGTTAGTTACCGAGCCAAGTTTGATGCTGATAGTATGCCCTATAACAATGTTGTTTTGCTGCGTCTTCAGTTGGTGGAAATTTTTCCAATTCAAATGATTTTGTTGTTACTTCTTGATACTTCTGGAATCTTAATTAATTCAAAGTCACATTTTTATTCTTACATTTATAAATTGACTTTATTAATTGCAATCCATTTTCAGCGATATATTTTTCGTCTGCATCTTTTTTATAAAAAATATTGGCCCAACTTCACAAATTTTTATCGGTATAATTTTACTGTTGTTTTTTGTTTTCATTTCTTATTTTCTATCTTACATTTTTTAAGGATTTCAACTGTGAATTTTAATAAATAATGAATAATTTTAAACAATGATTGAAAAATAACTTTTTAAAATCTAGTTTTTTCAGTTTTTCGCAAATTTTCCCACAGTAATGTTTATTTTTTTACACCATGTAAAAGCAGACGTTTCAACGAAAGTAAGGACCACTGTTTTTTTTTTTTAATAAACTGTTTCCAGCACATGGGTATTTTCGGATGAAAATGAGGTCTCCTTTTTGGTTTAGAATCACAATAATATGAGAAAATAAATATCTTGATCCAAAAAATTACAGCGTGTTTGGGACTTAAAGGTAAGTTTCCACCAAATTTCGTGAAAAGAAAAAATATTTTTGTGGGAGATTAAAATCAAAAACGAAAAAACCGGTTTTTTCGATGTTTTTCGGAAAATTGTGGGTTATGTGAAAAACTGGTTCATACAAAAGTTATAGACCTTTTCATTACCTACAACTTTTACATTTAACCTTTTTCGATAAAAGGTCTAATTTCGCTGGAAGTCGTGAATAACCATTTTCCACCATAAAGTTCACTCCATTCCACCCTCGTAACTCGGATCAACTTTAATTTATTTTTTCCATTGGTTCCGCTATATTTCCTTTTTTTTCCAACAGTTTTCATGCTGTTATTAATTATTGATTTTTTGCCTTTTTAAAAGGTATCTGCACTGGCCTATCAGTTAAGTGCGAGTCGTAATGTAAGTGACTTATGTGCTGCACTTTCCCCCCAAAAATTTTAAATAGATTGGTATATTTTCCAGAAAATATACAAGAAATGGAAGATTATTAGAAGTTATTTCTCTACCACTCAACTTGTTAAAAATAAATGCAAAGAACAAACATGAACTACCAATGACAATTGTTGTTGAATTTAAGTTGTCAAAATTTACTATAATTTTTTTGACTGTTGTTTTCATGGCAACGTTTACTACTGTGTCGTATTGTTCACTCGTGTTCAAGAATACGAACAAATAATTCTCCCGAGAGAAGGCGATGAGGGATTGTTCCCCGGGGAACGCTCCTTTCTATCGCCGTCAAGAATAGGGCCCCAGGTGTTTTCCATCGGCGGTTTTTGAGACATAAGGGTTGAAAGTTGCAAAATTTGAAAAAAGAATTGATTTTGAAATGTTGGTAAAATGGGGTTGAATTTGATGAAAACGTCTGACTAGCTCATTATAAGTTCTTAAGGGGTTCAAAAATTATACATTTAAGTGTCAGACGTATTCATTTATTTTTACCACATATTTTCAACCCCTAAATTAGTAATTAGTTTTTTACTCTATTACATATTTAAAAATGTTTCGAAGCCGACAAAAATGCAAAAATGGGGTGAAAACCACCGAAATATATTATTTTTAAAACCCTTAAGAACTTATAATGAGCTAGTCAGACGTTTCATCAATTTCAACCCAATTTTTACAACATTTCAAAATTGAACTTTTTGTTTTAAAATTTTGCAACTTTTAACCATTATATCTCAAAAGCCGCCCATGGAAGACGTCTGACTTTATTTTTCAGACTTATCGACGTTGAATAAAACAAGTACCTACACAAAGTTTCGTCCACAACTACAAATATTTCTTTTGGAAATTTTGTAAAAATTCTCGCCAAAATGTGGCCCGTATCTTTCGGTGGGGGGATGCGGTTTCGTTTGTAACTACATAATTCTTGTTTCGATTGTGTTTCGTAGTGTAGCACGTCCGAGATCGCGCACGCTTCGCGCGACGTACTTATGTGTCGCCACGTTCCATTCTCGTGCGTAAAACAAAAAAATCTGGAGCCTACATTTTTATTGTAGAAAAACACTTCATATACCTTTTTGATGTGAAATTTCCCTCTCTATCGCTTAGTGCTGTTGGTTCTTTGATATATTTTTGTTATTATTTTTCGAAAGAAAAACTTATCCTGCCATGTAACATTTAGTGACGGGATTTTATCAATTTTTGTCTGACACCTGGGCTAACTACGAACCGTAGACTAAGAAATGCGACGCAACTATCAGGATACTTAGTATTGAAGATTTCGCATACCTGCTTCTCCGTTCTTGTTTTATCACCACATCCTAGTAATATCAAAATTTCATTTTTACTTCTTTCTTTTTGTTGGGTATTTTACCACCTGCGTATCAGAAAAAATTATACGTTTAAATTGAATGTTATGACATGACAAAAAATTAATTAGAAAAGTCAGATTTAACAGATATTTGGTACATAGGCATAAGTAGTTTAGGATACAATATTACAAACACATTTAAAAAATTTCAGAAGATTATACAAAATTCAAGAAATATATTGCTGGATAGAGAATTAAAAACCCTTTCAAATGAGCTATCACACGTACCCTCGTACCATTTAAAAATTTTAAAGGGGTAGCTGTCACTTCAAGGGGGTTGAAGGGGGAGGTATTTTTTTTTATTCTCAGGGTTCGTCTGTTAAAGAAAACTCCGAGGGCACTGCAGCCTCCTGGGCTTATTGTGCTTTCTCTATCTTGTTTCACTCCGCCCACTCCAGTACTCCTGTACCCCTAATCCGGTGATAGTGGGAAGTCGGAAACTCCTGGGGAGAACAAACTGAGAAAAAAGGGGGAGGTATAACATTATGCTCAAAAAATGTCATTTTAGAATTAAGAATTGACGTGTTTTAGGATTTTAATAATAAATTGTAGATAATGAATTTATCCACTTGTAGACCTCACTGGATGTTAATTAATCTTTTATTCTAAATTTCACAAGAAATACAAAAGCGCTACATATTATTAAGAATCCTTACTCATTCACCGGACCATCATCATTTTCATTATATGTAAAAGGTAGAATTCGCCAAAATTAGGTCTTTTGGGACATGTAAAGATAACGTCGAGTAATTTCATAAGCCATCTCCAGTACGATCAGAGAAATTACGGTTTAAATAAAATATTCTCAGTAGTTATCACCACGATTTCTCCTTTTCTAAATTTTACTGTTTGTAGCCCGTACAAAATAGTCTGCAAATGATTGCTGTCAATAAAGCATATAAACAAATTACATATATTCAATTATACTTATTTATAATACCGAAATGTCGGACACATTCCAGTATGTTATAAAGTTAGTTGATATGCATTCCCGTCATACACAGTAGTGGCAATTATGCCCTAATTAGACGTCAAAGTGGTACGCCAGCGATCAAGGAATACTAATTAACAAATTTAATTGGAAATCAAACATATGCACATAACTTGACAGTCTTGAAATAACGTACTAATGTGATAATCAGCGAACTGATTTCCTTATCTTATGCCTACTGTTCCCCATATTTCATAATTATTGGGAATAATTTAGCATATTATATTTATTTTCTGAATTTCATTAGATATTCACAAACTACTCGAAGTTTCTTAATGACTTATTACTTTTACTTTTTTCCCTCAGATTACACAGGTTTACAAAAAGAAAAAAGTTTCCTGAATCTGGGGTCAGACCATATGTTTCTTATGTATTTTTCGACGCTGGGAATTATAGGGAATAATTTAGCATATTATATTTATTTTCTGAATTTCATTAGGTATTTACAAACTACTCGAAGTTTCTTAATTATTACTTTTACTTTTTTTCCCTCAGATTCCACTGGTTTACAAAAAGAAAAAGTTTTCTGGATCTGGGGTCAAACTATACGTTTCTTATGTATTTTTCGACGCTGAATTCGAATCTGTTTTTAGTTTTGCTCTATGACGTCATAGTGCAGTAAAAAAAGCATTTTAATTTGCACAGTCTGGATACAGCAAGATTATGATTTTATCCTGTTTGTCGTATCACCGGGAGTACATTCCTAAGTTTTGGACCTCGAAAACCTTGTGCTACTTTTTTTATAAACAATTAATTTTTTTTTACTGCGCTTTTTGAGCTTAAAATGTGAACAAATCCGATTCTATAAGTTGGATCGGGACAAACTAAAAGCCAGTCTCTTCTTAATTAAATTGTCAATAAATTGTCGTTGGTTTCAATTCTCTGAAGTACGTACATAAGCTACAAAACTGAAAAAACCAGAAAAAACAAGATTTTTTTCATTTTAGTGTCCAAGACCGGCAACTACACCAATTTGCATCAAACTTTCAGACAATATACTTTTTGATGTAATAAAAAGACCCTGACAAGTTGGTGTCATGATATTGAACCCATTGGCCAAAATTGCATTTGTTATCTAAAATTTGAAATGCCCGCTATTTTATGCCATTAAGTCCAAAATAAAAAAATTTATCTCAAAATGTAGATCACGATGTCAGCTTTCGAGTGCAATTAAAAAGAATTTTTTTAAATGTAATTTTGGTTACTTTTTTACATTTGTTTATTACTTAAATAACAACAATTTAATTTTTTCGGCCATTTTGAAAAACAAATTAAAGCCTTTTTCAGATCTGGTAGAGAAATTTGGATCCTTTAATTAAAAAAAAAGAAAGTTAATTTTTGTTAACGTGAACTCGAGATATTTAACTTTTTGCATTTTGGCCAATTGCTAATTACCAAATGCATATTTTGAGCTAAAATTTGAACTGTATCATTCTGAAACCTATTCATTTCATATGATATGCTCAAAAAACATTTAGGTTTTATAGAAAATTATTTACAAGCATTATAATGTAAGTATTGTTAATTGAGCTAAAAAGTGATTTCTTTGATTTTTTCATAAGGCTCGGTTGCAAAATGCAATAACGTCCTTGTTTCTTAAAATTCGGCGAACTTTTTTTATATACGTTATTTTTTCCCTCGCAATACGATCATCAACTTAGTTTTTTGTTAATAATGAAAATGAGTATTTTTTATTTCCAAATTCATATGTACACATGTACCAACGATTGCTAATGTATAAACCTGTATAAATTTTTTCATATCTTTCAATGTAAATATAAATACTTAGATTAAATTTATATTGTCTTCTAAATATTCAGTTTTATTTAAAAAAGGAAATAGTAAATACTGTAATATAAATACTTGTTAGAAAAAGTCAAGGATTAATAATATGGTAAAAACATTTTTTTTAAATAAACGTTTTTATTCTTATAAATATACAAAATTGTAATTAATGTATCTTATATCTCTTGCTTGGTAACGTGTACAATTCAGTTTCACTCTCTGAATCTGGCGGATGGAGAGACGGATGAACAGACGGACAAATCGACAAATGACGGATATTTTGAGAGTCATTCAGATTTGCATGCCTAATACAATGATACGAAATTTTTAAATACTTTTATATTTTCGAAGAGTATGATGCATAAGCAGAAATCTAACTTTGAGCACCATTTTTCCAAGATGGCGTCTCGAACGCCACAGATAGAGATGGGGACTTTTAGTATGTTTAATAGTACAATTTAATGAACATCTCTTGCCAATTTTCAAAACTTTCACTATTATTTCCTCTAATTTTCCCTATTTGACTGGAGTATACAGAGTTGGAGCTAAGGTCATGAGCGCCCCTGGCAAGATTTAAATTTTGCGCCTCACTTAGAGACTTATTTTCTAAAAATGAAAAGACGCTCACTTCGCCAGAAAATGGTTAAAATGGTTAAAATTTTAACCATTACCGTTATCTTAGGGAGAGATTCGTATTATACTTTACTTAACTTTTCAAATGCCACCTCCAGCATCAAGATACATCGCAAAATGCTTTGAATATTTAATTTTCTTGGTTTTAAAATATTTTAATTCACAGATCGCCGCCCGGCTGCTTTGGTCGACGTGTGCTGGAGAGTGGAAAAACGGTCAATATTAATGTTTGTGTGTAAAGTTTTTTTTTAATCTTTTATTTAGGGTTCAGTACAAATTTTGAGTTAGGGGCACCGCACTGTTCCTAATCTGCGTGGGCGCCTATCGTAATCAAGTGCAAGTTTTCTTTTATGTGAGTTAGTATCACGTTTTAATTTTGTGTGTTTGTGCCCCAACAGCCAGCGGGCTGTGGGTCGCCAAATGCACCCCACCCGAGGGTTGCATCCCTGGCAGCCGCTCACCTGGCCGGCCCCTAGCTCCAACTCTGGAATACAAGGGACAATTTCGTTTACACCCAAACTGATTTTGCTCGAATGGCAGTACATCAACTTCTGTCTCTCATATGGTATATAATTTACTCCATATTTTTACTGCACATAAAAAACTTAAACTGCCAACAGCGCTAATATATGTATATGTAAGCAGGGGCATACTAAATTTTTCTGGAACAGATTAAATAATAAATATAATGTATTACTTAATAGATAAAATATCATTACTCTCATGTAAAATATGTTCTGGTATGATTAAGATAAGAAATGAACGAAAACACGCCTCTTTGTTGCAGGGCTCCCAGATAAAAGGGTAAAATATTTAACTTTAGAGGCTGATGTATCAGCTATATAGCAGGGTAGGGTGGTCACCCTGTGCCCTGAACAAAATTTTTATGTTTTACGTGCAGTCCCCTCTCTGCATTCAACTGGTGGCGAAAGAGGCTCACACGGCCGACTAGTCAAGTCCTTGGAGGTGAATTCGAAAAATTGGAGTGTTGGATGTACGCTGGTGAAAACAAATAAGCGTCTTACTATAACTATTTAATGATTATAATTAGGCACGCTTACAACCATATCCCACAGAAATAATATTACACACTCAATATACCTAGATGTGTGGCCCACACTTAACCTAACACAAAATGTACGACAACTTAAAACTAATAAAATCTTAACTAATACTCTGCAATGTATGACTCAAAATATACTAGATTAGAAAATTACCTTGAACTACTGAATAATAACGTTACAATGAGCAAGTTAATGTGAACTAGGTAAGTGACGATAGGTTAAATTAGCAAAAGTGAAAAAAACTGCAAGCGTGGTGTTCAAAAACTACTAAAAATTCAATTGGTTGTATGCAAAATATTTAAATAAAACTGACAATTTAATGTGTAAAATATTAAACAAAATAGGTATAGAAACTGTAGTTACGTGGGTCGAATGACAGCAATTTAGTACCGCAAAAACCTAACGGGCTCTCTATGCCTCACGTGGAAGGTGGGATGTTATATCAGGTCCCTCGTTAGGCTATTTAAAGACGCTTACCTCCAGCAGGTTTCACAATGTCTACCGTAGGCCTACCAGGGGAGCGCAGTTTCCAACGGAACCAGGCAGGAGAATCTCACCGGTACAACCCAGGATTCCAAATCCAACCAACAGCTTGACAACCAAGTTTCAGCATAATCAAAGTTCACATACCATCCAGACTCAAATGTACAAATAACCAAAAAGGTAAGACGTAGGGTCAAACATACAGGAAACGATACCAGTAAAAGTCCAAAATAAAAGTAACGTAAATGTATAACTAAAATGGAAATTAAAAAGCCCTGCAATAAAGAAATAACGAACATTACCAATCTATTTTGTAAAGAGATTTCAGAGGCATACCTTAGATGTTAAGTGGACTTAAAGAATTCCTTTGCCATGTGCTTCCAGCAAGTTGATTTATCCGGAAAATTCCATAGCAGTACTTCCCAACAGAAAATAATACAGAAATATCAAAATAAAATACTGCTAAACTTGTCACTACAGCACCATATCCCATTAAAGGAGCAAACTCATAAGATCGCTATACACGTGCTCAGCGACACAACTTATTTTCGGCAGGCAAAAGGAAAAAATCATCAAAAATGGCCAAGACGGAAACCTCTGTCAAAAATCCGAGGATGACCAAACTTCTTCATGGGTACGTTCCAAATGACCACTATACATCGTAACTCACAAATCTGATAAATCTCCCTAACGACGTTTATATTCCACACATGATATCGTATTTCGTAATTCCATTAACAAAACAATAAGTTTAAGCCGCAATAACGTTCTGCGAAGGTTATAACCAGCCGTTAAAAACTCGCTTCCCTAAGAAATTAACGAACGTCCTCTGTGTGTTACCAGCAACACCATGCGTGGCTTACATGGAGCACAAACGGTAGGCAACCAGTTATACTATATAGATTCGACTAGAACGATAACATGGGAACAATTATTTGAGATTTATATTTAAATGCATAGATGCGGAAATAGATCGTAACATCTTTTATTTAAAATTTCCAAGTCCTGTGATATAGTTACACGAATCACCCCTAACTAAAACGTCATATCTGAGACGTACTTTGAATTTATCTGTCAATGTCGTGAAGGATGAGCAATATGTTCACCAATGCATCAGATATTCCTATCTTGACGCAATACAGAGTAATATTTTTTAATTTACCAAAGCGACATTAAGTTTCTACCGAAAATACGATTCTTAAACTTCTAGTATGATATTTTGCTGATTCTAATCCGCAAAAATTTGAAATACGGCTCTGTAGTACCTTGTCGGCAGACAATCGCGCTGTCTTTGATATTTGAATGGCTGGTTTTTATTGCCTATTTTATGTGTATTAAACGAATAGAGACAACTATACCAACTTTTTTTTTACAGTGCAATGTAGTGATCGTAATTATACGACAACTGAATTGTAAACAAAACATCTATGTTATTCTATAGACTGACAAACGCCGATTTCCCACAATAATTTATTTAAATTTATTTAGACCTAAAACTTACTAGTCGGATTGATAGCCACAACAATCGTTCAGTTTGTGATACTAACATGAGATTTGGCATGCTTACAAAATGTTTAGCACCAAATAGATTGTGATATAGTGCCAGTTCTTTTTGGTCACAACCTTGAAAAAATAAAAAAAATGGTGATTTATTATAATACGAGCAAAAACTACTATTATGATATGTGTGAAAGATTGAAGGTAATGTATATTATATCTGTTAGATATGTTAACAATAATATATCTTAAACATTATGTATATATTTATACAGGGTGAAAAAACTCAAGTCGGCAATATTGCCTACTTCTTTATTATTGAATCTACGAGGTAGGTTAAATTAGTGAACTATTAGTATTTTTCCGCTGATTAACGTGGTGCTAACAGAAGAGAAAGAAGGAAAACATTGCTAGTCGATTAGGGTATAAATATAAAGGGTGTCCCATTAAAAAAAACAACATTTTTTTAAATATATTGGAAAAGCGATATTTAATTGTTTTTCTGTTAATCAGCGGAATAAATACTACTACTACTAGTTTACTAGTAAATGTAACCTCTTAGCTTCAATAATAAAGAAGTTGGCAATACCGACTTGATTTTGTTCACCCTGTATATATCACTGTCATCGTCCAAATGTTGAAAGTTTGCAAATGCCGTACCTTTCAAGAGTATTATAAAAATGTTTTTTCCCCCTACATTCTTAGACATCTCCAAAATACCCAAAGACTTGTTATTGTTTGGGATGTACACAAACCGAACAGTCTTAAACAACAGACCCGGCAAGCACGAGGATCTGGGACAAAATATGTTGTAACCCCTTCAACACCTATTCCATCTCAGTGGCAAGCCTTCTTTAGGGAGGATAAAAATAAGGAATAATTATTCTCATATATTAATTCAGAAATACTAACGACTGACACCGAAAAAGAAATTATCGTAACTTCTGGAAACTTGGCGTATTCCACTACTAACCGAGATCTAAAGGTAATATCTCCCTGTTCCCATGAAGAGGCTGATGTTAGAATTTTACTTCATGCGTTTCATGTCGTTCAGGAGGGTCACGAATCTGCAATGATCCGAACAGTTGACAATGATGTTTTAGTGTTGGCAGTAGGGTTTTATCATGAAATAAAGTCTAAATATTTATTGGGTAGCATTTGGCACTGGCAAGAACTTTTCTTTCATGCCTGCACATGAAATTGCCAAGGGGCTAGGACCACGAAACTCAGTATGTCTACCAATGTTTCATGCACTAACTGGATGCGACACCACTTCCTCATTTCTTGGCAAAGGAAAAAAAACGGCTTGGGCAATATGGACAAAATTTGATGATCTGACAGAGGCTTTGCTAGATATAAAAAACGAGTTTAGGGTGGATCCTAAAGCACTGAAATGTATCGAAAGATTTGTCATTCTGCTCTACGATAAAGCTACTCCTATCTGCGATATTAATGAGGCACGCAAATATCTTTTTACGAAAAAACAAAGGCCACTTCAGTCGCTCCCACCAACAAGAGAATCGCTTGTGCAACAAGTTAGAAGAGCTGTCTTGCAAGGTGTCTTTCTTTGGGGATAAAGTTTGATCTCAAGTCCGAATATTCCTGATCCTGAACAATGGGGGTGGAAATTAAATGAAGGTGTTTATCAACCACTATGGAGTACATCGCGAGAAGCTTTGGTAGCTTGTCAAGAACTTCTTTCTTGTAAATGTAAAATTACCTGCAGCCAAAAGTGTTCATGAGCCGAGTTAAAGTACACAATATTGTGTTTATGTGATGGCGACTGTTATGGAACGGACAGTGAATAGTATTTTAAATTAAAATTAATAATAACAGTTCTTTTTGTTTACTAGTTTAATTGGCGGTAAAATTACGCTTAGTGCATGTATGCAGTCTGTCTAGATGTCCCATTTCCATACCAATAAATGAAAGTCTTAAAGATTTCGAGAACTCTGAGATTGAAAAGTTATCTTTATGGCAATAGCATTTTCTAGCATTATTTGTTCAGACAATGGCATTATTTGTTCAGACCTCGTCTTTACTTACAAAAAACATGCAAAAGGAGGCACATATAATTGACAATTACCTAAAATATCACTTAGAGTACGTTTTATAGTCATATATGTCAGAATTTTCGGAATCACTTTGGCTTTCGATAAATTGATGACTAAGATTTTGGAACACACTGTATATTTATTTATTTTTTTATGTCTTTAAATTTTAGTTTTACCGTTTGTTTTTGTAAACACTTTATAAAAAGGATAAAAGTTTATGTTATTAAAAGTATTAAATAGACATTTCATGACTCAAGGTCACAACTGTCATTCTTGAAATTTTTTTGATTGGTACTATATCCCATTGTTTTTAGTACCTTCTGAACTGCCTGTCCACCAAATTTCATCTTAGTATCACAATCTGAACGATTCTTATGAATTATTGAACTTAGCAGGTCGACTATACGTAACGTTATCAAAATATGATTTTGTTCCTGCCTGGCACACCCTCATTTATTCTAAAGAGTATATTATATTCGAAAATTAACAATAGAAACAAAAGACCAACCTACTAAAGTTGCAGATGAATTTATTAACTATACTAATATAATCTCACAATCACCTCAACAGAGTTAGAAAGTTAGATTATATTCCCCTTGACAATACGCACGAATGAGTTTTAAAGCGATAATGCTTTAATTCGCAATATCGCACAAATAAAGACTTTTGCTTTGAAAAGGATCTTCATATGAATACCTTCATATGCCTTCAGATTAATAATACAATTTATAATTTCAGTTTAGTACCCATGTAATTCGCCAGAGAATAAAAATAAAACACGATTTAATTAACGCTGAGTAATATTAGTAATCATGTTGGGCAATTATATATGAGATTGATTGATACTGAAATATTTTATTCTAAAAGACGAGCCGACGTAAAATTTTCCGTGTGAATATCAACTAACAAAACCATTCGCGCGATTGTTTGTTTTCACCTGTTTGGATAATATGAAAGCCTTTTTGTTTCAAATCAATTTCACGTTAATCTGATGCTTGTTGTATGATGTAAAAAAGGTATTATTCATTTCATGTGATATTTAAAATATGTTTGGAATCTTCGGCAATCCATCAGGAAGTTTTTGAAATCATTTGAAATAAAGTTAATAAACATTAAATGTTTTGTTTTTAATTTTTGCACTACTTACGTTAAAGTAAAAACTATTAAGTTTATTATAGAGAGTATAAAAAACATGAAAACATCTGTGACGCTTTCTTCCGGTTGCCTAGCGCATAGACAAGCGGAAGCATCACTTTAGCGCTGAGCTATATTTCGGTTAAATTCGATTATCTCGAGCGCCACCTTTACAATTTTTTCCGTGAGGTAAAGGTCCCACATTAGCCTCCTAACGCAGCCTGTTGCAGTAGGGCTGGGATAGGTACAGTGCATACACGGTATGTCCAGGGGTCTGGACGGCAGATTAGACTTTCACTCACGTTCAACAGTAAAAGGCAGATGTCGGTAAATAACGGTTTATTAACATTTAATAAAAGTTACAAAACAAAACGGTTAGGTACCAAAATTCGGAGTTCTTTATTCGTAAAATAAAAAACTTGATATATGTCATTTTAATTTAATTTGATTTAGGTATGGCGCCAATTTGTGACGTAGCTACTAGTTACTCATATTAATTCGGAAGCAAGCAAACAGTAAGAGCGGTACAGAAAAAATAAAATCGGTAAAAAGAAACAGTAAGCGGAAAAAGAACGGCAAGCGCTATGAAACAACACCACAGTAAGTAATAAAAGCAGACAGTATGCAAGTATCATGCAAAAGCAAGCGGCTATCATCAGCAATAATTATGCCTAAATAAACGGTCAGAGTGTAAGTGTGAAGAACAGCAAAACTAAATGAAACTGATATCAAATAAATAAAACGGTTTTCGGATTCGGTGGGATGTGTAACCTAAGTTACACTCGGATCGGAAAATAAAACGGTTATCGGATTTGATATCAGCTTACGGTGGAGATTATTCTGCCTAGATGGACAGACAGAAATAATCAGAACGGTGGTATTTCGGTTCGGTTCGGAAAGGTTGAAATTACATCAACACTTTATGCGGTGTTTGCCAAGCGCCCCAAACCCCACAGCTAGGTGCCTTTATTAAATAACTTTCGGTTCGGCCGCGTGGTATTTTGTCGGATTTGATGCGGAACATTTCTATGTATCAGAATATAAAGTTAGTTAATTTATTTACCGTAGCCTAGATTTTATTCTCAATTCCCGGACTATAATAAATTTCTAAAAAAAAGTTATTTCAAAGTAATGAATTTTGTTTCAATTCGTATCAATACGAAATATTGGAAACAAAATGAACAGTAAACTAAAATGTCTACTCCTTCAGTAGAACAATAGCACTATAACAAATCACACAAAAATTATTTTCCAACAACAGATTTTATTTTAATTCGTATAAGTACGAACTAGTTAAAATAAAATATACGGTAATTACAATATCTACACATTTGGTAGAACAGCAGATATAATTTTATCGCAGTACCATCACAAATGGTCTCGATTAAAATAATATAAACGGTAAACGGTTTTCTGGTTTTCTCTCGATATATCATCTTTGTTCTTTTTCCCTCTGGAAATTCTTCGGAACATAGCTATTTGGATACAATCGGAAGAATTTAGCAGGTCCTAACTCGGTCACACTTTGATAATATTTAACTTAAGATTTATTGGCTAAGTTGGAAAATGATAATTATATTTTGATACATTTAAATGGAAAAGATTTCAAATTATTGCTTTAAAACACACATTTTACTGAATTAGTTTTATCGTTGTTAATATAAAAAATCACGACAAGAAACCAGCGTCGATGATAAAACGGTGTACTTACATGTGGTGAGGATCGGAAATAATAATCAACTTGACTATTCGACTGACCGGGCAAAAGTGATATTCAAATCTGCTCTAATGAACCTCATTTGTGCTGGCTGACTTACCAACGCCCTCAGAATCAAATCTTGTAATTATTGTTCATATTGTAAACAGCCTTCTCACCGCCGGATCCTTTACATATTTTATACATAAAGTAGAAATCTGTTTCACGGTTCTAGCTAACTGAATTAGGAGAAATCTCTAACAATGATTTTAACATATGTTTGAACGTAAACGGGGCAAATAACGAAGTATACTAGTAATTTAAATTTCATTTTTGGCAACAGAAAATTCACCTCGTTACACATCGTAGAGATAAACCGACTTTTCGTAAATTTGTTTGCCTCTTTTC
Organism: Stenurella melanura; assembly: GCA_963583905.1. Classification (NCBI taxonomy): domain Eukaryota; kingdom Metazoa; phylum Arthropoda; class Insecta; order Coleoptera; family Cerambycidae; genus Stenurella; species Stenurella melanura. The sequence continues at coordinate 22,434,968 of OY757309.1, forward strand.
AGAATGGTTTCCCAGTTGATAGTGATTCTTTATAGCATATCTCTCTTGTTCTTCATTGGATTTTCAAGACATCCAGTGGATTGTGGGTTTAGATCAGAAGACTGACAGGACCACGGCTGGACCTCTTTGACAATTCCAACTGTGGGAAAACTTTTGGATTAACTATTCTATCTACCTATCTATCTATCTATCTATACTCGTAATATATGGCTGTGGCTGCAAAGCCATTCGCACGACACTAGAGTTTAAGTAGTCCCTGACAGCGATGCTGAAATAGGGATGTTTATCATGCATGTGCGTCATATTTCTTAACGTTGCTAATGGCATAGATGGCTCTCATAGATCATCCAGATTTTCCTGCAGGAACTCTTAGGCAGTCATCCCATTTAAACTATTTTTCAGTACATGCGGCCCTGTCAATTAATTTTATAGTAACCCAGATGTTAATTTGATATTGTTCTTGATGACAAGTTTGTATAAATTCGTGTGGATTTTCGTCGTATTAACTATGTAGATTATGTGAATATTTTACAACATTCCTGAGAAATCCTACTTGATCTCTAAATAAAGGTCTGCCAATAAACCTATGCTCTCCCTGTTATAGGAATCAATGAACATATTGAAATCGAATAGGTTAGTCGTTCGAGTACATAACATGAACTTTCTAGATATGGAAAGGATGGAGAAGTTGTTATTTAAAAATTCTGTACACCGCCAACTTCGAAGTCTTAAATTGTGCTTCCAGATTTTTTGTTCAGTCTTCAGTAACGCATTAAGTACGGCTTCTTCTAGTACACCTATAGGTACAGCTCTTGTACTATTTTTCTTATTGCTAAAATCATGTTTATTTTTCGCAATTTATCGAGATTCGGTGAGAAGTACAATAGAAATTTTCATTTTTTTTGTCTTCTTTAAGAGGTAAGAAAACCCAAACATTATTTAGATTTGGGAAAATAGATATCTACCTGTCTCTCGTACTTTGCGATCGACGCGTTCAAAAGTAAGTTTTCCTGTTTGGAGCCGTCTGGCTTCCAAACCACTGCCAGTGGCAAGTCCGTACGAAAGATGCATGTTGGCATACTCACAACATAACAAGTCTGTCGTATCAGTAAACCACTATCACAAACTGAACCATTTTCGATTAAGTTCTACAATGCATTCTCTTAAAATAATAAACTAGTATATTTTCTAAAGAAATAATGTTTGTTTGACGTTTAATTTTGAATCCTCGTAGTGATGCTATTGAGTCATGATCCGCTAAGGATGATTGCTTAGACCTGAAAGAATTCAATATGTCTTGCTTACGGTATCAGTTATATCACTCGTTAAATAGTATCAACAATTGTTTCTAATGATTGCTAAGTTGAAATCGATTTACGGTAGATTAATTACTCAAATAAGGAAAAGAAATGAATTAAATTGCCCCGCGGATTAAGTTAAATTAAGTTAAAACTATTTAAAATCTTATATACATAATTTGTAAAGTCAAATACTTCCTAGATTATTTATGTTAGCTATAGATTTTAAAATGCCTAGAGTAGTTGCTTTAATCCAGTGGCGGAGCTATAGCATATATGTTTTGTTTTAATTTTAAATTATATTGGAATGCCATTATTGCCAATAGATAGTTGGCATTTTTCTACAAATTTACAAAAAAATATTTTTGCACTCCGATCTTCTGGGGCCGAGATAATTTTTTATTTTCAAGAAATTCTTGTGGCGTCATTTTTTAGGATAAAGGACTGAAAAAAAAAATTCGGCACTTGATCGGCCGTTGCTGAGCATTGCAAAATCAATTAAACTCGAAGCTCGATGCTGCGTCGTGCGTTATCTAACGCTAGCGGTGAAGTGGGGGGAGAGCCAGCTCTCAGTGAAGCCTTGCATACAACTGACCTCGGGCGTTTAAAATCGATTACGTTTGAAAAATCTTCATTATGCTGACTTCTGTTCAACCGATTGCTTTTTTTTTTTCTTATTGGGGTAGCTCGATGAAATAGGAAATAATGGTGGTTAATAAATACAAACAATAAATACTGTAATAAACCCCTCTACCCTGTTTACACTACCTAATTTGAGGGGTTATTATGTTTATTGATAATATCCGTGAAAATTAATGTGCCCCTTTCAAATGAGACCAATTTACACTATGAGCGACTACCAAGGAATACTCATTCCTCAACATCGAGCCTGTCTTTACGTCTATACCCACATTACTCACTTGACTTGGTATATTTGCATTTTACTTGTAATAAATTAATTTGGTTAGAAGCTCTCGAACCTCCGTTACAGTTGAGACGCCAGTCTCTTTCAGAGAAATTTATCCTTAAGTCACACATTAAAAAATCAACAATTTTTGATAAAGTTAACCAATTAAATAATCATGATCTTATCAACAAATACTGGTCAAAAAGGAATTCAACACCTTTATGCATAGGATTTCGAAATACGAGTAATACATCTCCAGAATTAGACGAATTATACACACGATCAGATGATAAGGATTATTTAAGATATTTTAATAAACCAACGGTAATATCATCTAATTATTGTGAATTACTAGAAGTAAGCAAGATTATTTTAAACAGTATAACGTCTCAATGGCATAATTACTTACATATTTATACAGACGCGTCAAAAAATGAAATGGGATGGGATGTGCAATTTTTGCACCTAGTACCAACCTGAAATAAAAGTATACACTACATCAAGATACTTCGATATACTCTGCCGAATCTATGGGAATTCTGAAAGCTCTACAATATGTTGAATATCACGATTGTAAAAAGGCTATAATTTTATCTGATTCGCTATCTGTTGTAACATCCATTAAAAATAGTATAGATATGAATTCTCCTTTCTGTAACCCGTACATTATCAAAATTAAATCCGTATTAAGTAATTTGACTGAGAGAGATTACAGCATTAAATTTGTTTGGGTCAAAACTCATATTGGCCTTGAGAACAACGAGTAGATCAGTTGGCCAAAGAAAGTATATCTTCAGGAATACCCTTATACAACGCACCGTGTCTAGAAGATGGAACTGGAAAATGCAAGTCTTTTAAAAAAACAGTGGTCTCAACAGTGGAATGAATACTGCCTTACTAATCCGACAACGTATGCACTTATCCAGCTAGAAGCCCCAAAAAAACATTAGTATAATAGCGTTAATTATTCCAGAAGGAGCATAACGCATATAAGCAGACCAAAATTTGGTCATGGCTGTTATCCATATCACCTGCGTAAAATAGGAATATTGCCATCAAATGTTTGTGAGCAGTGTAGTGAAATAGGGGACCTAGATCATATTTTCTTCAAATGTCATAAATACGCTCAAGAGACGAATGAATTATACAGTAATTTGATCAAACACAAAGTAGAAGCCCCATTTAATTTACTCCATCTTCTGGCCCTAAATAAAAAAATATATAATTGATTGCATAATTTCATTTATAAATAAGACAAAAATAAATATTTAGAGTAGGTTTAGCCTTATCACCTATATGTCTATCCTATTGTTTTTAGTAATCCACGTTACCCGTGGTCAATAGTTGTGTGTGTAATTGAAAAATGCCCTGATCGACCCCTGGGCGAGAAGCGTGTCCCTGTCCTTATCTTATTGTGTATAGAAAGGATTAATATTTTGTCGAATAAATTAGAATTACTTACAATAATATAAGTAACATAAATTGTGTCTGGCTGTGGGTCAGTCGCCCTAATGCCATTAATTAAAATAATAATAATAATAATTTCGTAGTGATTTTTAATTTTTATTTATTCACTATTTAGTGAAATGACGAATAAAGTAAATTATTAGGAAATCGATTAGACCTAAATGCCTTCTCCTAAAAACTTTTTAATGGCTTTATGTAAAACTGGTTTTATTATGAAAAATTACTTTCAAAACGTTTTAACTCCAACAGTGTCGATTATTTTGGCTACATAATAATCATCTAAAAGTTTTCAAGGCTGATTAGGAATTTGGTGTTTAAAAAATTATAAAACAATGGATGATTTTAAGACCAAATTCACACAACATTGAGAAATAGACGATTTTCAATATTAAATATACCTACTTCTAGTTTTGCAAAAAAATGCTTTTTACACAGAACCCTCTATTTTCATGAAAATTGAGTTTAATGAGTGGTCGTGTGAATTTTACCGGAGTTGCAGACGTTGCAGTTTGAAACGTGGGTAGGTAAGTATTAATTAATTTGTGTTTATAAACATTTACATTTACGTTAGACATACTACAATTACTGAAATTAAGGGAAGGCATAGATAAATTATTAGTTGTATGATATTTATTAACGATTTACCTTCAGTTGTTAAATTCTCTAAATGCTTACTTTTTGCAGATGACTTTAAAATGTACAAAAAAATTGAAACAGATAGAGATTGTGTGGAGCTCCAGAAAGACATTGATAGTATACACAAGTGGAGCTGCGATTTTAAATTACAATTTAATATAAAAAAATGTTTCATAATAACAATTACCCGAAAGAGAGAGCCCATTGTGTTCGACTACAAAATGACTCACATATGTTTAAAAAGGACTTATTGTGCTAAAGACTCGGGTGTCACTTATGACTGTCATCTTTCATTTTCTGAACACACTGAAAACATCTCTGCATCTTCAAATCGCATGTTAGGATTTATAATGAGACAAACATCCAATTTCACCAACGTCACAACTATCACTACTCTGTACTATGCATTTGTAAGAAGCAAACTTGAGTTTGCATCGATAATCTGACACTCACAACCTCAAATTTATATGAACACACTTGAAAAAATACAAAATAAATTTCTTAGATACCTATACTACAAAAAATATCATACGACACCAAACTATCATTATGTTAGACCTACACATTTAAGAACTGAATTTAATATGTCGTCTCTTGATATGAGACGTAAAGTACCAATGCTCATGTTTTTATATAAAGTTGTAAATAATATAATTAACAGCCCGAAGATTTTAGCATTATTACCATTTAATGTACCTTCACGACGGACTCGCAATGCGTTGATGTTTAATGTACCGACAGCAATATATTCTATCCGCACCCCTCTCTTGTCAATGCTTCGACTGGCTAATAACATCAATACTTTGGTAGATTTAGATTGGTCCCTACCTCTTAAAAAATATTATAAACTGATCAACACACACTTCAGTAATTTTTATGTATAGTTGTTATAAGTATATTTATATGGGTGTATATATGTTTATATGTATATGTGTATATGTATATGTGTATACATTTTTTGTAGATTTACTTAGTAGTAGTAGTAGTAGTTATGTTGAAATGCTATTTACTATCCTTGTAATTAGGCCGATCAGGCCTGTTTGGATATTGCACAATAAATAAATAAATAAATAAATATTCTGAACTTAGATTCAGGTTTACATAATTATCTTGGATAATAGGTTGTGTTTCAGTGTTGGTAGAACTGGCATGAGCATTTGTAACAGGTTTACCGAAGAATTTTTCAGATATCTCAACTTTATTTCGCAATGAATTGTCAATATATCCTTCTACAACAGCGGTGGATTTCCAATCACCAAGATGTTTAATGGCTGAGAAGTCTGCCCCACTGTCACAAAGTATTGAGGCAGAAGATCGCCGAAAACAATTCCCAGGGTAAAAATGCGGCTGCTTTCATTTCAAGAAGGTTGCTATAATGGGCGGCAGTTTAGAAAATGTATTTATGCCAACTGGCTGTGTAGAATATTTATTATTTTTATAGAAAAATAAAAAACCGTCTGTGTGGAGTATGTGCAGGTCTTAATGTTACATAGTGTTTAATCAAATTGAGAAGGGTATTTTGTTCATTATCTACTGTGGTAAATATTCTGTTTGTGTGTGTCTTAGATGCCTTAATTGCAACTAAACATTTAGATTCCAAATCTTGAACATTATTCGTTTCTAATTTCAACAGTTCATCCTTTCTCAATGCGCCAACTACTCCGAAAAGCAATGCAACCTACGAAAGAAATATATTATTATAGTCTTATCTTGGTTATTTGTTTACCTGTTTTATTAAGAAGAGGTTTTTAGGAGCATCAAAAAGAAATTTTTGTACGTGTTCTCTCTCAAGCATTTTTGACTTCTTCGGCGCATAACCTGCTTTTTGCCTCTTGATAAACATAATTAATTTATTAAATTTACTTATGTCGATGTTTTCCTTCAAGATTAAGCATTGAATATTTTGGCCATAAACTTGCAATTAGGCCTCTTTCTGCAATATTCGAGAATTATGCCAATAGCACCGATTCTGAGTAGACAGTTCCTTGTTTTTCATAGCACCATGAAATAAATTCGGCATAAGTTTTCTCATACACTTGCCTTTTCCTGGCAGTTAACTTAATGATGCTACATTTGCAATTTCTGCCACTTCAGGCAGGGTTAAAGTAAAATCTTCGTCAATATCCATTTATACAACCGACTTCAGAAGGGACAAGCTTGACAGTGACACGGCGTCTGGATTTAAGTATTTAATTTCATGTATGTTGGGCGTCTATACCAAAATCGTTTATTAATAAAGAAATCATGCATTATTAGTGGTCATTAATAAACAATTTTGTATAGATTAATCATCTAACTCTTTAATACACTGTCGACGGAAATAAATATATATCAGTATAAAGCTAATTCGAATTCGGAGGACAAGAGCTGCTCTTGTTTCAATCTGCTCAATAAATAACAAATAGTATATCAAACCTTACCTTGTTTACAATCCGTACGTTCCCGCAAGGCTGATATCAAGTTGACAAACCAATATTTTCATTACTAGCGGTCAAACAGGTAGGGTTATTGATCGTACATGCTAGTTCGCTGTCACAAAGGTTTCCACAAAATGCAGGAATTAATATGTTTTTCCACTTCTTATGGTAAGACACATATCACTTGACTTTAGGGTTAAAACAAGTAGTGTTTTATATTAAATTAATGCGGCAAGATGTACACAAATATTGACTGTCTTAAAAAAAGTTAAAATCTGTTTTTTTCGCCAACTCGAAAAAAACGTCCAGTTCTGGCGTGTTCTTGTAAGGTCGGCAGGGAGTTAGCTAACAACCTCACAAAAACAAAAACGCCTAATTCAAATTAAAAATAAACATAAAATGTGACGACGCGCTTGAATGTGAGCTTAAATTACTGGTGTAGTTTTGATTCAAACGAAAAAAATGTCCATCTTAGGCTGGCAAATCAATCAATGAACATCAAAATTGTACCCTCCTGTGATTTTTTCAAAATCTGAACTGAAAAGTATTAATAGTCAAAAATGAACTATTTTGAGGGAAAATGTGCTGTTTTATTAAATCATTACAAAAAAAGTGTGTTTCAAGCAAGTGTCGCAACAAATCAAACGGCCAAAGAATCACTCTGTCGCTGAGCTGCAATGGCATACGTAAACAGCGATTTTTTTTAAAGCGCGCTAAATTAGTCATATGTATTATTGCGGCTCAATCTAGGTACGTACACCGCGTATGGAAGGTAGGATAAGATGCGTCTAACTAATATAATATTCAAATGTATAGACCCCTCACCTTAACTGCGAATATCTCAAAAACGGAGGAAAGGAAAAATTTGAGAAAATGATGTGCCTATTGTAAATCATTCACTGAAATTTGAATAATGTACAGGGTGGGCAACTAAGAATGGAGGTCGGCCATATCTCAGAAACCAAGCATCGCACAAGTTTAGGGAAATAATTACCTTAAGTAAAGTGGTCATGAAAAATCGCTGGAAAATATTTTCGAGTTTCTAAAATGGCCGCTAGGGGACGTAACAGCCACAGCAGAATAGAAAATCAGGTTTTTCTCAGTATTTTGCTCAATTAAGTGGTATTGAAAATACATGCATCGTAATCCTAGGACAATTTTGAATCTTTTCAGTTTTCCATTTTTTTTGTATCTTCAAGAATAAAGTGGTGGGGAGATGCCAAAAATACATTTTTTCAAATGTCGATTACTCCGATTAGCCTTAACGGAATTTAACAAACTTGGTCTCATTGGAAAGAGCTTTTCTTGGTCTATCGAGTGCATGTTGTGCTATTTCCATTTGATTATTACTGTCGCCGCTAGAGGCCGTTATTTGACATGACAACAAATATCGCGCTTTTTCTTAAAAAATTTAAATGGAATGGTATATTTATTTTTACACGGGAAAATAGAGAATTAAAAGCCTCAGATATCAGTGAAAACCGCAACTAGATAACTTTTCTCTAACGGAAGATATTAGCAAACAAAGTTGAAATTATGAATTATTATCAGATCTTGCCGACGGGATTTGCAAAGTAGCTGTTGAAAACAAGTAAGCTGTGAAAATGACACAATGAAGAAACAACATATATCAAACATATCGAGTAGAATATATTACACAATATAAGAATTAGTAATTAATAACAGACAACAATTCTAATAATAATAATAACAATATATTTATGTAGACAGTTATGAAAAGACTAATTTTACTTGACGAATGCAATATTTGCAAATTACGCGAGTCAAGTAAAATTACTGTTTCATAACGTTTTTATCTAATCCTGCTCTAAAATAGAAAAGAAATTGCAATTTATATTGAATTTTATTTTGCGGTTTCAAACATTGTTACACCTACAGTGGTACAAATGAATTTTGTGTTTATCGCTGTACCTGAGTATTAGTAGGTATAGGTTGACATTTGTATTAACAAAGTTCAGTTGTCAATCTGCTGAATTTTTTTAAGCAAATTAAGTCAGAAATTGTTGATTTAGATGTGGATATTCCATCTGATATAAAAGAGTAGCAGTTAATTCAATAATACTTACCTGGTAAATCAAAAAGCATATATGAGGAAGTATAATATACGAAATTTGAAAACTGGTGTCAACAAAAGTGAATAAAAAGATGTATGTGAAAAGATTCTCTTAGCGTATTTCGAAACGATGAAAAATTATAAAGCGTCACGATATGAATATTGAGTAGGAATCAATATTAAAGAATTAAATGCCAAAAGAAACATTGACAAAAAATATACCATATTAATACCATTTTTAAAGAGAAGATCTTCAGGTTACCACGCTAAGAAATTTATTATTTTAACAGAAGAAAACTTTAAATGTTTTGTTAAAAATGCAGATGACGGAATGTTTCTATTTGCATTTTATTAATAAAGTGTTTTTTGTGCCTTAATGTCTTTTCTCTAAATGATGGGTTTAATAATAACAGTTTAATTAAAATTCATTACATCACTTGTTATGTAATGAAACTGACAGTTATGAAAATTGGGACGTTTCGTAACTTCAAAAATACATTTAAAATTTCGTAACGATGTCTTCGATACACGGTACACTTCCTTCGTATGAAAACCATGTGCCAGTCGAATAAAAACTTTTTCACTTGGATGACGTCTTTCAGGATATTGCACTGCATAGACTCTGGCAGCAAGAGTTGCATGTCTCATGCATTCGAACTAAATCGCTAACATGTCAAATGCTTCATTTGTAAGAATCATTATAATTTGAAAAATTAATTCCAAAACAAAAACAAATTCAAATACAAAACTAAATACTACACAAAATAACAATAATGACAAGTTAAATATTTTGACATAATATGTTGTTTCTTCATTGTGTCATTTTCACAGCTTACTTGTTTTCAACAGCTACTTTGCAAATCCCGTCGGCAAGATCTGATAATAATTCATAATTTCAACTTTCTAATATCTTCCGTTAGAGAAAAGTTATCTAGTTGCGGTTTTCACTGATATCTGAGGCTTTTAATTCTCTATTTTACCATGTAAAAATAAATATACCATTCCATTTAAATTTTTTAAGAAAAAGCGCGATATTTGTTGTCATGTCAAATAACGGCCTCTAGCGGCGACAGTAATAATCAAATGGAAACAGCACAACATGCACTCGATAGACCAAGAAAAGCACTTTCCAATGAGACTAAGTTTGTTAAATTCCGTTAAGGCTAATCGGAGTAATCCACATTTGAAAAAATGTATTTTTGGCATCTCCCCACCACTTTATTCTTGAAGATACAAAAAAAATGAAAAACTAAAAAGATTCAAAATTGTCCTAGGATTATGATGCATGTATTTTCTATACCACTTAATTGAGCAAAATACTGAGAAAAACCTGATTTTCTATTCTGCTGTGGCTGTTACGCCCTCTAGCGGCCATTTTAGAAACTCGAAAATATTTTCCAGCGATTTTTCGTGGCCACTTTACTTAAGGTAATTTTTTTCCTAAATTTGTGCGATGCTTGGTTTCTGAGATATGGCCGACCTCCATTCTTAGTTGCCCACCCTGTACATTGGACAGTTTTGAAGTGCTGCTAAGTTATATTGAAAAATGTCCTACTTTTTAAGGAAATTTTGACAATACCAGTTTTAAATTCATTATATATTTGAAAATATGCCTACTATATAAATAATATTTTAGATGCCGATAAGGCATGGTATTTTTTGTACAAGGAAATTTTTTCATAATTTTTTATTCTAAAATTTTGCATTTTTTTCTAAAAGACGTGACATCATGTTTACTCGGTTATTTATCAAGGTATTTACAAAAATGTTGATAAAATAGTTAATTATATAAAATGTAAGCATTTTCAGAAAAAAGAATTGGTATATATTAAATATTAATTTAGTTATCAAGTGCAATAGATAATATTATTGCCCGCGTTCTGCAATATTATCTATTGCACTTGATAACTAAATTAATATTTGATATATACCAATTCTTTTTTCTGAAAATCCTTACATTTTATACGATTAACTATTTTATTAAAAATCTTTTAAATACCTTGATAAATAGCCGAATAAACATGAGGTCACGTTTTTGACAAATTTTAGAATAAAAAATTATGAAAGAATTTCCTCGTACACAAAATGCCGTGCTTTATCGGTATCTAAAATATTATTCATATAGTGTTTACGTGTTTTTCGTGATATTTTACTTTCGGTGTGAAAGTGTTCATTATCGGGAGACAAACATTTCAATGATTTAGAAAAAAGGGTGAAAAATTCAGGGGTAGGTATGAAGGTGAGAGAAATCGAATGGCGCAAACCGCTCTTTATCTCGTTTCGTTTTCGAGATACGATCGCGGGAAGCGGTCCTTAGTTTCCGAGATACGGCCGCTCAAAGACTCCGGAAGGTAAAAATCGAAACGCCACGAAAAACATCTACACACGAGAAATGTGGCATTCTTTCACTTTCCGAGGGCCCTGCCCACATAAAGAACGCAGACTGAGAACGCCACTGCACGTTATTCCATTTCTCTCCTCTTACTGTGTACCCCTGGTTTTTTCAGATTTTTCCTAAAACATTTAAATATTGTCGCCCGATGATGACCACTTTCATACCGAAAGTGAAATGACACGAAAAACACCTACATACGAAAAATGTGACATTTTTTCACTTTCAGAGGGCCCTATGCACATAAAGAACGCAGACGGAGAACGCCACTGAGTGCTATTCGATTTGTCTCCCATTATTGTATACGCCTGATATTTTTCATATTTTTTCTAAAACATCAAAATTTTGTCACCCGATGATCACTTTCATGCCGAAAGTAAAATGCCACGAAAAACACCTACACATGAAAAATGTGACATTGTTTCACTTTCCGAGGGCCCTATCCACATAAAGAACGCAGACGGGAACGCCACTGTGCGCTATTCGATTTGTCTCCAGTTATTGCATACCCCTGACTTTTTTCATGTTTCTTCTAAAACGTCAAAATTTTGTCACCCGATGATGATCACTTTTATACCGAAAGTGAAACGCCACGAAAAACATCTACACACGAGAAATGTGGCATTTTTTTACTTTCCGAGGGCCCTATCCACATAAAGAAGAACGCAGACTGAGAACGCCACTGCACGCTATTTGATTTCTATTCCCTTACTCTGTACCCCTGTTTTTTTTTCAGATTTTTCCTAAAACATATAATTTTTGTCGCCCGATGATGACCACTTTCATACCGAAAGTGAAATGCCACGAAAAACATCTACACACGAAAAATGTGACATTTTTTTACTTTCCGAGGGCCCTATCCACATAAAGAACGCAGACAGAGAACGCCACTGAGCGCTATTCGATTTGTCTCCCATTATTGCATACCCCTGATATTTTTCATATTTTTTCTAAAACATCAAAATTTTGTCACCCGATGATGATCACTTTCATACCGAAAGTGAAATGCTACGAAAAACACCTACACATGAAAAATGTGACATTTTTTCACTTTCCGAGGGCCCTCTCCACATAAAGAACGCAGACGGAGAACGCCACTGTGCGCTATTCGATTTCTTTCCCCTTACTGCGTACCGCTGATTTTTTTCAGAATTTTCCTAAAACATCGACATTTAGTCGCCCGATGATGACCACTTTCATAACGAAAGCAAAATTCCATGATAAACACCTACACACGAAAGAAGTGAAACTGTTCTATTTTCCGAGGACCCTACCCGAAGAAAGAACGCAGATGGAGAACTCCGGTGCGCGACATTCGATTTCTCTCCCCTTACTGAGTGAAAATCACAAAAAACAACATCTAACAATAATTGAAACTATTACTGCGTTACTAGATTTTGTAGATAGTTGCGGTGGCTGCCGCCTAACGTAACCATGAATTGTTTAATTATTTACAATCATCAAATCCTATTTCAAAAGTTACAAAGCAGAATAGGAACTGAATCATTTTTTATTCACTGCTGTAAATCTAGTCAAGGCTTCACAATAGTGTCCGTACGGCCCTGCACAATTCTGTTGCCAACAACTGATGATGAAATCACTAATTATAGCTAGCCAATTTATGGTTCCTGTTATATCGGCATAACCATTAGTTCGCTTTTTCTATAGACGAATTTACTGTGGCGTGCAAACACATCCTTAAAGATGATTATTTATAACAACTTCGGATAAAAGTACCATATTATTTAATTTTGATTTTTTATATTGAGGCAAATAATATATGCCGTTTCATTTATTATTTCAAAAGCTGAATAAAAAAAAGATTTTTTGTCAGAACACAATCTATAAGAATAATTTTGAAATTTCGATTTTCATAAAAACTTACTTTTTTAACAACAAATAACCATAACTTGGCCAAATTTTATCGCAGAGGATTGTACTAAAAACCAAATTATAGGTAACTAAACTACCTTACAACTTTGAAAATGAAACATTTCGATCCTTAGATTTTGAGTTATCTCGAAAAACACATTGAAACTTCGGTTCAGAAAGAGGTGAAAGAACATTAAATCTTTAAAAATCGCATCTCGGTAAATTTGTGACTAAATTAGACGGAACTAGCCTTAAAGGACCCCGCACTTTTTCCCATATAAAATGGTTCTCGGTTAAATGTTGGTAATTTTTAGTATGTTATAAATCTCGATCTCCTGATTGAAAGTAACATGGGCCCAATCTAATCCTATGACTAGTTTTTGAGATACAGGGTGTTAAAGTTAAAAAGTTGCTATATTTATGGCAATTGAAGGATTCGATTAATTTTTTGTTTCGCGAATATCATTCCTGTAACGTCAGATGATATATTGTGATAAAAATATGCGCTTATATATAGGGTGAGCCACCAATAACACGAAGTGCAGTTTTAAAATCGATGTGCTTATGCCGAAACAACGAAATTTTGAGAAAATTATTTTTGAAATGAAATGTACTGTTTCATAATTACCATAATTCCCTATTTGTATATTTCATAGAGGGCGAGTCAAAACTTTGGAAACACGCGTGACTCGTTCTAATAAGACGACCTGTATACTTTAATCTATATTGATTCTCCATTGGCAGCTGATTCCAAGTATATGTAATTTTAGAGGGGTCCACAGGGTGATACAAAAGATAAAACACAAGAAAAATGCTGACTTATTTTTTTGAAATCATCCTGTAATACAGAATTTCGTCAGTTAATTTCTGTAATTCTTTTGAATTGTGTTTACTGTGTATACGTTAATAAAATATCAAAAATTCAATATCTTACTATAACTAGTTCTCGAGATTTAAGGCGAATTTACCATGTAGGTACGTAAGCCTAAGGAATAAAGCTTGTTACTACATTTTGAAAAAAAATGTAGTATAGGTTTTGCATTTTTCCGGTGGACCATCGAAACCCGAAAAAAACGTCGGGTCGAAATGAAAGTCATATCTATCGATTCGAGAGCGAATTTAGAAAATTCCGTCCGCAGGTCAGTCGGTCTGTCTGTTTGTCTGTCACGCCGCTGGTAAAGCTCTACAAATAAGTATATCAGAAACTATGCCGAGAAACAAATGAAAATTGAATTTTTTTGCAAAAAACTGGTTTTCTCGAAATCGGGCTAGGAAGCACGATAACTGTCCAGAATATTGATAGATTTCGATGAGACATGGTGGGATCAAAGGTACACGGCCATAAATGAAGTCTATTGCTGTCGGCCCGAGTTTGTTGACCGCAAGTATTTTTTCCAGGGCCGAGTATGATTTTTCAAAGAAATTAATAACTCCCGAACCGAAGGTCCGATTTTGATTTTCAAAAATGGCAATTGTAGGCCCGATTAGGTCTATTAGTTGACGTTTGTGGGAAATTTGACAAAACAAAAGCGAATCTACAAATCCTGGAAAATTTGATTTTTTTGATAAATTCTAGAAATTTCGAACAGTTTCCTAAAAGAAATCGAAAATTAACTATTCCGTCGATCGATAGAGATCGATCGACCGAATAGCTAATTTGATAGATTTCGATGAGACATGGTGGGTGCCTTATAATGATTATAGAGATAATCATTATAAACCACGGACCTTTTTGGACAAAAAATCTAATATAGAGTTTTTTTTTAAAAATTTAAATAAACGAGTTATTTACGAAAATGCATTCCATAGAATTATTTTAAGAAATATTACAAATTGATAAATTCTCCATGTGATATAGGTGCAAACAAATAATGTAATGTTATATTTAAATCATCATCATTCATTCCCTTATTTTCATTTACTAAATAAAAATAGAACCGATGCCCTTTCTGTGTTTCAAAATGTAGTTAGCCTTTACTTCAGTCTATGCAAAAAGAAAAAAAAAACGTCAAAATGTACTGAGTCATCTTGCGACCCTCTGCTGAAAATGTACTGAATCATCCCAACCGCGATAAAAAGCATATCAAAATGCAGTTTTTTAGCTTGTTTATATCTAATCATCACCGAATCTGACTTTTCGGTGATGAATAGTGGAGAATGATCTGAATATCAAGGAGCGAGCGTAGAGACGTCTGCATATACTCGTATTTCGATACGCAAATGCAGCAACGTCGGGCGCGGTTAGTACTTGGATGGGTGAGCCTCTCCAGGGAAACACAGCGTTCTCGCTCCGTCTTCTAACGGCTTGTATATCAGCGCATGCGTAGAAGGTATGTAACTTTAGGCGGGGGTTACATAGTGGATATACCATCCTTCGGAGGGGATGTAAAGCAGTCGGTCCCTTGTCTATTAAATGTTAGGCAAGTAAAAGATCCCTACTCTTCGATAGAGAAGAGGTTCGGCAAAATTTCCAGGTTGGGGGTAGCTCGTCTCCTGGCGTCGGTGATTGGCCTTGGTAGCGGAAATAGGCCGACGTTAAATAAGTGATTAAATAAAAAAAAAAAAAAATCTGAATATCAAATAAACTTTAACATACCGACTATACGTAAAATGACTATAGTATTCAAGGTACTCTAAAAATGCTCGGAAAATGGAGGATACATCGAACGAGACGGCATTAAACTCGGTTTTCACTAGCACTGCTATAGGCATACTTGTGTTGCAGATTTACTAAAATATAATATGCAAGTAACTTAGTAATTTAAAGAGAAAACTCTTTTCCTCATCACCACAGGGAAAGAGTTCCCGACGTGCTTTTTTCTTTATAGTGGTATCCCCGTTAGACCCAATTCACTGTACCATATTACTAGTAGCCAAAATATTGATTTTAAGAAATGAATGAATAACACTGAATATGATGAAACTAGCAGAAAACCTATATGTCTTTTTCCAACAGGGCTCTTTAAAACAGATAATAAACGTCCTTAGTAGCAAAAAATTATAATGAAGGTGTAAGAAAAATAACTAAGAATTTTAAATAGCATTGATGATAACTGATATAAAGAAAACAAGTCGTGCAGTTTCTCAGTTTTCCACTAATTCAGGACCAGGGTCGATATTTTCTGGTGGTAATCTGTCTGGATAATTAATATTTGGCTCATATCTTGCGTATCCAAGGAACCACAACACTTTTGCTACGTGTGCACAAGGGCCTAATGTCCTGGCACCAGACCTACAAGTACAATAGTAACGAAATAGGATTCTTCATCATTGTAGACTACCCACAACATATAATTCGCAATATTTCGAAATCTTGAATAAATTCGAAATCGTAGGAAATTGGATTCTTCAATCAATTCATCAACTTCCATTATGTTTAATTCTTCTCTTTGAAGTTTATCTTGAATACATGCCGCTGATAACTAAACATGATAAATACCTGTTAAGTCTCTTAAATATTTCAACTTTAAACGGGGAAATTGACATGGATATGATTGAGTAGAACCCAGTTGACATTTCTCAATCGAAAATCTTCGGCTTTAGCACGTGCCTGCACTCTGTTTACCTCTTGCGATTCGCACCAGCATTTGTGTAACTAGCTCAAAAGTTCCCGGCATATTTATTAAAGGATGAAATCTATTAATTAATGCACCCACAATGCAATAAAAGTCACGTAAATGAACAGTATGTATTATTGATATCGTATCAATAAAAAATTTAAGAATTGATTAGGAATGATCTATTCTAAACAGCCCTGTTGAAAAACGACACTATTAGTTTTATATAACGGATTACAGGTTTTCTGTTGGTTTCATCATATTCAGTGTTATTAATTAATTTCTTAAAATCAATATTTTGGCTACTAGGAATATAGTACAGTGGATTCGGACTAACGGGGATACCACTATATAAAAAACACGTAGGAAACTCTCCGCTGTGGTGATGAGGAAACGAGTTTACTCTTTAAATTACTTCTAAGTTACTTGCATATTTTTTAGATTTTTTAGATTTTAGATGGAGGAGCTGGCGATTGGCCTTGTCTGTTGGTCTGTTGTAGTACTCCATTTTATACCTTAGGGCTCCTTATTCAGACATGGTCCTCACAAGACTTCGAGTCTGTTGATAAGGAGCTCCTTGGTAAAGTTACCAGTCCTTGTTTTTATTGTCTCGCCAAGTCGCCTCAGTCCAGCTAAGGCTATTAAGCTCATGGCATAGACTGACGTACCTGAATGAAAACTCACCCATCCATGCGCTGGACCCGACTGACGTAGCTTAACTTCATCGATCGAGTGCCCACACCTAAACCATCAGCATAACAAATTTATTAAAACTTTATGTTTACAATCATTGCCTCCCCGGATCAAGATCCGTGGCCAACCGTACAACCACGTCGCGCAGCGCCATGGTGTTAGTGCGGTTGGGCGGATCGCGACCGGTTCAGCTCAATAAAACTTATTTCTAAGAGGCTAAAACTCCTGCCACCTGTGGCGGCTTAAATTCAGCGTTTTGGCTGTTCGGCCTGCTTGGTGGCTTAAAATAATTAAAATTATCACTCGTTTAGCGTTCGTTCGCGTACTTCACTTTTTAAATTTTGATTTGGTGAGACGGGAAAAAGCTTAATGAAAAAACCCGTTCGAGACAATTTTTCACCCAACAGTCTACTCGCCATTGGGAAGTTTTGGTTTGGGAAAGGAAGTTTAGATTTTTAATAGGTTTTAATTTTGCAAATTTTTCGGTCGAGAGGGGATTTATTAACAAAAAATGACAAAATAACAAAAGTTACAAAAATACAGAGTACAAACAATTAGGAATAGGAAAGGGATAGGTATAGATTAAAATATATGGTGGTGAAAAATGTGTGGTAGTGAGAAGTTTTGGTAGAAAGCAGTTTGGCTAGAGAGGTTGCCGAAAGATAGGCAACGCCTGGTATGGTAATGGGTGTTTAATTTGGAAAGGGGCATTATGCATTCTGATTTGGGTAATGTTGCGCATAAGCGGACTTTCGCCCAGTTGAAAGGCATAGAATTTTTGTGATGTTTCCCTGACGAAGTCCGCTAGTGGTGTGATATCATTGCATCGGTCATATAAGTCTCTGAGTGAGGTGTACCTATCTGAGTCTGAAATGAGGCGCATAAATTTGTGCTCCAAAACTTGGAGTTTTCGCATTGTCGTGGCCGGTATGCTACACCATACCGGCGCCGCGTATGTGATGGCCGGTCTTATCACCATCGTGTACAACAGTTTTTTATTCGTCCTGTTGAGTCCGCTACCCCTTGCCAGGAGTGGATATAGACTCCTTTATGTGGAGTAGACTTTTCTTACAGTCTCGTTAATGTGAGTATTGAAGGTAAGTCTTTTGTCTAAATGTACCCCCAGATACTTCACACAATTTTTGATTGGAATTTCTCTGCCCCTGATCGAGATTCGAGTTAAAGTGCGGTTTTCAGTAAACCTGCGTGTGAAAAGTATCGTTTCGGATTTCTCGGCGTTTACCCGAATCTTCCACTTGCCGTAATACTCCTCAGCACGAGCCATGTGCGCCTTTAGCAGCATAT